>HG995294.1:15100653-19900653 GCA_905332915.2 Hecatera dysodea
TTTGCTTTTAGTGACAAATTTCAGTAATTAGGACAAAATGCCGCTTGACAATAGAGTGCGTGGTGAATAAAGCATGCACTAGACAATAGCGATTTAGCGTCGATACGGAGCCGATGCGGCGGCGTTTGAAATGCGCGCGTCGAGTGCTCTCTTGATTACTAGTTGGCAGCTATAATCTCGCTGATTTGACAATTGTTTTTGTGCAAAGCATGTCACGATTGTGAAAAGCGCTACTATGAAATTTAGCAGTCTGAAGTCCGGTCTCACGAAATTTTAATCTATACTAATATTATAAAGCTGAAGAGTTTGTTTGTTTGTTTGTTTGTTTGAACGCGCTAATCTCAGGAACTACTGGTTCGAATTGAAAAATTCTTTTTGGGTTGAATAGACCATTTATCAAGGAAGGCTTGAGGCTATATATCATCACGCTTAAGCCAATAGGAGCGGAGCAGCGATAAAGAATGTTTTAAAATCGGGGATTCCACGGGGACGAAGTCGCGGGCAGCAGCTAGTTTCAATATAAAGCGGTGCCGAGATCAAAGCTTTTCAAAATGCGGGTAAGAAAGGATATGCAAGTGTTTATTAAAATGAAGGAAGGTTGAGAGGCGTCGAATAATCACAAGAGAGAATCTTGACCCGACTCGGTGTGAAGAATTGTGCAAAATATCGAGTGTGTAAAAAGCAACCCTCTTGTCCTTCTGGCATTTTTTGCAGATACTGGAGAAACCTTTTGCTCTGAAATTTCGTTTTGAATTAGAAGCAAAAAGTGTAGGTGCACTGTATCACTAGGAAAACACCGTTTGGTAGTAGGTAAATAATATATGTTAGAATACCAATAAAATTTTAGTTCTATTTATATTTCATATGAGCAATTGACCAACGTCCATAAACACCAACCTGACAGCAACCTGTAGGGTTCACGAATTACTACAATAGGCAAATATCAGTTTGCAGTAAACGCAGCAAAAGAAACACATGTCAAAAACTAAAAATAAACTCGTTTAAATATTACTAGCTGCTGCCCGCGACTTCGTCCCCGTGGAATCCCCGATTTTAAAACATTCTTTATCGCTGCTCCGCTCCTATTGGCTTAAGCGTGATGATATATAGCCTAAAGCCTTCCTCGATAAATGGTCTATTCAACCCAAAAAGAATTTTTCAATTCGAACCAGTAGTTCCTGAGATTAGCGCGTTCAAACAAACAAACAAACAAACAACCAAACAAACAAACTCTTCAGCTTTATAATATTAGTATAGATTAAAAACGACTACGCGGGTCTACGCTGTTGCTACGCATGCGACTACGACGCGTAGCCGGCGTAGCTACTACGCAAAGCCCTGGTTAACTGCAACGCAAGCCTATAACCGTGTCGCCGCTACGCTAAGCTAACTCTGATGGTACGCAGACCTATGTATGTATGATGTCTTACTGCTCCAACTAGGTACGTTGTTCCTACGCAGGCCTACGCCGCATTGCTTGCTACTACGCTATTGCACTCGCACCACCCACCGCGCTCCTCTGCTACGAACTAAGTTGTAAAGTCTTCTAAGCCGCTAAGTAAATTTTTTTTTAATGTGACCACTCGCAGTTCAGCGCACTAAGGCTGGTTACTGCTTAACCGGGCAATCCTGTGGTGGCCTCAAATAAATTTAAGGCCCCCAGCCAGGGCGCCGCTACGTCAACAAAAACGTTGATGCATCTTTTACACCTCGTCTCCGCTTCTTATAAGCTGTGCATAATAAGTACAATTTTTGCCTAAGCTATAAAATAACAGGCGCGAAGTAATACGATATTGCTTAGATAACCGGTTTTAGGTGCATATTAAAATTTGTACGTTCTTTAATAAAACAACGATTTATCAATATCTTAATGAATATTAGAATATTACATGAGACGAAGACAAGAACAATATTATATGAAAAAATGAAACCGCGTAGTTTAGATGCCTATGTAACACAAGAAAGTATGTAAGTACTTACATTCTTTTCCAAGAAGTCAGCCCTGCCATCTAGTGAAAAACTCGCAAGACGCCATTAAAAACGGCGCGTTGTTGCCACTTCATTCCCGGACAAGACAAGGCAAACTTTATTATCTGTCTGTTTCACTCAGCTCGTGGTGCCGTCTCTGTCTCGCGCGTCGCTTTGTGATTTGAAATTTATTCAGCCTTGGGCTAACCGTCGCCCGCGTACAACGTGTCCATGTTCGCTTATAAACGATATTTCGCGCCAAAGTTTACATTGAGGATTGGAAAATGAAATTATTTTTTGAAGTGCATCAAGATAGAAAGTGTGGAAACTGTATGTTCTAGTCAATTGGACTAACTAAAGTGTTTTACCGGCTACCTGAAGTGTAAACGTTTACGTAGTGTGTGCGATGCATAACAGTTAAGTTGGAGTTAAGCACTTTTTAAAATTGTGCAAGATGGGCGCATAAGATTTGTTTCCCGGTGCATAATTGATAGAAAGTATCTGGACTGGCAACATGGGGACCAACCGGCTGCTTTCACCATTTACTTTGCTGCTGATTTGTACAGGTAAGCGGAGCTACCTACTTACTTTCTGAGTCACCTTAGCTCAGCGGCCGCGACGGCTGCGGCCTGCCCTGCGTCGCTGTATCAACAAGCGAGCGCCACAGCCTGCCTGTGTGCCGTGGCCGTGTGTTCATGTGCTGGCTGTGCCTCACCTATGTGTGCGTCGTCTATTACTCTATACCCGTATGCAAGAGAGGCTGGCTATGTGAATAGGGTATCATAAACTATTGTATGCGCTACAGGCGCTTCCAGACCGCAACAACTGCTTAGATTTAAGTCGTAGCTCAGTTTATGTTTCCTTCCATTCTGTTGAATAATAATAGCTGTTATGAGTACTCAAATTATTCCGAATTTCACAGACGTGAATATAGTATGTTAGTGTTGTCAAAACTTAGATGGTGCGCGCAATGCGGTATCCTTCCATGAAGGTAGTAATGTGTCGTTACGTGATTTTTAGGTAACACAACAAAACGCGGTTTGCGTTTTGATAACGTTTTCCAAACGATCTATTTCACAACGATCTATTTAACGACACAACACATTACACAGAACACTCTCTCAACGATGTGTCGATTTTTAATAACTGTCTTAATATAAAACGACTCAATTAATGTTATTGATTCCATAACGTGCATATTGATGATGTGACGTCGTCGACAACGACAACGATTGGACGCCGTTGCCGCGCCACGTAGTGGAGGCGAGTGGGCCACGGATGGTTAAAGTGAGAGAGACTAGGTAGTCCATCAAGTAATACGTACATGATACTTGATGGACTTCGATAGTCGATAAATATGTAGGTATGTAAACACCATAAGTACGCCATAAGCCTAAATACTCGAAAGCGTTTATGTGGTGCGCATGGAATAAGTCTTGACGTACAGACCTATTCCAAATAACTGTTCCAGTATAATTGTACGTTTCATCTCTAGCGTGCGCTACGGCGAAAAGTCGACGACGGCGACGTTGTGTTGTGTGAGCTGTGAGTGTGTGAAAAAAAAAAAAATAGATCGTTTTGAGAAATAGATGGTTGTCAAAATTGCTCGTAACGTTTGCGTTGTGGCACATAGACAACGTTTGGAAAACAATCTGTGGTACATAACGCCCACTACTACATGAAGGTGTAAACCTTTGTACATGCACTTTTGACTGTGACGCTGGTTTCCAAGAATATGGAATACTTAAATAAAAAATCATCAAGCATCATAATAATCAAAATAAAGAAAGAAATAAGGTTTCAAAATTAAATAAAACAGTTTCATAAGATAGGTAGCACCACAAAAATAAGTCCTACTAACCGCAAAAAGTCGTAAGAAGAGTTATTAAAGTAAGTAGCTATTTAATAAATAGAAGATTGGGAAAAATATAATCCGGCCAAATACTGGCTTCAATTGTATTTACAATTTTCTAAGAAAGAAGTACCTAATCCTTGATGGATCCCAGGTAAACCACGACAAAGGTACTTGCTAAATTATTTTTTTGTAATTTGTTAATGGCGAAATTTACCGATGGCTGGCTATCTTAATTGATATTGTATTGCTCAATTAGTACCTTTAATCGACAAAAATTAGTACTGTACTGCTGTCAAGGAAATGGAAATAATTCCTTAAAATATTAAATATATGTACTTAGATACCTACTAAATAACTTGATGAGTAATAGATGATGTCATTGCAGTTTAAAACACTCAATTAACATTTTTTAACTTTTTAACCTGCAACATTTGACGCACATCGTACAATCTCTTTAATTTTTTTTCTTTACCATCTTTTCTTTTCCAAATGAGTACAGCAAAAAAATGTTTTATAACCCCAATTTTTTGCACAAAATAGAGAAAGAATATATTCTGGTCGACTCGAGCTTGTACGCGTAAATTAGGCAACGCCGGCGGTGCTGACTGCTGAGAGAGTGAAACCATGTTTATAGAAACCGGTTTTGATGCAGGTGTGCGCCACTCGAGGTAGAATAGTCCACTAGTGGTCTACCAAGTTATTTTAGTAGATCTTTTATATTATTCTTGTGGCCAACTATGCGTGGCAATTAATCCACTTTTTACTTAAGCATGCAGTTCTTCAAGTAACTAGTCGGCTGTTACTTATTTTGGAAAGCTGTTGGGAGCACAAATGTACATATCTATAATTAATTGCAATGCACAGACAAACCAACAGTACATCAGGTAATGACAAATAAAAACGTTGCAGTATAATAACTACTTTAAAAAATGTGTTGATTTCAACATGCTGTACGCATCTTTTATACATGTATATTTCACTTTATCAATTTGGTTTGAGTGTTGGCATGTAAATAACAATACCAGGTACCGTTTTAATATTTACTTTTAAATATCGAGTTATTTCGGCTATACTTTTTTTGGCGATTCTGTATACTCGCCATTGTCCCACATACTGGATTCTGGGTTAAACCCCATAAATAATCGAACCGTTCAGGGAGTTATTAAGTTAGTATGTATGTATATAGGCATTTACTTTTATATAAATTAAAAACTTTGTATTTTACAACAATATAAAACAAAAACACTCAATCTAAAACAAGTAAAATAACATGCTTTTAATAGAAGAAGCATTTCGATTTGCCAAATTCACTTTTACACTTGAGAAGCAGACTGAAATCATTCGAAAACGTCTGGGAAAGGAAGTTCTTTAGGCAATTCTGTATCTTGTTCACATTTCGTAGAAAAGTAACTAACTATACTATCCTCAACTAAATCTTAAATCTGAACAACTGAAATTTTACAACGTAAGTATTTGAGAATCTGTCAATCGACAATGATATACTTAACACAAATGTATTTAATAAAATAGTTCATATTGCAGCAGTTTATATCGTATCAAAAAGCAAAAATACCTCAAAAATAGCTTGAAACCTCTCGAAAGTCCTGATAAGTTGCATCGTCGTGGAAAAGGTAGACATTTAGACTTACAGTAACATAATAGAAGGCGAGCAGCGCGAGACGTGTCAACAAACTTTTCAAATTGTCCCAAAAACGTTGCCAAACAATTTATTGTGTTCGCAAAAATACTGCCACTTGACTTCTTAGATTATGAAAGTAGCTACTTACGTGCTGTGCAAAAACAAATAACTTTTATTGCTTAACTTTCCCGCTCAGCAATCGCAGTAACAGTTCGTTTCAAAACTCCTTAACTACCTCTGATTTTAATGAACTAAACCAAAATAGCGAAGATATTGTTCCTCTTTTTTCATCTGGTCCGATACTAAAATGACATTGGCGTCCAATTTCATTCTGCATAACCAGACTGCATAAGTAAGTACATATACAGAAAGTTTTGTACTTGCGACGCGCGGTGCATATTCCAGTCTATTTTTGTACATCTTAATATCCTTCTGTCTCCTTTCGCTCTTAGCAACTCAGATACGTACAAAATTATTCCGTCTCCTTGAGAACTAAGTCTCATACTTCCAGTAATTGAATAAACTGTTCACAGTCAAATCTGTAATTTCTAAATTTCTGTTCAAGCAAAGCAAAAAACAATAGGAGCAATAAAATAAAATGCCAATTGCAGAATATTTGTAGACGCTGGAAGTCCTGGAAAGTATGCTATTGTCTTTTATAATCCTGTATCCAATATCGATAAGAGAAGAATGGGCATTGAGACTACTAATTACTTGAGGAAAGTAGTCCTCATTTAGATTTGATAAGTTTGTAGACAGAATCACATAACAATCGAGCCTTATTACTATGAAATTTTAGTGCCACAACATAAGTATTTCATTCCCAACGGTTCGTTTGGTCGTCGTGGTTCAGTTCACAAGGAGCTCGTTTTCCTTTATTAGAGGTTCGCCGGAGCGGGTTGCGGGGGCTTCCGTTTGCATGGGACTGATTGTCTACCGGTCCTTATTCGCCATTGAGTGACCCCGTCAGCTCGTCATGTCACTCGTCATGCGTGAAATAAACGCTCCGCAACAAATAACCCATACTTACCCACTCACGTCATTATATTTACCTGATAAGTTTACACGATAAACAAAAGCTGTATGAATGATCGAAAATAATTAATAAAGTTATTTGACAAGTTCAATTTAGAGCCTTGTCGCTAACTTTCGTATTTCAAACACGTGCCTCATTGTGTTAAATAAGTTATTTCCTTTCGGAAAGTAATTTTCTCAGAGGTTAAATGAAGGAGTATTACATGTAGTTATTTTATCATAGCTCAACATTATCATAGCTAAGTTCTGGAAAACTGTTAGCTTTTATGTTTAGAGGTTGTAAAGCCGTTCTAAGGGTTAATGATGTAATGGGTATATTTTACTTTATTCGAATCCTAAACATATTTTAAGTCAAACCAGACCACGGAAGCAGTGGGCGTTTCTTTTGAGTTCAAGCACAAGTTCTTACGATTTGTGCCGGTATTTACGCTTAATTTAATGGTTTTTGTTAACGAACTATTTTTACTGTGGTATTTAATTCGTCGGTACAAGAGGTACCATCAGGTAAAAGATTAAGTAAAGCTTCCTACATCCCGCATTACGGTTTCTATTTTCCTTGGTTTACTTAATTAAAACAAAGGAATTATTTAACTGTTCGTACCTACTCGTAGTTGCTAGCTTTGCTTCTCATAATAGACGTGGTTTTGAATTAACTATGATTTAACTAATACCTATTTTTCGTATTCTGTTAGTGCTCTTCCTAGTAGGTTTATTGCCCTATAGGAAGCAAATCCACCTTGTGTTTACTTATAGAATAGAATTCATTATGTTCAGTATGTTTCGAAGAGTTCGATCGTTTACCAGTGAGAACCGTTTTTGGATTCATTTGTATCTGTCTTCCTTACGTGACACTTTCTTACATAGATCTTTAGATATTTTTATGTGTCACGGAACGACTTTTACGTTTATTTTTTTTCGTTTCAATGTATAGTTATCATGTGTTATCTATCGAGGTAAATGATAATAAAACGCAATATATTATCAATGAATCTAGTTACAGTGCTTTTATTCTTGCACGAGACAACAGTAGCTCACATAATAAGCTCACTACAGCCCCCAGCGATACAAGACCTGCTCTCTAATGACTTACTCTACTTTTCCTATATTTTCGCATTATGTATTTATAGCACATGATACGACACGTAATCCTCCCATGTAATTGGGTTTCCTTATAAATGTTATTCGGTTAACCAATTGATCAAATATCGCGGAGGTATAATTTGAACCCTCCGTTCCGCTGACAGTGTCGACTCTCAATTCGTACATCTTATCGAAAGTACCTAAGTTAAGTCGAATTTAATCTCGTTCTACATTTTCATGTTGTTTCGAAAACTAAACGAAAACATACCGACTGGCTTATCTTATTGCCCGAAAGTAGTTTTTCAGCTTAGGAAAAGGTTTGCTGTTGTTGTTTGGCGTAGCTGTAGGAAACCGGACTCTAGCCAAAGGCGATTTCTGGAATACATAGACACATTACATAGGTATGGTTGAAACGTCTAAAATCCGCACTAGTAAAGTAATAAGTACTTACTTCAAGTAAATATTTCACAAAAGCACGAAATTGAGCTGAAAATAAACAACAATGGGCACTTATAACTTTTAATGTTCCAGGAATAATTGAGCGTGTAAAATCGATTTTTTTTTAAGAAAACAGCGGTACCTATAACGAACTCAAAGTTTCCATGGTGAAAAGTGGCGTGGTCCAGTATTTAATTTCTTGTTCAAAAGATTTTGTGTAATTAAATTGGAATTATTAATTTAGTAGATGACATCATAAGATAGATCAAACAAATTTTGTTGGTCTCTTAATTCTACTGAATTTAAACGAATAATGAAACGCTAAGTAGATTTCTTATAAGACCTCATTTGTAAACATAGGTATGTATGTACATCCTAACAAACATAAAACTATACCAGCATCAGAACAGTTTCCTTCGTTGAACTTGCAATAAGTAAACTTATCGATAATTTTAAACAAGTTTTAGACGTTCCAACAGGAATAAAACTTCTTTGTACTTTAGCAATGATCGACACTATTGTGAAATTGTACCAAGAATGTTATATTATATATGTAATTGGTATACTTTTGTCATTCAACAAATCCTATTAGAAGTTTTATGAATGTTGTTTCCACACAAACTAGAGGTCTTACCCAGACACCATCTGCATTTATGTTAGTGTTCTGAACTAATATGATAATTGCATACTATAGGTAGGTAGTACCTGCTAGCAAAACTGTAGTATTAAGTTCCATTACTCAAGAAAATCACTGGAAAGTGGAAAAAACAAATATCTCAGGTTATATGCGCAAGTAGTTTTAGCTGGCAAATAAGCCATCAAGTTATGTTTGGTTCACTATGTAGTTGTCTCTCCAACCTGAGTCCCTGGTTCAAACCTGTCATTTTCTACCAAATAATTTCGATTAGATAAATAATGGAACAGAAAGACGGCGTGCGTCTAAATTGTGACAGTCATTTTAAAATTAAAAACCTAAACAAAAGAACGTCGACATTGCAATTTCAGTTTTGAACGTACCATTTTCGACTACAGAGTTCACCGGACTATCTTGATGATTACGAAATAATCTGGTAACCCCGATCACGACTGTGACTATAAACTGTACCAACTGAATTCGAGAATAATTAATATTGGCTAAGTTGTTTAGGGTTAGCGAGAGTGATAAAGACAATTTGACGCGCACGCGGCGCATGTTTCATGGTAGGTACCTACATTGAGCGCACGCTGTCGAATTCAATCATGTAATTAATAGGTGGTGGTTTTCATTATACGACATAATTAATTCAAAACTTGTGAAATGTGTAAGTGCTGCGCGTAGAAAACGTAGACATATCGAGCTCCCAAGAGATTTGTTAGATGCGGAAAATGCCTAATTGGCTGAAGTGCAAATATTGACTCAGTTCATAGTAAATGGCGCAGTACGTACCTACCTAGTAACCTGTGTGCGCTTACACGGTAGTCTGACATAGGTACCATTGAAATAATTATACCAATATTGACGTGACCGGACCTAATTTTATAATAGAAAATTTTATGTCAGACGATGATGAAAAGATTATTATAACATGCGTTTGTAATTATCATAATAACGTAAATGGAACGGTTGTAGTTAAACACAAAATAATTTAAAATGTATATTTCTAAAGCGCATTGCACAGCAAGAATGTTTTTGTTCCAAATAACCATTTACTTAATAAATTAGTAGGCCTGTTTAAAATCGCGCTACTTAAATCTAGATCTACGAAACCGGTTTTAACGATTATTTTCCTAAAGTTACTAGTATCATGTAATTATATTGTATCACGCTAACGCGACCACGGCAACTCGGAGCGCGGCTAAATATATAATGTACGTAAGATAGGATCCTGGGACCATAATACCCGGCACCTTCATTTGTGTGGATAGTTTGAAGAGCTTGATAAGTCGTCGGGTCTTGGAGCAGCAGGCAGCTTGTCAACTATACTAATGGTCAGGAAGGATTTTGTAACGGTACAAAGACGGTCTTCAAGAGAGCCTTCATAACTTGCTCAATTTCCGTTCTTCTTACATTGAGGGATTACTGCCGCATCAGTGTGCCGTAATTATTTTTTGAACGGAGCTATTTGTGCGTCCTTATCTACAACAATTACTTGGTAATCTAATAGAAATATAACGGTATATGGCCGTAATGACAGAGAAATGAATAATTTGTAATGATTACAACTGCGTTAATGGACATCTTCAAGATATAGGTAAACTGTTTCTGATGATTAATTGGCACAACAATCAATAAATAATTATACTTTGTTGTTAGATATTCATATTTGTTGTATGACTTGTTTTCTCTTCTGTCTTGATTTCCTAGGTAAAAAGTTTGCTTGGGCTAAAGAAACCCTCCTGCTCCATTTATGAATTCGAAAAAAGGATATTGTTTAAAGAAAAGCTCAGTTTTATATAAAACCTTTTCTGTTCGTAATAACAGGCAATCCCTTTTACACCAATCTGGAACATGTTCGTACAAAACTCAAGGAAAATGAAGAAACGAAAGCGACGTGATACGTATGTGTGTATATGGCCCTACGTGCTCCCCTTTTAATCCTCCCGCAATCGCTTTCCATATGAACCTCTTGCCACTACTCCGGATCTGAATTAAAACATCATCATTAATGGATTTATCTACGCGGGGAAGTTAACAAATCAATAACACAGAGCACCTGTGTGACTACTTGTCTATTTCACAAAGCTACATCAGCGCTCTGTCAATACACTGAATTATTCAGTCGAAATAATAGGAACGTTCCATGTGCGTGTCATAATATAGGTTATCTGATAGAAAATTAATTTCCTGCGGCTCGCTCCAGTGTGCGATGTTTGATCTTCTGTAAACGATTCAACGTAATAACTCGATGGTACAACAATAATTATTTTATTTTATGGAAGAAGAGAAAAGTACGTGGTTGGCGGCACATAAATAAGGTGTTTAGTATCGAATAAACATGGAGTAAATAGTAGATTTTAATAAAAAGAGCGTCATTCTCCGTGAGTAGTGAACACTTTTTTGGATGTTAATTCGTCTAATGACTCCTCCCATTCTTTTCTGGATGGAGCGGAAGGAAGTGTCAGACTCTTACTGACTAAAACCCACCCGTGATTGGCCGTGATCCTTCTAGTTCCCTTTGTGTTCCAGGGACGCGATGACTAGCATAAGCATATTCAGTCTTTTAATGTTCCCACTGCTGGGACACAGGCTTCCTCTCTAGGAGGAGGAATGGGCCGTAATCTACCACGCGGGCCCAGTGCGGGTTGGTGAATGTCACATGTCTTCGAATCTTTGGCTCTAGGAACATGCCGGTTTCCTCACGATGTTTTCCTTCAACGTTTTGAGAGCAGTGGTGATGAAATTAATTACACAAAGTAATGCGCCTGGCTGGATTTGAACCCGCGACCTACAATTCGTAAGTCGGGGCCGTTACCACTCGGCCCTCTTTCGAACAAATTCCGCAAACCTAGCAGGCAATGACACTGGGGACCCGTCTTCTTTGCTGACAACTCTTTGAGGCGCGTGTGGAACACGATGCGCCGCCCTGACCCGGGCCTGGTTGCTATATCACACGGCGAGCCACCCATAGCTCGCCATCCGCTGGCCCGAGTAGTGAACACTTAATATATGTATATTGCTGTAGTAATTCATGCATTGTGACAGGTGACGCTTTCCCCCCGTTCTTAAGGCTACACTGGGTTTCATCGCGGCGTTTTCCTTTACTATTGGAAGTGACAAACTGTGTTAAGTATGTCTTTGATAAATTGATAAATAAAAAACAACATACAATGTTTTTTTTTAGATGTAATCCCAAACGCAATGCACGAAATAAAATTGTGACTATAAATTCAATATTGTTTCAAATTGATATAACTAACTGACAACTTAATCATGAGGTATTAATTAAACTGATACTGGGTTGCGGTTTAACTAACCTAATTAAGGAAATATTTATTTAATAAATGATTATTTTTCTACAAAGTCAAAGTCAATTCATTTATTTCAACTAGACCATTAAAAGGCACTTTCGAACGTCAAAACAGTTTGAAAATAAAAATATTATAGTGACTAGTTGTCCATTCGCAAAAAGCAGATTCTTATGGAGAAGAACGGACAAGAAACTCCATAGTTACTCTTTTCAAATATGTATAAGTTTTACAATATTTTGTATACATTAACCAATTGATTATATGTGAAGACGATGCACCCAAATAAAACTAAGTAAGTACTATACTATTAACAGGTACAACAAAGTAATGACTAAAATATAAATGCTCTGACAGCACGTTTTTGCAAAATAAATACCTATGGATTCCATATCAGCAGCCCGACCCCACAATAAAATACCGTACGACATAATGCTATGAAAATAACTAAAATAGACCAAACGCGCGGTTTCTACATCTGTTAACTCTCTTATCTTTCTAATAGCATAAGCGGCTGAGCTAAGCCGCCCCGCAAGAGATGTTATGTGAGGTCCCCATTGCAATTTCTCGTCTAAAGTGATTCCTAGGAAAACCGTCTGATCAATAAATTCCAGTTTTTGTCCATTCAATACGATGACGATACAACAAATCAATTTCCACGCGTGGATATTTAGTTTTTCATTGATTAGTAAAGTTTCGATTGTCGAACCGGATCAAACACCGGGTATCATTACCTACCAGTTGGAACACGGTTAAGTATTAGGTTGTCTATCATACTGTACAGTTCGGAGTACTCCGAGTTTGGAATAGTTCCCAGAAACTGGAAAATGGCGCGCTCTTTATTTGTTTTGTACAGCAGTTCGTATTTATCTGATCTGGACCCCTGCCTTACTCATTCGGAGCATAAAATTCTTTTTATTAAAATAACATGAAATTGTTCACTTATTTTACTATCATTTCACTGTATATTTTTTACACGGCTATGTTTATATTATTATGAAATAAAATTATTGTGACCTACTAAGGTTCCCCCGTGGCTTCGCATTTTTCATGTTTTACCACGGTTTTTCAGAATAATTGTGCCCATTTTGATAATCCGGGATGCCAGAATACACTCAGCACCGAACTAATCTGTCATCCAAATGCGTTAAGCTTTCTGATGTCATGATTTAGTGCCGATAATAAACATCCATCTAAACATTCAGACTGCAGCTTTCCTTTTAACGGTTTGCCATAGATATCCAGCATGAATTTTCGCATTACCTACATGTGCTGGAACTACGAGGGCTGCCTTTTGTGTCGTTTGAAATAAGTATAGACGATCTAATAGATTATTAACATTTATGGTTTTTCAAAGAATTTTCCGTGATATTTAATACACTTTTGCATGCGTTCGAACCAGTTTTTAAAACATTTATTACACTCCGAAATCGAGGTAGTCAAAATGGCCAATTTGTATGCGTCAACGCTTTTTCTGGTGAGCTGAAACGTTGACCACGTAGACTTGCTGAAATTTAGGGAACGTAAAAAAATCTTGCGTTCTTTTAGTATGTACAATAGTGGCGACGTGACAACCCTTTGCCACAAACGAGACAATCATATTTTTAAGTGCTCCGTGAGCACAATACTGGTCGATTTTGGCTCATCTTGGAAGATCTAGAAAGTTGATTGCTGCTTGGAATCTGGATCGTAAGCATATATCTAAGACTCGTCACCACTAACCATATCATAAACGTGTTTTGACTCTCCTCGGTTGAATCGCTGCAGAGTTTTGCGACACCATCTAACACGGGCTGCTTTTTGGTCGTCGCTAAGCAAATGTGGTATCCAACGAGAGATCAACTTTCTTACGCCGAGTTTTCGTGCAGTATTTTTTGGATAGGTAGTAGTCCCTAAAATGTCCACGGCTGCCTCTATTTCACGGTATGTCACATGACGATCTTCGACTACTAGCTGCCCGGTGTCGATATTCTCTTGCATCATGGCGGTTTTTGGACGATCTTCACGTGGCTTCCCATCTAACAAAATAGTAACTATTTAAGTAAATAAAATAATTAAAAATATTATATTAGAATTATACAACTAACAGACATAATAATAGTTTTGCGGCAACTAAGCAGTTGACATTCACCAACCCGCACTGGGCCCGCGTCGTGGATTACGGCCCATTCCCTCTCCTAGGGAGGAGGCCTGTGTCCCAGTAGTGGGAACGTTAAAAGGCTGATTATGCTTATGCTTATGCTAAACAGATTTTTTTCTCTTTTTACTTATTATTAGAGTCTTTTACACGGACGTGTATGCCAGTCCCATCATACCTTATATTAATACATTATCTAACTAAAACGTAACCTAGCGAACATAAATACTTTGGAGGCAGCCTCCGAATTAGGTGTCGATAAAAGATGATGAAATACACCTAAGTACATCATACATATTTAAGTTTAAATCCTTAAATAATTCTACTCGGACAGACTGAAATCTGGCACATTCCATTAATAAGTGTACTACCTACATCTTCCGGTGCTCCACATACAACACAATTTGGTGAGTCGGTCTTTTTCATTAAAAATCCAAACTTATTGAGGGGCATGTGTCGAGATCGCAGTCTGTGCGCGATCACAACCAGCCGCCTACCAACCACCATGGTATATGACTATAGATGATCAATGGTATCGGAGCCTCCACAATGTGGAGGCTCCGATACCATTGATCTATAGTCATATACCATATGCCTTTATCCTTGAATCTTTCATTAAAACAGTAATTGTAAAGTAGTATTTAGTTCTACGCATTTGTTATATATAATTTCAGTCATATTAATGAGTCTGGTAAACGTCAGCTCAATATTTTATATGGCGGTCATATAACGTTAAGTCGAGAAAATGTTTCAGTCAGCAAACAGTGATGAGTCGCCATGTTTTACCCACGACGGAACGGAGACAGTGTATGCGTTTGGGGTGAGAGGATGTTTGTTTGTTTGTTTGTTTGTTTGTGCAAACCAATGTTCTCATTTATCTCCAGTACTACTAGTCCGATTTTCATGCGGTTTTCAGTGATGGGTTCGGATTTGATTGGTGCATGTTCTTAGATAGGTGTTACGTTGACAAATCACGAAGGGCGCTGCAGTAAACATATGTTTTTATTATGTATTTTTCAGTGATGTGTTCGGGTTTGAATGGCGTTCATAATAAAGTTCTCTCTCGAAAGTAGTTTTATCACAACACAGTAAATTGTCAGTTAAATTGTCTAGCTTGCTGCACCACTAGCCGACCACCAGCATAACAAAATGTATACGTCTATAGGATGATATAGTTAAGTAAGAGTATTATAAGAAGCTATTACAAACCTTACTACTTACGTACAACGTACGTGACTTTTACTCAATGCAGTTGTCGCTGACACGACTGCAAAACGACCCTTACACGATTTAAATGTTATATAATCTGTGCCCAAACCCGCGTTGTATTTACGTTTAAAAAAACTATTATAAAACCATAAAACCATTTTTAAATGGCTGAAAATTAGATAGAAATTGTTATTGTACCATTTATATGACATTATTTTGCTAGTTGGGTTGTGACTGAAGCTAGAGTGCCCACGTTGAAATTCTAAATACCAGCGTTCTACAGTCCTAAGACATGGTGCTGCATCACTAAACTACTACTACTACTACTACTACTACTAAGTGATCTCTTCAAAGCACTGAAGTCGCGTTAATCCCCTTTGAAAGTTGTAGAAAATTATCGCACGCATATTTCCCTTTGATTTTTCCATTTTTACAACCGACTTGTCACCTTTGTAGCCGCTACAATAAAACTATTCGACCGATCAAAAAACATTCTATTGTTTTCGAATTCTAATTTCAAAATAAAGAAAAAGCGATATGTTTTTTTTTTTAATATTTGCGGGAGGTTTGCAAATGACACGACTTAAAAGGCAGTCCTGTATAACCATTGATGTTTATTGGGCTGCGGATCCTGCTTTATTTTCTTCTCTGTTAATTTAAACAAATCTCTCATTCGAATCTACTATTTTCCAGGACATTATTCGCAAACAAGCAAATTACCTATACGAAAGTTTGTAAATCGTTATCTACAGGATCAAACGCTGTATAAATCACAACCGTCATTATATTTGTCATTATAAAGGTAAGCATACACTAGCACAGGGAATGGAATAATCCTCGAGGGTAATAAAAACGAAGTTTTCCAGTAAAATGTAAAGAATAAACAGACGGGTTGGATTGTAGCTCTGCAATTAATCGTAGCGGTTGAGACTATTTATTCAACACTTTAAATACTAAAGAGCTTTCAGCCAACAAGGTCCCCCTGACCTCCTGTGTCATGTTTACTTACCTCTCAACGAACAAAGCAATAATGCTATACTTTCAATTGTTTGGAATGCACATATTCATGACGCAGTAAAATTAGTGAAATCGGTTGTCGATAAGTGGCAATGTAAGGCATGAGTAACATTTTGGTAACGCAGTCAACCCATGCATTTATTACTTACTGAAAATCGTCGCTGATAAAAATTTCACTTTGCCTAGAGCCAAAGGTATATCTCATTACACAGGTCACAGCCTAATACTTTCATCCTTACTAAAATTTCCCCAAGTCTGCTATTTTTATAAATCATTCCAACACGACCCCATTTTCATTTTGCTAAAAGTTCGTAATCTGCTAAATTTATAATGGTCGATCATTGGTCTGTCAATGGTCTTGTAATACTTTTTGATAACAGAGCTATTAAAAGCAAAGACTGCACAATGGTGTTCTAATGGTAGGTCACTCACTGATCAAAGGAAGTGTTGATTACGGCATACCTCTATCATTCATTTGTCATTATGTACGAGATTACCATTCTATGCCATTTTTTTCAAAGGAGTGTCAGTGGATGACCATTGGAAAGTCATAGTGACGCTTTTATATTAGTAGATTACCAAACTTGTAAAAATCAACCATTATGAAATCAATGATAGACCATTATGACACTATTGTAATAGCAGACTTGAAGCCCTAGTAGTGTTGTCCAATGTAGGTAATAAGTAATATCCCTCCTATCCTCCTATCCTGCCTTTACATAGAAACCTCTCAATATGGTGATTGACTTCAACAACTGAGTTTCAGCTTTGCCATCGCTTATAGCTCCTTGTAGATACAGTTCTACGAAACTAGGAACAGAACTGACACTACACTCTGCACAATCGCATATTGATAAGTTATCGGTACCGCATATCTTGTTCAAGTTATTTTGTCCTGCGGCTAAACGTTGCTATTCGACGTTGCAATCCTGCTGGACTTCTAAGCACGCTATTATATCATTGTGATATTTTGTATAAAAGAAAACAAAAAAATCTTTAGTTTGAAAAGTAAAGTATGGGTCCTAGAAGTACAGATCAGATTACGTTACACTACATAAAATCACTGAATGTCAAACGTTACTTTCTCTGATTCAAAGGTTAAGGCCTCGATTCCTTGATCCATTTTCCCAGCGTGATTTCCTTATAAAATAAAATATACGCCCCCACCGTGTGTGTTTAATCAATCAATACACTTTCGTAGAAAATCCCTTGTACTCCTCCTGTAACTCCCCAGTTGCGCCGCAACACCCGGTTTTCATTATTCACTCTTTAACAAGTTTTTATATTATTATTCGTTTATTCATTCATTTACATATATATTAGATTTTAAATATTTCTTTACAAAAATATTAAAAATATTAGTACGCCGGTTTCGGAAGCAGGGTCCAAGCTACCCGTGATTAGGGTTCCAGAGAATGGAACCTCCTCACTATACGAGCCGCATCGACGAGGACTGCCTTCTGTATCAGGCCCTTTATCCAACTGCTTCGACAGGTGGTGGTCGAAGCTTTTGGCGATCAGACTATTGGCCGTAACGATAATCGGCATAATGACAGCCAGTTCGATAACGGACGGACTGCTTTGGCTGAATCTTTTGGTGTAATGGTATTTTTTTCCATTCGTGGTATAGCTTCACTCACGCGCTCGACATCACGCATCCCGCTACCCTCGGTATGACAGGCGGGCACCGACCAGATACCAGAATGTACTCTTGGCAATTGTAATTGTGCTTAAATATTTAGGCCATGTTTTAAGTCACTTACCTGCTCTTCGTCCGGGGCCAAATCTCTTCAAAATTTTAAGTAGCAAACGATGAACTCTATCATTGAAAACAAATAGGTATGTCGATGTTTGCGTTAGTAAAGTCTCACTTCTTGGAATACAGACAGAGGATATTTTCTTTTTTTTAAGTCGTATTTGGTAAACAAACACGTGTTTTCGCATCAATCGGCACGAATCGACTTGATTTTTTATCAGATACACATACGACACGAATGACATACATATATGTAGGTATATGGGAAAGTTTAAAAAATACATCTATGAATTTGTTCGACCTAGATAGAAATCAATCATATTTAAGATCAATATTCTTAATTTTTCACTAAAGCAATGCGAAATCGTACTTGTATTCGGTTTTTTCAGAATAAGTCATACATTCAAAACTCATTGATGGAGGTCAAGTGACCGGGATGTATTTCAATCTTCTAGCCGCTGAATAAATAAATTCAATACAAGCTAAATAAATCCGCATCTTGCCCAATATAGTGTTGGCCTACCTTTATAAAGATTCCATTGGTTCTTGTTTTCGCATAAGATGGGAAAATGTGAAGTTGGCTTTGTAAATAACTTTTCCCTACGCAATAAACATCTTAAGATAGCTGTATAAAAGCGAAATAATAAAACAATATGGACGACGAATAGAGGTATCAACACGAGGGAATTAGTACAATAAAGAAGAATTTGTACAAGAAAGAAATCTTTATTAAATGAAATAGCTTTGGCTTTGCACTTTTGATAATATTGTCCTTAGAATGGTAGTGTATTGTATGTAGTAATTACGATAGAAAAAAAAAACAAATTTAATTTCGGAACTCGGTGTTTTTGGTTGTTTCTTCGTTTTTTAACCGACTTCTAAAAAAGGAGGAGGTTCTCAATTCGGATGTTTGTATTTTTATATATTTTTATATATACTTCCCAAATTCCCTATATTTCCCATGAAAATTTTATCGAAATCGACCAAGCGGTTTTCGAAAAATCTAAAAAAAAATATCTACATTGTCTACATTGACGACCTCTTAGCTCTTAGTTTACTCTGCAAAGGAGCAGTGCGTTTTTTTTACACCAATGTGATTGGTTCGTTTAGGTGGGGGGAGGGGAGGGGATATAGATACCACTAAAAAGTGAAAAATAAAAAACTTTTTACAAAAAAAATACAACCGACTTTTACACAAAAAATCAAAAAAGTGCAAAATAACTTTAATTTCGGAAGTCGGTGTTCAAAAAACGAAAAAGCAACCACCTACACCGAGTTCCGAAATTAAAGTTATTTTGCACTTTTTTGATTTTTTGTGTAAAAGTCGGTTGTATTTTTTTTTGTAAAAAGTTTTTGAACACCAACTTCCGAAAATAAAGTTATATTATATTTTTTTGTTTAGAAGTCGGTTGTTTTCTTTTTAGTGGTACGCCCCCCGCCTCCACCTAAACATATGTACCTATCACAGCGTACACGGTATAAATAAATTGGTGTAAATAATAAACAAACATGCGATTTCAGCAATCCAGAAAGATTTGCTAATTTATTGAAGTCCTGTTTCCTATCTCTGTACTTCATCAGATCTTCACCTAACTAGAAAGGGACCACCTTGAAATATTAAGACGCTCTTCCAAACCATCGTATACAATTTTATTTCTTCATTTTACATCGACAAGAGTGAATGAGAACAAGATAAAAAAAATATACAGTCGACTTGAAAACCTTCTCCTTTTTTGGAAGTCGGTTAAAAATGATATATTTTGTACTATTTTCTTACCAACAAATCATTTTCGTTGGTTACACAATGTAACAGTAATCTTTGGTATATCGTGGCCCTTTCTGGTTTTTCCATCGGTGTTTCCTTTTTCGAAAATGGGTTTCTAGGGGAAAAATATTTGTTCATAATCGAGGTACTCTTATATTTTTAAAACACGGTGTACAATAGGTTCTCGGTTAAGATTTATGGCAGACGATATTTGACGACTTGGCTTATGCGGTGAATTCATTTAAACTGAGTTATGTTTCCATTGCATGACGCACGATAACTTATTTTGTAACCGTTCCAAGTCATGGAATAACAACTATTATAAAATCGATTACTTAGGCATTTTGTTACCTGTTGATTACGCGAAACGTCCGCCAACATTTAGTCTATTTAAATAAGCAAGTTAATTGGAATCCTCAGTATGTTCTGTGACTTCCGATAGTAGTAGATGTACTATTGGATTATTGGAAGCCGTGGAGCATGGACTCTATTATTCTCGATGGATATTCATTGTGCGCAAACCATACGTGTGATCCACATTATGCGATACGATTTTCTAGTAACTGTATCGACGTTGCTATATGTAAGTGGGTACTTCTGTGTGTGTATTGTACGTCGTCTACAAAACAATAGTGGCGCGGTTATTTGCACAGCCAGTGTTCGACCTGGCACAATGGCTGTTTGTGTCTTATCTCCACGTTCCCACTATCCCATTCGCACAAAATTTTCTCATTACACTTTATTTCTTTTTGTAACGGAATAAGGTCAATGTGCGTAAGAAAATGTCTTTAAACTTACATTACTATTCATTGTTCGTATGAGCCGACTTGAGTTGTTAACTGCTGTCATCGTATGTAGTTTTATCTCTATTTCTTTAATAGGCTTCATGATAAATTCTTTGGGATTTCACTAGTGGTCAGGAAATAGACGACAATACATTAAAACAGGCGTAGAAACTACCGATGATTTCATCTTTTCAAAAAAGTATTTTTCGTGTATTTTTAATTGCGGTTTAGAACCATGGCACAGAATGGCCGGTTTCCAACATTTATTTAAAAAGGCATTGGTGAAGTTATCTAAAAAATTTGTTAAGTGGAATAACTTCCAGTTTATTTCAGCTAGAAAGTTGCGGAATGTCGCTTTCGGGAATTGTTTAAGAGTCGAACTTGAACACAATTAAGAAACACTTAGAAGAACTAAGGCTGTTGAAAGTTTGGAGAAAAGTATGAGTGGTAAGAAATACTATCGTAAAAACAAGATCGTATTCTGCAGAGAGGTTTTGGGGTCAGGATATCCTTGAAAAGTCTATGCCTGTTCTCTGAAATGTGACATTCGAGAGATACTTTGTCTATAGACTCGAGAGAAAACCTCACAAAACCAAAGTTGTATAAGTCCTTACATAAAAGCTAATGACGCTTGTAAGATGACAGATGGGGCTAAGAATGTGGACAGTCTGTTGGGAATGTGAAAAAATATGAAAGATTATTGTGATTATCTTAAGTGTTTCGGTTCTGAACCTTAATCAAAGTTAGAAACATGGAGCCTTGTGTACATTGCGTTCCGCGTCACGTGTGAAGCGTCCGTTAACGAAACTGCCTCACACTCAAGATACGAGAGCGCATTACGTATTCCTCGCGGTGCGCGGCTGCCGGCGACAGAGGCTCCTAAGGTCGTGCTATTTGACCCTAGAACAGGCACGTGTGAGCTTGTCCAACGTGTTCTGAAAAAGACCCGGGTTTTTGTGGTACAGGTATCTTAATGACGTAGCACAATGAAGACGATGATGTGTTATCAGACCTATTGATCCTGGACCCGATGGATTTTTTTATAGTCATTTATTGATAACGTAAACTGCCATTAGTTGATGAAATGGAAACATCCAATCATGTTTATTTTATTTCAATAGCCGAATTCCAGTAACGGTTTTGATGTGGCCTTTATGTAAAACGAAATGAAAACAATTGGCTTAAAAAAAATATTTTTACTTACAAGCAGATAGGTCAGTTTATGTGTACATATGTAAATGACGGGAACGTGTACATAGATATGTTGTAAACCATAATAAAGGCGAATGTCACAACAAAAACAAAATGAGACAATGCTCTGAGGAGGTGTTTGAACATCTAATTTTTTTTTTATTATTGCCAATGAGCCGGATATAACAGACTAACAAAAGTGATACGGAAAGGGAAGAAATGGAAGCAAAAGGAATGTCCGGAATACGGTTTTAGATACAAAGGCTGAATTAGAAGAAAAGTAGGTAGCCCATTTATTGTATTGCCAATGAGCCTGATATAATAGACTGCTCCGATCAAAAAGTACTTGAGCCTACAAGACTAAGGAATAAGGATTACACGTTATCGATTATAAGTAGAATTTGACGTGGCTTTGCCTATAATTGTATATTGCTATGATAATGGTGCAAAGTTTGATTGCACGTGAGTCGGTTAGTCTCCGGTATTGCGGAAGCACCGAACGTAAAGTCCTTATGAGCTGTCAAACATTGAAACTTCAAAGCACATTAATGGTTCAGGAAAAGAGGCAACCAAAAGTGAGTTTTTCATTTACATTATGTTTATAATTTACGTACGTTATCCTGTAAACCTCTCGTGGCTTACAGCTATTTGACAGTATTATAAAACTAGCTTCTGCCCGCGACTTCGTTCGCGTGGAATAGTTACTTTACCCCCGATTTTGAAACTTTCAGCCCGATCGGTTTAAAATTGACAAAGTTTCATACAAACGATCATCCCCTATTTTATCCCCTTGGGGTAGAATTAATCAAAATCCTTTCTTAGCGGATGCCTACGTCATAACATCTACCTGGATGCCAAATTTACTTTGTAACATCTGTACCTACCACATTTTATGCAAATAAATGATTATGAAAAATTTCAGCCCGATTCCGTTCAGTGGTTTGGGCTGTGCATTGATAGATCACTGTGTGTGTGTGAAATATGTACAACTTACAATAAAAAAAGAAATGAAAGTAAAGCTGAAATGCCTGTGCAAAATTATATTATAATTACCTATACCTACTCCACTTAAAAATAAATACCTATAACTAACTAATTAATAAAATGACTACTAATTAATGAAAGAAACATAAATTAGCCAAAACTAACCTATCGGTATCTAAAAATCTATGCTCCTACTTCTACTACTACTCACCTAAAAAGAAATAAAATTGAAACTATTAATAATTTGTAATTTGAACGAATATTTAAACACTACCAAAATAACTAATAAGTACCTATTTTATAAAATAACAACAAAATAAATTCAAATAAACTATTTAAAGACTAAAAGTCGCGCTGATAAGCACGGTTTGTTAATACCTATCAATCATTGTCTGTCAATAAGGTCGAACGCTCTGAATCAACAGCCAAATATTGAATGACGCTCGCGCGTTTTTGTTTAATGTGACCACTCGCAGTCCAGCACACTAAGGCTGGTTACTGCTTAACCGGGCAATTCTGTGGTGGCCTCAAATGAATTTAAGGCCCCCAGCCACGGACCTCCCGCCTTTTTACACCCTACAGCCGCGACCCGCGTCGAGCGCGGCAACCGTTACACAAAAATAATCCTTACAGCATGATTCAGTACTAAAGCGCACGGCGCGATGGCTTATTATTGTATTCATGTATAAGTTTGGTGTTTCTATACCGATTTCTATGATTCTCTTTTTATTGAATAGGTAATAATGTTAACTTTCTTGAATTAGGGATGTGTGAGAGTATTATAAACGTAAGAGTAAACAAATATAATCAGAAAGCTCCGAACTGTTAAGCTATCGGGAGTTACACGTGTTATTGTGAGTCAACCATAAAAGATAGACATATGCTGTTGTGAGATATTTTTTAGGTAATTTTATGTAAAACATTTCCGTCATACATAATTTCTATGTAACTTTAACCATTAAGGCTACACACGCGACGGAAG
The DNA here is from genome assembly GCA_905332915.2 of Hecatera dysodea. Taxonomy (NCBI): domain Eukaryota; kingdom Metazoa; phylum Arthropoda; class Insecta; order Lepidoptera; family Noctuidae; genus Hecatera; species Hecatera dysodea. Next base: position 15,124,440 of record HG995294.1, read on the forward strand.
CTTAAAAAATGGAGTAACTTCTCCCGTTTTCCCAACATTTCCCTTCACTGCTCTGCTCCTATTGATTGTAGCGTGATGAAAAGTATACTATAACCTGCCCAGGAGTATGAAGAATAATTGCACCAAGTTTCTTTAAAATCCGTCGAGTAGTTTTGTTTCTATAAAGAACATACAGACAGACAGACAGACAGACAGACAGACAGACAGACAGATAGACAGACAGACAGAAAGACAGACAGACAAAAAATTTACTGATTGCATTTTTGGCACCAGTATCGATCACTAATCACCCCCTGATAGTTATTTTGAAAATATATTCCCTGTACAGAATTCACCTCTCTACAGATTTATTATAAGTATAGATTTACATATATATTTTATAGATTCGACGCTATTACAAATTTCAACATTAATGTGTGCTTGAAAAGCTGTGAAACCACCTTGTGATGGTGACCTTCGCCGGTATTGCGGATACCCATTTTCCCCAGCCATAGTTAGTTCTTTCACTTTCAGTGCTCTGGGGTATTTTTTTGAGCATTGACCATCTTTCATGCGGTGATTCCCTCCCTGTTTAAGACGCCACATGGCCCGTGAACCATATGTGTTTTACTATGTCATGCAAAATCGGATCTGCATTATAGTCCGACATAGGAGTGAGGCATATTTATCGTAACAGATAGAAGTAACAGATATTTACAAATAACAGATAACAATTGCTCCTAACAACTTATTTTATCTGTTATTTTAATAACAGACACTCAAACACTGTTACCACGGCTGTTACTGTTATACCAGTCCCCACACATACAAGCTGTTATTGTTATCACATTCAAATGTTACTTACTACGTACGGCTGTTACTGTGATACACATTCAATCTCGTTCTCTCTTTTTCTCATTACAGAATGACATTTGCTGAAAAGAAACACAGCTATTATCTATTTTTAAATAATAGGTGTGTCTCACTCTTACTACAGCGGTTAAACTACGCTAAAAAGAGAAGCACCTAGTATTTATTAAAACCCTGAAATATAGTTGGTGGTCTCACAAGAACAATTAGTTACGAAAAAGTGACTCCTAAATTTAGCCCTATTACCTACCTGTTACTGGCCAGTGTAAAAAAAAGTAATTATTTTCTTCCTGGCTGCACGGCATTTTGAGATTCAGTTTTTTAAAAATGGGTCCATATTCTAGTAAATTGTTTTAAGCTTGCTAACGAAATGCAACGCGATTGCAGTAGAGAATTTAATTGAAATAGCATGAAATAAGTGACTTATTGATAGTACAATCGTATATATCTATAATAGTATGTAAACAATTTGGTTTAATAAAACTTACCAGGGATTTTTAGCAACCAGTATGTAAATCAAGTATATTGAGAGTAATTTTTCATAGTTGATAAGTTTGAGAGAAATAGTATTAAGTATTTATTTTTTAATATTTTATTTTAGATTTGCGAAACCATTCCATTGATTGTGTTAGGACTCCCTTATTGTCTTTGGTTTGATATTTGACGGGATTGGTTGCAAAATGTTTCATTTATTGCGACTTTAATTAAAGTTGTATTAAAGATGATATTCAATTGAAAGTTAATTTTATTAGAACGAAAGTGGTGAATCGTAATTTTAATCGTTATTTCGTAGTCTCTGATTTTTTACATGCTGGTTAGTATATAAAAATCAAGTATGCTGAGAGATATTTTTCATAGTTAGTATGTTATGACAGAAATAGTATTATTTATTAAAAAATAACAGCCTGTTATTTAATAACAGATATTTGGATCTGTTATTTTTATGTAACAGTAACAGTGGTAACAGGTATCGAGTTTTACCTGTTACAACCCATCTCTAGTCCGACACCTAACGATTACGAAACCCAATTTGCCTATTTTTTTTTTTTGGAATGGACCACTCGCAGTTCAGCACACTATGGCTGGTTACTGCTTAACCGGACAATCCTGTGGTGGCCTCAAATGAATTTAAGGCCCCCAGCCAGGGCAACCCAATTTGCCTAGTTAACACGGTGGACGTCATTCTCGCGCGGAAAATCTTAACACCGCGATTCAGAAAATGACGTCATTTGCACAACGCTATCTATCGGATTTGGATTTCAACTATCAACATTAGTTCTATTTTTAGTCTTAAGATGTCGTTGCAAGTACTATACTGAATTGCGTAATAACGTAATATTTTACTTCTTGAACTCACTAAATTAATCATATCTTTTGATAGAGTGAACCGATTTCGATGAAACAAAAACTAAGTTAAACCTCAAGTTGCGTATAATTTTTGTATATAAACATTGTCAGCATTGAATACGTAGATTTTACGTGATGTGCGCACAAACAAACAGACAAACAGACAAAAATTTCAAAAATGATGGAAATGGGTTCTGTTACTTATCTTTTCACACGCTGGCTATTTTATGTTTCAATTTCTTCAATGTACAAAAATGACTTTTCTACAGATTTATTATATGTATAGATATCGCTTTGCCTTGCCATAATTATATTCGAAAATAATGTTTGGTCGGTAAACACTGAAGGGCCGCACAGTTAACATAAGCTGGTAATTAGGGTTCCGAGGCTCACGGTCCTTAATCCAAAATTCCGGTCGAGGCTGGTTGTCGTGTACCACGGAGATTCGGGACAAAGAAGTTGCGTTTCAAATTTCACTGGCCGTGGCAAACATGTGTGAAGGCTTCTTCAATCACATTTCGCAGTTTTCAATGACCTTCTGTATTATTTTATTAGTTTCCTCCTAAGAGCAGTACCTACCAAAGCATTTAATCTAGAGAAATCTGTATTTGATTGGCTATTTCGTCTGAGCTTACCGTTTATTAAAACGTAGACGCTCGCTTCCTTCCGTAGACGTTCCGGCGACTCATCTCTTCTTGACATATTTCATATCAAACCAAACCATTATAAACGATAGTCTCAAGATTTATAGTTTATAAAATATGAATATAAACTGTAATTAATTTATTTTATGAAGTGAAATGAAACCGCCAACGAGGAAATTTGTCAACGAGGGAACTAAATATTACACAAGGCTATGCCGCGCGTTAAAATGTAAGCTCCAGTCATTAAAACAGCCCATACTCTGGGTTCTCGAAGCCGAAGGATTATAAATTTATAAGCGACATGCGAGTGATATCTACGAGAGTAAATTGAATTAGGACGGGTTCGAGAGCGAAATGTTACACGTCATTAGCACGTTCGTGTAATCGAGTTTAATTTCGAGTTTTAATTGAGGCCGCATAAAACCTATGGTAAGTAACAAACAAGGGAGGTTAACCTCCCTGCTCGCGCCGTGTACCTAAGCGTTGCGGCGCCGACCAATTGAATTGCTCCGCGTTTCTTACTTTGCCCGCGACCCGAGCTTTTTGATTAAAACTTTAATAAAACTGAGCTAAGTGGAATATTAACTGCTATGCAACGTTTAATTACCAAAATAGAAACGATTTTCTGTTTTAATGTGGAAAGTAGATTTCAACTTAATAGATTTAAATCTCGTTGTTTGTTTGGAGCACAAGCTTTATTTGCTCACAAATATTGGACCGTGACAAGTTCTATAAAAACATTTGTAACACAATTGACTATGTCATGCATGTTTCTATAACCGAATCTGTGTTTGTTGTAAAGTCGATGTAAATATTTTATTTCCAATTTTGAATATTTGATTCTAAAATGATCGTCTGTCGCCGTCAAACTAGTTTTGCAGAAGAATTTAGCGAGCGAAGATGGAACAGTTTTAGGGCTACGCAGCCCACGCAACGTGTTTTAAAGTTGAGTAGGTTCGCTGTAGATAACTCCGGACGTATTATAAAGCGTATCTACCTGAGTGGTGAACAGACGGTCGTTGCATCTGGCTTCGTGATTTCGGTGTACGCAGGGCGGCGCCCGCGCCGTTTACCTGCTCAGCCAGTTCAGCTGTCCCTTTCTCTCCCCCTATCAAGCGTAACTTAGTCTCTTTCGCACGTGAATGTAGCCATGCAACATCGCTTCTACGTATAAGCAGTGCTGCCAACGGTATAAGTCGAATTGAGATGTAGGTTATAACTTTCTTTCCTTTGGATTACAATGAAAACATGACTGTTTACATTACTAGAATAGTGAAAACGTTGTTCGTTGCTTAGCATTAAAAAGCATATTTTGTGTTACCGTTTACCGCATGGGTCTCATTACTACCTAACTTTATTCACAACTAAAATTACTACTTTGATCATGTTTTATTAAACTTGGCTAAACTAATAATAAATTATAATTGCGAAAATTTTATAGTCACACCTTGTACTAAACTTAATGCAGTCGAAACCTTGTTTTGTATTTTATTCTGCCTTATGACTCGCATTATGTTGAACCTATTTTATTCTGTGATAAAATAAAATGTAAAGTTCTAAGTATTGGCAGCACTGCGTGCCACTCAAGCTGTAGAGACTGCGCTCGACTCGATCATGGCGGCGCGGGCGCAGCCGCTCTGAAACGTGATCGTTTTACTTACCTGACGATGGCGCGACGGCGGCCGCACTCTGCGCATAATGCCTCCTCTATACTGCGGATGAGCACGACGGATAAGTCGCACAAACAGCGGCATTTCAAGCGTGCTGCCATATGCTACACTCGCTCGTCAAGGTTTTTACAATCTTGTTATGTTGACATTTTACACTGCATTCGCGCTACATCCATAATAGTAGATACTAAATTAAGAATAGGTACGTCCGAGTATAATGCAAAACCAATCGTACTTAAACCGGGTCCATGTTGTAGATTAGTGGCACGTTAGTAAACGTGATTTGTAAGCAAGCACAGCACTAACCACTCGACATTCTGTGTTGAACGCGAGCAGAGGTATTTGGCAATGAACGAGTCGACTCGTAACGGTATCGGTGGTATGACGTCTGAATGTAAAAACACTGTCTTGCACATTCAGCTCAGTTAAAATATTTTTGTTTATCTTTCTTCTAAAGAAAAAAATCTAGTTTACACACAGTTATTTCGATTACAAGTTGAATTGATATCTCGTATCATCAATTCTGAATTCAAGTTAAAAAAGTCAGATGTTACAGAGTTATTATGGAAGAAACTTAATGAGCTGCCAAATCTAAATTGTCGAATGAAATGTTTTAAATAAATAGATTGACCTTGATTGAATTAAGTAATGTGTATTACTTGTGAGATACAGTGTGTTTTCATGCGATGGCCAAGTTATCTATTTATTTATAACAACAAGATTTTTAATATTAAACTCTATAAGATCTTGTGAGGTTAGCTAATTACTTAATAGTATTACATTACAACTTTGTAACCGGGGGAAGGATATTGCGAGACTTGGTTTTTTTTACAAGTTATGTTTTTGATGGAATTTAATACTCTCATAAACATAAACCTTCTTTTGGGACAGCCGGGTAAAAACCCAAGAAGTTTGGTTTGACAAGAAAGCAAAAAAGATGTGAATTTCATACAGCTAATCAAATATGAAGAAACCAATGGACGCGTCGTGTAAAGCATAAAAAGCGTGTAAGTAACCTTTCTTTGAGGAAATAATGAAATGAATAATAGAATTCAACGTTTTTATACTGAAATTCATAAATCTGAAACTAACGTATCTCCCCTGAATAAGATGGAACGAGTAATAAACCAGGAGACAGGCAGTGTTAGCTAAGCTTGAAATATTATAAATATTCATCAGTCATCTTGTCTTCAGTGCGTTTCATTATTCGACTTTTTGTTTGTGGATTGTTGATGAGTCTACAGTGCTTTCTGACCTAGACAACGTTTTTTATTAATCAATCGCCAGTCCGACTAGTTTTCATGAATAATAACTTGGATCTTTCCTGCTTGACGTTGGTTATACTTTCTTCATTGTTTATCATTATCAGTCGTTTATTTGAAAGTTTTATTTGTTACTAATTTAGTAAGGACGACTGGAGTGGGGTCGGGTGTTTGTAGCGGATTCTGGCCCGGATGTTGCCGCCGCGTGAGGATGACGCCACACATGTGAGCTTTTTACCAGCATGTCGCCCTTCGTTCCACGCACATGTCGATGTCGGGCCGAAGCAAAAAACGCTCACAAATATCGCACTCACACCGACGCACTACAGTTCCTGACGTTCCTGTCTAATGACACTTTGAACTTGTTATCTTAACTATCACTTCTCAAATGGGCCAATGGCCCAACACGTGGGGGCATAAGTATTATTACAGAATGATGGCTTCCTTGTGTGCTTGGCACTCCCTTCTGATAACCCTGCTTCTCCGAACTTAACACCCAATGATATTGCTTCATGTTCAACTAACTTCATCTGATTTGAAAACTGAAACATTCAATTCATAGAACAATTTACATGAGTTTAATCAACAAATTCCATTCCACATTAATTTTTATTAAAATTTCATCAAAGTTATCAAATCGACTGAACTCGCACGTCGCACTTGACGTTTAGGCGCTCCCACTGCGGGGATTCATAATTATTTACTCGAGTGTATGTCGATAGTTGCGATTGTTTCTAAAATAAAGGTAGTTTAATCGACGTTGTTCGGATTTTTCTATCCAAAACTCAATATAACGCATAAGCTAGAAATAGCTAATTATCGCAAGATATTAAAATTGGTGTTAACGTAAGCCTTTGAAGTGATTAGGCGCTTCCAATTTCTTCATATACTGGTACTTTGCCGATAATGACAAGAGCAGCAAGTCGAGTGGCAATCCAATCTAGCTAATGACAAAACTTCCTCCTAGGAAATTCGCTCTACGCCATGCCAATATTAGCAACACAAATTAAAATTGGATAACAACTTTCGGCAGTTTTAAAGTTTCAGCCTGTTGAGGCGTAGGCTGTACAAACAACTAATATGTATGACTTTGTTCACGGGGACTGGTTGTTCGCACGCGAGATATTTTGATGATGTCCTTTCGTTAAACTCTGAGTGGACTTTTATAAATAAAGATGAAACTTCCAGCGAAAATCAGAAGATTGCTGAAATACCACCCGCTCGAAACAAACAGAAATGCTATTTTGGATTTGGAACACTTCATAAAATAATACTAATTACGTTTTAGGGTTTATTTGGAGTGTTGCAGAACGTTAAAGCAAACTGGGTTTCCGCGCGGCTCGCACACAACACAACACTGTCGGTGTACCGACGCGGCGATGCGGTTCCGTCACAGTAAGCGTACGGAAGCCTGTTAAATGTACACTGGATGCATTTTCAGCGTTCGCGTTGTTAGCGATCATAGTGATTTAATGTCGCATCATGAGACTCATGCATTAGTTGCTTCGCGCTTGTTTACCTGCTACTACTCGAAACTGTGGCTACAGAGAATAGCTGCACAATATTAGCATTCCCCTAATGCTTGTTGACATACAGTTGGTATAGAAAATGTAATCCAATAAAATTCCTTATAATCTTTTAGGGCGCTTTCAATTTATGCGTTTCTTAACGGCCTGCTGCGGTGCCGAAGCGGTGCGTTAGTCGTACAGCGCACGGACGATCGTATTTTTCCATACAAAACGCGCGGTGCGGCAACAGTGCGGCACCGGTACCGCGTACGCTCGACAACAGGACGGCAACCGCGCAAACATCACGTGTTCATTTCAGTGTTGAATAGTGCGATGAATAGACGTCAGAGCTAATTCCATAAAATTTTCATTTAATAATTTATTATTATTATAAAGTTCAAATCAATCTCCAAGATCTCAGACACAGACATTGACAAACAGTCAGGTTCAGTCCGCATCGGATGAACTTAGAGCAATCTCATCCGCCTCTAATTTAAGTGGAGATTGTGATGCTTCCATATATAGCGATCTTTTTACAGATGATATTTCTACATAATAATTTAAAATAATATAATATTAAGCAGAAATATCATCTGTAATGTAATAATAATAAGAAAATATCCATAACTTTTTTTGTAGTAATTAATACAAATCCAAATACAGAATAGAGTCCATGGCTTGACTGATGTCACATCACTAGGATACAAACGCACGGCAGTCAAATACGCTTTCAATTTAGGCGTTTGGTGCCGGACCGCTACCGTACTGCAGCGGCCCGGCAGCGGGATATAACCAGCGGCACGGTAAACGTGCGGCAGCGGTCCGACACGAAACGTCTAAATTTAAAGCGCCCTTAGATTGATTTAATCCTAGCTTTAAATGTTAAAAGAACTCGCTCAGAATTGAGTCTAAAGTAAGTCCACACTTATTTGGCAATTTGATATTTTAAAATATCGTGACATTCCACAATACAGTGTCAATACCCAATTTCGCCAAGTGTATCCTTCTTTACAATACCATCTCGAGTTTGTATGAGGTCCTATTTGCGAGCAGGTAGGCAGGTTACGACAAAAGGACTTGGGTTATTCTTGAATACAACAAAGTAAGGTGTACCTTCTTACCTGCGGCAAACTCAAATACGTATAAATAATATTTTTGATGGTTCTACTCAAACGTATGTACTTTTGAACGAGTTTCGCGTTTTCGGTAAGGATATCACTATTGTTTAAAATGTGGACAACGAGGGTTCAAAACGGCGCGGCCCGACGGTCTAGATAATACAACAGTACGAAATAGATTTATACATCGTTATGCGGATGCCCAACACAAATGTCCGCGTCAATTTATTATGTAAATAACACAAAGATACATCCAAGCCTCCCCGAAACATTTTTGTAAAACATAATCTATATCGGCCAAGTACCACCGCGCGGCTTCCGGCCCTGGGGGGAAATCAAAAATGTATTTGTTTCAAATGTCGCTTGCAGGCTTCGGTATAATAATAAAGTAAGAAATCTTTACGAAAGGAGACAAAAGCGTTAAATATTAATAAAAGCTTCTGTATAATAAGTCTATTTCTATCCTTAATAAATAAATAAATTCCCATGAATAATTGATGTGCATTAAAACAGGTGGAGCCTATTCTGTTGGCGTTTTAGCAATTTGGAGCGGAGCAATTAAAAGCTGCTTTATATTTTGTTCTGACTTTTCTTTCGTATTCTAGACTGCGACTATGGATAAACAAGGATAACTTTAATATCCGTATTTACTTATTAAAAAGTACAATGCCTTGAGAGTTAATTAAATTGAATTCTGCGGGTTAAATCTGTTTGTGTCATTAATCATTCGAAGGCTGAATCGGAATTTGTAACGAATAAACCGGTCAAACGTGGGCAGCACGCTTCAGCTGCGAGTTCCATAACAATGATTGTTTAACTTTATGAAAATCGAAACGCAAATCCTCTTTGTGTCACTTAGCCACTTTTGTCCATGTGTTTGACAAATATGTACAATACATATGTGCCAAACACATGGGCAAATATATATATATATATATGTACCTACTTACTTAATATTCTATAGGATAACGTTTGTGAGTTTGTGACGTTGTAAGGGGTAATTTCTGGATCTAATGAACCGATTTTCAAAATTATGTCACCAATAGAATGCTACGTTATTTTGGAGTGTCATAGGATATATTTTATGCCCGTATTGCCACGGGAACGGGAACAACGCGGGTGAAAGCGCGGGGCGCTGCTAGTGTTGATATACGAGTATACTGCTCTACCTGTAATAATATTTATCTCAATAAAAAAAAAACATTAAAAGTGTAAAAAGAATAGAATCCAGATAAAGTCTATCTGGATTCCATCCTTTTTCAACCGACTTCCAAAAATGGAGGAGGTTCTCAATTCGACTGTATTGTGTGTGTTATACCTCACCTCATAACTTAGTACTGGGTGTACCGATTTTGATGATTCTTTTTATATTCGAAAGCTGGTGCTTGTCGTGTGGTCTTGATTTGATTGAGATCTGACGACTAGTATTTGAGTTATCCCTAATAATGCGTGGCTTAGTTTACATGGACAACGTTCTCATTCCCTCATGTCGATGTAAAATGAAAAAATTGTATACGATGGTTTGGAAGAGCATCTTAGTATTTCAACGTGGTCCCTTTCTAGTTTGGTGAAGATCTGATGAAGAACAGAGATGATAGGAAACGGAACTCAAATGATAGCATATCTTTCAGGATTGCTGAAATCGCATGTTTGTTTATTGTTTACACCAATGTGATTGATAAGGTTTAGCCCACCTACCACTAAAAAGTGAGTTCTACACAAAAAAAAAAAATCCTTTAAAATATCAACAGTTTATCTGAAAGTAATAAAAAACGCGTTAAAATCTTGTTCCACGGAATCCTAAAATGCGGATTAGCATAGGTGGAAAATTATTTATTTGAATATAGCGTGGGTATGTTACTGAGGGATAATGTAGCATTCTAACGGTGAAAGAATTTTTGTAATCGGTCTAGTAGTTATTGGGTGTGTTCCTTACTAAAATACAAATATTTCCTCTTTATAATATTAAGTTCGTTATCACCGGTGTGTTAAAACCGATTTAATATTTTAGCTTCAAGCTGACAATCATATATTCTAATCGAGTTTTGGCCACGTTGTGGTGAAAGAATCAAATTACTTTCAGGGGCTTTAATTTTTGACATTCCTCAAGGGAATTGAGTTTATGAGTCAATCGCGTATTTTAAGTTATTATTACTTTTTTTTATTGTGTAACAGAATTTTTAACTAGTTTTCTTCATTCATAATTCATTTCTCTTTTTCTAAGAATAAATAATATTATTTGTTGGAACATGAACTGCTGATTCCTATCGCAAATACCCACATAATACCTGGTACAGACGGAATGTGATATTCACATATTTACGCATTTCTATATTTAATTCCTGTTTTCTATAAATACTCATATCCGGAAAACGTAGGGTAACTTACCGTGAAACATGGCTTTATGAAATTACCAACAACACACGAACTAGGAAACGGAGCAAATGAAAATCATACGTAGGTACATAAAATGATGAACGGCCTTCAACTTTATCCAAAATATCTTTCCTGTTTAGAGAAAGTTTACCTTTCCGTCGCTGTTCTGAGGTAGAATAAATTCTATTTTACACTGATAAAATTATAGTTGAATGACAAACACTGCGAAATGTTTTTGTCTGGAAATTTGAATTACCTATTCCAGTCGAATAGTAAACGCTTAATTTCTAGCGGCATCTATATCTCCTAATGCAAACTCAACGAATAGACCTGACGTTACACTATACATTGCGCTATCAAAGTCCTGCTGAGCCTGAGACCATATCAAAGTGTAATATTTTACTGAAGATTTTTTTTTTTTTTTACTTGATATAAACCAGTGCTTGACTGCGATCCCACCTGATGGTAAATTTGTATTTACTTTCAAAAACGCCCCTTTATCGGGGTGTTGAGGTTTCTAGAGTACCAAGTACCAACAACATCCGCACAGACGAAGTCGCGGGTCAAGTGCTAGTTTCACTATACATTTAAATAAGAATGGTCTCTAAAATGACACTATCGACATGACCGCACGTCACTACGAAACATTTTCCCTTACAAAGTGTTTAATTATCAAGCAGTATCCGTCGGTGTAGCCGCGGCCGTGTGGTAATTACCGTTTCGTTGACAGGCCACTTAAATTAAATATTAAAACAGAATTCAATATTATCGTTCTCATTAAAATTCTTTGCTTTTTTATTAAATAAATACTCACGTATTTCTCGTGAAAGTTAGCGATATCGGTCGAAAAATAACTACCGAAAGACTTTTCACATTTTTCATGTTATGTAGCTACCTAAAGTTCCGTGTATTTTGCTATATTTGGTACATTTCAAATACGATGTCCTTTGAAGTGTAAAACGTTATGTTTGAATTCTGTTCATTGTTATTTCCCATTGTAGGTTTTCATGTTGTTTTTAGTGTTTCAGGGCTATAACTTGATATTTTTTGTGCTTTAAATGAATCCGACCGGAATCGAAGATCTAAAATCTATAACCAAATATGTTCATTAGTTACATTATGTTGCAGCATTTCAGAATTATTTCATGTACTCATATTTCTTTGATGTTTAGAAACTAAATTTACACTTTTAGACATTTTTATATTTACGTTTTTATTTACTTTGACATAAATACTTAATTTGTAAAGTAGGTATTCAATTTTAATTCACTATTATGAATATGAGGACTATAATATGAATTATTATTTGCTTTTTCCTCTTCAAGTATTTTGAACGATGTCTGGCTCTTTGGCCTACCCAAATGTCTCTACTGTAGTATTGCTTTTCAAATCATTGAGCTCCGTAAAGTTCTAAGTTTGACCTACACTATAACTGAAAAATAATTTTAAAGATTTGATCTCTGAGTTTGTTGCGATGTTTCTTCTCAGTGTAGTCAGCTACGATCCACCGGCCTTAATTAGTTTATAACAACCAAAAAATACCGACGTGTAAAAGTGTTTTTTTTTTTATTATAAAAGTGTTATAAAGCCTACTTAAAAATAAATATCATTTAAATGCTATTCAAATATTAGTTATGTTTTGTACGCTTATTTACCCACAGTAGGTATAGGTAGTCTTTTTAACCCAAAGGTTGACTGGTAGAGAATGCCTTGTTGCATTAAGTTCGACCATGGTAGAAATACTGCACAAAAACTACAAAAAAAGTTTTTTTTACAAAAAAAAATTACAACCGACTTCCAAACAAAAATAACTAAATAAATAACTTTAATTTCGGATTTCTTTGTTTTTGGTTGTTTCTTCGTTTTTTGAACACCGACTTCCGAAATTAAAGTTCCTATCCTATCTCTGTTCTTCATCAGATCTTCAACAAACTAAAAAGGGAACACCTCGAAATACTAAGATGCTCTTCCATACCATCGTATACAGTTTCTTTCTTTTTTCATTTTCCACCAATGAGAATATTATCAACGTAGTCGAAGCCACACATTATTAGGTATAATACCTCAAATACTAGTGGTCCGATCTCACTCAAATGTAAATGGGATGGGATCACACGACAAGTACCAGCTTTCGAATAAAAAATAATCATCAAAATCGGTACACAACGTAAAAGGTTCTGAGGTAGGTAACACACAAAGTCACACAGACGACTTGAGAACCTCCTCCCTTTGGATGTCTGTTAAAAACACAGCGGAACTGAACTTAGAATTTGGAATATAAAATTAAGAACCTTGATAGAAAAGTGTTCAATGAACTTAATTTAATTCTATTAGGATTGCTACAAGTAGCTATTTAAGTCAGTATTTTTTTCTTAAGAAGATACTTTTCCTTTTTTTCGCGATCGTACCTTTGAAAATATAGAACACAACAAAACTGACTGCCTTAGCACTTGGGCGTTACTTCGCATTTTTTAAGTCATCCATAATCCAACAGCTAAAGCTGAAAACCACCTGTTGATAAAGACAGAAATATGAAAAAAATATTTTTAAAACAACGCAGAGGGCATTGCTGCTCGCTAGCCACTCGTATTCTCATATATAGTACTTGGAAACTAAGTTTTCATAAAAAAACGATACAAACAACTTTTCTGTGGCAGTAGTAACTAGTAACACAAGCGACGCAGCGTGGGGCTGTACCACGGTGTGTGTATAATTCATTTATTAAGTTCAAAAACTGGGTGAGACAAATTTCTAATTTCATAGACATGTAGGAAAGGTAGTTGGCAACGCCACCAGAATACTAAACAGCAAGCATACGAAGGTTTAATTAAAATCGCTCTACTAGTTTGAAACAAGTTAAACTACACATAGTGACGTATTTTAGTACTGTATACATATAGCATGACAACACTAGCAAATGAATAAAATCGCGTTTTACGATACTTTTTGTATACGTTACATACACACATGTCCAATTTGAATTCGGACATTGTTGTACAATTTGTATCTAGTCTGTATTCAACAATATTTCTGGTTATTCACCAATTTCATTTGTTTAAACCGATACTGTGTCATACAAATACAATTTTAGTTGCTGTTTATGACGAAATAATGTATCGACCAGGTAAAACAGAACATTCAAGTTGAAAATTAAGGGAGTGATGTGTTCAATTTTATATTTTATCCTTTAACTACTCATATGTAGTATATCAATCTCTGTACATAACCCTTGAACTACTTTGAAAAATACTTAATAAAACCATTAGAGGTTCCAACCCAGATAACAATATATTAGTGTAATTTATATTATGTAGAAGTGCAGGAGCAAGATTTTTGCACGTAACAAAGTAGACCAACGGTCAAAAGGTAACTTATGTGACAATTTGTTTTGAATTCGAAACTGAGGTTGTGTGTGTAGTTGTGTCCAAGACGAGCCAAGCGAAGCGAAAAGGCACTACCTACCTTTTCTCGATACGCTTTATCGTTTTTTTTTTTAACTGGCATAACTTTGCTTTGGATGATGCTAAATATTGAAAAAAAAATTCAAGATAGAATGCCATAATTCGAGTTAAGTAGGTTACTGGTACAAATTATCATAAGTACTTGTGGCTGGGCCGTTTTGCTACCGTCACGAAGATTTCATAGGCATTCGTTCATTGGGTGTAACATAAAACGGCCAAGCCACACGTTTTGACTAAAATGTACTTTTTGTGTGAAGGTAGGCCTGGTAAAGTAGCATAGATCAAAAATCTTGACTCTACATGAGATCTGACTACTTTTTCATATTTTTTGAGTAAGGTGTAGTGTAGTTTTAGAGCGTGCAGTCTGTAGAACTTGGCTTTATACGAGATCTGATAACTTTTTCACAGGGTAAGCTACGTAGACTCGTCTTGGCAACATTTTTACATGAAAACGTTTTTGGTGGGATTACTTATTTCAAGGTATATTCTAAGAAATTTCCTCCACTCGACTCTGCCTCTAATCAGCCTCCTTTTACCTAATTGACTGTTCATGGATTTTTCTGTTGCAAATGATCAAGTGGAGTGGAGGAAGTTTCCTTCAATAGAATGAAGAAGATAAATGTGATTATATAGGACTACCGTTACTTACGTTTAGATGTTTATTAAAAAAGCACATATTATTGATTAAATCGTGTGTGCCCACTTAATTAGCGTCGGCCATCTTAACTGCAGGTGCACGTACGGTACTGGTAGTGGTCGTCACCTACATGAGCTACATGGCACATGGCACAACATGGCGGCACGTAAGCTCGCAGAACTGTCACGACCGTTACCTACACGGAACCGCTTGTCCTCAAGACCTAACCACTTTACACTCCTTACTGTAGCCGGTTTACTGTATCTATTACGTTATAATTGTTAGTTGATAGGTTTTTTAATACACCGGAGTGTAGAAAATATTGATTTGTATCTCTCCGAAAGAAGGTGTCAAAATATATAACCACTAGTTAGAAATTTTCATATTCCATCACATCACACCTTTATTGACATAAAAACTTATTTATGTAGGTACATAGGTGTTGAAGTAAGTCGTAATCCTAGCAAAGCAGTTTAGCGAGAGCTAAGTTTTAACAAGAAATGTATATGAATTCATGTGTAACGGTATCTAACGTATTAGACTTTAGTACTTATTGAACATCAGAAAATGATTAGGCCATGTTTTTTTTTTGCGCGAAATCCTAACGTATAGATTCTGTTTTTGTTCCTCCACCACAGACCCGTAGTCCTCTATGAGTCTATGGCAATAAAGATCAGTATACGCATTAGTTTTATTAGTCGTATAAATGTTTTACTTTAATTTAAATTTAGATACGGCAATTTTATTACTTTAAAGTATCATTTTTACTAACGCTTTATCGTTCAGTTTTAGAGCTGGTGCTTCACAGAAAAAAAAGCCAAAGTGCCACTAATATAAGATGAACGATTTTATCAT
This sequence comes from Hecatera dysodea, assembly GCA_905332915.2. NCBI lineage: Eukaryota > Metazoa > Arthropoda > Insecta > Lepidoptera > Noctuidae > Hecatera > Hecatera dysodea. The sequence goes on from HG995294.1 coordinate 15,140,167, forward strand.
TTTAATTTCTACTAAAAGCTCGGCGATGGGGTCAAATTATTTGTCATTAAAAAAACTGCGGATAGCATTAATTAGCACGTAACACACTTTTGTGTGCCAAGCACCTCGATATGTATGACGCAAAAGGTGAATGTCTTGAGTGTTCGTTGATTCATGATATAAAAATTAAATCTCATAGTTTATGTCTTTTCAATAACAACTAGTCCAGATGTATTGTTGTGACGTCATTATTGGTATAGGCCTGGAGCTAGCTGCGGTCTTTAGCAGAACAAGAGCAATGTTACGTATACTGTTTGTTTGCAAAGGGTTCAGGGATGTGATACAATTATGATATTGCCTCAGTACAGGGTTTACGTAAGAATTGAATTTTATTTAAAAAACTCATTTCGATGATCAGATAAGGGATGAAGTACGATACTATTAGGTCTGGTATCTGAATTCGAAAAATAAGAATTCATTTCAGAAAGTTTTTCGAGGGTCGAAACGAAATAACTGAAGCCTGTTTTTTTTTCAGAGCAGATCTCCTGTCATATTGTTTCGAGAGTTTTTCGTTTTTCATTTAGTTTGGATTACAAAGAGTGTTAGACGAGATCCGAGGGATTCTGTTAGATCGCTTATTGACAATTGATAGTATCAATGAGATTACGAGTGGTCTCTGAACAGCTGAACAGTGTGAAGTAGCAACCCGAGCCGGGCCGTGAGGCGGCGGCCCGCATGCTCCCACGGTCTCGTCTTACGATGCGTGCGCTCCCCCCACCAGCGCCAGTCCCACCACCACTCACCACTTGATCACACAACTTGGTCGCGCCATTTACAATGCGGAACACGTGTGTCCAAGTGCCATGTATATTAAAGTAGAACAAAGACAGTGTTCGTACGACGCCGACGTACTCAGTGCTACTCCCGCTCAAAATAAATACAGAGAGCTAACACTGCGGACTAAAATTGTCATGTACACGTAGGATCCAGTAATTACATTTGTAATCCGCTAGAAATTTGATAACATAAATCCTTATGATAGTTGCTAATGTTTAAGCTCTCGCAAAATACCTACAAATAGACCTGAACATTGTAAACAGATCATTTCATAATACGATAAATGCCATCGAAATTCCACAGCTTACAATATATATAAATGCAATAATGTGTCTTATCGAGAGGAAACATTTCAAAGTATTTTTGCAATAGCCCGTTGACACATTATACAGTCGCATTGACACCGTGATATAGGTATACCTCCTTTGTTTCATTTCCCCACGCGATATACATAGAGCTCAATATTATTTGAACATGTATTAATTAGCTCCCTCCCAAGTAGCACATGACAGCCGCATAGTGACTTGATTATAGAATTTTGTGACACTCAAGGCTGCTTTAGTTACCTGCTTAAGGGCTGTGTAGCTAACTACACAGCCCTTGTAATTCTAATTTGGGCCCCAAATTAAGCAGCCTTGAGCATTACAGTGACTGGTTAACGGTGGTATAATCATTGAAACAGCTGTACGAGGCCTGTACAATGGCTTATACTGCTATACAACAGCCATTGCAGCCTAAGATTCAGCTACTTTAATTCTCTTCAACAGCTTTTAGATGTTTTGAGGCTTGGCAATAGCTTTTATTAAAGTATAAATAACCAAACAAAAATACTTTTTTATTTAATTTTCTTTTGTGTATTTTGTGACAGATGACATTTATTGTTTGTTAAAGTGCGCGGGCGGACTATTATTTAAGGTAAGATATTTTTAATAGTTTTCACGTTGGTTTTAAGTGTCCTGTATGTAAATTGAGTTGCGAGTACCACTTTACTGTTAATGTGTATAGGTAATTACATCAAATATTTCACGCGCCATCAGAATAATATCGCTTTAACGAAAATATTTCACAAGATTAAATGGTGTACGAATACTTAATAGATTTATCACTCAAATTATTGCTTTCGAACTTAATGTATTCCTATTAGGAAATAAGTGGAAAATATATTGTTTGAATTAAAAGCTATCAAATATCCTTAAAAACTATAAGAAATCATTTGGATATTTAATAACAAATCGTTTCTGTACTGCTAAAATGGCGTTAATTTGTTATCCAGTACAAATTCTCCAGAAATTCTTTTAAAAAGTTATTTGCTGTACAGTGGTGTTACCAAGTCAATGTACCAGCTTCTAGCATTATAATGGCTGGAGAAAGGATTTTAATTATCTTTCTTACTGTGTACTGGTATAAATATAGAGCATACAGTAGCTTTTCAGGGATAAAGAAATCTCGACAGTAAACCATTTCAATATGTACATTGTTTGGCTTTCGAAATAACCTTGCAAGCCCAGTAGTTAGGTTATTTTGCGCATCCTTCTCTTTTTTTAATTTAGTTTAGAACAGCGCTATCCATGTCATTTCGTCAAAACAACCGAAAAATATTTTGATTTTCCCTTTTCGTATTATATTATGATTGTTAATTAGTTAATTATTGTTTTCAGGAATAATAATGCCGTTTAAAATAATCAAAACCGTTGAAAAAGGAAACGAAAGATTATAGAGAAGGAGAAGTAAAGTGGTTGGGAGCATTTCAGTTTTCATAATGGCATTCGTAATTATGTTGTATTTTCACAAATTATGTTTCATATTGATTAAAAAACAGTATTTACAAATTTATACAATGATTTTTTATTTTTCTTATTATCCTTAATAAGATTGTATCTTTGCTAAATTTTGAAAATAAATTTTGGGGAAACTTTTATTATCCTTGGTCATGAAAAGCACCTCCTTTCGATCAGTACCTAGCACAACATTCACTGAGTCTTTTTGCTACCTGCGAAAGTGGTGTGCTACCTCTTCGCAACATCATTTTAATCAAATGCAATTTATTTTCAAAAGGATAGGCACACAAATCTATTTGTGCGGAACCCTATGCGTAAATGACACTGGCTTGTAAACATCAACTGCATCAGTACTGCTCCTTTGCAATTCGTCCATAGAAGCTTCAGCGTATTCTTTTAACAGTTTTCTTTTTACTCCACTTTTCATTTTTTATTTAAAGTGTATTATTAAAACATACGTAGTATAGCTCTTGAAATCGCTTCGCACATTATGCAAAAATAAATCAAATTTGACGTAATTTAAACACCAATAATCTAGATTTACTCTTAAATAACGCTGAAAGCTGTATAATAACTGTCAGCTACACTTTATGCATTGGCATTAGGATGGAGTACTCCTATTCCAATTTACAACTCAGGGTGTTTAATTATTCTCTTATAAATCTAACAGCATTTGTAGAAATTCCTTATACACTTTTAACCAGCCATTAACAAGCTCGTTGAAGTAGAATTACAATAGAATTAGTGTATACCAATTAAAAGCTAGTGGCATTATTCAATGTTTTAATGCAGCCCGCAGCATTACAAGAGAGGTGAATTTTACGTATTAACCAGCCGTTAACAAGCTTTGGGCTTCTAGACCAGCTAGTAGTATCTCAAACAGCCAAAAGCTGGACTAGAGCATTTTAAAATTCTACTTAAATGTTTTTAGTATACTTTTTCGCCACTATCAAGTCATTAGTCAGCTATGCTGTTTAATAGTGTATAATCTTTCCTTAATACAGTCTAAAGACTCACCCTATCCTTTAGTACAGCTGTATAAAAGCTGTAGACTGTAATGTAGCTTATTTATGACCTAATTCATCGCTAAAGTGCTACTTGGGCTGCTAATACATGTACAGCTTAAGATAATAAATAAGATAATGTAAGCATAAGCACACTCAGTGGTCTGAAAAGCAACCCCGGGCCAAATATTCTCTTATAAACAGTTTCTCATTAATATGAGTAGTGGAGTATAAGTTAATGTACAACACTAATGAATCTTAATTAGTATGTTGAGAAATAATAATACATACTTCAATACACCTACGACAAGAGCCATCTGGGGCAAAAATGAATAATAATATGCTCTGTCATACGCGACGCAGACGAAACAAAGTGATTACACGAAACAATGGCGGCGAAAATAGATCACGTTTTACCGTCGAATAAAAAAAAATCTATGGTCGACTATGTCCTTTTTTCAATTTATATTATCAATAAAATTCTTTCACATAAATGGGTGCCATTTGTTAGTAGCGCGGAGCGCGCCGCCCGCCGCCAACCGCTGTCGCCGTTGACATTCAATGTTGATTCAAATGCGTCCACGTCCCGACAATCCGCGTACCGTACTTATCTACACGCAATTTATTCTAATATCTCTAAAGTTTTATTAAAATCACTTTTATATGTGCATACTTTACTTAAACACTCGACCGACGCCGATTGGGTAGATGTTCTTTATCTTTGTGGCTATACCTTTCATAAACTTAGGTATTCTTATTCTAACATCTGGAAGTTTTCAATGTATAAATAGAAATATGAAAATGATGGATTGATCCACCGCCACTGCCTCGCGGATGCTGTGGATCGTAGGATAGATTGGAAAAACTCGCATTCAGTTTACAATCAATGAAAAATTATGATTGAAACGCTGAGTTTAAAGCTTCTTTGTTTCTTTGAGTCAACTCAACTGTCTCAAGATATTATTTATGAATTGCTTTGAAATTCTGTTTTAATATTTTCAATCACTGTCACAAGCGAAATTGATCAAACGCAATCAGTTGTCGCCTTAGGTCGATCAAACAACATAGGACTTGATTTTCGGAAACTTAAAACCTATTTACGGACACGGTAATCATGGCAAGCATTTGATTTATTATTTTCAAGTTGTTAGTAATACCATGAAATATTAAGTAGCACTATTTCAAATGTCGATTTCAGTAATTACTAGTCTTATCGTTCGTTTTCATGAAGTCGTGGTCTCAGCGATGATAAATGGGCATTCACGACAGGGACTAAGTTATTACTTGTATCTCAAGACTCCAGTTTGACACTCGATATTAAATGATCCTTAGTTAAAGCTTCCAGCATATCCATAAAAATGTAGGAAAATCAAACCAACAGTTTTATCCTTACATGTGAAAGTATTTTTATGAGCAAGGGTCATCATGATAATAATATGGTTACACCCATGTTAAATTTTCTTCAATAGGGACGTTTCCTGAGTAAAAAATATATGATTATGTTTAGTCCGTCAGTTAGATTATAGAAAAATATTGGACACGTATTTTTTCCTTTATCAAATCTATAAAAACTGACGAAGATACAAAGCATCAAAGATCAGGAGTGGGAGCGTGTGACGTTACGGCTCGTTAAAAATTGTAGCGAGTAGTGACGTCACACGAGTTTTCAACGCTCTGTATCGGCTTCATTTTTTGTTTACGTGAAAAAAGAAAAAATACGTGTACAATATATTTTGGAAATCTATCTGACGGACTAGTTAGATTTTTTTAGTCAACTACCCTATTATAAGTTATGTTGATAGAAGTAATAATAAACGCTGGCCTACTTAGTTCTTATCGTAAAAACCTTTCAGTTTCGTTTGTCAATCGAGTACAAAGCTCCCCGCTTTGTAGGTACTCCTAAAGTTATTGACATTAATTATTGCGCTATTCAGTCCTCGAAAAAAAAATCGATACGCATTAATATAATAAATTCGGTAGGAACAACAATTCCGTGAAGTATTCCTGTACTTGTTGAAGAATGCGTAGAACGCTGGGTTCACGAACGCTGCTACATAAATCATAAGTGAAAACATAGGTACTCGTGCCCACGATACGTACATGTACACGTGCGGATTTGTTGACCCAGTTCTACTTATGATTGCATTACTTTGTATATTTAAAAACTAATATTAAAACGTGTGTTTGTTTGTATGCCAATGCAGATGTTAAGAAATGTAGACCGATTTAAATAAACTCTTACTGCAGCGTGTTTGTTGATATAAGGAAATGATGAAACTCCGGACGGCCAGTGGCCAGTCACGAAGTCATAAACATAACCGTGCCGATGCTACTTGCAATATTTTCACTTTTCACCGGCAGTGAGGTGCCGACGTGTCGACTGAAAGACTTGGTATGTGTGACGTAAATGTACTAATGTTATGATTTCTCCGTAAGTACGTGTGAAAGATTTATTCAAGCAGCAGTAGAAAGGAACCACTGCACTAAATAGCTTTGTATAGAGTTGGATAAAATAAGTTTTCGTGAAAAGTTTCTTCCTACTCAGGTAACTCATTAAAATATTAATGAAACGTGCGACGTTCTTGTTCTAGATCCCTAAGCAGAGTGGATCTGCTCTGGGAGTTCAAGTGTGAGTTCTCGACACAGTAGCTCATGAATATGTTGATCGATCTTTCTTTCCTTAACGGTTGGCAGAGATCAGCGATAATGTGACAAAACAGACTCCTACATCACGTGCTAATGACAAACGTGACCTTGCAGATATTGTTAACATTACGTGCGCCCTTTCTGCCTTACCATTGCAACATTTCGCAATTCATAATGATTTGTATTTACTCTATTTACGTGATCGAAACACTGGCACAGAAACAGTAGCACAATACATATACTTGATAAATAAACAGTATTAATAAGTAGGTACACGTAGTTTTCATACAAGGCTGATAAATGATGTTTGTCGTCCAACCCTAATCTCTATAAAAGTAATCGAGAGTGGCACGACGTTCTCAAAAATCTTCATGCATTTCTAAAGCGTAGAAAGAGCTTCACAAGTGTAGCGAGATTACCCAACGTATTTTTAAAATGCCAGATTTTATGGCTGACGTAACTTATCAATAATATATTACGAGAATAAATTTCCAAGTTGATGAGAATGAAACAATCCAAAAAATAATGTATTAACCTTTACGCCAAATGTGGTCTGAAGGTAAAGAGTTTTAGTATTTGTTTTGGGCGACGTAATCGGGGTCCCTTTTTGAAGCATGAAGTATCAGAGATCCCATTATTGGTTTCCAACACCAACCTTCGTACTCACCAACCTTTACTAAGACGGTCGAGAATACGTTTTAATAAAATGATTAACAAGAGGCGCACAGGTCTCGAATCGTGAAGGCAGGCTAACTACATCTAGAGCTAATAATTTATAAAAAAACACTTTATTGCGAGGTTTTGGTTTTAACACCATTATTAAACTTAATACGATTTGAATAGGGATGTTTCCTGAGGAATAAAAATATGATTCCATGTAGTCCGTCAGACTGTCGAAAAATATTGGACAAGTATTTTTTTTTATCAAATCTATAAAAATTGAGGAAGATAAAAAGCTTCAAAGATTATGAGTGGGGGCTTGTGACGTCACGGCGTGGTAAAAATAGTACCACGAAGTGACGTGACACTAGTTTTCAACCCACTGTATCGCTATCGTCTTCGTTTTTTGTTTACGAGAAAAAAAAAATACGGGTCCAATATTTTTTGGAAATCTATCTGACGGAATAATTTGATGTTTTTAGTTAACTATCCTGTACAGCCACAAAAAGCACGAGGGCAATTATTGAGAGATGCAAGACAAGTGAAGAAAACAAGAAAGTTAACTGTGTGCCTTAGTTTTCGCTTTCGATCGCGTTAGCCTAAACGTCAATTTGTATTGAAACGGAATAAGCGCTATCTGATAACAATATCGGAAAATCTTTTTTTCCCTATACAATTTGACATATAAGCTAACGTTTGCGTTAACGCGTTTGAGTACGTTAAAAAACTCGCACTATGCCATCTGAAAAGGAAATCGTCGAATTAGGTTACACAAAAGTTGGGATGACATGTTACAAGGCTCGTGACTTTCTACGACGGTTTAATTTCACGTGAAGCAGCTCTCAAACTCAATGCTCTCCTAGAGCAGTCTATGTAAGTTTGTACCTATAGAGCTGCGACATCTTTCTAGCAATTTTTAGTCTGTGCCACATTAATGACCAAGTTCGTGGAAGAGGCTTTTGTGACTATCACCCTTTTATGAAACGCTTGAATTTTACATGTTGCTTTCGTTTGACTGCTCTAAAGCTTCACAGTACTTACTTAATTTTTCACTGTTCTTCAAATATAACGTTATTTTATAAAACAGCATTAAAATAATATCTACAAATATAACCAATATAAAAATGTGAAAGTGACTATTTTTTTTGTTGTTGTTTATTTGTTACCTCTTCATCCGTCAGGCGTAGTATTTATACCATAAATTAGATTCTCGTTTATAATATAAAAAATCTATGTCTTATATTAGGTAAACTTATAGTACCGCGGCTATTAATATTTATAGCTGTTGCAACTTTGCATTATTGCTCTCTAAAGCAAAGGCTACGTCACGGTCTTGGCTCAAAAGGTTAAATATGTCGGTGACAGGACATTTGCCCCAAGGCTAAAGCTGTGGGCAGACTGTCTAGTCCATAGAAATAATAATATATATCTGTGGTCTAGTCCATTACACGGACTATCGCTTTAAGAAAACAATGAAGGCGGACACTTACAACAAAACTGTCTCTTACATGATCGAAAGTGCTGCCAAAATGTAAAGAAAACCCAAACAAAACTGTTGATTCCTGAACGCACTGACTAACAAAACTTTTGACGTATTTTCAGGTCCATTTTGCGGAAACGCGAAAGCAAACATTATTTTAAGTTCGATAGAACTTGAAACTGACGTTGAGTGTCGTGTGTGAGAAAAATCGAATTCGGAAAAGAAAGTCACACTTTCTATTCGCAATGGGACAGAAGTAAATAAAAAACTAGTGACAGAATGATTTAACTAGTCCCTGGATACGCATACGTATTTTTTGATGCCATTATTATATAGTATCATCCAGTATTCTAGATCTGTGGATCTGAAAACCACATCAATAACGAATTTCGTAGAAACAATGTCCTTCATTTTCAGATTTCCACAAATGGATGGAGCCCGCAATTCTCAATTCCGATATTGGATTAGCTTTTCAGTTTGTTTTCATCATTTTGAATATTACGTGTATAATAGATCAAATAATACATTGTTTGGTTTAATGAAAATTTAATTAAACAAAACATATGTATTATTTGATCTATTATATATAGGATAATATTTTAAATAGAATATTTAATTTAGATATACTTTTCGCACACCTAAGTAACTAACAAATGAATAGCTCATTATTAATTAAATGGAGTTATTCGCAAAGTACGAGCAAATATAGAGTCTGACGCTGCATTTTATTACATCCTAACAAGAGGAGAGAGGAAAATTGTTATATTTCGGAACCATACATCACTGATGAAGGTGCGTACAAATTAAACAGCGGGTCGCCGGAGCGTAGGGCGGAAAGGGCCGTCAGCCCCGCTCAGGGCTCGGGGCTCCTTCTTCAACCACCACTCTCAAACGAGAACCTTTAATTGGGGTGAAAATAATTAAACCAATCACAACATTAATCATCCCGAAATTACTCACTACCACATTTGTATACGTCAACGAAACTTGATCATTATTCCGTAGCTTGTAAAGATCATATCAGCCTGCGAAAATTGTTATTTTTACTCATTAACATTTTGTTTCATTAGAAAATTGCTCAAGAGATCCCCAATTTCACGTTTTCAACAGATTTTAAAGATACTTTCGGCAAAAACAGACAAACGAAACCCTATTACGTATTTCGTGTGCAAAAAGAAAATATTATTAGGTAGACTGGGTCATTTTCACACGTCAGAGCTATTATTAATTATATAAATAGCGATTGCAATAAAAGTTGTGTAATTATTTCACTATTTGTTTCCATACATCATAAGATTATACGATACTGGAAAGAATTGCTGTGAATAATTTCTTTGACGAAATTCACTAGCACTGTAGGTGGTTTTTTGTTATTTAGTGGTATATTCGATGTAAATATTATTATGTAAGAGTTAATAATGTACACGTGTAGTACATTAATAACTTTTACTAAGTTCAATGTAACTGGGACATACAGTACCTAAGTATCTACTAAATAAGAATGTTACAATTTCTTTCAAACAGTGCCAAAACTTATACAGCTGTTGGCCTGATTTCTTCATCCCCAAGTTTTATTTATTACACTCTCGTAAAACCAAAGGTTTAATTATTTTTCCAAACTTGAAAAGAGCATACCTATTCATTAAGTGCTACGAATCTATAATTTAAACTTTAATTTTAAATAATTTAAGCTTTGTGTTTTAAGTTGATTCTATATACATAATATATGTGACAATTTCTGTTTAAACAGTCCTTAAAAAGTGCCGATGTCCGATAATCCGATTCGATTCGAAGTCCGATGGAGTTTTAACTTTTGTCGTGTATGACATAGAGATTCTCGTTCCAATATTTAATAATTATCTTGAATTGTAAACTCAAAGGTACGATCAAGTAGTTGAATTGATTGGTAAGATAACGATCCGATATCAGACAATATCAATTCTGGCAATAAAATAGTAATAAACAAAGCCCCTTAATACTTATTTAATTTTCTCTTGGGATCTGAAGGGTTCTGATGAAATAAGTCATGTGTTAATAGCGGCTCCTTGGCGCCGCGCGCCGCCGACTGAATTAAAACTAGGCCCGGACTCAATATAAACTCAATTAAGGAAAGGGTCAAGTACAGAACCACCGTTTTTCAAGAAACATTAATAGGAGAACATTCTCTTTGTATGAGACCAGCTCAGCATTTAGGTTGAGATTGTTTTCTATTAGTTTAACTACAAAAAGGGAGAGGTAGGAGATTCAAGACCGATATTGAAAACTTGGATCAAACTGATCAGCATAACTCGAAAAGTTTGCAATCGAGTTCCTTGGAACGTTTCTACGAACCTCAATTTGATTTAATAAGCTAAACAAATACCGGTTGAATAAGAATAAGAGAATCTGGTGAACACGATTTGTGTTGGCTTGTTGCGAATTCGTGTCATTTGCTATTGGGTGAAGTACTGAGTTAGCGTTAATTTCTCCAGTGACGGCAACGCCTCCTAATGACAATAATCACGTCATAATAATATTATAATTACCTCACGACCTGTTGCTCTGAGTAAGGATAAACATAATATCTTTTATTCCGTAAATCCCATTTGCTGGTAACACAACTAATATACATGTATTAGCCGTTAAGCTAACACAGTCTACGTAGTTTGTCATTGCCATTAGGCTTTTATGTTTTGTATTTTATATCCCCGTTCATTTATATACCAGAATCTAATAATGATGTTGGGTAACGCACAGAAGATTATATTTTATTGCATTTGAGAGGACAGCCAGGGACATAAGGCTTTATTGTAAATCCCACTATATTTAACTTGCGGCCATTTTACCGTATCTGTACATACATTGCCGTACGACGTCAAGGTTTTTAATAGTTTGTTTACTGCTGTCCAGCTAAGCTATGTTAATTATAAGTTAACGTTTACGTTATAGTAACATGGAGGTGATAATGTGGTGTCGAGCGCATGTTAGGCTCTAGTGGCTGCGCCGTGCGCGGCTCCGGCTGAAGCTCCGGTAGCCGGCAGGCGCGGCGCGAGCGCACGCGACCTCGTGTCATTGACCGCGCCGGTGCCGTTGCTGCTTCTACGAATGGGTGTCAGCCTAAGGATGCCAAAATACCCACCTTTGTTAATCTCTTCCATGAATACATGAGGAAAATATGATTCATAAAAGAACACATGTTTTTTTTTTACTTCTCAAGCATTTTCTCTGAAATCACCTTTTTCATCATCGAAATTACAGATTGCTTTCGTACGTTTACATATAACCAATCTATGTAAAAGTGCGAAAGCAATCTATTAAAGTTAAAAGTTACGTCCACTTATCAACTTAAAACCATCAGTGATCGACTTTATTTTAGACGTGAAAATGTGAAATTTAATTTAGACAACCCTAACTAAAACCGTTTAGATGTTCGAGTGAAAGAGACGGCAACTTGATGTGGTCCGACAAGTGTAAGGGAGATAGCATCAATCCTGTTTTGGTGATAGAAAAAGAGAAACCAGTGTGAGAAAAAATACGTTAAGTCATTGTAATTTTCGAAATATGTGCCTGTATTTCAAGGCGAAACCTTCTAAATAGGGAGACGGAAATTACTTATGTGGTGCAAAGATTTAACATTTAAGGGTTGCATAGGAAAGGCGTAAATAATACCGTTCAATGTCACCATGCGTAAACGACCGCGACGCCAGCGTAGAAATATTACCTCTGACATTTAGTCCATTCATACTAAGAATCATCGATTAGAATGTAATTCTGAGAACTCGTTTTCAATGAAATCAACTTGAGATGAGTAACATTATGCGTAGTATTTGAAAAAACGTGGCGAAATAATTCGTGATAGTCAGATCAGTTCTACAAAATAAAACTTTCGTGGTAGACAAAAGTTTTGATGGTAAATCAATCATTGTTAATACGGTGTTCTATTTATATGCATCGCAAGTATAAGGACCTGTTGAAACTAATATTTATCGTGATTTTATGGTTCCGAACCTCTGTATGGAAAAACGTTACGGTGATCACTCGACGGTCTGTCTGTTGCTCTATCTGAATGTTCGTCTGTCACAGCCGATTTTCTCCGACTCTTTGGTTTTTTTTTATTATTTTGAACTAGCTGCTGCCCGCGACTTCGTCCCCGTGGAATCCCCGATTTTAAAACATTCTTTATCGCTGCTCCGCTCCTATTGGCTTAAGCGTGATGATATATAGCCTAAAGCCTTCCTCGATAAATGGTCTATTCAACCCAAAAAGAATTTTTCAATTCGAACCAGTAGTTCCTGAGATTAGCGCGTTCAAACAAACAAACAAACAAACAAACAAACAAACAAACAAACTCTTCAGCTTTATAATATTAGTATAGATATGGGGTAACTTTTTGAAGGTAAAATTAGAAAGAAGTTTTTGCAACCGTGTCGTGTGACGTCAAATCAAAGGATTCATCGTAAGGGTCTCAAAAGTGTTTATTTTTTATAATTTTAAAATATTCTATTTCGAAGTTATTAAAGAATGAAACAGATAATAAAACAGATGAAAATTAGTAAATTCTATAATCTATTTATAGAATTTACTAATTTTCATCTGTTTTGTTATCTATTCCCCCACCCATAATAGGTCTGAGTCGATTAGATTACAGGAAAACTATAAGGAGTCTTTGATTTTAAAGTAACATGTTAAAAAAAATATTATTCTTTGGAACCCTTTGCACGCGAAACGGGCTCTTAAGCTGTAGTTTCTCATTGTGCCTGAAAAGTTTTAGTTTTTCTCCGACATAAACAATTTTTCCAGCATAATATAGAAGTTATCACAATGAAAAATTGTAACAAACAGTTATGATTAGTAAAGTTTTTCTCGATCGTTATAATAACTTTGGCTAGTTAAATGTTACTGAACAAACTTGAGGCACATAGAAGAACTGTAATTTAATATTTTCCATCTCCATTTAAGTTGAACGAGGGATTCAAGAAACGTTTTCTAAGCTGGCCACTTGGCCAGGTACCTATGTTCAATTCTAGAGACACATACCATAATTGGCTGCTGAATTATTAATACACAGGAGATCTACGTTAAAGGATAATCATATATTGGGTACCTACATATATTATGTACATACTAGTCCATACAAGCACAACAGTATTGAAAATGTCTTGCCAGCTATATCTATTGGACTCGTTAAGTTAATAAAAAGTAAAAACGAGTCGAGTGTACTCGTATTTTAAACAATAAAGTGATCCAAATTCAATTTTCTGCATTTATTGAACAGTTTTTATTGCGGCAACACTAACAAGTAATTTAGTTTTCTATAGACCATTTTACTACCTTTCTTGTCGTTGGTATTTCCTTTGGCAATGACCTTTGATTTTGAAAAGAAAAGTGGCCTTAGATTCCCGCGCGTCGTCTGTTCTTTATGTTTGCCAATAAGAAGATTCTTCATCTTATTATATTAGATTATATGAGATGTCAAGGAATTTCCCGGGTAAGTAGGATTCGCAAAAGTTTCCGACAGTTTTCAAGGAGTATTAAGCACCTAGAAAGTTACAATCTCTTTATTTAAACAGTATATGTTTGTGTGTAAGTTTCGTGACCTCAATCGGTTAATACTTACATATAAACCTACATAAATGCATAGTTTTATTCGTATAGGATTTCATACTATCGCAGCATTCGCAGCAAAACCTACTGAATCGATTGCTGAAGTGATAGTTTTATGATTAGTTTGTTCTTTGTTTAGATACGAAAAGCCGGCCGTCAGCGAATTTCAATGCATTGAGTACCTTATATAATATCTTTTGCGTAGATTAAATAATTCAATGCAGAGAGATCCCTGAATTCTATTAGATTATCCACTGGCATATTACTCTATAACATAGGCATTGATTGTATCTGACGTACCTACCAGTTTTATACCAATATACGTTGAGTTTTTAAAACAATTTAGATTTTCTCATATGAAAAGATAGCCAATTGCATGTTATCTTTCCAGACTAACGAACGGTAAAGTTAAAAGTGGAGACAACATTGCCAACTTTTTAAAACTTAAAACGAAACTCAGACCCCCGCCATACGATGCTAGACGCTCCCGTATTATTTACAAACTATTACCTTGATTGATCTGTGTGTATTACCTGTATTTCTGCAATTAACTCGTGGTTGACATGAGATATTTTCATCTTTTTGTGCACACACACAATGAACGTACCTACCCACTGGGCGGAAAAAATCTAAGGAGTTAACGATCGACTCGAAAAGAAGAAGACTACACAATTGACACCTCAATTTTTTTCCAACCAGTAGGTACCTAAGTGGCGACTTGCGCCGCTCTGTCATTACCCGGGTTCAGTTTCTGTAAGGTGCAGATGGTTGGGCACAAATAGAGATGGGCAATGTGTTTCTGCCCGGCAGGAAAATTTGGTAAATTTCCGGCATTTTGGGCATAAATTTATTATTGCCCGATATATGCCCAATCGTAGGGCATAAAAATATGGGGTCGTAAAACGTAATTTAATATAGTTCTTCATGTAAAATAGTACTCATTAATGAAATAAAAAATAATGAATGTCAATAATTGAACACATTTTTATTTAAAAATAATAACATTTATATACTTTTTCATGTGAAAATAGAGATACAAGAATTAACAACATAATTTTTATAATTATTTTCGCAAAAAGAGCACTTCACGGATTTTTTCTTAAAATAAGCACACTTAATTATGTATATGTATGTACGTAAGTTTATTTGTTGCTTATTTAACAATATTTCTTTGGTTTTTTTTTACAAGAACGTTTCTTAGGAATTGTTTATCTTATTGTAGGTGTATCAAAAATATGCAGAAGTTATTAAAAATGTATTATTACCTATATTTATTTGAAATTATTTCTGGTGGGTCTATAAAAGAAACACTTACCCAAGCAGCGGTAAAATAGCACAGGTTTTAAAACTAATATTTGCATAAATTGGGTAAACGGAAGCCTCGAATGAAATAAAATATGCGGACGGTATCTGCAACTGACACACGATGACTATCAACAAAATGGCGGCGTGGCGAGTGCGTATGCACATCCCTCACCCCGCATCCCTTACCCCGCAACCGTCTTTTTTTTTTTTTTTAATGGACTACTCGCAGTTCAGCACATTAAGGCTGGTTACTGCTCAACCGGGCAATCCTGTGGTTGCCTTAGATTCTAAGGCCCCCAGCCAGGGCTTAAAACTACTTAAAAACTAAATGGCCGCTCGCTAAGGGCATCCCCTGTGGGACACGGGCCTCGGCTTAGCGGGGTCATTGAGGGGGGGCAGCAAGGGACAGGCTGGGTCTGATTGATATTATTTAGGGGATTTAACGCTAATGGCTCAGCAGCGCGGGCTGGCTCGTTAAGCAAAAGTCGGGGAGGGTTTTGACGGGGGCGTCGCGATGGACCTCGTCGGCGAGGTCGGAATACGGAACGCGTTCTGGGTTTATTTTTCCTAAGAGTGCTGGTTTCCCTACTACTCTCTTGGGTCAGGGTGATGGGGTCATCGGGCTCAACAAGAGTATGCCGCGGTCGGCGGATCTTGCTGATCTGGGAGGGGGTGTATCGGGTGGCCGATACGATAAGGGGGTTTTGGTGCTTTTCAGCGGACTCTATGAAACGCTTGGAAATACGTTTCATGAATTGTTTGATGGTGGGGATACGGAGGTCGACATGGATACGCTCATTTCTAACGTACCACGGGGCTCCCGTAGCCTTTCGGAGAAAACGGTTTTGGATGACCTGCAACCTGTGGATTTGGCGGGGCTTAGCGTGTGCGAAGGCTACACACGCGTAAGTCATTATTGGACGTATGCACGTGGTGAAAATGCGTAGTTTGCCTTTCAGGGATAACTTGCTGCGTGCGTTCAGCATGTAATGGAGCCTACTGAGAGCGAATGCGGCACGATTGCGCACCGTCTTAATGTGCTCTCTGAAGGTAAGCTTTCGATCGAGGATCACGCCTAGATATTTAGCTTGCTCAACCCAGGGGATCGGCTTGCCAAATAACGTGATCGGACTGGGACGGGGGGGGGGGAAGAGACGAGTCTTGGGCTTGTAAAACAAGATCGCCTGACTCTTCTCTGGGTTGACTTCCACTCTCCATTTCCGGAACCAAGCGCCTAGTGCGTTTGCGGATCTCTGGAGGTGGCCGGCTATTGCCTTCTCGCTATTGCCGGAGCAATATATCGCCGTGTCGTCAGCGAACAGAGCTAGCTGTGTCTTAGAGCTAGTGGGAATATCGCTAGTAAATAGCGAGAACACTAGGGGGGAGAGAACACCGCCTTGGGGTACTCCGGCGCGAATGGGATGAGGGGACGAAAGTGCACCTTCGATTCGGTACTGAAAGGTACGGTTCGACAGATAATCTCGTAAGATGAGCACGAGACGATCCGGCACACCGAGCTGGTATAGTTTGTATATCAGCCCGTTGTGCCAGACCTTGTCGAATGCTTTCGCTATATCGAAGGGAACAGGGCTCCCGTAACGAGACCGCGCTGGTATTTGGCGCTGATATGTTCAACGATACGGTAGACCTGTTGGACGCAAGAGTGGTTTGATCTAAAACCAAACTGCTCGTTGGGGAGGAGGCTCTTAGCTTCGACAAAATCCTTGAGACGCTTATGGATAAGCCTCTCGTAGATCTTACCTAGGACTTTGAGCAGACTGATGGGACGATAGTTGGACGGGGAGGACTTGGGTTTTCCAGGTTTGGGGATACCGATGACGGTAGCCTCTTTCCACGTCTGTGGGAACATGTTATTGGACAGAGCGCCATTGAAGATGGCGGTCATTAACATGATCAGAGTAGCCGGGAAGAGACGAACCACTTTGTTGGTGATTCCATCGGAGCCCGGGGCTTTTCTGGGTTTGAGACGGCCGATGATCTCCTTCACCTCATCGGGAGTGACGGGGGGGAGGGGATCATCGGGGTCTTCTACTGGTGGGAGGGAGGCTCTACGTTCGACTTCGGCATTCACCATATCGAGATGAGCCTTGTCTACTGGTTGGGAGCTGGGGGAGCATTGGGACTCTAGACTGTCGGCCAGGCATTCGGCTTTGTCGGCGTGAGCGGAGGCATCGAGGCAACCTCAGAGGCGCGTAGTTTCCTCTGAAGTTCCCAGAATGCCTGATGGGTAGGTTCGAGGTCGCCCAGTAACTTATCCCAGCGACTTTCACGCAGTTCAGCGATGCTGTTACTTACTTTACGCTGTAAGTAGCGCATGTGAACCTTGTTGGCTTCGCAGGGAAAGACGCTGTAGGCACGGACTGCCGCGTTCTTTTCAGTCACGAGCTCACGTACCTCGTCCGGGAGTTTCCAGTGGTGATCGCTCACCACCGGAGACTCCTTAGAACATTCGTTCAGGACAGATTGCACGTGATCCGTGAGTGAATTGATCGCGGCTGTCGTGTCTGCGACAGACTCGATTAGGTCGGGGATCTGGTCCAGATGGGGCGACGTGGTGACCTTCAGCTTTTCGCTTACTTGGCGCCAGTCAGTGGTCATTCTGGTGGGAGGAGGCTGGGAAGGATCCATCGGCCCTGATCTAGGAGCAAGCTCCAGGATCACGGGTCTATGGTCCGAGTTTAACTCGTCATGCGTCTCCACAGAATGTAACCGAAGGTTGACATTTTTGAGGAGGGCGATGTCGAGTACATCGGGGGAGCCCGCAACCGTCACTTGGTACAAGTCTTTTATACCGGCGCAGCGTACTTTGAAACATTTATATGGTTACATTTATATAATTCTTATGACATATTTTATATTTAAATAATTATGTATTTTAATAATTAAATAACATGTAACTTAATTCATAAAATTATAATGAACCAAGTAATCTTAACAGTATACGCATCCCTCGCCCTACACTGTTCTCACGATGCAAGTATTTTCACGCCGCCCGCGCCGTAATTCGTAACATTTATGTTCGTAAACATGGTTTTGCAAAACATAGATTTAAATAAAATGTACAAATTCATAAAAATACACCTTAAAAGAATTAACCCTAGGTAAACTCAACAAGTTAAATCAGCTTTCTAAGCGAACATCATTTTCTTAAATTAATTTTGAAACAAAAAATATATGCCCAGATAAATGCCCAGGGACAGAAATTTATGGGCACTTATTAGGAATTTACCCAATTTGCCAAAAATGCCCGGGCATTTGCCCATCTCTAGGCACAAATAGCATAGGACATATATATCCGAGTGGTGATGATGATGATGTTAATATAGGTGTGTGTTTTGTTCTAGTGTGGTGCACGGTGCGCGGCGAAGATGAGCAACACGACGCGCGGGAAGGTGATGACGTCACCATGCAGTGTCGCTTCGCCCTCGAGCCCCTTGCGGGAGAGTCCCTCACCTACTACTGGGTGAGAAGCACCGCCAGCGGTCACGACAACGTCGCCATCGGCAACATCCCGCTCGAAACTAATTACCAGTAAGTACCGCTAGCGCAACAAGCCTTGACAATTTCATTTAGCTTTACCTCCACCAAAACGAACAAAAGAAATTCCATTTTCTTTCAGCTAACGGTCGCAAAAACATGCCGTGTCGTACTTCAAACAAATGTTTTTTGGGCTTGTACATACTTACAACGTCTTTTTACCTCAAAATACAGCGGATTTGGCATTTGTATACGAGGGCTCGAGGTTCAATGTGTCAAGATGCAAATCTTAGTTACGCGCAAGTAGATACCTATGATCTTGCGACCTCAGATGGACGTTTCGGGCTCCTACCAAACCCTTTTTAATTTTTTATCCCAACAAGATATTCAAATAAGTACCGATCTCTGGGGTAAATATCGGACATCTGCTAACCCTTATAACATAATTAATATTCATGAAAAAGTACAAAGAGTTAGCGTGCTAAACACGAAGGCGGGTGGAAATAATACCGCTATAACTTTTCAAAATAAGTAAATTATTAGGGATTAAAACTTATCTAACAAGTATTATAACTTTTATTATATTAACGTGCCGTAAGTAACGCAGGTAGAAGAACATTTAAAAGCTCCTTCTTACTGCGAGCGTTAAATTAATTCACGTAACATTAAATAGTGAAATATATAGCTGAAGCAGCAAGTAAGAGATCTATTTCCAAAATAAGAGAAATACATTTACGTAATTTCATGCACGAGTAGCTACATTAAATGCGATACGACGTCGTCTAATGTGAGGAAGATAAATTCAACGGCCAAATATCTTTCTTCCCGAGTGTACATTATAGCAGGCGACAGTCTTTAAACTGTTCGTTTGAAAGATCCCACGAGCACGGTATTATACCTAGCTTTGGTACATGTACATATGGATCGTTCGACCCGGGGGAGTCTGTGGCAACTGGCGGAGAAAAAAAATATTATCACACAGTGATCGCATGTCAAACAGAGTAAACGTAATTCCCTGCTATAATGTTTTTCAGTAAGAATAGTTATATCAAGCCACTATACCAAGTTGCCAACACTATAAAAAAATACATATTTACTTGCTCGATATAAATGATATTTGGTCCTTGTATGGTTAACGAAACAAGAACGAAGACCATCAACTCATGTCAATTGCAGACTCGATTATGATGAACAAATAGTTTTGTTAGTCGATTAAATAAACAAAAGCCTACCCACACAGTAGGCTAAGATCTTTTTTATCCATTTAAATATTAATATTATGATTTTGATCCGGGCCACAGTCAATTTTTAGGCAGTTTCTGAAGATCTAAAAACAAAATACACGTTATCTAAAAATAATACAAACATAAAAGTGAAAGTATTGGACCGACGGTGAAAATGCAAACTAATTTACTTTACGAATAGCACTTTATTAAAATTAATAAGCCGCATATTGCATTACAGCTAAATGATGTAATGTTTTTAATTCTATTCAATAGGGATGTTTCCTGAGTAAAAAATATATGATTATATTTAGTCCGTCAGTTAGATTATAGAAAAATATTGGACACGTATTTTTTCCTTTATCAAATCTATAAAAACTGACGAAGATACAAAGCATCAAAGATCAGGAGTGGGGGCTTGTGACGTTACGGCTCGGTAAAAATTGTAGCGAGTAGTGACGTCACACGAGTTTTCAACGCTCTGTATCGGCTTCATTTTTTGTTTACGTGAAAAAAGAAAAAATACGTGTCGAATATTTTTTGGAAATCTATCTGACGGACTAATTAGATTTTTTTAGTCAACTACCCTATTAAGCTCAATCAGATTTTAGGTGCGTATTGTGTGCTTTTATATATTTCAGGTAAAAGTACAACAAAACCAATATTATAAAATGGTTTGCACGGCCAAAGCTATTCGAATCTGATGACATTAATAATTTAGGGATACCGTTATCTCCCCTGTCCTAACATCACAAGTTCCGAACAAAAGCAATTTTCATTAGAAACTCATACTTTTTATGGATTGCCTACTTTATTTCGCATTGGTGAAGTTACTTCTGAATCTATAACTTTATGAGGTTTCTTCCAAAATACATAATATGATTTATGGCACAGTAGTCACTACATAGTGACTACTGTGCCATAAATCATAGACAAACCACATGGTTTGTCTTGGTACTTCAAGGTAAATCTAAGGAGTAGTACAATATATTATTCTTTTATTTACATTTCAATCATATTAAGCTCGTTATATTCAATAGTACAAGGTAGTTATTTCTTAGGTGCGGTAATTAGGGCTCTCTTCCTTGTTTATGTAACGCTAATGGTATACATTAGCGAACCTAAACGTTCATATTTTACTCACCAATTTGCGATCAATATAGAATTTCCTTTCTTACTGCCCTAAAAATACAACTTTCGTATTGAGACACCTGAATAAACTTGAGTGTTCTTAAAAATATAAAATGTAGAGTTATTACTTTATAAATTTTTTGAGTAACAATTAAGATCTTATCTTGTATATTTTAAGCACAGAAAAGGTTCTAGCGGGATTATCATTCATAATAGGTGCACGCTTATTATGCAAATGGAATATAGTTGTCAGTGCCATCTCGTAATAAGACAAAATAGGAAATCTTTCTGAATACCTACCCCACACACGACCACAATAATATTAAGGTTGTAGGTACTCGCCGGGCGTTCATGTCACCACTAAGAGGGAATTACGTAAAATTCCTTTGCGTCATTTCTCCACCAAGATACATACACACGATTAGCGTGCTTTCAAACGTTGAATGTCACGGGCTCGGGACTTTAAACAGCTTTTCTCTGTGAAAATAGTTTTTAAATTTTTATTTTCCACATGCCTTGCAAATGCACATACTTCTGCAAAACGAGCATTAAACTAGGAGTACCTAGGTACCTGTGCACTTGCGCCCGTGTGTATGTCTATTTACAAACGGCTTACAAATATCCTGCAGTCTGAAGAGTCGTCGGCCTCGTTGCTTAAAACGTAAAGATCTCAAGGGAACACATTCACGCTGGCACACTGAAGCTTTTGTTCTTTGTAGGATCGCGAGGAATCTGTCGATCCTAAAAAATAATGAGCGAACCCATTACGGAGCTGCGCTTCTTCGGAATTAAAAAATGGATATGTTTTGTTGCAGGATCTCGTATGCACCGGCGGAGGGTCGGTTCGACCTGCTGGTGGCGAACGTGTCGTACGAGCGCGACAACGGGCGCTTCGAGTGCCGCGTGAAGGCGGGCGGCTCGGGGCGCACGCTGCACGCGCAGGGCCACGCGCTCACCGTGCTCACCAGCCCGCGCGCGCCCGTGCTGTCGCCCGGCTCGCACGCACAGTCGCAGGAGGGTCGCGAGCTCAACCTCTCCTGTTCCAGCTCGGGGGGCTCTCCCGAACCCACTATCAAGTAAGATACGGGTTTTGTTTCGTAATTCCGCACACGTTTGGTGCATAACTTATGTGATTATTCTCGTAACACTGTACGTCCCGCCTTCCGCAATTCATACCATTTTTGGAAGGTGTGTATGAGAAGATTTTCAAAGCTTAATGGGACTTTCGGTAGCTATAATAAAAGCTGGAAAAAAAATCATCAGAGCATACATTTTGGAACGTATTTGGTTCATACCGGCTTTATTGGCAGTCTGCATAGAACACTATTTTAAACAATCATGTTGTGGGAACTCTGAACTATTTGTGAAAAACAAAACGGAACAATTGAAGCTTTCCCCAAAACATTCCGCGAAATCCAATTATAACATAAACCTTTGAATTACTTCTCACCAAAATTATTCAATGTAATAATGTTAAAAACAACATGTACCTACATAAGTTAAATTAACGGTGGAAGTCTCGCCATATTTACTGTTTATATGTAGGCGTGCCAGTTTTAAAACTTTGTCGTGATATAGGTAAGCATAAAGTTACAAATTAAACATCTAATTGTAATTGCCAGTTAACATGTGTGACGTTGTAAAATTGTTTGAACTTTAGCTTTACACGAATAATTGACGTACCACAAAATTAAACTAAATCTTATGATATGCGAAACAGTAATCTAGAATTCTACTAAAGCCACAGAATTAAATTCTAGCGCAAGGTAGGCCGTAGTACTTATCACAATCTGACTGAGCCTGGTTCATAGCAGCTGGCTTCAGATCTTCCGTAATGTGACTAGCTTTCATAATGAATTCGTTCGGAAAACACCGACAGTCATAATCGTTATGGAATAATTTATTTGACACGCTAAAGCCTCAGAGAAATAAAAAGTCATTACCGGCAGTGCTGTAAGCCCGTATTGCGGGCTAATTATATTCGTCATAATATTCCTCCGGAGTTTTAATTATTCACTCACATATTCGCCATTTGCCTGAAAACAATGTACCTACCGCTCCTGGCAAAACCTAGTGATTTCTCAGATACAACGTGGGTATCATGTTTTAAGACGGCAATCCTACTTGTGATTTGTACAAACTGCCAAAGACTTGACCCAGCTCTATACAAGTGGTTGTCCGAACAAATCCCGCTCTCCACTTTGTACGTTTTCGTACCAAAACGTAATTGGCTTTTGCCTAACGCATTAAGAACGGCGTACGGGGAAGATAAAAAGCTGATAAATGTGGTGATAAATTTCATGTAAGCAGTGACTCGGATTCAATTAGAGTTGGGGAAAGGCTGTGGTGCTGTACCCGGCGGGCAGCTGGTTGCCGGAATGACCGCTTGCGCACATGGGCCCGGTACAAATAATGAAATTGAAGCGTTGCACTACGCGCTACGCTTCAATCACGCTTTGTACCGGACCGGGGTTTGTCGGGATATTTGAAAATGATGTCATATGAGCCCGCTACGTCGTTGTCGCGGAGCTGGCACTAGTTTGCATAAAAAGGTCGCATCTCGGCCGGATGAAAACTAGGTGTTCTGTATACCTACACGTCACAAAAACTCTGTATACGAGGCACTACGTTTAACCGGATATGTGTCCCGGATACATGAACTATGAGACGCTGTGTGAGCGCGGAATAACTTTCAGTTACAGCTTGACTTTGTTGCGGTTATTTTTAGTTTCGTAATTGGTGTTGCGGTTGCACCCAAATTCTATTGAGAATAGAAAAGTATGGACATTAAAACAGGAGTTTGACTTCTCGACTCCTTGGAAATAAACTGACTATCATGATTTTCTAATTACGTATGAGTCTTTTGTCGACGACCGAGCAGCAACTTAACACACAACACAGGTACGCATTCTATTGTGATTATAATCTGTGGAGCCCAACGTGCCTTTGAATACGGCTCTATTTAGTAACCATTTAACGTACAGACAATATAAAAAGTAAATAATGTGGTAAACCAGTTTCAAAATGCGTTCATTTTATGTAAAAATTTCTTATATTATATAGAGTTTTACTTGAAAGTATGCATGTTATTACTTATATTTTGGGTAGAACAGTTTATCTGCTTTGAGAACTAATTAAATTCTAAAAACCAAAACATTCTGTAGCTTTTGGAAGCCTCGACTTATAATAGTAGGATCAAAAGAGTGGCACAAGTTTATTTTAATTAAAATCTAATCATGACGGTGTGTACCGCTCAAAGTTTACACCTTACACCAGCGCGTCACCCATTCTTAGCCCAACTTACCAAAGTGTTGGCTTTGTTACTGCAGCACTAAGGACCAAAATTACAGCGATAAGACCCCTAGCCAATTTACATGACGGGTTACAACAATGTCTGAAATAGTAACCAACACATCCGTTATATAAATAAAGAAATCAAAAGAGCTGGGCACACACTAAATTATACGTAAAGTGAGGTCTGTGAAACACGAAACTTAGGTACCTTCCTGTTTAAATTTTAAATTCTATTCTGAGTGGGATCTAAATTTTAAAGTAAACATGCGTGGTTTTGTATGTATGCACCCTCACCATGTAATTGTAGAAACGACGGCAACACACAATATTTTAGGAACAATTATCTATGTATTTTTTATGAATACTAAATTACTATCAAAATAATATTGCCTAAATTGAATTTATTTAAACCGGGCTCACTGCAAATATTGTCATATACATATTTCGAGCTTACATTCGCTATCTAATAAATAGTATTTGAAAACATGTAGACATATAAAGGTCTTTGAGAATTTATTTATAATATCGTGGCCTACAGGCTACAGCTGGTTTGTAAGTGAGAATTTATGGAATTAAAATGGAGTCTTTTATCAAATTCACGCAACAAAGAGAATAATTTTGTTAATCGCTCTTTGAGAAACCGCAAGCCTAAAAGCCCAGTGGCAGTGGTTCAAACAGAAAATAGATTACTGCTGTGCTTCAATGGGAAAAAGCAATAAACATTATTTTGCCGAATACCGAAGGGATCGCGACTAATGTAGATTCACTCACACGCTCTAGATTTAGTGATAAATTGATAATGTGTCGAGAAAAAAGTGTTATTTGAAGCGGAGTCCATTATCAAAAGGACTTTAAAAAAAAGCTTGTAATAAAATGAACCCTTTTTACGAGTATTTGAACAAATCAGCGAGACATTTTTTGGACTACAGCTAGAAGCTGTGACATTATGTGTTCGAAAAGATGGTAATGAGTGCAATTTTTCAGATGGTACCGCGAGGGGTCGACGTACCCGCTGGACGCGACGATAGCTCACGCCAAGACTCGCTCGGATCCGACGGTGGCCACTCTGACGCTCATGCCCACCAGAGAGGACGATGGCGCCGTCTTCCGCTGTGTGGTGTGGAACAGAGCCATGTCTGAGGGACAGCAGCTCGATGCTTCCGTCGATCTTAGTGTTAATTGTAAGTATCTATTCAATTTTAAGGTCTTTATTCATCGTAGTTACCTTCTTATTCCAACCCTTATTACCTACCTACTGAAACAGGCCCTTAGAATTCAATAACAATATATTCCATTATTATTCCGTTATTAGGTTTTTGGTTTAAAATTATGCAATTTCACGCAATTAATACGCTGTAGAAGCACATTTTAATTAAGTTCCAAGAACGCTGCAATATGAACACATCAACGATTACCAGGATACCGGTTGTTGTAAACAATGTTTTCCGTTCATTGGAAATGAAAGGAAAACATTGGTTATCTATCAGCTGCATTAATTCTCACGCGAATTGTAAAAGTCAACCGCGTCGGTAAGGAACACGCCGGGTCGCCGCAGCCGGTAGGCGACACGGCGCCGCTGAATTATATCAGTGCATTATGACATTCTTATAGCCAACACTCCTTATATCATTTTAACGCTACTCTCCCTCAAGTCGTTTAAAGTAATTTAGAGAACTTTTATCATCACAATTTTCGAGAAATGAAGCTTTTTAAATCATACCGAATACCCTCGAAACACTGAGAGGAAGTAAAATCTAGGTAGCTGTGTCATGAAGACATCACGTTCCGGTACAGTACAGACTGAAATCAATATCGATGCAATTTATCACGTTTGGAATCCGCAGTGCGAGCGTCTGTCCCCGGTGTGTGATTGGGCACATCCATAGTGGTCACCCGTTACTTGAATAACCCGTTACATTACCATTACTTCAAGTTGAAATATAGCCCTTAAGGATTATATTAAATTATTCTCTAACCAAGCTTTGAATTATAATCACGTAATAAGACCATGACAGGACAACATTTGCTTGCCTTACCACAAATGTGAGGGATTGAGCCAAATACATAATTGAGAATTGTATTACCAACGTATGTAAACACCAAGTTCATTCATCACGTATAAGCCTACAATTTGCTATTTCTTCGTCCACATGTAGTGTTCTTCAGTTGAGCCAGTTACGTCATCCAATTCCTTTCACGCTCCGAATGAACCTATTCAGGAATTTGGCTAAAGGTGTCACGAATCTGAAAAACAAGTGTAACAAATAATAACTTGTTTGTTTGTACATCCACTGAGTACTTCTGAAAGCTTATATTTGCTTGTTATTTTATTTATTATAAGTTTTCATTTGGGTTAAAGAAAATACCAGACCGCAAATAAAATGAGCTTGTTTTTTTGTAAGTACAAACAAAAAAAGTTTATGTGTCTCTAATCTCTTTATTTTGAAATTAGTTCGTGCCCGTTTTATTATATTAACATGTTTGGAATGCTTATTATCAGTTGCAGGATTTCCTTTTTCAATTAAATGAATTCATTTTATATGAATTTTATTTATTCAAAGTGGGAGAAGCGTCGCAGTAAAATCTTATTTTCGTACAATAAATCTTTGATGATTTGCTGCTCGTAAAACTTTGATGTTTTCTTCAAGTCTACCATTTACTTCTTTGAATTCCTTTTGTATTTGAGTAGAGATAATATTAATAACCTGATTTGATTTGACTTTGTTAATTATTTTTATAATACATATGTAAATAATTATTTTGTGACACTGACTACTGCCTAAAGTCCTAAACGTTCTGGTACTTATTATGAACCTGGGTTCATTAAGAATGAATAAGGCTCACTAAAGTCAGGATTTAATAAGTAGTAGGTCCATAGTTCTAAAAGTGAAACATAAAAGTCGTATGTCGAGAGCAAAGAAACACTGGCAGATGGTGTTTGTACGAACTCCTTTCGTGCGTTCAAATGTAGACGACGTCTCGGGCATAGGAATCCCTGAGCGAACCCAGCGGCCATCAAGGAAACGTAAAAGCTCTCGGCAAATAACCTCAATGACCTAAACTTGCTCCCGCCGCCGTACCTCGGGAATGGAACCCTGCTCGCTATTATTTACATGACCCTACTGTGCAAATACAAGACTATGAATGTTCTTACCTTATTTCAGAACTGATATATCGCTATTTATTTTGGACTAATTTACATCGCCCTTATTAAAATTGCCAGACTGCGAAACCTTTTGCCTCGTTTAGACTAGTAATTTACCTTCGGTAAGGTTTAAAATTAGAATAAGTAAACCTTATCGTATCTACCTACTTTTACATATTGTGTTGTATGTTGTGCCCAATCTGAACCGAAATTCGGCAATTATACAGATTTTGCTAGGAATGTATTCAATCTAGATGTAATGTAACTAGTAGTTGATGCGAATTCGAATAAGATCCATGATTAAATATTTATTTAATTAATGTATAATCACTCCTGACGTTCGAGATAAATACATATATTCCATGATTGTATCAAGATTCAATACAGTCCATACGAATGACAATTACTACTAGACAGCTGATGGAAGCACATTAGGTTCATATAACATATCGAAAAAATCTTGTTAAAAACATTTTAGAATCTGCTTGGAGAAATACCTACTCTAACTCCCAGCACACGTTAGAAATATTAGGTACATCCATTTTCTGGAAAATCTCATCTTTGTTTCTAAGCCAGAGTGCTGACATCATAAAGTAGGTACGTTTCCAGGTTTTCAACTGCTATTCAAACCTTTTTATTTACTACAGCTTTGACCGTATGGAGACTTTTATTTTGTTTTAACTTGTTTTCGTTGCACATTGCTTATAAAAACGTTCGTGAAAAATATCTGACCTTTGCTCCTTACGCCTGTATTTTGAAAACCGGCCAAGCGCGTGTAGGGTCACACCCGGTAGGGCTCCGTAGTTGCTACCATAAAAATAAAGATGACATCATACCATCTCAAGACGTGTGCATCGCTGGCAGTGGCACCAAGTTAGAATTTGATTGCGTGCCTTTTTTCCCAGTATCGTAATGTGGAGTTTATTTTAGGTGCCTTGGCAATTTATACTCTCTAACCCGCAAAGAAAACGTAGAGATTGATATAGTTGTTATAAATATTAAGTGGTTCATAGAATATTACGTTATATTTACGTTTTACATTTTACAATAGCGGTTTTTATAGTGGTTTCATATTGTATGGAATTCTTACGACATTAAGCGTTCCTTGACGTTTTACTAAGGAACCCTAAAAAGAGGAGACACAGGTGTATGGGTGTACAGTACATCAAATTTTGACATTACGATTTTTAAGTCTAACGATGAGGGATGCAACGCCATTTTTAACGGGCACAAATCTTATAAAATAGAGGCTACTGAGCTGCTACTGAGAATTGCTTTATATAAAAATACAATAACACTTAAGAGACTTAGTCTAAGCTTTTGTAGAATTAATTCAGAGTCCGTTCTATCTGCTTCAGTAACAGCTTTGTTCAAAGCAAGTAGCATTTAGTAGTGCCAGTTGGTTTAGGCCAGGCCACACGTTAAGACAAATCCCGCAATCGAAAGTTTGCCAGGTGAACCGACCTATGAACAAAAACTTTGTTTTTGTTGTGGCTACCCTACAATTGCTCAAAGGAGAGGGTTGTTTGGTTCCTCGAGTTACGATGATATAATATTGTACACAGAATTTATTATAGTAAGTGGCTAAGCAGACAATAGAAGCCCACAGTAAGACGGAACGCATAAATATTTTTTTAAATTATTACGAAATATGCCAAAAATGTGTAGGTAAGCAAAACAACAAACATTATTTTCTTCAACTTTAACGTCACACTCTTTACGCCATTTTATATTTGTGAAAGCACCGCTTTGTCTCTGCCCTCGTCTTGAAGGATTTAAAAAAGCTTCTAAAGTCTTATCACATTAAAATTCTAATATTTCCTGTGCTTAGCATTAACCACCGCATAAACCGGCTCCACAATAAAAGGTATTTATTTTTAGGGTTTAGAAATATCTGCTTAGCATTGCTAGTTCTACAAATAAAGATAAATGGAGATTACAGTAACAATAAAAAGCTAGAACAAGCTAAACCAGTTTCAGCTGTCTTTATGAGGTCCTATATTTATCATTTATATGGGACGTCGTAGCGAGATGGTAAATGTACAAACCTATAGTTACGCCCGGGCACCACTCCAATACCGGACTGTAAGTGCATGACATAGATAATTGTTGTGATCCGTAACGCCAAAATGTTACTGTTATAAAAGACCATTGATCTCATGTTGTATTTTTATTCGAATCGATGTTTAAAGACGCAACTGCAACCACATGTCTGTGTTCAATGCTCTGAAATTGGGTTAGGTCATTGAAATAAAACGTTGAGAAGAAACGATAAATGATAACATCGTATTTATGTTCTCATCTCGCAGCAGCATCTGGATACTGTTTATTATGAACTGCCCTGAATAAGCAACGTCTTTCACCAGTCGAAGTACAAGCATGCATGCGCGCCAGTGCATGTTTTAATTCTGACAGATTCTATAAACAAGTGTATTATTGGTATGCTTCGAGCAGCTAACCGGACCAGCACATCCGCTTCCTTTGTACAACGCTAATACTACAATCCGTCGATAGCACACACCACACGTGCGCTGAAAATATTCCTTGCAGTTACATCAGTATAGCGATTGAGAAATTTGTGCCAAAATATTTTGAAACTTTCACATTTAACGAAATCTTATTGTTTTAGATTTTCCTCGTGTTGAAGTTGCACCAGAAAATCCTTTGCGGGTAGAAATAGACGGCGTGGCCACCATGGAATGTAAAGTAGACGCCAAGCCTAAAGTAAGCATCGTGAAATGGACCAGGAACGGCAAATTCATCTCTAACTCCTTCACTCATACTATCCAGGGAGTTACAGTGCAGGACGCGGGCAAGTATACATGCAGCGCTGATAACGGCCTCGGTCGCCCCGGCGAGAAAGAAATGTACCTCGATGTACTATTCCCTCCGAGTGTAACAGTCGAGTCCAAAACATACGAAGCCGAAGAAGGCGGAAATGTCGAAATTCATTGCGAAGTCTCGGCAAATCCTGAGCCGACATCTATTGAATGGACGATGGAAGGAAAACCTGATTTCCATCAGAACGGCAAGACTCTTAGTTTAACAAGAGTGAATGCCGAGATGGCCGGAACATACGTTTGTCGGGCTGTGAATGTCATATCATCCACCAATGGAAAGCGAACGGAGCGATTTAACAGTGCATCAGTGGCTGTGCTCGTACGGCACAAGCCTGGTCGAGCGTACATCAGTCCCGACCGGCCAGTGGCGCAGGAAGGAGCCGGGGTTACTCTCACTTGTAGTGCCAAGCCGCCAGGCTGGCCCGCCCCGCAGTACCGATGGTTCCGAGACATGGATACTAATTCGGACGTAAAGCCCGCAGTGCTCGCTACAGGCAACCAATACTCCATACCTAGTGCACACCTAGGAAGTGAAGGTGTTTACCATTGTCAAGCTACAAACGAATTAGGCCACGGCGAGCTAGCCTCTGTCACACTAGAAGTGCACCAGCCGCCTCGTTTCCAAACCAAATTACAAACTCACATGACGAAACGCTCGGGAGAGCAAGACTTCACGGTCACGTGCAGCGCACTCGGCAAGCCGCGCCCTAATGTTAAGTGGTTTAAGGACAACACTGAGATCAAAGCTGATACGAATTTATACGAAGTCAAAACTGATATTAAAGAGAGCGGAAATGCTGTTTACACTGTTCAAAGTACTCTTAAATTTAACGGAAAGGCGAGACCAAATACTAATGACCTATTGCCGGACGATCGAGGCATTTATTCCTGCGCTTTCGAGAATGAAGTTAAGAAAGTCGAGTCTACGATGCATCTTCGAATAGAACGTGAGTATACAAGAAAACATGCTATATTATGTTAGAATCTCATTACTTTAATTAGCAAAGAAGTAGAGAAAAAGTCGCTTTTTCTATAAAAAAGTAATTATAAATTATTTTACTTTTCGCTTCCTTTATCAGTATAAAGAACATTTTAATGGAAAAGGAAGTGAATACGTAAGGAAAATTATAAGGTGTAGGTACAGTGTGTTTGAAAATAATTCATGGCTACATTATTTTTAAGCTTGTTACCCTCATTTCAGACGAACCCATATCGATTCGGCAACATAATAAAGTTGCTTACGATATAATGGAAATGGCAGAAATAGTATGCAGAGTTCAAGCATACCCCAAACCAGAGTTCCAATGGTTTTACGGATCTAACACAGCGCCGCTGCAGATGTCTTCTGACGGGCATTACGAGATTAATACTACGACCGACAACAACGACTCTTACCTCAGCGTTCTTAAAATAAAGACTGTAAAGCCGCAAGACTACGGGGACTATTACTGCAAAGTGAAGAACTCGCTGGGGAGCATACGGCCTCAGATTAAGTTACAGCCCAAAGGCGCTCCGGAGTCGCCTCGGTTGTTGGAAAGCCAAAAAGTAGGGCCCACGTACGTGACTTTGAAGTGGGAAGCCGGGTTTGATGGAGGGTTATCGAGCACGAAGTACTTCGTGCGTTACCGGCGCGAGACTCTTCGGGGCGCCGCGGCGGCTGCCAGCTCCGAGCACTGCGCCTCCGACCGCAGCTCCGAGTTCGACTGGATGGAGTACGACTGCGGACGCATCAACCCCTGCAACGTTACCAGGCTGGACCAGCACAACACGTACTCTTTCAAGGTAACTCACTTTCCAATTGAGACATAGTTTATGTTTATAATAGAATTCGTCTATTTTCAAGAAAAAAATTTCGTGATTAGTTTGTCTGACAATGACATCGATGTACTTAATAATTGTGTATTACTGACTGACTGTTAGATAATTGGGCCTTCGTAATTACTTGTTTGTCTCAAATTAATCAATAGGATTCTCCAAAAGAATTTTGTGGTCTTAACGGGGGCAAGAAAGATATTTATTTACTAGTTACAAACAGACACTATTAGGTATTGTGTCCATTTTCACAGAAACCAATTTTCTTAGGAGAATTAGTGATGGACTGAAATTAGATTTACATTCAGCTTCAGCTGTTTTTGCCGATTACTTCTATTGGGATTCCGAATCCTGTTTTATTTGCTGAAGTTTAGGCTGCGTAAACTTATACATCAGTTTATCTGGATATTGTGTAGTCTGAGAAATACGGCTATGCTCAGATATGTATCTTAGTAAATTTTTTTTGAGAAATATGTTTAGTGTTTACTATGTTGTTTTACTGCAATGGCAGTAAGGTAGAGGCTGAGATGCACGCAAGTGGTCGCAGAGAATTTCAAACCTATCACCCTTATCGACGCGCTTGAAATTGTAACGAACTTTGCCAGAACTTCGCCAGAACGTACGGCCGAATTCGTCGTCGGGCAGAATCTACATTTAGTCTCAGTCCATCACTATTAAATTAGGCCCACTTCGGTTTCAGATATAATGTCAAGTCATTATAGGAGTTGTCATTTCACCTAACATTAATCCCGAATACGGTATTAACTTAAATTTTTGTTTTTCATTGTTATCGCTACCGACAGCAACTCACATTTGTTTTCAAGGTAAATCATTCGGCGCGTGCCGTTAGTTTATTTAAGTTTAAAATGTTCTCTTTACGTTTTGTGCCGTCGCTATGGTTTTCGACACGCTTTAGAATGCTCACAATCGAGTCGTTCGCCTTTTCGAAGTTCTAAATTGTATTTTCAACTGCAGGTGAAAGCGGTCAATACTAAGGGGCAGAGTAATTATTCGAATGAGATTACGGTGACGACGAAGGTGGACAAAATCAACCCTCCGGAGCAGGTGACGTACGACCCGAGCTCGCAGGCCATAGCCTTCACCGTGACGCCGACCTGCCTGGCGCTGGTGGGCGTCGTGGAGGGACTCGCGCCCATGGGAGGTACCGCGGGCTGGCAGGTACTTCCACTTTTCTATTACCTCTTTCATATTACTATGTAAATATTTTTTACATACTTACTGCACACCACACCCTCACAATTCTTTGATGTTAGCGCACTCTTGTGTATACAGCTTTGCGTGTGAGCTTCAGGTGTTATATACCTTGTTTGATTTGCATTTTATTATCACACGCTTTGGATATAGTGTTGACTGAAGAAAATAAAAAATAGAGCTTACAGTTTGATAAAATTTGAAAACCTATTTGTCGTTTTAAAAACAAAATATTTTTTCCAACGAAAAACGTTTAAAATCATCGGAATCGCAAAGAGCGAAAATAACTCTCTGTACTGTCTCTGTGTATGTGTTGGTTCGTAGTAACTACTACAAAATCTAATTCATATAAAGCTGTATAGACGTAGGAATTAAGCAGTTAATCCTACGGAGCCTTTGATAGTAAATAATTTCTTTGAAGTAGGTGATTAAATATTAAAACACAAGTATGTTTCTGAAAATTTAAATTTACACACAGGAACCATAAAATTGGTAGGTAGCTCAAACCGCTAGTAATATTTTAATAACCAAATTGATATTAAATCTGCTTTGATAGAAGATTTTATTAAGTACAAATAAACTATTCTTAATTCCGTCTAATAATTCGGCTAAAAGTTCTTTAATATTTTATGAAATGGCAACAACGTCTTCATTAGTAAGATATATTCTATCTCTTCCAACGAAATACGTTTTCTAGGAATGTGCTTGCCATTAGATTCGACGGGGTTGGATACAACATGCTCGGCATTCTGTCCAAGAAATAATTACTCCCACACCAGAATGTGAATGAAAATACAAACTACACCCAAGTTTAAACTGAGTGCTAAGTTTGGGGCAGCTTGGTTTAAAACGATTATATTTGTGCGACTGCCAAGCGTAACGATTTTGGCGATATTCACCAAATTGTGGGTTTTGGCTGAATGCGGATGGAGCCCATGTTCAATCGTGGACATTTTCCGATGCTATTCAAATCCTGTTAAGTTATGTTTGCGCATGCTCAAAGTACTGGTATAAATTGTGTCTAAAATAAATTTTACGTCCGACATAAAAATCTATTGTTAGGAAATAATAATAAATAGCGTACGCTATTTGCTAGCGTTGAACAAAATTGCGTCTACGACTTACTGCTCGTGTTTACCGGAAAATAATCATTCTGTTTTCATATCAAGCACAAAGTTTAATAAAATTTCTTGCGTAACAGGTAGTGGATACGGTGACCCTCCGCCTGTCGGGCGCCGTGGCCACAGTGCAAGAAGCCACAGTGGAGCTTCCCAGTAAGACTACTCGGACCACCACCCGGCACGTCACCGACCCGCCGTTAGACGACTTCAACCCTCGCATACGGCTCAAGCTTTGCTTGCAGGTCAATCAAGATGTCTGCAGCGAATACACGGAAGCAGAGAGTGAGTAATTAGTTATAGATTTTACGTAATTTAAATATTTATTTAGTAACTACTAGCCGCCTGTGTTGTGTTTGGACGGCGACATAATATATGGCCGATGTCCACGTAAAATAATCGTACTCTCTTCATCATAATATCGACACCTACAAATATAACACCTAAGTAGTTTAATATAAAAGGTAAAGTAAGTACATAATAAAATCAAAAACCACAAATAATAACATTTTACGGCTAAAATTTTCGTGAGCTTATTAGCGTTTATTTTTTTAACTGTTCACTTTAAATCTGACGTCTCTCCGACGGCCAATTTTATTATATTAACTTGTATCCGGGTGAATGAATGAACATTATTATGTAATAAATAGCTT
Organism: Hecatera dysodea; assembly: GCA_905332915.2. Lineage (NCBI taxonomy): Eukaryota > Metazoa > Arthropoda > Insecta > Lepidoptera > Noctuidae > Hecatera > Hecatera dysodea. Next base: position 15,175,365 of record HG995294.1, read on the forward strand.
CTATGAAAGCATTAATACAAGGAAAGACTTATTTTTAAGTGCCTTTAATCTTTTTGCTGAAGCAAATTATTTTGGATAAAGCAGACAACCTAACAAATTGGGGTACAGAAATCCTCGTAGCTTAACTTTGATTAATTACATTATGAATAGAAGTGGTTATTGTGTGTTTCTCTCAACAGTTGGAACATCCTATATCAAGGAGACGTCGGCTCGCACTACGGCCGCCATTGTAGGAATATTCGTCACCACAGTCGTAGTTCTTCTATTCGTGGGACTATTACTCCTTATTTACCAGTGCAGACGCAGGCCGAACAAGAAAGATAGATCCAAAGACTACGAAATGGACTCGATGAGGCCAGCGAAGGTGACGCCACAGAACCAGGCCCCTCCGCCTTACTACCCTAGCTCGGGCATGGAGAACAAGGCTCTCGAACATTCGATGGACATGGCGTTGTCCATGGATGACTCGAAGACCGCGGTGTACGCGACACAGGGAGGGTACTCCTACCACGTCCCGCCGCATACTCAGCCTCATCCAGGACAAACTATGCCGAATTCTGACTGTAAGTATACCTATTTTTCTTTTTAGACGGTTCTGTCCACATTTCAACATTATTCTCATTATACATCAAATTTTACGTTCCTTACTTAGTTGTGTTGAACACGAATTGTATAATTTAATTTTAATTTGGACTCTATTATTTCGATTTATTTTTCTCATATGCATTCACTAAGGACTAACTACAGTCGACATAGAAGGTAAAAACAACGTTTATCTGGAGAGCACGCTTTGCATGTCGCGTTTGATGCTTCTAGATGTCTACGATCTGATATTAACCGAGAAAATTGTTCTCAGGGGTAAACATGGGCTTCATAGAAAACAGTTATACGAACAGTAACAACGGGGGCAGCGTGAACTCTCAGGACTCGTTGTGGCAGATGAAGATGGCGGCGGCTAACAACGCGGCGACGCTGCCGGCGCACCAGGCGCTGGACCGCCAGAGCAACTACGACTACGACCCCATCGCGCACGCGGGCTACCGCAACGTGGACGAGTACGCGCACTACGCGCACCTGCCGGCCGCCGACTACGAGCGCGCGCCGCACGCCGGCTCGCGCCAGGACTACTGCTCCGACCCCTACGCCTCCGTGCACAAGCCCAAGAAACGGATGGATCAACACATCGGTAAGTGCTTTATTCCGCCGATTTATATAGAAACACTTTGTGCGCCACCCTCGAGTTTTTCTTGCGCTACGAAAAGTTGTTCATAAATTACTACGATAAATTTTCGTGGAGCGTAGCCGCTCGGTAATGACCTTACGCCCACACTTTTGCAAAACACCGTGGCTTCTGCAAAAAAATGGCCGAAAATATATTTACTTTATAGTGAACTATGCCAAGGACCAAGTTAAGCGAAACGTCTACGCACCGCTACCATGTTTAGTTAGAAAAAAGTAGAATGTTTAAACAATAACTGATCTCTAGGTAACCATCTCTCATCAATCATCCCCTATCACCACAACCATCTAGATATCAGATATTGTACGACGATTATAACGTATCCACAGAGCCGTCGGTCGGAAGTGAGGTGCAAAGATCAATGATGTAGTTATTGAAGAAATCGAAAATCTTCATCCCTAAATGTGAAATAGCATTCATTCGGTACAGCATGTTGTGTTCCCCCAGAATCGCCGTACCACGAGGTGAGCGGGCTGCCGGAGTACGGGTTGCGCGCGGAGGAGGGCGGCGCGGAGGAGAAGCCGCTGCACATGTCGCTGGGCTACGACGAGTCGCTGGAGTCGGGCTACTCCACGCCCAACTCGCGCGCGCGCCGCGTCATCCGCGAGATCATCGTATGAACTCGGCTGTAAGCGCCGCGCTCGGCTGCCCTCGGCTGCGCTCGGACACGCTCGGGCGCCCTCGAGTCCACCCCTGACTTCCACTTGTTACCCCTATCTGGAAGCCTAACACGAACACTCATTGCCAGTTATTTCAAGGACTGACACTGCGCTCAACTCGTACTGTAAGTGAAGTTGGTGGTATACGCCCGAATTCTGCGCAGCTATTGCTTTACGTAGAAAGTTAAGTGTAGCTAGTGCGTGAGAACAGTACATTTTTGTGATAAATCGAGTAAAATATTTTTATACAGGGAAGGAAAAATGAACTATAAATAAGTCGCTGACGGACTTTCAAACTGCGTGAGTGCCGTGGAACTTGAACTGCTATAAGTAACTCCTAAAATGGAAACCGAATTGCGTATTGAACAGGTGATTTTTAATCAATGTCATCTTAATAATGTGTTTAGAAGATGAGTCTGTAGATTTGACCCAAGTCATGCTGACTGTAGGGGCAGCGTTTAGGTATACATACGTACCTATATTGAAATCAGATATGAAATAAAACCCCATTATGGTAGACCAGTTGTTCTCTCAAACAATAAATAGTGAGATATAATCTGGATTTACAATTCTCCATAGCTATTTGATTAACGAAGATAACTATTTGATTAACGGTGCCCCTTTACTCAAATAGATTTCTTCGTTAATCGTTAATCCGTTACTAAAAAGTTAACTTCGTTTATCGTTAAAACGTTACATTTCGGAAGATTTAGCGCAAGATAACGTTAATCGTTAATCCGTTGATAAAAATTGCATTTTATATATTTGCGTTACTGATCTACTTATAAAAACGGTTGGTTTGGGTTGTGGAAGTTGACAGAGGAACAAAAAAAAGACGTATAATAGGAATGTGTGATTTAGTCATCTGGCCTAATGTGGATAAGTATAAGTTCTGGGCGCCCCGAACGTACATACTTAGCAGAATGCGTTTTTCGCGTCGCGGCACAGTGCGTGCGGTATTCTTTTGTCAAATAGGTTCTGGATTAACGATTAACGGCTTGGAGAAATTTTACGGAAGTTAACGCGTCCGTTTACAATTTTAAACGTTAACTTAAAAGTTAATCCGTTACTCGAAATGTAAACTTCATTAATTAACGATTAACGAGTTAATGCCCAGATATGCTGTTCTCGTATCAATATGTTTATAATAAGTTATAGCAAGAGGTACTGTTTAAAATTCAAAGGTATTTAGATAAGGAAGTTGCCATAAAATCGCTTAGTTCTTAATTAACATACCTATCTGTCGCGAAAGACTGGTACAAAAGCGATAGAATGTATTAAGTAAGCTCTTGTTCTTTTTTTTAAGTAAAATCTCTTAAACTTTCGTCCTTGATACAAATTTCGAAACGAAGGTTTCGTACGATAACGAATGACATGTGATCTCCATAGCTCATATTTTGTAAATGTGGTTTATTATTGAATTAACGCAAGTATGGTGCGAGTGGTGTAAATAAATCATCGAAGCCTAGAATAGTGATCATTGTCGACGTTGTCAATTGTGACGCCGGGATGTGTGTGTGTGTGTGTGTGGACGTTCGTGGAGTTTACGAGCGCTGGAGTAATGCAGCCTCCATTTGGCATGACAGTTATTCGCTCCAGAGTATCTGTATTTAAATTAAATCAATCGCTCGGTCGTTTATTTTGATTCCAAAAAAGTAAACATAATGCATTTTAAAGTTACACATGAAGCTCGCTGTATTCTGATCAAATAATAACGGATAACTGTACAAAAACCCGCAATATTAATATTTCACAAGCCACATTTTACGAGAACTCATTATTCGAAGAGAAATTATGTGCAGATTTAAATCTCCAAGCAATATTCTGAGCCCAAATAATCTTGTCGAAGTCTCAAATTCGTTGTAACGCGGCTGATCTGGTAATGGCTGAAATTTTCGTATGAATTCCACTGATGGAGGAAGATTACGCCTCCCCGGAAACATTGTTTAGTAACGACCGTAATTACATTTTATTCCATATTAAAACGGTGTTTGTAGAAAAATAATTAACTTTTCCTTTTCCATCTTCGCCTTAATACAGAGAGAGGGCGCCGGAATGTCGAAGCGCGCTAAACTAATCAGTGTATTTAAACATTTCAAGTAATTTACACGAGTTAAATTACTTGAAATGTTTTATTTAATGAGGATTTCTGTAGCTTCGTTTGCTCATGTCGTGTCCTTTGGCAATGTCTAGTCTCATAAACTCTTTCTTATGTTTGACGGTAGTGAAGCAGCGTTCATCACAATGCATTGTTTATTGGAATATTGAGGAGTTCAGATCTTTAATAGAATAAGATTTATTATGAGGATGATGTTATTGGTTTCACAAATAATACTATAAGGTAAATATTGGACAATTGTAAATATACATTCGTGTTATGTCAATGTTTATATTTGATTGTATGGATTTTTGAAAGATACTCTTGATATTATTCTTTTCTGATAGTGATGAGTTCTTAGATTTTGTATGAGGGCTCAAAATCTATTGTGTGTAATGCTGTAGATATACGAAACAGCACCGCGGCTGTAGCCAGGGGCGTGTCCGGGCTAGTGCACAACAAACAGTGTATTTTAATTAGTGTCTTCGGGTTGTCTAGGGATGAGGACGCCGAAGCCAAACCTCCTCTTAGCTAGACAACCCCTGTTTACCTTAAGCCCATGACAAAAAACTGTCATACTAGTATCGGGGACATGTCTGTCTAATATTTCAAATTTTACGTACGTGGCGTGTGTTCGGGTCTTTTTATGTATAACCTATTTCCAAGGACACGTTACAGGACACGAATTTTAATGCTATCACTTAAATTATTTACACTTAAATATATTTGTATTGAGTGAGTTAAAAGCTTTTTGAGATGATTAAAAAATACAGTTTATGAGTCCTATTATATAAAACCATCACTGCCTATACTATTCCTACATGATAATTCTGAAATATGCAGAGAAGATGTAAATTGATTATGTACTACTTCCAAGAACTTAGTTAATAAAGACTTGATAAATTAGTGGGATAGTCACATCTATTTTTACGTAATGCCGTTTACTTTAATAGCTAACAGACACGGTTACTTAAGCGCCTTATATATATTGTTTTACCTAAAAGATATCTAACCGAAGCATTAAGAATATTTTCCTTTCAGTTTATAGTGTAGTTCTAACGTAGTTAAACATCTAGACTTTTAGACACGATGGTCTATGTGAGGTGCCTGCGACACACGACTCAGGCAATATTTTTAGCAATTCAGCAGAATATTTATTGATAGACCTCAACTTGCGTCACATGTAATGCAATACAACTGACATTTTAAGTTTACGTCAAAATCTACAGAACACATCGCTTTTTCAAGGCATTTTTTTTAGATTTATAACTACGGAAGTAAATGTATTTTAACGGTTCTAGATGTATTTGCTAGCTATGTTTTTAGTGCCAATCTACTATACCTTTATTGTGAACGACTACTTAAATAAGAAACACGAGATTTTGAGTTTCGTTTATTTCAATGATTTATCAATTATTATGTATATTGTTATGACAAAAAAATCTGCTGTTCGATTAAAATATTTCGTAATTAAATAGGTAAATAATAGCATCACTACGAGCTTGGTCCGTTAGGCTCGACTACTAAGATTATTATAATAATAATATAGTGTTGGTACTCCATAATATTATTGCCGATCCTTTCTAAGTACAGATTCACCCAAACCATCCAATATGTTGTGATGACACTCATTTAGATTAGAAAAATTACGAAATTCCCACCTTAAAGAATCTTGAGTTTTGTTTTTCATTATATTAAATTATGAGTTATAGATTAAACTATTATTTCATCGTATTCATATTCATATTCGAATTGACACTGTGGCAGGTGTGTTATTTTTTATTAATATTATATTAAGTCAATGTTTTGTGTACGCGTTCAATGTTCGATGTAAAGACGATAATTAATTAAGACACTGCGTCATTATAACTCGTCAATTACTTCTATTATAGTAGGGACATAAAAGGTTCAAATCTCATTTAATATCAATAAATATTTCATAAATGCATCGGTATCTACTTTTACTTTAAAAAAGTCCAGTAGACGATGCAAAAAAGGTGTGTTAACGTATGTGTGAAATTGATTGTACGGTCTGACAAATAAAATGAAAGCTTATTGATGCCGTAAGCCAAACGTTCATCGTATTCAGGTTTATGCAAAACATTCCAAATCTCAATAAATGCTCGCCACCAGCAAATAGGAAAGTCTTTTGACACCGGTACGCGCTCAAAATGACTGCCATTCATGGAAATGAATAATTGATTTTCCGACTCATTTTGTCCTGTTTATTGTCTAAAGATGTAACAAAGGCTGCTCGTTTATATTTTATTGCAGTTTGTGAGCATTATGTCGTCGCGTCTGGCGCTTGTTCTCACTTCGTCTGGCCGGAGGTTAGAACAGAGTTACAAACTAATTGGTACTTTGTTGTATTATTGCAGTTCACGGGCATTCTTTGAGCTTTCACTACCTATGCGAACACAAATCATAAGCATAGTAAGAACACTGCCTTTACATATACTCTAGCCTGTTTATATTAAAAAAAACGCAACACACTTAATTTTATTATTTTTAGTTAAGATGAAATTAAAAAGTGACCATCGATATTTGTAAATAGGTACTTTTTTACAATTACATTGTAATTTACAATAAATAAATGATATCTAAAGTACTTAAGTGAACATATAAATATATGCCATATGGATACTTGATCAGTTTGAATTAATTTCCAAGCGCGTTTCCATTTTGCTCGAGTATTGAGCATTAGTTTACATACATTGACGAGTTTGTTTAATTACACTATAACGAATCACACATTTAACAGTGTATGTAGTTGAAATTAAACTCAATACCTGACTGAGTGGAAATGTGGTTTTAGATTTACAGCAATGGGTATTAAATTCATTGTTTATTATAGATAAGTATTACAATTGATGTTACGACTTGTAAATAGTACTTTAAACCACAAGTAAGACTTATTAAATAAATTTTGTCCATAATAGCTGGTTGTTTCTTTTGTATTCACTGCCCTAGGTTTCCGTTCCCTCTAGACTGCGCCAATCTGTAGATTTACACAACAACACACAATGTTCATGAGAGCACGACAAAGTTTCAGAAATGATGAGTCGACTCGTAGCGGATCGGTTATCTGCTACGATGTTACAAAACCGTAGCTACGTAGCCGTAGCGTGTCGACACGGAGTAGACAACCTGCAGAGCCCCATCTATCGCACGCGCACCTACCATTATATCACAAGGCGATTGTGTGAAGCTTAGTCTCTGTTGAATACCTACTCCACGGCGTGGTCGTAACAATATCGCATTACCGACATCGCGTCATAGCAGCAACAATGCAATCCTCAGTAGCTACATAAGTACTGAGTGACCTCACACATCAGCCCCTCACAGGCCAATTAATCTTTACATAATTAATTATTTAAAAGACTTGAATAAGATGGCAACTGTGAAGTCGGAATAAATGACCAGACGAGAGTTATGGATGGTTTTGTTTATTTACAGATTCGACCAACGAGATGAATATTATGGTCATCATTTACGAAATAGCAATACATCAACTGTACTAAATCTCAGTTCGTTCGTTCAAGGCCTACCTTGTTTTAACATTACGATAATTTGCTAATATGATGGACCAATCACCGACGGTCAGGAGATAACTATCTATCGACTATGTTCTAGCTCTAGAAACATACAACAGATGTAGGTTTGGCGTTAGTAAAGGAGATAGATATATTCATTTGATTGCTGACTTCACACTGCTAGCGAGAACTCTCATTAGTAATTTATCGCAGTGATAAAAGCTATCATACCACAAAACTCGCCTATAGGTTCATTCTTATTTTTAAAAGTGTTATTTTTAAACAATTTACGCGAACAGTAGACAAATTGTTTGCTTATGTAACGTAAAATTGGGTCAGAGCCCATTCGTCCCCTAAGATTCGCACCCTGTGCCCACTCGTCCCCTGGAACTTTTGAGGGGCCCATTCGTCCCCTGAAGAATATTTATTTTTATTCAATCTTCTAATATAAGTACATGTATATGTGTATACTGCAGCTTGGTAGTCCTGGTACAGTCGCGCAGAAAAGACTAAAATAAAAAATATAGTAATTCGGTAGATATCATGTTTATTTCAAATAAGATTAACACATACAAAATCACAATGTCTTAGAAACTAACAAAATACAACTCTTTTACAAAAATCAGCCTTGATTGACAATCATATAAATCAAAATTAAATATAAAATATGCAAAAAAATAGAACACATATCAACAGTAAATAATCACTTCTTATTTTTTTGTATATTTACCAACTACATACATGCAAAATCATAATAATTACCCCTCCCGCTTCGGCATTCCACACCCCACGCACATCTGGAGAGTACTTACCAATTTTATTTTAAACACCTTATCTATTATATTTGTAACCCGTTTTTTTTAACAAGCCATTCGTAGTGAGAATTTTACATCGTAAGCCTATCGACAGGTTATATTATTATCATGACGGATTATCATTCATTATAGCTCTTTTTTTAATGATCTGTTATGATTTATTAAATTAATTCCGTTAATAAACTGTTCACAAGTGTACTATGTTAACCGTTTCTTATGTAAAATATAGCTAATTTTATCTCAGGGGACCAATAGGTACCTGAATAGGTGCCGAATCTTTAACTTATATTGTATATATATTAGAGGGAACGAATGGGTACCTTAAAAATAATATTTTTTATTAAAATATTAATTGGTCCCCTACCAGGAGACCAATGGGCACCTATATAGGGGCCGAATCTACAACTTTTATGCTGGGGGACGAATTTTAGGGGACGAATGGGCTCTGACCCGTAAAATTTAATGTCCACTCGGACTTAATGGGCCTAATGTTTCAACCCCAAACATATAAAATAGGTAGGTATATAACGCCCTATAAGGTTGTCATATTTGCTCTTGAAACTTACTAAATTAGCATTCAATTATCTTGGGCAAGTGAGAACAACAAAAACTAATCTCTAAAGTTTATCTAAGGCAACAGTAACTTAAAACTTGGCTTGAAACCCTTTAAGTAGCAGTCGAGCAATCGCTACGCAAAAAAATTACTGTTTAAGTTAATTCTTCAAGATGCTAATAGGAAAACACGGAGAGAAAGAACTTACGATGAAAGTACGTGAAAGCAATAACAGGGAAAATACTGTTAAGCTAGTATTAAAGAATGCCTACCTATGTACATGGTCCCTAGATCCAACCCTCAAAGCGACTTTTAATGTAGATGGATATCTTGAATCTAGGAACGCAATAATTACAAGTACCTAATCCCTTGCTAAGAATCGGTTCGTCGTAATCTAGTAATCTTAGTGCCAATGACCCATTGCTTTACTAATACGCGGCTGAATAGTGTTTTGACACGTCTGATTGTGGAGAGAAACACTCATATTTTAATTATATTTTTTTTTAGTTTGAACGGTTTCTGGCCATGTAATGACTAACGATTAAGACTGCACTGTTTTTTTTTATATCTGAATCAATACAGGAAAATTGCAAACTCCGTAAGATTGTAATAGGTACCTACATCTTTATTAGATAGTAATTTTCGATATATTTTGAAAAAATCATTTCAAATACAGTAAATCTCATCCAAAATCCAATTTAGCTGTTTCTTAGTGAAAAACTTGAGTTTACATTTTCACGCGATATTTTACAATCTTACGGCGTTTGCCATTATCCTGTGACATATACATATAAAACTCTTCCGTTACTGAGTGAGTGACGGACAACGCACAGCCGAAAAACTGGTCGTAGGGAGCTGAATTTAGGCTTGTAGGTTATTTGGGGAGTGTAGGGGAGCACTAAGAGCGGATTGCCCGAACTTCCTACGGGAAGGGGAAAAACGGGATATGTGTGTCGAAAACGAAATCTATTAATACGTGAAGCAAAAACTGTACCCCTTTTTACGATAATTACGCGGACGGAGGAGTATGAGATTTGGCACAATTAGAGTTGATATGCAATGCCACATATTCTGGGCCTACTTCTGTTAAACCCTGTTAACTATAGGTTCCCTAACATACTAAAGGTACCTATTCATGTGGTATGGAAATCGGACATATTCATGAAATATGTTTAATATATAAAGTAATAAAATAGAAGTACCTATAGGTACAAGCTCACTAAGTCGGATTTCAGAATAAGAAAGCTACCAAGGGTAAAAATTAAAATCCCTTGGCGACTTTTAAGACAACTCTTACAACTTGGCAACAATTTTAAAAGTACTACTAATTAAACTGGTTTGAAAGTCGGGTCAAAGTTTTAAACCACAAAATTTGCTTAAAGTCGCTTAGAGTGCTATGCTATTAATTTCTTAAAGTAAAACATTAGTAATGAAATGTTCTGAAAAATAAACGAAATGACCAAAATAGCTTTTAGAATCACTGGGTCCCGAGTTAGGATCAGTCTCAACTGGCAAGCTAATATATGTATATGAGTCGAGCCGTACTCTCGCTCGGATAGACTAAATACCAACTTACGAGTCAGATGAATTTTCTATTTGACTTAATAAAAGGACCAACGAATACGGGAACACATTAATTGTGCGTACAGCTAAGGAGTGGAATTCCCTGCCAGAGCCCGTGTTTCCTGACAGCTACAATCTGGAAGTCTTTAAGTCAAGAGTGAATGGGTTACTTCCAGGTACGCGTACTTCATTTTCGACCACATCATCGCTTACCTTCAGATGAGATAGTGGCCAAACGTATGCCTATCAATAGTAAAAAAAGGAATTCGGACAACTGGTTCGAATTAGATGCACATTCAAATATAGAAAGAAAGAGAATCGTTGCAAGTACCAAATCATCCCAGTTATAAGAAAGAGATAGCTGAAATTCGGTAAACTACGCCACTGAACACTATAGATTGCGTTCAGTGTGTGTGCGAAGAAAAATATGGCAGGAAAAGAAAAGCTGAAAAGTGGGTCTTGTGGCAAAACTTGAGAGCTATGTCCAATTAAACTTCAAGTTGGTGGTTATACAAGGCGCAGTTAGCAGGGTTCATACTTATTGAGATCGGCATTTGGTGTTTTTATCCACGACGGAGCGGAGACAGTGTATGCGTATGGGGTGAGAGGATGTTTGTTTGTTTGTGCAAACCAATGTTCCCATTTATCTCCAGTACTACTAGTCCGATTTTCATGCGGTTTTCACTGATGGGTTCGGATTCAATTGGTGCATGTTCTTAGATAGGTGTTACGGTGACAGCTCGCCAGGCAGCTCTGCCGTCATGGATATTTGGCCAAACCAATGTTGCCATTTATCTTCAAAACTACTAGGTATTCCAATTTTGATTCAGTTTTCAGTGATGGGTTAAGGTTTGATTGGTGCATGTTCTTAGATATGTGTTCCGGTGACAACCAACAGGGGGCGCTACAGTTAACATTATGTTTATGCAAAAAAACAAAACTACTCCGATTTTGGTGTAGTTTTCAGTGATATGTTCGGGTTAGATTGTTGCATGTTCTTAGATAGGTGTTACGGTGACAACTCACCAGGGGGCGCTGCAGTCAAGGATATTTGGGCAAACAGATGTTGTCACTAGAGAGATAGAGATATTTATTTTTGTAAAACATGAGTACATTACAATAATTTGCATGGTCTTAAAAAATTAGGTGCAGGATCTACATGTTTTGCCAACTGTGGCGTACAAAAAAAAGAAAAGGTTTTTGTTCAAGTAAACCAGATTGAATTTATACAAGGTAAAATTAAAAACAAAGCAAATGTCGTAATATATAGGCTACATACGGTCATTTAAAAAATCTGTAAGACTATAATAACATTTGGCTATCAGATATTTTTTTAAATGTGTTTTAAATTGAGTTGCCGGCATTTGTCTAATAGATTTAGGGATTTTATTGTAAATTAGTGGTGCTAAGGAGAAAATACTTTTTCTCATCAATGCGGTGGTTGACCTTACTGAAGATAATTTTTTGCTATCCCGTCGATTACGGTTTGAGACATCTGATAGTTTTTTAAATAGTTTAGGATTGGTCTGTACGAAATTAGCTACTTCAAAGATAAACAAGCAGGGCAGACTTAAAATGTTATATTTAATAAAGTAAGGTTTGCAATTATCCGTTTTTTTCAAACCGAACATAGCCCTGATACATGATCTTTTTTGCGATCTAAAAATTGTTTCCTTACTAGTAGAATTCCCCCAAAATACTACGCCAAATCTTAATATTTAAATTATCATTATTATTATTTTATTTATTTTGTTTTATCTAATTGTTTAAATTAACGCCTATACATAAGATTTTTTTAAGTACCTTTATCAAAAACGACAGCATGAGGTCCAATTGGTATTACTACCGAGCCGGCGGAGGTTTGCATGTCTAGTACCAATTGCTACTACTACCGAACTATACGGTTAATCTATTTTTATTTATCTCTGAGAGTGTGTCTGGGACTTAATATATAAAATGCACGAATAGCCCTTTTTTGTAAGACAAATACTGTCTGAACATCGGCAGCATTTCCAAATTTCTAACTACACATAAGTAATGACTGCAAAACTCAAAGATCTGCAGTGACACCAAGACTTAACCTGCTTTTTAAGGCACGGACAGGTCTCAGTATGTAATGGATGGGCACTGGTCATCGCTTTACGACCCTACCTCAGCAAACGTACCTATAGGTAGGTGACCAGCCCGCTTTGCAGAGCCTGCATGGAGGAGGATGAGACAGCAGCACACCTGATTCTAAGCTGCCCCGTAGTCGCCGATTACAGGGCTAAGTATTTTGGAAACCCAGGTACCCTCTGTGAGATAGTTAGTAACACGAAAGCGATACTGGCCTTCGTTGGGGAGCTGGGGTGGATCGCTTGACACATTTGTCCCACCTGCACGCCAAATACACGCTTAATCGTGGGGTTGCGGAAACCAACCCGATTTACTAGGTAGGTGACCTTGAAGATCGAAGCACGCGGCTGTTATCACTTAGCCATGAGCCCTTCAATGACATGCCCATCCAAGACATTGCATAAATTCTACAAAAGTTAAAAACATCGTTTTATCCTTCGTGAAATCTCCATAAAATCAACTGAAATCACCAACGGAACACACTTTAATTTATAGCGAGTCCTAAACGTAAGTATAAAGATCAAGGTCATATTGGTATATACGCGCGTCAAGTCGTTCAGTTCACTCTTTTAGGGTGACACGCTCCATAACTTCGCCGTAGAAACTATAAGTAGTAAGAATTTTTCACATTCAGTACTTTTTAAAGGTTCGTAGATATTTTATGAAAGTTTAATAAATAAGATAATACATAAGGAAGGTCCATGTTTCAGTTTCTTGAAAACTGATTTATATTGACAACTACAACAACACTCTAGCCTATCAGAATATATTCAAATAGTTCGTCAGCGATTTCTTTACCTACAGTAACCTACACATTCCTTCTTAAATGTTTATTTATAGCGTGATCGATTCTTCAAGACCGTAACAAGTCCGAAAGAATCAATACGCCTTCCGAACCACTCACATACATACATACATGCAGACTAATATCAAACCAAAGACAACATAAACAAAAGAGTTTCTGAAATCCGATAGCAACTATATAGCTGCAAATATATCCAGAGTGATGCTAGCTTCTAACGATGCCATCGGTCTAAATTAGTCCATCAAAGAGATAACCATACTCCTGCCGAAGGATTTTCTGAGCACATGTGTGTTATCATCCGGCACTGAATTAATTTTGACGTGGGCTGTCCACAAATCGGATGAAGTCTCGCAACCTCTCTCGAATTTGTGAATTCCCTCAAAATATCACTATTCCATAAAGTAGTAAGGCGAAACCCTATTATAAATGAATACTATTATAATCTATTACCCTTATTTGACAGCTACAACTTGGGGTAATGCGTGAAATGAAATACAGCCGTAGAAAGTTATGTAATACATTCGAGTGTGTTAATGGAACTACTAACACGCATTATTGCCGCTTTTATTTTAGGAATCAGGAGTTTTTCTGGCGCCCATCTACAAGTCACAGTAAAAGCTTCAAGGAGGTTTTGCGGAAAACCAGACCTACACGTACACCTGAACCCTCATGCTCTGTGGCACATACGCCGATTTTACAGAGCTTGCACCTGAACACGTCACTTTAAACTTTCATGCTCTTTCCGACGGTCTAGCGACAGGATCACACGAGTTACTTATTGCCGCCACGCCTTGGGTTTACTTAGAATTCGTCGGCGCTGAGGCGCGGAACCCTCCGAATGCACTATATTTACTTACGGCCGAACCCAATAACCGATCTATCACATACTGGAGATAGAAAAACAAATGAAACAACAGAAAACGTATATAATTTTTCTGTTGTTTCATTTGTTTTTCTATCTCCAGTATGTGATAGATCGGTTATTGGGTTCGGCCGTTAGTTTATTTTCCAACAACTCTATCTACACGATAGCAGTGTTGCTTTTGTTTCTAGAAAATTCACATCATCACTTGACACATAATATTCAATGCTCCGTTACTTTGTTGTTTATTAGCACCCACACAGAGACAAGGAAAACGTGTTATTTAAATTTAAAACTCCATTAAGAATGGCTAGCGCAGCTGAAGCGATTAAAACCCAACCGTACGTACACTCCACCTCCTCCCAGTCTAAATTATGGACCTTTTGAATACGCCATAGCCGAGTAAAACGAGCTCACTTACCTGGATATATTTGCTCTATCGCTAAGCAAAATGCTACTAGGAAATGGTGTGACTTTTCTATAAAATTGGAAAACTGTTTATATAAAATGGTAGTAACCCAGTTAACCCGCTCATTATTTTGGCTATATATTATTAGTTGTTATACAAAAAAATGAGCAGGAAAGCTTTACGTTTGACAACTGGTAATCCTCAGATGATTCAAAGTTTCTCCGAACGGTAGCTTGTTATTAATCATAAATGCCGTTCCTTAAAATTGAATATCCAGAGTACCCATTAACCACATAACTTCGTATCATCGTTTACCAACTTGCCAATAAATACCTTTTATCCAAATCGTTGATTTTATAAAATGTAACAAAATTCATATATGCCATAGAAATTGCATTGCATGCCATAGATATAAAATACTCGATGCGCCCGTAAAGTTGCCTAACAATAACTGACACTTCGTGTATGTTTTGCTAAGCCACATTCCGTCTGGCAGTGCCATTGTGATTGGGAGTTTTTATTAGATGCATTTTTTTTAGTATCGTAGACAAAACTGGCTGAAAATGAAGCAAAAAAGGAATTAACTTGGCGACGTATGCCCTAGTAATTAGCTCGCAGGTCTTGTTCCAGCATTTTGTTTTGTGCTCACATGAGAGTTTCGGCGTAAAACTGTTCACTGTTCAGCTGGCTATTCCCCAACTGTTTCGAAAGAACAATGACCATTTTTCACCTGACTGTGTATAGTAATGAAATAAATGTTAAAATTTAGCTAATTGCACTAGGTACCAATTACGATCATCAAAATTTTAAAAGAAACGCAGGAAAAAAATATTTTTCAATTTTTCGATTAGTTTATTTTACCTAATACCAGGTATACCGAATACTAGGTATACCGAATACCAGGTTTTGAACGCATCTCAATCACTTTTTTCTACGACGTTATATTACATGACTTTATTCATCTCTTTTTCTGAGTTTTATACATTATTTTGGGTTTTATTCAATCAATATATTGTATTTCTTTATTAGTTTTTGTATAATACAGATTCATTGAAAATAAAATATTGATTTAATAAATTGATTATTCAGTATGAAATTAAGTTCGGATGGCAGAAACGGATTCTTTTTTGACATTTGACAATTCTTCGTTTTAAAATAGCGCAGTTCTTCGTTGGTGCGTTTCCGTCTCGTTGTGTACTATACCATTTTGTGTGACTTCTTTTTACGACCCTATTTGCTACCCCCTGGACCTCGATATCTTGCTCATCTGACGGGCAATATTATATAAATAATTTAGCCCAATTGGTTGAGAAACTAAATATGAGTAGAAGGTCTACTGTTTTTCAGAGTATAGCAGCTGACCGAGATAATTTATTTATGGTTCTAGGATTAGGTTATAGTGCTGTTTGTTCTAGGCACTTACCAGATAGATAAGACAAGGATCATATTATGGTGAACATATTCGGTTTCATGGATCATATAGAATAAAAATATGTAGGGACACATATATTTTTCTCACTACAACCTGAGAGGAACTGCTGGTAAGTCCAGGCATATTTCAAGGAAACAATATTATGTCTACATTTTAGTAGAAAATAATGTGTCTGGCTGGTAAAGTCGAATATTGTTGTAATTATTTGGTCGGTCGACGAGCCATTGGATGTTGCGCTCACGTTATGACATTACTGTGCTATCTCGGATGGGCTAGGTATCAAGAAAATATCTGCTCCAGCAGAATTTCTGGACGAGGTAGTTATAAGAGATTTAGATGATTATGGAGATAATTAATAAACCATTTCACATATAGCGTATAATTTGTTTTTCCTTTTTTGTTTATTTCTTTACCAAAATGTACCTATTTACTAGTTAGTAAATACAAATGATTTGTGTTGGAGAAATTATCATTATGCTCGACACTCTGTTTAGGTATTATATTAGAGCAAATCATCGAGAGTTTAGCGAGTCTACTGCGTACGCAGCGACGTAAGTTGAAGGAATACACAAAATAAAAAAGACTGTTAGACCACAGCTAAGTAAGTATTCCTATTTTAGATTACAATTCGAGAGTTAATCTGCAACACTTAGTGTGTTAGAACAAAAAGATTAACCATGACGGCAAATCCTAACCTAAAAAGTAAAATTAATATTTTTAGATTTCGCAGCGTTTAAATCGTAAAAGTGACTATGAGACATTATTTTCTAAACATACAGTTAGTATTTGTACTGTACTTCATAACTATACATAAACTTTTATTGTCAGGTTTTGAAATGTATGGAAAGTGGTCATGCTTCTTTTTGCCAATTGAATTTAATCTGAACAAAAAATACCCACGAAGTTTCTATATTTATCTCACAGTTTGTTCCACCACCTTCGGACAGATACTGATTAAATTACTTAATTGTTTAATTATCACAATTATTTTTATTAACACAAACAATTTTTTTTTTCATTTACATTAATGCAATCTATTCTAATTGTAGGGTTCCGTACCCTAAACTAAGAGCCTTCGACCAGTCAGTCTGTCTGTCAGCGAGACTCATGGACTGTAACAGGCAGACCGTTGGAATTGATTCACAGTGTGTTTTTGCTATAACAAAATACTATAAAGTTAAAATGATTTCGTCACCAATCGACCGGCTATTTAATATAATATTTAAAATTTAAAAAAAAAAATGAAAAATCTACGACCGCAATATCATAATTGAAAAAGAATTAAATAATTAATAAAATATCCGTCCCAAGAATATCCGTCAGGGCTGCCTTTAAATGAACTAGTTTTGCAGATAGTGATGGCAGCCCCCGACGGATATTCTTGGGTTACATTAATTCTGTAAGTCGGGGGTTAATCATTTAATTCTTTTTCAATTATGCCTTTTATTTCTCACTTTTTAGAGAGAACTTTTTTATGAACATTGTACCACATAGGTTTGTAGTTGTATCTAAACCTACTAACTACAAACCTAGGTACCTACTACTACAAACCTATTACTGAAAACCGCATCAATATCGGAGTAGTTTTGTTTTTTTTGCAAAAACATATGTTTACTGCAGCACCCCGTCGTGAGTTGTCACTGTAACACATATCTAAGAACATGCACCAATCAAACCTTAACCTATCACTGATACCTGCATCAAAATTGGAAAAGTAGTTTTGAAGATAAATGGCAACATTGGTTTGCCCAAATATACCGGGTTATTTGTAAAACACCAACATTGTACTCATCATTATGAACAACTTTTACTATGGACACAAACTTGAAGTCGCGAAAAAAAAATCAGCTGTTCCTTACATTTATATTTGTATAACTCATCAAAATGTAGGGAACAGCTGATTTTTTTTTTCGCGATTTCAGGTTTGGTCCTATAGTAAAAGTTGTTCATAATGATGAGTACAATGACGTTTTAAGAGGTTGTTGGTGTTTTACAAATAACCCTGTATACATATATACATCAATTCTGTAAGCCGGGAGTTTTTATTAATTATTTAATTCTTTTTCAATAATGTTTTTGCCTTCGTAGGTTTTTTCAAAATTTTCAATTTTGCCTTTTTAGATGAAAATGACAACCTTAACCGATCACAGGCTGTAAGTAAAGATCTGTCTTTTCTCGATAATTGAGGAAGGGGAGCAATGGTACACGTGCTATCATTTCATGTATGCGGTAGATCCACTCGCAAGATGTCATGCGTTAATAATTAAGTAGGGCCCTATTAATAACAAAACAAAAAAGGTAATAAGGTATTTTTATTCGTAATTATTTTACGAGTATTCGATTATAACAAACGTGACATAATTATAGGGAAACTGTTCATAACTAATTTAAGTATTAAAAATGTAGTGGCATAAATAAATGAAATCAGTCGTCATTACAATATTAAATTAAAATAACTAGACAGCTATGATAGAACTAAAGTAACACAATGTGTTTTTCCTAAAATAACATATAAACTGTTTTATTATGCAAAGACATAATAATCAGCCTTTTAATGTTCCCACTGCTGGGACTCAGGCCTCCTCTCTAGGAAAGGGAATGGGCCGTAATCCACCACGCGGGCCCAGTGCGGGTTGGTGAATGTCACATGTCTTCGAATTTTTGGTTCTAGGACATGCCGGTTTCCTCACGATGTATTCCTTCACCGTTTTGTGAGCAGTGATGATGAAGTTAACTACACTAAGTAATGCGCCTGGCTGGGTTTGAACCCGCGACCTACAATTCGTAAGTCGGGGCCGTTACCACTTCTCTTCTTTGATTTGCTCTTAATAATAAGGGTGTGTGGTAAAATGAACCCAATCGCCTATTTTCATAGCAATCGATTCAAATACGTCAAAAAAGTACTGTTACCTATCTATTTTCATATAAAGATCGCAATTTTAAATTAGTTTATATATTTAACTAGCGACCCACCCAGGCTTCGCACGGGTGCAATGCTGATACGATATCTCTACTGTATTATGCATGTATTATACCTAAATATAAACCGGCAGCTTGAATCACTCTATCTATTAAAAAAAACCGCATCAAAATCCGTTGCGTAGTTTTAATGATCTAAGCATACATAGGGACAGACAGCGGGAAGTGACTTTGTTTTATACTATGTAGTGATAACGATTTACAGTCAGGGCCGGTTATTGTTTATCCCTGAAAGAAGAATGACATTTAAATTGTTTATTTGTCTTAATATGTGGCAGACAAACCGCGACTAATTTACACATTATTTTTAAGATGCTTGCGGTTTATTTTCGTTCCAAAGAGAGAAATTACAGATATAGAAAAAAAGTAACATCCTTGGTTAAATTTCAATTTACTGGGAATTGTTGTCAAAAGTCACTAACAATTAATTACTGTGACTTTACACAACGATATTACAAAACCAAAAGAACAAGTTGACAGTTGGTGAAAATACAATTTCGCCAGATATTCATGCTAAGGATGACAGGTGTCACGTCTGTCGCCTTCGTCTGCCTCTGGAGGCTCTATTTATAACTCCTATAGGTGCTTATTGACGTCTCTCTTGTGTACATCCTCTAAATGTAATAAACATTATTTATTCCTAGAAAAATAGTCCGCAATACATTAAGCAAACCATTACCGCTACTAAGAAATTAATAAAGAGTAATCACAGATTATAAAGATGACTCTCTCGTAAATGAAATATTAAATATTTTCCGAGAAATTCCGGACATTCAACATAATTTTCCTGTTCACGAAGGAAACATTCGACGCGCTGATTTTATTGAACTTTTAGCTTCAGGTTTCTGCATAGTTTTTTTTTGCCTTCATCTGTGTTGCTACGATGCTACGGCGTAGGCGGAGCCCTTCGTAGACGTAGTGCGTAGCCAGCGAAATAAAAACAAATGAATCCCGCCTGGTTTTTCCTTAATCTTGGCGAAATGAAGGTATCGTAGGCAAACGCAAAATAAATTATATTAATTCAAATAAATTGCTTCCTCTACGCGACAACACTCAAGACATTCGGAGTAGTACGTACACGGTAATTAAGTACAACACTAGCTTGCGGGTTTCAAACTGGGTACCTACTTATATGTGTAAAAGTCAATGTGACTTATTCCAGTGGTTCCAGTGGTGGTGGCATAGTTGATTGTTTAACAGTAGTTTAATGTTACACCTTCCGTGTTAAAAATGCTCGTAATTTTCCTGCAGTGGAACAAAGTCAGCCTTTATTATTATTATCATCAATAAATATGGTAACATACAAAATGAAATTCATATTATTATAACGCATTTAATTTATAGGAAAATTTCAATTAGCAATGCGCACTGCATGGCTATTAATTATATCATCGCATGTTTTAACGACAAGTTTTCATTCATATTTATAGAATAGTGAAAATTAAAATATTTCCGTGAATACTAATGGGACGTTTTGTGTCTTTTTTGTTTATTTTTAGGACAATATTGACGCAAGTAGAGTAAATATGGGGGACCTGGATCAAGTAGATCCAGGTTCCCCCATATTTACTATTTTTCATTAATTAGTTACGTATATTCATATCATCGATTAACATTTCATCAACATTTTAATTATTTCATACATTCAATTGATTATATTCGTTTAAACTCAATCATTTTTAATTACAAATGTGCTTTAGTTTCGAGTACTTATCTGATATTATTTTAGTTAGCAAAATTTAGATACTTGATCTATTCAATGCAACTATGATCTCCTGAATGGGCGAGCATTGTTGCTACGTGATATTTATAACACAATGTTTGCATTAATGACTCACTGATTGAATGAACAATATTTGATTAATGGATTTAAAAGAACACATATTTCAGCACTGCACTGACACATAGAATTACTTTCAAATTGGTTTGCATCGTAAATTTCGATCCGTATAACTTTAGTGCCACCGCTCGAAACCGTTTTGTAAAAACTTATCAACTCCTTATTATTATTAGATGTATTTGTATTTTGAACACACGGGGCTTCGTCGTCGTTCATCCTCATCCAAATAATTTACAACTTTATCAATCACATCAGGTTCTATCATTAACTGAGGAGTTTGAGTTTGAGTTTTAGAATTCAAAATAATATAATGCTGAGTTGAATATAATTATGACTAAGAATTACCCGTGGCTATGCTCTCGTAAATTTTGTTTTTAGCAGTCAAAAGTCATAGTCAACACATAAAAACAGCTAATCTGCTCTACTGTGAAAGCAAACCATGGGGGGATTTATTAGTATGTACCACTTAAATTTAGGATGTATTTACATTGATCAGCCGTACTTATTATTTACGTGTAGTTAGATTAAAATAACAATTTTGCCAACAATGTGTGCCCTCACCCTAATGAATCTATTCTATATTTGGATAAAATGCTGACAGTGTTCTACTATTAATTGTTATTGTTAGCTGAGTTGAATATATTATGACTAGGAATTACCCGCGGCTATGCTCGGGTAAATATATGTAGCTTTAGCAGTAAAAAATAATAGTTAACAAAATAAAAAACATCTCATCTGCTATACTATAGAAGCAAAGTAAAGGGAATTTATTAGTATTTATCACTTAAATTTAGGGTGTACTTACATGGGTCAGCCGTACATACACGTATCATGTAAAATAGTAAAATATGATTAAAATAAAATGAAGCCAACAATTTGTGCCCTTACCCTAATGAATCTATATTGGGATAAAATGCTGACAGAGCTCTACTATTACTTGATGCTACAGGTAAGTAAGTCGCTATATTGAGTATGGTGTCGGTTGATTCGTTTGTTTGTTGAGTCTTTATTGTATGAAAAGAAAATGCAGATACGATAAGTTATTAGAATGAGTGAAGCCATGGTACTTGCATAGTATAACACAATCAATAACTAATTTATTTTTGGTTAATATGATATCTTGTTTTGCAATGTTAGCATACATCTTCTTGATGACATATTTGGAAGTACATCGTCATAATTTTGCTGTATATAATGTGCATCGATGCCAGACAGAATCACAAACTGCTCTCCCGAGGGAAACAATCGTCACCTTCTACGCTTCAACCAGAATAACTAATCTTCAAAATGTAAGTAGATCATAATTAATATTTTATTTTAATTTAATTATATGTGTTTAAATGTGCCATCACGATTTTTATTCTATGAATGATAGGATGTATGAATGAATGAATGATTGAATGATTGAGTGAATAAATAATGGAATTAACGTATGAATGAATATTGAATATACGAATGCATGAATGAATGATACATTTTTTTTTCTTTTTCCTATCCGACTTTCGATGGAATTATGTAATCTATAATGTGTTTTTCTTTTAATGTAAATTTAATACTTATTTTGATTTCCAAGTTTAACGGGGTGAGATAAATAAGTCTCCCCTCCCTCATTAATTAATTTTTTCTTTCACCTTAATATAATATTTCAAATTATATTGTTTCAGGTCCAAGTCATCTACGTTGCCTCAACTATTTTCAACAGATGAAGAGTCAGAAATCGAGACGCAGTCAAAGCAGCAGAAATCGACTTCTTCTTCTTCTTCTTCTTCTTCGGCTCGACCTGAAAAATCGACTGCAAACAAGCGGTCTAAAACCGATCGAATTGATGGGTCTAGGACGCACGGATCTAAGAAGCCTCGAATACAACCGGTGCCGTTAGCCAACAACAAGCTGACTGCACGGGACCTATTCGGCAGTGAGAGCGATGAAGAGGATTCTGTGAAGCCGTCCACATCGACTGGTAAAAAACCGACTCCTCTTTATTCTTATTTTACAAAGAAGGTTAACAAAGGCTATTCACTCGTGAGGCGATCCTGAGTAATATTCAGACATGTATACCTCTGGATGACGAGCACCTCACTCGTGAGGCGATCCTGAGTAATATTCAGACATGTATACCTCCGGATGACGAGCACCTCACTCGTGAGGCGATCCTGAGTAATATTCAGACATGTATACCTCCGGATGACGAGCACCTCACTCGTGAGGCGATCCTGAGTAATATTCAGACATGTATACCTCTGGATGACGAGCACCTCACTCGTGAGGCGATCCTGAGTAATATTCAGACATGTATACCTCTGGATGACGAGCACCTCACTCGTGAGGCGATCCTGAGTAATATTCAGACATGTATACCTCTGGATGACGAGCACCTCACTCGTGAGGCGATCCTGAGTAATATTCAGACATGTATACCTCTGGATGACGAGCACCTCACTCGTGAGGCGATCCTGAGTAATATTCAGACATGTATACCTCTGGATGACGAGCACCTCACTCGTGAGGCGATCCTGAGTAATATTCAGACATGTATGCCTCCGGATGACGAGCACCTCACTCGTGAGGCGATCCTGAGTAATATTCAGACATGTATACCTCCGGATGACGAGCACCTCACTCGTGAGGCGATCCTGAGTAATATTCAGACATGTATACCTCTGGATGACGAGCACCTCACTCGTGAGGCGATCCTGAGTAATATTCAGACATGTATACCTCTGGATGACGAGCACCTCACTCGTGAGGCGATCCTGAGTAATATTCAGACATGTTTACCTCTGGATGACGAGCACCTCACTCGTGAGGCGATCCTGAGTAATATTCAGACATGTATACCTCTGGATGACGAGCACCTCACTCGTGAGGCGATCCTCGAGTAATATTCAGACATGTATACCTCTGGATGACGAGCACCTAACTCGTGAGGCGATCCTGAGTAATATTCAGACATGTATACCTCTGGATGACGAGCACCTCACTCGTGAGGCGATCCTGAGTAATATTCAGACATGTATACCTCTGGATGACGAGCACCTCACTCGTGAGGCGATCCTGAGTAATATTCAGACATGTATACCTCTGGATGACGAGCACCTCACTCGTGAGGCGATCCTGAGTAATATTCAGACATGTATACCTCCGGATGACGAGCACCTCACTCGTGAGGCGATCCTGAGTAATATTCAGACATGTATACCTCCGGATGACGAGCACCTCACTCGTGAGGCGATCCTGAGTAATATTCAGACATGTATACCTCCGGATGACGAGCACCTCACTCGTGAGGCGATCCTGAGTAATATTCAGACATGTATACCTCCAGATGACGAGCACCTTACATATGAGGCGATCCCGAGTCATACACAGATACGTACAGGTCAGAAAGATGAGCACCTCACTCCTGAGGCAATCTTGAATTCTGTACATCCAGATATTGATAAATTAATAACTATGATATTGAAAAAGTATGATTGCATAAAAGTTAATTTCGAGCTTTTTGCTAAGTTTCTTCTGCTAAAGTCTGAAGACGAACAAATAGAACTGAAATCTTTTAATACTAAGTATGATATTATCTATAAGAATACTGATATACATGACTTCTTTTTGAATAAAATGCAAGTATTTATACGCAAAATGTCTGAATTTGAACATATACAGTCAGGTTGGACATACTTTTCACTAAGTCATATTGAGATTAATATATGTAAATATTGCCCATGAGAGGCGTAACGAGTATATAAGTGTACGTTAGGCGGAAATAAGATTAATATACACTATGAAGTTGATCAAACAACCCGTATCTCTCAATGTTAATAATATACGATTAAGTGACTCTGTTCACCACATCAGACATAGCGCTTTACTGCCAAATACTATTCGCTGTATAATATGTGGTCCATCAAACTGTGGTAAAACGAATGTTATGATTAGTTTACTACTGCATGAAAATGGGCTCAAATTTAAAAATCTCTATCTTTACTCTAAAACTTCTTTTCAGCCAAAATACCGTTTCTTGATCGAAGTATTAAAAAGGGTGCCCCAGATTAACTTTTACGAGTTCAATAATGATAAAGATGTAATTTCTCCGAGTGAAGCATTAACAAATTCTGTATTTATATTTGATGATGTTGCTTGTGAAAATCAAATAAATATCCGCAAGTATTTCTGCATGGGTAGGCATAAACAAATAGATTGTTTCTATTTATCTCAAACCTATTCTAAAATACCGAAGCAATTGCTACGTGACAATTCTAATTTTCTTATTATATTCAAACAAGATGATGTGAATTTAAAGCATATTTATGAAGAGCATGTCAGTTCTGATTTGCAATGGAAAGAGTTCAAAAACATTTGTCAAACTGTTTGGAGTAAACCTTATAATTTCCTACTTATTAATAAAGAATCGTTATTAAATAATGGAAGATACAGACAGAATTTTGATATGTTTTTTAATTTTGACTGACTACTTATACATACATATAAGTAATTAATAATACAAAATCAATTCAGTATAACTTGTTCTTTAGTTGAATGCAGTTCTTATAATTGGTAAAACATGGAGAAAAATATTAAAATAGAATTAATGAAGTCTGTAGACTCCATAAAGAACAAAATAAAACAAATGAAGGACCAGGAACACTCTATGAACTTGTCATTCGATAAAATGCTAAAACCTGTCACAGATCCCCTTAAAACTCTAGTTGGTTCGAATATAACTATGGAAAAAAATAAACGTTTAGAAAATACAACATTCACTAATTCTGGAGATATTGAATTGGATGACATTAATACTAGCTCATCTACAAAGTTTGAGGACTGCTACGAACCAAAACTTAATTCTGCAACATTGGTTAAAAAGTCTCCTAAAATGGAATTAGATGATTTAGAAATTTCATTAGATGGTCAAGATATCTATAATATTTATGATGGTATAAATATACCTTTTGGAATAAGAAGTGAAAACCAAACTTTATTGGTGGGAAATTCAGTAGTATCGTTTTCTAAAATTGACAGTTTGAATAACGATAATATTATTTTGATTAAAATTGATGATAAATCCTACAAGTTAACTCCTGGCCTGAAAGAACTTTTACTTCGAAAAAAACCTGATTTAAAACTAATATCCAGCAAAGATAAACTTGTCTACAAAGATATATTGCATTATACAAATGCTCATAAGAGAGACTTCAATCCTAGAGGTCAAATAAAAGGTGATAAAGGAATAAAATATCGTGAAATAATCAAACCATTGTTTTCTGAAACGTCAAACGATAATATTCACACTAAACTTGGGGGAAACTTGCCAATGTTAAAGAAATATAAAAAAAATACGGACCTGGTATATTGGGACGATCCTAACGAATTAGTTGAGAGATTGAAACTATTAGTTGCTTCAAGAGATGCTGGCAATACAAACCATGATAATGAAATATTATCTATAATTGAAGAATTGAAAGAAGCTGACATAATTAAAGAATAAATAGTAGCAATAGCATGGTTTTCCTTCAGTACCATTGCTGGATTCACTATAAATGTTTATGCACTAAGTTTTGAAGATGAGTAAAGCTGATGTGGTAAACGAAATTCATAAAAATGCGAGGGTTAACTTTCCACGAAGACATGTTATTATGAAAGATATAGATGACCTTTGGCAAGCAGACTTAATTGATATGCAAGCAATTTCAAAAGAAAATAAAAATTATAGATTTATTCTTACCGTTATTGATACATTTTCGAAATACGCCTGGGCCTTTCCTTTGAAAAGTAAGACCAAAGATGTTGTATGCAACTCTTTCAAGATGTTGTTGGATACAGAGCGTATCCCCAAAAATCTTCAAACGGATAATGGAACAGAATTTTACAATAATAAATTTCAAAAACTTATGAAATCTTTTTGTATAAACCATTATTCAACCTTCTCAACAAAAAAGGCATCAATAGTTGAACGTTTTATCAGAACATTAAAATCTAAGCTGTATAAAGAATTTAGTTTGAAAGGTAACTATAACTGGATAGATAATACCCTAAATAATGTTATATATAAATACAATCACGCCTATCATCGGACAATTGATGAAATCCCGGCAAACGTGAACAATACTAATAAAACACGTATATTAGAGAGATATTTCAGGTTGGCAAAAACCGATAATACAAAAAGCAAGTTTAATGTGGGCGATTATGTACGTATCAGTAAATACAAAGGAACATTTGAAAAAGGATATACTCCCAACTGGTCGACCGAAATATTTAAAATTCAACAAATACAAAATACAACTCCTATTACCTACTTAATTGAAGATGCAATTAGAGGCCAACCCATTTTAGGTGCATTTTACGTGCAGGAGCTGCAAAAGACAAAACATCCCAATTTATATCTAGTTGAGAAAGTTCTTAGAAGAAAAGGAAATAGGGTTTTAGTAAAATGGTTAGGTTTGTCTTCTTCTGAAAACAGTTGGATTGATAAATCGAATATTTATTAAATGTTCAAACTCATGATGCATTAGTCTTGTGATGGGTATTGGACAGAGCAGTCTACTAAATTGGTTTATAAATAATTTACCATTTGAATTACATTTACCAGGATACAATTATTGTGGACCTGGCACTAAATTAATTAAAAGGCTTACACGCGGAGATAAAGGCATTAATAAATTAGACGAATATTGCAAAGAACACGATATTGCCTATAGTAAGTCTTCAAACTTAAAGGATCGTCATAAGGCAGATTTAGTTTTGTTAAATATGGCAAAAGAGCGAGCAGTCGCCCCGGATGCGAGTGTAGGGGAAAAATTGGCAGCACGTTTAGTAAGCAGCGCTATATCAACAAAAATTAAAACTGGCTCTGGTCTTAAAAAAAACAACAAAAAATGTTCTTCAAAACTTGTATGTGGAGAAGGGGTAAAAAATAAATTAAAAAATGTTATTAACAAAACGAAAAGACATTTAAAAAAATTAAAACCGAAATGCAAAAAAGTAGCAATAGAATTAGCTATGGCCGCTGCCAGAGAATTAGCTAATGATTCATCCATCAAACTCCCTCGTGTTATTCCTATACCAAAATCTGGGGGAGTATTACCCTTGATCCCTATTTTTGCGGGATTATCTGCTGCAGGAGCCTTAGCA
This sequence comes from Hecatera dysodea, assembly GCA_905332915.2. Classification (NCBI taxonomy): domain Eukaryota; kingdom Metazoa; phylum Arthropoda; class Insecta; order Lepidoptera; family Noctuidae; genus Hecatera; species Hecatera dysodea. Next base: position 15,203,396 of record HG995294.1, read on the forward strand.
GGTGGTGCAGCTGGTATTGCTAAAACCATAAATGAATTCAAAATGGCAAAAAAGTTGTATGCTGAATCTAAGAGACATAATGAAAAAATGGAGGCTCTTTGCATCGGAAAAGGACTACACCTAAAATCGCATAAAGATGGGCTCGGAATTTTTATATCTAAAGAAAAAAACTAATACATCGGCTACCCAAACGAGCCTTGAATAATTTAGACATTTTGAAGTATGGAAATAATATTCTGTATTTTAGAGGTGTCTTTATGAGAGATCAGCTCCCTAAACACCCTTTTAAAAGAGAATGTGGAGTTATTAATTTAGATAGCTCTAAAAATCCTGGATCTCATTGGGTAGCCTATGCGAAATACAATGATTATATTGAGTATTTTGACAGTTATGGAAATCTTAAGCCTCCAAAGGAATTTATTAAGTATGTGGGTTCTAAAGTTCACTATAATTACGATAATATTCAGCGCGATCATCCCTTCAATTGTGGGCATCTTTGTTTAAAGTTTTTGAAGAATTTTTGGCATAGTAAAGGAATAAAATAAGTAGAATCTTACAAAAGAGTTCAGTATACGAGCATGTCTACTACGGTTACCATCTCTGGAAATAAATCGGAATTGATTTCGTACTTTCAACCACCACTACATTTATCTGGTCAATATGAGTGTGGTTTGCTATACTTTTCAGTATTAGGAAATTCGGGACCGAATATCCCCATTATTAACAGCAGTCTGTCAGTCATCAGAATTGAATGTGATCTTGTTCACGGTTCGTACTGCAACGGATTACCAACTCACTTTATTCATGAATATGTATCTGATACTGCTTCAGATCATCGATGCATAGAAATACCACAAAACGTTATTTACTTTCCAGTAAATAAAAATATAGTTTCATCTATATCTGTTAGGATTGTTAATCAATTTGGTCACTGTGTTGACTTTGGAGAAGAACATATTCAACTACGTCTTCATATAAGGAAAACAAAATGATAGTGCACTATAAAGACACCTCAGTGAAAATAAAACGTCCTAGTTCTTCTACAATCGTCAAGGTGCAAACACGTAAGAAGAAAATTAAGAAATTGACTGAATTGAATAAAGATTTTCTTAAAGCCTTAGGGTTTAAAGTATGAATATACTACAAATTACTGAATTACCACACTTCGACACTTCGATCGAAAGTTATGAAGTCCATTCATACAATCCCTACAATAACAGCTTTAGAGAAAACGATGAAATCAGAATCCCCATACATCAGCAAGACATATACGTGCTACCATCAGCCAGTTCAATCTACATCGAAGGTCAGGCAAGGCTGTTCGGTAAGGATGGGAACCAGATCAAGAAAACTGTTACGTTCACTAATAACCCTGTTATGTCTTTGTTACAAGACATCAGATACGAAATGAATGGTATTGAAATAGATCGTATAAAAAATTCAGGAATAACATCAACGATAAAATCATACATCTCATTAAACGAAGCAGAAAATAAAGGTGCTGCATTATGGGGTTGGAACTTAAACGGATTCCAAAATGATGGACATTTTAGTGCTGTGATACCATTAAATAAGGTTTTAGGGTTTGCAGAAGATTACAATAAAATTGTGATCAATTGTAAACACGAGCTTATATTGAACAGAAGTAACTGTAACTTAAATAGTGTCATTCTGACTGATGATGTCGCTCATTTTCAAATAGATATACAAAGAGTTCAGTGGAGGGTGCCACATATAAAAGTTTCAGATCTAGAACGCTTAAGGCTTTTAAAGCAATTAGAAAGAGATAAACCGATTCAGATGGCCTTTAGAAATTGGGACTTATACGAATATCCTTTACTACCTAAAACTACAAAGCATTCTTGGTCAGTTAAAACTGCTTCACAATTGGAAAAGCCCAGATATGTTATTTTTTGCTTACAAACTAACAGAAAAAATAATAAAACTAAAGACAGTTCAGTATTCGATCATTGTGAAGTGACCAACGTAACGCTCTTATTGAATTCACAATATTATCCGTATGAACCTTTGAGTTTAAAGTTTTCTGAAAACAAGTACAGTATATTATATGAAATGTATGTGAAATTTCGTCAGTCGTATTACAACAGTCCTGTAGATCCATTGCTAGATCTAAAAGATTTTAAAGAAAAGGCCCCTCTCTTTATCTTAGACTGTTCAAGACAAAACGATAGCCTGAAAACAGGTCCAGTGGACGTGAGGTTGGAAATTGAATGTTCTACAGCAATACCAGATAAGACGACTGCATATTGTTTGATTATAAACGATCGACTCGTGGAATACAAACCTCTCAGCAACATTGTACGCAGGTTATCATGATTGCTATTGTAGATATTCAAGGATTTAAAACAGAAACAAATGAATTTATAATAAAAGAAATCGCTATATTGTATAATAAAACATTACAAGTGTTTTTAATTAAGCCACCATTTTCATTTTCAAAATTAACGAAACAAGAAAAAAAACAAGTAAATTGGATAGAACGTAACAGAAAGATACAATGGCGCGAAGGATTTGTACCCTATTCTAATTACCAAAATTTGGTTATAGATATTTTAAGAGATAAATGTATCTACGTCAAAGGTTCAGAAAAAGTGTTGTGGTTAAAGCATATTTTAGAAAATAGTAATTGTAATATATTCAATTTAGAAGATAAAGGTTGTTCTAGTTTGATGAGTTTATACGATCAATATAAATATTCTCAAGATTTATATAACTGTTTTTATCATGACTCTGTATGCGCTTTAAAAAATGTACTGTGTTTAAATATGTGGTGCTTTGATAATAAAATTCTAAAATAAAAATTTTGTTGTTTTTATTTCTATACATTGTTAGGTAAAACGCATCTTAGAGTATTCTACCCCCTCCTCCCACCACTGTCCGATCTTTATAAGTTGTTGTCAAAAGCTGAACGACATCACTATACGTTTATAATTGAATAAGAAAGTAAATCAAATATGTATCAAAATAAATACAAACCTCGATATGATATGTATAATACGTTTAAAATGCGTGAATTTTCATTTGGTTACTACTGGAGGACGTTTGATAAAAAGAAAAGATTAGTGATGGAAATGGCTGACGCAGGATTCTTTTATTATGGAAATGGTTTAAATGATATTGCAGCATGTTTCTCATGTGGGGGTGTTATCGAAGATTGGGAGATTTATGATGATCCTTGGATGCAACATGCTACACATTATCCTGAATGTGTTTATTTGAACGCTGTAAAAGGAAATTAATGTATAATCAAACGAGCATATTATTATCTCCAACATAACATTAAAGTCTTAGCATTGTAGTGTGACGGTTCGATCTTAATGGACGAAATAGTGTTTCCTGATTCAGAAGATATTCTATGGTATCAGATACTGCCAGAAGATGAAATTCCTTCTATACGTATATGAATGATAAATAACTGTTCTATAATCTATCAACACTGTACACTTAGTTGGTAATAAACTTTTTGAATAGATGAACACAGGAGCCATGATTTGTATACGTTTCCTATCCCTCCCAATCCTGAATAAATTTATGAAGAAATTACCTAATTCATCCAATTTGCAATGCATATTGTATCGTAGATTCATTAGTGGTACGACGCCGACGTCTCATCGGTTCGACGATGTGTGTAACATACAATGGTGCTTCTGCATCACGAACCGAGATTTTTTTTTTTCACTCATCGATGCTAATTGCATCGCATCGGTTAGACGAGGAACTGAGGATATCAAAGTGTAAATGATTGAGTTTAATGAATATTAAAATAATCAATTAGAATAATAATTTAGAATAGAATGTATGAAATATTTAAATGTTGATGAAATGTGAATCTATGATATGAATATACATAACTAGAATGTATGAAATAATTAAATGTTGATGAATATACGTAACTAATTAATGAAAAATAGTAAATATGGGGGAACCTGGATCTCCTTGATCCAGGTCCCCCATATTTACTCTACTGACGCAGCACTGATATTGATGGGAGCTTCGTGGCAGTTCGGCTGAATAGCTTGCATTTTTCCCGGTCGAAAGGCTCCTTGGGACGCAAGCATTGTCAGACGAAACGTGAAGTTGGTGTCTCCCTACAGCCACCAGTAACACAACACTCACAAAAAATGAAATTATAAAGGAACTTTTTGATAGCAAATATCCATATTTTAACGAGATATTACAGTCGAAACTTTCTATAAACACATCCCAGTTGTAATTTAAACAATGGTAGCTGGGACTCTCGACAATAATATAGCCAAAATTAGACACTTTATTTGTACACTAGCTGCTGCCCGCGACTTCGTCCCCGTGGAATCCCCGATTTTAAAACATTCTTTATCGCTGCCCCGGTCCTATTGGCTTAAGCGTGATGATATATAGCCTAAAGCCTTCCTCGATAAATGGTCTATTCAACCCAAAAAGAATTTTTCAATTCGAACCAGTAGTTCCTGAGATTAGCGCGTTCAAACAAACAAACAAACAAACAAACAAACAAACAACCAAACAAACAAACTCTTCAGCTTTATAATATTAGTATAGATTAAATATGAAAACTTTTCAGTACATTCCCATTGTTATGTGTGACCATATCGTGTGACCGTAAAACGATTTTTTTTTTTGGCTTCGTTAGTTCCTATTATGTTATTATCTAAACGCCAGCACTAAGCAATCTAGTAAGGAGCAGATTTGTCAAACAAGTGCACTATTATATCACCCATCTTTAGATTAGAAGGAAGCGACAGCCGTGAGTAATGGCATTACTTTGAAAAAGAGAATCTTGATGCATGACTAGTCAAATCAATGTGTGTGTTGGTAGTAATAGTTAAATTAATTAATTAAAGTCGAAAACTTTTAAATATTTATTTGATATTGCGAGCAAGCGAGTCCTTTGCTGCGAGCGGATCAAGATTCGATACCTTATAAATATGTCTTATAAATACTATGGCCCCGACCCAAAGACAATATAACCACTTGACTGTGCATACAGTGCCCCGACGCTCGAAAACTATTAGTATTTTGTCGCCTATAAATAGGCTACGGTAAGACAAACCATTTTAGTTGTGCCCAAGTGTCAGACCTGTGTGCACGCTAGATTAATACAAATTTTGATAACTTTTTATGCAATTTTATCGTACGGGAAGCATTCCAAGACATCTAGATACAAAAGGGATGGCATAACTTTTCATCGATAAGTAAAGCGAACGAAAATTATGTTTGATTTAATCAGATTATGAGTCACCGCAGGGGTCTATTTAAAATGGTGTTTGGGGTAAACGAGTACACTGTTGTTCCGCGTTGATGTCTTTTGGAAACGTCTCGTTCTTTCATTAGACAATTCTAATGCTTCTATCCTTTTTTTTCTCTTTGTATTTTTATCGAGAAAAATAGTGGTTTCAATAATAGCTAGCTGAAAGTCGATAACTAAAAAGGTATTTGTTTTTATTCTATTCACATACTGTGATAAAATACCTGTACTTTTAACCGATTTCAAAAAAGGAGGAGTTTCAGTTCGTCAGTATTTTTTATGCAAGTTTCTTTGTTTTTCGATTTATTTGTTTCTCTCGGTCCCTGACCGGGACCGATCGGTTATTTTATTATTTTTTTAGATCGGTTTTAAAATCTCTGATTGGATATAATTTAATAATATAATTATATATAATGTATAATAAGCAAGATGCATAATTCAGAAATATGTAGACGATTTATCTTTTTTACAAAGAACAAGGACCCTAAAACTTTGATTCAAAAAACATATACCAAAATAATTCATTTTAAAAATCAATAATAACAGGATACGTCTGTTTATTTTTGTAATTGATTGATTTTGATTAAATATTGTTTCTATGATTTTAATTGAGTATTTTTCTTAATGTTAAAATCCATTTTATCGATATCGATATTTTCCCCTAATGAAGTAGTGCAACCCTAACGATAGGCATACCTACGCAACTTGACCTTGAACTGACCAATTGCAGTCGCGCATTCTTCCTCGTTCCCCGGCCCGCAGTAGTGAGTCGTGTGCTTAGAAGAAATCAGCCTATACGCTCTCTAGTGGTTACATTCTCTATGCCCCGACCACACGAAAAGCAAGCAGATATTAATTCATATTAGAAATACTTATTCTTTTTTTTTCTACATAAAAATGATATACTTGAATTTCTAGAAGTGCAGCAAACAATGATTAATCATGATTTTGTACAAAATAGGGAACACGCAATATTTTCATCTTTCTTTCAGAATATAAAAAATAAAATAATTCCATGTAAAATAGACTATACAGAAATAAAAAAATAAAACGCTTTAATGTATTGCCTAAATTGCGATTATAAACTGACTGTTTTTCTTTTCTCGCGAAAACGGACGATGAAGTCACTCCTGTCTGCACAAAGATCATGAACTGTCGTGTATTAAAATTTAAGTTCGTCTTTTCGTTGTCATAATACCAGTGGCGTCACTAGACGCTGATTGTTTACTTTCCGTTTCACATTATATTAATTCGTAATTGTTGTTAAAAAACAATATTAACTATAGTAAAAACTTTGCGGTTTTTACTATAATTCTTTTATACTATTTTACCATTTCAATAACAAAATGTTCATGAATTCTGTAATTGCATCTTCCCTATTGTGCCTAATGCCGAAAATTATTGATGAAATTAACGGATCCAGATATGTTTGTATAGTTTATCCATATGTAATCAGGGTATTTTACAATGATTCACACTGCTCCTGTCAATGTTAATTAAGTTTGGAAACCAATGACGATAATATCTATTGTATTGTATACTCGTGTTTTAACCTGCGAATGTGTATACTCGCGTTCTAAACTAATATTATTAACATTTGACATATTTTGCAAAAGTTCTAGGAATGATATGAACCAACCAAATATTAAAACAAAAACAATAACAACACAACAAACAACAATAATATATAGGTAATATAAAAACGAATAAGTTTTTTATTTGACACAAAAACGGTTAGTCACTGATAAATGTCTAATCAAGTCACATTTCCTAAAGTGACGAGAACTTTGACATTGGTTCTATTGAGCGACAGGTATGCAGCAGTACCGTGACACAATGGCCGCCAGCATTCCAACGATGGTACAAAATAAAATATTGAAGCTTCATCCAGTTAACTTAGTACAGCACAATAGATATTTTTTATCCATAATCTACCTTTTGTGTAATGTTCGTTATTTTTGATAATACCAGCAAACACATAGGGTGTTTGCTGGTATTTTCAAATATATTACAATAGTTTGTTCTGATTCAATTATAATAGTCGATAACTCTCCGAAAATACAGGATGCGGGCGGGTCAGGGGAATTCATAATGTACCTAATTGATCATTGCTAAAGCACTTATATGGCCCCCGGATTAAGGTGAGACGTGTTATATTGAATTAATGCGGTTAGGTACCAACACTCTGGGACACCTTTATTCCTAACAGCGAACAAACTGAATAGTTATATTATATGGACAGATTAAATACGTACATACATAAGATCACCGCACTATTTTACGAAACAGACAATCTAGCACACATGCATACATTTGAACTAAGCAATAAACCTTTATCAAATGATCATACAAAATAATAATTAGATCAAAAGAACGTTTTACTAAATAAAAATATACTAAATAAACGTTGGAGAAAGTGTTGAAATATATGTATAGTAAACGTTGTATTAAATGAAAATTGTATAAAATCTTATTAGATAAAATACACGTATATATGTCATTGGAGTTTTTAAATAGCTTTTGTTAGAAAAAAAATAAAGTTTAAAAAGCTGAAACCCGATTACAGAAAAATAAAAGTGATAAACAAGTGCGTTGTACAAGTGATAGAAAACATTTTAGAAATCAAGACAAGTGATAATAAACCTTTAAAGAAATCATATTATTACGAATGTTCAAAACCTATTGCTTCGTTCAGCAATAATCAGCATCTTCCACTGAATCTCGTGAACGATGCAGTAAATACTAATAACGCTACGACGCTACGCCGCCGCCGCTACGTCAGGCTACGAGCTACGTGCTACGCTGCTAGAAACGCGACCTATTCCATAGAATATATATCTCGTAGCGAAACTAAACTACTCTCCTCAGAGTTAAGTATCCAGGAATACATTCCGCTTACTTAAAATATACAGTTTATATAAACAACTTAGAAGTAAAGTATATCATTGACCTCCCTATTTAACTAGTGACCACTGACCATATTAGGTATAATGATTTTTTTATGTTGTTTTCAATATATTTGGAAGCCTGGCCACTTTTACTACTCTGTGAAGAAAGTAGATACCGGGTAAAGATCAATAACACACAAAATTTTGGTTATCCATTCAAATTTTATCTCCTTCAAAGTATGCTCCTTCAGAATAGATACACGTACGCTAAAGAATAATCCAATTATCAAAACATTCCTTAAACGATTTATGCGGAAATGAGTTCAGTTCTCACCGTAAATTCTCCTTTATGACTTCTACCTTGAGTTTAGGAAAAAGGAAGATAAGTTGACGAGGACTAGAGTCATTTCTGGTGAATAAGGTGGTTGCTCAATGGTCTAGTTTTTGGTCAAGTTCACTGATCAAGGCTAGGCTTGTGCAAAGGCGCATTATTGTGACGCAAAATCCAACAATTTTCTTTCAACAAATTTGGCCTTTTTCGTCTAATATGCTGTGAGTCCGAGTTCACAACACCGCAATAGTCAAAGAAAACAGTCAATATGACCAACTTTTGATCGACTTTGGCGTGTTATATATAACAAACAGACATATATTCATAATGGAAAAAATTGTGCCAATCGAACAAGAAAAAAAAAACTCAGATATAATTTGGAACCATAAACAAATCATCCATTCCCGTTAGTTTTTTGACTATTCATCATCATCGTCAGAGTATTACTACGATTAGTACGATTTGAAATGTTGTTGTGAATTACTTATATTTATATAAAAGACTTTCTTTCTGAGAAAGTATTGGGCTCATAAAGTGATATTTAAATCAAAACTTCCCATCGAGCTGAAAAAGACAGTGCTAGACTACAACTTTACCTTGTCTTACTTATGGCTGCCAAACCTTAATATTCGATACCAGGGCGAGAAAGAATATCCAGACAACGCAAACAGCTATGGAGCGAAGCTGCTTAAATATTAGAGTGACACAGTAAGAAACACTGCCATTCGTAGCAAGACTAAAGTCACCGATGCTCTCGTTTGTTCGCAAAGCCTTAAATGGAGGTGGGATGGACACGTTGCAAGGTATTGTGACGATCGATGGACTTTAAGGACAACCACATGGAAAGGTCCTAAAAGTTTCAGAAGCAGAGGCCGGCCGTGCGCCCGATGGCAAGTTTGTGGAGAATGTTGGTCATGACTGGGTTGCAACCGCTTCAGATAGAGAAACGTGGAATTCTTTGGAGGAGGCTTTTACCCGAATTAATTATGAATTATTGCATGTTAAATTATCCACTTATTTATGCTCAGTAATATATAGTATCCATTTCAACCATTATTTTTATTAGCTATCACTAACCTTATTAATTTATTTATTTTGAATGATAGCGAGGCTGTAGCACCTACTGCATGTAATTTTTTATTTGTAATTTTAAACTGTGTGGAATAAATAACGGCATTATATAAAAGGCAGATTTTTTAAACTCCCTGTTATTTTGAGCGTGAAAATTACAAATTATTCTCATATCTATGGAGCGTTTTTAATATCAAGTTATGAGTACACTCATCTGAATGAAGATATACGAGTATTTTTCCGCTTGCCATTCTCCAAAACAAATTGAAAAGACGTATAGCTTATATTTATATGAAAACCAAATTAGAGGTATTTAGTACAGATAGTAGGTACTATTGAAAGGCGAGTTTCCTGCAGATATATCCAGATCACTGCCATTTCAGCTTGCTAACTCTGCAAGTACTTAAGTATGTCAGAGACTCTGGTTCTCTTCAGATAATTTCGAGGCAAATCGTTCAAAGAATTTCACTCACATATTATATAGCTCAACAGAAAACGTTCTACTTAACAAGTCTTCGTTCCTGGATAAAATTAAACGTTTCTCAGATTTTATTTGTAGCACATATTTCATTAACTTGAGGCGATATTATGTTGTTGTAAAAGTAATAACGACATTCTTTGTCTGCAACAAATCGATACCTTAAATTCTTGTGATTTTCAAACTTACAGTGACACTGACTTGCTCGTGTTTGTGGCAATTTAATTTGATTTCTCAATATAGTCAGTCTTATCTGCATTTCTCTACTGTCGATATAACATTCAAATATAGGTACTATCAATAAATTGCCGTGAAACAAACAAAGAATATGTGAATGAGACTAAAAGTGCCGTGGCTTTGTCTCACGCAAAGTTTCCTTTTCGTAGCAAATGCTTAATAACCTGGAAGCTTTAATCATTGAAATTATTGTTAAATTCAAAGAAGCTTGGCCGCAAACTTTATCTACTCTAAATAAAAAATAGCATTTCCATTAGCAAACTTAAAAATTGCGAACATTTTCTGCATATTCGCCAAAACTAGGTTATAACTTATACTAAGTGAGATGTCCAAGTAGAAATTATAACAACGTAGTAGCACCGTGCACTTTAACCTATAATATAAAAAGTTTAGTCTTCATTTGCAGCAGTAATTACATAAAGGCATTTCCTTTGTCGCAAAAGATTTCTGGGAAATAAAGAACGAACTAGAAAGATTCTAGTCGGGATGAATATTACTGATATTGCTCAGCCAGCGTTATCTCAGTTCATGTCCAGGCCGCTGAACTTGTAGTTTTGCTTTAAAGTATGTATTTTGACAACGTAAACAGAATTTCCTAACAGAGCATCAGTCAGTGCTTGGCACTCAATGCATCTCGACGCGCCGTTCTGTCATGAATAATTAACAAGACTTATGATGCACTGTTCAAAAAATTTTATCCGCTATTCCCGAAGAGTTCCGATAGAATCCACTGCGCTGTACTATAGCTAGATATACGTTCTCAACGTTTAACGACTGTTACTAAGATTAATTGCATGCCCTCAAATCGAATTACATTAGATTGTATCATTACCATAAAACACAATGAAAATGGCGGTTGTTCGATAAAGTTCTTATGTTTTAATTCATTAATGGGTGTGTGCCCTATGTACCTGCATAGGGCACACGCACACAACTTATTCTTCCTTCATATTACCCGTAAAAATCCCAGCTAAACACGGGTCGCCTAATAAAGACTATATTGCCGCACCTGGCAAACGGATTAGTGGTTGCTCCTACATCGTAGTATGTTAGCTAGGCGCCGATACTACGCCTGACGTTATCCCTAACTCACATTTTACGATACCTTAGGAACAGAGGCTAAAATAGGTGATCTGATTATTTCTAAAATACATATATAACCCCAAGGTTGGTCTATTAATCGGTTAGTACTGTGAGTCACTTGTCAAATAGTACAATTTACAGAAGTGAAACCTTGGAAATAATTTTTGTGTGATTTGGCGTCCGAGGTTTTGGTACCGAGGCCCCAGGAAAAAAATGTTGAATGAAGATAAAAATGCTGTGCCAAAACCAGTACCTTCACTTAAAACTGAAACTCAGCAACTCCTACTTTTCCTACGCAACAGCAACACAACTGCTACTAAACTTTCAAAAACCGGGAACCACAAAAAAAACATTGGAAATACACAATGGTGTAATTATAAGATTCGCAAAAGACTGCAGTGATTAGCTCGATCGCATTTCTTTCATACAGCCTGACACGTCTGATCTGGGTAATGATACAATGATTGATGAAGCATCCAGTCTCCCACAGATTGGATCACTACCTCGGATACATTTTTGCTACTTAGTTCATTTGTACAATTCATTTGCTCTGATTAAAATGAATGTATGTAATGTAGATATTAACAGAAATTGTTCAAATATTTCATTTATTTTGTTAAACTGATTGTGAAAGTGCACGTTAACGCTTTTGTATTTTAAATAATATAATTGAATTTGCTGTGGGTATAAATGAACCTATAAAATAATTTTTACAGCTAGTTTAAAATGATGCTTTTAATTAATATCTGTGATTTTAAAGTTAAATACTGCTTTCCATTTTATAAGTCCATTAAAGCGGAAGCAGTATTTCAGGGCTGAAACGGTTTGATCGATGCTCGTATATTTTTATGTGTGAAGAGATTTAACTTGCAGCGTTAGTACTATTAGTTATCCTATGCTTGCTGAAGTATAAATACGACTCATACATACGAGTATCATTAAAACGGAAACGCCGAACTTGTAGCTTGGCAAGAGAGTCAAGAGATCAAACCTCAGTCTTTTTTTTTCTGGATGGGAAATCATCAAATGACTTCTCCCGCTCTGGGCGGAGCGGAAGGGAGTGTCAGACTCTTACTGACTAAAACCCACCCGTGATTCTTCTTGTGCCCTTTGCGTTCCAGGGCCGCGGTGATTCTTTCGAACAAATTCCACAACCCTAGCAGGCACTGATGGGGCCCCGTCTACGTTGCTGACGGCTCTTTGAGGCGCGCGTGGAACACGACGCGCCGTCGACTCGGGCCTGGTTGCTATCGGACAGCGAGCCACCTATAGCTCGCCATCCGCAGGCCCGCGCCTACGGTGGCCGGGAAACGCAGGACACGGCGGTGCTCCGCCCAAGCAGGGCAGACCTCCACCGTATGCTCCACCGTGTCCTCTGGGCGATCCACACAGTGTTGACACCCGGACGAGTCCTCCCGCTGGATCCGACACAGGTACCTCCCGAAACAGCCGTGTCCGGTGAATCAAACCTCATTCTGTACCTACACAGTTATAGCAACCCACTCCAATCACTAGAATGTGAATATATTTGCAAAAGAAAAAGGAACACTGGAATTGCGTGGAATTTAAAAAGCTACTAAAAAATCTTTTATTAACCCTCAGAATAAAAATAAAATTACACAAATAATCACCAGACTGTAGGTATATTTTATTCTCAACAATAAAAATTACATTTGGAGCGCTCTGTTTTTGCATTAACCAAGATACAAATTGAGATAAAATTATTTATATTATTCTCATTGTACGCATGACAAATAAAATCCTCGGTCCCAAGGGCAAATCCGACTATTTGGTGCTAAGATATTGGCCAATATCTTTCCATAATATATTCACGGGCCGTATCGTTCATTACAGCTCTGTTCCTTCTAGCTTTCATGTAAATAAAGTGTTTCGTTTGCGAACATTTCCGTGGGTATGTGAGCTTATTCCTCGTGACACCTTCTATTATATGGACGTCAATAATATTCATAACACGCTGTATCGCGATCCTTGTAGTCTTTCTGATTGAGCAGCATTATAGAATTCCCCCTTCCCTCTTCCAACCTATTCCATTACCTACTATAATATTGGTAAGTGTTCCTGCAGACACCTATAATGGAATCCTGATTTATCTACACGCTCGTTCTCTGCAAGGCTTTAGTAAAAATCCTATCTCAATCCGCATTTAGGTGCATCAGCAACGTTCGGAATTACGGTGGGATATTTCAGCCAATGTTCAAGTAAAGGCTAAGACGGAGATTTTGAAAAACATTTTCTTATTCTGCGAGTTTATTGTAAGTTCGTAGAGCACATATGTAGGTGCTAACCAAAGATTCGAATTCAAAACTTGAACAGACGCACACGTTCTTAGGAAAGTTGGCAAGTTGGTTCATACAAAGTAGAGCCGGCCCACTTGGAAACTTTACACGATGCTAACTGACTTATACGTCAGCCGTTGTCTCGATGGAATAATTCATCTGCCGCCATTTGTAGGTACAGATGAACTATTTTAATTGTAATCTCTGCCACGTGTAACTGAAAACCAAAAGTAATTTCCTTATGGATTAGTAATTAGCGTCTAAATATTTATTCAATATATCTATATCTCAAAACGGTGAAGGAAAACATCGTGAGGAAACCGGCATGTCCTAGAACCAAAAATTCGAAGACATGTGACATTCACCAACCCGCACTGGACCCGCGTGGTGGATTAGGTACAGCCCATTCCCTCTCCTAGAGAGGAAGCCTGTGTCCCAGCAGTGGGAACGTTAAAAGGCTGATTATGTTATGTATATCTATATCTTACACACCTTCAAATTAAGGCTTCGAATATTTCGTAATTTCAATCCAAATTGAATATTCAATTGGTAAACTCGATCAACGTTTCAAAACGACAAAATATATCATCGAATGAACAATTTGGAACTCAAAAAGGCAATAATTTAATTACGTTTGCATCCATGTTATTTGCATAGAAACTTTGCTAAGTAGGGTAGGTAGCCACACTAGCCGCGTCAACACTGTTAAATAGTTTCATGATACGTGCTAGTTAGCTAATGTTTTCTTTCTTTACCACATTTATAATAACTTGAGAACTGCATGCAAGTGTATTTAAAAAGGCAAATAAAAGGAAAACATTTCGACACACGCAAGTTTCAAACAAGGATGTCGAAAATTGCTATACCTAAAGGCGAGTCTCCAATTATGCTCCATATCACCGCAATTTAAAAAATAAACACCTAAAATGTTTCTTTTTTTTCGTTAAAAATAAACTACCATCGTGATCAATTTGATTTTTAATTTGGTAATTCTAAAAACCCAAAGCGAGACAGACATTTAACTTATTGGAAATTCACAAAGCCTCACGCTTGACAATAAACTGAAGAGCTCTTAACATTTCGATAAAGTATCAATAGGTATCCAATATCAACGACTTTTATTGACGACTTATATTATGAGTACCTATTGTTCGTTATTCTATAGTCCTTTGGGCATTGTTAGATAACATAAAATTCATATTATATATTTGAAAATAACTGTGGGTATGTTTTTACGGCAAAATAGCTCTACTAAATTTTTTTTGGAATGGCACTATTATAAATTTGGACGACACGGTTGGCGCAGTGGTTGAGCGTTCGGCTGCTGCGCAACGTTTCGCGAGTTCGATTCCCGCACGGTACAAATGTTTGTATGGTCTACAGATAATTGTTCCGGGTCTGGGTGTCATGTGTATGTGAGTTTACAGGTTTGTGAACGCACCCATGATACAGGAGTAAATCCTAGTGTGGGGAGACATTTTTTAAGAAACCAAAAAAAATGTCTATATTTGGTAGATATACAATGTATAAAAGATATTAGCATTCTGGGCCCAACCCTATTCCTGATTTATATTAATGATTTTTGCAATTTAAACATTAAACAAGGCAAAATTGTTACATAATATGCAGACGACACGGCCTTACTATTTACCACTAAAACCAGTAAAGAATTGTACGAATAAGCTCAATTAGGTTTCAATACTGTGGCTTCAAAATAATTTACTAACATTAAATGCTGACAAGACAAAATATATTCACTTCTCCATGCGTAAACCTCAATTTAACATAGCAAATCCTCATCTGTTTGCTCATAAATGTGGACTCTACCCAATCAGTATATGTGATTGCGCTTTTATCTTCCAAACATGCAACATTAAATATTTCGGAGTAATAATAGACGAAACACTTTCTTTTAGACTGCATATTGAAATTCTGGTTAAAAGAATGCGCAAGTTAATCTATGTTTTTAAAAAACTGCAAGCTAAATTGTGGATTCAAAATTAATCACACAAGTTTATTTGGCCCTAGGTCAATCTGTAATCCAGTACTGTATCACTTCATGGGGCGGAGCACCCAAAACTCACTTACTCCCGCTTGAAAGAGCTCAAAGAGAAAATGGCTCTTTGAAAGTAGCTTATTTCCATCCCTTCCTCTATCCCACCCCACAGAGCTTCTGTACAAATCATGCAACGTACTGACTGTTCGCCAGCTTTTCATTATGCACTTAATAATAAAATAGCACACCATGCTTTCTTACAACACCGGTATTACTAATAAGAGACGGAACGATATTGTATGTGATTCTAATGCGTTTTCAAAATATTTGTTTGTAAAAAGATTTTTTACATCTTTAGGTCCATTTTTGTACAATAAATTAAATAGAAAACTAAGTATCTATAAGTTAAATTATTATAGCTGTAAAAAGACAATTGTGCAATATTTACAAAGCATCTCTTAAGAAGAGACAGAAGATCTTTTTTGTGTCTGTAAATAAAACATGATGTGTTTTTTAATTTAAGTTTTAATTGTATAGTAATTGATTCATTGTTAATTTATTATTTTAAGTTAGTATAAGCATTTTCTAGCCTGAAACACAAGTTCAACCTAGTTCAGGCATATAATTAATCTTGTTCTTTATAATTAAAAAATGCATGTTATTTTATTGTATAGGTTGTTTTATAAATAAACATAAACAATATTTTTATAATAGGAATTGTTTTGAACTTTGACCTTCAATATCCGAAACCGGAAGGTTCCCAGATTTGCTTGAGTACAAATAAAATGATCAGAATGATGGGAAGAACGAGTGACTCTCGACGTCGTCAAGTGTCTTTCAATACCCCATAGATACAGCTACGAAGCCCTTAGAACAAAATAAAAATAATGCTTAAAACAAAGGGCCCTGAAGGGGTAATGTTGTGTGCTGTAGTTAGGTATATGGGAAAGTCCACGTGGACAAAATTGTGGGCAGATAGTTTTGATTCAAGGTACAAGGATATATTATTATATTCTCTTCCCTATATTCAGAGGACCACCATAACACTAAAGGCTTTTGTGTGGACTGTGGAGTAACGTACTAACTTGGTTAAGCTCTGCCCGAGATCATATAGTGGTCTGAAGTGATTCCTGGAATTCTAGTTATACGCTCGAGATAACTCGGCAGTATGGCTGGCACTTACTCGTAATTAAACCGTGCATATTTGAAATCTTTATAAAAAGTTAACCGTGCAGCAATAAAGTTGGACGAAAGATCAGCTTAGAATCATTATTTAATTTTCAAATATTATATCGACTCAGTAAGCTAATCTTAACATAAACTTTCACTGACAATAAATTTCACTTAAGCTAACCCAGCTCCTCAGCTATTAAAATTCTTATCGTTGGCCAAATACTCATACTAACTACTAACTTTATAGTATAAATTTCTACGTGAGACCTACCGTAATATGAGTAAGTTTTTGCCTCCTTCGGATATTTGGGCGTAGCTACCGATGCTGGAATTACCGCTTCGTCGCTCTTACTTCGGCGTTTTAATTGTAGGTAAACCCATATAAACTACTAGCAGCGCCCCGCGGTTTTACCCACATAGTTCCCGTTCTCGTGGTAACATTGGGATAAAATATAGCCTATGTTACTCAGGGTGAATGTAGCTTTATAATGGTGAAAAAAATCGGTCCAGAAGTTTCGGAGCCTATTCAATAAGTACAAACAAACAAACAAATCATTCCTCTTTATAATAGTAGTATAGATACAGGAGCTGGATTTCCTCAGTGCGGCTTTCAGTCACCGATCGCGTACTCATACCATAGTAGGCACGTCAATAGAATCCCAGTCACCGTCTGATCCACTAGCATAGATTAACTTTAGCGAATTGGATATTGATGGATTTCCATCCCTGGGAGCGGTTAATTTTATTTAAGTCATTTCTACCTGCGTTGGACAGCGATTTAAAAAAGCCTGATAAGTTATCAAAATAAAATATGTAACTAAAGCTGTTTAAATACGTTAGAAAAACTTAGTAAAAACATCAAAGTTTGGAGCCAAATTAAGAGACTTTGAAACCCGTAAAGTAGACTTATTTAAAGATCATTCATTCCAGGGAGAACTTCGGCAAAATTAATTCAGTTCCTGATTTCAACTTAACTTCATTTTAGACACTTTAACATGAATTTAATTTAAAATTTAAGGTTCTTCATCGTTAATGTAACATAACTTAAAAAAATAATCAAAATTATCAAGACGAATAACTATCATAATCCACCACAATTCTGAGCTTTTCTGTGTAGTTTATTTCAAAGTTCATAGCACTAAATTCGCTGTTGCACCCACAGCCATTACATAAAATAATTTACAAGAATCTGCCTCGCACCGGATACTACATCATATACTGTGTGATACATGGACACTGCTATTAGGAACACGTGCATCTTACATACAACTTGACCCTTACTTAGTGGCGGTATTTATGAGCACTTGACAGCAGGAGACCACATGAAATGTGACCGTTGTGGTGTCTCATGTACACAATGGACACATGTCATGCTAAGTAAATGGATGGATAGTAAATAAGTGATTAACTTGGCGAACTACACGGACTCTGCTGAGACGTCTTTTTCAAACCTGCTGCTCAACCAGTGGACATCCCAATTCCCACCTATACGCACTAAAGGTTATGCAGATACCACAGTAGGTATATTTGGACTTTTAAGCCCAAAGGTGGACTGGTGGAGAATGCTTTGTGGCATTACGTCAGCCTATGTAGTACATAGGCTGACGTAATGCTAAACTACTACGTATGCCTACTGTGGGTATATAAAGTTTAAATAAATGCAGCTGTGGTTCAGTTAAGGTAAGGGATTCCTTGCCGGAATCTGTGCTTGATAATAATGATAATAATTACCCACTGAGACATGTGTGAATAGGTTACGTCTAGGGAAACTTATCAATACACTAACAAGAAGTGCAGTGAAAAATAGAAACTAATTTAAAACCGAACAAACATACAAACGAAGCAAATTAATAAAAAGCTTGTAAAATGCAATCCTGGCCTGGAAATGATCGTATTGGTCAATGCAGTATTGTCCTTCAAATGAAACATCAAAAAGTTATTTAATGGAGAACTAAATGTTTGCATACACATCGTGTAGTTTTTATTACCGGCAGGTAAGGTTGAAGGTAGGTCGACAGCTTGTATAAGTGGCTTTAAGCTAACTGTTGTTGTAAAAGTTTTTCGCGGAATATTGCAGCTGCGTTGTTCATTGTATTCAATTTTGATGGTAATATTTTATTGAAAATTAAAATATGCCGAAATTGCCAAATGAGGTTATAGTATGAGGAATAATTTGGACAACTTTTATTTTATAAAAATGTTTTGGGTTAATACAAAACAAAATAATACCCAAATTGTTAACGGAAAATCTGTTAACAATTTAGAATTTGAGCCTGCTGAAATAAAACTTATTTTTATAAGGAAAAACAAGACATACAAGAAGACGAATATGGAACTCATTAGAGTTTCCTTAAAATTATGTTGGCTAAGTAAATCCTCAGACTCTCGCATTCACAATGTACTCACAAACATCCATGAGAACTGAGAATGAAAGAAAAATAAAGTTTACAAAGCTCTTTCGTCTTCATACTTGTAAGTTTTAGCCCTTTGTTGGAGTGCGCGCGAAGATAACAATTTAGACCATGCTGGTTATGAAGTGCGTTGTAAAAGTGTGGGAACGATATCGCTTTTTTATGGTGTGCTAATACAAATATTGGCGTTATAACAGGGGTATGTTTATTAGCTTACGTATTGGCTTCTGGTAGCGGATTTACCTGCTTGAAAACTATCCCAAGAGAACATACTCCCGGGATGAAAAGTCCAAAACATATTATGTCCTTTTCCAGGGCATAGGATAAGACTAAACACGCCAAGTTTGGTAATCTGAGTGCTAAGTTTGGTGTGAACAACTTACAAATTCATAACATTATCACGGATCTACTAATGAAACATGATAATCGTGGTGTACGATAGCCAAATGCGATGTTCTTTGTTACAGTCCTGAACAGTCAGTACTCTTCAAAAGAATTGCGGCCGACTTGGAATGATGTCTTTGCGTTTTATGGTGGGCCTGCTGTCGATGGCCAGAGTAAAGAAATCTGACGTTTAAATTGGCAGGATTTTAGTAAAGCTGCTTTTTTTATAATACGGTCAAACGAAAAATTGTCTTTCTTAAAACTTAGATCTTCTCTTCGACAATCGATTCCATAAACTTGTTAAAGAGTAGATACTAAAATTAGATGTTTTATTGACTGCGATGTGATGGGAACTAGAATTAGCTCTACGTTACGTATATGCTTAATTATCTCGTCAGTACTTATGAAAGCTATTTTAATACGTCTAGGTACAGGCTAACATGTTTATAACCTAGCGAGTGTAAAGTTATTACTGTGATTTGGAAAGTAAACTTCATCTATCCACTTTATAAATACATATTCATTGCATTTTAGTCATTGATAAGACACTTGAAGATCGTAGAATGTCATTTTCATTCTTTTATGTATTTTTATATTGGTCAATTGGTTTATTTGTGGGAGGTTTAAATCTCTGAAAGTGCTGATCTGATAACGAAAATTCTATTGTTGACAGTAAGAAAGAAAGGAAGTGAATAAAGGAACACTGAGTGCTGCATAGGCTACTTTATCGTTCTTAGGTTCTCATAATCGGTCACAGGAATGAAACTGCTACTTATTAAGTACTAAAAATATCTTTATTACTATCATGCTTTTACAAATTGCCTTTACTTAGGTAGAGCAAAAATAAGTTGCAACGATGATTTATTTTAAATCGAATTTCTCGTATTTTTTAACAAGATCGACGTTTGAACCCCAAAATGATTGACTTAGGTCACAGTTAGATACGGAACGGAAACGATATTGAAAACCGAATACATACTTGTGAATGAATTTATCTGTAACTGAATTATATAATGACTGTTATATTAGGTGTACGTGAATCGGGCGAATTGGTTCATTTATCACTCCACATAAGATAAGATAGGAGAGGTATTTACCTTCCTGGAAACGTATTAAGGGCAGGTATTTTACTAGTGAGGGTCGACATGTCAACTGAAACGTCCGAGTACGAGGTATTTTAATGTCTTTTTGTTTGCGAGTTAAACAAGTTTAATTAAATAAATGGTGAAACAGACAACAGTTTCAACTGTATATCCTATCATATACATAAGAGTTTGTGAGGATGAAAGTTTGTTACTTATTCAAACAAAATCAAAACGGATTTGCAAGACATTTAGCACACTTAGGTATAACCCAGTAAACTAACTAACTTAACCGCCCAGTAACTTGGGTATAACTTATAAGTTATTACCTGGATTTCCTCGTAGAACACTTTTACTCGTATCTGAATCCCACGCAAACAAAATCGAGGGCTGTTATTTCTGTAGGTGAAAAGTGAAGAAAGAACCTTAAGTCACATTTTATAAAGTATTCAGTAGAGCTCATTAAAGATGTCCATACCCGAAATTAGATATTAAAATGGACAGAGTATAAAAGTAATTAGCGTATCGTTGTCGAATAAAAAGTATGATTATGATGGTTACTTAAGCTATTATATTGAGATATATTTTAACAAATATAGTCCCATAAGGCTGTATTATACATGCACATGCACAGAAGGTTCTTTAACTTTAAGGCTTTACTATATACTTATCTTACAGTATGACGGTACTTACGCCTCTCCTGCATCATTAATGTATAGTAAATTTAATTATTTTATTAAGTTAGGTACGATACAACATCAAAGAAAAATATATTTAAAAGTTTTAATAACCTTAAAAAATTAAATAACATTATACATTTACACACACACACACACACACACACACACAATTAAGGTTGTCTCTTTTATATATCTCTTTTATATATGGTAATGCATTGCAGGTTAAATACCTTACATTACTGAATCTATACTAATATTATAAAGCTGAAGAGTTTGTTTGTTTGTTTGTTTGTTTGTTTGTTTGAACGCGCTAATCTCAGGAACTACTGGTTCGAATTGAAAAATTCTTTTTGGGTTGAATAGACCATTTATCGAGGAAGGCTTTAGGCTATATATCATCACGCTTAAACCAATAGGAGCGGAGCAGCGATCAAGAATGTTTTAAAATCGGGGATTCCACGGGGACGAAGTCGCGGACAGCAGCTAGTACTATATAAAATGTGACTTGGTTATTCACTGTTCACCAACAGATTTATTGTTTAAATAGTGAACAATACTCGTATTAAATATCCATACGATCATTCACTTTTTCATGTCTAAGGAGTTAATGTCATTTCTAATTTTACATCTGCAAAATTAGCGCCTGTAGGACTGAATGTCCTTTACCATTTGTTCAATACGGGTATTCTGAATAAAAATAATTTAAACATAAAAATGTTAAAAATTTGACTTAAGGATGATTCACGCTACACCGTGTTGCGACCGGTCCGAGACTCGACCGGGATACGTCCACCGTGCGCCGGCCGAACCAGTCATTTATGTTACACCGGGCTGTTCGGGCGTATTATTTACACGACTATAAATTTGTATAATGTGGTTTTTGTCAGCTAGTGATATCATCTGTCGATAGACTTGACGCTTAAGTAAATATGAAATTTTCACAAGTAGTCTTCCGTCCGAAACGGTTTTCTAAATAATATTTTTGTATTTGTTATCTAAATACTTATGATGGCTCATGTCGTAAATCACAGTGTACTTGAACACACGTTCTAATATGTATAATTTTTCATCGTTCCTTTTGTTGTTGAGCTGCTCACTTCACTAAGATTTGACGTTATTGCTTGATAGTGTCGGGGCCGGACCGTGCCGGAGCCGGGAAACAATACCCACCGACACGACACCGGGGCACGGCGGCGCACGGTCGGGGCACGGTCGAGCCACGGTCATGCATGAATCACTTCATACAACAAGTATACCATAGTGTGTGGCCCGGTCGCGCCACGGTGTAGCGTGAATCATCCTTTACGGTCCTTTAGCTTTTACCTTATTCTTTTCAAGTTTTCCGTCGCCATTTTTAATTAGATACTACGTTTACATTCATATAAATTACGTACCTACACAACAAAAAAGGCAGCTCTAACAACCGGCGTCTGTTAACATGTTTTTAAGGAACAATATGAGCTATTCTACTAAACGTAGCAATTACGGATCCACGAGTAAAATATTTCAAATAAAGATAAAACCCAAAGGTAACTTTCGTGAACAGACATACAAATACAAATCTGTGTTCCGCCGCTGCTATGCTCCTTGTTTTTCCGTTAGCTTTGCAGCATAAAAACTACAAAATCTGGTTCAGACGTGTCTAAAAAAAAACTAAAAAGAGATCAAACTTTCGTCTGATTTCAAACCATTTTCAAGGATTCATTAGTTCAAACTAGGTAGGAGCACAGTATTACAAAATATTGTAATACTGTGGCAGGAGTTTATAAATGTTTTTCGAAGCTTGAACGAAGAAAAGGTATGTGAGAAGTATTGGACCTTAAAGATCCAGTGAACAGTCGTTGGACATTAAAACGGGACACTATTGAAGCGTGGTAATTTCACATTACAAGAGCTACCTCCTTCTGCCAAACGAGCGATTATTATGAAACTATTATCCACAGTCAAAGTTTATCGATGGCAATGGACGGAAGGGCAAAGCAGGAGAATTTATGTTCAGAATTGCTGGTAGAAAAGCAAGAGCAGTATCAGTACACTTTGTTATTGTCCGGTTGAGCAGTAACCAGCCTTAGTGTGCTGAACTGAGAGTGGTCCATTATATATGTTTCCTCTTCGCTACAACCTAAAAGCCTTTATGTTAAGAATGAATAACTTTACTTCTAGGCAAACATGCTCGATCGTCGGCCACATCATCACTTACCATCGTGTACCATATGTGAGATACTGCTCAAACGCGGGCCCAAAAAAATAAGCTTACTGAAATCATTTATTAATCATAACTCGCACACAGTAGTGTTGCCAAATGCAAGACCAGGACGAGACTTAGCCCAGTCTCGGTCTCGGTCTTGGTATTGCGCTCTCAGTCTTGGTCTTGGTCTTGGTCTTGCAGTAAGGGTCTCGCAAGTCTTGCAAACACCTATTAGCCTATTGCTATTTATTAAACACGTAAGTTTAGATCTTAGAACAACGTAACAGAGTAGATAAATGTTAAACTTAAATTGACATAAGCATAGTGAACCTAAAATTAAAAAAGTAACTTGGATATAATTAAAAGAAAATTTAGTACCTAAGCGTAATTACTAACTTTAGGTTATTTATACCTACTGCTGAGACATCGTCAAGGTCATTGAATTTTATACTGTGTTAAGCCTACCTAAATAGGTATCTAATAAGTTTGTATGTCTCTGTCGTACTCTGTGGCGGCGAATGCGGCCCTCAAGTAGTGTCAAATGCTGTGATACACTTTTTGCAGTTTTGATAAACCGCGGCGTCTTTGTCGGTAAATTATCAAATAATTAGGTAGGTACATAATACACCAACCTAGCAACGGTTTATTCGCGGAAAGTCTTCCCAATCAACCTTGAACCTTAATGCTTTAACGATAAAGTTAAAAATCTGTTAAAGAAATTTGACAGACTGCAGTAGCTTGATGTGCTGGCGTCCGTACCATAATATTGGCTGGCGTAAAAATTGTTAGTAAACCTATTCGACTCGCTGTGTTAATTTAAAATTTAACAGAATAGAAGAATAATATAAACTTTGAAGCTTAAGTACCAGCATAGGAAATGTTTGTATAAATTTGTTGGCTACAATTTTAAGCACATACCAACTTACCAACGTTAGATCAGGACATTACGACTTACACAAGCATAATATATTATTATAGGTTACCTACAAGGTATGAACCATAGATATAATAAAGAAGTTCTGTATTTTATATTTCTATGGTATGAAATTTGCTAGGAAGTTATGCTAGGTACATTTTTATCACATGGGATCATATTTATGGGTAACGCGCTACTTATTAAATAGTCGAAATATAATTATCAATAAAATACCTTTTAGTTTTATGACGATACGCTTTTGATACTGGGGAACGTCTATCAAAATCGGGATCGATCAAAAACCTACTCAATAACGCCCAAATCTCAGTTTGACTTAACTGCGAGACGCAAGTCTCGCAGGCTTAGTCTTGTTCTTGCTAAAATCTTGCAGGGGTCAGTCTTGGTCTTGTTCTTGCTAAAATTTTGCAGGTGTCAGTCTTGGTCTTGTTCTTGCTAAAATAAGTCGGTCTTGGTTTTGGTCTGGCAAAAATGCAAGAGCAAGACCAAGACTGCAAGACCAAGACCGATTTTGGGCAACACTAGCACACAGTCATTCGTTTCAATCATTCGTCACAAGAAACGTTTCTTCTTAGTTTATGACAGATAAACTAAAAAGTAACATTACTTTGTGCTATTTACCATTAGCTTTCAAATGTTTTGAGTGTAGATCTAAAACGGATAAACCTCAACCGTGTCTGTTCCTGTCCTAACATTCAGGAGAGTGTCGCCATTTCCAAACGAAGGATCCAACTTAGGAAACATGTTTACCACAAACGACATGAAAAACCCGCGTCCGAACCGAAACGGACTGCGTACGACATGTTAGGGAAACTTGTCTATTGTTAGTGTGAATACGAACCATCGACAATAGACTTACGACTATAGTGTTACGAGTAGGTACTGAAAAGGTCTACCGGATTCAAATCCAATAATAGATATGGAAAAATATTTGGTTTTTTGGCCGACTACATTCAAAACCGGATTATTCGAGTGCTCCTAGAATTTGTCAATTTTCCTAAAATCTAAGTACTAACTCTTGCCCACACTAGATTTTTATCTGTATTCCGTTCAAATTTAGGTACATAAATCTCACAATAAAGAGTTCTACCCGGAACCGCTACCAACCAATCTATTATGGACCTACCAAATATGTATTCGTCCATGCGTAAAACCCGTGCCTAGTAGCGCAGAAACCAATATTTTCAGCCAGAGCGCCATTCATTCTCTCCATCATTTTAGACTAATGATAGATTAGGAAAATCATAGGTACCTGGCACTCGACTCTATAGGTGGTCAGTGAACACACTTTGGTCGAATAGTAAAAAGAAGAACGTTGCTGACCATCCTCTGGCCCATTCTTGTCTCACATTTGTTTCAACTTTAATAAATGCAAGCGCAATAAATATCAGTAGATTGCAAAATCGGTAACACTTAGCATATCGGGCGGCAAACTCAAGGTTTATTGTATAACGGAAGTTACTAAACACCATTCATAACAATCTAGTTAAACTAATAAAGCAACACAAATACAATAGACCGTTTGACGGTACATTATATTAATTATGTGCAAGTAATCGGGGAATGAAACGTTATTTAACTTGTAGGTACCTATCAATAAACGATGACTTACAACGTTATTACAACAAAAGCTGTTTCTCGGTTACTTCAGCCAAATATTATAGATTTATCTGAGACTCATTAATTTACGAAAACCGAACGACTGATCGTGTCACCCATTTGACTTGGCTCTTCGTTAAATAAATGAGTCTATCAATCATATTTATGAAACCAATTAATGAAGTCAATATATTTTAACTCGTTAAAGTTTTACAGTGCTAGCATTTTATAAGCATTCATATCTGAATATTAATGAATCGTTATTATAAAACGCTTCTCGTTTACAATTGCGCCGTGTTATTATCGCATTTGCGTAGGTACTGTAGGCGATTAGCATAGTAAATGGCAAAAATATCGTTGTATTCGGAATTACAGCAGCCCGACAATTACCCGCCTTAGTTTACAAACAACTAACTGTTCCACACACAAATTAGAATTAATTATTCCGTGGCAAAGAATAGTTGACACGTTAGGCAAACTCTACTTTTACATACCGGGCACGTTTGCAAAGGTCTAAATGAGATTTCCGGAGGTCCTCGGTTCATTTATTGAAAATGTAAACGAGGGAAGGACATTTATTACACATGACAGGTATTTGACAAGCACCCTTCCAAATAAAATAGATATTTCAAATTGTGTTACTAAAATTGTTTTCAGTTTTTCTCACAGTGACTTTTCCTAATATTGACATATCATTTAGGTAGAGGTGCTCGCTATTTTTCAACGCAAACATTACCGTCTGGAACTTAGAACTTATGTAAAATTCTCGCAAATGAGGCGAGGATTTTCTTTGTTTTTCTGAAGCGCCGTGGAAGTTTAAAAATATTATTATGTAGCCATACAAAACTTATAATCATCTGGTGAAGTGAGCAGTGAGCGAGAGCTATCGATCTGTTGACAAGTTGACAGTCTTGACTCAATCACTGTCTGATAAATAATTATTACAACGTACATTATCAGTCGGCCGATCTCTTCCCGCCCGGTTACTAAAATGAAAGCGCTTTGTGCGTTCACGTAATTGGAAAACTCTTTACTGTTCCTCGATTAATTGTATGCCTACGATCCCCGCGAAACCTCTAATAATTTTACAGTTAATTCATCTGTTAATAATTGTTGCTCGTGGTATCTAAATTTATGTATTCTACTTGGCTACAATCGACTAATAACTTTCCTTGAATAAAGATAAGCATCGCTACTTATGTTCGGAAGGATTTAATAAAGTACCTACTTCGCAAATAATCCGGATTGAAATGCTTTTAAATTAAATTGAAAAAAGTTGACCTACAAATCAATTTGAGAATATTTGTGAAGAGAATCTACGACCCTCGATCGAAACGGATTTTGAATTGTTAATCCATAAAACGATGTCTCCCGTAAAACCGGTGCTGTGCTGGCTCTAATACAAAATTAGGTCCTAAATTAAACACTTTCATTTTTTTATTATCGTTTGTAGTATAGAAACCGATTCTTTTAATTTGGGATAAGCTTTTAAAGCAGTAGCTATCCTTAATAAATATCCTATTTCGAGCCTTTCACGTCAAATAAAACTATGAGCTCGACTTATTTGCATATCATAGGTTGAAACAAAATGTGCCTACCTAAATTACGTTTTAAATATTTACCAACAGAGTGCAAATAAATATTTTAGACTAGCTGCTGCCCGCGACTTCGTCCCCGTGGAATCCCCGATTTTAAAACATTCTTTATCGCTGCTCCGCTCCTATTGGCTTAAGCTTGATGATATATAGCCTGAAGCCTTCCTCGATAAATGGTCTATTCACAGGGGCGTGCAGTGGTTCTAGAGTAAGGGTAGGCCAGACATAATGTCCAAAAAAAAAGCTCACCACATTCTACTGGGTTGAAATCACGATACGGAACGATGAGAAACATATAATTTTAAAAACTCACCAAATTCAAATCACGATATTCTGACGATACAAACTACTCTTTCTAGAAGTATTGAACAAAATGCACAGAAAACAAAATAATTTGTGCGTACACACATAGCCAGTTATATGTTTCATAACTCTGAGGATTGAAATGACGAGTACGAGATGAATTATTTTTGAGTTAATTCTCGTAACTCGGGTATACATCTACCTTTAGAAACAACTTGAATCTTATCATTATACGATAGCTGTGAAAACTTACCTTTT
This sequence comes from Hecatera dysodea, assembly GCA_905332915.2. Taxonomy (NCBI): domain Eukaryota; kingdom Metazoa; phylum Arthropoda; class Insecta; order Lepidoptera; family Noctuidae; genus Hecatera; species Hecatera dysodea. The sequence continues at coordinate 15,231,647 of HG995294.1, forward strand.
TTTAATCTCTAACAAACACATTGTCAGCACAAACTTCACAATTTAGGACCATTTTTAAGTATGTAAACAAATAACTAAACTTTAATATTTACACTACTTTATGACTCAAAACGAATTACTTATAAATCAATGCACTATGATTTATAACACTCAACAACAAAATATTCGAACGACTATTGCTTGTCACATGAAACAATATCAACAATATGGCTTCTCTTTTTCTTGCAAAAATATCATTTAAAAAGACAATCACTTCCAAAAAAAAATGCTACATGGTCCTATCGTAATCTTTAAGAATGACATGTAATGACATTTTGCCGGGTTATACATCATAACCCGCCAAAATTGACAATTGTCAATGTCAATGTCAACAGAGTTGCCAATTTTATTTTTCTAATTCCCTTTAAACCAAATTCTCAAATTAAGTTTGGAAAATTTGGGGAGAAAAGTTAAATTCTTGCGGTTTTTAATTATATTTAGAGGGTTATTAATTACAACTTAACATTTATTTTGTACATTTTATACCTTTGATAATACTAACCAGTTTTTTTAAACTATATCTATAAGTTATTAAGGAAATTATTATTCTCAAATTGGCAACCCTGTTAAGCGATTTCCATTCATAAAATTTTACTACTTGTCCTTGAATTGTGTGGTGAACCAATCAGGACCCGTGTAGTGGGCTCCAGCGAGCCTAGAAACCGCCCATAATTTATACATGTGTGTGTAAATTATGAGCGTACATACAGAAGAACATTTGCACACATGCATAAATTTATCAATTGAAATAAGGCACTCCGTATTGTGGCCTATGTGAACCGTTTCGTAGGAACAGCGTAGTTTGAAATACGTCACACGCACGGGCGCGGGGCGAGAAGTTGCTATAAGCATTATACTAGGCGTTATGAGTTATTAAATATTTTTGTTTTATTTTATTGCATAGTTACAATAAATACATTTGTTTTATTTATCCGTTGCTATGGTAGGGTAGGCTTAGCCTAATTGCCTATATGGAGCGCACGCCCCTGTCTATTCAACCCAAAAAGAATTTTTCAATTCGAACCAGTAGTTCCTGAGATTAGCGCGTTCAAACAAACAAACAAACTCTTCAGCTTTATAATATTAGTATAGATGTAAACCGAAAACCTTAATTAAGCATATTCTGTAGGCAGTCTGTGCTGAAGTGAATTAGATATCTATTGGGTTGATAGGAACGTAGGTAGCTATTAGGTTTTGCTATATTTGGACGCACACTCACCAAGCTTACGTGACTGCATCGGGCGTATACATAGATGCACGGGCTTATAAATGGCCGCTTCCAAATTGACAGCTTTTATTTTTACTTTTACTCATACGTTTTCTAGATTGCATGGATATTATGCGATTTTTTGTGTAATATGAGTATCGTATCTTATGCCTTCCTCGGTATGAAAAAGCTTTTCGAGGAGAAAATTGTTTTCAATTGTTTTCTTTTATAGCTCCCAGAGGTGAAGCTGTGTGAAGCGCGAAGGAGTAAAATACGTCGGCAGAGTTTCATCTCAAGCTTTTTTTATGTCTCGCCTGTTATTATAAGGTAAACGATATAAATTTTCGGCGAAATTAGCGAGCAAGTAGTCATGAATTTTATATCACATGTGCCAGCTTTTCAATGGTTTTTACGACCGCGGCTATTGTTAACAGAGTAATTTGTTCCTCCAAATTACTTTTTATAATGCTAGTGTCCCCAATTCAACGTAAAACTGGATTCTTCATCAAATATTTTTTACTTTAGGAATACTAATTTATGTGATCTAAAAAGTACGAAACAAGAAAACATTTTCCTGGCACACCCACATGGTATATGTCATGCGTGGCATTTTTTAGATCACTTTTAAGTTTCTGTAGTCGGGTTATAATTTTTTAACCTTTATTTTTTTTTAGAATTGACCGATTCGGATGAAATAAAAACTAAATTGTACATAAACTTACTAAAAATTTTAAGAGAATAAATTTACTTACCTACATTGGTGGTTTACTTTCTACATGATGAATTTTACAACTAAATAGAAAAACAGACGAACATTCCAAAAATGCTAGTAATGGTTTTTTGGGTATCCTGGCTATTTTATTTGCAAATACTTTCGATGTATTACTACTCTTCTACAGATTTATTATATCTCTAGAAGATATCGACCTGTTCAGTAGGTAGTATAGGCGATAGAACACATACACACACATACATACATAAACAACCAAAAAAAAGGAAGGGAAACCACCCTTTTGGCTTTGCCGTAGTCGGGTAAAAAATAAAATGATGGAGAAGTAGGTAAATATGTAAATAACTTACATATGTGAATATTTGTGAAAATGGTTTAAAAACATATGTACCTATTTCAATAGTGTAACCAAATGAACAGAAAAAATAAAAAAAGCAATGAATTTCAAAACATTTGAGTCGAACTGTTTTTCAAGTCAATCCGCAAAAACCGTGGTGCCCCAATTACTGAGGCAAACTAGTATTTGCTGTTCGATTCCGAAGCACATATGACTCACGTAAATTCTCGTTGACGATGTTATTGGCACTTTATGTTGGTACTTACATCTGTACACCTGCAGGGAGGAGTGAACACTTTCAAATGTAGATCCGATTTTAAAACAGGAGTGAGATGGTGTTGCAAATTAATTACTGACACCAGCACCTAATTGGCAGGGTGTTGGAGGGAAGCCGATTAAAATCCGTCTAGTAACGCTATATGGGCACTTGAAGAATCAGCATCAAATGCAGGATGATATATACTCGTAATTACTCGTAAAGAAGATAGGTATAGGTACTTAACGACCTTCATCGTTAATCATGCAACTAACGTCCGATGTCAATATTAAATCGCGGTATAGTCTGTATTTGCAGATTTTTTTTGAAAGAATCACCGCAGTCCTGGAACGCAAACTGCATTAAAACTCACGGATGAGTTTCAGTTACTAAGACTCTGACACTCCCTTTTTCCGTTCTGCTCCGCTCAGAGCGGAAGAAGTCACAAGATTTCCCATTCGTACATAAAAAGTCTCTCTATAGATGCATTTTGGTTTCGAGGTGAATAGCAAATGCTACGATAGGCAAACGAATCGTTTCAGAACATAGAAATCGGATATTTCCACTGTTGCAGTTGGTAGGATTTACATATGTAAGTACTTCCTACATTTACATCTACATTTTTTTTTTATTATTGGTTCATGGTGATTTTAAGACTTAGCCGTATTTTTTTAAAGGAAAAAATCACCGTAAAGCTGCGGTTTTTGACAGCGCGTCTTGGTGATGTCGCTCGTTGTCAAAAACTTTGATTATATAATGTCAAAAATTTATTTAAAAAAAAGTTACAATAAAAACCGACTTCTAAACAAAAAAAAAAATAACACAAAAAGACTTCAAAAAGGAGTAGGTTATTAATTTGATTTTTGTTATAGACACGGCCTCTTAAGATACAGGATATTCCTCGTCCTAAACTAGGAATATCCTGTATCTTAGGAGGCCGTGTCCTGACTCCTAAGTCAGGGCTCAAATTTTGTATTGACTGTAGTTTAAACAACTTTAGCATATCTACTATTTTTGTTAATTTCTCTGTTCCCCAGTGACAATTATGTGTACGTTACATGTGTCAAACTGAACTTGGCTAATAAACATAATATGTTATTATTATTATTTTGAAAGTCGGTTATATTATAATATGAACAATCTAACTATGTATAAAAACGAGTGGTTTTCATCTTTTTTCGGACAAGCAAATTATCATAAAAGTAAGCTGTCGTGCCTACTTTTATCTAGCTTTACTTCAAAGCAACTAGTCTTGTCGGCACAACTTGTGCGCCTTTGTCCAGCACTGGAATGCGATAGGCCTTCATTGTTGACCTCCGCGTCAACGTCCCTTATTTAGAGTAATGAGAGTCTCGGCCATCATCTTATACACGCACTTCAAAAAACTTGTTCTACTAATTAAACTAATGACGGCACTGATTCTGCAGCGCACCGGGAAACTTGAACAAAACGTCCGTTTTCTTTCTCTTGTAGATGGAGTGGGAAAGGGACGGAGATAATTTCCAGTTGATTTATGCTGCATATTCTGAGGTGTCGTCTAAACTTATGTAGAAGTTCTAGTTGTTGGTAGCTAATTTAACAGCTCATATTTTCTTGTGTCGCTTAGATAAATATATGTAAATGTAAGTCAAACAAAGTTTTGAAGGGATTCTGTCATTTTAGTTGCCACAAGGGTATTCGTTTCTTACTGATCGATTTTTCGTAATAAGGTCCAGATTCTCGAGCAAAAATTATTGTGACAAATTGTCAAACGTGCGTTATCTAGTTGTGATCAGTTAAATGAGTTGAATGATTAGTTAAATGGTGTTTCAACTCATTGTTGAAAAATCATTTTACTAGCCTCATCTAGCTTAAAATTACCAAGGATAATGGACGTGTAAAAATGTTTAACCTACTTACAAAATAAATGTAATTTATTATATTCCTTACGTGATATTTGTGACTGGCCGATATTATTTTACAACTCTTACAAGTTCTTAGCTACAAAAAGCTATTGGTTGTAAAAGAATATAAGTATTAATAAAATAAATAAAGCAAAATCTTTAAAGGAACAAAAAGTTATACGGTTCGGAAAACATCCTCATATCGTTATGCAAAAAATCTAATAAAAATATCGAGGAATACGAGACCTCAGTTTTATGAAAAAATATTATCTACGATATATTTTTCATACTTACATAAACCTTAGACGATATTTACATAAACCTTAATAAGCAAATGGTTTAGATATCTTTTATATATACCTACGTATACAGGTACCATGTTTTTTTTAATGTAGGTACCTATATCTAGCTCTTATGAATTAATGACGTACCTACATAGCTATTAATTAACGCTAGATAATGTCAAGTCAGTGACGTTCTATTATCGACTAGCACTTCGCCCGCGACTGCGTCTGTGCAAATTCAGTACAAACGAGTTTCCCATCATCATCTGCCGAGCCTTTTCCCAACTTTATTAGGGTCGACTCCCAGACAAGCCGGATTCAGCTGAATACTAGTATTTAACGTGGACCGGCTGCCTACCAGACCTCCACAACCCATTAACTTGGGAACACAGTACTTCTTGGCAAGACTGGTGTCAAAAAACTTTCTCATTAAAAAGGCAAAAAATTATTTGTGCTCACATCATAAAAGAAAGCGTCTCGCAAAACTCGTATGTTTCTAGTCCCAGTAGTTTCGGCTGGCCGTTAATATGTCAGTTAATCTGTTAAGATTCAGTCAGATAAAGATTAGTTTTAAGCCCTAATCAGTGACGTTCTATTACCACTAAAATCCGACTTGATCCACCGCATCCTAGCATCTCTTTTCGAAGATCCGAATGTAAAACTACCTCCAGTAAGTACATGTAAGATTTGGTTGTGGCTTAGAAGATAAACGGACGTGAAAACTAAATATTCTAACTTCAACAAGCCGTACATAACGGAAGCCGACGTGCAGTTTGTGTATATCTTTACATGCAGTAAAATAGTAAATGATCACCCAGATTGTTCTTGTTTATACTTTGGAATTGCAGTGTTATCATTTCTAAAATAGAGCGCCGGAAACTGCAGATGAACCCGAATCAAACACATAAGCAGAACTGTACGCTGGAGGTGTTTCATGGTATCTTTTTTACTTTAGGTACATAAAAAAGAAGTAATTGGTTAAGTAATTATGCAAAACACATTTTTAGCTTCAGCATCTTTGCCAAACTTTAAAAGTTCACATTGATAACAGAAAGAGAACTAATAGAGAACAATAATTAAAAATTATTGAAAAACTTGCTTTTATTGCTCCTTCTGTAAGGTTTAGATAGAATAATCATTATAAACAAAGGTTTTATTATGGAATCAACCCGAATATATTTAAATAGAATGCAGCTATTCTACTGTGTCGTGGGTGCGTTTACAAAAATATATACTCACATACACAAACAGCCAGACCTGGAACAACTATCTGTTGGCCATACAAATATTTGTTCCTTGCGGGAATCGAACCCACGAGACGTAGCGCAGCAGCCAATCGCTCAACCACTGTGCCAACCGTGTCAATATTAGGTTGGGTCTTTTCGCATTATAGCATGTATAAACGTGTAATAAAATCTCTTTGGCTATCCTATTTGTATCTGGCTGGTTTTGGTATCATTGAAAGTTTAAATTTTAAAGAACACAATTACAAATTCAAATTAAGAAAATGTGTGATTTTCATTTGTTTTTCGTACCGTCAAGATGAGTGAATCTGATAAAGAATTTCGAATACATTTTAAAATTTTACTACAAAAAAAGTAAAAATGCAACGCAAGCCGCGAAAAAAATTTGCGATGTTTATGGACCTAGTGCAGTGTCTGTGAGAGTGGCACAAATTTGGTTTCAGCGTTTTCAATCCGGAAATTTTGATGTCAAAGATGCACGTCGCTCTGGTCGGATAAACGGAAAATATTACGGATAAAATGAATGCCATTTTTGAAAAAGTGGAGCAAGATATTAATAGTTAGGTCGTAGCTGAAGAACTGGGAATTGACCACAAAACAGTTTTGGCGCATTTGAAAATCTGGGTACACAAAAAAGCTCAATACTTGGGTACTTCACGAGCTCACTGAAAGAAACCTAATGAACCGAGTACTCATTTGTGATTCTTTATTACGACGTAATGAAACCGAACCATTTTTGAAGAAGCTGATAACTGGTGATGAGAAGTGGATCACGTATGATAAGAACGTGCGAAAAAGGTCGTGATCAAAGGCCGATCAGGCTTCACAGACTGTGGCGAATCCCGGGTTAACTCGCAACATGGTGATGCTTAGTGTGTGGTGGGATTGGAAGTGCATTGTTCATTATGAGCTGTTACCACCAGGCAGGACCATCGATTCTGAACTCTATTGCGAACAACTGATGAGATTAAAGCCAGAAGTTGAGAGAAAGCGGCCTGAATTAATCAACAAAAGGGGTGATGTGGTTTTTCATCATGATAACGCTAGACTTCACATATCTTTAGTCACTCAGCAAAAATTAAGAGAGTTTGGCTGGGAGGTGTTAATGCATCCGCCGTATAGTCCTGACCTTGCACCTTCAGATTTCCACCTGTTTCGGTCTCTTCAGAATTCTTTAGGCAGTGTCAGGTTAACATCACGAGAGGACTGCCAAAACCACTTGTCGCGGTATTTTGATCAGAAGTCCCAACATTTCTATAGTAATGGTTTCATGTCCCTACCTACGAGATGGCAAAAAGTTATCGAACAAAATGGTACCTACCTACATACTTTAGTTGAATGTAAATACTTAAACTATATTAAAAAATGTTTTGACTTTCTTAAATAATGCGAAGAAACTTTTTCCACAATCTATTATATGGTGATGCAAATACGTGTACTTACATAGTTACATATTTACTCCCCGTGAATACTGCACAAACTTGCTGCCGTACTGTTTTACATTGGAACATACATATCTCAGTACCTAGACCGAACCGAAACTGTAATCTGTGTCGCAACTGTTTCTATGTACCTACCTATTACTAGGAACCAATAACTGTCACAAAGAGTTCGTTATCGGGAACTGCGTTTTGCATTGTTTCAGATGAGAATAAGAAACTGTAGAACCTGCTTTTTGTAAAAATGTGTATTGCGTTAGCTAAGTTGCGTTATTTAGATTTATTTTATATCAATATACAGTATGTTAACTAACAGAGGGCGTTCCCGTTAACCTGCTATAGTATAGCATCCATATATGATAAAAAATATTATCATTCGAAAACTTTTTTTTAATTTTAAAATATTCACTAAAATTTTTAAATTGATACGTTAAAGAAACTCTCTATACACGCATACTTGCCGGTTTGGGCATTGCTACTACGAGTACTATTCCGCGCTACTATTTTGATTTTAAACAGGATGTTTCGAATTTATTGACAATTATTATTTTTTTTAATTCGGATTATTTTATGCTTTTTTTTCTATGCCGATATTTTAATTTTAATCTATTAATTATATAGATTAACGAGTTTAAGGGAACGCCCTCTGTTAATTAACATACTGTATATTATGTGTACCTACTAGCTGACCCGCGTAACTTCGTCTGCGCCGTGTTAATAAAATAGGCTAAATAGGCTAGGCCGGCTATAAAATAGCTTATTTAACATCCAAAGATTTCATCAAATCGGACCAGCAGTTCCTGAGATTAGCGCGTTCAAGCAAACAAACAAACAAACTCTTCAGCTATTACTACAGACTGTGATACAGATAAAATTCTTTCACTGAGTCACTGATAGACAACGTCCAGCCATAAGTACTGGCCGTCGCGGGAAAAAGCTAGTTTTAAATATAACTCCTCAGTAACGTCCATAGATATAATAAACAAGGAGATATGCCCTGTAGCCGAAAATGTATCGGAACCTGTGTCTCCTGTTTTGCCCTACCACCCGGCAACTACTACGAATGCAGTTCAGTAAAAGCAATAGATACGCAGTCGCACACACATCCGCATTTCTGAAATCGGACTGTACTACACAATCAATTATAAACCTTATCCTACTAAGCACAGCGTGTATTTACCGTACACCGTACAACTTACTCACACAAAAACAACGGTGGGTATCGTTGTGCTGTGCAAAAGCAATTTATTTTACATATACGCTAGTGATTGACTAAATCGGAAAGTTATCGATTCTGCATTTATTACACACACCATGCTGCCCATGTATAACAAATAAATAGCATGAAATTATTGACTAATTTTAAGCAAAGGTCACTAATATATTATCTTAAACATGCCGATTACTATAATGCATTCGAAACTTTATCGAAAGTAAAATACAATTACCATAAAAAGTAAGGAAGTAGCACGAGAATAAGGCATAAATACGATAATTCAAAGCCAAAAACACTTGAACGATTATTTACCAAAAATTTAATGAAATCTAAGAAAGTTTGGTACACTTTTGTAATATTTCATTCAACAATCGACATTGTTGTGGACAGTGTATCTGCACAATTACATCACTAACTCGCGGCAAGAAGCAGCGGCCGTACTATGCGATACATCGGCTTGCTAAAGTATCGTTTTGTGATTTTTACATTGCTCATCCAGTCACTTAGCGACAAACTTAGGTAGTGGTTAAGGAGCAGTGTATTCATTGTAATATGTTATTGTCGCTGTGACATTTGAAAACAAAAATAACATAGTATAAGCAAGAAATATTTTACGATTTGTTGTTTTTCATGATTTTAAAGACAAATATAGTAAAATACTTGTACTTTGATATGGTAAGTGATTCCATAATTAACAAAGTTTTGGTTTATGCTTCGGTTTTTACAAGAAAACACTGAACAACACGGCATTCTTATATCTTATCACGCTCACGGTCGTAAGCGCACTAGTTCGCGGATTCGACCATTGCGTAAGACATGCTCGCCCAGACCATGTCGCGAGGACGCCGACACGCCCCCTTGCCACTTCTCCTGTATTTTATATTTCTATGGTAACGTCTGTAATATAATCTTATGTTTTTTAGTATAACCTACTAAATTTTGCCTTTTGTTCTGTATCTTATCCACAACACAAAAGACTCAATGTAAACCACCACACAGCACAAAGTAAACCACCACCATATGTACAAAAACCCAAACTCAAGACCATTTTCAAGCCATTAATATAATAAGCAGAAGTCATACCTTCAGCCACAGATTCCACAGTACCATCAAGTTCACTATGTAAAGATTGCTTTCATCATTCATAAAGGATTATATCCAACTTGTAATCTATACTTATAATAAATCTGTAGAGAGGTCAATTCTGTACAAGGAATATATTTTCAAAATAACTATCAGGAGGTGATTAGTGATCGATACTGGTGCCAAAAATGCAATCAGTAAATTTTTGTCTGTCTGTCTGTCTTTCTGTCTGTCTGTCTGTCTGTCTGTCTGTCTGTATGTTCTTTATAGAAACAAAAACTACTCGACCGATTTTAACGAAACTTGGTGCAATTATTCTTCATACTCCTGGGCAGGTTATAGTATACTTTTCATCACGCTACAATCAATAGGAGCAGAGCAGTGAAGGAAAATGTTGGGAAAACGGAAGTAGTTACTCCATTTTTTAAGCTTCCGTCGCGTGTGTAGCCTTTATGGTTAAAGTTACATAGAAATCATGTATTACGGAAATGTTCTACATAAAATTATCTAAAAATTTCCCGAAACAGCATGTCTATCTTTTGTCAATTTTAAACCGATCGGGCTGAGAGTTTCAAAATCGGGGGCAAAGTAACTATTCCACGCGGACGAAGTCGCTGGCCGAAGCTAGTGCTAAATATAGGTGACATCACAGAACTGTGTTACAAAACTAAATTAACAAGATCCTGACATTACACCCAATGCATTGAAGTTCCGGCCATCGGTTATAGCACACTAAATCTACTATGGTCTATTACATATTTGCTTACAACTCTGTAGATAGGCAAAGCTACCAACAGCACCAACTATTTCTTGGAGATCCTAAACTACGAAAGCATCAGTTCTCCCGCGCATTAATTACTCCGGAGCGTGACAGCGGTACAATTATACCATAGATTATGCTATAAATTATGCTCACGCAAATTATAAAAGTTGGAAACTGCATTTAAACCAAGGAAATAAGTTTAGGTTTGAGATTAAAATAAGATGATTCTCCTAACACGAAATGGAATATTGTATGGTGACCTCACGCAAATCTATACTTAATATTATAAAGCTGAAGAGTTTGTTTGTTTGGTTGTTTGTTTGTTTGTTTGTTTGAACGCGCTAATCTCAGGAACTACTGGTTCGAATTGAAAAATTCTTTTTGGGTTGAATAGACCATTTATCGAGGAAGTCTTTAGGCTATATATCATCACGCTTAAGCCAATAGGAGCGGAGCAGCGATCATGAATGTTTTAAAATCGGGGATTCCACGGGGACGAAGTCGCGGGCAGCAGCTAGTAAGTGATAATCCTAATTTCGTGATAGTCTGTTTTGAAGCTAGTAGAGACAAATACACATCTTTAATATGATCCGTAAGTTAGAGTAATCAGTCTTATTTTTCTCTAAAAAGTTGGTTCGAATCGAGCGAGAGAGATAGTAACAAATGATAGATTTGTCCGCCCGCGCTTAGTTTTGTGCGCTGCGCAGCCATGGAACATTTGCGTCTTGGTAAATGATTAAAAATAAATAGTAAAACATAGATTGTAATTAAACTTACACAGTTTAGAGATAGACCTGTGTAGATTGTGATTTGTAGATTGGTGTTAGCAATAGCTCATGCGATTCAGTGATATCGTTATTAGCTGGGTACATAATATCACGGACTTAAAGTGATAGTCACGAAATTGTAAAAGTTAACAAGGTTTCGATTATTAGCTATAAGTCTAAAATTATTAGTCCTAAATAAGATTTACTATACAAATGATTGTAAATGAAATACTGATTTATGTTCCTAATTAAAATAAAAAAGAAGATTTTCCTAAAATATCGAAGTTTTATTACCTATATACTTTGCTTTATCACGAAATGGGATGAGTCCACCTACGTAAATACCTCTGTCCTTGTTGGTCTCTGAAGCAAAATGTAGCCCACGTACAGTCATTAGACATACTTAAAAAAAACACCTAACTACATGGAATCGAAAACCGGCGTTCATACTCCACAGCTTTCACGGATATCGATAAGAATTTCACACTTTCTTTCCGCTTACTAAAGTGAAAAGATGTGTTAAGCACTTACAGCAGTCAACCCTATCTGACAGTCAATAACAAAATCTTCTATTATTTAATGCCTTTGTTTCCGGGAATATTATGAAATAAGACTGCAACTGTATTGTCATATTTCCCTCATAGTTCTCACGCTAATGTCAGTTGACGGGAAATACGTGCGTCTAGCAATTTCAGCAACGTTTAGCATAAAAATGCTTTTGCGTTGTATTGCTATTATTTTAAGCAGCTATTTATACAATATTCTGCATTTTAATAACCCTTGTAGATACAAGTTTGTTCGTCTAGTCTGGTAAAATGTTATGTTTAGATTAAATGGGGCTAAGCTTGCATCTGTTCGCCGATACATTTTCACTGCGATAACACCGACTACAAAGGGGTTCCCTTTTCCTGATAATTTCATGGGGTGAGCCCGCCGCGCAATTGAACAGGGTTATTATATCTATGTTCCACATGATATGTGAATTAAATCCGCAAGGCTTTGTTCGCGATATGAACACAATCTCTCCTAGGTATAACAACAGCTATGAAATAATTTGTTCAATCTCATTTTCATGCGCAAAAGAGGATGGTGCGACTTTCTCCTAAACAGAGGTGTCGTTTATTCAATATAATATCACGTAACAGCCAGACGCAGTTTTCCTAGGATATTCGACTTCCAGCAAGATTTTTCGGTATCTGACCACCTAACTGATACGCTAACTTTCATATTATAAATGCAAAATTGAAATCGTTTGTTTGTTATCTCTTCGTGGCGTAACGGATTTGGGTGGTACACGGGTAGACCAAGTCCTAAAATAGGACATTTCAGGAGGTTCATCCCAGTAATACTTACATTCTCATGGGAACAGGGCCGCTGCTAGCTGTTTGATCGCCCGCGTGCAATACCATATAGTGCGCGTGCAATACATAATAGTGGGAAATCATGAGTGGAAGGGAGTGTCAAACTCTTACTGACTAGAACCCACCCGTGATCCTTCTTGTGCCCTTTGCGTTCCAGGGCCGCGGTGACTCTTTTAAACAAATTCCGCAACCCTAGCAGGCACTGACCCTATGGGGCCCCGTCTACGTTGCTGACGGCTCTTTGAGGCGCGTGTGCAACACGACGCGCCGTCGACTCGGGCCTGGTTGCTATCGGACGGCGAGCCACCCATAGCTCGCCATCCGCAGGCCCGCGCCTACGGTGGCTGGGAATCGCCCTGCGTTCTGCGTAAGTAAGTAAGTATTCCTCCTATTTCGTTAATTCACAAAGGGCCTCTGTACCGTCTTACACCATACTAACCCAAAAATTATGAAAGTTATGGAATTAAAGATAAATATTTTCATATCCTATTTCTCCTCAAGATAAAGTTGAGAACAATTTACGAAATCCAAAGGCAAAAGGTCAAAATTTAAATATTATATAACAAATCATATAACAACCAACAGGCTAGCAAGTATCTCAGTTTGCATAATTTTTAACTTAAACTTAAAAGGGCGCAAAGTGTGGGCAAAGACTATAACTAGAGAACTTGGGTCTTAGATTTTAATGTTAAAAGGAATCGAGAACAAGCAGCTGAGATACTTTGCCAACCATTTACCTATTTCCTAAGAGGGAATCGCTCCGTTCCTAAAATTATTATTTTCAATAAGCAATCCTTAAAGGTTTTTCATATTGGATTTTCCCGCGCGTTATCAAGAAGTCAATTGATTAGAAAATTAAAGGGCTGTAGTGTTCTTGACCTGAAACGGGCGATTACTTTTTGATTTAGACTTTAATTTTTCAAGGATATTGTTCAATTTTATTTATAGGATACTTTGTTTGAAATGGATTTTAAATTTCATCATTTGGAGTTAACAGAAAAAAAATGCGTTGAACAGGTATAGGTACCTACTAAGTGAACCAATTCGTTTTCATTTTTAACCGACTTCAAATAAGGGAGGTTCCCAATTAAATTCTTTTTTTTTTCTTGGGAGAGTATTTTTCCGGACTGGTCTTATTTCAATTTCGCGATGATCTGATGAAGAACTTCGGTGATATCTTCCGGAACTCTTCAATAAATCCAATCCAATCAATCTCCAATCTTCCGGGATTGCTGTCGTATTCTGCTTATTGTTTATAACAGTTTATAACATAACAACACGCCCGGTACGCTGTTAAGGACTACGCAGATGTGTATGTTTGTCAATGTGCCATGTTATTGGGGTTTAAGGCATAACTTTATTGTTTACTAGCTTCTGCCAGCGACTTCGTCCGCGTGGAATAGTTACTTTACCCCCGATTTTGAAACTCTCAGCCCGATCGGTTTAAAATTGACAAAGTTTCATACAAACGTTCATCCCCTATTTTATCCCCTTGGGGGTAGAATTAATCAAAATCCTTTCTTAGCGGATGCCTACGTCATAACATCTACCTGCATGCCAAATTTCAGCCCGATCCGTTCAGTGGTTTGGGCTGTGCGTTGATAGATCACTATGTGTGTGTGAAATATGTACAACTTACAACAAAAAAAGATATGAAAGTAAAGCTGAAATGCCTGTGCAAAATTATATTATAATAACCTATACCTACTTCACTTAAAAATAAATACCTATAACCACAGTATTACAATATTCCCTACAGTACGGCAACGAATGTACTTGTGCAGAGCAACGGAGGGGAACTCGCGGGATGTCGGGCGGCGCGGGCCGCGTACCGCAAACACGCTTACTTTGCGGTACCGAGCGCGAAGGGCAGACGCGGGCGTGTTTTTTGTGTAATACTTTTTATTATACTTACATTCTATAATGGTGCGCACAAACTGTTCTGTTAGGTTTTTTCATTTGTGTACCATAGACTTATGGAATATTACAGACGCCCCGCCGCCGCCGCTAAGACAAAACTGACTTGTGCACACAATTTTGGCCACTTTTCCTTATAATTTTATGTCTGATAATTATAATTGTAAAGGTATGTGTTTGTTTATTGAATTTATAGGTACCTACTTACTTTCCAGGCGCGAGTTATGGATAGAAGCTTGTCAAAGACGGTAATTGAAAAGTAAAACAGTTGTACAATAAGGTAATTGACTAAAAAAATCTGATAACTCCGTCGGTTAGATTTCCATAAAATATTGGACACGTATTTTCTTCTTTTTTCATATAATAAAAAAAAACGAAGACGATACAGTGCGTTGAAAACTCGTGCGACGTCACTACTCGCTACAATTTTTACCTAGCCGTGACGTAACAAGCCCCCACTCCTGATCTTTGATGCTTTTAATCTTCGTCAGTTTTTATAGATTTAATAAAGGAAAAAATACGTGAACAATATTTTTCTATAATCTTACTGACGGACTAAACATAATTAGATATTTTTTACTCAGGAAACATCCTTATTATATAACATGTAGGTACGTATGTGGTTTACCTACACTTTTAATAAATAATTATATTAGATTTAATAATCACAATTATTTTGAATGTAAATATGAATAAATGATTACATCATAATAGTAATAATCACAATTGTTTTATTTCCCATTTGGTGACAACCCCTTCCATATTTGCGTGTGGCAGCGTAAGTACCTACACTGGCGGCGGCATCGCGCGACATCAAAGGTGTTGCCCTACTGTAGGAAAAATATTGTAATACTGTGCTATAACTAAGTATAACTAATTAATAAAATAACTACTAATGAATAAAAGTATCTACGCTTTTACCTACTTAATACGAAAAAAACAGAACATAAATTAGCCAAAACTAACCTATCGGTATCTAAAAATCTATGCTCCTACTTCTAATACTACTTCACCTAAAAAGAAATAAAATTAAACAGTATTAAAGCGCGACGGCGCGATGGCTTATTATTGTATTCATGTATAAGTTTGGTGTTTCTATACCGATATCTATGATTCTTTTTTTATTGAATAGTTAGGTAATAATGTTAACTTTTTTTAATTAGGCATGAGTGAGAGTATTATAAACGTAAGAGTAAACAAATATAATCAGAAAGCTCCGAACTGCTAAGCTATCGGGAGTTACACGTGTTATTGTGAGTCAACCATAAAAGATAGACATATGCTGTTGTGGGATATTTTTTAGATAATTTTATGTAGAACATTTCCGCCATACATGATTTCTATGTAACTTTAACCATTAAGGCTACACACGCGACGGAAGCTTAAAAAATGGAGTAACTTCTCCCGTTTTCCCAACATTTCCCTTCACTGCTCTGCTCCTATTGATTGTAGCGCGATGAAAAGCTATATACTATAACCTGCCCAGGAGTATGAAGAATAATTGCACCAAGTTTCGTTAAAATCGGTCGAGTAGTTTTTGTTTCTATAAAGAACATACAGACAGACAAACAGACAGACAAAAATTTTTCTGATTGCATTTTTGGCACCAGTATCGATCACTAATCACCCCCTGATAGTTATTTTGAAAATATATTCCCTGTACAGAATTGACCTCTCTACAGATTTATTATAAGTATAGATAGATGAACCAGTCTTGATGATTCTTTTAGCGTTGGGATTAGTTTAATGTATTGAATTTGCATCGGTCGACACTGATTTTTTTTCTTAATTTTGTCATGTAATATTTATAATTACATAACTATATTAATAATAATAGATACAATATTTGCACACCTTATTAGCTAATGATACAGTGTTCTTTATGTTTATGTGTAACATCTGTTTATGTCTAGATACCTGTATTAAGCAAATAAATAATGTGATTTGATTTGACGTTGAACCTCAAAGATAAACTAGTGACCTCTAGTAAAGTAAGATATGGCAAGGCAAATTAGATGTTTAACTATGAGCTGGTCTGGACTTTAACTACGAAGGCACACAAAGTAACTGTAAATAGCGCAACCACTCATTATGGGAATAATGTCAATTGAGATGACAAAATTGATATAGGTAAGTATGTCACCACTACAAAAAAATACAACCGACTTAATATAAAAACACAAAGAGTATAAAATAACTTTAATTCCGGAATTCGGTGTCAAAAAACGAAGAAACACCGACTTGCGAAATCAAAGTTATTTTATAATTCCATTGTGTTTTTTGAAGACGGTTGTATTTTTTTTTTTGTAAAAAGGTTTTTTCTTAACATGATTTGATTAATAAAGCATAGGTGACGAGATGCGGAACATGTTGTAAAGTCCTTCAAACCGCCATTCAAAATGGGTATTGTATCTGCAGAGCAACTGCCCAATGGTTTTCATCGATTTCAGTCTTCAAATCACGCGGATAACTTTGATACTGCGATGTAGGATTTGTGGGTCTTTTTGTAACCATTATAGCGGCAACTTTAATGCTATACTGATCACTCAGGAACACTTCTAAATGTCTACCCCGATGTTCATCGACCCTACGGCTAATAGGACCCCTTCATAGATATAATGGACCCCTTCAATGGCTATGTAGGTACAAGAACTTACTTATTGTTTATGTACGTCTAAAGCAGTTTCTTGTCTGTTTCTCGAATTAAAATTGTCACAAAATTATTGTGACAATTTACCAAAGCGCGCTATCTATGTTGGTTGAATGAGTTTTCGACAACCAATTGCATCACTAGACTTGCGTTTAATTTGTGACGGGTCGTTATTTTTTTCCAGATACCGGTATTTCGAACTTAAAGTTGACGACTTACTAACTTAAACAAATGAAACACTATATGCGTCTTTAAAACACTGCACGGCTCAAGTTAATCTCATCCTGTTAAAAACGTATAAAAAGATGAAGACGACTTTTTCATGCTCTTTGTTGCGACATTTTATAGTGCCGGAACTGTTGGGAAAAGACGTGGAGTGCTAAACGAAGCTGTCTAAATCGATTTATGGAACGTATACAGAAACTATAGGTGGCAGCACAGACGCGTCAATGTCAAGTATATTTTACCTATAAGTTTCAAATTCGCCACGCTAGATGGCACAGTCTACTTCGTGGACGTTCCCCTAAACGGGAGTGCAGGGTGCAAGAAGTATAAGGTCAAATATTTACAACGTAAAAGTTTCAAATTTGCAACACTAGATGGCATAGTCTACGCCGTGCACGTTCCTTATATTCTCGTTCCATATCCCTGTGACCCCGAGTCTTTGCGACTCGGGGTCACATGGATATTATATGTACTGATGACACTCGTTTTCAATTTACTAATGCCGTCAATAATAAAAACTTTGTGAATTGGAACTTTAATACAGTGCTAAGTACCTACTACGTTCTTCATTGAAAGTAAAATGAAAAAAACATGTAAAATCTTTTTACCAAATTTTTGGCAACTTTAAACTTATTAAATTAACTACATTCAACGACAGCCTATGCGTTATCTGTGATTCGGCTAGCAGAACTGTTAAGATAAAAGAATTAAGTACTTAATTACCAAAGCCGAGAATCGAACCCCGAACCGCGTCTACAAAATCGGTACCTTTTTTAAGGATTGGAAATCCTCAAATTACTTCTTCCACTCTGGGCGGAGCGGAAAGGAGTATCAGACTCTCAATTACTAAAACCCATCTATGTTGCTCCTAATGCCCTTTGCGTTTCAGGGCCGCGGTGACTCTTATGAACAAATTTCGCAGCCCTGGCAGAAAATAGTACCTATTTGGTTCTAAAATGAACCAAACGTAGGTATATATTTTTACAATTTGGAAGTTTCTCAAGTGCTAATATCATTAAACTTTAGTAATCTGAACTACCTGCCTACAATTACAAACTACTTAACCTAATAATAAGAAAACCAAACTGCAATCCACACATCAACAGGATGGCCGATAGCTCAGGCAGAGAATCCGTTAAACATGCTGCATTGCTCTTCAACCTGATTTCTACAATATTGCATACTGGGACCGCCATCTAGTGGTAAAACACAGAATTAGGAAAAGTTGCCCGACTCCACCAATACTGGCAAAACTTACGAGTTCAATTTGCTATTTATTAAAAGTAAATATTCAAGTAAATAATTAAATTTGGGCAGACTAATACTTATGAAGGTAATTTTAATTGATAAAAAAAAATTGCTAGTTCAAAAGGTTAATTTTGGACGCATCAAAAATATTGATCTACCTCGTCAGAATTGCGCATGCTCGGGGCTTGCTCGGGGATGAAGATGGACGAGGGTTGGATTCAGACAATCGAGGGCTGTGAAACTGCTTCAAGTTAGATTTTATATTTTGTGCTCTATCTCATTCAGCCCATTCGAGTTATTAAGTTTATTAAATGAATATTGTAGAATCTGTAACATCATGGGGAACATTCAAACCAACGAGAAACAATCCAAAACTGGGAAATCTCCTGCGAAGGGTAAACATTTTATGCGAAACTTGAACAGAAAATCACCAGGAAGAGAAAGCAAAAAACATGGACGGAAGAAGAGCGATGCCAAACGTGAAGCAATCGACAGGGAGTATGATAAAACGCCAGACTCAGATATCAACGAACCGATCGAAATATCAGATAACGATACGGTCGAGTGCGTGTTCAAAACATTGCGGCAGGGGGAGGGCGCAGTGGCGGCCAGCGCGCCGTCGGAGCTAACGGTGACCAGGTGCGAGCGCGGCCCGCGGTCACCGACCCGCGACCAGTCGCCCGCCGCCGCTCCGCCGCCGCCGGCGCTCTCGCCCGCCAACGACTCCACCTCCGAGTCAGTGTTTACAGACCCGCTCACGCCGCTCGCCGTCGAGCTCAACCAGTGCTACTACTCCGCCGAGAGCGACAGCGCGCCCGACGAACTGCCGCGCACCCTCACGCCCTGCCCTCCCCCGCCCGCGCACTCCGCCAGCCACAGCATGACCGTAGACATGCCCCAGGATGACGCCGCCTCCTCGCTCTCCACCGACGACTTGGAAAAAGAAGAAAAAAATGACGTATTCGATGACAGCGGTGACAAAAGCGAGATCAGCGAGAATGAAAAGGTTATGGGCACTGCATTTTCGGGCTGGTGTGGCGTCCACCAAGCGGAACGCGATATAGAACGAGTCACTCACGAGTGCAAACACGATTTCCTCGACAACCGGGTGAAAGCCTGCCCGGGGCAGACTTCGTTCACGCTGTCCAAACATCGGAAGGTGGAGCTCCCTCCGGTGGCTTGCGAGCCGTCTCTCACGTTACTAGACAACGGTCAGTTTACTAATACATCATTACGTACATCTGTCCTCTCCGAGAGGCTCTCTGAGGCTTTGTTGTTTTTATTGTTTGCTCAACAAGTTATTGTTTATCGCAGCTGAGAGAGCTCCTCTTTGGTACACATTCAATATTACATAGTGTCTGTTTGCCTGGGTAACTAATTAGATCATCATGCATGTCAGATACCTATTAGAACACAGCATATTTCATAACAATGAAAAGAGTTTCGAAAATATATTTTTAATCTTAGATTTTTTTGTAGTCGTACATAGACACAAGAGCATACAGATAAAGTTTATCCACGTTAGTTATCTATTTGTGTAGTTGCTTATCGCAAATCCTCGTACGATTCAATCAATGCTCCACAGTGCCTGTCTTCACCTACATACGGTTATTCGTATGGCAGTCTCTATTCTCTTGGGTACCTGTTGCTGGCATACAGCACCTACTTTGCACAATGAGCGAGCAAACCAGTTTGTTGATGTTTTTACGCACCGGCTCCGAAGCCCGAAACAATCAATTTTCAGCTCTATTTACAGAGATTTAACGTCGTTAAGGCGTATCGATATTAACAGCATCTACATAACAAAACGTAGGTACTTAGTGCTTACTTACATAAGACATTTCCCGCATTTGCAATGAAACTTGACTACCTTTGGCATGTGTAACCTTAAATTAATATAGCTAGGCACATCTAACATCTCATCATGTGGTCAAATTACTCTTTTTTTACTCGTCTCTCTCGATATTTGCTTGAGATTTTAACTATGTTATACTGGGCATAAAAAACTTGGTAGGTAAGCAACGTTTTTATGCCCAGTGTTTACCCGCCCATACCGAATGTTTAAGTTTGATACTCAAAATTAATATATAATACATAGCAACATTTAGAAAAATTAATATGTAAGTAATATAATCTATAGTAATCTATACTTATTTATTACTGGACAGTTTTTTATTGTAATCAGGGGGCCTACCATGACCTTATTAAAAACGATTCAAAAGCAAGACATTTCAATTTCAGTTCCAAAACTACATCGCTTCAAATTCGTACCATGACGTCCGATACGCTCAGCGGCATTTAGATCGTTATAAGTGAATGAAAGATCGCAATTTGTGGTTGAATCGCTTTTTTGGTGAAAAAGAGACAACGCTATTAACAGATAAGTATGTTTCGCTCACATTTTAGTGTCAGACACATTCAGAAGCAAGTAACATTTAATTCTTTCTTAGCTCAGTATCATTACTTTAAACTAAAAAATCCTCAAACGTGGTGTTTAAGATTCCACGTTAATACCGAATTTTTTGCTACCATTGTTCTAAGTGGTAATTGAGATTTATTTATATTGAAAAAAATACGTTTATTTCGACATAATGAAACGGTACGTTTATTATATTTATTTCGAACGTACCAGAGTAAAAAAAGTTATGTTTGTTGACACTGTCAGGCAGGCGTCACTGTCATTTTGACTACAATGAACTAGATACGTAGTCTTCAGTCCGTGGAGTTGAGATTGCGGAGGGAAAATTTAAATTAAGTTTTGAAAAAAAAATTGGTACCTACTCAATTATTTCAAGCAATGTCGTAAGTATTAAACATTGCATATTTTGTTTAGTTACTGAAACTAAATAATTCCTTCGAGAAGACTACATAAACTATGAAATAATAATTTTATCTTGCCTCGAGAAGCCACTTTAAGTGTTGGTGACGATGGAATTTCAAGTGCTTTTTTTGTTGCATTGTAGTCGAAAAAGGAGAGTAACATTTAACCAGCTTGAAGCCTTGTGGGAGATTTTAAATGAAAATAGAGCTCTCGCAACTGGTTACAACAAATCTTCCCAGGCTAGAGAGTATTCCAAAAGGATGTGGCTGACCGTAGCCGATACTTTAAACTCCCAGGGTGATGGTGCAGAAAAGGATTGGAAAGGCTGGTGAAAAGTAAGTAAATTCCATATGTATTACGTAACTGAAATTGCATCACATTATTGCTAAATGCATTACATTGTTACGTGCCAGATTTTTGGCGGCGGTTGGATAGTAACAACATGATCAACACTAGTTTATTCAATATACATATGACTGTAAACTACTGTAATGCTAAACAAAGAAAGGCGCCAGGAGGGTTTTAGGCGGGTGGCAGTAGTTGTTGCAATGCTGGCCAGTGCGAGTCTTTGGCCCAAAAATATGTATAAATATTAATATTGATAATAACTTTACAAGGTAATACTACAGTTGGTTGTTCTCTAAACATAAATCTGTTGACTTGATAGGATCTTTAAACATTGGGCTCAACTCGGCGCACAAATCGAGCACTAATTCTTTAGATAGCCTATAGCGCCTAATGAATTCGGCGTCCTCTAAAGTATTAAAGGTGTCCATCTGGCCGCGTGCCTGGAGTCTCTTTCGTTTTTGGGTATAATGTGAGGCAGAATCTTCCTCAAGAAACTCAAAAAGAAGTTGTTCATCAGACATCCGATAGAGAAAAACAAATGCGGTTAAATAGGCATGTAAAATAGGTTTTTAGACTTTAAAGGCAAAGATTAAATTAAACTTACATTGGTTTTTGTCAAATTCCATTAAAACAACACTAAAAAGCTTTGTTTTTTCTAATAATTTACCAAACGTATCTGTTCTGTTAGAGAAATATTAACTTTTATTGAATCGCTTATTTTGACAGTTCAGTGTTTCAGTTGAGCTGCTCTAAGGACGTCATGGTACCAAAAATGCACAAAATTGAATGAATGAAACAAAAACTTGCGACTCAGTATGGGTCAATCGCTGTCAGATGGAATGGCCAAGTTAACTGACATCATGGTACGAATTAGAAGAACAGTTCAGTTTGGGTCCTAAAATGAATCGCTTTAAGAGCTCGTGGTAGGCACCCAGTATTCAGAAAAACGGGTTTATTTAATGACTATCTGAAATCTAGGTCCTAGTTTTGCCAATACTGTAGCACACAAGTTAAATTTGACGTTCTTAGCAACCTTGATGATAAGAGCCTACTCAGTAAAATAAACGCTACCTTGCCGTCCACAATAATTGACGTTTTTTTTCTCTGAGAATCAAAAGATTCTCATACTAACAAAAGCAGAGCTCTGGTGCCGTAGGTTTTTTATACGTAGGTACTACTTAATTAACAAAGCATTGATTGAATAGCTTTTATACTGTATTCCACATTACTTCCTCATATAAAAGCAAGTTTTACTGAAGTAGAAATTCGAAATTGGTATGCGAGTGTAACAAGTTTCATTTCCTATGTAAATTGATCTAAAGAATCAAAACAAAAAAAGTCTGTAAAATTGAGAATTTTCGGGTTCTGTAGCCAAATGGCACAAACAGAACCTTTATAGTTTCGTCATGTCCGTCTGTCTGTATGTCACAGCCGTTTTTCTCGGAGACATGTTATAGCTACATAAATGAAAATTGTTAGGTAGGTGCAACCCGTGAACCGCTATTCAATAGCGATGTGATATTATGGAAAAAAAAAAAATTATGTGTGGCACTCCATACATGTAACTGAGCGATGAAAAAATAAATTCCAACAAACATAATCGTGTGGGGTATCATTGGTCTTTCAAAATGAAATAGAGGTTTCTAAAAAAGTTTAGTTTTTTAGATATATGCTTCCAAATTCGTAAAAAAATGTGTCTCCTCTAACTTTTAACTATAGTAAGTATAGTAATAGGTATAAAATTCTAAAAAAAAATTGAGTAAATACAACTTCACAGACACTTTCAACGAAAGTTGTTTTTTTTTTATGTGACCACTCCCAGTTCAGCACACTAAGGCTGGTGGTTACTGCTTAACCGGGCAATCCTGTGGTGGCCTCAAATGAATTTAAGGCCAGGGCACGAAAGTTGGTTTGAACATCATAGCTTATATACTTTTACTACCCTTCGCTAGGCGTGGGACACGGCACGCTCTTGGCCGGTTTTTTTTAAGTCTGTTAAAACGGGCTTTCCACCAAGCTGAGATGAGTGATGTGTCGTAAAAAAACTGTAGATGGCTAATGCATTGAAAATAATCGCTAAGTGAGGTTGCGGAATTTGATCGAAAGAGTCACCGCGGCCCTGGAACGCAAAGAGTACGGATCACGGGTGCGTTTAGTCAGTAAGAGTGTGACACTCCCTTCCGCTCCACCCGGAGCGGGAGAAGTCATTTGATGATGTCCCACCCAGAAAAAAAAACCTACCTAGGTACCTACACTGAAATTCAATCTAAACTGCATCAGAAATTTTACCAACTTGTGAAATTGCCGCAGTAGATAATATAAGTTGCAAAATCATATTCAATCAATTACTAATTGTTTTCTTTGTGTTCATTTCAGTTGTAACAGAGAAAGACCGCAGGCATTCGAGTGTAAGTGACACGCCAATGTCCGATTCGAATGTGCTGAGGAAGGTGGCATCTCTTACACTCGACAAACTCACAGAATCCAGGGTGGTGCGCCCCAAGTTTGTGCCCGACAAACTCAACTTCAAGCTGTTGGAAAAGTTTGAAGGTACCTAATACTTTAATAACTAACCGTAGTCAGATACTACGCAAAGTAGGTACCTACTTACTATGTTTGCATGGTGTCCTTGCAGGGTTCGATCCCCAAGTCGGGGTAAAGTTTGTGATGAAAAGGACTAGGTATTGTTGGTATAACTATGCAGACCTCTTTTGGGAATTAATAGGTACAGACGTGATCTTATATCTATATGTTGCAATCAATAATTAATGATGACTTAGCCAGTTAGCTAAATCATGCACTTAATTGACTGTCTAGTGTTTATATTGAACGGCGCCTAACATCTCGCTAGCTGATGCGTAGACGGTAGACGCGTTACAACATTTAATGGATGGGCTGGCAGATCCTTAGGCCGTTCATATAATAGATTAATAATATGATTAAAACAAATATTTAACTTTGGAAATTCTGAATTCAAACAACAATAATTAATTTCAACATTCTAACCTCGAAGACGAGGCCCCGTGAGCGGGGCTCCTGTATCAGTCTGCAGAGTTAATAGAAAGTAACATAAATGGCAATGCGGAAGCTAAGTTTGCTCGCTCTAGCTCCCGTCATGCCATTCGAACCTAAAGTATCCGAGTCGAGGTGCCCCGTGCCCAATGTTTCGCTACTTGGCTAGGCAAGTCAATAAACGATATTGAACCAAGTCATTTCCCTAGCTGTTCAATTAAATATAATATTGAATGTCACCTAGGCCGCTGAATATGGGCGTACCCAGCTTCTAGCCTAGGGAGAGGCAAGTCAGACTTTTTAAGTTAGATCTGCCGCGGTAGTTTCGTCCACACTACACAAAAACGCCTGCATGAAACAGGTAGGATAGGTATCTATATGTAGTGTGTAGTACAAACAGCCACAAAAGATCCTGCTTTATAGGCAGTTAAATACATGAAAGTAAATTTGAATATTCATTTTTATTTTATTTAAATTATTTAATTCGTTTTTTTATGACAATTGCACCGTGCATTTTGCCAATTTTTACTGCACGGTTTATTCAAAAATTAGTACACATTAAGGCCCCGTTTACACTTCGATTAGTGATTAGGCGAGTCCGTACATTTTCTGCAAGATTTCCAGGGGGAGGCCAGCTACCCTCCCCCTGGGTACGCCCATGCCCCTGAATAACTGACGCCGCGTTTAATGAAAAGCTAGGCCGCCAATACCAGGGTTCTGGTATTTGTTTGAAAGAGTCACCGTGGCCCCGGGACGTTTACGGAACCGCTTGGATCCCAGTAGACTTGACAGACTATGGTTTTTAAAAAGTTTAGATATTATGAAGCATTGGGAGCTTTAACTTTTTCATGTAAGTAATAAATACATTTTGAAAATAAATGTCTTCTTTCATACCTGATTTGACTTTGATAATTATGGTAATTAAAATGATTGTTATTATAGAATTCCCTGAAAAAAACTGATTTTACTGTTGAGTGATCATTTATTATGTTAACTTTCTTGTTTTTTTTTAAATGGATTTATATTAACATGCAAACTTGATAAATAAAAATGTTTTTTTAAAAATCGATCTTAGACCTCGATTTTTTGTGAATCGATACATCAGCTCACGATTTGGATCGATTTAAAATCGTTTTTTTTTTTTCGGAAAGAATCGCCATCTCTAGCTTACAGCATTTTGAGGAACATGGATGAATTTCAGTCAGTAAGAATCTGACACTCCCTTCCGCTTCCATACACACGCTCACAGCCATAAAAAGCCTGCCAATTAAACGGCTGTTTTTGCTAGTTGACTGCAACATCTACAACATGATGTAGTCCACTTCGGTTTACGCAATGTAGAGTAAGTACGATGGAAGGTTAAGAAGTTAATGGATTTCATACAAATAGCAGCGCCCCGCGGTTTCACCGCGTAGTTCCCGTTCCCGTGGGAATACGGGGATAAAATAAAGTATAATTATGTTACTCACTGATAATGTAGCTTTCCATTGGTGAATAAATGGTTAAAATCGGTACAGTAATTTCGGAGGTTATTCGGTAAACTCTTTATAAAATTAGTCTAGATATCTATTATAGTCCGACGTCTATAACCCATCCAATAACTATTTTTGTCTCAATAGCATTCTACATGCCAACAACATTCCTTAACAATATCAATGACATTCAAGCGCCGAAAGATCCAAGGATCCAGCGCTGCACGAACTTTACCTAAAATTATGAAATAAAAACTAATCTACAGTGAAGATCAGTAGCGGCCTTAGGGGGTGGCGACCAGGGCAACCGCCCGGGGCCTCGCTCTGTCAGGGGCCTCGCGGCCAATTTCAAAGTACCTTACATTTAATAAAACGTTTCAGATATTTGTAATGAAGTTATTTCATAGTAAATTAGATTTGATGTGAGTGAGAAGAGAGAGAAGTGACACAAGATGGGCTTTCTGCTTTGCAATTTTTTATTTTAAAAATTTCTCAGCTCACTTTCACATTTTATTTTAGAAAAATATATTTAAAAGTCCAAAAATTCAAATATACTTATTTATTAATTTCAAAAAGAACAAGGGCCTAACACAGGTCTTTCGCCCGGGGCCTCGCAAATATCTACCGCCCGGGGCCTCGCGACGGTAAAGGCCGCCATTGGGAAGATTAATGTTAAGGTTTGTTCATTATAGGATTACTTCCGTCAGTATAAATTCTCTTTGTGGACTTCAGACTGACCGGCACCGACCCGTCTCTTTGTCTATATGTATATCTACTATATTAGGCACGACTTATTTCAGGTGAATGAACACAATGATAAGAATGTTATCTCTTATTAACAAATAGCCCATAATTTCTTATCGCCGCTAATCATTAGCCTTAGCAGAGATACTGGCCATTAGTATCTAGTGTGCATACGTGACATAAAGAGCGCGAGCTCTTTTATTTGAGACTAATATGCAACTGTCAACAACTCGTGTGAACTTCACCAACTCTTCAGTAGCTCAGTTCAATTATGTCACGTTTCTTAGTCAGTTTCGGTCGAGGAGAAAAGGAGTGCAAGACATCGGGAACATTGTGCGCTTGCATAACGATGACTATGCGCTGTTAAGAGCTGAAGTTTCACCTAAACTTAAATTACTCCGTGCTGTATCAAAGTGCCTAAATAACAACCGTGCTGTAGTATTATATATGCGACCGAAAGAGTTAAGACTGAAAGTGCCAAAGAACCTACAGTGGTATCGTTTTAAGATGCTTGTTTTAAGTAGTGAAAATTATAAAATTGATTTAGAGTGCGACTTGATGATGTCGGTAATAGTGATAAAATTGCATATTCAAAGCGAAACAACTGTGTTGTGTACCATCAATCTGTCGAGATGCTGCTTGCCGTCGAAAGTATTGCCTCATAATTGTAAGTTTTAGGCTAAAAGGCCGATTTTCTAGGATAAGCGTCTACTATGTACACATCTCGATTCTCGAAAGGTTACGTAAAGGTTAAAATCCGGTCATTGATGGGAAGTTATGTAGACTAATTATCTATAGTAAACACATAATGTAGCACTTGCTTACCTATTAAAGTTAGCACGTTAGTATTAGAAAATGACGTAGGTATCTCATGAAACGTCATTTCTAATACTATCTATAGAAGAAGTACCTACATACCTACACACCGATTAGAATAAGAAAGAAAAGAAAAAAAAAGAAAGAAATATAAATAATGGAAACCGAGGGGCACTCCCGGATATATAGACTAATTTACTTACATATCAGCTCTTTTTTTCCAATTAGCCAATGTTTTTATTAACTACCATTCTTTATTGCATTAGAAATAGTTTAACAGAAAATTTTCGTTTATTCCTAAATCGCCTTTATATAACCATGCTTTCCAGTGCTAAAAAAAAATTCCTTATTTTATCCAATCCGAAATTCGCAAAAAACATAGCACTTTTTATAGGTACCTACTTATTCCGCTCTGGGCGGAGCGGGAGGGAGTGTCAGACTCTTACTGGCTTACCCATGTTCCTTCTTCTTCTACTATAAGCATACAATTACGAACAATAATATCTAAACATGGTACAAAAACTTGAAACCTGGTGGATCTTTTCTTGTTGTCTAACAAGAAAAGATCCACCAGGTTTCAAGTTTTTTGTAATGCTTTTCACACTGTCGATTTTGATGTTTTAAGAGATACAGGTATATTATGTACCTACTCAGATCTCTTAACATGTCTCCAATGGCAACTGATTTCGGGATGATCTGTGTGGTCGCTGACAACGTAGGTACATAGGTATGCATTGAAGCTTCGTCATGGTGCGATACTTCTGCCGGCGTACCACTGGGGAGCGTTCTAGCTCTTCTTATTATCGCTATTCTTAAAAAAAAAACTGGTTATTAAATTCAATCAAAAAATTATCACGCGCTTATTTTTTTACATCAACTAAATATTTTATCTTCATCAATCGTAAATGTTATTTTTTTTATATAACCAGAACGTACACGATCTTTCGGCACTTCAACACGTAAGTACCTATTGGCACAGACTGTGCTATTGGTTAGGTGCCATTAAACCCTAATAGGGAGTCTATCGCCCAAGTTAGGTTTAGATATGTGTTGATAAAAAGCCTTCGCTTTTTAATTAATGGTACCAAGTTCTGAGTTTAGCCCGGCTCACGGTCGTCCGAAGTGAGGTGCTAAAATGTTCTCTTTTATTTTTTGTTAAATATAGAGCGGCTTGCCAAATTTGCCCATGGCACTTATTCTTAAATACGCAACTGGCCCACTGCCTTTTTTTATAATTTAATAGCTGCATTCTTAAAACCAACTCGGGTGCAAATGAATCGCACTCTATTTACGTCACCCTGTCCTTACCTTGTGACAAAAAAATTAGCACCCGCATTTATTGAGGAAAAAGCTAAATATTAGCTTATAGTTATTAAAATTACATTTGAAATAATTTGTCTAGTTAAAATTAGTTTTTTCTCAAGTTCGCTTCAAACTAAAGAACAGTTCACATTACAATATAGTAGATGCAAAACAATGCAAATTTATCGATATGATCATGTTATGCGGCAGCGCCGATTGCGCGTCACTAATTTGCATCAGCATTCAACTGTCAAACTAATATGGTAATGGTTGGTGGCGAACCTTGTTTATGTTCAAAAGCTTCCTAAAAAATGTGCGTTGTGTGAGCTTGAACGCAATACGTTTGTGTTACTTCCAGGTCAGATGCTCCTGAACTGGTACATATCATCAATAACGGAGAACAGTCACTTAAAAGCTTTGTTAAGTGTTCAAGATCAGAAGAACCTTGGGATACAATACTGTACCAATCTTCTAGCAGCTGGCGTCCTTAGGCAAATATCTGACAAGGATGCGCCCACGGAAACTATATTTAAGGTAATTACTTTCTCGTTTCGAGAGTATGCTATCTTATTGTGTCAGACCAAAGCTAATTCCTAACCAAACACGGTCTGCTCTGTTCTAGATTAGTGTGTTTTTATAGTACCTACAGATTATTCAATTTACTGTAAAGTAAGTATTATAATGTAAAAAAAAGGTATGTTTTTGAAAGTGTGAAGATCTGGCACCAGAAAAAAAGAAATAAAATAACCATAATATCATTCTATAAAACATTCACAGCTACTTACCTATCTTTTAACTAAAATTAAAGTTCTTAAAAATAGTAAAGCTGTTGTTTATAATTAATGATGAAGACACAAGAGACATTATTTTGTCATTTTGTATTTAACACAAAGATAGTCATGCAAACTATTCAACATTGTAAACAATAACTTGTGTAGCTTTTAATGTATATCATGTTGGTTATATGGCAAGGCTAATGAATAGCCATGATCAACAATAGCTGTATTCATGAATGATTCTAGACATTCACTAGTTTTTGTTTCACTGCTTCTTCTTTGAACCATTTAATATAATACCTATTAGTTTGATAATAAATAATTTCTCTTTTTTTTTACTTGTAATTGCTTGGGTTTTGTAAACCATAGTTTTGTATAATGTAGAAGCATTTTATTTTCAAATATTGTACATGTGAGTACCATGGAGCCATTTACATGTTATAAGTTATAGTTTACTTTGTGACTTGAACTAAAATGGCAGTTGAGAGCATGTCATGCTCGCTCAAATGTTTCGCTGATGGTGGCGTGTGTGTTGGATCATTCGGTTCCCTTCAAAATGGTTGAGCTAAATGGTGCCAATACACGCGTCATGTTCGTGAACGGGCGCCGTCGGTTGAGACTGGTCACCTCTTAACTGCCACTGACTTGTTTTAATCTTTATACTTTGAATTGTTTTTATAGTTTCCTTTTTGTTTCTTTGCATTGTCCTCACATATAGAAGCGACCAAGGATGTAACCAAGGTTATGTAATACAGAACATGATTTAAAAGAGTGTCCGTGGAGTTTCTTGCACGTTCTTCTCCATAGAGATCTACGCTTTGGAACGTGCAGATAGCTTCACCTCTTTCAACTTGACAATTCAAAAGTGCCTGTAAAAGGTTTAATTGAAATAAATGCTTTGAATCTTGAATCTTGAATCTTTAAAATGTAAACTACTTAGTCAAATTAGCAATTTGTGACAAAGTACAGATTATAAATTGCTAGTTTGCAACTACTCTGCCAAAAGTAAGATATGAAAATAAGCAGACAAACAACTAAATACATTAATTTATTGTAATTCCAGCCAAATTTGATGTACTACTGGGCTCATATGGAGGCGCCGGCACTACAACCCGTCACACCAGGCAGACTACACACAACCGTGTGGCCGCCTGACAAGGACTCAGCTTACTTCACACAGGACAACAACCAACGAGATCTAGAAAACAATAAGTTCTTTAACCAAAACAATAATGAAGAAATAAGTGATATTGATGAAGCTAAAGTAGTAATATCTCAACTGAAAAAAAAACTTCAAGAGCTAGAATATCAAATAGAGAAATATAGAATAAACACACAACTTGAATCGCTGAATAAGAACTTAGAGAAACGTCTTGATTCCATCAATGAATATAATCTTTTAAAAAACAGAACAGAATTAACAAGCAAAGAAGTACAGACTTCAAGTTTTGCCAGTGACCTTAATAAGCTATCAAATAAACCTGTGATAAACATACCTGAATATGACCCTCTAAGAACAAATGTAAATATTGATAAAACACTAGATTTAAGTAGTTTAGAAAATAAAAGTGAGATGGCTATTACTAGTAAACCTGATGTCAGATCTGAAAAAATAGTAAATTATTGTAAGTTGAATAAGAGTAGAGATTGTAACAAAAGTTATCGTAAAGATGATCTATCAGAGCTCAACACTACTGAAGACATGAAGAGGAACAGTGACCAATACCTTCAAAATGTTGACCATACCAGTGGATCATCAGATGCATCATTCCGCAGCACCTATGAATCCACTGATTTCATTACATATAGTGCAAAAAGTTCCATAGACTTTGTGAAACAAGATGAGCCCCCTACGTTAGGGAATGCAAACACATGTCATGTACCAAAAACTCAAGTTTTGTACACAACTGTTGAAAAGCAACCAATATCAACTAGTCAGTCATCACTGGGACTTTCAAGTACTATCTCATTGGACAATGACAATCTAAGCAGTTTAGCTGGGTCCGACGATAAAATTACATGTTTATCAGTGTCTGATCGGTCCCCGGAGCTAACTATATCTGCTAAGTCTATACAACACACCACAGAGACGTCTGTTATAGCTCAAGTCTCGCCAGTGAGAGCTATCCTGGCTAGTCAAATTGTACCTTACCACCCTCCCCCTTTACCAGGAATGCCTCCACCTCCACCTCCGATGCCAGGAACACCTCCCGCTACACCTAAGCTGGATTTGCCCTCCTCTCCAATGACCGAAAAAGATCCTAAACCAACAACATCAAAATCCAATGCAGTTATTTCTCCAGCTTCATCATTTTCAGAACCAACCATTTTACAACCTAAACCTGAAACAGTCGCGTCGCCGCCTCCGACAGTGACCTGTACGGGCCCCCCTCCTCCACCCATGCCCGACATGGGCTACCCATCACCGCCAATGAATATTGGTCCTACGCCTCCTCCTTTGCCCGATATGGGTCCATCGCGTCCTCCCACGGATATGCCGGGAGATCCTCTGCCGCCCCCTAAACCTGCACTTTGCCTTACGCCCTCTATACCCTTAATGGGTCCTCCGCCACCCCCTATGCCTGACATGGGCCCTCCACCTCCTCCTATACCCGGCATGGGCCCTCCGCCTCCTCCTATGCCTGACATGGGCCCTCCACCTCCTCCTATACCCGGCATGGGCCCTCCGCCTCCTCCTATGCCTGACATGGGCCCTCCACCTCCTCCTATACCCGGCATGGGCCCCCCGCCTCCTCCTATGCCCGACATGGGCCCTCCGCCTCCTCCTATGCC
Source organism: Hecatera dysodea (assembly GCA_905332915.2). NCBI lineage: Eukaryota > Metazoa > Arthropoda > Insecta > Lepidoptera > Noctuidae > Hecatera > Hecatera dysodea. Next base: position 15,264,380 of record HG995294.1, read on the forward strand.
GGGCATGGGCCCTCCGCCTCCTCCTATGCCGGGCATGGGCCCTCCACCTCCACCGATGCCAGGCATAGGCCCTCCTCCACCCCCGATGCCAGGGATGGGTCCGGCCCCAGCCCTTCCGGGTATGGATCCGCCGCCAGCCCCCGGCATGCTCGGTGTAGGCCCCCCGCCCCCTCCACCGCCCCTGTCTAGCGGACCTGTACCTTTCCCAGCGCCGCCTGTCGGAGGATGGAATGTTCAAAGAGCAAGTAAGTAGCGGCAGCTTCTATAAAACGACTTCATTATAAAAGTGTAACCCTCTATTCATAAACATCTTTTCACTAATTTGGTGTTGGGCTGCTTTTCACTAACTTAATTGACGTGAAAAAGACTAGAAAAGTAGCTGTATTATATGATAAGTGGTTATGAATAGGGGGTTTACAAAGATTGTGAGTAACATTCTACTTTTTTCCAGCTTTAAGAAAAACTCCAGTGAAACCTGCCGCACCCATGAAACCGTTGTACTGGACGCGGATATTGGCAGCTCCGCCAGCACCCGTCGCCCAGACAGAATCGATATCGAGCAATTTTAAACCCTTATGGTTGGAAATAGAAGAAACCAACCTAGATAATATAGAAGAATTCACTGATCTGTTCTCAAGACAAGTTGTAAAGGCGCCAGTCAAGAAAAAGGTCGAAGTAAAGACCAAAATTCAACCAATCAAAATATTGGACAGCAAAAGATCGCAGAACGTTGGCATTCTCGCACAAAGTTTACACGTTGAGTTCTCAGAGATTGAGAATGCTATATACAATTTCGATACGTCGGTAGTTAGTTTAGAAGCGTTAAATCAGATTTACGAATTGGTTAGTATATTATAATTAAATGAGGACATTTTAACAGATAGAACACTGATTATTAAACCAAATGCGATTGTTTCTTAATTAGTTATTTCTTTTTAATTCCAGCGAGCCACTGACGAGGAGTTATCAATGATTAAAGAACATCTTAAAAGCAAACCCGAGGTACCGCTGGATAGACCTGAAGCGTTTCTGCAGGATTTATCAAGTATACCAAATTTCGCGGAACGAATATCCTGTTTTATGTTTCAAGCAGAGTTTGAAGATGCGGTTAGCACAACAATGCACAAACTAGATAATTTGAAACATACTTGTGAGGTGAGCAACCCCATTAAAAAAAAACTAAGCATTATCTTCACCTTTTATCCCATTGTTACATGGGGTCGGCGCAACACGTTTTTTTTACTTCATTCTATCCTGTCAACCGTCACACCGTCACCGACTCCCATTTCTTTCAAATCACTCCTCACACAATCCATCTTTTCTTTGACCGGGTTCCTCAGTCTTCTTCCATGCATCATTCATATTCACAACTCTTTTAACATGCGTTTCATTAGTGGCGTAACTATACCATCGGGGGCCCGTGGCAAATTCGTTTGATGGGGCCATCCCAGTAAAATTAATTTTTAATCAACCACTTAAGTAGTTATCCAACACTAATAACTTTTATTTTCAAGAACATAGGCTTAGATACGTGTCACCGGAAAATGGCAAACTCCGTAAGATTATAAAATATCTTTAGATATTGTAAACTCTCCATAAATTGTCAAAGCTTCTTCTTTCTTTTGCTTTTTCTTTTGTCAAATCTTCGCATAGTTCGTCAAAATGGCGTTTTGCCTTCTTCTGACAAGTTTTAGAAAATTCAGGGTTGATGGATCATTTTTCTGCTGCACTATTTGCTTCCATTTTTATAAATTTACAAATTCATGCCGATATCTATCCAATTCTTCTAGACAAATTTTAAGGCATTTGAAAAATCGGTGGCTTTAGACTGCAGTGCTTTAGAGGCTGCATTGATAGTTTGTAGAGTTTTGCAATGGAAGAGTAGGAGAGTCATTTATACATTACAAAAAAATTCAAAAATATAGCCAGGTAGTTAAAGAATAACTAACAGAACCCAATTCCAACTTTTAAAAAAATACCAATATTTTACGTGGAGCAGCTGCCTACCAGACCTCCACAAACCATTAACTGGCTAACACGATAGTTCTTGGCAAGATAGATGTCAGATTTTCTGACTTCTGACAATCCGTAACGACTTCAAATGACAGCCAGGATCAACGGCTTATCGTATTTTCCGAGGCACGGAGATTTCTTCGTATGTTAAGACGGTCACCTATCCACAGACAGACCTCTGCAAGCATTCCATTTAGAACATCGATCAACAATATTATTTAGCCAGGAGCTTCTACTAGAAATCTTCTGAGTCGTAAAACAAATAGTTTAGGAAAACTGTTTCAACTTGGGTTACTGGTTAGTTAATTCGTTTGAAGTAGACATCACGCGAACGAAGTCGCGGGCACAGCAAATATTATTATCATTTATTCTAAAACTAGCAGCGCCCCGCGGTTTCACCCGCATCGTTCCCGTTCCTGTGGGAAAACGGGGATAAAATTTAGCCTATGTTACTCAGGGTTACCGATTTTTACTTCTATTCCGTAGGCATAAAGATGGCATTAAAAGCAAAAACCTGATTATAATACCAACTGTTTACTGCAGCTACCATGTGTCATGCCGCCAACGCAATAGAAGTCAAAATCGGTTGAACAGACTGTAAAAAAGATGTATTTCAATGTCTAATTTTATCGTGAATGGAGTATAGATGTACAGAATTGACCTCTATACAGTTTTATTATAGATTCTAAGTATAGATTATACATCTTTTTGTTTTGAATTCGTTGAAATCTTAATTATTAGTTTGAATTTTTATATGACATGTTATATGAATTTGTATTATAATTGATTTTAAGTTAATATTATTATTTTTAATTACGTAAAAAAATGTTATAAATGTTAGGTTATTTTTGAGCTCGCAGCCTCTTGGGCTGGGGCCCGTGGCATTTTGCCAGCCCTGACTCCCTATAGTTACGCCACTGCGTTCCATCCCTCCTCTTCACATGACTACCTATACAAAAACAAATGATTATATAACAGAAAAGTTGAAAGCCTTTCAACTTTTCTGACCTTTAAAAACTATTAAATAGATCTGATTGTGAATATTAAAATAACTTGTTTTTATTTCCAGTTTCTGACGACTAGTGATTCTCTGAAGAGATTGTTTGCTATAATCCTAACTCTTGGTAACTATATGAATGGTGGCAATGGTCAGAGAGGGCAAGCTGATGGATTCGGTCTTGAGATTCTTTCCAAACTGAAGGATGTTAAGGTGAGATTACTTACGGCCGAAACCAATAACCAATCTATCACATACTGGAGATAGAAAAACAAATGAAACAACAGAAAAATTATATAGGTTTTCTGTTGTTTCATTTGTTTTTCTATCTCCAGTATGTGATAGATCGGTTATTGGGTTCGGCCGTTAGAGTACTTGATGCCTTCCTTATAAGCAGTAAAGTAAAGCCCATATTCCAAAACGTAAACTCCCAACTCCATCAGAGCATCAAATTGACATTAATTGAACTTTTCGGGCTCAACTAAAACTCATCTCTCGAGCACGAAAAGGTCGTTTTATAACGTCAATTAGAGAAGTTTTCGTGATCATATTGGGAGTTTAAGTCTGAGTTGAGTTGTAGTTTACATTTTGGAATAAAACGTAAACTCCCAACTCGTCGTTATCTAGAGCAAGTGGACTTCGACTTGCTCAAAACAAAATTCAAATAACGACTTACAAAACATTGTCAGACATCATGCTAGCTATAATAGCCCTCATGCTAGCTATAATAGCCCTTGTATTGCAAATGTATAAAATAAGAACCTTTTGTACGTGTTAGGTATACGTATTTCCAATAAAAACTAAGTACATATGTAGTAAAACCTAATCGGACTTTTATCATGTACTCCTCATAGATAACATAAATAACTTTCACATGTGATTGTTTTATCGCCGCTATGTTCATAATTTCATAAATACTATTTGCCCAAACAAGTTTGTACCTATCTAGCTAAACCATGTGTATAGTATAACCAGTTGTATATAGTTATTTTGTCCTGTATTGTGGGTGCGTTTACAATAGTACATAATGAATGATACTAGTGAGCTAAATTACTCATTATACACGAGGCTGTGGGTTGCAGCCCAAACCGTAGGCGAGAGCGTAAATCAGCAATGTCTAGTGATCAAGTTGCTCACCGAGTTTCATACGCGCTTTTTCAACACACTTACGAGGAAAGAACAAACATGGATTGGATAAATCGTTTTTCAATACACTTACTCGTAAAGTGAGCCTTATTACATTGTTCTTAGGTCCATAAACCGAACTATAACACACATGTGCATGATAGTATTACACACTATTGCATAATAGAATTATCCATACAAAGTTAAGTCAGTACCTTGCGGCAATTTTTTTTTTGTAACAAAGAGGTTTTATGCCGCTGAGAAAATCCATTTAAATTTTTGGAATAAATAAATTTGTAGCTAATTAACACGAAAAAACATTTATAATTAAATTATTTAAAAGTCACAATAATTTGTCACAAAATATTTACATTAAACAGCCTACTTAAAAAATATTAAATGTATTATAGTCAACCACGTCCTAAAATGTTAGGTGGTTGACTTGTATTGATTTCGCCGACACATGATGAATTCAATTTGTACTCGCTCGGAGCATGACCTTACCGGCCGGTCACGGTCACGGCCTTTATAACTTCTCCAAATCGAATGATATTGTCCGCAGTCAAAGCAGTCGAACGTAACGCTGCTGCACTTCATCGTGCGCACGTACATGCGGGCGAGCGGCGGCGCGCTGTCGGAGGGCTGCACGCTTCCCGTGCCGGAGCCCGGCGACGTAGCCCGCGCCGCCACGCTCGACTTCGCCGATGTGGCTACGCATCTCACCACGCTCAGGAACCAACTAGATGGTAAGCAGATATTCCATAGTTCTCATAATCTCCGCAAGCTGTTAAGCAGCATGTCTATGACGCGGCGATTATCGCTGATTAGTTACGTATCAGTATAAAACTCGCTCGCCACAACTTGTTGTTGTTGAAACAATGTTCCTGTTTTTCAGTTTGCGCCCAATTAGTACGCGGCTTTATATACCTATCTATTATGCGGCACCAGTCGTGTTATCATTATAGTGTAATTATTATGGACCACACGATAAATACATACTTTTGTTTTTTAATTACAGCTTGCAAAGATAAAACGAAGACGGTAATAGAAACCGACGTTCAAAATCGCAATCTCAACGATGACTCCCCGACCGACGACGGCAAGAGAAGGCTATATGTGTTCAAAGACAAGATGACCACATTCCTGAACGCAGCTGAAGAGAAACTAAAGACTGAAAACGAGAACTTAGACGAATGCCGCACGAAATTCATCGCGACTGTGAAGTTTTACCAATACACTCCTAAATGCGGTAAATTGGAAGACTGTGAACCGAAAGAATTTTTTTCACTGTGGACCTCATTTTGTAGCGATTTCAAAGATATTTATAAGAAGGAAGAGCAAATTGCAATAAAAGAAAAGTGAGTATTGCGGGTTTAAATTATCCGCATCCGGGTTTCTAATTACAAAATATCAAATCTTTTTCCTGGAACCTTTTCAGCACTAAAAAACGCAAGGGTTGAAACAGTAACGAATATGTATAATGATTTTACTTGGTGTTGTTTCAGATTAAAAGAAGCTAAAAAACTTCAAGAAGAGAGGAAACCTATCACTCAACCTAAAAAGGAAGGTGGCTTGAAAGCGCGCTTGCAGAAGCTGTCTAGTACAACACGAAAATAATACTTGGACTTTATTTGTTTGTAATGCACAAAAGATGTATTATTATTTATTTACATTCCCAATATAACATTCCACTTAAATCTTTAAACAAGAAACTAACATCAAAATGCAGGTGCATTCCTTTAATAAAATTTTATTCTTGATAAGTAAGATGAGTTTTGTGTAATGTAGTGTATTGAAGAAGGGCCTAACTTTCACTCGTTTTTTTTTTTCTCTTGTTCCAAAAGGTCTTGTAACATATTCACCGAGGCCTATGCTAATTATTTTCACACTTTTATTGATGGAGCTATTATATTTGCTATAAGCTTGCCAAAATATACAAGGTTGGTTAAATTTAATAGATTGCATGGACACTGAAGCAATGCAAGCCATGTACAAATATAAGTACTGATGCCTAATATGACATGCAGGCATAATGTTGAACATAATATTATATACAATAATAGTTATTGTACAAGAGTTACATTTTGGTAGCTCCTTATAATGAGGTATTGGTCACAGGTTTCCTGAAAATCATAATAAATTGGGACTTACTAAAAAATGTATCATTTTGAATATCATGATGTATTCCTGCACATATGTAATTGTACCTGATATACTGTTTTTTAATGCATTATGTTAATTTAAATGCCTGAATAATGTGCATAGTTATTCATCTAAAAATGGTGCTGTAACAATTGTTGTATCTGTAAATATTATTATTTAAACAATATAAAACTCAAATATTATTAATAAAAAGGTTTTATTACATGTAATCTAAACACTTTTGTTTCCATATTTTTTGGAACTTCTTGTCTATTTTCCTGTTGATGTGTTGGTCGCAAAGTTTGAGCAAAGTATTTTTGAGAGCATGCCATTGCATTAGGCTCAAATGGCTTGTTAATGATTTGCTATCAGACTCATTTCTAAATTGTTCCTCTGTTTCAATAAATTTCTTCAATAACCTAGAATTAGTTATTTTCTCATGAGAATGTTCAATCACTTTCACAGGAGGAGCAGGAGGCGAGGTTCTGTTGTTCTTTGTCATATTTTTATTGGAGTTGAGTAGAGCTTTGAAACTCTCTCTAGATAAAACTACGCCATGATCTATTTTTGTTTCAGTTGGTACTGTTAACGGTACCTCTTGCCTTTTTTCCAACATTGGCACTGGTTTAATAAGTTCTTCTTGATCCCATTCAGCTTGATCTTCGTTAATTTGGTTTACATAGCCAAGTATATTATCAAACAGGTCATTATCATCACCATCTATCAAGGTATGATCAATGTCTATGATTTTCTTTTGAGCCCAATCAAATCTACCAAATTCATCGACATTCTTCAGGTCTAACCATTGTTCTAAATCTTCTGGTAGCTTATAATTATCTGGTAAAAAATTCATTCCCTTCATTTGTAATTTATTTAAATAGGGATATAAGTTTGAATACCAGGTTGTTGTATGTTGTAGAAGCACCATACTCATTGACCACAGCCTACTCAATAGTGCATATGGTAACAAGCTCATCCAGTGACTCTCCCCTCTCTTGATCCTGTCCAAATACAACACTGCTGCTTGTTTGGAACAAACACAAACCCTCAACATTATTTTGGAAAAAGCCATAACTCTTAATAACACAAATTCCAGCATCTGCCTTGTTGGTAAATACAAATCCTCATCACTCTCGGTTGGCAGAGTCAACAAAAAGTTTTGAATGTCTTTCAAGAGGTTTAAAGCCAGGTATTTCTTCAGAGCTGTGTTTACTTTCTTTAAATTCCTATAGCCTATATCATTGCGGAATTTCTTATCATATTTATATAAAAATCTTGAACAAATAGCACTTTCTTTGTGTAGAGGTGACTGCTTAGATAACACTTTAACTATGTTATTAAATACATGTTTTAATGCTGATACATCTGAAATTAATCAAACTACTTTATTAGTATAGTTATTGTATACATAACACACATTTTCTGCATATCTAGCCAGTCTAGTTTTCAAGATAATAAGGTGAGAAAATTAATGACTGAGAACATGTTGAGCCAAAACTGGATCATGGATTGACATGGATGGCCTAGAATCATCATTTTTTATCATATTTACAAAGTTTTTGAATTTGTAACCAACAACCTCTTACCAAATTTGTTTACACATAAAAACATGTTTACTGGTGGTGGCAAAAGGGCACTGTTCCATGGCTCTAACATTGTTATAACAACTTGTCTTAATTCTAAGAATTTCATATATTCAGGTACATAACATAACCTCTAAGATCAAGATTTTCTTTTGACACTGTTTTAGGCATGGGCAAAAAATATCGATATTTTTCCATTCAATTATCGATATATATCGTCGATATTTTTAGTCGCGATATATCGATATTTAATTTTTAGTTTAGACTATCGAATTCGTATCAAATTCGATATTTTTTTTACGCAATTTTGGTTGCGTGTTTTTAATGTTATTACAATAGATTATCCTTGCATGCTCCTCGCGTATTGTTAACTTAAAAAATCTCGCCACAATCGTTATTAAATGCAATAATGCAATTTGAGACTACTGGTAGCGTGCACGAAAACACAAATTCTATTAAACTATCAGTGTAAGACGAATATGACCTTGAATTAACAAGCAACTAACAATTTTCGGATTCTTTTTTTCAACAAATCAATCACAAAACTTAAAAATATATTTAGGCTCGAGCATTAATAAAAAATACTATTTTCTTCTATTGTTTATTACGAAGTTTGATCGCTTTGGAAAACTGACGATATATAGATATTTTTCACTCGATAATTATCGATAGTGTTTAAAAATATCGATACGATAAATATCGATATATTTTTTCACTTGTCCATCCCTACACTGTTTTCTTTCACCATTGACATTATGGACTGGAAATACCATTGACATATAAAAGTATGGACTGGAAATACCTACAAAAAAAGAATGCATACCTATAACTCTTGTCGCATAAAATGACTGCCATTGCTAGGGATGTATCAATCAAGGGACATACGCGTTACTATAACGAGTATCGATTTAAGATTTTTTCGAGTATCGATACGTTTGGATCAAACCTAATATTAAGTACTTACTTAAAGTTCATTGTAATTGTAAAAACAAAACGACTTGACGTGGACACTTGGACAGAATGTGTCTGTCACGATGTATTACTTTACTCTATGATTCTTATCCTGAATGTAATCTTCTAATTTGTAACATGCTTGTTTAAAAAGGGTGCATTAAGTAAAAGTTTTAAATTTTATTTCATTTAATTCTCTCTCTCGCTCTCTATACCCGATGTATTAATTTACTCTATACCTGTCACCTTGCTCGCGGCTACAAGCGCTCATCTAAGCAACTCAATTTGTAAAATCATGGCTTGAACTACGGTCTACTCGAGTAACTCGACTAACTAACTAACAGTAACGAGTTCAATATCTCAACTCACCCATCACTTTCACTACACTAGATTGCCGGCAATCAAATACATACCTACGATACCGAACCGATAAGGAATATTATTTTGGATTATAATTATGTTCGTATAAAAGCTATTTTAACTTTACTTAGTTTTACAGAATTTCGTGAAAAATACGCTAAACATTCATTTATTTCATTACTGTTTTAGATAAGCTTTGTTAGCCACAATATGCCTAAACATAAGAAGCAAGAAAGTTCAAGCAGTTCTGATAGTGATGATGGTCCTGTCGACGTAAGTTTCCAATTCCTTCAAATTTTATGTAGCTAAATCTTCTGGGGTAAAACTTGGGAATACATTATAAAGTTTCTAGACAATAATTACGTCCACGTTATTATTACACGTGTAAAAGCAAATGGCCAACTTTCGAAGCTGCACCTCAATTTGCGACCATTTTACTGATAAACTCTTTATTTTTCCTTGGATAGCAAAACGAATGAGTATTATTAGAGTAGTTTTCATGGGCACTGACTATAAATTTAATTATGATGATAGTCAATCCAACTCAAGTATTAAAGTTGTAAAAAAGTTATTGTCAGTCTGCATCCTACTAATTATTATAATAATATATAATGATTCTAAATTTTAATTCAATATGAGTAATGAAAGTTTCGATGTTTCCTCACAACATCAGTAGCACAGGTACATTTTGGTAGATGCTTTCTAAATTTTGCAAGTACTCATATGTTTATCTGTGAATTGTACACTTCTCATGCCAACTTTGTTTATTTAATTTTACTTGTTTAGAAAATGCATACCTAGCTTTACAGATATTACTGTTACTCTTAGGTAAACACAAAAGTTTTGAACAAAACTTTAAAAAATGTTCCTTTTGGATGGTACTTCATAAATGTTCTATCATCTAGTGTGCCAGACTACTGTTTCCGTTCAAATATGAGTGCAATAGGTAAACATAACAGAATTGGATTGATTTTTCAATATTCTGATTTGCTATTTGCAGAGAAACCCACCTGCAGAGAAGAAAGCCAAAATGGGCAGCAGAACAGAGGATAAAGAGCCAACATGGGTTTTACAAGGAAAGAAATTAGTTAAAATCAGGGAATTCAAAGGAAAGGTATATGTAGATATAAGAGAGTTCTATGAAAAGAATGGAGATCTGTTACCTGGCAAGAAGGGAATTAGCATGACCCCTGAGCAATGGAAAAAACTCATGTCATTGGGTGATGAAATAAATGAAACGCTTAGTACATTATGTTGAGATCAAAATGTTTATTGTTGTTCCTAATAAATGTGTGAGTTATCATAAAACAATAATTGTTTGTTTTAATTTATGTATAGTTGCCTGTTATATAAATAGGTATCTGTTGCTTTACCGTTTAACTACATAATGAATGTTATATATGTTATGCATGTTGAGAATTATTATATTAAAATTATTATTAGATAGAACATTATGTATGTATGTAAATCGGGCTGGTTTCCGCAAACTCACGACTAGGCGCGTATTTTGCGTGTAGGTGGGACAAATGTGTCATTCGATCCACCCCAGCTCCCCAAGGAAGGCCAGCAAAGCCTTGGTGTTGCTAACTATCTCATAGAGGGTACCTGGGTTTCCGAAGTACTTAGCCCTGTAATTCGCGACTACCAGGTAGCTCAGAAGCAGATGTGCTGCTGTCTCCTCCTCCATGCAGGCTCTGCAGAGCGGGCTGTCAGTGACTCCTATGACAGAGGCGTTTATTAAAAGACCCGTGGTCAGTTGTGACGGCTGTGACTGTACGTTACTATTGTTTGGTCAGTCTTAGGGCTTGTTTCGTGAACCGTCCGTCGATAGAGGGAACTGCCTCTTTGATCTGCCTGCACTCACCATGGTTAGCTCATAGGTCGTGATGTTTGTCTCTAGTACGTTTCCTTACCAGATTGCGTAAATAAACGAAAGGGAGTGGTATGTACGAAGGGTTCGGCTTATCCATTGAAATGCTATAACTAATGTTCAAGGATCAGACTTTTCGTTTAGAAGTTACTAGCGACCTGCCCCGGCTTCGCACGGGTGTAATGTAAATACTAGTATTTCCTTTACTATAATATGCATGTATTATACATATAAACCTTCCTCTTCAATCACTCTATCTATTAAAATAAAAAAACCACATCAAAATCCGTTGCGTAGTTTTAAAGATTTAAGCACATATTTAAGATTTAGTCGTGACGGGAAAGTACGATTCATTTAAAGAGTCACAATAAAGCTTATAGATAAGAATCAGAATACCTTACGATATGATCAGTGCTGTGATATTTATTTTTAAATATCGCAGCATATACATATGTATTTGGCAGTCGTTACGAATTGTCAGAAGCCAGTAAATCTGACTCCAGTCATGCCAAGAAGTGACGTGTTACCCAATTAATGGGTTGAGAAATATAGACGAACGTGACAAATAATTTTGTATTTTTCTATAGGGGAGCAGTAGTGACCGAGTGGTAACGGCCCCGACTTACGAATTGTAGGTACGCGCATTACTTTGTGTAATTTATTTCATCACCACTGCTCTTAAAACGGTGAATGAAAACATCGTGAGGAAACCGGCATGTCCGAGAACCAAAAATTCGAAGACATGTGACATTCACCAACCCGCACCGGGCCCGCGTGGTGGATTTCTTCAATAAGTTGGCAGAATTGATTGAGTGCATAAGGTCAAGTATTAGGCGTCTAGAGGTTAGAATGGTCGTTGCTCAGCTGTCAAAGAAAAGGTTCGAACACCTTGTTGTCTTTGCAACTTACTGAAATGCCATGGCGGGCTGGACTCCCGCCATGTACCTGCAATATGCACACAAACAACGTCCCTCATGCTTGATGTTTGCTTACACTATCACAAGCTAGTGTAAGATGTTTGCTTACACTCTGCTTGGGGCCTAACCTCGACAAAGACGTTTTACAATAAAATTACGACTAGTCTTTGATTACGACTGAGGACTTTAAAGGGAAAAAGTAACTAAACAAATTAAATAAAATCCTTTATTGACAATACAAGACTTGAGATGTAGATGAGGCAGAGTCGCTTTACAGTTCCCACCCTTTGGTTTAAAACCTCTAGGTTTACGTAACAATAACTATTAAAATAAAACAGGTACAATATTGAGCAACCCTCACTTTAAAATACCAAAGATGTTTTAGGGCGAAAACATTACAATTATTTTTATGATGTAGGTAATACTTTTCCATTGTTATTTTTGTGCCTATAATGCAAGATGAAACAATCAGGCATGATTTTTTTTAATTGGTAGGTATTGCAGTGTAGGCATGGGCAAAAAATATCGATATATCGAAATATCGATATTTTTCCATACAATTATCGATATATATCGTCGATATTTTTAATGGCTATATATCGATATTCGATATTTATTTTAGAGTATCGAATTCGTATCAAATTCGATTATTTTTTACGCAATTTAGGTTGCGTGTTTTTAATGTTATTAGGATATCTTTGCATGCTCCTCGCGTATTGTAAACTTTAAAAAATCCCGCCTAAATCGTTATGAAATGCAATATAGCATTAAGAATTTAAGACTATTGGTAGCGTGCAAGAAAATACTAATACTATTAAGCCATCAGTGTAAGACGAATATGAACCTGAAGTTAACAGACAATTAAAAATTTTCGGTTTTTTTTTTCAACAAATCAATCACAAAACCTAAAAAATGTTAAATATAATAAATTGTTTAAGCTCGAGCAATAATAAAAAATACTATTGTTTATTACGAAGACTGACGATATATCGATATTTTTCCCTCGATAATTATCGATACTGTTTAAAAATATCGATACGATAAATATCGATATATTTTTTTCATTTGCCCATCCCTATTGCAGTGTCATGCACACAATTTGTTGATCCCTGTAAGCTTTATAAGCTGTTTCGTTCATCGACACGGTATTTTCAGAAGCCTTAGTACGAGTTTTTATAAGTATCGCGTTTACATAAACGACAATTTGTATTGAAACTGGATACGCGGTGAGAAATCAAAAACGGAATACGTTTACTCGTTTGATTTTAGAGATTTTATGAAAGCCTCTGGTTCTTATTGAATCGTTTTGGCCCTAAAACTTGATAAGATTTACGGTACATAGTTGTACTGCTTGAAAAGTATAAATTATCTAGTACAAACTAGCGAAAAGGAAACTAAACATGTTATATCCATCACAAAACATTGGAATATACTCATACCTTGTCCCACAAATAAAAATATCAACAATATTGTATATAAAGGAGGAACGCGTATATCAACCTGAGATTTGGATTTCAGATCATTATTAAGTGTACCTAACAATATAACATTACATGCTATGTATAACATCGAGTTTATCAGACAAGAAGACGAGTATATAAAAATACATGTACACTAGACACCTACTACTTAACCTAAGAAGTATTTAATTTGATAAAATTGACTAAATTTAAATCTAAATGGAAACATTTGGCATGAAATTACACATCTATTGTATGACATATACTATGGCATGAGTAACAATTTATTACCTAATAAACTTGACTAGCGTTACTAGTAACGTTGCAATTTAATCTATAAGGACTAAAAGTTCTTAAAATTTAATTTTCAATAAATGCCCGCCCAATATTTTTACAAACGTTGTAACACAATACTAATATTTACCCTGGATTAAAATAATATTTACAAGACTTAAAAAATTAGAGCAAGAAAATCCATCGCGAATATTGCATGAAAATCAATTGATTTCGTTTCTTGGTCCTCAGTTTATAGTACTAATATATTTAAAATATCACTCAGAAAATAGTATTGGTTAAATTAGTAATAATATGATAAATGCTTGCTTCACACGGTATGTTTGATTTTAAAAATCAAAATTAATTAGGGCCTAAATTTTTGCTACTCTAACATACTAAAGAGCTGCTAGTACTACAAAACAGTAGTTTTTGTAAAGGTACGCGTTCACTTCATAATAACTCATAACGATCAAAACTTGTCGCATTCAATTTGGACAAGGTAAATCGGAAGTCGTTAGGCAAGAAATGTCTAAGAAGTGTGGGTAGTTAAAAAAACTTTTCAACAATAATATAACTTATCATTAGAAGTTAGTCGGCTCTTCACGTGACCAGCTGGCTTTATCTTTGGTCAAAGAATTGCATTGCCATTGCAATAGAATTGCCATTCAACATGGCAATGCTGCCAGTGATCTGGGCTCTTTTCTCTTTAAAAACGATGTAGACGAGTTTTTAATGCCCTATGAGTTCTTCCCCGCCCCTTATTAGCTTGTATAAACTATTACATAATAAGTTTGTATTTATCTGTAAAAAGTATGAAAAGCAAAAAAAAAATAACCAAAAAACACCAATAAAATAATCTGCTCGATTTGCATCGGCAATACTTGGCATAAATAATGATATTACCAGCTGTTAGTACATGATCGCATACCTTTATATCTAAATACAACCACAATACAAGAGTATACGGTACAGTCTACAAGAGTATACAGGTAACACTTAACCATGAGCTGGACTACCGTAGTACAGAGTTTCAGTACACACGAGGGCAGCTTCTGGTTTTGTTACCACTGACAAGCAGCCTACGGTAAATCGGGGTGGATAAAAAAGTAGGGGTGAATAAAAACGAAACTTTGATTGGAATTTTCACCTTATTTAAATATTGTTTGCAGCAATGAAGAACTCCAATTTTCTAATCAATTAACTTTATTTTTTAAATGGATGCTTTATAAGAAAACATTAATATCCCACTAAAAGTGTCGTTTTTATTCACCCCTGCTTTCTATCCACCCCGTTTTACGGTACTGTACTTATTATTGTAATATTTCTGCTATTTATTCACAACTTCCAGTCGGAATCTATTAATAAAATAACTTATTTAATCTTTGGTTTGATATGGAAACATTCAATATTGAAATGTTCACACATTTCCTGCACCTGGAACAAAACAAATAAATAAATATTATTGAGCAGAATTGTTTGTGTATTTATTTTAAAACTTTATGCACTAGTAGAAAAGGATTTCTCTCGAAAGATCTGGTCCGCGGGGTCGCTGGGCACAGGCCTGCTTATTCTCGATCTACTTTCCTATGAGTACGGCTACGAGATCAGGCTTTCTTTACCAAACATTTTTTTTAAGGAATTAGCGAGTTTTTTTTAGAAGAGTTTTAGGTTTCGCGAACGGGTTTGCCGTACAAATGAAAGCTTTGTATGGGCATGCCCGTCCGTGCTGGATGATCATAATTACACCGAGTGTTAAACTAGCCATAAGCTGCTGCGGTCGCTTTATATACTAGTGAGTGTACGCAGCATGGACAGTATTCATACGTCGGGACGTGGAGCAGAAGATGCGGGACCGTGCACGAGCCGGTACAACGACCAGCGCCCGGCCTTCGTACTACATGTATGTCACCGGATATTGGCAAACTCCAGGCGACCTATTAAATAAAAAAAAAAAAAAAAGCCCTTTTATTTCCTACTAGTTATTTTAAATTATCTTAAGTTTATTTACTAAAATTATATGTGTAATTTAAACTACAACTTGCAGGAACCCCATCATTGGGTGAAGGCCTCCTCCAAAGATGCCCAGTTGTCTCTATCTTGTGCTATCTGTTTCCAGTTTGGCCCGGCTGTCCTTTTGATCTCGTCGTCCCAGCGTGTCACTGGTCTTCCTCTGCTCCTTTTACCCGGATGTCCTTTCCAAAAAGTCACTTTTATGGTCCATCTCTGGTCTTTAAGCCTTGCGACATGACCAGCCCATTTCCACTTAAGTTTTTGTGCGTAATTCAATGCGTTTGTTGCTTTGGTTATTGACCTTATTTTTGTGTGTCGTATTTTGTCTAATTTCTTTATTTTAAGCATGCTGCGCTCTAGTCCTCTTTGACAAGTAGTGATTAGATTTTTTATTTTTGAAGTGAATTTCCACGTCTGGCAACCGTACGTTAAACTTGGTAGAAGGCTGGTATTCATAACTTTCGTTTTGATGGTAATAGGAAGATTACTTTTAAAAATTTCTTTTAAATTTCAATACTTGTTCCAAGTTTGTTGTATTCTTCTTTTCACTTCCAGTTCATTATTTTTCCGATCAAAACTAATTTTCTTCCCTAGATAGATGTATGAATCTGTATATTCGAGTGGCACTCCATTTATTGTTATTAATTTCCTCCCGCTATTTGTCATTGCCATAGTCTTAGAGAGATTCATTTTTAGACCCACCTTGTCACTAGCTAAATGTAGAGTTTCCATCATTTTCTGTAGCTGGGTGCTGGATTCTGATAGCAACACTAGGTCGTCTGCGAATCTCAAATGACTTAGGTATTCGCTATTTATATACAGGCCTGACTTTCTCCAATTGATCTTGCTGATGATAGCCTCGAGGATGGCTATAAATATTTTTGGAGATAAGGGGTCACCCTGCCTAACGCCTCTTTCTATAGCAAAACTTGGTCCGAGAGTTTCTAGCTTTATTCTGCCCTTATTATTTTTATATATGCTTTTGATGACATTTATATATACGTCTTCTACTCCCTGTTGTTTTAGGCTTTCCCATATACTTGAGTGTGTTACCGTATCAAAAGCTTTTTGATAGTCGATATACGCTATGTATAGCGGTCTTTGTTGTTCTTGGTACTTCTCTATAATTAATTCTAGTGTGTGTATATGGTTAACTGTAGAAAATCCTTTCCTGAAGCCTGCTTGTTCTATCGGTTGTTTTAATTCCAGTGTGCTACTGATTCTATTATTTATAATTGTAGAGAAGAGTTTGTAGAGGCTCGGTAGCAGGCTTATTGGTCTGTAGTTGCCAATATCTTTTGGGTCACCCTTTTTATAGATAAGTATGATGTCTGATTCAGACCACTGTATGGGTGTTTCAGAATTTTGTAGTATTAGATTAAATAGTTCCACTAATGGTCCAGCTAGTGTTTTGTGTGCCAGTCTCAATACTTCATTTGTGATGTTGTCCGAACCAGGGGTTTTTTCTAATTTTAAGTTTTTCATTACTTCTATGATCTCCATTTCATCCACTGGTTTTATATGGCTGTTGTTCTTACTATCGATGACGTTTGAGATTTTATTGTTTTGAATCGTATCACTGTACAATTTCCTATAGAAGTCTGATGCCGCGTTGATAATGTCAGTGCGTTTGCACAAAGTTTTGTCCTGTTTTCTTAGTCCTTCTATCCAAGGCGACCTATTATGACGTCTTAAATCCATCATGATTTCTGTGTCAGAGAGAGACGGAGTTACACAAGACGAATAGCACTATCTCTTTCCCTCACACGAATCATGATAACATTGGCACTTCGTAATACGGGCACAGGGCAGGGCTCCGCCGCACGTACCACTTTGGTGCCGTAGTAGATGTGCGCCGCGGAGCTCGCGAGGCACAGCGCGGCCAGCAGCAGCAGCTCCGTGCCGGCGCTGACGGCGCCGCCGAACACCATGCACATGACGAGCGCGTACGGCAGCAGCAGCGCGTTGAACGCCTCGCAGCGCGTGTCGCTCATCTGACTCACTATGAGCCGACACTGGAAACGTAAACGGGAATGTCAGAATGCACTATAGTCGACACCAATTAAATGTGCTATAACGGTCATTGACCCACCTACATTTATTGACAACCTTAATTCTTAAAACAGAAATAATTAATTAATGCTATATTGAATCGACATCCATCGTGATCCTTTATATTTACTAATAATGGAAAACGATTCATTTTTTTTTGTCCATGTTCCTACGAAGAGATATCAAGGGAAGGGCAATGACCTTTATTGCACATTTATCTAGTGTCAACCATAGTTATGGTCGTGCTATCCTGATCTAGGCATGTACTTAGAGAGTTCAGTTGGGTTGCTTTGTCCCAAAGACTATCAGAATCTATTTTGCCCCTGGGCCATAACTTTGGCCCAAACTTTTAATCACAACATGCGTTCCTATATACCTATTATCGAATTAGGGCCAAATTAACCAGAATTTACTTTAGCGCTTTTTCCCCTGTCTTGCCATTTTTTGTCACCACCATCATCACCAAGATGAAATTCTTATATTGAAATCTAACGTAGGCAAAACGACGTAAGATTTGATTTCATCAATGACTATCGACTCGCATGCCTTTGAATTTTTAAATAGAAATAATATTGCAAAGGAATACTTATAAAGATTTAGTGTTAGTCAATGGTATTTAGTGTAATTACATTCTATCAAATGTAGTCTCATTCAAAATATAAATATATCTAGACAATGTCACTCTCGCATTTTTTAATAATTTTCTAGTTAGAATACGTTTTAAAGTCACGGCCAAGTTTGGAAACACCCTTCAAACTAGTCCAAGAATATATTATTATGTTCCTCTTAAAACATCACCAGGCAGACTTAAGCTTTTCTAGTGTGGCAAAAATTCAATCAGTCAACTCAGTATGTTGCAGTCCCCTTCGTGTGTGCTACGACAACCAATCACTCTCTCAATGGCTGAGGCAAATTATATGAAAAAAAACGGTTGTATTTTTTTCATATAATTTGCCTCAGCCATTTTTCTAAGGCCGTCGTTTCATCAAACTCATTATACAATTTTCACTGCCCAGCTTTTTCTTAACCATTTCCCGGTTGGGTTCCACTCTAACTGGATGCATCAGTACCGGGATTTTCAATGGAGCGACTGCCTATCTGACCTCTACCTCCCAGTAACTGGATATCACGATATGCTTTGGCAAGATTAGTGTCAGATTCTGCCAAAGATCTACAAATGACAGCCGGGACCGACAGATTAACGTACTTTCAATACGAACGAGTCTCGGTGTAGTGGATGGTCACCCATCCACGGACCGATCGAGCGTCGCTTAATCTCGAAGATCGATCCGTGCGGCTGTTAATATTCAGCTTCGAGCACCATGACATATACAAACTTACATTAATATTAGAGAAGATAGTCCCGGTGAGTACGTAGAAGATCCTGGGCGCTCGGTTGATGATGTCGTTGGGCGAGTACATGGCCCACAGCGAGCTCAGCACGAAGAAGATGAACAGCGGCACCAGCGGCCGCACCGCCTCGCCGAACGGGCGCAGCTTGCCCGTGCCGTCGCGGTACGACCTGCGGGTACAACCATGTTACGGGGTGCACTTGAGTAAACTCCATAGCCTATAGCCGAAGGGGCATTCAATTTCTATATAATTATGTAAAATAAGTTATCTTTTGAAAGCTGCACCGGAGACTGAAAAGTTGTGTCGAAATTAGTGGGAAATGGCATGTGATGCAGAGAAATCAAAAGGCAAAGATTAGACGGATGGATAGTATGAAAAATAATAAATATTACAAGAAACGAGGTGCGTATCGAGATGACGGCGAATATTCCCTTGATATTCTCTATTGCATAAGAACAGGGTTATGATTCATATATCTTTTTGTGGTACCAAACATGAAAACAGTGTTACGAGTTTTTTTCATACCTTGTATGAACCTTTATGTAAGAACTACCACGCTGATTCGAAGAAGTTGTTAATATGCTAGGAGGTGCAAGTGTTTGACGGGAGGGGAAAAACTAACACCACCATATTTAAAAAAAAAAAAAACCTTGATCCTTGGCTAAAGGACTGAAACCAAAACATCCGAGATATCTTTAATGGTCTACAAACTTACAAAGCCATTGAGCCTTGAAATCAACTGTTACAACCCAGCGCTGGGTACGCCACCATTGCGGCATTAAATACCTCTTTGAGGAGTGGTTGGAGAGACGCCCCACCTCACCTCACCTTCCGCCTGACGCAGGTGCTCACCGGACACGGCTGTTTCGGGAGGTACCTGTGTCGGATCCAGCGGGAGGACTCGTCCGGGTGTCAACACTGTGTGGATCGGCCGGAGGACACGGTGGAGCATACGGTGGAGGTCTGCCCTACTTGGGCGGAGCAACGTTGTGTCCTTGTATAATATTTTTTGATAATATCTTCTACCTGCAGATTTCAGGAAAACCTATAAGAAGTACAGATTTGATGTTCTGGCCAAACAACTGTGTCACTCACTTGTAAATATTCCACAAAATGACAGTCTGGCTGGTGAGCATGGCGGAGAAGTACAGCACGAACTCGAACACGACGCCCGGCGCGATGCCGCCCGGCAGAGGAATGTGCCACGCTTCCGGCCCGAACACTGACGTCACCAGCAGCAGGATACAGGAGCCCTGCGACCAACCCGAGCGTTACTGAATTAATAAGTCATCAATATCATCATTTCAGCCGAAAGCGCTGATAAACATAGGCCTCCGCCCGCGTATCTTCACATTTGCGCGTCCTGTGCGTCTCTCATCCAGCGGATTCCCGTGGTCTTCACCAGATGCACGAACCATCATTTGGAAGGCTGCGTCAACGCTGCGTGCTGCACTCTAGAACCTATCGACGTCATCGGCTATATGTCCTACGAGCAATGTGCCCTGATCATTGCCACTTAAGTTTAGCGATTCTTCGAGCTATATCGGTAACTTCGGTTCTATAAATAAGTAAATAAATCCAAGTAAATTAACGCTAGCAACCGTTAAGTCCCACGAATTTGGTTGAAAATACCAGAATTCAGTGACTGATAAGTGTGGAGGCGCTCTTAGTGTTTGTTTGGCACCTAAGTTACTTATCTATTAACAGAAGGCCTTTCACCGAGCCGCTCACTTCGAACCTTTGAAACCTTTGAACCGATGAAATGGTATGTAAGTATTCAATATATGATGACTTACAATCATGGTGAAGTCGTATCCCCATGGCAGGAACATGACACCAGTGTTGTACTTCTCCCAATGCGTCAGGTAAAAGTTGAAGAAAATGTTCCAGATCAGGAACTGGAACCGAAGCGTGCTGACTTCATCCCTGAAATTAAACAATATTATGATTTTATTTCATTATATTTAAAACCATGATGATTGATTTCGATAAAAATCATACGATCGATTGGGCCAGTGTCTAAAATGATAATAGTGTGTCATAATGACATGTTTATCAAAATAGCCAATGCCATTGTGCCTTCACTTGAGACCTATAATTATCTTACTACACACGCGGTGCGTATGTGGTGTCACCCCACAAATGGAGCCAGACCCCAAAATAATTATGGGTTGTGACTTTCATTCTGGTGACAAACCAACCTTGGCATCGAAACCAATTTTTCGAAACGGGAGCTCCATTTATGGCGCAGAGATATTTCAGGAATGTTGTAACATCACGGTTTGTTAAAGAGAATATGGACTATTTGTCCACAAATACTGGTGTAAGTATTGATGAGACCATTAGAATTTGTGTACTAAAGCGAGTTTGAAAATTTTCGGATACGTTTGATTTTCTTTTTAATATCAATCAATCATTTATTTCTTTAAAATCATGGGTTTAGTACATAGGCG
The DNA here is from genome assembly GCA_905332915.2 of Hecatera dysodea. Classification (NCBI taxonomy): domain Eukaryota; kingdom Metazoa; phylum Arthropoda; class Insecta; order Lepidoptera; family Noctuidae; genus Hecatera; species Hecatera dysodea. The sequence goes on from HG995294.1 coordinate 15,285,942, forward strand.
TTTTTATAGTAAACTTCTCCATATTTTATCACATGGGCAAGCAAAGATTTACAATTCAAAATAAAAAATAAGTGGCAGATAATTGGAATTACAGTATAAAATATCAGCGTCGTCACAGCAAAAAACAGCATCAGTTATTGAATCATCATTTAAAAATCGTCAGTCATGTAATAAGTTTTCATAATTCATCTAGCGCAAGTCATATTTTCTGTTACATGTGAGTGGGCAATACCAAAAAATCTTGTTATAGTGCGTTTTTACATGTTACTTGACATAATTGATTGATTTATTCAGTCCGTATTGGATTTTTCCTGATAGGTTTAAATAGATGAGGGTAACCCTCATCTATTTAATGATGAGGGTAACCCTCATCTATTTAAAGTTTAAACCTATCAGGAAAAATCCTCACACAAAGCCGTTATAATAATATAGAATAGAATAGAATACTCTTTATTATGTACACCATACAAGTTACAGAAAATATATACAAAGAAAAAAAAATATAAACATAAACAAGGCAAAGTTAAAAAAATAACGATTTAAAATAAGGAACACAGCTATCAGTCGTCCTTAAGGTCGCTCATTGACCTGATACATCGCTTCTGCAGTCTAAACACTAGCTCCCCATCATTGGACTACCCCAGAAAATAATACTATCCCACAAAACAGAGTCAACCAGTTCATGGTACGCTGTCAGAACAGCCTGACTTTTAACTTTCTTTGAGAATTGAAAGAGCTTTTTTCGACTTTACATTTTTACATAGTTCTTCATCATTATGTTTCCATGTAAGTTGGCTGTAAATGTCTAAAACGTAGCCTATTAGCTTTTTCAATATCACATCCCTCGTAGGCTGAAAGCTGGCATTTGGATTTTCATGGCGTTGATAAAATTGCATGATCTTTTTTCCAGGTTTGTAACCAAATTATTCTTATCTAACCAATGTATAATGTCACTTAAGCAAGAATTCTTATAATTAGTGTTAGTTAATTCCATCATACATAGTACTGTTATCTGTGAAAAGAACATTTTGTTGGGTGTTGCATTCGGGAGATCATTGATAAATCAAAAATAGTAGCGGACCCAATACACCTTGTCTGTCTGGTATCCAAACTTATTTGGAAGAAACTTTATTGACTGATTTCGATTTTAATTGATGCGAGAAAGCGCAGTAATTAAGACAGATATGAATGTAAGAGCAAAACAAAATTGCTAACACTCACTCCGCTTCGGATACTTTTGATTATTATTAATACTCAAATAGAATTAACTTAATTACCAATGCACATAAGCACAAAAAATAAGAGAGTATAGAATGAGTGGAGACATGCTTGCACTATGAAAAATCAAATTACTATGCCTATCCCTTTGAACAGGGAATATGTTCACATGGTTGGCGCAGTGGTTGAGTGATTGGCTGCGGCGGCGGCGCCACGTGTCGTGGGTTCGATTCCCGCACGGAACAAATATTTGTATGAACTACAGATAGTTGTTCCGGGTCTGGCTGTTTGTGTATGTGAGATTGTATGTTTGTGAACGCACCCACAACACAGGAGAAAATCCTATTGTGGGGCAAAGTTCTTTTAATAAAAAAATAATAATAACAAGTTTAACACTTTTTTAACAAAAAAAAATAACAAGTTTTACAATAAAAATTAATTTTAAGTACGACAAGTAGCGAGTAACATTTGAAATGTTATTTTTTCGTGTTCACTTCCATTGAAACAATAAAAAACATAGATATACCAAACGTCAACTCTTTCTAATATGCGTAAAATGACTGTAGTTGAAAACTGATTGACATAATATATTCTCATCAGAAAACTAGACGTGATGGATTACCACAAATATTAGCGATTTTTTTTTATGACACATCGGATTTTAAATCATCTATAATATAAGTAGGTACTAAAATCGTGTAGACAGTGCGATGCGATGGAATCGCAGTCTCGTTAAATACCTAGATCTGTTCTGGTAGGTAACTTTTTTTTTTTTGGATGGGATATCATCAAATGACCCCTCCCGCCCTGGGTGGAGCGGTAGGGAGTGTCAGACTTTTACTGACTAAAACCCACCCGTGCTCCTCCATGTGCCCTTTGCGTTCCAGGGCCGCGGTAACTCTTTCGAACAAATTCCGCAACCCTAGCAGGCACCGACCCTATGGGGCCCCGTCCCTGGTGCTGACGGCTCCTTGAGGCGCGCGTGAAGCACAACGCGTCGTCGACTCAGCCTGGTATCGGACGGCGAGCCACCCACGCTCACCGTCCACAGGCATCAGCCACTGCGCGATAGCACAGCGGCCGACTTGTCTCTGGAGGAGGCCGCAATGGGACCATTACTGGCACTCCATTTCAGCCCCCTCCCGAGTACCGTCTGGTATATCTACTTGTCAGCAGCGACAACGTCGTACAGGGTTGACAATCTTAGTAGTAGCAAATAGGAAATTTATACTACTTATTCAAGTTGACCGCACAATCATGCATTATGCCTATGGGTATGATAATAAGCTGATAAGGGAAACGGCCATGGGGAAATTTTATTGTCATAACATAACTGATACCGAGCCGATTTTTGTTTGCCAGTTCATTGTTGAGAATGTTCTCACTAAGTGGTTATAAATTATAATAAAAGCACAATGCTGGAAAATTTCCTCTGCAAAGTACAAGGAACTTTGTATTTTAGGGTTCCGTATGTCAAAGAGAAAAATCGGAATCCTTATAGGGATCACTTGTGTGTCCGTCACGACCAACGACCATACAGCCAATCAACGCCTAAACAGGCGACCGATGAGACACTTCAGACTTATAGATCTGATGTATGTAGATTGTTACTCAAGAGTTTCGAATTAGTTTGGACCAGTTCTGTGAACCGTAAACACTTCCGCCTTATTTAATAAAAAAAGGGAAAATAAATATTAAAATTATACTGTGTATAATATGTTGGTGTCATAACAACAGTAATTTACCGGTACACCGGTAATTTAATATTTACTGATATAACTTACTGACTTTATTTTCTGATATAATTTGTCGGAGTTAAACTTTGAACCCTGACCTGCGTTAATGTCTTTCATTCAATTAGTGATGTACCAAATCCAAATACTAGATAACTAGATCTATTATTGAAAAAGCAAAAAATATTAATACTATTTAACGTTAGAAGATTTTTTATAGCCAGCCAAATAAAAGTATCCTATAGGTTTTTGGTATACTTCCCGTTGACCTTGAATAATGAAATTTGGCATGAACTAAAGTCTTTTATTAGGTAACGTATAAGTACTAGGAAAAAATCAAGACTCCATTCCCTTAATAGACTATGTCTATACGAGTTTGTACGGAACCCTCGATGCGCGAGACAGACTCTTACTAGTCCGGATATTTTTTTTAATTTTAAAATCCTCCACTTAAGTGTGTAAAACTAAAACTAACAATACAAATGAATTAATATTTAATTTAGTTTTCATAGAATATTTCCGGCATGCAAGTGACAGTTAAATTTTGAAGTGTTTGTTCAATAGTCTTGTGGTTTCCATCTCACTTACCAGAAGTATTCTGTGCAAGTAAAACAACGATTTAAGATGTGTGATCTAGGAATCGCAAGTTAATTAATTATGTAAAATTGTTGATTGTTTAGTGAATGCTTAGGTCTCGTTTTTTTTTTTTCATGTTATCTTGTTTACTTTACGTAGTTTGAATGCAAGCTATACGGAAATCACTTACCATGCTAGTCATCATTTTATCTAAAATTATCATAAAGCCTGCCGCGGTTTGAATGTATTTTTTTTTTCAAAATTTTCTTTCATAAGAACCTTTTTCTGACAATGACACACATTAAAAAGTAGCAAAATTAGTTCAGCTGTTCATGGGTGATGCCATGACAAAGCAAAATAGGGATCCATTTATATACATGTGGGATCGTGTGGTGAAATAAAAGAATCACTTCTTCACTAAACTGTTTATTTTAATCGAAATTGAAATATATTTCTTAGATCGTAGCTCAAACACGTCTGTCTTCCTTCCTACTTTTTACACCGACCCGCCATATTCCTTTTTTCCATCCCTCTCCCTTTCACTCTAATACCCTTTCACTCACACCTATGCGTACGCTCTGTTTCACTCATCATTCAATCCACATACACATGTATATGTATAGATTTAATACCTATACTTAGATAGGCCGCGTCGAATTACCAAAAGAACCATCTTTAAATAATAATAAAAAAAAGATTGTAATAACTAATAAATCTTCTATCGGCAATATTACCCGTTTATCTACTTACTCACAAAAGCGTGTTGTGATATGCTAACTAAACCTATGGCCTGATTTGTGATAACAATATAATAAGTAGCGACAAATACGACTACAGCGTCAGTGGAGTAACCGGATCTACACATTTTTCAAATTTCGTTGACCAAATAAGACCACTGCTTTTGGCGCATTGTAGAAAATAACTAAAATGTAACCAGAAGCTGAGTCCAAGCTTTTAAAGATTATGAAATAACCATCAATCGAATTCAGAAAATATCAGCACAGATAGAAAAATCCCGGTCCCGTCACGATAACACATTATCTAGCTGAGTGCAGGATATTCTATCTGACAGCCTGTCCTTTATCGATATCCGATGTTATTTGTTATAGACAGTCTAACACTACTTATCAATGTTCATTAAAAAAGTGTTACTAACTGTCCTTGCTCTGGCTTGCATTATTATATAAAAGGTTTTGGGTCTTTCGTCCTCAACCTAAGATACAGACGATCACAATATAAATGAAAATTGCAAAAAAGACCTAGAAAAGCCATAGTGTATGGCAAGGAAAGATGTTCAATCCTGCTTTTCTAAGACCTCAATTAGGAGTTTCAAATGAAATACCATAATTATGGATGTCGCGTCTAATTCCATACGTCTCCCGTATACTTTGTACTTAGGTTAATTGTTTTTGCGTATAAAAAGACAACGGTCAAGGACGAGCATTCGAGTACATACCGTCATCAATGGCATCTTTACTTTCCGTGGGAATCTTTACCTAAGTATACCCTATACTAATTACCATTTTTTTTTGTCTGTGGCAGTTGACGCAATTTGAGACATAATGGTACCACAGTTTAACATACAATCTTGTATGTTAAATTGTGGTATCCCAAAAGTTTTTCAAGCTACCAACTTCGTTAATTGTCAAAATAGTGTGGTTTTTTATTCTATGTGGTCATTTATGTTTGCGGCATCATCGCATAAAGATGGGTTTTTTTTTTATTATACAGTAAATCTAAGTGCAGTTATGTGGCTTATATTAAATAGTATCTGATATACATATAGTTATTAAGGTGTATCGCAATGATTAAATCCTATAAATCTTCTATTTCTTGAATTATTGGAAAAGGTAATGTTGTTTGAGGTAAGGTAAAGTTACCTTACTAAGCACGAAGGCAACTTCTCCTATCACTAGGGTTGTCATATTTACCACGCATAAGTTATCTGGTTTTGTGTGCGGGCCGCTTTATGATTACGGTCAGTCAGTTAAAACAACAGCTTTAATTAAATACATATATGTTTTTTTTCTATTCGTTTATTAAAGTGAGCGTTTTTAGTGTGAAAGAAATACATAGGTAAGTAAGTGACAATTTTGCCTGATTACCTATTTCAGATTTATTCAAGATGCTTCCAAAAAGTCGTGTCAAGCAGAGAAATAGAAGACGTTTGGGAGCGCGATCTTTCAAAAATTACTCCGAAGAGGTGCTATTATTGGCTGTTGATTTAGTTAGAAATAAAATACTAATATATTAATAAACAAAAGTTCCTATTGCTTGGTTCTTTAATAAGAATTATTAAAAAACAAACATGTTTTATTATTTTTGACAACCCTGATGAGTACTGATGACATCCGCCCGTTTTTATAACAATTTTGATATTCTTGGGGCAAGTTTACATAGGTAGGTACTCGTCATATTTATATTTCTATGGTACTCGTAGTAATTACTCAAACGAAGATGGGAGCTTCAAAAATAAATACATCGTTTTTTTTTAGCGCCAGGCTCATTGGTAACTTGACGTCGCGTACGGCTAGGTAAAGTTGCCAAAAATGTGTCAATTTTACCTCGCTCATAATCTTGGTTATTATAGTGATTCTGTGTGAGATTTATTTAGTAACATTATCTGGTTTCACCAAAAGAGAAACAACTTTTTAACAAAAAAAAAAAAAACTTTTTACAAAAAATAAAACCGACTTCTAAACAAAGAAAACCAAAAAGTATAAAATAACTTTAATTTCGGAAGTCGGTGTGTTCAACAACAAAAAAGCAACCAAAAACACCGAGTTCCGAAATTAAAGTTTTTTTTATTTTTCACTTTTTAGTGGTACCTACACCCCCTCCCCTCCCCCACCTAAACGAACCAATCACATTGGTGTAAAAAAAACGTACTGCTCCTTCGCAGAGTAAACTAAGAGGTCATCAAAGTAGAAAATGTACATATTTTTTTTAGATTTTTCATGATTTTTCGAAAACCGCTTGGTTGATTTCGATAAAATTTTCATGGGACCATTTGGGAAGTATACCCTTTCCAACAAAAAAAGAATTTTTCAAATCGGTTGAAAAGCGACGGAGTTATGCGCGAACAAACAATAAAAAAAAACATACAAACATCCGAATTGAGAACCTCCTCCTTTTTTAGAAGTCGGTTAATAAATAATTAAAAACTCAAACTCCATATTAGTTTGTATAAAAGTAAAAAATATGGTAATGTTGCCACAGTTGACATCACCGACAGATATTTTTACTCAATTTGTTGTATTGATATTATTTTATTTCTTAAAGACCCAAGTCCCTGCGGCATCGCGTGACAATAGCCTTCGTGACCATGACGTGACAGCCAAAAAATAAATGCACATTAGGTACTCACGCTCCCCGTTTCTGGGCAACATTTTCAGTTTAGGATCTCATTAATCGCGTGTAACCTTCGGAATACGTCGTTAGTTAGTCGGGAAATTCTAAATTTTCGCTTATCGTCGTCTTAATCAGGTAGGTAGCTAGTTAAATATTGGTCTGTAAGTATTGTATAAAATCTGTAATCAATGTAAGAATGACCTAGCTGATATACATATGTAGTTACGTAGGTAAGTAGGTACAGGTACCGGCACGGATCTTGAGCGCCCGGCGTTAGGGTGGGGATAGCTTTGCGCATCGTACACATGTGACAAAAAAAAAACAACACACCAGTATATCTTAACCCTAACATTCTCGTATTTAGGGAAGTAGACAATAAATAAAGTTTTGTATATTTTATTAATTTAAGATCAAAATATTTTATGTCGCCTAAGCCAATATGGCCACTTAAAGAAAGTTGTAAAATAGGCGCGGATTGGTTGGTAAAATCTGCACGAAATAATTTTATTGTTAGTTTATAAGTGTCACATTTATAAACAAGGAGTGAAAAATAATAATCATAACAATATAATGTTTGTTGATAAAAAAAGTGTAGAACTAAAAACGCTGCACTTTAAAAAGTGTTGCCAGTTTCATTGTCCCGAAGTGTACTCGTTGTTGTGCGTTAGTGCAACATGAACAGAGAACGAATCACCGCACGACGTAATCATTCACTGCTCCCGCGCCTCAATTCATACCACTAAAGAGACCCAATATTTGACTTCTGCGCACGCCATGGTCAGCGCTCAAGACCCGTGCCGGTAACTATACTTTACTGATTGGAAAAATAAATAAGGAGGTACTTACTTATTTTTCCAATCAATTAACATAGTAACAACCTACTGTTCTGGTCAGATAATATGCATTACACCATAATAATATCTGAGGGGTTAGTAAGATAATAACTCGGATTTATAAGGTACCCTCACAGAATCGATTTATTATTTATCCTGCCTAGTATCCGATTGCCACAAACACTCGTGCCATGCCGGGAACGTGACAGGGTCATAATCTCAAGAGTAGGTTCTAACAATAATACAGTAACCGAATTTCAGCCACGAACGCTAATCTATATTCATCAGTCATAAGCTAAGAACGAAGGAGATATTATATGTACTGTACGCGTTAACACTGGTACTCTCTGTTATTTTAATCTCTTTGCCCAATGGAACGCAATCTGACACGATTGGGGAGAGATCAGCTGATCTACTCGTATTCTGTCAACGTCTCACCGAATTAATTTGGATGAAGAATTCACCAAAATTAACGTAGTTAGATGTTTACAGAACGCACTACTAGTCATCAGGGGCAGAACTAACTGCTTCACGTGCTTTGCAAGAATTTGCCCAATGATAGTACCTGCCAAATATGCTGTAGAGGATGGTGGGTATGAGGACTGCGGAATAGGAGTCGAGGCCGTGGTCGAAGAGCTCGCCCAGAGGACCGCTGGTGCCGGTGCGCCGGGCCTGCTTGCCGTCGATGCCATCTGGAACAGTTGGTAGCTGGTTAGGTTAGACCCCCAGGTTGTATCTAGGACTACAGGAAACACAGACTCCGACAGGCCGGTAGGCCGGCAACTTTTTACTAGTTAATAGGAAAGGAGTTAATCATTTACGGGCCCGCTGTTTGGCTAATTGACTGAGAATAGAATGGCTATTGTTCCAATTATGCCCAAAACAAGTAGATATTTTATAATTTTCATTGATAAATTTGATTAATGATTGCTAATCAGGTTCAGGAAATCTTAATTAAATGTGATTTTTTTTTCGCGATTTCAGGTTTAGTAAAAACAGTAAAAGTTGTTCATAGTGAACAACTTTTACTATTTTTATAACCGTATTAATATGACCTCTTAAGAGGTTGTTGGTGTTTTACAAATAACCCTGTATACGATACATACAACATTTTTTTACAATTTTTGTCTGTCTGTTTGTTCTGGCTAATTAATCTCTGAAATGGCTGGACCGATTTTGACGGGACTTTTATTTTATGCTTATTTTTCTATGCTGATTTTTTTACTTTAATCTATTAATGATATACTAACGAGTTTAAGGAAACTCCCTCTGTTATTTAACATACAGTATAAATACACATCGTGGTCATATCATAGGTTAGTATAATAAGAATAAACTTGATTATTTAGTTTCTTTGTTTCCGACGATATCGCGAACGAAGTCGCGTGCAAAGCTAGTAAATACTTAAAAGTTATAAATTCAAAATGTTTTTTTAGTTGCTAATAAAAATAATTTCATTCTGATACGAAATTTATCATTTTATAGGTACATCATACATTATAACCCCTTTTTTAAAATGAAAGCGTGTTACATTTACACAGCAAAAGAGAACAATATATAGTATATGCGTTTCATTACTATACAGGTAAAGGAGGCTGACCTCAAAAGCAAACAAATTAACTCCTTTCGATTATTTTAGTGAAGCCAGGGACACGAGTTGCAAACTTGCAACAATACATTAGTCATCCGACTTTTATGAAGTTCTATATCGAGTTTTGCTTAGAAAATATCTTTAACTAGTTGACCCACGCAACTTCGTCTGCGTCATAAGATAGAAAAAACTAAGCCCTTTTTTGCATTATTATTATTCTTTAATGATCCGCTCCTGTTGGATGCAGATTTTATGTTATATAGCCTTCCTTGGGCTTTCCAACAATTTTTTTTTTTCAAATCGAACCAGTAGTTCCTGAGATTAAGGCGTTCAACCAAACGATGACATTTCAGAAATGTATGACCTTTTCAGTTAATACGAAACATTACCTACTGTTTTCTTTTAAATATTTGGTGCAGCATGACGAAATATCGCGTGTCTTGCTCGTGATATCAGAAATAGGAAGTATCAAACCGATTCTGATTGCTAATGAGTTTGATTACTTACGTAAATGTTTGTGATTAAGATTTGTAAATTAGTATGCATCATTTGGGAATACACTGATTTAAATAGGTAAATATACGGTTCCTAAAAGCAAGGTCAATGTCTTTGGGATTGTGCGGGCGAAAACTCGAAACTGCCAATGTGACCCGCGTGTTTGATGTCCGCGTTCATCTGCGATGCGCGCGCGCCGGTCGACGTTACCACGTGTTGTGCACGCCCACCGCAGATAAGTCTTTTGTACTTTTGAACTCATCGCGCCACTTTCCATTGAGGATTAACTAGATTGAATGACTAGCCAGATATGCTCGGAATAGAATCGAACACAGAAAAGTATATAATATATCACTTATCTAGCTAATAACAAATGCAAATAGAGCGCCTGTTTCTGTGCGTAACACTTAGATCGTTTCATCTGGAAATAAATATTTTAGTTTATCATTTAATTTTAGCAGTTTAAAAAATGTGTTGCGCATATCCTAATTATAGGTTTTTGTATATAATGATTTAAAGTTTCTTGCCAACAACCTGTTCGCCACGGTCAATCAACAGAAACAAGTAGGTAACTGGACTGAGATTTTCTTTTTGTTAATCGAATTCTTAAATATAAAATTATGCCACAATAAGTTAACACTTTGTGTAAAGTATAGGGTCAGTTAACGAACGAATATTTCTATACATATTTTGATAAGTTTGTACTTAGGTATTAAGCTATACAGTATACTGTATAAAAACTATGAGCAAAAGTTGCCTGACAATAAATCTTTAAGTACAAATAAATAAAATTTAAGAAACCGTAATCTATATTAATATATGTATGTACGTATAAAGATGAAGAGTTTGTTTGTTTGCTTGAACGCTCTAGTCTCAGAAACTACTGGTTCGTTTGAAAAATTATTTCAGTGTTAGTAGATAGCCCATTTATCGGGGAAGGCTGTAGGCTATATCATCACGCTAAGACCAATGGCAAAATCTGACAAAAACGAAGTTACGCGGGTCAGCTAGTGTCACAATATCTATCTAACAGCTGTTTACGAAATGCTTGAATGTTCTGAGGCGGTCAAAGCCACAGGCAACCGCCGCCGGGTAAATACTCGTAAATAAATTGAAGTACCTATTTGTTAGTCATACAACGAGATTGACGGTTGGACTTGGATGTTTCCAAGTGTATAGTATAAGAATTAGATTCATGAGCTTTTCTGGTAATAAAACCCCAAATGAGGAGGTATAGAAGTTTTACCATCAAACTTTACAAAAACAAAATAAGCAAAGTTAGTTTAAGTCCAAAGGTTCTCTTAAGAATGGCTTATGAGTAGTTTACGTACTGTAGCGTTAGATATTTCTAAAGTTTTGGCTTACAAGGCCAAAAGCGTGTAGGTAGATAAGAGAATATCGTATCATTAAAATTACAGTTGTAATTATCAATACACCTAATTTGAGTGTCTGATACGTGCTAATTGCTTACATAACATTGAATAAGGATCACGCGTGGTTCATCTAAAAGTAAAATGCCTGTCACATTAGTAATATTGTTAAGCAGGTCCAGGGCTAGTTTAGACCCTAATTATATAACTGGTTATCAATAGTTGACCTTGACCTTGTAAATACATATTTCATTAGATGTGTCTTGTTAATACACACATCAAAAGTGTCTACGGATAAAGTACGTGTTACACTATCGCAGATTATTATTTTAACTTTTTTCAATCGTTATCGATTCTTTTTAGTGTATTTCAGTCTTTGGAAAAGGAACTTTTTTTTAATTTAGATTTAAAAAATATTGCTGAACATAAATATTCAAATTGAGAACCTCCTCCGTTTTTTCAGGTCGGTTATAAATCAACTGTGAATCAGAATTTCTATAAAAGTGTGTAATATTAGTGCGTTACAAAACCATTACAATTTTTGCATGGGAACTGAAAAAAAAAAAGTAACCATCATGGAGCGACGACATCATTTGACATGAGAAGAGACGATGAGAGCCGTCGGAATGTTGCAAACTAGTTCCAGGCAACTTATCTACTATTGCGATGGCAATAGTAGGTACGTTGCCTGGAACTAGTTACTACTTGGCACTACACAGAGCGTCATAAGCCGCCTCTGGACACGCTATCATATCTCAGGCAGCGTGGCCGAGGGATATGGAGGATGATCTCGCCTCACCACTCGCAGACAGCACTTCATCCAAAATACTGCTTGATGGAATTTTAGTATAGTTGATGGGTACGAAGCTCCACAGCTCTTCAGGCTAGCTGGTAAGCGATTAAAGCATCCGAAATCGTTTACGTGAATTGGTTTTGTTCCCGAAGACCGCTGAGAATTTTACCTATAGCACATCGCTATCGTTTACAATGTGCTCGCGAACACAGAAATTGGGAGAAAGAAGACTGGCGTTGTGTTTGCTTTTCCAATAATCTCGTTTCGGTATGAGGCCAGAGAAGTCGTACTCGAATTTGGAGGACCTATAAACGTAAAGACTGTTTGAAAAAACTTCGTCAGGAAGTTCATTTATACGGAGGGGGAACAATAATGGTCTCGGCCGGTATTTGGACCGGTGGAAGAACCGATCTCATTTGGACCAGAGGCAATCTCTAGTGCTCAGATATGCGGAGAGGATTGATCCAGACCTGATCATCCCTTTTCGAAACCGCCGTTTCGACTAATGCACTACAATGCAGGTCTACACAGGGCTAGAGTACTCTTGCCGATGCTTGCATCAACGTTCTGTCGTGGCCTGCGCAATCGATAGATTAACCCAATTAAGCATGCACGGGATTTGCTCCAAAGAAGAGCTTTGCCGAGTATGGATGACGTGCATAACCGGCAGCCATTCCTCCCTAGTGATTTTGATCAACTGATTTTAAGCATGCCAAATCGCTGTGATTGTGTGATTGGTGTTAATGGTGGAAAAACAGATTATTTTTATTATAGATTTAAAATAAAAATGTAAAAAATCCTCCCTTTTGCCATTTAATTGATTCACGTAGGTTTGTTCAGAATCATTAGCAGAAATTGCAATAATGTTTAAATATAGGGATAAGTTGTTAGCTTTAACAGGAATAAAGGTTAGAATCCAGTCTGGAAGACTAGATTTGGTTAATATTAATTGGACATTTCAAAGTTAAAACAAAAAGACTTTTTACAAAAAAATACAACTGACTTCTTATAAAAAAAGAAATCCGTTTCCTATCTCTGTTCTTCATCAGATCTTCACCAAGCTAGAAAGACTATATACTTTTATATTTTAATTTTACATCGGCAAGAGTGAATGAGAACATCGTCAATTTAATCGAAGCCACGCACTATTAGCGATAACTCAAATACTAGTCGTCAGATTACAATTAAATTTAAATGGGACCACACGACAAGCACCAGCTTTCGCATATAAAAATAATCATCAAAATCGGGACACCTGAGGCAACACACACAAAAAAAAATACAGTCGACTTAAGAACCTCCTCCTATTTAGGATGTCGGTTAATGATGTTATTTTGAGATTTATTTTTATGTTATTTATAACTTACTTGTTCCTCTCTATGGCATTAATCTATTCACAACAACGGTCATCCCACCGCGACAATAACATTATATGTATACTAGCTGCTGCCCGCGACTTTGTCCCCTTGGAATCCCCGATTTTAAAACATTATCTAGCGCTGCTCCGCTCCTATTGGCTTAAGTGTGATGATATATAGCCTAAACCCTCCCTGTATAAATGGTCTATTCAACCCAAAAATAATTTTTCAATTCGAACCAGTAGTTCCTGAGATTAGCGCGTTCAAACAAACAAACAAACTCTTCAGCTTTATAATATTAGTATAGATACATAAATATTGATAATCACCTACCTATTAAAACATACAATTAATGCATATAGTTTGAACTTTAGCTAGGAACGAGGATGTGATGAAACGTCTACTATCGCACGACACATTAAATTTAACATTAGATAAGAAAGGGCAACAATAAGAATGAGAGATCAAGTCGCCATCACAATCGCACTTAGTTACTGTTTAGTTTTGATTTGTTTCATAAAATGACATTATTTGCTAAAGCGTTATTCTGAGGAATAAAAAATTAAGGCCTCAAATTGTGGTATTGCAACTCCAAAAGAGTTCAAATGGAAAAACGCACCTCTATCTACATCAATCAAGTTACATGTCTTGTAAAATAAGTATCATCATCACCTTCCTGCCCTTTTTAGTATGGGAAATCATTAAATGAAAAACCCGCTCCGGGCGGAAAGGGAGGGATTTTCAGACTCTTACTGACTAAAAGACATCCGTGTTCCTTCGAACGCCCTTTGCGTTCAAGGGCCGCAATTGAGTAACCTTTTTTTAGATGGGAATTCATCAAATGACTTCTCCCGCTCTGGGCGGGAGTGCCAGACTCTTACTGACTAAAACCCACCCGTGATAATTCTTGTGCCCTTTGCATTCCAGGGCCGCGGTCACTCTTTCGAACAAATTCCGCAACAATTCAGTAACCCTGGTATCATCTTCCTGCTCTACCTTTCTGCCGTTTTCTTATTTAATTATCCCACATAATCCATTTTCAACATACCCAAAAGTGAGTAGTTTTGTTATAATACTTATGTACCTACGCTGTTTTTTTATGCCGAGTCACAACTTGCAGTTAGGATGTCAAGGTAAAACAAAGTTCATTACTTCGGACCGACTTTTTGTAGATGTAGTATGATTATGTGTGTAGTAAAGATGATGACAATTTAAAACTTTTGGCATCCAAATACCAATGAAATCTAGCCTCGCTAATGTTTGCAGCGCTTCAAAATTTTTTCCGATTTTTATGTGCTGACAAAACATGTACCTATAATAGCTGCTGGTTTGTTTATGCATGATAATTTTACCAGGTAGGTAAGTACAATGCGATGAATAAGTCATGTCACGCGCGCTTGGTAGCAAAGATTAAAACACTTTTTACAAAAAAATACAACCCTCTTATACACAAAAACAAAAAGTACAAAATAACTTTTATTTCGGAACTCGGCGTTTTTGATGGCTGTAGATTTGCCCTACGAACATTTTATTGCTGCGACATTGCGCTTGCTTATCGAGCCGTTAATTTCAATACACAGATTTTAATTTTTAGTAGGATGAATTTAATGTATCTACCTACAATGGACAGGCGACGGTTCGTATCAAGTAACATTAACGACTGAAACGCAGCCTGGCAAGTTACGGATATGAAACATCTAATATTATTTATTTGTAAAGATGAATACAGAATACCTATCTTTTCAATAATATTCAATCAAATTAATGACTTAAACAGCTCTTTTTAAGATAATATGTAGCATGATAATAATACGCAGTCCATAGTTGATAAAACGCGCCAAAATATGACGTGTAGGAGTCGTTGAGCTCCTTATTGGTTCTAAGTTGAGCTACTCGACTACTGACCAAGGCTTGCAATGAATGGACAGGTCCACTCAAATCTGTGTGGTTCTTTCCTCAAAAGACCACTTCAGACACTGACATGGTCCTCATATAACGTATTGTGAATGTGAGGACCATGTAAATCGCTATGTTAGGGGTTCATTTCTTGTTAGTCTGGCGGTTTGAGTTCTTTATGTGGCCTACCCAAATGTCCTTACTTTAGTATTGATCGTCAAATCGACGAGCTCCTTAAAGTTCTAAGTATGAGCTACTCGGTAACTGACAAATGCTTGCACTGTCTGGACAGGTCAACTCAAATCTGTGTGGTACTTTCCTCAAAAGACCACTTCAGACACCAACCTACATGGTTCTCATATGATTTGACCAGTACAATTGTATGGACTTTAAAAGAGACCTTTTTTTTTTTTTTTTTTTTTGGATGGGAAATCATCAAATGACTTCTCCCGCTCTGGGCGGAGCGGAAGGGAGTGTCAGACTTTTACTGACTAAAACCCACCCGTGCTCCTCCATGTGCCCTTTGCGTTCCAGGGCCGCGGCAACTCTCTCGAACAAATTCCGCAACCCTAGCAGGCACCGACCCTATGGGGCCCCGTCTCTGATGCTGACGGCTCCTTGAGGCGCGCGTGAAGCACAACGCGTCGTCGACTCAGCCTGGTATCGGACGGCGAGCCACCCACGCTCACCGTCCACAGGCATCAGCCACTGCGCAATAGCACAGCGGCCGACTTGTCTCTGGAGGAGGCCGAAATGGGACCATTACTGGCACTCCATTTCAGCCCCCTCCCGAGTACCGGGAGTCGCAGCACCCACAGCAGAAGCGGCAGAAGCGGCGACGGAAGCCGCGGCGGCGGCAGAGGCGGCGGCGGCGGCGGACCTCTTGCCCTTGGTCGGGGCGGATGGCGCGCAGGCCCTTCCCCCAGCCCAGTGCTCGGCCGGCTTGCCAACAGCCGCACATGCACTGCAGTGCGGCGTGGCCTCGCACGAGCCGGCCCGATGACCGGGCTGACCACAGCGGAAACAAAGTCCACTGCGGTCCACCTCCGAGGGGCACATAGCTCCCGTGTGGTTGCCCACATGGCAGCGGTAGCACCTCAGAGGTCTGGGTTCCAGCAGTTTTACCCGCGCAGAAACCCACCCCACCAAGAGCCTTCGACCCTCCGACACTGTTCTGGCCGCCGTCACGGGGCAGCTCACCACAAGGGTTTGCATGCCCGTGTTGTCAGGCCGGAGGGTGCCCGCCTTGACGAGCTCGGCAGAGCACCCCCCAGTCCTGGCGACGGCGGCCACAACCTCCTCCTCCGTCACGGAGTCGTCCAGGCCCACTATGCGCATGTCAATGCACTTAGTCGGCCTGGACACTCGAACCTCGTCCGCGGGGAGGACCTCCTTCAGCCTTTCGGCCAGGGCGTCCGCGAACGGGCCACTCTCCGCTCCGGCGAGCTCGAGCTTCCGGGCACCGGTCAGGGTTCTCCTGATCCCGAGGCCCCCAGTGATGCCCAGCTCCCGGAGGTTCACCGCCTCCTTCGCCCGCTTCATCAGGGCGAGGTACGTCACACCCCTCTGTTCCGCTTCCGGCTGCAGTGTTAAAACCACAGCCGCGGACTTCGGGGCGCGAAGCCTCGCCGCGATGGCGTTGGCCTTCCGCCGCTGCCTCTTGGCCTTGCTCCTGGCCGCCTTTTTGGCCTGCCGCTTTTCTCCAGCAACCTGCCACCCGGCCCCGGTCGCAGGAGGGTCCGAGGTTGGGGGTGGGGGCGGCTGCGGCGCCACTGACGCAGCAGCTTTAGCCGCTCCCCCTCCAGCCTTCCTCCTTCCCCTCTTCGCCGGGGCCGACTTGGTCGTCGCCGGCGTCGCAGGCGCCGGCGCCACAGGCGCTGGCGCGGCTCCCGCCTTGGCCTTCGCCTGGCCGGACGTTCCCGGGCCAGCAGCCACCGCGGCTGCGTACGAAGCCGCCTTCTGCTGTCCCGGGGGCCTCTGTGCCGCCGCTAACGGGGGACGCCGGACCATGTCCTCCAAAACGGAGAACTGCTTCCGGAAGGGAGCCAGCTCCTGCCGCACCAGGCTCCGCACCTGGCTCAGCACTTGGCTCCCCTCCAGCGCCGCCGGACTCAGCCCCCCCTGCGGCCCCTCAGAGGCCGCTCTGGCCATGTCAGCCAGGTCCCTCCGGAGCGACTCATTCTCCGCTATGAGTCTCTCCGTTACGGCCGCGAGGCGGGCGACCTCCGCCCGCAACTCTGTCGCCTCTTCGGACCTGCCGACGTTGGCCGCCGCCGCCGCCATAATGGAGGCTTTGGCCGCGCTAATGGCCTCCCGCTTAGAGGACTGCTTCCTCTTAAAGGCCACAGCGCGGATCGCGGCCTCCACGACCTCCTCCAGCTTGGCCCTCTTCTCCTCAACCGTGGGACGCACCTCTCCCGGGGGCTCCGAGTCGTCGGAGTCGAGAGTAGGCGGAAGAGTAGAGGGAGCCCTACGACCGCTCCCTCCAGGGCGACGCCCCTCCTCCACCAGCCTCCCGGCCCGACTCTCCACCTCCCGGGTAGAGGGAGCCAGCCCCCTCCCTGCCTCACAGCCCCTGCCCCGCCTTGCGGTGGGGATTTTGCGGGCGGAGGCAAATTCACCCTCGGAGGACGACCCCCCGGTATCCTCCCGTCTGGGCCGCTTGCGGAAGAACTTGCCGTTCTCCGCAGCAGCCCCCTCTCTTCCGGATCCAGAGCCCGCCGAGCTGACCGTTACTAGGTCTGGGGCGGAGCCGGAATCCGACTCCGCACCACCCCGGCGCTCAGGCGAACCCTCCTCTCCAAACTCGTACGCCATCAGCTCCTTAAAGGAGTCAGATCCGGATGACGACGATGACTCGGAGCCTCCTCGGCTCTTGTTGCCACTGGCAAGCGGAAGACGTTTGGTGCCCACCCCAGAGTACGGAGGGCAGCCCGCCGAAGCGGGGTGGGATTCCCCGACCGCTGAGCAGTCGGGACCCACCTGGGGACTCATTTTGCAAGCGTCTTTTTTCATTTTTTGTTCCTTTTAAGGGTGTGGTCCCTTTTCGCTCCGCCCCTTCTCAGGGCCCTCTCTTCTAACCTCCCCTCTCCACCTGCTCGCTGCTCTCTCAGTCACGTCTGATGATCAGACGCGTACCAGAGAGCAGCGAGCAAGCTTGTGTCTCTCTTGGTCTGATCCCTCACTTGCGACCTTCCGGCATGAGTGGCTCTACCGGGAAAGCTCGCAAGATCATTGGGACGCTCAAGCCCCACCACGACGACAACGTGGAGACACATTCGGTGGGGTTAAAAGAGAGACCTTGACCTCTGAGTTTGTTTCGGTGTTTCTTCTCAGGGTAGTCAGCTAGGAAACACCGGCCTCATCTAGTTTATAACGACCAAAAATATTGACGTGTAAAAGTGTTATTTACAACCTACTTACAAAATAAATATCATTTATCATCATTTATCATTTATCATAAATACAATGTCATGGCTATCCGGATAACCCGAGGACTCACCGGACACGGATGTTTCGGAACCAATTTCGGATTCGGCGGGAGGACACGCCCGGGTGTCAAGACTGTGAGAATCGCCCCATTTGACAGCGGCGACTTCGTGCTCCCGGTCCTGGTTTAATCCATGGTACGGAGCAAGGAGGCATGGGAAGCAAACACCTCCTTCATCAAAGAAGTAATGCTAGCGAAGGAGGAGGCGGAACGCGTGAGGGAGATGTAAACTTCACACCCCAACCGTCGCAATAGAAGAAGCCCCGGTTTTCGAGAGTCACCGAGTGCTTCCCGGCCACCGTTGGCGCGAGCCTACGGACGGCGTGCGTTAGGTGGCTTGCCGTCCGATTAAAAACACTCCCAAGTCTACGGCGCGATGTCTTCCACGCTCGCCTTAAACATATTTCAGCATAAAAGAGGAGGCCTGCTAGAGCCAGTGCCTGCTAGGGTTGCGGAATTTGTTCGGTAAGTTTTAGTCAGTAACAGTCCGTGGCTACCTTCCGCTCCACACAGATTAGAAGAAGTAATTTG
Organism: Hecatera dysodea; assembly: GCA_905332915.2. NCBI lineage: Eukaryota > Metazoa > Arthropoda > Insecta > Lepidoptera > Noctuidae > Hecatera > Hecatera dysodea. Next base: position 15,305,177 of record HG995294.1, read on the forward strand.
ATGATTTTCCATCTACACCTGTGTTGCTCAGACCTGGTCGCGCACCGATTAGAATAAAAGGGGTCATAGAAAACAAAGTGTGATTTTATTACGGAACCCTTCGTGTGCCAGTCATAATCGCACTCGGCAGGTTTTAATTACTAATTTACCAACCAACTAAATATGGCCGGGTCGCCAGCAAAGCTAATTCAGACTTCCAGAGAAATATTATTATGTTTACAAAATATTCCAATAATGTATGCTATTTTCACCTTATATCGAATTTACTGTGTATAAAAATAATGTATACGCGCTAATTCGAATGTAAATGCTGACGTCACTTTAGCACTGTAAAAACAACTTTAACAATAGGGTAATTGACTAAAAAAATCGAATTAGTCCGTCAGATAGATATTACAAAGATATTGGGCACGTATTTTTTTCATGTAAATTAAATGCAAGACGATACAGTGCGTTAAATATTTGTGTGACGTCACTACTCGCTACAATTTTTACCACGACGTGAAGTCACAAGCCTCAACTTTATATCTTTGATTCTTTTTATCTTCATATTTTTTTACAGATTTCATAAAGAAAAAAATAAATGTCCAATATTTTTCGATAATAATCTAACTGACGGACTAAATAGAATATTTTTTTTTTACTCAGTCTCACTCTAATCAAGTCTATTTGCGCCAGATTGTATGACGTTGTAGGTGCTAAATATACCGAAATCAGTTTAAAATTAGCGCTTTTACTGTTACCGTTTGGCTTGAGTAGATTATGTATAGTCTCATGTTAGATGTACTAGTAAAAATTGGGGAAAAGCATCCTATCTTATTAATTAGTAAATAATGTGAGTGATGAGGCTATCATCAAATCTTGAGCAACTGTAATAGACCGTTAAAGATTTACTGCTGAATAGATCATCGAGGTATCTGCCATGAGTTGGCACTCATGGTTACTAATAATGCCATGATCTCACTGAGCAGTACCCTTAACTACACTGTACACAGTCAAGAGACATAACAGGTCACGATTATATCAAGCACTCCCAAGTTTTCATATCTATCCTTATTCTTGTAAGATTGCGTGTACACCTGTAGGCTTATTGCGAGTATCATCTCACTATAGATTTCAATAAAATATGTAAATATAAATTTGCGGGATGGAGGATGGATTTACTACATAAATCAATGAACATAAATTGACAAGAAAGCCAATCGCATGGGGAGCAAGAAAGCCAATCGCAACTACCAATTTTCGTTTTAGTCTAACTTTTTATTTTTATTACAAAAGCAGTTTAATAATGAGCATTAGCAATTTAACAAAGTAAACGTGTTGTTAGTTACTGTTAGCGCCAGTTTCCACGAGCTATGAATATACAAAGTTGCATGTCATAAATGTAAGCACAAACATTTCCAATTTCAGTATCAATCTTCCCAATGCATGCTTATTATCGCATGTAGGAGTAAAACAGTAATATACGCAGTTATACTACATTCATATTGTAAATAAACAACGGTACATAATATTGATAAAATACGGGAAACTACATAAAGGTTCTTGCTATTTTTCTTATTATAGGGCCAGGTTCAATGGCTGACACAACAACATGGCTGAACGAACATTTCATTAATTAGTACGATGGAATGTTCAACTCGATACTCGATCGCGTCAAAGTAAACGCTCGCTTATGTCAAATTGTAGGGAAAAAACTCGCACAGAGGCCACAGGTTACAGCTAATATTAATGGAATAATGGAATAATATAGATATGAAGACTTGGGAGTACTTGATATAATCGTTACCTGTCTATGTCTCTTGATTGTGTACAGTGCAGTTAAGGGTACTGCTCAGTGAGATCATGGCATTATTAGCAACCAGGAGGGCCAACTCATGGCAGATACCTCGATGATCGATTCAGCAGTAAGCGAGTTAGAAAATCTGTTACAATTGATCAAGGTTTGATCATAGCTTCACCACTCACATTATTTACCAATTTACTAAATTACATAATATGTAATTTAGTACTACAGAGCGAACGTCTGCACTGATGGATCCTGATCAAAGTACATAATATTATTATGTACTTTGATCAGGATCCATCAGTGCAGACGTTCGCTCTGTCAGTACGCCGCCATTATCGGGATATGAAGACTGTCATATCGACGTATCTTTTGTACAATTGCTGTCGGTGTTTACAGCAAAACAATTTATAACGATTAGGTACTGGGATGGCGACAGTACATATAAGAGAGAGACTAGCAGCGCCCCGCGGGGTTCACCCGCGTTGTTCCCGTTCCCGTGGCATTACGGGGATAAAAGGATAATAGACTATGACATCCCACAATAACGTAGCTTTCTATTGGTGAAATAATTTTGAAAATCGGTTCAGTAGATCCAGAGATTACCCCTTACAACAACGTCACAAACTCACAAACTTTACCTCTTTATAATATTATATTATAGATAATGTTTTTCCCTAGTTTTTATAAGTACTTATGTACCTACACGTTACAAAAGACTAATATAACGACTAAACAGAATCTACTCAGGCCAAACGTTAACAATAAAACCGCTAATTTTAAACTGATTTCGGTATGTTTAGCAGCTACGTCACACAATCTGGCGCCGATTGTAAAAGGTGTTTTCATGTGTCAAGTGACGTTAGTATTTACTTTAAAACTGGCGCGTATATACATATTATTTTTATGAGCCGATAAAATAGTTAATTCGATATCAATACGGAAATAGCAATAAGTGTTATTTTACATTGTTGGCGTATTTTGTAAACGTAAAAATATTTCTCTAAAAGTTTGAGTTAGCTTGGGTGGTGAGCCGGCTACTGTTTTGTAATACTAGATTAGTTGTTTGGTAAATTAGTAATTAAGACCGGCCAAGTGCGATTCAAACTAGCACACAAATGGTTCCTTCGTATATATAAAATGCAAAAATCACGTTTTATTCCCCTTACTTTTTAACTTTAAATTTTGTTGTTATAGCGACAATAGAAACCACTTTCCTTTCCTTTTTGACTTATTTTCTGTGTGTACATAAATAATAAAATAAATAAATATCTTCATACTGTCGGAAAAATTTAAGTGTCTAGTGTGTGTACCAATTCAGGTTCGTGTGATTCAGTCCGCTGAGAGACGGACGGACAGCGGAGGCTTGGTAATAGAGTTCTGTACTTCCATTGCCATTTCGGTTGCCAAATCGGACCCCAAAAAGAGTTTCAAGAAATCGTTTACTATCAAAAAGTCTAAATTCTTAACCGACTTCTTTAGGGTCGATTTTTCAATAGTGAGAAAAATCTGTTCTCTAGTTACCTATAAAAGCAATGTAAGTAACATATTATGTACATAGGTTGATAGTTGATACGGCCTGAAATCCCAAGAGCTGTAAGTTACTACATCATGAGTTATACATTCAGTCAAAAAAGTATCGGAAATTGATGATATTTTTATGGTTTCAAATTCAATGTTAAGTTTTTTTTTATTTTATTTTAGTTGTTAGATTGGCACTACTGTTTTTCATTTTGGCGCGGAGTTTGAGTTACATCTGGTATTTAGATTAATTATACAGTTCTGTAATTACTGGCCCCCATTTTCACTAGGTAGAAGATTAAAAAAATTCGCGGCCAAAACTGAACCCTATTTTGGAAAAAGTGTTTAAAAAATGCCTAATGTTTCTTTTTTAACTTCATGCATGTAAGTTTAAATTAGGTTTGTTTTATTTTACGTCCTGTCTAGATAAATTTGAACTCGCGACTCTAGTAAACTTTAATAAAAGGTAATAAATGGTAGAAATAAACTCACAGATGCAACTATGTACTAAGTAGGTAGGTAAAATTGATTTATCACCTATTTAAAATGATGACGAGAGATGTACATTCAGTTTTCAGGAAAATATTAACTTGAGTATTGTATTTACTCCTACACGTCATATTTTGGTGCGTTTATCAACTATGGACTGCGTACCTATTATTATCATGCTTCTTATTCTGTCATAAATATGATTAAATAATTGAAAAGATATCTATCTTTACAAATAATATTAGATTTATTTTATATCCGTTACCTGCCCAAGTTGTGTTCTAACATTTATATCGTCTACTTTCCATAGTAGGTAGGTACACTAAATCCCTCCTACTATAAATGAAAAAAATCCGTAGATTGAAATTGACGGCTCGATAAGCGCAGTGTCGGAACAACAATATGTTCGCAGCGTAAATTGTCTATAAGTTCGTTTTTAGTTTGGAAAGAATATTTCTGTCATTATGGTGGCACTACATGTTTTAGGAAAATAACACACGCAAAAATAACAACTACAAAGCGCGCGCGACAATATTTATTCATCGCGTTGTTGTTTTACCCACCTAGCTCGTAAAATTTTAATGATCATGCATAAACAAATGAGTAGGTATTGCGATATATGTTTCGTTTCCGCATAAGTTGTTCGAACAAAATTTTGATGCGCTGCGGTCATTATCCTAGCTAAATTTCAAAGAAACGGCATTTTGATGCCTTTTCGAAATCTTCATCTTACATCTACAAAATAGTCAGTACTAAGTAATGAGCTTTGTTCTACCTTGACATCCTAACTGCAAGTTGATACAAATCATTAAAACAACCATTTTACATACCTAGGCACATATTATAACTAAACTACTCACTTTTGGGTAGCATTATAAGTTTTTCAGCATTCATACATATTTCAGTGTTCATACCTTATTGAATATTTTGAGCTTTTCATACACCAATATCTCCTTTTATTTATTTTATTTAATAATTTAATTTTTATATTGTATAAAACCACTGTGTTACTCATAAAGAATAGAAAAAACGCTTACCTAGTGTATATGCAATGAACAGAGTCACTGCTGAAACTGCCCACACCCAATTCGGTATATAATCATTATTGTGATTATTTTTGCTCATGGCGTAGAACCCATAGTCATAATAGGAGTAGACAAAGAAGTTGAGCACGGTGAGGAGGAAGCCGGAGAATGTCAGCAGGTTCGGCGCCACCCACACCGGACAAAACTGAAAATATTATAAGTGTTCATAATCAGCTTTTTAACATTCCCACTGCTGGGACACAGGCCTCTTCTCTAGGAGAGGGAATGGGCCGTAATCCACCACGCGGGCCCAGTGCGGGTTGGTGAATGTCACATGTCTTCGAATTTTTGGTTCTAGGACATGTCGGTTTCCTCACAATGTTTTCCTTCACCGTTTTGAGAGCAGTGGTTATGATATTAATTAAACAAAGTAATCCGCCTGGCTGGGTTCGAACCCGCGACTTACAATTCGTAAGTCGGGGCCGTTACTACTCGGCCACTACTGCTCTTATAAGTGTTATTTACCGTCAATGAGATTGTGCCACAAGGAATGCGGTTACTAATTTTCAATTATCTACATTTTACCCTTGTTGCAAAATCATAAATGTATTTTGTTTTAATCACATCTAGTTTCTGTATTGCAACTTTGACAAAGAACATCAATTACCCTTTAGCTGAGTTTTGAATTCTTATTTTTCAATAGCTGTAATATTCAAATGATTCTGACAAGTTTCTTTCCGTTTATGGTGAAATTATTTTTAAAATGTGAAAAAAGTAATGCATTGTCAGTTAAAAAATGTGAGCATTATTTTGGCCTTTTTTACTATAAAGGGATCCCACAGAAAACATTTTCATGTAAACATTTTGCCAAGACAAATCTACATAGCTTACCGTGAAAAAGTTATCAGAACTCGTATAAAGCCAAGCTAAGTTTAGTCAAAACATGTGGCATGGCCGTTTTATTTCACACCCAATGAACGAATGCCTATGAAATCTTCGTAATGGTAGCAAAACGGCCAAGCAACATGTTTTGACTAAAGGTAGGTAATATTATTTAATCTGTGCTTCCACCTCCTATTCCCAGAGGGGTTAGGTATTTTAATGTGTTTTTTGTCTTTGTTATAGTAATATTAGCTTACATACCAAATTTCAGCTTTCTAGGATTTCAGGAAGTACTCTTACAATTTGATGATAAGTGAGCCAGTGACAAAATCGAAGGTTTTGAGACATTAATAAAATCTAAAGTATAACAGCTATGACAATCAAACTTTGTATGTTTAATGATTGTAACTATAAAAAATATAATTTAATAAAGAGTGAGAAAAATATGTCCAATAATAAGGGAAAAAATTAAAGTTCTGTCACAACAATGCCTGAATGTTATTGTGATTAAAAAAAGATTTACTGACTACCCTTTTATTATAAACTGAGATTAAAAGCATCAAAGAAACCTTGGCTCAACAGCTTATCTAAAATGATCTATTATTTTAATATTTCTAACTGAAAGCTTACCTGGACACACCAGTCCCAAAATGGGTGCATAACATAGTTACTGAGGACACTCGTATCCACCGAGTTGTACTGAAACAAAAGGTTTTTGAGCAATTTTAACTAAACTAAACTAACTTTTAGTCACTAAAATGATCGAGACTTCAAAATCGTATTGGTTAAAAACAAAGTTTAACAAGAAATGCTCTTATTACTGTCTCATTGACTCCCCATAAGACCCCTCATGCACATAACAATGATATTAATTGTTTCAAGGAGTACTTACTTTGTATTTTTCGAAACCTTTTAATTTATCCTCCGACAGGAAGCGAGCCATGACGAACGTTGGTGAATTATGTTGTTATTTGAAACCTATGTACATTAAATTCATTCTCCTACGACCTCATATTTATATTTTTATTTTATTAAATAAGCGAATTCAAGTTATTTCTTCTGTATTATATACACGGTATTCTTTTATTTTACACAACGTAACTCCTATTTAAATTACAAGAACACCACACTCCCACAGTTCAAAATGACAACTGAAAATTTACTTTGACGTTAATGACATTTCCATCCAGCTGTAAAGTTCAAGTAAAGTTGTGGTACGTAAACCATAGGCAACATCGCAATGAAAAAACTAAAAGAGATAATAATCATAATCATTTATTTGCTTAAAATATACAGATGTTACATAATACATTCTGCGTAAAGACACCTTGCGCTAATTAGTGATGGCATGCAAATATTTAGTGGGTAAAAGTGTTTTAATATAACACACAATATAGTATGGTATGTCGAGAACACCCTCCTACTTACGGCAAGAAATAGTGACTTGATAATGGCAATATCGATGTTGATACTGATATTCAAATAAAGCATGTGCTACACGGTTTTAAACAGCGGTTTGAAACAGAAAAAACAGATTTGCGCTTTGCCGGCTACACGGTTTAAAACATGTTTAAAACCATCAGTGTTTTATAGAACGTTGCGTGAATAGGACGTCTCTACGCTCGCACCGTATGTCACTACATAGTATAAAACAAAGTCGCTTCCCGCTGTCTGTCCCTATGTATGCTTAAATCTTTAAAACTATGCAACGGATTTTGATGCGGTTTTTTTTAATAGATAGAGTGGTTCAAGAGGGAGGTTTATAATAGGTGTATAATACATGCATATTATAGTAGAGGAAACATTAGTATTTACATAGCACCCGTGCGAAGCCGGGGCGGGTCGATAGTTCACTATAACGACGTCATAGCGCTTTACCTATCTAAAGAACAAAGAGTTGGGGTATGTCTTGCTCTTTTGTGTGCAATTGAATAAAAAAAGAAAGAATATGGTGTGTAATTGAATAAAAAAAGAAAGAAAAGAAAGAATATGGATGAAGCGATGGTTAAAGGAGAGATTAACCTTTAGTCACATGAACCTACTGGGCTTGGATAACATACATAACTTTCTAAGAATGGATAAAGAAAGTTTTTACGAATTATTGTCCAAGGTGAGGCCATTTATAAGTAAAAGAGACACAAACATGAGACCAGCTGTATCTGTTGAAAAAAGGCTTATAGCCGCGCTAAGATTTTAAGGGCAAGTCTCTATATAGGTAGCTCGAGAAGTTCTGTAACAACTTCTCGTTCTTTTTCTTCTCGTGCCATTTTGAGAACGTCGTCGCGTCGGTCGTCGCGTGCGTCTGCCTGCGCTCGCCGCTGCAACGTGACTGTCGTTCGCGAGGTTTTAAACAAGCGGCTAGACGGTTTTAAACAAATTTTAAACCAACGCTTCTACCAGTGGTTTCAAACGCAAGCCTTGCTGCCAAGGGTGTTTAGAGGTCAAACGAAATTTGGCATAAAACGACTATCTACACTGTCTTAGGGCCTGGCCACAGCTTCTAGCGATGCGGCGCGCGGTGCGACGGGAGACGCGGCGGGCGGCGCGATTCGCGGTGGTATGCCACAGCTCGTATAGTTGCGATCGCGGCGGCGTCAGCGGTGGACGTAATCAGTTTTATTTATAATGGCCCTATCAAAAGTGGCTATAAGTAATGATTATAATTATTACATACTAGCAGCGCCTCGCGGTTTCACCCGCGTAGTTCCCGTTCCCGTGGGAATATGGGGATAAAATATAGCCTTCCTCGATAAATGGGCTATCTAACACTGAAAGATTTTTTCAAATCGGACCAGTAGTTCCTGAGATTAGCGCGTTCAAACAAACAAACAAACAAACAAACTCTTCAGCTTTATAATATTAGTATAGATAAATACATAACATATGTCACAAGCCTACCTACACCTACCTACACTACACTCTACAGTACAGTAGGTAGGTAATAAAATAAATACAAACCAGTGCTTCCTGGGAACTGTTCTTTTATTTCATCCCACAACTTTTTGATTACAGTCCTGAATTTATGTTGAGGATCTTTCGACATCCACAATGCCGGCCTACTCAATATTTCAGTAATTAATTTTTCGGTATCCATTTGATCTCGAGCGAAACTTCCAAAATGATTTGTTAAATTCGCGCGAACACAAATACGTCCCCTCGCTGCCGCTGCGAAAACCGCTCTAGCTGTGGCTAGTAGTGTTCAAAGTTGCTTTATGGCAATCACTTGCTTAATGCTATATGCTTTATATTTTAAGCATGCTATTTTATATGCTTTATTATAGCATGCTTTTTTTATAAGCATACTGCGTAAACGGGCGGGCAAGAATAAAGCATGCGCGTTATTATAGCATGCTTTTATAAAAGCATACTGCGTAAACGGGCGGGCACGAATAAAGCATGCGCGTTATCATAGCATGTTTTTTTATAAGCATACTGCGTAAACGGGCGGGCACGAATAAAGCATGCGCGGCAGCGCGGTGACTGACTGACTGTTACGAGTATCTGACAGCATGAATATTAAATCGCGTTATTAATTTATTACGATAAAATGGAACAGTAAAAAAAACAATGAACTTTCCTTCATACTTCCCAGTCTTAGGACATTAATCGATCGAAAGATCGCGAATTTGCAAGCGGTGCGTAAAACGAATACGCACGGGCGCGCGACTAAAAAGCAATCGCATGCGACGACTGGCCGCGCTCCGCCCCATCGCACTGCTATTGCTTTATTATGTGCTTTTGCTTTTTGAGAGAGCGAGAGTTGCGATTTTGTGATGCGCGACTGACAGAGACAGAGAGTGCGATTTAAAGCATTAAGCAAATAGCAACAAGTGAGAGCCACAATAGCATCTGCTATTTGCTATTTATAATAAGCATGGTGCTTTATTATGCTATATGCTATATTAACCACCACTAGCTGTGGCCGCCTCGATACTCCCGCGTGCATTTGTTTCACTCGCGCCCCGCGCCGCCCGTCGCCGCCGCGTGCCGCGCGACGCTTTTCGCGCCGCAGCTCGCACCGCAGTTCGCGACGCCGTTAGCTGTGGCATACTTCATACGTTGTCTACCATTTGTTTTCGCCGCTCACCGCTTGTCGCGCCGCATTTCGCGCCGCAATTCGCGCCGCGCTTAGCTGTGGCCAGGGGGTTAAACCTCTGTTTCAAACCGCCGTTTAAAACCGTGTAGCACATGCTTAAAGGACAACTCTTGGATTCAAAGAATAAAAAAAATGGTGAGCGTAAAATTGTAAGCTCAGGATTTTAGGCTATAATAATTAATACGTATGTGATTATTTATTATTCACAATTGTTTATTATATTCACAAATTGTTTTTTTTAATAGATAAGAGTGATTGAAGAGGAAGGTTTATATTTATAATACATGCATATAATAAAGTAGGTAGAGGAAACATTAGTATCTACATTGCACCCGTGCGAAGCCGGGGCGGGTCGCTAGTATTTGTATAAGCAAATGTATGTATAGAATAACGCATCGTCTCCATATTGTTCCTATCTCAATGATCACAACGTACCTACACGGACACGGTATACATTGGTGCTGTAATGGCTGTAAACAATAAACAAAAAAAAAAAAAAGGGTTCGGTTTCCTATCTCTGTTATTCATCAGATCTTCACCAAACTAGAAAGGGACAACTTGAAATAGGTACTAAGATGCTCTTCCAAACCATCTCATACTTTATTTATTCATTTTACATCGGCAAGACTGAAAAAAAACATGATGATGTATTTTTTTCACAGTTGCCGATGTAAAATGTAGCCAAAGCTACGCATTATTAGCGATAATTCAAATACTTACTAGTCGTCAGATTTCAATGTTTTAATGTGATTTCAATGTGAAATAAATGGGACCACACGACAAGCACCAGCTTTCGAATACAAAAATCATCAAAATCGGGACACACAGTACAAAGTTATGAGGGTTCACACACAAAAAAATGCAGTCGACTTGAGAACCTCCTCCTTTTTTGGAAGTCAGTTTAAATTGTGGAAATGGGTTCTGTTAATATTGTCCTTTAACTCTCTGACTATTTTATTTGGATAATTTTGTAATGTGCAAAAACGAATATTCTACAGATTTTTATATGTATATTATTATGTAGATAGATATTAACTTCCCGACGCTTGTCGAGAGGGATGATAGGCTGGAACATCTGCATTCTAATGAAAAACAAACTAATTTTAACAAAAGACGTGACTTGTCTTAAAGGCCCCTGCAGCCAAGTCATGAAATTGCCAAAAAAAAAAGTATGAGAAGACCGTATTTTTGGCGGGATTATTTCGAGTGAATTCAAAAAAAGCCGCCGAACTGATCAGTGGTTCTCACTTCTCAAGCATGGACTTATTATAAAGTCCATGTTCTCAAGTTTCTCTCCAATCGGAAAATATGACTAAAGAATTTACTAATGCGAAATTTAGAGAAAAGTGGCGGCTTGGAACGTTCCCCTTACCGCAGAATTTAATTTCCTTTTACTAGCAAAAGTCGCGCTTGTCGTTCCGTTTCCTGCCTGTGGCGTCGCCGTCGTAGCTCACGAATAGAGGGTCCGACCGACGTTCAGCTATCTTGAAGTTAATAAATTACATAATTACTAGTTCAACTTTTAAGTGTCTGATCATCATAATGTGGCTTAAGGTTTACCTCACTAATTTAGAATTCCTTAACATTATATTCTATGATTATCCACTAAACCCTAGGGCCCACTTTCTCAAACCACAGTTATTTGCTATCACGAGGTTAAATAACAAATATTTTATACATAATGGCCCTATGTTAGAACTAACTCGGAATTAGAACATAATTCTCGTTTGTGCAAGTGCGCCTTAGTTTATTGCCTTAGGTAAAAATTGATTTGTTACTCAAGAACCATCCAGAGACGTAGGTAATCCTTCATAGTTATTACACTGAAAACAAATAGTGGTTTGGGTTGTCCTCGTCTCCTTAATCGGCAGACCTATATACATACCTGCTACCTTTTAGATTAGATCAATGAACCGTTATTGCCACAAACCCTATGAAGCGACGGCGACTCGAGGTAGGTAGGATGATTGCTATTATAATTTTAGTAGGCTTTTAAAACATTTTTTAATTTATAAGATCATAGAGAATGGTGAAAACGGTGAGGGTTAGTGCTGTGGGTCGTCTTAGAGGCAGACTGTAGGATTTGGAGTATATGCTTAGGCCCTAAGCATATACTCCAACTCCTACAGTCTGTTAGGGGAACTATGAGAAGCAAAGAAAACACAAAAAACTTTTATTGGCGGAACTAAGTCCCAAAAAGAGTCGAAAGCTTATATGTAACGGTGCGTCTTAGGGCGTTGGGGTGCAAACATAAATATAGGTACAGGTTCTCCGGTTCCGATATGAGGGTACGGGTCGGTACAGATAGGCACCGGTCAAACAACATGTGGAAACAGTTAAATCTGTTCTTAGTGACCATCATGTCTTCGAGTTCGTCAGACGATGAGTTTTTTCTCCTCGAAAGTGTCCATTATAAATGTAAAAAAGGACAGTCGGTTTGTCTAACTATTCAACTTGTAAGACAAGGATGGCACAATCAAAGTCCGGGTCCACCTTCAAATTTAGCAATAAACGTCAGAAACATTTTTGTACAATATTTATTACAGATGACGGATTGTTGTAGGTAGGTAGGTACCTACACTAATATTGGTCTTTTTCTTTTTTTTTTTTTTTTCTGGATGGGAAATCATCAAATGACTTCTCCCGCTCTGGGCGGAGCGGAAGGGAGTGTCAGACTCTTACTGACTAAAACCCACCCGTGATCCTTCTTGTGCCCTTTGCGTTCCAGGGCCGCGGTGACTCTTTCGAACAAATTCCGCAACCCTAGCAGGCACTGACCCTATGGGGCCCCGTCTTCTTTGCTGACGGCTCTTTGAGGCGCGCGTGGAACACGACGCGCCGTCGACTCGGGCCTGGTTGCTATCGGACGGCGAGCCACCCATAGCTCGCCATCCGCAGGCCCGCGCCTACGGTGGCCGGGAATCGCCCTGCGTTTCCCGACGCCCGGGGCGTCTTCTTCTGTTGCGGCGGCTGGGGCGTGAGGTTTCCCTCTCACGCACGCGTTCCGCCTCCTCCTTCGCTAGCATTAGAGCTTCGCAGAAGGAGGCGACCGCTTCCCATGCCTCCTCGCTCCGGACCATGGCTTGAACCAGGGCCGGACGCGAGAGGTATATTGGTCTATGGGTACACTAATTAATAAAACATAGTTTAGGTACTTACCATCGTGTTCCATTTCTAAACTAATCTTCTTCCAACATTTATCAATCACGTTTCTGTTGCTGTGTAATTTATCTCTTTTGTCCCACAAAGGTGGTTTAGCAAATACCAAAGCTATCGTCGTAATAAATGAGCGCATAAGAACACACGGATACTTGCACCATTCGGTAGTATCGGTACCGATCCGCACAGACTCGCACTCGACTGCACCGGTAACCTGTTTCTTTGTTTGCACCTCTGCTCTCTAAAATATAAATATAACAGCAACAAAATTTTCGAAAAAAAAAATCTTCGTTGATCGCTAACTAAAGGTTACATTTCAACTGGGCATATGTTGGAACACGGAGAGGTTTTATTCTGACTCTCCCTTCCGCTCCGCCCAGAGCGGAATAAATCATCTTATGATTTCCCATTCTTAAAAAAAAGACAGATAGGTAGCTGGTAGGCAAAACCACTAGGGACTTTCGCTTCTATACTGCCAGGGTAGCTTAGGCGTCAAAATACCCAGCCATGGGAGACAGAGGGCCTTTTTAAGGCAAAGCAATGAAGACACATAGGTATTGAACGCATCAATTATTGTCTAGTAGGTACATTATGTACCTACCTAAGTAATACCTACAAGATCCGAAGGATATAGATTTTCTTATACCTATTCTTAATCACATAGACTAGAAGCCGAGCCAAACATAGTTGGGAAAAGGCTAGATTGATTGATTCTAAATCAAATACTTTAGCAAAACCTGACAAATCTCCCAGATCATACTTATTTTCTCAGTAACAAAATGAACCTATTGGATAATATAGTCTGAGTGAATACTACGCATAACTGCTAGGTGCTGTATCAAATCCATTCAAGGTTGTCAATAAAATATTGCTTTATTTTTAAACTTTTAGTGTAACTTGATAGAGCACAATAAAGATATACATTCTATATCCACATCGAAGTGGAATAATCAAACTGACAGTAATTAATTTTTCAAGTTTTTCTCTGTTGCAACTAAGCGGAGTGGAAGTCTTTCAAACTTTCTTGAAATATGGCTTTAAAATATAGGCCTTAGAAACACTGAAATCGAAACCTAGCTACTAGAAGCCGTTCTTAGGATTCAAAGTACCTAGTAGGTGCATGTAATGTAAGGAAAACATTATCAGAATTAGTTTTACTTCATCTAAGCCATCGATCAAGTGTGCATGAAAATAATTAAATACACATTATAGTAACTAACTTCACAAAATAAACAAGACGATTTCATTGAAAATTGGTACTTTATCACATTCAACAAAAGTGCTAAAACAAACTACTTAGTAAACAGTACCTCCCCTTTTATCTGCTAGCTAATAAAAAATAGTTCGTTTAATATCTTCGTATGTATTCTTTATTCCGTCGTTTCTATTCTAAATAAAATAAAATAAAAAGTACTTTATTTTTATAATAAGTTTAAAAATACCTAGTGCTTCGCTTGCAGCTAGGTCGTCTAATCATAACCTAACCAAGAGTAGGCCTACGGCCATTGAGGAACTACTTCTAAAATAGGAAGTATATTATCATAGACATTAATTTTGTACAAAAACAATGTGAGATCTAAGTACGCAAGTAACAATCAAATAACAACTGTGGTATCACTATCACTAGTGATAAAACGTCATGCCGATTGTAACATTTTCTCAAAGGAGCTTCATAATTTAGTTCGGAGCACAAAATAGATGTTCGATACGCCTCGTAAGAAACAGAACGCTTTCATTGTGTACACTTATCGATTTTATTTAAGTTATTTAATTAAGTTTAATTTTGTTAAGTACACGTTTGTTGTTGGTGATATTTAAATTAATATGTTGCATAAGTGCGCGGCTCTTCGCACGAGGAGCCTGAACTTGAAACATGTGGTTTACTTTTCATCCGCTAAGGTCAGTATTTTTAAGTTTACCGGACTTGCAGCTTCTTGGTCCGTATTAGTTTTGGAAAGATAAAATTAATATAGGATTTTACAAATATTTAGTTAGCAGACTACTCAATTAATTCGGCAAGTTATTTTCATTGGGTTCCTAAACGTTTTTGAATAGGTACGGTAAAAAGTGACGGACAGTGTCAATATAAGATTTTTTTTTGACATGAATACGAGTAAGTCCGCTTATTTTATTTTTTAATTGTGGGACACCTGGCACTAAGAATTAACCATTACACCCAGTTTTGTCAAAATTTAGTATTTTAAACAGTAGGTAAGGTTCAAGTCTTAGAAGACCTGCGATGGCATGGCGATAAATGGAATGTCATAATATGCAACTGGTTTCGTATAGCGAACAAACGGTTTTTTTTATAGAAACAAATAAATTCTACTGAAGTGGGCATCTATCATACTTTTTGAGGATTATGCCCGTTCTCGATAGAGTTAGATTAAAAGTAGGGTATTTGCCAGGTATAAAAACTAAAGAAACTAAACATTTAGGTAAATCCGAGAAATCCCGAGCAAAAACATTATACGTTACGATGACCTACATAGTAACGTATATTGTTTTTGCCTTCGTGGGCAAAATCAAAAGATTTGACATGTCAATAGGTAAAAAAAAAATATGCTTATCGAATTAAAATACCGTCAAATGATAACGAAATTAACATTGAAGCAAGGTTAATATTTACCTATTGATTAATTCGCTATTCGTCCGCGTAGGCTTGACATAAGTACTGAGTTATTTTAATTCCTAGGTAGCAACTGATAGGTAACGACGGTTAATGTTATGATGCCCGATACGCTTATTTACCTACGTTTAATTGAACACGTTAATGAGATAACTTATCTTAATGTTACCTAAGTACATAAATATTTGATAAATTATTGCTTCAACGGTTTTACTCCAGGCTGCCTCTTTTATTCCTTACGTATGACAATAAATATATAAATGAAGTAAATTTATTATTTGACTTCTGCCCATGACTTCGTCCGCGAGGACGAAGTCATGGGCAGAAGTCATTATAACAACCCGATAAAAGGGCCATCTAACACTGAAATATTTTTTCTCATCGGAAGCAGTTCTTGAGATTAGCGCGTTCAAGCTAACGAACTCTTCAGCTTTATATATTAGTATATAGATTACTAGATAGAAGTACCTACAGCCTGAGTCCAGTGTTGCTACGAAGTACCTGTTGCCAAGTTAATGGGTAGTGGAGATCTGGTAGGTAGCCGTTTCACGTTAAATACTGGTAACCAGCTAAATCGGCTTGACTAGAAGCCGCTTCTATTCAGTTAGGAAAGGGCTAGGCAGATGATTGGATGATGATAGAAGTACATTAAAAACAACTGTAATTCTTTCCTTAAGGGTAACCTTAGGGACCGCTACACCGATAGTGATACGAAAGAACTTTTCGCGACGAAGTTCGCAGTGCTACGCCAAGTAAAATTATTGCATGGTCGCAATTTTACACAAAATACCTATTTATTTTTTCTTTTTGGTACCTATTCTTATTTTAGGTACTCTAATAATAACTACCTTTTATGAAGTGTGTTACATAGAGAATTAAATATAAAATATCGTCCGAGAAAAAAACAACTAATCTTCTTCAAACTAATATAATTTCGGGAGGAAAATTCCACTATCGGAAATTCCAAGGAGTCGTAACTATCTAATGACACAAAAATACATAAAATTATGGAATATTTTTCCTATTACATGATATTTATCAGTCATTAAATTTGTTCTATTATCGTTGTTTGTTACCTTAAACTTGTTGACATCCACTATCTTTAGGGTGTGTCAAGAACTCTCGATTTATTTAGAATCATACATAAGCTATAATAACATGGTCTATAAATATTTATACGAGGGTTTGCAAATCATATGATAATGATATTTACCTACCTATGTATGTAAAAAACACATTTATTTTTGCTAAACATACAGAATAGTAAAAACTATATATACACTTAACCTAAAAATAAACTAAAATTCTCCTAACTACAAAATGGCATCAAAAAACTCGTCCGCATCGCTATCGACTGGGAGTGAACCCAATAAACTGGCGGCATTGCCACGTTGTATGGCAATGCTTATCCTCTGACCGAAGTAAAATCCAGCCCTTGGGTCACGCGAAGTGTCAACCAAACGTTTAGCAAGTTCTTTAAATAACGCATGAGCACTCGGACCCCACGGTCCGAGAGTTTCAACCCCAAACGGCTCAAACATATAATTGCCGACTAGGTTATTATATTTTCGAAGTTTGAGGTTCTCAGCAGCCGCAGCTGTAGCACCAGCACAACACGACGAGTTAGGAAGATGGGATGGCGCAAGAGTATCGACACAAGTAGCGTCCCACACTAAAGGCCTACCCATCTTCCATGGAAATAAAGACATTCCGTCCGGACGCTTGCCATCGTCGCGTGCCAGGCCATTGGGTTCTAATACGGCAGGAACGCCGACGGCAACAAGAGCACGTCGGATAATGTCGTTGATGTTTGCGTGCCGTGCTATGCGACCCGCACTACGGCTGCATGACAGGCCGTGGTGCCCGAGGCTGTTGACAGCTTCGCCCCAGTGTCAGCGATGAGGAGAGCAACAAGAAGCGCCTAAGCACATATGTATTTGTACACGAGTTAGATGGCTTGGTTGAAGACATATGTCACGTGTTTTCCCCTGTGTAAAAAATTATGACAAACAGATATTTTAAGTATTTGTTTGAGGATGTTTAATTACGATTGGAGAAGGAATGTGAAGGGGAATGAATATTAGCAGGTGGCAATCCTGTAGTTTCCCCATGGGAAAAGTTTAAGTATGTATGTAGTGTTTAATTAAGTTGCAAAGAACAGTTTGTTAAAAGAGATTACCAGAAAAAAAAACATGAGATATCAAAATCATAAGAAGCCTATATGTATTTACTACAGCTGGCACATAAGCCTGCTTTTCATGGAAGCGAAGTTTTGTCGCCGATAAATGGCAAACTTCGTAAGATCATAAAGTATCTTGAGTGGTAACTTTCGATAAATTGTCTAGTGAACATTAGGAACACTTTCTTATGCATCAAAATGAAGTTATTCCGAGAAATTGTGGAATAACAAGTAACGAAAAATTAAGAATTACATTTTCAACATTCTGAATGACGACGGAGAGCCCCTGCGCGGTGCTCCTATTTCTGTCTACAGGTTTAAAAAAAAAATAACATGAATGTCATGACGGAAGCTAAATTAGGTAAGCGAGCGAACTTAGCTCCTGTCCTGCCATTCATGTTTTTTTTTATCCATCATACCATTCGAACCTAATCTATCCGTTCAAATATTCATAATTAATAACTATAACTACGGTTTACTATTTAGTGAATAGGTAGGTTAAATTCACTTTCACCGTGATTATCGAGTAGGTACCATTAACTAATCCTTGATTTAATATTTCTAGCTCTGTAGGTACATGTGGTTATCGGCTAAAATTCTAAAGGGGGACGAAATGTAGTTTTCTGGATATTCAAAATCTAAGATACATAAACACAACATTTACTACACATTTCCGCATTTAAACGTTGACAAAGATCTGTGTATGATGTGAGTGCGTTGTACTGAATGCATAGGTTAGGTACGTTTTTACTTTCAAGATAAGGGTGATAAAAGCGTCTTAATGACGTAATTCTCTTCTTAATAATGCTGAAGAAACTAATAAATATTTAATTTCCGTCATATCAACTGATTTCAATTCGTCACACTTGTATGGGATGTATAGAATCGGAAATCCTGAGTTAATTTATTCCGAATCACTGGATAAGTATTATTTCTTTTTACCTAACTCCAAACCTGGGGATATTTTTGTGATTTCAAATTTTACTCTTTAAAGTTTCATAGAGTGACACAATGGGCGATCTTGTCTCTAAAAAATATATTATACGGGAAACCTAAAGATGGACTTAAGAAAGAAGTCGAAGCGAAACTGGAGGAAGTCTGTGGTGTAGGTACCTAACATTTTCATTTAACAATAGGTACATATTAATTACTATGAGCAAGTTTCTGTATTGAGAATAAGGAGTTAAGAACATCTCAAATCTTATTGTAATGTCACAAAATTTGGCTGGTGCTCAGGCTGAACACTCGAACACACTTTACAAGCACTCGACTTCAAATTCACAATTCAGAAATCAGTGCTTGAGTGATCGCTAGCGTTACTACTGAGTGTAAGGACCTGGGTTCGATAACCAGGTCTAACAAAGTATTTTTGGGTTTTTCGATCTGAAATCTCTCAAAAGCAGACTAGTTAAATATGGGTATACTTCAGGTATCTACTGCCTGTGCCTAAATTAATACAAGCGCGTGGTAAAATTTAACAGCCCACGGGTCGATCTTGAGGGCTAAGCAGCGCTCGCCGAGGTTGGTCTGTAGATGGGTGACCATCTTAACATACCAAGATTCCTCCACGTAAAATACTGGTATTCAATTTGACTGGGAGCCGACCCTAGTTGGGAAAGGCTAGGCAGATGATGACAGACGTGAGGTTGTGTTTCATTTAGATAATTCTAATCCTGCATTATATTTGTACAGAGTGAACGCATAATAGCAATACGGAGGGAGGACCAGTCAGTATGGGAGAGAAGGGCGCCGTTCTCACCGTCGAACGTCAACCGCCTGGTGAGGCAAGGCGTCAGAGTCATCGTCCAGCCTTCCAATCGACGGGCCTACCCTATGCAGGTAAGGAGTTAAGGACCTATACTTTTTAGGGAAAAGTTCATTGAGTCTGGAATGTTTACGTCACTAGAACCACCCGGTGATCAACCATAAGCCCATGGCAAGAGCATAGTTACTCTCACGACCTCGCTCTGCTGCCTTCTAGACCATCATAGTATCACAGACCATTCCCACACAGCCTCAGCTTTCTGTCTCCGCCAGCAAAGCTCTAGCTACTGCTGGTAGAGTCTGAGGTCTCTAGGACCTATACCTAAAATGTAAAAAGTTCTTAGACCTTATAGTGTAAAGCAGTTTTATCAAGGAAAATCAAGTCTAAGAACCTATGTCCTCCACCGACTTAGTCTTCTCTTTCTCCACTTACATATGTATAAACAAACTAACCATCCACGGAAAAACCTGTTCGTAGCATGGCTATTAATTTGATTTACCTTGGAAATAGATGAAGAACATAATTCCTGCTTTCAGTCTAACTAGTTTGATTAATCAATCCATTTCTTTGCAGTCGTATATAAACGCCGGCGCGATAGTCCGGGAAGACATCAGCGAAGCGAGCGTGATCTTCGGCGTAAAGCAGACGCCCATCGACCTGCTCATCCCCAACAAGACCTACTGTTTCTTCTCGCATACTATCAAGGCGCAGGAGGCTAACATGCCTATGTTGGATGCTATTCTTAAAAAGGTAAGATTGCATACTGTATATTCAGTCTGTCTATTTTGCCCTTGCAGAGGTTTTAACGTTCCTTGCTGAACTCAAGTTCATTTCCGTCTTGGGGACCAATAGCTATTTATAATTTATCATTTATTCGTATGCCAAGAAGTTAGCTAATGAGTCCCAGAAATGAAAAAAAATAAAGCTTCAAAGAACCTGTTAACATTATAATATTCAATGCACAACAATGGGATTTGCGTCAGAAATTATAATAAAAATCCGTCATAAGTAAATCGGAAAACTTTTCAGAAACAAAATTATTTTTAAAGTCTTAACTGTTACAGCAGTGCAACTCATTTGACAGCTGAAATCTAAATAAACCTTACTTGTTTTCAGAACATCCGATTAATAGACTACGAAAAGCTGATGGACGATTCAGGTAACCGGGTGGTGGCGTTTGGCAAATACGCGGGTGTAGCCGGCATGATCAACATTATTCACGGCATCGGGCTCAGGCTGCTTGCTCTTGGCCATCACACACCGTTCATGGTAAGCAAGCTTGATGGTAAAAATATCTAAAACCCGGAAAAAGTAATGAGAATTCGAAGTTAAAAGCACTTGTTTATAAAGTTAGTTAGTCAATTAAATAGGCAATGAAATAGAGGACTAGAGGAACGAAGTAGGCATAAAACCTTGAAGAGTAGGTACGTAGTTTGATTGAGTGTATTTTAATACAGTACGATGGTGATTATCAAAAATAATCTCCTCGGTATATTTAGTTTATCTGATATCAGTAGACGGTAACAAGATAAATGAAATTTAAAGATTATTAAATGAATGTATTTCTTCAAGTGGGGTCGACTTAGATATATGATTATTTTTATTGCAATAATTAGTTTTCGATGGCTGATGATTACAGACTGGGAACTCCCTATACATATTTTAGTACCTACGTTTAATAAGATTTTTAGGATAAATTAGTAATATTATAATCTCCGTACGTAGATACAAGCATACAAGGCAAGCTTTTTATAAGTAACTTTCGATAAAATTACTACCTACTTCCTAAAACGAAACCGTTACGATATCAAAACTTTAATATACCGAGGATAAGTCGATCGAGAAATAATCTTTTTTGGTTTGGACTACTATCTGAGTAAAACCAGAAACAAAAGAACATCGAGGTCTCTATAAACCATTCTTCGTTCTGTCATTCGTACGCCAGTCAGAATTTGATTAATTTGTCCGCGTCTTCAATTAGTCGATTCGCGTTCGCCGAAAGATTTTATAGTTGAAAAATAACTGTCGTTATAGTACCAACTACTATAACGACGATCTAATCATTTCAGTCAACAGCTAGACATAGGTCTCCCTCAAGCGTCGCCACAGTTGACCAGCCGTGACTAGTGAGAAATACTAAGGAAGTAACGATTACTGCTTTGGCGATTACATGAATATCTGATTGATCAAGTTTTCCTGTCCAGCACATAGGCCCGTCGCACAACTACCGCAACTCCAGCATGGCGCGGCAGGCCATCAGGGACGCGGGCTACGAGGTGGCTCTGGGCATGATGCCCAAGTCTTTAGGACCTCTCACCTTCGTGTTCACTGGATCTGGAAACGTTTCTCAGGTCAGAATTTATTCATATTTTAAACTGTATCGGCGATAAACATTTTCGTTCCAAGAGCTGCAGCTTCCGCTTTTTTTTTTTAAATTTCGAAGATTTTTTTTTTAAATTTCGAAGATTTGTCTGGAAAATTTTTTGGACCAGTATTTTTATACGAATTCAGAATACGACTCAAAAAAAGTTTTCTGTTTTAGTTTGATGTTATGTAGAAACTCCATACTAAAGAAGGCGTTTATAAACTTAGATGTTTGATTTGTTTATAGGGTAGTCAAGAAATATTCCAGGAATTGCCTCACGAATATGTGCCACCAGAGATGCTGAAAAAAGTGGCTGAACATGGAAGTAAGTGGTTTCTCATAGGCCCATAATCAATTTATGACGCAATTAGACAAGCTTTCATTAACGTTCTCGTGCTCATGTTGGAGTTTACGTTTCGGAATATGGGTCATATCTCATTTCTATCATGGTTACTTCGGTTTGAATTTGTTAACGTGGTGTATTCTACATTTGGTATTCTTAACTTTTGGCGTGGAAGCATGTGGGGAGCACGCGGTGAGTGCGGAGAACTCGGGTGCTATTCATATTCGATATGGGGCCTTAAAATACTTTGTATGACAGGTCCTTGTATTTCTTAGGTCCAAATAAAATCTATGGCTGTGAAGTACGCAGAAGGCACCACTTGGAAAGAAAGAATGGCGGAGGATATGATGCTCAGGAATATGATGAGCATCCTGAACGATACATTTCTACTTTCGCTCAGAAGGTATGCACTTAATCTATCTATAAACTTTATGAATTGCGATTATTTTAAGTATATTGTTAATATCACACGTTATTACTGATGTAAGAATAGATTATGTTTTGGTAGTGGGTATTTTATGTTATCTAGATAGAATGTTTACCTACTTAATACTACACGATTATATCATGAATTCATGACATGTTAATTTTGATAGGTAAATAAGCCCGCAAAAATATGGGCCGCAACGCAAAATAAGGCATTGTTTGCAATAAGTGTCTAAGTCACATTTAAATGATAATGTTATCGTTTTATCTCATATCAAGGTTATCTTATTAATACTAAGATTGTACATAATTAATAAACAGAGTCAAAGAAAATTTGCAAAAATGTTTTGTAAGTTTATCTTATCAAAGGGATGGGAATAACAAAAGCAACTGATCACCAACTAATCGGACACTGATCGTCCGGTCATTCTACTTTTATTCCTGGTATGTTTTTATTATTTTGATACACAGAGAGCATGCGTAAATTATGAAAACATTGTTTTCCAAGTATGACCCAGATGTAAGAACGTGGTCTCATCTAAATTCCTAGCACGTTCTGTAGTTTGTACCAACTTCCCCCGCGAAAATGCGCCACAATGTTGCATTCATGAAGTACCTAATTTGTGAAAGTATTACTAAGTAACATAATGTTCAGGCTTTAAACAAGAGAATTTTGATATACCAACTGACCCTCAGAAAATGTTATACACTAAAAACACTTTTTCCTAACAGATAGCACCATATACATCAGTTCTAGTCAACTGCATCTACTGGGCAGTGGGCAGTCCCAAGCTGCTAACCATACCAGACGCCAAGCATTTGTTACTGCCCTCGCACACGCCATGGCTGCCCAAGAGTATCGGGGCGCCGGCCTTACCGCACAGGTAAAATAAAAAAGATTTCTAAGAAAAAAGTTTTCATTCTACGGTAAACAAGCACGTTGCATGCTACGCGTATGCGCTACGTATTGTTATGCTACGCGCGTCATGAATGCTACGTGCTACGCCGTACGCGCTACGTATAGTTATGCTACGCGCGTCATGAATGCTACGTGCTACGCCGTACGCGCTACGTATAGTTATGCTACACGCGTCATGAATGCTACGTGCTACGCCGTACGCGCTACGAGTATGCTACGCGCTGCGCGCTATATCCGAGCATGCTACGCGCTACAAGTTTAGTTTTCTGCGTGCTATACGCTACACGCATGCTATGCTCAATTGCTCATCGCTCATCATGCTAAGAGCATGGCTCGTGCCAGAAGTACCTACGTTACGCTATACGCACAATTTTGTCTCTATTTATAGGCCATGGTTACTTAGGACACAATAATATTTGTCACGTGTGCTCATTGACGTTCTATTGTCTTTCTTGCTGTCTTGAAAACTGTTATTTGTATTGTTTGCTTGTAACTCTATAGAGAACAATAAAAAGATTATGATGTAAAGGGTGAATTTTGGGAGTCGTAGTGACGCGTTTTATTTCTTTGGAAATTATGAAAAAAATACCGTTAAGATTTAGGTAAGTTTCAAATATAACTGGGGAGTGAGACTCATATCCGTTTATTTATTTCCAGAATGCTAGCTATCTGCGACATATCGGCGGATCCGGGCGGCTCTATTGAATTCATGAACGAGTGCACCACTATCGACACGCCCTTTTGTCTCTATGATGCGGATCGAAATAAGGATACCAAGAGGTTTGACTTTTTTATGCTTACATCCAACTCTGATTGTTATTGTAGAACACCACTTCATGGAAAAAAACCAACTGACAAACGACAAGTGTAGGAACCTACTACATAGGAAAAGGTGATTGAATGAAAGATTATAGTAGGTACTTACTGTAGATTAGTGTGTACAAACTGATTACTTGGAAACAGATTTACTTAAATAATAGTAAAAATGAAATGTTAACGAACTCCTCGTAATTTAAAAGAATATATATGTAGGTAATCAAGTCGAGCACAATAAAAACAGTATTTTCCCGTACCGGGAATCGAACCCGAGCCTCCTGGGTGAAAGCCAGGTATCCTAGCCACTAGACCATACGGGAGCACAATAATAGTCTATATTTTGGTATGCAGTTTCAAGGGGCCAGGCGTTTTAGTGTGCTCCATCGACAACATGCCGACACAGCTGCCCAGGGAGTCCACCGACTTCTTCGGCGACTTGCTGTACCCATACGCAGAAGATATCATGAAGTCTGATGCTACCAAGCCACTCGATGAACATAACTTCTCGCCGGTAGTCCAAGGAGTAAGTTTATTTATATTTTTAATAAAAGTTTAACGTAGAGTTCTCTTTTTAACTGACTTCTAAAAAAGGAGGAGGTTCTCAATTCGGATGTTTGTATGTTTTTTTTTTATTTTATTTTTTTTATTGTTTGTTCGCGCATAACTCCGTCGCTTGTGAACCGATTTGAAAAATTCTTTTTTTGTTGGAAAGGGTATACTTCCCAAATGGTCCCATGAATGCGGTTTTCGAAAAATCTAAAAAAAATATCTACATTGTCTACATTGACGACCTCTTAGTGTACTCTGCAAAGGAGCAGTGCTTTTTTTACACCAATGTGATTGTTTCGTTTAGGTGGGGGAGGGGAGGGGGTGTAAGTACCACTGAAAAGTGAAAAATAAAAAACTTTTTAACAAAAAAATACAACCGACTTTTACACAAAAAATCAAAAAAGTGCAAAATAACTTTAATTTCGGAAGTCGGTGTTCAAAAAACGAAAAAGCAACCACAAACACCGAGTTCCGAAATTAAAGTTATTTTGCACTTTTTTGATTTTTTGTGTAAAAGTCGGTTGTATTTTTTTGTTAAAAAGTTTTTTTACCTCTCTTTGAGGATGAAATCAGTAGAATAATAACACATTTTCAAAATTATTCGCGTAACTGCGTTAAGTATTATGATAGATTGTCGCTATTATCACTGAGCTAGTAAAGATAAGTTAAAGAAACGACCGCTGTTAGTGGAAGTAGTCGCCATTATTTCAACTGATATCAATACTTATAAATTACTGAGCAAGTAATTAAAATAAGTTTTATAAAATAAATTCGTAAAATTTTGCAAGACAGATGAAGGCGCAGGATGCCAGCAGAATTAAAAAAATAACGGTTAATTGGTACGCAACTTTTCCTTTTATTTATTTTTCTTTTGTATTTTGTTTGTCAGATACACATAGACATCAATATTTAGTAACTTCGGCAGTTAAAAAATCTTCGTTGTTCATAACAACGATGTCCTTTCTTTGTTATGACGTTAACACTCGAGACCGACTCGACTCGCTCCACTTGCTTTATTTAATTGTTTATTAATCTTTCAGGCTATCATAACAAGCAACGGCAGGTTGACGCCCCCTTTTGAATATATCAACGAACTCAGAATGGCTAACACGTAAGTATATACAATTTATTTCTTATGAAAAGAAAAAATCTGTGACGATTTTTAAGAGTTTGTGTACTACATATATATGTGGACGGTAAATCTCCGGAACGACAGAATCTATTTGTAAGATTATATTGGCCGGATAAGAAGGCATTTCAGACGAAACTATGCTTGATATTTTAGTTGCTTCAACCCGGTAAAAGCACCACCACCAATTGAAAAAAAGAAGCCGGATGACATTTTTTATTGTTAGATGGGTTTGCTCTTGACTCTAGTCTAGGTCGCAGGTAACAGAGACAAAGTCTACGATGGTATGAGCTTACCCAGAAGAAGCATGTTCACTCTAACTTACACTAAACTAACTTAATATATATATTTACATCAAATATATTTCATCTCTAGACTCTGCTATCAAATATCTTCATGAAAGTTGTTTCTAGTAATATTTTAAATAAAATATTAAATAAGTGTATTCCGTTACAGAAAATAAAAATAAAAACGATATATAAGAAATACTGGCTAACAAAGGGCCTTAAACTATCTTGCAAAAACAAAAGGCTACTTAAAATACTCACCATTAAAGCAAACAATCCCATATTATCAAAATATTATAAAAAATACGAAAAAACCCTAAAGCAATCTGTAATAACAGCAAAAAAACTACACTATATAAGTAAAATAAAAAAGTCAACAAATAAAGTCAAAACTATGTGGAATATAATAAATGAAAGAACAAATAAATTAATAAAAAAAGAAAAAAATAACATTAAACTACATAGTAATGATACCTTGGTAACTGAACCTAAGCAAATAGCTAATATGTTTAACGAATTCTTTGCTTTTATGGGGGAAAATACCTCACCAGCAAAAGGAGCCCCTGTGATGTGTCCCACAGAAAACACCATGTTTCTCAGCCCTGTCGATCCTTATGAAGTAAATAGAATAATAAAAAATTTGAGAAATAAAAAAAGCTTTGGAGTAGATGAACTTCCTCCATTTCTACTCAAACAATGTGCAGACGAACTAACCCTGCCATTTTATAAATTAATTAACCAATCGTTTGAAGAGGGAATCTTTCCGAGTCTACTAAAATGCGCACTGATAAAACCCATACATAAGAAAAATTCTAAAACCGACCCCAATAACTATCGCCCGATCGCACTGTTACCAACTGCGTCTAAAATCTTTGAAAAGGCAATGTGTGACCGGGTATACTCTTTTTGTGAAAAAAACAAAATCCTCGACGACCGTCAAAATGGTTTCCGTAAAAACAAGTCTACAACGTTAGCAGTCTATAAATACGTACAAGAGGCTCTAACTATTATTAATAATAAAAACTATGCTGTAGGTATGCTGCTCGATATGACCAAAGCCTATGATAAGGTGCAATTCAAAATACTATTAGACAAGCTGTATGGGATAGGAATACGAGGAAAAGCTCATGAATGGTTTGCGTCATACCTCAAAGATAGGGTACAATTTGTTGAAATCGAATTTTTTGATAAATATACAAACGAAATAATTAAAATAAGATCCGACAGTAAATCAGTAAACGCCTCAATTCCCCAAGGGAGTGTAATAGGCTGTTTGTTGTTTCTTATCTATATAAACGACCTTCCTAAAATTATAAATGAACCATGTGTTCTATTTGCGGATGATATCTCTCTGCTCACCTCATGCCAGAGTGATGACAATATAAACGCTAAATTAAACTCTCTTCTCTCTACAGCTGTAAACTGGATGGAAAACCATAATCTAGAAATTAACTTTACTAAAACAAAATTAATTACTTTTCATCCCCATCAAAAATCCCCATTAAAACTTAATTTTATTTTTAATAATACAAAACTGGAACAAGTAAATGAATTCACTCTCCTCGGTTTGTCTATAGATACCCACATAAATTGGAAATCCCATATACAGAAAATAAGAGCAAAACTATCAAAATTTTCATATGCCCTACGCGAAATTAAAAAAACTACCAACCTGCAAACTGCACTTGCCACTTACTATGCATACGCCCAGGCATGGCTCAGCTATGGGGTCATGCTGTGGGGTAATAGTACAGATGCACAAACAATATTTATTCTACAAAAGAAGTTAATACGAATAATAACAAACATAGAACAAACTGATAGCTGCAGACCACACTTCCGAAAACACCAAATACTCACTCTTCCCTGTTTGTACATTTAAGAATTATGTAAATTTGTTAGAAAACACCCAAATTTTTACAAAACTTGCGACGAACTACAAACAAAATACACTTTTCGACACAACAAAAACAAAATAAATATACCTCCATCCCGACTCAAAATGCACTCGACCAGTCCTTTAGTAATGTCCATAAAAATGTATAATAAACTGCCAAATTATATTAGAGAAGTAAACAAAACAAATATATTTAATAGTAAATTAAAACAATTTCTGGAAACCAAGGCATACTACTCAGTAACGGAGTTTTTAGACGACCAATCGATTGCTAAATAAAATGATTCTCTTTCAGCACCAAATATTATGAAATATTTATTTAAAATACAATATAATTAGAAAATGAAATATAAATATGAATACATAAATTAATAAATACACAACACAATTTACAAAACATAAACATTTACCAACATAATTTAATAAAAAAGAAAATCCTGCAAAGAATTTCATAATAATTACCTACACTATTCTTAAGCAATACATGAAATAAAAATAATAAATAAACTATACTTACCTATTTACACAGACCTAACAATAAATGTATTTACATTACATACAATTAAACATTTCTAATAATTTTTAAGTAGAAAATAGTAATTAGAATTTCTTAAATTGCTAGCCCTCTTCCTCTCTCCTTATGTTGCTGTGCCCGACAGGGTCCATATTGATATTTTACCTTATTATACCATCTATTTAATACATATGGAATGCAATAAAGTATTGAGTATTGAGTATTGAGTATTGAAATGATTTAAGTACAGTTGAATCCGCTTATAATGACATCGAAGGGAAGTGAAAAATATGTCATACTAAGCGGACGTCATATAAAGCGTCATCTTAGGAATTAAACAAAATCCCATCTTTGTTAGTTATATCGTGTAATAATGAGAAACACGAAAAGAAAATGTTGATATACATAGATCAATCAAAACAACAAAAAAAAACCATACAAACATCCGAATTGAGAACCTCCTCCTTTTCTAGAAGTCGGTTAAAAATGAGACGGAAACAAATTAGAAGTCATGTCCCTCACTATAACCAAACATAATTTCTGAAAAATAGGTCATAATAAGCGACATGTCAATAAACGAAGTATTATATCCGTACTTTTTTTTAAAGAATTTAATATGAAAACCAAATTAGCTCCGTTTTACTTCATACTAAGCGGTTGGTCAATATAGGCGGCGTCATAATAAACGAATTTCACTGTATAGTGATTGAGTACACGTCACGCGTTTGTTTGTTCCAGCCGCTCGCGCCACAAGGTGGAAGGCAGCGAGCAGCAGGCTCCCGTCCTCATCCTCGGCAGCGGGCTGGTGGCCGCGCCCGTCGTCGAGTACTTGGCTCGGGACAAGAATATTGCTATCACCATCGGTTTGTACTAACAATCCTAACATTGATCATATTTTGGTGGTATACAAATTATGGTTTTAATTACCTAACTAATGTTGTCAAGTTTAGTAATCGACATATTTATTTGCTCTTTTTGATTAGATGAGTTTTTATTTTCGTTCGCAGTTTTAGTTTTAAATATTTAATTAAATATTTTCATTGAAAAGAAAGAAAGCACAATCTGAAAGAACGCAACATGATTATGGAACAAAACACAAAATGGTAGAAGTGATTCATACTTGAGCAATTGTAGAAAATGACTGGCGAAATTATATTGTACTCTACCAACCATGTAAGTAGGATGCAGTTATAATGTAGGAGGTAATTTATGGATTGGGTTGATAGAATGAGATTATGATTCTATCAACCTAATCCATAAACAACCCTTGACGGATTATCTCAGTGCATAGAAATATAAAATACAGAAGAAGTGGCAATGGGGCGTGTCGGTGTCCGCGTGACATGGTCTGAACGACCATGTCATACGCAAATGGTCGACTCCGCGAACTAGTGCGCTTTCAACCGTGAGCGTGACCAGATATAAGAATGCTGTGTTGTTCAGTGGTTTCTTGTAAAAACCGAAGATACAAAAACTTTGTTAATTATGGAATCACTTCCCACAAAACGATACTTTACCAAGCGGATGTATTGCATAGTATGGCCGCTGCTTCTTGCGACGAGATATTGATGTATGTACTTGTGCTGATACACTAACGTAGGCAACAACATAACATAACATGCAGATTTTTAATGAAATATACAAAAGTGAAGAGTAACAATCAGTGAAGTGAAGTTCCCTCTCCCAGAGAGGAGGCCTTTAGAGGATTATGCGGTGAAGTGTCTTTGGCTTTGAATTATCGTATATTATGCCTTATCCTCGTGCTACTTCCATACTCTTTATGGTAATTGTTTTTTACTTCCGATAAAGCAGCGAATGCATTAAAGTAATCGGCATGGTTAAGATAATATTGTTGCGCGCCAGAATTAAGTTAAGATGATAGCGCCATTCGGTACCACTAGCGCCATCTAGTATCGAGTAGCAGAACTAGTGAAGTCAAGGACCTTCGAGATTTTTCTATGCTAGAATTCTCGGACCTTGGTCGGTCGCGACCGATATGTACGCGAACTTTCTGGAGTTCTACTCGGCGCCCTATATAAGGCCGGCACATGTGCCGACCGAGTCAGTATTGGATTTGCGATACAAGTGATAACTTCGAAAGCGATCTTCGACTGCGAACTCAAGTGATTATAGTGCGATTGTGTTTTGTAATTAGTGAGTTTATAGTGTAATTAGTGTGGTGTAAAATAAAGTGTAATTTTTGGTTATTGAATCGGCTGATTTTATTGTAACGAACCCGAAGCTCGTAACAATTGGTGTCAGAAGAGTGGATTTAAAAGATGCCGATTCTACCGAAGGACGACACTGAGGGTATCTGTACCCGTACTCAACGCCAGCAAGAGACGGACCAGAGGCGTTTTGGAGGTGCAACGCCGCAGACGACGGAGAGACAGTTGCCAACCATGGAGGCCGACTTGTCCGCAGTAGCTCCAGCATCATCATCAGCACCAGACTTTGCTGCTCTGATGATGAAGCTGCAGGAGCAGACTCGCCGCCAGGAGGAACAGGCCCGTCGTTTAGAAGAGCAGCTGCAGCGTGACAAGGAGGAGCAGGCCCGCCGCCAGGAGGAACAGGCCCGTCGTTTAGAAGAGCAGCTCCAACGTGACAAGGAGGAGCAGGCGCGCCGCCAAGAAGAACAGATGTTCCTCATGAAGGATCTGCATGCCACTTTCGGCAAAGAAATTAAGGTTGTAAAGGAAAAGGTGGTTCAGCACGAGAACCGCCTGACGGAAGCTGAAACACGAATCGACCAAATTAATCATCGGGTTGACAACGTGATTGTTGACGTGAGGAAAACGCTAGACAACCTTAAAGTTGGAGATGGAATTGCAGCCTCAGCTACTACACCTTCTCTACGTGGATTCAAAGTGCCGTCGTTCGATGGAACATCTTCCTGGTCGGCATACAAAATGCAATTTGAGGCTGTTATGAAGGCGAACGGGTGGAGTAAGGACCAGGCCATGACTGCTCTCACCCTAGGCCTCCGCGACCAGGCCCTCACTATCCTGGAAGCCCTCGGTAACGAGGTGACTTACGAGCGGCTCCTTGAGGCATTGGAAGCTAGGTATGGCGACGCTCATCTGGAACACGTGTTTCGGGCGCAGCTGAAGGATCGCGTGCAACGCAGCGGTGAAAACCTGCAGCAGTGGGCCCTTGAGGTGGAGAAGCTTGTTAGAAAAGCATACCAGTCTGTACCTGCGCTCATTCAAGGGAACCTGGTGCAGGCTTTCATTGACGGCATCCGGGACCTTGAAGTTAGAGCTGCCGTGAGGCTCGGGCACCACGAGAAGCTTAAAGACGCCTTGGCACATGCACTGGAGGTGGAAGCTGCGCGGCAGGATTATCGTTCCTATTGCGTCAGGGAGGTTGCAGCGGCTACAGTTCGCGACCGTTTTAAAGGATACAGCCCTCGATGCTATGGTTGTGGGGAAAGGGGCCACCTACGGTCCAGTTGCCCTAGGCGAACTTCAGAAGGGGAAGCTGTGCGGCAGAACCATCGTTCCCACTATGGCAGGGAGGTTGCAGCAGCTGCAGTTCGTGACCATTATAAAGGGCGCAGCCCTAGATGCTACGGCTGTGGTGAAAGGGGCCACTTGAGGCCCAGTTGCCCTAAGCGAACTGCTCAAAGGGCAGATAGCCGACCTCTAGCAGGTAGAGCGGCTGACAATCGCGGACAGCGATTGGAAGAGTATGACTTGGTGGTCGAAGGTCGTAGCGGGAGATCTCATGGCAAGGCAGTTGTATTGTCAAGAGGACCATACCCAGAAGTCTGCAAGCATTATACGAGGCCAGAGGATAAAGAAGTCGTGCCTGTGAGGATGCTCAAGACAGACCTCAGCAACGAGTGAAAGGAAAGCATACAATGTGCACAGCAGGATGATTTGGACATCAAGCCGATCTTGGAGTGGATGAAGGCCAGTGTTCCGAAGCCTACGTGGAGCGATGTCTCAGCGATGAGTCCCGTCACAAAAAGCTATTGGGCACAATGGGACAGTTTAGTGATTCAGGATGGAGTCCTGTGCCGTAAATGGGAAAATGCTCGGGGAGACAGCTGTCATTTGCAAATGGTTGTCCCTAAAGCTAAAGTACCGGATGTTCTACAGCTGTACCATAATGGTTGTTCAGGAGGCCATATGGGAGTTAAACGGACTCTACTGAAGATACGGGAACGGTTTTACTGGGTCCACTGTCGTGACGATGTTGAGGACTGGTGTCGCAAATGTACAAGTTGTGCGGCTGTAAAAGGACCTCGGACACGTAGCAGAGGTGCATTGAAATTGTACAATGTTGGTGCACCATGGGAAAGGATAGCTCTAGACGTTGCGGGACCGTTTCCGGAAAGTGAAAGTGGTAACAAGTATTTCATGGTTGTTATGGATTACTTCACTAAGTGGCCGGAAGTCTTCGCCATTCCAAACCAAGAAGCTTCAACAGTCGCGGATAAACTGGTTCATGAAGTCTTCTGTCGTTTTGGAGTACCCTTGGAGATTCACAGCGATCAAGGAAGGAATTTTGAGTCTCAAATATTCCAGGAAACTTGCAGAGTTATGGGTACTCATAAAACGAGGACAACTTCTTACCACCCACAATCGGATGGAATGGTAGAACGATTTAATCAGACATTGGAGAGATATCTGGCCAAAGTTGTGGAAAACCGGCAACGTGATTGGGACAAGCACATACAACCGTTTTTGCTGTCATACCGAAGTGCTGTTCATGAAAGCACGTCAGTGACACCAGCTTTCGCAAACTTTGGAAGAGAATTGCGGCTACCTGCAGATCTGATCACCGGAATACCACCTGATGCTCCACGCAGTATAACCGATTATGCGAATGACTTGCGGAACATAATGAACGACATTCATGAGCACGTCAGACAATCGGGCCAGCAAATGTCTGAAAAGATGAAAACCCGCTATGACCGCAAAATGAACAATAGAGGGTTCGAGGAAGGTTCACTAGTGTGGTTGCATAATCCAGTTCGCAGCAAAGGGAAATCTCCTAAGCTTCAAGCTAAATGGGACGGACCGTACCGGATTGTGACGAAGATCAATGACGTAACCTACCGTATACAGAAAGGTACAAGAAGCGCTCCTAAGATCGTCCATGTTGATCGACTGGCGAGTTATTATGGCGCTGATAATGCTCGGGACGAGCATGTCTTAGGAGGGGGCAGTGTTGCGCGCCAGAATTAAGTTAAGATGATAGCGCCATTCGGTACCACTAGCGCCATCTAGTATCGAGTAGCAGAACTAGTGAAGTCAAGGACCTTCGAGATTTTTCTATGCTAGAATTCTCGGACCTTGGTCGGTCGCGACCGATATGTATGCGAACTTTCTGGAGTTCTACTCGGCGCCCTATATAAGGCCGGCACATGTGCCGACCGAGTCAGTATTGGATTTGCGATACAAGTGATAACTTAAGCGATCTTCGACTGCGAACTCAAGTGATTATAGTGCGATTGTGTTTTGTGATTAGTGAGTTTATAGTGTAATTAGTGTGGTGTAAAATAAAGTGTAATTTTTGGTTATTGAATCGGCTGATTTTATTGTAACGAACCCGAAGCTCGTAACAATATATTACTGACTTTCGCTTAAAATAAGTCTACAAATTCATGCAATTTATTTGTTATGAATGGGCAGCATGGGTGTGTGTGATAAATGCAAGAATCGATAACTTTCCGATTTAGTCAATCAATAGCATATATGTAAAATAAATTGCTTTTGCATAGCACAACGATAGCGATGCGGCACGCTAAATACACGCTGTGCTTAGTAGGATAAGGTTTATAATTGATTGTGTAGTACGGTTCAATTTAAGAATTGCGGGTGTGTGCGCGACTGCATATCTATTGCTTTTACTGAACTGCATGCGTAGTAGTAGCCGTGTGGTAGGGCAAAACAGGAGACAGGTTTCCGTATATTTTCGGCTACGGGGCATATCTTCTTGTTTATTATATCTATGTATCAGTGGGTACGTTAATACTTATTTTAACGAGCTTGGGGTTCATGACAGTAAAAACAGCCGATTTATACCAAAACTAGAAACTTTAATTTATCAACACTAATTTCAACTTTGAACACAATTGCACTAATCATCATTTTAATTCGTAGTTGAAGATCGCTTTCGAAGTTAACTGTTGTATCGCAAATCCCGTCGATCGTGGTCTATGCTGTATGCAGGCCTTATATTAGGGCCAGTGAATTCGCGTACATATCAGTCGTAACGAGAATTCTAGAGTGTTCAAGCACAGAAAAGTCTCAAAGGTTATTGATTCTGGTTTTATAAGTTCTGCTACTCAACACTAGATGGCACTGATGGAAACTAATGCTACTATGTTCCTTGTGTGGCGCGCAACAATATGTTCACATGATGATTATGAATATTCCACAACCCTTAATACTTTCTTTTACCATTTGCAGCATCAGCAGTAAAAGAAGAAGCAGACGCTCTAGCCGAGCGCTACGGCGTATCGTCGGAGTACCTGGACGCGGCGGACCCGAGCGCGCTGCAGGCGCTGACGGGGCGCGCGCGCGTGGTGGTGTCGCTGCTGCCGTACGAGCTGCACGGCGGCGTGGCGGCGGCCTGCCTGCGCGCCGCCGCGCACCTGGTCACCGCGTCCTACGTGCGCCCCGAGGTGCAGTGCCTGCACCAAGCGTCAGTGTCCATCATACTATCTTACTCATATTTAAACTGTGAAAGTCGCCATGTCTGTTAATCAATCACGCCTCGATGGCCAAACGGATTTGGATGAAATTTTGAATCCAGATAGAAGAAGCCCTTAATAGGGATATCCAGTGGAATTATTGTAGAATTTTACGCAGTCATGTCACTAACACTAACTTATACCTAAATTGATAAAACTTACCATGACATGGGTACCAAAAAAGACGAGAGTCAACCATTTTTAAATACTAAAAGCTACAAAAGGCAGACACCTAAATACCCTCTACCAACCTTAGTTTCCCTCAAAGCTGGGAAGTAAAGGCAAAAAAACACAACGACTGTTCTGTCTACAGATTCAACAATATATAGACAGAGGTGTTGTGTGAACCTAACATACTTTTTGTCAGAGGTTACATTATTACATACATAGGTTCTATATAGGAAATGAATAATCCAATACGTATTTTTGCGCAAACTTTTAGTGCAAAGGATGCTGGCGTAACCTTCCTGAACGAGGTCGGCTTGGATCCCGGCATCGACCACCTGCTCGCTCTCGAGTGTATCCACGACATACAGAACCATGGAGGAAGAATCGACTCGTTCGTTTCATACTGCGGAGGTGCCCAATATATTCATATTTAATTCTTTTTACTTCAATATCACAAAGAAACTAATTTTAAGGGAAAAGGGCTAATTTTCTAATAGATATTTTAACTGATAAATATGCCTGATCAATAAATTCTCAATTCAAAAATTTGTTTTGCCCAGTTAAAATCTGACCATTGCAAAATCGTCTCTTAAAGAAATGGTGGAAGAATGAAAAATACTACATACGAATTTTTAGTAACAAAATCATTTAACCAAATCTGACCAACACTTTTGAATAGATGTATCCTGTTGGTAGGAATCTATGTAGTTATATTTAACAGAAAACATTTCACTTTCCTCCTCTTTTTAGGGTTACCAGCGCCAGAGTTCAGTGACAACGCTCTGAGGTACAAGTTCTCATGGAATCCGCGAGGAGTACTACTCAACACCATTTCTGCTGCCAAGTATCTGAGTAAAGGACAGGTAAGCTTTGTATCAATTGAATGGAAAATATCAACTACGTGATCTAGCTAGACTGATGGTGGTTTAACTACTTCTAAAGGAGATATAGGGTATTGTAGCGGAACTCTACATATAAATATATAATTTGAGCAATATGCAGCAACAAAAGTATAAGTAGACTGAGCTGGAGATCAATTTTTAGTAAATTCTGTTGATGAGATCACAGACGTAGTAGTAATTTAAGAAAATTGAACATTCCCGCTCTTGTTTCCGAAAGTACTTAGCCTGAAATTTCGCAAAAAAAAATGATATAATAGTACTTTGCTTACAAATCTTATAGAAGAAATATGTAGAAAGGTCCCTTAGTGAAACTCTACACAGAAAAACATTATTATCCAGCTACAAAATGTGCCTAGAAGATGCAAATAATATAATTGAGGTGAGTTTGTTCGCAGATCGTAGAAGTACTGAGCGGAGGCGAGCTGATGTCGGTGGCGCGCGAGCTGAGCTTCCTGCCCGGCTTCGCGTTCGAGGGCTTCCCCAACAGAGACAGCACCATATACTCCAAGCTGTACGGCATCGAGGACGCGCACACCATGTTCCGCGGAACTATCAGATACAAAGGTGGGCTCCCCTGCGGTTTTATGGACCCAATGCTTACACGGAAGAATAAAAGTTTAAGGTCTTTAAACTTAAACAAACTCGAAATTATAAATAAATAATATTTTTGTCACATTACCTGACACTCAACCACCACCGCTGGGCAAAGGCCTCTCCCAAATCTATGCAGGTATTCTTTCCAGAGCAGTGGTGGCCGAGTGGTAACTGACCTTACTTACTGGCCTTACGAATTGTAGGTCGCGGGTTCAATCCCGGCCAGGCGTATTACTTTGTGTAATTAACTTCATCACCACTGCTCTCAAAACGGTGAAGGAAAACATCGTGAGGAAACCGGCATGTCCTAGAACCAAAAATTCGAAGACATGTGACATTCACCAACCCGCACTGCGCCCGCGTCGTGGATTACGGCCTATTCCCTCGCCTAGAGCCTAGGCCTATGTCCCAGCAGTGGGAACATTGAAAGGCTGATTATGCTTTATACTTATAAGCTCAAGAATGAATAGCAAGCGAAGTGAGGACAAAAAATATGCAACCGTTTAGGGGTAACACGGTGACTAAAACAATTAACGACCGGTCGGGTATCAACCCTAAACTGTTTCACGGGGCGGGCCGCATCGCCTGCCCCCTAGCTACGCTACTGTCAACCCATCCAACAGGAGTCTAGGCCGGCTTGCCACCTCTTCTTAGGTCGACCTCGGCGGGGCCGTCCTACCTATCCAAGTCTATGAATGACTGCTTCAGTTTTTTTTTTTTTTCAATCCAGGTTTCGCCGAAAACATGATCGCAATGCAGCTGTTCGGCCTGGTAGACCCCAACCCTCATACGTCATTGCATCCGGATGGACCTAAGATCACATGGGTATTGTTATCGTTTCGAACATATGTATGTAAAAATCGAACCCTTATAGGATCACTCGGGTGTCTGTCTGTCACAGCCAATAGAGTATTTTTGACTAAAATAATCTAATTCTGTACCTCAGAGGTATACAACATTATGTGATAAAACGAAAATTTTACAGGAGACGCAAAAATGCGCGGAGTGAAACTTTGAATGCAATTTTGACTTAGTTGTTTTAAAGATATTGAAACAAAGTACAGTATTTTTATTGTTATGAGATGGAATTTTTACCTTTTTCAATTCAATTCAATATCGTCATTTGAGGTGCCCGGTACCCGTTAGACGTTAGTGGATTTAATGTCATATACGATTGGATATTTCGTTTCATAGATGTCATAGGACTTAATGTCGTATACCATTATGCAGAACTGGTTCTTGCGATTTGAATGGTGCAAGAAACATACTTTCAAAAAAAGTGGAGTTACTATTGTATACCTCGGAGGTACAGAATTATCCGTCAGACAGATTACCAAAAATTATTGGACTCGTATTTTTTCTTTTTTCACGGTAACAAAAAATGAAGACGATACAGTGCGTTGAAAACTCGTGTGACGTCACTACTCGCTACAATTTTTACCTAGCGGTGACGTCACGTCAGCGTGAAGTTATTCATGAAATATAGTATAGTGTTAAAATAACATGCAATCAAAATGAGATTTTTTCGTTGTTGGACAGTCTTCTTTTCATACTTTATTTATATAGGGGAAACAAATTTCAAAACACAAAATCAAATTAGGCTGAGAGCACGCACGTTTTTCATAAAGTCCCCTAAAACGCCCACCGATTAACAGCTTTTGTACGCTAATTTTCACTATTCTTTGTGCAGCGTCAATTCGCCTGTGAACTCCTTGGCTTGGTGGACTCATCGATCTTCTTCGAGAACCTAAGGACCAGGCTGTCAGAGCGCATCGGTCCCGCGGGGGCGCAGTCCTTGGAGTCGCTGGGGCTGCTGGACGACGTGGAGATCGTCAAGTGCGGGACTCCGCTCGACACTGTCAGCCATTATCTTAGCAAGCGGTTGCAATTACGTAAGTATAAGATTTGTGTGTTTTTTTTTTAGTGTAAGCGAACTATGTTGCTGCTTTACGGAAATTGAAGAATCCACAAAAAGTTTCGTTATATCAACAAATTAAGCCCAAGGCCCAATACTTCGACGCCTCCGCATCCTTGTTGATAGCGCAAATGTCGATTTGATTTGGTTTGAAAGTACAAAAGAAAACGTGTCTTTAGCTAAATAAAAAAAAGTCTTTATCACCTTTCTTTAAATTTAGACAATGTTTGCAGCTTTTGCTCGCTTGGCTCTCGGACTCGGAGAGGAAAACTGCGATGCAGTTCACTTCACAGCCGCAACCTTCAGCCAGTTCCTTATATATTTACCAAATTTGCGTTATACCTGCCCACGTGGGGTTACAGTCGTTTCAGAGACTTCCAAATAGACCAAGGAAGATTTGAACCAGCAGTAAAATGATCTCTACTGGCCAACTTTGGTGATAAAAGTAGATTATTTTTATTGTAATACCCATCAACAATAAATTACAGAAAAAGACGAGACGGACCTAGTGGTACTCCGTCACGAGCTGGGCGTGACGTGGAGCGACGGCAAGCGAGAGCGGCGCGAGGTCACCATGACGGTGCGCGGAGAC
Organism: Hecatera dysodea; assembly: GCA_905332915.2. Taxonomy (NCBI): domain Eukaryota; kingdom Metazoa; phylum Arthropoda; class Insecta; order Lepidoptera; family Noctuidae; genus Hecatera; species Hecatera dysodea. The sequence goes on from HG995294.1 coordinate 15,344,830, forward strand.
CCCTCCAAGCACACCGCCATGGCCTGGACTGTGGGCCTGCCCACCGGCATCGCCGCCAAGATGGTGCTAGATGGTGAGGGCTTAAATAGACATTTATTTCAGATTTCCATCGATATTTGCACACAATTACAGTCCACAATTAATACTAACAGAAATAACAAAAACAGAATCAGTTAAGAACGTTACACACGTTAGGAGGAGCGAAAAAACAGCAGTGGAGAGTTCCTCCCACTGCTGGTGTTTGTTTTTATAAATCTCCTAAAATTATGCGAGCATTCAAAGTAAATCATCGGTTTGAGTTTGTCGAAGCATTTATGCACAAAAACAAAATCACGGAATTTCTGCTTTAAAATCATTTTTTTTTTCAATTCGTAAATATAACATTTTGTTTGGAATCCATAATAATAGGAATAAATCCGTTTTAGCAGTCGACGGTGCTGGCTAAAAAAAATAAAACCGACTTCTAAACAAAAAACCAAAAAGTACAAAATAACTTTCATTTCGGAACGGTTTTTTGAATACCAACTTCCAAAATTAAAGTTATTTTGTACTTTTTGGTTTTTTGTGTAGAAGTCGGTTGCATTTTTTTGTTAAAAGTTTTTTTAATTTTCACTTTTTAGTGGTAGGCACATCCCCCCCTTCCCCCACCTATACGTACCCATCGCATTGGTGTAAACAATAAACAAACATGCGATTTTAGCAATCCCGCAAGATTTGCTATCATTTATTGAAGAGTTCCGTTTCCTATCATCTCTGTTCTTCACCCAAATACTCGTCGTCAGATCTCAATCAAATTTAAATGGGACCACACGACAAGCACCACCTTTTGAATATAAAAAGAATGATCAAAATCGGTACACGCAGTACAAAGTTATGATGTAACACAAAAAAAAACACTCGAACTGAGAACCTCCTCCTTTTTTGGAAGTCGGTTGAATAAAATTCAACATTTTGATACGATGATTATTATATCTAGTTTTACATTTAAGAACGTTTAGCGCAAACAAACTGAACCTGGTGTCTCGTGACTAACATATAATTATGTACATTGCCATTTATTGCTGCAATATGCAATTATTTTCAGGTGAGATCCAAGAGCGTGGCGTAGTACTACCATTCTCTCCTGTAGTATACAAGTCCCTTTTATCGCGGCTCAGAGCTGATGGCATCCATGCGAAGGAAACCAGCACTCCTCTCAACTGAACCTCATTACCGTAATGTAAAGAAGTATTGATACAAATGTACTGTCGTTTGGTGAAGAATACTGAGCAACTGAGTTTTGGTGGCCAGAGCTTTCGAAGGCTTCTGCCCAAACGAAAATGTTGTAAATATTTTTTGTATATTTAAGATTAGCTAGGTGTTATATTATATGTTTCTAGGTGTGTTATTGATTATGTAATTGTAAAATATTGTGCTAATGTTATGTCGTGTGTGGCTACGAATGTGACAGCATTGTGAGATAATAATTATTTTCTTAATAAAGACAAAATATTTTGTACATTTGTTTCTTTTTTCATCGACTTTTGCTAAACAGTAATAAACTTTTAGGTGCAACCTTACACTGAAACCTTCATGCACGACCGCCTCGGACGCCGTTATCTACTAAAAAAGTATCATTATAAACGTTTTTGATTTCAGCAAGACAACCGCTGAAAATGAAAATACTATTGTCCAGTAATGTCATCTGGAAAAAAAAGGTGTGACATGATTGTCATTCTTATATCATTTTTTTGCTAACCTAAAATGTTTTATCAAATGACTTGATTCTGCTATTTTGAGTTATTTTTTACGGTTATTTTTATAAATTTATTGAGCCAAATCTCGATTGTGTCGACACGTCCAATTTACACTTAAGATTTTTTTAATGCGTGACAATTTAACAATGATGACTTTGCGTTAAAGTCACACTGAAATGGAAAACGACCCGAATAACACAGTAAGTACTAATGTAGCTGATACGTGGATGTACCGCTGCGGCCGCAAACGCGGGAATCACATAAATCTGCGGGAATTTGAAGAGACGATCCCTTTCTCAAACTCGATAAACATCGAAGGACACCGAATGGACTCTACTGTCCTTAATTGCCAAACCCCTAAACATTTTGAAGCTTTGAATAGAGAGAGAGTCCACTCGCATATTTTGCACGTGCAACCAAAACAACATAGTAACTTTGGGATTTTCATATTATTTTCTTCTATCTTTAATGTAGAATGAAGAGAAGAATACGTGGGGGAACAAATTTCCTACAACCTAGCTAATATGTACCAAAGTACCGCACAACTTGGAACTTGGATCCACGTAGTAATTCTTCTTTCAACTTTAATCTTGGCACTGGCAATTTTTTCAACAATTTATTACTATCGTCTACAGTCAAAGGTAGTCGGACGATTAAGTAGGTAGTTTTTTAATTAGCTTACAAATGCTTTTTAAGGTGTGCTGCATTTCAGTAAATTTCTCGATGTTGCGGAGATATATAGCTAACCTAAAATGTCAATTGAACATTTCAAAGGCTTGCGTCCTTTACCGGGGACAAGCAGCAACGATTGGCGACAACGACACTACCAGCAATCTTTATAAAAGTATCTAGTAGAACACACATGGACAGAAGACAGTGGTAGACAGGACCATGCTGTGATGTCAAGTAGGGTACTGCCTGATCGTTGTTGTCGGGCTGTGTGTGTATTTGTTCAAATGGCACTTTTAGCTATATGATGTAAATGTAGAATTGTGTGACGGCAGGTCTTTTTGTTGTCTAAGCTTTATGAATGCTGCTACATCTTCATACAAATTCGAAAGGAAATGTCTAGAAACCAACACTATCGCTTATCTTTGTTCCCCGTCAATGCTGCTTATCACCTACGGACTCAAGCCTTTATTTGGCAGTGTAGGCACACTTTTAGTAACCCGCTTGTGGTACTCAGACGGCGGGTCGCGAGACTGGACGGTGCATGTCGGTGGCGGCGATGCAGGCGCTGCACCGACTGCGCGAGTGCCGCCTGCTCTGCGACGCGATAGTGCGCGCGGACGACGGCGCCGCCTTTCCCGTGCACCGCGCCATACTCTCTGCCTGCAGCCCATACTTCCTGTACGATCTTGATATTTCATAGTAGCTTTGTTAAACAATAGATACAGTTCACTCTTAACCTGTAGCTGGCAGCTCGTACACTTCAGAAGTAGAAGTTGATTCTTATCCAGTCCGATCATAATGTCCTCCCGCCAGCATTTCCCAAAACCAGAAGCGAAACCATCTCAGTATAGTACAATTCTTTGAGGATTTTTACAAACAGTTGACAACCTCCTTGGTTGAATCTCTGCCTGCAACCTATACTTTCTGTACGGTCTTCATGTAGTTAGTTCAGATTAACGCAATGGAGACAGTTCACTCTTCGATGTAGCTCCAACATTTTAGTCGATAGTGGATCCAACACATTTGTTTTCCCGTTCAGACTTGTCCACCCACCAGCGTCACCCATAAATTGAGTGGAGTGCCTCTGATTCTAAGCCTCTTCTTGGAAGATTTATAGTTTGTGTGTGTATCACAGAGAATCCCGTTCAAGCAATCGACAACTTCCGAGGTTGATTTCCGAGATCCCTCTCAAATAAACAATTCTCACACTACATTTTAACTGTCCTAATCTGACGTAGAGAGGGATATAAGAATTAGATGGTGATGCCTTCATCATCACATTGCCCGGATTTGGTGAAAAACGTGAACGTATAGAGTGTAATATGGTATGAAACATATTTGTAGTGCTTTCATTATTGCGCATATAGGTAGTACCTATAGCTAGTCTGGTTAATGGTACTGATTTGTAGTCTGCATATTGAGTTTTAGAATGCTGCGCAATATTTTTGGCAACACAAACTGAATCGTACAATCACGCAACAGGGCACTGTTTACAACAACACTGCACTCTCGCGAACAAAGCGACGTGCTGATATCGGGCGTGCGCTCGGAGATCCTGCTGCTACTGATCGAGTACGCATACCTGCGCCGCATTGACGTGACGGACACCAACGTACACGAGCTGCTCATGACCGCCGACTACCTTGCCTTCCTCGGCGTGCTGCAGCTCTGCTGCGATCACCTGAGGGGCTCTCTCAATCCCAAGAACTGTCTCGGTATTATGATGTTTGCGAGGTTAGTGGGATTTTGCTAGATGGATTTTTTTAAACTAGGATAGTGGTATCATGACCTCATGAAGAGTCCTAGAACAAAAAAATGAGGTTTGCTAAACCCCGCACTGGGCCTTCGGCCTACTGGGATCCGGGCTCGGTCCCTTACAGCGAGCCCCAGTGTTAAATGTATTAAGCGTTGATTATGTGATAAACAAGGCAGTGCCTTCTCTCACAGTCATATACCTTATTATTCTGTTTTGGAATTGTTGAATTGAAAATGTTGGCTTAAACTACTGGTTAATTTCCCAGTTGGTCCTCCAACTCAAATAGCACGTAAAAGACAATGCGCTTTTAGATGGTTTATTGCTTAGCATCGCTTGTTGCTCTTTAAGCTCAAATTACTTCTATCTAACTAACACCAGGTGGCCTTGTTTCAGACGCGTGTTCTGTTACAAGCTCGAGGCTGACGGTAGACGTTACCTCCTGCGTTACTTCGTGACTGTGGCGACCCAAAGCGATGAATTCCTCCACCTGCCTCTCGAGGAACTCAACTCTATTATCCTGGAAGACGAACTGAACGTGAAGAGTGAGGAAGTGGTCTGGGAAGCGGTGCTACGCTGGGTCAACTATGACCCGGACACCCGTTGGCAGCACACCGTCAAACTGATGGGCAGTATACGACTCGGACTACTGGACACACAAGTAAATATAATTACTAACTAGAAAGAGGGCTAGCTGCTCCGCAACATTAAAAGTCAAGTTGGTTGTTCAAACATAACTTCCCAAGGAAATAGCTCGTTACAGCGGTGGTGAAAGTTTGGTGATTTCCAATGCTTGGTGACAAATCTACATCAATATTGCTTTTTTAAATATTTGTATAGATGATCAAATCATTGTATTTCTAAATTTAAACATTTGCTTAAGTGTTATTTGCCCATTATCTATGTATTAACTACGAAACGCCTGAAGATATTTTTCTGCCTTTGGACTCTTGAATTCTGCGACTACGATGATTAATAATTCTTGTCTTTCGTTTCAGTTTTTCTTAGAAAACGTAAAGGACCACCCGTACGTAACCGGCAACGAAGGATCACGACCCATTATTATTGAAACCTTGAAGTTTCTGTACGACTTGGAGATGATTGCTCAGAGAGACGGTGAAGTCGCTACGCCGGAGATTGCCCGGCCTAGAGTCCCACACGAAGTAATGTTATTCTTTATGTTTAGTTGTATAACTTTCTATCTTATTTTATAAATCTTAATAAATCAATGTTGGACATGAGCCTCCTTTAAGATTCATCTAAACGACGTCTTCTTCTTCTGTATTATTCCTGTTCTGTGCCTTCCACATCCTGCTGACTGGGGGAAAGGAACCCCCCGCCTTTGTGGAGGGCTTGGCTGATAATTATCGGTTATAAGGAGTAAGGCTTTTCTTTCGACCTCGAAAGTTACACTCTGTATGAATCTATTAATTTAAAAGAACTAATTGCCGTTTGTTAACTCAGGTACTATTCGCAATTGGAGGGTGGAGCGGTGGTTCACCGACGGCTTTTATCGAAACCTATGACACAAGAGCGGATCGCTGGATAAAGGTACCCATGTGCTATTGATCAAAATAGTATGAAAGAAGCAGCAAACTGCATAACCTATTATGGTTAGATTGAATGACCAAAGCTAGATTCAAAATTACTACATTGAATCGAAAAGCATACAGTATAAAAGAACTTCTATGTGAAAACTAAGGCAATGGCTAACCTGAAAGTTAACGCGGCCACAGAGTTGCAAGCCCGCCGTTTAAAAGCAGCTACCATTCAGTACCTATGGCTAGTATCCGGAGCATCAAAGATGCGTTGGAATCCTCGAGAAACACTGCTTCTATTCTAACTATTGTAGTAACAGCTAATTTCCTGCATTCCTCAGGTAGAGGAAGTAGACCCTGCAGGTCCTCGAGCGTACCACGGCACTGCTGTCCTCGGCTACTGCATCTACGTGATAGGGGGCTTCGACGGCATGGACTATTTCAACTCCTGTCGCTGTTTCGACGCAGTTACCAAGTCTTGGCGAGAGGTATGTAATACTTCGTTGACTGTTATTTTTTTGAAAAGTTTCGTGGTTATCAAGGTCACCGTTACCTATTTGTAGGTACATGTATAGTATCAAATATTGCAGACGCAAAACTTATGTCTTTAAACTCTACTTAACTTGCATCCTTCAATCTAGAAAAAAAAAACTGCTTGGCGATGATGCCAGAAATAAATCTATTTCTCGAATCTACTTCTTCTGTGATCGCGCTACTTTTTCGGACGAATGAGCACGTCCGAGAACACAAACAGCTTTACCTACTTTTTTGTCCGCATTGACCTTATTCTGGGCAGCGGGCTTACTCTTGATTTTAATTCCGATCGATCGACATTGGAATTTGAAAATTTCGTACTCTTGAGTTCGATGCTAGCGCCATATTGGTTTTAAATTGCGTGTCTATTTTGGCGAACTAATTGGAATCGGGATCGGGCTTGGCGTGCGCTAAACGGTACTCTTGACTGCTTTTGACAGCTGACAATTGCGTCAGTATTGTCTTGGGATTGTTTGTGGATTGTGATTTTTCCAATAACAAAAGTGTAACTTATTAGAAGTTGTTTTGCGTTTTAAATGATTTTTAATAAGTAATAAGTGTTTAAAATGGCAAGATTAGCAGTTATATACAGTATTTTAAGTAATACGCATAAAAAACAATTAAAACAAAGACGAGATGAGCGTCGGATGATGCGGTATACGGACAAAGCGTTTTCTATGAATGAAGACGAATTTAAAGCGAACTATAGGGTGAGCAAGGAATTGTTTGAGGAAATTTACGAAAACGTTAAGCCCTTTATGCCAACTCCTAAAAGAAGAAGTGATATATCACCAAAATATAAGGTACTTCAATTTTCTTTGAAACATTACTTTTATCAATGATAATCATGAATTGTTTTGAAAGATCAATAGCTAAATACTTATATAATTCTCAGGTTTTAGTGGCATTGTCATTTTACGCGACTGGTAGTTACCAAAAACTAGTTGGAGGCACATATGGGACCCTAATGTCACAGCAATCTGTTTCTCGTACTATTAGAGATGTAACTGCAGCTTTTAACCACCCAATAGTACTAACTAAATGGATAAAGTTTCCTCAAACTCGGCAGGAAAGAGATGCTATAAAAAGAAGGTAACACTAATGACAAATATCTAATTGTTTATTGAACTAACAACAACATAACCTGAAGTTTTTATGTTTTATAGAATGTCTATTTTTTTTTAAAGTGGTACCTTCCACATACATTTCCTTATGTTCCAGGTTTTATGAAAAGTTTCATATACCATCTGTTATTGGATGTATTGATGGCACTCATGTAGCCATAATTAGGCCTATAGAAAATGAAGAGCGATTTTTTAATCGCAAACATTTCCATTCAAGAAATGTTCTGATTGTAAGGCAATACTTTTTATGAATATTTAATTGTAATTCACTTCATATCAAATTGCTTAAATGTCCTTGTTTTATTTGCTTTCAGATAACTGATGCAAATGTGTGTTAACTAGGCAAGTAAATGATATAAATAAGTAGTAGAAACAAGAATCAAGTTTAGTTTTTGTTATTGTGAATATATATATTTTTATTACTTTTCAGGTGATTCTGGATATGCCCAGAGGGAGTATATGATGACACCTATTGTAGATGCTCCTGAAGGCTCTCCAGAACAATATTACACCAAGTTGCACTGCTCTGCACGAAATACAGTGGAACGTGCAATTGGTGTATTGAAAAATAGATGGCGGTGCTTACTCGGTCATAGGGTGCTACATTATCATCCTGATGTAGCAGCCAAAATAATAAATGCATGTTGTGTCTTACACAATATGTGTAGCTATAATAGAGAATCTATTGATTGTGTGGAGAGTACAGCAGAATATGAAAATGAATACCCAGCTGTCTCTTCTCAAGAATCAACTAGCAGCACGGCTGCTGAACTAAGACGAGGCATCGAAAAGCGAAATGTTATAGTTCAGCAGTTGTGGGCGAGTAGACGCTAGGTAATTATATATTAACCGACTTCAAAAAAGGAGGTTATCAATTCGACCCATATGTATATTAGAACTGAATGAAACGAAATTTAAATCTTGTATTAAACACACATTATGCAGGCAAGCATATTATAAGTTGGGGGATTACATTGAAGATAATAATGCTTGGCCGGTCCTGCTACACAGCCTCAAACACTTCGATAAACAAGTTAGGATTTTATGTTTGGAAGAGATGCTCGCCCTTTTTTTGTCTCATTTATTTATTATTTTTTTTATAATATTATTTTGATAATAAATAATTTCTCTTTTTTTTACTTGTAGTTGCTTGGTTATTGTAAACCATAGTTTTGTATAATGTAGAAGCATTTTATTCTCAAATATTGTAAATGTGAGTACCATAGAGCCATTTACATGTGATAAGTTATAGTGTACTTTGTGACTGGAACTAAAATGGCAGTTGAGAGCATGTCATACTCGCTCAAATGTCTCGCTGATGGTAGTCACTATGGTGTCCACCATGGTGACTACCACCTTGCTACCACCATGATCCAACACTCACGTGTTGGATCATGGTGGACAATGGTGCCGATACACGCGTTATGTTCGTGAACGGGTGCCGTCGGTTGAGACTGGTCACCTCTTAACTGCCACTGACTTGTTTTAATCTTTATACTTTGAATTGTTTTTATAGTTTTTTTTTTCTTTGCATTGTCTTCACATATAGAAGCGACCGAAGATGTAACCAAGGTTATGTAATACAGAACATGATTTAAAAGATTGTCCGTGGAGTTTCTTGCACATTCTTCTCCATAGAGATCTACGCTTTGGAATGTGCAGATAGCTTCACCTCTTTCGACCTTGACGATTCAAAAGTGCCTGTAAAGGGTTTAATTGAAATAAATGCTTTGAATTTTGAGTTTTTTTTTCTGTTTTGAATATTTTATACTCCTGGATGCTATATGAGCATGCCTTGAGCTGTCCGAAGCAAACCTTTAGCTATGCCTGGGTTTTGCTCCAAGAATTCTACCAAACCTTCTAATTGAGCGTAACTAGGAAGATTTGCCATAGTAACTGAAATTAGTGAATATGTACAACATAAAATGACTATATAAAACGTAGGTAAGTTACCAAACGCGAACAATATCTTTACGTTAATGTTACAAACAAACTTGCATTTCGAATTAATTTCTATCCACTTGAATTTATCATTTTTGAAATTGGAGAACCTCCGCGCCAGGTTTATTATTTTTTTTAAATAGTGTAGGCAACGATCATAACGCATGAAGCCACAGTCATGGTCAATTTTATGATTTTAATCATTTTCTTACACCCAAATAAATTTAACACGTTAAAATTATCAACTGAACAACTATTTATATTACATTTATTTATTAGCCTTGTTTTCTTAAGAATAAAGCATTTTAAAGCCCTATTACCGGTTTATCGTAATGAGTTGGACGACACTATTGCGGCTCTTAACGTAGCTAACTTCACGTGTAACAAAATAATCGCGGCGCAATCCCAATTTCAATCCAATGTTGACAATATTGTTTTCAAGAGTACCGAATCACGTGACTGCAAAATTAACATTGGAATCGTATTGGTTTTAGATTGGAATTGATATTAGTTTCAAGAGTAAGCCCCCAGATCTTTGACCTAATTTATATTAATGTTTATTAATACTTAATAGTTACCTATTTATCAATTTGATAAAACTGACTAAAAAGAACTAGGTATTGTTATTTGCTATGTAACAATACCTAAGCCGCGTGATTAAGAAGCTGAATAAATTATGTATGTTCGCTATTTATTACTCATAAACGAACTGGCAGATCCTGCCAATAAAACCACCGAATTGCCGCAATTACATATTTTAGTCTGCCCCTACTGTGCTTTCCCAAGACCTTAATCGTTTTTTTTTTTTTTTTTTTTTATATGGACCACTCGCAGTTCAGCACACTAAGGCTGGTTACTGCTTAACCGGACAATCCTGTGGTGGCCTCAAATGAATTTAAGGCCCCCAGCCAGGGCTAAAAACTACTAAAAAGCTAAATGACCGCTTCGCTAAGGGCATCCCCTGTGGGATACGGGCCTCGGCTTAACGGGGTCATTGAGAGGGGCAGCAAGGGACAGGCTGGGTCAGTTATTATTATTTAGGGGATTTAACGCTAATGGCTCAGCGGCGCGGGCTGGCTCGTTAGGCAAAAGTCGGGGAGGGATGTTACGGGGGCGTCGCGACGGGCCTCGTCGGCGAGGCCGGAATACGGAATGCGGTCTGTTTTTGTTTTTTCTAATCGTTAATCGTTGTTGGAACATCTGTTTATATACTGAAGACATAGGCAACTTAGGTTCAACCAATGCTGCATACAATTAATTTAGAGCACTTTTTTTTCTAAACAGGTGGCACCAATGAACGCACGTCGCTGCTACGTGTCAGTGGCGGTTCTGGGGGAGACGATATATGCGATGGGCGGCTACGACGGCCACCACCGACAGAACACGGCGGAGCGGTTCAACCACCGCACCAATCAGTGGTCGCTGGTGGCGCCCATGAACGCTCAACGTTCCGATGCGAGCGCAGCTGCGTTAGACAGTAAGTGTACTTCTCGCAGTTTTAATTCTCATTTCTTCTGTTCGTGTATATAATATAATGGTAACTTGATTTGTTAAATTGGTTGGGCCGGCCGCGCCAACCTGACTGAGCAAGAAAAATGACAATGCCTCAAATCTTACTCTATAGCGTCAAGAAGACTGCTCATTGAATGCATTGGTCATGGAATTGTATGCTAAATGCGGTATAGTGGAAAAAAAATTAAACCACCATAATGTTTCATTAATTGTTGACTGGTCTAGGGGCTAAAAGAACCGTGGATCGATGATCCCGTTTCAAGCTAGACTATATTGCAACTTGCGACAGATCAAGACGTACTTGACTTATAAGAGTCATTCCTGATCTACAATGGCTGTGGAGGACAGATATGTGGGAAAAGGGAGAATGAGCCTTTGATGACCAGGGGAATATAACAGGCTAATGACCTACATAGATAGTTAAAAATAAAATTAATGCCATTTTCCACTGGATTGTTTCAGATAAGATCTACATAACGGGCGGCTTTAACGGCCAGGAGTGTATGAACAGCGTGGAAGTGTACGACCCCGACACGAACCAGTGGACCAACCTGGCGCCCATGCGCTCGCGCAGGTCCGGCGTCTCCTGCATCGCTTACCACAACAAGGTATGCAGGTATTATTGCTTGTAATCTTATTGTTCATTCTAGATCTTGCGATTTTCAGATATTTGTAGACACTATAGTTGTAAATTCATAATTCACTAACTCTTGCCTGCGGCTTCGCTCGTTTTAGAATAGGTTTTCGTAATTTATAAATTTAAACATCGATTCAGCGAATTAGGCGTGAATGCGTAACAAACACACTTTTGCATTTATAATAGAAGTTATGGATTTTTGAAATTTAGGGCAGGACAATACCTAGATTGTCCATGCAGCTGAAGGTTTCAGGAGCGGCATTCGCTTATCCGAAGACATATGGTTCGTTGGTAGGGTCACCCGAAAGGTAAATCGATGACGTATGGTGGATGTCACTGAATGTGAAAAGTCTACCGGCCTCCTTTAGCTTAAAATTACCAAAAAAGATTAGTCGTGTAAAACTGTGTTGTTGCAAAACAAATATCATTTCATTACGTAAGTTTACCAGTTGCTAGATGTGGCACTTAGACCGAGAGCTATGAGTAGACGTCTTTTTGAAAGGATGATAGTAAAAGAGGCGTTACTTCACCATTTTTTTTCTGCCCAAATGTTTTTGTGCTTTGTTTAATTTTAATTTTATAATCCAAATTTTATTAAATCTTATTAATTTAATGTTATACTCATTTATTTAAATAATAAAATTTAAATAAATGAGTATGAAATTAAACTTATATTTTAGTTATCAATTTGTATTTATGTTTTACAATAATTCCGTTTAAATTATTCTTAATTTGTTAATGTTATTTTTGTAAATTTATTGAACTACTTCTTATCTGGTAATTATCATTAATAATTGCAATGTCAAACTTTTTTTGTGCAATATTAAATTTGCAAATATGTTGTTGGTTTGCATAGATAAATAAATATTATTTTTCTCTGATCTTCTTTGTTAGATATATTATGTTATGAAATCTTAGCTTTATCGTTAGTAGTTAGTAGTACTGCGATAAGAATCAAATGTTCGCAACTATTTACATAACAAAAAGCCCCCACTACACCCACATCTCGTAGATAATAATTAATGTAATATAAGCATCAAAGAAAAATATCATTAATGACATGAACTATTAACTCAAAATGGTAACATTATCAGTTCAGGATCAGCGTAGGTCAGAATATTACGCAGTGGTATTAATAAGAAAAAACGTTATCAATATCTTATGTTTCTTCAGTTTAGTGTAAAGTGTAGAAAGCACTAGTTTTATCTAGTTATATTCGAATCGTTCCATATAGGCCAAGTAACTGCGCCGCGAGAAATTTGATTCATAAATATAAGTGCATTTATAATCATTAAATGTTATTCAGTAAATCATATATACTTGTGAAGGCCGTGGGACTCTGGTGGGTGCGAGAAGTATAGGACTTGTGAATGTAGCGACGCTTTACTTAATGACTTATGAACCTATGTGCCCTAGCTGTGGGGCAGAAGGCCACACAGCTAGGGCACATAGGGCAGGTGGGCTTCACGTTTCACCTCGCTCCCCGTCATGCGGATGTCCGGCGATGTCTACGGCATCCCTATGTCTAGCTGTTGACTCCTTTCGGATGAAAATGATGACGTTGACAACACCATATTAACAAATACTACGCTAGTGTGTTATCCAAGTGGCCATAGATGTCAGTTTATTACTGACATTTATGGCCACGAGCAGCAAAGAGCAGTGGTGGCCAAGTGGTAACGGCCCCGACTTACGAATTGTAGGTCGCGGGTTCAAACCTAGCCAGGCGCATTACTTTGTGTAATTAAATTCATCACCACTGCTCTCAAAACGGTGAAGGAAAACATCGTGAGGAAACCGGCATGTCCTAGAACCAAAAATTCGAAGACATATGACACTCACCAACCCGCACTGGGCCCGCGTGGTGGATTACGGCCCATTCCCTCTCCTAGAGAGGAGGCCTGTGTCCCAGCAGAGGGAACATTAAAAGCTGATTATGTATGGCCACGAATGAATCTGTCTTTCTTCTTCCTTCCTAACCCTGTAAGTGATAGTCCTAAAACTAGCTATCACATAGAGTTTAGTATATAGTTTCCCTACTACTACCCTCCTAACATTTAATTTTTATATGCCTAGATCTACGTGATCGGCGGTTTCAACGGCATCTCCCGAATGTGTAGCGGCGAAGTATACGACCCTGCCGCCAACACCTGGGCGCCGGTGCCCGACATGTACAACCCTCGCAGCAACTTCGCCATCGAGGTCATTGACGACATGATCTTCGCGATCGGCGGCTTCAACGGAGTCACCACCATCTACCACGTCGAGTGCTACGATGAGAGGACCAATGAGTGGTGAGTTTTGCTTTACTTACGTGGAGTGCTACCAGGGGCGCTACCGCTGTATCAGCCGTTGATAATACGGATACACCGGTCCTTAGGAGCGCTGACGTATGGAAGGCAAGAATTTGTAAAATGTTATCCATAATTACTCCAGACTCATATCGTGTGTCAGTCGAGGGGAGGGGGTGAAAAATGTTGATACAGGGCCCGTAAGACCATAGGGTGAGCTGCAACACTAAGTGGTAGCTTTGAATATGAAGCAAATGATGAAGAAGAGAATACCACTCTTTAATTTTTATGGAGGATTTAATCTCTCAAACGTTAACTTACTCAAACAACAACAAAAACTTACTCACAATCCACTTATTGCAAAAATAATGGCCGAAATGTTGCTGTCAGGAAAGCTTCACTTTTATGGTTTATCACCTACTAGTAGCAATGGCTTCGAATGCTTATGTGGTCACTGTTTTCAATGAAGAATGGCAAGCACCGTCGTATACACAGAATTAAAAAAGAATAGGTAGACATAATATTAGATATAAGCACGAAGAACTAAATGTCTCTTCGACACAACACAGTCACATTGGAGTATGACGAGAAGTGGATGCATGCAAAGGTAATAACTAGTAATAAGTAAGACGAGCTATAAGTGACAAGGAGAAAAGAGGTTTGATGTTTATGACATATCATGGTGGTACTCCCGATTCATGGTGTGAAATAGTTTTTTTTTAAATAACTTTGCCCCACACTAGGATTTACTCCTTATCGTGGGTGTGTTCACAAACCTGTAAACTCACATACATATGACACCCAGACCCAGAACAACTATCTGTAGGCGGTGTAGGCCATACAAACATTTGTTCCGTGCGGGAACTGAACCCGCAGAGTAGACAGAGATCTGCTGTCAGCATTACATTATATACGTGCAACAATTATGTAGATAACCAGCTATTTAATCACGTTATTCACAACAGCTTTATATAACATCGATTAAGTATAATATTATCTAGTCCAAAGGCACGTGACATGTGTTTCACATAATCAATCGGCTGCTTATCGTTGTCTAAGCTAAGGCTAAAGATCGTGATTACTCCCAATTGGATCAAATGTTAGGTACCTACGTATTGTTAAATAAGTGGTTAGCAGGGGGGCTGATATATGTATGTACATAGTTGCATCCATTGAGATTTATAATAACCTCCCTATATGCAGGGATTGTTGTGTGTTGTCATGCTATCTATTAATTAATATTAAGTAGTTTCTATTTATATCTTGGAGTTGCGTATGCGCCGAGATAATAAACTTAGTCGTACAGTCATTTTGCATTTGCGACGATTCTGTTTGCACTAGACTTTTCTCCTACTTTCATAGGCTTATCATATTATAATGTCCTTTGCTTAGCCAGTGACTACAGCAAATGTTTACGGATATATGTATGCGCGAATAAGTACTTCTTGACAAATAATCGCATACGCATTCCAACTTGTTTGTCAGTTTAATCGTAAATCCATCTGTAGTCTAGTATCTATGTCGCGTTGCTGCGTTGCAAGAGCATGTTCTATTTCCTGTCTTTTTTTCAAAAGCCGAAAAGTGACTGTGACACTACAATTTTAAATTGGACACGCATAGATCTAGATACATTTGGTATCTGTTTTGCTCATAGATATAATATAACAATTTTATATTTCTATGGTTTTGCTATAGGTATGTTGGTAAATAAGGTTACCTATGTAGAGTAAAATATTTTCAAAAACTTAAATTCGCTAATACGAAAATTGATGTCTGATGAAATATCCGTGCTCCATATTCATCATCACATTAATGAGGGATCAGTATGTGGGTTATCTGTTTATAATACGTATACTATACATCGTGATGACTGCGTGAACATGTTTTTCTGCTTCAGTGTTGTGTTCAAAGAAAATGTTTAAGGTGTGTATCGGGCAACATTGATAGTCGCCGCACTTACGTACATAAATATGGGATCATTTTGGGAGATAGGGTACAAGCAAGTGAATCTATGAATTTTGTACAATTGTACAAATGGCGTCGGGTAAATTAGACAGGTAGGAGGTTCTTGACTAGAAATTCTAAGTATCCTCCGTCTGTTATGGTCTCTTATCAAACAAAGTTACTCGAAATTACTAAGTTACTTCGGCGAATTCCGACGTAAAGTATTCGATTAAATAGAGTAAAAGCTAGTTGTTATTATTCCAGCTAATTTATTGGGTTCAGGTGGATAAAGTTGCTCTACGAGTAGTTACTAAGTTCGAAACCTATATTCAATACTAATTTTTTTTGGATGGGAAATCATCAAATGATTCATCCCGCCCTGGGTGGAGCGGTAGGGAGTGTCAGACTTTTTCTGACTAAAACCCACCCGTGATCCTTCTTGTGCCCTTTGCGTTCCAGGGCCGCGGTGACTCTTTCGAACTAATTCCGCAAAACCTTCAATACTAAGAAAGTGTTTGACGCCAGGGACTCGTCCAGTGACCGCACAGTGTTCCTGGGACAATCTCCCACTTGATTTGGCCTACACTCCTTATTCTTCCTTGTGCTGGTTACGCACGTCCCACGCACCCGTGAATACGTAGGTATGTGTGTGCAGCACGATCCAACAGAATCGGAATGGGGCCAGCGGGCGTACCATGAGGTGTTAAAACGTGAGTCTTCCGAGCGAGAAAGAGGGATAGAGTTATACAGCCTATATAGATCCATCCCTTTTTCTCGCTTGGAAGACTCACGTTTTAAGACGTCATGGTACGCCCGCAGGACGGGAAAGAGTTTGGCAGCCGAGAGGAGGCACAATAAAACAAGTCTTCCTGGAGCTTCTTGTTCCGCAGGTTTCGGCTCCTTTTTCGTTCTAATTGTTGCCTCTTCGACGGCTGTGTTGCGACTGTCACTGAGCCGGAAATAGCTTTTTATATGGGCCGAGTTTACCTTGGCGAGGATTGTGTAATTTAGGCCCATTTTGCTTTGAGCAGACACCTTTGAAGCTTTTATTTATTGATTTTCCATGTTAAACCCTTACATCATTATAAATGGTTAGATAGCTGAGACCTTATTGTACATTATAAAATTGTACATGTGTACATAATATAATCCTAAGGAATCCCATCAATAAGAAATAAAAAAATCTTAGAACAAAAACTTACAAAATACTCATGTGGCAATTTTTCAGTTTACATTTTACCTTATATGTCTAAAATTAGATGTCCTATCGACTTGATTCATTTTGTATTTTTTTTTAATGTAAAACCAATAATTTTATCTACAAAAATGTCATTTTCAAGTTACGTTATTGTTTAGGTACAGTACAAAACTTCACTTGACTATCAAAAAACTGTTATTACTTTGTGATGAGAACCAATATACACCAATTAACCTTATAATACTAATCAGAAAACAATAAAACATAATCTACTTAGAATCTAGTTAGTTTACATTACATTATGTGCAAAATATTTAACATACACGATTCGGAACCGGTTCATCCCTATCACTACTTGCACCTTTTTTTTTTTTTTTTTTTTGCACCCTGAAGAACAGATGGGGTCTCTTCACCCACAGAAGATATGCCTCGGCCACGATAAAGGTAACAAGTAGGTTTACAGGTTCAAGTGCATAATTATCTATCTCAGACTCGGCACGTTTTACCTATATCAAGTGGACGCAATATTTACCATTTCTGCAACCTACCATTGTTACGAATAAATTGTCTTTGTTTATATGCAATGATATCGAAATGATGTTATTAACCTACTGAATCAAAGTCATGGACTTCAAAATATTAAACAAAGCACTGGCAGAATCAATCTAATTAGTTGCGTTTTCGTTAGGAATACCTGAGATTATAAGTTAAAACTATTGCTCGAGATAAACATTTATGTATACCAGGCGCAAAACTACATACATACGTAGTTAGAAATAGAATATTTGTGCCTATTGTAGGCTAAATAGCGGCTTCAAAAATGAAAAACCGGCAAGTAACAACCCTCGTCGATTGCCTCATCCGACAAAAACAAGATAGAGAAAAGTATCTAAAAGATAGTCAATACCGGATACAAAACGAACAACTTGCGACCAACAAAAACAGTATTGTTATCAACCGTTTTTGTCGCGCGATGTGGAGCTGAAAAGATTTGACCGGGCATGTGTTTTGATTGATACCCTGTCCACAGGGTATCAAAACACATCCCCGGTCAAATCTTTTATATATTTCATTATCTTTTATATATTCAACTACTTCTTGAAGAATAACTACTTTTTGCTGGAACATACTTTTTATCTTGTAGGATTGCCATTACCTACTTAAACGCCAAGGACCCAGGGGAACAGAAGGACAGGAAAGAGCAGAATGTAAAGCAAAGCGAGAAAGAACTTACACTTTAAAATTATACTGTGCAGGGTTGCTCATTTTTCACCAGAAACTATTTCTAGGTAGGAAATACGTCCACATGTGAACGTCGAAAAGTTTCTGAGGTACTCGTACCTATATTTTTTTGGATAAACACGCGGTAAATTGATTCTACAATTCGAAGGCGGTGCCACTATTAAAAGCCACCCTCCATATACAAAAAGTGCTTTTTTGACAACGCGAATTCAAACATCAGGCGTGAATTTTCATTCTCAATTTTTAGTACACCGTTGTTTTGCTCATATAATTAAGTTTGCGTAAAAGAGATCTAAAACTATTGTTGGTGTACAATAAACAATGTTCTATTTATGTTACCCAAACCATATCGCTTGGTTCTATAGGTACGAGGCAACAGACATGAACATCTACCGCTCGGCGCTGTCAGCTTGCGTCATCATGGGCCTGCCCAACGTGTACGACTACATACACAAGCACCGCGAGCGCCTGATGGAGGAGAAGCGCCAGAAGATCTTGCTGTCGGAGACGGCGCGCCACGGGCAGCACCGCACGGCGCTGCCTGATGTTAGTACCCGGTTTTATACTTTTTTCATTTGACTAGATTAATCATTTTTTTGATGCACTGATGCTGTCCTAATACAAAGATATCAGTCGTTCGCGTAAATGGGTTCTTCACATTCGCTGGTACGATAAACCCGCGTCGTTGTGCCGACAAAGGGATTCCGGTTTTGCCAAACAAGTGTAACGCGACGATCACGTATTCGCGCGATGATCGCTTTGAATTGAGGACGATGCCATTCATTGTTTACACTAGTTTATAACAAAACATCACACCGGTACGCTGTGAAAGGGTGCGAACAAGTGAATGTCAATTAAGTTGTGGAGCATCACCACTAAAAACTTAAAATTAAAAATGCTTTTATAAAAAAATACAGCCGGATTCTAAATTTTATAGCTTTTGAACGTAAACCCTTGGAGCGCAGCTTTTTAAATAGCCCAGACAGAGAGATTTGGAAAGAGAAAGGGGTGGCCTTTGCCCAGCAGTGAGACACGCATCAGGACTACAATAAAAAACACTCTTTGAACTCTCATAACTTTGCTTTGGATGATGCTAAATAGTTAAAATTTTTCAAGATAGAATGCCATTAGTAAAATCATAAACGTACAAAGATTGAATGTCGTCGCTATTATACTTTAGATTTTATTAATCTCTCAAACCCTCGATTTTGTCACTAACTCACTGATCATCAAAATTGTTAGGGTACTTCCTGAAAGACTCTTCTTCCTTCCTAGAAAGCTGAAATTTGGTATGTAAGCTAATATTACTACAAAGACAAAAAAAAAAAAAAAAAAACCTAACCTAACCTATCCACTGAGAATAGGAGGTGGAAGTTTGTATGAGACTTGCACTACAGTTTGTGCTACATAAGTGAAAATTAATTAAAATACTTCTTCAAGAAATACACACAAAAAGCAACAACAAATACAAACCATTAACCGTCTACCGTCACGAAGATTTCATAGGCATTCGTTCATTGGATGTGAAATAAAACGGCCAAGCCACACGTTTTGACTAAAATGTAGAATTTGTGAAGGTAGGCCTGGTAAAGTTAGGGCGCATAGATCAAAAATCTTGGCTCCACATGAGATCTGTCTACTTATTCATATACATATTTTGAGTAAGGTGCAGTTTATATCTTGTACTGTGTGAGCTTGGCTTTATACGAGATCTGATAACTTTTTCACAGGGTAAGCTACGTAGACTCCGTCTTGGCAACATTTTTACATGAAAATGTTTTTGGTGGGTTTATTTTATTTGTAAATAACTTCGCCAATCTATTAGTCTAGTCTAGTTGTTTAATAATATTTAGTAGTTACTTTAGGTTACCTATACGTGAGTTGAACAATAAAATTTGCTTATTATGAGAGTATGTGGGGTATGATACGATGCAGGATTAGGTATAGCTTGCATTTTACGGTTTGCTGAAATAGAACATTCAAGGTCAATTTAATATAGGTACGTTTTTACTTTATTTTAACACTAGCAGCGTCCCGCGGTGTCACCCGCGTAGTTCCCGTTCCATTGGGAATATGGTGATAAAATATAGCCTATGTTACTCGATGATAGTATAGCTTTCCATTGGCGAAAAAATGGTTAGAATCGATCCAGTAGGTTCGGCCCGTTTTCGGTACAAAACTAAACAAAAATATATTTTGTGTTTGTAATATTACGTACATATAGATTTGCCTTATTATCAGCATCACAGTCAAATTGTTTATTTTTAGATAATGGTTCTAGTTGACAGTTTTATCAAGTAAATAAGTTTTGAAAACTACGTTTAAAATAAAGAACTTCTAAGGTCACACCACAAAAAAAATAAACGCCATTTCGCATCATGGCTGAACAAAGTGAAGTGCCAATTACGGAGAGTACTGGCCCACATTAAAAAAACCGGCCAAGTGAGTGTCGGGCCACGCGCAATATAGGGTTCCGTAGTTGCCCATAATAATGTGCACTTAATTAAAAACTGTTTTGATCGTTTAATACTGTGACCAGTTTGAGTTATAGGTAAACTCAAAAACTACTAGAACAACTTCAGAAATTCTTTCACCATTAGAAGGAATGCTACATTATTCCTGGCAAAATAGGCTAATTAAAAAAAATCACAACGCTTTCGAAGCCGGGACAAACCGCTAGTTTTAGATTATTTTTGTATGGGCAATGAATTTACATTTATAACGTGTTTTACGCTACTAACAACCTCATCTCAGTTATGTTCAAAACAATTTGAGCAAAGTTTTCCTTTATACTCTCCTACATTTTTTTTTAGTTGATTGACTATTCGTCAGTAGCTTGTGAAGCCTTCTTAGCCGTGATAGTTTTGCTTTTAATTTCAGCATATTTCCTACTCCTTTTTTTTCACATTTCCAGAAGCAACCGTTTAGCCGGTAGATGGGGACACTGGACTCGTAACGATTTTTTCCACTTTAGAACTTCATATTTCACAAATAGTTCCCTAAATCGGAAAAATGATCTTTGGAGACTCGTAATATTTTTGAAAATCCTATCCAATGACACCCCACACGATGGGGTCGACGCGAATTTAAAAAATCATCCCCACTTGACGTGTAGGGGAGGTACCATAAAAAAAAAATATTTTTCAAGTTTTTATTCTACCATTTTGTCGGCATTCATGCCGAATTATAGCTTTGTAGTACCCATAGTCTCTGAACAAAACCGCGGACAGACAGACAGACGGACAGACCGAAACTATAAGGGTTCCTTGTTAACTACGGAACCCTAAAAAATATTTGCCTGGATAGCGAAGAGAGGCCTTTGGCTGCATAGGAACAATCCAGGCTAGATAAATACATTTATCGAGCAGAACTAACACTCGGCGGGCTTAGTACGACACATAAATACCCCGAACTTAATGTGGGTTCAACGAAATTTCCAGCAAGAAACCTTAAACAGCGCGATAAGGGAGAGGTCAATGATCAGTAAAAAAAAATGGCCAACTCATGTTAAGATTGATACTAAAAGATGATAGTTAGCCCCGACAGTGACTGGGGGACTCAACACTCGTTATATTGTCTTTTTCTGATAATTTCTAGCGGAACTAGCTCTTATAATGATTCATTGCGTAGCTTGCAGAAAAAAAGACAAGACACACCACTGTCTTAATTTTCAGCTTTTTTATCGGATGAACGACGTAAGTTCATAAAATGACTATGTTGATAAGGGTTTATCAAACAGTTTTGTATTGTATAACACAAGCTATTGAAGGGTCGAAAGTCTAGAGGGGCTAAAGTGCCAAAACTATAAAAAATCTGTACCTACTTTACAAAAATACAATCTATGCGTCAAACCTCTTACTGTTCCAAAGGATCTAAGTGCTTATTTCTTTTACATTTTTACATACACAAAGTGAAAACAGGTTAGCACCGGAAGAGCCAATGAATTCGCACATTTCCTGAAAATATTGTTGTGCTACTTGACCCTTTAACGGCCGAACCCAATAACCGATCTATCACATACTGGAGATTGAAAAACAAATGAAACAACAGAAAACCTATATAATTTTTCTTCATTTTTCTGTTGTTTCATTTGTTTTTCTATCTCCAGTATGTGATAGATCGGTTATTGGGTTCGGCCGTTAGAGACTTATGTTTTCAATTTTGTATCTTTAAGTATCAGTAAGGGTTA
Source organism: Hecatera dysodea (assembly GCA_905332915.2). Taxonomy (NCBI): domain Eukaryota; kingdom Metazoa; phylum Arthropoda; class Insecta; order Lepidoptera; family Noctuidae; genus Hecatera; species Hecatera dysodea. The sequence continues at coordinate 15,367,141 of HG995294.1, forward strand.
CAGGGTGTTTATTTGGTCTGCTTTACAGATGTACAGTCAGCGACAATATCCGATGAGCATCAAAAGTTCCAAAAGTCGTCAACACCTTAAAACAACTGAAAAAATAAAGTAATTAAAAAAAAACTTTTTACAAAAAATAAAACCGACTTCTAAACAAAAAAAACAAAAAGTATAAAATAACTTTAATTTCGGAACTCGGTGTCTTTGGTTGCTTTTTTGTTGTTGAACACACCGACTTCCGAAATTAAAGTTATTTTATACTTTTTGGTTTTTTTGTTTAGAAGTCGGTTTTATTTTTTGTAAAAAGTTTTTTTTATTTTTCACTTTTTAGTGGTACCTACACCCCCTCCCCTCCCCCACCTAAACGAACCAATCACATTGGTGTAAAAAAAAACGTACTGCTCCTTTGCAGAGTAAACTAAGAGGTCGTCAATGTAGGCAATGTAGATATTTTTTTTAGAGTTTTGTTGATTTTTCGAAAACCGCTTGGTTGATTTCGATAAAATTTTCATGGGACCATTTGGAAAGTATACCCTTTCCAACAAAAAAAGAATTTTTCAAATCGGTTGACAAACGACGGAGTTATGCGCGAACAAACAATAAAAAAAAAAAAAAAAAAAAAAAACATACAAACATCCGAATTGAGAACCTCCTCCTTTTTTAGAAGTCGGTTAAAAAGTAACGTTATTAAATTAATTCTAAAATATTCGCCTCCGCGAGCCTTTATTTTGATACGTTGACCGTATCACACGTAATACGTAATTGGGGCCGCCATCTTATTATTGTTATTCCATAAATTATTCACTTAAATACCACTTAAAATGTCTAGACGAATCTTATTTACCGTTGTTTAAGTAAAAGTAAAGTAAGTAAACACATATTTATACACACATACTCTCAAAACAGGGACAGTCGAGTAAAACGACGCATAAGATTAAATAATTAATGATATTTTAGTAAGTAGTGCAACAAAACAACATGGTAATGTTAATTCAACTAAAGTTGAACATGAATTTTATGAATGTTGACCGAATTTCGTAACATTGGCGTGTTCAGAACTATTTGTTTTCATGTCCGATCACCGAAATTTGTAATCTTGATCTGTTCACCGAATTTCGTGGCCAGCAAGCTAGTCAGCAACGAATAATATTTTGGGTGTTGACGACTTTTTGCACTTTGTACTTGCTTATCGAATATTGGCGCTGAGTGTACGATGATCCTAGAGTATATTCACAGGTATTTTACCTCGGACAGCAAACAAACCACAACCTGTATAAAACTGTAAACATACTGGACATATGCTGTTTCCGAAGTGTGTGGGCCTTTATTTAAGGGTGTTTTTCTGTATTTGATATACAGTAAAGAAACAATTGAAAAAACTTGACTAAACACATTGTATATTTAACTATAAGTCAATACGTAGAATCAGTAGAGGCAACAAAAGTCGACGTTTTTCGTCTTGGATATTCAAATTGTTCTTTGCAGAGTAACCGGCCGTGGTTGGTGCAGGTTCACTTGATGGAAGACAACGACGACATGCTCGAGCAGCTCGGGCTGATGGAGAACCAGGCCGCCAACAACGACGCGCCCGCGCCCCCTCCGCCGCCGCCGCCACCGCCGCCTCTCCCGCCGCAGCCCATGGAGCAGGACTAGTGCACTCCAAGGTAGCGTTACAACGTATGACGGCACAAGGATCATGCAGGAATTATAAGTGGCACCAAAGAAGCATCAATGTCAACAATAGACAAAACTATCGAATTTGCAGCGCAAGATGGCTTAGACGACGCCGTGCACATTCTCTGAATAAATTTATAAACTAAATTCAGTTCCAATCTAAAATGTCAATCTAAAAGATGAAATAGAATTCCATCGCTATCAATTCAAGTTTCAATTGTAGTGTTCTGTATTTTAAGTCGGATTTAAAGTGAGCATTTGTATAAATGTGCTTGTACCTAAAAAAAGTGTGGCCTTCATTGGAATTTGAATATTGTTTTGTATAACGTACAGTTTTCTGTTCCAAAATTTGATAATAATCTCGGATTCTGAATTGAAATATAGATGTGTCGCGTGTGTTCATCTACGATATAAATAGGAAACAGCTACTACCCCAAAAGGTGTTCACCGTGACGTAAACATTTTCGTTTCAGATGCGGATGTGCCTGGTTCTTATCAATCAGATATTATCAAGTAAGTAGTTATTATGGTAACTCTAGATACCTACCTAAATACATATGCACGTACCCAACTACAAAACTTTTTGTGGGTAATCTTTGGGCTTAATTGCTTGCCTCGTGCCAATCAAAAATATTGAACGGGTGATTGCACGTGACAGAGATTAGATAAGCTGTGTGGTAGCTAATATACAGCTCTGATTTGGTACTAATCAAAGCTTCGTATTGAAAACGCCAACTATCTAACTGTGGGCGCGAAAAATAACCTACGATTCATTTAGTTCACGAGCATGACGCCTGTTACGTTTGAAACAAACAAAAACACGCACTCCATCATGCGTGGCAATAAATAACTATGCAATCTCTGTGAACGTACAATGTGATTCTATAATTAATCTTACAATATATTCTACTCTTAACATACAATGTATTGATTTTCGTGCGCTGTAATTGGTATTAATACAATTTCTTTTTCAGGTCTCACAGTAACTTTTCTGTTAGTCGAAAAGCCTTCCCTACTATAGTAAATTACCTAATCAATAAGATGAAGAAATAAAAGTCTTAGGAAAAAGTATAGTGAAGTTAATATTATGTAAAATTATTATGTTACCGTCCTTTATTTTTAAAAATATTTACCTTTATTATAGCAATTTTGGCATATTTATAATGTTGTGATATTTTCATAATGTGAATCATTCCTGTATTTTTGGAATATTTTTGAAAATTGTATGAAATTTTTCAGACAAGTATATGATACTTAATAAGAAAGAAATAACGTTGTTTCATTCATTTAATCATTACATAGTATAGAACAAAGTCGTTTCCCGCTGTCTGTCCCTTTTATGCTAAGATCTTTAAAACTACGCAACGGGTTTTGATGCGGTTTTTTAATAGATAGAGTGGTTCAAGAGGAAGATGTATATGTATAATATAGTAAAGATTTAGTATCAGCATTACACCTGTGGGAAGCCGGGGCGGGTCGCTATAAATTCACACATTAAGATAATGTGTTTTAGAGTTACGACTTGAATTCGCACATTTTCGTAGCGTTCGTAGCCACGTAGCAGTCTCGTAGCCGTTGTCTACGAAACTCATTTATAAACAAATTGCTTTTCGCAAACTATATTAAATTGCAGAATCAACTTACCAAAAAACTGCAACATTATTTAGTTCGTGTTACTACAAAATTAATATATTTGGATATTTCTACTATTTAAAGATAACTACAAATTTGTGAAATGCGATATATCTTCAAGCGTAGTTATTGTGGGACCATGATTTTGGGCCTCGGTTAATTTATAGAATTGAGGACCGTTAGTATAACAAAAACACATAAAATAAAAATAATAAACAACATTTATCTTTCTCTCCTATTATATCATGTACAAAAACTTTTTTTTATCATAAAAAAGTATTTAATAAAGCTTAATAATTCGAACCTTGTTACACATCAAACTGTCGGTCGTTGTTCTCACACACTGCCTCACTGATGGCTGCGGCCTGCGCCAGAGTCTTAACACTAGGGTCGGCGGCCATGCGCTGCCACACGCGCTCCGTCCACACCACGGCCGAGAAGCACGCGCCGTTGCTAATGAAGGCGCGCAGCGTGACCGCGCCCACGCCGCGCCCCATGCTGCGCCAGCCGTCCACGCGCACCGACTTCACGAAGCAGTCCCACGCACCAGAGTACTTCCCTACCACATCCCCTTGATACCTCGATTTCACCACATCAATAGGATATAATACCACCCACGACAAAGCTCCTGCCGTACCTCCCGCCATAAACACTTTCATCACAGATTGATCTCCCCGGGTCATCGCCTCGTATGAGGTGAAGTAAACCGCTAATCCGGGGCTATCACGAGCCATCGTCACACCGAGTCCACGGAAAAGTGCTTTGAAACCTCCAGTCCGCATGATGTGGCGGGCTCCGGCCCACGCTCCGGAGGGCATGCCATCTCCTGGCTTGGACAACTGCTGCCGCGTCTTGACCAACTCGACGGGAGCACACGCGAAACTTTGAAGCATTCCCGCAGCTGCCCCAGCCGTCGCATGCGTCCTTAAAGAATCTGGATTGGGCAGTGCCCGTCTCGTATTTCCATATGCACCAAAAACTATAGCATTAACAGCCGCTATTCCGCCTAATGGAGCACCTACTCCACGGTAAGCAGTTGACAACGTTCCTCCTTTCAAAAGAGCCTTCGTGCATTGCAGCGCACTGCCTCTACCTGACTGTATGTGCACCTTCAATGTATCCAAAGGATGACCAGCAATAATTCCCGCACAACCTGAAAACCGATACAACGGCTTCATTTATCAATCACATTAGATAATGTATGTATAGCAACGCAACAGTTATAGATATCAAATTTATCTTACCCCCTATACATCCAGCTACGAAATCTAGCGCCATTTTTGTGAGCGTACAAAATTTCTTTCACTAGATGTGCCTGCAAGAAAAAATAACATGTTAACCGATCATTCGTAAGTTACTTATTTGACAATAAAAATATTGAAGAGTGCTTTACCTCAGAACATAAAGCTATGATATAATTATTTTACATTAACTTAACGATATTTTTTTACATGGATGATAGAGTCTTCACCGGGTACTGTGCGATGAATAGCCATTCTGTAGGAGATTACCCGTCAGCCTATCGGTAATCACTTATTTACATAAACTTTTGGGGTGACATTCAGTAAGTTCATTATCTTATAAAGAGAGTTGAGCTTACCTCCGGCGTTCAAATAAGGTAGTCGTAATGAGAATTCACGTTGTCTCCACTTGAGGTGACGCCAATGAACATATTGGTAGAGAGTAGTGCAGCAGGCAGTGGTCGCACGGCGGTCCAGCCTCCCGGGAGAGTCGCTTGAGTATGCGATGCGCGGGCGCCGCAGCCGCGATCCCGCCTCCTGCGCGCTCGCCCGCGATACTCCGCGCATTATCTTTTCCTTCGGGTCACTCTTATCAAAAGGGTCAGAATACGTCTTTGAAACAAAATAATTACACCTACGCCAATAATATAATTCATGCTGCAAATTTTTCCATTTACATGAGAGAATAATTGTTATTTTATTGTTTTTTAATTAATTTTATGTGCTATTTTTAAACCAATTGATGCGTGATAAGAATATCATTGTTAGAAATGTTGGTTCAGAATGTGATAGAACTACATGGTACTAGAACAGACCTCAAACGCATAACATACAACTTGTTTGAGATTCTTGAATGGCCATTAACTCATTCTATAGTGCAAAAACATTTTAATGCCTACTAGGTCATATACTTAGTAGGCATTAAAAAGTGTTTGACTATGGTACCTAGGTCTTCCAGCCAGATGTATATATATAGCAACCAACGCCTACAAAAAAAATGTGACAAAGCTATCTAGCGTTAGATACCTATCTCAATCGATTGCAGAATTTGTTCGAAAGAGTGACCGCGGCCCTGGAACGCAAAGGGCACTAGAAGGAACACGGGTGGGTTTTAGTCAGTAAGTAAACACCCTTCCGCTTCGCCCAGAGCGGAATAAGTCATTTGATGATTTCAGATCCAGAAAAAAAAATGGAAGCTGAAGCTCATAAAGCGCTGAAACTAACTATTTTAGTTCTCTCTATTCCCTAACCCATATTCATCCAATGTTAAGAATAGGTTTACACATCCATTTTTGTCAGATTTTCTCCCTTCTTTCCAAGTCATCTGGCCATTTAGCAATCGGCCGGCGGCCTGCAGCTTTCCTACCGGACGGCTAGAATCAACACTGGCAACGTTTTAGCATGATGCATAGCTTTTATAGAATATACACAAACAACAAGCTCAAAATACTTTTACATTAAGAAATATTCTTTATCTCTAGAATAGGGCAGACCTTTCACCCCTTAAATAGATGTTGTTGACCGCGATGAATAACAGCGTTGCTTCAAGATAATTGTTGTGATTCGTACTATTGTAATAATACTAGTTTTTGCCCGCAACTTAGTGCGCGGATATCCCGTTTTGTCCAGTTCCCGAAGGTATTTCGGGAAACCCTCTCTTAGTGCTCCCCGCTACTTTCCCAAGGAACCTACATGCCAAATGCCAGCTTTCTACGACCATTAGTTTCGGTTGTGCGTTGTCTCTCAGTCAATCAGTAACGGAAGAGTTTTATATTTTGATTGATGATATAAGTAATAATTAAAATGTAACTTTACCTAGTACCTAAATTATAAAATAATATAATCATTTACCCGTCGCGGCTTCGCATGGATTGTTTATTTATTTGAATAAGCCTATGTTGCTCAGGGGTACAGTGCCAGATTTACCATAGAAGCTGAAAAAGCTGAAGCTTACGGCGGCAAAATTAGGGGGACGGCAAAATTGTCATTGATTGCCAAGAAAAAAAAATGGTACAGAAAAAAGTAAGGCTGTGGGCTGCGGCGGCGACAGTAGCCGCTTTGCCACTTTTTTGGCCTCACCTTATAAATAGTGCATTAAAAACAAAGCTCTGCTTCCCCCCTAGTCTTTAAGCTGTTCACCAGCGATATCACCAAAAGTAAAAAGGCACAGTTGGCGCTTATTGCCGACGACACGGCCACTTACTACACCGGTTGAGATTCTGAGTCAATCGCTCGCGTTCTCCAAACTTCTGCAAACATCTAAAATGTTTCAGGAAATGGAGAATCGAGGTTAACACCGATAAGAGTAAGGCGATTCTATTCTCGAGACCGAGACTAAAATCCCGTCCCCCCCGTCCAATCACGATATATAGCAAGCCGATCCCTTGGGAGCAGCGAGCCAAATACTCGCGCGCCGCCTTCGCTCTAGGTAGGCTTCACTTCCTCCTGACCGCCATCGCCAGCAGCAAATTGTCACTAAGGTGCAAATTGCGGCTCTTCAACGCGGTCATCATGATGACGTACGCTTGCGCTGTCTTTGCACAGGCAAAGCATAGTCACCTCCACAGGATGCAGACGCTCCAAAACCGATTCCCTTCTATGTCCGCAATGAGGCTCTACATGTAGACCTCAAATTGCCAAGACAGGAGGTGAGGTACACCAAAAAGGTAGTATTTAAAAAAAGTGTTTATTAATTTATCACAAAGAAAAATACAAAATCTTCAAAATAAATAAACAAAAATTAAATGAAAATTAGAAACACTGAAATATACAAAATACAACAAGAGTTACAAAAAAAGTAATTGGTTCATCAGTCATCAACATCATTATCTGAGTCTAACTCAAAGTCAGATTTTATCTGGGAAACGTTTACAAACTCTATGTCAGAAGAATCAGATTCAGCTAGCTTTTTCTTTTTTTTGCATCCATCGTGGGTCTTACTGATGAAATAAGTGGACCAGATGAAAGAAGAAAATTAAAAATATCTTCGTTGTGACTCTGCGTTTCTTCCGAGAGTGGTGTTCTCTGAACCTCCTGAAATCTTTGTTACGATTACGAGCTTCCGATACCTCTTCAGAAAGCTTTCCGATGGATACAATTTTATTATGGTTGATGATGTCAGATCCATGAAGCAGTACTTTGTGTACTGTTTACGAAATATAGGTAGTACCAATTATATAATGCCACATATCTTTCAGCAGTCTTGTACGTATATTCTTTGAATTTCTCAACATTAATATGTTCACCAGATGTAATAGCCTGTAAAATTATTAGGTACAAATCTGCGGATCAGTTTTTCATCTAGTCCAGTGATGGCATCAGTTTTTTTTGGAAAATCAAAGAATCTTCTTGCGGTGTTGCCGTCATTGATAGTTCCGTGACCTTGCTTAACCATATCGATGAGCAGATTCATTTCTTCCTTAAATCTATTTTGGATGACCTTTTTTCTTGCATCTCTTGAATCCTGTTGAGCTTTGGTTTTACACTACAAAACTTTAACATCCAGTCTGTAGGCAATATGCAGGAGACATTCCATCATGTTGATGCGTGCATGTAGAGAAGAAATTCCTAGATCCATCATGGAATCTGATGTCCCTCGTTTTTCAATTGCCTTCAAATTGTTCAATTCAGACGGCTTCGCTAAACAAATGTAGCATCCCAAGCAGCAAAATGTGGTCTAGTAATTGTCCTGGAACCACCATTTCATAGGACTATAAAGGAATAGTAAGCAATTATAACCACGGAAAAGGGCCCAATTTATAGGCGTATTTTACCTAATTAAATGTCTATAGTAGAATTGATGAATACTACTTTTACCAATAACAACCTCATAGTTGGACTACGTAAAACTATTTGCGCCCGCGAAGCTAACTATCAGCTCATAAGTGAACCAAACACGACAGTAACGACCTTATAGTTGGACTACGTAGAACTATTTGCTCCCGCGAAGCTAACTATCAGCGCTTAATGGAACCAAATACGACAATAATGTACACAGTGAATCTCATACAAGCTCATACAAAGTGTTGTGAATTGGTAAATGTTACTGCGCACATTTGTAAAGATTAAAACATATCCATTTCTAATAAATATTATCTAGAATATAAATTGTGAGTAGAGTGTTAGTTAACAATAAATCAAGATGTATAATGTGTTTGAATGAGCACATCATGGCGCACGTATATTTTCTGTGAAGTATAATAAGTTTTTAGTCAAAATTTTGACGCGCCCCTTGAAATTTGCGTTTTCATTAAGTTGAATTTTAAAATAATGTTAGTTTCAGTAAGACATACAACGAAAAGTCGCCATTTTGACAAAGTTGGTTTTCCCAAATACATTAACAAACCGTTATAGGCTTACTTTGTTTAATAATGGTAAACATCAGAACCATTGCTTGGCCATATTGTTTGGAATTAGAGTTCCGCAAATATTTCTATAACCGAACGGTTCTTTTATATTGCTATTAGATACGTGGCTTATTTTAGTTCTTTGGTTTAGGTGTCAGCATTGAAAATGGTAATGTTTCTGGACGTCGATCGCTTTTTGACTAAAAGGGATTTCCGAGCTTTAAAAACCTTAATAATTGTAAAAACCAATGTATTCTTGTACAGGACACCACGGATATAGTTTTGGATACTAAGTATATTAAATTAAACCTTTATAATCGTGTTAAGATTATAACAATTTTGGTTGATACCACTATAAAACCGCTCCATATTACTTATAATTGTTCCGTAAAGTGAATTTATAAACCATTATAAAACTAGGTAATAAATACAAATAGTTTCCGGTTTGTTTAGTTCTATTTGTCACTCTTATTGGCGTACTTTATTTATAGTAGTTCTATAAAGCTTCTTGTTAGCAGTTATAAGTATAGCTTACCAGTTTATCTACTCTTGAGTGCATTTACACCCTCGCGATACTTTTATAGGTCACCCAAACTTATATTGCACCCTTAATTTCTACCTATAAGAGATTATAAGTTAATGTATAAGATCAGAAATACTATAAGGCCCAACTTACTCCATGCTGGCTATTATAAGCGTGGTAGTAAATACTAGAACCGTTAAGAGAATATTATAAGTGCTGGAGGCCTATAGCATCTGCACTATAGGATAATTTTGCTGCTTGGGATGACACACTTGACTTTGCATCTGAAATATATGTGCAAACCTTAGCATCAATCAAGGTCAGCAAAGTTTCTAATTTAATTTCTGTGGACTGTGACTGTCTGCTAATAAATGATTATTATTATTATTATAAGTTCGTATCGAACAGTATTGCTGTGATGCTGTCACATTCTGTAGGTCGAAGTGCTAAAATTTCGGCGTCCATTTTTCTTTTTTAACCGTTTTTTTTATTCCAGTTTAATTGAATCAAAATGCTTCCTTTGTATTATTTATCCCAAACTATTAATTTGTGGGAGGCGAAGATTCGATCTCAAAATATGCATTGACCAGGCGCCATTGTCGCCATGTCGCTATACAAATTGAAATCATCGTCTGTCTAGCTAGCCTTTTTCCAACTATACTTAGGTATACAACAACAAAACTAGTGTAGTGTTATTTATCTTCAATATTCAATAACACTACACTATAGTATAATAAAAGGATGCTTAAATAATTTAAGCATCCTTTCATTATTTTATTGTATCTATATGGTATCTACGCATGTTCAGTAATGGAGTTTTACAGGCAATGAACAATAGCCAGCCAGTAGTCTTATTGTTAGATTGGCTAATCAGTATTCAACGTGTTCTGACAGACAAGTGCATAGGCATTAGGTAGGTAGGTATGGTTTGTTTTGGTAGCGGACGGAGCGATGCAAATAGAGCAAGCTTGATAAGAATATAGAAATCAAATTGAGACAATGATTCCGCTGATACATATCAACTTTCCATTTTATTATGATAAGAAAGTTCTTATCAAAGTAAACCATTTACCATTTTCACCATAACCATTACATAAGTATGTAAGCACTAAAAGTAACTCCTACGCGAGTACTTATTCGATCAATTCACGCCTTTCTTGCTGAAAAGGTGAACACCTGAATACTGACACTATAAAAAAATAAAGATTCTTAGAAAAACTGTCAATTTTGAAATATTTTTTTTTATCTCTAAGGCCGCTATCCCACTGGCGTTTTACGAGCGTCGGCATCTCTCAAACGTCTGCGCAGCGTCAACATTGCGTAGACGCGACGTTGACGTCTCGTCGTCGCGTGACAACGATCATTAGTTCCTCTCATGGACGTATTATACTTACTCCTCTTTTTCCTCTCCAAACCTTGACATTGGCAAAATCATCGGTATTTAAACGATGGAGCCACAACACAAAAAAAAGCATTAATATCCGCTGAACGCGACGTTAACGTCGCGTCTGCGCAACGTTAACGTCACGTTTGTTGGCAACAGGTACAATCACATCGTCGTGCTCTGTCCGTGTGGGTATGGGCCGGGGCTACGGCCGGCGTCATTTACACAGTTGCTGCTTTAGCGAGCGTAGGTACGTAGATACTGATACGATTCGGAATGCAGTCACTATCAGAAAACGATTTCGATATTGAACGTTCAAAATCGTTCTGTGTTATGGGATATGTCAAAACGAGAATACAGTGATCGTAAAAAAAGGCATGCCAACAGTAGTGCTTCCTCGTCGGAATCCATTATGTTTCTGATTGTACGCCTCATATAGTATCATATCGCACACCCAGAACGACACTGTATTATGTCGAAAAATGTCAAAATCGACTTTTCTACATATTTGAATAGCCAAAAATTTGCCGCGCATACCACGAAGACAGGCGTATTTATATTTACAAAAATGTCCAAGAGATGGCGCGCTAACTCACTATTGGTGACGACACGCTGCCAGAGTCATACCTCGAACACAAAACTATTTCTTTCTAGTTGCAACACTTGCAACTTGTCCGCCTCAGGAACAGCACGTAGATCCTTTAGCAACAGCGAATTATTTCGATTTAATTCAGTGTTGGTGACTGTATTTGTACTACGTGTTTGTAACTATTTCGAAATAGTACTCTGTTGTTGACGAAGGTATGTTAGATTTTTTGTATTATTTCAAAATGGTTCAGTATTATTCGTAAAAGCTGAAAATCAGTTAAATGATGCACTATTGATTGTAGATATAAATTATGCCCTAACTTTGTTAAAAAATAGTAGTAAATATTGTTTTATACTTATCATTGTTACTTACATTATAAACTAAAAGAAATATATTTAAAATATATATTTTTCTTTATATACAAGAATATTAATATATTTTTTTGAGATAATGCACTGTTGCTGAATTAATTAAATTAGTAATTGTTATTTGGCAGATGATGAGAGGTCGTGGTCTCCTGTTACTTAAAAAGGCAATGGAAGCAACCACTGAAGAAACCAGACCTTTTGTCCAACGAAGAAACGTGGAAAAGGATGCTGAAAATACAAACATTGCAGCATCAACCGATGAGACGTTAGCGATGGCAGCATCAACGGATGCTACATCGTGTTTTATCTGATCATACATAACATAATCAGCCTTTTAACGTTCCCACTGCTGGGACACAGGCCTCCTCTCTAGGAGAGGGAATGGGCCGTAATCCACCACGCGGGCCCAGTGCGGGTTGGTGAATGTCACATGTCTTCGAATTTTTGGTTCTAGGACATACTGGTTTCCTCACGATGTTTTCCTTCACCGTTTTGAGAGCAGTGGTGATGAAATGAATTACACAAAGTAATGCGCCTGGCTAGGTTTGAACCCGCGACTTACAATTTGTAAGTCGGGGGCTGTTACCACTCGGCCACCACTGCTCTCTTCACCACTTTATCTGATCATAGCAATGAAGATTTTAAAGATGATTCGGATACGGATCCTACTTTTAACTCTCGGCCTCTTGGAATCCCTAGAAGATTATTCTTCTTCCTCCTCGAGCTCCTAGTCAGACTCCACCTCATCATCGTCATACTCCAGCAGCTCGAGTAGTTCAGCTGATGATGAATCTACTAGACCCGGTCTTCCCACAGCGAGTAGGTACTCAAGGGGATTCCAATTCTATTCCTATTACTAGAAAAAAAAACCCGGTTATTTATAGTCAATATTTTTTGTTTGAAGGAATTTATGTATGTAGGTATTATGTTTATTATTTTTTTTATTAAAAGAAGATTTTTTTGTCATTTATATGTTATTAAACACCATGAGTACAAAACGACCACTAGTTTATGTTTAAAATATAATGAAGAATGTTAACTAATTTTGATTATTAGCACTCCATATTCCCTGTCAAAAATAAAAAATACTAGTGAAAGAATTATTTCGATATGTCAATTAGCTCCCGATTTAGAAGTAAAACAAGTTGTAACTCCACGACGCGCGACGCGGGCTGCCCGTGACGGTGTGACGTCATCGCACAACACGCTCAGTCTGGCTCACTCGGTCCGCTCGCGGTCGCGCGCCTGTACCGTCGATATTATACCTAAATATTTTTTTAAATGTCGAATCCAAATACTAGGAAATCATGTGTTGTGTCTAACTGTAAAAATACAACTACCAATTCGCCGGAAAAGTTGTTTTTTCTCCTCGCTTTGACAATGTCCCTAGTCATATTAAAAATGCTATATTATGTTTACAGCCATCTCTGCTGGCGCATGGCGGCACAATCTTCGCAGGTTACATTTAAAATTTCTTGGTCCTTTTCATTGCATTCTAAACTGCAATGATAAGGTGTGGTACGTAGGTACGCCGTGTTCTGGTGGAGTGATTCTACATTTAACCATACATACATCACCTACTCTTTTTACTTGAATATAAAATAGAATCATCGCCATAGCTGTAAATAAAAATAAATGGCCTTAAGTATTTTGTTATTAAAAAAAAATACAAATAAAAAAGGTTTAATACCTACCTACATCTGTAACGTTCAATCCACTACATCTACATCCTAAGTACCATCCTACTTCCTAGTAATATTATAAATGCGAAAGTTCGTGATCTTTCACGCAAAAACTACTGAACGGACAAAGTCTGGAATACTTTTAATCCTGGGAAAATGTACAGTTCCCAAGGGAAACGGAGGCAAAGCTGCTGGCGGAAGCCAGTTTGCAATAAATCAATGTACCTATGTATTAATTTAAATTTACTAAGAAGAGCGGTACCTACCTATATATACATACGTACCTACCTATAGCTACAAAACTATAATACATATTTGTTTAACGTAAAAATTTAATGGTAGGTAGGTACTTCTACTATTTGAGTTGCATTCTTCCATTATATTAGTTGGGTATTTTGTTTTGATAAAACAATTTAGAATAGATAAACTATTAAGTATAAGTAGTAGCAAGGAAAGTTTACTTAGGTACTTTTGCATTTTTATTCCTCGCATTTCGGCGCCAACGGAATCACTATTTATTGATAAATAATGCGCAACCATTAATCCATCTAGGTATTTTAGGTAGATTATCCGATTGCCCTTTTTCAAACTCAAACTCAAACTCAAAAAGTTTATTTCAATTAGGCCATTAACGGCACTTTTGAACGTCATCAATAAAAAATATCATAAATTAAGTGACTCTAGCGTCCATTCGCAAAGGTAGATTCTTATGGAGAAGAACGGACAAGAAACTCCATACTTACTCTTTTCAAACCAATGTTTTACAATATTTGGTAATACAAAAAATACTTCATATATGTGAGGAATATTTCGAATCCTTCATCCATTTTATTAATCGAATAATATTTACTATTATTAGACTATTAACGTAATACGCGCATAAAAACACAACAAAATACTGCGCAACAAGCGCAAGCTGTCACACCTACTATAACCGCTGGCCACTTGATACGAAGCGGGCCGCGGCCCGCGAGGCGCGTTGTAACATGACATCATAGGCGTCACGTGACTGTTAGCGGGACTCGATATTTTTCTAAACTTTGAATGCCTATAAAATCAAAACTACTAGGTATTTTTGACTACAACAAAAACTAGTGTATTTGTATACATACAGGCTTTACTGAGAAAAAATTTCAAGCGATTTGGCATACCTAGTAACATTCTTCATTACTTACTTACTGATTTAAGATAATTTGTCATTTTTAATTGGTCTATTCCTCAAAACAAAACAAATGGGTCGTTGTTGTATATTGAATCTCGGTAAAAACAGTAGAATAACTGTGCATTATTTCAGAAGCAATCAGTAAAAAGTATGTAACTCGAAATAATTATTTTTTATTACGTTCAGTCATTCCACAACAGTGAATTAAGTCAAAAAATGCATTATTTTGCGTTATTAATGCGTTTTTTTTTTTTTTTTTTTTTTTGTAGTGTGGCACTAGTTAGGTCTTTGTGCCAATTTCGGGTAATAAAAGGTAGGGAAATATTTTTATCGGAAAATATCGGAGAGGAAAAGGAATTTTGTAAGGTTCAGGAAAGGAAATATTTTATTCTTTAGGTAGACATAAATATATATTATAAACATACACAAACTAAATCTTTATATCATTTTTTAACAAGAATGCAGATATCAAGTTAAAATATTCTATGGGTTTCATTATTAAACAAGAAACACAAGTAGGAAGGGAAACATTTTGGGAAACAAGAGAACGGAGGAAGGATGAACGATCATGACGGGAACAGGAGAAGAATATGTGATCCAAAGTACCAGCATCATCTCCACACTCGCAAAGATTACTATCCACAATATGCAACTTAGCAAGGTGGAAAGGAGTACAGACGTGGCCAAGCCGCATGCGAATTATCATACTTGTAATTAGTTTAGAGCCTTTTAATTTATAAAACCATGGTTTGACTGGAACTGAGGGCTGAATTGAGGCATAAGCCCTGCCCTTTACTTGAGAGCTCTTACGCCAAAGGAGTTCCCAGGAATGTCGAAGATAATCTTTAGGGAGGCTGACAAGATCATGACAGAAATTTTTATACGGGTATGTGTCACCATTCTGCACCGCTTGTTTGGCTAATTGATCAGCTCTTTCGTTTCCTTGGATTCCGGAGTGACTTGGAATCCAAGCAAACTGTACCGTGTAGTTTCTCTGTATACATTTGTGCAACTGTTCTCTTATGTCAAATACAATGGGGTAAAAGGGTTTCATTTTAAATGTAAACTTTTCGATAGTTTGTAACGCACTTTTAGAGTCACATAATATGAGAACATTTTTAAGTTTAGCAATTAAAACGTACTCCAATGCCTTGAATAGACCAAAGCATTCTCCAGTGAAAACTGATGTTTCAGGAGGAAGTTTTACCATCTGAATAACTTTATACTGAGAATGAAATATACCTACTCCCACACAACTAGACCGGGTCTTTGATGAGTCCGTAAAGATATAATGACAGTCTATCCAGGATTCACCAACGGTAGCATTAAATTTTATGTTAGCTCCTACATCACTTTTTTCTATCCCGAAATTATAATGCACTACAGGGGAGACAAGTAAGGGTTCAAATGTTTTGCACTCAAATAACGGAAGAGTAGGTGACCTATGAACACTCGCTGGTAAAGAATTAAACTTCCTGAGACTTTTAACTAAACACGGAATATCTTTGTGCCGCCAATAGGATGAAATTTGAATAAGATTATCGAGTTTTAATAATTTTGAATGAAGCAAATGGTTAGAAAACTGCATCGATTTAAACAAAAATCGGTCAGATAGATATTGCCTTCTCAGGTGGAGTGGAGGATCTCCTACTTCTACCTGTAAGGCATTTAACGGGCTTGATTTCATGGCTCCAGAAATGATTCGAAGAGCTTTTGACTGTATGCTATCTAACTTTTTAAGCCCCTTTTTGTTACCGTCTTCAAGGAGGAATGTTCCGTAATCAAGTATGCTTCGGATTATTGCATTATAAAACAGTTTTAGACTAAAAGGATGTGCCCCCCACCATACTCCAGAAAGACATCGCATAGCATTCAGTTGACGTTCGCATTTTTCAACTACAAAGTCAAAATGTTGTTTGCCGGAAAGCTTTTTATCTAAAATCAATCCTAGAAATTTAACATGATTTTTCACAGGAAGGCTTATGCCATTATAAATAACGGTTGGGGAAGGAATATTACGTTTTCTTGTAAAAACTACTACAGTACTTTTTTCTATTGAAAGATTTAACCCATTAATTTGTAGCCATTGCTGTAAAAGACTTAGGGAGACGGTCAAAGCATTACATGCATCTGATATGTTATTGTGAGTAGTATAGATTAAAAGATCATCAGCATATTGCAAAACATCAGCAGATTTTTGTAGAGATGATTCTAGATCATAAGAATAAATATTATATAGCAAAGGTGACAATACTGATCCCTGTGGAAGGCCTTTGAACACTGTCCTCGTTTTTTTCTTGTCACCGCAAAAAAGAGAAATAAATCTACCTGATAACAAATTTATGATAAATCGTATAATCAAGGTAGGGACGTTTAAATTAATTAGTTTTCGTTTAAGGACAGATATAAGTACATTATCATACGCGCCTGTTATATCTAGAAAAGCGCCAACAACCGACTCGTTTTTTGAAAAGGCTATGCGAAGGTCAGTGGTAAATACACTTAAACTGTCGGTTGTGCTTTTTCCTTTACGGAACCCGAACTGACTGCCTGCTAGTAATTGCTTGCTTTCTATATACCACTCTAAACGATTTTTAACTAGATGTTCTGCAATTTTGGTAAGAACCGAAGATAGCGCAATAGGCCGGTACGATGAAATATCATCAGAATTTTTATTTGGTTTGAGGATCGGCAAGATTTCTTGGGAACGCCAGGATTCTGGAATATTTCCAGAAACCAAAATAGAATTAATTATTTGTAGATAATATGATAATGTATTATCACTACAGTGTGAGAAAAACGAATACGGAATACCGTCTTCTCCTGGGGCCGAGTCTTTTAAGCATGTTAAAACCCCTTTCAATTCGAACAATGAAAAAGGAGCGTTTAAAGATGAATGATTATCAATATTTAACGGAGTAGAGTTAGGGTAAATTTGATCATACTCTGGAGCTGATGCTGGAGCTAATTTGTCAAGAAAACTGTTACTAAGGGATAGAGGTAATTGTGTGAAGGAAGGAGTATCACTAAAGGCTCTTCTAAATCTTTTAATACTGCGCCAAACTTCAGACGCAGCATGTGCTGGGTGATAAAGACATACAGAATGACCTCCACCCCTGAAGTTTCTTATCTCTGAGAAAAATCCGTGTATCATTAATAATATCTCTAAGGCCGGCCAGATTTTCATCTGACATGTCCTCAGCATATTTTTTTTCAGCTTCCTTTCGTTTCCTAACTGCATCAGTACACGAAGAATCCCACCATGGGGGCATAGGAATTTTATCGGAAGGAATTTTTTTAAGAGGGAAAACTTGGTCTGCTACTTCTACTAGGCACATCGCTAAAGCTTTTGAGCAATCACTTTCTCCACCCTGAGTAATTTGCGGGAGCTCAGCAACTTTAGCATCGACAAGCGTTTTAAATTTATTCCAGTCTGCGTTTCCGAGTTTATATTTTAATCTAGGGGGTCTTTTCGGTGTTGTAATGAACTTTAATGAGGAAGTAATTACTAAAGGAAAGTGGTCACTTCCAAAGGTAGAAGTGAAACGGGACCAAGATAAAGATGAAGCCAATCCAGGGGAGCATATAGATAAATCCACAGCACTAGCGCTTTCACCTGCATTAGTTCTACGAGTAGGCTCGCCAGTATTTATAACACATAGATTATGATCGTCTATAATTTCTATTAAACGGATCCCCTCTCTTTTTGTTTCACCACTTCCCCAACACTGGTGGTGACAGTTAAAGTCGCCCATTACTAAAAATGGCCTACGAAGGGATGACAACATATTGCTAAGTTCTTGCAGAGCATTGTTATTAGCAGTAGGAATGTAAGTGGAAACATAAGTAATATTATCAACAATTACCCCAACAATATCAATATCAGTACATGAAGGGAGAGAAACACGTGAAAATGGGGTATTATTTTTAACCAATATGGCCACACCGCCATATCCGTCATCTCTGTCATTGCGAATACAAACATAACCTGGAATACCAAATAATTGATTATTTTTAATCCAAGTTTCAGATAATGCCACAATATTTGGCTTAAATTTATTTAATAAGTAGAATAGGTCCGTTTTTTTAGGTATTACTGATCGGCAATTCCATTGAATTATTGTGTCCATCTTTTTGGTTTTTGTTTATTAATAAGCTACTTATCCGCTCCACGTCGTACGGTTCAAAAGATGTATTTTTACATAATAACATTTTGATAAGGTTTATAATAACATCAACAACTTGCTCATTCTCGTTCTGTTGTGGTTTCAGATCGGATTCCTTAGACAAAGCACACCCATTTGCCAAAGATGAGGGTTGAAACTCCCTAATAAGGGCGTTATGAGCTGCTCTATCATAACCTTGTGCTGACTTAGGAGGACTGCGGGGTTTAAGAAAGACTGTCTTTTTATATGTTGAAGAAGTTGAGGGTATAGGTTGGGGACTGGAGTATGAATTTTTATTATTTGTGTGAGCATCATGAGATCTACCAGTTGTGAGAACATTAGCATAGGATTTTGAAATGGCTGGGTGTATTTTGCTTGCTTCCGCATAGGAAACACAGGAATGAGCCATAGTGTGTTTAATGTTTTTTTGTCTCTGGAACTCAAGGCAAGTCTTGTCTGTAGCAAAGTGAAATCCAGAACAATTAACACAAGATGCAGAATCCTCTTCTACTAAACAAGTTTCACCTAAGTGATTCTGTCCACATTTATAGCATCTAGGGGCAGCAGATCTGCATTGATTTTTAGTGTGGCCAAAACGGCAACAGCGGAAACATTGTATGGTGGGATACACATAAGTCTCAACGGGTAGTGCATTATAACATACATAAATTCTTTTAGGAAGAGCTTGACCATCAAATGTTATTACAACAGTTTGAGATGGTTTCCATGTATATGACCCATTAACTTGAACTTTGTAATTTAGGCGCCTAACTTTCAATATTTCACCAGTACCTATGGGAGTTGATATATTTTCTTTAACTTCTTCCACACTCCATTCAGATGGGATACCACGGACCAAGCCCATACGAGTGACATTAAAAGTGGGTAGAAATGCTTTAAATTTGTTGAGAGGCAATAAATTACTATTAATAAATACATTAGCAGCCATGTGGTTTGTAAAAGCTACAACACACTTATTCCTACCAATTCTCTTGACACTGCCAGGAACGATATTCTGAAATTTGTTATTTTTAAGGAAATTTCCAAATGCAATAGGGTGAAGAATGGTGCCACTGTTTTCAGTATTGGTAATACGCTGAACATGAACTATATATATGGCCCTGTATCAGAGGCTTGGTACTCCTTCCTACCTACACCAACTGGTTGGTTAGTTTGAATTGCAGTTGTATCCAACTGCAAAGTTTGGGAAACAGAAATTTCAGAGGGTTGAGAATGTGGAATTGATGATTTGCTATTTATTACAAAATCGGATTTTAAATTAGCTTCAGTGGTGGAAATACATGTACAGTCAATATGAGAAGAGGTTCCCTCAGGAATCACTCCCTGTCTGCTCCGTTTTGTTTTATGACAATGTTTACATATTATTCTATGTTTATGTGAACGCCTCTTACGTGCAGCACTGACTTTACCGGAGGTCGACGCATCAGTTTCCCTTCCACTTGCTGTGGCCACAGACCCATCAGTGTCCATACCACCCATATCTAAATTAGTAGATACCGTAATATAATTACTTACAGGGGGACTTAAGCCAGGGCCTAAATCCCCCTCATCTGCTATAGGCGGGTCGTTCATACGACCCGGGAATAGTCTTGAACTATGCTACAAATATTTACAAAAACTTACCAAAAATCAGGTAAAATTTACACAAATATAATATTACATACACTAGAAAGAAAATATATTTACATAAGAACCTCAACTGAACCAATTATCTAATTAAAATTTAATTATGAAAAATTGCTGAGAAAAAATACACCCGGTCAAACCGAAATTTCCCGCGCTTTTTCTTAATGCGTTTTATATCAACTGAACTATTTAATGCTGATACACATGTGATTCTTCACATGCAACGTGCAGGATATTCGCAATAACTGTGACATAACATGAGATAACGGTTTATCGTCATTTCTGAAATACTACCTATTTACGGCCGTTCCCAATAACCTATCTATCGCCAATTTCGATCTACTAAAGATAGAAAAATCTATCTGTCATCGGTTTTGCTGTCCCAATAACATACTGATGATTATGGCAACTAACCGCACTAAACTATCTATCGTTGGGAGGGGCTATTTCTTACTACAGATAAATATTTCTATGAAATTGCAACATTATGCGTCCCAATATCCTTTTGATAGCTATCTGTCAGTAATGTCAATACTAAAGATAATCAAATTTGTCAAACCGTCGAATTGCAGGGATAAGCGTTGTTTATTTTTATAGAAATGCGAATAATTTTGTAGAAGTGCAGTGTTTTTATCATTCCTAATAATGTCTGAGTCTAGTGAAAGTGATTTATCTATGTTAATGCAATTATCTGACTGAGACAGTGATTTTGAAGATGAATCCCAGAAAAACTACAACACCGCGGGTGTTGTAGTTTGTTTTAAACCATATGAACGAATTAGATAGTAGCAAATTCACATATAGATTTCGTTTAAACAAAACTACTGTTAGTCATTTACTAACAGAAATATATCCTTCGTTAAAAGTAACCTAGAAAGGTAAGTACCAACTTGAATGAGAATACATTCATTTAATATTAATTACTTAACAGTAATGACTAGGTACCTAAGGTATCATCGTTTTTTAAAGATTTTACTTTTTTCAGAAATCCTGGTATATCTCCTTTGCATCAACTACTTTTAACCCTAAGATTTTATGCATAAGGCACAATGTTAAGTGTCTGTTGCAAACTTTAAAGAGTCCCAAAATCATCAACAGGGAGAATTATAGCCAATGTCTCATGTGCAATAGCAAGGCTACATAGAAATTAAATACATAATATACATAGCACTATCCAGGAAGATTTTTACAATATTAACCAAATAAGTACCAAGAGTTCTGTCTGGGTGCAATTGATGGTATACATAATCTAATACAATCACCAAGTAAGTATACATTGTATTGTTTAAGAAAAAAGCTTAAATTAGCTTTTAACATTTTATTTTTTAAAGTGATTGTTTTGATTTATAGATTCTAATATTGGAGAAGAATTAAGAAATAGGAAAGGATATTTCTCTATGAATGTGCAAGCTGTGTGGGATGCACTTTAAGATTTATGAATCTTGGTGCCTGTTAGCCTGGATCAACTCATGATGTAACAATCTTAAACAATTCAATACTAAGAGGTACCTAACAAACTGATTAGTTGCTTCATACTACCTATTTTGAGCAATAAAACAATATTTTTTAAAAACGACTCTACAACTCTACACTTGGAAGAGCTTTTACAAACACTTTTTATTGATTTTTCAGCGGAATGTGGAAGTGGTTTATGTGGAAATCACTAGTTGATTGGAGACAGTGCTTATCCTTGCAAACCTTATTTATTAACTCCTTTATTGAACTCAATTTCACGCAGTCAGCAAATGTACAATGAAGCCCATATGAAGCCCACACAAAATACTATTGAAAGGTACCTTTTAAAATATTATTGTAGTGCACATTCTTTGAGTCACTTTATTCCTTTCTAATGAGACATCACATTGTTAGACTTATCTATAATCTGTTACACAAATTATTAATGTTATATTTTATTTGTTTCAGATTTGATTTCACAAGGGGAGGGCATGGTGTGGGAAATTCACTTCGGGACGAGACTGTGTGTGGTAGTAGTTTCCCATAAGGGTATGCAAACCCTAAAGGATTATTTCAGAATGGCCAGTAGTTTCGAAGAAATAAGCCTTTGAAACTCTACGTGTAACTGTAACTCATATACTTGTTTATTTTCATCTTCACCATGAACGGTGAAGTAGCCCAGTCAGTAGTGTCTCTGACTTCCACGCGAACGCTCAGGGTTCGATTCCCCGCATTGGACTGTCTTTTTTGTTTTTTAATTGCTTATTTGTTTCTTTTTAAATTAACTATTTCAATAATTAAATGAATAAAATATAGAAAAACATTGTTAAGTATTAAATTAATTTTAATTTACATTCACTATTATACTTTCTAAATTATAAAGCAGCTAATAATTATGGTATTCACAAATAATATGTTATTCTATTATTATATAATATATAATTGAGAAATTTGTTAAATAATTAATGATAGATGTAAATGTGGTTATTATTTATGAATACCATAATTTATTAGTTGCTTTATAATTTAGAGAGTATAATAGTTAATGTAAATTAAAATTAATTTATTACTTAACAATGTTTTTCTCGATTGAATTCATTTAATTATTGAAATATTTAATTTAAAAAGAAATAAATAAGTAATTAAAAAACAAAAAGGATAGTCCAACGCGGGAATCGAACCCTGAGCGACCGCGCGACCGCGTAGGAGTCGGAGGCACTACTAACTAGGCTATTTGACCGCTTGAGTTATTGACGAAAATAAACAAGTATATGAGTTACACATAGAGTTTCAAAGGCTTATTTTTTTGAAACTACTGGCCATTCTGAAATAATCCTTTAGGGTTTGCATACCCTTATGGGAAACTACTACCACACGCAGTCTCGTCCCGAAGTGAATTTCCCACACCGTGCCCTCCCCTTTCAGTGAATAACTTAGAATGAAGTGTTAGTGGGTATTCAATAAAGAGAAAGAAAATTTTATTTTAGTACTTTTTTATTTTGCTCCAAGTCTAATTTTAACTTCCTATTTGTTAATTACATATTTTCTATCTCTATTTCTTCCTTTTAATTATGTAATAATCAGCATTAGCTTGATTCCGTGCAGCTCGAGTCCTTATGTCTTCAACCAGTAGCCTACGTTTTTGTTTATCTGAAAGGAAATATAAGTATTCTTGAAAAAAACTGGTTTTATTGCAATTAAGTACACCACCCCAGATTTTCTTAAAACTTTTTAGATTACAAATATGTGTAAATTACCCTAATGCTTGTTACTTTGTTAATACTTGAATGGTAAACTGTATAATTGCAAATAGACAATTTTGTTGGTAAAATTAGTACATTTTGCTGACAGCAGATACATGCTTATATTGCTGCCACTGGGAGTGTTAAAAAATAATGTCTTTGGTTTAGGTGTTGCCACAACCAGTAGTTGGTTATTCCCCGATGGTCCACTCTCATTATCAACACTCATTTATTCAGAATCACCATTACCACTGCACAGCACAACACAACATGTGGGTTTACAGTGTGATACACTGTAACCCTCACATGTTGCACCTAATATGGATGCCACTCTGTTCATAAACACTACACACTAGAGTAAGCGCGAAAAGATTACCTTAATTTGGTTCATCCTAATTTTGTTGGATCTTTTTCGAGCAATTTTTTTAAATTCTCCCATTTCAATTTTAATTGATCGGTTCTTCGAGGGCAACTTGAAACCGATGCATGGAAAACATCTGTGATTTTAGTCCAGGCAGCTTTTTAAGCCGATCTGTAGCTTTTGTAGCTTTGCTTGTTTGTTAGCTTCAACAAGATCAATAAGCAAGGCCACCTCATCCTTGGCTAAAGGTACACCTTTTGTCTGAAAACAAAACAAATATTCTATACAGGCTTGATCCTAATTACCTATATGTAGACAAAGACGAAAAAAATATTAATTGTTTCGAGGTTTAGTTCGCACTGGAATTTACAAAATGTTATAGGTATATACCTAAAGCCTCTGTCAACTTGAAAAGGAACGTATATAACATGCTGGTAATACTTACAGCGTTAATAATATGTAGAAAATAAGCACAATTCACAAAAAAACTTTATAACACCACAATAATACTACGAGTTTTATTGACATGACAAATGACACTTTACTTGACTTTACTACGTTTTCTTCTTTCTTTTTTCGCAGCCAGTATTTTTGTTCGCCAAACCGATGTCGATGAAACAGATAACTAAGATTATAAATCTTATTTTACCATTAAAATATCACCACCGTTTTAATTTGATCAATATGTATTGTTTTAGGAAAAAGTTATGTGAAAAAATATTTGTTTAAACGTTGTCATTTTTTATGGTAGCTTTGGTATTAACAAAACGTATGGGAGGACTGGATATCTGAGCTTACCTACCGATTTCGACGCATAGATAAACGTTACCGTCACTTGTGGGACGTAAAATAAGGATAGATAGAAGTCTAGTATTTATCGTCGATAACAAAATATCGCATACTGAGGATAGGTTATTGGGAATGGCCGTTAGACTTAGTGCAGTGTTGTTCTGGGTGTGCGATATGCGCGACGTTAACGTCGCGTTCATCGGACGTTAATGCTTGCCAAGCGACGACGCGACGTTGACGTCAACGTCAATGCTCATAAAACGCCAGTGGGTTATCGGCCTAATTGTTAATTCATTGAATGACAGGAAACGTCACGTCACTGTCAGTGTCAGTCTCAGTTTGCTGTGCTTGCTTGGCTATGGTTGCAATGGTCATCAAACAAGAATGACCAAAACATATTTATTGTGGCGGGCATTTATAAATCAATAATGGTTAATTAACATGTAAAACCTTCAGTTCAAAATATATACTTCAAGTTTCTAATGAAAAAAACCATATCAGTCAAACTTCCCAATTTAAAATGAATTCGGAAACTATCCCAGAAGACGGCATGAACATTGATGAAGAAGTGAAAGCAACCAGAGAAGACTACATTGAAATAGAAATACCGTATAACGTGTATCAATACCTTAGCTCAGAGCATTACAATGTTCAAAACATGTGTCGAATATGCCTCGCTACTGATAACGAGGTTTTATACCCATTAGCTGCTACCAAAGAAATCAATATTTTAGGACATATGTTAACTGCATTTACTACTGTTCAAGTAAGTTAAAATCCTTTTTAGTAAGCTTGTGACTGATTTATTTATCTTCAATGTCAGAGAAAGTTGTTGTTTTGATTTTTTGAGTCTTGTGAGATAGTATCTCATTTCATCACTGCAGCTAATAAGAAGATTTTTTAATACTTTATCCCTATTCTTAAATAGAAAAAATACCATGTTGAAACACCACAATACACAGTCACCGTAGTTGAAAACCACTCCATATATTTGATAATTTCATATTTGTTGTCAGACTCGTTTTACTTAATATACAATCGCTAATATACAATCGCTATTTTCATTCAGCTGCTTCCAGGCGATGGTTTGCCATCAAATATATGTGAGCCATGCCAGGCTCAAGTTGTGCAGAGCTATGACTTCAAAATCAAGTGCGAAAAATCAGACTGCATGCTTAAGTCAATATTGAGGGGAGAATTCATTGCCAAAGAAGAAATACCTGATCGCAGCACGTTGGTATTTCATCCATATTAACTTACCTTGATTCCAACAAAAATAAATATTGAGAATTTGTCCTCCATTTCTCATCAAACAGTTGTATAGTGGGAGGATAAGACTTTTAAAACTGACTTTTTTTCTTTTTTCAGGAATGTTAAGCCAGAAGAAAAATTAGAAGATAATAATAATGGAGAACAAAATGGCAATGTTTATTTAAATAATGAAATTATTGACATTAAACAAGAAGCAGAACTGCTGGAAGGTACTATTTGTCTATTTGTTTTGATAACCATTTGATTTAGCACTTCTCATTTTCTATCTGTGATGAATTGGAACCTCTATGGATTACATATTGGATACCGCAATTTAAACCAGTGCTGGTTTGATTACTTATGTGCTGTGGTAAAGACCATAATTATGCCAGACACATCTTTATACCCACGACAAATCATACAAGTGGCCAGTAAACTGGACAGTCACTTCACAGGTGTAAGGTATTGTGCCTAAGAACATTTGCAAACCACATTAGAGAATGGGACACCCCATTCTCTCATGTGGTAAAGGGTTAATAGTGGAATATTGAGTAAATACATTATAATATGGTATTATAAAGTTCAAAAGTAACTGCTTGTATTTCATCTCTATTTTCAGATGTGCAATATTTAGAAGATCTCAGTGATAACAGTGATAGTGGCAACCTTTGTATTGTACAAAAACCAAGATGTAGGTAAGAAGTATTTGTATTGTAGTTATTATTATTTTTTTGTTTTAATTATTTAATGTTTATTTACTTTTTTATTTCTATTTCAGGATTAAGTTTAATAAGGATGAAAATTATGGTAAGTAAAAATAATATGCTAATCGACATATATTTATTAGCTATGTACATATATATATATATATATATACTCCCACACTGTTTATTGAATGATTCCAATCTTTGTTAATATGTAAGTAACATGTACATACTTAGAAAATGAATAAGTTTACCTCTGCTGATATCACTTTGTTCCTATAACTAGCATACTCTAGGAGTATCATCCTCACATATTTTTT
Organism: Hecatera dysodea; assembly: GCA_905332915.2. Lineage (NCBI taxonomy): Eukaryota > Metazoa > Arthropoda > Insecta > Lepidoptera > Noctuidae > Hecatera > Hecatera dysodea. The sequence continues at coordinate 15,394,177 of HG995294.1, forward strand.
GTATACCAAATAGTATATATAATGTAATCTTTTGCCATATCCAATTCTTTATGCCATCTTTTATATTTCAGATTCTAAAGCTCTAAAAAATAAAATTAAAAAGAAACATGGAAATAAAGAAAACAAATTTACTTGCAAGCTTTGTCCTAAGGTAAAATTGTAATTTAATAGTATCACTATCATTCACATTATTCATACTATCTGCCATAGTTAATATAGTAAAATCTGTGTGGAGTTCAGAATTTTGCCACCCCATTCAACCTCATGGGTGTACTTGGATAGGAGAAATGTTGGGACCATGCATTATTATACTGGATAAATCGAACTAGTCCGTCAGATATATTTCCAAAAAAATATTGGACACTTATTTTTTCTTTTTTCACTTAAACAAAAAAGGAAGACCATACAGTGTGTTGAAAACACGCGTAACGTCAGTACGTGCTACAATTTTTACTTTGGCGTCGTGACGTCACTAACCCCCACTTTAGAACTTTGTAGGCTTTATCATTCTACTAGCTGTTGCCCGCGACTTCGTCCCCGTGGAATCCCCGATTTTAAAACATTCTTTATCTCTGCTCCGCTCCTATTGGCTTAAGCGTGATGATATATAGCCTAAAGCCTTCCTCGATAAATGGTCTATTAACCCAAAAATATTTTTTCAATTCGAACCAGTTGTACCTGAGATTAGCGCGTTCAAACAAACAAACTCTTCAGCTTTATAATATTAGTATAGATTATTTGAATAGATTTGAAATTACAAAAAATACCTACATCATTTCCAATATTTTTTGAAAATCCAATGGATGGACTAAATAGAATTATATTTTTTATATCAAGTGAAATACCCAATTCAGCACCTAAGGTGGGTGACCTTAGGTGCTGAATTGGTCGGGGTACAACAGATGCCATTTGCGCTATCCATCAGCTGTGCGAGAAATGCAGAGCTGTGCACTAGCACCTGGTGTCCGTAAACCTCGAAAAGGCATTTGACCGGGTGCCTCGTGAGGTTTTGTAGTGGGCTTTTAAGGAGAAAAGTGTACTTGGGAAGTATGTGCAGATGATCCGATCGATGTACAGTCGATGCAGTACCCAAGTCCGGATTGCAGTGAGCACCGCAGGCAGCTTCAGTGTGGCTTTCGGTTAACAACAAGGGTCGGCCCTCAGCCTTTACCTCTTCGTGATGAAGACGCATAATAGACGTTCTGACGTCGGAAATCCAAAAAGAGGCTCCCTGGTGTATGCTGTTTGGTGATGACATTGTGGTTGCCGAAAGCGGCCTAGAGGTCCAAAGTAGATTGGGGACGTGGTGGCAAAAATTGTAGAGTATTGTCCTAAAATTAAGCAGAAGCAAACCAGAATACCTTTTCTACGATTTCAGCGGTTACTCCAGTCCTATGCACTCTCCTGAAAGCCTATACCGATATGCTCCGACTTTCGGTCCCTCGGGTCGCTTGTTGATGCAAGGCGATGGCGATATAGACCGAGCCTAACGCCCGGTGCGTTACGTCTATATCAACTCAGGATGGACGAAATGGCGACAGGTCACTAGAACAACTTGCGACCTATAGGTGCCCCTAAAGTTGAAGTGGAAAATCTACACGTTTGTGATAAGACCTGTCGTATGGATCAGAATGTTGGGCTGAAAGACGGATGAATATAGATCGCATGTAGCAGAAATTAGAATGTTGAGATGGATGTGTAGAGTAACGAGGATGAGAAAAAGTTTTTATTAGAGGTCGATTAAAAGAGGCGGAAAAGCTGGAAGGAAACCGCTGGTCTTGTTATGGTCATGAGAAGATTAGGGATGAAACGCATGTAATTAAAAGGATTATGAATATAAATGTGGAAGAATGCAGAGGAAGAGGGAGGCCAAAGAAAAGATGTGTAAGGAGGGAAAGATGTGTATGGTGTAAGGAGGGATATTTAATAAAAAGAAAGGGATAGCGTGACGGCTGACAGGACAGAAAGGAAGAAAAAAAACTTGTTGCGCCGACCACAAGTAACGTGGGATAAAAGCAGGAAATTAACACTAAAATCAAATCTCTTCTAAAACTGACTTGAAAAAAAATGGCCATTTTCAATTTATTTTGTGTTTTTATTTAATTTAGAAACTGTACTTTTAGAAATTTCGAAATGCGAAATCATTCCATGCACATATGAAGAGCACGCATCCCAACACCCAGCAACTGTATTCTTGTAACCAGTGTACCGAGTCTTTTAACTCTGAACACGATCTTAAAGTGCATGGATCTATACACAGTAAAGGAAACCCTTGGAGGTGTAACCAATGTCCTAAGGAATTTCGTGGTAAGTTACCTAATAACTCATTTAAAAATATAATAAAAATATTTACTATTGGTCTTAAAGCGGCAATGTTGCTTTAGGACCAATAGTAATGCTCTGTGGAGTTCTGTCCATGTTGAGCAAATTATTTGGATCCCTATATCTGGAATCTCTCAATCGAAGGATCGAAGCCTACTTTTTTATTATTATGAGCCTGTTGCTTCCCACTGCAAGGCCTTTCTTCCGTCTACTTTCCATTTTTCTCTGTGTTTTCCTACATCTGGCCAATCCTTTAGAAAGTAGTAATAACTCGTTACGCCATCTCCTTCTGGTGTTACCGCTTCGCTGGTTCAGTAGGTATCCAAAATCTTTCGCTACTTGTGCCTATTTCTGTCGCGATAAGCAGCATATTTGAGTTGCCCAGTTCCATTTTCAACCGACTTCCAAAAAAGGAGGAGGTTCTCGATTTGACTGTATTTTTTTGTGTGTTTCCTCATAACTTTTTACTGGGTGTACCGATTTTGATGATTCTTTTGTATTCGAAAGCTGATGCTTGTCGTGTGGTCCCATTCAAATTTGATTGAGATCTGATGACTAGTATTTGAGTTATCCCTAATAATGCGTGGCTTCGTTTACACTGACAACGTTCTCATTCCCTCTTGTCGATGTAAAATGACAAAATAAAATTGTGTACGATGGTTTGGAAGAGCATCTTCTAAACTATTGTACACATCTCAGAGATGATAGGAAATGGAACTCTTCAATATATGATAGCAAATCTTTTGGGATTGCTGAAATCGCATGTTTGTTTATTGTTTACACCAATGTGATTGGTACGTTTAGGTGGGGGGAGGGGTGTGTACCACTAAAATGTGAAAAATAGTGGCTTTGTTGCCTACGTCTGCGATTTCTGCGCAGACTTAGACTTCGATATCTTATTATGTATGCGGTCTTAGCTTATTTGCAACTTGTGAGTACTCCCTTACAAAAATACAGGCATGATATTATATTATACGTAAAAATATGTCTCGGTACAGCCCGCGCAAGGCTCCGTCGCCACATCTCACGACACATGGAGTCCAAGCGTTTCTCGTGCGAAGTGTGCAGCAAAGCGTTCACCGAACAGTACGCACTACGAAGACACGCACGCGTTCACACCGGAGAGATCCTTGAGAAGAAACACGCTTGCACGATGTGTGATAAAAGGTGAGTCCCCACTTATTTGTCGAAATCAATCGATTTATTTCCATAAACCATTAAATGACACTTTAGAAAGTGGACAAAAAATATGTATATAGGGACTAGCTGTCCATTCGCAAGAATGGACAAGAAACTCCATAGTTACGCTTTATACTTCAGTTACTGCAACTGGTGGCCGAATGGTTGACACAAGGCGTGGGTAATTTGTTTTATCCAACTGCCTCAGGGTGAAGTTATTTAAATTCTAACTTGGCGCTTAACACATCGCTTCCAAGTTACAACACACGGACGCCTATCTTATTTTTTTTTGCGATTAATCGTTCAGACAAATACATAATTATGCGCTGACATCCTATGGATGTCCGCGCATATTTATAAAAAACCATAAATACCAAACTAGAAAAAATCAAAAGGTAACAAAACGAAAATTAGCACTTACAAATTAGCATTAACAAAACAAGGTATCTTTGAAAACATCCCCTTCGTCCCCAGGTACAGTGACAGCGGTCTTCTAGCGGCGCACATGTCGCGCCACATCGGGCTGCGTCCCTGCGAGTGCAGTATCTGCGGCAAACGGTTCCCATCGAACCGCTTGCTGTCGTCACACCGGCTTGTTCACTCGGATCGGAAGCCCTACGCCTGCCAGTACTGCGACAAACGGTATGTGTCTCGAGTGCAATGACTAATTATAATCCCGGATCACGTTCTTAATTTTAAAGTCTCAAATCAGAAACCGGACTGTTGCCTTTCTTTTTTATTTTATTCCAGCTCATGTATGCTGTGATCAGTTCTAAACAATTTATTATGAAAGGCGAACTGTTAGCCTCATCAGCCCCGGATCTATGAGTTTTTTTGAACCGGGGCAAAAACTTTATTTTTACAAAAAAGTAAACTCGGTGTTTTGGTTGTTTCTTCGGTTTTTGAACACCGGCTTCCGATATTAAAGTTATTTTATACTTTTTACAGCATACACGGAATACATTGGTGTAAACAATAAACAAACATGCGATGTCAGCAATCCAGAAAGATTTGCTATCATTTACTAAATAGTTCCGTTTCTTATCTCTGTTCTTCATCAGATCTTTACCAGAAAGGGACCAGCTTGAAATACTAAGATACTCTTCCAAACCATCGCAAACAATTTTATTTTTTTCATTTTACTCTGGCAAGAGTGAATGAGAACATCCATCAATGTAGCTAAAGCCACGCATTATTAGCGATAACTCAAAATCGTCAGATTTCAATCAAAGAATCATGATTCATGCCCACATTGCATATAGTAGGGGAGCCCATGCGGGGATTTCGGGATTTTCTAAAGCGCGGCAGATTAATATACAGGGGGATACCTTGTACCCAGTTAAGTACCTCCACCAAATATGAGGCCCATATATAAGGCCGCCCATGAAGGATACAGGATCAGATTAGTAAAAAAAAATTGACCATCAGAAATTCTCGAGCGCGTCAGATTAAGGTAGGGTGAGTTAATTTACATCCTAAAAAGTGTATATTCCACTAATCTGACAATTTGAGAGTGACGTAAAGAAAGGGGAGGGCAGCAAAGTTGTAAAAAAAAAAGTCATCTCGACATTCTCGAGCGTAGCTAATTTTTTTTTATTTTGAAGGAAATAATTCAAGAATAATGAAAAATATATAATCTGACGATTTCCGCAAGCCGAAATAACAAAAATTCGTCGATAAAGTTAAATGCGTGCCGCTGCGTGATGCCTACATTTCCTTCTCCACGTTTCTATTCCTCTCTCACTCTTTCTCTTCCTGAGCTTTTCAATTAATTAAGATCAAGGATTTTTAAAAAAATTAAAAAAAAAAATTAACTTCCCGCTAAGAAAATCGAAGATTTTCAAAAATCGGGAAGTTATTGTTTTCACCCCGTTTTGCAAAAATCTAGTTTTCATCAGATCTCGACGTTTTAAGGTCATAGGAAGCTTCCCTGACTATCCCCGCGATGTTGTCACTATGTCTGTATGTATGTGTGTGACTATGTGACTCGCTAATTACTTTTGAACAAATAAACCGATCGGAATCTACTAAACGGCGTTCTAAAGAGTTCCCTTAAAATTCGATTTCTTGTGAATTTGAACCGATTTGGACTGATAGATTTTAAGAAATATTGAAAAATCTCAAAGAAAAAAAGTTTTTTTTTAAGTGGTTTTTTGGAATAACTTTAAAACGGCTTTATCGATCAACTACAAAAATCCGCTCTTGAGCTTGAAAAACCACGTCGATCGCCACCATGCTGGTCCAAATCGGTTGATTCGTTCGAGAGATATCCTGAACGAAAGAAACCCGAAAAAGTGTTTTTTCGGGATTACTCCGAAATTTTTGGTTCGATCAATTAAAACTAGAAAATTACTTATGAGGATGATAAAACTGCGTCGAATGCCGCCAACGGGTGAAAATTGCTTGATCCATTCAAAAGTTATTGCTGTTTGAAAATTCCAAAAATAGTGTTCTATGAAACTTCTATCAGACTTTCGAGCTGGGAGAGCTCAAATGCATAGAAATATTATTTCTTTGAACTCAGCGAGCTCAAAATATCACATAAATTATATTTTGAGCTCAAAAATGTCATAAGTATAATTTTAAGCAATGGAATTAGCGAGAAGTTGCAGGGATGGCCTTTAGGGTGAACCGTTTTTCTAAATTTTTTTGTCAAATCAGGCGAATCCCTCTAGATAATCGTCAGATTATGAGATAGTACGTTTAGAACATAAAGATGAACCATATATATCTTAATCTGACGCGCTTGAGTATTTCAAAATGGCGATTTTTTTTGCACATTATTAAAATGCCCACGAGTTTGCGTCCCATCGAAATCGTCAGATTAGTGAATGAGAGCTTTTTTTTTTTAGTGCACTTAACACTCCCTTAGAAAATCTGACGCGCTCGATTATTTTTTATTTTTTTTCATTTTCAACCCTTACATACAACCACCCTCATCATGCAAACGATCAGATTAACATACGTACGTTATTAAAAATACGTAGGGCATTGATGCTATCAATATCTGACGCGCTCGAGGATGTCCATGCAACAGTTTTTTTTACATATTTAAAAATCTATAGCCGCTTCCCCCACCGATGAAAAGGTATTATCATATAACATTTTTTTCTTCTTATCATCTAAGCTTTGCAACCCAATAGGTAGGTCTCTACGACGCTCGAGTAAATCCCCATTTAGCATCGTGGGCTCCCCTACTAATACAGCTTGGCAAAAAAATCTTGAAAATAATGGTGGCGCTACTTTCGCGCAGGTTGTAACCCTATATAGTATGACAATAACGGTTTTGATACTTTATTTTATTGGTGGTTATTTTTAAGTATTCGTCAAAAAAGTACGATGATTTTTTTTTAATAAAGGAGATGGAAAATGGTGGGCCCAAATGTAATGAGTTGAGGTATGATCTAAAAAATTTGTCATATTTTTTTATCTTACTATGTGAAAAATCAGCTCAATTCTGAATCTGGAAGCAGAGAAATAAGAAAAAGATAGGTTTCGTGAGATTTTCGATTGACCAATCGAATACACAATTACAAAAAAAATGTCAAAACAATTAAATGCACTACATGCAATACAGTACATTTTATTACAGTCATATTAAACAATGAAATATCAATTAATGACTTTTAAACCGATAAAATGATTATTGATTTTATATCGATTAAAATGAATCTTGCATTTTTTACTATGTCACTGGCATGACAGCTGACTGACATTGACACTAGACAATAATTGCCGGCTGCACACTCGTGTTTTCCGATGTGTTTTGAGTGTTTTCCCGATTATTATTCATTTTCAGCTACCACTGCTTAGTATTTATGGATTCTGACCCTGCCTACCTTGTACGACCCTTGCTTTCACTCTGGACACCGAAGATCGCTCACACGTTTGACATGGAATTGTTATTTTGGATTGGATATTACCGACTACCCCTAAATGATGACACAATTTTCAATCATGTGTTAGATAAAGATTGTAAAATAACCTTACTAACTTACTAAACCTCTATTAACTTGGCACTCAAATTGTCAAAACGTACAGAATTTTCAGAGGGACCGACAGGTCTAAATCTATTAATTCATACCATTTTCATCTCTTTCCATTTGGGCCCAAGATTGTATGTAATTGTTTCCGTCTCCTTTGTTCATCAACGGGTTTTATGAATTTCTCTTCTATAAATTTCGAGAAACACAAATAATATCGCAAGTGGACCCTACTACCTACCTTAAGATTAATTTTCCTACGTATTATTTTGCGAAAACCTAGGTGATAGCTCCGTACAAAAGAATACCCGTCAATGTCATTTTACTTGGTTTAGCTATTAAGCTATGACATACATTGATATTGTCTTTGATTGACAATATATTGGTTAAGATAATGACGAAAATAAAATAAACTATTCATGTAAAAATATTTTTTATTTAAGTAAAACAATATTCTCAGGGAACTATCATATTTTTAGTTAGAATCAAAATTATTAAAAACAAAAATACTCTATTTATTTTTATTCTGTAATTTAACAAAAACTATCAAAATTATACAAACACGGTACATGTCAATTATGAATTTTATAAACATAACCTCAAATTCTTGGATGTAAATTTTATAATGCTATGAAAGGTTTAAAGTACATTTTGAAAGTAGACACACACATAATACATCTAGTTACATAAATAAAATAACATTTTACCAGTCATTTCAGCAGTTCTTTTGTAAACATCGTTGATATCAGACATAAATTTGTCCGGCTTCAAGTTCTGCCAAACATCTCACATATACTTATATATTATCGCTCTAGCGGGGCTGCGAATTACAGACATGCTCATTTTTAATGCAGTGGGTTTTCTATATCACCTCAATAACACAATTTTAAACAAAGAAACACGAAAAACTATCACCGATTCTATGAAATGACAGGACATGTACTGAATTGACGTGACAGAAGCGGTGTTGCCAGAGATTAAATATTTTAGTTCCGTTTCAGGACATTTTTGCCAAGCATGATTTAATTTACAGGTCGCGTCTATCTACAAGTAGTCTTTTATAAAAACAATTATTGTTTAAAATAACACAATAACATATCATATTTTCATGTAGGCCCAGGGAAAAATGCTGTTATTTATATAAGTTTTTGAAGTTATAAAAGCTGTCAAACCTCATCTGACAGATGTTATAACCTCAAAAACTATACGATGTTAAAATCAAATTGTTTTTTAATCCCTGAGAGAGTACCAATCACTCAGAAATAAATCCTTCTTCAGTGTAATATCACCATCGATTCGGCGAGCGGTCGCAAACAGCAGTTATATTCTCGTAATATCCTGCCAATGGCGTGTTTTAGACTTCACGTGTGGTGTTATACCATACTTGATTTCTACACTTGACACCTAAATTACTCTAACTTACTTACTTAACTGAGTTAAAATAATTTAGGTGTAGTTCAGTATGTAACGGTCAAAATCCGTCGTCGAAGCAGACCAGGCACCAGGGGTCGGCTTGTCAAACGACCGATGATCGAACTTTAAAAGAGTCTGATGGACAGACAAGGGGATAGAGTAATAACAATATCAGCTTATTACTGTCCCACTGCTGGGCAAAGGCTTCTCATATAGAAAAGACTCGAGCATTAGATACTTGGTCTAGACTGGTTGCCGATTGTGTACATTACCCCAGCAAGAAAGTTTCTCCTAGAGTTACATGAGTTAATGAGTAGAACGTATAGTTGGTGCCTTATCTGCTGTAAATGTGGCCCTTCATAAAAAATGTGTGCCCCGAAAAAAAAAGTAAAAAGTTTTGAAACTTTGTATGGTTATTATTAGCGTCAAGAAGCACCGAATACAGTTTTCAGCGAACTTATGCCTTGTCTCATTTAGGCGATGCGATGTTTTTTCGGGGTTTCATAAAACCACGATAACTTGAAAACTATAAATATTTTCTTAAATCTAATAGGTGGCACTAAGGGGCACACATTAAAAGCTACTCGTGTATGTTTATTCTACAGGGGCACATGCTATGGTTTAAACATTATACAATTCATCAAAACGTTACTCCAGCAGGAAATGCAATATCTCGAAAATCTGAAGGGGCACAGATTTTATTTTTGGGGGCACATTTTGGCACACATATAAGCTCTCTGGCCATGCACAATTTTTCCCTCTCCGATCATTCGTTTAGAATTAGCCTGCTAGAAAAACGTTACCCCAGCAAGAATCGTTTTTCCGTTTTTTTTTTTCAAAACGATACACATTTTTTATGTGAGGGCACATTTACAGCAGATAAGGCACCAACTATAAGTTCTACTCATGTAACTAGGAGATACTTTCTTGTTGGGGTAATGTACACTTGCCGATTTCTGACTTTTACTGATTATTATATAAATAAGCTCATAGTAGGGGAGCCCACGATGCTAAATGGGGATTTACTCGAGCGTCGTAGAGACCTATTGGGTTGAAAAGCTTAGATGATAAGAAGAAAAAAATGTTATATGATAATACCTTTTCATCGGTGGGGGAAGCGGCTATACATTTTTAAATATGTAAAAAAAAACTGTTGCATGGACATCCTCGAGCGCGTCAGATATTGATAGCATCAATGCCCTACGTATTTTTAATAATGTACGTATGTTAATCTGATCGTTTGCATGATGAGGGTGGTTGTATGTAAGGGTTGAAAATGAAAAAAAATAAAAAGTAATCGAGCGCGTCAGATTTTCTAAGGGAGTGTTATGTGCACTAAAAAAAAGCTCTCATTCACTAATCTGACGATTTCGATGGGACGCAAAATCGCGGGCATTTTCATAATGTGCAAAAAAAAATCGCCATTTTGAAATACTCAAGCGCGTCAGATTAAGATGTATATGGTTCATCTTTATGTTCTAAACGTACTATCTCATAATCGAGCGATTATCTAGAGGGATTCGCCTTATCTGACAAAAAAATTTAGAAAAACGGTTCACCCTAAAGGCCATCCCTGCAACTTCTCGCTAATTCCATTGCTTAAAATTGTACTTATGACATTTTTGAGCTCAAAATATAATTTATGTGATATTTTGAGCTCGCTGAGTTCAAAGAAATAATATTTCTATGCATTTGAGCTCTCCCAGCTCGAAAGTCTGATAGAAGTTTCATAGAACACTATTTTTGGAATTTTCAAACCGCAATAACTTTTGAATGGATCAAGCAATTTTCACCCGTTGTTGGCGGTATTCGACGCAGTTTTATCATCCTCATAAGTAAGTTTCTAGTTTCAATTGATCGAACCAAAAATTTCGGAGTAATCCCGAAAAAACACTTTTTCGGGTTTCTTTCGTTCAGGATATCTCTCGAACGAATCAACCGATTTGGACCAGCATGGTGGCGATCGACGTGGTTTTTCAAGCTCAAGAGCGGATTAGTTTTTGTAGTTGATCGATAAAGCCGTTTAAAAGTTATTCCAAAAAAAAAAAACACTTTCAAAAATAAAAATCTTATTTTCTTTGAGATTTTTCAATATTTCTTAAAATCTATCAGTCCAAATCGGTTCAAATTCACAAGAAATCTAATTTTAAGGGAACTCTTTAGAACGCCGTTTAGTAGATTCCGATCGGTTTATTTGTTCAAAAGGTATAAGCGAGTCACATAGTCACACACATACATACAGACATAGTGACAACAACATCGCGGGGGTAGTCAGGGAAGCTTCCTATGACCTTAAAACGTCGAGATCTGATGAAAACTAGATTTTTGCAAAACGGGGTGAAAACAATAACTTCCCGATTTTTGAAAATCTTCGATTTTCTAAGCGGGAAGTTATATTTTTTTTAAATCATTGATCTTAATTAATTGAAAAGCTCAGGAAGAGAAAGAGTGAGAGAGGAATAGAAACGTGGAGAAGGAAATGTAGGCATCACGCAGCGGCACGCATTTAACTTTATCGACGAATTTTTGTTATTTCGGCTTGCGGAAATCGTCAGATTATATATTTTTCATTATTCTTGAATTATTTCCTTCAAAATAAAAAAAAATTTAGCTACGCTCGAGAATGTCGAGATGACGTTTTTTTTTTACAACTTTGCTGCCCTCCCCTTTCTTGATGTCACTCTCAAATTGTCAGATTTTTTTTTACTAAGCTGATCCTGTATCCTTCACGGGCGGCTTTATATATGGGCCTCATGTTTGGTGGAGGTACTTAACCGGGTACAAGGTATCCACCTGTACATTAATCTGCCGCGCTTTAGAAAATCCCGAAATCCCCGCTTGGGCTCCCCTACTATCAGGTTTCCTCATTATTTTCCATCACTGGTGTCCAAGATAAACTTAGAAAGTAAGTACCTACGCATTGAATAAGACACATTGGTACTTGAATTTGAATTCACCGCCTCAAGCATAAGAGACGAGGTGTTAACCTCTGGGCCATCACAACATATGTAGATAACGAGAAGAGCTGCCTACCTACATGGCGAGGACAGGTAAATTAAATAAAAAATCAGGATTTCATTTATTATTATTTATTTGATGTCTTCTCGTACAACCACTTCATCTTAAAATGCTGCTGAAGCCACAATGTTAGTTTCATGTCTGGCCCATGCCAACCTTATACAATGCAGTTGCAGCAATAGTCTCTAATGCTTTCTCGCCCATTAGTACCATTTTCTATCAAAATGTACACAGTACTGACTTCTAGAGACTTGTTTTGATTTTATTTTTCCTTTTACATGTGAATTTTCCCCACTGCCTAACTCGGGTATACAATTAGTGTCTAGGCAAACTTCTATTCTGTATCTGCCATGGAAACGTGCTTGACGAATTTGGTACATTCCCAAGGCGAATAATAGTTCCCCTATCTAGAATTAATTGAATTATAGATGGGGAACTCAATATTAACATTATCAGCTGCAATGCTTTGAAAAAAGGATGCACAGCAATTTAAATTATATTCTGAAACTATATTATACAATTTAATTTTGAGGGGCATCCTTTCATTTATTATGTTAAGAACATCAAACTTATTTATTAAATAATGAAATATGCCATCGTATTGGGTAGTTTTATTAAAATGATCAAACCTTAAAAAAATTAAATCTCTTTTAAAATATCCATTCACAACCTCCACCACCCATCTGCATATAATTACACATCTACTATTTACTTGGGTGGTAGTTAACTGGGCCTTCCAATAGTGACTGGCATATATGCCTTATAATTACAATGCTCTAATAAGACGATGCTGTCTCTGAATCCCCTGTCTAAAATCAATATGTCATTATCTTGAAAGTACAGTCTCAGTGGGGAATTATCATTGCTGAACAAAGTAGACATTATGTATGGACCAACTATTAAAAATGGCTTTAACAGATTTCTGTATTTGTGTAAAGAATATGTATTTTTTAGAAACCTAACATACCCCTGTGTTTTTCCAGCAGTTGGGGAAGGTCTTCCAATAAATTAAGGAATTAAGCTTTTGTTAAGCTCGTCCAAATAGATGGTTATCAATTCCTTGTACTGATTCTATACTTGGAAAATCGAGGACTTGCTTGTTTTTAAACAAATGAAAAAATATGCTCAACTTGTTCAACAGTGAAATCACTAATGCTGTTTTCACTGGCATAAAGGGAATCCCAACTGTTTCCATGTAAATGGTCTGTGCATACCCTAGCCAGTTTTGGAATATAAAAGTTGTAGTTGGACAGAATTGTAGCCCGCAGTGCATCTGACACAGTATGTAGATTTTTATTCTTGCACCCATAAAATACACATTGAGATGCTGTATTGGGTGCACACTTATAATTAAGTAATGTTATGTGTTGATATCTCACTGGTTGGGATTCAGATTGTTGTGAATGACCCTCTGGAGCTGATTCTACAGATGACTTACTTTCATGCTCCTCATCTGTACTTGCACCCCTCACCGCAAGGAGGGGGGGAGGTTGTATATCTGGAACATGGACTGGGTTGACAGACTGTTCCATTTCTTGTTTAATTGGTTGACCTTGAAGAGTCTCGTCACCATCTAAGCCTCTTCTCTCATCCTGTTGCTGACTTGAAAGAGCTTGTCTTTTAAATCGTAACCAACAGGCATGACACACACGATCAGATTGTAATATCTGTCAACAAAAAACAATATATTTGTAATAAATGCAGTGACATTCCGAGTAACATCATGGGTTAGAATGTGATATTTAAAGAAAGTTAGTTTGAATATTTAAATACAAACCTGACGAGGTGCTACAGTAATTCGAATCAAGTTGATCATCCTCAATGTGAGACTTGATGGGTGTTCTTTGAGAATGTGGTCACTTTGACGACTCAGCAATGATTTACCACAAACGGGACATACTTTAGTATGACCACGGCGAGATAAACTAGCAGATGAATCATACTCATTGTTTCCATGAATCTGACAATTAATATTTTGCATGGCTACATCAAAGCACGCTTCACATATGTAATCTTCTTCCGTTATCTGAAAAACAAATAAATTATGATGTAATTTAACAGCTGTCTAAAAACACTAGCTAACACATTGGCAAAATCTACATATATATATATATATATAACACATTCGGTCAGTGGGTTGTCTTCGGGATGTCACTTACTTCTATCTATCATGTAACTTAAAAAGTACTTATACTTTACCACTACAACAATCATTACACTAGCGTTCGTTGACTGGATACTAAACTACAGTTACTACTACTACTACTTATTATACTTACGATTACTGGAGATATCCAAGTGCTAATTAAAGATATGACTCTGCTATCAAGCTGAATGGCCCGGTAACGCCGAAGCGTATTAACACATATGTTGCAGTTTACACAAAGCAATCTCTTAGAAGGCTCCATAACGCTTTCCAACAATAATGTCTTACAATTAGATCCCAATTAAAAAGCAATAAATCAGTTTCCGTATAACACAAGCCAGAGTAATCGTAAGTGGTGGGTGTCGAAGTCCGTAGAAAATGCGAATTCTAGTGTATCAGGAAATCCAGAAGCGCACAGTACAATGCGTAGCAAGAGCAAACGAACGACTGCAAAACGTCAAATAAATGACAACCTGTCATTCACTAAAGTAATTACGTAAGTTCGTTTTACGCGTAAGCGGTCAACTGTAGGTACACTTTTTATTCTTTCAAAAATCATAGCTAGACATAAAAGACATAAAAAAAAGGAAAGTAAAAAAAATACCAGTTGGTTATTTTCAACATTAATTAACCACATGACGAACGAACAAGTTTTTTATATTCTATGAAACCGAACGTGTGTAAAACACGTTTCGTTTCCAAGTCTAGGTATTGAGAATTAACATAGCTTTTTTTCCTGGTTTTATTTGAAAATTCAATTAAGCGATACGAATAAAGCAAAACAAAATGCTATTTTAAATAATTTTTACATCGCTAGACGCGTTAAAAAAATTAGGTCAAAACTGGACATGATTCTTTAGATGGGACAAGCACCAGCTTTCGAATATAAAAAGAATCATCAAAATCGGGACACCCAGTCCAAAGTTATATAGAAAACCTCCTCCTTTTCTGGAAGTCGGTTAAAATAGTAATCCGCCGGTGTCGGCAGCATAGGGTCTAAGGTAACGGTGATTAGGGCTCCATAGAAAGGAACCTCCTCACTATACGAGCCGTATCGAGGGGTACTGCCTTCTGTATCAGGCCCTTTATCCAACCGTGTAACGCCAGCGTTGGCCGTCACGACAATCGGCACATTGACAGCCGAACCCACATTTCACATGTCGACAACCTCGTGCGAGGTGTGGGATGGTAACATAACATTATGCAGAGCGCTAATCGGTCTTTCACCACTATATCCGGCTTATTGGCAACAATAGCCCTATCAGTATTGATAAACCGATCTCAGTACAATGGGACATGGTCATTTTAGAGAACTGGTTCGGGCGCATATAACGTACTCGTACGTATACGGTACCTCATTATTAACAAGATTTTATTTTCGAACAAGTTGCTGGTGAATAATCCTGGCTATGCCTGTGCAAGTAGGTACCTAATCGCTATTAGCCAGACGAGAACAACCAGAGATATGTCTGATGCACACACCCGGACCCCGTCACGTAGTTCATAATATGTCCCCGGTAGTTGTTCGTTAGATAACTTCGTCCATATTTTTGCACAAAAAAAACCTTCAAATTAATTATTATTATTATTATTGGTGTGCAGAACCAATGATTTATTATAATAATAAAAATTCAACTTATCAATTTACTTAATTACTTATTTAAAAAAATCGCTCTCTCTCCTCCTCGAAACGGAAAAAGAAAACCTTACCAAACTTTACCTACTTTTTTGCAATGGCTGGAGGAAGTATGCATATCTAGTCGTGTAGCTATAGGATACAATTTATTATTATAGATCGAGGTGCTAATCAGATCAGGTTTAGTCGTTATCGCACTCGAAAAACTTAATGTTAGGTACCTACATTTCAAAACTGCATACTCCATATCACTATATTTTTCGTCTAGGAAAAATAAGTAGGTATGTATAATATCATCAGATTGCATACTGTAACTCTGTAGTTGTATTTCTTAGCCTAATATTAAAAAGGCGTTTAAAGCTGGGTTTCCTATCTTATGCAATAAATCTTTCGCGTCCTGAGCCAGACTCAATACCAATGTTATCTAATTGTTATCCATACGTATATATTTTTTGACAGTTTCCGCCACGAGTCGACGCGAAACACGCATCATCGTACACACACTGGAGAGAAACCGTACGTGTGCTCCGTCTGCGGCAAGAGTTTCATACAGAACTCCAACCTCACCCTACATATGAGGACACATACAGGTACGCTACACTCTAATGCACCAGCGCTGCAGCGCGGCAGCGCCCCGACCACAGGTAGCCGCAGATCACTTTTTACTTAGTAAAAGTACAGAACCCTGCACCCATCCCAGGGCGGAAGACATCCGTGAGCAAAACAACCACTGAGTAATGCCAGTCATCAAAGTGAAAATAGGATGATAAAAAATTTCTAAACCTCAACTGTTTAGTATTGTGTCGGTCTAATATTTTATAAACGCGGTTGTCGCGAATGCTGCATTTCACACGAGCTTACGTAAATTTTCCTATCATAATTTGTCTTATTATTGTCACCGGATAATTGTAAAATACGTTAGATTATAAAATATCTTGAGAAATTGTAAACTCTCGATAAATTGTCAACTGAACATTTGGAATAATTTTTTAATCTATAATCTCTCGAAGTAATTCCTAGAAATTGTGAAACTGACATGTTGGAGAACAATCAGCGTTTACGGTTCTAAAATTTATCGGATTTTATGGCCTAGCCAAGTAGCGGAAAATAGGGAACAGGGAATTTAGGGATCCCTGTAACGGATAGATTAGGTTCGAATGACATTCATGTTATTTTTTTTTTATATATCTTGCAAACAGAAATAGGGGGATTTTTATAACCCGCAGCGGGTATCTGCAAGCTCCGTCCGTCGTTTAGAATGTTGAAATTGTAATATTCAACGCTTCGTTGCTATTCTACAATTTCTCGGAATATCTTCGAGACATTATAGATTATCCAATTTTGATGCCTAAATATGTGTTCCATATGTTCAGTTGATAATTTATCGACAGTTTATAATCTTCCGGAGTTAGCTATTTTCCGATGGTATTATCACAATAAAGACACATGATGCACACACTCGTTAATTGCATTTATTCGAAATTTAAGATTTCTAATTATTCTGTTTGTATTGATTCATCAGGCGAGCGCCCATACTCATGTTCCACATGTGATCGCAAGTTCACATCAGGATCTACCCTCAAGAGCCACGAACGGATACATTCGGGGGAAAGACCTTTCAGCTGTGAAATTTGTGGGAAAAGGTAATTTTAATTTCTAACTAAATATTTGCTGTGGAGTTTAATGCGACATTTCGACTTCCTGGCTCAAATACTAAGAAAAATTCTCAGCCCGACTGAAATAAATATTTTTGAATAAATTTGAAGTTAAATGTTTGCTACTACCCAATTGATAAATAGTATTGTATTGTATAGCTTCTCGCGCAAGAACTTGAGTGCGCACATGCGCAAGCACACGGGCGAACGGCCCTACGAGTGCGGCGTCTGCTCCAAGAAGTTTGCCAACGCTACGCGGCTGCGGGACCATCACCGCGTACATACTGGTGAGTTGTGACCCCAAAATCGATGCACAGCTCAAGTTCCACTTCAACTGAAATAAAATTAAGACCATCGTTTACATACATGTACTTATAACGAATTAAAATGCTAAAATTAAAAAGTTGACGGAATGATGAAAAGATGGAATTTGCAAATAAATCTACTCATATGCTGTGTATTGTAGATATCTACTAGATACTATCTGCTGATTTATGACTTTCTGTTTCCAGGTGAAAAACCCTTCGACTGCTCATTGTGTACGCTAAAATTCGCTACAAAATCCCAGCAGTTGAAACACTCCAAAACACACCTAAAAAAGAAGAGCAGAGCCCATCAGAATGCTTCGGATAAAGACCGAGACCAAGCAAACCGAGGACTGGTCATATTACAACATGTTGAGCCCATGCCTGTCGTAACTGACAGGATTATGTTTAATAAGGAGCACGGAGAACTAATAACGGTTAACGAAAATGTACTTATCGACGAGTCACCCGAAGATGAATCCAATGAACTGACACTGAACATCGTCCAAGAAGTCCCGTTAGAAGTCACAGGGGAGTTAATACTACAGGACGAAAGCAACATGAAAGAAGTTTTAGTTGTTGATAACAGCCAAACTAATAACTTCGAAGGTGACACTATATGCTTGGATACCAACAACGTGAATATAATTGATGATGGGAACTACGGCGCGGACATGAATCTGGTGACGGTGAACGAAGAGGGTGTCAGTATATCGGCCGCGAACCTCGACGGAACCACAGTGAAACTGTACCAGTTAGACCAAAGTTTAGTGCAAATACACAGCTCAAGTGGACAAGTCACTATTAGTAAGATAACTAGCAAAATGACTGCTAATTTTTAATTTTGAAAGTACCTATTAGAAGAATACACAGTGGTGGTCATATATGTAATTAAGAACGATATGTAGTATACAAAACAATGTCATAATTATGTACTTTTATGTTCCTTCTCAAAATTTGAAACCCTTTTCTTAACTTCGCACCAAAGATGCTCTATGGATTTAAATTTGAACTGTTTGGTGGCCATTGTACGACAGAAACTGATTGATATATGAGGATTTTTTTAACCGTGCGTGCAGTGTGCTTGGGATCATTGTCGTGTCGAAATGTCCAAAAAATCAGAAGCACATCTTATCTAAAACAACGGGGTTAACAAAAAAAGAAAACTACAAACTAAAACACATGTACAATGGGTGGCCTTTCCTTCAGCATATGGTAACATTGTTTCTTCCAGTATATTGTTGTATTGGAATTGAACCATGTTCCTTCTATCAATCTAACAGGTCCAACACCATGACCAGAAGCAAGCCAAATTTTCACATTTCCACCACCATGTTTTAATGTCAGAGAAAAGAACATTAAATTTTTCCACTGCCTTACTTTCCAGCTTTCATAACCCCTACCAAATGCAAGCCGGGTTTGCCTATGACACTGTTATAACATGGGTAGGTACCCACTATTGCTTTACTACTATTGGTTCTTGCTATCCTTCCGTTCAACTTAGCTCCTACCTAACGCCTTCGGATAGTGCGCGCTGTGATCGCCAAATGGCTCTAAAATTTCACGAACAATGGCTTAGCTACAGTGTTCTCTATTATACATGCAAAAGTGTAATTCTCAAAAGTTTGAAAAAAAAATCGTTTTTAAATAGTCATTCTTAATTATATGTACACTACTATGTTTTATTATTTAAATTTTGAGGGATTAATTATTTTATTTTATTGTTTTTATGTGTATCCAAACACATAAAAATATTACTACAAAACCATTGTTAAAATATTATTAATTATAATTTTATTATAAATATAAGAACAAGCTTTAAGTAACTATAGTTTTATTTTACTTAAATAAAAATACTTTGGAACTATTTTCTATTTGTCTATGTAAATGCGCGTCGTGTTTAGAACCACGAACTCTTCTTGGAATCTTCGTATTTCTTGATGTTCACAAGCATTGAGCTGTGGATGTCTTTAGCGTTTCTGTTCTGGCCGTAGTAGTCAACAAACTCTCCATCAGGGTTGACAAGGTAAATAATAATTGTGTGGTCCACCTGAAATAAGCAGTATTTTTTTAAATATATTGACTATAAAGTTGAATGATTAAAAATAAAGGCAATTAAGATTTTAGGTGATGTTTTTGAAAAAAATATTATATAATTTTCAATAATCCTTTCCAATATTTTAAAGTGCTTTAATATTGGATACATATTGAAAATTATATTATTTGTGGCTAGTCAACTTTACTATGAAAGTATTTTAAAAAGAATGTAAACAGAGTTTTAATAATAATATACAATAATATATAATAATTACAATGTAATCATTGTCAACATCCTGAGGGCCTGCACTGAAGTAAACTCGGTAAGACTTGCAAGCCTGCTGGACCTGATCCTTTGTGCCAGTCAAGCCCAGGAAACGAGGGGAGAACTCTTTGCAATACCTGTAACAAGGGTATGTGAGATTAGAAGGAGAAGCTAATTATGTGGTGACAAAATCTTTATAATGCACTTGATCAACAACCAACATTAAAAGTGAATGAAAACCTAAGCTGCTGTCCAGTGGCGTACAGTGGTTCGAGTTAGGGTAGGCCAGAGAAAATGTCCAAAAAAAAAACACCACATTATTCAGTGTTGAAATGTGGTGTTATTTTTTTTTGTTTTTTTTTTTACTAGGCTATAAAAAAACACAAAAAAAACTCATTTCATTAAAAATCAACCCTGAATAATGTGGTTATTTTTTAGAATTTATTTGGACATTTTCTCTGGCCTACCCTAACTCGAACCACTGCACGCCCGCCACTGCTGCTGTCTTCACATTGGCTGTAAGTATTATCACCATGTAATTGAAGTTCTCAGAAGCATCATCATAATTTCAGCTTAAAGGAATGCAATGCTGGACAGACCTCCAAGTGCTCCTGTGGCCCTCAATTCAGTATTAATGGTAAAAGTATTTAATAAACTTACTTTCCAACCACATCAGGTGTGTCTCTCTGAGGGTCCACAGATATGAACAGTGGCTGCACAGGTGGCAGCTTAGGGTCACTATCTGGAAGTTCATAATTTAATAGGCATTAGTATAGAGAAATACAAAATGACTGATGCAACATGAACATACATTTAGATTACTAATTAAGGCAATAACCATGAATCTGTTACAAGGAAAATTAAAAATTGGAAAACAAGACTATTAGTCAGTGACATACCATGCATGTTCACTACTTCAGCTAACTTTTCCAACTCATCAGGACAAACATCGGGGCAGTGGGTGAATCCAAAATAAATTAGGAGCCATTTCCCTAAGAAATCTGTGCTTTTGACTAGTTTTCCCTGAAACAATGAAAATGCAATAAATTTAGTCAACACGGGTATTGTAAAAAAATTTAAAAACCCGACTGAAAATACATTTATGAGTTTTAATTAACAAATGCTTGGATGTTGGAATTGATACAAA
The DNA here is from genome assembly GCA_905332915.2 of Hecatera dysodea. NCBI lineage: Eukaryota > Metazoa > Arthropoda > Insecta > Lepidoptera > Noctuidae > Hecatera > Hecatera dysodea. The sequence goes on from HG995294.1 coordinate 15,415,283, forward strand.
TAAAAGTATAGGTTCACACATTAATAAATGTTGTTTGATATATGGAACAGGACAAATTTTAATGGACAGTGCAAGAATAAATCAGCTCTGGCAACCTACCTCTGTGTTAACCAACTCGAATTCACCTCCAATCTTAGCCTTTCCAAGTTGTCGCTTTCTCTCACGATCCAGAGCTTCCTGCTTTTCACGTCTTACGTACATCATGAAGGCGGTCAAACCTCCACCGATCAATGCGGTGGCTGTCATAGACTTCCATGTTATAGCCGATGTGATTCTACTAGGTTTCTTAGGTGGAGCCGGGGGCACCGCACATTTTTTCACAACCGAAGTACTGAATGAACGGCTTAATGTGACACACCTATTTCTTAAGACAGAGTTCATTTTCAGGGGCAATACTTAACTATTTTATTCAGAGCTTGTGTGTTATCAATTTCATAATAATTATCTCAGATTTTCCCAGTTTCAGCGTGTTCGACTTCGTTCTGCGAAAGAACTGTGAGAACTGTCACTCACTAGTGTCACTGTCACTGTCACTTTGACTTGAGAATAGGCATGGGCAAAAAATATCGATATATCGAAATATCGATATTTTTCCATACAATTATCGATATATATCGTCGATATTTTTAGTCGCGATATATCGATATTTAATTTTTAGTTTAGACTATCGAATTCGTATCAAATTCGATATTTTTTTTATGCAATTTTGGTTGCGTTTTTAATGTTATTACAATAGATTATCCTTGCATGCTCCTCGCGTATTGTTAACTTAAAAAATCTCGCCACAATTGTTATTAGATGCAATATAGCAATTTAAGACTACTGGTAGCGTAAACAAAAATACAAATTCTATTAAACTGTCAGTGTAAGACGAATATGACCTTGAATTAACACGCAACTAACAATTTTCGGTTTTTTTTTTCTACAAATCAATCACAAAACTTAAAAATATATTTAGAATCGAGCATTAATAAAAAATACTATTTTCTTCTATTGTTTATTACGAAGTTTGATTGCTTTGGGAATATGTATGAATAATCATGCGAAAACTGACGATATATCGATATATCGATATTTTTCACTCGATAATTATCGATAGTGTTTAAAAATATCGATACGATAAATATCGATATATTTTTTTCACTTGCCCATCCCTACTTGAGAAATGTCATTCACGGATTCATTGTCAGTGACAGTCTGACAGAAGAATCATAGACTAATATGAGAAGTATACAGATTATAAAAAAACGCTGTAGAGTGTAATGGTACGTTGTAAAATAGCAATGAAGGTTTTTATTACATTTTTTATTGATGGATTATTAAGTACATATTTGAATTGCTCTAATAGACACGAGTTTGTAAATTGCTTTTTATGGCTGTGGGTTATCGTCGAATGATACTTTCTACAAAAGCACGCTTCGAACTCAAGGCTTTTCACTCAGATGATACACCACCTAGCCGTTGGTATGTTATAAGAAGACCTGAATTCCTTTATTTTTCTACTTTTTGTATCGTGCGGTTCCTCCTTATCCCTAAATATCTATTGCATTTTTAAGTTGGCTATGAGTTTCAGGCCGGTTGGAGGTGGATTTGTCTTTCTTTTATGCATTTCCCAGACATGCGCAGCCCGATTTAAGTCCAGATTACGAGCTGGCCACTGCAATTTTTGCATACTAACTTATTGAAGATATTGTTCAACGCAATGTAGGTACATGCAATATGTAGCCTTGCACTATCGTCCATTTGGAGGAATTTGTCGGGCCCAATGTATCCCAAATTTACCTACCAAAATATATTCCAAGAAGGATCTCTTCGATATAGGTACCTACATGTAAGTACCTACTGTTATTTTTTTATTACCTACCTAGTAATTTAATAAAAAAAAACACCCTTATAAAGACACTGAAAAATATTTGCTTCTCGACTGAGACAGACGCATAAAAAAATTAAATACACTAAGTACCTATTTCATCTATTCTCGCCATTTTTACTTATTTGAATCAAATATTCACAAATCGCATGTTAACCTACTGTTTACAAAACCCTCACACGGTCCATTCGTCACTGCGGCGCATTCGCGGCCTTTGTTAACCGAGTGTACCTATTATGCCATGTGCTTTCATGGCTCTCTGAGGATAAGTCTTTGAGTTGTGGTTGGAGACGCCACGACGTCCTCATCTTCCGCCTGACACGGCTGCTTCGGGAGGTACCTGTGTCGGATTCAGCGGGAGGACACGTCCGGGTGTCAATCGCCCGGAGTACACGGTTTTGCATACAGTGGAGGTCTGCCCTGCTTGGGCAAAGCAACGCCGTGCCCTCGTCGAGGCGATCGGCGGCGGTGACTTCTCGCTTCCGGTCGTGGTTCAATCCATGGTCCGGAGCGAAGAGGCATGGGAAGCGGTTACCTCCTTCTGCGAAGCAGTAATTCTAGCGAAGAAGGAGGCAAAACGCGTGCGGGAGAAGGAAACCTCACACTCCAGCCGCCGCAACAGAAGAAAAAGCTCGGGGCGTCGGGAAACGCAGGGCGATTCCCGGTCACCGTAGGCGTAAGCCTACGGATGGGTAGCTATGGGTAGCTCGCCGTTCGATAGCAATCAGGCCTGGGTCGACGGCGCGTCGTATCCCACGCGCGCCTCAAAGAGCTGTCAGCAAAGAAGACGGGCCCCATAGGGTCAGTGCCTGCTAGGGTGCGAAATTTGTTCGAAAAAGTTATCGTGGCTCTGGAACGGGAAGGATCACGGGTGGGTTTTAGTCAGAAAGATTCTGACACTCCCTTCCGCTCCGCCTAGAGTGGGAGAAGTCATTTTCTAGTGAAATATAATTAATGGGTTTTGTTTTACTAACCAACTATCAAACATTATTTTTTTTAATATTCGCAAAACATTCGCAGTAATTTTTCAAATGCGAATATTCTGAAATACATCACTAGTACATGACTAGTACCTATACCGAACGAACTCGAGGCGCAAAACTACTTGCGTTTGTATGAAGATAAATACCTACTGTAGATATCTATACCTACTTCGAGGTCTACCCATTAACCAAAAGAAGGTGAGGTAAGCTATCTTGAACTATAATGCGCAACAGCGTTGCTAAACTTCTAAATCTAAATCTTAGCCGCGAGATACATTAGGTACACGATATGCGCAACGTACGCCATTGTCTAAGTGAGCTTAATGATATTGTGTGCAGCTGTAGCATACAGCTAGATATGGGGTAACTGATGAGAACTTGCGGCAACCCCAAAGTATAGGATAAAAACAGATAAAAACTATAATTCCGACTGCTCTCACGATGATTGGGTTTCTTTGAAGCCCCTGAACTCTCTATACTTAAGTACTTACCTACTTATTGGTAACGCGGTGTCGAAATGAGAAACAGATGTTGCTAAGTAGGTACATAACTAAGCTTAGTCAAGTGCATACTTAAATGCTTTACAACTTTGTAGTCACAGCCACGGCTGGACCCATTACTGACTGAACTGTCATTTAAATTAATTTCGAAATTTTCGTGGATCGTGCATCTCGGTAATGAAAAAATGCCGGGGGCGGAGCTGCCACAACCGCAGCCCTTGGCTTTATAAACATCGTACTTTTGCTTGAACCTCCCAAAACCACCCAGTGCCCGCCAGAAGAAAGAACACTAGCATTATTTTAAAATGTGGCGAATTATTTGTGTAAGAGTACTTTTTATAAGACAAAACAACATACCTACGAGTATTTATGTAAACTCTGAAGTTTCTGTTTAACCGATCTACTATGATCGTAAGAGAGGCAATTACCACGAGAATTATCATCTCATCATATTTTTCAGGTAACTCTATTGGTGTCGTTATGGACAAATGCGTATGCACAAGAGTATTTACCACCAAAAATCGGCGGAGGTGGTCAGAAGAAGCCCACACAGGAACCGTCGGTAAGATTAATTCGCTATCAACTGGATTCATAATTGAAAACCATACTCCAAAATGCAAAATCCAAATTTTAGAAACTAACGTTTAGGGTTCCGTCCTAAAAACGAAAACTGAATAAGATTTGTCGGTCCGACTCTCAAAGAGCTTTTGCAGACTATCTTGAAGCTAACGTTTGTATTTTGTGTTTACTCTCAGTTGCCAGCTAATTACGACTTTTCGTACGACGTGCAAGATAACGGAGTGAGCCTTGACTTTGGGCACAACGAGAAGAGGAAGGAGGACCACGCGACCGGCTCCTACCACGTGCTGCTGCCCGACGGCAGGATGCAGCTCGTCGAGTACGAGGCCGGTCCCGACGGGTACAAGCCACAGGTCTGAGCCTTTACATTCTTCAGTCTTTTTACTGCGCGAACATCTGTTTCGTCGAGTTCACCTGGTGCATATGTTCGTAAACGTGACCCCTTACCATGAGGCAGACTACCGGCTCATTTTCTGCACTATACGACATAAAAAATAGCCATTTCAGAGTTTGCTCGGCGGCGTAAAACCGAGCGAAGTTGGCATTGGTGCTGTTATTTGTGGCTAGTACACAGTATTGTTAGACATTAGCGAATGTGGCAACGGATCGCCCGCTGTGAAACGTTTATTATCAGCTAAACACAAGTTCTCATCTTTTGAATTATCTTTTACGAGCTTCGGGTTCCTTACAATAAAAACAGCCAATTAAATAACCAAAAATAACACTTTAATTACACAACACTAATTACACTATAAACTCACTGATTATAAAACACAGTTGCACTACTAACCACTTTAGTTTGCAATTGAAGATCGCTCTCGAAGTAATCGCTTGTATCGCAAATCCAATACTGACCCGGTCGGTTTTTTTTTTTTTTTTTTTGAATGGACTACTCGCAGTTCAGCACATTGAGGCTGGTTACTGCTCAACCGGGCAATCCCGTGGTTGCCTTAGATTCTAAGGCCCCCAGCCGGGGCTTAAAACTACTTAAAAACTAAATGGCCGCTCGCTAAGGGCATCCCCTGTGGGACACGGGCCTCGGCTTAGCGGGGTCATTGAGGGGGGGCAGCAAGGGACAGGCTGGGTCTGATTGATATTATTTAGGGGATTTAACGCTAATGGCTCAGCAGCGCGGGCTGGCTCGTTAGGCAAAAGTCGGGGAGGGTTTTGACGGGGGCGTCGCGATGGACCTCGTCGGCGAGGTCGGAATACGGAACGCGTTCTGGGTTTGTTTTTCCTAAGAGTGCTGGTTTCCCTACTACTCTCTTGGGTCAGGGTGATGGGGTCATCGGGCTCGACAAGGGTATGCCGCGGTCGGCGGATCTTGCTGATCTGGGAGGGGGTGTATCGGGTGGCCTGACCCGGTCGGTATATGTGGCGCCTTATATAGGGCGCCGATTAATTCCAGAACCTTCCATCGTAGGAAGATCTAGAAAGTCGCGTACATATCGGCAGCGACTGACTAGGGTTCGAGAATTCTAGAATTTTCTGGCATAGAAAAGTCTCGAAGGTTCTCGACTTTACTAGTTCTGCTATTCGATACTAGATGGCGCTAGTGGTACCGAATGCAGCTATCTTCCTTACTTAACAGTGGCGCGCAACATATCCGTGGTAATACTTACTTGATTTTGACAGCGCCTGCACGTCGTTTGGGCTGTTTTCGCAGTTCCAACTAGTATTGTGTTTAATGTCGATCGGTTTATCTATTTCTATATTTGCAGGTGATGTACATGGGCACGGCAACATTCCCGCCCGCGGGTGGCGCATCCGACAAGTTCGACGGCTACCACTACAACGCGGCGTCCAACCGGCAGAGCGTGCGGCAGGCGGCGCCGCGCGGGGGCTCGCGCGCCGCCGCGCCCGCGCCGCAGTCGGCGCCGCCGCCGCACGCCGCGCCGCCCAACGCCACGCAGTGAGCCGGCGCATCTGTACCACCCGCAGCCGAATGGCGAACACAATGGAGCCGTATGAACCTGGCATTATTTTGGTCTTCGCTACAGACACCGTATTTGTATAGCTCGGCACTGAGCACAACTGCTGTCATTTATTTTGAAATATCTTTTCAGAACTAGACTCTTATCTTTCTGCAACTACTAACGAATATTTATTTCGTCACAGGAAGTTTTTTTACTTCATTGTTATATTACGAGTAAAGCGAAATTTTAAGAGGCTAACAAACTGAAATGGAAAATAACATAACTCTTCTTGAAAAAAAAGTGTTCTCACAGACTTCAAGAAATGTTCAGTTCAACAAGACAGTCGCGCAACAGCTTCAATAAAAATGTAAAAAAAAAAACAAGTAATTCAAATGTAAATAAAGTTACCGTTTACGATATCCTGATTTATATTTTCCTCACAATCCCATGGATAATGGCTGAAAGGTACAAGGCAACTATCTTATAACTGTGAACCGCAGGAGTGCTGGAATCTGTCGCGTCTACTAGGTGTCATGGGTTTCATTGGAAAATTTTAAAGGGATGAAATTATTCATGAATATAAAAAATAAATTGTGATATGGCTTTAGCTTGTTAAAGCATGTAACTGCAAATTTTTGTTTTGCGATTTCAGGGTTTGTCCCAAAGCTAAAAATAAAAAAATAAATTAAAAAAAAGCTTTTGCTATATGTAGGTCATTTTCACTCCTGTTATAAATGTTTAGGGGTTTAGAGTTGCATTTACACAAGGGACTCGTAAAAACAATGGCTTTCTAAAAATGTACAGTAATATATTTACATTGCTTCATTACATTGGCGTACTATTTGGTATTAACTAGTTAATGTTATTTACACTCTAGCTGAAAAACCACACACATCTATTATTTCCCTATAAAAGACAAATAAATTTAAACTGTATGACATCGATAACTTACATCTCTTAAAGTAATATGTATACGTTTGTTTTTATAGAGATTCTTATACACTACCCAACATTCAATTTACAACTGTTGCTACATTATGTGAAATATCTTTTCACAATGTAGTAACTTGCAGGCTCATCTGATCGCAATCCTACCTAACTTAAAATGTAATTCTTAAATAATTTCATGATTTGGAACCACAAGGCACAAACACTTGAAACACTCAAAACTGAACTTACAATAAAGAAAGTTAAAGTAGATAGTACCTACCTTCAATGAGATTCTAAATTCAAGAAATATAAATTTCGGAACTCAAACTCTATTTTATAAAGTTCACTCAAAAATGAGCTTACAGTCCAAATAATAAACATGAAGGTAGAGTCTAAAATTCAACTGATACGTGTTTTCGGCAAATCTAGCAAAATTTACGTTGAGTGCAAGATGTCTATGTTCTGGTCGGGCCAGTGCACTCGGCGGTGTGTGGACACAGTGTCGAAGCCGACGTTGTCGAACGATTGGTAGTCCTTCTGCATGTTTAGTTCCGCCAAGTTGCGATACCTGTGACACAACATTATTTTTGTTTAGTTAAATTATTTGAACGACCTCCTCTGGGCTTTGGTTATACAGAGTTGATATGACAGAGGGGCGTTAAATTACACCGTATACTAACGTGTTTAATATCAATTCAATACGGTATAAAAATAAAAAGCACCAAAAATAAGTTTTTTTTTTCGTAAATAAAAAAATGAACCACCACAAATAAAATGCAACCACCCTATGTAAATAAATTTAACTGACCTTAGATACCTAGGTGACAAAGCGGCACTGTCGTCTGATTGTACTTGTGACTTGCGTCAGAGCGGCAACAACGCATCGTAGGTTACTCAGATTTATCGTTTTAAGGGGCATGACCTATGCGTATAGACATAATCAGCTGCTAGGAATTATAGATCGTGTTCAAACGATCGTGCGACTAAACTACTGCTCGTATTTAATTGATTTTTGGTACAGAGCTTGTAAATGGTACCTAGTATATGCAGTTTAAAGGAAAGTCCCTTTGTCGTATCAACTTTGTATAATAAAAGACGGCCTGGTCAATCCGAGGTTGATTCTTGAATTAGTGGTTATTCATTACAATGACATACCAAAACTCCTCCATGCCTCGGAAAACATGTTAAGCCGTTAGTTTCGTATGTAGTTTGAAGATCTTTGACAGAAGTTGCTCATCAACTATGATAGTCAGAAGTCCGAAAATCTAGTCTTGTCAAGGTGTATCTTGTTACCCAGGTACTGGATTGTGGAGGTCAGATATGCAATCTCTTCAAGTAAAATACCTACTGGTATGAATTGACTACGGCGAGAGCCGTTACATTGTACTTGTGAAAATATGTATAGTCGACACCAAATACATGTGCAATAACGGTCAATGACCCACCTACATTTATTGACAACCTTAATTCTTAAAACAGAAATAATGAATTAATGCTATATTGAATCGACATCCATCGTGATCCTTTATATTTACTAGTAATGGAAAACGATTCTTTTTTTTGTCCATGTACCTACGAAGAGATATCAAGGAAAGGGCAATGACCTTTATTGCACATTTATCTGGTGTCAACCATACGTAGGTACCTCTTAACGAGCACGCAGCATCCCAGCAGCAGGAGGATCTGCACCGCGAGCCAGGCCAGCGCCAGCGACACCAGCAGCAACTCGTGCACGCACACCATGGATCCGCCGTCGCTCAGTTTGCTGTCCTCCGCTGAAAATACAAAAAAAAAAGGTTTTTGCGATACCAGCGATAGGTACTAGCTATAACTTCGAAAGCAATCTTCAACTGCGAATTAAAGTAATCATTAGTGCAATAGTTGTTTAATTAAAATGTCATTTGTGGTTTTTAATCGGCTGTTTTTACTGTCACGAACCCCAAGCTCGTAACACTATGTACGTATACGTTCATTATATAAGATTAGTAGATTGAGAAAGGGGTGACACTGTTCTTTTTGTATGTATCTATTCTCACACAGGAATGGCGAGGACTTTAATCGTGCCACAGGAAATTTCATTACACATGAAAATAAGACTGAAAGCGAATATTTTGCGTGCACTAAAAGGTTTTTTGTTTTGTTACACTAGCACAAGTTACATCGTGGAAAAAATAGAGCGTACAGTCATTATGAAGACAATGTTATAATCAAAGACACTTTGCAAGTCAGGCGGGGGTTTCATTACGTGTGCACACGAGCGAATCATTGGCAATGCGTTGATAGCCATCGAAAGGGATTTATTCAATTAAATAAATGTAAATGTAACGATGCAAAATCGTGCCTGTCCAAGTACCGTAGTTCACGTAATCATTTCAATTTAATTCAATCATCTCTCTCCATAAGTCTAATTTTTTGTCACAACTCCGAGCTGATAGTTTTATCACATTTAACGTAAAAATCGGCTACGCATCCTCTTGACTCTTGCTATAGCGCGACTATAATTCGAAAAAAATGAGTGTTACACTATAGTTTAATTGTAGGTACTTACGCAATGTAGATCTTTGGTCAGCTCGCACCAGCGTGTCCACAGACAGGATGTCCTTGATGCTGACGAGCAATTCGAACTCCAGCGCCATGGCTTCTTCGCTGGTGAGCACACAGGAGCCCCAATCCGCTGATATTGTGTAACTATATCACAGGAAAATAAGAGAAACACTCACGTAACGTAGATCGGTGGTCAGCTCGCACCAGCGTGTCCACAGACAGGATATCCTTGGAGTCGACGAGCAGGTCGAGCTCCAGCGCCATGGCTTCATCACCAGCCGGCGCACAGGGCGCAGCCCCGGCCTGCGCCACCACGCCGGCGCGCCGCGCGCTGTCCGCGCGGACGGCGGCCGGGACTGACTCCCCCCACTGGTACACAGTGGCGTTGGTTTGACGGGCGCTGCGGTTCTGTTTTGGGTTGCATTCCACCTGGATTTTGTAAAAAGGAATATTACATGAAGCCTAAACACATTTTATTTTAACTTCTGCTTGAACTGTCTATCGAGCTTTGATAAATGAAACATAATTATAATGTATTGTTGTTCCGCGACGAGCTAGCACTAAATAATAATTTGCACTACTAAAATAATAGTGAAGTAATTGTAACCACTTATTTAAATAAGTGGTTTAAATTGTATAGGAGGACTATTCCTAGAAAAGAACGAAATTATCAACAATCGGGAATATCTAGAGTGCGACTTAAAGGGTAGACTTAAACGCCTTGTATTCATTTTGGACAAACTTCACGATACTTATGTTCATTGCCGAGAATTTTGGCGAAAATTAAACAAAAGACGCGTCAAAGGAAGTTCATAGAAATAAAATACTGACAGATGCAGTTGCAACACAACTACGACACGTACCGGCGGACACTTGTGGTCACAGAAGCGCACCATGAGCGCGAACCTGACGACGTGCGACGTGGGGAAGCGGAACGCCTTGAACCGGGCCGACAGGCGCTGCGTGCCGCCCAGCCACAAGCGGGAGAACGCCGGGAAGTCCACCTGCAAAATTTATTTTCAAGATTCAAGATTCAAGATTCAAGATTCAAGATTCAAAGCATTTATTTCAATTAAACCTTTTACAGGCACTTTTGAATTGTCAAGTCGAAAGAGGTGAAGCTATCTGCACGTTCCAAAGCGTAGATCTCTATGGAGAAGAACGTGCAAGAAACTCCACGGACACTCTTTTAAATCATGTTATGTATTTTATTTATGTTTTAAGGACAGTTAATTTATCTACTGCTCTCTTAACTGGTTATATTAACTTGTATGTACTTTCTTTTGTATCGACTATTTTCCTTACCTATATGTGGAGGCTTGTTATTAGCTATTTGTTAATATTACAGTCTTTGTGTTATTGGTTGATTAGTCTGTAAGCCTTCTTTAAAATAAATTAAATAAAAAATTGTACAGAATATGGAATTTGTGTATGTGTGCGTGTGTGAGCGTGTGAGTACTATAAATGTATTATTAGAATGTAGCACACCCACATTAGGCAAATTATTTGTTAATACAATGTACTAGGAACAAAGCATATTGCCACCTTTTGCGAATCCAGACCCCGGTGCTACTGGAAAATTCGATAGAGAAAAACTCGTAGGCAGGACCTCATGGAGCAGTGGAAATTATGGACTACTACACTAATGAGGCGGTCATAATTCGCACAGGCAGTTTCATCCCCATGTTTTGACCATACTGATGTATAGGTAACATAATATTATCTCTAAGATTTGTGTGAAAAGCGACAACGCTTGGGGTACTATACCTATGCGTTGTCTCTACTTTTCAAACAACGTTTCATGTGGTTGTAAAGACTAAAGTAAAAACTGTCAGTTCGGTCCGCTCGATTAGCGTACCAGTCTATACGGTTCACATTAATCAGAAAGCCTATATCATAAGAGCCTATTAATATTATATTCAAACTTACCTGGCCCGTAGGACAGCCTCTGCTATCCAGCAGAAGCACGGAACTGTCCCCAAGCCTCGAAGAAGCCACCAGATGATACGCCCTAATCTCCGTAGCGTCTGCAATTAACAAAGACGCGTTAAACATCAGCAGATAAGGGCATACCTAATCTATACTAATATTATAAAGCTGAAGAGTTTGTTTGTTTGTTTGAACGCGCTAATCTCAGGAACTACTGGTCCGATTTGAAAAAATCTTTCAGTGTTAGATAGCCCATTTATCGAGGAAGTATATATATACGTAAGAATATATATTATCACGCTAAGACCAATAGGAGCGGAGCAGTCATGAAAAATGTGACACAAACGAAGTTGTGCGGACAGCTAGTCAGACATGAAATTAACAATTCAGAAGCAATAAATCACAATTGTCTATTTTCGTGTGCCAGCTCTGGCGTGACTGACTAATTAATGATTTGAATGTAAGTAATTATATTTAAAACGCGCAGTGCTTTCACGGTTATTTGACCTCTGACAGCAACCTATTGCTACGAGAACCAAGGTCATTGTGATACAAATTCAGCTGCTTTTTTTTTTAATATAACTGACTTCGTCCAACTCAGTACCTCTGGAGCTTGGCTAGGTATGCGGCCAAGTGTCCATCTCGGTACCACTGGAGCTTGGCTAGGTATGCGGCCAAGTGTCCATCTCGGTACCACTGGAGCTTGGCTAGGTATGCGGCCAAGTGTCCATTTCGGTACCACTGGAGCTTGGCTAGGTATGCGGCCAAGTGTCCATCTCAGTACCACTGGAGCTTGGCTAGGTATGCGGCCAAGTGTCCATCTCGGTACCACTGGAGCTTGGCTAGGTATGCGGCCAAGTGTCCATCTCGGTACCACTGGAGCTTGGCTAGGTATGCGGCCAAGTGTCCATCTCGGTACCACTGGAGCTTGGCTAGGTATGTTGCAAAATTTCCATCTCAGTGCCATTTGAGCTTGGCAATATTTGTGGCAAAAATGTCCAGATAAGTATCACTTGAAATTGACTAAATGTCTTAGATGTACGGATGTAGGTATATGAACTCACCAGTCGTCTCAATCCTCAGCTCGAGCGGCTCTCCCAGCGACACGGCTCCGGCGCCGGTATCGTCCAGCGCTCGCACCACGTACATGGTGACGGGCGCACTGCTGCCACCGTAGACTGCGCTGGCTGCGGCTGGCGCCATGGGACTGCGGGGTTCCGCCTCACTGAAGGTTGGCTTTTTGTAGCCAGTGCTGTGAATTATGCCGAATTAGGGAAGGTATAAATGAGCTTGCCATAAATACATACATTTGTTACCAGTCAAAGATATTTTTTAGTCTTCTTCTATACTTATAATAAATCTGTAGAGAGGTCAATTCTGTACAAGGAATATATTTTCAAAATAACTATCAGGGGGTGATTAGTGATCGATACTGGTGCCAAAAATGCAATCAGTAAAATTTTTGTCTGTCTGTCTGTCTGTCTGTCTGTATGTTCTTTATAGAAACAAAAACTACTCGACCGATTTTAACGAAACTTGGTGCAATTATTCTTCATACTCCTGGGCAGGTTATAGTATACTTATCATCACGCTACAATCAATAGGAGCAGAGCAGTGAAGGAAAATGTTGGGAAAACGGGAGAAGTTACTCCATTTTTTAAGCTTCCGTCGCGTGTGTAGCCTTAATGGTTAAAGTTACATAGAAATCATTTATTACGGAAATGTTTTACATAAAATTATCTAAAAAATATTCCACTACAGCATATGTCTATCTTTTATGGTTGACTCACAATAACACGTGTAACTCCCGATAGCTTAGCAGTTCAGAGCTTTCTGATTATATTTGTTTAGTCTTACGTTTATAATACTCTCACTCATCCCTAATTTAAAAAAGTTAACATTATTACCTATTCAATAAAAAAAGAATCATAGAAATCGGTTTAAAAACACCAAACTTATACATGAATACAATAATAAGCCATAGCGCCGTCGCGCTTTAATACTGAATCATGCTGTAAGATGTTATTGTGATTATTATTTTTGTGTAACTTTTGTTGCTATTTTATAAAATAGGTACTTATTTTGGTAATGTTTAAATATTCGTTCAAATTACAAATTATTAATAGTTTCAATTTTATTTCTTTTTAGGTGAAGTAGTAGTAGAAGTAGGAGCATAGATTTTTAGATACCGATAGGTTAGTTTTGGCTAATTTATGTTCTGTTTTATTTAGTATTAAGTAGGTAAAAGCGTAGATACTTTTATTAATTAGTAGTTATTTTATTAATTAGTCATACGTAGTTATAGGTATTTATTTTTAAGTGAAGTAGGTATAGGTATTATAATATAATTTTGCACAGGTATTTCAGCTTTACTTTCATTTATTTTTTTGTTGTAATATGTACATATTTCACACACACAAATAGTGATCTATCAATGCACAGCCCAACCACTGAACGGATCGGACTGAAATATGGCATGCAGGTAGATGTTATGACGTAGGCATCCGCTAAGAAAGGATTTTGATTAATTCTACCCCCAAGGGGATAAAATAGGGGATGAACGTTTGTATGAAACTTTGTCAATTTTAAACCGATCGGGCTGAGAGTTTCAAAATCGGGGGTAAAGTAACTATTCCACGCGGACGAAGTCGCTGGCAGAAGCTAGTATTTTAATACTAGTTTTTCCGAGGCCACATCAATTATTTCTCTACGTAATAGAATAAACTAGTTAAGCTCAGGCCAAACTGGTTCGCGATTTTGATTCAGCGTTTCTTCTCAGGGTAGTCAGCTAAGAAACACTAACTTGCTTAGTTAAAATTGCCCAAAAACCGACGTTCCGGGAAAGTGTAAGTAAGTGTAGTACGTAGCTTTGCAAATTAGAAACTTATGAAATACTTGACATTGACGCTTCTCTACTCCCACCTAAAGTTTCCACAGATTTCCATTAGGGGACGCGCAGTGCTTTGATGGAACTATCAGCGCTGTGAGTTCGAAACATGAACCTTATAATCACTAGATCCGCCACTCCTGTAGTTCCTGCTTCCTACTTTTTGTAAATAGGGAGCGTGCAGGAAATACTGTAATCATCATTATCACCTTACAAGCCTTTTTCCGACTATATAGGGATCGGTTACCAGTCAAACTGGATTCAGCTGAATATCTGTATTTTACGTGAAGCGGCTGCCTACCAGACCTCCCATTAATTGGGTAACACGGTCAGTCGGCTTTTTGGCCAGATTGGTGTCAGAATTTCTGGTTTCTGATAATCCGTAAAGACTGCCAAAGATTTACAAATGACGGCCGGGACCAACGGCTTAGAGGCAAGGAGGGGTCTCGATATCTTAAGATGGTCAGGGTCACCCATCCAGAGACCGTCCTTGGCAAGCGTTCCTTAACCTTGAAGCGCACTTCAAGGTTAAGCAACGCTTGCCAAGGTCTGTGTTATGTTATTTAGCCACGAACTCCTCCCTAATTAAAAAATAAATATCACCCTCCATTAGTGATCTCTATTTATGACTCAAAAGTTTGTTGGTAGAAAACTTAATTTTGAGTTAAGCTCTCCGTGGTACATTCAATTTTAATTAATATTGTCGTTATGACGTACACTGAAGAATTAAGATTATTTACTTACCCAATATCCCTGACAGCGACGGTGGTGTCAACGTGCTTGGCGGCGCGTGCGTCGGGCGAGCAGCCCACGCGCACCCAGCGGTCACCCGCCGTCTGGATGATGGGGTTGTTCTGGATCATCACCATTACGTATGCCATTGTCCTGGGGCACGCGAAAATATTAAGAGGATAATGAAGTAGGTACCTGTACAGTTCGATCACAGATACTTAACCTGTGAATTAGCATAACAGTGATCTTTATTCTAATGACAATAATATTGCTTACAGACACTTTTTTTTTCAAAGTAGGTAGGTTATTGCTATAAACCCTAAAGTAAATTAGGCCAAATATGTAACTGGTCGTGTCATCGCCAGCATACTACAGTCCACTGTTGAAAATAAGCCTCTCCAAACGACAAAGAAGGAATGACAAAAAAGTTGGGTATTTAAACCTTTAAGTATTTACCTGTTAATAAGTCCATTAGGTCCATTCGAGATGCCATACGCGAAGTTAACGTCGCAGTCGCCGCGCATGGGCAGCGCCAGGCGCACGGCCCGGCCGCTGGCGCGCGCGCCGCAGCGCTCGGCCCGGCCCGGCACGTACACGCGCCCGCGGAACTCGCCGCGCGGCACGTACGTCACCACCATGTCCGCCCCCGAGCACTCGACTGTGACTGCAAGTGTCACACTGATATTAATTATTGGGATACAGTAGGGCCTCGTTAATCCGGACTCCCGCTTGTTCGGTGATCGCTGTAATCCGGCCGGGCAAAGGGGTTCGCGTGTAAGTCCGGGCTTTTGAATTGAATGGCGAAAATTATAAACAGAAGAGAATTACACACTTTTCAAGAAAAAAAAAAATTAATGTTTTAAATTAAAACTTGCTGTTTTTCTAACATGGTTTTAATTTTGAACATGTACATTTTTGTCTTTAGGCTTTAATTTAAAAATTGACTAAAGAAACTAAGGTTAAACATTATGTTTTATTACCATTAAATATGGCATACTATAATCCGGACGTCTCGATAATCCGGAAAGGGTCTTGTTTTTGCCTCTCCGGATAAACGAGGCCCTACTGTATTTTCAAAAAAAAGAAAGCCTGCTTTAGGATATACCGAGCAAGGCTAGGACAGCTGGTTTTAATACGGCCGCGCAACCGCACATGCATTGTTTAAAAACCGCGTATATATGGTTAACAAAAGCTGCGCTTAACAAAGTGCACTCGGTTTTCTAGGAAACATGAAATGTTGGGGTTTTCGTTGAGCAAGTCCGATTACTGCAACTTACTGTTGAGACAGACGACTCTACGGTAGTAAGTGGCGGACGAGACCCGCCGGAGCAGCCACGAGCCCGTAGTGATGAGGTCCTCACTGTGCAGGTCGCACAGCCCGCGCCCCCCGCCGCCCTTCTCCTGCGTCTCAGATATCCAAGTGAACCCACGGCAGTTGAAGCGCTCTGCTTTCTCACATGACATTTTGCACTGAAATTTGGGACAAGATTTAAAAAAATAAATTAAAAATACTGATCCCTTTTTTTCTGGATGGGAAATCATCAAATGACTTCTTCCTCTCTGAACGGATCGGAAGCGAGTGTCAGACTATTCGGGCATAACTTTATTGTGTATGAACCGGTCTTGATGATTTTTTTGAGTTGTGTTTAGTTCAGTTAAACATATTGAATTTGCATTGGTAATTGAATTTCAAAGATAAACTAATGACCTCCTAACTTAAAATCAATAAAATCTAGTAAAATGAGATATTGTTACGTTAACGCCAATACCAAAGCAAACGAGATATTTATGAGCTAGTCTGGACTTGAATGAACTACAAAAGCAAACAAAGTTACTCCTTAACAGTAAATAGCGGAACTACTCATTATGGGAACAACGGCAATGTAGTTGCGGGAAGACTGTTATGTTATGAAACGTAGAAACAACCAAAGACACCGACTTTCGAAATTAAAGTTATTTTATACTTTGTAGTGTGTTTATCTGGAAGTTGGTTGTCTTTGTTTGGAAAAAAGTACCTATAAGTATCTATATTTTATTTCAAGCGTCATACTTGACGCAACAAACGTATTTTAAGTCAACTAGAGTTTGGTCAGTGGCCTCAACATCTACAGTTTGTTCAACGACTTCGTTGTGTACTGGCATTTGGTTAAAAGCTAGCAAGACTGCAAGAGCTTCAGTTTGGCCAACATACCGTGCAGAATTCGTTCAGTTAGTCTACTGAGTACAATAATAATGCGACGACTGACAGCTATTTATTAACTTAGTAAATAACTATCCATCCCATGAACAAAAATACCACATCATAAAATAAAAAACGACCCTACCAGATTGTTGGTAGGGTCGTTTTTTATGTGTTATTGTAATCAAACAAATTCTTCGTAATTTAATAGTTCTCATTACCATAACGAAGTAATTATTGGCACGACAAACACCAATATAAACAACTGTTGACCTCAATATTTCCACGAGCGAACATCTTTTATTTATAAACTATTGTTATACCTACCTACTTTTTTTCCCTTGAGTCGTTTACATTTGAATGTAGTTTAGCTATAATTTTGTACTGTTAATGTTACGTAAATTACGTCACCTAAAGATAGCAACATAGGTACCTGCGTAGAATTATTTAATAGCATGTTTTTACGGTAAACCGCACACGGTAAAACAGATAATATAATTCTAGGTTCGCTAGCTCCATCGCTCATCATCAGGCGACATTGAGGTAAAGTGCGGGGGTAAAAATTGCTGACCGTAAAGAAAAGAGAAGACCAGAATTATCCCGCGTTCGTAGAGAAAACTCTTCCGACACAGCCGAAACGGGTACCTACTGGTCATAGAAAGTTGAAATTTGGTATGTTAGTTGCTTTGGAAGTGTAGGGGAGCACTATAACAGGATTTCTTGAAATTCCTACAGAATCGGGATATGAAAGTAGGAAGTCGCGTTCAAAGTCTAGTAATACTTCATTATAAAAATATAGCATACTTTCGAACGATATCCATATGTGCAGAAAATTCGTTCAGGAAGGGTAATATGAAGAATATTTAAGTTCTTCTCTTTGCTGTAGAACGTGGGATATTTTTTTTTGTAACCCGTGATCCAATTTTGGATCTTTCTTCTTTATTTATTTCGTTGTAGTAAGAACGGTTTTAGTAATACATACTTTCGCTACAGACGTTCGGTTGATCGTATAACAAAAATACGATAACAGATAAACGGCACATCTTTTACAACTTACTTCGTCCTTCGTGTAATTCTTGATGGTAAATTCGACATGCCTCAGAGTCTGATTGTAGTATTCCTCGTAAGAACATCTGTCTATCTTCTCTGGGTCTGGAATTAATGGACATTGATTATTATTTTATTGAAAGGTAAGAAGCACCACTAGTCCAATGATAAAAGCATAAAACCCCTTTTATATTATACGAGTAAGTATTTAGGTATGGCCCTTTGAAGTTGATTAGCGGGACCAGACGAAAGGAAAAAGCTGAATAATACTCTAGACAGGAAAAACACATTTGCCTATTACTTACCGGCGCCATAAGTGTTGTACCTATATTAATACAGATGTGTAAAAAATAAATACATACCTAACTCATGTTGCCTGCACCTAGTTGAAATCGAGAAACATAGACATGTTTCATAGAAATAATGCACTGGTAATTAAAAATACAAATTGCCCTATACATATTAATGCAAAACAAGCCCCGCATAGTTACGGAATCCATCGCTTAAACATGCGGGATAATGCATTATGATAATAGGAACAAGTCGTTAGCTGTTACAACATTTTGTTAGCGTGAGCAAGTAAAGAAGGTGCAATATTCATAACGTAAACAAATATCTAAGAAGTTTTCACTGAGCTGATGAGGACGACTGAAATTATTTACGTTGTATTTTTACTGCTTTGGTTTAAAGAATCGGAAATCATCAAATTACTTCTTCCGTTTTGGGTGAAGCGGAAGGTCAGAGTGTCAGACTCTTATTGACTAAAACCCATCCGTGTTCCTCCTAATACCCTTTGCGTTCCAGGGCCGGAGTAACTCTTTCGAACAAATTCCACTAGAAGGATCATGGCTGGGTTTTAGTCAGTAAATCCCTTTCACTCTGCCTAGAGCAGAAGAAGTAATTGGCATATCCCATCCATGAAAAAAATTAAGTAAAGTGGCTTGATTTTTTCATGCTTTTATGAAGAACATGCTCATCACATTGGCATCCAATAAAGTAGGTAGGCCAAAGACAAGTAGGCTTTTTTTTTTCTTTTAAATGGTTAGGCCAGGAACCGTGTGATTTTTCTAGATAAAAAAGTAGCTTATAGTCCTCAGCAAATATAGGAAATAAACAATAGGTATAAAACTCTTCCGTTACTGAGTGAATGACAGACAACGCACAGCCGAAACTACTGGTCGTAGAAAGCTGAGATCTAGAGAGGATTTCTCGAAATTCCTACGGGAACGGGAAAAACGGGTTATGCGAGTATGAAATCGCGCGCAAAAGCTAGTAAATGATAAGATACTTACAATCATGGCTGCACTGGTTTTCAATATACACCGTGTAGTAGTTCGACACACGATAAGACTCCGGTTCAGTGAATCTGCTCTCCGCATTGAGTATGCAGTTTCCAATCATGGAGTCTGATGTGTACATTACTTCGGGGTCGAACTCGCCTTGAGGCACAACCCACTGCGCGGATCTGTGAGAAAAAAGTGCTCATAAATCTTAGTGGACCATCTGCGAAGTAAACTTGCTACAATGTGGGGACACCCAGCCAAATGTTTTTAACGTTAATTCCACAAGGATGTGAAAAACTCTTTCTTTTTCTTTCTATCTTTAATACGAAAGTAAACATGGGTTTTGTCCATTTACTAGGTAGGTACTATTTTGATTTTTGCAAAAAGGGTTACCTAATTGGACACTTTTCTTGGGAACAAGAGTTATAGATCCATGATTATTTGTTTTGGTTTAAAACGGAAAATGATCAGAAAATGATTGCACTACAATTCGATCATTCCTATTAACTAATAAAACCTGTTAGAGGAAGTTCAATCAACATAAGGAATTCGTAATTTTAATTAGTTATTTGGACATAACTGTAGGTATACCTATGTGTTGTTATTTTCTTTCAATCATCTAATAGATCTCTTTGTCGACAGTGTTATTCTTAAACTATGAATTGCCTAACAAATCAACTTAGACCGGCGCCCGTACCCACGACAAAACAATGTTGACAGTTACAATCAACATTGGATATAAGAAAGAAACAACAATGGAACGTCTTCGCTTTTATAGACATAGTTAACCTTTATTAATGGTTCTTTTTGTCTTAGAATCGAAAGTGGCTACTAAGATTAATAGCACGGGGGGTAGCGATAGTTTGAAGAAATCATACTCTTTAGTCTTATTATACTGGATGACAATCGAAATAATAGTAGCACAGATAATATAATACTAGCTATGGCGACAATGATCCTTAAAAACGCTAATCAGCTCTTCTGCTCACGATGTCGGGTGTGCAAGACCAACGGCTTAACCAATCATCAGACAGCTCATGACTGAAAAAAGAAATGGTCTGGGTCGCTGTCTCCGGAAACGATGAAGAGGAGTATCCTTTAATAATTAGCATCACAACCATTGCTCATATTCTGAAGGACAGTTCCAGAAATAGGAGTTGTGAATAACAGGATGTGTTTACCTTCTCGTCAGATGTGAAAATTTGTTAGTTTTTATTTTAGTAAATTATATAATATGTAGGTATGTATTTTATTAGTATTATAGGTATATACATATAAACAAAATTCTATTTAAAAAAATTTTTGGTGTACTCCTGTAGATGAGGAGGAGGAGGTGTACATTGTAGGTCCTTTTAACCCAAAGATTGACTAGTATTTAATACCATGTTGCATTGTTTGCTCATGTACCACTACTCTACATAAAGTTAAAAAAAAAGTATTTTCTTTCACGAATTTGATAACCTCTCCGTTTTTGAAGTAGTGTTAAATAGAATACTTACAAAAAAGTAGACGCGTGCTTAATTAGTTGCATTGCATCACACAGGGCTATTAGGTTTTTTTCTTGACTCTATGCCGTTTAGGGGCCAGCCATAAATTACGTCACACGTTAAGGGTCCATCCATAAACTGTGTCACACGAATTTCATGATTTTTGCGTTTCATTCATTCTGTTCACTGCATTTTGTGGCTAAGACTATTCAGTGACTATTATTGTCTAAGGTATTGATGACTTTTGAACTTTTACATGCTCAATGAATATTGCCACTGACTGTACCTACTTACGTAGGTTTTTCCCGGTAAGGCTTTTGTATCATAACAAGTAAATTATGCGATAGAGGTAATTACGTATTTAATATTAACATCTAACAAGAGCTTAACATCTAACAAGAGCTTTGGTCAGCACGGTTCTATTCATCGAACGACTGAGCAGAAGTTTTAATTGCAGGCAAACACTATTCCTCAGCAATGTTTCAAACCCTAAAAGGGGGTCCCCCTTTTTACTCTGGGGTGAGCCCTTTTCCTGAAACCGAATAAAAGTTCAGACTCACTCACACTCGCAACAATTTTTTTTTAAATCTCTTTTCCCGATTTGGGAATAAGACCCTGCTCTAAGAGTTCATACTATTAGAACAACGATGCAGTTTCGGTACTATCTTAATGAATTTTATACTTAATACCTAACACTGAATGTAACCACCACCACCATCTTAACATACCGAGTTTCCTCCGTGCCTCGGAAAGCACGTTAAGATGTTGGTCCCAGCTGTCATTTGTAGATCTTTGGCAGTCGTTACGGATTGTCAGAAGCCAGAAAATGTGACACCAGTCTTGCCAAGAAGGACCGTCTTCTCCAGTTAATGGGTTGTGGAGGTCTGGTAGGCAGCCGCTCCACGTTAAATACTGGTATTCAGCTGAATCAAGTATGACTGGAAGCCGACCCCAATATAGTTGGGAAAAGGCTAGGCAGATGATGATGACTTAACACTGAATGTAACATCATCTCGAGTAGTTACTATGTAATGCTTGGCTCGATAGCCTCTTACCGGAACTTCTGTTCCCCGCTGTAGGTGAACACAGCATCGTAGCATTCGTAGATGGTCGTGTTGAGGATGACCTTCAGATGAGAGTCTTCAGAGTGTAGGTGGTACCCGGGCGTGTTCTCCAGCGCCCACCATCGCACGCCACACTCTTCTGGCACTGTCGACAGAACAAGTTTTTAAGAATCAGGTAGTGTCACGGTTTATGTTAATTATTTTTACTTTGAATTGTTCCTTTTACTCCGGATGTCTGTCATACACCACATAGATATAATAAACTGTATTTTATATTTCTATGGTCGTACACGTCTACATCGTTCTCACTATAGGTATGAATAATTTCAACAAGAACATTGTATAAATTTGTAACAATTTATTGATTTAAACGAGTGTCCGTGGAGTTTCTTGCACGTTCTTCTTCGAACGTGCAGATAGCATCACCTCTTACCACTGACCGACTTTGACCATTCAAAAGTGCCTGTAAATAGTTTACCTAATTGAATTAAATGCTTTGAGTTTGAGGAATCACTATATCTATACTATACATATACATATGTATATACTTACATATAGGTACATGATGTCTTTTAAATCCTAGTTTTGAATGGCTTGTAGGGATATAGATAAATAAAATACGATGTAAATAATCTACGTACTCATCCCATCAATCTCGAGATCGGAATGTGCCTGTATTGTAGATAATCAATCAATATACGGCCAAAGTTTGAAACTTACATGCCAAACAAACTTTCTTGAAAAAGGCGACATCGTTGTCCACTTTCAGTTTCGCCGTGGTATAGTCGGCTATGCCTTGGCAGTTTCCCCTTCCATAAGCCACGACGACGGCGGCGCAGTCCGGCAGCTCCCGGCACCTGGCCAGACAGGCACCAGCGAGGGACTCTTCGTCACCACTCGCGGAGTAAACGAAGACTGGAGTGGCGATCTCTGGAGCCACACCCGACCATCGTGTGAACGTCACCGAACGACCAACGCCGCATTGCGCTTTGGATGCTAATAGGCAAATAAAATGTTTTAGCGTGCATTAGGGTAGGGTGGTAGCCAATGAACCGCGTGTACAGTATGAACCATAGTACCTCCTGGCCATACGAAACGTTGCCGGCTCGCGCAAAAAACATGTCGGGACTAGCTGGCCACGTCGTGAAGTTTGGTCTAGTCGCCGCGCGCTTGTCGCGACATATGCACACATGAGCCGCATCCTTGTGTTTACTCAAGCAAAAACGACGAAAAAAACGTGAGTTTCTTTTTGTAGTTACTTTAATAATCTAACTCTTACTTAACTATGTGTGAATTGTATGTGTAATGTAGGTCTTTAGGCTTGTTTGAGACTATTTTTTGGAATTAATTCTCAACGGTTTTTGTATAAAACATAAGCTAACATTTCCTAAGAGGGGGTGGGTACGCTGTGAGCCATTTATCCTGGGTAAGCAATGAACCACGGTTCATTGTGTACCACATCTAAGTGCTTTGTATAATGCTATATAAAAAGGTGGGGAGTATCATTCTAGTCAACCTCTAAGTGTTCATGTGAGTAGATATAATTAATTGATCACTATTTGTCTAGGTATTTCAGCATGGGACTAAACACGGTAGGAAGGGAAGTTCGTAAAAAAGGGTATAGAAAAACACTTGTCAGGATAAAGCATCCGAAAAGCAGCCAAAGACGAAGATCTATACGTTAAAAACAACAGGAACAATCCGTCGTGTAGACTGAAGCCCCATTATTATGCAAGTAACATTTTTACTGACCAACAAGAAGACATCATAAGCGCGAAATTTTGACATCCGATTAATCGCATTTACAATACAGCAAGTTGTAATCACAATCAGCCTGGCCAATTGGCCAGGCTGATTGCGATAAAAACATAGGTGATTTTATAAATGCTCATAGCAAGTACAAAATGTTTTTTTTTCTTGATAGAGTTTATGCGTAACAAAACTTTTTAAAAGTTTATAATTATTGTTAAAAATTAAGTTTGAAGACTAATTGTGCGGTTCTTATATAACCCGAGACTTAATAAATATGGAAACTTATAAATGCTGTATTTATTTTTCATTTAACTCAAACAATTACGGGTTTTTATACCACCGTGATTCATTGTGTACCACCTGGTTCATTTAATACCACCCCCCCGGTTCTTTGTGTACCCTTAGGAGTACGCTATGAACCATTTCCCTTGTTTTAAAAAAACCTGTATAAATTAGGCAACAACAAATATTTTCCATTTTTTTTAACGCAATTTGGCAGCTTATTAAATAACCTATCTTCTGAGATAAAAATATTTTCTTAGACTGTAACAACGTGCGCGCTAGAGCTCTTCAAACTTTTGGTGGTTCAATGGCTACCACTCTACCCTACACATATTATTTATTAACAGTTTATAAAGCCACAATAGTTCAATAAATAACTTAATCGTTTTATCATCGATATAGGTATATTATTTGAGCCTTCGCAGATAAAAAGGTAGTAGGTAAGGTACCTACCTACTTCAGATACGCTTTTCACGATGTGGATACAACAAGTTCAAAATCTAGCACAAATGGATAGTGAACTATTTACAAATAAATATGTCAAAGACTGAGGGAAACTTTAATAATAAGGGATAGGTATGTTACTCTTACAAAAAAAAATAAACATTCGTTTTATTCATTCTATTACCCATACCTACGTACCTACTCGCTACGGAAGAGGAGATGAGTAAAATAATGTTAATAATAAATCTTTATTGAACTTTTTTTTTTAATGACGCTAAGACGTCATCGCGTATGGAACAAGTTTTCGAAACGTCAAATGTACCTACAGGGCGTTACCTACGAAAAACAACAGCTGTTTAGTTATTTACCTTTTACGCTTCACGTCTCCCTGTCAGCTGACCCTTATTAAGAGAACTAATTCCGGAAAACTTATGTGATTAATATTTTACTTGCATTTCATAGAGAAATCTCGATTTGTCTCGTTCAAAGTTCAAAAATCATTACCTATAAGTATGTACCAATCATCATAAAAAAAATCATTCGTTAAAAAGAATGACGGGGTCAGTGCCTTTAATAGCGTTTTAAATTGTGATTTTTTAACGATGTAGGTAACCCTGAAGATCATTAGATCATGACCAAAATCTAAGATGTTGGTTGACGTTGATTAGTTAAGTTGAAATATAAAGGATATTATCATGTTTTGGTAACACTTGATGAATTAAAATATTAGTCTACTTTGCCCCACCAGCCAGTCCAGCCACCCCACTTGTGGGGCAAAATAGACAAGCCGCAGCGTGCAAGCAAGTATGCATGCAGCATACAAGCAAGCATGCAACTTGCAACATACAGCATGCATGGTTTATATCACGGCTCCAGCACTGCGGGGCTCCGGCGGTTCCACACGAGCTTATAAAAAAAAAAGCTAGCTAGCTAGCTTCTTAATAAAATAGTGTTTGTTTTATTAAATATAAATATGTATGTTAGTCTGTAAGGTATATATGTTATGGGTCTTTGTTACCCGAAATAAAAGTAATATTATTATTATTTATCATTGCAGATGGTTTTCACGCTCACCACTGCAGCTTCGGCTTGCTGGCCGCCTTCTGGCTAGCCTCAACCGCTGCGGCAGATGTGAGAACTACCTGCTTCTCAGCTCGCAGGCCACCTCGCGCCTCCGCTCCTACGCGGGCTTAAATTACACTCTAAGTGTACCTAGGGTAGACCAGACTACGTGGAATCGGTTTTGCAGCGATTCATTTCTATCACTAACATTTGTAGCACAACATCACGACTGTTAAGACAATGTTTAAATATTAATTTAATGTAACAGATGCTTGGGAAAGGGCACTAGAAGAATCACGGGTGGGTTTTAGTCACTAACGTTCATTTTATGATTTCCCATCCAAAAAAAAGACGGCTTAACGTGCTTTCCGAGGCACGGAGGAAACTCGGTATGTTAAGATGGTCACCCATCCACAGACCAACCTTGGCAAGCGTTGCTTAACCTTGAAGATCGATCTGTGCGGCTGTTATTCTTTAGCCACGAGCTCCTCTATGCTATATTTTCTACAACTTCTACTAAATCCTGACAGCAAGCATTTTTCAATTCAAGGGCCTTCAATCCTCCAACGTTTGGCTCCCAAACTGGGGCGGACCGGGACTGCCTTCAAGCAGCTCTTGCCCAATCTAGGGGGACCAAACACCTCCTGCCGGAGGCTGTATGTGGGGATCGTGGGGTCCATGGCCCTTTACGGAGCTGTCGCTAAGAGCCCTCGCGCACGTTTACGCGTTGCGCGTGGAGGCGCTACGCCGGGGTGAAACTCTGCCGTCGCGGCAAATTACTATTTACTTCAAATTATTAAATAAATTACGATCTCACGGAGGTATGGAGACAGCGACTATTGCAATTGCAACCCAGCGGTGGGCACCCCACTATTGCGGCGATAAGTCCCCTCTTTGAGGAATGGTTGGAGAGACGCCCGGCGTCCTCACCTTCCTCCTGATGCAGGTGCTCACCGGACACGACTAAACAGCCGTGGACCGGGAGGTACCTGTTTCGGATTCAACGGGAGGACACGTCCGGGTGTCAATACTGTGTGGATTGCCCGGAGGACACAGTGGAGCATCCTCATCGAGGCAATCGGCGGCTGCGACCTCTCGCGGCCGGCTCTGGTTCAATTCATGGTCTGGAGCGAGGAGGCATGGGAAGCGGTCAGCTCCTTCTGCAAAACAGTAATGCTAGCGAAGGAGGAGGCGAACCGCGTGCGAGAGAGGGAAACCTCACACTCTAGCCGCCGCAACAGAAGAAGACGCCCTAGGCGTCGGGAAACGCAGGGCGATTCCCGGCCACCGAAGGCGCGGTCCTGCGGACGGCGAGCTATGGGTGGCTTGTCGTCCGATAGCAACCAGTCCTGGGTCGAAAGCGCTTCGTGGAGTCTGACACTCCCTTCCGCTCTGCCCAGGAGAAGTCATTAGATGATTTCCCATACAGACAAAAAAAGGCCATCAATCCTGACGTATGTACATAAAAACTTAAGGTATGATAGTAACAAAAAAGAATGAGTACCTTAAAACTCAAAGAAAATTGGCAGGTTATAGAAAATACTTGCAGTCTTTAGTAATGGTAATGGAAAGGTAATGTAAAGGACTGATACAGTGCTTGAGATGATGATGATGCAGTTAATGATAGGCTTGCTTCTTAGTAAATCAACTTACAGCAACGGAGAACCATATCATGTGGAAACAGGTAACTTCTGCCTTCTTGCCCTATAAGGATTAATCCTTACGTATGTTTAAAGAAAGCTAGTAGTTAACTACTCAAGATGCTTTCTTAAAACATACATTTTGTAAATTTTCTTTCCCTACAACACAACATCTTCGGAAAATCGGTAGGCGAAGTCCTTTAGTTCTATTTAAAGGAATGTTATTTATAACCGAAACAATAATATTTTTAATCAAGGACCTAAATTGATTATATTATCGATATTTTAACTCCACTGTCACCTACATAAATCTTATAATAAATATTATAGCTACTTATAAATAATGAATCACTTACAATTAAAGAACGTGAGCGTCAGTACAATAACGACTCCATATGGCTTCATAATAATAGATTTCGATCACGTTCAAACACACTTATGACTCATTTAACTATTATGAAGATGTACACAACTGTTCTGTATAGTTTACGATCGTTAACATCACTTCACATCCTATGAAAAACTTATCACCGACGTACTCGTTAGCTGATAAGCATTGTCAGACGTTACGTTCAAACTGGTAATGTTATGCAAAGAGCCGTCGATGGCCAAGGAGTGTCTACCACTGTATAAACTCCGACCACCAGGGTGATGAACCAATTGCGCAATTAGATACACATCGCTTTACATAAACTTTGGGAACACCTGAACAAACATACCACTGGGACCCCTTTTGATTGGAAACGAAGTTGTTTCAACAAAAATTTTGGAAGATTTTTTTAACAGAAGAAAACATCATAATTCGATATTTTCAAACATACATTTTCGCGCGGTATAGTTTTAAATTCAGGACTTTAGGTTGTGGGTATGGGACACTTGATATCAAGTGAGCTGACGAAGTTACCTATGCGCAAGAGTTGCAAGCTTAGTTAGTGACGGTCGTCAGTCACTCCGCGGCTACTGAAACTGTATGAAGTGCAGGCGTCATGTGCCGGCCGGCCCCCACTATGCCAGGTATCCGTCGTCGGCGCGACCTTGCAGTTTATTATTATGGGTTTACAGACTACAATTTACAATAGAGTGACGAGTCAACGTCAAACGATAGTGAAAACGATAATAATGACGTTAGGCGCCCAGAACGGCGTGTTTTGTAACGGCGGTCTATGCGGGCTAGTTGAAAACATCGACATGCTGAACTTAGCATATGTGTTATTTCCCGATGCAATATCTAATTTTCGTAAATTGACGGATATTTCGCAAACATCCGTCTAAAGGATGACTTCTTAATTCGTATACACAATATGCATAGCTCCACCTACACATCCTACGTTAAGGGTACCCTTGTCATTAGTAGAACCGGGATTTGAGTTTTGCGACACAGTAATAATGTAGGTATGCATAAGTACAATCATGTAGAAAATGCATATTACATCATTATTATTTAGAGATATATGATAATGATAGGTAGTACCTATTATTATCATATATCTACTTAAGATCCTAGAGTCCCCAAATCTTACTTATTTTCTCACTTCCAAAATATGTAAGACAGAGTAGTGTTAGTAAGTACATACCTTTAACATGCATACCTGCTAGTTTGGGCTTACAGGTTTTTTTGGGTTAGGTATATAAAATCCATTTCAGCAAATCTTCATTATTTGCACCTAGTAAGCTTTTAGATTATTACAATGACTTATCAGTTGTTAAAATATTATTTAGATACATTAAGTACCTAAAATATGGCTAATTATATTTAACTGTATTATGTAAAACATACAGGAAAATGCCCGTCTTCCGTAGTTAAAAAAGTGATTGCATGGCATTAGCTCCTATACCTGTAAATCGTCCGTCGTCGGCCCAAGCTAGCAGGCATGCGTATATAGGTACGCATACCTGCTACATTATACACATACTGTACATTTTGTTAGTGATGCAGCTCTGGGATCTTAGACCACAGTTATTAAGTGAATATTCAGGTATGCGGCGGCACTACGTCACCGAGATTTTCAAAGAATTCTAAAACTATATATTTTCGAATTAAAAGATTTTCGCCAAAACATGAGTACCTACCTACCTAGACGAATGGTTACGATTAATTCGGGGACACGAATAAAGTACAAAAGCTATAAGAGTTAGTTGAGTGGACAGTCCCATCCCGACCTAGTAAAGCAATCTGTTATGTTAATTCAGTAACATTCATTCTATTGTTATGTAAATGTTGTTTGGACGAGTCACGGTATCGAGGCAACTTGATAATACGCCAAATAAGTTACGTGGCCATAATGCAGTATCTAACATCTACATACACATATATATATATACATATATATATCATTATATATATATATATATATATGCCAATGCCAAAGGCGGTAAGGCCCTTCAAGACAATTCAATTTTTCAATGACAGCGATTAACGAACAATGCATTTGCATTCTTTGAAACTACTTGTAGCAATTTTCCATCACTATGCAATTTTCCTATAGGTTAACATGATCGCTTCAATAGATAGGTATGCTTTGTTTTCAACATGACGTGTCTACCTAGTTTACTTACAGGCAGCCACGAGTAAAAACTGAAGCTAATTATATGCATAGTTATCGTTTTTACAAAATATTTTCTTGATGATCACATACAGTTGGTATTATCTATTGTAACTTAGTTAAGGGGCAAGACATTGTAGACAAGAGTTTGCGAAGGTTGTTGAATTTCCCCCATGTTGAAGTGAAAACTTCTTTAACTGCGTTGGGCACTTCTTGGCAGGGGAAAAACCTTATGAATTCGCGTCACCGACATGCTGATGATTCGACTCGTGCGTATAAGTGAAATCGAATGGATTTAGTGAAAATTTCAATGTGTATACATATACTGTTTAAATAGTGTTTTTGTTTGTTTATTACTCTAATTCAAACATTATGAAATTTCAAATTTTAATATTAAAGGTTTTTCTTCTATCGACAGTCCCTATAACTGCCAATTTTGTTTTAGTTATGTACACGATTTCATTTTTATGGAGTTCTAGAAAACACATAAAGAACTTTAAAGCAGAGACAGTATTGTTCTGGTGCAGCGTGTGTTAGAGATTGCGAGAGAGCAATCAGAAAATAGCGTACAAGTATGCAATAGCCCTAATGATAAGTCAAAAATTTCAATGGTCAGATAACTTTTGTCCGAAGAAGAGAATAAAGGACAGTTTGACAGCTGTTGGTACAGAATATGCTTGACTTTTGTTATGAAAATACCAAAACCATTATACCTGTAGGTATACCTATAACACTGAAGAAATTCCCTCAATTTCTCATGAATCCCATCAAAAAAATCGAATTCTAAAGAATATTCTTTCGAGTAACACAAGAACTTTCAAAATAACTGACGGAGTTCTGAGGTAAAAACATCGACATTTTTTACAAAAAAATAAAGACAACCAACTTCCAAATGAAAAACACTGCAAAATATAATATAACTTTAACTTCGGAAGTCGGTGTTTTTAGTAGTCCCTTCGTTTTTAACCGACTTCTAAAAAAGGAGGACGTTCTCAATTCGGATGTTTGTATGTTTTTTTTTTTTTTGACCCCAACTTCCTAAATTAAAGTTATTTTGTACACCTTGGTTGGCTGGCATTCTGCTGAACTGGACCTTTTTAGCGCAGTTCGTAGCTGCGCTAACTAAACACACAATTTTATTATTTTAAACTCCTTTTGTTTGTATGTAGGTAAGTACATAATGAGTATCTGAGTGCCAAATAAACTTTAATGAGATTTAGGTGTGTATGAAAGGATCTTAATGCTTGGTGCGATGAAGTTGAAGCATTAATAATTTTGATAAAAAAAAATAAGAATAACATGTATATGGATTTTTCTAAAATACGACTCTTAAAGGGGTGATGAAGTTTTAAAGGGATCAAATCATTACTTGCTTCACTTTATTCAGAAATTCGTATGAACTATCTAAAAGTAGTATAATTGAAGCGGATCTAACGATTTTTTCATAATTAACCTCCAACGGGGTGAAGGGCAATAATTGTGCTGATCCTGATACCACAGAATCAGCAGTAAAAATATACCTAAATTATATATTATGTCGAATAATTTTCAAAAAAGTATAATTTTCTCCCCCGTGGCGGGGCATTGAAATTTCTTTCGCACCTACTGAATCTTGACGGAAATTCGCGGACGATATGCTTACAATGTTATAAACTAGTATAAATAATCAACAGACATGAAAGGGGTATGACGAGACGCCATAGTGATTTAGGCCCTGAGTGCCCACAAGTAACATCGGATGTTAATATTAGTATGCCCCACAAATAATATATTAAAAAACTTGGAGTTTCCAAATTATAAGGATTTTTTAATGTGCCCTACACAAGTATTAAAAAGTTATTGAAAACTCTTCCTACATAACATAAAAGCTAAATTGTTGTTGGTTGTCATTATCAGAATAGGAGAATCGCCAGAGTCAGTATTCATGGTCAAAAACGTCGATTTTAATAGCAAAATACACGCAGCGAATCACTCACTATGATGCAAATGCAAACAAATGTGTGTGCTACCCAACTCTAGTGACAATTCTAATATTACATTTGATTTGACAATGACAATGACATTTCTAATATTGTCAACTGACAAGTTTTAGTGTTGCCATTGCACAAAGTATCGATCGGTGCATTATGTAATAATAATAATATCATTATATTATATTTTGTTAGTTGATTACAAATCTAAATATATTAACATAAAATGCATTGGGACTTCTATAAACAAAAGAACGAATAAATAAAGTACAAATATGTGTAAATGTTTTGCAACAAATCTTTATTTTGTAGTTTTTAAATTGGCAACCTAGCAAATGTCTGTTTATTTCGTTGTATCGTTTCAATATTTATTTTTTATTAAAAATTGTTGCTAACTTGTATCGCGTCGTGAATAGAAGAGTTAATTACGTAAAATTTACATATTTTTTTGTAGTAAATTAAATTTCTTGGGCATTGCAGGAGCCTAAAATCGGCATTCCCCTTTCAGCAATCTCGGAAGATATTAACCCACTTCAAAAAAGGAGGAGATTCTCATTTCGACTTTTTTTTTCATCCAAACAAAAAAAAAGAAGAATCATCCAAATCGGCGATTTTACGACAGTTGACGAAATATCTCGGTCAATATAAAAAAGGCAGTCGAATTGAGAACCTCCTTTGTAGAAGTCATT
The DNA here is from genome assembly GCA_905332915.2 of Hecatera dysodea. Classification (NCBI taxonomy): domain Eukaryota; kingdom Metazoa; phylum Arthropoda; class Insecta; order Lepidoptera; family Noctuidae; genus Hecatera; species Hecatera dysodea. The sequence goes on from HG995294.1 coordinate 15,447,595, forward strand.
TAAAATTAGAATAAAATTGAAAACCGCATCCTTTTTTTGTTTGGTAATCGGCTAAAACATGTCAATCGACTAAAACTTTTAAAAAAATCAGTCTTCAAACAGTAAAAATTAATTATAGTAATGCAGTTGTCGAGTAATTACTAAATTTCCGGGTTTTAAGTTATTCTGCCTTAACATTAGTGATTCTGAATCGCAAAGATTGTCGCAACCTATGTTTAAGTTTTTATGCCATGTTAATCACAAATCACGACAGCAGCATGATAAATTATAACGTCCCTCAAAGTCACACACACAATTATTTATACATTTTATTTTCTTGCACATATTATTATGCACAACAAAAATTAAATACCGTGATCTAGTATTTCAACACTTATTGTTAAAGATTTGGACTTTATCTTTATATGATAAGGTTCAGTGTTGCTTGCTTATTAGTTGAGGACAGTTGACACTTGCAATTTACACATGTATGTTTTCTACCTAGTTACAGTCTGACCCTGTATTTTTTCTTATCTGTAGCCTGTAGGGCAAATTATGTAGATCACGACCAATAGATACGATCATGTATGGCATATTTATGTGGTTTTCTGAAAACATATTTTTAACATTATGGAGACCTGAATAAGTGAGTTTATTTAGTCTAACAAGAAATCAACAGTAAGACAACTAATATTAGAAGAACTGAAATACACTACCAAATAGACACAACTATCATCATATATATACATAGTATAAAACAAAGTCGCTTCCTGCTGTCTGTCCCTATGTATGCTTAGATCTTTAAAACTACGTAACGGATTTTGATGCGGTTTTTTTTAATAAATAGAGTGATTCAAGAGGAAGGTTTATATGTATACTACATGCATAATATAGCAGAGATTTAATATCAACATTGCACCCGTGCGAAGCCGGGGCGGGTCGCTAGTCTAAAATAAGAAATGCATCATTTCTTTCAAAGCATATATTCATAATCACGCGATATGCTTGAAGATTTCCAATTTTTATAATACATATTGTGCTCACGAATTTTCCACAAACTTGTGCTTTGCTTTGCTTTGTTTATAATACTTCATACACTCCAGCTGCGAACATAAAAGGCTGTCTATATAAAATAAACTTCAGGTACTTCGAACAATACTTTGGTTGAATTTCAAACAACGTGTAAGTCGATTAGATTCCTTAATTTAAACTGGATTAACATGGTTAGCTTTTTATCTTTGACAATTTTTCTATTCTAGACTTAACTTTAATATATCTATTGTAATTATGAACAGAATTTGATGCTCCAATAATACCTGATAATATAATAATAATAATACAGCCTCCGGTAAACATTTATATCACTGCAATTGCATGTGCACTGATGCATTACATTTAAACAATGTGTCCAAAAATATCAAATATCTCCTTACTTTTGGCAATAACATATTGAGTACACTACTGTCAACCATTTGTAAATACTTGTCGTTACTTATCATTATCGTTAATATAGAATTTCATGATATTTTATGACATACTGAATATCTCACAACCCATATTCTCTACTGTGTTATTCGTAGACATAAACTATGTTAGCAATATAATTTAATAACGTATTTAAATCAACAACAAAAATAGAGTAAAATAATAACGAATAGCTTTCACAAAAATAATGAAAAAAGCGATATAATAAGATTTACCGTAATCAGGTACGCGAAAAAAGAAAATATTTGGCTTCAGTAAGCTGACTGTGTTTTGTATGGCAACACTGTTGACTCGACGTCCTACAGACTGCCTGTGAAAGTTCGCTCGTCATCTAAAACTATGATTTGAAATTGAAGTGTTAAGTAATTTGATTTAATTTCCATTATATGCTGCGGGCATTTAAAATATTTGAATTACAAATATTTTAAAGTACCCCAGCTAAACCATAAAACATGTAATTAAACTGTATAAATAAAAATAATAATACACTATTTGGTTGTGCGTCAAGTTAACTGAATCGATAAGGATTTTCGTTTGTGCGTTTCAATCTTATTCATGAGATCTGTTTGATAGCCATACTTGATGGCTCAGACTTGATGGCTAGACTGTTGTGTGTGCAACAAATTGTGCGTTAATTTTGGTATTCACAAACTTCCACAAGAATCTGTAGGAACGATATTACCGTGTATGGCTACAAAATCGACTAAAACTAGTTGGTGGGTATGCGGTCTCTCAGGTAGGAGAGTATGGACGCGGTGCCCTTGGCCAGGATGGCGTGGCGCGGTTGGCGGAAACAGTTGCCCATCAGCTCCAGGCTCCTGGAACAATGGAACTGTTCTACAACTGCTGCTTATTACAACTGTTGTACAAATACAAAGTGTGTGCGTATATATATATGTGTGTCTATTTTAATTTTATTTTTAAATTTGAAGTCATTGTACCATTAATAGATTTTTTGTTGCTTACTTTTCTTTTTAATTTTAATGTGATTATTTGTATTTTTTTGTCAATATTATAATAGCTAGTAATAAGCCAGTGTTATTTTGCTCACTTGAATGTTGGTCGACCTATTATTGGCGACTGTATAAGTCTGATGCTTTTGCTAATATTATACATATGTAATGCTGTATACAGAAGCTGTTGGTTTGCCTTTAATAAATAAATAGACAAACTGTTCATGGTACACTAATATATTCTACGTGGCTTAAAGCTTTATTGGCTGATCTTCATGGTAAAGCAAGTCGGAGTCGGTTCCGTGCACCAGCTTCTGACGTATTATAATTTCTCATCTAGGTCTGTGTGAAGTAACCCTTTGTATTTGTACAATCTTGTGCGTCATAATCACTTAAATCAATAGAACACTGTTTTTTGAAACCCACGTGATTGATTGTTTGTCTTTTAAGACCTTTTACATATTGTGAATTTCGGAAATTATCCCAAGGGAACATAATCCTGGGGTAAAAAGTATCCTACGTGTTATTCCAGACTATGATCTATATCTGTGCCAAATTTAATCAAGATCCATTCAGTAGTTTTTGCCTGAAAGAGTAACAAACATCCATCCATACTTACAAACTTTCGCGTTTATAATATTAGTAAGATTATTGTTTTATACATTGTATTTACAATATTAATAAGTTTTTTTTTTTAATTGGAAATAGTTACGGTTAAGAGCTCTTTTGATCGTGGGGAAATTGTCAGACAAACAGTAAACGTCAATATGTCTAAAAAAGGCGAAAATTTATCATTAAACTATTGCTGACTAAAACGCCGCAATAGTCCTTTAACTAGGTAACTATTTAAGACGGTCCGATAGGTTCTGAATAAAGAGCTCGATACGTATTATGGAAATTTTAACTAATTCGACATTTGACGAATTCCGAGGTTTAGGGCATGTATGCCTTGGTACGTCAGCCGCAGAGTAAAGGACCCACGCTTTTACAGTCGCTTTCAATGTCAGACTGTCCATCACGATAAATATCTTAATTTTCCTTCTGCCAAACCAAAAGGTATCCTTAAAAAGTGCCCCAAATTTGTCTTACCCACTATCAATTTACAATCTCAGCGATGTCTATTTTTGAATCTGCCGCCTCTTGGGAGCCTCACTAAGCAAAATTACGCGACGGCATCCCATGCATTCTTCTTACCAACAATAGGGTAGTTGATTAAAAAAATCTAATTAGTCCGTCAGTCAGAGTTCCAAAAATATTGGACACGTATTTTTTCTTTTTGCACGTAATCAAAAAACGAAGACGATACAGTGCGTTGAAAACTCGTGTGACGTCACTACGTGCTCCAATTTGAAGCACGCCATGACGTCACAAGCCCCGCTCCTGATCTTTGATGCTTTTTTTCTTCGTTATTTTTTATAGATTTGAAAAAGCAAAAAATACGTGTCCAATATTTTTCGATAATCTAACCGACGGACTAAATAGAATAATTTTATTCCCTCAGGAAACTTCCCTATTGTTTAAATCATGATAATTTGATCTCTACCGGCAACCCCGAAATTACAAACCGTTTCCAGATAAGTTATGACTATTCAGCCGAATTCAGTCAATAGCTGAATTCGTCGGAACGTCGCGAGTAATGTCCAAGATAAACTACTAAAGTAAACCTCACCTCAGATGTGTGAAGTGGCCCAACTCGGGCGGCACAGTGAAGATACTGTTATTGGTGAGGTCCAGCACGGCCAGATTCTTCATCTTGGCAAGAGCATCGGACGACACGTTGATTTCGTCTATCTTGTTCTCAGCTGCTAGCAGTATTTCCAGGTTCTCCAGGTCGTAAACACACCGCGGTATTTTTGTGAATCTGAACAAGAAATAGGGATAAGGCGAATTGTATCATTAGCTTCAAAGTTAGCTAAAGCTCTATTACCATAACTTTAGGTAGGTAAACATAAATTTCATTAGAGACTAGCTGCTGCCCGCGACTTCGTCCCCGTGGAATCCCCGATTTTAAAACATTCTTTATCGCTGCTCCGCTCCTATTGGCTTAAGCGTGATGATATATAGCCTAAAGCCTTCCTCGATAAATGGTCTATTCAACCCAAAAAGAATTTTTCAATTCGAACCAGTAGTTCCTGAGATTAGCGCGTTCAAACAAACAAACAAACAAACTCTTCAGCTTTATAATATTAGTATAGATAAGACAAGATTTTCACCACAGTGTGGCGTTGCACTGAATGTTTATCCAGGGCGTCGCCATGCATTTGATTGACGACATTTCGCATGCATGCATGAAACCCGCTATTGAATACTGTATAAGATGTAAGAACGTTGAAAAAACGTGATTTTGTAAGTGTGTACTCACTTATTATTAGAAATGACTAGTTCCCTCAAGCGTTTCAAGTCGCCTAGCTCGGGCGGCAAGTCCATGAGGAGGTTCTTGCCCAGGTCGAAGTACTGCAGATGCTTACAGCAGCTGATCTCCGAAGGAACGCTGGTCATATTGTTAGACGACAGCACCAGCGAAGTCAACGAATCGCTTAGCCGCACGATGCTGTAAAAGAAGGAGCATTTAATTCATATTCATTTCATTGCGGCCCGTTAAAACATTACGCATTGATTGGTCAATGACAAGCAACGTTTCTGAGGTCAGCCCATGGATAAATTAATATTAACTTCCCGAGTTCCTCCGCGTAAACACGCGATCCTTTCGCTCATTTTTACGGCAAACGCGTGTTGTCGCGCAGACCGGCAGACACCAGAAAACCGGAAGGCGCACCCGTATTTGCCGAATAAATTAACGCAACAATCGCGTATTCGTCCAATGATCGCAGTGGTTTAGGACGACGGATTCCGCTATCATGCGCAAAAAAGTGGCATCAGTGATGCGCAGAGTGAGGGGAAGCAGCAATAGCATTCTGAAAGTTTTTTCAGATAGGTTAGAAGGGCCTACAGTGGATAGGTTTATCAAGCTACATGTCAGACATGGCACTTGATAAATCTTCCTAGTTCTGTCTGTGTTGTTTAGTTCTTTCTAGTTGGATGCTGTCTTTTTGTTGTTGTAGTCATGTGTGTCTAAGTGTTAATAACATAGTTTTTTAAAGTTTTTTGTTAATACTAATACGCTATGGGCCTTCGACGCCTGAAAATAAACGATTTTTTTTTTAAAGGCATGTGGTTGAGAACAGTCTGGTAACAGCATAATGTTGCGATACTAACCCGGCGGGTACCGCGCTGAGCTTGTTCTTGGACAAGTCGACGGTGTGCACGTCGACGTCGGCCGCCGCGCCGAACACGTGCTCGGGCACGTGCGCCAGCTCGCGGCACGGCATCATCAGCGCTTGACTTTTCTTTAGTGTGTACCTGGCTTAGAGAAAATTGTATGACAACCAATGCTTGAGGAGTATACGAGTGGTGACTAATTCACTTCAGAAGCTTCAAAAATGGACTCTAACACCAAATGGCTAAATTGAAATAAATGCTTTGCGTTTTGAGTTGAAAAACTGTCGTGTGATGGGTCACACTCACTTATCAGGCCACTCGTCGGGAGTGAACCTGGTCTCGCTGACGACCTCGTCCGTGATGCGCTCGCGCAGGAACTTCATCATGCGCTCCGTGCCGCCGCGGATGACGTCCTGGCGCACGAACGACAGCTTGTTGCCTTCCATGTTGATGCTCTGCAGCTGGGACAGCAGCCCGAGGTTCCGCGGTAACCTACGAAGAAGATTCACTTTTGTTTTTGTACGTTGTACACTTCAAACACGAAGTAGTGATCTACATAGTTAGCTTATACGTTTACTTAAATTATACCTTTAGTATATAGGTGTACTCGATGGAAAAAACCTAATGAGAGCTATTTAATTACAATATTAATTAAAGGTGAAATCATCAAAAAGAACTTCTAACGGCGCTTGAAACACGTAGCATACTTAGATTGGCCTTACAGTTGGTTGTTTGCTGTATTGGTGATTTTACTTTTTACTTTAAAATCAGCATTATTTTTTACGCCATGCCCCATGAACATATTGACCGAGCGTAAGAGATGGTAACTTTAGCCGAAGCGGGATAGATTCTTTAGGTAGAATTAAACTCACTTATTCAAATTGTTGTTAGTGAGCTCAAGCCTTTTCAGCTTCTGCAAGAGTGATATGTTCTCGGGCAGCACTTCCACTTTGTTGTCTCTGATGTTCAACACGCTCAAGTGCTGCATCTGATCGCAAAACTCGTCTGTGATTTCCTGAAAAAAAAAAAGATGGAAACTTCTTATAGATGTTATTCAATGCGTGATGGGCCCCAGTATCTACCAATGTGATGCCGTAAATATATGATGTTAGGAAACCCCATATTACTAAAAATACAGACATACGTATTCATTCGATTTCTCTCACTGTAAACCTTCTTGTGTAGTTCTAAAGTTGTATGTATATTATATCGGTGTTTTAGTAGTGTGAGCTGACCCTTATTCTTGAAAATCAAAAGTCATGCCACAACCATATTGTTCCAGCAACAAGTTTTTGTGTAGTTGACAATATTACATACAATATAGTGATGGTGATGTGTATGGGATTTTTCCCAAAAACCCAAAATAGGGTTGTCTACATTATGTGACGCCAAATATAATGTTTACCACAAACGCGGGTAATGACGGTTCAGAATTAAAGCTCTAGTTACCTTTATATAATTGTTAGCAATATATAATTCTTTGAGGGCGGAACATCCATAAAAGTCGGGTAGTTTTTCAATGTCGTTATGATTTGCGTCCAATATTTCCATTTTTCTCAGTTCTCCAAGTGGCGGTAACTTTTTCAGGTTATTGTTGCTAATATTCATTTTCTTCAAATCTGAAAGCAATTACTTACACTGTGTATAGTGTTACAATAACTATGTTCTGATTTGGTTTTCACCAAACATTATCACAATGTACATATTTTATTGTATTACAAATAAAAAAAATACATCCGACTTCTAAATAAAGAAAGCACTAAAAAAGTAGTTTTTTGCCCCATCCCACCCCATCACAGCGTGCCATAGCTGTTGTAAATATATTAGGTTGGGGAAAGTCTTTTCGCATTATAGCATGTATGAACTTGTAATAAAATCTCTTTGGCTATACTATTTGTATCTGGCTGGTTTTGGTATCATTGAAAGTTTAAATTTTAAAGAACATCAATTCAAATTAGGAAAATGTGTGATTATCATTTGTTTTTCGTACCGTCAAAATGAGTAAATCTAATGAAGAAATTCGATAAATTTTAAAATGTTACTATTTAAAAGGTAAAAATGAAACGCAAGCCGCGAAAAGCGATGTTTATGGACCTAGTGCAGTGTCTGTGAGAGTAGCACAAACGTCAAAGATGCACGTCGCTCTGGTCGCCATATTACGGATAAAATGGATGCCATTTTTGAAAAAGTGGAGCAAGGTATCAGTACCTATTTACGACGCAGCTGAAGAACTGGGAATTGACCACAAAACAGTTTTAGCGCATTTGAAAAAAAACTGGGTACACAAAAAACCTCGATATTTGGGTACCTCACGAGCTCACTGAAAGAAACCTAATGAACTGTGTACACATTTTATTTAGTAATTGCTTAGGGCATCACATCTAGGGAGGCACCATAAATAGCACTGAAAAATATTTGCTAGCACATGAAAAGCGTACGGGTTTTGCAGACAGTCTTGTCTGAGAGACCCGTGCATTTTTTCGACGGGAAATAAATTTCTTAGGGCATCGTGCAGAGCGAGTAGTCTTAACCTGGCACTGTGCACAGCAAAACGCTTAATGTCTTCTCCTAAAGTGCAATTATTTTCACATTGATGTTTCTTACTTAAAGTGAAGATGTCTCCATAACATTCAAGTCATAGGTCAAGCGACAAACACCCACCATAACACTTATTTCTTCAAACAAAAAAAACCATACTATGATTTAACAACTCACACTAATTTCAACCTTGACTCTGTGACGATTAAGTCCATTTCTGAATGTCAAATCCATTCAAGAAAAATGGAATTTGAGCTATTTGTAATAGTTATAAGGTTTATATTGTTGTGTACCAACCAGTACTGTTGACCCACACAAGTCATTGATATGCACATTTTTCTGCATAATAACACCATATCCATGTTACATAATTCACTTTCATTTTTTTGTTATATAACAACTTATCAATCTTGCTGCTATTAAGATAGCACCAGACATTAGTAAAACCTAGATTATTACAGCAAAATATGCTTTAATGAAGTCAATATAAAATGATTACCTCGAAGGTTAACAATATCTGGGGGCAACTCTTGAAGCTCATTGTGCGATAAATTAATTTCCACTAGCCGTACCAAGTACCCCATTCCAGGAGGAAGAATTTTCAATTTATTGTGCGATAAGTCCTGGAAAGAAAAATATAATAATAATAATATATTTGTTGCATGTCTGGTACTGTATGGTGTTTATGCAGATGACCTGCAGTTGTATTGTCAAGGTCAATAAAATACCTGACAACTTCGACAAATTAAATAGGGACTTAATAGCCATTAAAACCTAGTCTTTAAGTAAGCTTTGTTGCCTAACGCAGCATTATGTAATTTTTGTATGGTGCACAATATACAATATTTGTACTTTAGGCTCTATTATATAAAACAGTTGGTTTTTCTGACCTCTTTCTACAAGTAGCTTAATGTCCATCAACTTCTTTGAGGTTCAAACTTTTATAAAAAAAATATATATATATTTCAGACAACTCATTTGTTTCTTACCAAAAAGTTCAGCATAACAAGATCTCCAAAGTCTGGTTCTATTTTCGAAAGTTCATTGTGAGAAATATTCAGCCAGCGCAACTCCGTCAACTTGTAGAATTCTTTTGGAAGTGTTACCAGTCTATTGTGAGATAAACTCAGATTCATAAGACTCTTTAGTTCACCAAACTCTGGTGGTAGACTTGATATGGCATTGTCATGAAGCTGGAAGTAAAAATTACTAACAATGTTCTAGATGCAATATACTTTTAATCTCAATCTTCAAGAGACTAGCATAAAAATACATCAAATAGAATGTATTCTAGCTCATTAAATATTTTAATAACTCACAAATAGTTTACTTTAGAAATCTCACAGCTATGTGAAAGATTTATGAACATTTTAGATCCATGCGGATCTAAAATTTTAGAACCAAAGCATTAGGAAATTAAATTAAATTGGCATCTGTGTGGTAGCTAGTATCTGAATACACATTTGATAAACAGAAAATTCCATTAAGAATTGATTATATAAAATGTAATATAATGGCAGTTGTCCTGCTCACCTTGAGGTTGACTAGGTGTTGCAGAAACTTGACATTGCCTGATATCACTTTTATAGCATTGGAGCTGAGGTCAAGGGTCTTCAGTGGCTCGGCTGTCCACCACTTGTTAGAATCATTTCTTGTGAAGTCAACCTCCTTGGCTTCATCCAACACCAACTCGTCAATTTTCCAAACATTGTCTGGCACTAAAACAGTAGTTTTTTTTAAGAAAGTGTTGCAACTATGAGATTGTTTTCTTCGTCCGCATCGACCTTAATTATGATTTTCTGAGAGATTTATTTGAACACAATGAACTTTCTAATTTGCTCCATAGTTCTGTGTTAAAAACTGCAAAAAAAGCTGTTTATTTAATTCTACACACCTGAATTATGTATAGCATATTATGTAAAGTACTTAAATTGTTTGATTAAATCAGAAACATTTTGCATAACATTGAGCGTCAGTAAAACCAGACATTGTAAAATACATCAGCTTGTTTGATTAAGCCGCAAATTTTTATGTTACACACCTAAATTTGTCAATAACAATACATGTAATAAATAATTCTGTCTCACCTGACCCCAGTCCCCTGTTGCATAAACTGAGTTGTCCGGTCCTCTTCGCAGATTTAATCAAACCAATAGATAATTCATTTTCGTCTGCTTTTTTGTCTTGAAGGTGAAAAACAGATTTGTTACAAACTTTTATTCGGGATTTCGAATGTGGTCTATTAGACATTATGGGCTTTATTAAAGGAGTGCGCTGTATTTTATTGTTGAACTACTGAAGCGATATCATCATTGTTTTTGTTGAAGTCCTAATAAACTTGTGTGCACATTGAAAAAACGCTGATTGGAATTTCATCCGTTTATTTTTCAGAAGCACCTGAATGATGGTATTTTCGACATTTTCACTACGTAAACTTATGGCAATTGATCAACGGGCCCACAGAGTAGATTTTAAACGCATGATTTTATTGTCATGCAAAATTTCGTCATTGTTCAAATTCACTATTAATAATTTTAAGTAGTTTTTGTTGCTTTTTTTTCCCAATGTAAACGCCGCATAAGAATTCAATGTGACATTTATAAGGACAGATTATAAATATGAGCACAGATAATACAAAGTAGAATTATTGTTATTTATTTATTGTTTGTTATAATAAATGTAGAAAAAAACAGTCTCATCGCCATTCTCACTAAGCGTTACTTCACTGTAGTTAGAAACTTATAGGTAAATAGGCGTACCCTGGGGCAGTCAAACCTTTCTTGTTGCCTGGATAGTACGATCTTTTTTCTTTGTACGTAACAATCGGCAGGCATTCTATACTTTCAAGTCTAAGTAATTGCTTGGATATGAAAATAATGGTCATAAATAAAATAATACTTGTTAGGTACCTACTTCTGTTCATCTGACTGAATTTTGCGTTAAAGGAAGTTAATGAATGGAAGTAACCTACCTTTTTTCTGGATGGGGGACTTGATAATATCAAATACTTCTCCCGCTCTGGGCGGAGCGGAAGGGAGTGCCAGATTCTTACTGACTAAAACCCATCCGCGATCCTTCTAGTGCTCTTTGCGTTGGCTCTTTCGAACAAATTCTTCAACCCTAGATGGAAGTAGGTACCTACCTGCTTTAGGTACTACTTTTAGTAGGTAAGGCACTTCCATTCATTAAATTTCTTGTTAAAGTCTATTAACAATTAATTATCTTCTACCTACCATTACAACATGAAAACTCATACATTACTTACTATGAAAAGACTCTAGCGAAGTTGGCGAATCCTTTATATCGTAACGGTTTTGCTTACAAATTTTAATATTTTCTACTTCATTATTCGACCTACATATAGGTGCCATTTTTTTAATCGCACACTTGTTCATGAATAGGTTGTACCTATAAACTACTATTTCATAATATTGCTAAACACTGGAATTCTGGAAATAGAAATTCATTTGAGTATATTTAATTACTTATTTATTGATACTGTCATAAATAAAATAATAATGAAGTCACATTTTACTTTTTACTTTTCATATAAAAGATATAAAACCAGTGCTTTGCTGGATATACATAATATTATACGGTATGGAACAAAAAGGTTGAGTAGGTAGCTGATAACGCCATGCTCTCTCGCTACACCATACATATTTCTTATCATAATTTCTTGTCTTAAATCTAACAGAGCCTTATACAGAAAGCTGCTAAAGCCAAGATAACAATACTGGTGGAGGAACTAGTGAGTAATCTCGCTAAATTAGAATGAACACCGTCAGCTCTTGTATTTGGGTCTTGTATGAAGGGTGCTAGCTTATCGTGGACCTCCTTTTTTTCTAGCAGAGCACTCGCTTCGTTGCTTCGCCAGTAGAGAGTTGCGAGGGTTGCTAGACACTGGAACATGAAATAAATACTAAACTAAGTATTCAATCAGTGTGTAGCTGTGTAGGCATGTTTTTTTTTTTTATGTGACCATTCGCAATTCGGCACACTAAGGATGGTTACTATCCTGTGGTGAAAAATGTGTAGGCATGTATACCTAAGTAGATCTATTAATTAGCGAGTTGCCAAAATCAGAACTAATGCTACTACTACTGTTTTTATCCCCCGATGTAAAAAGAGGGGTGTTACAAGTTTTACGTATCTGTCTGTCTATTTGTCTGTTTCTGTTTGTCTGTCTGTCTGTGACTTCGTAGCTCGCGAACGGATGAAGCGATTTCAATTTAGTTTTTTTTTTGTATGAAAGGTGAGTTACGAGCAAGTGAGACATGTTTGATGAACATCGGTTGAGCCGTTTAAAAGTTGTGGGGGGTGAAAGCGGGGAAGAATAACTGAATGTCTGCAAATATACTCGAGTGGGGTCTCAAATGAAAGCGCACTGAAAGAGAATACTGATGATGACTTAATCGAAAGTGTTCTTATAAGTATGTAAGTACCTATAAAAAGTAATAAAATAAAAATTAAATTAAAAAAAAAACCCCGACACAAAAACCTAAGTTCCCTATAAAAAGTAAAATATAATAAAAAAAAACTCAATCATATAGTACCTAAGTGATATAGACTCCTTAATTGCTTCTTTAGTCTATACTTATTGGCAAGTTATATTTCTTCTGTCGAATTTTAAGCATAATAAAACCTAGTATATTATATCGGTTTTGTCTGTTATATCACTAAGTATGTATTATGTAATAATTCTAAAAAAATACGTCGCGTTGGGGGACCGCGCTGCTTAAGTAATAGACTATTAATTTGTAATTAAATCGTTAGGTTTGGAGCGGTCTATTTTTTTTTAGAATTGTTAATACATACTTAGGTACTTTAAAATTGAGTTTTTTTTAAATATTTTTTACTTTTTAAAGGGAACTTAGGTTTTTGTGTCGAGGGTTTTTACATTTTTTTAATACAAGTTCCCATGACAAATTCACACTCTTACCACCCTTTTTTTTAACGGGGGAATCCCCAACCTCATGGATGTCCTCCACCCTGGGGCGGGCGCAGGGGTCTGTCAGACTCTTACTGACTAAAAACACCCCGGTGCGGTGTTCCGTCTCTCAAAACAACAAACTGACTCACGTAGCCAACATTGCTAAACCTGACGGAGTAGTTCATTATCATTTTTGGGAGGAACATTTTTGGTCAACGTGTTTTGACATTTCGAAAATGGTGTTCAAACTTACTTTGAGTTTAAGTCCGTTACTTTTAAAATATTGCTCCGTAAGTATAAAATTTAATAGCAGCGAGGTGGTTTCGAAGTCTTCATAAGACCTATAAATTGATGGCATCACTGCTGTTGTTGGTGCTGGCTCCCCGTTGATGTACCACGAGAGTCTACTGGACGGTCGAGACCGGCCAGAAGTGCAGTTAACCTGAACGCGGTCCCCGAGACGATATCGTAATCGTAGTCCTGACAGGACTGGTCCATGGTCCGGGAGGACTAGAAATAGAGGAAAAAATAGATTTACTTATAAGCTTCTTGCCAAGTCATTTTGAGTGATTATAAAAACGAGCTACGGAATGGAACCTTCACAAACTACATTCTGTTGTAGGTAGTACAAAAACTTCGCTGGTAAGAAAACATGGACTTACCGACGACGTACAAATCTGCATGTTCGGAAACGGTCGGGAATAGTGGCCCTTCGCCGGAAACTTCACAGCGGTATCGTCCGCCTGTCTCGGGCACTGCGGCTGACAGCACCAGGCTCGAGCCGGACGAGTCGGATTGCTACGTATGACAATCACAATTTGAATGTGATATAAACTGGACAGCTATGGAGATTAAAGGCCATAGGAATATTAAACATGTTCGGTATTTCGTAGAGTTAGAATTTCATCCTTTGTGATACATCTTGAAATAGAAAAATGTCTATCAGAAGCGACTGACCTCGACATCCACCCCAGGCAGCGGGAACTTCCTGCGCGGCTCGTGGTCGCGCGGCACGTGGCGGAAGAACTCCTTGCCGTCCTTGTACCACTTGACGGAGTACAGCACGTCGGCCGGGCCCAGCGCCCAGCGGCACGACAGCGCGGCGCGCGTGCCCAGCGCTACGTGTGCCGGCACGCGCAGCTCCAGGAGCTCCAGGGGTAGTATGCTATCTGGGTGATGTAATAGACATAGATTTAAAAGTTAAACGTAACTGCTCCAACGTCATGATACTAATCACAAAGTTGCTTTTTCTATATTTTTTATTAAGGTTTCATTGCCACTGCCGGTCAAAGGCGCATGCGCTTTGAATGATAGCCGATGTTCTCACAGTCAGTGGCGGCCTTAGGGCAAGCAGGGCAAGCCGGGCAGCCTGGGGCCTCGCTCTGTCAGGGGCCTCGCACAACCCGATTTTAAAGTACTTTACGTTTAATAAAACGTTACAAATATTGGTAATAAAATTAAGTTATTTCATAGTAAATTAGATTTGATGGGAGTGAGATGAGAGACAAGATTGGCTTTCTGATTTGCAATTTTTTCATTTGAAAATTTCCTAGGTCACTGTGATTTTATTTAAAAAACATATAAGTACTTATATTAAAATTCCCAAAAAATCAGAAATACTTATTCATTCATTTTAAGGGCCTCATAAACCAATGCAACTATGTGTCCTGTCGGATGCATACAGGTTGGAATGCGGAGTGAGGCAGGGGGGACTCAGCTCACCCAAGCTTTTCAACCTGTATGTAAACCAATTGATCAGGGCCCCAAGTCTGCTATTACAATAGTCTCAGAATGGTCTGTCATTGATTTCATAATGGTTGATTTTTACAAGTTTGGTAATCTACTAATATAAAAGTGTCACTATGACTTTCCAATGGTCAACCACTGACACTCCATTGAAAGAAATGGCATAGAAGGGTAATCTCGTACACAATCAATTACAAATGAATTACAGAAATATGCGGTAATCTGATAAAATTTTGACAGTTCCTTTGATCAGTGACCTACCATTAGAACGTCATTGTGAAGTCATTGCTTTTAATAGCTCGGTTATCAAAAAGTATTACAAGACCATTGACCGACCACTGATCGAGCATTTTGAATTTAGCAGATTACGAATTTTTAGCAAAATGACAATGGAATCGTGTTGGAATGACAAATTTATAAAAATAGCAGACTTGGGGCTCTGTGAGCTCATGTAAGGACTATGCGGTGGCACGGCCTCAGGTACAATGCAACCAAGAGTGAACTTCTGGTTTTTAAGGCGGGTAACAAAACCTACGACACAGTCTCGCCTGTCACCCTGGGGGGCGCTCCACTTTCCAGAGTGACGCAGTTCAAGTACCTCAGGCATTGGGTCACAGATAGTCTGTCCGACGACTTGGACCTGGAGAGGAAACGCAGAGCATTGGCGGTTCGATGTAACGTGCTGGCCCGTAGGTTTGCACGAATGCACGATGTACAAAAGAGGTAAAAGTCACACTCTTTAGGGCGTACTGCCAATCTACGAGTATGTACATATACGTGCGCCCTATGCGTCGGTTATACAAAAAGCTCGTACAATGCTCTGCGTGTCCAATATAATAACGCCTTCAGAGTAATGTTAGGGCTACCGCGCTTTGCAGTGCGTCGGGGATAGGGCAATAATATCGGAAGATTTTCAATTCCGATACTGATTTCCGATATTAGATCTCAATATCGGAATTCCGATATTAATATCGGAATTTCGTAATTTTGCATATTTTAATTGCAAGTTCCGGATTAGGCTGAATGGAGTAGAATTTGGTGTAGGTACCAATGTAAATGTATTTTTGTACTGTATTTATTCAATCACATATTTCTCAGTCTTTTCCTATGCTTATTACTAACTAGCTGACCCGCGCAAAACCGTCTGCGTCACATAAGAGAGAAAAAAAAACCGTTTTTGTAACATTTTGCATTGATGCTTCGCTCCTATGTAAGTATCGTAGCGTGATGTTACATAGCTGTTAACGCCAATTTAACATTTATAAGGATATCCACAATCCATGATTAAGTTAGTTGCCAATAAACCTCGTAAAGAACAAGACGCATTTCATTTTAAAATACATTGACACAGTGCAGACTAAAGTCAACCTTATCACCTCAACATATGGTCGAATACGAGCCGGATCGAACCTCGTTAAACATTGACGGAGTGTCGTCGTGAGAACAAAAGAACCGCATTCCATAGATAGATAAGGGACCACCTGGTGTTGTTTTGCACGGATTTCTTAGAACTGGTCAATTAGTGTGCCTACAAAGTGTATCGGTGTATCTTTTGAACATTAATAACTTAGCAAATAGACAGTAATTTTTGAAGATTCTTGTGATTACACGTAAACAATGACGAGTCAAGCAGATCAAGCGTTAAGTGTACTAGAAGATTTGGCGTCAATACTCAAGAAGACTCAAATAAATCTTAAAAAGTGCCCAAAAGAACGATTGTCAAAACCTGGATATTTACAAACTCGTATTCAAACGATTGAAGAATACTGGGTAGCCTTTAAGAAAGCACATCATGATCTATTGAAAAGTACAACTCGGGAACAACGTGGAATTATTCCGTACTACGTGAACGAAGAATTCCTCCTTCATGAAGACTTATACCTATGTATGTTAGGGGATCTTAGGGAGATGTTGGCTTCCTGTACTTCGAAGACGACTGACCAACCTTCGTGCAGCAATACGTCGTGTGATGAAAAATTACGAATAAAAGTGATCCTACCTAATATACAACTCCCTCCGTTTTCCGGTAACTACGAAGAATGGCCTACATTTAAGGACATGTATGTTTCATTGATTCATGAACGCAGTACATTAAGTGAAGTTGAGAAATTACACTATTTGAAAACCAGTATCACAGGCGACGCGGCATCATTATTGAAGCACATTCAGGTGACGGGTGCTAATTATGTTCAAGCTTGGGAAACGCTGAATCACAGATACGATAATAGGCGCATAATAGTGAACGCATTAATGAAGAGATTGTTTTATCAGAAAAAATGTACCAATCAAACCGCAGCACAATTAAAGGCCCTCCTGGATTGTACCTCTGAGGTTATTAATAGTCTAGAAAACGTGGAGGTGTCTACCGATTCCTGGGATCCAGTAATTATATTTCTGGTTGTGCAGAAGTTGGACCCGGAGTCGCACAAAGAATGGGAACAGACTGCCTACTCAGTGAACTCTCAAGAGCTGCCTACATGGAAAGAATTGCGTAAGTTTTTAGAAGCCAAATTCCGGACGCTTGAAATGGTTGCCCCGCCGACAACCTCCACTAAACCTACCAAAGAGCGTGTTCTTCATGTAATAGCAACAGAAAATGATAAAGAAAATCCATGTGCTTTATGTAAAGAAACGCACACACTACGTCAATGTAACAAGTTCAATAAAATGACGATTGATGAGAGAAGCGAACACGTCAAAGCAAACAAACTATGTTTCAACTGCCTTCGGGCGGGACATTTGGTATTCAAGTGCCGTATGCCAATGTCTTGCCGCACCTGTAAGAGACGACATCACACACTTTTGCATCAACCCAAGAAGATTGATGAAGCGGCTCCAAATGTAGAAACCAAGCAACCGACTTCATCTAGCCAAGCAGATGTAGAAGAGAAGAAGGTTCATACAATGATTACGTCTCTTTATACCGCAGGGCAGAAGATATCACTATTGGCTACCGCAGTAGTAATTTTGAAGAGTGAACACGGACACACTACTGTTCTAAGAGCGCTGATAGATTCAGGATCTCAAGCATGCTTCATAAGCGAGAAGGCAACTCAGATCCTGAACTTAGATAAATCACCGACAAATTTAATCGTCTCCGGAATGGAATCCATGAAAGTAAGAGTCAAGCATGAGGTCAAATTTCAACTATTGTCACGATGGGAAAACCAATTCAACTTACATATTAGAGCCTACGTGATGTCTAAGCACTTGACCTCCAACGTACCGATAAACACCACGATGGGGACTGATTGGCCGCACATAGCAAACCTCCAACTAGCAGATACAAATTATTATGCATCAGGACCTATTGATCTGTTGTTGGGTGTAAACGAATATGCATCAATTCTCAAGCAAGGGCTTATTAAAGGTCCACCAGATACACCATGCGCCCAAAATACCTACCTAGGATGGATCTTAATGGGTGGAATAACAGTTAAACTGAACGCACGAGAAAAATCCTTGACGGCCATGAGACAAGAGGTTAACATAGAAGATTTACTGACCACAATTTGGGAAGTCGATACGGACATGAAAAGAAAACTTACGTTAACTGAACAACAATGTGAAGAAATATATGAGAAGACACACAAACGAGATAAAGACGGAAAATACATAGTCAAGCTACCGTTTAAAACAGAGCAACCAAAATCAGTAGAAGGCAACACGAGAAAAATAGCAGAAAGAAGACTCCTTCAACTAGAAAGAAGATTTAATCAGAACACAGAACTGAAGCAAGAGTATACAAAAGTTATTAACGAATATAAAGAATCAAAACATATAGAAGAAATACCTAAGGATGAACTAAATAATAAATCAGTCTACTTACCTCACCACGCGGTGATACGTAGTGACAGAGAAACAACGAAGACTCGTATTGTATTCGACGCCTCGTGCAAGGGCTTCAACGGTGTTTCACTAAACGATGAACTCTTGTTGGGACCAATGTTACAAGATGACTTGAGAAGCATAATCATTAGATGGAGAGTTCATGCTGTTTGTTATGTATCTGACATTCACAAGATGTACAGAATGATCTGGACAAATAAAGAAGACATAGACTATCAAAGAATTCTATGGAGAGATAATGGATCAGAAGACATCAAAGACTACAGACTTTTAACTGTGACATTCGGAACGGCGTCCGCACCCTATCTCGCCGTAAAGACACTAATGCAATTGGCTGATGACGAAGGTGACAAATATCCTGAAGCTGCAAAGATATTGCGCGAAGACTTTTACGTCGACGATGTTATGTCAGGACACGATGATTTGGAACAAGCTATAAGAATCAGTCAAGATCTCAAAAGGCTACTGTGTCTAGGTGGATTCGAACTAAAAAAATGGTCTTCTAACAACCGCGATTTCATGGAGACTATTGAACCAAGTGAAAGATCATCCAATGCACATCTAGAACTAAAAATTGACGGAACGGTTAAAGCCTTGGGCATACAATGGAATTTGGGCAAAGATCAATTTGAATATAACCTGAACTTGCCAGTTATCGGCAAAGCAATCACGAAGCGAAGCATTCTGTCAGACATTCAAAAGTTATTCGACCCGCTCGGATGGATTGCACCTTGCCTTGTAATGGCGAAGATTTTAATTCAACAACTCTGGCAAGAAAAGATTGATTGGGACGAAATATTAAATACGACACTGACTGAGAAATGGGCTACAATACGAGGTGATCTTGAAAATGTTAACGGAATCTACATAAATAGATGGATGGGAACGTTTAGCTCAAGAAAGGATTCTATTGAAATCCACGGATTCTGCGATGCTTCAGTACAAGCATATGGTGCTGTGGCATACTGCCGAGTCACAAACTCTGATGGCACAGTAAAAAGCACAATCATTGCAGCAAGAACAAGAGTAGCACCTTTGAAAACTATATCGTTGCCTCGATTAGAACTGTGTGGAGCTTTGCTTCTATCCAAACTACTAAAGCAAATAAGGCAAGCAATGAGGATACCTACAACACAAGTCTATGCGTGGACAGATTCATCTATTGTTGTCTCTTGGCTACATGGAGATCCGAACAAATGGAAGGCTTTTGTGGCAAATCGTGTTGTCGAGATCACAACTAATGTAAGTTGCAGTCAGTGGCACCATGTCCAGTCTCACGATAACCCAGCTGATATTGCTTCAAGGGGTATGTTAGTAGCTAACCTGAAAGGTTGCGACCTATGGTGGAACGGACCAAGTTGGTTATTGCACCAGAAGATACAGTTCACTAGACTAAACGTAACATCAACAGAACTAGAGAGAAAGAAAAGCACCATACGAGCTCTGAAAATAACAAAAAACGACAACGAAGAAGGTAATAGATTATCCACACAACTCAATGATTTTGATACACTGACTGAACTACTGAGAACAATCACCTACTGCCGAAGATTCCTGAAACAAAATCAATTAAAGGAAAACATAGATAGTACAATCACAACTGAAGAACTCCAACACGCCCTGCAAACCTGTATAAAAAGAGAACAAGAAGAAACATTTAAGGAAGAAATAGAAAGCTTAAAAAGAAAGAAAAGAGTAAAAAAATCAAGCAAATTAAAATCATTAAATCCTTACCTTGACGAGAATGGTATCCTGAAGGTGGGCGGCCGGCTCAGGAACTCGGAGTTGAATGATGAATGCAAGCATCCGATCATTCTGGGTCGAGACAGCAAACTTACTTATCTTATAATAGCAGAAGCTCACTCGAAGACGTTGCACGGAGGTATACTGTTGATGCTCACTTACCTCAGATCCAAGTATTGGATACTGCAAGCAAAAACGCAGGTCAAACAATACATCCATCGTTGTTTGGTATGCGCTAAACTAAATGCTAAAGTGAGAACACAAGTAATGGGTGACTTACCAAGCGTACGCGTGAAACCAACACGAGCATTCCTCAATTCAGGTGTCGACTTCGCTGGCCCATTCCAAGTATTATTGAGTAAGGGCAGAGGAGCCAGAACCAGCAAGGCTTATATAGCCATATTTGTCTGCATGTCCACAAAGGCACTTCATTTGGAATTGGTTGGTGACCTGAGTACAGCAGCATTCATAGGTGCCTTCAAAAGGTTTTGCAGTCGCAGAGGAAAATGCATAAATCTGTGGAGCGACCAAGGACGAAATTTTGTTGGCGCCAATAAACAATTGTATGAAGCCTGGAAAGAAGCTGGTTTGCAATTTGATGGAAAAATCGCTGAATTACTTGCCAATGACGGGACTCAGTGGCATTTTATACCGGCATATTCACCTAACTTCGGAGGACTATGGGAGGCTGGAGTAAAATCCATAAAATACCACATGAAGAGGGTTCTCACTACAAACTTGACATTTGAAGAGATGACGACGGTTCTCTGCGAAATAGAAGCATGCCTGAACTCGCGTCCGTTATGTCCAATGAATGAAGACACCATGCAAACACTTACACCGGGTCATTTTTTGATAACAGAAGCGCCGGTCATAGTCCCAAACCCAAACCTAAAAGATGTCAAAATAAGTAATTTGACACGCTGGCAATATACGCAAAAATTGTTAAGTGACTTCTGGTCGAGATGGCAAAAGGAATACCTAACGAGACTGCAGCAAAGACCAAAATGGTTAAAACGCGAAGAAGAGTTTAAGAAGGGAGATGTAGTGCTGATTAAACAAGATAACCTCCCGCCGGGAAAATGGTCCATGGGACGCATTATTGACAAACACCCCGGTCCCGACGGTTTAACCAGAGTGTATAGCGTAAAGAGCGGTGACAGTATAACCAAGCGATGTGTCACAAAGTTGTGTGCTTTACCAATCGATACATTACCGGATGATATAATTGTTAAACGTTCATAGCTTTATTTTGCATGCATTATAACTTAATTAATATTGTTTTTAAAGGACTATCGTAGTCCTTTGGTGGGCGGCTTATGTTAACGCCAATTTAACATTTATAAGGATATCCACAATCCATGATTAAGTTAGTTGCCAATAAACCTCGTAAAGAACAAGACGCATTTCATTTTAAAATACATTGACACAGTGCAGACTAAAGTCAACCTTATCACCTCAACAATAGCCTATCCCAGCCTTCCTCAATAAAAGGGCTATCCACCACTAAAATAATTTAAAAATTCATCCCAGTAGTGCCTAAGATTAGTGCGCAAGTAAACAAACTCTTCAGCTTTATAATATTAGTAAAGACGTTCGCGTGGATGTCGGAAAAAATGTTGGTGAGTAACTACAGTAGATTTCTTTCACAACCTGATCCCTCTCAGAATTAAGAAAATAAAAAAAGGTGCAGGGCACTGACTGTATCACTTCCTCCGTTTCAAATAATAAAAAAAACTTTACCTCGAATCAACATTGATCAACAAAATAGACTATTTCGTGCAATTTTTTTTTTGTACTCGTAACATCCAAACTAATAAATGGGTGAATTTCAACAAGTGATTTTTATATGTCATTTCGGTGGGATTTTTTAATTTCAATGCTATCTACATATTTTTAGTGACAAATAAAACTTTAGCCTATTTTATAACATTGTGCGTGAGTGGACATCAAATTTCATCAAAACTTACATAAATATTTAAGGATGAATTTTTAAGAGTCCACTGAAATGAAAAGTGCCTACCGAAATGATAAAAATGACCACCGAAATGATAAACTGTGCACCGGAATGAAATAAATCCACCGATATGATACAGCTAAGAACAACCGTGCCGGGCAGCCAGGGTTCCGTACTTTGTTAGGTTTGATTTCCACAAATTTTAGATAAACACTGAGACAGGACAGTAGACAGTTATTTTAATATCATCATTAATATATAGATATTACAATTACTATTACATATATCATTCTTTGAGGTTACAATAACCTCAAAGAATGATATTATTGTAATATTTATTATGATATGAATGAATTGTTTCTTCACTTAAATAACCTTTGGTAATTTTTCTGGTTGTTGTTGTGTGAAAATGTTGGAAAACTTTATCGTAAATGCTGGTAACCATAAATAAATATTTTTGTTTGTTTATGAACTAATACTAATTTACTTGATATATTTTCAAAAGAGTGAACGAAGCGCGATAAGAAAGCTTAAAGTTTCTGATTAATATGATGGCTGCATTTGTAAGTTATGCCATTAATAGTAATACATAATGTGTACCCGTTGCACTAAGAGAAAAATGCTAGGTATAATTTAGTTAAATTGGTAACGAAACGAGAATAGTGTTTCTACAGGTATATAAGTAAAACTTCTAAAATTAAATCAACTCTTATATTTTATACTGGGAGCTACTACCCGATAATATCACCGTGGACTCGACAATATACTGTCATCAGCTTGACCGACTCCGTACAGAAATCAACAAAAAGCGCCGTGAACAAACAAAGATATACCTACTTCCTTCACGACAACGCTCGGCCGCACATAGCCAAAGTCGTTCGTCAGAGCTATTGGATTTTGAATGGGAGCTACTGCCACATCCACCTTACTCTCCCGATCTAGCGCCAACGGATTTTCATTTGTTACGCTCTCTCAGTAATCATATACAGGACAAAAAAATTGATGATAGAGCACAGTTAACAGATTTCCTCGAAAGCTTTTTTGCCTCACGGCTCCCAAGTTTTTACGCTGAGGGTATCCATGCTTTACCTAATCGCTGGAAATGGGTTGTAGATAACAACGGTGCCTACTATAAAGACAAGTAATTGTAAATTAAAAAAATTAAAAATATAATTTAAAATTGTTTTGTTTATTTGCAACGCTCATTACTTTCCTACCAACCCAATATATACATGTAGGTACTAGCTACATAGAAATATGTGTATATTATATATCTTTAATCTTAAACACAAATATTACACAACAAATACACCCGAATAATCTAATCTACACTTACTTACATTACAAAACTATGACTTTATATTTGATGAAACTCTCAGCCCGATCGGTTTAAAATTGACAAAAGATAGACATGCTGTTTCGGGATGTTTTTTAGATAATTTTATGTAGATGACTTCTTCCGTTTTCCCAAAATTTTCCTTCACTGCTCTGCTCCTATTGATTGTAGCGTGATGAAAAGTATACTATAACCTGCCCAGGAGTATGAAGAATAATTGCACCAAGTTTCGTTAAAATCGGTCGAGTAGTTTTTGTTTCTATAAAGAACATACAGACAGACAGACAGACAGACAGACAGAAAGACAGACAGACAAAAATTTTACTGATTGCATTTTTGGCACCAGTATCGATCACTAATCACCCCCTGATAGTTATTTTGAAAATATATTCCTTGTACAGAATTGACCTCTCTACAGATTTATTATAAGTATATAGATAAAGGATCTCTAAAACTTTATGGTTTTATCATTTCGGAGATAC
Organism: Hecatera dysodea; assembly: GCA_905332915.2. Lineage (NCBI taxonomy): Eukaryota > Metazoa > Arthropoda > Insecta > Lepidoptera > Noctuidae > Hecatera > Hecatera dysodea. Next base: position 15,471,815 of record HG995294.1, read on the forward strand.
ATTTCATTCCGGTGGACTGTGACACCGAAATGAAACTATTTTTGTCCCCATGTTACTGAAATGATAAACTTACTTTTTTGGCGGAAAAACCGCAAGCTTTGGGACCGCTGCGTTCGCGCCGAGAGCTTGAGCCGGACTGATCCGAAGTGAGGAAAGGTGAGAGGGGCGTAACAACGCAATGTTGACATGGATAATCTACTAAAACTTACTGTCCTCTGAAATGATAACTTTTTTCCAGACAAAAGTTGACTGCCTGTCAAATCCATGAGAAAGAAGATAAACAAACAAAAATAGTTTTATTTGATCGAATATATTATAATTTAATGATAAGAGAATTGATTTAAATCCATATTATGAATCTATTGGCAGGGGAAGGTATTTTATGAGCGGAATTGGGTTCAGGACAGGCCACCGTGATGATAAAATAACACTTTGTAATTTTTTTTTTTTGGTATATTAGAGGGTAGAAATCAATGATTTTTTTTGCCAAGGTAGAGAAGTACTTACGTTGTTGAGAAAAAATATATAAAATAAAAAACCAGCACATTGCACTACCGTTCTCAGGTTTGCCGTGTATTTTTTTTGCTTGCGCAATTCACCCAAATACAATATGAATCAAATTGATTCTTCAATTTCGTACTTAAGCACAAAACGAAACAATTTTATTTGATTTTGAATGAGAACAACATAATTATTAACACTGATTCATTTAAATCTATTTTTCAATTAGGTAGGTCGTATACGGTTAAACGCGGGTATACGGTTAAAAAATATAAAAAGAATCATCAAAATCGGTACACCCAGGCATAACATAGGTAGTAAAGATTAATATATCAGCATTGCACCCGTGCGAAGCCGGGGCGGGTCGTTAGTATGATTATAAATTCAAATCTTTCTTACCAAAAAAGATCGCAATAGTAAAGACTGCCAATAAAAGTTGACCGCAATAGTCAGTCACCATTGCTGCATTACTTGGACCACTCATTAAGTCATCACCGATAATACTTATTTCCACTTCTTGCTTTCATCACTCGAGCTGAAAAACACAATAGGGTATTTTACTGTAAAAATCTAATTAGTCCGTCTTCTGATAGATTTACAAAAAATATTGGACACGTATTTTTTCTTTTTTCACGTAAACAAAAAATGAAGACGATACAGTGCGTTGAAAACTCACGTGACGTCACGTCGCTGGTATAAATTGTAGCAACGTAGTGACGTCACGTGAGTTTTCAACGCACTGTATCGTCTTCATTTTTTGTTTACGTGAAAAAAGAAAAAATACGTGTCCAATATTTTTTGTAAATCTATCAGACGGACTAATTAGATTTTTACAGTAAAATACCCTATTACATAAAAACCTAGACTCAGAATTTTGTTTCATTCGGGAAGCGAACCCGTAACCGCCGCCCGTCGCAACCTCAAGATGCGCGGCATCTTAAACTTTTGCCCGCGGTTTTGCCAGAATCATTTTATAAAAAGTAGTACAAAGTACCCTTTGTCTTCATCCAAGTTTTATTGTACACAATATATCTACCTACAGATACCATATTTCATCGAAATTGGTGAAAAAGTTTAAGTTTAAAAAACTCATATCAAATTATTAGAAAGATAATAAGTCCGTATTATAATTTAAGTACTTACCTATTAATTATATTAAACCCTATTAAACCATAAAATCACATTTGGCCTGCCCCAATGCTCGCGTGCCCTTGCCCTGTTCCGACAATTTCATGGCGTGTTACTGAAATATCATGTTACAAGCCAGCTTTCCAAGAATTTCATCCTTCTTGGCCCACCAATATGTTATTATTTTTATATTTATTTTGATAGCTTACAATTATAATCTCGTAGGTATAACAAAACACTAAAGAAAATAATTTCATTTTGTAAGAAGCTCAGAAAGTGGAATTATTTTAATGAAGGTGAAAAATGAGGAATGAAGGAATGATTTAATTACCTATTTAAAAGCTATTAAAACCAGTTTCACAATAAAATAAATAAAGTTAACGCCATTACAAAAAAAAAGGTTTCTTCTATTTATACCATCAATATAATTTCTTGAAAAGCTACACTAGAAAATCGACTTAAATAATAAATGAATTAAATATTAACTAAAAAAAAATAACGAGCGTTTTTAGGTAGGTAGGTATTTTCTACAATTTTGTACACAACACGATATTGTTTTATTTATTTGATTATTATTTTAGGTAATGCAGAATGTCTAAGTACTTCACTACGAATAATGTAGAACATAGTATTATATTATCTGTGACATAGGTATCTGCATTATTTTATACATACCTACTTACAATAACTAAAAAACAAAGTTACCTGACCCAATTAGCACATCGATGTCATGTAGGTATTATCGTATATTTAAACAAGTAGAACCTTATCAACACACACACTTTTCAGATACTTGGAATCGCCGTAAACTTTCACAACTAAAAAGTTGCCTCTATGCTTGCGTGTATCTTTAGCGAACGATAACATTAAAGTAACGCGGGAACGGAAACACACTGGAAACCACCACTTTATTAAGCGGAAAGTTTTTGAAAACTAACTAAAAATGCCGCTACTTTTCGTTTTTCAACATAAGGATGGCAAATGCAAACATGTAGTTTGATAAGTAGGTATAATATGTATTTTATATGACTGCCGCAAAAAGTGTTATTACTTTTCGTCGCATTTTTTCTTCGTCTATGCTATCCTACTGCTGGGCCTTTATATTATTTTTATTATAAAGAATAATAGGTATGTTATAATAATAAAAATTAATTATACATAATAAATTAATATTTTTCCAGCTAACCTTATACAAATCACCTTTTTTGTTTGTTTTTAACCCCCGATGGAAAAAGAGGGGTGTTATAAGTTTTACGTGTCTGTCTGTCTGTTTGTCTGTCTGTCTAATGGTGAGTTATGGTTGAGTGTTCTTAGACATGTTTGATGAAAATCGGTTGAGCCATTTAAAAGTTGTGGTGGGTGAAAACGGGGAAGAATAATTGAATGTCTGCAAATATACTCGAGTGGGGTCTCAAATAAAAGCGCACTGAAAGAGAATATTGATGATGACTTCGATAAGTATTTATGTACCTGTAAAAAGAAAAAAATATAAATTAAAAAATTTAAAAAATCCGACACAAAAACCTAATTTCCCTTTAAAAAGTAAAAAAAAAAATTTAAAAAACTCGTCGCGTTGGGGGACCGCTCCAAACCTAACAATTTAATTAAAAATAGTCTATTATCTAACTAAGCAGCGCGGTCCCCCAACGCGACGTATTTTTTTTTAGAATTCTTTGGTACTTTAAGATTGAGTTTTTTTTTTTTTACTTTTTGAAGGGAACTTAGGTTTTTGTGTCGGGGATTTTGTTCCGTAATATGCTCCGAATACAAAAACCGTGAATATGGAATGGTAATTTATATCAGATTATAGGGGATACGTTCCTAGGTGACAAAGAAATCAATTTAATTCATTTTTTTGGCCATAGTTATTGTTCAATTATTATCTTCAGGCTTAGGCAATGGTTCAAAGAATTTTGTTATGTTTTCCTACTTGGCAGTTTTTAAAAGCTCCTTCTATTCAGACTGATATCCAGCAGTGGCATGAGCAATTTGCCGCTTAAAAATAATAATTATTTCCATAGACTGATCAATTTTCTTAGAAATGACAATGTTCAATTGTTCATTTGCCATTCTTAAACCTATAATAAGATTTTTCTATAAGAATAAAACACGCAAAGCGGCTGTTACTAAAGGACGGAAAATCTCTCATTTTTTTACTCCGCGAAAAGTGAAATCGCGAATGAAGGAAGCGCGAATAAGGAGCTTTTACAGTAAAAAAACTATTCCAAATGTTCAGTTGACAATTTATCAAGAGTTTACAATGTCTCAAGATATTCCATAATCTTACGGACCTTTGTTGTTTTCCGGTGACAGGTGCATTGTTTAGTGTTGGTTTAGCTCTTTGAGGACAAATAGGATACAAATCGACTAGCAGGGATTCTGGCTTCGCCGCCGCCGCCTCTGCCGCCGCTGCGGCTTCCGTCGCCGCCACTGCCGCTGCTGCTGTGGGCGCTGCGACTCCTGATACTCGGGAGGGGGCTGAAATGGAGTGCCAGTAATGGTCCCATTGCAGCCTCCTCCAGAGACAAGTCGGCCGCTGTGCTATTGCGCAGTGGCTGATGCCTGTGGACGGTGAGCGTGGGTTACAACTTGCCGTCCGATACCAAGCTGAGTCGACGACGCGTTGTGTTCCACGCGCGCCTCACGGAGCCGTCAGCATCGAGGACGGGGCCCCATAGGGTCGGTGCCTGCTAGGGTTGCGGAATTTGTTCGAAAGAGTCACCGCGGCCCTGGAACGCAAAGGGCACAAGAAGGATCACGGGTGGGTTTTAGTCAGTAAAAGTCTGACACTCTCTACCGCTCCACCCAGCGCGGGAGGGGTCATTTGATGATTTCCCATCCAAAAAAAAAAAAAGGATTCTGGCTTTCAGGAGCTACATATTTGGGAATTGTGTGGAGAACTTGTTGTCAGTTAATTCTTCCTTAAGTCTCCCTTCCCCATTCATTCGTACTTACACGACCGTTATAAAAATACGGAAAACTTTTTCCCCTCTTTTTCCCACTATACCTACATTTATGTGGTTGGCTCTCAAAATTTTGTGGCGTTAGGAAAATCTGTTCTGGGTAGTCGGGTCAGCAGTTTTTCCTCTGATAAGAGTTTCATCAAGCTGGTCCACCACGTAGCAGGTGATCGTCTTCTACCTCTCTTCTGTTCAGGTAGTTGCTATGAAAAAAAAAAACTTCCTAAAATGTTTGGTTATGTAAACGTAGGTTTTTTACCCTACATTGGTAACTGCAAATTGCCGACGAAGCCATTAACTCCACTGACAAATAGTACGTCGATTATGGTACTGCAGGTATCTCGATCAGGAGCTATATGAATCACTGCACTAATATCATCGGAAACTTAGCGATCGCCTTATTATTTGACGATTGTTGGCTTTACTTGGTAGCAATGGGAGGGAGCGGCGCTCGCACAGTTTGCGGCTTGTAATCATACCTTACCATAACGGTATTCAAACTGCAAATTGAACAGCTAGACCAGGGTTGCTTGACCGGACTTATGATCAAGATATTATATTTTGTTTTGTTTAAAGTAAACTGCAGGAGCAACTTTATCATTTCTGAATTGGTAAGTAGGTACCTATACAGTATGTATGCTGTGCTCTTGCATCAAACAACTACCTATATGAGGCGTTTTTCAGACACTCCAAAAATACTTACTACGCTAAACATTTGTCTATTGAAATCCGTTGCGTGGTTTAGAAGAAGTAGGTACCTAAGCGTAGAAACAGACAGAAGCACATTTTATATTACATATAGAGAAGAGATGAATAAAATCATAAGCCACTGTTCACTTGTTTTTGTATACCTACCTAACGCATTTCAATAACGAATAACTTATTTTGATTAAAATAAGATTAGGCGCCGAATACAATAGGATCTGTGGTGCACTTTCCTGTCAACAATAAGTCCACTTTGCACAAGAGCAGGGCACCGGCGAATATGGGCAAACACAATGCCTGCAAATTGCACCAAAATGACGAATGCACCACGGCTTGCTTAGCTCCGAGCCCCGAGCTACCTACCTACATATCCAAACGAGGTGATTTACGCTTTATACAATAAAATTAAAAGCTATACCTACCTCAAACTTAAAAATCAATGGCAGTATAACAAACAGGGACAATCTTCGGGAGACTACCTAAACGTGATAAAATGAAACTAGGGAATAATGTGGCTAGGTCCCTAATACCTATAACTAGGTTAAGTACGGTCTACAAAGAAAGTCGGTTGAAACAGCACGAGCGGCGGACTCAGAGGCTGAATGAGTCCCCTTCCCCTAGCTTATGAAGTTGATGAAATTTCATATTCATATTTATTTGCATCTACAATGTTGGTAAGTTGTTACAAACAGGCTTAGAGCTTTGCATCATTGTAGACCCTGTTTGGGCATAGCAATATATTTTTTGATACTTAATTGAATTTACATAACATTACATACACCAGAACATTTTTCACTATACATGAAATAGTCTAAACATAGGTACGTACCCCATATTCATTACAATGAAAGCTATAATCTATAACCAACCTATATGATCTATAATCTATAATATATATACCTACGACAAAAACGGGCGCGGGGCTTATATGAGTTTATGTTTATTTAGGTAGGTACCTAATATCTTGCAAGCCAAATTATTCGTCTATACTAATATTATAAAGAGGAAAGATTTGTATTCTTATATTTTTGTATGTAACGAATAAACTCAAAAACTCCTGGACTGATTTCAAAAAATCTTTCACCATTAGAAAGCTACATTCACACTTAGTAACATAGGCTATATTTTATTCCCATATTCCCACGGGAACGGGACTACGCGGGTAAAACCGCGGGGCGCTCGCGCTGCTAGTCAATAAAAGATAAACAAACAAATATTATGGATAAGGATGAGGAAAACATTAAAATACGAATCGATCAGCAAAAAACCCAATTAGTAAAAATAAAGTATATAGGTAGCTTTTATCCTCAGTAGGTAGATGCTTATTGTTTATATTTTATCTATATGGAATGATATTTGTCGGGCCTTTCTAATTCCAAATCACCTCTTAGATATGTATAAACATATTTTGAAAGCGTTATTTAGGATTTGATCTCGGGAACAGGGAGGCGTTTGGAGGCTCCCAGGAACAGAGGCCCTCAGCAACTGGGCGGGGTGCGATGATTGATAATTGGCGGACTAACGGGGGGTCCCGTTAGTCAAACTTTGATTTCTGGAACTTACTAATACGAACGCACCTTTTTTTTGGATGGGAAATCATCAAATGACTTCTCCCGCTCTGGGCGGAGCAGAAGGGAGTGTCAGACTCTTACTGACTAAAACCCACCCGTGATCCTTCTTGTGCCCTTTGCGTTCCAGGGCCGCAGTGACTCTTTCGAACAAATTCCGCAACAATACGTGCCTACCTACCTACATAGTAAATACGACAACAACCATAACGTAGCACTGTAGTAGGTATAGCATCCTCGCAGATAAATATTTCAGTTTTGGAATACCAACTAATTATCTGCTTGCATTCTAAAGATTGATCTGAATTTAAAAACCGCTTGCAACGCATGTTTATTTATGCAGGCCGGTGACTTACTGAGATTTATATAATACGGACGTAAGGTATGAGGACCGCGATGCAATTAGTTCGAACTTTGAATTTGGTAAGACCGCGGCCATCACTCCATCAGGCGGGTGCGTCACAAGGAACTCGCACAAATGAGCCAATTTGTTCTGCGCCACCGCTTTTAATGACTTTTTTGGGTCGACTCGAAATCTCGTTATTTAGTAAGCTCTCCTTGTTTATTTATTAGCTTTATTTTTATCTTGTTAGCGTCTTTTTATCTGCGTGAAATGTACATTTACACTTCGCTATAGAAAAAGGAAGTTCGTGGGATTACAGATGACACATGTTTTTAGAGATAAGCTCTTAGTTTTACCCGATTACAGCGAAGCAAGTATTGTTGGTAGGTGGCATACCTACCAATAATACTTGATTCGCTGTTAGCATCTAGGGGAGACAGTGTTTCGTCTAACAGTGCTAAAGGCATTACATTAAGTATGCAAATGTGATGTATTCTAAATGGCGATTCTTCTCTATTTTTATCCAGCTTAACGGCGCAAATGCGGGGCTAATGGCTCGTGGCTCATAGTCTTGTGAAGCGAAGTGAGAGAAATGCCGTGACGTTTACCTCGCTCCTTTATAAAAACATTTTGCGATAGAGATCGACACACAGTTCGGGATTAAGCTTCAGATAAGGTATGGGAACAAGTATCTCTTACTTTTAATGGCTTCTCAGGGTTCATAGTGCTATCTACTTTTTTCTAGATGTGACTTTTCCTTCTTATGCATCCTTCTTTCCGTAGTGATCAGTTAACAGTTTTAGTATTTTTTACTCCTTGTCTAGGTTTTTAAACTTACCAGTATAAAGGAAGTGTTCAATAAGTAGTTACAAAATTATTCCAGCGTCCAAAATGTCGGGACTCATGAGAAGCCTGAGCGCAAGCTCCCTGGCGCTGATAATCTGCTGTTGTGTGCTGATGTGTGCTGGGGCTTCATTGACTGGGCGCTGCAAGATCAAGCGCCACACACACAAGGCAATGCAGACGGATCTCAACGGACGACGCTGTTGGGACGATGTCAAGATTTTGGGCTGTGGAGGATATTGCCTGTCTTATGAGGTAAATAACAGTTTTTTTTATTTGAGACTTTGTACCTACTTCTCGTGTGCTATGATATGAATAGGGATGTTGCCTGAGTAAAAAATATATGATTATGTTTAGTGTGTTTGTGTGGATGCGAGAAGCCGAAAATAGATCTAAGTGGCGTGCAATTGGAGAGGCCTATGTCCAGCAGTGGACTGCAACAGGCTGTTGATGATGTTTAGTCCGTCAGTTAGATTATAGAAAAATATTGGACACGTATTGCTTCCTTTATCAAATCTTTAAAAACTGACGAAGATAAAAAGCATCAAAGATCAGCAGTGGGAGCGTGTGACGTCACGGCCCGGTAAAAATTATAGCGAGTAGTGACGTCACACGAGTTTTCAACGCACTGTATCGTCTCCATTTTTTGTTTATGTGAAAAAAGAAAAAATACGTCTCCAATATTTTTGGAAATCTATCTGACGGACTAATCAGATTTTTTTAGTTAACTACCCTATTATATGAATACGAACCAAAAATCTTTGAGCAGTTATTTCTCATCATCATCTGCCTAGCCTTTTCCCAACTATATTGGGGTCGGCTCCCAGTCAAACCGGATTCAGCTGAATATCAGTTTTTACGTGGGGCGGCTGCCTACCAGACCTCCACAACCCATTAACTGGTACATTTACTGGTAACACGGTACTTCTTGGCAAGACTGGAGTCAGATTTACTGGCTTCTGACAATCCGTAACGACTGCCAAGGATCTACATATGACAGCCGGGACCAACGACTTAGCGTGATTTCCGAGGCACGGAGGAAACTCGGTATGTTACCCATCCACAGACCAACTTTGGCAACCGTTGCTTAACGTTGAAGTTCGACCCATGTGGCTAATTTTAGTATATTGGTATTACAGGTCATAAATCTAGCATGTAGCATAAATTACAAAGCCTGCAGTCATTAACCAAAGTGCCGCTTATGTGCTTTTTCTTTGTGTCAAAATCTATAGTGCCTCAAATTGTTCCGACACATAACTGTGCCATCTTCACAGCATCATTGGTGGCTCCGCAGAGGTTATATTGACTACCTACCTACGTCATGTTCTTGGGTACAGAAGATAGAATAGAAAATGGAAACTAGATTAATTGGTCTCAATAAATAGGTGGCGTGAGATCTACAGACCAAACTTGTACAGTGTTCGGATGTTAATTCAAAAAGTAGTTGTATTGTATGCGAGTTCTAATTTTATAGATATCCGACTGGCAGTTCCCCTACAAGCAATCTCATCACCCAGTGTGCGTGCACGGAGACCGCAAGCACGCATCCGTGAAGCTGCGGAACTGCGACCCTGGCGTGCAGCCTGGGACTGACACCTACCACTACGTGGAGGCCACTTCTTGCAGGTGTCAGGTTCGTATAAAGCATAACTTCAGTTGATAGCGCGATGGTTTCATTTAGCTGGTCAGTTAAGCTTCATTTTGACAAATAATTCATTTTTTTTTTTTAAACATTGCCCAACACTAGGAATTTCTCTTGTATCGTGGGTGCGTTTACAAACATATAAATTGATCACATACACAAACAGCCAGACCCGGAACAATTATCTGTAGGCCATACAAATATTTGTTCCGTGCGGGAATCGAACCCACGGCACGCAACGCAGCAGTCAATCGCTCAACCACTGCACCAACCGTGTCGTCAACATCAATATTAATTATCAATAATTATATACCAAAAAGATCTAAGGTTATATTACAGTAACCATCACTACATTTGTCCCGCGGATTCGCCCCCACGTCATATCGTACATGGACCTTTGGATACAATAAACCTTAATAACACTTTTACCTACACGTCTGTATTTTCTGGTCGTTTTGAACTTGATGAGACCGGTATTTCATAGCTGACTACCCTGTGAAGAATCACCGAAACAAACACAGAGGTCAAAGTCTGAGGACCATGCAGATCCGTGTCTGAAGTGGTCTTTTCAGTCAGTGCAAGCTTTGGTCAATAGTCGAGTAGCTCAACTTAAAATCAATAAGAAGCTCATCATATAGCTTTCCATGTCAGCATTGCCAGGAATAACATACTTTTTAGAAAATTAAATATACTTAAACGTAGAATAGAATACCTACCTACTCTTTATTATGTATGTTACACCATATAAGTTACAGAAAATATAGATGAAGAAAACATTATCTTATCTAGATCAAGGCCTTATCGCTAAAAGCGATCTTTTCAAGACAACCAAAAGTTAATACAGTACTTACTGTAGGTAGTCTTAGGTGTACCTACTAATTATATATACAATAAATACATAATAGATAAATACATAATAATATATACAATAATAATTATGAAACAAAAAGCATAGAATCCAAATAAAAACGATTAAAAAGAGAGGTAGTGATTTTTGACCATTTTTTTTAAACAGACAGATTGAGCACGCCTTACCGAAACGGGCAAGGCATTCCATAACCGCACCGCTTGAACCGTAAAAGATTTCTCGTAAAAGCTGGTGGAATGTATCGGTATCTTTAGTCTCAAGTTTTCCGATGACCTCGGATATCTATTACCTATGTGTGTCATGAAGGAACTTGAAACGTTCCTTCTTTAAGATAAGAGGGGGTTGTGGGATTGAACAGAATACCTACTGTAGAGCAGAAATAGAATATGAGAATTCCGGCGAAGACGTATGGGAAGCCACTTGAGCTTTGAGCGAAATTCAGAAATAAGTATGATCATATTTGCGCAGGCCAAATATAAATCTTATGCAAAGGTTTTGGAGAGGCTCAAGTTTATCTAGTTATCTATACCTACCGTATAGTTGGTCAGATGGAATTTAAATAATTCCTAACAGATGAAAACCGAAATGCTACAAAATAGTGTTTCGAATAATTTTGTGTGTTATTAAAAACCATTTTTTTTGTAGTATCTAGGTACCGGTTTGTGCGCACCACTATAAACACAGGCGTGTGTTTATTCTTACAAACACAATGACCACGGCCGATGATTTTGCTGATATCGAGTCCATAATCCATACTTGGAAATGAACTTAACTAGGTACTTTACGTGCTAGAAAGTGTGTAAATGTAAGCAGCAGCTAGGTATACGAAGCTATGTAGGTACCTAATTAATTCGGGACTTGGTGAAAGTCTTGTACATGCAGTCAGTGGATAACTTTGACTTTCGAGATAATTAAAAAAAAAAATCAAAAAATAAATGTGTAGGTACATCAAATAAATGAAACACAAAATGTATTATATTTTGTGTTTTATTTATTCGTTGTACACCTATCACAGTGTTTTCTTTTTAACCCAAAGGTTGGCTGGTAGAGAATGCCTTGTTGCATTAAATCCATATACCTACCACTATTGTACATGAAGTTAAAATAAATCATTTCAATCTATTGCCACCAACTCAAGACTTTAGCAACGTATTATTTATGCTACAAGTGAAAAATTCTATAAAGACCAAAAAATACTTTGGGTTGAAATCGAATTTGAACTTTGTCACGCTTTTCATAAAGTCCCAAATTTAAAATAATCTCGAATTCTGTATAATATACGTATTTATTTTACGATTTTTAGGCATGTTCATCTGAAGACACCAGCTGCGAGTGGCTTCCTCCAGACTCTTCTTTACTTGGTGGACTGGTTCTAAGGGAGGAAATTGAAGAAGAACTGGAACAAAATACCCTTTAAATTGCCCGAATAAATGATTGTACAGAACTGAAATCTATAAACTATTTAATTGTTTGAAAATGTTGCAAGCTTCATTTTTGTATTATAATAATTAAAAAATATAATATATATATTGTTTTAATACCAAGCCTATAATCTGATACCCTGCAGAGGTATTTGTACTTCATAAGTTTACTTTATTTTGACTTTTTTGTGTTTGGTACCTACCTAAGTAGTCGTCTAATCTTCTTCTCTCTGCGGCAAGAAGGATGATATTGAAACTTGGGCTGTACAATTTTTTATATAAAAAAATATTACCAGACCAGATTTACGTGTGATGGTGAGATATAGTGTGATATATTGTTTTTATGTCATGGTAATAATTCTACAAAGCACTTGACAGAAATTTTAAATCGCACCTAGCAACACAATTAGTTTGTCATTGATATTGGATTGTGTTGTTTCGCTGTCATTCGTATTTCATAATTGTTTGCTTATAATAAGGGTTTTACTGTAAATATGTAACTTAACCATGACATAAAGCTCATTAATTTAATATTTTGTTGTGCTACGCAAATGAGTAACTTCGTGTAGAATAAATAAGCGCTCGATTTATAATTGTGATAGGCATCGGTGTTATGGGAAGTGTTAGTCATGAAACGCTGCAGTGTATTTATTGTTTTGTGCTTCTATTTGTGTGTAATTAAATCTACAAGATCCGACCGACCAGATTCTGTATCATTACTGAAGTCAAACTCTACATCGGAGCAGAAAGTATGGAACATAAAACTTGACATTTTCTTTTCGAAAACCTTGCCTCCCGTTATCACTAGAGCACCCAAAAGTGATGTACGTTTCAAATGTGAGGCTATAATGAATTATACAAAAGTTGAAAAACATACGAAAAATAAGGAAGGCATTGCTACTCAGTTGAAGGAATCCCCACCTGATCATATTCAACAGAAGCTGTTAGAAAATGTAAAGGTATATTGGTTGAAAGATAACAAAGTAATAGATGATAACTCAACCCAGAGAATGAAAATAATTACTAAGATTGATAAGACTAATGGCACGATAGGTACAAATCTGAGGATCAAAGACTTAGCTGTAATTGATAAAGGAAACTACACATGTGTGATCAAACAAACCTATGAGAAAAAGCAAACATCACAATTAAAAGTTGAACAAGGTATAGAAAACTATGAGATTCCTACATATGCATCACTATTCCCTAATACTGATATCTACAGCCAACTGGATATAAATGTTCAGTCCACCCCTGGTTTGATATCTGAGAACATACAAACATTGAATGCAAACATTACTAACTCGACTGAACCCCAAAAGTTAGAGCCAATATGCCAGGAATACTTAGGAAAAGTATGTGCAGAACATTTAAAGGGTCAATTTGTATATATTCCTTACAATATAAGTCAAGCAGTCCTTGAAGACAAGCTGTTGAAAGCTTTCCAAGTCACAAAGTATTCCAATGATATAAGCCCTCGCTGTGAAGGATATGCGGTGCCTAGTCTCTGCTATTCAACATTTCCTATTTGTAGAGATCCTTTTATCACTAACAGCAAGTTCTACAGGGAGGCTAAAAAACTTTTCTCCATTCAAACTGATCCTAACAGTAAAGCAAATGAGAATGACTTGCCAGAAATTGTTTTTGAAAACTTGCCCCTCGGTAAATTGCCTAGTATGTACACAGACTCCAATAGCTCATTTGCAGCCATGTTTAATTTTCGATACAATTCAACTGTTCTTAGACGTGTGTGCAAACAAGATTGTGAGATCCTGGAAAATGAATTATGCCAGAAAGAGTATGCAATTGCTAAGAGACATCCTCATATAGGGCAGCAGCTGACACTGGAGGAATGTCAAGACCTGCCTGAAGACGATCCTGACTGTCTGAGAATTAGCATTGGTGCAGTCATGGTGTCTGATGATGAATGTTACTGGGAAAATGGCAGTGGGTATCTAGGCAGAGTCAACGTAGCAAACAACGGCATGGCTTGTGTTGAATGGTCCAAACAATTACATGTTAGATTATCTGACTTCCCTGAACTCGCTGGGACACACAGTTATTGTAGAAATCCTGGGGGAGTGCTGGAGCAGCCCTGGTGCATCATAGAGAAAGATGGAAAAACAGATAAGCAGTATTGTGATATTCCAAAGTGTGCTCACAAAATATGGATTTACATTGTTATTGTTTTTCTTGTTTTGACACTATCAATTATTGGTTTTATCATCTGCCTATGTTATAGACATAAAAACAAGAACAATGCTGCTGCAATAAGGGATATAAATTTACCTAATGCTGATAAAAACATCTATGGGAATTCTAGATTGAATTCACCAATAGAAATGAGTGAGTTATTGACTAACAATATTGCTAATCAGCCTCATCTGACAAGAAATACCCGTGGCAATGGGATCCTACGTATACCACAGTATTCTCTTTCACAAATCAAATTCTTGGAAGAATTGGGGGAAGGAGCATTTGGAAAAGTGTACAAGGGGGCTCTGAAGAGGAATGGCGAAACACAATTTGTGGCAGTTAAAGCGTTGAAAGAGAATGCATCAGCTAAAACTCAGGCAGACTTCAGAAGAGAAATAGACTTGATATCTGAGCTAACCCATGACAACATAGTTTGTATTGTTGGAGTGGCTTTGAGAGAAGAACCTTTATGTATGTTGTTTGAGTTTATGGCTCGTGGTGATCTCCACGAGTTCCTCATGGGACGTGCGCCACCTTCCGGTAAAGGGCTGCCGCCAATGAGATTGCTAAACATTGCAAATAACATCGCATCTGGTATGCAGTATCTTGCATCCCATCATTATGTTCACAGAGATCTCGCGGCCAGAAACTGTCTAGTGTCTGATGACTTCATTGTTAAAATATCAGATTTTGGGCTCTCTAGAGATATCTACAGTTCGGATTATTATAGAGTGAGTATATTTCTGTAAACTTTCTTCTTACATTAAAAAAAGAAACTGATTTCACCATAATTATATTCTAGTGCATTTTATGCATGAGTAAAGAATTTAAGAATGGTTACTGATTGCCGTGAATGCTTGGCATGCAATAATTTTATGTTGCGCGAGTATCTATCGGAGATCTCAGGGTACCTATCACGCGTTGGAATTTATAATGCTGAAACTTGTGTATGAAATATGATATAGATTTTCCATTGCTTCCTTTGTCTTATTGAATCTGATGATATCTTTATAGCCAGTTGGATCATGGTTTCATTTATTTGCTATGGAATTGGGCCTATAAAACTATTAAAAATAAAATGAATGTATTACAGGTACAATCAAAAAGTTTGCTGCCTGTGAGGTGGATGCCCCCAGAATCTATACTTTATGGGAAATTCACCACCGAGAGCGACATTTGGTCGTACGGAGTTGTGTTGTGGGAAATATATAGTTATGGATTACAGCCATATTATGGGTAAGAATATACCTACCTAATATTATTGTATTATGTTGGGGAAAAGGTCTTTTCGGATTATAGTATGTATGAACTTGTAATAAAATCTCTTTGGCTACCTATACTATTTGCATCTGGCTGGTTTTGGTACCATTGAAAGTTTAAATTTTAAAGAACATATTCCAATTTGGAAAATGTGTGATTTTCATTTGTTTTTCGTACCGTCAAGATGAGTGAATCTAATGAAGAAATTCGATACATTTTAAAATTGTACTACAAAAAAGGTAAACATGCAACGCAAGCCGCGAAAAAGTTTGCGATGTTAATGGACCTAGTGCGCAGTGTCTGTGAGAGTAGCACAAATTTGGTTTACCTAAGCGTTTTCAATCCGGAAATTTTGCTGTCAAAAATGCACGTCGCTTTGTCACCCTATTACGGATAAAATGGATGCCATTTTTGAAAAAGTGGAGCAAGATATCAGTAGTTGCGACGTAGCTGAAGAACTGGAAATTGACCACAAAACAGTTTTGGCGCATTTGAAAAAAATTGGGTACACAAAAAAGCTCGTTATTTGGGTACCTCACGAGCTCACTGAAATTTCTTTCAATGAACTCCTTCCTCCTTCCTAATGAACCGTGTACTCATTTGTGACTCTTTATAACGACGCACGGTATTTCGCCTAGAACATGCCAGGTGGACAAAATTCAAGTTTTCATTTCCAGGAAATCTTAATTGCCTAACACAAACAACACCCCCAAACTCCAAATTCCGAGAAATTGTTGTTTTTCAAATGCTTAACTGATGAGTCATAGAGTTCAGAAGTCAGGTAATGAGTTTAATGCAAGCGTTCCGGTCAATCAGTTGCAATTTAGCGACACTTTTGTGCACATCTCATAGTGGTTTATAGTGATATTGTGAAAGTTTTTTGTGATGGATATTAATACTGAGGGTATGTACTATTATTTAATATATTATTTTTATCAGAATCTATTAAAATGAATTTTTAGCATTTTTTTAACTTGATGCATAAATTTTAGCGTAATTTTTTTCATAAAGAAAACTGAACTTTCTGGAAATACATTGATTCGCCTCTATTCGGGCTAGTTTTTAGATATATTGTAGGTATAACTGTGTAGTTTGTAAAAATTATGTATATTGTTCAGCACACTTCAGTACAACATATTTTTTTCATATATTTTTCAGAACACGTTTACTCTATTTCAAGGGTAGCCTTTTTTGAAGAGTGGTTGAAACACACGAAGAATGATAAAAGGTCGCGTATTTATGACTATCTTTCTTCAAAATTTCACTTTGGTGACATTACTGAAAGCAGCCAAAGAGAAATAAAGTTGAAAATATCCAACTTTTCTGCTAAGATTGGAGCCAAATGGTTGGCTTCGGGAAAATCGAAGGAGCGTTTTTTAATTACAAATAAGACTTGGCTGGATGAAGGAGACATTCCGCCTTATTCCAAAACAAGGTTTTTCTTTAAACCAGGTTTAAACCATTGAGCTCGGTTTTGTATTTCGAATCTTGATCATGTCAGAATAAGATTCAAATTACAAACCCTGGCTCAATGGTTTAAACCTGGTTTAAAGAAAAACCTTGTTTTGGAATAAGGCGGATAGAGTTTACTGTGAGTTCTTTAGCCCCACAACCTTCGACATCGAGTGAGGCTGTGGCATCTGCAGGAAGACCTCGCAAAGATTTCGAGGAATCGTCGTTTAAGACGAAAAAACGTTGAGTCGTGGATCTCGTAGAATCTCGAAGTGCCAGTGAATTAGTGGCAATTTGATGTTATTTTGAGGACATTGTCTTCTGGGTTCGAAATAAACTTAGTTGAATTTAATAAATTTTGTCTTGAAACTAGAAGACATTACCTTAGTCTCTATTCGTGGTACTATATGCCTGCTACTGTACATAAAATATTAGTACACAGTACTGACGACATCAAAGCGGCATTGCTTCCAATTGGGCAGCTTTCCGAATAGGCTCAAGAAGCACGTAACAAAGATTGCCGCAGATTTAGGGAGTACAACACCCGCAAGTGCTCACGTGTTGCCACGAATAGAGACTTGCTCTCCATGTTAATAATAACATCTGAACCTTTTATCTATAGCCTTCGTGAGATTCCTCAAAAAGAGCCGGAAAAAATATGTGCAGAGGTAGTAAGTTAATTGTAAGCCCGACCATAGTAGCATCAAGACCGGAAACGTCATCATATTGTCGCACATTGCCACAAAATGATGACGATTCACCAGAAGATTTTGATGATGATTCTGATGATTAGATTCAGGTTAAGTTAATTTGTATGGTAGGTATTTATTTATTTAATGCAATTTTTTTGTTTGTTTATTATTTTTAAATAAAATTTTCTGTTTTTATATATATTTTTTTGTTTTTTATCACAAAATCGTACCAAAAATTATTAATAATGCCTCAATATGACTACTTATATATAAAAGCATCGTTAAATATCATAAAATAATATTGTCCACCTAGCATGTTCTACGCGGTACACTGTGCGACGTAATGAAACCGAACCATTTTACCACCACTTTTCACCACTGGTGATAAAAAGTGGATCACGTACGACAAGAACGTGCGAAAAAGGTCGTGTTCAAAGGCCGGTCAGCCTTCACAGACTGGCAAAACCCGGATTAAGCAACATTGTGATGCTGTGTGTGTGGTGAGTGAGATTGGAAGGACATTATTCATTATGAGCTGTTACCACCAGGCAGGACCATCGATTCTGAACTCTACTGCGAACAAATGCTGAGATTAAAGCAACAAGTTGAGAGAAAGCGGCCGGAATTAATCAACAGAAGGGGTGTATTTTTTCATCATGATAACGCTAGACATTTTAGCCACTCAGCAAAAATTAAGATTCAAGATTCAAAGCATTTATTTCAATTAAAGCCTTTACAGGCACTTTTGAATTGTCAAGTCGAAAGAGGTGAAGCTATCTGCACGTTCCAAAGCGTAGATCTCTATGGAGAAGAACGTGCAAGAAACTCCACGGACACTCTTTTAAATTATGTTCTGTATTACATAACCTTGGTTACATCCTTGGTCGCTTCTATATGTGAGGACAATGCAAAATAAAAAAAAAAGGAAACTATAAAAACAATTCAAAGTATAAAGATTAAAACAAGTCAGTGGCAGTTAAGAGGTGACCAGTCTCAACCGACGGCGCCCGTTCACGAACATGACGCGTGTATTGGCACCATTTAGCTCAACCATTTTGAAGGGAACCGAATGATCCAACACACACGCCACCATCAGCGAAACATTTGAGCAAGCATGACATGCTCTCAACTGCCATTTTAGTTCAAGTCACAAAGTAAACTATAACTTATCACATGTAAATGGCTCCATGGTACTCACATTTACAATATTTGAAAATAAAATGCTTCTACATTATACAAAACTATGGTTTACAAAAACCAAGCAACTACAAGTAAAAAAAAAAAAAGAAATTATTAATTATCAAATTAATATTATATATAAAAAAAAGAATAAATAAATGAGACAAAAAATAAAAAAAGGGCGAGCATCTCTTCCAATATAAAATCCTAAACTTGTTTATCCAAGTGGTTGAGGCTGTGGAGCAGGACCCGGCATTTAGCCAAGCATTATTATCTTCAATGTAATCCCCCAACTTATAATATGCTTGCCTGCATAATGTGCGTTTAATACAAGTTTTAAATTTCGTTTCATTCAGTTCTAATATATGGGGAGGAATTTTATTGTAACATTTTAAACAATACCCCATGAAAGATGTGGCTACTTTAGCTAGTCTGAAACCTGGTTGAACTAATTGATCCCTATTTCTAGTAGCATAATTATGTCTGTCGCCTCGCTTACTAAAGAGATGTAGATTTTTTCTAACGTACATAATGTTTTCATATATATATTGACAAGGTACCGTCATGATGTTAATTTCCTTAAACAGTTCCCTTAGAGAATCACGCCGGCGTAGATTGTAAATGGCTTTGATGGCTCTTTTTTGCAGAATAAAAATTGACTCGATGTCTGCAGCCCGGCCCCATAACAAGATACCGTAAGACATTATACTATGAAAGTAACTGAAATAGACTAGTCTCGCGGTATCAACATCAGTAAATTGGCGGATTTTCCTAACAGCATATGCTGCTGAGCTTAGACGTCCTGCAAGAGATGCTAAATGAGGACCCCATTGTAGCCTTGAGTCAAGCGTAATCCCCAGGAAAACCGTTCTATCGACGAATTCTAGTTTTTCCCTGTTCAATACTATATCACAATTACTACTTTTGACATTTGGTAAAGCAAATCGCGTGCGTTACTGCAGCGGAATGATGTCGCTTTTCGGGATTTCAGCTTGACAGATAATTAGTACCCCATCTCGTGTAAATGTGCCCAAAATTTAGAATTTGTGCGTCCAGCCGATCCAAAGATATTCACGAAAAACAGATTCCGCTGGAGTAACGTTACCCCAGCGGCATGTTTTTTAACCGGTGGTCGTAGCTGAATACAAACTAGCTGCTTAGATAGATCACATTTGTGCCTAATTGTGCCCAAAAAATGAAATTTGTGCGTCTTGAGGTTTCAGAGTTATTCAAGATGCCGCTGGGGTAACGTTTAGCAAATTGCTGTACCTCTCAAACGGCATGACATATAACCACGATTTTTTTTTACTACGGTGGGTCTTAATTTGTGCTTATGCTGTGTAACTTTATTTCTTCTAAAATCGACACCATTGGAAAATAAGAAATTATTTTCAAATACCCTAAAATCGATCCTGGCGCTTCAATGAGAAACTCTAGAAACTTACCAATTATGGTGGCTTGTACCTTTTATGACCTCAAAGCATCATGCGAAATTAGATGTTTCTATTCCAACTCCTCATGGAGATATTCCATTTTAATTAAAATCTGGCTTGGCTAAAATGTAACACTCCAATACATGAGTTATTATTGAGTGACGGTAATTATGATTCGACAAATAATTAGTACCTTTATTCCATTGCTTATCCTTAAAGTTTCAGCTGAAAAATCCTTGTAACTACAAAGATATAAGCAGAAAATCATAGGAAAAGAAATTTCACGATTAACCGAACAAATTAGAATGACTGTATAAAAGCGACCGTGCAGTACATGGAGCCAACCTTCCTAAATGTTGAGTATTATAATTAAATTTTGATGGGTACAGGTGCGTACAAATGGTTTGAATAACTTTTTACTTACTTTTATATAAATATGTAACATAGGGAGTTATCAGAGTTCCGGAATTTGTTCGAGTCACCGCGGCCCTGGAACGCAAAGGGCACAAGAAGAATCACGGGTGGGTTTTAGTCAGTAAGATTCTGACACTCCCTTCCGCTTCCGCAAATTTATTTACAATTAATTAAAATGCCGAGAAATAATTTCTGAAATCCATGACGTAATATGCAACACCCCGTCGACTCAGCTACTGTGTCAAATGTCAAAATCTTGTAAATCTAAAAACAAACAGATTAGTAGATTATTAAAAACTTTAATCACGAGCGAAGCGAGGGATTTTAAGACGAGTCCTGAGTGTAGCGAGGGATCTAAGTTCACCCAAGACTAAGCCAGCTTTGTCACCGAGGAAAATACTCTACTTTTCGTACCATTTGCGAAAAAAATAACACAATAATAATATGAGATAAGCATTTATTAAAATAAACTTAACGCTAATGTATGTATTTGAAGAAAACAAAAACGCGGCAAATTCCTAGACTAACATTTTTTTGTCGGAAAATCAAAGGTGATGCCTTAGCTCTTACGGCCTCCTGTTCGTAATTTTATTTAATAATCATAACTGCATAATAAATGCGTATTCCTTTTTCAAAAAGATGTATAATGCTTTATATACAAACTCAATGGTGTAAACACAGGTGTAGTTCAGTATACATTTCGGTAAGTATTCCAAATTTAAATCACATTCTCCCCCTAGAGGATGAATGAAATTCAGTACAATTTTCAACTATTGTTATGTTCGCTTTTTGTGGCATAGAATGTCACTTTTCTGAGCAAGTGGTATGAAAAAATAATTAAAAACTTACCTTAAAATCAGAAAGTACACGAGTCGTGATTATACACACAATGGCTTGAATTACTTACGGAAAAAAAAAACAATGCTCACACACGCGAAATGGCGCGCAAGTTTTTCTTTAAATGCCAAATATAATTTGGTTGACTACTTATAGCCACACAGCCTACTTCAATATTATAATTTGAGTAAGAAAATGCAAATATATTATAACAAATTATTGTGAATTATAAGTAATTCTATAATATTAAATGTTTTTTCGTTTTAATTAGGGACACATTTATTGATTCCAATTAATCTGAATGGATTTTCAGCGGCATAAAACCTCTTTGTTGTTAAATAAATGCAATGAGGTAGGTACTACCTTAACATTGTAGAGATAATTCTAGTATGCAGTAGTGTGTAATATTATTGTGCACGTGTGTGTTATAGTTCGGTTTATAGCCATAAGAACGATGCATGTAATAAGGATCAATTTAGGAGCAATTGTGTTGGATTAATGTTTTTATTTTATTGTTATGTCGTGATTATCTTTTCTAGCAATTAAAATACCATTTACTGACAAATATGCAAAGGTAGTAAAGTCTTTATTGAATTGCTGTAGGTGTGTTTATAATATAATAAATAAAGTTATAGACTTGCTAGTCCTCAATATAATATGGCTTACATACTGTGCGTATGTACGTACGTGTTTAACAAACCAATAAATAATTGTATGTAACACTTTTGTGCGAGACTGTTTCTAAAAACCAAATTTTTTACAACAAATTTAAGAAGGTTGGCTCCATGTACTGCACGGCCGCTTTTAAACAGTCATTCTAATTTGTTCGGTTAATCGTGAAATTTCTTTTCCTATGATTTTCTTCTTATATCTTTGTAGTTACAAGGATTTTTCAGCTGAAACTTTAAGGATAAGCAATTGAATAAAGGTACTAATTATTTGTCGAATCATAATTACCGTCACTCAATAATAACTCATGTATTGGAGTGTTACATTTTAGCCAAGCCAGATTTTAATTAAAATGGAATATCTCCATGAGGAGTTGGAATAGAAACATCTAATTTCGCATGATGCTTTGAGGTCATAAAAGGTACAAGCCACCATAATTGGTAAGTTTCTAGAGTTTCTCATTGAAGCGCCAGGATCGATTTTAGGGTATTTGAAAATAATTTCTTATTTTCCAATGGTGTCGATTTTAGAAGAAATAAAGTTACACAGCATAAGCACAAATTAAGACCCACCGTAGTAAAAAAAATCGTGGTTATATGTCATGCCGTTTGAGAGGTACAGCAATTTGCTAAACGTTACCCCAGCGGCATCTTGAATAACTCTGAAACCTCAAGACGCACAAATTTCATTTTTTGGGCACAATTAGGCACAAATGTGATCTATCTAAGCAGCTAGTTTGTACTCAGCTACGACCACCGGTTAAAAAACATGCCGCTGGGGTAACGTTACTCCAGCGGAATCTGTTTTTCGTGAATATCTTTGGATCGGCTGGACGCACAAATTCTAAATTTCGGGCACATTTACACGAGATGGGGTACTAATTATCTGTCAAGCTGAAATCCCGAAAAGCGACATCATTCCGCTGCAGTAACGCACGCAAGCAAATCTTATGCACTTCGTTTTCTTCCCATTTAAAACCAAATTATTAGCAGTGAACCAATTTTGGACCTGCAAAAGGGCATTATTTACGATGTCAAGATTATTACTACGTCTATTTATTTTAAAAATCAAAGAAGTGTCGTCAGCAAACAAGACCATGTTTAAGAGTTTGGCTGGTAGGTGTTAATGCATCTGCCGTATAGTCCTGACCTTGCACCTTCAGATTTCCACCTGTTCCGGTCTCTTCAGAATTCTTTAGGTTAACATCACGAGAGGACTGCCAAAACCACTTGCCGCGGTATTATGATCAGAAGTCCCAAAATTTCTATAGCAATGGGATCATGTCCCTACCTGCAAGATGGCAAAAAGTTATCGAACAAAATGGTACCTACATACTTTAGTTAAATGTAAATAAACTACACTAGTCACAAAAATTAAGGGATATAAAAAAATCCAAATTTTTGGGTGATTTTCAGCGAGCTGTAACTCCGAGGAAAATGATCGCACAGAAAAAAGCAAATTGTAGCTCCAAGTGTTTTCAGATATGACCATGAAATTTTTTTGTCATCGCCAGGTCTGGAGAAATCCTTTTTTAATAATAATCCTTAATTTTCGTCTTAAAAAAGGTGTACGGGATTCAAATTTTTTTCTTCGATTGTTACGTTCAAAAGCTCTTTTAGAAAATTTTATGCCCTGTATTTTGACGTAAGTAATCAAAAAGCTTGTACAATGATTTGCCGCGGAGTTATCGTCAATCAAAGCAAAAAAGTTCTTTTTGACTTTGGTAATCAATAACTCTCGAAATAATGATCGTATAGGAAATCGAAAACCCTCCGTTTTAAAAACTACACAATAATCTCTATAAGAAAATGTTAGCCGCTTTTGAAAAAAAAATTTTTTTTTGAATTGAAAACTCGGACTGAAAAAAAGACAAAATTCGCATAATTAAGGATATTTGGATAACTTGGTATAATTTTGGATAAAATGGATGAACGAAAGATATCGTTGGTAATTTTTTAACTTCAAAGTGTCCCCTAAAATCCCTGAGAAATTCAAAGCGCTGCGATTTTTTGTTCGTAGTGCCCCGAAGCTTCAAATTCTGTGTTTTCGCAAAAATCACCATTATGAGCAATTTTGTGTTTTTTATTCATTATTTCATTTAAAAATTTCATTTCATTTATTTTTTCGATCAAAGAGATTGATTTTTCAAGAAATTTGAAAAAAAAAAGAATTTTCTCTTCTCTTTCGCTTCTTACACACGTGTGTGTGTGTGAGAAGCGTAAATCCGACGAAAAATTGACTAGTTTATATTAAAAAATTTGGATTTTTTTTTAAAAATGCGAAGAAACTTTTTACCCAACCTATTATTATCTAATAGCAGATCATAGAAGACATGTAATTGTGTTGATGATTGAACGTTGAGCAAAAGAAATTGTACCTAGGTATTTTTTTGCTCAACGTTATTATTTTAACTAGGTTCTTATACGGGATGTTGGAGTTACCGATTTCCTCTGGCGTTACCCAAGTCTTGCCTGTTAAAAACTTAACTTGCCCTTATGTTATCCTCAATTTAGTGAAATTATAATAATTATTCTCTGGTTTTGACAGGTATAGTAACCAAGAGGTGATATCGATGGTGCGTGGTGGAGAGCTGTTAGCGGCTCCGGCTAGTTGTCCGCCACCCATGTACTCACTCATGAGGGATTGTTGGAAGCACCAGCCGCAGAGGAGACCTAACTTCGAAGAGATTGTTAATAGGTAGGTGTCATAGCCAAGTATAAACCTGGATGTGAATGGTGCGAGGATTTGTTGTGCGGAACTGCGGACCACCTTTTCAAATTCGCGTTCAATTCAATGCTCATATTGCAACTGCGCATTATTGAATTAAATGTTATGCATTTTTTTCCAGAATCCAAGAATGGATAAATATGGGCGGTTGTCCAGAAATCTCAGCTTCCGAGGCAGGAAGCAGTGGTTTCGGGCACCGGCCATCTGGCTCCAGCCGAGACTTGCAGGAGAGAGTGCCTCTGCTGCCCCCACACTGCTCCTCTTCCAATGGATCCCTCGCCACTGGCAGCTTGAAGAAGTTCAGCGCCGCTGGATCTAGCTCAAAAGTCACTGATGATAACTGTTCCACTTGCAGCGAGGTACCGCCTCTCGCGCCCAAAACGAAGAAGCATAGCTCGGGATCTCTTATCGACACCGACAAAATAGGTACGAAGGACACAGTTGTTAGGATATTGCCCAACACACAGTTTGGAAACGAAATTTAAGATGGTACAAATCACGGAGTAGTTTATGAATGGAGTGATAAGTTATGCGTCTCACCTTATCACTCAATATCTGCACGACTGCTATCTACACTTCACGATGACTGACTCTGGAGATAAATGTGCGTGTTTACACTCCATGCATATGTTACTCCTTGGTAAAATAGATAGCCAATGTTCGACATGTTTTTCTTTGATGCTTTATGCATTTTTACACTAGGAAAAGTGTTCTAGTTTAAGATAGGTTTGTAAAAAGGAGTAGTTTTTGTAACACTTTAGTCTTCATATAATATGTTATTTGTATGTAAATGTGTTACTTCCAACCTTAAAGCATTATCAGCAAAAAATAAGCAACGAGTGCATGATACTTTGTTATTACTTCCGATTGTTCAATACCCTGTTATGTTATACGACTTAAGTCAAAATATATGCCTGTCCTCATTTACCTGACAAAATACTGCCAAGTTACATTTAGTTAATAAGAATGAACTGTACTTGAAGTCTTGAATAGGTTCCCCATTCCCTATGTTTTGTAAGTTCCATTAGTTCCTTTATATTTACATCTAAGTGTAGTTTAATAATGGTTGTGTACTATAATGTAAATGAGTACCGAATTGTTTTTGGCTTAACAATGAAAATTAAGTACATAAATAAATATTTGATTGGCTTTACTTATCTATTTAGTTAGTCATTAGTTGAAATAAGACCGGATGGTGTTATGTATGAGTTTATTATTTATTTGTCAATTATTTATTTTAGATAATTTATACAATTTAGGCTTAAGTACTGAACATGATAATAAGATTCTTACCTTAGGGTGTCTTTATTATTACTTATTATTGATGTACCATACAACTAGCTAACGTCCCTAGAATAAATAAATATGTACGTACATAACAACACAGTACATATTTGTATTGTTTGATGTCAGTAATTCTGAAAATGCATTTGAAGGAAATGATTGTCAAATGTTTCCGCATAATTATGATTCTTTTATCTCTCTTGATTAATTAAACATCTCGAAAAATCACGTATTCGCGAATAGGTTCTTGTGAGCATAATTTTAAGTTTTTTAAAGGAGTTATTCTTTAATGTTACTGCCTTCGTCATTGCAAGTATGTTTTGTAAGCGATTGTTAACTACAGAATATTTCCTTGTCTTATTTAGTTATCTTTAATATTGAACCGGTTTTGTAGGAGGAAACGGGAATATGAGACATTAATTGTGTCATTTCATTTATTGTTCAGCTCCAAAGCTGTAATTTATTGTATTTTTAGGGTACCGTATCCAAAGGGTAAGACTTCGCTGTCCGTCCGTTTGCCTGTCTGTCCGTCTGTCACCAGGCTGTATCTCATGAACCGTATCACGGTTTATTTTGACAGTTGAAATTTCCACAGATGATGTATTTCTGTTGCAGCTACAACAAGAAATATCACACCATAAAAAACCAGAGTTAAATAAATATTTAAGCAGGCTGCCATACAACAAACGTGACTTTTTCGTGGTTTTTATACATAATGTACGGAATCCTCCGTGCGCGAGTTCGACTCGCACCTAGCCGGTTTTTAGATCCAGTATTAGATATGTAGCAACAGCAACTCATCATAAAATAAATTTCATGACTTCCATTATTCCTCCTAAACTCATTCATTCTAGTATACCGTCATTTTAATATAACTTACCTTTTTTATTTCTTAGCATTATATTCTTAGCATAACTACTATAAAGGTAAAAGGAGGTGTCTGAAGCAGTGTGTGTTCCAACTAAATAAGTAATTCAAAATTCAAATGTATTAGCTTATAAGACTGACTGAAAATATCAAAACTACACTATAGATATGCTTGCTGAGTGAAAAAATATGATTCTATTTAGTCCGTCGGTTAGATTATCGAAAAATATTGGACACGTATTTTTTGCTTTTTCATATCTACAAAAGTTGAAGATATAAACCATCAAAGATCAGGAGTGGGGTTTGTGACGTCACGCCGTGGTAAAATTGTAGCACGTAGCGACGTCACACGAGTTTTCAACGCACTGTATCGTCTTCGTTTTTTGTTTATGTGAAAAAAGAAAAAAACACTTATTATATTTATATATACTATTTTTTGGAAATCTATCTGATG
Source organism: Hecatera dysodea (assembly GCA_905332915.2). Taxonomy (NCBI): domain Eukaryota; kingdom Metazoa; phylum Arthropoda; class Insecta; order Lepidoptera; family Noctuidae; genus Hecatera; species Hecatera dysodea. The sequence continues at coordinate 15,499,258 of HG995294.1, forward strand.
AACTAATTAGATTTTTTTAGTCAACTACCCTATTGTCAATATTGTATTTATAAAAAATGTAATCGTCACATCTAGTGAGCTGGAAATTTGACTGGCTTTAAGATTGTGATGTCTCTTGACATCTGGTTAAATTGGCAGCATTATAATACAATCTCAACGTGAAACAGTATGTTTTTATAGCGCAGTGTTACCGACTCATCAAAAGTTGATTTTCCAAACAATAAAGAGTATTCAAGTGAGCATGTGGCAGCTTATTTACTTAGTTATTCAACTGTGTGATGTGCGTGGGTGGCACATGTACGCTTGCCTGTTAGTACCTAATTGTAATCTAAGTATGATTAAGTCTTATTATTTCACTTAAACTATCCAATTGCTTTTTGTGAAATTTTACCAGTTATCCATTTTATACTTTTTTTTTATGAATGTTTATATTTTATATTAGTACTTTCTGTACTTGCCAAAGACTTTTTTTGTATGTGATACACTTAGTTTCTTACTTAGATGTAAATTGTATTTCTATAATAAATCATTTTTAAAAGTTTTCTAAAAATATTTTATTTTTAATTATAAGTTCAATACAATTTGGAAGAATTATTATTAAAGTAACAGATATAAAATCTAGTAGAACCCAACTACCTCCACTTGGTAACATTAAAAGTGATATCTTCTTGTTCACTATTCTTTTTAACAATCAAATATTCCCCGTGTACTTTCATATGTACTTTGAGGTTGTGGTTGCCTGTGAAGCCTTTGTTGCACACCTTACATACATATGGTTTTTCGCCTGAAATAAAAATATTTTAGGTTATAAAGTGAAATGGTGTCTTCATTTTAGAATGTTTTAAATCAATATAAAATTGCAGACTCTGTAAGATTGTAATTAATGTTTATTAGATTGTAAAGTCTCGATATATTATGAAAACATCGTTTTATGTACAATAAATCCCATTCAGATTCAATAGTTTCCAAAATATCATCAAAATATATGTAAGAAATATGTCACGCAGTGAACGCAAATGAAACATGGAAGCATTACTTCAAGGAATCTAAGCGCGAATCGTGACCCAAAAATCCAAACAAACTCACACATCGAAACCTCGTCGCTGATTCGCCGAACCACACCAACAACATTATTGCTAATACGATGCACAGTTAAAAATTGATCTTATTTCCCAAGTATTTGGGTTTAAATTACCATGTAACGAATAGTCGTGTAACTAAACACGTGAGCGGCGCAATCGGTAAGCCCCGCCTACCGCGGCGCAATGTGCTTTGGGTCATTTTTTTGAGTTAGGAATGCTTCCATGTTTTATTTGCGGTCACTGATGTCACGCGATATTTACAATCTTTACCGCGTTTGCAATTTTTCGGTGACATATACAAACTCTTCGTATATTCCTTGAGGAGTGTAGTGGAGCACTAAGAGAGGATTGTCCGACATTCCTACGGGAACGGGAAAAACAGGACATGCGTATACGAAGTCAAAAGCTAGCATGTGTATAAAAACTAGTGTTCAAGACCTATAGAGCTCTACTGGCGGTGATTTAGGTAGCTGCGCGGTGCGGGAACAGCCTTGATGGTCATCAGCGGGTGGAATTAATATTTTGCATCATCTCAGCCAGCGGCACGGTGGCTATTTGATAAACAGCAGCAACTTTGATGAAATTTCAAGAAGTGACTTGTGTTGAAAGAAACGTGCTACAACCACAACTAGTTTTTAAAGTTTATATATTTTTGTTTTGAGGACCTTTATTTTTCCAGCAATATAAAATATGTAAGTATACCTGTATGTATCCTCCGATGTTTGATGAGCACACTGGCGGTGTAGAACTTGGCGGGGCAGTACTCGCACTGCTTGGTCCGCAGCCCGTCGTGTCGGTCGAGGTGAGCCGTCAGCGCGCCGCGCGTCTTGTACTTAGCGGGGCATCGGGTACACTCGTACTTTGGAATGTCGCTGTGTTTCATCATGTGCTGCGATAACTGGAAACAGGATTACAGTAGGTACATAAAAATTGGTGTGTTTTGATTAGAATTATCCCTCAATGTTTTTGCTGTGAACCAAGCAAGTTCACTGTTTGTTGGGTGGTACCTATTCAAAAAGTTTTTGGTGAGTTTTCAAAAATGATTTATTCGAGAGGCAATGATGAATTATTTATGACAGGGCTCGGTTTAAGAGGGCAGCTGGGGAAAGGCAAAATTGAAGGCGGCTAATCAACTTCGTAATAAATTGTTGGCTAATCAATACGTAAAATATATTTAATAAATAAATTAGGAATATAAGGAAATGATCCCGACTTCTCCATTTGTTTCATATTTCTGAAGTTTTCGCTTCGTCAGAAAATGTAACTTATCCGGAGCGAGGTGCTCGATCTCAATTCGCTACGGAAATATTGATGTGGCGAAAATTCAACCCTTAGAAAATTTTAGCAAACAGGACGTACATAATGTTTGTTGAAATTTCACACGCAGCAAATATTATGTTTGCAGGGCATTATGTAGACTAGACGAGGCCCCATAGGGTCAGTGCCTGCTAGGGTTGCGGAATTTGTTCGAAAGAGTCACCGCGGCCCTGGAACGCAAAGGGCACAAGAAGGATCACGGGTGGGTTTTAGTCAGTAAGAGTCTGACACTCCCTTCCGCTCCGCACAGAGCGGGAGAAGTCATTTAATGATTTCCCATCCAGAAAAAAAAGGGCATTATGTAGACAGTGCCACTGATAACCAAGTGTTGAGTATCAGACTATGAGGCCCGAGGCAGAAAATCGTAGTTCATTCTGTTTGTTTATACAAATTCCTTGCACATAACTTAAACCGTAGTATTTTATCTATCTTACTCACTCTTTGGTTTCCATTGAGTTGAAGGCCACACATGGGGCATATTTGTAACTTGTGTGAACATTTATGTTTATCATGGTCCTCTTGACTGGGGAATAGCCGCTTGCACTTTTTACAGTAAACTCTTTCTGGATTATGCTTCCTTATTTTATGGTCCTGCAATTGGATACTTTAATTTTATTTCATCAGAGCAGCAGGTAGAAGGAAATGACCTAGTACTTAGGTAAAAAAATAAAGATCGATAAAAGTAAGTGCAACTTGCTTTTAATCCACCACTCTGTTTGCAGGAAAATCCACACATATCACAGACATAAGGTTTATTTTTACCATGTGACCTTAAATGTGATTTTAGATTAATTTTGCTGTGGTAGCTGAAAAAAAAACAAAAATAAATAAATGATTGCACACTAATATAAACTTTATGCATCTAATCGCACGAACTCTTACTTTGAACACGCGTATACCGCGTAGATCGCGTGTTCAAAGTAAGAGTCGCGCGAACATGCATACACTGACGATGACTTGGCTGATAGGCAGCGTGCTGGTGACGTCGCTGATGTCTGTATGAACCTCAAATATGAGGATTTATCATTATCATCATCATTTCAGCAGAAAGAAGTCTACTGCTGGACATAGGCCTCCTCCAAGTGTCGCCACATTGGTCCTTCGCAAATCGCTTCTAGCGATTTCCGCGACCTTCGCGAGATCATCGGGTTCTTCTTATATTATTATGTACCAAGGTAATATACATAGTTGACTTACCCTTTAGAGCAAATGTCGCAAAAGTACTTAATACTGGAATGGACATGCAGTATGTGACTGGTAAGTTTTTTTGGTGTATTACAAGTCCAGGAGCAGTCACTGCAAAAAAGATTTCTGTCCTGGAATAAATACAAGATTTGTAAACATTTTTTTTTCTTCTTTGATGATCTTTCTTTGTATGTGTAACCGGAAAATTTCAAACGCCGTAAAATTGTAAAATATAAACATTTTTTAGCACGAATATATTGGAAACTATAGAATAAAAAAAAAAAAAACTATTGAATTTGGATGAGATTTATTCTATACTAAACGATTTTTTCATAATATGTCGGAAATGGTAATCTAATAAACATTTATTACAATCTTGCGGAGTCGAGACATATATATTTATGTTATAAAACCATTACAGTGTACATACATCTTCTTCAATGTGGAAATTCCTGTAGTGATGTTCCAAATACAGACAAGATTTATATTTCTTCTCGCAAATGTGACATTTACTTTGCTTCAGTGGGACATGTATCAGTCTATGGGCAAGGAGCTGAGATAGGCTGTTTAGTTGCTCCCTACAAAGTAGACATTGTCTGTCCTTATTATGGCTATCTAGATGATTTTTCAAGTCGATTTTGCTTTCAAATGTCAAAGGGCATATCCCTGGAAATAATAACAGCTTTAACTGTACACCTTTTCCAAGTACTGCCTCAGTTAGCGGTGCTTGCAGTAAATGAGCAGTGCTAGAAAGGCCGGCTGACATGACATGAAGACTCAGTTATTCTGTCTGCTGCAGCTGACAGTAGTCAACCCCCCTCTTACACTACACTGCTTCTTCAGGCACCATCTCTATCATAAAGTAGGAAGTGGCATGTAAGGATATTTTTTTTAATTTAACTTACTGCAACACAGAGTTACAATGGTAGACTTAATGCCTTTTTTTTTTGGTTGGGAAATCATCAAATGACTTCTCCCGCTCTGGGCGGAGCGGAAGGGAGTGTCAGACTCGTACTGACTAAAACCCACCCGTGATCCTTCTTGTGCCCTTTGCGTTCCAGGGCCGCGGTGACTCTTTCGAACAAATTCCGCAACCCTAGCAGGCACTGACCGGTACGGTGGCCGGGAATCGCCCTGCGTTTCCCGACGCCCGGGGCGTCTTCTCCTGTTGCGGCGGCTGGAGCGAGGGGCTTCCCTCTCTCGCACGCGCTCCGCCTCCTCCTTCGCTAGCATTACTGCTTCGCAGAAGGAGGCGACCGCCTCCCATTAGACTTAATGCCTTAGGCAATCTCTACCTGTCACTTAAAGAAAGGCAAAAGAAGTGTTGAGTTAAATAACTTCCTGACATGTGCAACTTTTAACAATTCTTTTTTTTGGGATGGATTTGCTTTCAACTCTAGTCTAGGTCAGAAGTGACAGATACATAGTCCACGATGGAGTGAGCTTACCTAGAAGAAGCCTGATCAGTTTCTTTGAAGAGATGCGCCAAGCATTGAAAATAGCATAGGATGTTGCAAAGAATATTAGCTAAGGGTAAATCCCACCAAAACTGAACTAGTTCTCTTTACCAAAAAGAGCAAACTGCTGAAACTTAATTACCGCGGTTTTTCGAAACCAGTCGAACCATATCAACTGAAACCAAATACCTGGACATCTATTTCGATAAGCAGCTGAATTAGGCAAAGCACAATGAATACATGATGAAAAAATCCAGTATATGCATGTGACAATGTAAACGCATGCTGGGTAGGAACAGAGGCATTTGTCCTAAAACAACCCAGTGGCAATAAACTATAAACAATTATCAGACCAAATCACATATAACAACAGTCACATATCAAATAAATAAATATGGCTCTCTAGACTGATGACCCAGGACCGAATTGAGCACGGCACAAAAAGACTTCGAGAAACTGTGTGAGTAGACTACACTAGAAACAGAATTTAGATTCAAACACACGCGCATTATAGAAGACTCCGTTAAACGGCAACTCATGAAGACATCAGCCAATTACAAAGCTTAAAAGATGTACCATTTCAAAAGTATTACAACATAGTCCTCACCCAAGAATTGGATGACTACTCAGGTCCCAAAGAGCTGTAAATAATTACTCATGGATCAAAGACATGCGCCGGAACTGGAGTTGAGTGGAGCAAAGTTCAACACCATCTATCATGCGATATACGTGGCCGTTATCCAGCCAGTACGTGCCATAGAAGCTAGGAGAGTCATGGATGATGATATTCGCATACTCTACGACGGCGCGGGCGCCTCAGTTCTCCAATCCCTAGGGAAGAACTACACCACCTCGAAACTCATACAAGAATGACACAATGCCTTAGAATGTGTCACGGTGACCAACCGCAACACCGTGACACTGCATGCAGTGGATAAAAAGACAAAGGAGATCACTAGAAAAGATCGCTAGAAGGGGAACTGGTACTGAGGCTGTTGGACCCCAACCCATAGTACCACTCCCTTTCACCAGGTGACTACAAGAACACACTCACACACAAGCAGAACTCTGCTGCGCCTCAGCACCGAGCTGCAGGCAGTCCAGGGAGATTATGCGATTTCTGAACAGGTCGCGCTGCCCCTATCCAGGCGCCTTTTGTGACTGGATAGGGGCAGTCTGCGAATAGTTGGGGGGATGATCACTGGGCACTGCTAGACGGACAGTCCTCTACGTCGAGCATGAGGCACACAAATGGCATAATCAGGACTAAGGCGATTAACACACGGCACCGCGCAAGGCCGCGGAGGGTGGTGGCGGTAAAGCGGATTTCGTAGCGGTGCCCCGTGCGGTAAGGTGATTTACGCGCCTGTCCGCGTGGATGGATTTAATACTGTTTTGACCAGTTTGATCACAGACACTGGCAAGAATGGACGCTGAAGTGTTGGCAGCAATCTGGCTTTAATGGCATAGAAAGAAAAAAATAAGATTGAGAGAGATAAGATATTTGAAATAAACTTTTCGACATCGAAATCCATTATTGAATTGCAACACGTCCTGCACCCACGATGATCCGCGCGGTTATGCGGCGTCCCGTGTGTGCAGTCGGCAGCGCGGAGGGGCGGTGGTGGTGAGAGCACCGCTCGACCGCGCGGTCGGGCTGTGTACGTGTGCTAAGCATCTACGGATTTATTAGAGGCCAATGTGACATGAGATCTGCTTCACCGCCTACCACGGCGGTGCAGCAGTGCCGTGTATTAATCGCCTAAGTGCGGAAACCAAATCCTAGAATAGAATAGAATACCTATGCCATAGTAGGATATCCAAATGCCACATATGTATGTATATGTACGGTTGAAGGTACACTAGGTAAACTAGCTAATTAGAATGAAATATTTACCACATAGCCATTTGTCTTCAAGTCCATTAGCAATGCTTTCTAATAATTTAGATGTCTTCACTTTGAGCTTCTTGTGTTTATTTTTATTTCTCTTTTTTGGTTTTACATCTGTAATAATAATTAATGTTTTAATTAGTAAATTCAACAAAAAGCATACAATAGAACCAAGGCAAATAAGTTAACCATATTGTTTGATGATTCAGTGATTAGAGATTCTATGTCAAATGATGTGCTCTAAAATGTTGACAATGCTAAAATATTAAGAAGAAATTTTACTATAATCTTTAAAAATGTTACAGTTGCCATACCTTCTTCTTTTTTAAGGCTAATGTTATTGTCATCATCTTCATTATCAGAAAAGGCTTCATGGAAATTATCATCTAAAATAGAAGCATCTTCATAATAGTTTTCTTCCTTTATCTCTGACTTAATGTCCAGCTTCTCATTTGCATCAATTGCGGTGCCCTTATCAATTTCAATACCAAGTGTCTTATTTTCAGCTTTCATTTCCTGAAAGAAGATTAAATAACAGCATTTAGGAGTTGGAATTTACATTCATTTAGCCAGAATATTGAGAATTGTTTGATCTGTAGTGTACATAGGATTAATTTTAAATGCCAGGGGCAAACAATACAGAGTTATAATTTAGTTGGAATAGTTATAAGGACTTCGTGTCATTCATGAAATTTAGCTGAAGCTGAGCTTATACTCACAGAATAAATAATTTCATTCAATGTAGTTTCTGCTGTTATACACTTTTCCCTGAATTCCACAAAACATTTGATTGTGTCCATACATGTCTGACATGAATACTGTGGCATACCATCTAGTAGTGTAATCTGAAACAGAAAAATAAATTGCAGTTTTTTTCTTCAAATGGGAATACAAATAAAACAAATTGCATACGAAGAGCACCTTGTTTAGCCTGATGAATGTATTTGAAAAGTGTCTGAATACTTTAGTAACAGATTAAACTAATACAGCTAATTAGTATTAAACTTACATTAAGATTTGTCAACAAGTTATAGTTGATAATAAAAGTTTCATCCAGTGGAAGCATTTCTTTTTCTGTTGACAAACATACTCTGCACATCTCCATGTTTATAACAACCATGTCCTTTGTGCCTTGGACAGTAAAAAAGAAAACTGTACAGCTTAAATATAACAATTTTAGAATCACTGTTCTTTTTTACATCGCAAAACACAACCACAACATTTTTGATTATGTACTTTAAAACGTCCGTCAGTGTCATGTGCCAAATGCCACAGCCAACAACAAGTTTTTTTTACCCTGAGGAGAAGGCTAGGTCTTTTGACCACAATAATGTCTAATCTGACGTCCTAACTGGCAAAACAAACATCTAATTTAAAAATCGACTAAATAGTAACTCATTCAGCAAAAGTTGTGCACGAGCTTTATTTTATATCTGTACCAAACGCGACAGGGGCGTGCGGACATGGTGCGAACTGTCAAGTCGAAATTGTATAGGTACCTATCGATTGTGCAATAAATTCGTATTTTATCATGTTAATTTAATAAACTGCGTTTCTTTTTTTATGTAGCAGTAAGTAGTTAATGTCTAGCTATAAAATGAAGTGAGATATATCTTGTGTAAAAACGATATTGTGAATGTCTTGGTAAAAATCGCGGTTAACTCATATTTTCTTGTTGTTTGTTGTGAAAACAAGAAAAATTATGGTGGAGAACGGAGCCTCCAGCGGGGGCAGCGATAGCCCCAGTGCAACCTGCACTCGTTCAGGTTTACTAGAGACGCTGGTGCGCGGCGTGTGGTATCGTGTACATTGTACGCTCGAAGAGGATTATCTAAGTGTGTGTCTAGATGATGGCTACGACGCGACCACCACGCTGAACGGCACCCTGAACAACAACAACGTAGAGACTCCGAACAGTGACTTCACAGAGGTTCCTGAAGCGATTGCAAATCAAAAACGTCTTGTACAAGTCGTGAAGTCAGACAATAATGGGTTGGGAATCTCAATAAAAGGTGGTATAGAAAATAATATGCCCATATTGATATCGAAAATATTCAAAGGCATGGCTGCTGATCTTACAGAACAGTTATATGTTGGTGATGCCATACTTTCTGTGAATGGGGAAGATCTAAAGGATGCAACACATGAGGAAGCAGTCAAAGCTTTGAAAAGAGCTGGAAAGATGGTCCAGTTGGAAGGCAAGTATCTTAAGTCATATGATAAATGTTGCAATGTTTGAAGTATAACTAGTTATAGGGCATAGGCTAACTAAATTGACCTTAATTACTCCAGCTCAGTGGTGTGGAGTTGCTAATTGAGCTAATCAAGACTGTACTGTGTATCACATAAATAGAGCTTGAACCTTGTTATTTGTGGCATTATTTTAATAATGTAACTAGACTACATTGCCTGAAAAAAATCAAATGAATTCAAGCAAAAAGAATGTTTGTTCCTTTGTAAGAAGGGATGTTACTTTAAATTTTCATGGCCTATAAAGTATTGTGTCCATAATAATGTAGGTTACTAGTATAGTAAAGTTCGAAATCTCAGTTGCTAGCCATAATCTATATAAACATATTATAAATAATTGTATTTCTGTAGAAAAATACTCATCAATGTATTTACATACATAATTTATTATTTATGTACACACAGAAAATAAGTAAAAGATAACAATACAATTTTAGTACAAAGGAACTGCTACTGTTGTACTGCTATTATAAATGTTACGATATCTAAAATCCATTTCTATTGTGTATCACATAAGTTGTCCACTCTAAATCTTGCTTTCTGTTGCACATGGTATTGCAGTGCTGTTTTATTATGAGACTTACTATTACACAAACATTTGTAGCCTACTTCAGAGCAGCAATTATTCCTGACACAAACTGTAAATATTAAAAAGCATGACCGGTTGTACAAAATCTACATTATACTCCACAGTCAAATATCTCCGTGAGGTGACTCCATACTTCCGCAAGGCGTCGATCATCAGTGAGGTCGGTTGGGAGCTGCAGCGCGGCTTCATGGCGGATGTGCCGCCCTCACCACCCTCACCGCGGCGTCGTAGGGCTGACACGCGCTATGTGCCTCTGTTGATGGCGTGTATCGCCAAGAATTTGCGCCATCGTGATCCAGGTAAACAACACTTGTGGTTTTTGTATGCTCACAATTAGCAGCAACAAGCAATGCGATCTAGATGGAGACTGCTGGATAAACTCGACTCTACAATTGCCCACAGTTTGTAATATAGATAGGAATAGTTGAAGGGAAAAAGGTAGGGCTTTGCCCTGCCATAGGATACAACTGGCCGATAATACCACTGTCAAATGCTTCACAAAGACAAGCCCTGGAGTTGGACAACAAACATGTTCCAGCAGTTTGAAGACATGGATGCCTTCATGAAAACAGTCACTTGGTACATATGTTTCATTTGTAGTACTAGCACAAATGAAAAACTTTGGTGTTTTTTTCCAGGAGCTGCTTTTTATGTCCTTTATTTTTTTAGGTCGAAATTATAGTTATGAATCCGATTTAATTTATAGAAAGGTATAATATTTATTATGATAAAGCTGGAACTAACATTCTCTTCATTTTCTTCATTGTAGAGGAGCGAACAATTGAGATCTACTCTCCAGACGGCGTGCATGCTCTAGCACTGCGAGCGAGCAGCGCGCAGGGCGCGACGGGCTGGCACCGCGCGCTGCACGCGGCCGTGCGACGCGCAGCGCGTGCAGCTTTAGCGCGCGCTCGCCCGCGTTTGCGGCCTCTGCTTGGTGATGTGAGATATGCTGGCTGGCTAGCGAGGCGACCTCCTCAGGATCATGTAAATTTGAATTTCGAAATACAAATATTCCACATATGTACATAATATTATGCCGTTATCGATTCTCCGGGACTCGTCAAGCCTCATTGACTCAGTGTTTTTTCTGGTGGTCACTACTCTTAATCCTGGATTTCAGAAATTCAAGTGGTTGGAAATAGTGTGGCGGGCTTGTCCCAAAAATATCTATTGCGCCTTTTACCAATAGCCTAGGGTACTGTCTTAAGAACAGTAGCATTCTTTAGTTTCAGCTCTAGGCTACCCCTGTGGTTCTAACATACTTCTGCTTTGGTAACAATTAAATATTATGAGTGGTTGAAAAATGTCTGGTTTTCACAGATGAGTGCTTCCGGCGGGTCTGACAGTTCTGATGAGGCGGATGGTTGGCAACCTACATTTGTCGCGATCACTGACAGAGAAATCAGGTGACCAAACAGTTTTGCTTATTCACTGGCAACATTGAATAAGCAAACTTGCTTTTACTGCACTGTTATTTTTTTTCACAGTACAATTCTAATTGCACAATTCTTTTAGTAATTAAAATATCTCTGAATATGTATGACTAAAGCTTATATTATTTAGCAACATACGATCTTTGTTCGTTCGTTCCTTCTTTGTTGTTAAATTTTGGAAGATGCAGCTGCTCGAAGATCCCGCATATCTGGTTCATGATAATAACAGGGCGCCATTTTAATATCAAAGTGAATATGCTGGCACTTATATACATGCCAAATGAAGTGGAGCTAGCAATAGGACGACACGTAAAGCTCGGTGTGTCGGCAGACTGTACGAGGCGGCGCCGTGGTCGGGCGAGGCGTGGTGTGCGCCCAGCGAGTGCTTCAGCCTGGCCGCCACGCGCCTGGCGTGGTGGCGGCGCGCCGCCGGCTCGGGCGCCGCGGCGCTGGGGCTGCGCGCCGGCACGCCCGCCGGCCTGGCCGTGCGCGCGCTGCGGGCCGACACGCCGCACGACCTGGCGGCGGTGGCGGGGGCGCTGGTGGATGGCGCGCACCACGCCGTGCGCTCGCAGCCGGAGTTTACTTTCCGTAAGTCGAATTAAAATCAATCTGCCTAACCTTTATCCGACTACGCCGGGGTCATTTGATAAAGTCGGTCCTAGGATGGGTGACCATCCATTACCCTCGAGACTTCAGTGATGTGTATCCGTTTCCGCTGCTGGGCAGGCTGCCGGTTCCGCGGCGCGTGCGCGCGGCTGGCGCTGGGCGGCGGCGGCGTGTGCGTGTGGGAGGCGGCGGGCTCGCTGGGGCGCGGCGGCGCGCGCGCGCTGTACCGCCGCCCGCTGCACGCGCTGCGCGCCTCCGCCGACGACGACCGCTCCGCTCTGTGGCTGCATTTCGCTGATGATGATACTGTGGTAACTACATTTTTGTTTGCTTTCGGATTTTTAACCTTGGATTGTGAGATGCTTTGAGAACCGTCGAGATTACAAAAGTTTTGATATATGAAGGTCCACTTTCACAGAACAGAGTCATTTTTAACTTTAAAAGTCAGTTTTAACCTGGATTCATTATGTTTGGAATATTTGTTATTTAACCTGATCTTAGCAACTAACTTTAACTTTAAAGATATCTGTGGTTTTTGCAAGTGAGCCTAAGCAGTCATTCAAATTGGGTTATATTCACAAAAGCGAACAAGTAAGAAGAATTTTGAATATAATATTTTGCGATGTTGATGATCATGATGATTTCAGCACTCTTATGATGGTATGATCCCGTGGTTATATTAAAGTTCCCCCTGAACTGCTACGAGTTGGGCGTTATGGTTAGCGTCTCGTACTACTACTTACAGATATGAGCCCAAGAAAAAACTGCCGTCTTTCTTGCCCTCATACAGGCTAGTAGCGTGTCAAATGACCCGTCGGTTTTGGATGAACAATATAGACTAACAGCGCCCCGCGGTTTCACATTTCCCGCGTAATTCGCGTTCCCGTGGGAATATGGGGATTAAATATAGCCTATGTCACCCGGGGATAGTGTAGCTTCCCAACAGTAAAATAATTTTTCATATCCGTTCAGTGGTTTCGGAGCCTATTCAATACAAACAAACAAATCTTTCCTGCTTATAATATTAGTATAGATGGATGGATGATAGAATCCTAGTATTCTTTAATTCTGTCTTCCAATGATTGTACCAGGAGCTAGACATGGAGGGCAGCCCCAAGCCCGCGGTGTTCATCCTGCACAACCTGCTGTCGGCGCGCGTGCACTCGCTGCCCGCGGGCGTCGACGCCGCGTCGCCGCCGCTATAGCGCGCGGACGGCGACAGTGGCGCCGCCGCGCCCTACCCGCCCTAACTAACATGATGGCTTTAGGACTGATGTCGCCTTCTTTTTATAGAGCGCGACCGTTATTGTACTAGACCGGTGGACGTGTTGGAAGCAGTCGATTTGGAGTTACCTCAAAGGCTGAGTGTTTGCTTCGAGTTTTTATGTGCATTTTCAATGAAGTGTGAAAATGTATGTAAACATCAATTTGAAACATGAGTCGGCCGTAGGATTCTTTGGAGTATCTTTGTATGTATGTATTGTAATTGGTAACTATTGCTACACCCATTCCTAGACCTTTGTGTTTACACACGAAAGTTGTATACCATAATATAATTTGTAACTGTTCTCATCGAATCTCTTGTAACTGACGTATCTGTGATGTTTAACAATTTATCATGATCCCTTCATATCTGACCCGTATCAATAGTAATATTTTGTAAACTTATTTAGTGACTGATGTAGTTCATAGAACTATTTTCCAGTGGTAGTCAGTGATGATTACACATTGAAAGCTCCTTTTTATCTTGTTATTGTATGATCAGTAAAACTTAAGTATTGGTAGCACTGGGATAACCAGTAATCTAAAAGATTTTTTCTTTTTTCCCCCCCTAATAACACGAAAATGTAAATTCAGTAATACTTTTTTGTATCTGTAAACTAATTTTTCCAAAGAGTTCAAAGCATGATGGACAATACTTCTCTGGACATAGTGGCTTGTGGGTGACATCCCACAAGGCCGCGCTGGGTCGCTAGGTGTGCGCAGCCCTGCTTCGCTTGTATGTGGCTGTCATTGTTCTTCCAAAGATATCAATTTTTGAATTTTTGTTTTGTTTGACCTTGTAGCTTAATGTAGCGTAGTAAAATGTAATTATCGTTTGAATTGATCACAATGTATTTTTATAATTTCAGTTGTATATAAATAGGTATACTGTTTTGTAAATGGTACATTCCCAGAATGTAGACTATTACATTTGCTTTAATATTTGTAGCGTTTATCTCAAGTAAGGTTAAGGTAAGGTTTCAATAATATGATGTATATTGTGTAGTCACATGTAACTAATAAGAAGGCCATATGCGAGGTGATATCTAACATATTCATATTATTTATTTTGATATCGAATCGTGCAGCCTGTGTTGTTACTGGAGGAGCCTCCATACTTTTTAATTAAAGTACTCATTTATGTACTGCATCATTAGGTACACTAATATTTGTAATCTCTGAAAGTTTACCTCCAGATTATTTACTTTGTATAATCGCATTAACATTCCCTAATCGTGATTACTTTTATATATTAAGAAAAAAATAAACTTAAAATATGCTTACTCAATTTTTTATAAATAAGTACTAAAATACTATAGTACTAATTTGTATTTCACTAAATTACTAAAACGAAAACTTACTATAACTTGAAAACGAACGTATTTACTAAATAAATTGTATTTGTTGTTTATATTGTCAAATGTTAGGTTTTAAGCTGGGTGGAGTGAAAAGTTATCTACTTTACGGATATGTTTAGTTATTAAAAAAATACAAACCAGTGATAGTGAATCTCACAAAGAAAGCTGAATAATAGGAAAAGTAGTGAACTTAAAAAAAACAGTGTTCTGATATCAAGCTAAGTTCTATAAAAGACAACTCATATAACATAGTTACCATGATTTTAACTTATTTAGGAGCTATCAGGAATCTCTGTGCTATACAGTTTCCAGATCCGTATTATAAATTAATGCTAAGATACTAATCTTGTAATCTCTTAGAATTTCTACTGGTGACATTCCTTCATACTATAAAACTTATATATTAAACTTCCACGGAGAGGCGCATAAAGCCGACACATAATAGACTGTATAGAAGTAATATTGTCTACTGTCTTGTTATTTGTTTGATTAATATTTTCGTACCAAAGTTACGCATCATTGTTGCAGCAACAGATTGTTGTGTTGCATGAAGCATGTTACATGTAAAATGGCATGTGTTTTGTGGGTTAACCACGTTTCTGCAAATTTCTAGCTGCACCTTTTTTACACATGATTAGAAGGCATAAGGCCGCCTTCTGATGATCCAACTTGACGCCTGATCGATAAAGACCATTTCGATATGTCTCAATTAATTGGTATTATAAGTCTTTCTATCGGCTAACATTTAGACGTCATGTTGGTTAGTGGGTTGGCAAATTCTCTTATGACGTATTTTGATTGTATCCCAAGTGAGTCATTTTTACAATTTTGTTATTTATTGAAAGTTTTTAATATATTTTACAATTAATTCCAATTATTAATATTATTGATTTTGCAAGACATTCCAATGAGTTGTAGTGTTATACATGTAGTCTTGAATTATGAGACTGAGTTTTATTTTCAAATTATATTTATACGTTATTGATCAGGGACATAATATTTCTACACCGTCTGTGCAAAACGCTAGATTACCGAGTCATAATAAATTCATAATAATTAGGTACTTAACTGTATTCTGTTATATTTAAGGCAACTGTTACATACATTTTTGTGGGCTGCAAGTACGAATTGCTGTTGTGGAGTAACTTGTTAAATAGTTTTGTTTTTCCTCTTTGACAATTGAGTAGACATCGACTACGCATTTTGAGGTACTTTTATGATGTAACAATAAAAATAAAACAAATAAAAGGTATGGTTGTGTCACGAATGCCATAGATGGTGTATGACTGTCGGACGTCACAATATAGTTCTAGATCAATGAGTAAGCAGAAATCTGAAGCAAGTTGCCGCCCATAGGGTCGTTGAGTTTTGTTTGAACTCAGCACATGGGTCGAACAATGATTTGTTCGTACGCTAGCGCATTCGAGTCGTCGCTACATATAACGCCGAGTTGGCAAATAAACAAATGATTATTCGACTCATATGCTGTGTTCTGGGCACCGAAAGTATTAACAACTTCGCCAGTTCTCTGGCTCCCATTGTGTGACGATTCTAGCCCATCTATCTTGATGCATTCTACATAATACGATCCACCTAAATCTACTTCAGCCTAGCAGCCTTTTTGCCCTCATCAGCGATACTCTAAGCTCAACTAAACTATGTTTCTTAGGTAACAGACGACCTATTATGACGTCTTAAATCCATTATGATTTCTGTGTCAGAGAGAGACGGAGTTACACAAGACGAATAGCACTATCTTTCCCTCACACGAATCATGATAGCATTGGCACTTCGTAATACGGCCACAGGTAGGTGTTTTTATGTTGTAAATGCAACAGCACACAACAGTGATTCGTAAATGCATCTCCACAGTCGCGCAACGCTATAGTTGACTTGTACGATTTCTAACTTTACTATAAGGTTTTCTAAAATATGTTAACAATGCTAGTTGACTTGTTTCATAATACGACACATCGGTAGCTGTCATAGCATTCATGACCATCTGTAGTAAGATCTGTCATTCTGTCATGCATTAAAAAACAACGAAGAAAACTATTGTGTTTATTTTTATTATACTATTTTATGGTACTAGTTGTCCAAGGTTATTTTATAATTGGAGAGACGGTTCTCGATTGCAAAACCGTGCCTTTATCTGCCGTTCAAGTACTTATATATAGTAAGTATAAGGAGGTGACGCCAAAACTAAGGTTTGACTGATTAATTTGCTGAAACTTACAAAAGCCTTTCAGATGACCATCATTGACAGGTAGATCACGTATTATTATGATCACCTATGCTGGTAGGTTAAGGTTGCTGGTAAGGGTTTGCTATCGAACAGCTTTGGGTACCCCGATTTCCTGCTACATTTTTTTTTATTTAAGAGTTGTAATTTGTTGTTTTCTATTTTTCACTTTTTAGTGGGGTGTCAACCCCACCTAAACGTACCCATCACAGCGTACGTGATATAAATTGGTGTAAACAATAAACATGACATACCTTCACGCGATTTCAGCAATCTCAGAAAATTTGCTATCATTATTTAAGAGTTTTGTTTCATGGGACCACTTCGAAATACTAAGATGCTCTTCCAAACCATCGTATAGGTACATTTTTTTTTTTTCACAATGACGGAGAATATCGTCAACGTAGTCGAAGCCACACATTATTAGGGATAACTCAAATACTAATCGTCAGATCTCACTCAAATTTGAATGGGACCACATGAAAAGCACCAGCTTTCGAATATAAAAAAGAATAATCAAACTCTGGACACCCAGTACAAAGTCATGAGGTACCTAACAAAAAAAAAAAAAAAAAATTAGATGTCGGTTAAGTAGATGTCTTTTTATGCCAAGAACACTTTCTAAAAATAAAAACACTTCTTCAAAATGGACTGTCGTTTTTCTCGCCTAGGCGACAAAGTGTAGGAGAATCGTGTTGTTCCGATGAAGTCTACGTTTCATTAGGTCGAGGGGCTGGGCAGGGGCAGCGCTCGCCGGAGAGCCCTACAGCCTACTTCAATACTCGCCTTATTACTATCTATACTGCACCTTTCTTCATGCCACACGGCACCACATTCTCAACCTTGTATCCAGAACAATAGGCCCTGATATACTCTGGCATTTGAGCGTCGGTATGAATAGTCGTGTCTGCGCCATTGTCTCGCCTTTCTATTGGAAAGCTGACAAAGAAATTAGCTATGTCTGTGTTTAGTACGTAAAACGAATGATTGTTTTAAATTTTACTCAAAATATTTTTTTGGATTGTTTTTTAAAATAAATTTAATTAACTTGGTCCTTGGTCAACTATTATTGCATAGGTATGTATCTGAAAACAAAAAAGCTTTTACAAAATGCAACCGACTTCCAAATACACTAATTTGGAAAGTGGGTGTTTTTGGGTGTTTCTTCGTTTTTAACACCGCTACCGAATTAAAGTATTATATCGATGGCAGCAAAGTAGAAAAGTACATCTACAAAACCGCAATTTTACAGGCATGTCTTTTTTTTCTCTGAAAAAACTTGTACGTAGAAGAGGACATCTGCCTGATACCCTTTTATACGTTGTAATAAAAAAGATCTCCAGTAACACTTCTAAATGACATTTATTGAAAATCTAAGCAAACAGTATTCCTCCTTTATTTACCAAATTTTGTAGATGTCTTTATTTACTTTGGATTTAAAGTGTTATATAGGTAAATAAATGTATAAATGTGTAAAACATTTAAAAATTTAAAAGTAGTGCTCACCAGTATCGGGAACAGGGTCGGGAAGATCATCTTAAATCTTATTCTTATTTCTAGGTGGTCCTTTACCAGTACCAGTTTAGTGAAGTTCTAAGCTACCGGCGGCGGTCAGGGCCCCAGAGACAGGATCCTCCTAACAATACGAGCCGTGTCCAGAAGTACCTACCGTTTTCTAAATCAAGCCCTTGATCCAGCTGCCTAACGTGAGCCTCCTAAGGTGTTGGTCGAGGCTCTTGGCTATTTAAAGCCATTGGCTGACACGACTATCGGTGCGATTCCTGCGTCCATTTCCCACATGTTGACATCCTCGCAAGCCAAGTTTAGATAGATGATCACACATTTACGTGTAAATAATATTACAAATAAACTTATTATGATTCTAATTTATTTATTTATTTATTTATGTACACACATGATACTTAAAAAAGACAATTTTGTACAAAATCGAGAGCACAAAGGTACTGCTTATTTCAATAGAAATTTCTTCCAGCAGACCTGCGACAGAAGAGTGGGATAAGAAATGTAGACACAGTGTGTAAAGAGACAGAGAAGGAAACTTAAAATATACTATACTAACTTAACTAAGGCATATTAACAACTATTTATACATACAAATCAAATTAAAATAAACATACAAACAAATATACACAAATAAATATATCTAAATACATAGGTACTTCTATATAAAATAATACATAGGTACGTAATAAAATACACAGAATCACAGTATAGTGGACAGATAATGCACTTTCACTTCTTTTTTAAAGAGAGAAATATTTTTGCAGTCTCTTATTTTAGGTGGGAGTGAGTTCCATAAACGCACTGCATGAAAAGAGAAAGAGTGAGAATACGAAGGAGTATTATGAGATGGAAAGTTTAGGTGATGTTTAAGGTGGGACCTACACAGCGCATCTGCAGGGCGAGTAAACGAGAAACGATCACGCAGGTAGCCAGGATATGCAGGATTAAAGAGGATATTATAAAGGAGGCATAATATTCGAGTGTTCCTTCGAAGACGAATAAG
The DNA here is from genome assembly GCA_905332915.2 of Hecatera dysodea. Taxonomy (NCBI): domain Eukaryota; kingdom Metazoa; phylum Arthropoda; class Insecta; order Lepidoptera; family Noctuidae; genus Hecatera; species Hecatera dysodea. The sequence goes on from HG995294.1 coordinate 15,518,464, forward strand.
GAGCCACTTGAGATCCTTGCGGAACTGAGAGACATGGTCGTATTTCCTCAGGCCAAAAACAAAACGGATGCACAGGTTTTGCAAGCGCTCAAGCTTGTTTATAAGCTCCTCAGTGGCATCCAAGTAGCAGGCATCAGCATAGTCAATGATCGGCTGAATTAATGTTTGAGCTAAATAAATTTTAGATTTAAAGGGCAAAAAGGTTTGATGAGTTTTTAAAGAGTGGAAGGAAAAGTGCACCTTATGACTAACCTCATTCACTTGCGCTCGCCAGGAAAGATTGCTGTCAATTAAGACACCGAGATTCTTTGCCGTGTCCGTGTACGCAATGATCGATCCGTTAAGGGATAAAGGCGTCAATTTGGAAGTGTCAAGCGCACTGCGATAATAACGACTGCCTATGATCATAGCCTGGGACTTAGATGGATTAATCTGTAGGCCATAAGATTTCGCCCACTGATTAATCCTCTCCAGGTCACAATTAATGGCATTAATCGCTGCGTCCGCGTCTAATTGTACCTAGTGAAGAACAAGAAAAAGCCCAAAAGTTATAGGATCATTTTTCGTTAATTGCATTTAGATCTTAAATGCAATTAACGAAAAATGATCCTATAACACGTAATATTCATTACCGCTACATTATTTTTGTTCAAGACTGGTTCATAAACAATAAAGTTATGCCCAAAAACATAGGTGACTTGTACACATCTGCATACCCCTTTATAGCGTACGCCGTTTTATACTGGTGTAAGAAATAAACAAATAAGCGACTCCGGAAGATTTTCTATCATTTTCTTAAGAGTTCCGTTGCCCATCTCCGAAGTTCTTCATCAGATCTTCACCAAATTGAAATAGGAATAGGCGGTAAAGTACTCTTCCTAACAAAAATAAAATCATCTAAATCGGTGGACAATTTTATTCGAAAAAATATCGCTGAAAAAACGTACAAACAAAAAAAAAACAACGATCGAATTTAGAACCTCCTCCTTTTTTGAAAGTCGGTGAAAAGCTGCACGCGCGATAACCCATCAGAAAAAAACCTCTTTTCCTGACAACTCCACTTATCAATTAAGCAGTGGACTCGCTAGCCCATGCGCTAGCCCGATAGTCCCCTTCCCCGACTTTTGCCTAACGAGCCAGCCCGCGCTGCTGAGCCATTAGCGTTAAATCCCCTAAATAATATCAATCTGACCCAGCCTGTCCCTAGCTGCCCCCTCAATGACCCCGCTAAGCCGAGGCCCGTGTCCCACAGGGGATGCCCTTAGCGAGCGGCCATTTAGTTTTTAAGTAGTTTTAAGCCCTGGCTGGGGGCCTTAGAATCTAAGGCAACCACAGGATTGCCCGGTTGAGCAGTAACCAGCCTTAATGTGCTGAACTGCGAGTAGTCCTTTCAAAAAAAAAAAAAACCCGATAGTCCATTATTGGGAAAGGTGTTCGTTGGACGAGGGTCTTGAGTCATTTCGTCATGACGTCAGATGCTATCCCACAAAGAGCGAGTTATCAGCTTATGGTCTGCGTGGTTGCTCTTTCGTAGTATCCACTCTGAAACAATTGTCCTAACTGTAATTAACCTAAACGGCACCGGAAAGTGGCAAAATTCGTAAGATTATAAAATAGCTAGAATCTCGATAAATTGTCAAACGAACATTTTGAATACTTCTTTATGAATTCTAATTTGAGAGTATATTTTCTCAAATATCTCGAAATCTATCTCAAATTGGGACCAATTTGAGAATTGCAATTGTACAATTTCTAGGAATGATTGCTCTCCTAGTCATTCCGAGAAATTGTACAATAGCATGTAACGGAACGTTAAGTAGGTACTATTACAATTTTAACATTTTAACCGACGACGGAACCCCGCTCTGCGGTGCTCCTATTTCTGTCTAAAGGGTTAAAAAAAAAACAAGAATGGCATGCCGGGAAACTAACCTATTCACAATTAAATTAAATTACAGGCTTGTCATATATTGATGCGTATATAAGTATTCCAAATATTCAGTTGACTAGTTATGGAGAGTTAGCAATCTCTCAAGATATTTTATATCTAATCTTGCGCATTATCCGGTGACATATGTACATATCCTTCTTCAGTAACCCAACTGGCACCAGAGTTCCTTCAGAGATTTCCAGAAGGTTTGCTGAAAGATTTTACGCAAGGTCAACATAACCAGCTGGTGCAGAATGTTGGAATTTGACTATCATACCGGCGACTTGTAACGCCATGTGTTAAATAATGGACACGTTGTATTTTCTACACGTTTTATTAGGAGTCAGAACATAAAAGCTTACAAACATTTCGCTTGTTGAACCGGAAGTAATTTTTGTACAAAAAACAGTTGCCATAATAAAACTAACGACAGAGTATAAAAAATAATAATTATCTGTGGTCCAGATTTTAGTCTCTCAACATCCTCCAACGCCGAAAACAAATTAAATCGCATATCGATTTAAAAATAAAAAAATACAATCGATTGACGCGTTTCAGAACGCAGCATTGGATGTCAAATTCAAATGACATTAGTGTAGTGACAACCTTGTCAATCAGTGACATTGACGTTCAAAACAAACAAGATATTACAAAATTACACAAATCTAATTTAATTTTTTTTTTTTGAACCACATAATGTCTAAAATATGCTAACATTACACATTGAATTAAATTGGTAAGAGTTAAATGTCTATGACATTAATTTCAGGTTAACCATACACGTTATCTTATACAAATACACATTTTCTTTAATAAATTGTTAAGATTAAATATAAATTCTTCAATAATTATGTTAACAATCAAAATTTGTAATAACCATGAAACTCACAATAGATACTCTAACACCAAAGGTTCACACAAAATCAAGTAAGTATAATTTATTTTGACTATGTTATGTCAAACTTGGTAAGTCTTAAACTTATGTAAACTATACATTGTTTTCTAATAATTAAATACCATTGACTGATATATTAAGCAGTTTTATTTAATACAGTTACATACGAAATACGATTGGTGCAGACAATAAAGCTACACATAATATAGTTGGAACTTACTTGGAATTCTCACAGATCTCCCACTACGAGTGGACTGCTGAGTACTTGGTGGAATCTCTACTGTTGGTGTAGAGGTGTTTTGTGACCCCTGCTCCTCAGGAAATGTGTCTATCTGTTGTGGGGAATCATTAAAAGTAACTGACTGATCCTGCTGGAAGGTGTCAGCTGCAGAGAGTTCTAATTTATATAGTCTTTGGACTGGACGAACCTTGATACCTAATGCAGTCTTCACACGTGCTGTTCTTTCAACACCATCTCTACCTAGTACACGACGCAGTGACTCTTTCATAATTCTAATTAAACGTTCCCAAAAACCTCCCCACCAAGCAGCGGATGGTGCATTCATTTTCCAGGATATGCGGCGTATGGTAGATGATCTCTGGACCTCCTCCCAATCTAGAGAAGTAAGTAAATTTTTCGTACCATGAAAATTTGTGCCATTATCTGACATTAACATGTCACTCCGTCCCCGACATGCAATGAATCTCCTAAGGCACATTATAAATGCTTCGTCTTTTTAGTTTCCAGATGTACCTGACGTTCGTCGATAACCAGTTCAGACCGTGGCCATTCCTCTGGTGTCAGCTGAAGCCATGTGGGGCCTTCCCACCAACGACAGTCTAGAAGAGTTTTTGCACTGCAGCCTCTGGATGCCACATCCGCCCAATTATGTTCACCTGTTTCATTAATAGGTAGGGATGCAGATGTTACCTAAAGTCTTAAATTAAATTTTGCTTCATCCATAATTTGTTTTGATTTAGTAATGAACTCATAAGTCTCCTGTTCTGTATCTAAACTAGTAAGGCAGTTATCTACATACATTGATATTTTCAACCTCTGGGCTGTTTCTTGGATTTCACCTGTGACACCTTCCAAATGATGCATTAGTGTGGCTGACAGTAAAAATGGACTTGAGGTCAGGCCAAAAACTACTCTACAATGCCTATATTCTATAATCCGTAGCATAGATTTATTTTCCCACCACAAACATTTTAAATAGTGTCTATCAGGTGTTGGTAAACTAATTTGCAAGAATGCCTTTTCTATATCTGAGGTTATACCAATAGCACCTTTCCTAAACCCAACTAATAAGTTAGGTATGAGATCTATGAAATTAATGCCTTTTTCTAAACAGGAATTTAAACTTAATCCATTTTTATCAGAGGCTGAAGCATCAAAAACTGGTCTGATTGTACTTGTCAGACTTGAATCTTTAATTACTGGTCTATGTGGCAGATAGTGACCCATCTTATGATTAATATCAGCTTCTGGTTCTTGTTCTATTATACCCAATGAAAGCCAATCTTGAAAAATAGTATTATACTCATCAAATCTATCACAAATAACCAATTTTCTTGTAGTTGAATCTAGTCTTCTTTTTGCTATTTCGTAATTAGGTAAAAGAGATTCATAACCTACTTTAAAAGGAAGTTGAACTTCATATCTGCCATCCAAGTTGACTTTTATGGTATCTTCAAAACTTGCCATGGTTTCAGCAGCTGCTACTTCTTTAGATTTCACTGTGATTGGATCTCGGATCCCTAATGTCTCCAATGACCAGTAACCTGCTAAATCATTATTAATGCACATTAAATTAGTAATGGTTTTGTTTGTGTGGCCGACTCTGCCCTGTAAAGTCCATCCCAACAGAGTTCCAATAGCCACCAGCCCATTTCCTAGTTGGACAACTGCACCTGTCAATATAAAACCTGAAAAGTCTGCTCCAATCAACAAATCTATTTCAGAAGTTTGCCCTTTATCAGTCAATATGATATTTTTACTTTTTAACAACTCAAATATTTTACTGTCATTACAATTCACTGATGGTACATTATTGCAAATACAATTTTGGCTTAGAGCTATCATATCTATTTGAAAAGACTGATCGACACTTTTGACTGTGATATTATAAGTATTATGTTCTTCTGTCTTAGTTTGTAATCCACCAAAGAGTGAATGTGACAAGATTTCTTTTCTTATTGGAGGGATTTGAAGTTTATCAATGACTTCTTGTTTGACATAAGTGCGTTGTGATCCACTGTCAATCATAGCATGAACATCTTGATACTGAATCTCCACTATAAGTGTTTGCAGTAGTGTGGAGCCTTGTGTTGCTAAAGATGTAACAGTAGAAGATGGTTGACTGGCGGGTTCACCTTCGTTTGACTTGAACTTCTGATCTGGACAAAGTATTGTGGCATGTCGTTTTCCACAGATTAAACATTTTATGAATGCTTTACAAGTTTTAAAATTGTGTCCTGGTTTAAAACAATTAATACATGCTCTTTTGTTCTTCAAATGCTCTTTTCTTTCTCCTAGAGACAATTTATATATTTTATAGCATTCAAGACTAGTATGATTGTTTTTATCACACCATATGCATGATTTTGTTTGGGTATTTGACACAGTATTTCCTTTAGTTGTGGATACTAAGCAGCTAGCCGTTGACTCTTCTTTGACTTTTGTATTGAATGAAGATTTCGCCATCTGAATACGCTGGTTGCTTTCCACTTCCCGCTCTAGGAACTTCAATAGGTTGTCCAATTCATCTTGCATTTTGTTGCAATGGGTGGTTGACCTTTCCCAGGCTCTTAGAATATCATCTGGGAGAGCAGATTCCACCATAGGTAATATGAATGCAGCATGCACCTTGGCTACTCCTAATGTTTCTAGAGCTCTTAGCTGTGCACTAAGTTTGTCATACAAATAAGTCAGATCTAAATTATTTTCTCTCTTCTCTAGAATAAGAGACAAAAGTTCTCTGACGTAATATTGGACTAATAATTCTTCACGTGCATAGCGTAATTTCAAGTGTTTTATACACTCATTATAATTTTCGGCTGAGACTGGGTAACTTTCTACCAGGGATCTAGCTTCTGTTCCCGGGACAATGGCCTGCAATAGGTATTGAAATTTGTGCTCGGGTTTGAGCTTTTCGTCCTCGTGAATAGATTTGAAATGTGCCCAGAAAGAGAGCCAATTTTTGATGTCGCCATCGAACTTTACAATTTCGAGTTTCGGCAGACTTATTTTAGAATTTTCACACTTGATGTTCTGTAGTTTTTCTTCGTTATTCAACTTCATGAGGTTTTCCCAGCGTGTATCGAGTAGAAGCCATCTTGTTTTATAGTTGTCGGCCTCTTCATACTCCTTTTCTAATACTGATTCCAGAAAATTAGGGTCACCCAGTATCATTAATTTTATCTCGGCGTCTAAATTTTCCAGATTACTCCTCAAATCGGATAACTTTCTCCACGAACTTTTGATTTCTACTACATCGTGACTCCGGTTCAAAATGGCTTCTAGACTATTAGCGGCTTTAGTGAATAATCTTCTAATCACTGACCTGTCTTTGATTTTCGACTCCATTTTCTTCCTTGTATTATTATTCCTTGTTCACGGTCGCCAGATGTTAAATAATGGACACGTTGTATTTTCTACACGTTTTATTAGGAGTCAGAACATAAAAGCTTACAAACATTTCGCTTGTTGAACCGGAAGTAATTTTTGTACAAAAAACAGTTGCCATAATAAAACTAACGACAGAGTATAAAAAATAATAATTATCTGTGGTCCAGATTTTAGTCTCTCAACACCATGATTAAACAACGTATAACATGATGAACGACATTCACTCATAATAATTACTAGCTGCTGCCCGCGACTTCGTCCCCGTGGAATCCCCGATTTTAAAACATTCTTTATCGCTGCTCCGCTCCTATTGGCTTAAGCGTGATGATATATAGCCTAAAGCCTTCCTCGATAAATGGTCTATTCAACCCAAAAAGAATTTTTCAATTCGAACCAGTAGTTCCTGAGATTAGCGCGTTCAAACAAACAAACAAACAAACAACCAAACAAACAAACTCTTCAGCTTTATAATATTAGTATAGATGAACAAGTTTTACTTTTTCGCGATTGTTGCTCCCACACTAAAAGTTGTTGGTAATGATCAGTGATCGGAAGGGAGAGCTATTTTTGGCACTTGCGATATGTTAAATTAAATTTAACGGTATATTTAAAGTCGCAGAATCCCTGTGTCATGTCCATGTTAATAAAACATTCAAAGTCATTGGCCCGCAATGGCTCTACCTGCACCGATCACCGGTAATGATACACACCTACATAAGTAAATTCACTTTGTAGATCAGCGGGCGTACCATGACGTCTTAAAACGTGAGTCTTCCGAGCGAGAAAAAGGGATGGAGCTATATAGGGTGTATAACTCTATCCCTCTTTCTCGCTCGGAAGACTCACGTTTTAACACCTCATGGTACGCCCGCTGGGCGTTATTATCAAAAGGTCGAGGCAGTTTCGTGTTGAGATGATTATCTACGAGTACTTCCCATAATCTCCAACGAATAATGTTTCTGAGAAATTATTTTCCGATCATCAAAATCTCTTTTAAATATTCCACCACCAAAAACACTTTTACTTTAAAAGAAAACTTCAAAGAACTGAAAAGCGCAAAGGCATACTTGAGTGTGAAAGTGGAAGTGTCTTTACAACCGTCTATCTCATAGGGACTAAAATAAACCAGGAAATTCGTATAACTGCGAAATCTAAGTTAAATAACATCAGTACGGCGCTGTGCCATGAATAATTTTCAGGAGATTTGAAGCTGCGATGCCGACGTATCTCGAGTCGCTTTTGGCAAAATGTTGCTCTATATTTTGTTGTACCTATTCTCTAGAGGACAACAACGTAGCTGGTCAGCCCGTGTATCTTATAAAGTGGATTTATCTGCCTTTAATCGTAGTAAAGAAATGGGGATGTATTACTGTGGCCAGTGAAATGGGATATAAATAGACTTAGCTACTGGTAGGTGGGTATTCAGTTTAGTTTCAATTTCAGGGATGATATGGAGATATGCAACGGATATAGAAATAAAATTATACCGGTTTCGGATACAAAATAATGTTGGATTATCCGGTAGTTTCGGATAAATATTAGATTTTCATATGGCTAAGCTATATGTAAAAATAAAAAACAACCATGCAAGTGTTGCGTGCAAAACCTGTCATAAAGTGTCTTATTTGGGCTCCGCCGAAATTACCCGATTTTTTTATTTCGGATATCCGATAGTTTCGGTTACGGATACCCTTAACATCCCTGGTAATTTCCATTCCAAGTAGGTAACACTGACCTACCCACATGCCTTACCTGTTAAGTCTGTGAAAACGTTAAAAGATGCATTCATGACGCTTTATTGTAAATCGGAGAGTACTAGTCTACCTTTAGACATTCTTGTCGCTTTTCACAGAATACTCGTCGTCAGAATTTATTTATTTTAAAATATGTTGGTATGTTGATACTGTCAAAAGCAAGTGAGTAAATAATTCAGTAGGTATAATATTAAATACTATGTAGAGCATGTAAGAAGTAGGTAGTTCTCGCTTGTCAGAGTGAACTATCTGTGAAGATCATTCATCTTCATCATAGAGGAGTCAACCTGAACTACCTGTAGTAAATGTTTTTATTCAAGTGACATAACATGACACGGTCATATTTAAATTAAGTAAATTCGAAAACATAGTTTTCTTTAGTAGCTAGTAAAACCAGTACGATAACCGATTAGAACCTCCAACATCCTCCCCTTAATCGGAAATGTTGTGTTCCATATTTATGAACATGATTGTACTTTAGTACAAAGTGATCAGAAATTTATCGCGCTGACTGTACTTTACATCAGTGTCTTGTAAAAACTTAAAAAAACACTAGTAATCAAACACAAATCATAACATATAACCTAAGTAACGATATAAGCAAGATATAAACTTCAATATGTAAAAACTTAGGATATAATGAGACCTATGTCAGCCACGCAACGTTGGTGCCTTATACGACTCAAGCCCTTTGTCAAAATATCTGCAGGCATTTTATCGCTCGGCAAATATGACAACTTAACTTTATTGCTTTCGACCAGTTCCCGTATGAAATGATATCGAACGTCTATGTGTTTGGTCCGATTATGATGTACGGGATTTTGTGCCAACTTTTGAGCGCTTTGATTATCATTACAAAGAGTAACAGTTGTACACTCACCTCTGATTTCAGCAATTAGTCGCTGCAGGTAAACAGCTTCCTTAGAAGCGCTTGACAACGCCATATATTCAGCTTCTGTTGATGACAGTGCAACTGTGGGCTGTTTCTTACATTCCCACGACACGGGTGCATCAGCTAGTTTAAAAATATAACCAGTGTATGATCTCCTGTCATTACCATTGCCCCAGTCAGCATCAGCAAAACCAATTAAAGGTTCTCCAGTCTTCTTAAAAGTAAGACCGTAGTTCAACGTACCCTTTAAATATTGCAGTACGCGTTTAGCAGCAGTCCAGTGTACTTGTTTAGGATTTTTATTAAATTGACTCAAAAAACTGACGGTAAATAATATATCAGGCCTAGTATTTATTGCTATAAACATTAGGCAACCGATCAAGTTTTGATAAGGAACATTGCCCGCTGGTTCCGTCTGTAAATGCCAATCAATGCTAGTATCCATTGGTGTAGACACTGATTTACACTCAGCTAAATTAAAACGTTTTAAAGTTTCAACAATATAGCGTTTTTGAGTAACTTTCACGCCATTATCTCCCACAGAAACATGTTGTCCTAGGCAGTAACTCAATACACCTAGATCTTTCAAGCTAAAATATTTTGCAAGACCGTTTTTCAGGCATTCTAACTCACAATCTTTGTCATAGGCCAATATTACATCATCAACATAAATTGCTATAATTGCAATACTATTAGAACTCTTTTTTATGTACATACAAGGTTCAGACGGCAATCTATTATAGCCTAAATCAGAAAGTACTTCATCAAATCGCTTATTCCAAGCTCTGGCAGCTTGTTTGAGACCGTAAAGTGACTTCTTTAAATGACATACTTTACTCTCCTCACCTTCGGCTACAAAACCATCAGGTTGTGCCATATAAACTTTCTCGTCTAATTTTCCATACAGAAAAGCAGTGTCAATATCTAAGTGATGCATTTTCAAATTCTGCTCAGTTGCTATAGCAATTAAAATTCTCAGTGACGAATAGCGAACAACTGGCGAAAAAGTTTCCTCATAATCTATCCCATAACTCTGATGAAAGCCTTTTGCGACTAAACGTGCTTTATATCTATTTATTTTACCTTCAGAATCACGTTTTAGCTTGTAGATCCACCTACACGGTATAACCTTTTGGCCACTATTCTCTACTAAAGTCCAAGTACCGTTGGTCATCAAAGATTTGTACTCATCTTCCATCGCGGCTATCCATTTAGCCTTATCGGGACGCGAAACGGCATCATAATAAGAATTAGGTTCATCATTTAACTCACATGATTGCATCACGGAACAGCATACACTACAACGATAGTTAGTTTCAGGATTTCTGTCTCTTAAATTATACCTCCGAACTGATCCAGTTTCCACTGCTTCTACAGGTATTTCCTGATCCTCGGCTGGTAAAGGCTCAATAACAGGTTGAGGAGTGGGAACCTGTAAATCATCATTATTAGGACCGTTCTCAATAGAAGTGGTAGGAGAACTCTGAACCTGTAAATTGTTATTATCAGAAATAACAATAATATCATTCTGACGTGTAGATGATTCAGATAGTTCATCATTGACTTCAGCATTTGTAAAAGTATTCTCTAAAAATACTACATCCCGTCCTTTAACACATTTTCTAATATTGGTGGGATCTCTAAATCGATAAGATTTGTTGTCATCGCAATAGCCAACGAATATGTACTGTTTCGCTTTCGGATCTAATTTTTTTACGATTGCTAGACGGTACATGTACGTATGCTCGACAACCAAATATACGTAAGTGAGCAATGTCTGGTTTTCTGTTGTACCAAAGCTCAAAGGGTGTACGATTTCCTAAAGCTCTGTGTGGACATCTATTTTTGAGATAAGTGGCAGTTCGTAGGGTTTCTTCCCAGAAAGTTTTAGGTAGACCACTATCCTGTAGCATACATCTAGCCTTTTCTACTAAAGATCGATTTGTCCGTTCAGCAACACCATTCGATTCTGGACAAAACGGTACAGTAGTCTGGTGTTTGATGCCCTTTGAAGCCAAATATGCCTCAAACTCACCATTCACATATTCACCTCCGTTATCGGTACGTAAATTCTGAATTTTGTGAGACGTCATTCTCTCAACAAAAGCTTCAAATTCAATAAACTTTTTCTTAACATCCACCTTCGAGCGTATAAAATAAGAAAAAATCATTCTAGAAAAATCGTCAACAAAAATAAGTAAATATCTATTATTCTCTAAAGACATGACATCAAAAGGACCGCATACATCCGAATGCACAAGTTCCAACATGGAAGTACCTTTCTTGTACTCAATAGTCTTAAAAGGTTTTCTAATTTGTTTACCTTCTATGCAAGCCACACAAGGGTTTTTATCAATAGAATTAAAATCTATACCTGTTGCTTTTCCCCGACGAAGATGCTCCAAGGCGACACGACAAAGATGTCCAAGTCTGCGATGCCACAAACTTGACTTAGACGACGCATCATCGGAAGACATCATAGCACGTTCCGGGCGAATAGGAGTATGGTCGAGCCTATACAAGCCTCCAACGTTACGAGTGGCGTGACCTACTACATTACCAACTACTCTAACATTATCTTGCTTATACATTGTACAACCATCTCTATCAAAAACAAACGTTATACCCTTATCAACCGCTTTACTCACAGATACTAAGTTTGTACTCAGTTCAGGAACATAAAGAACTTCTCTAATACTGCTGAGCTTCAAGATTTTATTAGTTTTAAGCAAAACATCGCCAACTCCAGCTGATTTTACTTTCTTGTTATTCGCAAGAGTTATCTCGTTTACTGCCATCGTTGCATCGAAATTACTTAGCCATTCTTTATTGCAAATCATATGGCTAGAGGCGCCCGAATCTACGTAACAATCGTTCTGATTTAGGTTACCTCCAACTCCAAATGCTGAAATAAGTGTAGACTCATTTTTACTATTATTCTGAGACTTGCCATTCTTCTCCTTGTCTCGCTTTCCTCTTCTAAGCGGACAATCTGGACTTTTGTGACCAGGCTCTCTGCACTTATAGCATATTATAGGCTTTGTAAAAGGTTTATGCGACTTCATCATAGCAAGCGCTGATTCCTTCGATTCACGTTTGGTACTCTCATTCAGTAACTTTCGTTTTACTAGCTCAGATGTAACTTCAATATTAGAATTCTCTAAAGCCATTACAAGAGGATCGAAATCTGCTGTCAAACCTCCTAGTAAAATTGCTCCAATAGATAGATCATCAATCTTTCTGCCAATGTCTGCCAAATCCTGTGCAGTACTAGTTACGGCATTAATGTATTCTTCTATGGAAGAAAAATTCTGTAGCTCATATCTATACAGCTTACGTTCTAAAGACAATCTTCTGCATATACCTTTGTCTTCATATGCATTAGATAAGGTATCCCATACCTCCTTGGCTGTATTACAGGCACGTACATGGGTAATTGCACCACCGTCTAAGGTAAGGCACATTTTCGTCATTGCTTTCATATCTCTATGATTTCTATGACTTACCGGTGTGGTATCATCTTCGGCATATCCTTCAATCGAAGACCACAAATTTTCATGCATCAAGTACATGCGCATTTTAAATTTCCAGTTTGGATAACCATCCTTACCTTTTAAACTGTTAATTGTTAGTAAGGAAGCTCCTGACGAACCGGAATTATGAATATTGTCAGTGTCACCCATCGACATTTTTGTATTTTACTATTTATACAAATACACCACACAGGACAGTTTCGATATTTAAACGAATTATTAGTATTTTTATCTATTTAATACTATAATGGTGGACAAAAATTCAACATTTACGTTATTTATTATCGCCCATAACCGACTGTAGTAAATGTTTTTATTCAAGTGACATAACATGACACGGTCATATTTAAATTAAGTAAATTCGAAAACATAGTTTTCTGTAGTAGCTAGTAAAACCAGTACGATAACCGATTAGAACCTCCAACACTACCTACCTCCTAGTTGTATCCGGGATCGGCTGTTAACGCGAACCTAAGTTTCCTACCTAAGTTTGTATTAAGTACCTATCTACCCAGACAGGTACCTACTAGTTTTAGAACTGTGTGACGTATTTGATTCGATGCGAGAAGGACAGGACTAGTCGATGTAGGGGTGTGCGACTAAAAGATGATGATTGTCATTTGATAAACAGGTAACCGTATTTAAAGTTCCAATAAATATTACCTATTAAATCTTCCAAAATTACTCCTTCCTTACCAAACTAATGATGAAGAGAACAGCTGTCACTTGGTTCGCCATTTATTAATGAAGTATATTTCGTAGATTCCGGCCGGCGCTCCATTGCGATTCATTTCGTCGCTATAAATTTAGTTTAAACGTCGTGTACCCTCCTTCCGCATGATTAGCGGATGTCTGCTGGCGACGTTTTCAATTGTGCACGAATTATCGCACTTTGATGTCTAGTAAAGTAGAACTGATTACTCCGGTTATTGGGTTATCGTGATGGGTTAAAGTTGAGTCATCTTTAGCTGGGGATCATTGAGACATGATCTTATTGAGCCGCTTTGTTTGTGTTAAGCCCTCGGTGGTCACAATACGGGCTGCTGAAAACGGTATCTTGGAGTTTTATTTTTACCATGTTGGGAAAAGTGGCCTGATGTCAGTACGTATTAGGTTTTTTCGCTAGGGATTTGCCAGTAGCTGCCCGGAGTCTGCAGGTCCCAGTTAAGGTGATATAAACTTTCTGTTTCATGCAATTTAAACACCTAACCGACAGTGTGCACGTAAATACTTATCTACTATAATTTCCCTTCAGAAATAACATGCATAATGTTTTTGTGTGTGATTAATTCATCAGGGACTGGATTGAAGCCGTCTTTCACGAGACCTGCTGGGAAAGGGAGGGGTCTAATCTTTTCCGGGAACTCCGACATGGCCAGTGGCGTCTTTCCGCGCTTTTGTTCAGTAGCAAGTTTGCATATCTGTAATACATAGCTACAGTTGTTACCATACAGTTACTTACAGCCCGAAGTTTGGCAAACAATGGTGCAAGTTTAACGAGAGCGTTTGGGGAATCATTAGATAAGATGCATACAGACTTGGTTCTGGTTTAGTAACATAATGTGGGTAGTTATGAAATTACTGTCTGCGAGGAACGTACAATCTTCCAAATATGAAAATCACAAAAGGAAATACGTGTGTGTTCAGCCACTGGTATCGAAACATAAGAAAGGCTTTCTATTCAGTTTTTTGTCGGTTTCGTGTCCAATAAATTATTCTAGTTGCCTAGATTTTCCAAGTAAGAGAAAACTAGACTGTAACGAGACACAAAACAAACAACAACAAAAAAACAGACATATTGCTCAGACGGCATTGAGTCTTCTCGTGAAAAATAATAATTTACGTAGGTACCACCAACATTCGTATCCATACGTTCGTTCCAACATGTATGCATTCATGTTTCAACATCCATATAATATATTATTGCTTCTTACACAGTACCACCGTAGCACCGTAGCAGTTCAATGAACTGTAGTGTAATATTTGTAGAATTCACGGCGCCGTAGATGCTACGGACCGCTACGCCGTAGCACATACCGGGCAGGCAATTAATACCGCACAGTGTTGGCATTTCATTTCAAATACGTAGCAATAAGCTGATGGTGATATGTGTTCTCGTTTACGATGTTATTAGGACGAATATTCATTTGAAGTAGTAGCTTACCCGAGCCGAAATAGTATTGTCATTATCATTGTGATTTACTTAATCTTTCTGTGATGATTTAAGAGTGATGCAATGGAGTAACTGGTCAGGTACAACTTATGTCCTTGTAAACTAATCATCAAAATACAGTCAACGGGGTCCTGTAAAGTTGACTAAGTCTTTATCACTTAGCTTTATTTATTGAAAAAACAAGCCATAACATGATTAGTTTAGGTAAGGTTAGCCCAACTAATATGATAAATGTTAGTCAGTTGGTTTGTTACGCTTTCACTTCTAAATC
The DNA here is from genome assembly GCA_905332915.2 of Hecatera dysodea. Taxonomy (NCBI): domain Eukaryota; kingdom Metazoa; phylum Arthropoda; class Insecta; order Lepidoptera; family Noctuidae; genus Hecatera; species Hecatera dysodea. The sequence goes on from HG995294.1 coordinate 15,533,543, forward strand.
GCCAAACCCACACTGTTTTTTTTGTTTTTATTTGGAGGAAGTTACAGGCTATACAATACTACAATAATGCGAGCGAAGCCGCGGGCATAAGTATTTATATAATCTGTTTCATAATGTAGTTAGAAAGTTTTTTATAAATGAGGCTCAAACTTTCACATCGAACTTTTTTGCATTCACTAAAATAGTAATTTTCTCTTTAGATTTTTTATTTTTTCCTATCACAGCTTTCCCCAACGCACACATCCACCGGAAGCCATGATAACTAACTAATAAACATCCGACCGAATGCGAGGCACTTGTGCATTGCCTCTTAAATAAAACTTTCACGAGCGCACACTGTAAATCATAATTTCGTGATGCACTGCAGCCCGACGCAGCGTTGCGAAGTTACTTTGCTGTAAAAGTAATTTAATATGTAGGCAGAATAAATACGTTGGCTCGGAGGAGCTTGCATGACGGCGGAGCGGTGCGGCTGACGAGCCTGGCAACTTTAAATTAACGCTTCTCTGTAACGACGTCATCTAGCGCATCATTTGGCTTTTGTTTACCTACCTTTTTTCTGGATGGGAAATCATCAATTGACTTCTCCCGCTCAGGGCGGAGCGGAAGGGAATGTCAGACTCTCACTGACTAAAACCCACCCGTGATCCTTCTAGTGCTCTTTGCGTTCCAGGGCCGCGGTGACTCTTTCGAACAAATTCCGCAACCCCCGCAAGCACTAACCCTATGGGCGCCCGTCTTCTCTGTTGACAGCTCTTTGAGGCGTGAGTGGAACACGACGCGCCGTTGAACCGGGCCTGGTTGCTATCAGACGACAGCCACCCATAGCTCGCCATCCGCAGGCCCGCGCCTACGGTGTCCGGGAATCGGCCACCTCTCTTTTCATTTTGTTGCGACAGCTGTAACGTAAGGTTTCCCTCTCCCGCACGCGTTCTACCTTCTCCTTCGCAAGCATTACTGCTTCGCAGAAAGAGGAAACCGCTTCCCATGCCTCCTCGCTTCGGACCATGGATTGAACCAAGGCCGGACGCGAGAGGTCGCCGCCGCCGCGACGAGGACACGGCATTGCTCCGCCCAAGCAGGGCAGACCTCCACCGTATGCTCCACCGTGTCCTCCGGGTGATCCATACCTACAGTGTTGAGCGACCCGGACGTCCGGCTGTATCCGAAACAGATACTTCCCGAATCAGCCATGTCAGGTGAGCACCTGCGTCAGGCGGGAGTTCAATGTAGGGAAAATTATTAAACATGAACAAAGGAATGTTACGGTAGGTTATGTTAACTAGGCTGCAGGAGGTATTCACAAGAACAAGAAGATTTACGTCATAAAATAGAATGGATTGTGTAAATAGTGATATGAAAGAAAAGGGAGTTAGTGATAGCGTTAAAGTTGACAGAACAGTTATCTGTATTGAAATAAAAAAAATCGTTTTGCGGAGGCCCGAAGTAACATGTGGGACTATACATGTCACTAATCGGACAACTCTACCATCCAGAGTGGGTAAGTAAAATTATACCTAAGTCAAATTTTAATTTACCATACGCACTTTTATTTTATTATAGCAGCTTATTTGTCGATCCTATAACAGTTGAGGCGGGACTTGCAAGAGACTTAGTGCGAATTTAATTTCGTACTTACGATTGATTTGGACCAACTTAAATGTCGAGTGCCCGTCATGACGAATTGGAGTGACACTCGAACCAGCTTCGATACTTATCCGAGGGTTCATGTCATTACACTCAAATAAAAAAGCTTGTGAAATGTATTAGCGATTTTTATCTTGAGCGGGAATTACTGGAGAATATATGTTCTTATTTTCATTGTATCAATTGTGAAAATGGAAGATTGGAATATGCTCCAATTGTAGAACAAATGGAATCAGGAAAATATATTAGTTAAAAGTGGATAAGATGCACTTTAATGGTAATACTGGATTTTGCTATTGTTGTATTCAAACAAGCCCCTAGCTGCCATTTTCTAGGTAGGTAGTTATTGTTTTATTGAGGTGGCATGAACTTTTATTTTTCTCCATTGTTTTATTGTGTTTTAATAATTTCCTTTGATTTGGTTCGTTTGACGGTTTTGTTATCCATTTTTCAGCCAATATACGTAGTAGTATTTTAAACTTATGTTGTCGATATGCGACAATGCTGAAATATGATACTACAGAGCTTGTGTAATGATGTAGTCAGAACCAGAAGGCAAACATAAAAAGCAGATCTTGTCTCTCCAAAAAGACAAAGTTCTGATAGCAACATCGTGTTTGAGCTTATTAGATACATGATAACTAAATTAGGTACATACTATCTACTTATTTTTTTAAAGTTTGTTTGTAAAAGATTTTACTCACGCTTGTTTAATGTACCTAACAGCAACAAAAAAAAATGTCTCCAGAAAAAAAAAGATGTGTTATAGATTTCAGCTTACAAGTAGGTAGTTTATTAAATTACTCTAGGAGCCATCTCTAACGCATCAATGATGTTGGCGATTTCATACACATTATTATAAGGTCAAGTTCTTTTTTTAATTTTCGTCAACCAGCCAGCTCTGGCATAGACCACGGTAGGTTCAAGGTAGTTCATAAGACTAATTTGAAAAGTCATACTTATATCTGTCACGTTCCCGCTTCCCAGTCAATGTGTAAGTGAGCGGTACGAGTTTACGTGACAAGTGAGTCGGTTCGGTGGGTACATTTCTTTTCACGGCGTGTTGTTTGCCACATAATGAATATGGGATCTTTGCATAATAAAGATGGAATATAATTAACATGATTGCTTTATTCTTATCGCATATTTCGGAAACAATGTGTAAGCGTCAGGTGGGTAATTTCATCCGTATTTTAATCAAAGGTGCGGCTATAAACAATTTAATAACATATTTAAGGTGTAACGATGTATACTTATTGTGAAAGGAACGTGTACATATGTACCTTAATTGAAATTTGGATAATGTGTTGTTGCTGTCATAAATATTTATAAACTAAGGGGATTTTGACTGACGGAGATTTGGTTTCAAAAGGCGTTTTTGTTTAGAATCTATTTTGTCCTAAATTAAGTGTAAATATAATCTTAAAAATGAACTAAGTAGACGCCTTAACAAACTCTAAGACATTTCACTAGAAACAATTTTCACTAAATAACACTTAAATCTATTACCCTCAATTCAGGTAATTACATGTTATAATTAATATTCCTGGCTGGTTGTATCAAAGAGGCGTAAGCCCAGATAGACATCGCGGTGTACTGGGTACGCTAGTTTGCAATTTTCCGGCTGGCTGGCCCCGACTTGAGGCAGTAGCACAACCCTGCATCTATATGACGCATACAAAGATTTATTAGTATTACGTTTTGCATGTAAAAATGCTATGGAAGCTAGGCTTGTTGTACTCTAGATTTTGCCCCACTTTGCCCCACATTTGCCCGTGTTTCGCCTCGGGCAAGTAGGTTGTTGCTTTTTATAATGTAATACCGACACTCGCTGGAATTTGTTCGAAATATTTACGTGACGCGAGTGCAAACGGTGATGGATCAAGTAAAACGGTAGATAATTTTTAGAAGCTTTTATTTTTTGTCTTTGATGTTTCCTTTCGATGTTACGTATAAATAATTCTGTTGAAGACGTTTACTTCGTTTTGTTTTATTTTTGCGTCAGATTTTGTCGACTGAGATTTTATTGAGATAAAGCAGGAGTTTTATTTGTCATTACGTGAGATAGTAAATGGACAGTGAGAACCTATTTTTATCACTAAAAATAACATCAAAGGCCTAGTATTTGGCTTCTATTTTATTGGTTATCTTCCTGAAAGTTGTTGTGGTCCTCTCTATTTACTATGCATCAATAAAGCTGTGAAACAATTCTAAGTATTTATTTAGCACAACGCTTGGCAGAGGCACTTCTTTGGGTACGACACTATCGTGGCGATAAGATCCCTCTTTGAGGAGTAGTTGGAAAGGGCCAGGGGCCATACCAAGAAGTGCCAATGCTATCATGATGTTTGTGTGAAAAAGGGATAGTGCTATTCGTCTTGTGTTACTCCGTCTCTCTCTGACACAGGAAGCATGATGGATTTAAGACGTCACGGTAGGTTTCCATGACGTCTTTCGTTCACAGGGCGTCCTCACCTTCCATGACGCAGGTACTCACCGGACACGGTTGTACGGAAGCTGTTTCGGATTCGGCGGGAGAACACGTCCTGGTTTCATCACTGTGTGGATCATGGAGAGGGGGCATGGAAATCAGTCCTCCTTCTGCGAAGTTTTAATGCTACCGAAGGTCCTCCTTCGGTGTCAGGCTGCATGAGGAAGAGGCAAATCAAACGCCCCGACTGTCGCAACAGCAGAAGACACCCTGCACACCGTAGGCGCGGGCCTACGGTCGGCGAGCGTCGCGTGGCTCGCCGGCGCATTGTGTTTCACGTGCGCCGCAAAGAGAGGTCAGCATAGTAGACCCGTTAGGTTGCATGCCAAGATTGCGGAATATGTTCGAAAGATTCGACGCGGCCCTCAAACGAAAAAAGGCATTTGGTCCGTTTTTACAACATTATTCATTGATGTTCCGTTCTTATTGGTCATAGCGTGATGTAGCCTTCTTCAATGAGCTATCCAACATTTAAATATGTTTTCAATTCGAATCAGTAGTTCCGGATATTAGCGAGTTTAACTAAACAAGCAAACTCTTCAGCTTTGTAGGAAATATTAGTATAGAAAATTTTGCTACCTATTATAAGTTTTCACAAATAACTCAATGTTTTAGTATTATTTCCATGCATTTTATTTTTTCTCAATAGATGACGCTGCTTCCTGTAATGAAAATAAATTTCTTCTTGAAAATTTTTTAGTTCATATTTTTTATGAGTGGACCTATAGCGACGAAGCCCTGGTTTCGAATCCGTTCAGTGATTATTGCACTTTCAGAAACATACAAAATTTAAATAAAGCATTTTTGTATATATGTTTGTTGTATTTTCTATATGTTTCTCTTTTATATTTTGATGCAAATATTTATTTAACATACAGACACGGCATATCTACGATTTCATTATATGTACATATAAATTAACAACCCACCCCGATTTAGCACGGGAACATTTCTCCACAGATTTTCTTTTATACAAATCTTGGCTTGACAATTACGAACGTAACATCAACAAAATATAATCATATCGAGTGCTTTTCGAGTTTCTGCGAGACTAACGCACGGGAATATCCTTTTATGTATATAGTTATATATATACAGAATAGCTTTTGCCGGCGACAATAGTACTGATTTGGGATAATATTGTAGTATGTTACTGTAGGTTGTAAGAATAAAAAGCATCCTATGTAGGACATGAGTCCACGGTGTGCCAAGTTTTATCCAAATGCGTGCTGCATGCAGTTAACATGACAGACAGTTATTTTCGCATTTATATCATTAAAGTATGGATTGAAACTGAGCACGGCACATTAAATGTGTGGGGTACATTGTAGCGCTGTAATCGACAAAGTGACGTTTATTGACGCCGACTAAACGTTAATTTCGCTCATTAGCACATCAAACTGGTTGGCTGTACACTGTACACTTTACCTGTACACCTGTACAGTGTACACATCGACGTCACACGGCACAAAGCTACCTTTTGTTAGTTAACGAGCCCCGGAAAAACTACGACTGTACTAGTTTGTTAGTTTGATGGTTGGTCTTATTTTAGAGTTGGAAGTTCAAACATTGATTTTGATGTTCCTTGGTCCTTTTTATTAAAATCCATGATTTTGATGTTCCTTGGTCCTTTTTATTAAAATCCAGTACCGGAAGGATGTGCTATTGTATTCACAAGTTCCTGGAAACTGTTTTGTGTCTCAATTTAACATTTGTTGACAAGACAAGACAGTGCAGGGCTGCGACATGCCATCTTGTGTGATTAGAATTTGGCCTAGCGTAGCCTATTCAAGCTCAGACCAAGATCTGTATTTCACGTGTATCATTATCAATAGATTCTTCATGCCATAGTCATACATAGTATTGCCTTCATGTTGACGTAAGCCGTTCAAACGTACCCCTTCCGATTGACTTTATAGATCAAACATGTTACTTGGTTCGCTGAGTTTCTAGACCACCATGTAGCTACATATTCTATGGGAACCTCAGATGTAAATCTCTGTTTGACGACTAAACTAAATAAGTACTTATTCAAAAAAATTCAAAAGGATTCTAGCTCATTTAGGTACATTATGGCGATATTATCACCAAAATGAGCTCCATGCCTCCGCACTAATTTTATAAATGCTAAAGTAACTCTGTCTGTTTGTTATCTCTTCACGTGTTACTCGCTGAACGAATTTTGATGAAACATGGTACACCGACAGTCCGTGTCCTGGAACAGGACATGTGATACTTTTCATCCAAGGAGTGTGTTTGATGCCAGAAGATGGTAACCCGCTGACAGAACTGGCAATTTTCCGTTGTTAGGTCTGGAGAAAATTATGAATTGCCTAGCACCAAGAGAACATCGACTAGCATTCGATCACTTGTTGAGGCAAAAATATACAAACGATTTATTTTAGAATGACCGACTTTGTTATTTATGCAAATCTAAATAAACACTCAGAAACAACTTAGTTATTACTGAAAAGCTCTTGGGCTTTAAGGCTAAATAGATGTAAATTAATAATACATAAGTACCTATATATTACAAGTATGCCAGATTGTTTGTAGGTAAGGTAAGAGCCGATCCGATTATAAATCATCGTTTATCGGTGGAAAGCAGTACTAGGTATTTCGGAGTCGTAGGAATTATTTTTTTGTAAAGACACGGACGTCGCCTCTGGCAGGTAATCTTTAATAACAAACAACAATTTTGCTCTGTAACAACAAGGCACTTAAGACCTAAACGCTAGGTCTCAATTGTACGGAGTTTGTCAAAATGTACGTACATTGTATAAATCCGGATGAGCGCCCAACAGCTAAATCACATAAAGTGGGTATATAACACGAACACATAGGTCAGTTCTCTGCGACTTGTGCCTATTTGGTGACAGTACTGCCGCAGTGCCGCGCCGCGCCGGGTCGAGCCGGGCCGCACAGAGGACTGTTTGTGTTTCACCTACCTTCGTTAGACGCACAATTGATTATGTCTTTGAAATCAGAATTGTGTACACTACACTATCCAATTATGTTAAGGTTAAGGCTCTGATAAAACTAGAACTGTCTCGCTTTGAATAGCGACACGTGATTGTTTTTGTTATTAATAGATTTATAATGCGACTAATATTAACTAAATTGGCTGTTCAGTTTCTTTGTTAGTCTAGTTTTTTGTTTCGCGGTGGTGGTGTCGTTGATATAACTTCTATGAATATGAACGAGGCCCCCCGATGTCCCATTAAAATACCCTGTATGTAATTAACTCTCTAGGTAATAATTACCTACGTTATAATTAAGTACAGGTCTTAACTAAACACAGCTCAGACGGCTACTTAGTGGAACGATTTCGTTCCAGGAACATGAATTAATCTGGTTCGTAAACACATTAGTCATCACACTTTGTCAAATTGAAAGCTCGGCCTTTCAATTATTCATGACGACTCAATTAAAATTAAATTATATATCTACAAATTGCCTGTTTTTCTCTAATTAGAATTGAAGCTTAACTGGATTCGTCGTATTTGCAAAATAAATATTTGAACAGGCATAGCGGAAGATTGTTACTGGCACATTTATTACACGAAGGCTATTTCAAGCGTTCAGTGATTGCCTTTGTACACTCTTCTTTTCCTTAAAAAAATATTTGTTATTCATTAGTTTTAAAGAAAATCAAATAAATAATTAATATTTATCCTCGACTTATTTCCAATTCCAACACATAAATAAACTGTTACTACACACAATTTCGGTTCGGTTTATAAGTTTCTAACAAATGTGCCTGCTCTGCCATACAATAAATAGTAAAATCGTACAATTCTTGGATTCTACATATTATTTTATATAACCGCGAATGTTCTTTTGTAGATTATTGCTTTCTAGAATATTTATAATACTAAGTAAATCTAGCGAAACAATGTTTCTGTCGCAATTTGTCAGACTGTTTTGCCGGTAGCGTTTCAGATGTTGTGTTTGTGCTGGTATGTATGTAGGTATTATGCGAGTAGGTCCGTTAGTTTCTACTCGTAGAGCAGCGATTCCGGTTGCCGATCCGGTATCCGGTTGGACGGTAACCAATTGGAAATACAACGTATTCAGCTGCAAGGTTTTTGATCAGATGAAAGTCTCGTTTGGAACTGAAAATTAAAATGCTTCTGACTCAAATGGTATCACTGTTGTGGAAATAAGAAGGTTCTACTTTTACTGGTTGGTGAATAGGCAACGGAGAAAATGGTGATAATCGAATCAAAGAAATATAAAGCTCTAGTTCAGTCTGCCATTTATCTATGACTAATTAGACAACAAAGGTAACCAATGTGTACGTTCTCATTTACCTGAAAAAGTGATTCTCCATTTGACATTATGCTGTACGAGTATGTGGGTGACACAAGCCTGGTACCGGCTACAGGCTACTCCCGTATTTAGGAGGTTCGTTTGCGACGTGCTCAAGTGGGGTCGTTAGCAATCGGGCTCGAGAGCAACACTGGAGTTTTGAATTAATGCCTTTCCGATCGTGATTACCTGGGCCAAGGAAACGGGCCAACAGCCAGTGACGTTCGTGACTTAATTAAAGCGAACAAAAATCGTTCACCATTTTGATCGGCGAGTGTATCTCGGGTTTGAGTGGACGGAATTAGAACAATACCTTATTGACGACGACTTGGCTCTAGTTCGGATTGGTTTTTAATGGGCAGAAAACTTTGATGTTTGATTATACTTGTTTTTCGTTTGTTAAAAATAACTTTTAGGCTACGACTTTTTGAATGAAGAAAATGTTTTTCTGAGTAAGGAAAACTGTCTCCCACAAAAGCGGGCGCAAAGCTTAATTCTCTTCTGAATGTACAATACCTTTGTGACAACAAATTTGATGAGTCTGCCCGGGAGATTCTTTACCATAAGTATTTGTAAAAGCAGAACTTTTGACAGTCATAAAGAAATTAACAACGAATGCTACCCTTAAAAGTTTTCATGAGCACTAAAAGTTACGCTGTCGCCTGAGTAAGTTTTTCTTTAGATTTATTTGAAATAATTATTATTTCGTATACGTATACTCCGGTTATCAGCAACATTAAAATAAATTTCAGCCTAATCTTGATGTACATTAGGTCACCGATAACGGCTTTTTGGAATTCTTAATGTTTGGTTTTATGGTTTCGTTTAAATACGTTTGAATTTTAAAGTGAACCTTATAAGTATACATAAAAGTAGGTACGGCTGTCATCCTATTAAGTTAATCGTAGCATGGATTTTCTTAATTTATATTTGCATGCCCCATTAAACTTGCTAAAAATAATATGAAACTAACTGTACCTAACTAAATAATAAATCTTCGCGAAGCTTTTTTGTTTTATTTAAAAAAAAAATCCATAATTAGATACTTATGTGTAGTTATTAATACCTACATTTCAAAACTCAATGTCAGTTGAAGTTAATGCAGGAAAGTTTTTAACGAGTCAACTTACATATTATTTATATTTGTGGCGCGGTTAAGTGCAAAGTTTTCTTTAAAATTTGTGCACTTCACGGAAGTAACAGTTCAAGTGCTCAAAGTTGGTGATAGTGCTGCGAATCGTCGGGGCCTAGCAACGAGCTCTTGTGTACTGAACTATCTACGGTAGATAGCATGTCGTATACTTTCCTGTGATTATGATGCCATTGTCTATGAAGCTTGGATTTTTTTTAATACATAGTTCGGTTTTCTTTTTCAAAATGGTTTTAGTGGGTTAGTTATACATATATAGTTTAGTGGTTTGGGTTAGGAGGTGAAAAGTTCATAAAGAGTAGAGCATTTAACGTGTTCCTCATTTGTGGCAGATTAATCGCAATGGGCTCGTCCCTATTGAAGCATGGACACAATTAACTAAGTATGCCTGACAGAAATATACTTCTGCTTTCTCCTTTGGGGAAGTATGGGCGTGATGCATAGATATTGTTTTCAACCAACTTCCAAAAAAGGAGGAGGTTCTTAATTCGACTGTATTTTTTTTTTGTGTTATCTCATAACTTTGTACTGGGTGTGCCGATTTTGATGATTATTTTTATATTCGAAAGCTGGTGCTTGTCGTGTGGTCCCATTTATTTGGTTCCCATTATTTTATTGAGATCTGACGACTAGTATTTCAGCTATCCCGTAAAACGGACGTAAAATGAAAAAATATAATTGTGTACGATGGTTTGGAAAGAGCATCCTAGTATTTCAACGTGGTCCCTTTCTATTTTAGTGAAGATCTGATGAAGAACAGAGATGATAGGAAACAACTCTTGAATAAATGATAGCAAATCTTTCGGAGTCTTTTTTTTACAAGCGACTTCTACACAAAAAACTAAAAAGTACAAAATAACTTTATTTTGGAAGTCGGTGGTCGATGTTCAATAAACGAAAAAGCAACCACAAACATTAAAAAAAAACACCGAGTTCCGCAATTAAAGTTATCTTGTACTTTTTTGTTTGGTTTTTTTACAAAGATTTTTTTCCTGGAAACAGGAATATCCCTGTATAACTAAATTAAACAAATGTACATACGTACCCATTGCAAAACCTTTCGAAAGTCGCTACAGTAAGTTTAATTTCCCAGCTAACTCTGTATGAGTCCTTGTATTTGTCTTGCTAGCAGGAATAAATGTTATCTGAAATTCCTCTGTACTGTTCCCTTTCTTTATACAGGAAGTCTTGTAAGGTATTCACTCGGGATTTTCTTCGATTTTTTATTATGTCTAATAGATTCCCTTAGCTCCAAAAGGGATAAGTTTTATTTAACGAAATGGAAAACGCATGATTTCATTCAGTGAGTTTGTGTAAGCGTTTCAATAGAATTATTGTGAGAAAGAAAATGCACAAATTAAGAAATGACAGGCATTAAAGATTTATAGATTATGACTGTTTAATTGATGATTATTATGTTTTATTTTTTCTACGTTTTCTTTAAATAGAAAGAATAGAAAAATAAAGAAATAATGAAAAATGGTTTATTCCCCTCATTTAGACACATGACATTAAATATTACAAGCTACTGTTGCACTCTACAGTGGCAAGGAAGAACTTGCGCTTTTTAGTATCGAGTAGCAGAAATAGAAGAACCTTTGAGACTTTTTTGTACTAGAACATTCTAGAATTATCGAAACCTTAGTCAGTCGCCACCAAGCACTTTCTAGATCTTTCTGCATGGAAGGTTCTGGAATTAACTGACACCCTATATAATATAAGGTCTGCAGTTCTGCACATACACCGACCGAGTAGTATTGGATTACGACACGAGCGATAAATTCGAGAGCGATCTTCAACTGCGAATTCAAATGATATTTAGTGCGGTTGTGTTTTTTAATTAGTGGTTTAATTTTGTAATTAGTGTTGTTACATAAAGTGTAATTTTAGGTTATTTTATCGGCTATTTTATTGCCACGAACCCCAAGCTCGGTAACTATAGGTACGCATACGTATTATAAAAGAAGTACCTATTCTTAACTTTTTATGCAGCTTTGTCAAAATTACTTGTTTTACCAAAATATATCGACTATAGTTTTATTATATTGTGAAAAATACGTAGTTCTATATAATTAAAATTAAATTGATTGCACATCCTTAAGCCAGGATCTACCTACATTTTCGATCAACCAGAAAATCCAAACCATTATTCAACTGTTTGGATTTGAAGGCATAGATAGTTGGAAGATTTCAACAATTTAAAATGTAAAATCGTATAAACAGAAAAGGTTTCGAAAAAAAAAACTATTTTTTTTTAACAAAAATAACCTTTTATTTAATCGTTACGAAAATAAACCGATCTAGACGGTTATTTTGAAACGTAGATAAATTACAGGTTGCGTATATTTGCCGGCAACTTAGTGTAAACATCATTTGCTTAGTTTTGGTTAGTTATTAGCATAACATTGTAACTTTGTGATCGCGATCCCTTTACTTTGTTATAGGTATATAATATTAAAACAACTTTTGAATATCATCGCGCCTTATGAATAAATAGTAGACGCAAGAAAAATATACGACCGACTGACTCGTTAATGTACGTATTTAGTTTACTGGATTACTTTTGTTTATCTGAGTGAAGTTAGTTTTATAGCATAAAATCTTTTTTTCTGGATGGGAAATCATCAAATTACTTCTCCCGCTCTGGGCGGAGTGGGAGTGTCAAACTTTTACTGACTAGAACCCACCCGTAATCCTTCTTGTGCCCTTTACGTTCCAGGGCCGCGGTTACTCTTTCGAACAAATTCCGCATTCTTCGCTGCTGACAGCTCTTTGAGGCGCGCGTGGAACACGACGCGCCAGCGACCCGGTCCTGGTTGCTATCAGACATCAAGCCACCATAGCTCGCCGTCCGCAGGTCTGCGCCTATTATGCGGTGGCCGGGAATCGCCCTGCGTTTCCCGACGCCCGGGGCGTCTTCTTCTTTGCGAAGCTGGAACGTGAGGTTTCCATCTCTCGCACGCGGTCCGCCTCCTCCTTTGCTAGCATTACTGCTTCGTAGAAGGAGATGACCGCTTCCCATGCCTCCTCGCTTTCGGATCATGGAATGAACCAGGGTAGGACGCAAGAGGTCGCGCCGCCGCCGATCGCCGTCGCTCCGCCCAAGCAGGGCAGACCTCCACCATAAAATATATATGCTCCACCGTGTCCTCCGGGCTTCTCAGCCCTTGGTTAAGTGGCTAAGAATGCCTTTTTATACTGAATCAATGCTAATTTTGCTTCGTTTCATGAGTATTATATATGTACATACATACCTACCTATATTAGTTGTATTTTCATGCCGAAAAAAAAAAACTGTTTCAAATTTTATTTATTTGTTATAAGTACACACACCTACTACAGTGTAGTATTTTTAGCTCAAAGGTTGACTGGTAGAGAATATTTGTTGGATTAAGTTCGTCCATGTATCACTATTGTACATAATGTTTAAATAAACAGATCAACTTAAAAATATTTTACACATTGATTAAATCTACGAATAGTAAAATACTCTAAATCTTATGTCTTTTTTACAGATTTTCCGTATTGTAGAGATAAGTATTTTTATAAATGCAAAGTGATGAGACGAGTTCTTCTATTTTTTCCATAGTGCCACCTTAGTGCCATAAACACTCCCGGATTTCCTGCTAGATACGACGTAAAAATCTGGAAAATATATTCATACCGCAAACTATCCCGTTTTAAAACTTCTATTCGATAACTATAACACGTGTTACATAAACGTAACATTTGTTTTTGCGGCGAACACAATAAATGTCGGTACGAACAGAAGTGTAATGAAAACAAGTGCCTTATTTAAATGTCTGCCCCCTTATTTGAGTTAGGGCGATCTCGCACCTGAGCGCAGGGGCTTAAGGAAAGGATGCTAAATAAATATTTTCTAAATGGAACGGATAAAGGGCCACGCTTCAGCGATAAGTTTCTCGAGGTAACGTGAACAAGCAAGCCAGTTTGCGTAGGTCCCGACAACATTTCTAATTAAGCGATTCCTTGTTATACCGTATCGTATATTACTTTATACAGCTACCAACCTAATTGTGTGTGCTCTGATTTTGTACACAATTTTAAGACAGCCGTGAGCGAAGTTTTTGTTTGGCTAAACTTTTAAGATTTTTGTGAAATCGATCCGAGTTTTCAACTTGGTCATGTTTTTGTCGAACTTCTTTCTCCTTATTAATAATAATTATAAACTCGTATTTCTCATATATTCCTTTTATTAGGTCTGCTTTGTGAATTAAGAAATATAGGCGAACTTCTTAGTTAATGTGTACCCGCTTCGAATTATGTATATAAAGAAATTGTTCCGCTCTTTATCCGTTTCAACTAATTACAAGTTTCTGAGGCGCGCCGAGGAATGTGCTACAGCAAAACTAAATAAATTCACTTTATTGTTATTTCTTTGCATACTGTTGAATTTTAATTTTATTCCATCAAGGTTTAGTTTTCCTTCTGGACGCACTAGCTATTGTAAACACCGCGATGGTGAGATTTTACATATTAGAGAAACTCTTGTAAAAATAAATATTGCTCCTAATTTGTCTATTTTTATACAGGGCGTTTTAAAAGTAAGTATAAGTAGAAGCTCATTACTAACTTTTTTCACAGCTTAACTCGGCTAAGGATTTTATCCGATTTATCAGGAGGCGCGGTAAAACATTCTCCCTTACCTGGCCTGTTTTAATAAGAAGTTAAATAAGGAGTCCTAAGCTAACAATTTATTTTGATCCAAACCATCCTTTCGTGCTGGCCGACGGAGAAGTTATGAAGTGGGATTGAGGGGCAGATGAGATTTTCCTGCTGGCGGTGAAAAATCGTGACGAATAAAATAAAATGTTGAGTAAGAAATTAATCAATCCTAACTTTTCCTTAAAAAAATGGAAGGAAAAACAACGTTTAGTAGACTAAGATATAAATATTTAATTCCCAGTGTTCGCAAGTCTGGCACAGCCCTAGTCACGGCGCGTAATCCGCGGCCGGCCTTATCTGTCTCCGTTCATCTTGTAAGCAATAATTTAATGCTGAGATTATTTTTCACTCCTGACAGCAAGTTTTAATGTCTTTTGAAATGAAATTCAGTCACACTTGCCGCTTTCATTTCATTCATTAGGGTGATTGCTGGAAAAAGACTGAAAGCACTTTACCATGCAATTGAAGTTCTTAAACTTCTTAAAAACGAAATGGTTTTTAATCTTTTTGATTTTTTTTTGTAAGATGTTTTCATTATTAGGCATGTCTTTTGTTTACAATGAAAGAAAATGATTTACGAACAGTTGACGCGGAATAAATTAATTTAGGTCAACTCTGTAGAAAACACCAACATCTCAAAATAAATTAAGCAATTAAAAACTACAATCGTCTACCGATATGGTATGGTTAGGTGAACTACACAACCATGAGTAGTTAACCTTTAATTACCAATTAATTAGACCTTAAAGAAAGTAAGGGTAATTAAACGGGAGGGAGGATATCATTCTTCATCAAATTAATTGTTGAAAAGACGTTCAAAACGAAATTTTAACGAAACAAAATTAAAAAACTTGTTGAAAACAATTTACCTTTGACGCACGTTCGCATTTTCGATTAGATGAACGGATCTGAAGAAAAAGGGCTGATTCTACAACATCCCGCAGGGGTAGGTGCTACGCGGCGGAAAAGTTTCCGAGTAATAACTTCTCAAGAAAAAACGGAAAACCATATCAAAGTTGAATCACTAGAAGTTGATGTTATGATGAGTAATGATGACATGCTCTCGATTTTTATACAGATTTTGTCACTGTATTGAGAATATATTTTAACCGACAGCAAAAACGTAACAAGTTTTGTTCGTTTCTATTTTTTATGTATGTATGTGTACGCTATAACTTTGTCGTTTATGAACTGATTTGATGATTGTGTCGAAGTCTTTTTCTATTTAAATATGGTGAATACAGTTGACAGTTGTTTTGATTGTCTATGCCCATGCATCAAGCAAAAAGCTGTACATGTGGGGTTCTGATTATAAGATATACAATAAAGTATATAATAAATAAATCAATAGTAATAAATCCAAGGCCCATTTTCCAAAAAAGAAAAAAAAACTCTAACTCAACTCGAACTTCAAGTTCAAAATGAGCACGAAAACTTTAATGAAAGCTTGTCTAATTGAAGTTATAAATTGAATATTTCGTGCTCGATAGATGAGTTTTAGCTGAGCAAGCGCGTTTTTTTTTAAACGCAATTTACGCATTTGCTCACTCATCTCTCGAACAGGAAAACTTCAATTTATGACAAGTTTTATTGACAGTTTGATGCTCCGATGGAGTAGGAGTTCGAGTTGAGTTGATGTTTATGTTTTGGATGCGGGTGTGTTGATAAAACAAGGCTTTTTCCTGCTTGATAGAAAGTAAAAGCTCGTGAGATTTCCTACATTTTCGCCGTATCTATTTTTAGCCAAGCAGTGGTGGTCGAGTGGTAACGGCCCCCGACTTACGAATTGTAAGTCGCCGGTTCAGTCCCAGCCAGCAGCCAGCCACTTTGTGTAATTAATTTCATCACCACTGCTCTCAAAACGGTGAAGGAAAACATCGTGAGGAAACCGGCATGTCCTAGGACCAGAGATTCGAAGACATGTGACATTCACCAACCCGCACTGGGCCCGCGTGGTGGATTACGGCCCATTCCCTTTCCTAGAGAGGAGGTTCCAGCAGTGGGAACATTAAAACGCTGCTTATTATGATAATATAATCTCTCTAATTTTAAGGATTTTCTCAAGTTATTTTTCCTTGAGTATGGCTTCTATTGCAGACGATATACATAAGGCTGTTGGCCATAAGTATGTCCTGTATCTAGTTTCTAGGGTAAAGTCAGATGTTGTTTGTCATAATCAAATAGATTTATATTTGTTTAGGAGCCAACTTATATAAATAACGCGTCAGACATGTTAAATGACAGTATTAAATAGATAGGTATCATCCGCTAGGAAACTTTACGAGAACTGTGTTGTGGGCGTTGTTTTAAAGCAGTATTTTAATCAAAGCTTCCTATTGTTTAGTCTCTGTACGGGGTATTATATAACAAAACGGAATTCAGGTCCTTTTTTAATAAAAATAGGTAGCTGTGTACCTCGTTTCCGTCAGCGCAAAGCGAGGTAAAGCTCAGACTACGGCGGGAACAAACAAACCTGGACAATACACATGAACTCAAACTTTTTGGCATACAGGCAAACAGCTATTTACTGCTCCACAGGGGTTTGTCAAATTATCGAAAAACACTTTTTATTACCTCCCATGATTTATAAAGCGAAGGGCTGCCCAAATTTATATTGCAAACCTTTTTAACTGGTGATTCATACACTTTCGGGAACATTAATAATTTCGGTTTTATGACGAACGAAACGACTCGTTCACGACGAATAAAATGACCGCTTCACTTTATCATAAAGTTAAGCCTGCCTCAGTTCTCGGAGGTCCTATTTTTTCTAGGCGATGTAAGTAAGATACAATAAGAAAATATGGTAAAAGGTCGGGTTATATGGCTCACAGGTGATTCGTGAATGTTTTGTATCATAAAATATGTTTTTTAGTTTAAATAATGTTATTTATAGCGGTTTTTACTTCCGGATTCTCTGTTTTGTAGCTTTTATTTTGTGGAAAAGACTACGAGATGTTTGCTGATGAAAAATTAAAACTTCCTTTTTTTAAGTATATTTTTGCTTTCTGAAATTAATCAAATTAACCACAATAAAGCACATCAAACTACAGGAGTGTGGGCTGGTGACGTCATTTGTTAACGCCCATCGTCTTCATTTTTGTGTTATGACTTACTTATGTGACAAAAGATAAAAACGCGATCAGTAATGTTTGATAACGTATCTGTCTGATAAACAAAATATTTTCGTTCAGGAATGTCGCAAGGCGTTCAAGATCGTCTTGTAATAATTTTTAAATCAGCACTATAAATGGATTATCAAGTTCACCAATATGTTTGCACGAGTGTTTTGAATAAAATATTTCATTTTTTATTCAAATTGAGTAATTCACATTTAACAAAAAATATTGTAAAGCTATATATATATGTCTACAATAAAAGTTATATATAACTTTTAATGATATTAAATACATATATGTATTAAATATCATATACAAATATCTTAATCATAGCGCGGCCTCTTATGCCGTGCTTATGCATCTACAAATGACTACTAATCTACAACTGCCTACGCGCATACGAATATCTATGCAGCATTTACGAAAGATGTCAGATGAAATCTTATCCTTTTTTTGGATGGGAAATCATCAAATGACTTCTCCCGCTCTGGGTGGAGCGGAAGGGAGTGTCAGACTCTTACTAACTAAAACCCACCCGTGATCCTTCTTGTGCCTTTTACGTTTCAGGGCCGCGGTGACTCTATCGAACAAATTCCACAACCCTAGCAGGCACTGACCCTATGGAGCCCCGTCTTCGTTGCTGACAGCTCTTTAAGACGCATGTGGAACACGACACGCCGTCGACCCGGGTCTGGTTTCTATCGATCAACCGAATGGCCATGAGCCTCTGGGCCGATACCAGGTGGCGCGCTGGCAGTCGCTTTAGCGACAGCGCCTGTTTGACGGGCGCCAGGCCCCGTATAGGGCCATGGACCGCAATATCCCCGCATACAGCCTCTGGCAGGAGGCGTTTGGACCCCTTAGATTGGGCAAGAGCTGCCTTGAAGGCAACCCCGGCCCGCCCCAGTTTGGGAGCCAAACGTCGGAAGTGCTCCGCGAAGTTCCACCGGCCGTCGAGGACGAGGCCCAAGTACCTAATCGTCAGTGGCGTGCAGTGGTTCGAGTTACGGTAGGCCAGAGAAAATGTCCAAAAAAAAAAACGAACTACATTATTCAGGGTTGAAATGTGGTGTTATTTTTGTTTTTTTTTAAATAGGCTATTTAAAAAAACAAAAAAAAACTCATTTCATTAAAAATCAACCCTGAATAATATGGTTATTTTTTTAAATTTAATTGGAAATTTTCTCTGGCCCACCCTAACTTGAACCACTGCACGCCACTGCTAATCGTTGACCTGACGCAAATGTGAAGCCCTCCTACCGTTATCTGGGATCCCAATGGTGGCCGGTTCCAAGAGCCATGAAAGCAAATGGCCTAGGACTTGTACAGGGCCACCTCGAGACCAACTTGACGGATTCTGTCAATGACTATCGCAACCCCACGTGACATCAACTCTGCCGCGGCCTGGTGCGACCCCCCTTGCGCCAGAACCAGCATGTCGTCAGCGTAGCAGACCACGCTGTCGCCGAGAGGGAAGTCGGCGCGCAGCACCCAGTCGTAGCCGATGTTCCACAGGGGCGGCCCCAGAACCCAACCCTGTGGAACACCGCACGACATTTCTCGCCGATTCCATACATCTCCCCAGTGACCGGGGTAGATGAATGCTCAGTCCGTCAGATAGTCCTCGACTATGCGACGAAGGTAGGTCGGCACCCAGTGAAACCGGAGTGCCTCCCTGATACAAGTCCAGGGTATGGAATTGAAGGCGTGGGCGATGTCAAGAGACACCGCCACGACCACCCCACCACGGTAAATCGCCTCCCCCGTCGTAAGGGCTCTCACGCGCATGATGGCGTCCACCGTTGAGCGCCCCGTGCGGAAACCGAACTGGTTCTCCGCCAGATCCGGCTCAACTCTTCCAAAGAGCTTGCCCACCTCGTCAAGCAGCACGATGAACCTGTATGCAGACGGGGAGTTCGCAGGGCACACTGAAATTTTATCCCTTAAGGCTCGATTTCCATGAAACAAATAGGTACTGTGCCGATTGACGAAAACCAAGAAAAACATTAATGGTTGGAATATTTTTAATTAATTGTTTTATTTGACCGAAAGACGTGTATCTAAATAATATAAATAGATAGGTACGAATATAATGTAAAATTTAATAATTTATACAAAAAAAAATGAAAATGAATGATGGTAAAATATAATGGATCATGATGGATTATAGTTTATTTTCAGCAGAGGAAATCACGAAACGAGGTCAAAACGGGATCAATACTATTCCATACTAATATTATAAACGTGAAATTAACTTTGTCTAGAAGTAACATCAATCCGTGATGTATCTTGAAACACAGTTAGCGGTATCTCGTCCTGGAATAAAATATTTTCTATTATAATCATTTTATACACTTGACTTGGGCTTTCTCGTGGGTGAAGCCGCTGGGACAAGGCAGGAACATTTTTTTTTATTTACAAATTAAAAGTCTTGTTCTCCAAACTAGCTTGTCCAAATCGCCAAAATATACACATAAAAACAAAAGTCATAAACGCAAGCCTTTTTCCCATGGGGTTTTAGGTAGCCAAAATAGTGAAAATATATATTTCAATTATTTTTTCACTTAATATTGAAATAGCTACTTACCTTCCTTTCATAACAATTTCATTGATATTTAATACATATATGTATTAAATATCAATGAAATTGTTATGAAACAAAATAAAAGTGGAAACATATTTACAGAAGTTCTATTAGGTAAATATCAGAAGAGAGTCAGTATCCATTTATTAAAGGAGTATTCATACTGTTCAGTATTATATAAACGGAATTGTTTATTTAAAAACAAGTGGCTTCGTATCGTATTTTATTATTTTCAAACTTCCGACGTACGATTCCTGTAGGAGGCGATCGAGAGATAACTCTATAATCATGTATCGGAAGGTAAGTAGCTATTTCAATATTAAGTGAAAAAATAATTGAAATATATATTTTCACTATTTTGGCTACCTAAAACCCCATGGGAAAAAGGCTTGCGTTTATGACTTTTGTTTTTATGTGTATATTTTGGCGATTTGGACAAGCTAGTTTGGAGAACAAGACTTTTAATTTGTAAATAAAAAAAAATGTTCCTGCCTTGTCCCAGCGGCTTCACCCACGAGAAAGCCCAAGTCAAGTGTATAAAATGATTATAATAGAAAATATTTTATTCCAGGACGAGATACCGCTAACTGTGTGTCAAGATACATCACGGATTGATGTTACTTCTAGACAAAGTTAATTTCACGTTTATAATATTAGTATGGAATAGTATTGATCCCGTTTTGACCTCGTTTCGTGATTTCCTCTGCTGAAAATAAACTATAATCCATCATGATCCATTATATTTTACCATCATTCATTTTCATTTTTTTTTGTATAAATTATTAAATTTTACATTATATTCGTACCTATCTATTTATATTATTTAGATACACGTCTTTCGGTCAAATAAAACAATTAATTAAAAATATTCCAACCATTAATGTTTTTCTTGGTTTTCGTCAATCGGCACAGTACCTATTTGTTTCATAGAAATCGAGCCTTAAGGGATAAAATTTCAGTGTGCCCTGCGAACTCCCCGTCTGCATACAGGTTCATCGTGCTGCTTGACGAGGTGGGCAAGCTCTTTGGAAGAGTTGAGCCGGATCTGGCGGAGAACCAGTTCGGTTTCCGCACGGGGCGCTCAACGGTGGACGCCATCATGCGCGTGAGAGCCCTTACGACGGGGGAGGCGATTTACCGTGGTGGGGTGGTCGTGGCGGTGTCTCTTGACATCGCCCACGCCTTCAATTCCATACCCTGGACTTGTATCAGGGAGGCACTCCGGTTTCACTGGGTGCCGACCTACCTTCGTCGCATAGTCGAGGACTATCTGACGGACTGAGCATTCATCTACCCCGGTCACTGGGGAGATGTATGGAATCGGCGAGAAATGTCGTGCGGTGTTCCACAGGGTTGGGTTCTGGGGCCGCCCCTGTGGAACATCGGCTACGACTGGGTGCTGCGCGCCGACTTCCCTCTCGGCGACAGCGTGGTCTGCTACGCTGACGACATGCTGGTTCTGGCGCAAGGGGGGTCGCACCAGGCCGCGGCAGAGTTGATGTCACGTGGGGTTGCGATAGTCATTGACAGAATCCGTCAAGTTGGTCTCGAGGTGGCCCTGTACAAGTCCTAGGCCATTTGCTTTCATGGCTCTTGGAACCGGCCACCATTGGGATCCCAGATAACGGTAGGAGGGCTTCACATTTGCGTCAGGTCAACGATTAGCAGTGGCGTGCAGTGGTTCAAGTTAGGGTGGGCCAGAGAAAATTTCCAATTAAATTTAAAAAAATAACCATATTATTCAGGGTTGATTTTTAATGAAATGAGTTTTTTTTTGTTTTTTTAAATAGCCTATTTAAAAAAAAACAAAAATAACACCACATTTCAACCCTGAATAATGTAGTTCGTTTTTTTTTTTGGACATTTTCTCTGGCCTACCGTAACTCGAACCACTGCACGCCACTGACGATTAGGTACTTGGGCCTCGTCCTCGACGGCCGGTGGAACTTCGCGGAGCACTTCCGACGTTTGGCTCCCAAACTGGGGCGGGCCGGGGTTGCCTTCAAGGCAGCTCTTGCCCAATCTAAGGGGTCCAAACGCCTCCTGCCAGAGGCTGTATGCGGGGATATTGCGGTCCATGGCCCTATACGGGGCCTGGCGCCCGTCAAACAGGCGCTGTCGCTAAAGCGACTGCCAGCGCGCCACCTGGTATCGGCCCAGAGGCTCATGGCCATTCGGTTGATCGATAGAAACCAGACCCGGGTCGACGGCGTGTCGTGTTCCACATGCGTCTTAAAGAGCTGTCAGCAACGAAGACGGGGCTCCATAGGGTCAGTGCCTGCTAGGGTTGTGGAATTTGTTCGATAGAGTCACCGCGGCCCTGAAACGTAAAAGGCACAAGAAGGATCACGGGTGGGTTTTAGTTAGTAAGAGTCTGACACTCCCTTCCGCTCCACCCAGAGCGGGAGAAGTCATTTGATGATTTCCCATCCAAAAAAAGGATAAGATTTCATCTGACATCTTTCGTAAATGCTGCATAGATATTCGTATGCGCGTAGGCAGTTGTAGATTAGTAGTCATTTGTAGATGCATAAGCACGGCATAAGAGGCCGCGCTATGATTAAGATATTTGTAGACACAAAATCACCTCGTAGACGTTTGTGGAAATGTAAGCACCTCTTAGAAGCCGCGTAGATTTTCATAGACTCGTAAACGACGCATAAAAGTCGCGTAGGTGTAAATAAACACCCATACACTTTGTGGAAGCCGAGATTCCATAAATTCAAATGAACGATGAAGGAAAAGTGTTGTTGTGTTTAATGCTGTTAAGTCTTCGATAAACACCTTAGCTTCGCCGCATCAACTAATTTCCTTCCCATGAGTGTCCAGCTGTCGGACATTTAGAGTTAAATACAAATAACCGGCGCCACAAACAGTCCCATCAAAAATTACAAACTCAAATCAACGTTTCTTGGAATTAAAATGACAAGTAATTATTTTGAAGGCCCGCCGTGTCGGCAGTGATAATGTAAAGGAAGAAGTGGTTCAATTAATGGTGCCCATGTTCGACAGAGCCTGCTCCGTGACCCAATTAGGTCGGCTCGTTTCTTATATTGTTCTGATTCGGCAGACTTTGGACCCGATGGAAGTTCGTCAACGATTAATTAGATAATATTCAGATGACTTTTTTATTGTTTTGTTAGTACATATTGGACTTAGGGTTACCGTTCGTAAGGTTGCAGCATCAAAACGTGTACTTTATTCGAGGTAGACTGGGCTGTGCTGATTTGCTTCTATGACCTAAAACATAATAACTAATGAATATTGGATTCCTGCTCCAATGAGTAATTCTGGGGAGATTTTTCCAACTATGTCGGGGTCGGCTTAACCGTCTGAATACCTGTTTAACATGTAGCGACTGTTTATTTGACCTCCACAAGTCAGGAACTGGGTACTGCCCACCCCTCATATCCCTTGACAAGACTGGTGTCAGATTTACTGGCTTCTGATTACCCAAAGCTATTAATGGACCATGCCGCAAAGCAAGCCAAATAAATGATTCAAAAACGTAAACATTTCAACACACATTTGACGAGAAAAATACAAGAAAACAATTCATACACACAGC
The DNA here is from genome assembly GCA_905332915.2 of Hecatera dysodea. Classification (NCBI taxonomy): domain Eukaryota; kingdom Metazoa; phylum Arthropoda; class Insecta; order Lepidoptera; family Noctuidae; genus Hecatera; species Hecatera dysodea. Next base: position 15,557,099 of record HG995294.1, read on the forward strand.
GTGCTATAAATCATCCCTCGACAGCTGTGCACCAATTTATCTCTAAACGATACCTCTCACAGGACAGTTCTGCTGATCCCCTGGCAAATGATCTTGTTTCATGGTTTCCCTAAGGGTTGGGGTCAGAGGAGTCGATCCGTGTTACTCCCGGGTATCATGGATAAATGGACTTCCTGAGAGGTTGCGAGCAAGCACGACTGACTGGGACGATCAAGAAATGTTGTGGGGAAGTTTTTTTTTATCATACATGAAGAATATGTAGATGTAATAAAATATAACCATATGATTAGTTTGTTTTCTTACAGTTTCTTACATGCAGACTATTTAATTAAATGGTATTATTAAGCTTACGAAAAATATATTTATATATTTAATATAGAAAAAAGGGGAGAGGAAGAAAATCCCAGCCCTCTAGTCAGTAGAATAACTGCTTGTAGATGTCTTGAAAAACTCTCTGAATGCTTGATATGTAGATTGTGTGTATATTAAGCAATTCCTTTTTTAAATAATGTTTTTTTTTTCATCATCATAACAACGGTTGAACCCGGGCCGCCTCACAATAAATATTGTCTTAACGATGTCGCACTCAATTCATATTCTGATACATCATAAAAGGACATGTTCATTATTTATTTATAACCTCAAATATCGAATGTTTACTGAAGATTTAACAAACACATATATTTTCATAAACACCGGGTCAGAAGCAATTTTTTCACATGGCATGCTCTGTAATCGGTTTGACCACCGTAGGGACAGATTCATAATCGCACGCGAAAACAATGGATAATCACCATGATTTACTGTTAAACGTGAATCTGATGAGGTGACATTGGCTGAAAATGAAATAACTCACTTTGACGTTTACATAAATTTAAATAATGTACATTAATGTTATTAAAATTTACATAGAACTATCGCAGCTGGGTGAATACACAATGAGGACGAGAAATGGCCGCCGCAAACTGTCATCAATAAGATGAAAAGGGCAACCGTAGTCCTGAGACGAACGTGTGGGCGATGAGAGATTGCCGACACAGATACATACACACAGAACTGTATTGAACAAGAAAATGAATACAGAGCTCTGGAATTCTGGATAAGCTGCATTCCATCTAACTTTGATTAGGAGCAACGGGTGACGTGTCCATTAATGGGCCAGTAAATCAGTTCTGATTAACCAACCGTTGTGTGCCTTAAATGGGACACGGTATTTGAGCATAAGCTTCACGTAGTTCAATTAGCTAAAGCAAACAGTCATACAAACAACAATGTAGGTACTATTAATTTATTCATACAGCAGAATTGAATTTATCTCGTCTATCCGTCTATTAAGAATATCCATTAACATCGTAATCAGCGTCACTAAACGTAGGCTGGCGGCTGATTCTCGCCTGTACAGAATATTTCCATATTTTCCATGCTCGGTCGCAAAGATATCGCACGTACGTTGTTTTCCGGTGACAGGAGGGTTTATGGTACAAATCTCGGCGGTTTTCCTCATCTTAGGCGGGGCCCGTCTCGCAACGAAGGGAGATCCGACAGGGGGAATATTTATTAGGCCCTATGTTTCAGAGCGGTCGGGAAATCTGAAACGGAGCATTTGCTATAAAGGTTTTTTAGTTCTATTTTAGTAGTGGGATCGGTAATAAATACCTATGTATCCCATTTTTCTTGCCATTGAGTAGCTGAGCTTTGAATAAATGGTGCTGATTCTGTATCTGTTGTGCAAACATTTGTGTTGTGTACAGGTCTTGGGTGATTCTGTGTTCAAAATAACATCAAAACTAAAGCTGTTTTTTACCTGCTCATTTTATATAAAAGCCAAATTTATTTTGCCACTGAAAAGTGTTCTTCATTCTGAAATAAATAGCCCGATTAATAAACAATCACGAGCGGGCATCGGGATCAAAAATGACGTACATAACAGCACGTGCGCTTTATATTGTGAGGCACGTAAGAGTATTGGAATTCATCAAGTAGTTTGGGTGTTTGGATCCCCAAATGGAGTAGATATTTCACTTAAAGTACGCTAGCCAGAATAGTACATTGAAATTTATGAGTGACCCCGGCGGACAACGTATGGAAGTGGGTTTTACTCTTGAATACGAGTAGTGCTTTCAGATATATAAAACGCATCGGAGGCATTTACGTGAGGAGTTACGGCTGGGTGATAATGTGCCACCTAGAATGTAATTACTTCATATTCAGGAGCTCCCAGATATATAATTACCAGTCTACCACCGGTGTTCCGCGGACGTACACTGAAAGTTCAATTTCACAGTTCTTACGCTAAGGCGATGGGATTTAGCGAGCTTGTTACGTTCTATTATTTTAAAGCTCTTTTCTCCTGTGAAGCGCTCATAGAGAGCTCGACAACATCGCAATAATTCTAAGAACTATGTACTTCCACAGTGGAGTATCCTATGTCTTACAAAAAACAAATGATAAAAGTATAATTTCACAAATTCTGAAGGGAAAGAGTGCATTGGACGCAATTGTTCTTCGTCAAAGAGATTGTTCATTAGTATTCAAATAATGCGGCGTCTAAATAAGTTATAAAGTCATCTTCGTTATATAGAATCAGGCTACGTGGTCAACGTTTAAAATATCTCTGACATTCAAATGATCGGTGTGGAGCCACTAAATAATTTGTAATTGAATTAAGTGATATTTTGAAATAAATTTATAAATGGAATGAAATAAGTTTATGTTTAAACAGTTTGTTTAACGTAGATGGAATTCAGTTGGCACCTAAGTAGGTATTAAATAAAATAAAATACTGAAAGACGTTAACTTTCTGCCGTTCCTTGCAGCACAACGATGAAATCCCATTCAAACATATAATAACGAAATGCCAAATGCTTTACAAATTCTACTTACTAACTTACCCCCGAGTGATTTAATAAAAGGAGATTAAAATAAAAGTTTTGCCCGCACCATCGGCCGTCGCTTCGCCGCGTAGCATTATGATTGTAACCGAATTCTCCGAGATTGAGAAGGGTAAACGTCCCCAGCCGCGGCGTCGGCGACACCGAGTTTGTTAGCACACACTTGCGAATGAAGAAAAATGTCTTGGCTTAAGCCTTTCCACTCGCCGAGCGTGGAATTGTAAATAGAGATTTATTAAAACGGGACATAGCGAAATTCGCGCAGTTATGTACACCCTCTTGCGAAATGTAACTACGGAATGGGACAAAAGTTTCGCATTTAGGTGTCTGTTGTTATAAAACTACATATTTTTGTACTATAAAAAGATCTAGAAATATATTTTGTAATGTCTATACCTATTAGATTTCCTCCCTTTAAAATTACTATACAGTCATGTCACCGCATGTTATAAACTTTTTATTTTCGATAAGCTACGTATTTATTGTACGAGTAAACCATTGAATTTTGAGTGCTATTAAAAATAGAGAAAGGACAATAGAATTTCGATTGTTTTATTTCTTTATTTAGCCTCCCACTGGCAGATTAAAACTCTGACTCTTCCGATCTGTGCGGTTCACTTTTACAGAGAGTAATCCAGTTTAAATATCTGGGCCACATTGTTACCGAAACCCTGAAACACGACTCAGATATGGAAAGGGAGCGCAGGGCATTGGCTGTGAGGGGAAATATGGTGGCTCGAAGGTTTGCTGGTTGCTCAGTATCAGTAAAAATAACATTATTCAAGGTTTACTGCCAAACATTTTACACCAGCAGCCTGTGGGCTAATCATACACGAAAAAGCAAACAGTGCTCTGCGAATACATTATAATAATACCTTTAGAGTGCTGTTGAGGCTTCCACCCCATTGTAGTGCGTCAGGTATGTTCGCCGATGCGTACATTGACGACTATTTTGCAATAATGCGTAAGAAGGTGGCGATGATGCACAGAGTGGGAGGAAGCACCAACAGTATCTTGTGGGTATTTGCTGAAAGGCTGGATGGGCCTACCATGGGTAAGTGTTACAACAATCTCAGGATCTTTCTCAAACCAAAGCCACCACCACCACTTTCTCAAAACATATCATACATGGCGCCGGGTTAGAGCTAACTCGGAGTTAAAAGATAAGGCTGAATTCTGCAGCACGGCCGAACCGTGTTGGCCAAAATCGGTGATATGGATACTCTGTACTCGGTAGGAGATCATCAAAATAGGCATAACATAAAATAAATTTTCACGCAGTTCATGCCAATATCAGGGAAGAAGTGGAACGCCGAAATTAAATATCGGCTTATGCTCCATAATGTCGAATTAGGCAAGCAGTTATGGCCGATGCAATGTGATACCTGTTTTATGTAAATGACGTACTCTAACGAGGGCGGAGACTCCCTTACTCCCGGGTAAATAAGCTGTTATGTCATAGAAGCTGGGGCTCCTGAGTACATTAGATATTATAAACTTGTTTAACGATATCTCGAAAGTAGGTATACGTAAATTAAATTCATAAGGTTTTCTTATAGTTTTAACCTTTATAATTACTAAAATACGAACTAAACAGACTAAATGCTTGGTATTACACAGTTGCCCGTTTAAATAGCTTATAAACTGAAAGTGAGGTATACATGCCAGAAGTTTGTATCTTACTTCACCGACCGTACGTTCCGAAACAAAAGTTCTGAATTATGCAGAACAATTAATTAGTTGCTTGTTTATTGTTCAACCTAGGTGGTCAAGTTAATAGTACGTTGGTAGCTCGTGCAATCTTTTGGAAGAGCTCGTCCTAGCTGTCATTTGTGGATCTTTGACAGCCGTTACAGACAGAAGCCAGACAATCTGACACAAGTAGTACCGTGTTACGTTCTCGGGTTGGTGTCACTCCATGCAAAAATTGGTGGATAATACATGTTTACATAGGAATTCAGTTTTTTTTTAATTGTACCTCTCGCAGTTCAGCACACTAAGGCTAGTTACTGCTTAACTGGACTAGGGGTTTAGTGTTTGGAGCCTCCTTTTTAAGCAAACAAGGCCTGTGTTAGGAGACTCCGCTCTTCCATAATAAAGCAATAATTAATGACACTAGAATTACAAACAGATAGAATAGCAAACAAAAATGCTAATGTTGAGAGTATTTCTCGAATGTAAATAATCATCAGAAATATCTTCTTACATTCAAAACTCGTTTTATTGTATACCTCTATTATTTTGTTTATTTTACTCTAAATTTTAGCTGACCGTATGTTAAATTTCCTTGTAGCGAATATAGTTTTAGTTTGTGCGATTTGTGCAACAATGTCGGCCCTTCTGTTTTGCAATAAGGCAGGGTATCATGTTTTTCTTAAAGACTATTTGGAGAATGTAGAGTTTTCTTACGGAAAGAAGATCACTAATTTTGTATGAGTTTTCAGCTGGTATTCAGATGCATCCGGTTAGATGGGTAACAGACCAAAACATATGTAGTTAGGAAAAGTCAGATTCATTGTTTAGGTAAATAGAATCTTTTAGAAGATAAAAGAGTGGCCTGGGTAGTGCATGATTCATTTGTTTTATACTAAATCCTTTCCTCGTCTGTCACATACATGATACGGGTAACAGGTATACAAACGTGAATAAAATATCATAGTTCTAAGAGGAATGGCCCCAGTTATTGATATGATATGAAATATCTGTGACTATATTTACATCAAAGCACCTTTTTATGTTTTTGCTGACAAACGGGCACAATGACCACAAAGGACTGTTGTCATGTCAAACATTTCAGATATGTCGTCTGTCTGACATCGCGATATACGCTTTTAATGTAGGTAGAAATAACCTCGCGGGTAAACACGACATTTTTAATGTCAAAAATATATTATGTAGGTAGTTAGGTACTTCCCTTTAAATACGCAAAAACCATTTCTTTTTCTCTGTGTGGGAAATCATCAAATGACTTCTCCCGCTCTGGGCGGAGCGGAAGGGAGTGTCAGACTCTTACTGACTGAAACCCACCCGTGTTCCTTCTAGTGCCCTTTGCGTTCCAGGACCGCGGTGCAGCGCCGGCCCGAAGTAAATTTTAGAATGGAGCGAGATCCAATTATGGCACCTCTCCCGTTTGATCCCAATAATATATATGTACCTTACCTATACCAATTGTGAGTGTAAAGTAAGTATAGAACGTACATGCTTACTTTACGTACCTAAGTATGGAACGCGAAGATCTCAACTATACTCTGGTGTGACCAATTGAAAATTAGGCGCAATACCGAGTACGGTCGACTAGGTCGAAATTTACACAATTATTATATTTCAATACTTATGGATGTCCTCCACCCTGGGGCGGGCGGAGGGGTCTGTCAGACTCTTACTGACTAAAATCACCCCGGTGTTCCATCTCTCACCTAAGCTGGGGATCGCGGAAACGTATGCGACATCCGTAATCCCCGGCCGGTGCCAACCTGCCTTTGCGGGCCACCTCGAGTCAGCGCAGGGAGTGAGGTGTTTGACTCCCTCCGCGAAGTCAAAGAGGGGCGCACGGGAACACCTCCAGGTCCCATGACGGAGATCCGGCCAGTGCGCAAGCCGCCTCGTAGGAGATCGTGCGATAACCCCTGATGACTCTGACGGCCATCACCCTCTGTGGCCTCCGCAGAATAGTGATAGTACTGGCTGTCAGGTCAGCCACCCAGATCAGGGCTCTGTATAGGGCCATCGATCGCACGATCTCTACGTACAACCGCCTGCAGGCGGTGCTCGGGTCCCCCAGATTAGGAAGCAGCGTTGAGCGCCAGCCGCCGGAAGTGGGGGCCGAAATCCCACTTACACGTACTTCACGGTGGACTCGACAGCGTTACGGACCCCCCCGACCACAATGTGCGGGCACCGCCGCCAGGAGCCATGAAAAGCCATGGCCTCCGACTTGCTGAGGGCCACCTGCAGGCGAAGGTGACGTATGCGGCTCACCACCTGTGAGACCGCAGCCGTCGCCAGCAACGCTGCCTCCCTGTATGAGTTCCCCCGGGCAGTGACCAGCGTGTCGTCAGCGTAACACGTCAGGTCCACTCCCGGCTGGAGCTCATCCCTCAGCACCCAGTCGTACCTGATGTTCCATAGGGGCGGGCCCAAGACCGAACCCTGTGGAACGCCGCACGACATGGGGCGCTGGTGTCTACCATCACCTCCCAGATAGTGAACTCCTCTCCGCTAAGTAAGCCCCAACGACGCGGCGGAGGTAAGGAGGCATTCGATGATAGCGCAGTGCCTCCCGAATACAACTCCAGGGCAGAGTGTTGAAGGCGTTGGATATGTCCAAGGACAACGCCAATATCACCCCACCCCGGGACCCCGCTTCCTCCGCCAGGACTCTCACTCGCGATATCGCCGTGATATTGGAGCGCCCGTGCCGAAACCCGAACTGGCATTCCGCCAGGTCCGGCCCCTCTCCGCACAAGTGGCTGACGAGGCGAGCTGCGACTATACGCTCAAACAGCTTTCCCACCTCGTCCAGCAGCACTATGGGCTGGTACGCGGACGGTGAGTCCGCAGGGCTCGCCGTCTTCCTGAGCTCCTGCTCAGGAAGACGGGGCGCCCCATACGACCAGATTTCCACTGAGTGGGAAACTGGCCCTGCTCCTGGCACGCTTAGAGTCCTCTCAGTTGGGGCTCCAGCTTCTTCAAAGCGAGGGCCAACACGCAGCCGTGAATCCCATCGGGCCCCGGGGTAGAGTTTTTTGCCCGGAGCCGCATCACGGCCGCCCTCAGCTCTGCTTGTGTCACCTCTGGGACGCTGGCGTTCTCTTCGGGCTCTGCGGCTGTGGGCAAAGCCACCGGCGGCGGAATGTGCACCGCTCGTGCTGAGAAGAGGGCTGCGACCACGTCCTCCAGCAGCTCTGGTTGGAGACTCTCCGTAAGCGGGGGCGCCCATGGTCCGAGTTTCCCCCGGACCGAGCGATAAGGACGCCCCCACGGATCCCCGTTTAGAGTCTCCAACATCTCCCTAGCTCGCGTCTCCGCCTCGCCAATGGCATATCAACAGTCCTAGCCCAGCTAACTAAATTGCAAGGTTAGCGCGGGGTGAGGTTAGTGGGGTGATGTGGTGCCACGCGCCACCCGCACACTCTATTCGCGCGTGTATCGTTCATCTCTTCGCTTAAAATACATAGTATAGACAATCGAAAAAAACGATTTTTTTTTTACCATTTAGGCGCCCCCTAGGATTTGGCGCCTGGAGCGACTGCTCCGTTCGCCGTATGGACGGGCCGACCCTGCCGCGGTGACTCTTTCGTACAAATTCCGCAACTCTAGCAGGAATACGCATGAACCATTCAACATCGTTTATATTTAGAAGGATCACAAAAACACGGATCGACTTGAGACATTCCTAAGTTATTTTTGCCCCATAATTTGGTCCGTTGTCTGTAATACCATTTTGTTTAATGAAAACTTTTCGTTGGCAACCATGTTTGACATAACCACTCCTAAGGCTCCTATTGAGTTTGTATATCAAAATTTGGAGACGTTAGAAAATTATGGAGGCACAATTCCTCGGTACAACAACTTAACGTTACGTATCCTGATGATTTTATAAATTCACATACACAAACAGCCAGACCCGGAACAACTATCTGTAGGCCATACAAATAGTTGTTCCGTGCGGGAATCGAACCCGCGGCACGCAGCGCAGCAGCCAATCGCTCAACCACTGCGCCAACCGTGTCGTCAAATACATATGTATAACTAGCTGCTGCCCGCGACTTTGTCCCCGTGGAATCCCCGATTTTAAAACATTCTTTATTGCTGCTCCGATCCTATTGGCTTAAGCGTGATGATATATAGCCTAAAGCCTTCCTCGATAAATGGTCTATTCAACACAAAAAGAATTTTTCAATTCGAACCAGTAGTTCCTGAGATTAGCGCGTTCAAACAAACAAACAAACTCTTCAGCTTTATAATATTAGTATAGATTCATTGACCTAATGTGAATGCGAGTGAATTGAACCAGCATCAGTGCGTGGCCCCAGTCATCGCTGAGCGGCTGCCGCTCATTGTATCCGGGATAAGCCAGTGTTTCATGCCAGTTGACAGCTCGCTGCCGTGGCTTAGAATTATGCGCCATTTTTGGCTCTCCTGCATTAAGCTTATATTGGTCAATATCAATGTATTGTTCGATTGTCAAATGTAGGTATCACCGGAATATTGCAAATGCCGTTAGGTTGTAAAATATTCAAAGTTAGAGTGAACAGGTTTCTTCTGGGCAAGCTCATTTCATCATAGACTTTGTCTCTGTCACCTGTGACCTAGATTAGAGTCAAGATCCAATTCATAATAAAAAAAATATATTATCAATATCAGGATAGCACATTATCATCCTCCTCTTTTTCTGACAAATAATCTCCCAGTGTATAAGGTGTGAAAACTTTCAAATCAGTAAATCTTTTATCGAATCCATACTTATTTATAAATGCGAAAGTGACTGGGTCGGTCTCACGTCTTAGCGGCTGAACGGATTTGTATGAAACTTGGCACACGAGTATAAATGGTGACGACAAGAGGCTCGAAACTGTAGACTTTGCTATTTTCATGGCCATAACAGTTGATGCCTAACTTGAATGGGGCTCTCATATATCAACACTTTCAGGAAAGCTTAGCTGTGGCCCTTACGCGCTCAGGAAAGTTTGTCAATTCACTGACGTTCACACAGCTTGATTAATCTATTTTAGTTATTTTCATAGTTTTCTGTCTCACGGTATTCTACTGTGGGGAAAAGCCGCTGATATACAAAATATGTTTGTTCTACAAAACCGAGCAGGACGAGCTACATACCAGAGTTTTGAGAGACTTTTTAAAGAAATAGGTTTGCATTCCTTCCAGTTCATTTTTCCCAACAGACAAAACATACATTTATATGTACATCAAAACCAGTGATATCCATAGCTTTAACAACAGAAATAAGCAAAAACTATATGCTCTTTATTCAATCCTTTTTGTAAAGTCTAGGTCCTATTTGTGGGTCTCGGTATCCGCTTTTATAATAAGCTATATTTTTCTTTTCTAGACTTACCTTTTAATGCATTTAAAGCTAACATGATATGTATCCTTTGTTCGAATGCATACTATTCTATCAATGACTACTTATACGATAAGAATAATCTGGTAGTTGTGTTGCACACACAGGACAATGCTAAGTGTTCTTTCATAAATTACTTACCATATATGTCATTTGGTTGCACCTAATTTATTGACATAATCTTTTTATTATCATGTTTTACTTTGAGTGGTATTGCAATTTGTAGTTAACTAGCTTCCCTCGAAACATTTATTGTAATTATTTTGTGTAAGCAATCAACAGCAATTCGTTATGCTTGCTTAGATGTCGCTGCTTGCGGTAACAGCGTCGGGGATCGGGTTACCTCCTTTCTCTAATATGGCGAGGGAGGTATGACTGATCTGTTCGTTATGCTCGTGAACGGGTGCTGCTTGTGGTGACCGGTCGTCTTGCTGTCTGTGGTTGACTGTTTATTAATATTAATAACTAGCTGCTGCCAGCGACTTCGTCCCCGTGGAATCCCCGATTTTAAAACATTCTTTATCGCTGCTCCGCTCCTATTGGCTTAAGCGTGATGTTATATAGCCTAAAGCCTTCCTCGATAAATGGTCTATTCAACCCAAAAAGATTTTTTCAATTCGATCCAGTAGTTCCTGAGATTAGCGCGTTCAAACAAACAAAAAAACAAACTCTTCAGCTTTATAATATTAGTAAGAATAGTAAGTATAGTATAGACTAGCTGCTGCCCGCGACTTCGTCCCCGTGGAATCCCCGATTTTAAAACATTCTTTATCGCTGCTCCGCTCCTATTGGCTTAAGCGTGATGATATATAGCCTAAAGCCTTCCTCGATAATCGGTCTATTCAAACCAAAAAAAAATTTTCAATTCGAACCAGTAGTTCCTGAGATTAGCGCGTTCAAACAAACAAACAAACAAACTCTTCAGCTTTATAATATTAGTATAGATAAATGACGATGATTATGACGTTGGCTATGTCCAGGGGCCTAAGTCTGCTATTTTTATAAATTTGTCATTCCAACACGATTCCATTGTCATTTTGCTAAAAGTTCGTAATCTGCTAAATTCATAATGGTCGATCACTGGTCGGTCAATGGTCTCGTAATACTTTTTGATAACCGATCTACTAAAAGCAATGACTGCACAATGACGTTCTAATGGTAGGTCACTGATTAAAGGAACTGTCAAAATTTTAGCAGACTACCGTATACGTCTGTAATTCATTTGTCATTATGTACGAGATTACCATTCTATGCCGTGTCTTTCAATGGAGTGTCAGTGGTTGACCACTGGAAAGTCATAGTGACGCTATTTTATTAGTAGATTACCAAACTTGTAAAAATGAACCATTATGAGATCAATGTTAGACCATTCTGACACTATTGTAATAGCAGACTCAGGGCCCTGGAGTAGGAAATAGGGTTTTTAATAGAGATATACATGTTTCCTTGGTATCTCTTGGTATATCTTGGTAGTCTCAAAAATAATGCCATAACGACATATCAAATTATAATTATGTGCTTTTTCGACCTAGCTACAGATCCAATTTGTTGTGGTTATTTTATTCTTAATTCTATCTCATCATCACAGAAACAGTACAAAGTCGAAGTCATTTGTGACTGTTGTTTTGTTCTGAAAACATATATCTACGTGTATTTGGATAGCAATTAAGATTTACATTGGCTAAATTATCCAGTACTCTTAAGGTATAGTAGAGTAAATTCACCAGCTACCTAACAGGCGTTCCGTTAATATTTATTTGGTATTGACACGGGTAGTGATCACTTTTAAATTACGCTATGAGATTTAGAGATGAACAATGAACATATTATGTAGGTCTATATTACCGAATGTTTGTTTATTTAACAGCATACTTATTGCAATAATATCAAAAAACTGTTTAGTTTTCTATTTTGGAAACATTAAAAATTAAGAGATGAACTAGTAAGTACGCAAATGTTGTTCATTACTAGCTTCCATTCATTAGCTAGAGTTTTGACAGCAAAGCATCACTCTAAAAACCAGTATTTACCATTTTAAAATAACCCAAATGCGCAAATGTATGTAATAAAATAAATATACACTGTCTACTTAACTCTTCTGAAACGTTTCCACGTTTTTAGAATTCCGTGCCTAAATGGTTACACGGGACCCTATTACTACGACTCCGCTGTCAGTCCGTCTGTTACCACGCTGTATCTCATGAACCTTGATAGTTAGACAGTTGAAATTTTCACAGATGATGTATTTTTTATGCCGCGATAAACGCTTAACGAATACTAAAAAACAGAATAAAATTAATTACCATCCAGAAAAAAATAAATAAAGGGACTCCCATACAACAGACATGTTTTTTTTGCTATTTTTATATGAAGATAATGGTACGCAACCCTTTTTTTCTGGATGGGAATCATCAAAAAAGTTCTCCTGCTCTGGGCAGAGTGGAAGGGAGTGTCAGACTCTTACTGAATAAAATCCACCCCTGTTCCTCCTAGTGCATTCCGGGGCCGCGGTGACTCTTTAGAACAAATTCCGCAACCCTGGCAGGCACTGGCCCTAATGGGCCCCATCTTCTATACTGACATCTCTTTGAGGCGCTCGTGGAATTATTGGACGACGAGCCATCCTCATAGAAATAACAAAAAGTAGTATACACGGCGTTGCTCCGCCCAAGCAGGGCAGACCTCCACCGTATCTTTCGGGCGATTCACACAGTGTTGAATTCCGAAACAGCCGGGGAGCATCTGCGTCAGGCAAAAGGTGAGGACGCCGTGGCGTCTTTCTAACCACTCCTCGAAGAGGGGATTCATCGCCGCAATGGTGGCGTACCCAGCGCTGGGTTGCAACAGACGTTGTCTCTATACCTCCGTGAGATCTTTTCAGAGCTCCGAGAGCGGAGGTATGTTTAAATTGCATCAGACAGAGCTCTGTCCGTTGCAATTTGCCGCGGAAGCAGAATTTCACTCCGGCGTAGCGCTTTCTAGCGCTAGCTTTGTGAAACTGGAAGACAAGAACTCACAAGTTTTCCATACGGAACGTGGCGTGCGTCAACGTTGTATTTTGACCCCAAAATTATTCAACCTACTAAGGAGTACATTGTGAGAAGAGCCCTTGATGGTTGGCACGGCGGAATCTAATTCACTAATATGAAGTATGCGGACGATACCACTATACTTGCGTCGAGTGAAGATGAGATCGCTACTGAAGCGAATAGAAGTAGAGAGCGCTAAGCTCGGGCTTAAGGTCAACCACGCCAAGACTAAAGTAATGGTGGTAGACCGTGCTCAAGTAGATTTGTTTTAACACAATTTAAAACAAATCTTATGCGCGGTCCTCTAAGTGTATATTACGTACTAGAGAACATGTACACAAAAATTAAAAATAAAAATTAAATTTTAAAAGCAGCGTTTGCAGTATTGCAGTCAAACCAATGATGGCTACCTTATGGCTTCCTATTTGGTTTCCAGAGTGAAAAACGTCCATAGATATTTATTTTTCAATTAAATTGGTTCATCTGTTTCGGCTTTATTGATTTATTAATGGAGATCTATCCGAACGCTCCGCTTTATACGAACGTTTTTGGAAGCTTTCAAATAATTGAAGTAAACTGAACCAAATATTTCTTTGGACCTATTTATTAACTTTTTCATTTAACTGGTACAACTGTGCACAGTATTCTGCTGCACACTGTAAACAATATATATTTGACTGCAGAAATAAAATGTACAAAATATATATTATATCTGCATCACAGTAACCATGTTTGTTTTTTCTCTGTAGGTTTATATTTATTTTTGTTACATGTTTAAATTACCTATTATTCTGAGAAGAATATACCTACTAGGTTTCCTACAGGTTTCATTTTCTATTCTGTAGGTTGAGAGTATCTGGTACAATCAATACTATAGAGTAGTGTTTAGGCATACCGTCAGATAACAACAAATGGGTACTTTAAATACATTTGGCCGATTGCTGAATTGAGAATTTGAAGTTGAGTATTTGTCGAAATATTTCTTAAAAACGGGCCAGTGAGTCTTAATTTAAGGAAATACTGTATATGAAGAATTTGTTTGTCAATGCTAATGTTATAAAAATCTGGATAGTTGGTATGCTGGTCAGCTTAGGTAATCTGTCCTTTTTTATGACCGTTTGATTTATTTCTGTCATTGTAGGAAATCATTAAATTCCACTATACTTGCGTCGAGTTAAGATGAGATGGCGAATCTACTGAAGTGTATAGAAGTAGAGAGCGCTAAGCTCGGGCTTAAGGTCAACCATGCCAAGACTAAGGTAATGGTGGTAGACCGTGCTCAAGTTCTCCCGAGCTCTAATTCTCTTGACGAGAAAACATCAAATTCTTGCGCTCTGGGCGGAGCGGAAGGGAGAGTCAGACTCTTACTAACTAAAACCCATTCGTAATCCTCCAAACGCCCTTTGCAATCCAGGGACGCGGTGACTCTTTCGAATAAATTCCGCAAGCCTGGTAGGCACTGACCCTAATGGGCCCCGTCTTCTAAACTGACATCTCTTTTAGGTGCGCGTGGAATTATCGGACGGCGAGCCATCCCACCATAGAACTAGTAAAAAATGGTATACCAAAAACTCACAATTTTTATAGACACTCCGAAAAAACAAGCCCTTTTTTTGGTTAAATCAGTTCGTTTGTTTTTATATTGTCGCAGAGTCGTAATGATATTTTAAATATGTAGCAAAATACGTCTCCACGCACATGTGTGTCAACAAACAAACAAAACATCGGGTCGTCTTTTCAAGCGATTCTTCCAAAATTCCCTGTCATTAGCAAAATCAATGAGCGTTTGCAGGTAGTACGCAAAAAATGCAAAGTTCAATAAGTAGGTAGCCTATTGAAAAATTGAAGTGGTATAATAATACTTTAAGGTCAGCTGAAAATGGATGATTGCTCAAAATTTGCCAGTTTGTCAAAATAAAAGAATAGAATAGAATAGAAAAACTTTTATTCAGAACGTGGTTTTATTTAAAACGTGGAAGAACATTTGCAGTAAATCAACAGAAACCTTTTGTAAACATTCTCCACTTCCATGCACGTACATGCACCCTACATTTAAAACAACGATAAATTAACAGTCAATCTATCACGTGACTAAATGAATCAGGACGCAAAAGTTCAGATTTTTCAAAAGTATGTTGTGGCACGTGTTGGTGGCACATGCCGACAGGACATGTTGTTCACTGTGTTGTGTTCTGATCGACGAGACACTGTCGCCTTTCACATCTACGTACGAGCAAGTTGTTGATGTTACATTTTTAATTTTGCTGATATTTTAGCAACAACTCTTATAGTATTGTCCAGTACTGAGAATATGTTTTACAGAGGTTATATTAAACGATACAAGGCGAGCAAAAAAACTGATCTACCTTGTCAGACTTCAAAGACATCAAACCTAAACGCTTTCGGAGTAAAGAGCAAACCACCCGTAGCGACCAACCCTTTTTATTCAAAGGCCATTGTAAATTCTATTATAAAACGTGAAAAAATAATAACAATTAAATTATACGTCTGTCGTAGCGGAAACAAGCCGAAAATTTGTACAAAAAAGAATTAAATAATTAAAAATCCCTTCCCTCATTAAAAAAGGTACACCAATTTAGGTTGGTGCGAGTAGGTACGTAGGTACCTACGAGTATTTTTACTGTAAATTGTGTGAATTTTGTGGGATATTCAGGTTGGCTAGGGAATACCCGTGGATATGTTAATTCACGACAACGTAATGTAAATAGGCGGCGGCAATTTATGTCGCTAAAACACTCTGTGGGATAAGCCGGGCCGGTCCGGGGTGGGCAGGCGGCGCCGGGCGTGTTGGCGTGTATCAGCCACTCTGCTACACTCTACGATAGTTATTGATGTCAATCAGTCGTACTAGAGTGTCCTATAATACAGAAGTGTTTAGGATCATAACGTTCGCAGCGATTGGCTTACATTTGAAAATCTCTATCGCATTCAGCGGTTGGAAGCGATTGATAATTTTATTGAAATAGATATGGGTAAGTGTTATGATGCTAGCAATTCACGTCATTACGCCTGAGAGCTTTCGATTCTTTAAAAACTTGAGCAATATAAAGTGAATTATTAGACGATGATCAGATCCCAGTTCAGTGAATGTTGCATAACGCAGTTCTATACGCCGAAATCCCTCCGAAATTGCACCATTACTTCTGAGTACTGGAATATTATCAATACTTAGGTACTTTATAAGCTCACCTACTTTCTTCTGGTGAATAAAAAAATGTTATTTAGGTACCTTTCATTTCTCATGTGTTAGTAAAGATTTTCTATCGTCTCCTTTAAAACGAGGACGAGATTTCGGTTTTTCGGAATTCCATATTTCGCGTTTAGACGAAACTGATTTGGACTTACATAATTATAACGTTTTTTTATCATTAGTTTCTTGAAGTTATTGTTAAGTTGAAGTAATTAGTTTTAGTCTTGTCAAGGAAATGGAAACAATTTATAGGTTACTAGCAGCGCCCGCGGTATCACCCGCGTAGTTCCCGTTCCCGTAGGAAAACCGGAATAAAATATGGCCTCTGTTACTCAGAAAAATGTTTAAAATCAAACGCTTTACTCTGAATATATAACTTGCGTGGGTAGTTTCTATAGTAAGATAAAATATATGGAAGTATTATTTTTATCTAGCAAAGACAAGCGTAGGACGTTCTCAATGGAAGAGTGCTGAAAACCGTTACATAAGGATTTTGACTACGAGGAAGGGGTAGACGCGATTTCTAGAAAAAGGAAACCTTTCATTGGTACTAACTATAACCTACTAGTACTAGTATACACTGTGGTATGTATATATACATATTATGGGTTATACTTAAATCGTTCTCTATACTTTTTGTTTTGTTTTATTGTCACTTATTATTTTATTTATATACCTGACTAGCAGCGCCCCGCGGTTTCACACGCGTTTTTCCCGTTCCCGTGTCAATACGGGAATAAAATATAGCCGATGACACTCCACAATAACGTAGTTTTAAATCGGTGAAATAATTTTGAAAATCGGTTCAGTAGATCCAGAGATTACCCCTTACAACGTCACAAACGTTACCTCTTTATAATACTAGTATTGATGGATGTACGACAAATACATGTTTGTTTCTTTTTTCTGTTCTATCATTCCAGAATTTAATTGTGTCATGTGATTGGGATATCAGTATACTACTACTATCACATTTATTTTGAAAGTAGTCTGCGACACATCGCATATGATAAGTACCTGTTTAACATGGGGGAAAACCGTGTTACTATTTTGTTGTAATGTGGTTTTTTCGGTCGGATTACATACAAAGGTATAACATAACTTATTCAAATTCTGTGTAAGTCAAAACAAAATTTCTACAAATAAAGCAGAACACCTGCAAGCGTTGCACCTTGCTTCGACGATGTTTCGATGACCGACGGATGCAGATATAACAATTCAACTTTCTATATTGTAAGAATCGCTGGCTTTTACGAATGTCAAATCTCTGTTTCAAGAGACCTTTCTACTAAAGTAAATATTAGATTTTTTTTTCATTTGGAGATCTTTGGTAGTCGTTACGAATTGTCAGACGCCAGAAAATCTGACACCAGACTTGCCAAGAAGTACCTTGTTACCCAGTTAATGGGTTGTGGAGGTCTGGTAGGCAGCCGGTCCACGTAAAATTCTGGTATTCAGCTGAATCCGGTTTGACATAATAAAGTTGGGAAAAGGTTAGGCAGATGATGATGAAAATAAATCCTTATGGTATGCCAGATCCAGTACTACATTAGAAACTCTACCGAAAGTCTACCATGGTCATATGCAAAATACTGGTATTCAGCTGAAACCGGTTTGACTGGAAGCCGACTCCAATATACTTGGGAAAAGGCTAGGAAGATGATGATGAGAAGTAATCCTTGTGGCATTCCAGATCCAGTGCTACATTAGAAACTCCGTGGTCATGGACATGTGTTTATTTTAAAGGAACGGTTTGGTACCTCATCGTCTTTAAGTACTATAATCCATATTTGAAAACTACGCTCTATGTTTTGGTAACATACTTTGCTTAGGCCCTTGTATGTATGGCGTTAGAAAGTTTTGAGACCCTTAACCGACAGTTAAGCTTTGAAAGCTTCCATTCATTTTCCAATATTCCTTTAAGCATACCCAAATTTATAAAAAGCAGTTCGAATATCCTTAGCACTCGACTCGTGCAAAGGATTATTTTTGGAAGCATTCGGTTTATTTCTCATTTCCATATCAAATTACTGTATCTGAGTAGGTACACATACATTTACGTTTGTGCTTATTTCGACAAGCTTTGAATCAGCTATCTATGTAGGTTATAACTAGGATTAAAATATATTCTAAAATTAACTCTATCAGGCCGTCCTTTACAAAAGTTTGCGTCGATATGTTTTGAGGTTGTCTCTGAATATAATTCCATTTATTTTTAAATTGTACTGAAATCTAACTTGTATTAGGTCATATTTTTTGTTAGCATACTGACTAATATTACGTAATGCATACATAAGACTGCTGTGCCTCTTTGAAGCAAAGGGATGCATCGATTGGCGAGCTTAGGAGTCAAACAGGATTCAATATGCATCGCAGAAACATGGGTATATATCTAGACAGATATGCAGAGTACAACAGACAGGCAATTACTTATTGATTCTCAGTAATCAAACAAGAAATACACAAACAATATTAAAGTTTACCTTGCAGTGAATGTCAGTACTCGTTAGCCGTCTGGTTCAAACTTACCGGAGACACAAATACTGGTTAGCTCGGCGTACGAGTAGTACTCCTGTGTGAGACCAATCGGCTTCTCAATCCCGCGGCGCACGCTCCCAGCTATCCGTACCACTTTGTATCTCTTCTTTATGCTAACTCTTTTTATTTATTCAACGAATTGCTTGTATAAAGTTAAAATATTGTTTTTGCAAGTATTTAATGATTCTTTTTGATACTATAATACTATTGTAACTAGCCCCTGGATCATTGTTATCTGACCAAATAAATTATATTATTGATACAGAAGTTGATATAACAGGCAAGATGCAATAAAAAAACGAAAGAGTATTGAGAGTTTTACAATCGATTAGCTTCATTAATGTCCCATAAATGTCCCGAAGGGAGCACCTCCTGTGCCCAGGTGAAATTCACTTGGATCCGTTCATCAGTTCTTGCGTAATTGAGTAAAAAATATCACAAAAAAAGAGGAAAGATTTGTATTTTTGTATGTAACGAATAAACTCAAAAACTACTGGACCGATTTAAAAAAATCTTTCACCATTAGAAAGCTACATTCACCCTGAGTAGCATAGGCTATATTTTATCCCCATATTACCATGGGAACGGGAACTACGTGGGTGAAACTGCAGGGCGCTGCTAGTATATATAATACTAGCTATGCCTGCGACTCCGTTCGCGTTAATGTCGGAAAAAATCCGGTTTGATGATTTTTATTCCGAAATTTAAACCCCTTTAAACATAGCAATGGCAGTCAGTTGAAAGTCACAAATCTCCAAAAATGACGTAGAAACCAAAATCCTATTATATAATAATATTTTGGTTGCGGATCTGGGGATGTTCATTTCATTTCCAGGATAGGTACCACTAATTAAAGTATTTTCCGTTTAGATTCTAATGTGCTCCATTTACAAACAGACTATGTTACGTCACTAATGCGAACGAAGTCGCGGGCACACGGGGCACAGCTAGTAGTTATATACAAGAAAACAATTGATAATACCTACTGTTTTCCAGCATGCTGAAACTACAATTTAGTTACCAGAAACTATGACACAATAAAACGATGGTCGAACATTGATTTTGTCCCTGTTCAGAAAACTTTTATCATTGGCAGTTTCGTGTTTTTGTCATTCTTTTATATTGCGTTAAATTTGTTGTTTTACTGGTTCCATTGTTTCCTCGCTGATACTGGCATCAAAGGCTAACAGAGAGGACAATACAACATATTGTGTCGTGTGATGAAGCGGCGGACTAATGGTATTTCAAAGGGACGGGTCGGCCGACCACGCGTTAAGCATACCTGCTGAACTATTGCAATATTCAGTTCTAAATTGCGATTTAAATACGTATCACATGTATGTTAAATAATACCTTACTCACGGGTCGTTCTTCGAGGTTAAGCAACGCTTGATGAGGTCACTCTGTGGAATGGTGATCATTAATTATGTGTCGACGTTTCTTTGTGCCTAGGGAAGCAGAACAAACTGCTGGCCCTAGTTCTCACCTGAAGAACTTTGACAATCTTTACGGATCGTCAGAAGCTAGAAAATCTGACACCAGACTTGCCAGGAAGTATCCTGTTTCTGGGTTATGGAGGCTGGTGTAAAACATGTAGGTATAGGTGTACACTGTATCCAGTTAAACTGGAAGCCGTCCCCAACGTAGATGGTGTGAGGCTAGGTAGATTGATTGTAGGTACCACTTGCATAGACGGGGCCCCGTAGGGTCGAAAGAGTCACCGTGGCCCTGAAACGCAAAGGGTATTAGGAGGAACACGGGTGGATTTTAGTCAGTAAGAGTCTGACACTCCCTTCCGTTCCGCCCAAAGCGTAAGAAATAATTGATGATTGCCATCCATAAAAAAATGGTTTCACTGCTTGCTTGGTCTTCGTTAACTGATGTCTTCGTCACATTCTTGGAATTTGCTGGTCCGAGACCATATCTAACGTAAAACTGCTGGAGACATGCCACGAGTGCCCAATCGACTCCCTGATCAAGCGCCATAAGTGGAGATGGATTGGACACACGCTCCGGAGGGCTTCCGATCACATTCTCAAACAGGCCATGGACTGGAATCCTCAAGGGAAAAGAAAGCTTGTCCGACCCGTCAACGTGGCGACATACCGTGTTGACAGAAGCGACGAGCATCGGATTGACGTGGAGCGTGCTGAAGTTTGATAGCAGTGGCCCAAGCAGCAAAATGTGGTCGAGTAATTGTCCTGAAACCACCATTTCATAGGACTATAAAGGAATAGTAAGCAATTACAACCACGGAAAAGGGCCCAATTTATAGGCGTATTTTACCTAATTAAATGTCTATAGTAGAATTGGTGAATACCACTTTTACCAATAACAACCTCATAGTTGGACTACGTAAAACTATTTGCGCCCGCGAAGCTAACTATCAGCACATAATGGAACCAAACACGACAGTAACGACCTTATAGTTGGACTACGTAGAACTATTTGCTCCCGCGAAGCTAACTATCAGCGCTTAATGGAACCAAATACAACAATAATGTACACAGTGAATCTGTTACAAGCTCATACAAAGTGTTGTGAATTGGTAAATGTTACTGCGCACATTTGTAAAGATTAAAACATATCCATTTCTAATAAATATTATCTAGAATATAAATTATGAGTAGAGTGTTAGTTAACAATAAATCAAGATGTATAATGTGTTTGAATGTGCACAGCATGGCGCACGTATATTTTCTGTGAAGTATAATAAGTTTTTAGTCAAAATTTTGACGCGCCCCTTCAAATTTGCGTTTTCATTAAGTTGAATTTTAAAATAATGTTAGTTTCAGTAAGACATACAACGAAAAGTCGCCATTTTGACAAAGTTGGTTTTCCCAAATACATTAACAAACCGTTATAGGCTTACTTTGTTTAATAATGGTAAATATCAGAACCATTGCTTGGCCATATTGTTTGGAATTAGAGTTCCGCAAATATTTTTATAACCGGACGGTTCTTTTATATTGCTATTAGATACGTGGCTTATTTTAGTTCTTTTGTTTAGGTGTCAACATTGAAAATGGTAATGTTTTGGACGTCGATCGCTTTTTGACTAAAAGGGATTTCCGAGCTTTAAAAACCTTAATAATAGTAAAAACCAATGTATTCTTGTACAGGACACCACGGATATAGTTTTGGATACTAAGTATATTAAATTAAACCTTTATAATCGTGTTAAGATTATAACAATTTTGGTTTATACCACTATAAAACCGCTCCATATTACTTATAATTGTTCCGTAAAGTGAATTTATAAACCATTATAAAACCGGGTAATAAATGCACATAGTTTCCGGTTTGTTTAGTTCTATTTGTCACTCTTATTGGCGTACTTTATTTATAGTAGTTCTATAAAGCTTCTTGTAAGCAGTTATAAGTATAGCTTACCAGTTTATCTACTCTTGAGTGCATTTACACCCTCGCGATACTTTTATAGGTCACCCAAACTTATATTGCACCCTTTATTTCTACCTATAAGTGATTATAAGTTAATGTATAAGATCAGAAATACTATAAGGCCCAACTTACTCCATGCTGGCTATTATAAGCGTGGTAGTAAATACTAGAACCGTTAAGAGAATATTATAAGTGCTGGAGGCCTATAGCATCTGCACTATAGGATAATTTTGCTGCTTGGGGGTGACCGAGTGGTAACGGCCCCGACTTACGAATTGTAGGTCGCGGGTTCAAACCCAGCCAGGCGCATTACTCTGTGTAATTGATTTCATCACTACTGCTCTCAAAACGGTGAAGGAAAACATCGTGAGGAAACCGGCATGTCCTAGAACCAAAAATCGAAGACATGTGACATTCACCAGCCCGCACTGGGCCCGCGTGGTGGATTACGGCCCATTCCCTCTCCTAGAGAGGAGGCCTGTGTCTCAGGAGTGAGAACGTTAAAAGGCTGATTATGCTTATGCTTATGTGCTGAAGTTTGAAGCGCAAGACCGCGATGGCGGACTGCTGTGCACCCGTACTCTGCTCCTAATAACACACACTAACACATGCTCAAATAAAGAATTTCTCTGGAATATAAAATTTTCTGTACAGAAGATTTAACCACACCATTTATAACCCGGTAAAATAGTAATTAGTAGACAAACACGTACAGAATTTCGGACGTAGCCTCATGAAATACCGGGTGAAGTTCTTACATTTTATGAATAGTGGCCATTTCAAATGAAACATTTCGTACCTGCCGCGAGTGTGGGTAAATTTAAATATGTACCGACGTAGTCCGCCTGTAATGTTTATTTAATGTAGCTAGTGCGAGATTTATAACAAAAGAAGTTTAAATAGCTTATTAGTTAGGGAGTGCGGACCGTAATAGATACTTGTAGCCGTGCCTCTTTTACGTGATTTAAACATCAAAGTTGAGTAAATCTTTTAAGTAAAAGGTTTCGACCTCTTAAGATATTTGAAGGTTTTCTGTTTTTATGCGTGAGTACGTCTGGAAGTTAATAAGCGGCTTGTGTGGGGGTGCTGAGGGCAGACGTGGCGGTGCGTGTGCAGGATTACCTCTACAGGTGCGGCGCGGGCACACAGTAACAGGCCGCGCGCCGCGCACCGCCCCGTCGCGTTACGCCGCAGCTTTTCTTGTCATCAAATCGTTAAAACGGTGTTTATTAGGATGTTTCTTCCGTGGATTATCCGCGGACGTGTCTTTACAGGATTTAATCGTTGCTCTCTGTTAGCATCTATTATTATTCATGACATAAATTTTCTTGGCAACGAAGGCATTAGACGAAAACTCATTAAAACCGAGACGCGGTCTGACTTTTCAAACTAGACACGTTAAGTCCACGCGTGACGCAAGACGGAACTAATTGCTATTCGCAACAAGTAAACTGGTTGCTTATTAAAACTCGCTGTCGTTAACACTAATTTACAAA
Organism: Hecatera dysodea; assembly: GCA_905332915.2. NCBI lineage: Eukaryota > Metazoa > Arthropoda > Insecta > Lepidoptera > Noctuidae > Hecatera > Hecatera dysodea. The sequence goes on from HG995294.1 coordinate 15,580,747, forward strand.
CTTTCACTGTTTACTCACTTCTCTAACGTTTTATTAAGAACACACTGAAACACGAATAAACCAATGCAAGGTGAAGCGCCCAAGCTCTGTCATCAAGTGACTGCCCTCCAAGTGAAACCGTTTCGCAATTTAATTAATGTAATATTTAGGTACATACTTCAAATTTCATACAAATGCAATTAAATAATATGTTCCTCACATTAATAAATACCAAGCATTGTAAACATTATAGGGGACCGCGTTGTAGTTTAATTGTAGCCTTTTAAATATGTAGACCATGCCAAAGTTTTTATGATTGCTCAGCAATTGAGCCGGTTATAGAATCATGTAACCAATTTAATTTGGTATTCGATAACCTTAGAGGCAATTTGGACAGCTTGTTTGTGCGGTAGATTAGATGTTTACCCTCGAGCCGCGATGTCCCGCAAGATAGCGCAAGGGTCGGCGAGACGTGCCGACCGGGACCCAATATGTGAAATCGTTACATTGACGACTCCATTGCTGCATACCTTATCTTTTTTACAGTCCAATTCCAGATAACTGGCAGCACGTAATATCTGCGGTACACATCTGTAATATTAAAGTGTTAATTTTAGCTTTTTATCGGTAGTAGTGTAACGGTTATAGATGTACCTAAGTAAACTTACCACTGTATAACTATTGCACAAACACGTTTGTTTTTTACGGCGGCCTCTTATTTTATTTAAACATGGAATCAGGTCGGATGGAGCACTGCGGCGTACTCTTGTGTATAAACAAGTTCGCTATTCCGTAGCTGTCCGCTAATCATTGCGTGAAGTCGTGCGCGGTGCGAGCGCGGCGCGAGGTCGCCCCGCATCAGCCGCGCCGATACATTAGTAAAGAGATCGAGATCGCCTCGCTGGATGCTGCTGCGAACGATGTGAAGAGTGCTCTGTCAATGTGTCGTCGTGTTCCCGTAATTTAGATTGACTTGTTTCGTGCCGGCGAAATTGTTTTCAGGTCGAAGTCTACACAAAACAACCACCGTGGCATATTGTTGAAGTACGCAATTTATTATTCACAAATAGACTACGGAAATTGAGTTTTAACGAAGACAAATTGAACTAAAGCGGAATCAATTACGGGAGATTTATTTTCACTGAGAGAAAGAATTAAGTAACTGCGAGGCAAAGAGATGTAAATTGAATTTTTGTCGTAGCCCCCAAAAGAAAGGAGTTCGGGGAACAAATAGAATGTCGCGATACATTAAAAAGTTTGCCGGTTCCGCATTTTGTAATTTTTTGAAAGCAAATAAGGCGGGAATAATAGGGCACCATGCCCCCCCAACCAATTAAGTGAGTTCAACCTTGTCAATATTGGATCTATGCCTTCATTAGGAAAGTTTCCTTCATAATTTATTCACAACTCGCTAGAAATCCTTTAGTATCGATGTGTGTAGAATTGTACGCTTGTTGGGACAAACCACGGAACGTCTGGACGGAGGGCGATACTTGATACACCAAAATTATCGCGTGGTTATTTCAAGTGAGTGAATTCTTACAATTTACACAAGTTTCACTAGAAGCGACACTGACCAGTGCGTTGGTATGTCACCGGATTATTGCGAACGTTATTGGTCTACAAACTCTCGAGATATTATGAACAGAGCATTCGAAATAAAATAGAGTTAAATACATATGTATATCCGTGTGTTATTCAGAAGAAAGAGGTCACGTTTTTACGCGATTTTATATAAACTTACGGCAATTGCAATAACCCGGTGACACATACCTACATGAAAAAAATTAAGGGAAAAAACATGGTTCATGTAATCAATTTGAGTCCAGTAGTTTTCGTTCATTATAATAAGCCTGGTTTACACTTACGTGCTTTAGATACTGAAACGGTGTCCAAACGTTACAACGTGCGTGTTTACTGTTGACACCTACTATGCACGATCTGACGCGTGAAGCATGACGCTTGATGCTACAAAATGCGTCGACGCGCGATCGTGTGAAGTGACCATTATTGGTTAGGCAGCTATTGTCACTGGCCCGTTTATACGGACGAGTGAGATTTAAATCCTTATTTAAACGTGAATTAAGGTTATAATACTTCGTCACCCTTCCCTTGCGTTTATCCCATATGTATGTGATATTTCTATGAGTTATCCCAATTGAGCTGGCATCATTTTTTTTTTCTAATGTTTATTTTGTTCTGTTTCTAATGCTCAAGTAAAACAAGAAAAAAAGGGGTATATGTCTAGGTCTAAGGAGGCAGCTGTTTATATGGGTACGCAGCTGTTGTATATACATATACCCCTTATATGTAACAATAGTAGCAAGTGGCATTCTGTAGTTTTTGTTAAAACATAGGGTAGGGTTGGAGCATCGCTGGGTCAAGTGTATCGAACTTAAAGGAGATTACCTACCTATATTGAAAAATAAATTGCATTTTTTCCAAAATGTGCGTTTTTTCATTTGTAGGCTAAGTACTTATCCGATCCTCGTATGCATGCAAAAAAGGTATATATGCCAAATATGTATCTACTTAATTATAAAATTATACTAATATCAAATGTCCAAACACCACCTTGATCCACAACTTAATAGCCATGATTTCAAAGAACACATAAAGGCAGTTCCAGTGATATAAGCAATGTTCGTCTGTCTGTCCGCGGCAGATGTTCCGGTTCTCACCTGGCGAGCGGCGCGCGCGCATGTGACCACCCGCACGCGACTCCTGCGCATGCTACGAGACTACGAGTATTATTAATATCACTGTATCGATCACTCACCTTCGCTAAGCCGAATTTAATTTATGTTTTATCATTACACGCTGCATTGACACGCAACTTTATTCCAATTTATGTGATTTTTTTGCTGTTGAGAATTAGTAATAGTGGAGCATGGCATTTTTTGTGAAATTTTGCCACGTTTTATGGTTTTGGTGCCTATCGTTTATCGTCATTATAATCATTTTATTTGAAGGATCAGTGGCCGTATTACGAAGTGCCAATGCCATCATGATTCTTGTGAGGGAAAGAGATAGTGCTATTCGTCTTGTGTAACTCCGTCTCTCTCTGACACATAAATAATGATGGATTTAAGACGTCATAATAGGTCGCCTGGGCTCATCATCAAGCTTTAGACTTACATTTTGTAAGCGCGAAATCGCAGCCAAAAGCTAGTCCCATGCTAGTCCCTTATTCTTTTATTATAAAGTTGAAATATTAAGATATCACAATATTTATTTAGGTATACAGTTTGAGGTCTGCTTCAGTCAATCTAATGAGGTTACATTTGGTTGTAATAGTATTATTACTTAAATGTGTTCGGGAATCGCGCTACACAAACACAGCTGCCTCCTTAGACCTAGACTTGCAAAACAGAATGTGATTCATAACTTTTAGAGCTGTTATTGTAACACGAGCGATAAGACGTGGGTGTCTTCGTTTTGAATGTATAAAGTAACTAACATATCGACATACGGTTATTTCAACTCTACGCTTCATCGACTTTTATAAATTGTTAGATTAGTTAGGCTTCTGTCGATATAAAAAAAATCGGAACCCTTATACGATCACTCGTGCATTTGTTTAGGCTAGGTAATTATGAACTTGACGCGGTGACTCTTTCGAGTCACCGCGGCCCTGGAACGCAAATCACGGGTCACGGGTGGGTTTTAGTCAGTAAGAGTCTGACACTCCCTTCCGCTCCGCCCAGAGCGGGAGAAGTCATTTGATGATTTCCCATCCGGAAAAAAAAAGAAGGTAATTATGAACTTCTGTAACCAAACACGGGGAAGAAAAAAAAATACAACCGTCTTGTAGATAAAAAAAACACAAAAACGGCGAAAAATTAAAGAGGATCCTGAAGGGTTTTAAAAATATTGTTTATTTTTTTACTTAATGAAGAAAATTACCTAGTTAAAATTTGTAGTCCTCATTTCCTTTAATATGTCTTTACTTAACTGTAGATTTTCCAGTAATCCATGAGGGATTATTGGAACATCTACGGGCGTAAAGCAACGGGTTAAAAAATTGGAACCCTTAGTCCGCGAGTCCGGCTTGCGCTTGACCGATTCATTCAAACCTTTTTTTCATGAATACATTTTACAATAAAAAAAAAACAAAAGTAATGTGAAACCTTTATAAAGAAAATATCGCCTGAAAATATCCAATACGATATTATTAGTAGGTCCATTTAAGGCCAAAAATATGAAGAAAAGATTGGCTAACGTGACGGCCTCAAAAACTTTATGTAAGTATGTTTAATTATAGGTACCCATATGAATGAATTCTCAAGAAAAAAGATAAAATAAATGAAAGATTCTTCAAATAACAGAAATGATTGCTGAAAAGTTTCGCACGGATATGAAGAACGAATTTATTTATTTTTTTGTCTTTTGTCGTTGTTTTTCGTCTTTAAGAAATATTTACTTGTACTGTACAGCCCGGGAATTTGATTTATTTATTGATTAGATAAAATACTTGACATCAAATTACGCTTGACAGCCGCAGTCGAAGTCGGCTAGATTACAATGTCTTTTTTTTTAATAAAAAATTGGACTCAGTACATACTCATTGGTAGCCTTCTTCCATCCACTGCTGAGTGAAGTGAGGAAGAAGGCTTTAATTATTAATTAAATAAATGCCTAAAACACTGAAAATACCTTAATATTCTTTTTCTTTAAAACATGTATTTTAATTATATTGGAAGTATATGCGTGATATACTTCCAATATAATTAGAGAAGTGTATGCGTGATACGAAAGCCTTTTCACAGCTTCATGGCATAATATTGAGCCGCCATCACGCAGTTTTAAACCGTTGGTCCCATATAGCGCGTGTTTGTGGAGCGGGCAGTGTGGGCACTGCATACAGCTTCACGCTTCAAGCCCCAAATTCGTGCATTTTGATGGAAATTGCCTTTGTGATGATAAAAATTGTGCTCGGCCGGACGAGAGGGGCCGTCGCTCGGAAATGAGTTCATACATTTTATTTCACAATCGATTTTGTTTGATTTAATTTTATTGTTCAATACAGCAGGCCTACAAGTAAATGAGAAAATGTAAATGCATTGCTACTTTCGAATAAGTACGTATTTATTTTGCAAGCATGAGTAATTATGAAATCGTTACCAACATGAAATGGTAAACTGGGATTAACTCACAATGGATGTTCGGACATACTGTACGTTTTCCGAGGCAATCTAAAAACGAATGTAAAATTAAACCATTAAATAATTAATTTCGTACATTCGATATTTTGTTTGCCTACTGTTCGCAGTGTGTTAAACAACCCCAGTGGACTGTAGAGTCATGGCCGTGGCAATTAAAATAATGTATTATTCCAAGTGTACATAGTTTTCAATAAACATAGTTATGCAAATACTATGAATTAGGTACTACTCACATTAAACAAAAGAAGTAATAGCTTATTGTCATTGTAATGCGGGATACCCACGCGGCTTTCAGTAAATAAATTAGCTGGATGATCCTCGTTTAGTTATTTGTACAGCGCTTTAATAGAATGAATAAATAATGTGAATTTTAGGGCGATTTGGTTATGTAAATGCCATAACAAATATCAATTTTTCGCTTGGCTAGGTTCAGATAATGGCGAGGGCGGCGTCGCACGCGACGTAAACTGGCGAACTGACGACTCGCCGATAAGTCGCGGGCTGATATTGCTAGTAAACTTTAAGGGCGCAATCACACATGCTTCGGTTGGCAGCTGGGACACTTTCCGTCAAACGCAGCGTCGCAGCATCACGTTCCGTCGAACTACATAGGTACCTAAGAAGTTTGCCTTCTACCCGGTCTCGTCAGTTTGATTTGTAACTTCTATCGGAATTGCATTTGTGTGATCATATCAGTGTGCGATCGACAGCTGCTGTTAATTTAAATTGGCCATTTGGATCGATGTGTTATGGTTCTACAATGATTGAAATTGCCGGATATGGCGAATTAAAATGATTTGTAATTTTGAACGGTTTTCAAAGAGTTACAGTTATAAATTTAAAATTTATCCGTAAAAGCCTTTATTTTACAGAAAAAATGTACTAAAATAAATAAAAACAAGCTTTTATTTATATGAAACAAACATGAGGGGCATTATTTTAGAGTAATAAATTTCAAAATGTTATTCATATGCAGGCCATTTTCCCTAAGGTGGTAAGAAAAACTGAAAAACGTCAGATGCTAATATTTTTAAGGCTAAATAAATGTATAGAAATCTTCACATTTGTGGAGGAGATGGTAATGTGTGCTTCTCCCGTGGGCATATGTTAAACAAAATATATAAAATTCATAATACGAATCTAAAATTAAATTTAAAAAACTAAATATTCTTCATAAGAGTAGGTACTCACAACGTATTAATAATGCAGGTACGTCATAGAATACAGTTACGTTATAAGCTGTCTCCTTTTATTTTAAAAGGTTTCTAGAGTTTAACTGAAGAATAGACTAAAAGAGATAAACGCTCGACAATTTTTTTGAGAATATAATGTAGTTCACTTTGCAAGGCAGAGGAGACAGGTTTTATGGAGTCTACTTAGCGGACGTGGGTAAATAAAATATATAAATACATACATATATAATTTGATAAATAATGTTTCGGAGTATATTAATAAATATTGTAAATTAGTGTTTCTTATTTATGTTTGCTACATTGTCCAGATATTTTTGTTTCTATAGTACCTACAAATCTGCAGTATAAAATAACGCAGACCGCTCGACGCGGGGACGCATCAACCAAAGCAATAAAACGAAGTGAAGGAAAATACAAATGTGCCTTTTATAAAATACTAGCAGCGCCCCGCGGTTTCACCCGCATAGTTCCCATTCCAGTGGGAATATGGGGATAAAATATAGCCTATGTCACCCGGGGATAGTGTAGCTTCCAAACAGTAAAAGAATTTTTCAAATCGGTTCAGTAGTTTCGGATTCAATACAAACAAACAAAACAAATCTTTCCTCTTTATAATATTAGTACTTATAGATTTACATATATGTATATTGTAATCGGAAACAGAAGATAAGTGATCGAAGCCTTGTTCTTGGACCATACTGGGACCACATACCGCGTCATAGAACCTTCGAGTGATCCTTCACAATGTCATTTACGGACACACTGTACTTCGTGCAAGAGCTAGTTTGAGAACATAGTTAATCGAAAGGGGTTCAAAACATGGTTAAACATTAACGAGAAATAATCAGAGGAGCCGTTATTATTGGAGTTTACTTGGAATGCTACCTGTAGGTACGTGGTTTCGTCAAAGTTTCGTCCCCCGCTGTGAAGCTGTCAACCTGGTGAGCGGCTGAGCCTTCACTCCTAAAACGTTGATAGTTGTGTTCACGTTGCGACGCGCGACGTGGGAAGGCGCGGGGCCCCTCCTTGTCTTCTGGGATTCGCTCATAGTTACATGATTGTCTATTATTTATTAACGATTATGTTAATCACATTTCATGTAGCAGATTGGTTTATTAAGGCGTGTCCCCGTGCAAAACGCAGCGATAGCCGTTTTTTGTGTAGTTTTTAGGAGCCATCTTCTCATTATCCATTAGAAATATAAAAAAATAAAAAATACATTAAATTTCTACATAATGTTGACTCCAAAATGGTAGTTTTTTTTTTAAGTCGCAATGTTTAATTACGGATTCGCAACGAAACGACAGAAATGAGAAATAATGATTTTAACATGCATCTCCTCGTAAAGTAACCATTATTTTGGTTTGCGACTTAAAGTAATGGATAGGTAATTTAATAATTAACATTTTGCTAGTTTAATTTTTTATTTAACTCGAAAATTTGATTTTATATAGAATTAACTAAAAAAAATTGATTGAGTCAGGCGTTACTTTGCGGAAATCCATTTTAACTTTGAAAATGAAAGCAAAATATCTAGTTTTAATTTCCGCGAATATTAGTGGGTTGCAGGTATGCACCTCCCTCCCGCCCGCTATATTATGCACATGCAAGATTACTAGGCAAATGCAAGGATATTAAGCACATGCAGGAAGGCAATGCAAAACCCAACACCATTACCGACACGTGTTTCGCCTCTCCACGAGGCATCCTCAGGGGACGTGTTGACTCGCCGACCGTTGAGTTGCGACTGAGCATTTAGTACAAGGCACCCCCCTTTTATACACTGCCACCGTTGGTTATTTGTGTACAACTACCCACAAACATTCGCAGTAAAGGGGAAGAAACCAAATTCGTCTGGTCATTCAACAGTGCAAAATTATTATTATTACTATGTTTAAAAATCTCTAATTGTTCCAAAACACACAGCCGGAAACCCTTATCACAAATATGTAGTATATTAAAACTATTGTTGTCGCGCAAAGAATGGCCGGTATCAATTAAATGTTTCGCGAAATTCGATTTGTCCGAATGGCCATTTCTATACGCGGCAACATGTTCCCCATACCTTATGTCAAAGTTTCGGCCCGTCTGACCCACATACACCCCGTTGCCGTTCCCTGAGGAAAACTGTCTACCATTGACTTTGAGTAACCGTTAGAAATTGCGATCTGGTAAATAATATTAAGTTCTTTTACATAATTGATACCGGCCATTCTTTGCGCGACAACAATAGTTTTAATATACTACATATTTGTGATAAGGGTTTCCGGCTGTGTGTTTTGGAACAATTAGAGATTTTTAAACATAGTAATAATAATAATTTTGCACTGTTGAATGACCAGACGAATTTGGTTTCTTCCCCTTTACTGCGAATGTTTGTGGGTAGTTGTACACAAATAACCAACGGTGGCAGTGTATAAAAGGGGGGTGCCTTGTACTAAATGCTCAGTCGCAACTCAACGGTCGGCGAGTCAACACGTCCCCTGAGGATGCCTCGTGGAGAGGCGAAACACGTGTCGGTAATGGTGTTGGGTTTTGCATTGCCTTCCTGCATGTGCTTAATATCCTTGCATTTGCCTAGTAATCTTGCATGTGCATAATATAGCGGGCGGGAGGGAGGTGCATACCTGCAACCCACTAATATTCGCGGAAATTAAAACTAGATATTTTGCTTTCATTTTCAAAGATAGAATTAACTATAAAATCTGAGCGTAATCGCTACGAATCTCTTGCGGGTGCGGCGAAGAGGGAACGAATGCTCAAGGTTATTTGGCCCGGGTACCGCCTTAAACGGAATTTCAGTCGGACTGATTTTGGTGTTTATGGCTATGAAATAAAAAAATGCTGATGGATTCGATTCGATGCGAAACAATGAAATGACACGGTAAATATACTAATAATTGATGATTTAAAGATATACATATATACAGACCGGTTAGAACCATGGCCCTCCTTCTGTTCGGCCGCGATCGGGTAAAAATGAAATCATGAACCTATACTGATCAGAAGGAAAACTTAATTTCAATGAGAATGACGCACAACGTCGATTTGACGACGTGTTGAAACATTTTTAAGACTAATTTTATGTCCCGTAAATTTTTTCAATTTTTAACGTGTTCTCCGAGTTCACGAACACTATTTCTATTTGTATATATGTTCCTTCATTTTATCATACTCCTGCTTACCCAATAGTGTAGATGATTAAAGAAGTCCAATTATTCCGTCAGATAGATATTGAAAAAAAAATACGACCCGTATTTTTTCTTTTTTGATATTAAAAAAAATTAAGACAATACCAATTTATTAATCTGTGACAATACAGTGCTTTGAAAACTTGTGTGACATCACATTAAGGTACACTTTTTACCTAAACGTGACGTCACAATCCCCCACCCCTGATCTTTGATGCTTTTAATCTTCGAGATTGTTTAGCGATTTGATAAAGCAAAAATACTTGTCCATTACATTTTTATAATCTAATTGATGGGCTATACAGTGTGAAATTTTAATGGTTGTTTTCCCGAAGCGAAATGAGTTTGTATCGGTAATACAATCGATATATATGTATATATACAAAAATATTAGACTCCATAAATGGCAGATTAACAATTGTGATAAACAAAACTCGAAAGCGACTTGAACCAACAGTAGTGCATCGCGCGATATGTAGGTACGCGGCGGTACGTGCGTCTCATGTAGGTATCTACCTACTTTATGTCTAGTGCACTACTATTGATTCTCGCTCTTTCGAGTTTATGAACACATTCTTAATGATTTGAAAAAAAAAAACATTTATTTTTTTAGTTTAACTTTGTGTTTCGATAGTACTATTGATGGGTAATCGTCCTGCCGCGGGAAAACAACCATTAAGATTTCACACTGTATATAATTATTTCTTTTACTCAGCAATCATCCCTATTGAAATGGAATAGGTATTGACAGATCAGGCTGATAGATTGGCGCAATATGTATTCTTTCATATATCTCAGTTTACCATCATCTATAATTCTTCAACTGAAATTCAGTTTCATGAAATACCTACACATAAGGTAATGTTGCTTATCTTTCACACAAAAGTTAAAACAGCTCTAAGGGGTAATTAGTAATTAGAGAAGGGTAATTAGTGTCTACAGTGAAGTTAAAACCCGATACGAATATCGACTGCGAGGCTGCTGGCATTTTACTGGAAAACCAACGTTCGACGACGTATTCGTTTGTGGTAAGGGAACTATGATAGATTGCATACATACTCGTACCTATCTAATTATCTCCCAAATGTTGATGTTGTTATTATAACTCCCTACTATTCCTCCCTCCCTACTATTTGGCGTAATTCTCACAAAAAAACCAGATTATCTGTACAGTAAATTAACCTGGTCGCGAGATGTGAACAAGATCAAAACGAGAGCTTCTGCTTACCTTTTGCTTACCTTACCCCACAGAACTGCTGCATTCCGGGGAAGTTTTAAATTCGCAGCTTCACGCTGCTGGAACGACCTGCCACCGCCGTTTCGTGCTATAAAAACAGTTGGTACATTTAGTGCTAAGTTCAAGCAACATCTACTACGCATCCAAAAAGAAACGACGTAAACTCACCCAGGGTCTGCACGCAGTTTGTATTGGTGACATTGTTTTATGTTCTCAGCACAACACTTCCTTGCTACTAAGCACTATAATAACATAGTTCTGTTCAATATGATATTATGTATTTTTTGCTATCCCCAAACGTTATTTAAAATGCTAAAGTCGATATGGATATTATTGTATAGATATTATTGTTTTGTGTAGTTTGTTTTCTTACCAGTCTTTTATTTTGACAACCGACCATAAATACTCTCACTGCGCCCGCGCGTTCCATCATTTGTCTATGATATCGACAAATGATACTGGAGCACTGGGCCATTGAGTTAGTCGATTTTATTTATTTTTTGTTGTATGTGTGTATTTTTTACTGTTTATTTGTTTCATATATTATGTTCTCATGAACACTAAGTTGATATTTATTATTTTATTGGTATTGATTTGTTTCTTTTTAATAAGTATGTATTCCGTGAGTGTATCCGTGGCATCACAGGCCCTATCAGAACACCAGCGCTGTGGTATTTATCATTTGATTAAATATCGCAGCAGATGCTGAGATAGGGACCTTTTTTGGCCTCGCACAGTTTAAATTTTATATTAAGCTTTTAATTATGTTTTTTTTCTTTTTTAACTTGTTTTGTGCGAGTCCTAAATAAACATTTTTTCTTTCTTTCTTCTTTCTTTCTTTCTTTCTATTATTTTCAGTTAATTATGTCCCACTGCAGAGCAAAGGGCACCCTTTCATCCTTCCATTCCTCTCGGCTTTGGAAAAGTGCGCCTGGTTCGTCTGCATATTGCGACTGCTTTAGCCCATGAACCAGTTCGGTACAATCTACTATCTCCCAGAATTGCATTCAAACACTTGTATAGTGTTTGAATGCAATTCTGGGACGTTTTCCTCGAACTCTCCTCCTTAACTCATATAATCTTCGATATACGGTGATTCGATCCAATTCTAGTCAATTCCGAATAAGAAAGTGAGACTGATCGATGGTTGGTGCGGTGCCGGGCGGCGTGTGTGGTGCCGGGCGGCGTGTGTGGTGCCGGGCGGCGTGTGCGGTGCCGGGCGGCGTGTGTGGTGCCGGGCGGCGTGCTCGCTCACTGAGCGGCGCCATACGTTCGCACACCCGCGACTGTTGGCCCTGTTGATTCGGCACGAGCAAGCCAATTATGTCTACCTGATATTTCAGACTCCACACTGCATAAGTCACTTTATTTAGGAAAACAAACAAACTAACATACATACACTTTTGAAATTTGGCACAATTTGTTCTGACGCTGTGCGCGTGTATAGACTAACATATAAGTATGAAAACTGGGCAGTTCTGGAAATATTACATACATACGGGTCGAATTGTAAACCTCCTTTTTTGAAGTCGGTTAATAAATGGAATTTGAAGAGAATCTCCACAATACAATTTCCCCCACATTCTAAGACCATCTAAGAATCTCCACAAGCTTCGTGTCTAGATACGATCTCATGCATATCCATGCATAAAAACTCATTTTGTGAACAATAATAATTTGTTACAGCTTCGCTTTTAGCCGGACTTAATTATGTAGATGATACGAGTGTAACAATATGAATATTAACCTGTCTGCGAGTTGGAGATATGCGGCTGCTTTACTTTTATTTGCCGCGAGTGCACAAAAGTGAGTTTGGTCTTGTTAATTTGGCCAGCAGATTTTTAATCTATACTAATATTATAAAGCTGAAGAGTTTATGTTTGTTTGTTTGTTTGAACGCGCTAATCTCAGGAACTACTGGTTCGAATTGAAAAAATCTTTTTGGGTTGAATAGACCTTTAATCGAGGAAGGCTTTAGGCTATATATCATCACGCTTAAGCCAATAGGAGCGGAGCAGCGATAAAGAATGTTTTAAAATCGGGGATTCCACGGGGACGAAGTCGCGGGCAGCAGCTAGTAACAGATAATTCATTTTAAGATCCATCGTGACTCCTCGTGACTTCAACACCTTGAGAGATCAAGGTGTTTAAGTCACGAGGGACAACACTTCTAGACAAGCGTGCTCCATCGTCGACCATATCAGGTGGCCAAATGCGAGCCAATCAATAATAATAATAAAAAAAAAACTAGTAGGTTCACGTGAAATATGAACAAGCTGGTCGAGGCAACAGGAGGGTGGAACTGAGGCGTATGGGCGGTAACGGATGACCGAGTGATAGCTAAAGCTGCTGGCGCTTTGCCGCTCGGTACTCAGGACCCGTTCGGCTCACTCGCGCGCTGTCGGCTGTCGGCGTCGCACGCCCGTCGCATCGCCACTGACTCAAACACGTAAACTTTGCCGAACTTTCGAACGGACGAAAAGTGCGCTGTGCCCCCGGACCAAATTGGATGCAATTTGTGCAATTTATTTCATGTGTGCTGTGACGTAGAATCATTTTGTGCTTTTATAAAGTTGGAGAAAACTGTTAGCGCTGAATATTTTGGATTTATAAGCGTTTTTTATTCGGTAATGGATGACTTTTGATTATTTAATGGGTAAGTTAAATGCTAAATTATGAAATTAAATTAACAATACATACTGCGAGGAACATAACAATTTAATAAACTTTTAAAATCTGTGGCCTACTTCTAAAACATTTATGTTACAAAAACCAACCAAGCTTTATAGGAAATTTATGAAAAAGTTTTTTCATAAACCTAAACTTTATAAAAGGGGTATAATATCAGTAATTATATAAACTAATCTACCTAAATGTTAGGTGAGGCCTAATGCAGACTAAACATGTAGGTATGCATGTATACCGTGCATGCATCATATTTATGAATAATGGATTACATTACATAGAACATATTATAGGGGTTACCTAGTTAAATGAAAATGCTTTATTTGACAGAGAACTTTTACACAGAAAGCATATTTTTTATCGTTTACTTTTTGCACGTTGCTTTTCTTTCATTTGAAACTGCGATGCACACCGAGTGTGTACTTCTAATAGAAAGAAAAAGCTTCTTTACTGCATCACTAATGCTGAAACCATAAAGAATTTTCCTCCAAGAACATATTTTAGACTTGGAAATGAAAATTGCATACCAGCATCATGCTTCATACAGAAAAATAAATTTTGAATCTGTTAATCAGTATTTAAACTTGTTAAACAATGTTTTTTTTTTTTTATCAGCCAGCTTGTGTTAAAGGAAATCTGTATAGACCTTAACGAGTTTATTAAAAAGAATGCTGTTGATCACCAACTTGAAAAACCATAGGTTTACCTAATCGAGTTACAGGATTACATATCGTATAGATAATCGATGTATCTATAGTCAAATTGTCTCTCGTATCGTAATGCAATTTTATTAAAAAGCTAGTAGAGTAGGCACCTATAGATATTTCAAAGATCCTTCTTAAGCACATAGTGTTGGTCATTTGTTATAGTGTAGCTTAAATGAAGAGTACATATTTCTATTATATTTTTCTATTTATATTCTTTTCGAAAACATTACTAAAATTGTTACATAACAGCATTGATGCAGCATTTACTCTAAGTTTAAACTTTAGAGATACTAGGTATTCAGGTTTTCATGAATCGTTATGGTTTGTGTTTGTCAATCATTTTCCGGCCACTGCTGGCTGAAGATTCCCTCCCTCGTGGGTGTTTTTGTTTAGCCTTTAGGGCGCTTCGATGTTTTCCTTTAAGGTCTTTCTAAAATAGTGGTGGATATTTTAGAGTCTATTCAGTAGAAAAAATGTAGTATTTATCTATCATTGGAAATACTATTTTATTTTTATATTTATTTGTTTTACACCTACCACAGGTATTTTTAATCCAAAGGTAGAGAACGCCTTAACCTGTACTATTGCATAATATAATGTTTAAAGTTAAAAGAAATAAAAACCAATACGTACATCACTTTTATATCAACCGTTACTCATTCGCATTTGTACCATCTCAAGTTTAATACAAACTACTTTAAACTAAAATAGTCACTTGATGCTGAACTCCTAGATAATCTCATTCCAATAATCGTAAGACACATCTAAACATGAACGTTTCAAAAGCAACCGAAGGTTCTTACGCAACGCGCTATCAACAACTCAAAGGCACGTGCCTTCGCGAAACCGCTATCACAAAGAGCATTAATACTCATACTAAATCTACAAGATTTAAAGCTCCATATAATCCATACTGTTAGTGCTCTAAGATTTCCTTTTACAGTAGAACGTGGGACCTCGCTAAGTCTAGACCGTAAGCTAGCACTAAGCGCTTTGCACTACAGTATGGGTGCACTTAAAGAAGCCAGTCACGTTTGCAAACACCTAGATTTGGAACAAATATTTGATACTTGAAATATTTTGCATAGTGCGGAGTCGAACATGTGACCAAAGGCGGTTTGTATTTGACTTTTAGGTCACCGTGAACTCCTAGGTTGTTAGAGTTAGAGGTCCTTTTTTGTAAACCATTTTTTATCGCTGTTGGCCAAAGGTCTTCCTAATCTTCTCCATTTAACTTTACCTGTATAAATAGTCCTATGCCTATTGAAGTTATGATTCATTGTAATTCATTGATTTTTATTTATTGTTTTTTTTTTTTGTAATTTAATTTATTGATTTCAATTTATTGTTTTTTTTAATAGAACTTATTGATTGTAATTAAATTTATTGTTTTTAATTTAATTGATTGATTTTTATTTTATTTGTGGATTTTAATTTAGTTGTATTGATTTTAATTTTAGTTGTTGATTTTAATTTAATTGTGTTGATTTTTTAACTTTATCAATCATTTGGCTGTGTGTATTGTCATGTGTTTGTCTGTCTATATTTGTTTGATATGGTGTTTGTTTTAGTAATTTGTGTATCGAAAGTTGTACCTATCGAAATGGGTGTAAATTACCTGAATAAATGAAGTTATTATTATTTATCTACTAGCAGCACCCCGGGGTTTCACCCGCGTAAGTTTCCAACCCGTGGGAATATCGGGGTAAAAATTATCCTATATGTTAATCTTGGTTATGAACCATCTGTGTGCCAAATTTCATGCAAATTCCTTCAGTAGTTTGTGCGTGAAAGAGTAACAAATATCCATCCATACTTATAAACTTTCGCATTTATAATATTAGTAGGAAGTAGGATGGTTCATTGTATTATACCTAATAAAAAAAGTTTCTAAAAATGCATCAAACCTATTATTCTATATCGTCAAGACAGATATATATTTAGCCAGTGCATGTCAATAAGACATTAGCAATCTGGTAGAAGTTATCAGGCCGTATTCTCGCTACATTAAGCTCATCCAGATGTGGCTTATATTATCGGGTTACAAGCAGTGACTAATACAAAAGCAATCTAGTTTTAGATATAGCTATTTTGCTGAATTTAATAACAGGAGAACACATTCAGCATAGATTACAGGAGACAAAAGGTATGGTTTTCGGTATTTGCAAACGGCCAGCCATCCAAGAACCCAGCACTATTTGAAGCATTCTGCCAAAAGCTCTCGTTAGGTAGTTGTTAAGCCGTTTCAAAAGTTCAAATGACTCAGAAAACCTAGAAATGTAACAAATATTTCCCATCCTTTAGCGGGATCCCAAAACCGGACGTTCCGCGTTCCGCCACTGCGCAGTTTCGGTCGTCCAAAGTGTAGCTATTAAAAATGGCTCCTCTACACAAGAGCCCATTTTAGAGGCACTTGAACATCCATTGACAAAATACTGGGTACCTTGACAGGACTCTTTTGCAATTGGAGCAATGATATATGTACGTTTATTGATCTACAACTGTGCCTCAGCTATCTCACGGTTATAAAGACCACAGAATGCCATAGTATTTATTTTTCGCACATACGACATTTCGGCAGAGATTTATATTCTATGTACCAATCTAGGCATGTTTTAATAATACGAAATTGTTTGTTCAAAACATTTGACGAGAATAACACTGTTGATATTGCTCCTTTGCCAAAACTTTATTGTTAAAAAAGATTACTATTTTCTACCATCGGTAAAGCAAACAATTCATTTTTGAATATAAGCCCCGGTCTTAATTGATTTAATCAAACACTGTTTATTTACATACCTGTTTACTAGCTTCAGAAGTGGCTCTTTATAAATAGTTTGAGGTTAATTGAACAACAGAGGTGAACATGTACATTTAAAGTTCTTCAATTACTGTACCTATGTCCGACCTTTTTGACCTATTTGAAGTTAAAATTAACAAGGATTTTGAAATAAGGTTGCCTCCAAATATTTTCTAATAGAGGACGACTTTTTACAGGGCAACTTTTCACGGGGTGAAAATAATCATGAATATAAAATCTTTCATTCTTTATGTATCATTACCGAAAAATATCTATTTTACCTGCTGATTAAATATAAAACAAAAGTCACCCTATACATTATTAATAAAAAATAAAAAATACTCCCAGGGTGAAAAGGATATACTTAAGTCATATTCTAGAACATGGTCTACTGTAATTCTAAATTTCATCCAAACCCGATCAGGAGTTAGACGTGAGGAGGAAATAGACCTAAATCGGTCTCCTTTCGTTTAGTCTATCCAAAGGTTATCTGTAAGAGATGGCCTTGTTCGATAAGACCGCCCACGCATTTGATTGAACACTTGTTTTTAAATATTTGTTCTGTTCTCATTATGAAGTGTACAATAAAGTATTATTAAACATCATCATCTGCCTAGCCTTTTCCCAACTACATTGGGGTCGGCTCCCAGTCAAGCCAGATTCAGCAGAATACCAGTATTTTACGTGAAGCGGCTGCCTACCAGACCTCCACAACCCATTAACTGGGGAACACGGTAAGTACTTCTTGGCAAGACTGGTGTCAGATTTTCTGGCTTCTGACAATCCGTAACGACTGCCAAAGATCTCCAAATGACGGCCGGGTCAGACGGCTTAACGTGCTTTCCGAGGCACGGAGAAGTCTCGTTATGTTAAGATGGTCACCTATCCACAGACCAACCTCGGCAAGCGTTGCTTAACCTAGAAGATCGACCCGTGCGGCTGTTATAATTTAGCCACGAGCTCCTATGTATGTTAGTATGTTTATTTATGTGAAAGTATGTGTATACTTTATACACATACTTTCACATAAATAAACATACTTTCGCATAAATAATATTAGTGTGGAATTATAGAGGTCCTAATACTAAGTAGCAATAAGACAACGACAACAAATTAAAGTTCCCAGTAAAACACTACAGACAACTTTCAAGTTAACTATAAAGTATGCACCATCTGTGTAACGCCCCACTCCCCTATATAGTAATGCAACTAAGCGAGGGCTCAGTAAACAAACCTTAAGTCAAGGGCTGTCCCAGTAAGGAGTGTCCTTTTCCTTGTTCTACCACTTCGTACGGAACTGCCTAAGGGTTATCCTTAATTCATAGGTTTCTTTGGTTATAAATGTGAAAATAATTTATTTTTTAATTTACTTACTTTCTTTAGGGTAAATGATTGCACAAAGTTTTTATTTTATCATCTCCCGTGAATTGGACATCTCTCTTAAGGATTTGATCAAATCTCCGTATTTTTAATTTTGCTGCGGCATATATTTGTACAGGTACAGCAGGAGCGGGTAGCTAGTCCGTATAATATATCTTCTTCTATCTTCTATATATATGAAACAAAGACGGGTTTGTTACAACACTTATAACTCGAGATCTGCTGGACCAATTTTCTTGGCTTTTGATCCGTTGGATTTTTCTCCGCCCCGAATAGCAGAATACATCAGATATACATCGAATAAAAACAACGAAAACTCGACGAATACATAATTATGAAAGATGAATCATTTTCCCTAATTAATGTTCCTTTGTTTCGTCAAATCAAACATTTGTAAGTAAGGATTCACGTGTACCAGCAGACCATAAACATGTCGAAGCATTTCTGGGGCTGGAATTGTGAGTGAGGACTTACAAAGTACCAGGATACCAGAACCATAATTATTTAACATCAAGCTATGATCCTTAGGAGACGAAAGAAAGAACACTGAGCCAGAAAGAATAAATGGCGCAGGCAGGTGAAACCGTGGGATACAGCTAAGAAGTATGTTAGCTTTAAGTTTTCTATTTTAAACATTATTTCACCAATAGAAAGCTACATTTCACCAGTGACTTTCTTTTATATAATATATAGAACATCATTCATACCCCTAAATATTGTTTTTATTTTATATGGCAAAACAACGTTTGCTGGGTCAGCTAGTAATAATATAAGAAGAAAGTAGTTAATATAAATATTGTTATCTCTGTTTGTTATGAATAGGGAATATTACGCAAAATTCTGAGTAATATTGCGCCAAGCAGTAAACAAACCGCCGCGCCGTGAAATATCATACGAAATCATATCATATTTATTCGTAACAATGTTTCTGTGAAAAAGTATTACATTTCTATAGTTTTATAATTATTCATATATAAAAAAGTCGCAGGAAAAGTGGAAGTTTATTATAAGGTACTAGCATCGCCCCGCGGTTTCACCCGCGTAGTTCCCGTGGGTTATGGGTATATAATATAGCCTATGTTCACCGGAGATAGTGTAGCTTCCCAAAAGTGAAATAATTTTTTAAATCGGTCCAGTTGTTTCGGAGCCTATTCAATGCAAACGCATTGAATAGGCTCCGAAACTACTAGACCAAACAAAAAAGCAATCAAATCTTTCCACAATATAATATTAGTGTAGATAGAATATGTTTAGAATGTTTGAGGCAAAAGGTCAGTAAGTCACATAAGAATTTAATTAGTGCAGGGTCGAGCAGGAAGTAACTAGTTTTAAATATCAGCATTTATACTATCATTCAATTAATTACCTACTAATAATTATTACTAATAATAATTTAATTTAACCTATTTAACGTTAAATAGCTGTAGCGTTAAATAGGTTGTTCAAAACTACCTTGTATTTTTTCCCTTGTAGTTACTTTCTCTAGATTTGAGCTACGTGGTAATTTTTGAAGATCAGATTAAGATATGAAATCAACTTTGATCGTATTCATAGTTAAAATACTTATTATAGTGTTATTATATATACGTTTTATAGGTATAATATACGTTAAAATAACTGATAGAATATTACGAGACCTCGTCGACACAAAAAGTGATAATGCTAAAAATAAACTTCAAGCTAATTCTTTTAAGACAATTCTCCTGTACTGAACTACTATTCTGGGTGGCACGATATAGTCACTTACGCAGTTACGCACGATTTCATTTTTCACCTTTTTTCCCATAGAAAAACCTGGAAGTAAGAACTTGTCATAGGTCCCCGGATTTCACCCCCATCCACATCTTTTCTTAACTTGGGTAACATAAACAGGCGGCAACGGCACAAATTTTATTTATTTGAATGTGTGAGAAAATACATAAGGCTCACTAGAACCCCATTTATAACATAAATGAGCTCCGAGAACGACTTTTTGTACATATTTTTCGTAGTCGTTCAAGAACTAAGGAAGTATTTTTTCGTTTCAGCGGCGGTGAAATGTTGAAGCTTTCCGAGTTTATTTTGGTAAAGAGCAATTTTATAAAACTGTTAATTCACTATTTATATATAAATCGAAGCATTTTCCATGAAACTATTTCGTGTTATTGAAGTGGAGAGTATCTACTTTCTGCAGATGGTCATTTACTTATTATGTACTTTATTGAACCCTTCATGACAAATATTAAAAAAAAGTGTTCGATGGACTATCTTGTCGCACAGGGCAATCTCTTACGGACAACCTTTGGATGGCCTGAATGAAAAGGGATTGCCGAAACGAACGGTAATAGAAATCACAATATTTAACAAGATTCAGTGGCTGGCATATCCCAACTTCTCACCTTTGTTCCCCATAAAAAAAGAACGGACTTTTAATGACCCTGCCTACTCATGTATATCTCGCCTATTAACCGTAATGAACGAATAGACAGCATCCCTTAATAGACTGTATTATCAACGTTGAATGGTTTCCAACTTGTTACTTCCAATTCACAGCGGTTTATGCAGTTATTATTTCTAGAGCGTCGTACTTTTAGTTTGCCTAAAATAGCTTGCAGCCAGTTTACGCTTTACTGAAACTAACAGTGTTAATAATTTATGTTTAAATTATTAATACAATGTTTTATTAATGATCCCTAAATCGTTTTTTAGCGTTTTATTTTCGATGAGTCAACGGACTGAATTGATTAAGATCAAATTGATTATTATTTTTTAATACCTAGTCGAATAGGTCAGGGGTAACCTATGGTGCAATGTGTTTATAATAATATTTTTGCCTGCTTAGGATGTCTTAACCTTTTTTATGGATGAGAATTAATCAAATGACTTCTTTCGCTCTGGGCGGAGCGGAAGGGAGTGTCCGACACTTACTGATTAAAACCCACCCGTGTTCCCCTTAGTGCTCTTTGTATTCCAGGGCCGCGATGACTATTTTTCGAACAAATTCCGCAATCAGGTTGTTTTAAACTACGATGGACTAAAAAGTTGCAGTGATTGTTACATTGGTCACCTTGTCTCGATGTTAGGGTGACTAATATTACCGTAACGCGACGGCATGCAACGTGGATATCATGGCGTCATATTGCGTGCCAAGGGGATTCGCTATCCCCTGTGTAGAAACCCCCCAATTAACTTACACTTTCTCGTGTGTGAGGATTAAAAAACCGGCATCAACAAAATAACATGGGGATATTTCACGGGCTTCACTGCCTGGTAATCATGGTTTGGCAGTTTATCTAGGAAAGCATTGCTTATCTACATCTCGAGTCAAGCTTATTAAGAGTTTCTTCCACCTTCTTAGACTATATTAAATTTTTACTAGAAGAAAAACCTGAAAATCCAATAGTTCTGGCTCCCTGGATAAAATGTAGGTATCATATTGTTAATACTAGTTATAAACTTAGTTCAGTAGTTTTATTGTGTGAAAGAGTGACAAGCATCGGTCCGTCAGTCTATTATAATCATCACATTCATAATACTAGCAGCCGTCCGCGGCTACGCCCGTGTGAATGTCGAAAATAATCCCAAAGGAACATAGTCTCGGGATAAAAGTATCCTATGTGTTATTTTACAGTAGGCATATAATTTACCTCTGTGCCAAATTTCATCAAAATTCATTCAGTACTTTTTGCGTGAAAGAGTAACGAACATCCATACATACAAACTTACGCGTTTGTAATATTGGTAAGGATTAGTTGGATAGGTCAGTTATAAGAAAAATAACGATGATCGTGCAATTGAATAAGTCACAGCGTGATATGAATAAAATTTCAAATTGTTTCAACAAATATAACAATTGGTCTCAGAGCCTGAATTACAGAAAATCTAAAGATTAATTTTGTTATCTGAGAATCAAAAGCAGTACAAACTTTAATTGATAAGGATTAAAAATAATTATTCTTGGAGTAAATTACCGTTGTCACACATTAACTATGACAACAGTGAAGACAGCAGTAATAATTTGTGCAGAGACAGTTTCTTTGTTCATGTCAGCGTTCAATATTTGGTAGCAAGATTTACGTTGCGGATATTTAATCTCCTGAAACAACCCTCTAATTGCAGCATGGTCACTCAGAAAAACAATGCTGACACAATTAACAGAAATAACAGCCACCGCACTGTTTTGTTTAATTAACATAGTACCTAACATAATCTACAAAGTCAAACATCATAGCGTAAGCTTTAGAATTAACCCTATCAGAATTTAAATTCAAAAACCGTCGTAAGTTATGTAGACTTTTCAGAGTTCTGTGGTATTATTTTACGTGGTTTCAAGCGAGTAAACTTTTCATTCTGTAAATGCGGTTTATTTGATTTAAGCGGTGGGTACACGAGAGCGTAGGCATGCAGGTACGGAACCCACCTAATTGAAATCACGCAAACTACAATGTTAAGTGAGATTGTGGGGAAAGTAGGTACTTGCTTTTGTGGTTTTGAGAACTCTATTTGTGGTACGTATACAACGTGTTGTTTTGCATCCTCGTCAAATTTCAGGAGGTTGTCATAAAATACATAAATAATCAATTGAAAGAACGGTATCGGTCAATAACCAATAAGCGCTGCTTTTTTTTGTTATTGAAATTTAACAGTATTTCAGAATAAAATCCCGAATACCACAGAATCAGGCGCCTACGCACACAGCGACAATGCAGCTGTGTGCGTGAGTGTCGACGTCTTACCTACGAAATGCTAGCGCGTACCTACGGGGGCGATCGTGCGATGACCTACGGCGACCAGTAGCAATAATTTTACCTAATTTTATTTCGGAAATCATCTACTTTATTGTCATAAATTTCGCTTGATAATTAACTCATTTTTAAGCATGATTGGAATACGGAAATCTTACTAATGACAGTAATACCTACTACTTAGTACGCCAAAGAAAAGTTCAATGACCTGTTATCAGATGATTATTAAAATGTTAGTTTTGCTTTATTGCTATCCGTCAACTTAAAGTTTTCGTCATGATTTTGTTTTTATTTGTGGATTAAATTGGTTGATTTGAAATTTTCCTTCCTAATTAACGGGCTTAAGACCGGCAATAATACCTACCTTAGTTGGTATACCGATTTAGGTACCTACTAAGTCAAAAAATGTTTTCTACGTTTGATGGAAATGGAAAGATGTGCTAGTTAAGTGTAAGTATGTGGTGATACTTTCGAATCTTAGGTATTAGGTATTGATTCACTTAAAAATCTGAAATCGACTTATTTACAGTAGGTAATAAAATTGATTAAGCTAATAACGTATTTACAAAATGAACAAATAAATAAATTACCTACCTACTTATGTTACCCGGAGGTATTGTTCAGTTTCCATCACCACACTCTTGGCAAAGTCGACCACAATGTAGCCGGTTTTCTTTCAGCCTACGTAAAACTAACACCTTCGTTTTTAAAGAGTCGAAAGCACTAATTATCCTTGCACGTAATTTTTTTACACTTGTCACTTTTTAACTAACTTTTTAACGTCTCCTCACAAAATAAAAGTTAAGAGGCCACAGGTCCTCCGCGACCGATCCAGTAGTCAAGAAACCTTTCACGCTTCAGTAGGCGCCACACTGTGGTGTGGTGCACTCCAAAGCGGTCACCAGCCTCCCGCGTGCTTGCCCGTGGTTCTCGCTGGAAGTATTCCAGGATGTCTTCCTGCAAGGCGACAGGCAAGCCTACGCTGCTGCGTGCTTGAGCATGCCGGGGTACGTCAAACTGCCGATGATCCCGTAGTCTCTGCGTAGCAGCCAGCATGACGCTCTGTGATGGGGGTTCCCGATCGGGAAACATTTCCGTGAACATCTGGATGGCTCCACGTAGGCTGTCTCCACTGATGGCATAAAGGCGGACCATCTCTACCAACTCGACATTGGAATAATTGTCCGTCATCTTGCACTTTGTACCTACGTCTGAACGATGTACCGAGAAAGGAATTCGCAAAACGCGCGCACACGGCGGCGAAATCAAAGAAACTGTTGTGTTGTTGGATCAGGGGCCGCGCCGCGGGGCGGGGGGAGGCGCGGCTACGCGGTAGGCGCGTGCGGCCGTGCGCGGGGGATTAGGTACCTACGAATTTTTCGAATGATCGATGTATTGTTTGCGTTTGTTTGTGTGTGTGAAAGCGCAGTTATAAGGCTAGGAACAGACAGGCCGCATTTAAATACGTCTTGTTCACACGGATTTCCGTAAATAGCAAAAATAAATTAAAAAAATACCTACTCATTTTATTGTTGATTTGGGTCGAGAATCATTAGCATAATTACGTCTGTGAATTTGACGAGGATGCAAAACAACACGTTGTATAGGCTTATAATTATATTTTACCTGTGCTTTTTGTACTTTCTGTTTGATTTTTTTTAATATTATATGTGATGTCCTCACGTTTTTACAGCTTCAGTTAAAAAATAAATTAGAAATAAAAAAAATCATTAATCTGAATTTTACGTATATCTTTTCTTACACAACAATAAAACAAAATGCTAAAAAAAAAACAAATAATTTGAAAACACGCCTGCCATGTCAAAAAGTGACCAAAAAAAACAAAAAATAAATATATAAAATAAATAAATACAACGTGTTGTTTTGCATCCTCGTCAAATTCACGGACGTAATTATGCTAATGATTCTCGACCCAAATCAACAATAAAATGAGTAGGTATTTTTTTAATTTATTTTTGCTATTTACGGAAATCCGTGTGAACAAGACGTATTTAAATGCGGCCCGTCTGTTCCTAGCCTTATAACTGCGCTTTCACACACACAAACAAACGCAAACAATACCTACATCGATCATTCGACAAATTCGTAGGTACCTAAACCCCGCGCACGGCCGCACGCGCCTACCGCCTAGCCGCGCCTCCCCCCGCCCCGCGGCGCGGCAGTTTATTTATTTGATGTCGCCGCCGCGCGCCGTGTGCGCGCGTTTTACGGATTCCTTTCTCGGTACATCGTTGAGACGTAGTAGGTACAAAGTGCAAGATGACGGACAATTATTCCAATGTCGAGTTGGTAGAGATGGTCCGCCTTTATGCCATCAGTGGAGACAGCCTACGTGGAGCCATCCGGATGTTCACAGAAATGTTTCCCGATCGGGAACCCCCATCATCACAGAGCGTCATGCTGGCTGCTACGCAGAGACTACGGGATCGTCGCCAGTTTGACGTACCCCGGCATGCTCAAGCACGCAGCAGCGTAGGCCTGCCTGTCGCCTTGCAGGAAGACATCCTGGAATACTTCCAGCGAGAACCACGGGCAAGCACGCGGGAGGCTGGTGACCGCTTTGGAGTGCACCACACCACAGTGTGGCGCCTACTGAAGCGTGAAAGGTTTCTTGACTACTGGATCGGTCGCGGAGGACCTGTGGCCTCTTAACTTTTATTTCGTGAGAAGTTAAAAAGTTAGTTTAGACGTAAAAAGTGACAAGTGTAACAAAATTACGTGCAAGGATAATTAGTGCTTTCGACTCTTTAAAAACGAAGGTGTTAGTTTTACGTGGGCTGAAAGAAAACCAGCTACATTGTGATCGACTGTGCCAAGAGTGTGATGATGGAAACTGAACAATACCTCCGGGTAACATAAGTAGGTAGGTAATTTATTTATTTGTTCATTTTGTAAATACGTTGTTAGCTTAATCAATTTTATTACCTACTGTAAATAAGTCGATTTCAGATTTTTAAGTGAATCAATAAAACCTAAGATTCGAAAGTATCACCACATACTTACACTTAATTAGCACATCTTTCCACTTCCATCAAACGTAGAAAACATTTTTTGACTTAGTAGGTACCTAGATCGGTATACCAACTAAGGTAGGTATTATTGCCGGTCCAGTAAGAAGGAAAATTTCAAATCAACCAATTTAATCCACAAATAAAAACAAAATCATTACGAAAACTTTAAGTTGACGGATAGCAATAAAGCAAAACTAACATTTTAATAATCATCTGATAACAGGTCATTGAACTTTTCTTTGGCGCACTAAGTAGTATTACTGTCATTAGTAAGATTTCCGTATGCTTAAAAATGAGTTAATTATCAAGCGAAATTTATGACACTAAAGTAGATGATTTCCGAAATAAAATTAGGTAAAATTATTGCTACTGGTCGCCGTAGGTCATCGCACGATCGCCCCCGTAGGTACGCGCTAGCATTTCGTAGGTAAGACGTCGACACTCACGCACACAGCTGCATTGTCGCTGTGTGCGTAGGCGCCTAATTCTGTGGTATTCGGGATTTTATTCTGAAATACTGTTAAATTTCAATAACAAAAAAAAGCAGCGCTTATTGGTTATTGACCGGTACCGTACTTTCAATTGATTATTTATGTATTTTATGACAACCTCCTGAAATTTGACGAGGATGCAAAACAACACGTTGTAGATAATAATATTTTCATTGCAGTCAGGGGACCTGTAAATAACTGTTCAAAGGAACTGTACTTACCTTTTTTGCAAGCTTTAGACAGTTTAGACCAATAGTCTAATTTAGGTACTTGAAAACAAAAAAAAAACATGTTTTTTTTATTTATGAACTATGGAACCCCTGTTAATTATTTAAAAAAATCATTCCGGGATAACTCAAAGCTGCTAACGATACCACATACATTGAAATCGGTTAAGCCGTTAATAAGTTAAGGTGGATTAAAGAAACTGACAAACATACGTACAAACCTGAAACATAACACTCCTTTTTTGGGCTGTCGTGTAAAAAACAAAAGTACCTAATAGAATGGGCAATGATCCGGAAACCAGATAGCAAGTTGCTATGTCTAAAACATAGCCTTATCCGCCCCGTGACTACACTGAAGGTCAACGTCACACAAACACAAAGAGCCAGCCTTTATTAGTTCCAAAAAATGTCACGGTTCCTGACTTTCTTTAATTTAGTATCTCCAAGTGATCCTGCATAAGTTACAACCGCAGCGCTCCTCCACTATTATAATAAGTCCCGCCGTCTGCCCTGACAAACTTTCGTTGTTTGCGGCACCTGCATTTCTCCTATTCAGAGACTGTAATAACCTACTTTAGAATTATTACTTCATAAGAGCACGCTGTCAAAACTAAGCGAGTCACCCTGATTGTAAACATGGCACAATTATAATGAAGCATCTCTAATTAGAATAATCCAAACATCAAATTACACGACGTAGGTAATTGGAGTGATACTGTGTTAATATATTAAAACTATCTTACAGAAGATTAAGCGTCTCTGAGATTCGGTTTCATGTACATAACTATGAACAATAGAGTAGGTACATAATGTCTTAGTAAATGTTAATTAATAGCATCCTTACGTGGTGAGGTATACTGAACCCGATCTCGTTGTCGTTCGATACTAGTTAGCGGCGGAACCGATCTGGATTAACAATGACCCCAGAAATAGTTGAATCAATTGACGAGAGAATATGTCTGGGTTTGAAACCCAGACAACTAGCAGAGAATGAGCATTATAAGTGTGTATCTCACGCGACATCAAGTTTACAAGTCGACGTTCTATAAATAAAAATAAATCATTGTCAATTAGAAAAGTGCCAAGAATACTGGCAGCATTGTCACGTTGAATGGCAATGTTGATTCTTTGGACGAAGAAAAGCCCAGACATAATACGTGAACAGGCGACAAGCTGTTGCTGATGTGATTCGTGAATTTATTATTCTAGTTGTTTATTCTTATTTATTTCTTACTTTAAGTTACCTGTAGCATCAGTAAGAAGCTTACACGATTCTCGATCGCGTTAGCGAAAACGTCAATTTGTATTGAACATGAATAAGCGCCGTCTGGCGATAATAACTTTATCTTTTTTTTTTGGGATGGGAAATCATCAAATTACTTCTCCCGCTCTGGGCGGAGCGGCAGGGAATGTCAGACTCTTACTGACTAAAATCCACCCGCGTTCCTTCTAGTGCCCATTGCGTTCCAGGGCTGCGGTGATTCTTAGTCTTACGAACAAATTCTGCAACCCTAGTAGGCGTTGACCCTATGGGGCCCTATGGGTTCCCATCCGGACATTAGATTGAACCAGGGCCGGACGCCAGAGGTCGCCGCCGCCGATCGCCTCGACAATAACTTTACCTAATAACCTTTTTTTGGAAACATTTTGACATAAGCGAGCGTTTACGTTAACGCGATCGATTACGTTAAAACACTCGCACTAAGCCCTCTGTACATAATATATTGTTTGAATACAGTTTAATAAGCGGAAAATAAACCGTGTAAATGTTGAGCGGTCGAGTCTTCCGAGTCACATTAGTCTGGTTGTGTCCGATGTTCTGATGTTAAAACAGAGTTTTATCCCTTCCGCTAAGCTGTGTCGATCGTTCAGTCAATGCTGTACCACGCGCGTGTTGTGTTTTCATAGATTTACAGCAACAAAGTTATCCAGAAAGCGTGTTCTATAGCGAGGTCAAGTTATTAAAGTTTATCGACTTCGTACGACCACTACACTATATCCATCGCGTTTAATATGATGATGATGATGGCATAAACGTTTCAATATAATTTGGTAACACACTGTTTGGATAGGCGTGTTGGTAGTGCTTTAGGCTCTATTCTTAGCCTTATCGGGATAAAGGGATCAGCCACGTTCCTTCTGAAGCTCGGGGGCGGCGAAAATGCAATCAATAGGCTTTGACAGTCGGCTTTGTCACTGACGTATTATACTGTACCAGTGTACCTTCCTGCTAACGAGGACGCAGCTGTGCGCTATAAGACTCACTAAAGGTACTCATTGAAAGTTACACCAATTCAAATGTTACTCCAGTTGCATTGAATTTGCAAAATCAATTGGACAAAACTAAGTTGAAATGGGTAAAATATTGGCTGCCGCACAAACTAGTTCCTGCTGTATGGATTACTATAGACTTGACTTGGATAATTAATGAAAGTTTCGCCAAGTTCAGCCAAGCGTTTGGCCAGTGAAAGCTGGAACAACAGCAATGCAATCAGAAGCTGTGCAAATATTTTGAATAGCACGTTTTAAATACGGTCGTCTTTTATTTTAGTCCACCGTTGTTCGGGAAATATAAATTAAGCTTATTCCTCTTTGGCTCGGTATTGGGTTAATGTCTCTACGCTGATCACTACGGAATATTCCGGGGTACTTTGTTAAGCCAACATGAACTGAGCTGAACTCACAGCTTGGCGCGCTCGTCGACAATTCGGAACCAGAAGTACTTATTAGAATTTAATAGCAGCGGCGGAGGCATGTCAACGGATTCGTTAATAAAGTGTCGTCTAAGCGGAGGATTTATTGACCCGGAGCCGTTTACTGATAAATAAGCGAGCGGCGACCGCGGGTGGAGGGCGGACGTGAACTGCGTTTCTCAAGCGGTCAATTGATTAAACGAAGCAATTAAACAATCAGTCCTGGCCGCGGCGACTGTCGCAAATGAGTGCGGGTTCGACATCTGCGTGCTCCATGACGGCGACGTTCGTTAGATCCATGTATGTATCACACCATAAACAGTATTAGTGTCTTCATGTGGATGTCGCACGATTGTACTAAAGCTCCTAAAAAACACTCGTGTAGACAAAGTACCAGTCGCTAATTAATGTCGCAGTCAAAGTTAATTTGCCGACTTGCTGTAGCAATCGATTGCATGAATTCCTGAAAATGCATCGTCTAGACATGACTTGATTTGTTGCAAAGTTTTATTTTTATTGGAATTAAAACTTGTGCTTGTTCTTTGATGTTTACATTAAAAATTATATTTAATCAAATGAATCAACAATTTTGGTTTTGTTTTCTTACTTTGCGACTGTAAAAAACAAGAACTAACAGACCGTGTCTGTGTATTCGGTGTTTATAAATAGGCAATATTTTTTAGCCCTTCCACAAAGAAACTATCAAATTAAAGTAGTTATTGCTCACGATCACGATATGACATAGTTCGTTTATGTAAAACGTCTCATTTTATTCCGGAGCCCCTTTCCAGGCGTGCGACACGTTACATTTGTATTGCAATAAACAAGTCGCAGGATAACTTTATAGAGCTATGAATCGTGGCTCTCTGGGTAGCTGTAGCGAATTATTCTAAAATTAAACTGTATTTATTGGTGGACAGTTTGGCGAAACTGTTCGAAACGACTGTGACATCCGGGCCGATCAAAGTGATCGAGAACGAGCGTCGAGTCGGCGTTTTATTGCGCAGCGGACGCGGACGCCGAATGTGTACACCGAGTGTACACTGTGCACAGCAGTGTACAGACGCAGCGCCCAGCACCGCCACCACGCCATACGCCACGCCGGATAATTGACTCCGCTCAGCCAGCCATATGAATGGTAATGCCAAATTTAGGTGCAATCCCTGCGATCGCGTGCTGCTCTACGTAAATTGAACCTACAAAGTTGACGATCATAATATAAATTCAAAAATGTTAAAGTCGTTGTAAATATTGTAGCAGTTAATGCAAACAAGCTGTGTTGGGTTTAAAGATGGCTATTATGCATAAATTGTGTGGCGTGGCTTGTTAGCATCCTTTCGCTACTTATTCACAAAGGCGGATAAGATCATGTAGTTGTAGCTCGCATAATTTCACATTCTGTTTTTTGTTACGCTATCGATTAAAAATATATGTCACAAATTTCCAAACTAAGTGAGTACTTAAAACCAGAGATGCTGACGCATTTATCTTGACTAGAAAATTATGCTGACAAAGAATAGTAATTTAGTAAACAAAATAAGGGTTCCAGTTTTTTTTTAAGACTGAATTCATGAAATTAATTCCTTATAAATATTTAAAAATTCAAATTAGGTCGAAACTCCTTACGGGATTTATTTCGGAAAAGTTTTTCGTTAGTTAATTACAGTGAACATAAATTAACAGGGCTGATGTCAGTTGTGACGAGCGTGTCTGAGCAAGTGGTGACGAGCGTGGCTAGTATGGCATGGCATACACACGCGGGGACAACAGAGGTCACGTTGTCGCCGCGACAAGTTTTCCATATGTTCGGGGCTGATGTTATAACAGTTAATCCCTCGCCCAAGCCCGGCGGGGGCCACATGTCACCGGCCCATTAAACTCGACACCCTAACAAAAAATAATTACTTCACCATACAGCGCCACAGTCCACAACTCGTTCAATTTGTGTTTAATCTCCTTAAAGCGCGTCCGATGTAATGAAATTAAAAAGTCACGAATAAACGAACTAAACAACCCCTATGGGACGCATGCGTTTGTTACAACTTATTGTGAGACGCGATCGGAGATAACAAGGAATGTTTACATGTGTGTAATCATACGCGAGCGAGAAAGGGGCAATTACTGTTAATTTCGAAGAAAAATAGTAGTAAAGTTTAAAAAAAAAGCTGGGGGCTGGCGAATAATTTAATTGCTGATATCGAACTATGAATGTGGTATCCATAGACTAGGTATACGTAATCAATTGAGAACACAATAATGTGCAGTTGAAATGAAACTATTCATAGAACAGCGATCCTTTGTTGGCAGAATGCAATTAATACATACTGTGAGGCGATCCATTAATGATGGAGTGGTGTTGATAGTGTCCAATTTACTATAGAATAGGTGTTCACATAGTAAACTCCGGGAAAAAATAATAATTCTGTCACAAACACAACGCGAGTCAAGTGATGCGGTTGGTAATTGAAAACACATTCAACCAATAACAGCTAACACTAATTTGTCTATTTTTCAACACTAATTTAATGTTAATTTACACTTGAAAATCTGGACCTTAGTCTCCTTAAAAACTTAAGAGTTACTTTTAACATCTTTATAGAATTTCCTCTTTGTATTTCCACAGCTTCCGTTCCTAGTTTTCATACAGTCGCACAGTATTTTAGACTACTTAGCATTCAAGAGAAGTGCTAAACTTATGCTCTATACAAACTTACTGGGCACTACAACTCAAATATCAAACTATAACATTTTCCTGTACATTTGCACAATATTTCTTATTTCAAGAATATTTCCATATGAGGTGTAATGATTACCGTCAGGTATCCTGGTTATGTTGAAGATTAGGCTCGGATTAGGTCGAGAGGCAGTGATGTTGGCCAGAAAAGGTCCTAACGATCTCTCTGGCTGTAAGGAGGCCGAGTATCAAGTGTTAACTGCTGCTCTCCTAGTAATTGGTCGTTGCATGAGGTGTAAACCTGCATGGTAGTCGTAGAACTTACTTTATAGAGGCTGTAGTACTATCTTGCATGTGATGTGGCGCACTGTGTAGAAATGGAAGAAAGAGTATGGCATCCTTTTTCTTATCGTGATTAGTTGAAATAGTTCAATGTTTTTCTGTAATTGGTGTAGGTATATTGAAGGATATTTCAACTAGCTTCTTCGTGTTGTTGGTTTTTACAGTTAAATTTCGTTGGCTCAATACATCACATCATCATCATTCACGACAGCTTCAGTGATAGCGTATAAGTCGCTTTGGCTGTAGGTTATGGGTACAGAGGGGTAGGTGACTCAGGCAACGATCTGCGATGCATACCTAAATAGTTAAAACTGGGGGCGAAATGTGTAGAAAAGGCATTATTATGCATTCAACAATTCGAATCAGTTTATAATTTTGCTTTTTCAATTGGAAAGTCTGTGATTGCCAAACCATTGTGGTGATTATGGAATTATCCTTTTATGGTAGCTGATTGTAGGTGTTGCTAGCAGGGGCAGTAGGCTTTACGAGCGAATGCGGTGTACGAATTAGAACCAAAATAGGCCGTAAAATCCAAACAGTAATTAAAATAGAACACGATTTTTCCTAATAGGTGCTGAATCGTTTGAAGTAGATGCAGATACATTTGACGTACCTACTCAAGGTACCAGGTGGCATGTCTGGCCTACTAAAACATTCGCTACCCTCATTTGCCTTTTATAACATTCACGACAAGGTACACAGCTGACTTCAAAACGTGTCCTATACACGTTAAACAGCGATCTAAATACAATTAACACAATTAAACTTGGTACACGATAAGTTTAAGGCTATTTAATTATTCTCGACATTAGCGTATTGAGTGAAACTGAGGTAGGTATAGATAAGATGGCACACTATTGTCGATTATACCCACATCCGTCTTGGGGAACGTAATGAAAGTTTGATGGAGTCAGCATTGAGTTCATGTCCTTTGCACAAGTGTCCTTTATGTACCTTTATTAGTTTACAGAGAGAAATTTCCATTACCTATAGACATTTTGTGAAAGGACGAGATCCCACGTCTCGTATTTGGGCCGAATATTTTCGCTGGCCAGCCGTGAAATGGTTGCGGGCGCATTTTTTATCGTATTTACTCTAATTTAGACTGATAATATTGACCGTATTTTTGGCTTTTAATGTCGGACAAGCGCTTGCTGAAATACTTTTAAAATAAAATTACTAGTTTATTTGTTGGTACGTAATTATGAGGGGCACTGATGGCCTTAATTGTTGATAGCGGTTGTCGGCTCGCGCTTTTTAATGGCGAAAAGACCAAAAATAAACACGATGAAAAAGCTTCAGTCTTGTTTGGTGTTTTGTCTCTATTGTCAGCCCAAATTCCTTCTCTGTTCGAAGAGTTCTGTGCCCTGAAGTGGTACTATTAGAGATCGGTATGCTCCCCAAATTAAGAATCATTCTACCATGGTAAAGAATTTAAATAATTTTCCATATTTCGTACTGCATTCAGAGGAGTACTTTAGAATAGTAACTTCAAAGGAGATTATTAATTATAACATCTGGTCGTTGGTTCTCGGAAGTCTTGAGGCGGCCGCGGTGAGGGTAGCCGTAGAATATCGAGTGCTCGAACTCCCCAGGCTGCTTGTTCGCCGTCTTGTTTTAACGATGACACTATTCAATAAATATAGTCGACTTCGGTGAATTTTCTATTAAATGAAATAGCGAATAAGTGTACTTTCGTGAAAAATGCACCAATTAGTATTTCATCGGCTGTTTCAGAGATATTTTAGTGTCATCGATAAACTGTTGGTTCGAGGAACGTTTTGAGGATCACTGGGGTGATCTTAAATTTTTCATACTTTTTTTACTCGCTACAGCATTTAATATGACGAGATATAATTATAATTCAGTGCGTCTACGTAAAGAGAATTTGCACAGAGTATTTAGTTAGGCGCGGTGCGGTGTGGGGGTAGTTGGGCAGTGCACAGCTGGTAGCAGTGCGCGGGCTCGGCGGGCTATTCCGGTTAGCGGGCGCGGCCGGGGCGCCAACTGTCGCGGGCGCTGCGGTCGCCGCGGCCGCCTTGACGCCTTGAATTCCTAACTCGGGGGAGCGAACAAAAATAACATAACGAGTCGAGCTTGTAATAACATTTGTCCTAATATATTACTATTGTGACGGCTCACAGCGTGCCGGATTTATATACTACCGTGCGAACCGTCACCTTATTATTTATTAATATTAATGCCGGCTGTCTGCACCCAAATTATTTTTCATTAGATATGCGAGCTAGAAGACTTTCCCCGTGTTTAACACGTTTAAATTGTGTGTAAGCAAATCTTTTGATGCGCGGATTTTTCTTCGTTAATTTGCTTGATGTTTTGTGTTTTTATTTGTGCTGGTTTTACGTCGAGGCGACGCACGGCATACGTTTTAATATAAAATACAATAAATAAACACGAGACATTACTCGCTGCGATCATACGAATGTAGAATGAGTGCCTAATAAAGACAAAAATGTTATTACATTGTTTACTCGAGTGCAAGGTAAAAAGAAGTACTCATCGACATTGTATTAGAATTCTTAAGTATTTGTTTCAGCTGACAATCTTGGATCGGGTTTAGGTACCCACGAATGTTCTGAAACATGCATGAATAGCTTTCGAAATATTATGTAGATGTCTGCTCCATTCACTAATGTGAGTATGACGCTCAATGTACCGATTCTACTAATTTTCATGAAACGTTCGCATTTCAGTCGCGATCTTTCATAAATGTATGATGGATGAATAATGAGGCTATTTTGACAGTTTGCGAGTGACGTGCGAATGCGAACGTTGTTTAAAATTTAGTAGAATAGGGACGTGGGTAGTAAAAATATGAATATGATTCTAATTAGTCCGTTAGTTGATTATCGAAAAATATTGGACACGTATTTTTTGCTTTAGCAAATGTATAAAAAAATACGAAGATAAAAAGCATCAAAGATCAGGAGTTGGGGCTTATGACGTCACGTCGTGGTTAAAATTGTAGCACGTAGTGACGTCACACGAGTATTCAACGCATAGAACAGATAATTTTATCTGTTCTGTGATTCAGCGCACTGTATCATTTCTGTTTTTTGTCCAATATTTTTTGGAAAATTATCTGACGGAATAATTTTTTTACTAATTAGATTTTTTAGTCAACTACCCTATTTTTTATATTGTGAAATGGATTTGCTCTTGACTCAAGTCTAGGTCACAGGCGACAGAGAAAAAGTCGACAATGGTATGAGCTTACCCAGAAGAAGCCTGTTCACTCTAACTTTGAAGAGAAACACAGATGCAGGCACAGAGTTCCATTTCTTTGCTGTGCATTATAAAAGAAGATTGAAAACGCTTGGTGCGAATTCTATTGGCCCTCTGAATGAAAGTTAATAATATGGTAGTTTTTTATTCTTTTGTAATCACATGTTTTCGTAATGCTTCCTATATTGTAAGGAATTTCCTCCACTCGAATCGATTCCATTTTATCTTGTTCCAGTTTTATCTTGTTACTTATTGGCGCTAGCCGAGGGTATTTTTCCATTGTCAATGCGACTGCTTCGATTGTATTCAGTATAAATTGTTCTAAAGAGGCTTAAGTCATCGAGTCGATAGTAAATTACTCGAATTTCTCCACCGATAGCCTTTTTATGGATGGGTAATCATGAAATGACTTCTACCGCTCTGGGCGGAACTGAAGGAAGTGTCAGAGTCAGACTCTTACTGACTAAAACCCACCCGTGTTACTCCTAATGCCCTTTGAGTTCCATGCCAGCGGTGACTCTTTCCAAAAAAAATCGCAACAAATCTAGCTTAGCGATGTGGGATAAGATAAACACAGCTACAAGGTAGTCATTTCATATTTGGTTCCTCGAAGATCAACCACAAAACTAAGCAATTAGCATTACCTACCTGTAACTTTTTCTGGAGCCATCTACATAACTCTTCGATTTGCGCCATTAGTTCTATGGGTACACATCCCGTAGCTGCCGAGCGTAAACACCTAGATTTTGGATCGGCCCTGGTACTACTTTTTTTTATTGTTGTAACTTACATTTTTTCCTACACATCGGTCTTACAGTCCGTATGGTATTGAAATTCGTTATAAGGTAAATGTAAAACCACTGATATAAGGCTCTTTAGAGAATTTACGGCATGATAGTTTACTTTATTTTGTAAGTATTGTAAACTTTGAACATTAACAAGCAAATGGTGTTCAGTTGCGTTAAAAGTCAAAGTCAACACGTTTATTTCAATTAGGCCATTAAATGGTACATTTAACGTCATCATTAAAAGTTATCATAATTAAGTGACTAGCGTCCATTCGCAAAGGTAGATTCTTATGGAGAAGAACGGACAAGAAACTCAATAGTTACTCTTTTCAAATAATAATAACTTGAAATCTTGAAGTCGAGCCCCAGCAAGCATTTAAGCAAAGGTTAGATGCATAGAAATAAATATAGCTATGGTTAGATATGTTATTATGATTATAAAATCCACTAGTACAGCGGTTCAGTTAATGAATAAAAACAATCTAAAAAAACAAAACTCTTAATTGAAATAGATTAAAAAAAAACTCACCACGGCGGTACGCATGGTGTCATAAAATGGTGGCCAGTATTTAACAAAATGACAAGTTCTTTACGCGCTATAAATATAAAATCCGAGGTTAATCTAGGTTTAACATTTTGCGGTTACCGCTCGCAGCTTTATATATAACTTTTAGTTTATTGGTGCTATAACTTTTGTTGGAATTAACGAATATTATAATAATACTGATGTAAAAAATTACATCGAATCTGTTTTCAAATAAAACGTGTCTACTTACCTACATACTTAACTAATACAAGCAAAGTATAAAAAATTATGACTGTAGAATGGTGAAGAACTCATTGGGCATCGAAAAATTCGTCTACATCGCTGTGAATCGGAAAAGTGTCCATAACACTGGCAGCTTTCAACGTAGCAATGCGTTGAAAGGCAATATTGATTCTTTGGCCGAAGAGAAAGACCTTCCTTCAGCAGCCCCAGGCAGACTCTGCAGGCCTTCTGGTCACGTGAAGAGTCGACGAACTGCTTGCTGATTTCACGAAAAACTTGATGATCTTACCTACACCTATTGTATTATGGTTTACGAGTTGTATTTTCTGCGGAAACACAATTTTCTTAGAAACGTGTTGGTAAGTAAGTAAGCAGTAGCTTACATTTACAGAAACTCCTGAGAACCTCATCTAATTAATTACATACAACATGGTTAGTAGCAAGGTTGAGTTAGTAGACAGATTTACTTTAACAAGACACGACAAAAACTACAAATAAAAACCTATACAAAAGTTGTAAAACATAGTATTAAAAGCGGCGCCTACGCGATTAAAAGTTTTGGAACTTCCCGCCAAACTACAAAAGTGTTTGCGAAAGTGACTAAGCTTGCCTAAAATATTTGACCTAGCGATTCATTCTTATGAGACCGCTGTAATAGGCTCTCAACTAGGTTGATGTCCATTTTCAGTATTTTATCATTATAATTTCACCCGAAAGACGTCCACTGCTGGAAATAAGCCAGCCCAAAGTGTTGCTAGATCGAACAGTCCTGTGTGTCTTGCATCCAGCAGATTCCCCCAGCCATCACCAAGTCATCGGCCAGAACTTAACGAATTATAGGAACGAGGAGCAACTGTTGTTTCAATTACCTACCGTTAGATAACAATATACTAGGCCATGGAAACCAATAGATACATAAAAGATTTATTTGATACAACAACAACAACAACAAAGTATTTAACAGACAGAAGCACAGTTAGTCATCTGTCAAAAATTTTATGATATTGAGGTGTTTTTGACGATGCTTAAATATTTGTAGAATTGGCCCTCTAATATTTTAACTAACTGTGCTTTCGTTTGTTTTATTTTTTTTCAACAAGGATTAAAACCAGAAAATACTAATAAAATAAAATTAATAACATTTTAAAGAAAGATGTTTACACAATGCCTAGGTTGCATATATGCAGTCTGTGGCACAGGTGTCAAAACCATATTTTTTTTAAAAAAAAAACGGCAACATAAAACCTATGTTCGGTGTGCGTCTCTAAATTGCATCAAATGGGAGTTCAGCTCAGGATGTGCTAGAAAAATGGTGCTATTAGATATTAATTACATATATTTATTCAATATCTGCCTAGGTATATTTATTTTGCATTTATGTACTTTGTCAAATCTAAATAATTTATTTTTTAGGTTTAAGAGCAGCTTTATTTTTGAAACACATTCTATAATTTATTACACTTTTAACATGAAACCTAAATGAGCGCGGTCTGCGAATAAAACCAATTGATATTAAATTATAATTTTCAATCAATTAATAACGTGTGCCGAACTAGGTAATTAATTATCCTGTTGCATAGGTAACAGCTGTATTGTTGTTAACAGCCATTCTGATCGTATGCAATTAAAATATTCAATTTTGTGCTACATTCATGCTTCAAATTCAATTAATGAGTTTAGAATACAGTTTATATTAGTGATTCAAAACTGGGCAATCACTTGCTAGTGTTAAGATTACATTGTAACACACACTAACAATATAATCTGCAAATCAAAATGCATACTTTTTCTCAACGTTTAAGAACAAAAAGTGGTAAATCTATATCAAATTCCTTTGCGTGGTTTAGAAGAAGTAAGTGGAGAAATAGACAGAGGGAACGTCTACTTTGTTCTTAATTTTTTAGAGAAGAGATAGAGCAACACCTCTCTTCTTTAAAAACTGTTTTACCAAAAAATACAACCGACTTCTATTCACTTCAAATAAGTATTTTTGGTTGTTTCTTCGTTTTTTGAACACCGACTTCCGAAATTATAGTTATTTTATCTTTTTGTGTTTTTTTTTTTGTTTAGAAGTCCGTTGCATATTTTTGTAAAAACGTATTTGTGTTTTTCACTTTTGAATGGTGACACCCCCATAGCTAAACATACCCATCACTACGTATCCACATGTTATAAACTGGTGTAAACAATAAACAGACATGCTATTTCAGCAATCCCGGACGATAAGTTATCATTTATTGAAGAGTTCCGTTTTATATTTCCGTTCTTCATCAGATCTTCACCAAACTAGAAAGGGGCTACCTCGAAATACTAAGATGCTCTTCCCATCCATCGTATACAGTTTATTTTTTTACATTTTACATCGACAGGTGAGAATGAGAACATCATAATAATCGAAGCCACGCATTATTAGTGATCTCACTCAAATTTAAATGTGGTCCACATTACAAGCATGTTGGAGTTCCAATAACATGAAAAACGAACTTATTTTTAATTATTTTAATAGAGGTATTTTGCGAATATTTCCTTATCATTAGGCCTTTCCAAACAGCGCATGTCTCTGAATAAATTATATCGTCTATCAGGAATCGATGTTTTTTATAGGTAGCACTTTTATTTAGGTAGACTTCTGAGTTCCTAGCACCGGGTTTAGACACTGTTTGATTGGCGTCGTATTGTTATCTAGCTAGAGGAGTTCGTGTCTAAGTGGTAGCAACTGCTCGGGTCAATTTTCCAGGTAAAGCAACGCATTCCGAGTTCAGTCCTTGAGTGGGTGACCATGCTTGACATTCTGAGTCTCCTGCGTAGCTCGGAAGGCACGTTAAGCCTTTGGGCTCGGCCATCATTTGTAGATCTTTGACAGTCGTTACGTATAGTCAGAACCTAGAAAATCTGGCACTATTCTTTCCAAGGGGTTTTTTATGAATGGGAGATCAACAAATGACGTCGTCGACTCTGAGCGCAGTGGAAACGAGTATCAGACTCTTGACTACAACCCATCCGTGTTCTTCTTATTTTTTTTTTTTTGTATCAATTAAATGTTTTATGTATCTATTAGCTCCTATTGCCTAGTATCTTGTTATATAACAGTCGGTAGTTAAATTACAGTTGCTCCTTTTTTGCTGTTCGTAAACAGAGTACCTAGTCTATACTTATAATAAATCTGTAGAGAGGTCAATTCTGTACAAGGAATATATTTTCAAAATAACTATCAGGGGGTGATTAGTGATCGATACTGGTGCCAAAAATGCAATCAGTAAAATTTTTGTCTGTCTGTCTGTCTGTCTGTCTGTCTGTCTGTATGTTCTTTAT
The DNA here is from genome assembly GCA_905332915.2 of Hecatera dysodea. Taxonomy (NCBI): domain Eukaryota; kingdom Metazoa; phylum Arthropoda; class Insecta; order Lepidoptera; family Noctuidae; genus Hecatera; species Hecatera dysodea. Next base: position 15,621,382 of record HG995294.1, read on the forward strand.
AGAAACAAAAACTACTCGACCGATTTTAACGAAACTTGGTACAATTATTCTTCATACTCCTGGGCAGGTTATAGTATACTTATCATCACGCTACAATCAATAGGAGCAGAGCAGTGAAGGAAAATGTTGGGAAAACGGGAGAAGTTACTCCATTTTTTAAGCTTCCATCGCGTGTGTAGCCTTAATGGTTAAAGTTACATAGAAATCATGTATTACGGAAATGTTTTACATAAAATTATCTAAAAAATATCCCACTACAGCATATGTCTATCTTTTATGGTTGACTCACAATAACACGTGTAACTCCCGATAGCTTAGCAGTAATCTTACGTTTATCGTCGGATTGGGCTGAAATTTGGCATGCAGGTAGATGTTATGACGTAGGCATCCGCTAAGAAAGGATTTTGATTAATTCTACCCCCAAGTGGATAAAATAGGGGATGAACGTTTGTATGAAACTTTGTCAATTTTAAACCGATCGGGCTGAGAGTTTCAAAATCGGGGATAAAGTAACTATTCCACGCGGACGAAGTCGCTGGCAGAAGCTAGTATATAATAAATTAAAATAATAGTATATAATAAATAAAGGAAATATGTTTTCGCTAACCTCAATATTCTAAAGAGGAAATAGTTTTTAAATAGTCAAAGGTCACTTTTTCCCGAAGGAAGACACTGTTCTTGCGGCATGGTGCACAAGAATGAAAACAGCAAGTACCAATTCAATAAAGTTTTAGGTAAAATGCAGAAACTCGTATCCATATTAAATAAAAATAGTACGTTACAGGTTCTTACGTTCCTTAACTTTTTGAACGATTTATAAGAGTCAAACAGAAAGAAAATTGATTACTTACGGCGGCGGTAACCGATGGCGGCGCTTACAACGTCGGGCGGATATGGAAAAACTGTGCCCCTTGCTTCAGAACATATTCTGCTGTTGCTTATACTGCTCTCTGGTTTGTTCTTTTTCTTATTCTCGCACTTTTGGTAAAAAGGGAGTGCTGTGATATTTTTGGAATCAAAATAATATAGTTTTTTAGACTAGATTATAATGTTTTTTGTATTACTGTGTACTAGATTATATTGTTTAGTGTTTATTGTATAGACTATGAAAAATAAATTATAACTTTATTTTTTATATACCTGTACATACAAAAGAAGGTTTTATAATTTAGAAATAATTTACAAAGCTGCTAAAATCATAAGCCTCCGTCTGTTAAAAATGTCTAGAGCACAAAAAATTGTTGAGGTCGAGTCGAGTCAAGAATTAATTTGTAGTACACGATATATCATCAAATTTGATTTATTAATGTAGTTCATAAAATAACATTTTATTGCATTTACCAAATTACAGTATGAAATCTTTTTATTATTATTATAACTAACTATTACTATATTATTTACTATATATATAAACAAAACTACACAAAACAAAAAATAAAAGTAGTCAAAAGATGGCGTCCAAAAATTCCTGAGCATCGCTGTGCACTGGTAATTTACCCAAAAGGCTGGCAACATCACCAAGCTGTACCGCATTGCTTATCCTCTGTCCAAGGTAAAAGCCAGCCCTTGGGTCACGCGAAGTGTCAACTAAACGTCTTGATAAATCTTTAAATAAGTTATGATCACCCGGACCCCACGATCCGAGAGTTTCAACCCCAAACGGTCATAAAATCCCTGAAAAATAAAAACGCATTTATAGAACGACAGACTATCAGTGAAACATATATAAAATAATAGTGAAAATATCATTCTACTCAATATCGCTCGCAGTAGGTACTTACCTAGCATTCACCTTTTTATCTTAAAAAATACATCTGATTATACAATTCCCAGCTCGTCACAACAATCAGGGCGTTTTCCGCGATAGGAGATAGATAATAATAAATGGAAGGGGCGACTAGACGATGAATAATGAGTCCTGTTGAACATAAATTTGTACTGTCGTTACTTATTTGACCCTGGACCAGTTTTGACAGCAAAATCCCTCATTTAACAGATTGGCAGTTGCAAGCTAGCCATTAGTTATTCATGAGGAAAATGCACACAGCTGCATATATTGATGAGGTAAAATGCTCGTGGATAAAATTAAATAATAAACAGCCTCACGGGTCAATCTTCGAGATTAAGCAACGCTTGTCGGCGTCAGTCCGTTGATGGGAATTAACCCTTTCCCCATCATCTAACTAAACATACCGGGATTTCTCCTCAGAAAGTAAGTTAAGCTGTTGGTCCCTATTGTCATTTGTAGATCTTTGATAGTCGATACTGGTAAAGAAGAAGAGAGAAGAGAGAAGAGAGAAGAGAGAAGGGAGAAGAGAGAAGAGAGAAGAGAGAAGAGAGAAGGGAGAAGAGAGAAGAGAGAAGAGAGAAGAGAGAAGAGAGAAGAGAGAAGAGAGAAGAGAGAAGAGAGAAGAGAGAAGAGAGAAGAGAGAAGAGAGAAGAGAGAAGAGAGAAGAGAGAAGAGAGAAGAGAGAAGAGAGAAGAGAGAAGAGAGAAGAGAGAAGAGAGAAGAGAGAAGAGGGAAGAGAGAAGAGAGAAGAGAGAAGAGACTAGAGACTAGAGACTAGAGACTAGAGACTAGAGAGAAGAGAGAAATTTGACGCTAGTCTTGACAAGGGGAATAATTTAACTCAGTTACAGTGGGGTGGAGGTGTGGACAGGCATTGCCTTCATGTAAAATATTAGCAATCAGTTGCCGGTTAGATTGGAACCCAAACTTTAGTATTGTCAGATCGAATGGAAAAAACTGATTTGACGGCACTGATTTAGTGTTAAATAGTACAAATTAAGTCTTTAAAAATTCGCACCAAAACCATTGATCCGATTGCGCAATGCTTTCAGTGTAAGAATGCTACGTTATTTCTGATTATCATAGACTAATTTGTGACCCGAAAATGTACTACGGTAATACGGTTCATGCAGGCAACAAGTCAAAGTAACTGATAAAAGCTAGCAAGTAATATGAGTTGTAGAGTAGTATTGAATTACAGCAGCTTTAATTTGTACGAGTATCTGTGCTTCCCGGTTGAACACAGACTCATTAAGATTGCAGGGCAATTGTCATTAATAAAATTGTACCCTTCAAACGAGAAGTGAGTCACAGTGGTATGCGTAGAATTATATTTCATTGCCAGCGTACTTTTCAATTCCTGAAGTACATCATTTTCTTTGTTGTCGTGGATCAAAGATTTTCTTTGCTTTTCGAAAGCTGATCCAACTCTCTCTGCTGAGAAATCTATTGAGTTTTTGGCTGATAAAATGGCAAATCAGATCATTTGATAAAAATTCCATATACCTATTCCATTCGCCTTTTGAAAATCGTTTCATGATGTTGTTACGTTGTGTCTAATAATACAAATATGCTGAAAGCTCTGTCGAAAGTTCACACAACATTTTCAGGGTACTTGTGTCAGTAATTCGGGTTATTTACCCGTTGTATCTCATATCGTCGGAAGTCGTACGGATGCCATGTTTACTTCAGCGACCGCAACGACACGTTAACTGCGCAAGCGCACGCCATGTTATTATTATTTATTTTTACATACGCCTGCCCAACGTTTGCGCAGTTTTCTTTTGAAGACCACCCGAAAGTGTTTTTAAGCATTCGCTTACTGAAATGTGGGATTTATGTCTAAATAATATAACTGAAACCTGACTGAAAATTGACAATAGGATTTTGTATTTTCTTAAGTCATGTAGCTGTAAATATTTGATCATCTCTAATGTTGTGAGCCTAAACAATTCTATCACGTAAGGCAATGCAATAAGATTACCTAGTCCAAAGGTTTGTCTCCACAATCCAGGCTACTTTTCCACACGGCCGACCCCTGAACTTGCACCTAATAGAGCTAAACTATTATATTTGAACCGTTGCTTTAATATACTGTTTCCGGCATTCAAGTTTGAGTCGCTAGCGCCAGTTTGCTTGGCAAATAAACTTGTTGAAACCGATGTACTGCGGAAACAAACTTGAAAGTTCGCTGGATATTTTACGGGTGATTAATTTTGTGTCATACACCTACAAATCTGCAGTAAGGTAGGTGGGGTATTTCGATTTAGAAAGAATAGTTTGTGTAAATAGATTAAAATACACTCTTCTGGTAAACCAATATCTGTCAGTTGGCAAGATTTTTTTATGGGATTCTGCTCTAATTATTAATATAAAATTTTCGATCGGATTGAGTTGTTTAATCAAAAATATGTCACATTCGCTCTATGAAATAGGGCACAAGAGTTTACTACTGTTTAAATAGCTTTCCCAATCTTCTCCCAACTATTTTCTGGTCAAATTCCGGATGCAACTACCCATATCCATACCTATTATGATAATTTTGTCTGAAGTTTGTCTATCGCAATAAAATATCACTAAGCCTTCTGTCTAGCCAAAACGGACTCTATTTTGGACAAATTCAGGTACCTACCAAATGCAATGTGACTCGGGCGTCGGGAAATGTAGGACGATTCCCGACCACCGTAAGCGCGCGCCTGCGGACGGCGAGCTATGGGTGGCTTGTCGTCGGATAGCGACCAGGATCGGGTCAGGCCGCTTCAAAGAGCTATCAGCAACGAAGAAGGGGCCCCATTGGGCCAGTGCCTGCTAGGGTTGCGGAATTTGTTTGAAAGAGTCACCGCGGCCCTGGAACGTAAATGGCACAAGAAGGATCACGGGTGGGTTTTAGTCAGTAAGAGTCTGATACTCCCTTCCGCTCCGCCCAGAGCGGGAGAAATCATTTGATGAAGTCCCATCAAGAAAAAAAAAATGTGAAACACACAACTTTTTGATTTATCGATTGGGAACCTTTACTTAAATTATTTTCTGCTGAATTGGTCTGCAATCCTCTACAATAGTTTGTTGTGAATGAGAAGGAAAAGAAATCATTTTCAAAAATAATTGGCTCTGTAGTCGACTCTGGTGATAACTGCTTCCCTATGTCACAAACTCTCGTAACTATGACTACTAGTACGTATGTACATAGATATATACCTATTGTATGTAGGTATATACCAGCCCCGCTCATACTCTTGTTTTGCTTGTAAACAGAACAATGTCGGTTTTAAATTACTTCAAAACATGACCCGCTTTGTATAGATTAAAGCTTCATTTCGGCATTATGTTTAATCTCGTTAAAACACAGTTCTCGTAACGATGTCACCTAAATATTTACTATCTAAGTATTCGTCGGGGCAAAAAATTGTCTTTGTATGTTCATAAATACTGAGTTAATTGAAACGCCTCGTTTATCGTTGCGAGTCGCTCGTAGATTACCAACAGGAGCGAGCATTAACATTTTTACATTTGCTATGCATCTCTCCCGACATCCACATAAAACAAAAAAGAAAAAGTACCAAAGAGTACCTAATACTTTCCGGCACATTGACTCCGGAGTAATTAAATACCGGAGAGCGAACTCGGAACTGTACATTGAAAAATTGAGGAAAAATTTGTCACCCTCAAAGATTGTTCGTTCGCATTGAGTTGCTAAAGTTCACGATGGAGCACTGCTAACTTTTTGTCGACTCAGAGTGGACTTTCTTGAACGATCTTCAATAACTCCGAAGCGATATTATCGAGGCTTTATTAATGTTACAGTTATTTATTGTGATATTATGAAATGGTTATGAAACCATAGAAGTGTTTTTAGATAATTTATCTAAAACTAGATACGTAGGAAAATTCCGAAAAGCTGATTTCTCAGGAATCTCTGCACATACATTTCCGATAAAAGGTACTCGAGAATGTCAAGATAGTACTTGAATGAGCGACGTCACTGGCAATACTTACTTATTTTCTACACGAAAATACTTAACTATTGTTGGTATGTTATCGAAAATCGATAGCTGGCCTATTTCGTCTAGAACTGAAATTAAGTAGCCAAGTTTGAAAGTGGGCAAATCCTTGGGTGATGAATGCATCTTAGGCGGCGACCCCACGGCCGCCCGTCATCCGTCACTAGCTATCGCCCGTCCCGACCGACGTAAAAATGCTCCCCCCACTAACACTTGATTAATGTTTGAAAAAAGCCCTTAATTGGCCGACACCCGAACATTTCATTTAACTTCACCCGTATAACAGCTGGTTAGAAGGGATCCTTCCGATTTTTACCCCATTATTACAGGTTAAGTCTCTATTTTTAGGGTTAGGCATTTTTCGTTATTGAGTTTTTTATTTGAATATTTGGTGAGATTTTAACCATCTGCTGTTTGATCACGAATATCGACTGACGACCATAAAATTGAAGCTCCGACTTCCGACTATGCGACTGTTCGCCGTTTAGGGGTCCCAAATATGGGTTTGTACTAGTGCATCTCTATTATTCATTAGTTTTAACGCAAAGGAGCCTTTGTTCTGTTGTTGCTAAATGATTACCTTATTCGAAATCGTAAACGAGAGTTTATTTCTAGGCGTCTGTCGTTGAAACCATTTCTATTTCCATTCCTTTTGTTTTAACAGTACCCAAAGTCTCATACGAAAATAACGTGTGCCTTCAATTTATCATGTAGCATTTAGAACTTTAGTCACGGAATTAATCCGGATTTAATCTCTGGTTTATCAAATATCATTTTATGATTTGTTTGACCAACATAATAAAATTGCAATGTAAAAGTTGCCGCGTGTCATCACCGTGATGTCACTTCGCTTCAGGCTAACTAATATAAACAAAATAATAATGTGTAATGCATGCTAATTTAGAATTTAGGATATTAAAATTGCAATGCTTGAAAAAGGCCGCTAAGTCATAAGTACTAACATAACATAACATCAAAATTGTACACTTAGTTCGCAATAAACGTTTTTGGCTTTTGACTTTTGACTTTTAAATTGAAAAATCAACGGTATCAAAAAGTAATACATTTGTTTTATTGCCAGTGGGTCGTTTGTTTGAACTGATTAAAGAAAACTAACAAATCTTCCTTAAACTTGAAGGTTGTGGTTTGATTAAATAGGTTTCATTACAGTAAAGTGTCAGGGAACAAGTAGATATTGTGAAATAGCTTTCGGTTCGCTTATATTAAATTTTTCGTTAAACATTCACCGCAAATTCGTAAAATTCTGACGACGTTGACGACCAAATGAGGTTATTTGTAGGCTTTAGCTGCGGGTAAAATGGATGCTCGGCTAATCGGGGTAAATGGTAAATAAACAGGTTCGGGTTTTTCCCAGCTTTGTCGTAATGATTGTGCGGCGGGTGAAAAGCTGTAATAATTAGTTTATTCTGAACTTATTGTGTTAACTTTAGGCTCGGGACAAAGAAAAACAAGAGCAGTGCTGAATGTAAAGAAGCTTGTTTTTATCAGAATGTCGAAGCTATTGCATTCACAGCAATCAATGTCCCTGCCTAAAGAGCACGACGTCAGTCAAGCTAGTTAAAATGTGGTGTAATTTATTTTATTTAAAAGATATATTATTATTTCCTTTATTGATTTAACTTACATACTAATTTATATTTTTAAATATTGCTTAAAAACATACACAAAAAAAAAAACATTTAAAAATATAAAAAGTCACTACGTTTTATATTTTTAAATGTTTTTTTTATCCGCCTGTGTCGGGAGCAGGGTCCAAGCTACCGGTGGTTAGGGCTCCAGAGAATTATTATTATTATTATTATTTTTCCGATATTTGACGGGAAAACTTGTAACCCGTAACATGCGTGTCGAAGGTCACAGGCAGGAAGGTCAGACGCAACTGGCATAGAAAGACGAGTGAATGCAGGAAATACCTCTAAAGTGAATAAAGTCGTACGGATGTTGCCTACTTGCGGGGAAATCTACGCATTAAGGCGCGTCTTGCATGCATATAAATAAATGGTTATTTTACGGTCGGGCTCTTTAAGTAGTAGGTTAAAGATTTATCATTTGATGGATGTTAGTAGCAACAAAGCCAAGTTGATAAAATTAAAAAATAATATTTGTAAATTTTTTTTGTTTGTTATATCGGCTCCAAAACTGCAGCTGTTCACTATGACACACGGTATACCTACTTATGTTATAAAATATATTTGTTTATTAATCATAATTCAATTTCCGCACGGATTGCGAGGAACAGATAATTTCTGAAATTCACACGCGCGTTACCACTAGCCGAAGCTAACTTATCACAAATCATATTCTGCATCATATTTTTATTGTTTCCGAAATCATAAGCCCCTAAGCAATGCTTTGATGGTGGCAAACGTCCTCGGAAAGCCATGAAAGCAATATTAATGCGCTCAGGAATCAAACCGCATAGCGAATGAAGGTGGGAACTGGGTTACTTTTAAATAGAGAGCTGGCCTTAAAAATACAACGTTTTGGCCACGTACGAACGTGGATAGTGCCGAAGGGGGGGGGGGGGGGCGGCTAAGAGTGATGAAAAGAGAAATAGATCATGGTGCTTTAATCATTTGAAACCATTAGAAATATTAGTCGTTTATTCAAAATTAGCAGGCAGCTGAGGTTGACTGAATAAGTAACAGACTTGTGAATTTGGTAAACAACACATTAGCGTGGAGACTAACATTATAAAATGTCTAATGTAACTAAAGGGCTCTCTTGCAGCATGTTAATTACCGCAGTACCTACCCATTTGGGCCAAACCTCCATGGTGTAGCCGTTCTGAAAGTATGATAAACACGTAGATCAGGGGTGTCATCCTTTTTTTATGTATGGGAAATCCTCAAATTACTTCATCCGCTCTGGGCGGAGCGGAAGAGAGTGAGTGTGTTCCTTCTAATGCCCTTTCCGTTTTAGGACCGCGGTGAGTATTTCGAACAAATTCCGCAACCCTAGCAGGCACTGACTCTAGCGGGTCCCGTCGTCTTTGCTGACATCTATTAGAACCGCGCGAGGAACTTGACGCGCCGTCGACCTGGTTGCCATCTGCAGGCCCGCGCCTATAGTAGTTGGGAATCACCCTGCGAAGCCCGACGCCCGGGGCGTCTTTTCTGTTGCGGCGGCTGGGGCGTGAGGTTTCCGTTTCCCTCACGCGGTCTGCCTCCTCCTTAGCTAGCATTACTACTTCGCAAAAGGAGGTTAGCGATTCCCATGCCGCCTCGACCCGGATCATGGATTTCACCAGGACCGGAAGCGAGAGGTCGCCGCTGCCGACCGCCTCGACGAAGGCGAATCCTGAAAGTCAATTTTCGTACTTAGAAGCGTTACAATTCGAGTCGCAGTATCATCTTTGCAACATACTTTGTCAATTTTTTTTCCAATATAGGGAAGTTCATGTTTTGACAGTCGTTCTTTTTCTGTAGGAGAAAAAATGACGATGGTCCAGTTGGTTGACAAAGTCACAAATATTGCTAGTATTAAGACCACAGGAAAGCAAGCATGCCGTTTTCGTACCTAAACACAATATTGCACCAGTTGTTTAAGTCTCATTAATATTTTTGTCATAACAGGGTGTATACGATGAGGGTGGCGCGCGGTAGCGTGGCGTGCGCTCGCGACTGTTGGCTGCAGTGACGTCACGGCCGCACCATGACAGCGGCGCTCGCGCACCCCTGCCTGCTACTGTGCGTGGCGATGCTGCTCACTAGAGGTCAGTACACTTGTTAATTCATTCAAGATCATAAACAGGAGATGGCGGGGTAAAAACCTTCGATATTATATACAATATATTTTATTTACTATACATTGTCTCAATAGCCTTAAATAGAGATAAGTAGAAGAACAATAGGTAAGCCTTTGTCCTGCAGAGGGAAACCAGGCTATCAGTAAAAAAAACATAGCTACATTTAAATTATTTTTATGAGAATTTGGCAACCAAAATATATCTGGAAATCTTTAAAGCTCTAAAATAGATTTTTTGTTTGTTTGGAAAAGAACACTACTTACTACTATCTACTGCTATTACTTATAAATAAAATATTTATAGCGGAGACTTGGATGATTACATTTTTAACGCATAAATAGTGCGGCATGATTGACATTTGTCATGCGAGATTCGAGCGTAAGTCTTTTCTACATTACTACATAACAACGTAAACAACACCACGTAACGTCAATAGATTGTCCAAAACAAAATAGTTTTAAGAGAAATCATCATCAAGAAACTCAATACATATTAAGATAAGTTAAATTACGCTTCTCATCGTCCCATGGCCTATCTACTCATAGAAAAGTAAGTACCCATTGCTCCTCCAAATTTATGACTCGGGTGTGAGCAAATGGCTGGGACAGTTTTATGCTCTTTTTTACTCCTTTATTTAGAATACTAGAAACAAACAGAATTTCCGCAACAAATAGCTGCTATCTCATTAAAATACGTTCCAAAGCCGACAATTTTTTAAATGGCGCAACTAATCGCGGATGACAGTCCTCTGTCATCCGTAGCTCATTGAATATTCATACTGCAAGTTCAATTTTAGTGGAATACCTACAATACGTAATTAAATAGCTACTCAGCAGTATAGTGCACGTAGCTAGGAGTCAGATAGTCACGCCACCAAGTAACAGTATGTAAATATAAACAAATTAGTGTACCTAATAGCGCGCACTGATCGTTTTCCACGTTGAATTCGCTACAGCTAATTTTCTAAGCAAGTTCCTTAACAGTACACTCGATACGGACAAACGTACGTTGTATAAGTAGGTAGATATGTGAGTACAAGTTGTTGTACACAATGTGTTCACTGCGGGGATTACAAGAGGAGGATGGAAAATGGAATATATCTAGTACGTATAATTATTCAAGCACGTGTCTCCAACTAATTGCCGAATTAAAGTTGTTTGCTGTGTTTTATTTACGTTACGTGTACTGAAACGTGGTAAGAGACATAATTAGTATCGTTCCCGTAGAAGTAGCGGTTATTGATCGCTCATAATGTAATTACCGCGACAGGCAGGCCGACACAGAAGTGCACTTTGTACCGCCACTTCCACAATAAGAAATCACGGCGCTGTACATTTTGTTCTCATTTTTTCCCTTCCCGCAGACAAAATATCTACTGACTTTGCTTTTATTGAAATTACCCTCTTCGTCGCGGGAAGAACGAATTAAAATCGCATTAGGAAATCCCGTTTCCGCCTAACTTTTCCAGTCTGTGCACAGAGTCCCGGTGTATCGGAATAAATGGCCCAAACTTCGTTTATTTATATAGTCTTGCTGAATATTTATGTTTTCGTTCCTAATTTTGCATTCCCGTCACTTCAAATACAAGTTTACCGAGTTGAGAAAAACTCGGCTTTGTATTTCCAGAAAAATATGCGTGGTCCCCAAGTTTATTTGAATGTTGTTTGTGTCTGCATTTACTGTTTTATAACAATACAATTAAAGCAGTTACAAACAATATTGACTTGGTGAGACCCTGGAACTTTAGGAGTCATAATAAAAGGAAAATTTTACCGAATAGCTTTCTATGTAACACTGTTGTCTTTTCCGAGAAAAAATCTTATCTTCGTTAATATAAGTAAAGGAATTCCATTTATTCAAATGTTCAGAGAGAAATTGGGTGCGAATTATTCACGGAACTGGCACATAACGTGATCAATAACTACCAAAACCGACAATACTGACATCAAGTGACGTGTAACGACGTCGTCGCCGTTCGGCGCAAGTTCAGGCGCAGTAAAAACTGTTTACGCTCCGGCACTCGTTAAATTACTAGTAAACCTTGTAACGTTTTTCCCTCACAGTTAAATAAAAGAGGAAATATGACGTACAATTATATTATTATAATAAAATATCTTAAAACTAAACTTACTACTAACACTCGTTCACCTAACCACTACCTATCTAACGCTCTCAGTAATGGTCAAAACACGGAAAAGTTACTTGTTTAGGCCTCTGGGCTCTTGCCAGAGAAGCCAGGCAGTAGGTCCGAAGCCGATGCTGGTGCAGCGCCGGCTCGCAACCTCGGTTGCCGCACAGCGCGAGGCCCCTCAGTAAGGCCCGCACGCGGGCTCCAGCGCTCCCGCGGAGAGAACTTCGTAGACGGTTCTCAGTTGAACCCCGTCGTTATCCTCGGAGATGGTTCACCATGGAACTCCGGCGTAATACTGGTAGATGGTTCTCAGTTGAACCCTGTCGTCACACTGCCGAATCCTGGCTCCTCAGCCCTTTATATAGCCAAGACTCACGTTCTATAATTCATAATTCAAAACGTATGTTTTCTTCCGGAACAATTCAAAATTCAATTCAGTTAGAATGCCAGTCAGGTTTATGGCCAGTACTCCGTTTACAAATAATCTAAGTCTGAGAGCGTTCATAAGAATTTTAGAAGTACAGTTTATAACATAGCTATACAAAAGGAAAACAGAATATACCTTAATATCTTAAATTAATCAATTAAACACAAATATAAAGTGAATTTTAGTATTTAAAATCAGTTAAACCTTTTTAGTAAAGCTATAGCGCAATTACCTACATAAAGAAAAAAGTTACAGCTTGACAAACTCTGACGTAGAAAGTCACAACAATAAAAATAAACAACAAAAATATTAAAAGGTGATTTTATATCCAGTGAAATCGATTAGAATCAGCGCTTAAAGCATTCAATAACGAATTCCACTACTAATACAAGCACTTCATTAATTTCAGTATATGTAACTGTGAAGATAATCTAAAAGTCAAAGATAAATCATGTGAACATAATGAGATGTTACAATGGATATTTAGGCATAAAATACCTAAAACGTAAGTGTTTAAGAGTACAATATGAAAGTATCTGCAGTTCTAAAGTACAGATACTATAACCTACTTGTAAGAACAAGAATTTAGTGCGAGCCTAATGTGTCCCAAGTTGGTTAATATGAAAAATGCGAATGGAGTCACGCCTGTTCGTTGTTGCGCACCCAAATAGGATAATCGCGTAGTTGTTGCCTGTGTCGGAATAGACACAAGCCACGCCAACCGCTCGTTTATTTACATGCTATAATCCATGGCAATAATTCTGTTATGTGGAAATGTCTTACTGAGCGGCGCGACGGGTGAGCTGTGATCGATGCCCGGCGCTACCTTCAATGATTGCCTTTCATAACGAATGTCAAACACATTATTTACCTCCAGACGGTATCTTCTAATCTTGTACACAGAATCGGGCAATCAGCATTTGTTTAATGTTATATTTTGAAGACTGCTTACTATATAGAAAGTTATCCTAATCAAAGACAAAGACTTCTTCTTAAACATAATATTACAATGATTTTCAGCGTCGTATTTCGTAATTCCGCTTTCCCTATTCTCGGCCACTAGTACAGATTGATAATAATTGGTGCAATCATCACGCCTGCAATTAATTAGGGAAAGTGTGATAAACAGACTATAAGAATACTTTTTGTTTGTTCTCGGGCGAGAGAACCTACTGGGTATTTTCTGGGATTATGATGTTATTTACATTTTATATTTTATAAAATCTAATAGCGTTGTCTCGTAAAAGGCGACATTTCATCCAGGATGCGGCAGATGGCGCCAAGGTCTAATATTTTACGGGGACCACCGCCTCCGTTTTGTTGTTGACTCGTCGCGGTGCCAAGTGCCCATAACATGCACAAGCAGAGTAAGTATAGCAAACGATCCTTATAAGAGTGGGCGCATTTTCACATATTCCTTAGTGATTAATAAATCTAAGTGGAAGAATGAGTTTAATAACGACAAAGTCTTCAAAAGTGTATATCGCTGTGTGTGTGTGTATAGAATCTGAATTGCTTTTATCGGTTATCAAAAAGTATTACGAGACCATTGACCGACCAATGATCGACCATTATGAATTTAGCAGATTACGAACTTTTAGCAAAATGACAATGGGAACCTTTGGAATGACAAACTTATAAAAATAGCAGACTTGGGCCCTGGATCCCATCTGCAAGTGCACTAAAATTCAGCACAATTGGTTCAGCTGTTAAGGTGTGAAAACTAAACAAACTGACTCAACTTCGCATTTCTAATATTCGTTAGGATGTTCGTGCACATAAATTTGCAATTTTCCTATTGTGATCCTCTCTGGTTTTGACGTTACCCTAAAAAATAACTTTCACGTTACTAGAGGTTGCCATGATATATTAGGTATGAGTTAAACAAAACACTGCCAGGACCAGGATATAGTTAGTAAGCAAGTCGACGGTTAAAAGGAAATAGGGTATAAGCGACAAAAAGTGAAATGTTCAGGAGAGCCGTTCAAAGTTTTAAATTTTAGAAAAACTGACGTAATTTTGTTATTTATTAAGATATCGTGAAAACTAAAACAGTTATAAAATCAGAAAAAAATGGAGCATTTATCGGTATTTTTAGTTTTAATGATTTGACGCTATTTAAAGTGGTTTTTGTCGCTTATAACAATAGCTTTTAATTTTCCAATGAGGAAATATGGCATAAGATACAAATGACAAAGTAAAATATTAAAGGATAAGAAGCCTAAGCGACATACTGATTTCTCACACAGCAAGGTAAAAGGGTATAAGAGACTAGACAGTTCAATAAGTGTTTTAGGAAAAGAAGGATAAGGTACTTTTCACAGTGGTTGTATGGAAGCTAATAGAGCACAAGAAACAGTCGGCTTTCAAAACAATACCAGGATATAAGACATTAGTGACGCACAATGTCGCTTGAAAGCAAAGGAAAAGAAGGATAATCAACATTTGGCATTGCGTGAGTCTATGGAAATATGGATGAAAAGACACCCCAAAAATAATGAAGTAGCGCAACCAACACGATCCTTCATCAGGATAAGAGCTAAAACGGGTATTACACTACACTGTAATTTTGTCCCTAACTCGTAAAATAGGGTGAAGTATTTTAAAAGTATTAGGGAGTCGATTTTCATACAAAAAGACAAAGGATCCTTAGTCTTAGGGGCCTGTTTCAGTATACCCTACCCGTTCAAGTGATTCTAATTTACACTAAATAGTAGATTTCAAAGATGATAGTTCGTCATTATAGTCATTTTCATGTCACCTACTTACCTATTTACTAACAAGCGGATAGTAAGATTTTTTTAAATAAAAAAAGACATTGACATGACATGGACACCTTATGGTGTCCTCCCCCAAGCACATCCAGTACATCAGATGACCCGATTCTAGGGTTATCCCTGGAATCGGGTCATCTGATGTACTTCCGCGAGGGAGACCAACAATCGCAAGGCGGCGTTGGGTTTCTGGTAAACAAGTCCTATCTAACAACTTTGTGGAAATGTCAAGTGTGTCGAACAGGGTAGCGTACCTTATTGTGAAGCTCACCGAGAGGTATAGCCTCAAGGTAGTGTACGCACCAACCTCGACACACTCGGACGACGAAGTGGAAAATATGTTCGATGACATATCGAGAGCCCTCCACTTCACTACAAAGACATAGTACATCGTTGTCATGTTGACTTTAATGCCAAAGTGAGAGTACAGTATTGCTGCGAATAGGTAATAGGATACCATGGATTTGGAAGCAGAAATCATAGGGGGCAAATCCTCGTCAACTTCCTCGAACGGGAGGGGTTGTTCTTGATGAACTCCTTCTTCAAGAAACAGACCCAAAGGAAGTGGACGTGGCAAAGCCTCGACACTATGACCAAACATGAGATGTCGATCTCATGTTTGTTCATCATGAATGACAAGAGGCATATATTCAGAGACGTCTCCGTGATCAATAGGTTCAATACCTGTAGCGATCACCGACTTTTCCGAGGCTCTCTGAATATTAACTTCAAGGCCGAACGTGTCCGTCTGATGAAGTCCAGACTCCGACCAACTCTGCTCCAAACCATGGCATGATCTGAAACGTTCCAGGCAAACCTGTAAAACCGATTCGCTGCCGTGGAAACCACAACAGACGTAAACCAGAACCTCTAAAATGTGATTTGGATCCTCAGGGAATCCTCGAGATTCTGTGATATGCAGCGTAAGGGCAAGAAGTTCAAGCTTTCAGAAAGGACTTTAGGGCTAATGAAGGAATGACGTGAAAGCCCACCCGTCACTTCGTCGGCAAAGCGATTTCTAAACAGAGAGATCAACAAGCACGTACGACAGGACCTCCGGGGCTTCAATGCTCTTTCGGTTGAAAGAGCAATCGAGCAGAATCGGGGGTCAAAGGTGTTCGTACAGTCTCTTGGAAGAAGCCACCTGATGAAGTTGACCACAGCAAGTGGAGAAGTTGTTTCTTTGAAGCCAGTAGTTTTTTCGGAAGTGGAGGACTTCTATAGCCGGTTATACGCATCGCATGCATCTCGTCCTGATCCCAAAAATGAGGGTTCTAGAGCCACATTGACACGCCATTTAATCGAAGACCTGCCAGAAGTCCTATGGCATTAAGTCCGCTTTGTATAGTTTTTTTTTACTAGTGCGTAAAGTTTTAATAAATAAATAAGTCAGTATTGGCGAAATCGAGATCGCTCTTAAAAATGGAAAAGCCCCTGGAGAAGACGGCGTTACCACAGAGCTGCTGAAAGCTGGAGGTAAACCCGTACAGAGGGAGCTCCAGAAGCTGTTTAACGCTGTCCTGTTTGAAGGGAGAATTTCAGAGGCGTGGAGTAGAAGTGTGGTTAAGATAACCACACTTCTACTCCGTTCTTCAAAAAGGGAGACAAGACCCTATTGAAGAAATATCGACCCATATCCCTTAAAAGCCACGTCTATAAGCTGTTTTCAAGAGTGATTATGAACCGTCTTGCGCGAAAGCTCGACGAATTCCAACTACCAGAACAGGCTGGGTTTCTGAGCGGATACGGCCTGCAGCGCTGCCAAGTAGACTGGCGATACATCCAAGTGATGAGATGACTCTACGAGGCCGCCACCATGTCCGTTCAAGTACAGAATCAGCAAACAAGTCCCATACCGTTGCATCGAAGAGTGAGACAAGGGGATGTTATTTCCCCGAAATTGTTCACTAATGCAATGGAGGATATGTTCAAGACGCTGAACTGGAACGAACGTAGCATTAACATCAATGGCGAATACATCTCTTACTTGCGATTTGTAGATGATATCGTCATCATGGCAGAAACGCTGCAGGACCTACAACAGATGCTGAATGATCTGGCTGACTTTTCTGTAACATCAACATTGTTTCGCAGTAAACCTTTTGACTTTGACTTTGGATAAAACCAAGGTCATGTTCAACGAAAATGTTCTACCGGAACCGATTGCGATTCACGGTGCAATTCTTGAAGTTGTTCAAAAATATGTGTACCTCGGGCAGACATTGCAGTTAGGTAGAAACACTGGCACAGGCTGGGCAGTGTTTGCGAAGCTACGTCGAGTCTTTACATCGTCGATTCCACAGTGCCTAAAGACGAAAGTCTTCAATCAGTGCGTCCTACCCGTCATGGCATACGGAGCAGAAACGTGGAGACTGACGGCTCGTATGGTCAACAAGCTTAAAGTCGCTCAGTGGGCTATGGAAAGGGCTATGCTCGGTGTCTCTCTGAGGGATCGCATCAGAAATGAGGTGATCCGTCAGAGAAGCAAGGTCATCGATATAGCCTACCGGATTAGTAAGCTGAAGTGGCAGTGGGCTGGCCATATTAACCGACAACCGTTGGGGTAAACGAGTTCTAGAGTGGAGACCGCGTCTCGGTAAACGTAATGTAGGACGTTCTACACTACATTTGTCGAGACGCACGGTGGAGTGACGATTTGCGCAGGACGGCTGGCAGAAACTGGATGCGAGAAGCCGAAAATAGATCTAAGTGGCGTGCAATTGGAGAGGCCTATGCCCAGCAGTGGACTGCAACAGGCTGTTGATGATGATGATGATGATGGGTAGGTAGCTAATACTGCAGCTAGCAGGTAGGGAACTTAAGAATTAATTTCGAACACTTGGTATGTATCCGTAATATAAACATTTAAAAAGGTAACAAACATAATAGTAAATAATAAAAAGCTTATTGGGTATTGTAGTATAAGTGACGTATAATTATGATTGTAGAACGTGGAAGTAGGTTATAATGTGGTTATAATCGACACCATGATATCTAATTTAATTTAAGTAATAAGATATTATCGACAAAACTGTATTTATATTGTACGCGGAAGTAAGGTATAACCAACAGTGTGATATTAAAATAAATTTAGGTAATAGAGCATAACCTGCAAAGCTTCCATAAAGTACTGAATGGTAATAGGGTATAACTGACAGAGTAATATGAAAATGAATTTCGTATATAGGGTACAAGCGCCATAGCTATGTTAAATTACGAAATGTAAGTAGGCTATAAACAACGTTCGTACTTTGTGAGGGAAAAGCTTAAAAGGCATAAACAACCGAAGGCTCGACCCCCTTATGAAGTAAAAAAGCATTACCGACAACAAACACAAAATAAATCATTTTTGTAGGGGCACAAGCACCTTTGTAGCAAAAATTACTTGAATTTTCGTCGGTTACGAAAACTAATACTATGAAAACGATTTTTTTTGCTAGGGCATAAACGCCAAAAAACTCATCGTAGAGCCACGAGAGTAAGCGCATTCGAAAGAGCGGAAAATTTTACCTAGGATGGCATATATAACTCATTTTTGACCAAAATGTCGCTTATGCCCTACTTCCTTTTAACCGTCGAAGTGAAGTTAGTCAGTTATGCGGCGCATAACTACCCACTACTAGGCAAATTTCAGCTATGTCTAGAACTAACTAGATGCTGGAGATAGCTGAGCAAATGAATCAATATAAATGCATGACCCATACCTGAATGGAATACCGCATTTAGAAACTTTTTTCAAACGCTATAACGTTTGAGATTGAAAACATAATATATTTTTTTGCAGAGTTGAATTAAATTGTAGATTCGTATACCTACATACGATTGGAATAGAATATTTTGGAATAGGTAGTAGTTAACATTTTGATGCAAGTATGTTAATGTGAGGGCATTATGAAAAAAAAATAGGAATAGGTAGACAGTTGGCGGAGAAATCGGTGAACATCCATAACAAAATAAAACACACGTTGGAACATAAAAACTCCTTGTTTCCTCATGTCGCATAAAAAAATTGCGCAAACACTATGGCTACTAATCGGTCACAAGAAAGCTACGAATCTGTGCGCGGGGTCTAGGGTCGCGGTAGTTATCTAGACACGCGGCAGCGTGTCAAGCCAAGTTCAAGCAAAGGAACTGGCTAGCCAGCGCGGAGTGAAATATTACACGAACCACTTGGTGCCACTTTTGACCCTTCTACATCTTCTTTTCTGATGTTGCCATTTCAGAGTGCGGTCAACGCATCTATAGTTACTTTAAGACTAGCAGTGCCCCACGGTTTCACCCGCATAGTTTCTGACCCCGTGGGAATACGGGGATAAATATTGCATATGTTAGTCTGTAATAAATTGATAATAATGTAGCTTCCCATTGTTGAAAAGAAAATTAAAATCGGCCCAGTAGTTTCTTAGAGCTTATTCGGTACAAATAAAACTTTTAAAAATATCTTTTTATAATATTGGTATAGATTGGCTCATCCCTGTTATCTTGTCAAAACTCCTCTTCAGTAATAGCTCCTATGGTATTATTTATAGTCTTTAATTTCTCGTTCATTAAATTCGTAATGAGTTCCGTGAATTTAAAATGAAATAATTTATTGCTTTCTTTGTTCAATGAGGTGCAGTGTATCGGAAACAACTAGTCGAAATCTCGCTGCGATTGTTGCTTTGTTTAATTATCCCCCTTGTTGTAATCAGGGACTTTAGTACGATGCCGGCAATTGAAATGAATAAGTTATAACTGTTATTAGCCTTATTAGCTAATAACTTGTTTACCTCGCTGTTCGAATTGTGTTGTTTTATTCTTGGTAGCGGTAGTTTCTACTAAGTACAAACCTTTCTAAGTTTAGCGTTCTAAAATCTTTGTAGTACCTAAATAGTTCTAGGTATTGAGTTGGCTTCCAGTGTACTGTCATTTATAATGAAGACTAGAAAAACAAACAACTTTCAGTACTTGCCCGTATACAAGAGTTTATAATAATGATACAAGAGTTTATTATAATAATCCGGAGCCGAGTATCCCTCGCCCGCAACAATTACACTCAGTAATGATCCTTTTAATAAATAGTGGCTCGGAGTTACAAGGGTGCTTATAATAAGCACAACAAATATTTCACGTTGCTCATACACCACGTAGATTACAGTACACTCGCTACTAAGAACAAATAACTGAAGTCGTTACCATAAAAATATACAACGATATTTTAGAAGAGCGTGTATTCCGCATCGGGGCGGTATCTCCATACTTTTCACATTACTTATGCATAGAGTACAGATTGAAACGAGTCGCGTAGTTGCGCCGTCATCGGTATTCAAAGCCACCACCGGACGGCTTAACCGCGACCTGTCTTCAGCCCTGATTGTCTACAAACAAAGAATAACAAAAATACACGCTTCATATCCTGTGCTAACCTACTTCTAATAAATGCAATCGTTGATTGATTCGATTGTTTGCTGCACACAAAAACATTTTGAATAAGCCTTTGAATTCATGTTAGCAGCCTTGGATAAAGTTGATCGACTTGGTTAGTTTATTATTGAGTTTGAATTTAATTAGAATTATTAATGTTTCTAGAAATAACATATTTTTGGAGAGCTTTTTGTATCAGAACGAATCTGAAAGTCTTTTAAAGAGTTTTGTTTGGTCTGGTCTGGTTATAAATTTTGGATCCAAAAGCACAGCTTTGTCCTATTTCTAAAAGTGATATCTTCCAGCAGACCTGCGATATTTATAGTGTTGACATTTTATTCACCGTATTTTGTGTATCAGTGAAGGTTTATCTCGCGGCACGACGTTTGCCGACGGCGTCTCGTGCCGTCGCCGCGTCGACGGGAACCCGCTCTTTCTTTATCGTACTGTGAAAAACGATTTATTATTTCGTGATCCCCAAACCAAATCACTGCTAAATAATCTACATAATATTTTGATTTTTGCTAACAAGTGAATAGAATTTGAAGCACGGTTTTTTCAGATTAAATTTTGTGGTTAATTTCACTAAAATATGTATATAATAAATGTTTACACTGATTTAAACTTGCGTGCAGCTTTCAACTAATATTTAGGATAACGATCACTGTGGCTTACTCACAAATGTACGCAAATAATTATAATATAAAATTTACTATTTTCAAAACCGGAGAAAATCATTGCCATTTCACATTTTCGGGCACCGATGCAAAAATGAAAAATGACATTCATAATTTTATCGTACAAAATAATTTTGTGAAGCTTAAATGAACGTGCACGATTGCACAGTGATGTTAATATAAAATGAACATTTATTTCGGAAATTTCACATAGTTGGTTTGAGTTCACTATAGAATCCTTTGGAAATTTTGCTGGTATACAAGCACAAATTAATCCACATAATAACTTTGAGCACGACGTTCATCTTGGATTGTTCACTGCTTAAGCTTCTAACAATGAGATCGCAGAATCGTATTTTAATCGGCTTTTAGAACTTAAAACAACTTGGTTACACAAAAAGAAAGGTAGATAAAAGAAAGTATAATTTAAAGAAGTATTTGCCGTTACATTGATCAGTATTTACCTGTCCATAAAACCCAAGAGATTAAATATTCGGACGTACTAAACTGAACTGAACAAAAGGTTAGCAGGGTGTTCCAATCAATTTTAAATTTTCGAACATCAATATGTACTGGATAGAGAAACTAATAACGCCAGTTATAAATAGAGTATAGTGGGGAATGGACCATTTGTTGTACAGTCGCGGTCACAAGTGCGTGCCCCTTGTTATCTCACCCTTATTGGCGGGTTTTCGCAGCCTCAAATAATTTATGAATTATGACATAATAGCCTTTGTAATAAAAGCTAGAGCGGAGCCTCCGTGCGGATAAAACACTTGACGTTAATATTGTTATCGATGGATATCTTAAACGCAAGAGTAGGGGAAAATCGAAAATATCCCTACGACGCTTTTTGGTAGGTAGGTGGGTATCCGGAAATTTGTTGTTATTGTATCTTACCAATATAATAGCATGGGTCTAGGAATTCCAGAGTTTGTTAGGTTCAGGATACTTTGCTACAAAGTTTCTACGTACACTATTTCGATCCTGGGTCTAAGTAATATTTTTCTGACCAGTCGAGTAAACATAGTCTTCATTCCTTTATTTTTAAAATTTATTCGGTATATCGTATTACGTAATCATTTTGTCATTAGTACTAATTGTCAATAGCATTAATATGACTACAGCAGAAAGATTAATGATTCAATAGGCTCAGTATTCCGCCGATCTATCTGTCTATTTTACTGGCACAATATATAGGTATCATGAATACTTGAATAGGTATCAAAGGTGTAAGTACTTATCTAAGCACATACTCTAAATTAAGTCGTAGTGGATCAGGGGCTTGATTTTTAAATTAAAGGAGCAATTCAATCTCGCTGCTTGTGTGCTCACGTACTGGGGACTGTAGTGGTGTGCGAGGGAGGCTGCTGCTCCATGATAATCATTCGCTCGTTACGACCAGGTAATGCGCCCCAAATTCCTAATGCTCGACAATAATTCGATATTTTTGCTCGAGTGCTCGACGCGCCGCGACCGAGCCGTTCCCTAGCACACTCGCCGAATATGTGAAACAATTTTCTCCTTATGAATAAAATTTTAAGGTGCGTATGCAAATTTCCATTACGGAGGGCTGTCTCCTGTAATGGTGTCATATGGGATGTTATTTTCTTTTCATATAGACTGCGTTAAAGCGACGTTTAATACAGTCTCGGTAAGTCTTGGTTGTCTTCTTTAAGTTCTTTAGTGTGTCGTTTATCAATGTCTTATGTAGATACTGTGGCTTATACAATAAGCGTAGAAGTCACTCAGGTAAAATTAGTAGGTACTACTGGTACACTTATGTAGCTTGGAAAGTTGACCCAAAAGTATACAAACAAAGGGTGCCCCTATACGTTTAGCAATTCACACAGCACGGTGTGTGGTCATACATAACGAACAAGTCGCCAAGCATTCGCCATGGTTTACTTTAACCTTTTGTGAATACCATAGTAACTTTTCCCTGCAGTTTTCGTTGCCAACTTGTAGAGCTCGAAGGGTTCCGCACCATTATCTATAAAAACAGTAAATAAATATTATGTCTGTTGTATGGGAAACCCCTTTTTTTCTGGATGGGAAATCATCAAATGACTTCTCCTGCTCTGGGTGGAGCAGATGGGAATGTTAGACTTTTACTGACTAAAACCCAGCGGTGATCCTTCTTCCCTTTTCCCTTCCCCTTCCCTTTCCCTTTACGTTCCAGGGCCGCGGTGACTCTTTCGAAAAAAATCCGCAACTCTAACAGGCACTGGCCCTATCCCCGTCTTCTGGTATGGGATCCCCCTTAAATGTTTATTTCATTCAGTTTTTTTAGTATTTGTGTTATAGAGGCAATAGAATAGTTCAACTGTCTAACTATCACGATTCATAAGCTACAGCTTGGTGACAAACGGACTGAAGGACGTCTGTCCTGGACAAATAGCGGAGTCTTAGTACCTAATAGGGTCCCGTTTTGCCTTTTTGCTAACCCTAAAAATCAAAGAGGGTAATTGTTTGCAATTCTAAGTTTCAAACGTATAAAACCTGGGTCCAAGGCGGGCTCGAAGCGTGCTCTTTTGTCGTACTTGAGATCACTGTGTGCAAGTAGAGGGCACTTGTATGTGTAGCAATTTCCTTATTTTTCTACCAAACTCATTTTTCTGTGTTTCTGTTTCCTTTAAAATATGTGTTTTCTTTTGGCATGTGTTCTTATGTGTAATCTATTATTATTAAATTTACAAATTCAAGACACTCTTAGCGGTGTGACTAGTGTGTCATCATTATCAATGTATCAAACACTAGCAGCGCGCTGCGGTTTTACCCGCGTAGTTCCCGTGGGAATATGGGGATAAAATATAACCTACTTACTCAAGGTGAATAGCTTTTTAATGGTGAAAGAATTTTTGAAATCGGTCCAGTAGTTTTTGAGTTTATTCGTTACATACAAAAATACAAATCCTTCCTCTTTATAATATTAGTAAGTATAGATTGTATAAGTGAAAACAATTCTGGGTTTTTTTAAAGGGGAATGGATACACAGACTGGTTGGTTTATCTTCAAAATAAAACCAAAATTACCAAGTTCTTTGATGATTTTATATGTGGTTTAGAAAAACTTTCTAGGAATGTCAAAATTTCGAGAGGCTGGTGAAATTCAATTTTTTTTTTTTCTTAACATTTCTCAACAATTTTGTAAGTACTAATAAAATACCAGGTTTACCACAATTTAAGCACATGCTTACGATAGAAAGTGGTTTGGTAACATCAGTAACATTAACTTGTGGGTGGGTTTCATGGAATCGTACTTGTTAGATCATTTTATTCAATTCGTGGAGAAAATGTTACGTTCATATTTCTTTAAGATTTGTTCCATATAACGTAGTTATGTTTTATATTAAAGTGGAATATTCTATGAACGGATTGTTTAGGACTTACAGATATATATTTCTATACAATTTCTAGCAGATAACTCTAGTAAGTATATTTAAAACCTATTTGAATTTGTTATGCAACCAGAAAATATGAGTTTAGTAGTTCTCCGAAAATAAATGCTTTTATCATCAAAAGAAAATATTTTACATTTGCTATTCACTTCCTATGATAGTCATCGTCACATGAAATCAACCCAAAAACGGAAACTAAAACTTCTTCATCAAAAATCAACTATTTCAGCTATCAAGTATTCGGTTTCGGGTTCCGGGCTTGCGCCGCGCCAACGAATCGCAAACTTGCAAAGTAAACTGTGCAGCGAATAAAACAAACAGAATTATTTCTCTTTTTTAACTCCGGTCAAAAACCTTCACTGGGTAGGCAATTACGTCCTCAAATGTTCATATAATATTATCTTAGGACTATATTAATTAAACTTTTAAATGGGTTAACCTCCTAACAGAGTTAGTGCGTATCTACATGCCATTAACATTTAATAATTACTTGTTCAATTAACATACTATGTGAATAAAATATTCATTGTTCAATGTTTTGTTTTTATTATAAACATAAGGTTGATTGGCTTTATAGTAATTATGATGAATGCCTTTCCCTGTTTGGAATTATCTTCAGCTTCTTTGGATAGACGCTGAGAGATCGACGCCGTTTAAGATGTTCGAGGAATACCTCGAACCTTTTAGAATAGATAGCAGGCTCAGTATCTGGTTCAGACACATCATCCATCATCCTCCGCTCAAATTCGCCAAAGCTTAGCTGAGAGTAGCTCATTTCTTGTGCCAATCCCCACGTTCCTGTGCCAGCGAGGTCTGCGGTGTCGCGACTTCCCCGTCAATCATAATCAGCCTTTTAACGTTCCCACTGCTGGGACACAGGCCTCCTCTCTAGGAGAGGGAATGGGCCGTAATCCACCACGCGGGCCCAGTGCGGGTTGGTGAATGTCACATGTCTTCGAATTTTTGGTTCTAGGACATGCCGGTTTCCTCACGATGTTTTCCTTCACCGTTTTGAGAGCAGTGATAAAATTAATTACACAAAGTAATGCGCCTGGCTGGGTTTGAACCCGAGACCTGCACTTCGTAAGTCGGGACCGTTACCACTCGGCCACCACTGCTCTTCCCGTTAATGTCCGACCCAAACCTTGCTCGAGCCAACCCGCGCCGCTGAGCTTGTTGTCTTAAATTTGCCCCTAAATAGTAATCTTTGTTCGATCCAGCCCTAGCTGCTCCCCCTGTAGCAATGCCTTAAGCTGAGTGTCGTACCCCCCAGGGGGTGCCCTTAGCGTGTAGTCGCTTAGGAAGCTTTTTATAAGCTCCTACTGGAGGGTTTAAAATTTATATCAAGGCCGCCACAGCCAAGTTCGGTTAAGCAGTCGACAACCTCCTAGGTTGAACTGCGAGACACCACTCATAAAAAATCCTGTCCATTACCACTTACACCTAACGATTCGCAGACATCCAGTACAATCCCCGAACACATCTGAAAAACAGGATTCCTAGCAAAAAATAAACATTTATAGTTTATTCGTTACGGGAGCTATAAATGTCTATCTGTTCTGAGCCATCATAAACTTTGTAGAAACCACATCAAAGTTAGTTTAATTGTAGTGAAGAAAAACGCAGTGAGTACACGAATTCTTTTATTTGTTTGTAGAAGCTACTATTTATATGAGTCTGTCATCTTTTTACTGGGCGCCGTGTTACATGAAATTAAAACTCTTTGAAGCTCTAACCATAATATGGAAATTGCTACTCGTACTGAAGTGGCCATTGATTCAAACTATTACTCATCTGTTTTAATTGCTATTCAGGTCATTTTAAATGCGTTCTCCGGTGCATTATAGGCGCGGGTTTGCAAACGGCGAGCTATGGGGTGCTCGCCATCCAATAGCATCCAGGCTCGGGTGGACGGCGTCTCATGTTCCGCGCCTCAAAGAGCTGTCAGCAAAGAAGACTGGGTCCCGTAAGGTCAGGGCTGTGGAATTTGAATTTTGTAAGTTCGAAAGAGTTACCACGGCCCTGGAACGCAAAGAACACTAGAAGGATCACAGGTGCGTTTTAGTCAGTAAGAGTCTGACACTACCTACCACTCCGCCTAAAGAGTCATTTGATGATTTCCCATCCGGAAAAAAATGAAACGTAGTAAACTAACAATGTTGTCATCACTGGTAGAATCTAGATGGAGCTGGCACTGGAACGTAGGGATTCGCACAAAAGAAGAGATTTTTTGTTTTAGGGTTTTAACTATTTTAAACGATATTGGCAATTTAAATTTAAAATGTTGTAAATGACATACAACCACTGTTCGATTTTCAACTGTCGGCTCTACACGGAGCGTTGAAAATGCTAAAGTGAACCGTCTTAAAGACAATTTTGATAAGTCTATGCGCCTGGTTTTTTTTTTTCACTGAAAATAATGGCTGTGCTCCATAAAACTTCAAAAATCGGTCACCATAGCCCACAATTTCGCCAACACAACCAAAATGAGAATTCAATGTTTCCAGTGAGCGAGAAATAGGTAAACAACACTTATTTATTTAAGAAAAAAGCTATTTTAGTATGAGAGCAATAATACTTCGCTTCGTTCATAACGTTAACATGAATGGACGTTTCGTCGCATCTGTTTATTTTGTTCGATTGCCGACAAAAGTATCCTATTATCGTTATTCGCTGGGCTGGCTACTTCGCATTCATTCGTAAAAACAAGAGGCAGTCGGCACTAATTGATACTGTCACAGCATTAACTCAATGCCGACAAAATATAAACGCTGCCGATTAAAACGAGCCGAAATATTTTCGTTTAACGATGATAATTTCAACAGATTTAATTACGACTTTTTGTCATTTGTTTTGCTTAACGAGACAGCTATGATTGCATTTTGGCAGCACGATTAAGAATAGACCACATTGTGGTCTCTCTGATTATATCTATAGATGATATATGCATTAGTTATGTAAAATGGGACGGCCTCGGGCTGCGCGGTGCGATGATCTTCTTAGAGTGGCTCGTAGTAGCTTCTAGTGAGTTGCCGAGAATCTAGATGAACGGCGTGCGATGGGAGAGGCCTATGTCTAGCTGGGGACAGCCAGAAACTGGTGATTATAGCAATATCAGGTAGTCGTGGCATTATTTTGTCGTACGTATCTCTTGCTGAATCAAACTTTCTATTTATAAGTGTTATAAATGTGAAGGTTTCACGCAAAACTGGCTACTGAATGGATTTGGATGAAAGTTGGCACACATGTTGTTTATAACCTGCACTAGCATAGTTTCAACATAGTGACCCTATTTGAAGTCTACACAGCACGAACTATTGTCGTAAATGTACGTTCCTAAATATCAAGCTGTCATGAATTCATGATGATATATGATATAATCAATACACAGCAACTGTGTACAAACTACAACCAAGCTACAACCATACTTCTTCCATCCGTTATTTCAGTCGATAGCTGCTGAAAGTTAGTTTTTAAATGAGGTGCGCAAAGTTTCCTTACGAGAACAATCCACGTATATATTGCATCTCCAATATACCTACATATAACGAACACTGAAATATCGAGTTACACTAACATAAATATTTTGTTAGTACAAGTTGCCACTCAATATTCTGTATTCTATCTAGAATTGTTAAATTGCCTTGTCAGTGCCAGTATGTTTCTGCAAAAGGAATACTTGCTTACTAAAGTTGAAATGTTTTGAATAATGGACCACAAGAAAATGTTAGGCACGCATACATATTTTATGTAAAAAATACTTTAGGTAAATTGTTTTTTTTTTTGGTTGTTTGATTTTATTTCTTACTTATAACAACAACAAAAAAAAAGATAAAATACACGAGTATCGTAATATCTTCTAAAGGTTTAAGGTTAAGTGTAAAACATATTTGCTCATACATATGTGTGCACATCACATGTTGAAAATAATTACGTGTTTTTGTCTTGCATTCGCCAAAGTATGTGAGGGCCTTTTTATAGATGAGGAAATCATCAAATGACTTTTTCCGCTCTGGGAGGAGCGGAAGGGCTGACTTAAAAAAAACTTTTTACAAAAAATAAAACCGACCTCTAAACAAAAAAACCTAAAAGTATAAAATAACTTTAATTTCGGAACTCGGTGTTTTTGGTTGCTTTTTTGTTGTTGAACACACCGACTTCCGAAATTAAAGTTATTTTATACTTTTAGGTTTTTTTGTTTAGAAGTCGGTTTTATTTTTTGTAAAAAGTTTTTTTTTATTTTTCACTTTTTAGTGGTACCTACACCCCCTCCCCTCCCCCACCTAAACGAACCAATCACATTGGTGTTAAAAAAACGTACTGCTCCTTTGCAGAGTAAACTAAGAGGTCGTCAATGTAGACAATGTAGATATTTTTTTCAGATTTTTGTTGATTTTTCGAAAACCGCTTAGTTGATTTCGATAAAATTTCATGGGACCATTTGGGAAGTATACCCATTCCAACAAAAAAAGAATTTTTCAAATCGGTTGACAAGCGACGGAGTTATGCGCGAACAAACAATAAAAAAAATAAAATAAAAAAAAACATACAAACATCCGAATTGAGAACCTCCTCCTTTTTTAGAAGTCGGTTAAAAATGGGAAGAGGCCAGACTGATGGGATGACCATAATGCCTTGGAAGGTGGGTAGGCCTTTGGTGTGGGATGCAACATGTGTCGATACCCTTGCGCCATCCCATCTTCTTAGCACGGCGGGTTGTGCTAGGGCGGCTGCAGCAGGTGCAGAAAATCTCAAACGGCGCAAATATAACAATCTTATTATGAACACCATACAAGTTTCAGAAAATATAGACAAAGAAAACATTACATAGGGTAGGGTTTTAAATATTATGTGCGTAAAGAGTATTACAGCTACCGCAAAATTTTACGTTACGTTAGTATACGTCAAAAACATTCATGCTGAGCCCTCTGTTAATCGTAGCTTTATATTATTGTTTTATTCGTACCTTCGCAAAAATACTACAGGATAACAGAAAAGTCAGTTTTAGCTAAGCCTGATATACATATAACAGTGTTGACTGGTTTATTTGTAAAGCTATTTGCATGCTCAGTTCAGTTTCGGCCTGAAGCACACAAACGACCGATTAATAAAATGCTCACATCCACGATATATTTTAATACAATGCCATATTTGATACAAATATCGGTACACATTGTTTACAATTCATTTTGTTGTTTTACATATTTACCTTCAAACATATGTACTTAATATTTGGTCTCATGGACTTTTGCTTACCATCTACCTACATAAATATATCACTTAACATATTATATTATCTAAACATAAATGTAATAAAATCGTAGATTCGCCGTGTCTGTACATTGAGCATTTTTGCATAAAAAATGCTGAAAAACGTTAGAAAAAGGACAAGGAAGACAAAAATACGATTTCTGAAATTTTTGTCTATTTGTCTGTTTATCTGTTCTAAGTTTAGTACCTAAGAAACTTCTTAGCGTGCTAATCGTCGCGCTGACTGAGACGAATTACGTAAAAAGTACAAAACCAACATAAATTTGTTTTATACATAAGAAATAATAGTATATAAGTCTACAAACATCACGCTATGACCAATAGGAGCGGAAAATCAATGAAAATTGTTGCAAAAAAGGTTGTTTTCTCTCTTATGTGACGCAGACGGAGTTGCGCGGGTCAGCTTGTATTTAATATTTACCTCCATACTCTAGAGTGTTGGATTGAGTAGAAAGATCTCTTTACATAATAGTGCCTAATTTATTTATTTGATTTGCGAACCATGCGTGATAACAATAGGATAGCTATTTTCAGCAGGAACCTGACTTTTAGTGGCTGACGAAAATGAAAATGAATACATATCATAAGTTACATGTGAGACCGACTCACATGTAATACTAGACATATATTGTATTTAACTAGCTTATCACAGCGAAATAAACCTGCGCTTATTAATATTTCAAACTTCAATTTACATACATTTTAAGAATATTTATCCAAGTCTCTCCGCTCCCAGAATATGATATTGACATTCGTTATTTTGTGTGCTTAACAATAGATTGCGATTTGTTCGGCAATAGGTCCTCCGCCCTGTGAACGACATCCGATGTCAATATTTATAGTTCACTTGACTCTAGGTTCCATATTTTCTTCATTACTTATGCATAGAACACAGATTGGCTAGAGTGAAGCAGTGTCATCAATATTCAGCCAGCGAGTGCAAGTAGGCCGCTGTTACGTCAACCTTTTGATATCTTTATAATTGCTTCGCCAACTTTGTGGGATATTGTGTGAATTGCAAATTGCGATTGCCCTTTGTAACCATATGAAACTCTACGGGGAAAGTTTATTTCTAGACTTTTCGTGCGGAAATCGGTCGGCGGTGCGGCTCCCGCGTATTATTGTAAAACTATGCCCGGCTGCCGTATTCAAATCGTTGTAAATGCTTTCATAAAGTAGATATCGTTTTACATTATTTATTAACCCTCATATTTTGATTGAACGATCGGATTGATTACACCCAACAACAAGTTTCCGATAAAATATTTTCAGCTGAATAAAAATAACATTTTCGTTATCCATGCGAAATCTGGGTTCTTACTATGGCTCCCGTTTTATGTACTCGTTCAATATTCATAACTGAAACAAACCTTTTACTGTAACTTTCCACATTTTCAACAATCACGTATTATGAGGAAAAACATACTTATGTGCTCGGAGGAGTACCGACTTACCGAGTACCGACTCGACTACCGAGTTATATCTGTAATAGAATCACATCTAATAAGAACTCTTGATGTGGGTTCGATGTCTATCGAGTGTCTGCTCTTATTAGCATAGTAATTTGCATCCGATGATACGGGTTGATTACGAAATACACATCTTATGAACGAAAGCATTTTTAATAAAGCCGTTTCTTTGTATCTGATAATTTAATCTTACCTAATTTTAGGAAAACAATATTAGATAAGTACCTACTATTTTTTTCATGTTAAACCAAAATGAAAATGGAAATTCATTCATTTTATTTCTGGGAGGAATTCAATAGACATGGAAATTCATCCATTATACTTTATGCAAAATAACAAATACGACTCTATATTCACAAATGCGAATGTTATATCTGAATATTGAATTTATACGAAAGCGCAGTAAACGGTCATGTTTCACTGGTTACATTTTTAATAAGCTTGATAATGAGCGGCTAATGACAGCAATGCAGCCGAACCACACAATAATATTGTACTTATTTGCATTTCATTCATCTCACTGATGAGACAGGACTAGGAACATGATAATCCAGGTACTATTCCATTCGTAATATTGCAGTTATTTCATCACAAACACCCATTGATTGATGGCAGGCCTTTTAGTGAACGGGATGATATTTATGAGGGCATTTCAAGTATCCTTCCCCCATTCCACAGATTAGTGACAGAGATAGGCGACCTACTTGGAGTAGACAAGGATAAGGTAACGTGTTACCTATACATATATAGGTGACACGTTAGCGTATGGTACGAGTATATTATATTATACTTGTCTTAAATATATTATTTGTACTGTGGACAGTAGTAATTGGGGTGCAGATTTAAAAATGTTGTCATGTGAAAGTAATCTTAATCAATACTTGGTCTTCGTTCTGTAACTTTCCCTTTTATAAATAAACTTCAGCACACGCGTAATTTCTATTCCCGTGGGAACACGGGTATAAAGTATAGTTTGTGTCACCCGGGGATAGTGTAGCTTCCCAACAGTGAAAGATTCAGTAGTTTCGAAGCCTATTCAATACAAATAAACAATCAAATCTTTTCTCTATATAATATAATTAGTAGTATAGATAATAGTAGGACATACATATACAGAATCAGCTGTTCCCTACATTTTGATTCGTTATACGAACATAAATGTAAGGAACAGCTGATATTTTTTTTTTGCGATTTCAGGTTTAATCCAATAGTAAAAGTTGTTCATAATTATGAGTATAATGACCTTACAAATAACCCTGTATTATACAGGGTTATTTGCAAAAGACCATCAAGGTCATTCAGGTCAGATTTCAGGATTGGTCCCATAGTAAAAGTTGTTCATAGTGATGAGTACAATGACCCCTTAAGGGGTTGTTGGTGTTTTACAAATAACCCTATATGTAAGCTCTAAATCGAGGAGTTCGTGGCTAAATAATAACAGCCGCACTCGATCTTCAAGGTTCGTTCCGTAACGCTTGCTGCGGTTGTTCAAAGGATGTGTGACAAAATGTTACGTTCCGAGACTCTTGTGACTCCGTGTTTCAGTAACCACTTCAGCTGTTCGTCCCAGCCGCTGTCATATGTAGAATTATAGTCGATACGGATAGTTAGAACCCAGGA
Source organism: Hecatera dysodea (assembly GCA_905332915.2). NCBI lineage: Eukaryota > Metazoa > Arthropoda > Insecta > Lepidoptera > Noctuidae > Hecatera > Hecatera dysodea. The sequence continues at coordinate 15,654,110 of HG995294.1, forward strand.
AATCTAACCGAAAAGTCTTGCCAAGGGGTAAAGTACCAGTGAACCCAGTTACTGGGGTTTGGGAAGTTAAATAGGCGAGTTAAATAGGGAAAATCCTGTCATAGTTAGAAAAGGCTAGGCAGATTAATTGATAGAGCTCTTACTTATTTTACAAAACTATATAGTTCTCGTCTGGCATTTACATACGGCAAATTCCACCTGCCAACCAAAAATTTCCAAAGAAAAACTCATAGACAAAGTCTGGAGGTTATTTAGCGTGTACCCTCTGACGGTTTTTGTCTGCGTCTGCGGACTAATTAGACGCTCCCATATGCCACTTAAAGATTTATTATTAGTACACACAAAATGAATGGTTTGTTTTTACATAAAATGGAAATCACTGTTCGTCTGTCTACCATGCATATTTACGTAACAATCTTACTACCAGGATAACTTTTAATTAATTTAATTAAAACTTCCCATCGCTGTTGTTAAGAACAAAAATGATAAAAAGAAAAATATTTCTTCATTTGTTGTATTATATTTCGTGTATTCAAATGATTCGGTCTTTGTGTAGCTATTAGAGTAACATTTACTTAAATCAATATTTATGTAGAAGACTTCGGCGTTTTGATTAGGAGAGAAAAGAATTTGTTTTGGCTGAATAAAAAATGATGTAGATAAAGGAAGAATGAAAATCTATCAAATAAAACATAATCGAATATGGTGTTGGTACCCAGTGTTGTTCGTTATTAGAAAAATAACAGAATAAATTAAAAGTGAATACATTTTTAGTTAATTTTAGCAAATCTGAACATGTCTAGAGTAATTAATTTTAAATATTATGAGGAAATGTGAGTAGACTCCTAACTCTTCCTTCGAATGATGTGTTAGTGGTTGGTCTATCAAATAAATTAATATAAACCACGGGTTTGCAGTTCTCATATATATATATATATATATATGTGTGTAATTAATAATTAAGTTTGTATTAGGTTCAGAAATTAATGATACAATACATAATTATTATGAATGAAATTGATGTCACAAAAATATTTTATTTGTTATTGACTAAAAACGTTTGTTCTCAAATCGAAACAATTGTTTTCAATATTAATTGATTTGATTGTTTCGTGTTCATATTCCAATCAGTAGCAATTATATTCAGATTTATTATTAAGCGCAAATCGGTATTGTTTTGTCTGTCAGTCCTGTTTTAGTGATGACACAAAGTAATTATGAGTTTAAAACATTCTAAATGCATGTCTAGACATATTATACGTCTTTTAATATTAAGGTTGAGTTGACTAAGCACTTAATTTTTTTTTTAATATGAATACTTCATATGAATATAATAAATAAATAAATACCTACTTATTTGTAAATGTATGATGAAGATTATGTATCTATCTAACTTCTAACTTCCAATAAAAAATGAAATAAAACTACGACGATAATCGTTTTTCCAAAATTGACATAAGTAATGTATTTTCATAAATTTAGCTTTATGTCAACTTCATCAAATTACCTACTCTTATCTGTCAGTTCATCTTGAGAACTTGGGAATCAATTATTTGCATTCACTTGAATCCTGAATGGCTCTCCCTTTTATTGTGACAGACCGGTGAATAATTAATAAAATTCGAGGAAACGAACGGTAGGGATTTTATTGATGGCCATTACGATTTGTGTTACGTTGATTTATGTAGCTCTAAGATGATAAATAATATAAATTAGGTATTGTACTGTCTTCCGGCCCTGGTTCAAGCCATGGTCCGGAGCGAGGAGGCATGGGAAGCGGTCGCCTCCTTCTGCGAAGCAGTAATGCTAGCAAAGGAGGAGGCAGAACGCGTGCGAGAGAGGGAAACCTCACGCCCCAGCCGCCGCAACAAAAGAAGACGCCCCGGGCATCGGGAAACACAGGGCGATTCCCGGCCACCGTAGGCGCGGGCCTGCCCCATAGGGTCAGTGCCTGCTAGGGTTGCGGAATTTGTTCGCAAGAGTCACCGCGGCCCTGGAACGCAAAGGGCACAAGAAGGATCACGGGTGGGTTTTAGTCAGTAAGAGTCTGACACTCCCTTCCGCTCCGCCCAGAGCGGGAGAAGTCCTTTGATGATTTCCCATCCAGAAAAAAAGGGCCATAAACCGAACTGTAACACACACGTGCATAATAATATAACACACTAGTGCATAATTTGATTATCCCTACAAAGTTAAGTCAGTAGCCAACTGCATTTTTTTCTAACAACGAAGAGGTGAGGGATGTGTCCCCTAATTACGACGAGAATATGAAACATAGTCTGTAAATCTTGCTCTTTTTAAAGATTCAAAAAATGTAAAATGATTAGCCCATCATTTTCAATTTTTATTTATCCTAGACGTATTGAAACCATTTCGTATAGTTACCCTGTCTACGGCTGATACCGGGCTCACAAGTCTCGTAGGTTTCCGATTTGCAGTTCTGGACACACAAAACCGGACTGCAATTTTCTAATGGAAACATTCAATGACACTTTTCCTGAATTGGAAATCGATCCTGTTGTATCGATTGAGATGGAATCGGTCGGTCAGCAGGAGGTTTTGATCGTGCATATGTATCTAATTGGGGCCGGGACACGGTGACATTCTATCAACGATAACTGTTATCAAAAGTCTAAAATGCTTGGTTAAAACTACTAGTGAGTCTAAAACTACTGATGTTACACACAGCCTGTCGGTCACATTTTGGGGAGTTTGCGTCGGAATTGCAATATTTAACTAAGTATCATCGGGCTGCAAGACGTACGGACATGCGCCCCTTGTACGTGTTGGAAATTCCATGCATAGCTACGCACAAAACGTTTTGTAAATACTTCAATTGTGCGTAAAACTAAAAGGTGGAAAATCCCTGCACGATACACTACTACACGACAATAGTGAATGGGTTTCTACTACGCAAACGTGCTCCATCGTCGAACCACAGTGTCGTTTACCAACAGGTGAGACAGTGCTCAATCGGCCTATCAACAATAATAAAATTTAAAACCGTTCGCATTTCAAGTTTTCATTTAAAAAATGGTATTGCAGACAACGGACCCAATTATGGGGCAAAAATAACTTAGGAATGTCTCAAGTCCATCCGTGTTTTTGTGATCCTTCTAAATATAAACGATGTTTAATGGTTCATGCGTATTCCTGCTAGAGTTGCGGAATTTGTACGAAAGAGTCACCGCAGCCCTGGAACGTAAAGGGCACAAGAAGGATCAAAGGTGGGTTTTAGTCAGTAAGAGTCTGACATTCCCTTCCGCTCCGCCCAGAGCGGGAAAAGTCATTTGATGATTTCCCATACAGAAAAAAAAGTCTACTTAGTCTAGTGTTAAATTAACTTATTCTTCAAAGGTCTGCAAGTGTCGAAAACCAAAGAGTTACCAATAAGCAAGCAGTAAAGTTCATTGTTGGCCTCGTTTCATAACTCCTGGACCCTTGAGATATAATCTTGTTTACAAATGGCGGCAAAGATCCGCACAGTACAGACATGGGCCATAATATGTTAATTTGGCCCACAACTGCTGCCAAGTCGACCCTATATCGAATATTTTGCTTTCACTGTATAATTTAACAAAATTAAACTTCTAACCTAATTTAAATTATAACAGTAGATGTTATGAATGGTAACATTTTCTCGTTTTATTGTTTCTTTTGACTTTTCTTTTTTTTAAGTCTTTATTTCTTTCTATAGAAATAAATACAAGGCACTTACGAGTACGTCTTATATTTATTTATTGATCGCTCTATGAATATTCCGTACTTATCTATGAGTACCAATCTGTTATCTTCACGGTGTGATTCCAGTATAAGGGGTGAACCGTGAGCACGTGTCAAGGTCATTGAACCCTCACTAACGCTCGAACTTAAAAAAACCCAGCTTTAATACATATTCTATGATTTCTCATTTTGAACGCTCCATTTAACTTTAAGAGGGCATTCATTTTTGGTGTCTTGTTTTTTGAAGAGCATAAAGACATTCACGTGTACGCACCCCATCACCTTCAGCGTACCAGCGTGAAGTTACGTTATAATCTCGTGTAAACAAAAACTAAACATGCGATTTCAGCAATCCCGGTCCAATTGCTATCATTCATTGATGAGTTCCGTTACCTATCTCTGAAGTTCTTGATCAGATCTTCACCAAATTGAAATAGGCTCCCTCCGAGAAAATACCTAAATCGCTTCAAGTAGGTACCGCAAAAATTGGAAGAGTTCCCTCGTTTTCTCCAGGACCCCATGATCAGAGGGGTCCCACAGTAATCAGGTCTCCTGACCTGATGATCATGTAATCACATGGGAAGTTTCAAACAATGTCCATAAAATTAAGGGCCAACCTTGCCCACATGAGATGATGGGTACCAGGCACTAATTAGAACTGCGTTAGAAACTTTATGAATAACATCATGTATGCCTATAAAATGTGTGGGTTGCTCTTGATTTCCCTACAATCAGCCAACTCAGAAAGTTGGTGACAGTGGGACCAACTCAGGAGCAGGCTTCCGAATGAAAAAAAGAATTGAAAAAATCGGTCTACAATTGACGGAAAAATCGGTGAACAAACGAAAAAAACATGCAGTGAAACACAGAACTTCCTCTTTTTTTAAGTCGTTTAAAAATAACTCACGGCTCCTGTGGAGATCACGGAAGCGAATTAGCGAAGGTACTATATAAGTTAGTATTTTATAGATTCACACATTCAGCTTCAGCCCGCGACTTCGTCCGCGTGGAATAGTTACTTTACCCCCGATTTTGAAACTCTCAGCCCAATCGATTTAAAATTGATAAAGTTTCATACAAACGTTGAACCCCTATTTTATCCCCTTGGGGGTAGAATTAATTAAAATCCTTTCTTAGCGGATGCCTACGTCATAACATCTACCTGCATGCCAAATTTCAGCCCGATCCGTTCAGTGTTTTGTGCTGTGCATTGATAGATCACTATGTGTGTGTGAAATATGTACAACTTATTATATACTATACCTATAACTACGTATAACTAATTAATAAAATAACTACTAATTAATAAAAGTATCTAAGCTTTTACCTATAATAAATTTTAATACTAAAAACAGAACATAAATTAGCCAAAACTAACCTATCGGTATCTAAAAATCTATGCTCCTACTTCTACTACTACATCACCTAAAAAGAAATAAAGAAAACAAAGCCAAAGATTTATTTTTCAACATTCGATATCGCTGATAGAATATCGCAAATGCAAATGTCTTACTAGGGGCCATATTATGTCTGATAATGTTTCCATTTTTAAAATGTAGTACATATGTATGTGTGTTAATAGATAATAAATTAATGTAGTTAGGTCTATTACCGTCATTGCCCTGCCAAAACGTAACAGGTTACACAATATTTTATTGTAAATAGCTTTATGGGAATGTTATTGCCCATGAAACTTTAATATAAGCCGTTACCATCTTGTTACGACCACCATAATCGCAGTATAACACTTGGACCAGTTTTCGTGACGTCAGTCGGTCCGTCTTTCATCTACCTAGGACAAAAGGCACTGATCGATTTAAACATTATCAATTCGATTCGCTTGCTCCTCTGATAAGCGATTGTGAATAGGTATGATAGGTACTTCTGGATCAGGCTTTGGTGATTCCTGTTTAGTCTATCTTGCTTGTTATCAGCTTGTTATTCTACTTCTAATAAGTGCAGTATAAGACGGGGCTCCATAGTGTCAGTGCCTGCTAGGGCTGCGGAATTTGTTCGAAAGAGTCACCGCGGCCCTGGAACATAAAGGGCACAAGATGGATCACGGGTGGGTTTTAGAGTAAGAGTCTGATACTCCCTTCCGCTCCGCCCAGAATGGGAGAAGTTTTCATTTAATTATGTGATGATTTCACACCAAGAAAAAAAAGTGCAGTATTCTATTACTCCTTTGTCAGGTGTCTGGAAGGCGCAAGTGCTCGCTTTGTTGATAGAGTTTCCAATAGGACATTTTCTGAAGCTTGGCAGTTGGATAGTTAGCTGTTTGCTCGCCCCCTTTTACATGTGACTTGCACACCTTCCAGGAAAACAGATATGATCTGTGTGGTATATTTGCCAGATTGCTGGAGTGGAAATTGATAGGTAGTCTAAGCGGTCTGTGCGGTATGTTTATTTTCATGAAATGTCACAAGCACTTGAACGTCTACAGTCACAATAAAAACAAACTAAAACAATTGAGTGACTCGCTCTCTCAGCTATTCATTCACAAAGTTAGATTATTATGGAAAAGAATGGTGTAACTCTATATGTACATACTTTAGTAGTATGTGAAGATGGCAAAATTATTTGAAGTGAGAGAAATGGATTTGAAGTTTTTGTCCAAAAGTTAATCTCAGATAGCTCAACAAAGCCCCTCTACCAGATAAAACATCAGCTTCCATTCTTAAAAACGGAAGTGTGAAATAAAACATAAAATAAAGTTGTCATCGTCAGTGTGGCGGAACACATTACACTAGAATTCATGGGCGGTGAACCAGCAAACTGTTACTGTTACTCTGCGCTCTCCTGGGATCATTACACATTACATCGCCGCGGTCACTAAGCTGCACTAAACGGCGCTAATGCATCACGAACTAGTAGACCAGCGCCGGTGTAATTATCTCTCTGGTAATTTGCGAGAGAGTTAAACAATTAAAGACACTATATAATAGGAAATTAGGGTTTAGATATAACCAAAACTCTGTGATTGTCCTAGTCTGTAATCGGGCCCATATAGGACTATCTCTCGACATTGGAACGCACAATAATTATCGCGGTCTTACAATGTGGAACTTCAGCTTGATGTCCATGTTTGTATTAGATGAATAAAAACATGGAATAGCGTGACATTGACTTACCAAATGGAACGTTAATCAATAAATGCAACTTTCTATCTGTTAAGTCCTGATTTCAAGTGCAAAAGCAATTATTAGCAAATTGCTAAAACTAAAATGATTTAATATCATCGCATAAACTTTACATCAGATAAATACTTTAACGTTTTGAGAATTGGTCTTCTGAAAAACGGTGATCAGAGGAAACTTTATATTAATTATATTCTCAAGCAAAATGACGGAAAGGAATGGGTAACTAATTTAGTGTTAATAGAAATTAGCGACAAAAGTAAATATATTTAAAAAAACGGTTCATAGTTATGTTGGACAAATGTTACATATCCTCTTTAATAACGAATCTAACCAGAATTCTGACGTCCCTATTAACCACTTATGTATATACATGTAGTTTCCGTTTCCGATGTTTAGTTATACCGTACAATTAATTATTACGTAAATATAACATAGAATACCTTCAGAACCCAGTAAATGTTGCTTCAGTTAAGTACACAAAATAAATTGACACAACTTGTTGATTTTGAGTGTGTATAAATTGTGCAGTCCAAACTGAGAAATGGGAATTAAATAATTGTGAAAAAACATTATTCATGATTTTTTATATGAAAAATACCGAACTAACAAGTTTTTTGTATTAATACGCTTTCACGACTAAATTACTTATGAATCAGTTTAGAGGACAGTCATACGATATTTTTGCTACAAAAAAACGGGACGGTTGTTTTGAATTGTTCTTTAAACTGAAATGAAAAGATTATATTTATTATATATTTATAAGATTATTTATTATCTATTTTGTTTTTGATTTTTTTTTTATTATTTGTTTTTTATTTCATTCATTTTTTGCAAACTTTAGACAGTGACAGTAGGTACATATATGTATGTAGTCTAATTTTCATGAAAACATTTTTTTTTATAATTCATTCACCATGGCTCCCCCTTTAATTATTTACTGTACCGTATTATATATATTTTCCGGGACAACACAACGCTTCTAACGATACCACATACATTGATATCAGTTAAGCCATTAAGAAGTTATGGTGGAATAAAGAAACTCACAAATATATGAAACCTTTTTTTTTCTGGATGGGAAATCATCAAATAACTTCTCCCGCTCTGAGCGGAGCGGAAGGGAGTGTTAGAATCTTACTGAGCAAACCCACCCGTGATCCTTCTTGTGCCCTTTACGTTCCAGGGCCGCAGTGACTCTTTATACAAATTCCGCAACCACATATACGAATACTACCGATAATACATATACGTACCGTGTAAAGGCGACTGTCAAAAATGTACGCAGTTGGCATTGCTGTCGAAATGTCCCGTGATCAATATATTTTGGCATTTCGACAATAGCATTCGCTAATAGAATAAAATTATTAGTCTTTGGGTAGAGCCTCTTATCGACTTGAACCTTTATATCGTCGATTCTGATGATTATGCATACATATGTATGTAATATTAAAAATCGTATTGCTTTATTGTAGTTCGGTTGTTAATACTCAAAAAGTATCATCACTTTATTGCACCTATATTGGGATTTATTTTAGAACTAGCTTCTGCCAGCGACTTCGTCCGCGTGGAATAGTTACTTTACCCCCGCTTTTGAAACTCTCAGCCCGATCGGTTTAAAATTGACAAAGTTTCATACAAACGTTGAACCCCTATTTTATCCCCTTGGGGGTAGAATTAATTAAAATCCTTTCTTAGCGGATGCCTACGTCATAACATCTACCTGCATGCCAAATTTCAGCCCGATCCGTTCAGTGTTTTGTGCTGTGCATTGATAGATCACTATGTGTGTGTGAAATATGTACAACTTATTATATACTATACCTATAACTACGTATAACTAATTAATAAAATAACTACTAATTAATAAAAGTATCTAAGCTTTTACCTATAATAAATTTTAATACTAAAAACAGAACATAAATTAGCCAAAACTAACCTATCGGTATCTAAAAATCTATGCTCCTACTTCTACTACTACATCACCTAAAAAGAAATAAAATTGAAACTATTAATAATTTGTAATTTGAACGAATATTTAAACATTATCAAAATAACTAATAAGTACCTATTTTATAAAATAGCAACAAAAGTTACACAAAAATAATCACAATAACATCTAGCATGATTCAGTATAAATATAAAGCGCGACGGCGCGATGGCTTATTATTGTATTCATGTATAAGTTTGGTGTTTCTATACCGATTTCTATGATTCTTTTTTTGTTGAATAGGTAATAATGTCAACTTTTTGACAGACAGGATGAGTGACAGTATTATAAACGTAAGAGTAAACAAATATAATCAGAAAGCTCCGAACTGCTAAGCTATCGGGAGTTACACGTGTTATTGTGAGTCAACCATAAAAGATAGATATATGTATGCTGTTTCAGGATATTTTTTAGATAATTTTATGTAAAACATTTCCGTAATACATGATTTCTATGTAACTTTAACCATTAAGGCTACACACGCGACGGAAGCTTAAAAAATGGAGTAACTTCTCCCGTTTTCCCAACATTTTCCTTCACTGCTCTGCTCCTATTGATTGTAGCGTGATGAAAAGTATACTATAACCTGCCCAGGAGTATGAAGAATAATTACACCAAGTTTCGTTAAAATCGGTCGAGTAGTTTTTGTTTCTATAAAAAACATACAGACAGACAGACAGACAAAAATTTTACTGATTGCATTTTTGGCACCAGTATCGATCACTAATCACCCCCTGATAGTTATTTTGAAAATATATCCCTTGTACAGAATTGACCTCTCTACAGATTTATTATAGAAAATATATCCCTTGTACAGAATTGACCTCTCTACAGATTTATTATAAGTATAGAAGATAGAATAGAAAACATTTATTCGACACAGATACAACATAACAGCAAAAAATACAAAGTAAAAAAAATAACAATAATCAACACATAACATTTAATAATCAACAACTTGAACTTTGAACTTTGCAAAAATTCCCAACTCCATTTTATTTCTTGGATCGTGTATTGATTATTGTGATCCGTGCCTTTCTAATAATATCATTTAAAAAAAAACATTTTACATAACCGGGTAAACTGAAAAAAAACAAAACGCGTTTATTTAAAATAAAGCTAGGAAAATCAAGTTATTTCTCATTTTTCTTTTTATACATTTCCGCGCTGAGATTTGTCGTTAAAAAAATACGAAATGTCGAAAAATTGATTAGATATGTTTATTTTTTATAACTAGACAAGAATTATACACATTGTAAATTAGTTACATTCTTGCCCGAAAAGCTATCGTAAAAAAAAAACTTATGAATATTAATAACTTGCGTTAACAAATAATATTCAATTATGTTGTTTAGTGAATTGAAATATTTAGTTAAATAATTTTTAAAGAAAGTAGTTAATTTTTACCTTCAAGTACTAAATAAACATATAGAATGCTATAAACGGATAGAATAGTTGCGCGGATTAGATTTTTTTTTTATCTGCATTTATGTATGTAGGTACATAGGTACGTGTAAAACTAATCTCTTCTAAAAATGCTCCAAACAAACATGCCAATTTATATATTCCATCGAGTTATTATGGAAATTAGACGTTTTATTAAAAAAAAGTGTTAACTTTTTGCGGTAGGTAGGTAAATCATCAAATGACTTCTCCCGCTCTGGGCGGAACGGAAGGGAGTGTCAGACTCTTACTGACTAAACCCATCCGTGTTCCTCCTAATGCCCTTTGCGTTGCCGGGTCACGCAATTTTGGCAACTCTATCCGCAAAGTCAGCTTAATTATCGGCGTAATTTGACCGGACTTATAATTAATTAGGTCAACGTGAATATGATTGAAAGTAAATAAACTGATATTCATTCAATTGCATGAGGACCAGTGTTTTATTGGTGTTAGGTATTACGCACTGTCTAAACTACTATTTAGAATAAACATAATGTTTATTACATTGCTTATTGTATGTGGGTTTAATTTAATGTATTTAGCAACCACTAATTATAACTTTCTTTAGATATAATCAGATGGTTATTCATGTACTATATCTGTTTATTATATATTAACTAATATTATAAAGAAGAAAGATTATTTTGTTTGTTTGTTTGTACCGAAGAAACCGCGGGCGCTACTAGTTATATATACTCGTTTCATTATCCTTTATTCATCCACTGTAACATTAAGTGTTAACCTAAAAGTGTCAGGTTATAAATTCGTCAGTAAAGTTGGTATTGAGATGTCAACATACGCTGCATAGCCTACGCTGTAATCAATTCTGGCACCTTTCGCGTTTATAACTCAATCTATACATTTTAGTATTTTAAAAGTCTCCATTCTTCGACTGCCTTCAAAATTGAGATCATTATTATCATGCACCACGGCCTCTCTTTTTGGGACCAAAATTCGAGTTCGTTTATAGATAGAAATTACATTCAGTTTCGTGTGGTCTCCAACCAGTTTACTACGAGTACCGTATGCTCGTATATGATGCCAATCATTTTGGCTTGGTGCTTTTCCATTGTTAAAATCTACTATTTTGATGTTTTTGACGTGGTCTTTTCTTCTACAAAATATGTGATAATAATATTTTATTTATTTTGGTTGGCCTATTTACGAGTTATTTTACAGTTTTTTTTTAATCATTGGCCTGGCTTTGTCCCATCTCTGCTTTGGTTATCTCCAGTCTAAAGAGATGCGGCTAAATATCGATACTTTACAAGGAAACTGCCAACTGTCGATTAGGTATGAACCCTTTTGCCCCAGTCCCGGGACCGACGGTTTAACACCCCCTTGTGGGCATGAAAGGGTCTCGTTAAGTTAAAAATGGCCATCCATCCATTCACTGACCGCGGTAAGATTTGTCTAGCAGATCAATGGATCCATATGTTGTTATTTTGGCATGAATATGTAGATACCCTGTAATTTTCTGGTCAGTCAGGATAAAATGGCTAACAATACCATACTCCAGACAAGGCAACATTCGGTCGTCTGTCGCGAGGTCGTTCTCAATCAATCACACTGGACTATGACTTGACTGAAAACATCTTATCTTAAATAACGTACGTAGCTCGCCCTTGCTAGGTACATGCATCTGTATATTTTACAATTATATATGAATTACTAAAAATCGTAAACTTCCACTTATATACAACAGGTATAACATTCAGAAACACTATCACAAAACTAACACACTCACCAACACAGCACTCATGACATTACACTGATATCTTAGGTAATATACAGTTTTTATTTTATATAAAAATGTTGTAATAGATATAGGCACTATATATAAACGGCACGAAGGAGCCTGGAACTCACGACACAGGGAATACTTGTGTGAGTTTCAGGAAACAAAGCATTGGATGTAATTTCTTAAACAATACAAATTATTCTTATTCATTTTCAATCAAATCAAACCGTGTCGATATATCTTTGGATGACACCTTGTGTCTCTTTTACTAGGATAGGAATACAACAGTCACCCCTATATTCCAAGTCCTCCAATTTGATTCCACCTCGAACAATCAAATTTACAGTTAGAGTTTGTTATTCCTTGACATTAATCGAGGGTTGTTGTCTTTGTCAGGGCAACTAAGTCGAATGGAGGTCCTTCAAATTGATTTCAAATAATATGTGACTGTTACCTTACACGTAACTTATCTTTTACTAATATCATAAAGAGGTAACGTTTGTGAGTTGGTGAGTTTGTCACGTTGTAAGGGGTAATCTCTGGATCAACTGCACTGATTTTAAAAAATATTTCACCAATAGAAAGCTAAGTTATTGAGGAGTGTCATAGGCTATATACTTTGATTATATAATGTCTAGATAGAGCATCAAATGCGCGGAAACGTGTCAAAAAATATCAGCCAACTGTTGGCCTATAAGGTCTTACCCGCCGATTAGTGCCGATCGTGCCGCTTTGGTGTCACCACGTATTACGCGCGCTGAGTAATAAACAAAAAACAGCGATAAAATTACGGTATGTGTTATTAAACTGCGACGGAATTATAAATTAAGGGTAAAAAGTACCAAATACATCACCAATCATCGCTAAGTAACTAGAAAACTACGTATTTATTTATTGTTTTTATAATTACCAAATTACGCCATTTTTTGTCAGTGTTGCCAGTTTCTTTTTTTATTCTCCCAACTTAACATATTTTTTTTGTGGGTATATTCGTTGGTTTATGGTAACGTTTATATAATTTAGTTGACGTAGTTTATTATTCGATTTATAAAAAGGTGGAGTTTTTTTAATTCGTCTATACTTTTACTTTTTTATAATAATATAATTTTGGCGAATAACTTTTTTGTTTATGAGCCAATTTTAATGATTATTTTTGCATTGGGTTCAATAAACCGATTTAAAAAATGCTAAGAGTAATTTTAATAAGATTAATTTATTAAGTCTTTCTTTATAATTATGCTTTTGAAGCCGATGCCAAGTAAAAATTGTTATTAGCTCGGTAAATAATTTACTTGGTACACTCCAATTCAATCTTTATGACGGCTCTGAAGTGCGCTGCTCCCTGCGCAGTACCGCATCCCTCACCCCCGCTGACACTCGAATTTGTTACTGCGCAGCGACTCGCCTCATGTTCCGAGCCGCCATAAAGTTTTAATGCTGTATCGTCTTTTTGTCCTCATTTTGGTAATGATTAATATCTGGTACTGATTAATAGTATTAAATCATAGATTCAATCTATATAAACTGCCTAAAAAAATTATTATTCTAATTTGATTAACTTTTCTGATTTAATACAACATTCACACACACAACTCTAATTAAATTGTATATTTTATTTACTTATTTAAAAAAGAGAAAAACAGACACTACTAAAACTGAATAATACTACATACATACAACTAAACTTATCTTATTTTTTTAAATATGTGATCTATGGGAGAATTCTAGTAGCTGGTATTATTATTCACGCACACAGAGACAAAGACGCATAGTGTAAAACACCGTCCGCACGCACACATGTTTGAAATTGTTGCCTCGTTTTCTTTGCTTTGACAGTAGGGCGACGCTCCATCTAGACATTATATAATCAAAGGCTATATATATGTATATTTTATCCCCGTACTGCCACGGCAACGAGAAAACACGGGTGAAACCGCGGAGCGCTGCTAGTAATACATATTTTAGTAACACTAGAACTAAGAATAAGCATTAAAACACAACTGTCGTCAATGAAATAGGTAAACCAACCCAACAAGTTTCTTCCTGAAGATCGGCGTGAAAATTAACAGTGCGCAAGATGTGAATGGGAACATCCTTTATCTGGTTCAGTTCAGTCGGCACATTAATAGCCTATTACACAGAGATATTATTTATGTAGTGAAGCACAGCCATGTCGTAAGGAACGGCTCCATCTGACGCCTGAAATATGACAACGATACATTTCCTGAATAACCTGCGTATGTCATTATTCCCCTGGTTCTCGAAAAACTGGCCCAATAAGATACAGTTGTTATATTTTAGGATAGCATAAGCGGTAAGGGCAATGCTCTTTCCTTGGTGGGTATCTTTTCGTAGGAACCTGAAAAATGATATTATTTATTTTGAAACGGTATTTTCTTGTTGCAAAAAATGTGAAGGAATACATAACAATAATTCACAGCTACACACAGCACAAACACACAGCTATTTACTTCCTTGTTTTAAATAAAGAATGTCGATACCAGGACCTACTAAGGCAGGTCATTGACCGCTATGTTCATGTTAAAACGCAACAGCTATAGAGCAATCAATCTTTTATCAAATGATACCAAAAACCTTGTGTTTAATTATGTAAGTTTAAACTTTGAATTTGATGAAAATGGAAGTCTACAAAAGTTTCTTAATTAACGTCAAATTGCGGTTTGGTATGGTACAGTTTTGATAGCAGATTCATTTGTTTGTTTTAACTAAATTGGAAAAATAATATCGTAATAAGTGAGGGTTTTCAGCGTTGATTGCTCTTGCAAGTTTCAGGTTATTAAAGATGAAGTTTGTTGAATCTATTTAATATCGTAATTATACTTCTGACATTACTGTGTACATATATACCTATTAGATATAATATATACAATAACCATATTTCAAAAGTTTGAAGCTAAATCTTCATAATTGGCCCTGTTTCGAAGCGAAATCCATGTATGTATGTATCCAGCCAGCAACAACGTTCTATTTTCAAATCGAAATATTGCATCGATATTCGCACCAGCACAACGCTTGTAAAATCAGTGCCTAGGAACAGACCCGCGCCGATACTAGTCCGTATCTACGAGAACCGGGTTTTGAGCCCAAACGAGAGGATTCGTTAAAAGGAATCCGCTGCACGTCCGATATGCGTGTAATTCTGAAAGGGTTACGTTTGTACAGTAATGGTCAAACATTTTGATACAAGTCACAGGCGCCTGTAGGGTGAACGAATTTTAGCAGTTTTGGAGCGAAATAAATGGTTATTTCAGTGGGTTCTGCAACCTATATTAAAAACATTATCATTTAAGAAGTATAATTTGATATTGAGTACTAAATTAATAGGAAACATAACTTAAAATTAAATAAGTACTAAATAATTGTAGTGTACTATAAGGTGGGTGAAGCTCTGTCCTCCTACCACAAAATACCAACCCTTAGGGTCCATTTCAACTGGGCATGTGCCTGTCAAGGTTGCGAAATCGATAGAGTTATCGCAACTTTGGAATGTAAAGGGCATTTGAAGGAACACGGGTGAATTTTAGTCTGATACTCTCTCCAGTTCTGCGCAGACTGGGTGAAGTTATTTGAAAAGGTTCTATACAAACAGAAGGTCTTTTGGAACAGATTCCGCTGATTCCGATACGACCGCCTATTATGCATACCCAGTATTACTGCAGTGAAGGATAAGTATGATCATAGGCATGTCAGAATCTGATTTCAGCGTTAGGTTCTAAATAGCATGATCATATTGTATTCGCGTTTTAGTAAGCCCAGCTTGATTGGTCAGTTTCTAACAACAATTGCTTTGCGCTAAAGTATTAATGTGTGCGCAGAACTCAAAGCTAATTTGGGTCGCAACTTGGAGTGGACAATATTGTCTCGATGATTGGAATCTCTCTACTGTGCATATTTGCACAGTTATGTACCCTTTTGTGGTTTCATTAGATAAATTAGGTCCCATCGTTCTCTATGAACTGTAAGATTTTTGTTTTGGGTGATATTTTGATAAGGTTTCTGTCTATGATAGTCAGCCTGTACAGTGTACACGACAACTGAACTGTTTTAAGAAGTCGTAGAAAAAATTTTACATATAAAAAAAACACAAAAGTATAAAACTACTTTAATTTCGGAACTTGGTGTTTTTGGTTGTTTCTTGGGTTTTTGAACACCGACTTCCGAAATTAAAGTTATTTTATTTTTTACTTTTTAGTGGTGACACTTCACACCTAAACTTACCCATCACAGCGTACTTTTTATAAACAGGTAAACAATAAACAGACATGCCATTTCAGCAAACCCGGAAGATTTGCTATCATCTATTGAAGAGTTCCGTTTCCTGCTATCTCGATTATTCATCAGATCTTCACCAAACTAAAAAGGGACCACCTCGACATACTAAGATGCTCCTCCAAACCAACGTACACAGTTTGTTTTTTAAAGACAAACTGTATACGTTGACGACGAATGAATGAAACAAGACTTAATAAATGGGACCACCAGTATTCGAATATAAAAAGAATCATCAAAATCGGGACACCCAGTACAAAGTTATGAGGTAACACACACAACAAAACGGTCAACTTGAGAATCTTCTCCTTTTTTGGAAGTCGGTTAAAAATAATTCTGCCATAGTTAGGGTTCCTTCAGAGAGAGCTGTGACCTGGAAACGCGACGTTGTTGCGACGATCATCATCTACCTAGCCTTTTACCAACTATAATGGGGTCAGCTTCTATACGGTATTGAGCTGAATACCAGTATTTTAAGTGGAGCGGCTGCATGCCTATTACACTTCTACAACCCAATAACTGGGTAACAAGGTATTTCTTTGCAAGATTGGCTGGAGTTAGATTTACTGGCTTCTTAGAATCCGTAACGATTACCAAAGACCTACAAGTGACAGCTGAGACCAACGGCTTAACGTGCTTTTTGAGGCACGGAGGAGTGTTAAGATGCCCATCCATAGTCCATACGTCCACAGATCGACTTGTTGGGCAAACGTTCAACGAAGATCTAACTGTGCGGCTGCTATTATTTTTGATGACCAGAATGATGTAACGGGTACAGCGATGTCACAATGTCGTGTGTTGTCTACCTATGTACCTTTTCCAAAATTTGAAAAAGCATAGTTATTGATGAACTGTTTATTATGCGTAAAACGCATATCTACGAAAATGTATCATCAGTGTCTCATTGTTGCGTAGCGTCTTTACAAAAATTCGAAAAGCCTGCTTGATGATACGTAGAAACCTCAATTGGGTTGAACTATGCTGGTTGCACTCTCATGTTTTTATTTTAATAGATTTGCAATTACTTAGTTTCAAAATGAAATCTCTATGAAAGTTGAAATCGGCGAATGATATCATTCTACTTCGTTGAGTGATAATTCCGCCTACTCGTATATTTATAAAACAATATGTTTCATTTAAACGAAATATGACATATTATTGCGTTCGTATTTGCGTTTGCGTCTCTTTATTTCTGACAACTGACGGCACGTTGACGCCTATTAACCCAGATATTACTGAAACTATTTTTTGTCTCGTATCACCGTAATTTTTTGATATTGTTACCTTGATGCAAGTAATATGCATGGAAAAATAGCATTAAAAATCGGTGTTTTCTGGAAAACCCGGAAAACGTGGATCTTTTTAACGATCAGTAGTAATAGGCGGGTAGCTTAACTTTCATACATCTTAAGCTACCATTTTATTGATCTCATACCACTTGCCACGAATAGAAGTACGATAAAGACTAATGATTTGATCGGTTCTATCCACTCCTACCATATTTTGATTATGGGTTTTCATATATGCAGGCTGCTGCGAGAAACGTTTTGCTTTGTGTAACAAGGATTCCACGGTTTCTGAGTTGGATGCTACTGTTACCGAACTATTATCATTCTATTTGCAAACCAGAATATTCTCTGGTTGGCTAGACTTATACTGGAAAGTGCCTCTTTCTGTTTTCTTGAACTCTTTATTGGATGGCAAAGGACACTTTTTTGTACGGTCCTCGCAAATTCTTCCAGTGACTTTATTGTTGCTCTATTCGTGAAAGAGAGGAATAGAAGAAAATAAATTTTCAAGGAATAAGTGACAAGGCGCATCTGGGTGACGAAATTATAAATGATCAGCAAAACGCAAAATGGCACCAGCTCATAAACCTTACCGCTTATAAACCGGTGGAATAATTGCTGCATGGCTCTGATCTGGATTGAATCACAATAAATATCCCAATCTAGTTTCACCAACCCAGAACTTATAACCCCATCGAATTGGTTTTCCACGTATAAATTGCTTACAGCTACGTCCTCCATAGTAAAGGTACCATAGCCTTGTCAATGCTGTACATTTCTTCAGGAATATCTCGTTCATCATTTCGAAAGAGTCGTAACTTTGTAAATTTACATATTTATTATGCTTATTATGAAGAATTTCATCTGTGACGTCATCATTCGCGTTATCCGGTGGTAAAATGGTTATATTTCTTGGAAATTCGTCAATGATTTCATTGAGAGTAAGTGGTTTGTTTCGCCGCCTAGAAAGATAAAACACATCCCCTAATTACTACCGATCGCTATAACGATCATTAAATGTATTACCATTTTTTATTTAAATAAATAACATGAAAATCAAATATTATTTCATAGTTTTGTTCGGCAGATAGTAAATTTATAAAAAACATACATAAAATTAATTTGAATCATAGGCAAGTTCGTAAAATCTTACCTTTTTGCAGACATTGAGAAAGATTATTCCACTAATACAAATTAAAACGCAAAAACACTTCGATATTACGATTAAAAGATAATATTATTTGCGTCGAAACACTGTCAAACTATCACTGCAACGACTAGTCAACAACAAGCAGACGTGTTCCGCCCATTCATATTTTTAATTTGAGGGTAGTTGTGACACAATTTTTTGATCTTTATAACGATCGGTAGCTGTAACTGGGTTAAAGCAGACCTTGACGGTGACGTTATAAGAGCCGAAACCTTCCCGCGGAAATTACTTGTGAAAATAATTATGTTTCCATTAAATATTAATTTGGGATTGTTCAGTAGCTGTAGGGTGAGCTAACTGTTTATGAGAAAATATATATAAATGATCGTTGCTATGGTTTATAATAATAATAAAAGAGCAGTCTATCGATTTATCAATGAGTTTTCGGCTGAGTAAACTTTTACCATAATTCAATGGTTACCACAGAACATATAAAATATCTGTTCTGTGATGGTTACTAAACCTTCATCTAGTTTCGTTAGTAGGGGCATGGTGGGAGGTTGACTGAGAAGACTGGGTTTTTATCATATTTCGAACTTGGTCTTGACCTACAATTGTATCCCACTGCTGGGCAAACGCCTCATATTTCTCCTTCCAAACCTCTCTGTCTCGGGCGATCTCTGGACAAGTATGCCATAGCAAAAGTGATCATGTTGTCACACTTCCTTCGTCACGGTTGCTTTAGGCCCGGCGCCCACTAACGGCATCGGCACGGCTGAGGATTTTAGGTGATAAAAAGCATTTATACATTAACTTCATGGCAATAAAGTAGAAGTAGCCTCAAGCATACCGAAGCGGTATTTTTGTTACTACGATCATATATCATGGAAATTTCTACTTTATTGCCATGAAGTTCATGTATAATGCTTTTTATCACCTAAAATCCTCAGCCGTACTGATGCCGATAGTGGGCGCCGGGCCTTAGACGGTGGTGTCCTTCCTCAGTGAGTGTCGATCTTTGCCCACCTGTCCGGAAGCACTCGTATGACGTGGCCAGCCAACTCCCACTCCAGATTGGACCCGTTGGTCCCATACTGAAAAGAATGTATGTATACTCGTGAAAACGTACACCCTATAGTTATCTATGTATGTATATGGCCGCCACAAGAAAAGAAGATCATATCACTTCCATAATCGTTTATTCAAAACGTGCAATGAATTAATCAGACAAAAACCATATACCATTTTCCCATCGGAATGTAAAAGCTCTAAATCGCATCAAAACACCCTCGGAGGCAACTTAGGAAAAATATATTGCGACTATCTAAAGGGTTTTAACACAATTCAGAGCTCTTGGACCGTTACATTACCCCAGTTGAGCAACCCTAGCCGCGGGTACCCGCCGAGATTACTATTTACGAACACATCACTACGAATTCCATTGGAGTAGGCATCTTGCAGTCTTTAGGCATTTCTTTTTATTTGTACCATATCCGTTGAGCTTTCTGCTTTCTACATCGGAAATGTGTAGTGATCTGTGACGTCAAATGAAGTAGGTGTGTGTACCAACAGTGATTGCAAACTGTTAACAGTTAAGGCTTTGGATACCACGTAAGGTGCCTGAAACTATTGTTTATATTGCCTGAGCCATTAATGTGTTGAATTTGTCAAACAATACTAATAGGTAAATTGAATCGTTTACTTTTATTACTCTAAATTTCTCAGTGTGTCGCATTGTAGGCACTCAAAAATATAAACATAGCGACACACTCGGCATTGTTTCCAAGAACGCGCTGTATATCACGCACGATGACACTGTCTAAACAACACGCTAATAAAATTGTTCTGTGACACAACAAGTACCGCGAACTCCTCACAAAAACAACTTATTAAATAACCATCTTCCATCCTAAAATATAAATCCCTATTTAGCTGCTCAGATCACGACAATGTTATTTTTTCAACACCGTAATGTCCCCATTTTTGTATAAAATCCGATGCCAAAACAAACAATGTCTTCACAAAAACAAAGATTCATACTATTTATCGCTTCGGAGAATCGAGAAGAATTAATAATAATAATTTAAAAAAACCCTTTATCTAAGACAAGAGTAAAGCAATTTTTATCATTCACTTCGTTGCTCCGTTGAGTTGACATTTTGTATTTACGCCGTCTTCTGTTTATTGTATAGTGAATGTTAAATTGCCGTAAAATCCATTTAACCTATTTCGCTTGCTCACAGTGATCTAATTTAGTGTCATTGGGCTTTCAGACTGAGACAGTAGTTCTTAAGCTACCAGTAATTTGTGTTTTAGGTGAAATTACATTTTTCAGCCGAGTTAGATAAACTTGAGGCGTCTCCCGCATTAATCTCCATGAAAAAGTTGTTAAGACTAGGATTATTTATTTACGACTTTCCTAATCCTGAATTCTGAAGCATAAATCCTTTCTATAATTCCGTCTTGACGTGTAGGTAATACGTTCATTCTGACAGCCAGTGTATCATAAAATAAAGGATGCTTTCTCCGCAGTTGCACATAAACGGGAGCTTAATACGATGTAGTGTGTGCACATAAGTCAGCAGAGTATTGCAACCGCGTCTGTTACACTGTAGTGCGGGATTAATCATTTTGTGGGGGCTCTCATCAGAGTCAGCGGACTTCGATAAACAGTAGCGCGCCGCCTGAGCCGCGCCAAACAATGCGTGCAGTAATTGAAATGTTCAGACCGTGTCCGCCGCATCGTCGTCGCATTGTCGCGTTGTCGCGCACTAAACAATAATCCCATTACGATTTTTATAATCCTACGGCAATTTGGAGACAATGGCCTTTATGACTCAGTTGTCTCAAAGTGTTACTTCTTTGTTCGTTTAAGTACATGGTCGTGTTTCATTTCGCTTACTATGGTATGAGACTGCGGTTTAAGAGCTGATGAAATGACGTCAGCAATATAATAATTTATCCTTATGAAACTTTACAATGGTGTAGATATTGCAAGATTTACTGCCAACGGTGCTCGAAGGAAAGATTTGGACAACAGAGATAATTATGCCATTGAAAATGTTGCTTGAACTCGCGCACAAGTTCTGATATAAAGTCAGACGAAGGCAGAATAAAGTCTCACTAACCTTAAGTGGAACATTGTACATTTCGTTACGGAATCAAAAGGCCCACACGAACTGTAAAGTATCCATTTATTCATAAGTACAGGAGCAAGGCCCCTATCCGTCCTGAGAATGCTAAACGTAGGCGTTTTTCAAACATATGTACATACAAATACTTTGCGAAAGGTCTAATCGTTGCGGTGCCATTCTGTTTGCTTGAGAGAACTCTGAACTTGCTAACGTTTTCGAAATCAAATAGGTTTAAGTTTTTAGTAGACATATACTAACAAACTTTTGCAGATTGATCGAGAAAACAATTTTCAACTCGAGATTTCTAGATGGGAATATTCTTAAAAAGTAAGAACGCTTGTGAACTTTTAAAATATTTTTCAGGTATCAAATAAATTTCGTTATATTCAGTCACTTCATAAGTTCATAGTATGGAGTGATTGTACTTAATTAAGATAAAATGAACTGTCGCGGCGAAACTTTATTATTAGGTTTGTTAGAAAAGATATTTCAGAGAAAGTTTATTTTAACTTGGAGACTATTTTAAACTGTTTAAACTTCCCTCCATAACCTTGGAAATCTCATTGTAAAAAAAACGTTTATGTAACAGCTAGTGTGTCGTCTAGATAGATATCTAAAGCTGTCAGTGGCACCTGACGAAAGGTTTGTTATCGATGTCGGAAGGCCGGGTTTGCGTACTACGCATAGCGTAAGCGTATCTCGATAGGAAACTACCCGCATTTTGTCCATAACAAATTGTTACACGTAAAGTCTTACTTATCATTTCGTTCAATATTTGACTATATTCAAGCTAAATTATTGGGAAAATTTTCAATTTCAAAGCAGACCATTGCATTTGTTACAAGAGAACAATAAAACCTTTTATGCATGGGAAATCATCAGATGACTTTGTCCGCTCTGGGCAGAGTGGAACGAAGAATCAGACTCTTACTGACTAAAATCCATCCGTGTTACTCCTAATTCTGGTGACCTGTACCACAGGTTTTTCTCCAGAAACCTATTTCAGGCACCAGTCTCTTCTTTGGTTGAATTTAAATATACATTTAAAGATTGACCTCGATTGATATTAATTTTAAGAAAACCGATATGAACAGAGTTTAAATTATTTTTGAATTTTAAATCTGAATACCCTTTGCGTTCCTGGGCCGCGGTGATTCTTTCGAACAAATTCCGCTACAATAATAACTGCTTTCAACATTTTACTGAGAGAGATGCAGCGTTGTGAGGTCACTAGGACATCAGGCTACCCTGTGGGAACAAGGTACATTGATGTGTTAGTAAGAACGTTGGAATTCCGATTGATCAGCTCAATGTGAGAAGCGCAGGACAAGGGAAATGGTGTTTTGAAGATCTTGGGGAGAGATGTAAACGAAATTTCTTTGTAACGTTGGTCCACAACGAAGATGATGAACTAACAGACGTCAACATTATGAGTATGATATGAAATTTATATCATATATACATATGTGGAACACAGTGATATGTCACTGCCAACAGGAGAACATGACATGTCAACCTTCTAACTAAGAATGATCAGGGAGAAAGAAACAAGGTGATTTTTCCCGTAAATTATTTCTTACTTGCTATTGCCAGCGGTTTCACTCGTGTTCAAGCTTTATTCCGCAAAAAGTATCCTATAACCATCTACTGCGTCCCGTTTATTTCTGTACCATTCATAAAAAATGGTTCAGCGATCCAGGCGTAAAAGCGTAACGAACAAACAAACTCACATTCAGATTTATGTATTTGTTTGGATGGGATTAGGATTTCGTGCGCGATTTACTTCTTAATTTCAAGTTATTATTTAATTTTAACGTTAACCTCGTGATATTGTATTGTTTGTTGTTTTAATTAAGTGTTCAGTGTAGGCACTTGCTTCGGTTTAATTTATGAGTAAGCTATCAGGGCTGCATCGTAACTTATACTTCTAGGACTCGATACCGAGTATTAAAAGTTTTCTCCTACTTCCCTAACTCACTGACTAGATTTTCTAAGTTAAGTTTCACATTGCAGTTTCTGAACATGACATAATATTGCCGTATTAAAAATAATCATTTCATAGTTCTTAACACCTTTCTCGTGGCTAGATAACAACAGACTTTTTTTTCTGGATGTAAAATCATCAGGTTGCTTCTCCCGCTCTGGGTGGAGAGGAAGGGAGTTTCAGACTCTTACTGACTAAAACCCACCCGTGATCCTTCTAGTGCCATTTGCGTTCCAGGGTTGAGGTGACTCTTTCGAACAAATTCCGCAACAGATAGCAGTAGCGAGACTCCTCCGTGCCTGCCAAAGGTTTCCATTACACTCAGTTATTTTATGGTAGATTTATTGTTATAACACATTTTTTCAGGTAAATTGTATTGATTTTTTCATCTCCACTTTTTCTTTCATAAGTAACTTATGAAAGAAAAATGTATTAAGTATATCTTTATATTTATAAATATAATATTTTTAAATGATAATTTTAAATTCATGAAAAACCTCAATTTTAAAATTGATTTTACTCAAACAAACCTGTAGTAAATAAACTACTAACTTCACACGAAATTATTTGAAGTTAAATAAAATAAACAAATTTTTCAAACAGATATGACTTCTCGCAGTTTATTTATTTTTGTTGCTCACTAAGAATATAAATATATATAAATGGAACTCGTCTAACGTAAAAACATTGATACCTATAGTCTCAAATGGCCAACATTCCCTAGGTTTATACATTATTTATTAGGTGAGTAGAACAAAATATATTATTCCATTTCAAGCTCACATAAGCAATAGATAAAATGTGGTACACATTAAATCAATAACCATCAATGAATATTTTTAATATATTTATATTGTGAATTTAATGGTCTATCAGGCAGGTTAAGAGCAGCATGAGAAGTGTTATCAATGCTAAAACGTGTTTCTATATACTGAAAGCATCATAATTAACGAGACAGTTTGTTATAATCGATTGACACATGTTAATGTGCTAATCCGTTTGAGCGATGAATATCAAATACATACAATTCGTCAAAAAATTGCATTCAAAACCCTCGAAAGCTTATATTTACCCACAAGAAAGGGGTAAGGAGTGGTATATAGACAAATCAAATCGCGTCCCCCAATTTGACACTGTCAAAGCGTTTGCCCGTTGTCCGTGGACCATAAACTTGGCAGCAGTCCATAAAACTTGCAAAAAAACTAGCGAACAAATAAATGTCCGTCGTCTGTTTTGTCAAATCTGTGCTGTACGTGCGCTCTTCGGAGGCGGAGCAGAGCGCGAACTGATTTTATAGCGCCATAAAATCTCGTGAAACGCGCCCTTAAATCACAACGCTGCGTCGTATTTCATCGTTCTGGTTGTCAATGTTTATTTTATATCATATTTTACAGATCCCTCCTGTATAAATCACGCTCGGATTGATATACATTAAGGTTACGTACTTTTGGCAGAGACGATTAGTTTGCAGCCCCCAGCCGCGCCGGGCCGCGTCGTCGCCGCGCCGCGTCGCGATGCGTTGACAAGTGGTCGCACGGCGCCGCGCGCCGCTGATCTATCGTGGATTGTTTCGTGTGCCCGCCATAAGTGGGAAATATTGCGCCCGATGCACTTTCAGAATAACCGATAGAGCGAGGAAAATATCACAATAAATACATTTATCAACCGTATCTTTGATAATAAAATACTATTATCGACTAAATTGACATCAAGTGGACTCTATAAACAGTAAGAATCGGAAAATGTTCACAATAATAGGGTTGAGTAGTGGTCAACAGTGAGTACGTCATTTGACGGGGAGGATTGTGAGAAAGGCCCTTAATGTGACGTAATCTTGGCAGAGATGGGCCACTTTACTGAGAGTCGAGAAGCTATTCATTGAATTCCATCCCCATTCAGGGGCCCGTCACAAGAGTCGGAACTAATCGCGCCAACATTTTTTAATTTGTCACTAAGAAAGCCTTGTCTGCGGCGTTGTTTATTAAATGAGTTAACAATTTAACAGGAATGCCATTTGAATAAAAAACCTTTAAATAAAATACCTTATAAAAATACCACCAGTAAAGCAACCTTTTTTTACTTCAGCTTTCAAATAATCTATACTTAAAAAATCAAAAGTCACCAGGCTTTGTTCAGTGACTTTGAAAACAAAGGCGATAAACCCAGAGCATAATACCGCGTTCATTATCAGGGTGCTCGGCTCCCGCAGAACTAAGAGCAACACTTCCAGATTTATCAGCAATAACTATCTCCTTAATTTAAAACTTTGCTGACGCTGGAGTGGAACAACAATGGGAATAAATAAAGTAAGCTGGAGCCTCAAGTCGCCGGGATTCTTTAACGTGAGGCATGGTTACAGCCAGCTGTGCCAGCCGACTCAAAACAGAAGCTATTTTGAAATTTAATTTTGCAACAAGACTACATAATATACTTGCGTACTTATATCATAAAATTATATTTTGTAAATAAACGGATAAAGGGGCTTCCTCAAACAAAAGATACGCTAATGATAAATACGCCTTTGTAGAAAGGCAACTGTCCAAAAAAAAAACGTCTTGATTAACATTTATCCTTAAAAATTCTTGTAATTAATTAAGCTGTCTGACTCAACGGCCAAACCAAGGCCTAAGAAGTTGTTCACTGTTTTTTTTATCAACGTATTCGTCAAAGCTTTGTTATCCATAATGTTTACTGATCTACAGAGTCATCAAGAAACGTAACATAAACAGCGTCATTAGTTCGATTCAGTAAACTTTCAATAAAGAGCCAGTCGTAATCATCGAAGACAAAACAAAGCGATGAAAAGGATCAGCGATTATCGCTGAGCCTGGCTTGAGAAGGAAACTATTGAATAAACAAACGACTGGCGATCTGTCACCGTGCGCTTCTTGACGCGTCACCTCGCACCACACACAGTAACACGGCAGAAGGTGAACGACGCGACAGCAATTTAAGCTTGAGACGGCTCTTTTGTCGATAGTACCTATCAATTACTCAATAATTTGGTTGAATGGTGCTATTTATTTAAATGTGACAGATAATAGTATTTTTCCTATTTCAGTTCTTAAATCGTCTCGAAAACTAATAAAATGGTTTCACAAGTTGGACGGCATCAAACAAATTATGCGAAGGATAAAAAATTGGATCAACATCAACCAACATTTTAAGGCGAAACTGTTATGGGCTTGCTACAGTTTAATAAGTGCGTACACATTGTGTCGTTATGAACAACGAGCCACGAACCACGAGTGAGCAAACGATATTGCGATCGACAAACTCGTTTTCATACCGAAGCGACATTCATTTCATGCGGTTTCATATCGTTGGCTGCGTAGCGTGGCGATGTGCCGCGTGTAAGCAATGGAGACAATTTATACGTGTGACACAACACACGATTAAATGATAGCGTTGTCATGACTTTGTTACATTTTAACATTAACACAACATTGTGGTATAATCTCATTTAATTCCGAAAGTTAAATCTTCTACGTTGGATCCGAGGGTATCAAAGTGTCGTCGTTCGCGGAGCTCGTTTCTTTTTATGGAGCTGAACTACTGCGTGATGATTGTATTGCGTCGCGTACTGCGGGCCGCGAGTAATCCACTTAGGATTAGCCATAAACAAGAAGGGCCATTGTCGCGACACGAGCGATCTGTTAGCGTCTAAGTGTAACTGATAAAGGGCGTCGACGGTATTGTTCGCAGCGGCATTAGGCTTTAATCCGGTGTCGCGAGCGCGCCTCGTTAGCTTGATTGTTCGGTGTCGCCGGCAGATGGCCGCCGTAATCCGAGCCGGCACACGCCTGCCCTCCAACCCTCACGCCCCCCCCCCCCCCCCCCGCCAACGTCCTCGGCGGAAATATAGCCTCTTTGTGTTTGTTGCATCTGCAGGTAAATTGTGCGCCAAAATTGGACCGTACGTTACTGTACGTGCCCCGTTTTGAATGCAACCGGTATGAATTTTATTATTCTTGTAAACTTATTGTTATCAGAGCAGCTGAATGCATTGTTTATGCGAGCATATTGCATCTGGTCATTTGGTAAACATGAATGCTAAAATGTTCATGTAAATGCAATGGGGGCATAGACTTACTTTACTTATAAAACGGGCTAATAAAATATAGATGCGCTATTATGCCTGCATTTTTCTTCGAACAAAGTTCTATCACAGAGGTTTGTGCGAGATTTGTCAATCTGTATCGTACTACAGCCCCATAACTTGTTGTGATCCTTATAAACAGCACAGAATCACGCTAACGTCGTAACTTCAAAGTTAACTTAAAACAAACATGATAGACTTTTCTCATAAAAGTTAACACGAAATAAGTTTAACAGGTAATAAAGTCGCCAACACCATAATAACATTTATAATTGATATTAATCGCCGCTATTTTATGATGTGAAGAAAAAACTAAGTAATAGGTAAGTACCTAGTAAAAGGGAGAAGAATGGTAATGTGTTACTTCCTGCCACCAATAGAAAGTGTATGAGCAATCAAACCGAACTATGAGTAAACAGTGTAAACACACAGTACGCAGGGAATGTGGACAGTTCCCTGTAGCCTGTTCAAAGTCATCCATGACTAGTGTAAACATAACTGCACCGTTTAATTTACTCTGTCAGAATAACATGTGTACGAGAAGTTTATATGTAATTTGAATACCAATTGATTGTAGTAGGTACTTGTGTTTGTAATTCGTTGTTCTATCTGTAACTCTGGCGGGCTTGGAATTGCGTTATATGTAAACATTTGTACATATCTAAATATTTACGCTCATTCCCCAAAGGCTTTGTTGAGTAACCATTTTAGCAGAATTTGGAAGAACTGTTTGTGTTGCGGAACATAATTCAGAAATGGATGGAGTAGTTCACCAGTAACCTACAGTAGAACAAAATGTAGGTACTGTAGATTAGTCTATTAGGGCGATAATTTTTTCACTAGGAAATTATGATGCGTAGAAACGTATTCCAAATCTTCAGTTGAAAATTTATAGAGAGTTAATAATCTGTCAATATATTTTATGATCTTACGGAGTTTGGCATGTGACATATGTATTTCTCAAATATTCAAATAGACTAAATACCTTTTCTGATAGTACACTTATATTGTCATGTGGGTTTTCTTAGGTTGCTAATAAACTTTCCGCAACCTTGAGATAATCTCTCAGTTTTACGTTTGAGAGCACTTCCATATCCACACGAGAACATTGTTCTCTCAAACGTCGTATGCAAAGAACACGATGGTTTAGTGATACTATCTACGGCGATTGTAAAGCTAAAACTAAAATTGCGAAATTATAGGTAAAAATACCTTTGTTTGAAATGCTGTACCTCAATACCGTTTAAACTCACAGAGCTATGGTTGGTCTCAAATTGTAGAACAAAATCAGAATTCACTGCAATCGAATGCGTTTAATCTGCCAACAGTGACTGGCCTATAAGTAGAGTTTCAATTTAAAACCCGCTAAGCAGTATTTAAACATCATAATAATTCAAATTCAAATTTCAAGAAAATTCAAAGTAATTGAAAAAAGGTAAAAGTTTGAGATTTCATTTTTTTTTATACTTGCGCCACTGACCTGTTTTTCAATATTTGTATATTCTAATTAGTTAGCGAGATTACCACTACTTCGACGGTTCTCTTCTTAAATCCTGAAAGAAAACCGCGCCATCCCGGACCGTCCCTTTTCTTCTTAATATTTCTTGCTCGTTCAGAACTTTTGTCACTTTCCGACTTTTTAATTTCACTTGTTTTCATTAATTTTGTTCCGAGGCACTAGACTACTGAAACAAAAATTCTCAGTACAGACAAATTGCTAAATAAAAATAGTTTGTTATTTTCAAAGAGAAATCTCTAAAGACTTGTCAGGTCTAAAATAGATTGTAGTAATTCTCATTAAAATAGGTAATTTTTGAGTAATAAAATAATTTGTTATTAGCCTATTTATTGGTACTTTGTAGCTGAATGTACCGTGTACAAATCTAATTTAAATCAAGGGTGACGGAACGGGAATGAATGTATGAAAATCAAAATCTTGACGAAACGCTACTTGACATGATGACGAATTGGGAATGTGACATAACGGGAAGCAGGCGAAAGTCATACAAAGCTGACATTTGGCATGTGGTTTCCATGAGAGTTTAGGAGTGCACTAAGATTGGATTTCCCGAAATACTACTGTTGGTGGCATTTATTTTAGTTTAATCAACTGATATAAATATTTTTGTAGATATGTATCAGCAAAACCATTATCGATAATAAATAAAATATAATTTGTTCAGAACCCTTTGCTCGCGATACGGAATGGCACATGGCCGATGTCTTTTCTATTTCGTAGGTTTCGAATGATTAACATTAGTACCATTTACAACCCACTGCAAACTTGAGCAACTTTCAGTAGAAACGTATTTTAAGTACTTATATCAGAATTTAAACTATGGCGGGCTAGGGCATCCTTATTAATTTTTACTAACGAAAAATCGCGGCAAAAACAACACACAGTAACCGCTAACAATTTATATATTCATAAACGCTCCAATCACTTGCAGTCTACATATTTCAATTCATATTATATTCAATGACTTTAAATAAATCACAGTTTGGCGTGCCTATCCCCCCGACCCCCTCGATCTATTACATCATATTTTGGTCGGAATTGAAACCGCATTTTGCCACTTCGGCACCTCGCGCAAATTTGATTTAAGGGAAAATATGGAATACCCATATAACATAAGTTGTTTATTTATGGGTATCCCATTCTGCCCGGTGTTATCTCGGCTTAGCGCCAAGTCCGCCTTTTTACTGTATCTGTTGTATTGTAATTCCTTAAAAGTCCAGCTTTCTTCGCAGGGCCAGGTGGCACTTCTAGATAAAACTGTGTACTTGGATCTTTTACAGAATCTCTTCCAAGAATTACTTAAAGAATTCAGCGTTATTTCTCTTAACTGTCGGACCGTAACGTAGATACCGAACTTTATTTTAGACATGAGCCGGCTTATACATAAAAATGTTTAATCTAATTTATTTATTAGTTTAAATACTTAATTCGCGGATTCTATTCAAATTCTCTACTTACACAAAATTTGAATTTAGACTGCTATTTGGTATTACTAAGCAGGTGGCTATTATGAATAGACCTGTACTAATTCGTGGAATAAATTCGCAAAAACATCCTTCTGGCTTCACCAAAACATTAATTTCGGAACTCGGTGTTATTGGTTGTTTCTTCGTATTTTGAACACCGAAATTAAAGTTATTTTATACTTTTTTGTTTAGAAGTAGGTTGTTTTTTTGTAAAAAGTTTTTTTTTCACTTTTATTTCCTAAACGTACTAATCAAATTGGTGTAAACAATAAACAGACATGCGATTTCAGCAATTCCTAACGATTTGCTATCATTTATTAAGAGTTCCGTTTCCTATCTCTGTTCTTCATCAAATCTTCACCGAACTAGACAGGGACCACCTTGAAATACTGCTCTATAAGATGCTCTTCCAAACTATCATATACAATTTTACATCGACAAGATCGAATGAGCAACATCATCAATGTAGCCTAAGCCACGCATTATTAGCGATAACTCAAACACTAGTCGTCAGATGTCAATCAAATTTAAGTGGGACCATACGACAAGCACCAGCTTTCGAATACAAAAAGGATCATCATAATCGGGACACCCAGTCCAAAGTTAGGATGAGGTAACTGAAACACAAAAAAATACAGTCGAATTGAGAAACTCCTCCTTTTTTGGAATCCTAATGACGAAATCAACATTCTAGTTTACACAATACTTCGTCATTCACCAACAAATTAAAATGTAGATGTAATAGGTGTATTTTGAGGCCTTTGAGGGCTAGCTTGTCGGCCAGCCAGCGAGCCTGGTGTGGAGCGCTTACGCCCCGCTTGATCCGACGGCACAGTAGGGCTTACACGAGATGCACCCCGGAATACGCAACTTGGAAACTTGTGTCCTTTAAACACAGAATTTTAGCCTTTTCGCAGGGTACTGCAGGGTGTGGGAAAATAGTCAGATATGTCATGTGTTTTTAAAATATGCGTTTGTGTTTTGTTTTTGACTGTAAAGTGACTGAGTGGTATGAGTGGGTGGTGGTATACTAAGGACGAGGTTTTACAATTATGGGCACCTTTTGGGTGCTTGATCAATGATCATATAAATAACTCTTAGTTCAAAAACTAACAATTGGTTGAAAAAAGCATTTTAACGTGTATTTTATTTTAACCACTGGATCCAATCAATCCTAGGTACGGACCACAAAAATTACCCTATGTTAGAGTAGGTTAAGCTAGTGAATTTATCCAATCGTAAAACTCAGTTTACAGGAACTTTGTGTTCGATAACAACTACATTAGTATAATACTGTGTCGCAGTCACCAATGCCCACCTCCAAAAATTGAATTAAAAAGAACACATCTAGTAGGTACATGTGAACGCTAATTCTTTACCCGTTTTTATTCAACTGTACATATAAGTACAAGTCCCACGGTACACAGTAATAAGCTTCTTACAAGCACGGAAAATAAACATAAGGTTAAACGTCAACAGATGGATTACCTCTCACTCCACTCACTCCTGGATCGAAGTGTGAGGAATAAACAATCCGGTCTTTGAACAACCTCCGAACAATTGTATTCACGTGCTCTTGTTCTCAGAAACACGCAACTGATCTTAAATAAATTAACCAGCCAACTTCGAAATAACAAAAGTAACAATTTTATTGTTTCCTATAATTTAACTCTACTGGTATCAAATGTGTCGGTAAATAAACTTAGTTTATTAAGTAATTAAAGATTGAAGGCTTCTCGCCCCTTTGGTTGATAAACTGATACCTACTTGAGTTGAGTGATTTGATTTGTAGACTGGCAGTATTGTCTATTTATAACTATGAGTACCTAATGCCTAATCACCATGCCGGACGTACGTGAACTACATGGAGGTCATACTCAATAGATATAGAGAATCGATCATTTTAATTAAGTCAGAAGAAAAAGATGTTAGAAGCGCAGGCGTGCTCTGGGGCTTCAGCACCTTCGACAGGTAACCAGGGCCCCAAGTCTGCTATTATTATAAACTAGCTGCTGCCCGCGACTTCGTCCCCGTGGAATCCCCGATTTTAAAACATTCTTTATCGCTGCTCCGCTCCTATTGGCTTAAGCGTGATGATATATAGCCTAAAGCCTTCCTCGATAAATGGTCTATTCAACCCAAAAAGAATTTTTCAATTCGAACCAGTAGTTCCTGAGATTAGCGCGTTCAAACAAACAAACAAATTCTTCAGCTTTATAATATTAGTATAGATTTGTCATTCCAACACGATTCCATTGTCATTTTGCTAAAAATTCGTAATCCGCTAAATTCAAAATGGTCGATCAGTGGTCGGTCAATGGTCTCGTAATACTTTTTGATAACCGAGCTATTAAAAGCAATGACTGCACAATGAAGTTCTAATGGTAGGTCACTGATCAAAGGAACTGTCAAAATGTTATCAGATTACCGCATACGTCTGTCATTCATTTGTAATTGTGTACGAGATTACCATTCTTTGCCATTTCTTTCAATGGAGTGTCGGTGGTTGACCATTGGAAAGTCATAGTGACGCTTTATTATTAGTAGATTACCAAACTTGTAAAAATCAACCATTATGAAATCAATGACAGACCATTCTGAGGCTATTGTAATAGCAGACTAGGGACCCAGTAGATGCGGAGCGCCCATGGTCATAGATCTGGCAACAGGCCATATTATTATGAGTTAAGTACTACTGTACTCGTCAAGCCTGCCACCCATCATTTTTAGTCAGTCACAAAATGTCCAGCTTGCTTCGCTCGCTCTTTGATGATCATCAAGTTTTTATGTACGCTGAAATATTTGAGCTTCATTGCACTATCGTTAGTACCTACTACTTTTTACATACACATTTCAGATTTTTTTAGTAATGCTTTTACAGTTTGTAAAATTAAGCTTAATTAAATACGCTACTGTTTCACAGTTTTCTTCTCGCACTTAGCCGGTTATTTTAAACGAGTCGTCAAATGGATATAACCATGATGTGAGCACACATGAGATTTTCTAAAAGCCGACGGCTCTGAAAAGCGGGTTTAAATTTCGGTTGCTCCAGGGCGTGACTATGTCGTACTTATACATGTATTCTTTATTAATAATAAAAATCATAACATCGTCCGACAGCAAATTGGATTACTGAAGACGTACTGAGCAA
Organism: Hecatera dysodea; assembly: GCA_905332915.2. Classification (NCBI taxonomy): domain Eukaryota; kingdom Metazoa; phylum Arthropoda; class Insecta; order Lepidoptera; family Noctuidae; genus Hecatera; species Hecatera dysodea. Next base: position 15,688,226 of record HG995294.1, read on the forward strand.
AGCTCGTAACTGCTCTATTAAGAAGAGTCCGCTGTCTTGCAACTGGACATTTACACAATAATATAACATTATTTTGAAAACTTGCAATTGGCCAGCTATATCTCACTACGACAAACAAACATAGAGTCGGGACGTGAGTCAGCTGTGAACCGCGTGACAAAGGCCATCGTGAAATATAGCCAGTTCGGGGAATCGATTACAACAGAACTACCCATTTGGGAGTACATTGTTGTTTCTGGTAATTAAAATGTCGAAAATCGCAAAAACTATAGCTACCAAAATTTTAAACACTATGGAACTTTTCCTTGGAAAAGCTGTCGAGCAAAAAAAAACATCTCTTTCTCTCTCTTTCAGAAGGTGTCAATTTAATAACACTAAAATAAATGAGTAACAATATTTGTTGCTTGCATTTTAGCTCTTACAAATAACGAAATACTAGTATAACTAATTCTATACGTTTAAGTAAGGCGCGTAAGGCTGGTATGACCGATCTTTGAACTAATACGCGGTAGACCGTAGGCCAGCTTAATGATGACGAAAATCAATTAGTTACCTAGCATCCAAGTCCATAAATATGATTACCAGAATTTAAGTAAACAATCGTCCGCCTAGTTTTCTCCCAACTATATTCGGGTCGGCTTCCGTTCAAACTGGATTCAGCTCAATACCAGTACTTTACGTGGAGTGACTGTTGTGGACCGCCACAACCCAGTAATAGTAACACTATCGGTAGGTACTCCTTGGCAGGACTAGAGACGAGATGGTCTGGCTTCTGAAAATCTGAACGAATGCCAAAGATCTGCAATAACAGCCGCGACTAACGGCTTAACTTGCTTTCCTAGGTACGGTGAAGTCTCGGCATGTTAAGATGGTCACCCATCCATAGACCGACCTCAGCAAGCATTGCTTAACTTTCAAGATGGATCCGTGCGCCCGTTATTATTTAACTACGAGCTCCTCCCTTGAACTTAGAGAAATCCTTTGAATAAATTTAACCCCTAATTAGGAGCTTTAGGGTAAACGGTATGACATCAGTTTCATTTCAGTGATTAATCACGAAATGAATAATTAATAGAAGCTATTTGTAATAGGTATCGATTGTAGAGCCTCGATTATAACGATGTTGCCTAATTAGAGCTGAGGGCGTTAATGACGTGAAACTTATACCTACGAATAATCCCATTAAATTGTGTATCTCTGATGTTCCGTTACGTATACCCACTGAATATTACATTTATGTGCGACACTATTAACAAAAGGCAGATATTATATTCACTGTTAAATAACAGTTGTTTTACACTTTTACTTCCATCGTTTTATTATTTAAGTAGTAATATCGTAAACCACGCAATCTAGGCAAAAGGCAAAAGTAATAGACTAGTTAGTTTGCTTAGATAATAAAACATGTATACTGCTAGATCACAACTAAGTAAAAGAACATCTGTTACTTGATGCGGTAACGCGATAGCTCACACTGAAAGAGCTGCAGGCTCGGTCAGTAGGCAGAGTAAAGTTGCACTGTACTTCAGAATTATACATCTCACGGCAGCGCAGTTGCGGCATTCGGCCACCAGCGCTACATTCAGCGAGCACCATTGTTTATTCAGAAAGCTTGTGCAAGCCGTGTCTTAGCAAACCACTCGACTGTGCCGCTCCGCTGACCGGAGTGATGAAAACGGGCGCTCAATGATCCAGTTTAGGCGAACTAGCGCGTTCATTACCATCTCATTACCATACACAAACATTAGTCACACATCGGAAAGGCTTAGAGAGCCCGCTGTGCCAACAAGGCACGGCTCTCCCGGCCACTTCATGCACAATTATTGTACTTAGCTATTGTCTGCACAAACACACGGGATGTTTGGAGAACAAACGTAACGGAGCACAGAACGAGATTAGCCCTTGTTTATAGTCTTACTCTCCTTGTGAGTCAGACTCGCAGGCCGCATGGCTCTGCTCTGCAAACAACTCGACGCATCAAAAAACTCTGCAACACAAACGCGGTGTGTTTACAGGTAATCAAGTTAATTGATTTGCATTACGTGGGTACAATGTTTTCATAAATTTTTTGCTGAGTCTACCAAATGGTGCTGTGATTTTCCCGAGGAAAAAAAAAAACAAAATATAAATGAAGAATAATATTTTTGTTGCGTGGGTGTTCCGGAAAGGTTGTTGCCGAGGATGTAATGTTTCATGTATAAATTTCTCAGAGACGATCATGAATCTTTTGTTTTTCGTAAATCATACGTTAAATCTTTATCACCGTGTGTGTAAAGTTAACAATACCGTCTCAATATATCCCTTGTCCTTACATGTTTCATGTCTACCTCTGATATTGCATAAAGTATAAAAATCAATATAAGTACCAATTTGAGGGGTCGTAATCTGCCAAATCCCTCGTAAATTTGCTTGAGCCGGAGGGCCAGACGGTCTAATTTGGATGTCAATCGACTTTCACGCGTAAAAATCTATCGCTCTCTAAAATTCCATGTGTAATACTCGAGCCAGGTTCTTAAGTCAATTGTGGGCCGTGGATGATGTTAAGTACAGTAATAACTCGGTAAAACGATCTGAACTATTGGTACAACATGTCGAAGTACAAATTGTTCAAAGCTTGTGTAGAATGAAACCACAATCAAAGTCAACACAAAGTTTCCGTTTGCGTTCTGATATTCAAACTGTAGGAGCTCGCAAACTATCAACGAGTAGAATAATTCCACAGATCAAACAATTTTTCAAATCATAGAATTTCAGGGCAATAAAACGAATAGATTCAGCAGAATGTACAGATGGCGAAAGTCGGTAACATTTTCAACACAACAAATTCGTGTTGTTATTAACGGCCCTCCCTAAATAATTCATGATATTATTGAAGTTCCAAAGTACACAATACGAATTTTGGTTATAATTGAAAACGGACCGAGTTCGGCTTATTCTTTGTGAATTTATCACTAGGGCCGAGGTGGCACAGCTACGACGCGTTGTTCAGATAAAGTTTATTTTATGACTTAAGCGAGAACATTAATATTCATTACTGGCGCGAAATGAACTAACTTTATTATTATAATAAAGATCAAAGAATGAGCGCTGCACAGGCCTTTCCGGAGGTTTGATTATTAGTTTCAACCTCGATGTTGCACCTCAATTTGGTGAGCACTCGTAACCTGCGAGCGCCGCTTCGTATGTACATAACATATATATTTTTTATTCAATCCTTTCATTCCCCGGTGGCGGCACACGACTACACGGGGTAGATTGTTGTGCCCCCGATGTAACAAAATATAATAAGTGTGTCAAAATGTCACCAAACTGATATTTTTAAATTATGTTTTGTAGTAAACAAGAATAATTCGCTGTATTCTGCCACAGTACAAGTTGTAGCACCAAATTAAAGATTGTTGTATTCCAACAAGCAACAAAAGGGTTGCGGAATTATTTCAGCGCCCGCGACACTGCTCTATTTTAATATAATTTAACTTAAGAGTTATTTTCACGTAAACTTGAACAAGAACATCTTGTTTGTAATCACATATTTAAAAGCTTTTATTTGAATAAGTACATCATACACCTATGTACTTATGTTTTCCTACTGTCAGCTGTCGGACGAGTCTTAGAAGCTTTTTATTTTCTTAAACAAATTAATCTCAAAGAAATGTTTTCTCCGTATTTGTTTGTTGTAAGTAATCTTGGCAAACACTAACAAACCGGGACATTTGTGAGATTTTCTATCTTATCTCCACCGTTTTGTGTTACAGCGAACACAACTTTAAACTTTATGAAAAGCAAGAGAAGGTAGCTTTACCAACGGATGATAAATATTTTTATACTAAAAATATAAATTACCTTTAAATAGTGACGAGAAATCATACTAAATAGTAATTCGAAGGTTCAAATGAAACAGTCTAACATTAATATCAAATACATAATTTATAACCTAGGCAATATTCGTAAGTTCGTAGTCGCAGCCCACGTTCCGACGCCGTCTAATTTATGACGTTCCAATAGATAATATACATAGAATAGAAACCTAAGGCAAATATCATTCTCCAAATCTCCAGCAAGATATTTAATTTAAAACACTTCTTTGAATATCCAGACTTCTTCGTGAAAGTCGCGGCGACTTGGAATGTCTGCGTGACTTCCCGTTAAAGTCTTCGTGTCATTTCTAGATCTGCAATTCTTCATGCGCCCTATCTAAACGAGCATCGTAACGACACGCTGGTAATCTCACAGTGTTACCAGAACGCCAAATTCTACCCAAACGAAAGTAAACTTTAGCTTTAGGAAGTCAGGTCTCAATTTCGTGAAAAGCTTCAGCGTAGAAGCATGAAATGAGTAATACCCTTTGAATAATAACTGCATTTAAAAGTTTAAAATCATTTTTTCACAGCTAAACTTTTTGGGCATGGAATGAGAGATTGCGAGTATATTTTAGTGCGTTTATTTAAAGCTAACAAAGGATATGAATTTGAACAAGTTGCTTTATGAATGTACATATTATGTACATACATTTGTTCTTCAAAAGCTCTTTCTGCCATTAAAGCAAGATCTTTCAGCTCTCAGGTTTACTGGACTTTAACAACTTATGATTAGCAAAAGCTAAAATAGCATTTTCTGTTGGAATGTGTATCCCTTTCATTTATTTTGAGTATAGTAGAATCGTCTAAGTTGTTGGAAATTCAAATTCATCAAAATACCGTCTGATAGGTACGCACTTACCAGACGGTATTTTGATGAATTTACCCCTACAGGGGTAAAATCAGAGTCAAAGTACTTATGAGTACTTCCCTTCCAGTATTATACGTGTTATAATAATTCCAATTACAGAGCTTCCATCTATTAACTGAAATTGAAGCCATCCTACTAAAATATCAATTTAATTGATTGAAGACCTCGAGCATTTGTATTGTTATTTCATTTCAAACAAATTAAAAACTGATAAACATCAAAGTGTAGCTTCCATTAGCTCAAGTAATTTTCAACCGACACTTCTAGCTAATCAAGTTCGGTGAAGTTCAAGTGAGGAGTTTTGATAAAATCAATGTTCAACAAATAAAGCCTATTATTAAGTAAGAGACACGACTAGTAGCTATCATCATAATGTTACACAACCTCACATAGCGGCGGTTAGGCGAGGCGGTGTGAATTATGCTCACTTAGTTACTGTTCTGCGCTTAATTTCACATAATCCATCTGAGTGTCGCGTAACCCACATAATTGCGGTGTGGAATTTTGCTATGCGTCGCGGTCGGTCGGATTTGTGGGAGAGCGGGTGGAGCGCCGCGACTGGCGGGCGAGCACGGGAGCGGGCCTACCGCCTAGCAGCGCCTGATCCCGCATCAAGTTGCGAATAATTGAGTGGCACCCTCACCCGGCTCCACTCTAAGTGTTACACTTAATTAGACCACGTGAGAAGTGCTTAACGCCACTCACTCCAGCTTTGTACACATCGTTGCATTAAGCGTAAACAATCAACGGTAATTACATTATGTTTGTTCAACATATGTCGCTGTCGCTACATGATATGCGTTATTATTCAGCGTTTGTTTTCTTCATAAAACGTTGAAAGGGCTTTTATCGTGTTTCATTGTGCGCCAGGAGAGAGTTGTATAAGTTTATTTCCACTTGAACCGTTTTAACGACGCTGTTAGATCAACATTGATGTGGCTATTAGCTCGAAGGGTGACCAATTACGTTCCGCCTCATCTTTTGTGTGCAGGAGACAACAAGTGGAGTCAGCATCCGCACTGACACGCACTTTGACATTAGTGGGCTGCGGACGCTTTTAGCTCTGTGAAAAGTTTGAGTCGGCGGGAGGAAGTCGGAAAAACTCGGGCGGTAAATAGTCCCGACTTTCCGACCCCTAATCTTTTTCCTTGTATACCTACATGAGAATGAATCGGCCATTACTTAAGCCGAGTAAGTTTTGTGTAAGCTGTTAATTTGATAACTAGTCAGAGGGTCAGTTAGTGTTAGTTCATATTACATTATTTTCGCTGACGCATAGTGGCTCCCCATCATGTAAAACTTGGGTAACGGTTTGTCCATCGTTTTTGTTATAATGATGACTAAGCGATTACTCTGTTCCAAGCTATCGTATTTATTTATTAAATAGAAATCAGCATGGCCTTAATTAGTAGTTAATTTGTAGTTCCATTTGAAAGCTTTACCTCAACAGTACCTTAAATAGGCACTGTGTGCCCTTTTCTTTAGTGTCAAAATTATTCAAATCGGTCAATGCGCTTGAATTTAGTTCAAGCTCATCGTTCAATTGTTAGAATCATTTAGCAGCACACCTTGAAATTATCAAAACTAACGAATGAAATATTTATTTAAAAAAGTAAAGTTTTTGTTCGTCATTATGACTGAGCACTTGATCAAGTGTATTTCGATCCCGATGTAATTCTATCGTTGGGAAGACCCTCGCGCCGTCCGGCGCCGGCTTCACCTTCAGGATTAGGGAATTTGTTCCTCAACTTATGTTCTGTAGGTACCTGCCAACATACCTACTGACTTAAGTCTCACACGAACTTCAACGAGACAGCCCCCATCCTACGACATTTTTATGACATATTATGGGAACAATAGGAACGTATATCCTAGTATATTAGAAACTTTAGCAATTGTACTTGAACCCCTTATGTTTCGCTGGAGCTATTTCAACACAAAGTTTCGACTTTTACGATAATGTCAGCCATTGCCATTCAAACGCGCTAAAACTTTATCAATGTGTGTAAAGGATAAGCGTTTGGCTCGTATCTTATACATACGTATAGCGTAATGCTTTATCAGATTCATTCGGAGAGCTTAATAAGAACAGACGTACATTCATACATACGTATGTACGTACCTATAGCTAGCTATAAGTACGTGTAGGAGGTTGGTTTCTGCATAGCGTTCCGTTGTCCTGGTCTTAGTATTCAGTGGTTGCAATGCAAGTCGATAATGCAGCCATTCTGATTTCCCGTGAGAACAATAAGTTTTCTGGAAATGTTGCACAATAGTGCATGTCCGTTTGTACTGGAAATGTACGGACTGAGAGAACCAGGAACTAATATAAATAGATGCAGAGAATTATCAATCAGCTATTCTGTAAACTACTAATATTTTACACAAATTCCGGAAGAAGGTCGGATTTATTATTTTCAATGTAACGTAACTAGCACAAAAGGTACGTGATGAAAAATAATTTAGCAGAATTTTCCCCCGTATTAATTTATAATATAAGCTCCCATTAATGACTGCATTTCTCATTTTTAACCGACTTCTAAAAAAGGAGGAGGTTCTCAATTCGGATGTTTGTATTTTTTTTTTTTTTTATGTTTGTTCGCGCATAACTCCGTCGCTTGCCAACCGATTTGAAAAATTCTTTTTTTGTTGGAAAGGGTATACTTCCCAAATGGTCCCATGAAAATTTTATCGAAATCGAACAAGCGGTTTTTTAAAAATCAACAAAAATCTAAAAAAAAATATCTACATTGTCTACATTGACGACGTTTTAGTTTACTCTGCATTGGAGCAGTGCATTTTTTTTACACCAATGTAATTGGTTCGTTTAGGTGGGGGAGGGGAGGGGGTGTAGGTACCACTAAAAAGTGAAAAATAAAAAAACTTTTTACAAAAAAATACAACCGACTTCCACAAAAAATAAAAAAAGTACAAAATAACTTTAATTCGGAAGTCGGTGTTCAAAAAACGAAAAAGGAACCACAAACACCGAGTTCCGAATTAAAGTTATTTTGTACTTTTTTTATTTTTTGTGGAAGTCGGTTGTATTTTTTTGTAAAAAGTTTTATACATGTTTATTGTACATGTGTGTTGTGTTTTTTGTAGATTATAATTAAGTCACTGAATAACAAATTAACACAGTTTATCAACATTTAGGTATATAATCAGAAATGAGTTTGCGCAATGCTTTGTGCCATTTAAATTATAACTGAAAATCGCAGACTCACTCAGGACGAAGATTTTCCGCGTTCTTAGTGAAATAACACCTATTCTAGTCTATTTGGCTCCTTATTCCATTATTTGATTACCATTCCCTTAATCTACAAAGGTTCACAAAAAAATCTGTAAAAAATGGTCATTAGAAATATAACATATGTATGTACAAAATCTGCTCAAATGTCAACCCTTTATTTTAATATGATTATTTCCCCAAAGTATGAACCTTTGTTAAGGTGTTATTATCACTGCTCTGTTATCAGAATGTCGCAGGTCCCTGGCGGAGACCCTACGAGTTGGGAACTCGAACGGGTCACTAAACTGTCATGTTCTCAGTTAATAGAGAGGAAACCACTAACCACTAGCTATGAGCCACTCTAGCAGTTTGTTTTAACTTTCTATTGCTCATTTTCAACTATTTTTAAGCGCATGTTTTGCGGTTTCTCACGACTTAACAGATCGATATGTGATGATGTTTCACAATGTCACGCTCATTTTGTTTTTGTTTTTCTGAAGTGCTATCGTATACTGTAGTTGCTGATTGTTGTCGGCAAGAAACGTTATTGTCTAGGAGGCTAATTTAAAGTGCTTCTATAAAACATTCAAGATAGTTGCAATCGTTTCCACTAACATTTTGCGACACTATAATGTAACATTTTCACTGTGACGCAGTGGACAACAGCGCATTTATATTGTAAATGAGAATGAAAATCCATTGCTTCATAATGTTTAAAAATGCGTCTGTTTGACAACGTTAAAGAAACATTAAGAAGACAGGATTAACATTATCGAGGTTCAAATAAACCCAGCTAATAAGTGCAATTTGTTCTCTATTAAAAACTGAAGACCCCACACACAAAGCGGCAACCCTTGCAGCTGTCTCATTGAATATACAGACGTGGCGTAGGCGGTCTCGGTTGTCTGGGATTTTCTGAACATGCTCTATATTATTCTACAAGGATATTTTGTATAACACAAACATTTATATATTATTGTTACGAAACGATCTTTGATAACACGTGTACGAAACCTTAAGAAGAACGTTTGGTGAAAGATGAGTTTATTTGCTTATTATTTTCTAAATATACGGTGATTATGTAACCTAACTTTACTAGTTTATGCAGACTTCGACGTCACTAACGAAAGAGGTGCAAGCTACAGGCGGTCAGGACTCCAGAGAGAGAAGACTCTTTACCAATACGAGCCGTGTCCAAAAGCGCCGCTTTCTGAATCCAGCCGACTGCCGAGAGCCTCCTAAGGTTATCAAGGCTCATGGTTATGGAACCGTTGATTAACGTATAGGTACTAGTACAATTATCGCTGAATTTGCCTGTAATATGGCTAAGGTGTTAAACACATATAATGTTTATTGCAATAATCATGACCAGCGGATTACAAATTCTTTTATCATTAATTTAATTACTAGTACAGGGATCCTCATTATTTTTGTAACAGACTAATTGAATAAAACATCATAATTAATGTGTTATTAATTATTGTAGTATTTATTCGCAGAGGCAATTACTCGGAAATCGGAGTTATCTGTTGCTGATTGGCGCCGAATCAGATATAAATGATAAAATAAACGTCTTCAATAGGTTATTGATCCATATTTTGGATTTCTCACTTCATCACTTTAATACTCAAGTAAATTTAAAGTTTCAAATCTTCCTTATTCTTTTTCAGGTTTTCAATTGAAAAATGTTAATTCCGTATAATTTGCAAACAAAAACAAATCAGAAATAAAAAAACATGGCGAACACTACGGTCAAAAGCCTTGTATAAAACTGTTGTCACTGATTGATAGACCCGATGTCAGGACATATCATTACACTGCTTTTTGAAGCTGAGAACAAAGACTTCACATTACACAATGGTCAATGAACAGCCGGTAATAATGTGATCCATTCAAAAATACATTCAGTCCAAAATGTATTCCAGCCTTAAACACAGACCACGAGACCAGATCTATTTAAAAAGTGTAGGGAATGGATGATTTGTTTATAGTTCCGAATTCATTTTTTGTTTCTTTTGTTTTTGTTGTTAGATGACACAACTTTTGTCCTAAGTTTTCCACTTTGGCTCAAAGTTAGTTACATCTATTACTTAGATTAAATACAGTACTGTTTTTAGTTGTATCATATCTAGTATTTTGCGAATTTCATAGTGGAAAAATACCTACCTAACAAAGAGTTTGTCTTAAAGTTTGCATCACCAATAGAATTTTGTGTTCGTAGTCACTTAAAATGTTAGAGAACGCTTACGGTAAATTGACTTTACCAAAAACATGACCGTGCTTATGATTGGTACAAAGCATTCAAAAGCGGTCGATATGTGATGGAAGATTTGCCTCGCTATGGTAGGCCATCAACGTCTGCAACTGAGTTAACACCGTAAAAGTGAAGGAAATAGTGACTGAAAACCCTCATTCAAGTTTGAGAGAGATAGCCGCCGATTTTTCTGTATCTCACGAGTCGATCTGTTTCACTTTAAATACACACTTGGACATAAAACATATTGCCTCTCGGCTAGTCCCAAAAGAACTGAATTTTCTCCAAAAATTCAATCGCATAAGAGTCGCTGAGGACATACTGCTAGAACGAGTCTTTATTTTGAATTCCGATCCTATATTCATGAAACGCAATTAGTGGCGATACGTGGGTTTACGAGTTTGACATGCAAACTAGTCAACAAGCTTCGCAGTGGTGCCTTCCGACAGAACATTAACCGAAAAAACCACGCCAAAGTTGATCAAAAGTCAAAGTCTTCTTTGACACTGTTTTCTTTGACTATTACGGTGTTGTGCACTCGGAATTCTTTCCGGAAGGTCAAATAGTAAATAAAGAATATTATTTCAGCATTATGCGGCGTTTAAGAGAGCAAGTTAGACGAAAAAGGACAAATTTGTGGTAAGAAAATTCTTGGATTTTGATCCACAATAATGCGCCTGCGCACAATGCCATAATTATGAATGAATTTTTAACCAGAAACTCATCAAATATCATCGAACAACCATCTTTTTTTTTTTTTTTTTTTTTCTGGATGGGAAATCATCAAATGACTTCTCCCGCTCTGGGCGGAGCGGAAGGGAGTGTCAGACTCTTACTGACTAAAACCCACCCGTGATCCTTCTTGTGCCCTTTGCGTTCCAGGGCTGCGGTGACTCTTTCGAACAAAATCCGCAACCCTAGCAGGCACTGACCCTATGGGGCCCCGTCTACATTGCTGACGGCTCTTTGAAGCGCGCGTGGAACACGACGCGCCGTCGACTCGGGCCTGGTTGCTATCGGACGGCGAGCCACCCATAGCTCGCCATCCGCAGGCCCGCGCCTACGGTGGCCGGGAATCGCCCTGCGTTTCCCGACGCCCGGGGCGTCTTCTTCTGTTGCGGCGGCTTGGGCGTGAGGTTTCCCTCTCACGCACGCGTTCCGCCTCCTCCTTCGCTAGCATTACTGCTTCGCAGAAGGAGGCGACCGCATCCCATGCCTCCTCGCTCCGGACCATGGCTTGAACCAGGGCCGGACGCGAGAGGTCGCCGCCGCCGATCGCCTCGACGAGGACACGGCGGTGCTCCGCCCAAGCAGGGCAGACCTCCACCGTATGCTCCACCGTGTCCTCCGGGCGATCCACACAGTGATGACACCCGGACGTATCCTCCCGCTGGATCCGACACAGGTACCTCCCGAAACAGCCATGTCCGGTGAGCACCTGCGTCAGGCGGATGGTGAGGACGCCGTGACGTCTCTCCAGCCACGCCTCAAAGAGGGGACTTATCGCCAAAATAGTGGCGTGCCCAATCGAACAACCACCTAATTCACCAGATATGATTCCAGCCGACTTCTTCATTTTTCATAAACTCAAGTTACCACTTCGTGGCACCTGTTTTCATTCGTTAGAAGACGTAAAGAAGAATTCGCGGCGAGAACTGAGCTCAATTCCGAAAGAAGTGTTTATACACTTCTTTGTTTTGTTTACAAATGTTTTGATGATTGGATTATTCGTCGGCGTAAGTGCATCGTTTCTGAAGGAGCAGACTTTGAAGGTGATAAAATAAAGTTGGATGAATAACTAACATTTTATGTGATCTTTCCCCCGTTCTTTCTTGACAGATTAGTATCTAAACAAAAAGTAAAAAAAGAAATAGAAAGATTTGTTTGTCGCCACAGACAAAACATAGGTATATTTTCAAAATACCTTTGTCTATTATTAATAGGTATTATTGTGTCATTTCAAAGGTCAATTGCTCTCACAAGCTCTTGGCGACCGAAGACAAACCACTAGCTTCTAAGCTGCTTAGGTACCTACTCAAAACCTGACGGTATCAAAAGCTATTACAAGACTTAACTTTTACAAACAAAACTTTGATCTGCAATATTTGTTTAGAAGAACATGTATTTATATTACTTTAATGACGGATTATAAAGCTTAAAGTAAGCTGGCCGAACGTTTGATTTTTATCGTCATTTAAAAAAAAGTAGGTAAACATAAGGTTTTTTATACCAATGTTATATACGTCATCATTTGTCTGTGGATTAGGTATACGCAGAAGGCTTACAGCGCCCTGCGTGTCCAATATAATAACGGGCTGAGGATGTTGTTGGTTGGTGTCGGTTTTGCAGTGCATCTAGCATGTTTGCTGAATCGAGGCTGGATGACTTTTATGCCATCATGCGCAAACGAAGTGCATCTATGCTGCGGCGATTCCGAGGTAGTCCGAACAATATTTTGGGTACACTGGCGGACGAAATAGATGGGCCGTTTATTAGGCACTGGGCTGGGAGACATGTGCGCACAGACGTACATGTGCAAAATTAATGTTACTTTTTTATTTTTTACTAACTTTAGGTTAAGGTAATACTAACACAATATGGATCCTGTTATCTGAAATAAAGAAGTTATTATTATTATTAAACAAAGAAGCAATTTTTTGGATTCATTAAAGTATAGTGAATAACTGAAACCTTAAGAGACCTACAAATTAACTTAAAGAGGTATTCGACTTACCCAGTGTCTCAGATATCCAGGTATAAATAAATATCTGTCTCATTTATAGAGGGTAGATTTCAGTATCTAATAGAGGAGCTTTTTTTAATAAAAATCTACACCATTTCTTTTTTGAAATCCTTATCATTACTGCCACAAAGATTATGAATCTTTAATAATCGGTCCAGTTATCGAAACGTTTCTGTTACGAAGTGGCTTAACCCATGTTAACAAACACTGGTCGAGTTTAGGAAATTCTGATAAACGTACACGTTTTAGTTTTCCTTGTCCTACAGAACATTGAGACTGAATTTAATCTTTATTCTGGATGATTCTACAAAGACTAGAATTTTGCACATTAAACTCGACTTCATTGCACGTGTTTCCGCTTTCATAAACAGATATTATACTTTGATTTTTCACGTACCGATAAAGACTTTATTATTTACTTCGGCATTTTCAAATAAACACCTGAACGATAGCAAAGCCAAACTAAAACTGGAGGTCACTTTACAGTTAATCAAGTGCTGAATTTACGGGTAGAACAAGTATTAGTAAATAAAACGGGAAACAAAATATAGCCTCAGTAAAAGAGGTAAAATATATTCGTCATAATTACCTCTATAATTAAGACATCAATTATAGAGGTAATTATGACGAATAAAATTGAAATAACTAACCCCAGATAAAGAGGTTTGTTTTATCCCACTAACAGAGGTAATTCAGTGCTAAATTGTCGGGACCTAAGCATGCGTTCCAGCTAAGGAGTTTTCTCATTAACCTTGTCCACTTAACCAAGTTTTTGGTTAAAAATTCGCCTCATTTCCTAACACATTTTTCTAAATATTCATCGTAAAAATAAAAACGCTAACACTTTTCAGTACTCGTTACAAGGTAGAGGACACGAAAAATAAGTTTTTGTACTGCATGCACACCTACCTACTGTGGGCGCACGGCACATTATGAAGTCAAAATTTTCTCCTAGCGCTTCCTAAAAAATGACGAAAGTGTTTTGCGAGTTATTTTGTCGAAAAGAGTAAAATACCTCTTGACGGGCTTTAGAGAAAAAGCTCACACAAATTGAGGTCTTAGGAAATGAATTGAAGCCAGCCTAAAGACACTTGAGAAACTAATTCAGTCCGTTGAAAATAAGACTCCAAAATGAATTTAGAGATCAAACAGATGTATATTTAAGCATTAAGGAGGCAGTACATATTTGCCTATATTTTCCTTTATAATTATAAAAACCTCCTCATGCGTCTAAATTAGAATAAGTCATGGCTATCTAAAAGGTTACAGTTCATTGAATGTTCTTTGTTCAAAGATATAATTTCGAATACCACTTAATATACCATTAAACTTCGAGGTTTTATAAAGTTTGTGAGATATCGAACGCCAGTCGTAACTAAACAAATTCCTACAAGGGGCCGCGCCGCTGGGTCGCCAGGCCCCTGGGCCCCTGGGCCCTACTCGTTAATTACAGATAAAATGCACAAACTGCTTGTTTACACCGTGACATTTATCGAGCACTGAACGGGACTTTTATTGACACATTCACTTGGCTATTAGGGTTGTCAAAACATTAAATAAAGGGAATAGAGAGTTTTTGTTTAGCCCCACTAAAATTATAATTGTGTATCTGAGTATATTTTTTAATCAATAACGCTTCAACGAATTTGAAAACACGGTTATGGTATGGCCTGTATTAGGACATAGAATGCTTTTATCCAGATGGACGATTTTTTTTTTTTGGCGCGCGTTTGGTGGTCTCGTGTCTCGGGTCTCGTGGTAAACGATAATGTGGTCGGCGACGGCATCCGCTTAGAAGTCTTGATTTAAATACTCCCAGGTTGTAGCTATTTGGGTACGCCACCATTGTGGCGATAAGTCCCTTCTTTGAGGAGTGGGAGCGCCACGGCGGGTTCACCTTCCGCCTGATTCCGGAAATTGATGTTTCGGGAGGTACCTGTTTCGGATTCGGCGGGTGAACACGTCCGGGTGCCAACATTGTGTGGATCGCCCGGAGGTGCTTGGGCGGAGCAAACCCGTGTCCTCGTCGAGGTCGCCAGCGGCGATCTCTCACTTGCGGCCCTGGTTCAATCAATCGTTTGGAGCGAGGTGACATGCGAAGCGGTCACCTCCTTTTGCGAAGCAGAAATGCTAGCAAAAGAAGAGGCGGGCCGCCTGAGGGAGAAGAAAACCTGACGCACCAGCCGCCACAACAGAATAAAACGTCTCAGGCGTCGGCAGTTGCAGGGCAATACCTTGCCACGGTAGGCGCGGGCCTGCGGATGGCGAGCGATGGGTGGCTCGCCATCCGATACAAACCAGGCCCAGGTTGACGGCGCATCAGCAAAGTAGACGGGGCCCGCTAGGGTCAGTGCCTGCTAGAGTCACGGAATTTGTCCGAAAGAGCCACCGCGGCCCTGGAACATAAAGGGCATTAGGAGAAACACGGGTGAGTTTTAGTCTGTAAGATTCTGACACTCCCTTCCACTCAGTCCATAGCGCAATAAGTCATTTGATGATTTCTCACCCATAAAAAATAGGTTGTAGTTATTAGGAAAGGCAGGACTGACTTTCACGTGGAAAGTCACGAACAAAAGCAAAGTAAATGATTATTTTAGTCTAATGAAAACGAATATCTTCTTAAAAATCTTTAATATTCAACGATGAGCTTAAACAACTAAAATTAAATGTAATCGTTCAACTTTTGAAGTTTGTATAATAAGTCTAAGTAAGTAGTTTTAAGTATAGGAAGGTAACCGTTGTCTTATTTTGGATACTGGTCGTTATCTAGTACCTTTTAGATAACGACCAGACCCAATTTTTTTTTGTTTTTTTTTTTGCGGTAATCTTATTTAGGTTTTACAATTAACTAATATCTTTCTTTTGGAAAACAAAGCCGTACTCGGCGTATTCTGTCTTTTTGAAGGTTTTCCACTGTAATCGTCTCAGTCACCGTGATTACGGAACAAAACCATCGATTAATGGCTTTAAATAATTGGTAACCAATTATTTAATGCTATAATTTGTAGATGAGTGATGTCTATCATATTGGTATCAGGTTTGTATCTATTGTATATTATTTAGTAGGAAGCTTTCATGTTTAGGTTTTCAGGAATTTGTAGTAAATGATGGGTGAGAATTGTAAATACAGAGTTACATAAGAGCGATTTATAACAGTGTTATTTTCGCACCGTAGAATTTAAACCGCTGTAAACGAAGTGGTGCGTCTCTAATTTATAATAGGTGCGATTTCATAAAAATTCAGCTATCCCTACATTTACATAAATCTATCCCTTGTTCAACACAACGATATTCGAATGATTTAACTAACAACTACAGTAAAGTGACAGCCCTACCAATAGCAGCAGATTTCACAACTACGAGTACTCAGAGCTACAGTGTTTGTGTTGAACGTTAGTACTCGCACTAAGTATGTGTGTCCGTACGTATTACCAACCAGTAATTAGTTGCACAGAGATCGCTGCCACTGACGTATTTAAGACCTTCCACTGACGTATTGACGTATTTTCTTTGACCGCGGTTTCGTTCCCGTGGCCTATCTCACAAGAAATGTGCGTTTTTTCGGGATAAAAAGTGCCCTACGGGACTGAGCGATACTTAGCTTTCTATTGATTACAGATTTTTCTTTTTTTTAATGTTAGATATAGTGTTCAATATATTAAGATCTATAGAACACTATATCTAACAGTCGTTCTCTTATCTAACCTGTGATCATAACCACAAACATTCTATAGAGAAAATCAATTCTGTTTTTTCAGAATATTCCGTTTCTTTTTTCTTTATTTCCGAGTACTACGACCATTAAAAAACAATAAATCTTTCCAGCCATTCTAAAGTGATCCTCCGAGAGTACCATTTCATTTTATTTAAATACAAGATTAATTATTTACAAACATTGTAGCTGACGTATGTGCCATTAAAATTATGTATGTCACAAATGTGTTTCGGGTTTTGAATTATTGAGTAAAGTTTCAAGCATAACTAGATCTGTCTTTACCGTGTCTTAACTGTTGGTAATGTGCATTCAACTGTCTCATACAGTGCTTATAATTAAGATTAATAACATTCGATTACTCCTTTCTACCACAGAATGTTGCCAGGACTGCGGCAGCACATATTAATATGAAAGTTTTCCAAAAAAGTTTACAAATAATAGGTACCTGCCAGCTATAAGTTTTGTAGCAGAATTCTTGCTGATTGAGCTTTACTCTTCTTTCATCTCAAATCTAGGATATTCATATAAAAATAATCGATTTATCAAAAACATAATTTGTAAAAAAAAAAACAAGTCTCGGAACTTTTACAGTAGAACAACTGTTCTGATCTTCCACCGTAAAAAGTTGTGAGATCCATGTAATACGAGTACCAAGTCGGTTAATATATTCAGTCTCTACTTAAGGGACCTCCTGTCTTAAGTTATTTCATAATTAGCTAACCGAACAACATCTTATAGTGACCACACCAATATTACAAATTTGTTATATTTTAAACTAGCTTATGCCCGCGACTTCGTTCGCGTAGAGTTCCATACAAAATTTTAACCCCCTTTTCACCACCTTAGGGGACGAATTTTCAAAAATCTTCTTTTCTTTTTTTTTCGTTCTTAGCGGATGCCTACGTCATAATATCTACCTGCATGCTAAATTTCAGCCCGATCCGATCAGTGGTTTGGGCTGTGCGTTGATAGATCACTATGTCAGTCAGTCAGTCACTTTTGAATTATATATATGTATTTAGAAGACTAGCTTCTGCCCACGACTTCGTCCGCGTAGAATAGTTACTAACCCCCCGATTCTTTGTGATATTGATTCGTTTGTGGGAGAAGTGGCAGGAGGCGCCCGACGTGACGGCACAGTGATGGCATGCGCGTGAGCCGCGGCGCGCGGTATTGGACAGTACTTGGACATTACAACATTACTTTATTTTTCTAAAATAAAAGAAGTTTTCTAACATAAAAATCTAAGTTACTCCTTATTACATCAGCTACCTGCCAATAAAAGTCCCGTCAAAATCGGTCCAGCCATTTCAGAGATTAGTCGGAACAAATAGACGAACAGACAAAAATTGTAAAAAATGTTATTTTAGTATATATACCGTATACATGCATGTAGTAAAAAGCGGTTATCTCAATATTACAAACAAACGCTCCAATTTTATTTATATGTATAGATAAATAGATTACCTTGGCCATGAAAACACAATGTATCTCAAAATTAATATTTTGAGATACATACATTGTGTTTTTATTTTATTATTACATATTACATTAAATAAGATTGTTTGGTGCGGCCGCCAAGTTAATGTATCTATTTAAAACATGTGATTTAATAAATTAAGTGACTTGCGAGACATTTTTTTACAAATTATGTTTTTGATGGCATCTCATTTATTTTTAAATAGTCCTTTTTTCCTTTCCATTACCGTCTTCTTCTTGTATCTACCTATCTACACTTATTATGCCATTTTTATATAACACAGGTACCCTCATTCATTCACTGCAAATGTAACTTTGTAATGCTATATATTTATATTATTAGGATTACAAAGATATATATTTATGTTGGTGTATCTAGAAAACTACACCGAAATTGCAAAATATTTTTCTTATTTTATACATTAAAAACTAATTGTATTATTTTGAAGCTAGAAGAAGCAAGAAGTGCCTTACAGTTTAGATGATTGTTCAGTAAAGTAAGTGAGTGAGACAAAATCAAGAATCTTTGACTATTTATAATTTTTAAACTACGGCGTCAAATTGAATAAAATTTCAATTCAGTCAGTCAATCAGACTTCTAGTTTTATCGACAGCGAAGTTCGGGCGGTCAAAAAGGGCCTGAATATTTTCGAGTGCCGCTTTTTTGCTCGACTTGGCGGGGGCACTGCCATGCTTATCACACAAAAATGCAAACGGGCCATGTAAAGCAGCTTCACCTGAAAAACGACAGCTTCACATTTTTTACCTACTTTTTATGAATGGGAAATCATCAAATGACTTTTTCCACTGTGGGTGGAGCGGAAGGGACTATCAGACTCTTGTTGACTAAAACCCATCCGTGTTCCTCCTAATGCCCTTTGGTTCCAGGGCCGCGGTGACTCTTTCTAGCAAATTCCACAACTCTGGATGTTTACCTACTACATAAAACAGTTAAGTCTACATATTATATAACTTAGGAGTTTACAGTGCCAAATGAGAAGTGTCATTCAGCTAATTTATAATTTCCCGAAAACAAATTTAATTAATTTTAAAAGAAAGGATTAGCTCAATTTATTAATTTAAAAGAAAAAATATAAAAAGTTATTGAATAAGCAATAATAAACCAAAAAAAAAATCTAATGTAAAAACAGCTGTGCGAGGCCACAAAAGCTGTTATCTCAACATACACAACAATAACAATTAGTGTTTAAACAGAAGCCTAGTCCACAGAACAGATCACAACAAATCAACAACTCCGTGAATCAAACTTTAATTCTCGAGTAAACAAACAAACAGGTAATCGATACAGAAAACTTTAGTCTCGTTCCTGATGAACAAAATTTTCCTGGGCTATCTATGTTTTTTACTTCAGAAAATGTTAAATCAAAAGATATACAATGGATTTTTTGGCTGGATTATTTTTTCACATATCTCAAAATTTAGAGTAAAGTAAAGTAACAGATACGGTAACAAATATTGTGTATAAATCTCCAAAAACTATGGAGTTTAAAGCGTTTTACAATCTATTATGTTATTATGGTAAATTGAGATAGCACTAATGTGACGTCACTCGCTGGTCACATCACGATGTATTTACAGCATCCAGTTCAAACGACATTTTTTGATCTTTTGTGTGACAAGGATCGAGGAAGCTTTTAAAACGAGTAACTTATCTATTTTCCATCGATTTAATATTTTTTTCATCTGAAAAGCTAAAATTAAAAATAACAAATGTAAAATCGAAGAGATATGCTAAATACCAATTATTAAAATATTTTTAAAATGCTGCATTAAAAAAAAATGTTTTAGATAATTGTATATGCTATACTATTGAATAAGTTTTGAGTTTATTGTAATTTATACTACTGTTTGTTGTCTAATAAATAAAATAAATTCAGAGACTGTAGTAAATAAAATCTTGGAATCAAAATCATTAATAGATCGCACAGTTGAATACAATACTTTAGTCTTGTTTCATCACGATATTTAACAAACGGCTCGCTGCATCGGTGGCTGATCTATCAAACAGTACTCAACTAACTGCAAATGAAATAACACAGAAATGCTAATGCGTCGATTGGAACCTAAAACTCTTAAAACATTCTAAAGTAAACGAATAAAACTCAATAGAGAAAGATTGATTGATTCAATATTAAGTTCTATGGGTCCGTAGCTTTGAAATATGACTTAGACGACGAGGATTTTTGACTGTTGAAAGGCGGACACGCCACTTTAAATAATTATTATATAGCGTTATGGAAGCCTTACACAATACACACCATTAATTAGAACAATGAACATGAAATCAATAGTCTAATTAGTATTTGCTTCCGTCTATAGATCAAAATGATGTCCACCCTTAGCAAACAACACCACTTAAGTTGAAAATTGGTGATTGTTACTTTTAAATTACATTGAATAGAACTCTTGATCGCTAATCGATTTCAGTATATTACACTTGGCGATCGACCAAAGTAGTAATACTAGGCCAAAATTCAAAATAATATGATTATTATTTTGAATTTTGGCCCAGTATTACTACCAGCTAGTAGGTAAATTAGTTACAAATACAATAAATTGATAAGTTTTTTTAACTTTACTATAGAGAGCGAACCGATCGCTCTCTACAGTAAAGTTAGTCAAACAAAATTACTTGAGCAGTGTTGTTTGCTAAAGGACGATATGCTGTTTCGGAGCAGCACTCAGCAGCACTCAAATCAGTGTGCTTCAATAAAAGCCGGATTAACATCGTATTCCGAACAACAGCCCGAACAAGCGTGGTGATTACCGCAATTTCGTGAAGCCCTACATTCGGAGCGCACACTGGACGGCCGGCTAATTCCACGATATAGCGCACAACGCAGGCCTACTCAAACTACGACTATGACGAGTGCTATTTATCGAAGCGAATATTTACGGACTAATGAAACGTCTGATAACAAGGCCTCTAAAACATAATTGACCCCACATATAATCTACTCCAACTTAAAAAAAATATATTATTTATATTGTTTATTTATAAAACAGGGCACATATACAATAAAATAACTTGCATTTTTTTATAAAGAACACGATTAATTATATTCCTGAACTAGGTTGAACCTGTGTTTCAGGCTAGACAGTGTTTATACTAAATTAAAATAATAAATAAATAATATGGCTCAAGAAATTACCCTTATTTTTTATTTACAAGACCTCTTAATTATTCTATCGTTGCTTCCAAGAGCTTTTGTTTAACTGAATCTATTTCGGCCTCAGGTAATTTGAACAAGCTTCAATAAAATTAGCAAGGGAAATAACAAACGCTCTCAACTACTATATCGTTACGGGCAGGTTATAGAAAGTTAGAATTTTAAAACGCCGCTTAAGAACCCTCCGCGATCGTATAGTACCCACTTAATGTTTTTCGTACCTTCTAAGTGGTTTAATTAAAATGTTTAAACGTTCGCCAAACAGTACAAAACATTATGAAGGAACCCGTATTAAAACGATTAAAAAACGGAAAGTTTTGCTAATTATTTCGTTTTTATTTTGTTGTACATGAAGCAAAGCAATTAACTACTGAACTTTGAAAACAAGCTTAATTTATTGTTACATGAACATTTAACTTATACCTTATCATGCAATGGCGGGGCAATTGCAAAGCGTAAATAGAAATGTCCTTACTATTGTGGCGTTTGATAAGAACTTTATTTAACTCGTAAAACATACACAACAGAACTTGTTGGAAGAAATGGATATGTTAAAAAAAAAATATCAACTGCCTAGCCTTTTCCCAACTATACCTAATGAGGTCGACTCCCAGTCAAGCCGGATTCAGATAAATACCAGTATTTTACACGAAGCGGCTGCCTACCAGACCTCCACAGCCCATTAACTAGGTAACACGGCTACTTCTTGGCAAGACTGGTGTCAGATTTTCTGGCTTCTGATAATCCATAACGACTGCCAAAGATTTTCAAATGACAGCCGGGACCAACGGCTTAACGTGTTTTCCGAGGCACAGAGAAGTTTTGTTTAACCTTGAACATCGACCCGTGCGGCTGTTATAATTTAGCCACGAAAATTAACTAGCAAAATTGGTGATCTAAAAAAATAATATGACTTCGAAAATTGTCAGGTCTCCCAAAGGTACCTTTCAGTTCGTCATATAACGTGGCTTCATTTTGTACATTCGTATACCACCTACACAACCGAATTTAATTTCCAAACGACCTAGATGAGAATGTGTTACTTATGTAATTAGTAAATTAGCCTCATTTTATCTGCCATCCATTTTCGTTTCGTTACAATAGCAGTAAATAGTACACAGTTTAGTGTGTCGTACTGTAAGACTGTCTATTTGGTGTGTACCTTACTTGTAATCAATGGAAGTGGGTCGCGATTAAAAGGCACTCAATCCGATGCCCATGTGCGAAGTGTATCGACGCCAATTCCACCGCCACTTGGGCCCGACATAAACCAGATGCCCCACACCACATTGAAGCAACTTTTTGTACTATTTGTTTAAGACTGAGCCGATATTTTACACATCTACTGACTGATTCATAAAAAATAGCTATATGATTCGTTAAAATACTGAGTAGCGGCTCAGTATTCAAATAATCTACAGTACCTAATAGAAATCTGCCACTTAGTACTTAAGCAACGCTTACGGTTAAAAAAGTTTTAATGAATAGGACTGTAATTTACTATTTTGTGCAACTCTGCTTCAGTAATGGTTTATTGATATTTAACTTACAGTAAACCAGTGATGACTGCAACGCTTAAAATGACACACAAATAATTGATTTTGACTTTGAAGATTATAATTACACCCCCAAAAGTAATAGAGAAGCCACAAACTTCAGCTTTGCTTGTACTTTTCAAATATTTTTTGATGTTAAAGAATTAAAAATTATTTGAAAAGATTAACTTGATCCTTTGATATTTGATCAGTAACTTAAACCCATTTTTCCTTACGTTTTCATTTCGTTTGTAAGTTCAAAGTACAAGACCAAACCGCTCCTATACGAGACCTACTGATACAAATGTCACGGTGCGTCAGCGTGATTGGCACATTATTAAAACTAAATCTCAGAATCTATAGAATTTATTGTCAAACGATAACAAAAGGACTGACTCATTTAAAATGTAGGGATTCTAGACGTTGTAATGAAGCTTCTAGTTAAAATAATGATTCGCTGATCAAGCACTAGTAATCACTTTAGACTTGGATTGTAATGGAGGATTAGAATTACGGGAAAGCGATCTTGTTCAAATGATATCTATTCCAACCTAGTTAGCGTCCGTTCTCACAATGCTACGTGTAATCTTTTTTTTTACCATGGTATCTTTTAGAACTTTGTCCTTCTAGCTTCCACACCTGGTTATCTTATACAGAATAGGACTGCAGCCCTACCATGACGTCTTAAATCCATCATGATTCCTGTGTCAGAGAGAGACGGAGTCACACAAGAGGAATAGCACTATCCCTTTCCCTCACACAGAATCATGATAGTATTGGCACTTCGTAGTACGGCCAAAGGGCATAACTTAAGATAAAATCCGCCGTTTTACCTGTGTGCATGAAGTACATTTTTGAAACGTTAACATTAAAATCCAGCAAAACAAGATAATTTACACCGATTCTTCTTTGTTCTAATATAATTTTACTTGCCAAGAAAATATTCCCTAACAATAAAATCATGAATTACGTCTGTACAAGGCGGGCCCAGGTATCTTACATATTCTAGCATGGATTGTGTTCGTAATTTTAGTGACAGCTGCCAATTCATTACTGTAGGATTATCGCGTGACTCCGGAATACGTCATGTTGGAAACGTGAGGGTTCCTCACTACGGCTCTATCGCCGTCCACTTTCATAAATGTCAGGCGAACCTAGTTACAGCTAAATGTACAGTAATACTGTTATATTATAGGGGAGTAAATTGCCTATTCTTAGAACTACACAAAAAAGTTGTTGAGCTTTTCATTTTATTTGAATTTTCTGTAAGTTTAATATTTTAAGTAGGTATGTACATATATGATTATTTTTAACTGCCTACAAAAGCTTGTAAAATAATAGTAGCAATAGCTTTATTTAACTTTATTACAGGTAGGTATATGTTTTTATTTTGTTCACAATAAAAGCAACTACTTAATTAGCTTTTCTACAGGACCATTCATTAATTGAACCCAACAAACAAACCCAACAGATTTTAAAAATTAATTAGTAAAAAATAATTACAAAAATAACATAAGCTTATAAAGCAAAGAATAATCCGTAACAAAGAGAACTACACGAGACGCCTGAGGAGTTTTCGCAAAAATAAAAAAAAAGTAAGTATTACCTCGATACGGCGCGTCGTATAATAAAAGATGCAAACCGACGACGTTTGCGCGCCGTTTTTTTGATAACACATATTGAAACCATACATTACTTCGACTCTTCGGTATTACCGCCACACCTGATACCAAGATTGCTTGTTAGTATTCAGGGGATCGCATTCTTTCTTTTTACTATCGCACGTTTTAGAGATGATTAAAAACAAACGGTTGTTTACGCGAGCGTTATTTTCCATTTCCTCACTTGAGTTCACCATATATACATAAGCACAGTTTGTAAAAATGCTGCATCGCTGCATATTATAATTACCTAACGAGTGTTTGACGCCATCGTAAAATTTGCATTCGCTTTTTTAATTAATTAAAGTAAAGTAATAAGTTTTATGAATAAATTATGAACTTATGTGTCTACTCAAACCAGTACACTAACATTGCTTGTGAATTTCTTGCAAACACCACATTTAGTACCTACCTACTTAGACATATGTATGTATATGCGACATAATAAATCATAAGATATTCTCCACAATGAGCTACATTTTACTCGCGTTTATATAGTAGCTTTTTTACGACATTTTAACTTTCATGGAATAAAATATTCTGTTTAAAGAAACGAAATACTCGACATGCGAAAGGCGATGTGTAAAATGCACTATTTTAACAAAATATATTAATTAACTTTGATTCTTTAGAAGTTTTTTATCGAGGCCTTTCAATTAATTTATCAATAGTGAAGTATGAAGTAGGTATACGCGTTATTAAAAAGTAATAAATGGCGTTGTACTGAATAGCGAGGGCCCTTAGTAATTGGCCGAGGAAGCACAGAGCGAGTTCTTCAAGTGCTTCACTGATGACGCAATTGTTAATTATTTAATTATACACTTGACATGTGCTATTACAGAAGTTATTGCTGTGCGCCGCTGAAACTCCGTGTTTTATTATCACTTAATATT
The DNA here is from genome assembly GCA_905332915.2 of Hecatera dysodea. NCBI lineage: Eukaryota > Metazoa > Arthropoda > Insecta > Lepidoptera > Noctuidae > Hecatera > Hecatera dysodea. Next base: position 15,713,657 of record HG995294.1, read on the forward strand.
ACCAAATGCTTCAAATATGTGTATACGATCGTAGATCCCCATTCTTTAGACATATTGTTAGATAAAAAAACGGATAAGTGCGAATCTTACACGCGCACCGAGGGCTCCGATCGAGTCTTAATTTTTGCCGAGTATACATTACCTACGGAAGTTTATAAACAATGAAAGCATTCTCATTACTCTTACTAAAGTATAGCAAGTATCATTGAAGGAAAAACAACAATATTGAAAAAATGTTCTCCCCCTATATGAATGTACGTCACGGTCAATTCTTCAAACGACACTATACAATTTTTTATCGCGGAAAATGTTTTTTTTTATATGATAATACAACAAATTCCTAATTTTCAGACTTTTTTTCTTTACTTGTACTGTAAGAACTTTTTTCTTGCCAAATTTCTACACTCCAGGTCAACGGGAAGTAAGGAGGGAATAAAGACCCTATAGGTTTTTATTATATTATATATTATACGTGAAAAATGTGCCTTAAATGGCATTACCGTTTAAGGCGCATTTTTCACGGGGGAATCAAAATTGAAATTCAATCAAAAAATATTGAAATCATTATATTGTCTTAGAAGTTTCAATGCTCCTAGCAGACGAAGTTGACGTGCAAAAGATGTAGTTACAACAAAAAACAGAGAAACAAAAATATAAACAGTCAAATCAATTTGAAATTAAAATGTAATACTTGGTCGACAACACACAAAATATGCTAATACGCTAAAGTTGGACACACTGAACTATTTTAACAGTACATAACCTATCAAAATCTCATCCCAAAAGTTAACAGATAGGTACACATAGGCATACATCCTCTCAGTACCTATCTGTTACCACTAGTAACATTCCCATTTCCCTTTAGAAAAGCAAAATAATCGTCGCCAATATAAACTAAAGTAAAAATCAAACCGTAGCAAACTGCGCATTATTCACTAAATTGGCTTCATTTTATTTGTCGTCCGTCCAGAATCTACAATAACGAACGCAATTATTCAAAAACCAGCTGAAGTATTCTATCGATACTTATTCAATTCGATATTTGCTCACCAGCTCGCCGAGGAACATCGTTACATTTATTGAAGCGTACTATTGCCTCCAATTGTTCTGGATAGCGGCTAGACGGACCAGAAAGGGGCTGTCCTGTGCCTACTTCAAATAATGTACACTCAGCCTCACTGTAGCGCGGGCTTATCTGAAATGAAAATCTGTAGTCATGACACGACGAATTTAAGCTTTTCAATACATCGTTCGAATGTATTTTAAACACAAATTGTTTGAACAATTTAACTTCCGTACAAATATTTGGTTTACGACTCTTCATTAATGAGACCATAACAACCAAGAAAACTAATAGATACCAGTGGCATTATATATTATTGTATCAAACTTCATTATTTATTATCTGACTGAACTTTTTATAGGCATCGAAAAAATACTCAGAGGCCAGGCCTCATTAAAAATATGTCTGCGTTTACTTTGTGTTTATAAGAGTCCCTTTTGATCTTTTTGGATCAAAAACCGAACCGCAGCTTACCTGTACTGAGCTTTACAGAGTACTTAGAGTGCGGCGACTGGTTCGTGCACTATCTCTGCCCGCCGGCCCCGCCCGTCTGCTGACACCACACTTAGCACCATTTCCGTCTTCACGTGAGAGCCCTAGCCCGCTGTATGCGTGCCTAAGATAACTAAATATCACGTGCGGATAACATGCTCTTTTGTGTACGCAAATATGACGTCACCCACCCAATAAAATGGCGGCACGTAAAAGTCGTCGTTATTCAAAGTCACTCGCCATCCATTCGAATATTCTTCAGAGTATTCTTGAGGTTTACGGCCACAAAACTTGTGCATATTTTCAAAATTGGAGGTCTTGTGAATAGTTAAATGTACTAAATACAGATTGCAAATACCCAGGCTCTGATCTTAGAATGCACGGCACGGCCATCATTTCCTTTGTTCCCTTCAATTAAATACCGATTTTAATCAATACGGAACTAACATCATACGGTTCATATACAAGTACCATAGCTACTGTTTAGGATCTAATAATATTTCGTCTTGAAATTTAGGTAACTGTGACGAATCGAGGAAAGTAAATCATTTCAAATGAGCGTGAGACATTGGGAAAACGATCGTTCAGAATTTTTATTAGCCGTCAGTTCTCCGCGGCCGTCTCTTTGCTAAATTGTTGTGCTAATATTGGCATGTGCCGTTACTGTTTGCTCGTTGTCTTTATTCACCAATTTACTTACATTTGAGCTCGCCCCGCGGGTCGTAAAGTAATATTATCCACCGTTGGGCGAGGGCAATAGTGCCTCTTTTACGGGCCGCGAGCGAGCGTCACATGGGAAATTATTTGACGTGGCGTTTAATGGATTTTTGCCTTCATAACACGCTACCTACAGCCAAATAAAAATACTCGTACCTACCTACTTATAGTTACACCTGCATATGTAGAGCAGCTTTTATTGAAAAAGGTTTTGTAAGCACTTTGGTTGCGGACCGGGTGGCCTGAAAAATGTGTTGTTGTTCATTTATATTTTGCAGCCTTTCAATTTTCAGTAAAATCGATCTTCCTTTTAAAATTAAATGCAGTTTCAAATGATTGATTGATTTCAATATCGACAACTATTATTCACAAAAAATACTTACAAATAAATTTTACTGGCTAGGTAAAGCTTGCGAAATTGACTGTATTTTGCAACATACGACTAGTCTTTTGACCTATGTATAAATTAATCAATAATATTACTATCGTTGACTGATAAAGAAGGGATGAGGGTAGTAACCAGTACTAGAAGTTTGGCTCTGACTCATCCACCTTGCGCATAGTATGTTCTACGAGTTTATTGAGAGAGGTCTTTGTTCAGCTGAGAACCTTTGAAGCTATGCTGTGGCTTAAACCAGACCAATGGCATCAACTTACTTAACGTTCTTACTTACTTTCTGTTTGTGCAGAGTATGGAGTCACAAGCCTGGAGCTCCTGGAGCTGCGCGTGCCGGCACACGTAGCGCTGGGCACGCGCGCCGCGCTGTCGTGCCGCTGGGCGCTGGGCCCGGCCGACGTGCTGTACTCCGTCAAGTGGTACAAGGACGGCAAGGAGTTCTTCCGCCACGTGCCGCGCGACCATGAGCCGCGCAGGAAGTTCCCGCTGCCTGGGGTGGATGTCGAGGTCAGTCTCTTCTGATAGATTGCATATTACCACGGAGCTGCTGAAGTTGACCGTGCCGATGCATGCGGTGCCCGGCACGCGTGCCAATGACCTATCCTGCCTCCCTGGGCAGTTAAGTGTTATCTCTTTTGGATTGCTATTTTGCTTTTTTTCCGCATCAACAAACTTGGTGACTGGCTAATATTTTACCACGACCTGTTTACCGCCGCTTCTCTTATTTAGCAAGGTAGATCTTGTTCGTGCTGATTCAAGAGAAGAGCTATTCATGCGATTGTTGCAATGCATCAACTAATATATATTTGTATGTATGTGTTTGTGTGTATTTCGCAGGTGCTAACGTCGTACCAATGCAATGCAACATTCATGAAAATCCATAGCACATGTCTTGGAGCGTTCGTTCGGTAATTCGGCGAATAATTAGAATTGGAATCCGAGACTAATAACTGTTGTCATGCAATGCCGTGCAGTCTCGCTTTGGAAATTGAATGGAATGAGGAGCGAGATGGTGATCGCGCTAGTCATGATAAATGATATTCATTTTATAAGTAGGTTAAACATAACTCTTTTACACGTCTAATATTTAGTGGTCATTTTAAGCTAGATGAGCACCTTGTTTCCTACCTTAATGAGCCTGAGAAGAACTCCGAAACAAACTTAGAGGTCAAAGTCTCTTTTAAAGTCCATACAATCCGTACTGATCAATCATATGAGAACTATATACATAGGTTAATATCTGCGGTGTTCTTTTGAAGAAAGTGCCAATAAGATTTGAGTGGACCTATTCAGACTGTGCAAGTATTTGTTAGCTATCGTGTAGCTCAAACTTAGACCTTTATGGAGCTCAACGCCTTGGCGAGCAATACCAAAGTAAGAACATTCGGATAGGCCGCATAAATAACGGGGAATTAGTCGGGGGCTATCGCCTTCAAATTATAACCATTTCTAGTCCGGATATACCCGTGTTCAGACTGTAGAGACCTTCCAAATTGACACTGCTGCTACAAAAGTAGGTAAACAAAGATGACAAATTATTACTTAAACAAAAATTAATATAGACGTTCACGATACCGCGGTGCGGTAAGTGAGACGCTCGCCCGCATAAGAAGTTCCGCTTTCAATCGATATTCATGTCACACTTTTAATATTTCCCGTGTTACGTCGGAAACCTCGAGAGTTTCAACAGTTTTCAGTATTCAGCCCTCTTAACTATATCGAAGGTTTGCTTGTTTCTGAACAATTGTGTAAATGCCGGCCGGTCAGATAATGCGGATGAACTTTTAGAGTAGATACGTATAATTGGATTAATCCGGTCGTGAGTCGAGTTTGCTTAGGTCTCCCCGAGAGGAAACAATATAAAACTGGACCGGATATTACGCGGTGAAGAGGCGCAGGTGTAAACACACGCGCACTCGTGCCCGACTCATTTATACTTTCTTTCATTTAGCCGTAGCAGCTTATCATCTACAACCCATTTACAAATTTTTATTGCTTTTTTATATTTATCGAGCAAACAAAACGTAATGAAAACAATATCTCCAAATAAATGTAACATTCACAAGAGTTTTTATGTGCGGAGGTATCCGCTCTTACATTATCAGTTGTTTTATGTGTTTCGGAACTCTATAACTCACGGAGAGAAGTACAAAAAGAAGTTAGACGGAGTTATTGCAAGGGTTAATAACTGGTAGCTAGAAAATTCTTGTAAATCCTTTTAGTAGAAGTATCGCTAATAGATATTTTCCTAAGACCGCGCTTTTGGCCGGGACGGTTTAATAACACAGGCGAAAAATAAATTCCCGGCGTGTTGCAAAACATGGTGGAAAATCTGGGTTTTTTTTTTTATAACGAGCTTTGCGTATGGAGGTAAATAATTTAGATGGGAAAATAGCCTTGGGTTACTTTGAACTTTGTAAGCAATTTAAATCTATACGTTAATACCGTCGACAAGTCTTGGAGCTGTGGAGCCCGCGGGGCCAATTAATGACAACATTATAATTAGCCGCGCCTACGTACTTAAGGACGTTGTTTAGCTAACTCACTGTATATACGCCATGTTCCACAAACTCCACAGATTGGATTAAGTGTTTACCAAAATTTTTTGGTAATAAGATTTTTCTCCGCGGGTTTTTCATAACTTTAATTAAGTTACATTGAGTTATTCAATTAAGACGGAAGTCAAACAAGTAATTTTACGTAGGATTTTCTTATATTAATTTATTACACATTTCTGTTAGTCTGACAAGATAAACATGGATATTGAAATCTGCTTTGGGCTTTGTTAATTTGCTGTACGTTGTCTTGTTTTTCGGTACTTTACGGCTACTCGGCGGGATTCCTTAAACTTCTTTTGTGGAATAAAATTACTATTGTAAACTCCAGTTTAAGGGTTGTGAAAACATGACTTGTTTAGTTTGAAATCCGTTACTTTTGGATCGAATTAAATGCTCCTAGAATCCTGAGCATCCATCTAGAATACAGTTCCAAGAATAAAAAGGATAATAAAAGATTTCCTTTTAAGGTTTTTTTGTTATTAAGGAAATGAACGCGTTCGAGGAAAAACGGAATACGGGAGTCTGAGGACAAAGTCAACGGCTCACAGAATAAAGCTTTACTGTGTAACGTCTCAGTAATAACAGTTGCATTTTGCATCTATTACATAGAAATTATATTTATATATATTATATAAACAACACTTTTTGTTGCGCAAAGTAATAAAATTCTAAAAATAGTATCATTAGGATAATAATTCTTAGAGGTTTCTTTTTGAGAAAAAGTTAAGCTTTTTGCATAGAGAAAATGTTTTCCATAGTAGTTTTTTCTTAGAAAAGTGCTTAAATATACAGTGATTTATAAAATAATTCCTTTTAAGTACAAATATCTATGTTGGCTGAGCTGACTTTGTTTTTGCCCACAGCTACCAGGTAGGTATCACACCTTGTTTTGAACTTTTGATAGAAAAGCTTTTAATCTTAAAGCTCCAGCAAACATGTGCGACCTGACATTAAATTTACATAGATAATCTATTTTATGTGCAACATTATAGAACAATTCCATAAAAACGAATTATTGCATCTTTGTCGCTTTATCACATCTGTCCGTGGAAGCTTTTAAACCGAGACAAACAAATTACAAACTAAACAAACAACATTAATGTGCAAACCAGTTTGTAATCGACTACCGACATCTTAAGAATAAAAGCACTTAATCACACGTAACATGAATACTAATCATTTAAATATTTTTGTACAGAAATCAAGTCCAAATGGTGCCAATGTGACGCTGTATCCAGCGGTTCTGGAGACGGGTGGGCGCTACCGGTGCGAGGTGTCGGGAGAGCGACCCCTCTTCCCTACAGTGTCCGACCATGGAGACATGGTCATTGTAGGTAAGGTCAAACTAAAATTTAAATATCTGTTTAATAACTGAGTACCTATTACTGGCACACGAGATACGATTTCATAAAATACAGATCTGTAAGAAGAAACAATTTCGATTGTGATGCAACTAGATAACACTAACCACGGTTTCTACTGATTATTAGAGTTTTGAGTTACTAAAAATAACCCGCTGGAACATGTTTCAAGCTTTCGATACGAAAAACAAAATCTTCCTTTGTTTTGAAAACAACTTTAAAACCTGGCAACACACTTTTATCCTCTGTACTTGTAAATCTAAAAAGGTTTTGAACATCAAACATCGAAAAAGAAAAAAGAAAAGCCCTTGTTTCAGATTCGATTTTTGAAATGTTGAGAAAAACAAAATGGCTGTCTAGTTTGTAGTTCATGTGGCACGTTATGACGTTTACTTCAAATGTGAATTTCAATTTGGAGATGGAGGCAGAGGTAGAGGCAGCATTAGTTTATTGCCTCGTACTTGCTGGAATTGCAACACAATTAAATAATCGCATCCAATACTACATTTTTGTACGTTCGTTTAAGTAAGTTAGTTGTTGGAGCAGTAATGTATTGCTAATAAATTGCTTTTGATAACATTGACCTACAAAATGGTGTCTGTTTTCGATTTTTCTTAAGTAATACGGGATTATTGTTTTATTTTTAGTTGAGGGTCTGTTTAATAATGCGCATCTTTTTTTTCTGGCTAATATTGCTAACGTTATAGTTATCAATAGTTACAAAATTGTATGTCCTGACTGAGTATAACATCAACACACAAATTAAAATTTAGTAGGTAGTTTTAACTCTGCTTTAAAATATCACAACAAAACCTATATTCAAAATTCTAGTTTTCTAGACTATACTATTGATAGTATAGTATTTTGACAATCGTTAATGCTGATTTGTGAAATCGACTTACGAATAAAGTTGGGTGAACTTTCCCGCTAAAAGTTATTTCCAAAAATTATTTCTAAGTGAATGAAATAGCGGATTTAAAAAACAAAACCTATTCAAAATTCCAGTTCCAAAGTATCCAAAATAAAAGGTAAAATCTATCTCGTGACATTTCACAGCGTCCGTCAATCAAAAATCACATTCGCTACGCGACCACGAACAGAATGCCACTTGTCTAGAGCCTGTTGTTATTATTATTATATTATATATAATTAAAAAACCACTCACTGATTGACTGATTGACATAATTGTTCTCCCACTTGCCGTGCTAGGAGGGGAAAACTTTTTATGGGGTTGTATAGAAGGTGTCGGGGTGAGTATGGGAAAAATCTGAAACTACCCCTTTTCAACCCCCTTCTTTCAACCCCATTGCTTATCTCGGAAACCTGACGTCGAAGAGAAAAATGGTTTTCGGGGTTGTATAGAGGGTGTCTGGGTGAGAATAAAACGAAAAAAAAATTACCCCTTTTCAACCCCCTTTTTACAACCCCTTTGCGTATCTCAGAAACTTGACATTGTAGAGAAAAATGGTCTTCGGGGTTGTATAGAGGGTGTCTGGGTGAGAATAAAACGAAAAAAAAATTACCCCTTTTCAACCCCCTTTTTACAACCCCTTTGCGTATCTCAGAAACCTGATATTGTAGAGATAAATGGTTTTCGGGGTTGTATAGAGGGCACCTAGATGAATATATGGCCAAAAAAAATTCAACCCTTTTCAACCCCCTTCTTTCAACCCCTTTGCGTATCTCAGAAACCTGACATTCTAGAGGAAAATGGTCTTCGGGGTTGTATAGAAGGTGTCTGGATGAGTATATGGCCAAAAAAATCAACCCTATTCAACCCTTTTCAACCCCCTTGTTTCAACCCCCTTGTTTCAACTCCTTGGCATATCTCGGAAACCTGACATTGTAGAGAAAAATGGTTTTCGGGGTTGTATAGAAGGTGTCTGGATGAGTATATGACCACTAAAAAATTCAACCCTATTCAACCCTTTTCAACCCCCTACTTTCAACCCCTTTGCGTATATCAGGAATCTGACATTTGGGAGAAAAATGGTTTTCGGGGTTGTATAGAGGGTATCTGGATGAGTATATAGCCAGTAAAAAATTCAACCCTATTCCATCCTTTTCAACCCCCTTGTTTCAACCCCTTGGCATATCTCGGAAACCTGACATTGTAGAGAAAAATGGTTTTCGGGGTTGTATAGAAGGTGTCTGGAGGACTATATGACCACTAAAAAATTCAACCCTATTCAATCCTTTTCAACCCCCTTCTTTCAACCCCTTTGCGTAGTCGGATTACCTCTCCCACATTCACCCAGAGAGAGGAGGCGAAGGCAAATTCAACGGCGTAAGAATCTTGGAAATCGGAGGGAAACCAATAAAGACATAAAGGTACCAAGATTGCCAAATAGCACGAAGTTATTACCAAAAAACAACTTCAAACCGCGTGGTATAACCACACTTTTTGTCACCACGTGCTTTTCTTGAATATATTAGCCTTGTGTGAAGACTCCGAAGCCGGCCGAAGAATTATTCTACCACACCAGCCATCACGCGGACCGACGTGAAGAATCCACTCCAGCTCCGCACCAGCGCATACGTAAGTCCTGAGGGAACTCCTGAACCCTTCACCCAACCCCACGAGACCCCCAAGACCCCACCCACTCTTACCTCCGCACGAGACCCCCCAAAACCCCACCGCCTATCGTCTCCCCACGAAACCCCCCCCTCCCCCCTCGGGACTACCTCACCCCCCCGCAAGTTATCTTCGCAACCCCTGGTGCTAGAAGACCGAGATTGGTGTCGTTTGAAAGGGCATTAAGAGCCCTAAAATCTGGCCCCTAGCGAATCCCGGAATTCAGCACCGTTCGCGAGCTTTACCCCCCCCTTACTTTTCACAACCACCCCCTTCCAACCTGGGAATACCCACTCCAACTTAAACCTCCAAACCACCACACGAGTGACGATCCCTCAAGACCCCCACTCCCAAGATCCCACTACCCATCACCTCCCCACGAGACCCCCCAAGACCCCCACCAAGACCCCACCCCCTCTTACCTCCGCACGAGACCCCCCAAGACCTCCACCCAAGACCCCACCGCCTATCGTCTCCCCACGAAACCTTTCCCTCCCCCCCCCTCCCCCTTCGGGACTACCTCACCCCCCCGCTAATTATCTTCGTAACCCCTGGTGCTAGAAGACCGAGATTGGTGTCGTTTGAAAGGGCATAAAGAGCCCTAAAATCTGGCCCCTAGCGAATCCCGGAATTCAGCACCGTTCGCGAGCTTTACCCCCCCCCCCCTTACTTTTCACAACCACCCCCACTCAACCTGGGAATACCCCCACCAACTTAAACCTCCAAACCACCACACGAGTGACGATCCCCCAAGACCCCCACTCCCAAGACCCCACCACCCCTCACCTCTCCACGAGACCCCCCAAGACCGCACCACCCCTCACCTCCCCACGAGACCCCCCAAGACCCCCACTCCCAAGACCCCACCATCCATCACCTCCCCACGAGACCCCCAAAGACCCCACACCCTCTTACCTCCGCACGAGACCCCCAAGACCCCACCGCCTATCGTCTCTCCATGAAACCTCCCCCTCCCCCCTCCCCCCTCGGGACTACTTCACCCCCCCGCAAGTTATCTTCGTAACCCCTGGTGCTAGAAGACCGAGATTGGTGTCGTTTGAAAGGGCATAAAGAGCCCTAAAATCTGGCCCCTAGCGAATCCCGGAATTCAGCACCGTTCGCGAGCAACATCAGCGAGAACGCGCGTTACTGCCCATCCATCGGGTTGCGATGTGTGCAGAGGAGTTCCTGGGTGATGCCAGCCACCATAAATGGACGGGTATACCTTAACTCGAATAGGTTCACTCTGCCTCGTCTACCGTGAGGCGGTAGCATTTCTCTTGTTTCCTGAACCCATTTACTAAGATTGAGGCCATAGTGCGCACCTTTGTCTTTACTCGGTCTCCTAAGCGGTGCGCAAGCTTCTCCCTATGATCTTTGGCAGTTTCAGTTGTCGTGGTGGCCACAACGTCCTTTTCCTCGTCGAAGTGTTTCACCACCCAGGTTGTCTTGCCGCAACCCGGAACTCCGTTTACCAGTGGCGTGCAGTGGTTCGAGTTAGGGTAGGCCAGAGAAAATGTCCAAATAATATTTAAAAAATAACCACATTATTTAGGGTTGATTTTTAATGAAATGAGTTTCTTTTTTTTTATTGCCTATTTAAAAAAAAACAGCAAATTTCAACCCTGAATAATGTGGTGTTTTTTTTTGGACATTATTTTCTGGCCTAGCCTAACTCGAACCACTGCACGCCACTGCCGTTTACCCACCTGATACTGGGTACCGCCCAATGCTCCTGGATGTCTGAAGTCCCCAGAATGGACTGAGCCATTTCAAGGATCTTGTCATCCAGCATGATTTTGGTACACTTGGCGGTAATCAGTATCGGGTCGGTGTTCGGTGCTCTGAATTTTATTTTGCCTGAGCGCCCCGTTTCCTCCTCGTACAGGGTCACAAAGCCACTCTCCGCGCTGAAAGCTGCCATATACGACCCCGTCATTTCTCCTATGATGACTTGAGATTTGACGTTGTCGTATACGGCCGCCTCGGCCTCCTCGAGCAGTACCCTTAGCAGTCCTTCAGTGTTTCTCTGGAAGGTCTGCAGGATCTTCTTGCATGTCACGAGATTAACCTCCCTGGTCGCTCTCACGATTGCTATGTACTCGAGGAAAGCGCTCTTCACGTGGTCCGTAGTGCCTGAATTGGCTGCGAGGGTCGGTGGGATAACATGCCCTTTGTCGGCTCTTGTTGGTGTGGGCTTCTTCGGTGATGGTTCTCTTGGTGTTTTTCTGAAGAACCTCTCCACTGCTTCCCCCTGCTTATCAGCTTGTGATTTGCGGCTGGTGCTAGGGAGTAGAGAACTGAGGAAAGTGCCGATTGCTTTCAGGCGACTCCTCGACCGGGCTTGGTCCTCTGGGCTGGTAGTTTTGCTCTGCTCCTTTGCAGCTTTTTCGGCGGCTGCCTTCTCCTGGGCCCTCTCGGATCCACTTTGAGTGGTCGGACTCGTTCTGAAGCTCGTCGCGCTGGCTGTTGGGTCTCTTGGGGCTCTGAGAAAGCTCAAACTTTCTCCTCTGTCCTCATAGACGACTAACTCATGCTGTTCTGAGGCTTTTAAACAGCCGAAGCGGTCTGCGACGTCTCCTCTTTCCCCTCCGACCATTTTTCTCTACTATGTCAGGTTTCTGAGATACGCAAAGGGGTTGAAAGAAGGGGGTTGAAAAGGGGTAGTTTCAGATTTTTCCCATACTCACCCCGACACCTTCTATACAACCCCATAAAAAGTTTTCCCCTCCTAGCACGGGAAGTGGGAGAACAATTATGTCAATCAGTCAGTCAATCAATCAGTCAATCAGTCAGTGGTTTTTTAATTGTATATAATATAATATAATGGTTTCGGGGTTGTATAGTGGGTATCTGGGTGAGTATATGGCCAATAAAAAAATCAACCCTATTCAACCCTTTTCAACACACTTCTTTCAACCCCTTTGCGTATCTCAGAAACCTGACATAGTAGAGAAAAATAGTTTTCGAGGTTGTATAGAGTGTTTGGATGAGTATATGACGAATGAAATATTCAACCCCCTTGTTTCAACCCCTTTGCGTATCTCAGAAATCTGACATTTTAGAGAAAAATGTCCTCGGGGTTGTATAGAGGGTATCTGGGTGAGAATATGGCAAATCAAAATTCAACCCTATTTAACTGTTTTCAACCCCCTTCTTTCAACCCCTTTGCGTATTTTCACAGGGAAATAATAATTGTTAGTAAAAAAATACTAAAAAGACACCGCGAGTTGCTTGCAACTCGCGCCCCCAAGCGAAATACTAGTTTACCTATAAATATGAATGTTCAGTTACGCTACACGAAAACAACATCATGATACGAGTATCTGAGAAATTTTAGAACGAGCAAGCGTGACGGGTGGTTTCTACGTGAAGCTCTTGTTTAGAATTCCTACGACGTAGAACTGTATATTTCGCTCAAACTTCACCATCAGGTTCTACCATCTAAAATCAATCATCTGTTGAGGGTTTTGGCACGTTATATTTTAGCAAACACTTTATATTTTCTAAGTTTCCTCGAAATAAAAAAAAGTAATACTTTGGCACGTACCCACCTCGTTAAATTATATGAGATGCTTGGTTCCTATCTTAGGCTATAAACGTCAACTGCAAATAAATATATGTACTTTTATATTGGTATTTGCATTATTTAGACGTTAATCAATGTTTTATAATCTCGTTCATAATAAATGGAAAATTATTAAACTGCACTCAATTTTTAAATGTTGCAGTTTTGGAAGTTAGTATCAGTATTTAGCTCTAGGAAGGTTCCTAAAAGCCTGGACGGAGGGTTACCCATCAGTGGTACCGATTATGTAAAAGACAGAAATGAATTAGATTGACAAGTGTGCGTCAGGATGGCTGGACCAAAGGAGATTTTGGAGGATGAAACTCTTTGTGAAAAACTAAACGCTTTGAAATCGATAATGAACTGTTTATAATCTCGACCTAACCTAAACTTTTAATATGTTCCTGCAGCGCTTCCTGACCACGGCCCCACAATCACGGGCTCCCGACTCAGGTACCAGATTGGAGATCGAGTGCAGGTGAACTGCACCTCAGGCCGGTCCAGGCCCGCCACGCGCCTGGCCTGGTACATCAATGGCGAGCCAGCCCCGGCCATCGCCCTTGTGCCTCCTACCCATGAGAAGCACGAAGATGGCCTAGAGACCACCAGCCTGGCGCTCGACTTCAAAGTCAAGCCCAAACATTTTAGGAAAGGAGACCTAAAACTTAAGGTGAGGTTCTTTTGACGGTTTTTTTCTTTACTTACTTAGTGTCCAACTGCTGGGCAAACGCCTCACCTCCCTCCCTTTGGCCGAGATTGATCCACTTACAGATTCCGATTCAATTTTAAAATATCCATCATAACATTATACAAAAATAATTAAGTGCCTATGCTCGAGTTGGTTTCCGATTTAACCCAGTTGTAGCTGAATATCAGAATTATCCAAGGAGTATGTACAATATGTACATACAGTCTATGTCATCCGGTCATTGTAAACATGTAGCCATAGACTAAAGCATGTAGCTGTGTATCAGTAGCTATGTTTTTGATCCAAATAAAATACATAGTTTACCGATAGTTGTCCTTCTAAGAATATCTTTAAATACCTTTTCGAACTAGTTCAACAAAGCAACGAAAGTTTATTTTTAAAACCTTTGACCGATTAAACTACTGTTAATAATTAGAAACTACACGTTAAGTCTCGGGAATTGTGGAACCATGTTTTATAATAAGTAAGAGCTTTTAGACACGATACCTTTTATACTTCTACCTTTATTTTAAGCCGTGATCACGGTCGGTTGCAATTCAGTCGCAACATCAGAAATAAAACGTACCTATCGTGCCTTAAAACGACAAAGCCTGATTGGAATGAACCTTGGCTTAGCCGAATTCGTGTTGCACCAGTATTAGAAACTATCCATTTCAGTTAGTTGGTGTGTGCTTGATTTCTTAACTAGTTATTATATGTAGAAGGTAAGTAGAATATTCTTTAAAGCGCCATTTTTATTTATTTGGCAATGTATAGTGGCAGACATAATACCATAGGTATTCTCTACTAGTCTGTCTTTGGATGATGTAGAGCAAAGAGTATGATGATAATATGGGAGATGCAGAGAATAGTGGTAGGTGCAATATAGGGAATTAAAAGCGGTTGATTCTATTTAAATAACTAATATACATACATATATAAATAAAAAATACAATATAATTAAATAATCAATTTAACAAAATATGTGCACGAAATATTGAAGTAATTAGTGCAAATAGGTAATTAGAACAGTAATGACTGACTGTGATGATACTACTACCAACTTTTTATGAATTTGTCCGCGAACTTTGAAGGGTTAGGTGATCGATTGGTGGCCATCCTGATTTCTTGAGGTAGCGCATTCTACAGAGAAGCATATTGAAAGAAGAGTGAATAAAGCCAGTACGGTGAGTGGGACATTGAAGATGCAGGTTATGTAATGAGCATAATGAATCACATTGATGTAATCAATAAACAAAAATGCGATTTTTGGAAAGATTTGGTATCATTTATTGCAAAAATCTCCGTTTCCTATCATCTCTGTTCTTCATCAGATCTTTACCAAACTAGAAAGGGACCACGTTGAAATACTAAGATGCTCTTCCAAACTATCGTACACAATTTTATTTTTTCATTTTACATCGACAAGATGGAATGAGAACGTCGTCAACGTAAACTAAGCCACGCATTATTAGGGATAACTCAAATACTCGTTGTCAGATCTCAACCAAATTGAACGAGACCACATGACAAGTGCCAGCTTTTGAATATAATTAAGAATTATCAAAATCGTACACCCAGTACAAAGTTATGAGGTAACAGACACGAAAAAAAAACAGATACGAATAGAGAACCTCCTCCTTTTTTGGAAGTCGGTTGAAAAGGTAGCAAAACTGTTTCATCTACTTTAGCGATGCTTCAAGAACTCCCAATGATAATCGCCTGACACTTATCGGGATTTACAGAAACATCAAAACTCTCCGACCATATATACACCTTATTGTAGTGATACACCCATGTGCCGCTACTGTATACTGAGTTTAAAAAATAAAGCAGGTAAGATTGAAGAATAAATTTAACTTTTCTTTTTTTCAAATGTTCTACCATACTTCAATGTACATAACGGTTAATCTTTCAACCGAAAATATAAGTTTGTAATCATACAAAATGTTTTTTATTCGATGAAAGTGCAAATTCCTAATTTTCAGAACTTTTCCTCTACTGGTAATTTAAAATCTATCTTCTTGCCAAATTTCATAGTTCTAGGTCCGAAATTTAAGTTTTTTGCGGCATAAACTGCGGCGTCTTTTTTTACGCTTATTTAGAAGTTGGATTTTTTCACAGCTAAACGGGTCTACAGTATCTGAGTATATGGTTTTAATTCGACACGTTCCCGAGATGAAGGGTCTTGACAGGCAGAAGAACGGACAGACAACAAAGTGAGGTATGGTTAGGATTCCGTACCTCAAAGTAGTACCTTCCTTACTACCAGTAGTAGTATGGCAATGCTAAATAGTCTAAGATAAACCTTTGTATTCTGTTAGGCAGATACGTCGTGTTACAATGAAATTATTGGAAAGGTCTCTCATCTGATCTTTTCTTTTTCGAAATAATAGTCAGTTAATGGATCATTAGACCATTTACTTTGAAAAATAAACTATATATGTATATGTGTCTCGTACATCGTACATGTATGTGATCTCGTATTAACGATGTAGTGGTGATACTTAAGCAACAGAATCGTAAGACAATACACAGAACAATGTCGTCAATAGACAAGAGGTCATATTGTATTGTCAAACATTTTTTGGAAGCTCATAAAGTGAATCCAATCGAATGTGAGTAAACTGATGTCTGTCATGATTTGTACGAGCCGTCGACAGGAAAATATTGTAACAACAGCGTGATAAACGATTATTTTTGTGTAGACGAACTATCGGGAATCACTTCAAAATCAATTTCGTTTTTGTAAGTAAACGCTTCGTTTATCCAATCAGTGCGTGAAATTTGAATAAAAACTCGAGGCAAATCGGAAGGTCTTCTTTTCTAAAACAAAATGTAACCTTTATTTTTATAATGAATAGCCTGTTCACAAAATATATTATATGCCAGTACTACGTGCAAAGCTTGTTGTTAACTACAATCAAATAAAGTTAAAGTTCAACTTACATTTAATACTTATCTACCCCGTTTTGACCTGGTACGGTGAATTCAGTTAGTTGCCGTGACAACCCCTGCATGGCTCCCCTTGTGACCCTTATACACCCTACACCTTACTGTCAACCTTACCGATAAGTTATCGACATTTAATTTGGAGATAACTCTCAGAAAGTTCTGATTTAAACCTTCATTTATGTTTCGACTTAAGTTCATAAACGGACCAATTTACACAGATCTACTGCTAGACTATCAAAGAAAGGATTAATGTCATTTCAGTTTGTGACAAAGAATAGAGCAGTCTTTCCCGTGGTGCCGTAAAAGGCGACTAAAGTGTTGTATCAAAAGTTTTGCCTCCAGCATCACAGAGCGATCGGTAACTTTTGTAGTTTTCCCGCTCGATTGCAACTATCTATTCCGACATCCGTTTTCTGGGGATAGAAGTCGACTGAAATATTAGGTAGTGTGACTGACATATGTGATGTTGTTCCAGTGTCTAGCGACTATAGCGACGGTTTACTGGCGAAGCAACGAGGAGAGCGTTCAGGGGGAGAGGCTGAAGGGCTACTCCAGGTCCAGGGAACTGACAGAGGGCGGCTCCAGGGCAGACCGGGTGCAGGCAGCTGGCAAGCCCGGCAGCGCGCCCGCCATAGCCATCACACACTACCTTCTTCTCCTATGTGTCGTGCTACACACATCACAAAACATGTTCCACTCGTAAAAGAACGATTGTTCAAAATATCGAAGTGAAAAGTTAAACTATTAGTGAAAAGTTTAGTAGCTAAATAAAGTGATGAAATGTGCTAAAACTTTCGAAATAAAATGCTTGATTCAATATGACTACGAGACTAGGCTAGACTTAAACGAATGTATCCAATTTTGCATGTCTGACTACTGTATAAACTTATGTACTAACCATTGTAAATTCTGTTTTGTGATGAAACGTGTGCCATCATTGTCCACATAACAATCAGTATTTTAGTTGACACCTCATGCTTTTTCCAAAGAGAGTTTCGGTAACCAAAGTTAGAGCATTTAACTGATTTACAAATCTACCATTTTATATATTTAAAGAATATATTTTATAGTTACAAAGAAAGCGCAAGTTTTACGTGTTGTCATTCCAATACACGGTGATAAACCATTTTATTTGATTGTATATACATACATAATTATAATTAGGTATGTCATTTTATAATGTTAACATATCACAATCATTGACTAACGTACTTTTTAAGAAGCGATTAATGGTGTATAACCTAGCCATGCATTTATTATGCGTACGTTGAATTAGTATACTAAGTATTTCTAATCATATGATAGTAGAACAGGTTCCGTTTTCTTTCCCTACATTGCGGTACAAGTGACAAGAAAGATTAAAAAGAACAAAAGCCTGAAAACTGCGAGTCTATCTATTTCTGGCCGAAAACAGTGACTTTAAAAGCTATATCGAGTTTAAGAAATAAAATTCCGAAAAACACTTTATGATTTTCAATAAAAATACTCAAATGACGGGTCGAGAAATACGAAATAACACGTCAGTGTGAGTTGAACGTGCGTTTTTTCGTGTAAATTGCTGCAATCAGCACCGTGCCTGACGCACGTGTACTTTATAGCTTGAAGGTGACATCCATCGTGAATTGGAACGCACTGCGTTAAACGAGACATACCATTTTGTTTCAACGTTTTCAACACTGAGCTCTGCGTTATGGTTGCGTGTAGTTATTTATAACATCAAACGAATGAACTCGTTTGATGTGGCCTTTATACAAATACCTCTCAAACTATAATCGTATTGACAGGTATTTGATTGATATAACTACTTACGAATCAAAGTTTGCGAAAATGTCTACAGAATTTCAGAATAAACGCATGTTTCCCAAGTGATTGGTGCAATATACGCGGAAAGCTAGTGGCGGTTAAGTTTCAAACTCGCGATATCGGGCAATACAATATAGTACAAGGAAAAGTTGGGTCTACAGGAACACTACGATAGACAAACTCACCCACAACACTTTTGTGGCGAAAAGAAGCGATTCTTGTCTAGTTTTATAGTTTCTGGTGAGACTCAACACTTTGAGTTTGTATTTTTTAAAGTTGGCATCAAAACTTCCAGTTTTTGTTCTTCCGTCATTCAAGACCTTATCTTCACGAATAACGATGGTTTGGAGTTCTTGTACGAGTAACATAAAAACGAATGAGTGAATATACTCGTGTATAAGGTACTAATTGCTTATCTAACTAGATATATCAGTCATTTGTGATAGTAAAATGCTACGAGGCTAATTCGCCTCTTTCAAATTTGACTATAAAAGGTACGTAATACTCTGTTATCCCGTTGAATTGAAACTAATAACAAAATATTGTAAAACACAATTCAAAATGAACAAATAAAATAATATTTTTACGTATTCTTATCAGTCTGTTAGTTTATTACATCATATTTTTTGTGGGAAAGGTAAATAAATAAACCGTATACTCAATTTAGAAGAAATATTATACTATTTTCTTTTGAATTGTGTAGTATTTATTAGAGCATATAAGAGATATATAACTATAATGTAAATATTTTGTAAATGACTAATATTTATATTAAATTAAATGCTTATATTTTAAGTTGATGCGTCACTCCTCCAATTGATATAACTATGAGTAATAAAATTGGATCAAAGGTAAAGTATTTCGCAATTAATGTGCGTCGCATCAATTTCTAGAATTCGGTCAAAGTATATTTTACCTAGTCACTCTATACAAATTAAATGTTGCTGAGGTGAATGTTGTTTTTTTATGAAAGGAGAAAACTTTAACTGCCGTAGTTTCGGTCTTAAATTATCAATTATAGGCCAAGGTTTAACATAATTATAAATGGGGGTTTAAAAATATATCTCTTAATCTACAAGGATGAGCACATAGAAAATCTTCATTTAAAAGGAAAGTGTGATATTAAAAATGTAATGCAGAGAGTTCAATATGATTAAATTTTCTGTTAAGTAAACAAATAGGTGGGAAGAAAAAAATTTCATTAGCTTAGCATAGCTTTCCACAATTATGTTATATCATCACTGTGATTAGAAGCTTATTATTCCTGAAAAATATGAGCGCGTTTTCCTCAAGTGGAACAAAATATTTATCTTCCTGCCACGTGAATTAAACGCATATCCATTCAAAACATTTTGCCGGTTCTTACCTGCTTCAAACCAGAATTTTGAAAGCTTTCATTCATTTTACTCATTCTCATTCATTTAATGTGGTTCTACAAAAGCATCTTTGCCTACAGCGCTGAATGAAGGGTGTTGTTTGTAGGTTTTCAGATGCATAAAACTGTCGGTAAGAGCACGGTACCGTAAGGTTTAAAATTAACATCGAAAACGGACATTGTGCATTAATTAAAAAATTAAATGTGGCATACAATGTATATCGTCAATTTATCGGCTTGTGTCCTCTTGGGGTTCCGTATAAATAACAGTAATGTGCGGAATTTCCGATATTCGTGTTACTCATGGTCAGGGCGAGCGGTGATAGCACGGGGGTTTTAGCCCAGCGTAGCCTCTGGCTGTAAGTACCTTCTTGTAAAATAGCCCTGTCCTGTTTATAGACTCGGATCTGCACAATAACAACGTTATACAAATTATGTTCAAAGTTGAGTGTCTTAATACTGATGTTTTCTGTGTAAGAAATATGATTATATTTAGTCCCTCGGTTAAATTATGAAAAAATATTGGACACGTATCTTTTGCTTTATCAAATTATAAATGTATCAAGATACAATGCATCAACGTTGAGAAATCAGGCTTAACGTTACGGCTAGGTAAAAATTGTACCAAGGCATGACGTCATTTTTTGTTAACTAGACGAAAGAGAAGATAGAGAAGACGAGAAAATACGTGTCCAATGTTTTTTGGTATGACAGAATATAAAGTGTTTTTATTTTTTGTTGTTGTCTATATTACATGGAATATTTTTTAACAGAAAAAGATATGTTCATACAATACAAAAAAGCTCCGTTTCATGAGTTTAAAATTTGCTATTTTTCAGATCCGACATAGGTTATATCATAAGACATGGCGAAATAATAATTACATAAATGTAATATAATTACTAAGTATTAGGTATGTGTATAATTTTGTGGACTACGCAGTACGCAGTAATTGTTGCTTATTGTTATTAAATATGTATAGCGTATTAATACGAGTTTGTACATAATGGATATACCGTGTAGCTCAAAAGAATTGAATATAAATAAATCATGTGACCTAATTATCGTGAAGTTATTTTTGTTTCCTAACTGGGCGATAAAGTGGGTAGGCGGCGCCACTGTCCGAACAAGTATCTTTATTAAACAATCATTTAGACCCGCCTTACATAATTTATCATAGTTTAGCTTTTACAACCAGAATTTCCCACTTGAAAATACGTTTTCTTTTCAGGCACATGGGCTCTATTACTGGGTTCTAATTCTAATAAAATCCAATTCAAACAATTCATTTTTTAAACTGTCTTTTGCAATTGGCGGCATTGATTTTCTGAATGTCACGGGGCATTTGCGTATGTCCTTTGATTTTGTTTTCCAGTCAAGTCTCAGTTTTACCTGTATTCCTAATTTCAACTAAATCCGTTCAGTTGTTAAAAAACTTCCACCCTATATATATTCGTTCCACCCTATTTATATAAGTACGTTATATTTGCAGGATTTGAAAAATTTACTTATAATATCATAAAATTCCGTTTGATTAATACATGTTTTGTTGTATAAAGTGTAATTTATAAAGTACAGCCCCTTCAATTATTTTAAATGTAAGTAGGTTACATAAACATACTCGGTAAGTGATTAAAGTCTCCCAACAGAGCTTCTAAGTAAAAATAACATACTTGACATATATTACTTGTTACCAACATACTATTTATTTCTTTAACCCTTTGAACATTACTATGTTCGCTGAAATGGAAAATGCTTATACATTTTATTCTAATAGTTTTTATCCGGGACCAAACTGCCGTGAAACTGTAACGATTTATTATCCCACAGGAACCACGTATGTATAATTCAAGTGATTTTATAAATATTGAGCGGATTTATTTAAACTCGAGTTGAGGGCATTTTTACTCGTAGGTGCTATTCAATACCTATGATAGCATGTTAGATATTTAGATAGCTATACCTAAGGTAGCATGCTAGAAATGTAGATAGCTCCTAACTGCTTTTTTGCGGTCATGAATCAGCCGCATGTGGTGATGGGGTCGCTAGTTATGGCAGGCTGATAACAGTCGGCCTCTGACTCATGAGATACTAGAAACCCTCGGTTTTATACGTTAGGAGTCTGAAATAATCCTCCATTCTCCCCAGACGGAGAGAATTTTCCAACACCAAAGAAAAGGTCACAGATATCAAAGTCAAATCATTTATTTCAAATAAGCCGTTAGGAAGCACTTCAACATTTAAAAAGGGACTCTAGTTAAGTACTCTTGTATTCATGATGAATTCCATAAGTAATTTATTAAATTGTGGAACAAAACTAGGTGTAACAGCTAAGAGCAGTACGTGCCGAGACCTCAACAGCGGGGATTAAATCTGTACTGGTTACTCTTACCCTCTCGCCCAAAGTTGATAATAAAGGAAAATTATAAAATATTTGCTTCAAGCCCATGTAAATTATGTTTCAAATTTTGACAACCTATCTCCAAGACCAGCCAAGCGAAGTGTAAGGGCACTACCTACCTTTTCTCGAAACGCTTCCTCGTTTTTTTGCTTTCTCTCAACTCTCATAACTTTGCTTTGGATGATGCTATTTTTTTTTTTTCAAACATACAAAGTTTGAATGTCGTAGCTTTTATACTTTAGATTTTATTAATGTCTCAAAACCCTCGATTTCGTCACTGACTCACTGATCATCAAAATTGTTAGGGTACTTCCTGAAGTCCTAGAAAGATGAAATTTGGTATGTAAGCTAATATTACTACAAAAAAAAACAAAAAAAAATTAAAAAAAAACCTAAGACAACCTATCCCCTGGAAATAGGAGGTGGAAGCACAGATTAGATAATAGTACCTACTGCGGTGGAAGTTTGTATGAGACTTGCACTACAGTTTGTGCTACATAAGTGAAAATTAATTAAAATACTTCTTCAAGAAATATACCAAAAAATCCATTAACCAACTTACAAAAATAAATGAAATCCCACCAAAAATGTTTTTGGTGGGATTTATTTTCCAGCATTATGAAACGCTTTAAGATTTTTTTAATTACATATAACGCTCCTATATTTACCAAAGGTTATTCAGAGGTGTAATTTATCTCGGCGGCAGCGACCTCTCGCATCTGGCCCTGGTTCAATCCATGGTCCGGAGCGAGGAGGCATGGGAAGCGGTCATCTTACCTGCGAAGCAGTAATTCTCACGAAGGAGAAGGCAAAGACATCGCAACCCCACGCCTCAACCGCCACAACAGAAGAAAACGCCCCGGGAATCTGAAAACGCAGGGCGATTTCAGACCACCGTACGAGCGGGCATGCGGATGGCGAGCTATGGGTGGCTCGCCGTCCGATAGCAACCAGGCCCGGATTGACGGCGCGTCGTGTTTCACGCGCGCCTCAAAGAGCTATCAGTAACGAAGACGGGGCTCTATAGTGTCATTGCAGTTCAAAAGTGTTACCGCGGCCCTGGAATGCAAAAGGCACTAGGAGGAACACGGGGGGAGGGGGGGTTTAGTCAGTAAGAGTCTGATACTCCCTTCAGCTGCGCCCAGAGTGGGAGAAGTCATTTTATGATTTCACATCCAGAAAAAAAAGGTGTAACTTACCTGTACGTAGCCCATATTCCAAAATGTAAATTCCAACTTCAACACGAGCACGAAAACGTTAGTGAAAGCTTGTCTAATAAACGTTATAAATTGAAGTTTTCGTGCTCGAGAGATGAGTTTTAGCTGAGCAAGCATGTTTACGTATTTGATTACTCATCTCTCGAATATGTGACAGTTTGATGCTCCGATGGAGTTGGAGTTAACGTTTTTGCGTCACTAATTGTGCATATGTGAACGCACCTTAGATGTAGTATTGCATGTTTTAATATTTAAGTCGCACCATTGTTAAGTGGCAACACAAGAGACGATTCGGGGCGCTACCCCTTAGCAGCCCTCTCTCACTTGTCAACTGCCGCGAGACACGGACTATGTTAGTCCATACTTTGTAATCTAGTAATAGTTTATTATATACAATCCATATTGTTTTTAAATCTTAGTACTGTTACCCTGTGGGAATATAAATTAATTACCACAAGTTGGAATTTCATTCCGTTTCCGAATCATCAAACTCATCGTAAGACGCATTAAGGGAACAGATAGAATACCACAGAGTACTTTTATATATATGGCATCTGCGTCCCCAAAACGTTTTCGAACACGGGACTTAGTTTCATGAGTCAAGCCTACAACCATCCTCCGGACACAAAGCTATCCAGGCTACTACTGAGCAGGGTTGTGGAATTGTTCGAAAGGTTTAGTTTGACCCTAGAACGAAAAGGGGGATCCCTTCTTTTCGCATAATGTTTTTTGTCCTAATATACTTCGGCATAACGATTTTGGCACAATTTGTTTTGGCATAATAATACTTTGGCATAATTTTTTTGGGCATACATTTTATGTTGGCATAATCATGTTAAAGACTAATTTGTTTTGGCATAAATTTGATTCGCATAACGTTAGTAGGCCTAAAGACTTTTAGCATAACGTTAGTAGGCCTAATGGCTATTAGCATAATATTCTGAGCAAACCAATTAGCTATAGTACCTGTAACAATCAAATAATATTGTTGGTTAAAAAATTAATATGCTGTGCAACAAAAGTTAGTCACAGAACCGAATTGCTGCAAAACCGACTTCACGTAGTCTTGTTTGTCCTACCCCTAGAGTGTTATTTAAAATCGCGTAGGCGCGTAGGGGCGAGGCGGCCCGCGGGCTGAGGAGCAGGCGGCTGCGAGCGAGCAAGCACCGCACCGCAGCTTCGGCTTGTTGGCCGGCTTCGCCGGCCAGCCTCAGCCGCGGCGGTGAGCGAAAGCCGTCTGCGACGATTAGCACGCGTGGGGCCGCCGGAGGGCCGCAGCGCCGGAGCCGTCACAGAAACCCTGCCTGCTGCATGCTGCTTGCTTGCTTGCTTGCTTGCATGTTGCATGCTTGCTTGCATGCTGCATGCTTGCTTGCATGCTGCATGCTTGCTTGCATGCTGTATGCTTGCAATGCTTGCTTCCTACAGCGAAAAATGCTCACAAAATTGTTCAATACGTTATAATATATTAATATTTTATTTAGGATATTATGCTTAAAAAAGTTATGCTTTAGAACTTTATGCTTAAAAAAGTTATGCTTTAGAACTTTATGCTTAATAAGGTTATGCTTTAAAATATTATGCCTAATCATTATTATGGTTACAGACATAATGCTTAAAAAAATTATGCATGAGTTGTTATGCGTAATTATATTATGCGAAAAAATAATTATGCCAAACAACATTATGCTAAGTTATATTAGGTCTTAAATTTTTATGCTAATGGATAGGGAACCACGGAAAGGACATTTGGGGTAACACGGGTGAGTTACAACCCACCCGTGTTAGCCGAAAGAGTGTCAGCCTTTTTTTTTAATATTTTTTTTATATATGACCACTCGCAGTTCAGCACGCTAAGGCTGGTTACTGCTCAATCGGACAGATCTGTGGTGGCCTCAACGAATTGAAGGCCCCCATCCAGGGCTAAAAACTACTTAAAAGCTAAATAACCGCTTTGCTAAAGGCATCCCCTGTGGGATACGGGCCTCGGCTTAACGGGGTCATTGAGGGAGGGCAGCAAGGGACAGACTGGGTCTGGTTATTATTATTTGGGGGATTTAACGCTAATGGCTTAGCGGCGCGGGCTGGCTCGTTAGGCAAAAGTCGGAGAGGGAGAGTGTCAGACTCTTACTACCTACAGTTAAGTACAGTAAGAGTCCGACACTTTCTTTCGGCCCGCACAGAGCGGGAGGTGTCATTTGATCTTGCATCTGAGATATTGCAGATTGAAAAACCCCACAACACTTTGCCTGGCCCTGGATTTGTACCCAAGACCCCAGGACAGGACGGGACCTCATATACAAAAGCAGAAGCAGTCTTTAAATATTCACACACGATTACATATTGTATATACACATATTATACACACAACAACAACATATTGGTTTTTAATACCATAATTTTATAACCTTGATTGGACGCTTTGATTGATTGATTTTCTTAACAAACGGAAGATTCCTAATGACTGAATAATTAGCGACATCTGGCGGTCGATCGTTAAATTAGAGCAAATCAATCAGCTGGGCCAAAACCATGTGCGGCAAACAGCTGACACTCTGCGACTGACGATATCTTCATAAAGCGCTCCTTCACACTAAATCTCAAGCAACGCGGTAGCAGCAGTGCAATGGCAGATTTGATGATTTCCCATCCAGAAAAAAAAAGGTGGCAGATTTCCATTCTAAAAAGAGCAGAGCCTTTATTTTTTTATAAACACGGCGTCGATGGCGTTGAAGGATAATCAAAAGAAGCAGGAGCAACGATGATGTTTCTTATTTGGAATTTAGAACACCACCGTAATCAAAGCAAGTCGCGCGGTTGTCGTTGTAATCAGTATGCATGTGCTGCTGCCGAACTAATGGTGACCTAATGACTGTAAAAGCTCTTCAACTTCAATAGCTCGTTAAAACATTTACTTTCTAGACTCAGGCAAAATGTATGTATTGCAAACTTAATAAAAATAAGAAAATCTTATATTTGTAATAAAAAACATAAACACCGATCCAAATAAAACAACTCTGTTACCTACCTACTATAGCTTTTTTCTATAAAACCTCCTATCTATCAAAGCCTACCTAAATCTATGTTTAAATAATTTTAATTGCATCAAAACTATTCACAGCTCTCCATGTGGTATCAGCGAAATAAACTTTATCCTTTTTGAATAAATTGGGTATCCCGTGTGTCAATTTTATGTCGAGAACGGGCTTAAGGATACTGATAGAACGACCCAAATCTTCCTTCTTCCTGCCTTCGCGAACGAGAAAACAATCCTTCGCTTTTTATCTTTTCCACTACGAATAGTGGAAGAGTTTTAGTTACACCAAAGTATCTATAAATAATTTGAAAGATTACATTTGTATAGGCAGTAATTCAATATGTTGAGTTACAGCTAAATATATCAGTCCTTTTCATCCCGAATCCTACATTTGTACTCGTAGGTATTTTCTGTTTTTCTTATAATTCACCGAATTTATTTCAAAGAAAGGACGGGGGTAATTTGCGTTCTACAATTGTGATTTCCGGACCAATACATCAGCATCGGTCTTTGTATCACGACCCTCCGCTTTTCCCCTCGAGTGCTCTAGCCTTTGTCATCATAATGGCGTACCTACACGAGAATTACTACTTCCTAAAGCAGTTTATACATAAGTACGGGACACAACATACGATATCCATTAATTTTCCTGCCAAGCCAAGTTTTGACACAAAAATCGAGTTATTTATTTCGCACACAACACAACATTATCAAATTACTCCTGAATTCGTTATGAAAAAATATTTTCTCCTTTTAACCAAACCACGGATTCGTTGCACGAATAAAACTGATAAAGGAATTATTCATCAAAATCTGCGTAAACTGGTTCAAATTAACTAGTTTACTTGCTGACCTGAACGAAATAATTTATGAATTGATGAAATATATGTCGTTTGTATGTACATCCAGCCCGCTCATCATAGTAGACAAACTTCATAAAGTCTAAAATCCGACTCATTCATAATTTATAACTATCGGTACCTACCGAAATTTTACTCAAACTCGTAAATTAATGTTATTTATCTAGAACATGCCCTGAGAAATAACCCCGACCTTTATCAAGAAACAATTAAAATCGTGAAATATAGTCAAATTAAAATTATAATACAAATATTCATTTGGTTAATGAATGCTGCGGGAAGTTTAATTTCTTTTGATTGATACGCTTGCTTTGTCGTCCCGAAATGAGCGAGAACAGCGCCCTATTATGTTCAGTAACAAGGTTTGCAGCGCAAAAAATATGTGAATCAGCGTGCATCGCGTGTCATGCAGCCGTTACGAGTTCCTGCATAATGTGCCACGCGGATGCAGACCCACCGCGCCGAGCCGCGCCACGCCGCTCCGCGCGCCTCTGCTCGGCTCTGCGCGCCTCCGCCCGGCGCGGCGGCACACTCGCCCCGCACGCACGCCACCCAATCACATTAGCACAAATAGGGCAAACATATTCATTATTCTTAATTGTTTGTCATGTAGTTTACAAAACAGTATTAAACACTACGTAATAATATTTTATGATGAATCACGACAATGACGGCGTTCCATCGGACATTTAATTATCTATCGTTTGTTGTTGTGTGCCTTATTATACGTGGAACAATAAATAATCAATGTTCGCAGTTGCAAATGAAAATTAATAGGTCAGGTTGTTCGTAGCGGGCCCCGGTTACCTTTTGCTGTCGACCTTGGGTGAAAAGTTCGCGCCCAAGTAACCCCGTCGTTAGAAGTACAGTGTGTCCGACAGATATACCTACTTTATTATATGCATGAATAATGAACGTCCGCATAATCAATTGAGATTTATTTCTGTTCTTCTTTTTTTGGGAAACTTTTACGCCGAAACGGTGGAATCTTTCACAGAGGTACTAGGATCGAAGTGACTGAGATAAATTAACCGAGTGTCGGTTTTTGTTTCCATTGGTATTACCTCAATATAAAATTGATCAAAACATTTGCTCATACATAAACAAACGGCTAGCCTGCAAGTATGTGACAAAGTAACATTCTCGTAGCACTTTCGTAGCACGCCGTAGCACGTCGTCATTACCGCGTAGCGGCCGCTTATGACACCAAAGGCCTCAAGAACTTCTTATAATTTCGAAAATCATTTTATACGTTATCATGTATTCAAAACTAGAAGCCACTAGAAGGGATGGTGAAATAAGTGGCCCATCTTCATTCCCAATACAAATATCTAGGCAATCTAAATATCTGCGACAGAGGATTCTCGTGGGACGTCGCAGCATCCGGAAATAAGCCGGCATTTATAGGCTGCGCGGAACGGTAGCGTGCCGACTTGATGAGTATTCTGGAACTGCATCATTTATTTATTATTTAAATCGATGTTGATGGCTGCTTATGACGGGGGAGGTTTCATTGTTGAACTTTGACATGTCTACGGTCGTCTTTAGGTTGGAGTGGAATCGATAAGGTCGAGAGGGTTAGTGATTGGATGTATATTAAAGAGAATAAGAAGGAGGGCGTCAAAATTATAATGTGGTGTTGTAGCTATGCTAATAAAAAATTGAGCGTATTTGTTTTCAGTAACATGTTATATCAAATCAAAGAAAATATAATTATTGATCGATTGATTGATTAATTACTTTTTGAGTTCATACTATTGGTGGCCGATTTTTTAATAGTCATATAACTTTTACCTCAGGAACAAAGCGGAGGATTAACTGTTTTTGCCATTCAATTAAAATTTCACTAGGTTCAGAAAACATTGATGACGTTTTAAAATCTTTCATAACTTTGACTTTCATTAATTTCATGATTACATTCGTTGTTGTGGCCGGAGCTCACAGTTTCCAAAAATTAAATTCGATATTATTGAAAACAAGTAATGAAACATGATTTTGTTACAATAATACAAAAATATTGTTGCCGTACAGAAATACATTTTTGTATTTGCGAAATCATTTAAAATTGGCATACAAAGTGTCTGTTTTCTGATGAATTATTACTTGTCGACTATTTCTAAATATTGTATAATATCATTATAAATATATTAAATTGTTTTGCCTGTTTTATTCCTCAGCAGGGCCTTTTTTTCTGGATGGGTAATCATTAAATGACTTCTCCCGCTCTAGGCTGAGCGGAAGAGAGTGTTAGACTCTTACTGACTAAAACCCACCCGTGATCCTTCTTGTGTCCTTTACGTTCCAGGGCCACGGTGGCTCTTTAAATTCCACAACACCAGCAAGCACTGACCCTATGGGGCCCCGTCTTCGTTGCTGACAGCTCTTTGAGGCGCGCGTAGAAAACGACGCGCCGTCGACTCGGGCTTGGTTACTATCGGATGACAAGCCACCCATAGCTCGCCGTCCGCAGGCCCGCGCCTACAATGGCCGGGAATCGCCCTGCGTATCCCGACGCTCGGGGAGTCTTCTTCTGTTGCGGCGGCTGGAGCGTGAGGAGCAGGTAAGGCATCACTTTCTTCTTTCCCTTTCTCCCGCCTTTGAACATGCGTAGACAAATCTAAGATAGGCATCAACCTTGTCCACCCATAAACATTTTTGAGGCGTTGTTTAGTCTTCCTCTGTTTCTTGAAACCTAAGCCAAATGTAGAACACTTCTCATCTCAAAAAAGGATAATTAGAGTAACTGTGCTACATTGTTAGAAAAACCCCTTAAATCATAAAGGAAACCTTATTGGAAGATGTATATAGGTATTTGAACCGTTTTGGGGTTGAAATATTAGTCATCGCTATTCAACGCGGCAATGCTACTAGTCTGACTGTTCTGGTCACTTTTGCCACTGACAGCGATGCGAATTCTTTGATGCCCAGTGATTTATTTTGTTTTATACATGTTTTTACATAATTTCGCGATTATTAGTCTAAATGTTTAAAAGTATTTAGGCTACCTACGCTTTAGGTTACCTGTACACAATATACTGACGGTGAAAGTTAAAAAGAAACTGGCACACAAACAAACATAATTTCCCTGAGCGTCCCATCAACACAAAAAAAGAAATTGTTTACCTCCGCTATGTCATTGTGTCATTACTGATAATGCTAGCTGAAATCACAATATTCGTCAACGTCGCTGACACAGTTAATCTAATAACTACGATTTGTACACAAAACGCGGAAACAGAGCTTACCTTGGATTCTCGAAGAAAAATTACGACATAACTTATATCTCTCTTGACAACGGTGCTTTTCCATACAAAGAAAAACAGGTGGGTATTAACTTAGGTACTTTTTTATGAGTTACAGCAAAAGTGGAGCAAAGTTAGAATAGTATAAATGGGAACGGATGAATCCATGTTATTAATATAATTATGACCATAATTTATTTATTAGAATTTTAACAATAAGATAATGTGAGTTCTCTAACAATCTCAACAAAGTTTTTTAGGTTTACAAGGTTCGAAAGATTTTTTTGCCTACACACTAAGTAATTTAATTAATGAAACAAGAATGCAATTTATTATATCCCTGAGTATTCCATGCAAACTTAAAGGTGATTACAGTGTTATCCTTATCAGTTGTATCATTACAATTTTAATGCTCGATATCTTCACATGAATATTTAATCTACACTCGTATTCTCGCAAGTCGATACGGTTTAGCATAAAAAGGCTATATTTAGCGTCCTTAGTAACGTCAGACGTCGTTGGTGGCGTGTGAGTCATCAAACCATCCCCTCATGTAATGCACCCGGCGCGCGCCGCGTGTCTCTTCACGTCGCTACCCTCCTGTCGATAAGGAAACCGAGGGAACAAATTTAAATGGGAAATGCCTGGAAATGGCTCACGCTATTGTTGTACGATACCCAAAGGGGAGATATCGGGCCCAATATCTATCCGACTATTAGCATTGATATTTATTTTGTGTGAGAATTCAAAACAAACTCGCAGCACCCTCACGCGTATAAAGCGCAGATCAGAACAGCTGATTGATTAGAATAAACATATCGGCCTGCACCCGATATATTTTATCGGACATGCATCGGGGATTTAACAACCGAGTCGCCCCTTTCCGAGTTAAAGTTACAAGTTATTAAAAACAAGGTTTTATTGAACCGACATGCAAGAAACATTACAACGTGCAGTCACAGTGGACCACATACTTCAGAGTGTATCTTTTTCTGTTACTTACCACATTAAGTCAAAAGAAGTTCCATTTATACTAATTATCATTGAAATATTGTTCTCTTAGTTTAGTGTGAGAAGTTGGCGTGGTTCCGCCGCGCACTGGCGCTCGTGAGCCGGGCTGCTAACTCGGCGTCCCCGGGCGCGAGGAGTGTGGATGCTCAACTTTTATTAAAACGCAGCCAGAAGTGGCAAGTTTAGAAATTTACTTATTACCGTGACGCCTGTGTGATGTTTTACGAGGGAATTACGTGTAGGTACTGCCAGCTATTTCATTCAAACAAGTATTCAATGCGGGAAGTTAATAAATGTCGACGATTGGCGAGCTGCCGAAACTGCAACTTTTGCAGTAGGATTGTTTCTAGTCTGGCGAAGTTAGGACACAAGTTTACAAGCAAAGTTGACCAGGTTCAGTAAAGAGATTAATGAATATCTATGACTCTTGTTCGTGCTACTTGGGAAATTTCAATATTGCTCGGCTAACTTTAGAATTGGAAGTTTTGCTAAATACAGTGCGCTCTGTGACTTCAAGTACAGTTTTGAATGCAGTTGCTTCACAATAGTCAAGTTTATTTTTGAACAGAGTAAGTTTATATAAGTAGGTAAGTATATTTCTTTTCAGAACGTAAGTAAAGTAGGTATTGTAATGTATGAAATGCTTCCTATATGACCACTAACAGATTTTTTGCAAACCGGTTAGAATATCTTTTCCACGATATTCTACAGAATCGCTACGTTATAGGTAAAGAAACAAAATATCTATGTAAACAACCTATACAATGGGAAATATTTCTTACTTCAATAAATGAGACAAATCATTATCGTTCTTCGAAAGTGAAAATCCGAATACTGAAGGAAACACAAAACGCATAGATAGCAAATTACCTACACCTTCCAGTTTACTAACTTTCCTGAAAAGGGGAAGTTGGACTTAACAACTGTTGTGTTATATTGTACAATACTAAACGAAAATGGGAGGTCATGACAGTGAGACAATTATACCTACATACTAAAATAGTCCTTCTAAAACACATTAATCTAAGCTACAACCCAATACTCCTGCAAAAACGAAGAAAAAACATATTATGCGAAACAGCTATTTTAAAGCTGTTTTAAACGGAATCAACCAACGCTCTGTCAACTCCATTGCTCCTTAATATATACCCGTTAACAAAAATGCAACGTAAGATGAAACCTACTGAATACCTGAAAACTCTTACCCAAAAACAGACTGACCTTCTGTACAAAAAAGCAATTTAATACAATATAACATATATTTATCATAACATACACATAAACACGCGTACGCTGACTCATACTACAACACACACACTAGCACACTAGACAACACCACACACATCCTCTTACTCATCAGACACATACATACATTCCCATTTCACACAAATAAGCGGGCATGCATGCAAACACTCCCCAACTTTTCTCTTTTTATATGCTTTCTTTCTCTAATTGTTGTTAAAATTATAATCTATACTAATATTATAAAGCTGAAGAGTTTGTTTGTTTGTTTGTTTGTACGCGCTAATCTCAGGAACTACTGGTTCGAATTGAAAAATTCTTTTTGGGTTGAATAGACCATTTATCGAGGAAGGCTTTAGGCTATATATCATCACGCTTAAGCCAATAGGAGCGGAGCAGCGATAAAGAATGTTTTAAAATCGGGGATTCCACGGGGACGAAGTCGCGGGCAGCAGCTAGTATAAGATACAAATCGAGATACAGATTATGATAATGGCTATGATACATATACAAATATACGACGATGCAATGTTGATACTAAATAATAGGTTGGGGAAAAGTTTCTTCGCATTTTTTAAGAAAACTCAAAACATTTTTTAATATAGGTAGTTTATTTACATTTAACTAAAGTAAGTAGGTACCATTTTGTTCGATAACTTTTTGCCATCTTGTAGGTAGGTATACTACAGAATTAAATATGCTGAACTTAAAGAAGAAGTAACTAAAATTTGGAGGCAAAAAAAGTGTTCGTAGTAACCGTTGTTGTCTCCACTACAAGTGTTATACCCAATCATCTCCACCATAGCTTGAAATAGACTTCAAAGATTCAACTTATACTACAAAGGCAACAATTCTTAACACCGCCAGAATAGAAAGGAAGTTCATGCAAATAGAAGAAAACCATTTTTTTTGTCCTCATAACACCATTCCTGCACCTTAAATTGGAAAAGCTAAGAAGCAGTACAGGTTTTTCCAAATATAATCCGCCTTTTAACGTTCCCACTGCTGGGACACAGGCCTCCTCTCTTAGAGCGGGAATGGGCCGTAATCCACCACGCGGGCCCAGTGCGGGTTGGTGAATACTGAATGTCACATGTCTTCGAATTTTTAGTTCTAGGACATGCCGGTTTGCTCGTGATGTTTTCCTTCACCGTTTTGAGAGCAGTGGTGACGAAATTATTTACACAAAGTAATGCGCCTGGCTGGGTTTGAACCCGTGACCTACAATTCGTAAGTCGGGGCCGTTACCACTCGACCATCACTGCTCCTGTTCTTCCAAACAATTATAATAAATTAATTAATTTGCTACTATTGAACCTAAGAGGCTGTTTCTCCAAATTCTCTAATTAATCAATTCAGTTAGCTTTGTATAACTAATTGGTACCTATAAACAATTAACTACAATCAATTGAGTGTTACATTAATTTGATTAGATATGACTGATAGTGATAATGTCGTTAGATGTATGTGTATTCTCCGAGGAAAGATAATTTTCAAGATTTATGAGGATGAGGTTAGTTGCTTGTAAGTGCTTGGTAAATAGACTGCATAACACTTACTAAAATTGCTCCAAAAAGAGAAAGAATATTTACATAATAATCAAGAATGAAAAGAGGATTTTATGAATTGCAGAACTGTCTGTTTTTAACCGACTTCTAAAAAAGGAGGAGGTTCTCAATTCGGATGTTTGTGTGTTTTTTTTAAATGTTTGTTCCCGCATAACTCCGTCGCTTGCCAACCGATTTGAAAAATTCTTTTTTTCTTGGAAACGTATAAACGTACGTAACGTATTATACTTCCCAAATGGTCCCATGAAAATTTTATCGAAATCGAACAAGTGGTTTTTTGTTAATTTCAATAAATGATAGCAAATCTGTCGAGATAGCTGAAATCGCATGTTTGTTTATTGTTTACACTAATTTATACCACGTACGCTGTGATGGGTATGTTTAGCTGGAAGTGAATCACTAAAAAGGGAAAAATAAAAAAACATTTTACAAAAAATAAAACTGACTTCTAAACAAAAAAAAACCAAAAAGTAGGTACAAAATAACTTTAATTTCGGAACTCGGTGTTTTTGGTAGCTTCATGTTTTTGAACACACCGAATTCCGAAATTAAAGTTATTTTGTACTTTTTTTTGTTTGGAAGTCGGTTTTATTTTTTGTAAAAAGTTTTTAGAATAAAAACTTATTATTTACCAGGGGGAATTAACAATACCTTGGCTTGTGGCTAAATGAGTGGAGTTGCTGATGTCCAAGTTAAGCAACACGTATCGATTTTGGTCCCAGCTATCATTTGTAGATCTTTGAGTGGAGTCTGACATAGTTTAGAAGTGACTAGATAGATTAATTAATTTATTTAATAACACCTTAATTTCAGATCACAAAAATACGTACATACATATAGGGCGCCTCTGAAATCGTACGTAATATTTAACAGAGTCCAAGTACTCATGACTTCTCCTTTCAATGGCGGCTCAGGACTTCCCATTCTGCTATAGATACCTCTACACATGAAGGTCGGGTTTAAATAACACACTTGAAAAACAACCAAACAAAAATCCCAGCATAGAATCTACCTTTATCTCAGGAGGATCCTACCACAGAACTATTTAGGTCAGCAGTAATCACAAAGTAAAATTTAGGTCTAGCTCTCTATTATAAGTAGGCTAGTAAATCTAGAACCTGTAGTGGAACAGTTTTTATTATTCATAAACGCTAATTTGGCTTCCTTTGTGCTCCTCGCTTTGAAGCCAGAGCTAAGTTGAAATCATGTCGAAGTCTCTTCGAATTACCTTTTAACTACGTTAAAACGACTGTTTCTGCGTATTTCAGTGGCAAATTAACTTATCATATGAGATATTCCATACCAATATTATAAATGTAATTCTCAAAAGTATTTCTGCCTGACTGGCTGTTTGTTAATTCTTCACGTCTTAACGGCTGAACGGATTTGAAAGAAACTACCACCATACCACCTACCCACCCAGATATTATGTACCTACCTACTACAAGACCTTGTCCTGGATTAAGACGAAGTATATTTCTTATCCCGAGAGTATGTTCCCCAGGGATAGCAAACAATTAACACGCGGGCAACGCCGTTGGAAGAAGCTAGTCAGAATATAAAAATTGCACAATTTAGCTTCTGGAGGCTGTAACCGTAAAAAAAACCTGAAGAATGTACCTAGATCTTTTCAGAGTCCTTTTTTATGAATGGGAAATCATCAAATGATTTCTTCCACTCTGGGCGGAGCGTACACACATAGATGGGTTTTACTCAGTAAGAGTCTAACACTAGAGAGTGTTAGACTCTTACTGAGTAAAACCCATCTATGTGTGTTCCTCCTAATGCCCTTTATGTTCCAGGGCCGCAGTGGCTCTTTCGAACGAATTCCGCAACCCTAGCAGAATATAACATCACGTTCCGACCAATAGGAGCGGAGCACCAGTGATTTTTTTTTGTAAAAACGGTTTTAGTACTTACATACATGTATTTTAATAATTAAACATAAAAAAGCTGAAAAACGTGAAAAATATGTTCATTAGCACTGTTTGAATATTATAATAATGAATAAGTCTCTAACTAACATGCTGGCAAGTTAGTTAGACCCTTAAAAATATTTGTGCTTTCATTAAATCATTCTCAGTAAATACGTAGTTTGAATAGGCTTGTTAGTAGAATAAAAGTCAGGTAATTACATCAATCTGCTAATGACCATGTAACATACTATTCTTGGAACAGGATTCTAAATAAATCGTTGTTAAAGGAGCATATTTTGAATCTGAGTCTGCTATTACAATAGTGTCAGAATGGTCTATCATTGATTTCATAATGGTTGATTTTTACATGTTTAGTAATCTACTAATATAAATGCGTCACTATGACTTTCTAATGGTCAACCACTGACACTATTGATCGGCATTGATTGGCAATCTCGTACATAATGACAAATGAATGACAGACGGTAATCTGCTAAAATTTTGACAGTTCCTTTGATCAGTGACCTACCATTAAAACGCCATTGTGCAGTCATTGCTTTTAATAGCTCGGTTATCAAAAAGTATAACGAGACCATTGACCGACCAGTGATCGACCATTATGAATTTAGCAGATTTCGAACTTTTAGCAAAATTATAATGGGATCGTGTTGAAATGACAAATTTATAAAAATAGCAGACTTGGGGCTCAGAGTGCCTGCAACATTAGCATTCGCATGTCAGTTGCAATCTGTCAAAAATGTAGAGAAATTGAGGTTTTTAATTTGGAAGAATAAGACTGAGATGCGAACGCTAGTTGCTTAAAAATTTGTAGAACGAAATTATGCTATTTTAAGTTAACTGTAATGAAATGAAAAACAAACTAATATCTGTGGAGTATTAAACCTTTCTGCCTACAACTTCCAGTAAAATGTTTAATGAAAGCTTCAGGTTCCCGTAATAAAATGATGAATATGCAATTTTTCACCTCCTAAAAATCTGCGCCCCTGTAAGTCTTTCAGGCAGGTCGGTATTTAATATCGCGTAGGCATGTAGCAATAAACAATATTACCTTCATATAAGAAGATAATGGCGTGCAATGCTGATATATTATTATTATATTACGTTGGCGAACCTGGGAGTGCTCGCGAACACAACATGCTGTTAATTTGTGTAATAGTGTTGTTAGGTTGGTACTATGTGGCTCTACAGGCCAATTAAATGTTCGCATAATTTCTTTACATTAACATAAATTGTTATCTTTGCATAATTGTTTTCTGAGTGACTCATACTGTCGAAGGTGTTTAAAACTAAATAAGTACCTATAGTTATTACTGTAAGTGTAGGACACTAGTTTTAATAGTTACAAACTTAAATTATACGTCTACAAAACACTAACTGAGGTGGTTCTGAAATTTTAATACAAGTCTCTGCAGCTACTATATACACATACACAATACATATATTTAAGCCGATTCAAGAGAGAATATTAAGTAACAGGTGCCGTAAGTAGGTGTCATTCAAAACACAATAGCGCTTTTCATACTAATGAATGCAAGTATGGTATTTGTTTCTTCTCTTACAGTAGAAGCCACAACTAAAGCTTAGTACTGTAAATACAATATGTTTCGAAATCATTTTTAAGTACTTATCCTTATCATGCCAATTAAGAGGGACTCAGTGGGACCCAGTAGCAAGCGACATCGTGCAGATCTTTAAGGACACAGATGACGGGATGAGCTTGACTTCTGTAGCAAAGATCAATCCTTGGAGATCTGGGCAGAGAGTGAGACTTTTGCCCAGCAGTGAGACAAAATGGGTAGGTAAAAATTATAACAATTACCTATCAATTATGCCACGTTTTTCCCAGCAAATAATGTGGAATCCATCAATCTTAAACTTTGATCTTAGCAAAAAGGCCGAGAAGAACAATAGCTCTGCTGAATGTTTCATGGTATTTTAGCCAAACCTAATTGTGAAGCAGCAAAATTGTTGTTCTCCTTAATAGAAGTTAAGAAATTAAACTAACAATAAGTTTTTTTTATGTTAATTACATTGTAGCAGCACGATGGGATTGACATCGTAACATAAGTGTACAAAAATCCCTTAAATAAATAAATAAAGATTAAAAAAAAACAATCTTAAACGTAAAGGTATTTAGATATAAATAAAAATAAAAAAGCATTTTATTTCGTGCTTCACAGTAGAGATTGACAATTTAAAACAGTGTGCATGCAAAACTAATCGATCAAATGTTGCAAATCTTAGTATTTTGGCAGGTACTACTTTTGATATTGGGTATTTGAATTGATTTCATACTTCTAGTGAGACTTAGACAATTATAAGAATGAATAGAATAGAAAAACTTTTACTCAGGACACACCCAGCACAACGGTTTAAAACACAAATTAAAGGAGAAGAAAAGTACAGAATGCGCCGAGCGTGCCCGAACCGAATGCATATTAAAAGTTTTAATAAATCTTGTTCGCGACGATGCGTCTTAGCTACATAGTATAGGTAGTTATAGGTAGCTATAGTAGTACATAGAATGTTGCAAATAAATAAAACCGCGACTACATAGTATAGGTAGTTATAGGTAGTTAGTTAGCACATAGAATGCTGTAACAAATAAAGCTGCATAGTATAGATAGTTATAGGTAGCTATAGTTGATACATAGTTTGTTATTGCAATAAAACACATTCGTTACAGTTGTTTGCTCTCAAGAGGCAGTATATAAGCCCTTGGAGCCTTTATTTCTTCCAAATAGATAGAATATAGTTAGGTAGGGTATCCTATTCCTTACACATAACAGTAAACACATGGTAACCCTGGTAATCGAAGGTATATGAAGGTAATCAAGGTATATAAAGGTATATCAGTGGTATATAAGGTAATCGAGGTATATACACACACAGACAGACATACATAGGTAAATAGAAAGGGCTTGGTAAATTGAGACCTGAAATATTAGGTCAAAGGTAGTCGCATAGCTAAAAGCGACACTGACCAATCACAGAGCAGGAGGGTGCTGGTACGTGATTGGCCAACAGTTTTTTATAAATAGCCCTGGTGAAGGTATGCACAAAATAAAACACTTTGCATCTACCCTCTTCCTTTCCCGAAAAAACAAGTCTAGATTCTAGACTTCTAAATGTCTGAAATAGAACCGCCTTGAAAAATCCTTTCAGGGGATATATAGATGTTTATAGTGTATGCAGGCATAAAGCCGTAATTTAGGTTTGAATAAAACTGTTTATTTTTATCCCCCTGAAACATATACGCTTATAGAGTTGCAACCCCTTAAGTGACAGGGTTGAAACATATGTAGTTTTGTAGAGGGTTGTCGTATCTATAGAGATACATATAGCTGTATAGCCCTCCTAGCATAGTTTTACGGTAAATTCACCCCAAGTAGGTAATAGCTTCGCACCTACTATAGTTTTGTATAGTTTTTGGCATCCCACCCCTACATGGAGGGGGATGAAGGGGTGAATTCATCTCCGCTGTATGGAGCTTACCGAGGGCTATCCATAAAGGTACGACAACCCCTACTCACATAGACCTAAGCCTAGATATAGCCTAAATTCTAGGATAGACATAGTGAAAATTTAAGTTAATAAACTTCATCACACACGGTGATTTTTTGGGTGTCGATACGGTATAGTTACGCCGTACAATAGTAAACTTGAAAATTTATAGAATTTGTAGTCATTTGCAAGATAGTTTGAACTTATACCTAAATGTAGAATCATATAGTCGCGAATTTCACCCTTCAAATCGCTAAGTGAATAGTGAACAAGTTAAATAGTGTTTTATTGTGACTTTATTGGTAAGCCCTCTATACCTACCCCTATATACTGTGTCAATAACAGCAAGTATAGCAAGTAATCAACTAAGGGTTGCATCCTCATGGCCCGTAGCTCATAGACGGAGCGTCAACGCGTCTGGATCATTTATACCTAGGTGGGTTGTCACCATACAGTCCACTTTCGAAGAATAGGATAACCTACCCTGGCCACCCTACAGTCCAGTCGATCACGTCCGCCCCGTACATTTTCTGGTCCATCGGAGCCGGATATTTTGAAGATAGCCTGATCCAGCTATTTGGAAGTTGGATTTATAGAACCACGCAGCTACCCTGAAGGCGCAACCCCTATTGTGAAGTCGCACCCCCTTGAAGAAAAAACTACCCTTCAACATTTCAAGACACGAAGGGTGTCCCTAGAAGCTAAATAGAAGTCGGACCTTGAAGAAATCATCCCTTCAAGAAAACTACCCCTAGGCAGATTGATGTTGAAAAATAGTGAAGCAACAACATAGAAGAAATTTAATCAAGCTGAACTTAGAAAATTTCGAACGACCTTACACTTTGAAAATTTTGAGGGGTTCCGACACTTAGAATATTTTTGAAGATTTTGAACTTGGAAAATTTTTTGAAGAATTTTGAACTTAGAAAATTTTCAACAATCCGGGACTTGGAAAATTTTTGAAGAATTTTGAACTTGGAAAATTTTCAACAACCTGACACTTAGAAAAGTTTTGATCAAGCGGGACATAGAATATTTTTGAAGAATTTTGGACTTAGAGAATTTCGATCGACTTCACACATAGAAGATTTTGAACAATCTGGGACTTAGAAAAGTTTCAGTCAATCCGAACTTAGAATATTTTTTGAAGATTGGGGACTTTGAAGAATTTTGAAAATTTTTTGAAAAATTTTTTTTTTTGGAAACTTGGATTGAAGTTTCACCTGAGGCTTACCAGTGGACTACCGAATAGTTTTGAAGATTCATTGAAGACTTCAACAATGCCGATCACGAGGTCGCATGGCAAATCATCCGAGGCGTGGACAGTTCCGATACAGGATCCAGCCGAGAGGGTTCCTGCTATCCATCATCAGGTGCCGCCGCGTTCGCCTTCATCGTCTGGGACGGCGCGATCGATGCAGCAGCGCAGTGAAGACGTGTCTCCGCCTGCTGCCGCTGAACGAATAGAACAGATAGAAGCTTCAGCAATAGAACGAGTACCTGCACCATTGCCGACAACAGTACAGAAACAGATGCCATCGACCTCAAGGAAGGGAACCCGCTTTGAGACGACTTCAGATAGTACAATGAAGCCGTCAAATAGAAAAGATAGCCGAGTCTTGCCAATGACTACCCGGGGTGACGCCCGTATAGAACATAGACGTCCGCCGTCGACCATTGACAGGTCACCGCGGTCATATAGAAAATTACAGAAGGCTCGCGAAGACTTATTGAAGATTAAGTTGGAGCTTGCCCAGTTAGCACTTCAGAGAGCCGAACAAGAGTCGGACGAAGAATATTTGGACGATAGAAACTCAAATGAAGAGTACGTGCGTTCCTGGCTGGAAGAGGCGCCTGAACCTGTTCCTGATCAGAGAGAGACCAACGCCGCCGAGGGGGACATCCGTGATAGTCGACAGCAACCGCCCCCCCCTGTGGACTTCGAACCAATAGTGGACTCTCGTCGAACGCACATAGATCCAGATAGTGCTAAACAGATAGAGCCACCACCTATGAAGAAAATAGAAGACGATAGGAGCGAGGATAATTTACGTCCATTCGTTACGGACCTTACGGCTGCTATAGCATCTTTAGTTGACAAGAAAACAGAACAGCAGTCACAGAATTCCTCCTCGGCGTCGAAGGTCATCATGACCTTACCGAACTTCAGTGGTGCGCATACAGAATGGTTGTCATTTCGAGCCATTTATGAAACAACTCGAAAATATTTCAACGATGTCGAGAATACAGCAAGACTTAGAAGAAGCCTGCATGGACGCGCTTTAGAAACAGTTAGTTCAGAACTCATCGGCCATGCAAGACCAGATGACATCATGAGGGAACTCGAGCTGCAATTCGGCCGACCAGATTCGATAGCACAGGCCGAAACAGATAGATTGCGAGGACTGACACGATGCAGTGAAAATCCAAAGGATATTTGCTCATTCGCAAGCCACGTGAGGTGCGCTATAGTAACGCTGCGAGCATTGAAGAAGGATCATTACCTGATCAACGCCGAGCTCATGCGAACCTTGACAGAGAAGCTACCGAACTCGATACGTGTACAGTGGTACCGTATATATACAGAAAAGTACCAGTCCTTGCCAGATTTGTCGCTGTTTAGCGAATTCATTACCGAACAAGCTCGATACTGCAGCGCTTTCGCTCCTGCTGAAAACATCAAGACAGAGGGCTCATCCAACCGACGCACACCGCAGCAGAGGACTCACACAACAACAGAGAAGTCAGCAAGCAAGTGCCGACTGTGTGAGAAGGATGGCCATATAGAACGCGATTGCTCAAAGTTCAAGAATAGCAATAGTAACAAGAGATGGGAAATTGCGAAGAATCTAAACCTGTGCTTCCGTTGCCTGAAGCCAAGAAGAGAGCGGCATAAATGCAACGCAAAGAAGTGTGACGTCAAGGGGTGTACAGCCACGCACAGTCGGCTACTTCATTACGACAAGAAGCCTGCTGCGGTGGCAGCCGAAAAGCCCAGACAGACCGAAGTCAAAAAGGAGCCCAAGGAGACAGTCGCCAGCTCAAGATCATCGTCGAATCACGCCTATTTAAAGATCATCCCGGTCCGGGTCATTGGACCGGCGGGAGAGGCATCTACGTTCGCCCTACTCGACGATGGATCGACCGTATCGTTGATCGATGAAGACATCGCCGACCAAGTCGGAGCCGAGGGCAAGATCGACCCACTGAA
This sequence comes from Hecatera dysodea, assembly GCA_905332915.2. Lineage (NCBI taxonomy): Eukaryota > Metazoa > Arthropoda > Insecta > Lepidoptera > Noctuidae > Hecatera > Hecatera dysodea. The sequence continues at coordinate 15,756,439 of HG995294.1, forward strand.
GATTGGTGCGATCGGTGACACCATGATCGACACTCCTTGTTCGAAAAGAGTCACAGTGACACTCGCGAGTCAGCATAGAAATAGGGTGCCGTTCAGAGCGCGCACCATACCGAAGCTTAATCTCGCGTCACAGACAGTCCGTGAAGAAGATGTCACACATTGCAAACATCTCATCGACTTGAAAGAGCAGCTAGTCTATGATGTTGGCGCGCCCAAGATTTTGATTGGCCAAGACAACTGGCACCTTCTCCTTGCCAGTGAAGTCAGAAGAGGCCCCAGGCACCAGCCAATAGCGTCATTTACAACGCTTGGATGGACGCTACATGGCGCGCACACTAGAATACTCGGTCAGCAGGTGCATTACGTCAGCGCATGCAGAGAAGATAGAGAAAATAGAGACGATAGACTGAACGAGCAACTTCGTGAATTTTTCGCACTCGAGTCCCTAATAGTTAATCCTCGGCGTCCAGATTCTGATCCAGAGAAGCAGGCTGAAGACATCTTGAAAAGACATACCAAACAGTTGACAGATGGGCATATAGAAACAGCTATGTTATGGAAAAATAACAATTTTGAAATGCCCGATAGTTATGGGACAGCACACAAGCGGCTGATCTCTATAGAAAAGAAGCTCGACAAAGATCCGAGTCTTCGAAATAAATATATAGAACAGATGGACTCGCTCCTTTCAAAAGGGTACGCAGAAAAAGCGCCCAAACAGACCACGCCAGGAAGAACCTGGTATCTGCCTCATTTCGACGTCTTCAATCCCATGAAGCCGGAGAAGTTTCGAATAGTACACGACGCCGCAGCTAAATCGAATGGAATGTCGCTGAACGACTTCCTACTTACAGGACCGGACCTGTTACAGTCGCTGCCCGGCGTCATGATGAGGTTTCGTAGACATCCGATAGCCATTTCAGGTGACATTACCGAAATGTTCATGCAGGTCAAAGTACGACCTGAAGATAGAGACGCCCTCCGATATTTGTGGAGAGGCAATAGAAGAGAAGGAGCCCCCGACGAGTATCGAATGACGTCAATCATATTCAGCGCGGCAAGCTCACCGTGCACGGCCATATTCGCGAAGAATTGGAACGCGAACCGGCACATAGAACAGCATCCAGAAGCAGTAGAAGCAATAGTGAAGAACCATTATATGGATGATTATCTGGATAGCTATAGAACAGTTGAAGAAGCGACACATATAGCAACAGCGGTGAAGAGGATACACCAACAGGCTCGTTTCGAAATTAAGAAATGGGTATCTAATGACATCGACGTCATACAGAAAATAGAACCGTCGCTTATAGAGACAGAAGTCGTCGACATCGGCGACCATACAGAGAAAATTCTTGGCCTAATATGGAGACCAAGAGCAGATACGCTGGGTTTCAATCTGAGCCTAGCCCGATTACCGAGTGGCGTATTACAGAAGGAAGTGCCCACGAAAAGAGAGGCGCTGAAAATAGTGATGTCACTATACGACCCACTCGGCCTAGCCTCACCCGTAACGATTCGCGCCAAACAAATACTCCAAGAAGCATGGAGAAGAGGAGTCGACTGGGACCAGCCGTTCGACACAGACTTGGCCACAGCATGGAGAAGTTGGGTTCAACATCTACAGAATCTTGCCCAAGTCACAGTACCAAGATGTTACCCAGGATATAGCGACGCCATAGAAACGCAAGTCCACGTTTTCACGGACGCGAGCGAAACTTCGTACGCCGCAGCGGTGTACTGGCGTATCTCTACAGAAGATGGCAAGACTCACGTGAGCCTCGTCATGGCCAAGGCAAAGGTGGCGCCACTCAAGCTCCAATCGATACCCCGACTCGAGCTGCAGGCCGCGGTGATGGGGACCCGCGTCGCTGCAGCTGTCATCCGAGAACACGGAGTCAAGCCGGCCTCCGTGACGTACTGGTCAGACAGCAAAACCGTGCTGACCTGGATCAGAAGAGGAGCTCGAGTTTACAAACCGTTCGTCGCGCACCGCATAGCTGCCATAGAAGAGCATAGTAGAGTCGAAGACTGGCGATGGGTGCCCACTAAGAAAAATATAGCAGACGCAGCCACTCGTGATGTACCACACAACTTTGATTCGAGACACGAGTGGTTTTGTGGCCCCAGCTTCCTGTATGAAGAGTCGACAACATGGCCAATAGAGAAGCCTCCACTAGAGGAACAGACGGGTGAGGAGCGAACCTTAGTCGCTATAGAAAATATAGATAGAAGACTCTCAGAAGTCATACCCGATCCAGCAAGATTTTCGAAATGGGAACGACTGTTGAGAGCGACGGCGACAGTACTACGCTTCGTCGCCAAATGTCGGCCGCCCAAAGAAAACACGTTCTATAAAAGAACGAGGAAAAATATAGAAGCGGATCCGGAATGGAGGAAACGTACAAAGACGGCAGTGCCCCCTCCTACAGCATCAGTGACGTCCCCAGTTACGTCAAAATATAGTCAAATAATAGAAGCCGAATACCTCCAACAAGCGGAGAGGTTACTCGTGCAAGCTGTACAGCAACAGACGTTTTCCCGCGAGTTAACAAGTTTACGTGAAAACGAAGAAATAGATAAGGACAGCGCCCTACGACCGTTGCAAATAGAATTGAAGGATGACGTCATACGCCTCAGAAGTCGTATAGATAGAATCGACAAAATAACAGAAGACGTCAAGCGCCCACCCATATTACATGGCGACCATCGTATAACTCAGCTCTACATAGACTGGACACACCGCAGCTTACAACACAGTGGAACCGAGATGACTATCAATGAAGTCCGACAGCATTACTGGGTCGTCAGAATGAGACCCACAACGAAGATGGTAGTGACACGTTGTTTACCGTGTCGCATTAGGAAGGCGTGCGCACCAGTACCAGCTACAGGCGACCACCCCAGAACGCGTCTAGCTCATCATCAGAGGCCGTTCACATTCACTGGACTCGACTATTTCGGTCCGCTATCCGTTACAGTCGGTCGCCAGCATCAGAAGAGGTACGTGGCTCTATTTACGTGCCTGACCACCAGAGCGGTACACCTGGAAATCGCCGCAAGCCTCAGCGCAGACTCCGCGATACTAGCACTGCGCCGCTTCGCTGCACGCAGAGGATGTCCAACAGAAATACATTCAGACAACGGCACCAACATGCACGGTGCCGACAAAGAGCTCCGAGACGCCTTCAAAGAAGAGGCAAGTCGCCGAGGCATAGTATGGCGCTTCATCACTCCGTCAGCGCCTTTTATGGGTGGCGCATGGGAGCGCCTAGTCCGATGTGTGAAGACAGCATTACAGACTATACTTCACGAAAAACACCCACATGAAGAGGTGTTACACACACTGTTGTGTGAGGCCGAATATACGGTCAACAGTCGACCACTAACCCATGTTTCAGTTCACAGTGACGATGACGAGTCCATCACGCCGAACCACTTCCTCCTGGGTGGTTCAGCCCGGCTGCCGACGCCTGGCGTGTTCACAGAGCACGACATCGACAGCAAGCGCCACTGGCGGCGCTCACAAGCACTCGCCGACCAGTTCTGGCGCCGCTGGGTACGTGAGTACCTACCCGAGCTCCAACACCGGCGGGAGCCCCATAGCCGTGGCCCTAATCTGCAGGTGGGTGATCCCGTACTCATCGCAGACGGCCAGCTGCCTCGCAACACGTGGCCGCGAGGCCGCATAATCGCAGTTTTCCCGGGCGCTGATGGAGAGGTCCGGACAGCTGAGGTGCGCACATCTGGCGGCACCTTAAAGCGTCCAGTGAAGAAACTTGTCCCACTACCAAAGTAAGACAACAGCAGGCGATGCTGCTCCCACAGCTCGCCAACCAACAGATAGATGGGTGATGCTGCCAACACGCGCAGCTCGCCCCCCGTGCGGGCATATCCGGCCCGCTACCAACTTACTTTCAGCGGACAATGAGAGTGTGATGCTGCCCACCGGCGCAGCTCACCTCCTGCGGACATGTTCGGTCCGCATTCGGCTCGCATCAAGCGAGCAATAGCCGGCGATGCTGCTCTCACAGCTCGCCAACAATAGATGGGTGACGCTGCCTACATGCGCAGCTCGCCCCCCCCCCGCGGACACATTCGGTCCGCAATCGGCTCGCACCTAGCGGGCAATAGCCGGCGATGCTGCTCACACAGCTCGCCAAATAGATGGGTGACGCTTCACAGCTCGCCCCCCGCGGACATATTCGGTCCGCAACCGGCTCGCATTCAGCGGGCAATAGCCGGCGATGCTGCTCACACAGCTCGCCAACCGATAGATGGGCGACGCTGCCCGCAAGGCGCAGCTCGCCCCACTGCGGGCGTATCCGGCCCGCCGCCGCCTTGCTTTGTGCAGGCGACACAGCAGGCGATGCTGCTCTCACAGCTCGCCAACCGATAGATGGGTGACGCTGCCCGCAAGGCGCAGCTCGCCCCACCGCGGACATATTCGGTCCGCATTCGGCTCGCATCAAGCGAGCAGTAGCAGGCGATGCTGCTCACACAGCTCGCCAACCGATAGCTGGGCGACGCTGCCCGCAAGGCGCAGCTCGCCCCACTGCGGGCGTATCCGGCCCGCCGCCGCCTTGCTTTGTGCAGGCGACACAGCAGGCGATGCTGCTCTCACAGCTCGCCAACCGATAGATGGGTGACGCTGCCCGCAAGGCGCAGCTCACCCCACCGCGGACATATTCGGTCCGCATTCGGCTCGCATCAAGCGAGCAGTAGTAGCGGGCGATGCTGCTCTCACAGCTCGCCAACCATAGACGAGTGATGCTGCCCGCAAGGCGCAGCTCGCCCCACCGCGGACATATTCGGTCCGCATTCGGCTCGCATCAAGCGAGCAGTAGCCGGCGATGCTCTCACAGCTCGCCAACCATAGATGGGCGACGCTGCCCGCAAGGCGCAGCTCGCCCCACCGCGGACATATTCGGTCCGCATTCGGCTCGCATCAAGCGAGCAGTAGCCGGCGATGCTCTCACAGCTCGCCAACCATAGATGGGCGACGCTGCCCGCAAGGCGCAGCTCGCCCCACCGCGGACATATTCGGTCCGCATTCGGCTCGCATCAAGCGAGCAGTAGCCAGCGATGCTCCCACAGCTCGCCAACATAGCGAGTGATGCTGCCCACTGGCGCAGCTCACCACCGCGGACATATTCGGTCCGCATTCGGCTCGCATCAAGCGAGCAGTAGCGGGCGATGCTGCTCACGCAGCTCGCCAACATAGCGGGCGATGCTGCCCACGGGCGCAGCCAGCCCCATTGCGGGCATATTCGGCCCGCCACCGCCTTGCTTTGAGCAGGCGATACAGCAGGCAATGCTGCCTACACAGCTTGCCACCGCAGCAAGCGACGCTGCGCGCACTCGCAGCTCGCACAGACAGCGGGCCATCCGGCCCACAGCTCGCACATTTGCGAGAGCCTACGCAACAGCCTTGCGACTGCAGGCGACCCACAGCAGGGAAGCGGCAGACCGGTGACTGCACAGCTGCGTCGAGCACCGGCATCGAGCACCGGCGCCGCGCAGCGGGCGACGTGGCTACAGGCGTCGCTCACCGGGTTTCTGCAGCGCCGCGACGTCATCGCACCGAGTCATCGCTGCACTGCACGGCGGGAGAGATGTTCGCGACGATGCGTCTTAGCTACATAGTATAGGTAGTTATAGGTAGCTATAGTAGTACATAGAATGTTGCAAATAAATAAAACCGCGACTACATAGTATAGGTAGTTATAGGTAGTTAGTTAGCACATAGAATGCTGTAACAAATAAAGCTGCATAGTATAGATAGTTATAGGTAGCTATAGTTGATACATAGTTTGTTATTGCAATAAAACACATTCGTTACAGTTGTTTGCTCTCAAGAGGCAGTATATAAGCCCTTGGAGCCTTTATTTCTTCCAAATAGATAGAATATAGTTAGGTAGGGTATCCTATTCCTTACACATAACAGTAAACACATGGTAACCCTGGTAATCGAAGGTATATGAAGGTAATCAAGGTATATAAAGGTATATCAGTGGTATATAAGGTAATCGAGGTATATACACACACAGACAGACATACATAGGTAAATAGAAAGGGCTTGGTAAATTGAGACCTGAAATATTAGGTCAAAGGTAGTCGCATAGCTAAAAGCGACACTGACCAATCACAGAGCAGGAGGGTGCTGGTACGTGATTGGCCAACAGTTTTTTATAAATAGCCCTGGTGAAGGTATGCACAAAATAAAACACTTTGCATCTACCCTCTTCCTTTCCCGAAAAAACAAGTCTAGATTCTAGACTTCTAAATGTCTGAAATAGAACCGCCTTGAAAAATCCTTTCAGGGGATATATAGATGTTTATAGTGTATGCAGGCATAAAGCCGTAATTTAGGTTTGAATAAAACTGTTTATTTTTATCCCCCTGAAACATATACGCTTATAGAGTTGCAACCCCTTAAGTGACAGGGTTGAAACATATGTAGTTTTGTAGAGGGTTGTCGTATCTATAGAGATACATATAGCTGTATAGCCCTCCTAGCATAGTTTTACGGTAAATTCACCCCAAGTAGGTAATAGCTTCGCACCTACTATAGTTTTGTATAGTTTTTGGCATCCCACCCCTACATGGAGGGGGATGAAGGGGTGAATTCATCTCCGCTGTATGGAGCTTACCGAGGGCTATCCATAAAGGTACGACAACCCCTACTCACATAGACCTAAGCCTAGATATAGCCTAAATTCTAGGATAGACATAGTGAAAATTTAAGTTAATAAACTTCATCACACACGGTGATTTTTTGGGTGTCGATACGGTATAGTTACGCCGTACAATAGTAAACTTGAAAATTTATAGAATTTGTAGTCATTTGCAAGATAGTTTGAACTTATACCTAAATGTAGAATCATATAGTCGCGAATTTCACCCTTCAAATCGCTAAGTGAATAGTGAACAAGTTAAATAGTGTTTTATTGTGACTTTATTGGTAAGCCCTCTATACCTACCCCTATATACTGTGTCAATAACAGCAAGTATAGCAAGTAATCAACTAAGGGTTGCATCCTCATGGCCCGTAGCTCATAGACGGAGCGTCAACGCGTCTGGATCATTTATACCTAGGTGGGTTGTCACCATACAGTCCACTTTCGAAGAATAGGATAACCTACCCTGGCCACCCTACAGTCCAGTCGATCACGTCCGCCCCGTACAAATCTTGATAGTATTTTAAAATAACGTTTTCCTATAATTTGCAATAAAGAATTAATTAAATAATTATAACAATGTACAATTGCAAGAACACGTGTCAACGGAAGGTAAAGGCCTCCTCCAGAGATGACCATGTTTTCTATCCTCTGCTACTCGCATCCAATGGCCCGATGGCCCCAACTACGAGTATGATGTTATTTTTGTGGTCCAGCGATTGTCAGTAAGTCTGGCTACATGTCCAGCTCATCGCCATTTTAGATTCTGTGAAATATTTTATTTTATACATACTTAGTAATACCAAAATCAATAGCAAAGTCTTCTTTGCTAATACATATTATACGACCATCTTCAATCACTAATTTGGGCAATATCGCCTTTGGCTGTTCATTGCAGTGGACATGGATCTTCCTGCCTAAATAGGCAGGAAGATCCATGTCAGCAAAGGACGATTAGTCATTGATATTTCGATGATAACAGTATACTATGGCATCAACTGGATTTTAAATAGTAAAATACTAAACCAATCAGATGCAGGTTCGATGAGTGGAATATCCTGCCGGAGATTGTATTTCCTGATAGATATATAACTTGGGACATTTTAAGTCAAGAGTGCTCCATCGTCGTGCATATCATCGCTTACCATTAGTTGAGATAGAAGACAAAGGCGAACCTATCATAAAACTGGCAGTTTTTTTAGTTTATGATAATTTTATCGTTATTTATTCTCAATACATACATTTTTCATTTATAATATGTCAACTGTGTCACCTGGACTGACACAATCCACGGCCCAGGGAATCCTTTTATCTGTATATTTTCAACAGCTATGTAAACATTAAATAGATATATGTATACAATAATATGCTCGTATAAGAAAACCAGGTTGATGTTCTGCCCTGTTCCGCATGTAATCCCTCGTCATCGACGACGACACGCTGGGGAAGCGATGAAGCTCCCTATTGGTGGCTGACAGCACCAAACACAACCAGACACAGTAATAAAAGAAATATGAATTAATGTTCAGTTTGGTACACAAGGACACAAAGCCAGCCGAACAATGCCATTGAATACACTTTATAACGCTCCACAGTTTACACACGGTGGCGCCTCTATTGTTTCCTGAAATGAAATGTTTGAAAAACATTAAATCTATAAATGTGACGTGGTTTTGCGAATGATTTTATGAAAAACAAAAACGTATGAGCGGTATGTGTAGGTAGTCAATCTTCTGATTTTAATTTGACCGTAACATTAGGTACCTATCTCCTCATAAACTGACAGCAACATAGCTGCAGTAAAAGAACCTGAGAATCACATGATGACAGGGCAATTAAACTCACATAATAGCTACACGTAGTTTCCTAGAATAAGTGGGCAATTAACCTATGTAAATTGAATAATTTTAAAATATTCCCGGTCGGGCCCATGTCAAGGGATAGTGGAGGTGAAAATTCTAACTAGTTTGACCCGGCAGCTACCTCCCGCTATTCTGATTAACAAAACTTTACGGCCACCGCCCACTAGAAAGTTTCATAAATGTCCTGCATTTAAAGTTTTCAACTTAATAATATACAAGTCAAGTTGCAAAATTTACCTCGCTTGCGTTTGTGCAGAGGTCGCTAAGTTGGCGGCAAGTCCAACTTGATTACCTCGCGACAAGTTCAACTGAGAGCACAGACAACAGTTCTTTAAAGCAATAGTGAACCTGAAAAAAATATGATCTGTCAAATTTATTTAATACGAAAAAAATCGAAAAGGTTTAGATTTATTAACAATTATTCTTATTAAGATCGTTCGTAGCTTACACTCCTATCAGCGGTTTAATGTTTAAGGAATTGTTATTCCATCCTGCGAGAGCATTTAGGAGAATATTGATCTGCACAAAGCTATAATTTCAAACAGTATCTGCATAATTGCTGAAATATGCAAAACTTTACAAATGGATACTACCTACGAAAGTTTTCTTGAAGAAAAATAGAGGCCAGCGAACGAATTTCTCGCGAGTTTGCTTAAACCTGGTGAAGGCTTTGTATGTGCGCCTGCTATTCATTCTAATTATGAGCCATCCATTCTTAGAGTATGCGATACAAGCCTGTTAATTACCGAGATTACTTGTGCGTACACGCCTATAGGTCTTAGTTAATTTTAATGGCGCCTAAATGAAATACAGTGTGTGTAAAGTTGTGCGAACAACGCACAAGTAACTCAGCCATTACTCGTCCGTCTCGTTTGTATCAGGCTGAATCTTTTATAAAGACGAGGCGTGTCCCCCGGCCGCGGCTCCTCTAATGATGATTTACTCGCGCGAGTTCCCACGGGCGGTGTAATTTTCCCTTAGTGAAGCTAGACTACACACACACCATCGTGTTGTCCGAACTAAAGTGAAAACAAATGAAGAAACGCCTCCGTTTAATCATTCATTCGTGTGCGCCACGTGAGGTGGGTTTATTGAGATTTATTTTGCCTTTTATCGGTCAAGCGATGGAGGCAGTTACTTATTAGATCTGAACCTGCTCCCCACACCTTCTATAAAAAATTTGGTGACTCAGATTTTATGAAAGCAGTATAAATCATAAATAGTCATTTTCCTTTGTCTTCAAAGTAAATATTTTATGATCACTAATTTGGAAAATATCGGCTAATTTCAAAGGAGACTTCTTTGTTTAAATGGAAAGTATTTTATGCACATAGTATTCTAGGTATTTGCTTCACAACAACGCATACCATTGACAACGCTTTTCAAACAGGAAATATTTCACGAAAAATTTGACAAAAACATTTGAAACGTATTGTGGGTTTACGCCTGTATGTTGGTAGCATGTGTTTTGTTTCTTTTATCGAGTCGAGGGTGATTCGAGGGTGCGGGCATTGGGCATCGGGCAGCGGGCATGCAGACCCAACAACCCAGCTTAATTAACGCGGGCCCGAAGCGAATATTAAATGTTCGCAAATAGACTTATTTGTCCATACGTTGCCTGTGGACCGTCGACCGTGCCTTACGTGTACCGCAACTCGACATTAATTGAGATATCCCGAGCTTTGTTGGACAACCGAATTGTACAAATTCAAGGATAGTTAGCTGGGCAACCGCTTTAAATTAAATGTTAACTGTTAGTGATGTGGTTACGATTCGTTTGTACACCACTAGCAACACAATTACATTCCAGCGGGCGCTTTAAACAGTAAATTGGTATTAAATAAAATAATTACGTACATAATTAAATAAATTTAAACACGTATTTATGTGAAGGTATTCAGTTGAAGTTTATAATACATTCGAGTGCTATTTGGTTCGTACCATTCCGAACTTAAATCAGCAAGTTGAACTAAATAAAATAACTCGAACGCAACTCCGTAATCAGGCTCTATTTATAACTAACTACTTTTGATGAATGTTAAATGCATCGCATTTTATGTCAGACTAGCTTTTGCCCGCGATTTTGTACGCGCATATTCCGTTCCATAGAAATTTTGGGAAATCCGTAGTGCTCCCCTACACTCCCTAACCTACATTCAAAATTCATCTTTGTACGATCAGTAGTTTGGGCTGTGCATTATCTGTCAGTCACTCAGTAACGGAAGAGTTTCAGATATGTAATAATTGATTTTTGCCTAAATATTAACCTAATTAGAAAGCAACTAAATCAGTTATAACAAACGTTTCTACGTTTTGAAAAACTGCCGGCTGTACGCTGTGATTTAGCACATGAATAAACAAAATCATACCTGTTGGTACGAAATTAAATAAGAATATCGTGCCCAAAAAGGTCCAGATCCTTTAAAAGAGAGCATAGTATCCACAGGATAATATTCCCCCTGGAATGGAGAGCGTCCTAGCAACTGAATGTGCTTCCCCGGGGAATAGGATTGGGCTCACTACAATAGTTTAAGCGGCGGGATGCCGAGCTACAGTACAATCTCTAGCTCTAGCCGTTGGAGCGCTATTTTCACCTCTTGAGTGCAAATAAGAACGAGGCGAAGTTTATAAGGAGCTAATCTTTGAGTAAGGTGGGAATTACAACTAAAAAATTGGATGCTCGGATCTTTTGTGTGCGCATTTTGCTACATGTTTTTCGAGGTGCTATGTTCTTTATTAAATCACCATAACTATTTCGTCCTTGTTCCACGTCTACTTGTCAATTTGTTAATTAGCTTATACTTTACCACTGCGGCCTCAATGATACCCGAAAGATTAGAGTGCCTGTTATAATAAATAGCATACAGCAAAAACTACAGCACTCATTATTTCCTATAACAGTGGACATAGCCTGAATCAAACTATAGAAACTTCCACAATGCGTGGTTCGAAACTCCGCGAGGAGACAACTCGCGACACCTAGCGACCAGTCTTAGAACTAGCGCAAGTCGCCCGACTGCACAATGGAAATAACTTGAGCAACGCTCGCCAGGATGTGTACAGAACCACGTTTTATTAACTTTGTACCAAATGGAAATAAAGCTGTGATTTCTAGATGTAGATTCGTTTAGATTAGACAGTTACATTCTACTTATACATACTTCATTTATGCCTGCATTATCTGTTCAGAAATCACAAATTTATGTAGTTTTTTTTTCTGATCATTACACTATTACGTAGACGCTGCCAAACTTTAGATGAAATATTGCTATTTGAACAGTCTGTAAAAGGATAGGCACGTACTTAGGTTTATTGGTTTTGTAGTGTAAATAACAAGGGTCACCAATAAATCTCTAAAAACTCATGGAATGCAGTTATACATTAGTATCTACTCGGCATTTCATAATTTTGTAATTTTTTACTATTAAGTATGCTGTGTTGGATATATATAGCGAGAACATAAAAATCTCAATAGGTATTCACTTATTTAAATATGTTTTATATGTTAATGAGAGTGCTGTGACTTTAATTTTATCTTAGCAAATGTTTTCATTAGATAATTCGTAACAAAAAACATTGAAATTACTTCGGGAGATAACTCTGACCTTTAGCTGAGGTACAATTAAACACGATTAAAGTTTCTGCAGCTAAAACATTTCTAGGTATATAATTTAAATCAGTCAGTATAATTTAAATCACTCCCAAAGATTCAATATTGCAATCCAACGTGGCAATGCCGCCAGTGGTTTGAGCACTTTTCCCATTAACAACGATCTTTGACGAACGACGGACGAATTTTTCAGTTCCATATGAAAACAAAAAGACTTAGATTGCTTTCCCCACCCGTTTTATCCTGTTTGTCGTTTTGTTTTTATTTGCTTCCGCAATGTAATAGTCTGTGTTATAATTACTTAACGATTAATGAGCAAGACCACTCATACCGGGCGAAACCAAACGAAGAAATTGTTAAAGACGGATACTATTATTTTGCAGTCGAACTATACTTTAACATTTTCACTCCCAATATAATTCTGGAATGCAAATTATTATGTTTTTCGTGACAAAGGATAGCCTTTGATCCCGCACATAGTATAAGTCAAAACAATACAGTCCAACTTTAACAAATATTCGGTAGCGTCAATATTCCCCACTCGGCCGTGTGTCATGAACTCATGACCCCTTACAATAATTAACGGTTATTCAAACAAACTATTAGCTATGTAAAGTCTTTTATCATAATAATTAATGCGCTGGTAATACTTACACACTGTAATTTAAATTGGTGCATATATTTGGTCTGAGTCACACGTGTGCACCCGAGTAATTATTTGTTGAACTCACGCCACCTACCCTACACCCTGCGTTAACCCTCACAGAAAAAAAGTGCACGATTTAAATTTAATAAATACTGCAAAATAATATTAATCGACACGCAATCTTCTGGATATTGGCAGTACGTTGTTAGCGCGGCGCATGCGCTAGACAGTTCAGTGGCGACCAGTTTTAAATTTAGATCGGTGTCGCCGGAATTTCGCTGGCCTATTTAGACTCCGCAAACGGCAGATTTTAACTGAATTCAAAGGTACAATTGTTATTGATGTTGAGGTAAATTATTCGAGTCAGTGATTTATCAGCGATGGACCCGTGTGATGTGAACTGAAGTGTGACTGTCCAGCTGCCGGAGTACTGTGAAGTGCGCGCGTGCTTATGTGACAGACTGCTAAGAATACTGTACGAAGATGTTTGGCAGGACGATCCTCTTGTTGTTATTGTTGTGGACACAAGGTATTGTACTTCAGTGCACGTATTATATTATACTTTGATTTGAGCTGTCTTGCCCGGTGTGTACTCCTAACCACTGTGAGCGTACGCATCCATGACATTTAGGTTGGACGTACCTACGTCTCTATAGTCGTTCGTAGTAGAGTTCTAGTTCTGTAACTGTGAATGAGTCATAGTCAATAATAATCAGTATCAAAAACTCTGTATGTATTGTGTGGTATCACATTAGATAGGCCTTAATGAAGATCATCCTTGTTCATTAATCAGAAAAGCTAATTTCGTCGGATAACTAAATCCTATAATCCTGCTTACCTACATGTTTAGTTAGAAAACAATAGAAATGTAGAGATATTAATTAGCCTTTCGTAGAATAGAACGGATAATTTGCTTTATTCCTCGAAAGTCTAATGAATGAACACAGGTTGTAACAATATCAAAACCTTTTTACATTCTGCACAGGGAAAGTCACTTGTTATTATGACAATTAAATTTTAATATTATGTTGTGACGACGGATAGATAGGTACTTCTATTTATGTAATTTTATTAAGTTTATTTAAAACGCTGATTATTTGGTTTAACTTTCCATTATGGGCCGTCGATTTAAGGGTCGGGGAGGGGTGGTAGGAGGGGGGGCTATTTTAATGTTTTGCAGGGTTTTAAGGATTCCTACGTTTTAATCAAAAGGTATACCAAATATGCTGCACTTCCCCTATCCTGTGGCAAATATGATTATCAAGATGTTTGTCAATTCTTAATGATGGTCTAAACTAAATTGTGTCAGGATTTCCGTTAACATTGTAAACGTGAACCAATTTGTTCACTTTTAAAGTGCATACCGGAATCAAACTCATGAATCCTCGCCCGTCATTCAACAAGTCGACGCTTTGCCGATCCGGTCGAGCTTTTGGGCTCTTGCCTCTATCATACTTTATCGAGCATATTTTATGTTCGGGTCTTCAGGAGTAGAGTAGAATGCCAGTAAAAAATAACATAAAAGTATAGTTAAATCTAGGGAAGAAGAATTCTGAAGTTTTTAAATTTAATCATTCGCATAATCTTCGCAAGTATTGAGAAATATTCCCATTTATTCTCTGTAAAAGAATGTTGCACTCGTAAATTTTAATTTAAACAACTAGATAGCGTACCCCCCGGCCCCGCATTAATGGCATCAAGCAGAAAAATATATTATTTGTAAGTAGGTACTTACATTTGCGAAGTATTTTAGGTAAGTAGGTACTTAGAATAGAATAGAATACTCTTCATTATGTACAGGTACACCATACAAGTACAAAAATACAAGACCCTTATTACTTACTAGCTGCTGCCCGCGACTTCGTCCCCGTGGAATCCCCGATTTTAAAACATTCTTTACCGCTGCTCCGCTCCTATTGGCTTAAGCGTGATGATATATAGCCTAAAGCCTTCCTCGATAAATGGTCTATTCAACCCAAAAAGAATTTGTCAATTCGAACCAGTAGTTCCTGAGATTAGCGCGTTCAAACAAACCAACAAACAAACAAATTCTTCAGCTTTATAATATTAGTATAGATTTACAGATCATCAAATATTTCTTTTGAAGTAAACGTTCATAATAAAAACTGGTAAAAATGGCGAATACTTCTCGCAGCTTTGTATGTGTGAAAGAATTATACTTACACGCAAAACTTGTCGCACACAAACTAAGCTTGATAAATTCTTTAATCGTCAATGATCAACAGCCACGCTAGCACTCGTAGTGTCGTGCGACTGGCGTAGTTCTACTATTATCCGCTAGATGTCGTTGATGCCAAAAACAGACGCGCCTTACCTATATGTTGTACCCTGCATACTTTTTGCGGAAATATCACAAAGTTTAGTTTGAATATTTCCTGATTATTGGGAATTTTGAAATTCTAGGTAAAACATTTGAAACAGTGACAGTGAGCAGAGTTATCGCTTTTAAAGACAAACTTTGGATGGATTTGACTGCAGGCTGCTACTGCAGATAATCTTAGATTTCACCTACTTATATATACCATTTACTTGATAATTACATTATTTCTTACATGTTTCAGATTCAGTGAAGAGCCTACGCTTAGTAGGGCTACGAGTACCTACTCATGAGCCCGAAGGTGGGATGGCCCTCCTTGATTGCCAGTACGACCTGCAAGGAGACACCCTTTACTCCGTCAAGTGGTACAAAGACGGACACGAGTTCTACCGCTACGTGCCTAAAAATGAACCCCCTATATTTTATTTCCCAAGGGATGGAGTTAATGTTGAAGTGAGTGAAAAAAAAATACATTCAATTGTTTGATAAGTAACCAAGAATTCTGTTTTCATTCAGTGCGATTTTGTTCCCAAGGCAATGTTGAAAGATTCGATAATGCTGCCGGGGGTCATTTAAAAAGTAGATACGCTATATTTTCAACGTAAATAGAGTTTATCTGCAGACTATTTTTGGTTATCTCTTTAAACGCGTCGAGCACAGTAAAGCGGTTTTATGATTGACTACAGACTGTAATTTTACCCATGTAAAAACCCTGATAAAAAACCCTGTCATATTTAATTCGTATTTGAGTAGCAGAAACCTAAATGTGGGTTAACAGAGACTAATTAGTGGCCAATCCCTACCATTAAAATTATGGGTCCTTAATCAAATAAACCTATCTAATGTGTTGTATTTTTGTGCCTCAAAGAGCTGTCAGCAAAGAAGACAGGGCCCCATACCCATAGGGTCAGTGTCTGCTAGGGTTGCGGAATTTGTTCGAAAGAGTCATTGCGGCCCTGGGACGTAAAGGGCTTTAAGAAGAACACGGATGGGTTTTAGTCAGTAAGAGTCTGACACTCCCTTCCGCTCCGCCCAGAGCGATTGAATCTTTTGATGAAATCACGCTAATACTGAACGATATATCACACCACGATAATACGAATATCCTACAAGGTTCACCAACTGTATACCTACTTACATACCTACAAACTACTTTTAAAAATGTCATACGTGCCGTTTAGCCCGAATATTTCATATGTAGGTACGTTTCGCGTAATTTAGCTGTAGATAATGTCGGTGTTAACATTTAACAATGTAACTGTCGGTGTACAAACAAGTAGCATTATTGGATTGCATCTAAATGTCAGCTGGGTGCCAATAAATCATTAAATAAATTATTCATGAATGGTGCTATCGTACAACGACTCGCTGAAACAGTGAAACCTTTGGCCTGCTCTCAATCTTGAAATTAAAAACTATAAAAAAAAACAATCATTTTAACTTTAAGTGATCCAAGTTGAAAGCTTCTTGTGTAAATGTTATGTATTTCCTACTGATTGATACAGGTAAGTCAATAACCCGCTGACTGCGTATACATTACCAATTTATTGCTGCAGGCAGTATGTTTGTGTACGTATTGTGTTTGTAGTAAACACACCTGTCGGGCAACGTTGTACTAAGATGAATCAGTTCGGGTTTAAAAACAGCTTCCTGTACTATTTAATTAACTTCGGCTGCATCTGACGGCCATAGTCAAATCAAGTCAAATTAGTCAATTTTATAAGGAAAGATACGCAAATATACGAATAATTTCAGCCGGTCGGGGCACTCTTCAAACTAACAAAACTTGCCGAGGTCGGGCAGTGGAAAAAATAGCAATTTAAGCAGTTAGTCTCGGCTCTCATACGCGTACATCGTTTCTACATACGCACTGTGCCTACCTAACCTGACCTCTACAAAACCAATTACCCAGTAACTGGGTTGTAGAGATCACATAGGCAGTCGTTTATGTAAACTAGGTGCTGGTATTCAACTGCCTCTGGTTTAGCAGCTGACCCCACATTTTTGGGAAAGGAATAAGCAAATAATGAAACAAAGAAAAAACAAAGTTGTTTGGTTTGGACCTTCTTTGTTAACATTTAATCACTTACCTAGTTTATATTTATACTAGCTTCTGCCTGCGGCTTCGCTGGCTCCATCAAATGACATTTTATAAAGTAATCCAAATCCTTCAGCCGTCTTTGCCTGATTAATGCGCAAACATATAAACTATCACATTAAAAGTATTCGCTGGATTAAGCAAGAGCAGATAAATTAATTGCGTTCATAGGACTTACACACGATGCTAGATTTACTAAATTTTGTAATCATACTTAGACGATAATAACTAACATTATATCATGTATGTTAAACGAATTTACAGTTCGTTCCCTTCATTGACCCCATAAGGCTTTACATTTTGGCGATCGTAAACAGCAGTCATTAATTGATGAAATGGTAATTTTACGAATCAATACTGCAAATGTTATGTAAAAACCCAACCCCGAACGACTGACAGATACTACCTTGGCAAAAATTGACACGATAGCTCTGAACATCAAAATCACTGATAGAAATTATCTTCACCTCCTGGACTTTGATGAATACTTTCCAACATTCATTGAGCAGAAATTACAACATTTTAATGATGTCTCGTTAAGACTTCTTAGTTTGCATACAACAGAATCGACACGACCTTCTCCATTCCGCTTTTTTGAACCAATTAAGATGCATTCGTCGTTTACACTTATTAAATACCTACTGTTGCTTTGGAACACAATACATATATATGAAAACATTCAGTCCTTGTAGAAAGTAGACCAAATTATTAGAAAAATACTTTCATCAAACCTAAATGTGGCCTTAGACGGCCGAGCGTGGCAGCAAACCACAGTTCTCATTCGCATGGGTGGCCTCGGCGTCACGTAATAGCTCACCGGCTTTCATCTCCTCGGTCCGCAGTACTGATATATTAACCAGGAATACTTTATTATACTCATTTGTTGATTTTGAGGTACTCGTCCCTACTTACTTATACATATCTATACTAATATTATAAAGAGGAAAACTTTGTTGGTTTGGTTGTATTGAATAGGCTCAAAAACTACTGGACCGATTTTAAAAAATCTTTCACCATTCGAAAGCTACATTATCCACGAGTAACATAGGCTATATTTTATCCCCATATTCCCACGGGAACGGGAACTACGCGGGTAAAACCGCGAGGCGCTGCTAAATAATTTTAAGTAAGTTATGTACATTTATTTTTATTTAATATATGTAATTTTTTCTTATCCCATAAATTTCTTACAACTTGTACCGTCCAGTTGTACCTATAGAAATAATTATTTTTGATTTAAAATAATCCATATGATACTGGTTACGTAGAAAATGTATTTTTATAAAAAATGGACATATGGCACCATTCTGTATGTGTGACGTCGTTGACTGGATTTGATGTATTTTTAATCTTGAACGTTTATGATGGAATGGAATAATTAAACTGTCTCTGTGTCTGTCTTGAAATAATTATATTTGTTTTGTCTACTTTTTTTCTTGACATTTCGTGTCTCTCTCTCTAGAAAAATATTCTTATAGTAAACAACTAAGCAAAAATGGAAGAACTCTCTTTTTGATTTTTGTATTTCATCGAAATCGTTACAACCAAACTTCTGAGTCATGGCAAAAACTATCTGCAACTTCTGAACAAGTATTCGGTATATCAGCAATACTTGGAAGAACTCCGAACTCGTCTAAGTAGTTGCTCTTTACGCCGAATGGACCAATTTTTAGACCTTCAGCATAATATAGCTCAAAAAACATCGCCATAACATCGAATTTTGATTGGTTACGTTACATTGCCACGTACTTGCTTGCTTTAACTTTTAATCGTTATTGTTTCGATATTCCTGCTATTTTTACCATCTGTCAATGAATCACAATTTTTTTATGGCATCGTAAGAATGTGTCATTGGCCATTTGTGTCATTAGTCAAGACGACTATTCCTGTGTTGGTTGGTAATGTGACGTTATTAGTATGGATGTACACGATAATTCACAGTGTAGCCGCTATATGTCAATGTTCTGAATCTATTTCAATTTGTATAGGTATTTCAAACTTATTCTTCTGGTGCGACTTCCGCCCGCGTGGAAGTAACCTACATAGGTATATCATAAGACATTATTGTTATTGCACTCGGGAATATGTAGTGTAGTTTGCTTTCAGTAAAAACAATTTAGTATTCGGTATAGTACCTACCTACTTCGAAGATGAACGGTCTCTTAAAAACAAACAATATTGTTTTTTATAGTTATTATTACTGTCTAGCTTTCTATATTGGAACGTCTCACTGCGGGGCAGGGGAAGAGCAGTGGTAGCCGAGTGGTAACGGCCACGACTTACGAATTGCAGGTCGCGGGTTCAAACCCAGCCAGGCGCATTACTTTGAGTAATTAATTTTATCACCACTGCTTTCAAAACGGTGAAGGAAAACATCGTGAGGAACGGCATGTTCTAGAACCAAAAAATCGAAGACATGTGGCATTCACCAACCCGCACTGAGCCCACGTAGTGAATTGCGGCCCGTTCCCTGTCATGAGAGGAGGCCTGTGTCCCAGCAGTGGGAACCTTAAAAGGCTGATTATGCTATGCTATTATGCTACTGTGGGGCAAAGCTATTGTTATATACTTAAATACGTCTGCCTTTAGTTCTATGAAAACTTCCATTTTTATTTTACTTTCAACGAATTCAGAAGCCTCTTCCAAAAGGTGATATTGTTTCCTGCAGATAAACAAGAGAATGAAAGCTAGGGAAATTTTACTGAATTAAAATGTCTTATGATTTTGCTGTAGGTTTATGTGTATGATATCCTTTCGATTACAGATAGGACGTTCATCAAGCACCGTCGTAGCGCTGGTGAACCTGACGCAAGAGTCTTCGGGAAACTACAGTTGTGAAGTGAACGGCGAAGCGCCGAGGTTCCAGACTGTGATTAGACATAAATACATTAATATACAATGTAAGCTTGACTTTAATAATTTTTCATATCTTACACGTGTCAAATTTAGACTCCAGATCAAGAGGTCAATGCAAACAAAATTGTTATGTTTCTTTTTAATTTTTTTAATGTATTTTACACATTAATTGAAGAAAAATATTTGAATTTAGTAACTACAGAAACTATGATTCCTACTCCAAACATTTGTTAATTAAACATTAGTTCTCATAGGGAATAAACCATGTGAACCGACAGACCTGTGTCGGGCACAAATAATTATATTTTTCACAAGGCTTTTAATAAGTAATAATACATTCATTTATTAAGAATCTAATTGGTAGTCACAAAAAATCAAACTTTTGCAACGATAAAAATTATCTTGCAGCTTGTTTGCTCAAGCTTGTTTGAGTAGATTCAATTCCTATATCGATGATGAGTAAAAATGTTATCCCTGATGATCTGATTATTTCTTCTAGTATTACCAAAAAGCGGTCCACGCGTGGTGGGTCTCAAAGGGCAGTACAAATTAGATGACTTGGTGGTCGCAAACTGTTCCCTGCCGCCATCTCGTCCTAAGGCCCATCTGAAGTGGCTCGTGAACGGCAGGCCTGCGCCCTCGTCCTACGTATCAGGCCCCTGGTACCGGGTGTCGGCAGAGAGACCTGATGCTGCTGAAAGTATCTTGCAGATTAGCTTCTTTGCAACGACATCTGATTTTGTAAATGGAGCCATCAAATTAAAAGTGAGTGGCACTGAAATTATAATAGGGATGTTTCCTGAGGAATAAAAATATGATCCTATTTAGTCCGTCAGATAGATTATCGAAAACTATTGGACACGTATTTTTTGCTTGATGAAATCTCTAAAAAATGTCGAAGATAAAAAGCTTCAAAGATCATGAGTGGGGGATTGTGACATCACGGCGCGGCGTGGTAAAAATTGTCGCACGAAGTGACGTCACACGAGTTTTCAACGCACTATATCGTCTTCGTTTTTTGTTTATGTGAAAAAATAAAAAATACGTGTCCAATATTTTTCGATAATCTATCCGACGGACTAATTAGATTTTTTTAGGCAGCTACCCTATTCAATAGTTGTAACGATTCATGGTTTTGGGCAATTTTTGTGAGTTTTAATGAGTTCTTCCCCTATTTAATCCCCTTGTTATGCATTTCATTTTTTATTTGCTTACTATGTAATTTGAGTTTGAATTAATCTGTAAATGAACTAAGATTTGCGGAACTTGGCTATTTTCCAAAAAATAACTATTTTGATAGAATGTCTACACTCAAAAAGTATGCTAGAAAAACTATCCTTATTTCCAAAAATACTATGTTAGTTGCCTCCAAACAAGCTCATAACTCCGGTGACCTCTTATCCCTATACAGTATGTTAAATAACAGAGGGCGTTCATCATTAATAGATTAAAATTAAAATATCAGAATAGAAAAATAAGCATAAAATAATCCGAATATTAAAAAAAATGACAATAAATTCGAAAAATCCTGTTTAAAATCAAAATAGTAGCGCGGAACAGTACCTACTCGTAGTAGCAATGCCCAAACCGGCAAGTACGCGTGTACAGAGTGTTTCTTTAACGTATCAATTTAACATTTTTAGTGAATATTTTAATATTAAAAAAATAAAAACGTTTTGTTTTTGAATGGTAATAACTTTTTTATCATTTTGGATGCTATACTACTGCGGGTTAACGGGAACGCCCTCTGTTAGTTAACATACTGTATTTCCACGTTACGTTTTTGACGAGCAGTCCTAATTCAAAAACTCCTGGACGTTCATTTCATGACATGTTTGTTTGTTTTAGTGCCAAGCTACGATAGCGCCGCTGTACCAAAGAGAAATAGAGTCCACCCATTACATAGAGCTGCCTTTGACTTATGCAAAGGAAATCAAAGATGATAAAGGTAAATAGAAGTAAACAGTCCCAATATTTGGAGGGACGCGGGCTGAATAAAAAAAAAATTGAAATAAGTACCAATTTTGTTTATAAGTACCAATCTTCATTATTTTGTTACTCAAATGAAACATTACAATGGTCGAACATTAGACTAAGCAACCAATCCAATGTTGAATGTAAAAAGACTTGAATGTAACTGACAACTTTTTCTGGATCTTTAGATTTGTAACTAGAATCACTACTAGCGGGCATGAAGACCTAGAGTCGATTTCTTGGCCAGGTTTGTTCCTATTACATGAGTAGGTACTATCGAAAGACCTCTGTCTAACCCTCTAGGTAATAAAACCGTATATGTTTATGTTGTGTATGATCACGTTATGTATTTTAACATTTGTTTTATTTTCAGACATCGCCTCATCCACATCGGACCATTCATTAGCATCTTTATTTATACCAATATTTTTCTTATTTTTAATGTAGGCAATAACAACAGGGTACTGCAAAATATAGGTGGCCAAGAATTTGCACAAAATGTCTCAAATTATTTGTTCAACAAATCTTTCACGGTTCATATTTCAAGTGTTTTGTAGCGAAACGTGGCGAATACAGTGAACCGCGTTTTAGATACGCTTTAACAATTCTTTGGAAGTTCACAAAACTTGAACATCAGGAAATGTACGTGTAGGTTAGTTGTACCTACAAACATACATACATATGTAGTAACTAGGGAAGTTGGCCTGCCACGAAGCAAAGCGCTCGCAATCTTGAATACTGTCGTTTCAGAACGTAACAATTATACTGCCTTAGTATGCTATACACTGTGCTTGGGAGAATTGCTCTGCATAGCTCGCTGAACAGCATCTATGTGCAGTACAGAACTCAGATGTCAAATCAAAGGAATTACAGCGTGGGTTGTTAGAAGACGAAGCTATAATAATATTTCTAAAGGACTTATAAGACCATGGAAGATTAAAAGAAGATTCAACTATTTCTAGTTATTGAATTGTGGATGTACAGGCCTTTTACTGTGTTGCTGCCCAAGATCAATCTTACGCAAAACTCAAAGCAAAAACACAAACTATATAAAGAACGAACTATATAGAGATTTATAAATAGCCACATAAGCTTTTTCTCAGCTGACGTATGAAGTGTGGTTGTGTGTGTCCTGAAAGACAAATTGCGGGCCGGATCTTTTTTATTTCCTTTCCAATAAAAAGTAGTCGCCAAGCGAAATATTTTCGTCCTCTTGGTCGAAATGCACTTCACAACAGCGAATACTGAAACCACTGACTATATTTTATGCATTCGAACCATTTACAACTTTTGTTGGATTGCCATTATTGACTGTGCACTTTTTTGTTTACCCGTAAACGAATCTTAAAAATAAAGACGTAAGTTATTTTTCGATGTAGAATTTAATAACGTACTTTTAAAATAAGTAATGCAGATTTGAATATGTAGAAATAATAGTTATATTAAAACCTATTCATAAGCATAATAATTATTATGGCTTTAACTTGTAATCATGAGAAACAAGCTGAGCTTGAGGTTATGTAGATTAATGTTTACACAACGACAAAAAGGATGAGGTAAAAATAATTTTACAAATCCTGCGGGTTCGGGGTGAGATGTGATCTAGGTCTAGAGCTGAGTTGAATATATGTATATTTTCTAGAGCACTCGTGAATATACCAAACTACACATAGGCATGATTCAACTCCACCTCGAATCATCAGAATTAGATATAGCTTTTTATTATTTTATTGACCTTATATTCCGTTGTCATGGCGAATGAATAGAGAAGAGGCCCTTCAAACTGCCTAGGAACATGGGCCTTAAACCCGAAATAGAGACCGAGGCAGATACATTTGAAGAGAAGAGGCCCTTCAAACTGCCTAGGAACATGGGCCTTAAACCCGAAATAGAGACCGAGGCAGATATATTTGAAGAGAAGAGGCCCTTCAAACTGCCTAGGAACATGGGCCTTAAACCCGAAATAGAGACCGTGGCAGATACATTTGAGAGAAGAGGCCCTTCAAACTGCCTAGGAACATGGGCCTTAAACCCGAAATAGAGACCGAGGCTGATACATTTGAAGATGCATAGCCACGGATCTCATTCTATTCTATCACAGTCTAGTTAAATACGTACCCATGTTATTTCTTTTTATAATTTTTTTCGTGATATTTTTATGCATTCGAATGTTTAATAATAATATTATTTTCTATGCATTTACACCATTATTTTTCTTGAATTGTTTTCGTTAATATTAATGTGTGATGGCGATACCATACTAATTAGAAGCATTGTGATAGCGATATGACTGCTTTGCATGAATACCGATTGTACTTTATAAATAAAGGAAACATAATGAGTTACAGATAAAAGTAGTTTTTGTTTTTACATAATTTATTTACAAAGCTATACAATTCATTTAGGTTTGTAAGTGTTGAGCTTACTGAAGCGTTTTGTGTCTATTGTTAGAGAGTCGATGTCTTTGTTATTTTCTCAATATCCAGAGCCCCGAGGACCGCTGGGCCCACCACTGGGGTAACCTTCTTCTCCATTGCCTCCGCCATTTTGAGATCCAGGGCGTCCTCTTCCTCCGTTCTGTCCGCCCCTACCTCCATTCGGTCCCCCACTTGGGTAACCGCCGCCATTGCCTCCATTGCCGCTAGAGAAACCTCCACTATTTCCTCCAGGTCCACCGCTTGGGTAGCCTCCATTGCCTCTTCCATTGCTTCCTCCACCACCACCGCTGGGATAACCACTACTAGCACCCTGTGGGCCTCCACTTGGGTAACCATTTCCACCACCGTTCAAGTCTTCTACACCACCTTGAGGTCCGCGGGATCCTTTACCGTTCCT
The DNA here is from genome assembly GCA_905332915.2 of Hecatera dysodea. Classification (NCBI taxonomy): domain Eukaryota; kingdom Metazoa; phylum Arthropoda; class Insecta; order Lepidoptera; family Noctuidae; genus Hecatera; species Hecatera dysodea. The sequence continues at coordinate 15,781,338 of HG995294.1, forward strand.
CCCATTACCACCGCCATTACCATTTCCACCAGGCCTTCCACTAGGATAGCCCATGAAGCCATGACTTCCCGAATCTCCTTGTCCATCTTGGTACTGTCCAGGGCTCCCGGATTGGTCCTGTCCAGATCCAGGGAAACCACCGTCACCACCTGGGTAGTTGCCACCGGGACCACCCTGAGGGTAACCTTGACTTCCACCTTGTGACCCTCCACCGCCTGTAAAATAATATATTTGAATAATGGTACTCATCTCGTTCAGACTACCATACATTTCAATTGGTAAAATTTTAATTTTGAAACAAGATAAGAGACATTCAAATATGATTAACTTTAGTGCCTCTGCCTTTTCAATATACTTCAATGCAATAGCAAAAAGTATTATAAAATGTATTACCACCACGACCAAATCCATTTCCAGAGCCACCGTTACCGCCACCTGAATAAAAAGAAATATTATAAACGGAAAACAAATTATATAAATACGAATTCGAACTAGCAAGTAAATTCAATTACCAACAGCTTTGTTTAGGTAATGCGCAGATTAGTTCCAACTAATTTTCCAACGAAAATAGCTAATTGGTAACAACAACCGTTTTCCTGACAAAGTAGATGGTTTAACAAAAAATCAAGGGGTATTTTCAGTAAAGAGTTTTAATTTTGGATCAGGTATTACAGTCGTTGGTTTTGTTCCGCTATTATCTTAATCTTTTAAGATTTCATAACTGAAGCAACAGATTCTTATTCGATTTCAATTAGAAGGCTCCCTTCTACAACTAATTACTTGAATATTCAATTATGAGAAATTCGGGAAAATGTTCTAATGCAGCCTAGTATAAAAGCCATACACAGGTGTCTTATCGCCAACCAAGATAATGAACCAACCCTCGTATCGGATCTGAGGCATGTATCCCTGCAGGCCGGCCTCGTACTCGACAACCTGTCTTCTGCCATCGGGCAGCACTACGTTATACTCGCCAGTGGCCAGGTCGCCATCGCGCTGCTCAGAATGACCAAATTTAGTACCTGTCTGAGCGTCGTCCACCTCATAGCTAAACTCGTATTTAGCCGGCTCCTGGAAGCAACAGTAGAAAACGTTATACAAAGCGTTCTAATCTTTTGTAACCAACGTTTGCGTAGTATACAAGAGGTTTATTTTTATTTTTATAGGAAGTTTATTTTTTGATGATAGTATTTTTGAAGGTACAGAGATACGATCAAGAGATTTATTACTTACATTAGATTGTCCATCATCATAACTTGATCCACCACGGCTATTGCCTCTCCCGCCCGCACCACCGGGACCTCCAGCACCGGCACCAAAACCCGGCGCACCATACGTCGACGATGGCTGAACACCAGGCCCGCCTCCGAATCCATTTTGAGACTGAGCGGAGCCTTGAGAACCAGCACTTGGAGACAAATAACTGTTGTCTGGGGTTTGAGATCCTTGACGTTGGTTGCCGGACTGCCCACTTCCTGGACCTGAGAAGCCTCCAGTAGGTGGTGGGCCATACGAACTGTCTGGTTGACTGAATCCTTGCCCTCCACCAGTTGATCCTCCTTGGCTTGGTGGACCATAAGAGGATTGTGGCCGCCCTCTACCACCTGGACCACCGGGACCCCCGGGACCACCTCGCCCCCCTGGGCCTCTTCCGTTACCGCCATTACCGCGGCCTGGCAGACCGTATTGCGAATCGGGTGTGATCCCTTGATTAAAATTGCCTTGTCCTTGCTGGGACCCAAAACCTTGACGGCCTTGTCCGTTGCCTCTTGATGAGGGTGGACCGTATTGCGTGTCTATTGATGGACCAGTTTGTCCGTTAGAGTAAGAATCCTGAGGTCCAGAAAGGTTTAAACCACCACCCGGTTGAGATCCACCCCCTGTTCCGCCATTACTTCCAGGTGGACCATACTGAGAAGATGGTCTGCCCCCTGAGCCAGATGGAGGGAGGTAGCTGTTTACTGGAGGCTCGCATTTGCTTGCCGGCCACGCAAGTGCGCTTATCAAAAATATGTACTGAAAAATATTAATATAATTTAAATTATTTAATTTTATTTATATGACTCATGTAATCAACCCCAATTGGTCTTTGACGATAGATTTTAATGAACGGCAAATCTTAATGTAGATGAAGATTTCGTCATATTGGATATAGGTACATCATAGAAAAAAATATATGTGCGTATATAAAAAAGGAGAAAAATAGGTATCTATTTGAACTGACCACACGCACAAATACGACATCAACAACTAAAAAGTATGATACACACAAATCCATATTATAAACAATCACTTACTAAAATCATCACTGGGGAGCTTTCATGAAACCTTGAAGTAAACTAAGCTCTGAAGATGTGTTACTTTACAAAGTTTTAGCTTTTGAATACATTAAATTTGAATAGTCGCTGTTTATATAGGAAAGTTGGTACTGGTGAGCGTGATACCGATACGATGCAAGAGCTCACGCGTGAGTTTGCGTCTAGTTTCGTGCATCTGCCGTGCGGCCGTCACCGCGGCGCCCGCGACGCGTCACTGTTTCATCGTGGCACTACCGGCTGCCGCGGGCACATGCAACAAGAAATAATGGCTCCGTGACGTGAAGAATACAAACAATTATTATCAACAAAATGCTCTCATTTATTTCAAACTAAATGTTTGTCTGTCAGTGCTGGATTTATTAGGTGAGAATTACTCGACATTATTGTCAGTATCAATTGCTGTTTACGGGATTGGATTGGTCTGTGAGTTCTTTATTATTAAATTTCAATACTGTTTATACAAAATGTCATGCTGGATGACAATTTTCAGACATATCAACAGATACATTATAAACTGGACGGAATTTGTTCTTTGATCTAATTCAATAGGTATATAAGTAATAAGTAATATGTAATGTTTAAATTCATATATTAATATACTAGCAGCGGCCCACGGTTTCACCCGCATAGTTCCCGTTACGGTGGGAATATGGGGATAAAATACAGAAAAAAATTTAGAAAGAATTTTTCAAATCGGTTCAGTAATTTCGGAGCCTATTCAATACAAACAAACAAACAAATCTTTCCTCTTTATAATAGTAGTATAGATAACTTGATCTGACTTACATATGTTTAAAACATATGACTCCAAAGACAATAAACGTAATCATTGCTAAATCTGATAGTAGGTAGTTGTAGGTACTACATAGTATGTAGATGTACACACATACATAGGTGTCATAAGTAATAACGCATCGCCTAGAGAGGCCCTAGCAATACACTACATTTTTACCTTTCGAAGGCCACATGAGTGACATCGTAGCGAAGAAGTGGTGACTATCACTAAACTTTAAGCTGCGTCTGTACGTGCATCTCTAGATAATAACATAATCGTTATAAACTGCATATAATCTCATTATAAGTCACAAGACACAAGCGATGATGAGTGAAGACAAAACGCCTTGTCGCTGTTAATTTATTGTTTGGGTCAAACTGAGAACTTTTCCGTTAAAGCCTACTGATGATATATCCTCGTGATTTCTGTAATTTAATACCTCTAGACTATTATACTTTCACAATATGTAAGTAACATCAGCAGGTGAGCACTCAAACGAAAACTCGTCATACGAAAAATCAAAATAAAAATATGAAGTGCACAATGAAGACAAGCCAAATTAATTGGTTTAATGAGTTTGGTAAGCTATCCCCAAACTTTATTGATCCAGGCAAAGCCAGGTGTTCAGATGTTTATTACTAATATATGCGGTTGTTTATAAATGGAACATTGTATCCGTGATGTCGGGCCGTGCAGTGATCTGTGTCATCCTCGCTAGTTAGCTAGTCGTGATGTAGCGTTGCAACAGAGGCAAGCCGCCCCTTACCTGCGCCCGCGCCGACGCGACACCGTAGCGTCTTGATAACGTGCTGCGAAACTTTACACTTATAATGAGGCTTATGAGTTCACGATTTTTGGAGTCGATATTGTTGTGTCTTGAATCTCATAACAGTGTATTTATGGTTATTACTGTTCTAGTCGCACATATAAATTTCGTGAGATATTGTGCTAGTTCTACACTCATATTTAATTTTCAGAAAGCGGTGAAGATTTATTGTTTAATTTGAACTGTTTTTTATTATGATATCATATGCATTCTTCAAAACGGTGAAGGAAAACATCGTGAGGAAACCGGCATGTCCTAGAACCAAAACTGGGCCCTGGGAACGTTAAAAAGGCTGATTATGGTCATATGCATTCTTGTAGATTTTGCATCTGATTTGTTTTTTTTTTAATTCGAGTCCAGTCTTTGATTATTTATTTTGGCCGTGAGAACACCATCGCTTCTCGTGCATCCAATACAATTTATTATTTATCGTTCTAGATCTCAGCATTTCGCATGAATTGTTCGGAAGATCGATTGCCAATTTGGACCCAACTACTGAGGCCACAGTGGCATCCATTGTGTACTTGTAATGAGGAGATGTCAGACCTCGAACTGATACGGGCATTACTATGTTCATTCTCACAAACCAATGACATTAGAACCAACTTCTATAGATACTTGGTATTGGATGCTAAATATTGCAAGATTTTGCGTGAATAACTGTCATATTCTACTACTAGCTTCTGCCAGCGACTTCATCCGCGTGGAATAGTTACTTTACCCCCGATTTTGAAACTCTCAGCCCGATCGGTTTAAAATTGAAAAAAATAGACATATGCTGTTCCGGGATATTTTTTTAGATAATTTTATGTAGAACATTTCCGTAATACATGATTTCTATGTAACTTTAACCATTAAGGCTACACACGCGACGGAAGCTTAAAAAATGGAGTAACTTCTCCCGTTTTCCCAACATTTTCCTTCACTGCTCTGCTCCTATTGATTGTAGCGTGATGAAAAGTATACTATAACCTGCCCAGGAGTATGAAGAATAATTGCACCAAGTTTCGTTAAAATCGGTCGAGTAGTTTTTGTTTCTATAAAGAACATACAGACAGACAGACAGACAGACAGACAGAAAGACAGACAGACAGACAAAAATTTTACTGATTGCATTTTTGGCACCAGTATCGATCACTAATCACCCCCTGATAGTTACTTTGAAAATATATTCCTTGTACAGAATTGACCTTTCTACAGATTTATTATAAGTATAGATAGATAACATATTACGAATATTCAGAGTCTAATGAAGCCATTACAATAGATTCCAGCCCAAGACGTTAACAATATATTCGTGTTGAAACATGCTCTACGTTATATATTTAATTAATTCTACGTAACCAAAAGATCTGCTTTGGTTCATGTAAGCATTGCCTAATAAACATCCTAATACGATTCGTGAGTTACTCGCGGACTTACCGAGAATCGATGATCCTCATTGTTCATCATTATCAGCTATTCCTAATGCATAAATCCTACGTCGTTATGGTCGAAGCTGGTACAATTGTGTTGCACTCTGTGTCAATACTGGAAAGTGGGTCAGCCAGACAGATTGATGACGTATGCTAGCACATCGTTCCAACCAGCGACCCCTTGTCAATTGTATGCACGTCCCTGCTGCATGTTCACTTAAATAGATTGAATCGTCCTGCCTCGGCTCTTTAGAATATCGGCAGCCAACGTATTTGCAACTTTGATTTGCAATTAGGCTGATTATTTTTTATTGGTCTAGTTACAGTAGATTGATGGTAGTAAAAATCCTAATTACATATCTAAGACGTGTAGAATATTGGTTGGGGAAAAGTTTCTTCGCATTTTTTTAAGAAAATTGAAAACATTTTTTAATATAGTTTATTTACATTTAACTAAAGTATGTAGGTACTATTTAGTTCGATAACTTTTTGCCATCTTGTAGGTAGGGACATGATCCCATTGCTATAGAAATTTTGGGACTTCTGATGAACATACCGCGACACGTGGTTTTGGCAGTCCTCTCGTGATATAATAGATAAAATGGATGCCATTTTTGAAAAAGTGGAGCAAGATCGGCATATCAGTAGTTATGATGTAGCTGAAGAACTGAGAATTGACCACAAAACAGTTTTGGCGCATTTGAAAAAATCTGGGTAAGTACACAAAAAAGCATATTTAGGTCCCAAAATTTATAAATAGCAATGGGCCCATCGTGACGCCCCCGTCCAAACCCTCCCCGACTTTTACCTAACGAGCCAGCCCGCGCCGCTGAGCCATTAGCGTTCAATCCCTTAAATAATACCAACCTGACGGCGCCTGTCCCTTGCTGCCCTCCCTCAATGACCCTGCTAAGCTGACGCCCGTGTCCCACAGGGGATGCTCTTAGCGAGCGATAGTTTAGTTTGTAAGTTTTTAGCCCTGGCTGGAGACCTTAAATTAATTTGAGGCCACCACAGCAGTAAACAGTCGTAGAGTGCTGAACTGCGAGTGGTCCAGGACAAAAAAAAACGCGTCGACTTCACTCACATTGTCACTCTTAAGAGCGTATACGCCGTACGGCATTTCATACTTTTCAAGTCCTTATTTTCCGAAATGACTAAACCAATTTTTATGAAACTTTACACACATAAGCGGGATACATAGGTCTAAAATGTTAGTTGAAAACATTTTCGATAAATAGTGTAACAGTTAAATTTAACTCATTTTTTCCATACAAACATTTTCCAGTTATCTTATTTTAAATAAGACATTTCGAAAATGTTTTTAACTAAAATTTTAAACCTATTTATCCTGCTTATATGTGTGAAGTTTCATTAAAATCGGTTCAGTCATTTCGCAAAATAGTGACTTGAAAATTTGTATGAAATGCCATACTACGTACACGCTCTTAATGCGAACGGACGTGGTTCTTATTGACTCTTCTCGGAATAAACGCGCCTTTGATTTTAAAATTACAAACATAATTACCTATGTAGTTTTCTATACTAATATTATAAAGAGGTAACGTTTGGGAGTTTGTGACGTTGTAAGGGGTAATCTCTGGATCTACTGAACCGATTTTCAAAATGATTTCACCAATAGAAAGCGACCTTATTTTAGAGTGTACTCGTCATAGGCTATATTTTATCCCCGTATTGCCACGGGAACGGGAACAACGCGGGTGAAACCGCGGGGCGCTGCTAGTTGTGAATATGACGACTATATGGGTTATTATTTGCTTTTTCCTCTTCAAGTTTTTTATTTAACGATGTCTGGCTGTTCGATTATTTTTGTTATCCTTTCATTGGCATTTTTCGTCGAGTCGTTGAGCTCCTTATTGGTTCTAAGTTGAGCTACTCGACTATTGACCAAGGCTTGCAATGACTGGACAAGTCCACTCAAATATGTGTGGTTTTTCCTCAAAAGACCACTTCAGACAATGATCTGCATGGTCCTAATATAACATATTGTGAATGTGAGGACCATGGAGATCGTTATGTTAGGGGTTCATTTCATGTTAGTCTGGCGGCTTGAGTTCTTTATGTGGCCTACACAAATGAACTTACTTTAGTATTGTTCGTCAAATCGATGAACTCCTTAAAGTTCTAAGTTTGAGCTACTCGATAACTGCTTGCACAAAAAAAATGCTTACATTTTCTGGACAGGTCCACTCTAATCTGTGTGGTACTTTCCTCAATAGACCACTTCAGACATCAACCTATATGATTTGACCAGTACAATTGTATGGACTTCAAAAGATACTTTGACCTCTGAGTTTGTTTCGGTATTCCTTCTCATGGTAGTCAGCTAGGAAACACCGGCCACATCTAGTTTATAACGACCAAAAAAGTTTGACATATAAAAGTGTTATTTACAACCTACATACAAAATAAATATCATTTATCAGTTTATTCTTGTCTTGGCTCACTTTGATGTGCATTCGCAGGATTTGAAAAAATAACTATGGACAGCAGGAATATGGACGAGAATATTTTCCAGTAGCAACGATACAACAATTAAGGCACCTGCTCTTACACTCTATTTCAAACATCTACCGTGCACTGTGAGACTGCAGCACGCACTGTAAGGCAAATATTTAATTCAGTTAAGTGAAGTGTCATGAAGACTGAGTCGCCGACTGTAACGCGGTCGTATTTAAGTGTGATGTTCTATATTTGAAAAACAGTAAAGAAACAATCACTTTTCAAGCAGTGTGATTCAGTTGGTGGCATTTAGTTCAATCACAGATTTGATGCCATCAAGAAAAATCACCCCGTATTGACATAAAATAAGGTTGGCGAAGGTTAGCAATAAAAATATAGGTAACGGTTTTATTATTCTTTTAATTTTCATCTACTTACATTATAATAAATACAAATAACAACTTTGTTTACTGAAAACATATTTTATAACTATATTTTTCAGTTCGGCAGATACATAAGTACCTAGTTATAGAAACATATTTTAGGAATATATATTTAACTATAAATTAGTAGGTACTGCAGAGTATTGATTTACTAAAAAAGCAACTGACAAAACTACAGAATCTGACGCCACAAATATACTGTCACAAACTAGGAAAAAAACAAACCTAACAAATATTTTTACGATTTTCATCCAAACCCAACTTGTTGACAAAAGCAAAACTAGTATGTAAATAAAATTGGTTAAAATAATGTCAACATTGAATCAGAAGTTTTCTTTTGCATCCTGGAAACGTTTCCAGGATGCAAAAGAAAACTTCTAGAAACCGGATCTTTGTCTAAAAACTATCACAGTTTTGGACAATAAATGTATTCTATTACAAAAAGTTGTCTATTTTTAGTAATTCCAAAAGCTATGCTAACAAACAATTCTTAGAGAAATTTATTTTTAGTTGTTTCAGAAATGGGTATTATTTGTGTTTCGTTTACTGGGTATATAAGTAAACACTGTAGGCGTATTTTGAAAAACAACAATAACATCGGACCAATAAAGTTAAAATTGGAATAATTAATAAATTTCTTTAACAAAACATCGTCGTACTTACTAATACTACGTCATCTTACGATATTGTTGCGCGCCAGAATTAAGTTAGGATGATAGCGGCATTCGGTACCACTAGCGCCATCTAGTATCGAGTAGCAGAACTATTGAAGTCGGGGACCTTCGAGATTTTTCTATGCTAGAATTCTCGGACCTTGGTCGGTCGCGACCGATATGTACGCGAACTTTCTGGAGTTCTACTCGGCGCCCTATATAAGGCCTATACATGTGCCGACCGAGTCAGTATTGGATTGGCGATACAAGTGATATCTTCGAAAGCGATCTTCGACTGCGAACTCAAGTGATTAATAGTGCGATTGTGTTTTGTGATTAGTGAGTTTAAAGTGTAATTAGTGTGGTGTAAATTAAAGTGTCATTTTTGGTTGTTTAATCGGCTGATTTTAATTGTAACGAACCCGAAGCTCGTAATAATTGGTGTCAGAAGTGGGATTTAAAAGATGCCGATTCTACCAAAGGACGACACGGAGGGTATCCGTACCCGTAGTCAACGCCAGCAAGAGACGGACCAGAGGCGTTTTGGAAGTGCAACGCCGCAGGCTACGGAGAGACAGCTGGCTACCTTAGAGGCCGGCCCGTCCACCGCCGCTCCAGCATCATCATCAGCACCAGACTTTGCTGCTCTGATGATGATGCTGCAGGAACAAACTCGCCGTCAGGAAGAACAGGCCCGTCGGTTGGAAGAACAGCTGCAGCGTGACAAGGAGGAACAGGCCCGCCGACAGGAGGAAAAGGCGCGTCGCCAGGAAGAACAGATGTTCCTCATCAAGGATCTGCACGCCACTTTCGGCAAGGAAATGAAGGTTGTAAAAGATAAGGTGATTCAACATGAAAACCGCCTGATGGAAGCTGAAACCCAGATTGCTGAAATGAAAAAGGCAATGGATAACCTAAAAGTAGGAGAGGGAATTGCAACCTCCGTAGCTACTACTACACCTTCTCTACGTGGATTCAAAGTGCCGCCGTTCGATGGAACATCTTCCTGGTCGGCATACAAAATGCAATTTGAGGCTGTTATGAAGGCGAACGGGTGGAGTAAGGACCAGGCCATGACTGCTCTCACCCTAGGCCTCCGCGACCAGGCCCTCACTATCCTGGAAGCCCTCGGTAACGAGGTGACTTACGAGCAGCTGGTTGAGGCACTGGAAGCTAGGTATGGCGACGCTCATCTGGAACACGTGTTTCGGGCGCAGCTAAAGGATCGCGTGCAACGCAGCGGTGAAAACCTGCAGCAGTGGGCCCTTGAGGTGGAGAAGCTTGTTAGAAAAGCATACCAGTCTGTACCTGCGCTCATTCAAGGGAACCTGGTGCAGGCATTCATTGACGGCATCCGCGACCTTGAAGTTAGAGCTGCCGTGAGGCTCGGGCACCACGAGAAGCTTAAAGACGCCTTGGCACATGCATTGGAGGTGGAAGCTGCGCGGCAGGATTATCGTTCCCATTGCGTCAGGGAGGTTGCAGCGGCTACAGTTCGCGACCGTTTTAAAGGATACAGCCCTCGATGCCATGGTTGTGGGGAAAGGGGCCACCTACGGTCCAGTTGCCCTAGGCGAACCTCAGAAGGGGAAGCTGTGCGGCAGAACCATCGTTCCCACTATGGCAGGGAGGTTGCAGCAGCTGCAGTTCATGACCATTATAAAGGGCGCAGCCCTAGATGCTACGGCTGTGGTGAAAGGGGCCACTTGAGGCCCAGTTGCCCTAAGCGAACTGCTCAAAGGGCAGATAGCCGACCTCTAGCAGGTAGAGCGGCTGACAATCGCGGACAGCGATTGGGAGAGTATGACTTGGTGGTCGAAGGTCGTAGCGGGAGATCTCATGGCAACGCAGATGTATTGTCAAGAGGACCATGCCCAGAAGTCTGCAAGCATTATACGAGGCAAGAGGATAAAGAAGTCGTGCCTGTGAGGATGCTCAAGACAGACCTCAGCAACGAGTGGAAGGAAAGCATACAATGTGCACAGCGGGAAGATTCGGACATCAAGCCGATTCTGGAGTGGATGAAGGCCAGTGCTCCGAAGCCTACGTGGAGTGATGTCTCAGCGATGAGTTCAATCACAAAAAGCTATTGGGCCCAATGGGACAGCTTAGTGATTCAGGATGGAGTCCTGTGCCGTAAATGGGAAAATGCTCGTGGAGACAACTGTCATTTGCAAATGGTTGTCCCTAAAGCTAAAGTACCGGATGTTCTACAGCTGTACCATAATGGTTGTTCAGGAGGCCATATGGGAGTTAAACGGACTCTACTGAAGATACGGGAACGGTTTTACTGGGTCCACTGTCGTGACGATGTTGAGGACTGGTGTCGCAAGTGTACAAGTTGTGCGGCTGTAAAAGGACCTCAGACTCGTAGCAGAGGTGCATTGAAATTGTACAATGTTGGTGCACCATGGGAAAGGATAGCGCTAGACGTTGCGGGACCGTTTCCGGAAAGTGAAAGTGGTAACAAGTATTTCATGGTGGTTATGGATTATTTCACTAAGTGGCCGGAAGTCTTCGCCATTCCAAACCAAGAAGCTTCAACAGTTGCGGATAAACTAGTTCATGAAGTCTTCTGTCGTTTTGGAGTACCCTTGGAGATTCACAGCGATCAAGGAAGGAATTTTGAGTCCCAAATATTCCAGGAAACTTGCCGAGTTATGGGTACTCATAAAACAAGGACAACCTCTTACCACCCACAGTCGGATGGAATGGTAGAACGATTTAATCAGACATTGGAGAGATATCTGGCCAAAGTTGTGGAAAACCGGCAACGGGATTGGGACAAGCACATACAACCGTTTTTGCTGTCATACCGAAGTGCTGTTCATGAAAGCACGTCAGTGACACCAGCTTTCGCAAACTTTGGAAGAGAATTGCGGTTGCCTGCAGACCTGATTACCGGAATACCACCTGATGCTCCACGCAGTATAACCGATTATGCGAATGACTTGCGGAACAAAATGAACGACATTCATGAGCACGTCAGACAATCGGGCCAGCAAATGTCTGAAAAGATGAAAACCCGCTATGACCGCAAAATGAACAATAAAGGGTTCGAGGAAGGTTCACTAGTGTGGTTGCATAATCCAGTTCGCAGCAAAGGGAAATCTCCTAAGCTTCAAGCTAAATGGGACGGACCGTACCGGATTGTGACGAAGATCAATGACGTGACCTACCGTATACAGAAAGGTACAAGAAGCGCTCCTAAGATCGTTCATGTTGATCGACTGGCGCGTTATTATGGCGCTGATAATGCTCGGGACGAGCATGTCTTAGGAGGGGGCAGTGTTGCGCGCCAGAATTAAGTTAGGATGATAGCGGCATTCGGTACCACTAGCGCCATCTAGTATCGAGTAGCAGAACTATTGAAGTCGGGGACCTTCGAGATTTTTCTATGCTAGAATTCTCGGACCTTGGTCGGTCGCGACCGATATGTACGCGAACTTTCTGGAGTTCTACTCGGCGCCCTATATAAGGCCTATACATGTGCCGACCGAGTCAGTATTGGATGGGCGATACAAGTGATATCTTCGAAAGCGATCTTCGACTGCGAACTCAAGTGATTAATAGTGCGATTGTGTTTTGTGATTAGTGAGTTTAAAGTGTAATTAGTGTGGTGTAAATTAAAGTGTCATTTTTGGTTGTTTAATCGGCTGATTTTAATTGTAACGAACCCGAAGCTCGTAATAATATTAAATCTCTATGGTACTTACCTACTTACCTCACCTCATCACACCTCATCTATCACAGTTTAAAAGGTACTATCTACATCTACTGTACCAATCACTCTATTTACAGTGTATTAAAATATATAGAAATTATAATGTAGAATATATATGTATATATAATTATGTACAAACGGAGTAAAAAGAGGGAAAGACTCATAGGGCATCGAAAAATTCGTCCATATCGCTGTCAACGGGAAAAGTGACCAGAAAACTGGCCGCATTGCCACGTTGAACGGCAATGCTGATTCGTTGACCAAAGAAAAGGCCAGTCCTTTGGTCACGTGAAGAGTCGACTAACTGCTTGCTGATTTCACGAAAAATTCGATGAGCCTCCGGATCGAGACGGCCCTAGTGTTTCAACCCCAAACGGCTCAAATACATAAACATTTTTCAACCAAATCATTTGAATTGGTTATTATTTAATTTTAATCCAGAAACAATTAGGTAGGTACTGCCATCAACATCTTCAACAATTCGCATCCCGATTGAAAAAGGATACTAAGACCGTCGACCAGCTTAAAAGGCACTGACTTAATTGGGTATTTTACTGTAAAAATCTAATTAGTCCGTCTGATAGATTTACAAAAAATATTGGAAACGTATTTTTTCTTTTTTCACGTAAACAAAAAATGAAGACGATACAGTGCGAAAACTCACGTGACGTCACGTCGCTGGTAAAAAATGTAGCAACGTAGTGACGTCACGTGAGTTTTCAACGCACTGTATCGTCTTCATTTTTTGTTTACGTGAAAAAAGAAAAAATACGTGTCCAATATTTTTTGTAAATCTATCAGACGGACTAATTAGATTTTTACAGTAAAATACCCTATTATTGTGGTCAGTTTCACTTTGAACATTAAAATATAAGTTCTGATGGATCAATATGGCAGATGATTTTATTTATGTGGTAAGTGTGCCCCATTAGAAACTGTACAATGGGTCGCTAGGATAGTGAAGGTGTTTCAGTTCGTATGATGTGTGCTAATTTTACACAACCACTGAACTCGATAAATCGACTCAGGCAATAGCAATACGCATCAAAATCAATTGCTATGCATTTTTCCACAGGCAAAACGATTGTGTTCAATGTTTTGTAATAGTAGGTATATGTATCTACATTATTTACTCTCTCTTTCCTGTTACACATTATTGCAACTGAAGTCTACCTACTGGAAAATAGATTTATCGAGGTGTTTATTATAATAAATATTCGATGGAACCTTTAAACTTAGTACCTAACACGACAAGATTATACCTCTGGCTAAACTTATATTTTATGTTTTTTTAAACTTTGCTCCACATTACGAAAATATAATCTCACATACACAAATAGGCAGACCCGGATTAAATATCTGTAGACCATACAAATATTTATTCCGTACGGGAATTGAATCGCTAAACCACTGCGCCAACCGTGGCAAAACAAAATCACCAGTCTGTCAAATCTTAACTTAACCCAATTTTTCCCTTTGGCCAAGAACGTCTGACGATCATAATTTATTTTACATAAATATTGAAAAAATATCGTGTACAAAGAAAAAGAACAGTAACATCTAACTAGATTTTAATTATGTCGTATTAACAATAATTAATTTGATTATCATAATACTTATAACAGTTATTTAAACTAATACATGGCAGGTTAAAGTGAACCAGGTGAATCCATATAAAAAACTACTTTTACAGTAGAATAAAGGATAATCCTTTCATTAACACTTCCACTATGGAAATCAAAGTCGAAAATGAAACAAATTGGACACCACAAAAACAAAAAACAACTTGGAATAAAAACAAATTGGAATAAACCTTAAAACTACAATACTGTTTGCATGTTGATAATTTCAGCTTTCTCCTTTTTGCTTGCTCCGCGGAAGTGTTGCTCGATCTCCGCGAGGGACTTACCTTTGGTCTCGGGGACCATGAACAAGACGAAGAAGAAGGCGATGGCACAGAAACACGAGTACAGCCAGAATGTTCCCGCTGATGTTAGCACGGACTGTGGAGAGAAATACTTAAGTCACTTTTAAAGTCAACATCATCATTTCATCTGCGTGACGTCCATTGCTGAACATAGGCTTCCCGCTAGTGGCGCCACTACGACCGATTCTGGGCGTTTCGCATCCATCGGTCTACCTTGAGGGAGGCCTCCCAACACTGCGTCTTTTAGTACGCGGCGCCGCCGCTCCAGAACCTTTCGATCCCATCTGTTCTGGGAACAATGCGCTCACTGCCTGTTGGAATCCAACACTAAAATATAGTCGAGTCGATCTCGCGCGCATCACTAGTTTTTTTCTACGCGTGGCGTTGCATTTCGCGCCCCGACAGTTGCCATCTCTCGCTTCTACCGTTCACACGGCCAGTTACAGTTACAAACAAAAGGGTCAATATTATATATTATTATATTACATAAATATATTAATATACCTAATCTTATGAAGCAGTTTTGGTATACTCAACCCCCAACTCAAACATGGTCCTTCGAGCAACGCGAACTCGCGAATTTTCGGTGAAGATCTAGACTACGTCGGCGGTGCAGACGCTTACAAGATCATCGAAACCGACCTACACGTTACGTTGTCCTGCTGATTTCCCGTCGGCGCGGCTTTGCAGTGCAGACATAAGGAGCATCAGGGAACACATCAAGTTCAACGGTAGATACTTCCCGTCGGCGCGGCTTTGCAGTGCAGACATACAGGAAGACATCAAGCTCACTAAACGATAGATATTTCCCGTCGGCGCGGCTTTGCAGTGCAGACATTTAAGAAGACATCAAGCTTAGCCAAATAAGTATTTTTCTTTTGGCGCATCTTGGAGACAATATTTCTCCACATCGCAGCATAATAGGTACCTAGGTACCTAGATACCTATTGCATCAACGCAGAACAGGGACACGGGGCGAGCGACAGATATACCAGACGAAGTGGGCGTGGCCTCGGCGGTATTTCGGAGCTCGGCAAGTCGGCGACGACCGAATAGCCGCCATTTTGAAGCGCAAGCGTCTCCCAGCAGTGTACTTGTTTAATAATCACGCGTTAAAATAATATTTTGCAGAGCAGTGTTTTGTGTTTCTAACAATAAGTTTTAAGTATTTTAACTACCATAGTTGATAAGTTTTCAGTGGTGTTATAAGTATTACAATGGAGTTGAAGGATTTAGTCGCCGCACGTGGCTACTTGAAAGGTACGATTACGAGGTTACAATCCGCTTGCTCGCAATCACTAGTTAATATTTCCAAGGAAACCTTATTAGCCAAACGGCAAAAATTAATAGATACCTTTACGCAGTATGAGTCTCACAATATAAAAATCTTAATAATCCATCCAGAAGACAAGGAGGACATTGAGCAAGTAGAAAATAGCTATTATTTCATCATCACTGCTATCGATGAGGAACTCAATCGCCGTAACAGTGCTAGTGCTAGCTACAATCACTCAGCTCCTAAGTCAGTGCCTAGAATTAATTTACCTCCGATTGACATACAAGTGTTTAGTGGTAAGTTCACAGAATTTGTACCTTTCATAAACCTGTTCAACTCTTTAATTGACAACAATAGGTCGCTTGATGACATTCAAAAACTTTATTATTTACGCTCATATCTAAAAGATGAGCCCTAGGATTTAATTAAAAATTTATCTTTGACTGGTGAAAGTTATGTACAGGCCTTGCAAATATTAAATAAGAGGTATAACAATAGGCACAGACTAATAAAAGAGCACATAAACTTATTGCTGGATATCAAGCCGCTATCTAAATCCACGGCATCGAACATAAGAGAATTTGTGTCAAATGTCAAACAAACTCTTGCCGCTCTCAGTAACTTGGAGCCTAATGTACAGTTTTGGGATGCTGTAATTTTGTGTATTTTGTATCGAAAACTAGATGCATACACCTCCCGTGCGTTTCAACTCGAGAGGAATGCTGATGAAGAGCCGACTATAGAAGCCTTCTTAGATTACATGGACAAGCGAGCGCTGGCGCTTGAGAGTGCTGAGCCGGGGAGCTATCACGGACAGTTTCGCCAGTCGCCGAAGGAGCCAGGGAAAGCCGCTGGTAGACTAGTGGCCAACGCAGCTACTCAGGAACCTTCATGCTTATACTGTAAGTCAAAACATAAAGTCTATTCTTGCAACAAATTTAAATTAGTGAATGTAGACCAGCGAGTTAAGTTCGTCAAAGAAAAAGGTCTATGTATGCTTTGTCTATGCGCACACACTGGAAAGTGCAGATATCATTTCCGGTGTGCAAAGTGCAAGGAAGAGCATAACACCCTGCTGCATTGTGGCACGGATGATAATGTGTGTAACAGAACTACTGGATCAGCGTCAACAGCATCATTAACTGCAAGCAATAACTATAATAATGATATACTTTTACCCACAGCTAAGGTGAAAATTATTGCTCGGGATGGCGCTGAAGTCCAGCTAAAAGCCCTGCTTGACAGTGGGTCCCAGCTGACCTTTATTACACAAAGGGCATTACAGCTGCTTAATTTGGAACCTACTCGTAGCAATGTCAATGTAGTTGGTATAACAAATTCAAAAACGAGGTTGAAGCATTGCTTGCCTCTAGAAATTCATTCGATAAACAATCCATATAAAGTCTCGGCCACATGTCATGTTGTTGAGCAAATAACATGCAACTTACCACAATATAAATTTAATACTTCAGACATTTTGATACCTAAAGACATTAAACTGGCAGATGATCAGTTTAATATCCCAGCTGAGATTGACTTACTAATGGGAGCGGACATATTTTTCCAGGTGTTGCTGCCATCAGAGCTGCCGGAGCTGCCTGAACGCCAGCAGTATGCAGTAGAGGCTAGCAGTCCACAACCACATTTTGTCAACACTCAGTTTGGATATATTGTTGGAGGTACCATACCACATACTAATTTATCAAAGGTCTGCAATAAGGTAAGCTTAAAATGTCATACATGTGAGTCAGATATTAATGAAACCTTAACTCAGTTTTGGAAAACAGAAGATGTTCCGAAAATCTATGATGAAAGATCTTCGGAGCAAGAGCTATGTGAATATATTTTTAATAACACTGTTCAGTTGAAAGAAAATCGTTTTGAAGTAGCTTTACCATTGAAATTACCTCTTAGTGAAGTCAATGATTCCTTGGGTGATTCATTCAATCTTGCATTAAAAAGATTCTTAAATTTAGAAAAGAAATTGCATAAAGATCCCAAGCTTTTCTCTGAGTACCAAAGGTTCATTCATGAATATTTAAATTTGAATCATGGTTGTTATGTAGACATTGGGCAGTATGAATTAAACAAAAATGCTATATATTTTTTGCCACATCATGCAGTCATGAAGCCTGACAGTAAAACAACTAAGCTGCGTACTGTTTTTGATGGCTCTATGAAAACTAACAAAAAGGTATCACTTAATGATATGCTCTTAAATGGACCCATTGTACAAAGAGATTTGTTTGAGATATTGTTATTATTTCGTTGTGGTGATTATACATTTACCTCTGACATAAAACAAATGTTTAGAAATATATGTGTAAAGCCAGAGCATACCTCACTACAAAACATATTGTGGAGAGATAGTCCCAAAGAACCAATTAAATGCATTAGGCTTGAGACAGTCACATATGGCTTGAAAAGTTCAAACTATCTGGCCACTCGCTGTCTTAAAGAGCTGGCAGCAAAAAATAAGAACACTTTCCCACTAGCTTCATTCATCATAGAAAATTGTACATATGTAGATGACATTCTTTATGCAGATAATGATTTAGATACTATATTAGAGGCTAAGTCACAGATTCGCCAGCTCTTGAAGTTAGGTAATTTTCATACACATAAGTGGTCAGCCAATGACAATAGGATTCTGTTTGACATTCCTTCAGCTGAACAGCATTTTGATGATTTAGAGCTACAAAGTGATGATTATGCTTTAAAGACTCTGGGCATACAGTTGATAGTTAAAGATGATAAATTTAAAATGTCTTGTCCTGAGATATTCAATAATGATAATTTTACAAAGAGAGATATCCTCTCCTATATTGGGAAAATGTTTGATCCCATGGGCTTTGTTAGTCCCATCATTGTACAAGCTAAAGCTATAATGCAAAGGCTATGGTCTTCCAAGACTGATTGGGATTCTATGCCTGATGATGATATTAAAAAGGCGTGGCGTGAATTCTCGTCCAGTCTGGCTGCAATGAAGCCAATCTTTATTAATAGGAACTTAAATGTAACTGAATTAAGTAAGCTTGAACTAATAGGATTCTCAGATGCGTCCAGTACTACGGCATATGGATGCTGCGTGTACCTGCGAGTTACAAATCACGATGGTAAAGTTAAAATGTACTTGCTGTGTTCGAAATCACGCATAAATCCGCTTAGAAATAAAAACAAAACTGTACCGCGCTTAGAGCTCAATGCTGCACTGCTTCTCTCCATTGTGATGGCTAAGGTTTATTGCACGCTGAGACTAAAATATGATATCAAGCAATGTCTATTTATTTACTGATTCACAAATTGTTCTCGCATGGTTACATACAGAACCCATAAAACTTAACGCTTATGTTGCAAATAGGGTGAAGGCAATTGCTAAAAATATGCCCAACTGTCAGTGGCTATATGTAAACACTGAGGATAACCCTGCCGATTATATCAGCAGAGGTGTTACACCAAGTGAGCTCCATGCTTGCAGCCTGTGGTGGGATGGCCCTGAATTTTTGCATGATAGTGAATATCAATATAATTTAAAAATAGATTTACCTGCGAACTTACCTGAAGCAAAAACCGGGTCAGCACTCTCCGCGAGCCAAGTGTCTTCAGGTCCTAACAATGTTTTCGATCAAATACGCAAGTATTCTAGCATTCACAAAATGGTACGTACATTGGCTTACGTAATGCGGTTTATTAATAACATAAAGAATGGCAAAATTGCCCACAAATATCTCTTAAGTTCTGAATTGAATAATGCTTTAATGTTGCTTATTAAAAATGAACAAGAAATTTATTTTAAAGACGAAATGTTATGTTTAAAAAATAATAAAAATGTGAAAGGCTCTCTACAAAGCTTATTTCCTTTTATAGATAATTTAGGTATTCTGCGTATTGGTGGCAGGCTACATCATTCTAATATTCCTTATGATCATAAACATCAGGTTATTTTACCCAAAGAATCACATGTAACTAATTGCATTATAAGATCTGAACATGAAAGACTTTTGCATGCAGGTCCTAAACTATTATTGTGTAATTTAAATCAAAAATACTGGATAACAAATGGATTAATGTATGTCAAAAAGTTAATTCATAAATGTGTAATATGTTTCAGACAGAAGGCAATAGCCTCAAAACAGCTGATGGGTTCCTTGCCGGCGGATAGAGTGACTGCTATGAGTCGCCCTTTTGAAAAAGTTGGTGTAGACTTTGCTGGGCCTATTGATATTAAACTCTCGCGCGTGAGACGATCCTTGGTCGGAAAAGGCTATATTTGTGTATTTGTGTGCTTCGCGACAAAGGCAGTTCACCTCGAAGTCACATCAGATCTTACCACAGATGCTTACCTCGCATGCCTTAAAAGATTTATTTCGAGAAGAGGATTGCCCAAAGAAATCTACTCTGACAACGCTAGTACTTTCAAAGGCGCAAGGAACCAATTAGCTGAATTATATCAACTTCACCTTTCACAGAATCACCAAAAGCATGTTTGTGAATTTGCAGCCCAGAGAGGCATTAACTTTCATTTTATACCAGCATACTCCCCTACATTTGGTGGGCTATGGGAGTCTGCTGTGAAAAGCACTAAATATTTTCTGAAAAGGGTATTACAAAAGCAATTATTAACTTATGAACAAATAAACACTGTATTAGTAGAAATAGAATGTATATTAAACTCAAGGCCTCTGATTCCTATGTCATCTGATGTAAATGATTTTAATTACTTAACACCAGGTCATTTTCTAATAGGACAGTCATTAACAATGTACCCTGAAAATGATGTAACTACTGTTCCTCAAAATAGACTCAGGTTTTGGCAATTATGTAATCAAATTAAACAATCTTTCTGGAAGATGTGGTACAAACAGTATCTTAATACATTACAAAATAGACCTAAGTGGTTAGATGTAAAACCTAGCATAAAGATAGGCACAATTGTCATTTTAAAAGAAGATAATGTACCCATAATGTCGTGGCCTATGGCCAGAGTTACCAAAATATTTCCTGGCCATGATGGTCATGTGAGAGCAGTAGAGGTCACGAATTCCAAAGGGAATACCCATGTACGATCTGTCACAAAAATTTGTATCTTACCTATAGATGATAATGTTTAATTTATATTTTATTGTACTAGCCTAGGGTAGCTAGAATAACGTGTCTTCTATTGATAATGTTTAATTGATATTTTATTGTACTAGCCTTAAGCTAGAATAACTTGTCTTCTATTGATCCTCTTGTTCCTCTCGTAGGCCGGAGCATGTTGGAATCCAACACTAAAATATAGTCGAGTCGATCTCGCGCGCATCACTAGTTTTTTTCTACGCGTGGCGTTGCATTTCGCGCCCCGACAGTTGCCATCTCTCGCTTCTACCGTTCACACGGCCAGTTACAGTTACAAACAAAAGGGTCAATATTATATATTATTATATTACATAAATATATTAATATACCTAATCTTATGAAGCAGTTTTGGTATACTCAACCCCCAAATCAAACACTGCCAATTTAATTTGGTATCAGTCTAGCACTATCAAAACAAACATCACTGTGTG
Source organism: Hecatera dysodea (assembly GCA_905332915.2). Taxonomy (NCBI): domain Eukaryota; kingdom Metazoa; phylum Arthropoda; class Insecta; order Lepidoptera; family Noctuidae; genus Hecatera; species Hecatera dysodea. The sequence continues at coordinate 15,802,707 of HG995294.1, forward strand.
ACTACATATTTTATTGAGTAAAGTAAGACTAATTGTAAACTAACAACCATCCACAACAATTTCAAGTAATTGACTGGTAATAACAGGCCAATTGCTATTTGAAATGTGGCCTGATAACCTTTTGCTTACATGAATAAATAGGACCGTTAGGTAAATACGTTACAGTTTGGCCAAATTCACGATTTACACAAATGCCAATCTACCATTGCACTTACCTACCCATATAAGGACATAATAGGATGTTCATATTACGATCCTACATATAAACGTCGGTACAACACTATAAATAAATGTACCTACAAAATTACATTTCCAATTCATTGCTGGTTAAAGTTACGAGTTATTAATATCAAATAACATACCGTATGCATATAATAGGTGAAATATACATACTGTTTCGAAATTATACATTATATTGCCAGCAATTATGATACAAATTATTATTACCAACAGATCCTGTTTATAGTAATTATATCGCGCTGATAACGGATGCATGCGGAATATTAATTATAGTTATATTGCTATGTATTTTCAGAATACGACTATTAAAAGAAAAATCATATCTATCATACATTGATAATCTAATCATTTATAGATATTAGACATTTAGACCATCTTTATGGTTACTGCCATATGATATTCTCGATCTTCTGTTGAACTAGAACGCGATGCTTAGACTAGCCAGTCACGACAAAAAGACGTCTCTATATAATAGGTATTATCTATATTAAATCGACGAAGCTTTGCATAGCACCTATTTACCGGGAACAAAATTAATAAGTCTCAATTATCAGCAATTTAATTTCAAACATTTTTGACAATGTTTTAACTGGTATGACTACCTACAAGTATAAATACTTTAGTAAGTTTAAATATTTAAATACCAGCACACATATTTTTTTATCTAGCTCATTCCGTTCCACTCATGCTTCTTCCACTATTCGCAAACACGTACTTCCTTCTTTCAGGTTTGGCGTAATCTGTAGTTCATGACTTTATCTACCGCGATCCCGTCTCACTCTCTCACTCACTCACACTCTCAGGGTATCAACTCTGTGCTAGTTTGACACACAGATTGTCGATGCGGCAGGCATATCCAGAAGGCAAGGAATGATTGGGCTTCTTGCTTTGCGTGGACTTTAAAAAAGAATATCTTTTATTAAAACTTTCTCATCCCACTGCTGGGCATTTTCCAAAACTTTTCTGGTATCAAAATCAATCAATCAAAAGTCATTTATTCAAACTAGGCTGAGCGACAGCACTTTATGAACGTCAAATTTTACATAAAGACAGTCCCCCAAAACACCCACCCGTCACCACTTCCTAGTGTTTTAGCTGGGAAGAAGAAGTGGCGCAACAAACTCCCCAGCAACACATCTGTCTGTTGCGTTTTAAGAACTTGAATTTATACAAGTATGCAAAGTCATTACATGCCAAAGGTAGGAAAAAAAATCAATTATCCATACATGGAAATCATAAATCAATTCTATCCCGAGCTACCTCGAACCATATTTTCCGGTTATTATTACTAGTAGTAGTAGGACTTAGAACGGGATTATACTCACATCAAGAATATGATAGGACTTGATGACCGAGAACATGGATATAAGGTTGACGGCGCTGGCCATGGCGGACAGCTGCGAGCGGTAGTGCGCGGGGAACAGCTCGCCCAGCAGCAGGAACGGCAGCCCGCCGAACCCGAGCGAGAAGCCCAGCATGAACACCACCAGACTCGCGATGGGAAGGTACCTGAGGGACAAACGATAAATAAAACAGGGGCAGAGTCATAAATCAATTTAATTATATTTTAATTTGGTTAGTGGTGGTGGTGGGTTAAAGTAGGTAGTACTAGTAGTTCAGATGTTGCAGTCACTTATGGAGTCCCACAGGGTAGCATTCTCGGTCCCAGTCTCTTCCTGATTTATATAAATGACTTATGTCAAATGACACTGAACAAAGGCAAAATATTTACATATGCCGATGACACAGCCTTGGTGTTTCAGGGTGAGACTTGGGATGTAGTCCAACAAAACGCGGAGATAAGGCTTCATAAAGTCAGCTTGTGGCTGAGGCATAACCTGTTAACACTTAACGTATCGAAAACCTCATTTTTACAGTTCAGTAACGCCGCATAAAACAGCCCAATGTGGCTGTCCGGATTCACACATGCAAATCACCTTTCACACAACAGTGCTCGTGTACAACTCTGAGCAAATCTAAGACTGTCAGATACCTTGGGGTTCTCTTAGACGAGAAAATATCCTGGCAACCACATATCGAAATGGTTTCGTCACGAGTCAGGAAACTTACATGGGTGTTTAAAAATCTGAGGCATGTAGCTGACAACGATCTCCTCCGTACAGTTTATTATGCATTGGCACAATCGGTTATTGGTTACTGTATTGGGACTTGGGGAGGTGCATGTAAAACGCATCACTTACGCCTGGAAAGAGCGCAACGGTCCTTGCTAAAAATCATGTCATTCAAACCATAGGTACAGATTTCCCACGAAGACATTATACAGTGTGAAATCTTAATGGTTGTTTTCCCGCGGCAGGACGATTACCCATCAGTAGTACTATCGAAACATAAAGTTAAACTAAAAAAATAAATGTTTTTTTTTTTTTTCAAATCCTTAAAAAAGTGTTCATAAACTCGAAAGAGCGAGAATCAATAGTAGTGCACTAGACATAAAGTAGGTAGATACCTACATGAGACGCACGTACCGCCGCGTACCTACATATCGCGCGATGCACTACTGTTGGTTCAAGTCGCTTTCGAGTTTTGTTTATCACAATTGTTAATCTGCCATTTATGGAGTCTAATATTTTTTATATATATAAATCGAATGTATTACCGATACCAACTCATTTGGCTTCGGGAAAACAACCATTAAAATTTCACACTGTATAAGTTGTAACTGTTGTACCGGGTATTTACAGTAAGACAACTTTTTATTTTCCAGATAGTTACTAAAAGACAGTATGTACTCCATATGATCCAGGGAAAATTCGAAATAAGCGAACAACTCCAAACGTGATCGAATCTGTAAAATGTCGTACGGCTTTTGCAAGACGACAAAACGCTTTTCTTTCAGTATATAATCGTATATGTAGTAGTATTATAATATGTTTATTAAACAACAAAATTAATAGAATCTTAAATTTTTATCCGCTATCACTACACGAATGTAAAATTAAAGTAAAGAACTGGCTGTTTACTCTTGATTATGAGAATGTAGAGAAAATAATAAATAATTAATCTCATTATACAAAGGAGCACATAAGAAAATAAAAATTACCTTTCTTTCATACACCTACACACATAAACTCAAACGGGAACCCACTCACACGCACACGTACATACCTCCCACACACACACACACACACAGCACGATATAACAATTTAAGTAAAAAGATATTATTTTTTTCATACATTTCATTTCCGTTATTGTATTTTATTTTATGTTTGTTTAAACTGTTTTTTGTAGCCCATACGCTTGTTTATTAATTCCTATGTTGACATTAGTATTTAAGCCAAATAAAATGGGAGAGGGCGCTGACTCCTGACATACAGGTAAACCTAATTCAGGAGTCAGAGGCTTCCAACAAGTTTCTGTGACCTATTATGTCAATAAAAAGAAAATGGACCAAGTTAACTATGGGGTTTTTAAGTAGTAGGTAAGTAACAAAAGAATAAAATTGATGAGACAGTATATAAATGTCACCGGAAAATAGCAAATTCTGTAATATTATAAAATATCTTGAGATATTGTAAACTCTCGATAAACTGAACATTTGTAATGCTTTATAATCTATAAACTCTGTAAGTCATTCCGAGAAATTGTGGAATAGCAAGTAACGAAACGTTAAGTAGGTTTAAAAAAAAAACTTGAGAAGTGTCAACGTACACCCGGATGGAACCAAGTTCCTTTCCATCAATTAATGAAGGAATTGTAATAAAATTTTAACCTCTTCAATCGCAACGTCAATAACAGCTACTTAACCCCACCCATCCAAATCGCGACCTCACTAATAGTTACTTAACACACCCATCCAAGTCGTGACCTCACTAACAGCTGCTTAACCCCACCCATCCAAACCGTGACCTAACTATTAGTTGCTTAACTCCACCGATCCTTTTCGCAACCTTGCCAACAGTTGCTTAACACAACCACCCAAATCGTGACCTCACTAACAGCTGCTTAACTCTACCCATCCTTTTCGCAACCATGCAAACAGATGCTTAACACACCCATCCAAATCGTGACCTCACTAACAGCTGCTTAACCCCGCCAGTCCAAACTGCGACCTCACTATTAGTTGCTTAACTCCACCCATCCTTTTCGCAACCTTGCCAACAGTTGCTTAACACACCCATCCAAATCGTGACACAAAGTGTCGTTGTTACAACTTTTGGTCTTAATTTTTCCGTCGAGCGCACGCGCGAACGCGCGATACGGAACTTCGTTCCAAAAAAAAACATTCCTACCTCGACGAAGGAGGCCCGGTACGCAGGTCTGCTATTTCCATCTGCAGAGTTAAAAGAAACCTAACCTATCCGTGTCGGGGTGCCCTTAGCTTTAGGATTATTCCAGGATGAGCGTAAGAGGAATGACTAGGTTAAACAAATTTTAGAGAGAAGCATGCATCAGGCAATTGGCATTTTAGCCACTTAAATAATATAATAATGATATAGGAATTACAGGTAAGAGAGAAATATAGGTGACAGGAAAGAGAGAAACTGACTATATCGCAAATCGGACGTCGAAGAACGTACGACCAAACACCGACGGACACTACCCCCACAGACTGAACACCGACAAGACTACTTCTCTCTCGCTCGATTCTTCGCTAACTTTAGGCTTAGCTTGTCACGTTTCTAATAACCTATACCTACCATGGACCAAAAAATGATAGTGGAGCCTAAAACGATAAAAAATAATCTCCTATTCTTAAACATCAAATAAGGGTGCTAATAGAATATTAGGTTTAGAATGATTGTGAAGTGATATTGCCTCTTTAATTTATTTTTTTTACTAACAATTAAATGATAAGTTACGTACTAACTATTGGACCTATGTAGGCTTTTAAATAAATAAATTATTACTAAAGGAAATTGTGAAAGTTGAGCTTTTTGATACTGTCTTTAGTAATTATGACGGTTGAAAAGTGCTGATTCTCCTTCAAAAATGAACTATCAGATTTAATGTTGTAAATTTTGCTTGATTCTTGATTGGATTCAAATTACAACTCGTTATCGCTGACAAGGCTTTGTTTCAATACGAAAAACCTTAAGTCAATATTTTTGTTTAAAAATACTTGCTTGTTAAGTAATACGATTTTTCTGATTATAACTTACTGCTTCAAATTGAGTAGGTAGAGTTTTATGGTTTCGTACAAAGTTTTGCTTGTATGAATATAATTTATTAATAAGAAAAAAAAACGTCTTTACTGTTTTCGGTCTTGAATATTAATTCTTCTTGATTTAATTTGCGGTATTCCAATCATATCCGGATAATGATTGTTGACCTTAAAATTCACAACTTAACTATTATTATTATTAACTTGACTAGTGTAATATGGCCATAATAAATAAATAAATAAATAAAAAATAAAATAGTTTTTTCTTTAACATTTCTTTACAATATTATTCAGTGGCTAGAACCACCCAGTAAGCATGTAGTAATGCTTGTATTGGGTGGTTCTGCTCCTCCCAGGGATCAATACAGTTATTTTTAGGTAGGTCTACATAGCTAAACTATTTTAAGTAATTTTTACAAACAAGAACAGAATGAATGAAAGAAAAGATACTGGTATGACTCTTGTAGGTGTGTGTGTGTATGTATGTGTATGTGTAAGTGTATGTGTGTGAGTATATATGTGTGTTGTGAATTAACTATGTTAGGTGATTTCTAGCCCTGCGATGCAGTATCTTGGGATCAGGAAGTACCACTAGAAATCATGTGTAGGTATTGTCTAGAGTTAGTTTTTAAATAATAAGTTCTCAATATCACAATATCCAAGCGGCTCGAGTTTTTGGACAATTGTTTTTTTACATTCATTGTACTGGAGGTTATAGATAGAATATTTGTTGTGAAGCTCATTATAAAGATAAGCAGAATGGGCGAGAAATTGACGCTTGGCAAAGAGAGTTCTGCAGGAAGGAGTAGTGGCGACTTTACACTTTCTTCTTCCAGTTTGAGCTTTATATACGTAAGGTAGGCTTTTATGTAGTTTAAGTATTGAGTTAATAATATAAAGTTTTCTAAGTGATAATATTTTATGAATTAGGTATAGTTCGTCAGTAGGAAATCTAAATGGCTTAAAGAACATCGTCTTCAACAAGCATCTCTGGGCTCTTTCTGCTTCAAGGAATTTAATTTTGGTGGCACCACCCCAGACCGTAATACAATAGCACATAACTGATTGGGCTAGTGCAATGTAAGTACGCTTTAGGAGGTCCTGGGAGGTGACATGTCTCAGTTTTTTAAAGACCCATATGAGTTTACGGATCCTATTACTTATAGCTTCAATTTGAGGGTGCCAGGAAAGTAGATGGTCCAAAATTACTCCATCTCATCGCACCCACATAGCATAGCATTAGTGAAGTCACAAGTATGAATCCGCAATACTGAGTTTAGGGGCGGAAGTGTACGCTTGTTTATAGCAAAGCAAATGTAATTCGTTTTGGCGATATTAAGGGTAAGAAGGGCAGATTTGAGCCAGTTTGCGACTTTATGGAGACCATCTTCTGCAGCTTTAAAAACGGAGTTCCAGGAAGTACCATTAAATACAACGGCAGTATCATCCGCATATGAGAATACTTGCCCCTTCTTGATCTCGAGATTAGTTAGGTCGTTAAGGTATATCAAAAATAATGTGGGGCCCAAGACGCTTCCCTGGGGCACGCCATACTCAATTTTAGTGTCAGAACTAGTGAAACTATCAATTTTTACACTTTGGGTACGGTCTTGTAGGTAATCAGTTAAGAGTTTTAATGGTGTACCCCTAATGCCTATATACTCCATTTTTTTCACAAGAATCGGAATAGAAACTGTGTCGAAAGCTTTCTTTAGATCTAAGAAGACTGCCAGACACTTTTCTCCACGGTCTAAATACTGAGTTACTAAGGAGGACAATCCTACGATGGCGTTTTCTGTGGATTTTGATTTTCTGAATCCGAATTGTGAACTTGATAGAATATTGAATTTTTCAAGATAAGTTATTAGGCGTGAGTTGATTAATCTTTCAATAACCTTAGCGATAACTGACAAGACTGAAATAGGTCGATAATTATTGAGATCTTTTTTATCACCACTTTTGTAGACGGGGGTAACAATAGATTTTTTAAGTAAGATAGGGAATATACCTTTTGTAAAGCAGAGGTTAGCTAGGTGGCTGATGATGGGAACAACAAGCGGTTTAACCATTTTTACGAATTTAGTCTGGATACCGTCCCAACCGGGAGCACTCTCAGATTTCAAATTTGATATTACACTGTCGACTTCCCATTGGTCAGTCTCCAGGAGAACGAAAGAAGATAGGTGGGTATTTGGAGTAGATATAAGGCCATCAGCCGACTGCGGCGATCCACTAGGTATACTATCTGCGAGACGCTTGCCGACACTGGCGAAGAAACCATTTACACAATTTACTGACTCTATTGGGGAACTACGAGTGTTGAGTAATTCACTACTTCCAATTTTTGATGTGTTTAGTTGTGTTATTTGTTTGATGGATTTCCATAGCGCTTTAGAGTTTTTAATATTAGTTTTTAGTAGGTCAGATTCATATTTTTGTTTTAATTTTTTAAGTAATCTGTTACAATAATTACGGTACCGAGTAAATGTTATTTTTAATATTACATTAAACGGATCGGACTTCAATTTTAGTTGCATTCTGTTTCTGGTTCTAATACAGCGTAATAGACCACTGGTGATCCAGGGCTTGATAATGCGTTGTTTGCTAGATAACCTCTTTACCTTAACACTCTCGTCCAGGGATGCTTTAAGTTTATTAATTAAATGTTCAATCACAAAATTTGGCCATGACTTTCCAGTTTCTTTAAATAATACCCACATTGTCCTGTGTCATTCGCAACAAGGGCTGGCGAAGTAGCAGACTTAATGAAAGAGATAATAGAATTGACAAACGTGTCCAGTAGACTGACTTGCAAGTCTCATAGGCTCGTCAATATTCAAACTTTCAAGTTCGACAGGTTTATGGATTGCTAACGTAGTTCAAAAATCCAGGATAGCTTGGTTACTGTGTGGATCGGCCGGAGGACACAGTGGAGCATGCGGTGGAGGTCTGCCCAGCTTGGGTGGAGCACCACCGTGTCCTCGTCGAGGCGATCGGCGGCGGCGACCTCTCGCGTCCGGCTCTGGTTCAAGCCATGGTCCGGAGCGAGGAGGGATGGGAAGCGGTCTCCTCCTTCTGCGAAGCAGTAATGCTAGCGAAGGAGGAGGCGGAACGCGTGCGAGAAAGGGAAACCTCTCGCTCCAGCCGCCGCAACAGAAGAAGACGCCCCGGGCGTCGGGAAACGCAGGGCGATTCCCGGCCACCGTAGGCGCAGGCCTGCGGATGGCAAGCTATGGGGGATGGCTCGCCGTCCGATAGCAACCAGGTCCGAGTCGACGGCGCGTCGTGTACCACGCGCGCTTCAAAGTGCCGTCAGCAAAGAAGACGGAGCCCCATAAGGTCAGTGCCTGCTAGGGTTGCGGAAATTGTTCGAAAGAGTCACCGCGGCCCTGAAACGCAAAGGGCACAGGAAGGACCACGGATGGGTTTTAGTCAGTAAGAGTCCCTTCGGGTCGGGTCTAGTATCGTTTGGCAGGAGTTGGGGTGTAAAATCGATTGAATCTGGAAGAGCTTGAGTCCCTGATTATAACGCTACCACTCTTATTAAAAGGTAACGCATATTTATCGAGAAATTAACAGAATAAGTTACTAACCTCAAATTGATTAAGCGAAAACGGAACGTTAAAATGGGTGTTTGCCAACCAAATCTGTCACAATAATTATAGTGTCTGTGGTTTAATTATCGTGCAAAATCGTTAAAACGGAACGTAAAAAAGACATTTCAATCATGTGTTTGTGTCAACATTCCGTTTATGTTCCGTTTCGTCCCGAGTTGCGTGTTTGTTTTGAAGTATTATTTTGGCTTTTTTCAACGACCTTGGCTTCTCCCCTGAACTTGGTAGCAAGAAATAAAAGTGATCCTTTTGAGGAATTAATCAAAGTGATAAATTTTGGATAAAATAAATAACTTTAATAAATGTGATGTGTTTATACCAAATTGTATGTATGTGCAAAAGGCAGTTTACTAACTTTACTAGTGTTACAAGGAGAATTTAGGATGCAAGAGCGACCGAAGCGAGGTCGGGACATGGGGCACCCCGATTCGGACAGGTTAGGTTAGAAGGAGTGGCGGAGTCTAGTGAGCGAGCGAAGCGAGCGAGCAGACTCCGCCACTCCTTCGTGGTTATTTTTTTTAAACCCTTGAGCCCCGCGAAGCGGGGCTCCGACACGCTTTTTAAGCCACTTTTAAGTGTTTTGAGGTTAGGTTACTTAAAGTTGATTTTCTCGGAAACGGTGCGTTGCCTTTTTAGGGGAGTGGTGCCATGGGGGAAGGGTCACCCCCCTCTCCCCTCCCCTCCCCCTCTCCCCCCCCCCCCCAAATCCTGCCAAACGATACTAAACCTTTACCTCTATTTCTGTTGATCAAAACCGGTTCAGCTATTTAGGCGTGAAAGTGTAACAAACGAACTCACTTTCGCATTTATATATGTATAAGTATTATATATGTACATATATACATTAGTTAGGATACTTGACCGAGGAAAATGTAAAACAGATAAATTAGTCATAACAACCTGCATTAATTTATGCTAATGAGGCTTATTATAACGAAGACGAAGAGAAGAATAATTATTAATAAATTGCATGATTTAATATAACATTTGTTATAAAGTAATCTCAGTTTAATTAATTCATTGAAGATATTGTTTCAATCACAAAACATAACTGCACTATGATAATATAGACGGGTTCATTTACTGCGACTGGCTCCATTACTATACGTGTGAAATTATCTTAATTAAATAAATGCTGGAAAACAAATGAACTGCGCCAATAATGTGGTAAAATTTCCTTTACCCATCTTAAATCACACACCATCAAAAAACATACACACAACACCTAAACAGTTAGTTTATCTTTGCATTGATTACTATACTATGCTGCTGGTTTTTTTATATTTTTTTCCAATTTTGTTTTCCTTAATTTAATTTTTTCCCAGAAGTCCTCGTTGTCTGTATAAGTATACTGAAACTCCGGGTATACTCGTATGTTCATGTTTTTGTCTTTTGTCAACCTAGACAGCCCTGACACCCATTCTGCAAGTTGGTATACTGGTATTCAGCTGAATCCGGCTTGTCTGGGAGCCGACTCCAATATAGTTGGGAAAAGGCAGATGATGATTATCAGTAGCAGTAACTCGATCTAATAGCAGAGTGCTGACTCCATTGCTGAGCAAGCGAGCTGTTGTTCCACGACGAGTATGATGTATAAATAAGTTCCTTACCCAAGCCATGCAGACTCCTTCAACTGGAAATAGAAGGCAGCTCCCATGGAGGCCATAGACGCACACATGATGGCTGCAGAAATCAGCAGCAGTGGTCTGCGACCAGTTCGGTCTACTAGCAGAGTGCTGACTCCATTGCTGAACAGTTGTACGACACCAATTATGATTGTTGCTGTCATGGCGTCTAATGTGCTTCCTGAAACAGATGGATACCTAAGTGTGAGGGTTTAAAAATGTTTGGACAAATTTTCAGACTAAAGTAGTGATTGAGAAATACTCAATTTTGAATTCAGAAATCGGGAGATTATCATGCAGCACTGATCTTGAAAGATTTTATTTAATTGTAATTTTATTGGAACAAGTGAAGCAGTAGATTTCATATCAAGCTTTATTAAAGCTCTTTAACTTTCGACGTTTAAAAATTCGGTAAAGGTTTAGTATCGTTTGGCAGGATTTGGGGGGGGAGAGGGGGAGGGGAAGGGTGAGGGGGGTGACCCTTCCCCCATGGCACCACTCCCGTAAAAAGGTAACGCACCGTTTCCGAGAAAATCTAATTTTAGTAACCTAACCTCAAAACACTTAAAGTGGCTTAAAAAGCGTGTCGGAGCCCCGCTTCGCGGGGCTCAAGGGTTTAAAAAAAAATAACCACGAAGGAGTGGCGGAGTCTGCTCGCTCGCTCACTAGACTCCGCCACTCCTTCTAACCTAACCTGTCCGAGTCGGGGTGCCCCATGTCCCGACCTCGCTTCGGTCGCTCTTGCATCCAAAAATCTCCTTGTAACACTAGTAAACTGTCTTTTGCACATACATACAATTTGGTATAAACACATCACATAAAATAAATATTTTTTTTTTATCCAAAATTTATCACTTTGATTAATTCCTCAAAAGGATCACTTTTATTTCTTTCTACCAAGTTTGAAAAAAGTCACAATAATACTTCAAAACAAACAGAGAACATTCACGCAACTTGGGAAGAAACAGAACATAAACGGAATGTTGACATAGACACATGATTGAAATGTCTTTTTTTACGTTCCGTTTTACCGATTTTGCACGATATTTACACCACAGACACTATATTGTGACAGATCTGGTTGTCAAACACCCATTTTAACATTCCGTTTTCCACTTATTCAATTTGAGGTTAGTAACTTATTTTGTTAATTTCTCGATAAATATGCGTTACCTTTTAATAAGAGTGGTAGCGTTATAATCAGGGACTCCAGCTCTTCCAGATTCAATCGATTTTACATCCCAACTCCTGCCAAACGATACTAGACCCGACCCAAAATTCGATATCGAGATTAAGCCAAGTACGCTGTATCTATCAAAAAACATTAGTTTACTTAAGTTGAGCTAAGGTTACCGGTAAGAGACTTTTCAAAATAAATATTTGAAAAGTCATCATAAACTCACCAGCATTCCTAAAGATCTCAACAGTGAAGAATATGACGGCGTCAATGCCGCTGAACTGCTGGAACAACAGCAAGGCAAACCCGATGATCATGGGCTTGAGGACCACGGGAGAGAACATCACCTTGCGAGTGAATAGGCTTGGAGGACCAGCGGGGGCTTCGGCTTTCCTGAGGACAATAGGAGTGAAAAATGACACATTCAACATTTGGAAATACCATCTGTGGACATAATAATGAAACACAAAAGCATGGTGAACCAAGGTATCGGAATAGGAAATTTAAAATAAAAATTTTAAATGTATTTTTTCTACTACAGCATGCCATAGGCATTCTCTACCAGTCAACCTTTGGTTGATGTAAAGAATAGAGGCAGGTGCAATATGGAGCATTAACAACGATTTTAATGCTTTAATTTGTCCGAAAGTTTCAAGAAAAATCTAAAATCATTCAGAGATCATGACAGCAAGAATAGTAGCTGGTCAACTAATCTATACTTATATTATAAAGAGGAAAGATTTGTATTTTTGTATGAAACGAATAAACTCAAAAATTACTGGACCGATTTCAAAAATTCACCATTAGATAGCTACATTCACCCTGAGTAACATAGGCTATATTCTATCCCCGTATTCCCACGGGATCGGGAACTACGCGAGTGAAACCGCGGGGCACTGCTAGTCAGAGAATAAATAGGTCCATGGTGACTCCAGTTGTATCATTGTCTATCTAATAGTCTGTCATTGGCTTAACTAAATAAACATGTTTTCATTCTTTCTTTCAACTCGTTACTGATAAAAACTATTATTGTAATAACTAAGTGTGACCTACTATACATATAATAAAGCGTAATTTGTTATCATAATAAGGTTATGCACGGATGATTCCCTCTTGCCACATAATTATAACATGAATAATTATTTTTATAATTATCACTGCATGTAAAGATCCTTTAGAAATAATATATATTTATTATTTTAAAATGTTTAACAAACACGATAAATCTTAACATTACTGGTTTTGTACCCTCTGATGACAATAGGGATGTTTCCTGAGTTAAAAAAATATGATTCTAATTAGTCCGTCAATAAGATTATCGAAAACTATTGGGCTTTATCAATAAAAATTGACGAAGATTAAAAGCAACAAAGATCAAGACGGCGCTTGAGACGTCACGTCGTGGTAAAAATTGTAGCACGTAGTGACGTCACACGAGTTTTCAACGCACTCTATCGTCTTTGTTTTTTCGATTACGCGAAAAAAGAAAAAAAAATGTGTCCAATGTTTTTTGGAAATCTATCTGACGCACTAACTCTTCGTACAGGCATACGAGGAAATAAAAGTCCCTAAAAATATTTAGTTGGGCGGATGGCACATATTTTGGGTGATTATCCATCATCCAAAATAAATATTCACAGCACATCGAATTATATTGACGTTCAGCCAGCCAGAATAATCGAAGTTAAGAAGAAATATTTAATTTTTTTGATTTGGTGTGAATCAACCAGTGAGCATCACTGAGCAGTGGTGGCCGAGTGGTAACGGCCCGGACTTACGAATTGAAGGTTGCGGGTTCAAACCCAGCCAGGCGCATTACTGTATAATAATAATAATTTCATCAGCTCCCAAAACGGTAAAGGAAAACATCGTGAGGAAACCGACATGTCCTAGAACCAAAAATTCGAAGACATGTAACATTCACCAACCCGCACTGGGCCCGCGTGGTGGATTACGGCTATATTGTCTTTGATTACGGCCCATTCCCTCTCCTAGAGAGGAGGCTTGTGTCCCAGCAGTGGGAACATTAAAAGGCTGATTATGTTTATGCTTATGCAACCCGAAATACCTCTAGAAGATTTTTCTTTAAGATTTTCTATATCCCTACTATCGATACCAATAGGTAAACCTACCTACTTATTAGAGGCCAATTAAGTAATCTCATACACGTCCTAATGATTTGCGTGTTAAACAGACATAACACGCCAATACAATTATTTGGGAAGTTGTCACATCATCCCCATCGTCAGTTACAGTAAATAGTGCAATCGGCCTGAGACAATGTCGAGCAACGTGACCGGTAGCAATAACTTTGTACTATGGTTACTGCCCTGTGGCCGTATTACGAAGTGCCAATGCCATCATGATTCGTGTGAGGGATAGAGATAGTGCTATTCGTCTTGTGTAACTCCGTCTCTCTCTGACACAGAATTCATGATGGATTTAAGACGTCATAATAGGTGGCCTGTTGACCTCAAGCAAGGTGATGCTATAACAAATGGATCTAATGGTTGTTCAGTTTAAGATGTCTTTTACTGAAAATATTGAGGATCTGATTGAGATATCTTTTCTTTGTTAGTCTACCTTTGTGACCCACTGCTGGGCATAGGCCACATCTTTCTAGAATGCTCTCTGGCTGAAGTTTTTAAGGCAGACATGATGAGATCGACACTCCACCTTCGCCGCGGTTGATGTCGCCGCCGACGTCCTTCCTCAGACGTACAGTGAGTGACGATCTACCCACCTCTCCGGTAACATTCGTGCGATATGGCCTACTTATTATATTAATCGAGAAAATCACTCAACGAGAGTAACGTAGACGGAATAACGGCTAAGGTACAATAGCCAAAAGAGGCAATCATATACCTAATCACTTTACTCTGCTATCAAAATAGAAACCAGTAAGAGAGATAGGACTACTGACTAGTCACCTTAAAAGTAATAAATACATAATCTAATCAGTATGGATTATTAAAGAACTTGTTTAACGTTTAGTTGACACTTAGTTCAGACAGAGGATAAGTCACTTTCAGTCGATAGCGATGCGGACGAATTTTTTTATGCCATATTCTAGTTAGGACAATTTTCTTTATTTTCATTTTAAGTGTATATAGTTAAATTTTAAGTTTATTTATTGTAGCAATAAATATATTACACTAGCTTTCGCCTGCAGCTCCGCCCGCGTGAATGTCGAAAATTATCCCAAGGGAACATACTCTCGGGATAAAAACTATCCTATGTGTTATTTCAGACTATAATTTCATCAAGATCCATCCAGTACTTTTTACTTGAAAGAGTAACAAACATCCGTCCATACTTACAAACTTTCGCGTTTATTTAGTAGGATATCAGTATGGTAAATCAATAAACAGAACGGGAAAACAGCCGTTATTAAATAATTATCCACATCACTGCACCATAAAACATGATGAGGTAAAAGGAAATCGATATGCTATGTACACAACAGTAAACTATCAAGGAAATATGTCTTTACTGACAACAGGATAACCAAAACGCGCTGCATACGCTACAGGGTACGGATACAAAATGCAGGCTTTATTTCGTAGACTAAAAGTAAGCAATTAACAAAGGAACTTCCGACGCGACGACGAAACTATTCAGCAATCTGTGGGTTTACTTCGTTAGCCCAACAATAAGTCACCTTTGTAGCTGTAAAACTTTGGATGCATCAATCAGATTCAGGATTATGTGGTAGCATATACCCTGGCGGTCGATTTATTAACATCTCACCGTGTAAACTAGGTGAATTATGCTTGAACTGAACTGGATCAAAGTGGAATGACAGCTTACTGCATGTTACTGCACCTAATATTACACAGTAGATTTTTACGGATTAGCACTAATACAGTAGCACATTGAGTATTGAGCTAGATTACTGGTTTAACATTTAGTATAGAAGATTTTTGTATGGAAGAGTAACCTAGTAATTTGAACATCCACAATGCTACTGTGAGACTAGATAAGACCGCAAACGATGCTTCATTTCTTTTTTTGCTCTTGGGGCACTATCAAATACCTTTGCGACGCCAACGCTAACGCTGTCACGGATAAATTCTTGTCTAAGGTAGTATAAATATATTCAAAGGGTCACCGAAACACAAAAGAGCAAGAAGCATACTCGTATGAAGAATGATACTCAAGTAGCCGCATTCGGGTCACACGGGGCAGTCGGTACCGCTCCTGGAAGACCTGCATTTTGCTGTATCACGTGCAATATGCGAAAACGACTGAGCAATATAAAATATTATGAATACCGGAGCACGCCACACGCACGCAACATAGCCTGGTTTCTAAGCCGGGAAGTCACTTATCAAGCCCCACACTACATTTAACTAGACTCTAGCGAAGCCAGAAGGAAAGTACTCACTCTTGATTATCTTCCTTTACTGTAGCAGTAGCCCGGGCAGACAAGTGCAGCCACTTGATAGACTCCGAAGCGTCCAGACCTTTTGTCTGTAGCCACACAGGAGACTCAGGCAGAGGCAGGAGTACCACGAATAATGCCACTGGAAAATAATAAATTATGAATTTAGTTTTTAGTTTATTTCAATTAATTTTTATAGTGTTACAACATATTTGTAGGCTATATTTTTACAATACAATACAAGGCAAAAGCTTGTAAGTATTTCGCAATCCCTTCAATTAATAAGTATTTATACTAGCCTCTAGAATTGATAACTTTATGCCGATAAAGAAATACTTTCGTAAAATTGCTACCTAATATTCGTAACTATGTAATAACTGCGGTAAAACCAAATCAACTATCGAAAAGGGTGGTTTGAAAACTTTACAAGACGGATTGGAACGGCAACTCTCGGTGACAGCATAAATTAAGAAACTATGCAATGAAGTAGGTAACGCTTAAATTTGAGTCTGCCGTTTACATCAATTAGTTTATCGACATCGTTCAATATCTGAGGCAGATTTAATAGTATCCAAATAAAGCTTGGTTCACATTACTGTGTCGGGGTGTGTCGTGATGCTGTACCAATCCGTTTAACCTACGTCATATTATTTAGAGTTTTGTGTATACTACCGTGTTATTGCAAACACCGTAAGTTTGTATCTAATAAATCTTGTTGTGACAAAGTCAAAGTCAAACAGCGCCAAAGGGAGACACGACACGACACAGCATAGTAATGCGGTCCGATCTTAGAGCAATAATAATAAAGAATGAGACTTGTATTAGCCTGTTTAGTATGTTTACCACAAAACACAGCAGACAAGAAGGCGAGGTATCTCCAGTACAGCCAACTGCCGGCCACGTACGATATGAGGATCCCGAGGGACATGGAGAGGGTCGGCAGTGAGCCCAGTCGGCCGCGGATCTCAGGGTCGCAGCATTCACTCACCTACAAATGAGGATAATCATTATATTATTTTGTTTTTTATTAATAGCAGTCGCCAGAAGAATCGCTCGTCTGAGCGCGGAACGTACCTGCTAAGAAAATAAAAACATTTTTATCTAGGTAGCAGGGACGTTCCGTAAGTACCTACGTAAGTTCTAATAAAAACAAAACGTAGAGCTTCCGTGAATTGATCATCTAACTTAGGGATTTGATCAAATCAACACAGCAATCTGCAATATGCCAGACTCAGCCTTTCGGACATATGAATCGTTGATCTAAGCCTAGTCTGGAAAGCCTCATAACCGGGCTGGTTCCAAGGAAAACGCTCTTAAGGTAGAACAATGCCAAGATCGTCAGACGCAATTAAGAAGGCTGTTGAAGCATACACCGAGCTATGCACACTGCAGAAAACCGGATCACTTGGAGATGCGCCGCACGTGAACGACATCACCTCTCCATCGACCTCAGGAATAAAGGAACGAAAAAGAAGAAACAGTTACCAATTTACTTGTAGTTATTAAGGAAAAGTAGGTTATGTTCGAGCTTCTGTTGGCCTAGTAAAAATGACATCACGAAAAATGACAGGAACAGCGTGCGTGAAAGGGCATATCAATCATACATGTAATAAGTAATATGAAAAAACAAATCCGTGAATCGTTTCACAGGCCAATTAATTAGTCGTATGTGATAAAAACACGTTAGTGTGAATAAAATGTATGAATAGGTATGTTCACAAAAAAAACCGAAAAGCGAATGGTCGAATCTCTATTTATAATTAACTTCAGTGATTTCATGAAAAAAATCTATCATTGTAAAGCAATTAAACAAACTAAACATGTCAGGTTACATTAAAGAACACGCTTCTGCACGCGACTTCGTGCGCGCATAACCCGTTTTAACACGTTCCCGTACAGCCTTCCTCATGAATATGGCTGTCATATATGTACAAACAAATTATTTCAGATTCGTCTGGTAGTTTCAGAGATTAGCGCGTTCAAACAAACAAACTCTTCAGCTTTATTATATTAGTATAGAAGTATAGGTTGCTCCAAGTTACAAAACTAAGAGGAATAAAAATCTGTTTGCAGTCATCCGACTAATGAAAGTCTGAATGTTTCTTTATTTTTCACGGCTCAACGGCTGAACGAATTTAGTAGAAACTCAACACCCGGGTTGATCTTTTCCTGGATGAGGATAAGGAATAATATATTTTTTACTACTGATGGGCACGTGTTGGACCACTACCTCACCATCAGATAAGCGATGATGTGGTCGAAGATGAAGCATGCTTACCTAGAAGTAACCTACGAGTATTCACTCTTGACTTAAGACTCCAAGGTTATAGTTGTCAGGAAACAGACTCAGGCAGGGAATTCCACACCTTAGCTGTACGCATAGTAAAGGTATTCCCAAAATGCTTTATGCGTGTGGTCCTATGATGAAACGGGCTTGGCAGAATTAAACTATGCAATTCCGTCGCGCACTCCCCAATATGCACTCTCTCGATAAATGATTTTCGTCTTTCATGCTAATAAAGACTAGCCTTTCCAAACCGACCTAAGCTGACTACCAGTATTTTACGTGAAGTGGCTGTCTATGAGACCTCCACAACCCATTAACTGGTAAACACGATACTACTTGGCAAGACTGGTGTCCGATTTTCTGGCTTCTGACAATCCGAAACGACTGCCAAAGATCTCCAAATGTCAGTCGAGACCAACGGCTTAGCGTGCTTTATGTATATATATATATATACATATACTATATATATTATATTTGCTTGCGGCTGCACGAGCTCCTCTGGTAAAGAATAGTTGTGGAATATAATGAAACATGACTAATTACATGAAATCAGGACCTAAAATCTGCTATTACAATAGTGCCAAAATTGTCTATCATTGATTTCATAACTTTTGATTTTGACAATTTTGGTAATCTTTTAATATAAAAGCGTCATTATGTTTTTCCAATGGTCAACTACTGACACTCCCTTGAAAGAAATAGCATAGAATAGTAATCTCGTACATAATGACAAATGAATGACAAACGTATGTGGTAGTCTGGTAAAATTTTGACAGTTCCTTTTATCAGTGACCTACCGTTAGAACGTCAGTGTGCAGTCAATGCTTTAATAGCTCGTTTGTCAAAAAGTATTACGAGACCATTGACCGACCAATGATCGACCATTATGGATTTAACAGATTACGAACGTTTAGCAAAATGACAATGGGATCGTGTTGGAATGACAAATTGATAAAAATAGCAGACTTGGGGCCCAGATAAAAACCAAAAGTTCCATAAACTCTATTCACATAAAGTCATTTGATATGTAATAAAGACTGTGACGAGAGTAACGACCGTAAAAATGCATACCTAATGCATGTAGTAGTATTAAAACCAATACCGAGAAAATGCAAAATGTAAATGGCCACCTATACAAGATGTTGTTTATTATTTGTATCAAAACAAAGGATAAGCCTGTTAAGTCCATTCTTTGGTCACCTTATTTATACCCTACAACAATAATCCAAACACTAGTTAAGGTCAGATGAACACGGAGAACAGTCAGAATATTATGATCTGGGATTAAAGACGTATTATATTTGTGCAATTATATCATGTGTGTTTAATTTCGTGATCCGATGAGAATGATCAACAGTTTCTTGTTCGGTATATGTGATGGACGGGTGAATTTGCGTCTTTCCTGATCATTAGTATAATTAGATCTAAGTTCTTTACTGATGACGCGAAAGTATGTATGTTGATGTTTTTCAAAGTGGGAATTCATAGTTATGAGTCATTTGAATTTTGGGTGGCTAAAAATTTTTGAATGAAGATACCTAGATCCTTCGAAAGCAAAACCATAGATTTTTATTCAGTAAATTCATAATCATGCTTGTGTAGCAGTTATAACGATAACCCTCGGTTCATAGTAACTGAATATTTATATTTTTATGCAACATTTGCATGGATTTGCCTTGCAAAATGCAGTATCTGTCGACTACATACTTATATATTTATAGAATAATTTACTTACAATCTTCCTTTTTATCTTGATTTATTTTATTGATATCAAACAAACGAATAGCTTGTATGTATATCGATACAATTTTTTCCTGTGTGTCCAATGTAATGGTTTATTCTACTGGGAAACGTAAATTTATTTGGCATAAACGCCAAAAAACATTGAGTGATATATTTTCTATCAACGAAATAATGATCGTAGTCGAATCAGTATTAAGAGATAAGCTCCTAGAAACAAACAATTAAACACTTATAAGTGCTCGCGCGCACAAATCAGAGTTACCTTTTCAACTCCTAGTTAGTTGCTAACACGTCCCGATACCGGCGGGCTACTTTTTTTTTGGTTTAGATGAAAACTTACGTAGACTTGCGCCGTGGCCAAAACGAAACCAACTCCGACTCCCGTGATCATCCTGCCCACAAGAAGCAACGGGTAATATTTGGCAAAGCCCAGGATCAGCCAGGAAGCCACCCAGATGGGTGACGTCAGCTGTAGCGTGCGCTTGCGACCCAAACGTTGCATCAGGGCACCGGATAACATGCTGCCTAGGAAGGCGCCCAGTGGAGGGATGGCACCTGAGAAAGAAGAATAAGCGATAATCTTACTACTATCTTACTATTATAAATGCTAAAGAGTTTGGATGGATGTTAGTTACTCAATCACGCCCGAACAGCTTAACGGACTTGGATGAAATTTGGCACAAATAAAGATTATAGTCAGTGAATAGCCATAGTCTTTTTATCCCAGGAGTATGTCAGCTTGAGATAATTTACGATATTCACGGTGGATGCCGCAGTCACAAGCTAGCTTTAAACAAGCAAGGTATGATTTTTTTTTAATTAATGTAAAAAAGTAAATCTAACTTCAAAACTGTAATTAATTTAATTAATAACTACAAAGGGAGACATAAGTTTTATATTTTAAAAAATCCTCAGTGAATATGTAACCTATTTTTTTTTTATTTGAGGTCTGTGCATTCATATTTGAAACAATCGTTGTCACTTGGTAGTCGTATATCGTATATCGGTATACCTCACCTACCGCAGATAGACAAACACACAAACATACATATGTACATACACTTATGAGTACAGTTCAGTTTAAAATCAATAATAAGCTTTTATTTTTTTGTTTTGTGTTGTGCGAGTCCTAAATAAATATTTTTTCTTTCTATGAAATTTAGTTCACAGGTTTAGAAGCTGGTATAGACTAACATATACAAAAACTGTGCAATTGTGACAATATACTATTTGTGACTACATACAGATGGGTCGAATTAATAAACTCCTTTTTTGAAGGCGGTGAAAAATGGGGGACCGTTCTAAACCTAACAATTTAATTACAAATAGTATATTACCTAACTAAGCAGCGTGGTCCCCCAACGCGACGTATTTTTTTTAGAATTATTAATAAGTACCTACATACTTAAGTACCTACTTTAAGATTAAGTTTTTTTATTATTTTTTATTTTTTAAAGGGAACTTGCGGTTTAAATTTTTAATTAAATTTTATTTTATACTTTTTATAGATACTTATGATAGACATACTTATAAGAACACTCTCGATTAAGTCATCATCAGTATTCTCTTTGAGTGCGCTTTCATTTGAGACCCCACTCGAGTATATTTGCAGACATTCAGTTATTCTTCCCCGCTTTCACCCCCCACAACTTTTAAACGGCTCAACTGATTTTCATCCAACAACATGTCTAAGAACCCGTAACTCACCTTTCATACAAAAATATCTAAATTGAAATGGCTTCATCCGTTTGCGAGCTATGGACCCACAGACAGACAGACAAACAGATAAACAAACAGACAAACAGACAGATAGACACGTCAAACTTATAACACTTTCTTTTTACGTCGGGGATTAAAAAAGGAACATCAGTAAATTGTGACCATGCCCACTATAGTAACTTGTCAGGTATAAGTGCCTTTCATTCGCTAAAAATAATCTCAATAGGTAGGTTACTGCCATTGAACTGCTAAAAGCATTCTTCGCATTGTTAATCAATTCTGACGACCAAATGAAATCAATATATTTGCGATCACACATTTTTGTTACGCTGATTTGCCGTTAAAGCTAATTTCATCACAGTTATTCGCAGCTTACCTACAAAGTAATCAATGACCTAATTATATGATAAATAAATTTGAGCCAGGCTTATTCTGCTTCTACTTAGAGCCTTATACAGGTAAAAATTAGTTTTAGCGTCTAAACTACCTAAAACCAGTAATAATCCACCTGTCTAGTAGTCCGTTTGTTGTTGTACCTTGTTACAGATAATGCATAAAACCTTAACGAAACAGCAAAAGATGCGATGTTCTCTGATATGTATATAAAAAATATAGGAAGATCCTAAAGCGACCGTTGTCCATTAAAGAAAAACAAGAGTGAACGGGCATCTTCTGGGTATGCTCATCCTACCGAAGACTTTATCCATCGCTTTCCATAAGGCGAGATCGAGTTCACGAGCGGACCCTTTGTCAAATCAAAAGCAAATTACTGAGCCATAAACGGTCAGAATAAGAGGAGGAAATATTATTCACACAACAACAATGCAAAAATAGTCGCTAGATTATGATTGTGTCTAAAATTAAGGTGTAGGTACACCCACGAATTGTCGGCGTGCTCTGCTTTACAACTGGACCCCTACGCAGTGTTTAACTTCCGTCTCTAATAGGACCAACCATCTTCATGATCCTGACAAAAAAATGTATTTTGGTCTAATAGCATGGGCCCTTATAGATTTTCTCTACAGCTTTTTTATTTACCAAACATTACTTCTAATACTTCTGTATTCCGGAAAGGTTTTCCAAATTTTGTAATCAGCCTCCAGGCTGGCAAAAAAATTGTTGCTGAAAATAACTTTAAAACTATTCCTGAACTAGAAGTCGAAAGCAGCATATCAGACTAACCATAAAGTTTGGTGAAATTAGTTAAAACGCATCCTTTTTTGTTCTTACCTAGCCATGACTTCTGTTCACTGCTTTGTATGATCTCCGGATCTATGGCCTCGATGGACGGGATCGCAGAGGCGGAGTAGCCCCTCACCAGGCCGATGATTAAAAATGACAGCGATGCGCCAAACGTCAGCCATAACTGTAACAAGGATAAATGTCTTGAGTCTTGACTGATTTAAACCTAGGTCATTCGGTGTTCCTGAATTTTTACATCTGGATGTTTCTGCTACAAACCAATCAACCAAATCTGAACCTAGCGTTTTACCTATTTTTGGTATTATCACAATAAACGAAAAAAAGTTTTAGCAAACTTTTATTTTCGTTTTTATATTCGAACGTACGAAATATTTTTGAATACACATACATGTATACGAAATATTTGCCATATTTTTGTGAGTGCGGCGTGTTCCCCTACAGCTATGCCGGATGTGGAGTACGGACAGGTAACATCCAATATGCGACAAACAATTTTTGTTTGCTGGTTCTGGTCTAAACAAAACTAAGAACTTATAAAAAATCTTTTATTCCATAGAATATTCCTGAGTCTATTTTTTTTTGTATGGGTTTTGTATGTGTATAATAAATGTGTATATTAAATAATCAATGCTACAGTAAATAAACTTTAAATCTAACTATATACACTTAAAATAAACTATGTACCCAAAAGACTGGCGGCATTGCCACTTGCATGACAATGCTTCTCCTTTGTCCGAAGTAAAAGCCAGCCCTTGGGTCACGCGAAGTGCCAACTAAACGTTTAGCAAGTTCTTTAACGCATGAACACTCGGGTCACACCCCACGGTCCAAGAATTTCAACCCCAAAAGGCTCGAACATGTAATGGCTGACAAAGTTATTATATTTCTACCGTATAAGTTCTACGCAGCCGCAGCGGTAGCACCAATACAGCACGACGAGCTAGGAAGATGGGATGGCGCAAGAGTATCGACACAAGTACCTGATTAAATAAACTGAAAAATCTTTTGGAATGTCTTGTAAAATTCTTACTTGAACCTGACACTGACTTTCGCAGGTCTGCTGGAAGAAATTTCTTTTGAAATAAGCAGTTCCTTTGTACCAATACTGTAATGTTACCTCTTACTTTTTTCTATGTGTACCTACATAAATATTAAGATAAATAAACTGCTCGCACTTAATTCTATGACCCTTGACTCGTTTATAGATTTTAAACATTTTTGGCTGGGGTAGCCGAAGCCACAGAACAGATAAAAGAGGACCTCTTTTATCTGTTCTGTGGCTGAAGCGACCAAAGAAATCAACCAAACTATTAGGTAAGTTTGGTTTCTGAGCGTAGGGCAACATCTCACATTCACTTGACAACAAGTTCAGTCCCACGGCCTTGGCTTTCAATAGCTTCAGAGGGGGTTTTCCCGGAGTCTAGTGATAAAATAACTAT
This sequence comes from Hecatera dysodea, assembly GCA_905332915.2. NCBI lineage: Eukaryota > Metazoa > Arthropoda > Insecta > Lepidoptera > Noctuidae > Hecatera > Hecatera dysodea. The sequence goes on from HG995294.1 coordinate 15,827,261, forward strand.
CACGATTAACCACATTACTTATAAATTATTTGTCTTTAGCACTTGAAATGATTAAGGATTTAGATTGTGGTATTGAAAAGGCATTTCAATCGCTAAAGATGTAAGGAACCGTTCCCTAGGTCGCTAGCACGCCAACCGGAGTGACGTGTCACAAGTATTTTACCCAAGTCTAACCAACTGTAATCGACAGTACTAGGTACTATCATGTAGATGCTCAGTAACAATCCTGACAATTAAACTATACCTATTACTCGTACCATGGAGACTGACGACTCGAATTGTAAACCTTTGGGATGGCTGAGAAACGCAGAGCCAAGGGGCTTTAGCATTGAAAAACTGGTGAATGCCAAGCTTAACGCTTGGCTCATCGCTGTAAGGCCTTGCTTATTAGTCTTTTACAGATTGTACTTCGGTGCGTGTTCCCATGAACTCCATGACCTCATCCCACCAGCCCCTTTCTACCATAGGACATCTAGACGGACTGTAATTTATCATCCATACCTTTATGCTATTCCACCAATTCACACTGACCGTTTCCAAATGTCTTTTATAATTCACACAGCAGAGGAATGTCAAAGCATTCAAACCCTAATATCTTCAAAGTTGAAAGAGAGTGAACAGGCTTCTTTTAGGTTAGCTCTTTACATCGTCGACCTTGTCTCTGTCACCTCTGACCTCGAATAGAGTCAAGATCAAACCCATCTCATAAAGAAAAAACTAATCGGTTTATCCGCTCTACTGTAAAATTTGTCAAAATGACTTGAGCGGTATTATTAACAAAGAAACGATAGGTAAAATATAATTTTCCATGAAAATATGGTCTAACGTTTCCGGAATTACAAGACAAGCTGTTCCAAAAACAAATACGGCAACTCTCAGAACCATCATAAAGACAAAGAAAGATAACAAAAATAATTATAATCCGCTGCTTATTGTGTTACGTTTCAGAGAGCATCCGCAGTCTGTGAATCGCGCGACAGTCTCCAGTCAAAATAATGACCGGCAAATTACATAACTTGTTTAATAAATTGATCCATTTGCCATTCATGTCGCTATTTTAGTATTATATACAATTGGGTGCATCTGCCCGTGGCGTGACCGGCGGAAGAGGGCTATCACGCCACGTGATTACGTTTAAAACGATTCACGTGTACAACAGCTGTATCATTCGCGTGACAAACCTATCACGCTGAGATTTTTTAAAATCAGCACAGGGACTTTATATATTATATTATATATAATAATAATATTATATACAATTAAAAAACCACTGACTGATTGATTGACTGACTGATTGACATAATTGTTCTCCCACTTCCCGTGCTAGGAGGGAAAAACTTTTTATGGGGTTGTATAGAAGGTGTCGGGGTGAGTATGGGAAAAATCTGAAACTACCCCTTTTCAACCCCCTTCTTTCAACCCCTTTGCTTATCTCAAAAACCTGACGTCGAAGAGAAAAATTGTTTTCGGGGTTGTATAGAGGGTGTCTGGGTGAGTATAAAACGAAAAAAAAATTACCCCCTTTTCAACCCCCTTCTTTCAACCCCTTTGCGTATCTCAGAAATCTGATATTTTAGAGAAAAATGGTTTTCGGGGTTGTATAGAGGGTATTTGGGTGAGTATATGGCCAATAAAAAATTCAACCCTATTCAACCCTTTTCAACCCCCTACTTTCAACCCCTTTGCGTATCTCAGAAACTTGACATTGTAGAGAAAAATGGTCTTCGGGGTTGTATAGAGGGTGTCTGGATGAAAATATGGCCAAAAAAAATTCAACCCTTTTCAACCCCCTTCTTTCAACCCCTTTGCGTATCTCAGAAATCTGTCATTTTAGAGAAAAATGGTTTTCGGGGTTGTATAGAGGGTGTTTGGATGAGTATATGGCCAATAAAAAATTCAACCCTTTTCAACCCCCTACTTTCAACCCCTTTGCGTATCTCAGAAACTTGACATTGTAGAGAAAAATGGTCTTCGGGGTTGTATAGAGGGTGTCTGGATGAAAATATGGCCAAAAAAAATTCAACCCTTTTCAACCCCCTTCTTTCAACCCCTTTGCGTAACTCAGAAATCTGACATTGTAGAGATAATAATTGTTACTAAAAATACTAAAATGACACCGCGGGTTGCTTGCAACTCGCGCCCCCAAGCGAAATACTAGTTATATTATATATAATTAAAAAACCACTCACTGATCTAGTGATTGACATAATTGTTCTCCCACTTGCCGTGCTAGGAGGGGAAAACTTTTTATGGGGTTGTATAGAAGGTGTCGGGGTGAGTATGGGAAAAATCTGAAACTACCCCTTTTCAACCCCCTTCTTTCAACCCCATTGCTTATCTCGGAAACCTGACGTCGAAAAGAAAAATGGTTTTCGGGGTTGTATAGAGGGTGTTTGAATGAGTATAAAACGAAAAAAAAAATTACCCCTTTTCAACCCCTTTTTACAACCCCTTTGCGTATCTCAGAAATCTGACATTTTAGAGAAAAATGGTTTTCGGGGTTGTATAGAGGGTATCTGGGTGAGTATATGGCCAATAAAAAAATCAACCCTATTCAACCCTTTTCAACCCCCTTGTTTCAACCCCTTTGCGTATCTCAGAAACCTGACATTCTAGAGAAAAATGGTTTTCGGGGTTGTATAGAGGGTGTCTGGATGAGTATATAGCCAGTAAAAAATTCAACCCTATTCAACCCTTTTCAACCCCCTTGTTTCAACCCCTTGGCATATCTCAGAAACCTGACATTGTAGAGAAAAATGGTTTTCGGGGTTGTATAGAGGGTGTTTGGATGAGTATAAAACGAAAAAAAAAACTACCCCTTTTCAACCCCCTACTTTCAACCCCTTTGCGTATCTCAGAAACCTGACATTGTAGAGAAAAATGGTTTTCGGGGTTGTATAGAGGGTGTTTTGATGAGTATATGACGAATAAAAAATTCAACCCTTTTCAACCCCCTTCTTTCAACCCCTTTGCGTATCTCAGAAATCTGACATAGTAGAGAAAAATAGTTTTCGAGGTTGTATAAAGGGTATTTAGATGAGTATATGGCCAATAAAAATTCAACACTTTTCAACCCCCTACTTTCAACCCCTTTGTTGTTAGTCAAAAAATACTAAAAAGACACCGCGAGTTGCTCGCAACTCGCGCCCCCAAGCGGAATACTAGTAATATATATAAAGTCCCTGTGCTGATTTTTGTACCCATATCGTACAGATCAAATGCATATTTAAATTGTTTGGAACTGCATAAAAACTATGGAAATCGAAAATAATATTTGTTTGGTTATTTTATTTTTTTAATATGTTTTCAAACTTTCTATTTGACCTCAAAATGAGTCAAATGGAATCAAAGTTAATTTGACTGACAGACGACTTAGGCCATCTTACAAACGTCGCGCGTTATGTATTGCACTGTCCTAATTTTTAGTGTACACGCAAGTTTTTAAATTCGAAAGAAAAAAATCATCCATTTTGAAAGTACCTACAAAACTACAGTTGCATCCAATTTCAGAAAACTTTGCCAACTTTAAAAATGTACATGACTTTTTACGTAGATTTCACCGTTTAGAAGTCATAAGAAAAATGACCGAAAATTTTGAAGTTTTCCACACATTTTCCACACCACGCAGTTAACACAGTTCTTTCGAAGTTGAAAATTTGTGTGTACAGTATTAATTGTAACCTAACGTTTTTAATCTGAGTACGCTGGTTGGCCTAACTTTCAATATTGCCACGTGGTCATTACTTGTTTGAAATTTTCTTTAGTCTAAAATCGATTGTTGACTTTGCTAATTGACCTTTTGTTTGTTAATAAAATGTGGTTCAAGCTAAAATATTTTGTTAAATAATGAATTTTCACATAAAATGTGGTAGAAGCTAAAATATTTAGCTAAATAAAGAATTTTCAAGACCGGTACTTGGTGTTATAACATGGTGTATAATTTCTCCACACAAAATCGAAAAGCTTGAGACAAATAGAGCTTGTTATGCGAACTGATGTTTTCATTCAGATGAGGGGTAAAAACATTTTCTATCATAGAAAGAATAGAAAATTCATAATGCTAACAGCGCAATATTCATCATCCTCAATAGCACTGCAATAGGGATGTTGTCTGAATAAAAAATATATGATTATGTTTAGTCCGTCAGTTAGATTATAGAAAAATATTGGACACCTATTTTTTCCTTTATCAAATCTATAAAAACTGACCAAGATAAAAAGCATCAAAGATCAGGAGTGGGAGAGTGTGACGTCACGGCCCGGTAAAAATTGTAGCGAGTAGTGACGTCACACGAGTTTTTTACGCACTGTATCGTCTTCATTTTTTTATTTATGTGAAAAAAGAAAAAATACGTGTCCAATATTTTTTGGAAATCTATCAGACGGACTAATCAGATTTTTTAGTCAACTACCCTATTACGTAATGCATTTCGTGGTTCACGTGACTCCGCCGTGACCGAACGTTTTGTCAGCAATGAAACTCTTGGTTTCTATTGCAATCGTGTTGGTTGGTCCTTGGCATCTCGGAATACAGAGATATGTATTGAATAATGACTTGGGTACTACTTAATACTACGTAAAGCTCTGCGACGGCCGTGGCATGCGAGAGCAGCAACTCAAACACGTAGCAACGGCATGGCAGGTCAATGAGTTCCACTACAGACTGCACAGTTGTATTTATTTACTTACGGCCGAACCCAATAACCTATCTATCACATACTGGAGATAGAAAAACAAATGAAACAACAGAAAACCTATTTAATTTTTCTGTTGTTTCATTTGTTTTGCTATCTCCAGTATGTGATAGATGGGTTATTGGGTTCAGTCTTTAAAGGTTAACTGACATCTTCTGTACACAGCATTTATTATAAATAGGTAACAAATGTATCAGACCTACACAGTCGCCAAAAATATTTCAACCAACATTCAAAGTGAATTATGACACAAATAGTAATAACAAAAAAATTATATAACAAAATTCAATATATCACTAAAATCATGCAATGTTAATTCTTTATCCCGAAATTATTACATCCTCCCCTCACCTGATAGGCGACTGGTAGATATCGCTACGAATAAGGATTAACTCACAATGCGTTTCGTCAAAAAACTTGATGAAATATTCAGCGCGTAAGGGACAACCACACACAAACGGATACTAGGGGTCTAGGACATCCAAGAGGACACGCCCGCTTCCGGCCCTGGTTTAATTCATGGTCCGGAGCGAGCAGGCATGGGATGCGGTCACCTCCTTCTGAGAAACAGTAATGCTAGTAAAGGAGGAAGCAGACCGCGCGATGTCAGCAAAGAATACGCGGCTCCATAGGATCAGTGCCGGGGTTGCGGAATTTGTCCGTAAGAGTCACCGCAGCCCTGGAACGAAAGACACTAGGAAGAACACGGGTGGGTTTTAACCATTAAGAGTTTGACACTCCCTTCCACTCCGTCCAGAGCGGAAGAAGTCATTTGATGATTTCCCATCCCGAAAAAAAATGGGTCCAGGACATGATTCTGGACCTTTTTGTTTTTAAGATTTACTAGCCCAGTTCAAATATTCACAAAATTATACTACAAGACTAAGCTCAAATGGGTTGCACCTCATTGTGGAGATTTAAAAAAAACACCTGTCAGCAATAGGCGTTATATTATATAAGTACAATGAAATCGAAGAATAAACACACTTGAAAAGACAAATAAAAAAATCGCCTGAAATTAACAAGATTGTGAATCTAAAGGGGGTAACAAGAGCCAATTTTGGAATGTGTGTTGAAAAATAATTTTCTGTTTTAGTAAAACAAGCTGCTGGTTATAGGATTTAAAGTCGATTATTGTACTGAACAAAATATCTTCAGATATACAAGCTTTTGCAGGACAAAAATCACACAAATTAATACCCATCTTTTTATGAAGCGTTTATAATTATGGAATTATGGTATATACCATTATTCGATATAGGGGCTATCCTATTAGAAGCGTGTTTTTTTTGGGTTTTTAAATGAAAAGCCATATACAAGTCACGTGTTTTTGGAGGTGCTCTATTTTAACGGCATCATATTATAATAACGGCGATGTTAAGGAATCTTTCATGCGTGAATCCGATTCGCACTTTGCTGGTTTTTTATACGTTTTGCTACCTGTTGTGAATCGCACCCAACAAATACGCAGCCGGCACGCTTAGGCGACGTGACCGAGCTACGCGTCATCATCATCGGGGAGCGAGCGAAGCTGAGGCGCGGGTGTGAACCCGGCCGACGGACACTCGCTTTCTCAAAGACCACCAAAACGGACGACACTCTGTTCGGCGTAGTTGCATGTTATAAATAAAAACGGCAATACACCAAGCCTATTTAAAATACAGTCCACTTTTATCCAACCCCAACGAGCAAGTCGAAAATTACCAAAACGCAGTACCAACGCTTATCAGCGGTTTCCTTCAATTGTCTTGCAGAGAGATGTCGTGCCTCGTCTATTTGCTATAAGATCGACACCCGCAAATTAGATTCATAGAACGCACCAAACAACTTGATAAAAAAATTGCCTCTTGCTTTAAAAAAACATCATCTACTGAACAAAGATTTCTTTCACAGGAAGTAATCAACCTAAGCTAGGAAATACATGACAGTTCCTGCATTGAACCAATTCAAAACAATCCAACAAAACAACAGATTCCTATTTTCTTAGCATATGCATATTATAGTAAGAAAATCTATAGAATCCTGTGTTAGCTTCATAGCACCAGCTTATGCAGGTTGTGCTCACATGAACATGCTGAAAAAGACGGTCTAGTCCCATGCTTCCTGGCTTGATAACTGAGATTACTGAGAGACTAAAAAATAAGAGTCCATTGTTCGACAAGCATAATACGATTGACCAAATAAAAACTGTAGCGGATCTTTCCCGTCCACTAGACATGATGTAGGAACAAAGGAACTGTACTATAAACTTGTAATCAACAAATACCGGACACTATGTAAAGAGTATTCACTGCCTATGATCTGGATTCCAAACAACAATCTACAATCTGGGTCTTTCAAGATGTTTGTTCTCGAAGCACTTCAAAGAAGATGGTGGCTACGTTCGTTGGAAAAACCGGCTATGTTGCGACTATTGCACTTGAAGATCGTAGAACGGTTAACGCAGAGTGGTATACCACAGTTTGTTTACCACAAGTCATCGCCGAACTTCCAAAATCTAACTCAAAGCAACGTATCATCCTGCACCACGACAATGCAAGCTCACACAGTGCTCGTCAAACGATTGAGTATTTGAAGCAGGAAAAAGTAGAAATTCTTGACCATCCTCCATACAGTCCTGACCCTAACGATTTCTTTACATTTCCCGAAATTAAAAATTCTTCGTGGTCAAAGGTTCCAGTCCGATGAAGAAGCAGTCGACGCTTTCAAGTCAGCCATTTTAAACACCCCCACTTTAGAGTGGAATAAATGTTATAATAACTGGTTTGAGCGAATGGAAAAGTGTAAAGTACTATAAGGTTCTAGTTGTGTTTTTTTCTTCAAACGACAAAACTTAAAAGGCATGCCTCTTATTAAATAAATTAATAGGTGGCGAATTACAAATTATTGGCTGCCTGATTACAAAAAAAATATGGACTGATTTAAAAAATATAGTTCGCATAATATATTTATGCGGACTATATTTTTTAAATCAGTATATATATCTTATACAGACTGTTTCTAAAATTCTGCAGTTAGAATTAATAGCGTCATCGCCATCGTTTTTAGGATTAACCTTAAATTAATACATTATGTCCCAATTCTTCACATGTAAACCTCCCGATAACATGGAGGAAGAAAATTTTTGTAACGCAAATCTTTTATGTATCTGTCACTAAAAATATATATTTATAATCAGTTTTAACCTATTTGCAATCATCTTGATAGGCTATCTGATAAGAGCAGAGATTTTTTAAGTGCCCAAGATACTGAAAGACATCTGTGACATCTAATGTAATTCCAACAACTGGGCCAAAATTAAAATCAATAAGAAAGTACCTATATTAAAATAACCCCATTTGTAAACTGATACATTACGAGTACCTATATATGTTATAACACGAATTCGAGTTTATTTCTTTAGGAAAAAAAAACAATTTTGTTTCAGTTAGTCTGACTTCATGCACATGTAGGTACATATTACTTTAAATGGATTTTTTGTCTTTGTGTATATCACAAAAACGTGTGACGAAATGTAAACAAACTGTTCATCGTTTCAATAATACTCAGCATGAATAATTTACACGAAACATAGTACCCAACAATCGTGAATTATGGGAATGGAGTACATAATATTTAGTTGATATTTTTATTTCTCCTCAATCCTCCTCTCCAAAAATGTAGAGAAGATCCTCTTAACCCATACAAATAATTATGTCCAAAGGGTTGACAACGACTCTCGCTTACTGAAGGTAATTCAGTGATTGTTTATATACACTGCAAAAATTACAACATTTCTAGAAAAAATAATAATGGACATACATACAGATGACAACACGGTTGGCGTTGTTGTTGTTGGCAGTGGTTGAGCGTTCAGCTGCTGCGCTACGTGTCGCGGGTTCGATCCCCGCACGGAACAAATGTTTGTATGGTCTACAGATAATTGTTCCGGGTCTGGGTGTCTTGTGTATGTGAGTTTACATGTTTGTGAACGCACCTACGATACAGGAGTAAATCCTAGTGTGGCGTAACGTATTATTAAAAAAAAATGCATATGTGATAATCGTTGTATTGCAACCCAGCAACAAAAAGGATTCGATACCATGGATACCATATTCCGTTATTAGCATTGGCAGGAGACAGTAACAAGTTGCAAAACGTCCCTTTCTCATGGCAAAACTCATGTGCATGCAATTTACGTAATTTGTCATGTTTGACTTGTCCCCCAGTGTTACTCAAACAAGTTTAACCGGGTCAATACTCAATACATAACAAAGTTACAGAGCGATTTTTACAATTCATTGTTGTTTTGTCAATACCAGCGAGAGGAAACGAAGTGTAACCCTATACGATGACTACGATAACGACCGACGTTGATTTCAATTAGTTAACAATTTAACATCCCAGTTAACTATTTAATTGATTGCTTGATTGGTGAACAGATTTAAGAAAGGCTTTTAAAAAAGCTAAATTTAGTTGCGAATATGCAAATAAATATCACTGCTCAACAAGATTTTGTCACTAGAGAGATTTTGTTACCTACCGTTATCGTTATTGCAAAATCATATTTATTTTGTTTAGGTAAAGGCAAAATGATGTTCCTGGTTGTAACCAGGAACATAATTTTGCTTTTACCTTGTTAATTCATACTTTATTATATTTCAATAAACTAGCTAGCTAGCTTTCCGTTCACTAAGGTATTTTTCTTCTTATATAATGTGGTAAAACTATTCAAACGATTCTTAAAAGTTTATTTACATTTATGGTAATTTATTTTTAAAGCACAAAAAATAAATTCTACATCATCATCATCAGTTTTAAAAAAGTGAGCCTTTTTAGCATTTCTAATATTCTTTTTTCTATTTCTAATATAAAAGGGTAGTTGAGTATCCTGCCGTGCCATTTGCAACATAACCAATCCTTTAAATTGATAATGAATCTGTGCTGGAACCACTTGAAAAGTTTTTGCCTCAAAGCTCCACTTCATAATCATATTCCAGGAAAACAGTGCGTATCTGAATCATTATAATTTCAGTGTGTAAAAAGTTTTCTTGTGACACACAAAATTCTTTCGTTTCTTTTTTCACAATGAAGCATATCGTTAAGGGAAATCAATGAGAAATTATAACAATAAGGATTTTTCATTCACTAATAAGGATTTTTTTGCGAAACACTCTCAGCATGCGCTTGCGCAGCACTCGTAACCTGTGTGAAGCAATAATATATTTTTTTTTATATTAAAAACCTCGTTTTCCCGTTGCGATAAATCATCTTCTGTTACATCTGTACTAATAGCTCTATGAATGTATGTCTATTTGAAAAGAGTAACTATGAAGTTTCTTGTCCGTTCTTCCCCATAAAAATATACTTTTGGCGAAAGGACAACTAGAGTCACTATATTTTTATTTTCAAACTGTTTTGACGTACAAAAGTGCATTTTAATGGTCTAGTTGAAATAAATGAATTGACTTTGACTTTGATGACAAATCATCAAATAATAATAATACATTTATTCATTTCAATAAGACATAGTACACTAATAAACTTTAATGCAATACATACAAAAAAAGCCTTAAGTGGTAGGTTTCTTCAAAATTCCCTGGAAAAAATATGACTTCTTCCGCTCAAGACGGAGTGAATGGGAGTGTCAGACTCTTACTGACTAAAATTCACGCGTGTTCTTTCTAATGCCCTTTGCGTTCCAGGACAGAGGTGACTCTATCGAACAAGTCCAAGTCCGCGAACCTAGCAGGCACTGACCCTATGGACCCTTCGCCGTCGACCCGGGCCTGGTTGTTATACGCAGACCCGCGGTCTCGTATATACCTGCGCTACTTTCCAAAGAAAGTTACAGCAGATGTCGAATCAATCCTTATCAACATTGGAAGCGTTTTAGAAAGTAATTAACGAAAAGGACCGTAAACCTGAATGTATTTATCGACCTACACAAACAGCTCCAACAGTAGCTACCTTATACAAATAAAAAGAAAACCTTGTCTCTCGGGTAAAACAGAAAACCTAAGTTTTACAAAATGCTTGAAAAGGGAATCAGTCGTAACCATACCTAATATCTACTTGATTGTATATAAATACCTCTCATTATATACATAAATATCTTTGTATAACTATATACATATATTTTTAAATTATGAGACAATATTTGCTTTTTTTAACAAGTGTTAAAGAAAATTTAAAACATTGAATTTTAATTTTTTACGATATTATTTACAAATCACAAAATAAAAATAAAAAATCTTCTAAACACCAGAATCCGCATGCGCTTATCAAAATGACAGAAGCGTTTAAATCACAAATCAATCGAAAAGGTTCCGAATTAAACTTACAGAAAACTAAACTGTATGCAAGCATTAATACTCGTAGTTTTCCTTATGTCAATACTCATTCAAAAACGAATTACTAATACTTAGACAGATGTACGTAACACTGCACTCACGAAATTAACGACTTACCTGTTTCAGCAATGCCGGTGATACTTTAGTCATCACGCACCGTTTCGACTGTGCTGCTTTGCAAATACGCTTGATTATAGCACAATACAAGCACACCTGAATTGCTAGCACTGTTCATACGACCACATGAGAGTGCGATGTAGGTAGGCACCTATATATCACACGTATAGTTCGAACAACCGACGACCGACTCCTCTTGGTCGTCGAGAATGACTGTACAGATACCAGCCTCCTACCACCTGTTTTGATTACAATCTGTGCAAACGCCTGATGTTGTGAGATGATTCTCTACTTCGGACTTGAAGCCTCGCTACATTAAACCTTGACATTTCAATAATAACCGGTTAAAAAAATATGGCATTTTACATACCATTCGGTTAAGTTATCCTATACCTACTCGTGAGGAAACCGGCATGTCCTAGAAACAAAAATTCGAAGACATGTAACATTCACCAACCCGCACTGGGCCCGCGTGGTGGATTACGGCCCATTCCCTCTCCTGGACCTGAGATGGCCTGAGACCCAGCATTGGGAACATTAAAAATCTGATTACTCTTTCTTCTCTCTAAGACTCGCCAATAAATAAATGTGAAGTTATCCTGATAGTGGTTGAACTAATTAAATGCTTTGATATTTGTTCGCGACGATGCGTCTTAGCTACATAGTATAGATAGTTATAGGTAGCTATAGTAGTACATAGAATGTTGCAAATAAATAAAACCGCGACTACATAGTATAGGTAGTTATAGGTAGTTAGTTAGTACATAGAATGCTGTAACAAGCAAAGCTACATAGTATAGATAGTTATAGGTAGCTATAGTTGATACATAGTTTGTTATTGAAATAAAACACATTCGTTACAGTCGTTTGCTCTCAAGAGGCAGTATATAAGCCCTTGGAGCCTTTATTTCTCCCAAGTAAATAGAATATAGTTAGGTAGGGTATCCTGTCCCTTACACATAACAGTAAACACATGGTAACCCTGGTAATCGAAGATATATAAAGGTAATCAAGGTATATAAAGGTATATAAAGGTGATCGGTGGTATATAAGGTAATCGAGGTATATACACACACAGACAGACATACATAGGTAAATAGAAAGGGCTTGGTAATTTGAGACCTGAAATATTTAGGTCAAAGGTAGTCGCATAGCTAAAAGCGACACTGACCAATCACAGAGCAGGAGGGTGCTGGTACGTGATTGGTCAATGGTTTTTTATAAATAGCCCTGGTGAAGGTATGCACAAAAATAAAACACTTTGCATCTACCCTCTTCCTTTCCCGAAAATACAAGTCTAGATTCTAGACTTCTAGATGTCTGAAATAGAACCGCCTTGAAAAATCCTTTCAGGGGATATATAGATGTTTATAGTGTATGCAGGCATAAAGCCGTAATTTAGGTTTAAATAAAACTGTTTATTTTTATCCCCCTGAAAAATATACGCTTATAGAGTTGCAACCCCTTGAGTGACAGGGTTGAAACATATGTAGTTTTGTAGAGGTTTGTCGTATCTATAGAGATACATATAGCTGTATAGCCCTCCTAGCATAGTTTTACGGTAAATTCACCCCAAGTAGGTAATAGCTTCGTGCCTACAATAGTTTTGTATAGTTTTCGGCATCCCACCCCTACATGGAGGGAGATGAAGGGGTGAATTCATCTCCGCTGTATGGAGCTTACCGAGGGCTATCCATAAAGGTACGACAACCCCTACTCACATAGACCTAAGCCTAGATATAGCCTAAATTCTAGGATAGACATAGTGAAAAATCTTGTTAATAAACTTCATCACACACGGTGATTTTTTGGGGGTCGATACGGTATAGTTGCGCCGTACAATAGTAACATAGAAATTTATAGAATTTGTAGTCATTTGCAAGATAGTTTGAACTTATACCTAAATGTAGAATCATATAGTCGCGAATTTCACCCTTCAAATCGCTAAGTGCATAGTGAACAAGTTAAATAGTGTTTTATTGTGACTTTATTGGTAAGCCCTCAATACCTACCCCTATATATTGTGTGAATAACAGCAAGTATAGCAAGTACTCAGCTAAGGGTTGCATCCTCATGGCCCGTAGCTTATAGATGGAGCGTCAACGCGTCTGGATCATTTATACCTAGGTGGGTTGTCACCATACAGTCCACTTTCGAAGAATAGGATAATCTACCCTGGCCACCCTACAGTCCAGTCGATCACGTCCGCCCCGTACAATATTTAAGTATGACACATTGAAGACTTCTTACTTGGATTGTTTAACACAAACAGCATAATTTACAAGGAGGTTCCTGTCTCTGGAGCCTACACCTACTCTCTACTAGTTAATATTATCTAAGTATAACTTTATCTACTTAAATGTAATAATAGTACCTACCTATTTTAAGACAATAGCTACTACTTACCAATAAAATTAATGGAATAATTTATGTTTTTGTTTTTAACTTTAGTTTCTTCGAATTGAAATTATTTACGTTTGAATCATTTTCATTACGTTTCAGACAGATTCTACAACGGCTCGTAGCTCTTAGCTTTTTTGTTGACAACTTGTTACCTTGTGGACCTTGTGGTTCATAACCTGTATTTTATTATTGGGTCCTGTTCGCAATACCGCTGGGTTACTTTATTTTATTTTTATTTTTTAATAAATGCATTGTGTAAAATATTTGTAATTCAAAAGTGAATTAGCAGAATAATCTTGTACATCACACGAATGCAAGTTTAGGCACAGCTTTACAATTAATTTATAGAATCCATGTAGATTGAGTCAATAAAGCCACTCTCATGTGTTTTACAAAATTGAAATTCCCAATTCCCTACGGATCCCCGGTATGAGACATTGCGTTTATTTTGTTTTCTAACAATATCTGGATCTGTATTCCTATTTAATATCTATTGAAGGAATAATAATTACACTGTTTGATAGTGTAGTGAGCAGTGGTGGCCGAGTGGTAACGGCTCCGACTTACGAATTGAAGTCCGCGGGCTCAAACCCAGCCAGGCGCATTACTTTGAGTATTTAATTTCATTACCACTGCTCTTAAAACGGTGAAGGAAAACATCGTGAGAGAGGCATGTCCTAGAACCAAAAATTCGAAGACATGTGACATTCACCAACCCGCACTGGGCCCGCGTGGTGGATTACGGCCCATTCCTTCTCCTAGAGAGGAGGCCTGTGTCCCAGCAGTGGGAACATTCAAAGGCTGATTATGCTTTATGCTTATGCTGTTTGATAGTACGACGTACACACTGTCTGTTCTTAATTGAATAAATAATAAATGTAACTCTACAAGTATTCCTATAGATTACCTAACAATGATATACATACATAAGATAAGAAGCGTTATGATGCAACTAGGGAGAGGCCTGTGTCCAGCACTGCACAGAGATAAGCTGATATATGATGATATCACACTCATACCTTCTTTTTTAACCGACTTCCAAAAAAGGAGGAGGTTCTCAAGTCGACTGTATTTTTATTTTTTTGTGTGTTACCTCATAACTTTGTACTGGGTGACCCGATTTTGATGATTCTTTTTGTATTCGAAAGCTGGTGCTTGTCGTGTGGTCCCATTTATTGGGATATTTCATATTTTAAATAATTTGATTGAGATCAGAAGACTAGTATTTGAGTTATCCCTAATAATGCGTGGCTTAGACTACATCATGGTGATGTTCTCATTCTATCTTGTCGATGTAAAATGAAGAAATAAAATTTTATACAATGGTTTGGAAGAGCATCTTAATATTTCAAGGTGGTCTCTTTCTATTTTGGTGAAGATCTGATGAAGAACAGAGATAGGAAACGAAACTCTTCAATAAATGATAGCAAATCTTTCGAGATTGCTGAAATCGCATGTTTGTTTATTGTTTACCTACACCAATTTATACCGTGTGCACTGTGATGGGTACGTTTAGGTGGGGATGTACCACTAAAAACTGAAAAATAAAAAAACTTTTTACAAAAATACAACCGACTTCTAAGCAAAAAGTATATAATAACTTTCATTTCGGAATTCTGTGTCCGAAAAACGAAGAAACAACCAAAAACACCGAGTTCAGAAATGAAAATTATTTTATACATTTTTTGTTTAGAAGTCGGTTGTTTCTTTTGCAAAGTTTTATTATGATAGAACAATACATCACTTCCACGATACACTGAAGTGTCATTGCCATGATGAATCCGTCGTAAAAAAAAAGGGTTCTTTCTGTCACAACGTAATCTTTATGGCATTGGCACGTCATAGTAATTGAATCTCTGTAGTTATACACTTTACTTGTGACTAAAGTCAATAGTTAATACAAATAAATTTTTTGTACTTAGGGGTAACAAGAAACGCAGAGCGATTCCCGGCCACCGTAGGCGCGGGCCTGCGGATGGCGAGCTATGGGTGGCTCGCCGTCCGATAGCAACCAGGCCCGAGTCGGCGGCGCATAGTGTTCCACGCGCGCCTTAAAGAGCCGTCAGCAACGAATTCGGGGCCCCATATGGTCAGTGCCTGCTAGGGTTGCGAAATTTATTCGAAAGAGTCACCGCAGCCCTGGAACGCAAAGGGCACAAGAAGGATCACGGATTGGTTTTAGTCAGTAAGAGTCTGACACTCCCTTCCGCACCGCCCAGAGCGGGAGAAGTCATTTGATGATTTACGATCCAAAAGAAAAAAAATTGTAACAACTCTATATCTGAAGAGTAAAGCGATAATCATTATCTTGAATACCTACCCACCACAACATGATGACTTGATCTTTACATATATCAAGCAAACTAACTGGTCAGATAGAACGTCGACGTTTGTGTTTGAATAGCAGAAAAAACAAATGGGGAAAATATAATGAGGCTACGTAAAGAGTAGGTATTTACCTAATGAAAATGAACAATAACAAACGTGGAGTTGATGTGTAATGAATAATTACCGCGCACTTAACGTTGTGGGTAGTACCTAGATCACTGCATTTACTTGGTTCTAAGACTTACCTATTTTTAGCTTTAATTAACATTATGTATTGTTTAATCTTGTAGGTGGAAGCCTGAAAGTTTTTTTCTTCTTCACATTTAAATGAATATGAGCTTTATTTAGTTCTCATGTTTCTGACTTAAAAACTATATAGCATGGCAGACTTTTTAATAAATAAAATTATAACAACAATTTCCAGACGCGGGAAAAAATAATACATAAATAACTACTTAGTTTATAATATTAGTTGAAGTAGGGGAAGTTAAGCACTACGCAGGCAAAAGTGTTCCTTTATTAGACCCCACGTGCATTATTGCTTAACGTGCATTATTCTGAGATTTAGTAAATAATTGACCAGCTTAGAGACCACAATATTTAGTCGTAAATATTGTGGTTTTTGTCTGCATAATTATTCCGAAAGCCTGCATTTTGCATACACAGTATGTTAACTAACAGAGGGCGTTCCAGTTAACCCGCAATAGTATAGCATTCATATATGATGAAAAAAATATTACCATTCGAAAACAAAATGTTTTTTTTTAATATTAAAATATTCACTAAAAATTTTAAACTGATACGTTAAAGAAACACTCTGTACACGCGTACTTGCCGGTTTGGGCATTGCTACTACGAGTACCTAGGTACTATTCCGCGCTACTATTTTGATTTTAAACAGGATTTTTCGAATTTATTGTCATTTTTTTTTTGTAATTCGGATTATTTTATGCTTATTTTTCTATTCTGATATTTTTATTTGAATCTATTAATGATATAGACTAACGAATTTAAGGGAACGCCCTCTGTTATTTAACATACTGTATATTCTAATGAGTCATTTCAGGCGCCTTTGTTAAAGTTAGTGTCAGAATCTAAAGGTCTCTGACTTCACCAATTGAGTAAATAACGGACCAGCAGTAATAATACCAAAATTGTTTTATATTTATCTGGGTGCGTGCACTGCGTGCTATCGATAAACCATATAATTAGTCTGATCCTTTGATCCGTAGGCTCATCTTGATACAAGGATCACATGATGATAATTGCACGTGATTTTGGTATACTACGGACACATGTACCTAAATCTACTAATTACGACATACGTCTTTTCATCATTGTCCATGACATATTATGCCTGTAGTAGGTGTGTGATTTAAATGTTGATTTTACATGGATAACATTTAATCAGTCTGTAGGCATAAATGTAGATACGTATCGATCGATCCATCTTGCCTACTTGTCAAAACGAATAAAGTAAATGAAATAACTGACAAGATCGAGTCCGGTTCGTTTAATTAGGATTCAGTACCAGATTTTTGTTTAAAAAAAAAAATCCACGATTTGTCATTACACTTCAGTTTTTCTTAATAGTGGCAGAGGACCTGCGCACAGTAAAAATATGGAACAGTATGGAAACTAAGCCCATTTGTTGAAATAATTACCTACGCTCCAGTAGAGAGTTAGGGTTGGCACTTTTAATGTTTGTACCTAATAAGTGTTTTATTGGAACGAAGTTCGTTCTCTTCTCTCTCTCTCTTTTCTCTCTTTTTACGGCTTGCGGTAGGAGTTGACTGGGAGAAATACTCACGCGAAAATGCGGTAGTGCATGTTATTCCATGCGACTTCCTTCTTTGGTCAAAATGTAAATAATGCCATTGTATAAAAACATAATATGTATTTACAAACTGAATATTGTTTATCATTTCTATGCCATTTTATTCCATTTCAATTATAATATCTGCCCTATTTGATGAAGGATTTCTGTAAGTATGAGGAAAAATTTATTGTTACTTATTTTTTGAAGTAAGTAAGTTTCTATGTGTATGTTTCGGAGGGTTTCCTTTGCCAAGACTAGAATATAATGTTGTCGTCAAATTAAAGTCATTTATTTTTTCATACTCATAAGAATTCATTTATTCTATAAATTATAATCTATCTATACTTATAATAAATCTGTAGAGAGGTCAATTCTGTACAAGGAATATATTTTCAAAATAACTATCAGGGGGTGATTAGTGATCGATACTGGTGCCAAAAACGCAATCAGTAAAATTTTTGTCTGTCTGTCTGTCTGTCTGTCTGTCTGTCTGTCTGTCTGTATGTTCTTTATAGAAACAAAAACTACTCGACCGATTTTAACGAAACTTGGTGCAATTATTCTTCATACTCCTGGGCAGGTTATAGTATACTTTTCATCACGCTACAATCAATAGGAGTAGAGCAGTGAAGGAAAATGTTGGGAAAACGGGAGAAGTTACTCCATTTTTTAAGCTTCCGTCGCGTGTGTAGCCTTAATGGTTAAAGTTACATAGAAATCATGTATTACGGAAATGTTTTACATAAAATTATCTAAAAAATGTCCCAAACAGCATATGTCTATATTTTATGGTTGACTCACAATAACACGTGTAACTCCCGATAGCTTAGCAGTTCGGCGCTTTCTTTTTTTCCCTCTCTACAGATTTATTATAAGTATAGATATATATAAGTAGCGACTCTGAACTCGACTCTGAGGAGCTCGTGGCTAAATTATAAGAGCCGCACGGGTCGATCGTCTAGGTTAAGCAACGCTTGCCTTGTCTGTGGATGGGTGACCATCTTAACATAACGAGACTTCTCCGTGCCTCGGAAAGCATGTTAAGCCGTTGATCTTTGGCAGTCGTTACGGATTGTCAGAAGCCAGAAAATCTGACACCAGTCTTGCCAAGAAGTACCGTGTTCCCCAGTTAATGGGTTGTGGAGGTCTGGTAGGCAGCCGCTTCACGTAAAATACTGGTATTCAGCTGAATCCGGCATGACTGGGAGCCGACCCCAATACAGTTGGGAAAAGGCTAGGCAGATGATGATAAGTAGCGACTCTGAAGGAGGTAGACGGAACAAGGAAGTCAAACACAGAACTGACACTGACCGATTCTATGAAACATCTTATCAATGAATACACAACCTGTGAACTCTTCACTCCGGTCCTCGATACTATAAATACAAATTAGCATTGATAACGAACAGCACTGTGGCGGACATTTTGGCAATTGAAAGTGACATAGAACATCCAGGTCATCAACGCTACCCATCGAACAGCTGCATCGTCCATAACGCACGGGAATTGTAAAACTAAGAACAAAAGAAATTACTAACAATTAGCCACTTTGTTCTGTGTGAAACAAACATTCAAAAATAGTAGCACGTTATTTTTAAAATAACATGTATTATTTTGAGGTATTTAACGTGATTATTGTTATGGCTGATTCAAAATAAAACGCTCTAAAAGTTCTGGTGAATAGAATAACAATAATAGAATCACAGATGTTGTATTTGTGGAGCTGTCAGCGGAAAAAGACATCATAAATAATAAAAGGCTCCTTGCCGAAGTCAGCACCCTTCCATGAGGGGAGTGTTCTGGCATCCACCCTGTTTAGTATCAACTCGACCAACCTACTACATGACATGAAAGGGACAGTAATGTTCTTCCCAAATCCGTTCAAAACTCAATCATGCGCATTACATACACTGTCACAACACGAAGCAGAAGGTCGGGTCCTGGAACAACCCGCTACTTCACCTTGTTTCTACCAAATGGAGAGCAGAACCCTCGTTGGTCATACTGACATGGTCCTAAGCCTTTCTGCTACCGAATTCTCGTGTCTAGTGTGGCATGTGAGGCACTGGTTTGCACTTACGAAACAAGATAACATCGCTCGCAACAAGAAGTGTCAAATTATGACGAAGTAGCACTTGTCCCGTGACTTCGTTCGCACAGGTTTAGTTAGAGTACGGACGCCCGCGACTTCGTCCGCGTAGAGCTTTACAAATAGGCTATGAATACCGCGGTTTCCGTGACTGCTCCACTCGTATAGCTTATAGCGTGATATCATAAGCCTTTCTTCTTGAACATACATTAAGATTTTTTTTACCATGATTATCTCAAGTTCAACATAAAAAACCTCAGTCTAAAAAGGTACCTACGTATATATATTACGTACAGATAATTTTGAAGTAGCTACAATTTGTAAAAAGCCTAGGCAAATCGATTGATTGTCTTTCTAAAATTATGTACTGTAAGACTGGTGTCCCCGGGTTCATCTGAATTAAATATAAAATGGTATTTTTTATAGGAGTGTTTTTAGTTTCAATTTCTAGAGCTACTATAAATGGACTGTTCTCCTATAAAATTACCTACTTTTACATTGTCGTCAGCTAAAGGGACTGCCTACATAAAATTATGTTTTTCACAAAAAATAAGAATAATCTCTTAATCTTCAAAAAGCCCAGGTCTAGAATAAATCTCTACCTACCTTTTTAGACAGCAAACTGTTTGATCGAAATAACTCAGTGTACGATTAAACGCCAACAGACACTACGCCGACAAGACTACTTCGCCGGGACTCTTCGCCGACAGCGGGCGTACCATTACGTCTTAAAACGTGAGTCTACCAAGCGAGAAAAAGGGATGGAGCTATATAGGGTGTATAACTCTGTCCCTCTTTCTCGCTCGGAAGACTCACGTTTTAACACCTCATGGTACGCCCGCAGGGCTCATTAACGACGCAACTTATCTCCGATAGTCAGATAAGTGCGAGCGAAGCCAGCTCGACCTTTAGACCAAATCGTGAACAATAGTACCAAAAGTAAAAAATAGTAGGTCATATCTATAGTAGACTGTAGATATCAATCCTTGGCTTACGATTAGACTAATTATAGCTATTAAATTACATATTATTAAAGGATCATTAACTTACTCGTATTTATTTTATTTATTTATTTTTATTTGAGTTCGTCCGAGGATTACCTGCTTCCACCATAAATATTTTGGCCACCAAGCGACGCTGTTGTGTACATCAAAGATGTATGTATACTTGTATAGTTTATTTATATCATTGGCTGTTTTCTGGTTTGATAGTTACATACATATGTGTGTGGATAGTTATATACATATGTACTTATGTGGACATTAGTTATAGCTGTGTCTTTAAGATGAAAGACACTCGCATCTACAATGGCTCGAGTTCGGTTTTGTAACTGCCTCGTCCACCGAAAACTCTCTATACCTATCTCGGTCTCATGAAGTATACCTTCTTTAAATCATGACCTAATTATCACAATCAATGATAGTCAAATCGTCAAATTATGCTTAGTCAACTTGTTTCATAACTAGATAGGTAGTTAGGTACATTAAAAACATTATTTTATCAATAGCATTTTTATTCAATATCAAGTATGATTGTAAAACAAAGGTTGGAGGACCGACTAGTTCCACATATTTGATCAGACAGAAGCACCAGAACGCCTGATTTGTTTTGAAATAAATGCTTTGGGTTTAAGTTTCAGTTTTTATTTATAGGTCTGCGTCTAACCAGAAGAATCATAACCGTTTTTATTAAATAGGTATAGTTAGATACTATATTATGTTTTCTGACTCATATCTATGTCTGATCGAGAGACAGTTTAATAGGTAAAAAAATGTATGATTATTATATGTATTGATTTGCTGACCCGCGAAACTTTGTCTGTGTCACCTTTTTCATTACTGTTTCGCTCCTATTCGTCTTAGCGTGATGATATATACCTATATATCCTTGATAAATGGACTATCTAACAGTGAAAGAATTGTTCTAATCGGATCAGTAGTTCCTGAGATTAGCAAAACAAACAATCTCTGTTTCCTTATAATAGGTATTTCTTAAGTATAGATTTAAAGACCAACGAATGCCTTATTTTACCTACTGTCCAAACTATAACTGGGGTAATTTTATTGCCTGGCTGCTTTGTCAACTATGAAGAGATAGTAATTTTAGATGTAATCGGATTTTGCAAGGCTCAAAACAATTTTTACAAAAGTAGTATCTTTTCTTTAGTCTAAACCATGTAAAGCGGTGAAGAAATTATAGAGACTACCGAAAATGACTTTGTAAAGATAAGCTAATCACTAATTGATAGTAGGTACCTACCTATGTATATTGATCCACTTTTAGTGTATTGTATACTTCAACATCATGAAGTGGTTTCATTCGATTTTAATTTTAACGTTATCAAGTGGATATGTAGTCGGTAAGTTGAAGTTTATTATTCAAACAAAGATTATCATTAAGTGATCAATTTATTAAGTAAATACTCTAATGAACAAATATTAAGGCATAACGTCTTCGTCAACCACGGCCCGATAAAAAATCGGTCTGACCTTCTGACCTCATAAGAATGTGTGCCTTTCATAAAACCTTTCTTTTCTAATTACCTTCACTTATTTTGCTAACATACAATAAGAACTTTGTCATTTTGAATGTCCATAACCAATCTAATAAGTACGATAATCTATACTACTATTATAAAGAGGAAAGATTTGTTTGTTTGTTTGTATTGAATAGGCTCCGAAACCACTGAACCGATTTGAAAAATTCTTTCACTGTTTGGAAGCTACAATATCCCCGGGTGACATAGGCTATATTTTATCCCCATATTCCCACGGGAACGGGAACTAGGCGGGTGAAACGGCGGGCCGCTGCTAGTCTAATATGTAATTATTGTTGTAGGTCAATTTGGGCCGTTCAAACAAGACTTCGGATATGTGACTGTAAGGGGCGGCGCACATATGTTCTACTGGCTGTTTTATACCACTGCAGATGTAGAAAATTACACTGACAGACCTCTAATAGTTTGGTTACAAGGTGGTCCTGGTGGGTCTTCTACGGCCATTGGAAACTTTGAGATTCTAGGACCCTTGGACTTGTCCTTGCAAGAGAGAAACACCACTTGGGTATGAAATCCATATCTATACATACAACAATATTATTTCATATAGGAATATTAATAAAATCAGTGTAGATTTAGTGAATGCAAAATTTTAACATCACATCAGTTAACAGACACAGATTAGAATTATTAAATAAGATATAATAATTAATCATTTTTCAGGTGAAGAACTTCAATGTGCTTTTTGTAGACAACCCAGTAGGCACTGGTTTTAGTTATGTCGATGATTTTAGGTTTTTGACAGTTACTAACGATGAAATTGGTAAGTTGTGTCACTATATATATAAGCATTGCTAATTCTTTATGGTACCAGCTGTGCTAAAGATGATTAAATTTCTCCAGCCCTAGATTTTGTTCAACTCATGCGTGGATTCTACAAAACTCATCCGGAATTTAACGGAGTACCGCTTTACATTTACGGTCAATCTTACGGCGGAAAAATGGCGGTTGACATGGGCATACGTATGCATGAGGTAAGCTGAGCCATGTTTGTAATGCATATTCCGTTTTCTATCGCACCTCATGGACCTAATGTGACATGGGTTAACTTATCAGTGTTAATTTAGCTGTCACTTGACCAGAAGCATCTGATACTAAACTAATACGCACACACTTAAAACAACGGTTTGGCACTTAAACAGGTACTAATTCATTGTTTATGTTTAGGCGGAAAAAGCTGGAACAATCGGTTCTAATTTGAAAGGAATTGCGATGGGCAATGCATGGATATCTCCAGTAGATGCTACGCTCACATGGGGCCCTCTGCTACTGGCTGCTGGACTTGTGGACAAAGAAGGGCATGACGAAATACAGGCAGCTGCCGAAGAGGCTGAACGGCTGTTTAATGCAGGCCTTTACTATGATTCAACGTATCAATGGAGTGCAACTCAGAGAGTCGTGCTACGCCGAACAGACAACGTTGATTTTTATAATATACTCACAAAAAGGGTGAGCTATACACCTATTGACACACTGAGCGATGCCTTTGGTAGGTAAACTACAACTATTAACAAAGGAACTGGCACTGAGAAAGGATAGGATTTTATGAATATTCAATTGTTTACAGAATATTCAAGGCAAATGATGATCCGGAATGCTGTACCTGAAGCGCCTTCGGATTCGAGACAAATAGTGTACAATCTTAACACCTTAATGAACACCCTAGTTAAGCCAGCCCTAAGAATTCCTGAGCATGTGATATGGGACTCACAATCTAACCCTGTGTTCAACTATTTGAGGACAGACTTCATGAAACCTGTAACCGACAGCAGTCAGTATACAATTAACTCTCGATAAAGTTAATAATACCTTACTACTTTACCTCAAAGCAGTTTTTTTAATTAACAGCTTCCTCCTAGGTCCTAGTTAGGACAAAATGTTTGAAATGAAAGCTCATCGAGATATTTGTTTTTAATTAAAAAGTTTTAATACAATTTCAGTTGAGAAGTTGCTGAACGAAACGGATATTATTTTGACGAAATATAATGGAAATCTTGATTTGATTTGTGATACTCCAGGTAAAATATTTCATTACTTCAGTCTTAAACTTATTTTCCTTCGGAGAATTTCATAAAATAAAATTATTTTTTTAACATTTAACAAGACATTATAAATACTTCGCAATGTTAATACAAGTTTCGAAATAACTTACATTATGTTTTTTTTGTTTGTAAGTAAATACATAATTAGTATATCAATGGATAAAATCCAGAGTTACTAAAATTTCAGGACAACTACTGTGGGTGGATCGCCTAAAATGGCCCGGTGCTGAAGAATACAAAAAAGCACCGCGTCTCCCTATCTGGGAAAATAATAAGTTAGAAGGCTACTACAAGGCTCATGGTAACTTCCGGTTCTTCTGGATAAACGATGCAGGACATAGTGTAAGTACATAATTATGTGACTGATGGAAAGATTGTCGTTTCGAACTCTGATAACAAAACATATGGAGCTGTTCGTAGGCACAATAAATACAGAAAAACTTTTAAGATACTTTGGAAACGAGAATTTTTCGTTTCTTAGGATGTCGTATTGATAACCATAATTATTTTATTTTCACAGGTACCAAGAGATAATCCAGCTGGAACCAACGCGTTCCTTCGCGACATGACATCTTTTGGCTAAAATTGAATTGATTTTTATATTAATAGAATAAACCTACATCTACTCTACATCTAAGTACAACAAGTGTTTGACTGGATCTAGTCATCATAAACATAAATATCTTCAACCTAAAACCTTTTTGTATTTTTTTTAAACCCTGAAAATATTTAATAAATGACAGAAATTAAATGTGTATGGTGGCATTCTAGACTTTTTGATTATCTGATTAAATCATCATCACCCATATATTTCTATGTCATCACCACTCTAGCGTTAGTCCCAATATATTAAAGGTTGGCGCAACATGTGAAGAGAGATTGACAACTGAAAGAATCGGATAAGAAAGATCTTATCCGACTCTTTCAGTTGTCAATCTCTCTTCTAGCCATATCTTTCACATCCTATCCGTCATTTATTCAGTTTTGCCATCCTATTATAGTCATCTTTATTCATATTCAAGCCGTTTTAACGACATTTACCTTTTTCTTCCTTTTGAGAAATACCAATAGAGTACCTATGGCATCTGCCTACGTACCCCCTTTTTTGTATCAGTAACCATCAAATGATTCCTCCCTCCTCTCCGATAGTCTGGACGGAGCGGAAGGGAGTGTCAAGTACTCTGTGGGAGTGTCAGACTCTTACTGACTAAACCCCGCCCGTATCCCTTCAAATGCTTTTTGCGTTCCAAGCCGCGGTAATTCTTTCCAACTATAATTTTTATACCAACCCTTACCAAAGATATGTAGACAAACTCCCAATGTGAATAAAATGTACCTTTAAATAAAGTTTGACCAAACTTTTTACATATTCGCGTGGATCTGGATAGTGTGGATTTTAAAAAATCTACGTGGGTATCTGCTTTTCATGCCTAGGTACATAAAGCTGGATTTGGGTAGTTACACTTCGCAATTATTTCCTTACATAATATTCCCTTTTCTACGCACACACATTTACCCATCACCACACACATTCACACCACATCACACACTCTCACCCCACACTCTTCGCACATTCACGTAGGTACATCCTCTCTTGCATGTATCCTAAATAAATTATTTATTTCCACTTTTTTTCTATTATATACGAAATATTATATACGAATCAGATTTTCTCCAGTACAACAATAATAAAACTAAGTTTAGGCACCAGTCTTCCACAAATTAATTTTAGAATTGTGTCTGTAGACTATTTAATTAATTTGTGGTAAGAAATAAATAAGTTATTATTATTACTTTTATGTATTTACCAATATTTATTTTATTTATTTTTTACATACATATACGATATACGAGTATCTATGTCTGTCTATGGCATCGTAGCTCCTAAAGGGATGAACCGTTATTTATTTATTTTTTTACATGTTGGAATTAATACCCTAAATGACTATGGTATATTCGGTTTTCAACTGGGCCTACTACCGACACGGATTTGAAGGATTCTTAGAGTCATGAGCCGCGAAAAAGAAAAGATTATCTGTAAAATATGAGGGTAAGCTGTCACTACTCATTAAGTTTATCTTATCATAGTTTGCTAATTTCCAAAACGTTATCACACCCAAATCTTTCTTATGGTAGCAATTATGTGTTAACAAAGTCTGAACAAGATAAATTAGTAAATAATCAATGTATTGTGCAAATCATTAGGCATTATCTTTACTAAAGTTGATTATCTTTATCATTAGATAGATATGTACATACGAAGATAATTTAAATATATTGATTAAAAATAATGTTTCAGGGAATATACATACTTTATTTAGGCTAGCTTATAGAGGACGTATTTTGAGTTTCAACATGGCAAAGAAGAGTGTTATAATCGGGAGTGTCATAGCAGCGGCAGTTGTTCTAGCTGGACTGGGAGTGCTAATATGGTGGTTAGTAACTAGGGAGGATACTGACTCGACTGAAGTAGAAGAAATAACGGAACCTTTCTTTGTTCGTCGTAAGTACATATGTTTTTATTTCTTTAAAACAATGCAGACGAAAACATTCCAATAATATATCATTATGACAAAACATTAATCGAAATTACAGTCCAAAACTTAAAAGAAAATTCTACTGTGTCACCAAATGATACTGTAATAAGTAGCAAAAAAGTGTTTTTGTCTCCTGTGTGAATATTACGGTGTAGAGCCTTCCGTATTATTATCATTTTATGAAGATGTACAATTATATAGCTATTTATTTACCACCTCCTCACATAGAATATTTTATTTTATTCACCTACGACTGGTTTATTTCTTAAATTAGTGTTTAACCAAGGTACTCGTAGGTATACATATGTATATCTTTTTCAGTATTGGAAGGTGAAGGGATTGGTGACTTGAATTATACCGCAGCTTTTACCCAAATACCAAATGTAGGAGAAGTATTTTGGTGGTTTTATCCTACCATCGCAGTTGGTAACCCTTACAACCGGCCAATAATACTGTGGTTAGATGGCGTCACCGGCGTCCCACCCAGCTTGTTGGCCAACTTAGGAATGTTTGGACCTTATGACATTAATTTCGACAGAAGACAAAATTCTTGGGTAAAATAAAATTATTCTTTCCTTTTCTGACGATAGTTCCGCTATTGTATATAAACACTGCGATTTTATCTTTCAGGTCAACAGGTATAATTTGCTTTTCATCGATGCACCTTTGGGTACTGGTTTTAGTACACCTCTAACTAATAATCAAATTCCAAAGACTGCTGAAGAAAATGGTAAGATTGCATAATATCTCGAATCTAGTCATTGTTCGATCGAAAATAAATAATGAATTATGCAGTATTATCCGAGAAGAATTGAATTTATGGATGAAAAAAACCATGAATCATGCGCAAAAAATAAATAATAATAATAATAAATCTTTATTTTCAAAAAAAATAGATGACAATGATACACAAAAACATTTATATGACATACATCTTTTGGATGCTACGGAAATTGTCAAAATTGGAGATTTAAACTCTGCTTCTTAAACTAGGTAATCCTGTATCTTAAGAAACAGTGTTTCGCAAAGTAGTTCCAATAAGCATATGCTTAATTGGACCGTGTCAATTCTCTCAAATGTATGTACTAACTATCCTTTTATTTTACAGCTGAACACTTAGCCCTTACCTTAGAATCCTTTTACACCGTACATGAAGAATATAGAAATACTCCATTGTACATTTTCGGGCAGGCTCATGGGGCACAACTGGGTTTAGAGCTGGCAGCCAAGCTTCATAAAGTGGTAGTTGTTTCATTGATTCAAACCTATCTTAACGTAAAAGGTTACATTTATTTCATAATAAATTATTTATATTGCAGAGCGAAAATGAACATAACCTTCGTGGTGTGGTATTAGGCAATGCTATAATTTCGCCAGCCCTAGCCATGACGAAACTCGGCTTTTACCTCGAAGAACTCGGTTACATTGATGCCAATGGCCGCGACGCTATAGAAAATCTATCCAAAGAGACAACGCAGTTGGTTCAAGATGGAAATTTAGGAGATGCTTTTGATAAGTTTATTTCTTTGGGGCAATTTGTAAACGAGAATGCTGGTGCCGTAGCTGTTAATCTTGGAAACATTGTTCAAAAGCTAACTAGAGAACCAGCAACACTAGGTAAGTTGTCATTTACTCACGGAGTATTAAATGTAAGAGAAAATGAAGAAAGTACACATATGAATTTCGTACCTAAAACAGTGTCCACTGCTTTATGTACTACTAAGTTGAATAGGCATCTCTCAAAATCTTTCGAGTTTTTCTCAAACTTGCCTAAAGTTAGTATTTTTATGTTTTCGAACCTCCTTAATACTCCTTATTGAAAAACCCTTATACCTGATTTTCTCTGAATCTACAGGACTGATTCAGTTGAAATTTAGTACACACCTGCAGTGCTATTCTGTAAGAACTCACGTGCGAATTCGATTCATATCTCATTTCGATTACACTTCGTAACTCACCTGAAGTGAAAAGTATTTGATATTCTGACTGTCAAGTTAAGTTCGCTTCACCTATGTTCTCACTTAGTGGCGCTAGTGTAGTTTTCTTCAAATTACAGAATACCAAATACAGTTTTCACCGCAGAATCAGAAGTGAGAACTGGAGTGAGTTCTTACAGAATAGCATTGCAGTTCTGTGACTCTGACACGCACGCGATTGTATTCTAATTAAATTTAGAGAACGGAGACACATGGGGGCAAGTTAAAAAAATAAAAGGTTTTTCAGCTGTGCCATGTGATATATCAAATGGGAGGATTCATCGTCAAAAGTACTTTTTATAATTTTAAAATGTTCCTATAATTTTATAGATTACTAGAAAACCACTTTATAATAATAACTAATAATAAGCTTATGGTTTTAAAGTAACATATTAAAAAACTATTAAGTACTCGTTCTGAACCCTTTGCATGTGAGTCCGACTCGCACTTGGCCGGTTTTTTTAATAATCACTGTCACAATAATTTTCAGATTTATTTGGCCAGCGAGAATACTTGAGACGAGTGTTAAAATACACAGATTTTGATATTATGAACCTCGAAGTAGCAACAGCTTTGGGAATTTCAAGCGCAACTTACGACTCTGGCCGGGAGGCGGTCATTGATGCTTTCAGAAGCTCTTTTATGACCCCTGCTACGAACAAAGGTATTATCGATCCAGTTATATATCATATTTGTATGCAAATAAAAAGTGTTAGACCTACAGAATTATCGCAATACCTGAAAAGGGATCATTCTACTCATCAATATGAATATCTTTTACTATGGAATGGGACCAACACTGAAATCCAGTGGCGGTACAAGACTAAAATGTGATGTGGGCAAGTTGTCATTTAGTAGAGGCCCTCTATCTAGTAAGCGGTACCAAGTATGTAGTGATTTTTTCAGAGAGTGGATTCTACAATGGATGCAGCGAACTCAATCGCACCCCGCTAGGGTCAGACTGGACCGGAATGGCACACACATGGCTCCCATTAGCCACCCGGCACGATATCATGATAGATAATGTTGAGAAATAATGCAATATACAAATTATTAATTATATTGTTAGCAGAGTTGCCACTTTATTATTACTGTAGACTTGGGCTTGGGCTCGAATGTATGGTCAGTTCGATCCTGAACCACACTACGAATAGGTTGATTTTATGCATGACTGCATGACTTGTTATGCAAAAATATTTCGGCGAATCCATAACGCATAAGTCGACAAAATTATTATACTGAACAGCTGATTTATTTTACGCGTTTTGGGGCTGGTCCGATGGTAAAAGTGGTTAATAATGATGAGTAGAATTACCTACTTATCAAGTATTGCGTTTATATACAATAGGTACTTTTCAAGTATTGCGTTTATTCTGTTACACTTTTTGTAGAGATTCCGAGTTGGTATCACAATATCTATATCGATAGAGATCGCTCTGAAAGAAAGGTTCATGAAAGTTTTCGCTTCCTTTAAAAAGGAACAATATTTAACACACTTAGGTACCTATTTTTCATGCCTAATGGAAGCTCTAAGGCAAGTGTCTTAGGTATTTTCTACAATGGGCACGCCAACATTGCGGCGATAAGTCCCCTCTTTGAGGAGTGGTTGGAGAGACGCCACGTGGCGTCCTCACCTTCCGCCTGACGCAGGTGCTTACCGGACATGACTGTTTCGGGAGGTACCTGTTTCGGATACAGCGAGAGGACACGTCCAGGTGTCAGCACTATGTGGATCGCCCGGAGGATACGGTGGAGCATTCGGTTGAGGTCTGCTCTGCTTGGGCGGAGCAACGCCGTGTCCTCGTCGAGACGATCGGCGGCGACGACCTCGCGTCCTGCCCTGGTTCAATCCATGGTCCAGAGCAAAGAGGCATGGGACGCGGCCGCCTCCTTCTGCGAAACAATAATGTTGGCGAAGGAGGAGGCAGGCCGCTTCCGGGATAGGGAAACCTCACACTCAAGCCGCCACAACAGAATACGATGCCCCGGGCGTCGGGAAACGCAAAGCGATTTCCAGCCACCGTAGGCGCGGGTCTGCGGATGGCGAGCTATGGGTGGGCGAGCATATAACTAGTGTACAAAACTAGCAGATTCCCAGGTTTTGCTGAGTTGTTCCATTACGAATTTCTGTGTCAGTCCGGAATTTGGAAGTCGGCCGTGCGACAGTCCTGTACCTGGGTAAGCGCGCTCTCGTCTCAGCATAGGTAGGTACTATGCATGCTACAGCGTATGATGGCACAGCTGATACTACTGATCGTAAATATTTAGCAAGTCTAAAAAAAAAATAAGGATGCAAAAAAACAAAGCCAAACAGCAAAACCACGTACATATGTATACCTATGTACTACATCATATTTAAGTAATCGTATGCGTTCCCCCGTTCACCCCGTAACTTTAACTACTTACGAAAGCTATGGAATTTGTCTTAAGACCAGTAGGTATATAACTTTCGTGGATCCGAAATTCAACACGTTTGTATTGTCCTTCTGACCAGCTTCTGACAGAACAAACATGCAGAATGGTTTTTTTTTTATTGCAGTTGAATATATCCTCCAAAACACGGAACTTACCGTCGCTATCTATAATGGTAATTTGGATGCAGTATCAAACACGCCAGGTAACTAACCCAGTATTAAAAAAATTAAGTGAGTACCTACCTATCCTCTTCAACAAAGACCTACGACAGTAACCTCGCATCGATGCGACTCATTTTGCGTTCGGAATCGATAACTCAGTACTTAGCCGCAGGCCATACAAAAACCTGAATTTTCTCAAAATCTACTGTCATAATTTTAGGGCAGCTGGAATGGGTGGAAAATCTTTCATGGGCGGGAATGCCAGGCTTCCTAGCCGCACCAAGACAATCGATTGTTGTCAACAGATTCGTTGAAGGTTACTTCCGAAATGGTACGAGACTTCAATTCTTTTGGGTGAACGCTGCTGGACAGTCGGTAAACATTGTTTTTTATTTTTATCTAAACAAAAATACTGTAATATTAGATACATGGGTATCTACTTAGTACTTACTACTCACTGGTATCTTAGTTTAACCTCAACTTTTCCCCCTCTTTATCTCTAGTATCATCTTTTCAGGCATCTTTCAATTATGTTCATAAGTATTGGCCTTTCAGAATTTTAAAGTTGGCAATCTTGCAAATCCTGAAAGAACTTGGTTGATATGTTTTTTTTTTCCTACACATTAATAAAATATCTTGAATAAGTAGGTAGGTACGACATAAATTTTACCAAGAAAATATTATCAGCTGTTTCTACATTCGTGTTCGCATAAATTAACAAATCTGGGGAAACTAGTAGTACAAGTACCTAGTAGTGAAGGTTTTCATTCATTCACATTAAATTTGATACCTTAGACATTGGCAATCTTAAAAAAAAATGCCAATATTTTAAGTCACCCGGAAGTACCTTCGTCTAAATAAGAAGTTAGCTAGTTCTTTTGTTGTACATTTTATGTTATTGATCAATCAGAAAGATTTAGTTAGTAAAAAAAAACAATATAAGCTGACAATTCCTACACAATAATATACTTACATTGAAAAATCTGGGTACTGTAGGTAGGTACTACGGTAGGTCAGCTCAAATACAAATTTCCTGCCTACAGATATTTAAATATCAAGATAGGTAACTAATTTTACTAAGCTTTTTTTCCATTTTTGCAGACTCCTCTGGACAACCCTGCGGCGCTGAATTCTATTATTAACAGGGTTGTATTATAACACCAACTATGAAAAATAAAACCTCAGAACGTTATTTGTATTTAAATTCATTCATATATATAACCAACCCGCACGGGGCCCGCGTGGTGAATTACGGCCCATTCCCTCTCCTAGAGAGGAGGCCTGAGTCCCAGCAGTGGGAACGTTAAAAGGCTGATTATTATATGCATTCATATAGA
Source organism: Hecatera dysodea (assembly GCA_905332915.2). Taxonomy (NCBI): domain Eukaryota; kingdom Metazoa; phylum Arthropoda; class Insecta; order Lepidoptera; family Noctuidae; genus Hecatera; species Hecatera dysodea. Next base: position 15,860,068 of record HG995294.1, read on the forward strand.
TACTTTTTATTAAACCTTATACATCCAATCTACTTATTACAATCTTGGGTGCTAAACTCGAGGTGCCAAATAACACTTCGAGCTTAGGATGACGGCAGCCATCCTCTATGGCTGTAGATCGCTACTTAGCTACAATCTCAAAAAGCCCGACTTTCAGATCGAGTACTGTTATTCGTCCGGGTTTCCCCGGATTTGTCCTAGTTTAGAGGGCGTCCGGGGAGCGTCCGGGCGGGGTTTTCAGAGGTGTTCTGGTAAAACCCGGACATTTTTTGTGTCTTCCATTGATTGAAAATTTGAAAGATAAGCAACAAATCAAAACAAAACTTATTTCATAATCGTCGGGATTAAATCTATTCGAAAATTCAGCGCTGCAAAATAGCTGACGCTATAAATAGTTTATTTTGTAACCAAGCTGCTAGAAATTATTACAAAATGAAACTGTTAACTTTTTTTTATTTAAAAGGCCTTATTTTCGGATCCGTTCGGGGAAAAAATCAATTACTCTCAAAATGTCCGGGGTTTAAAATATTTTGTCCGGCGATGGCAATTTCGATGATGGCAGCCCTAGTTATATGACGTATCATAAGCGATATTCAATGACATCGGAGTTTAATATCAACAAACAAATTTTATTTGTCACCAGTCACAACAATGCAAGCTATCACCTCCTGTGACGAAAGTCACTGCGTGACTGCGTGAGTTTTTACCAGTGTAACGTCAGCATAAACAAAACGTTACCTACTTTTATTCCTATATCTACTTTATAAAAATAAGTCGGGTTTTCCTTCCTGACGCTATAACTCCAGAACGCACGAACCGATTTCCACGGTTTTGCATTCGTTGGAAAGGTCTCGGGCTCCGTGAGGTTTATAGCTAAGAAAATTCAGGAAAAATTTCAACAGAAAAGCGGGAAAATCTTTTTTCATTTTTTTTATATATGGCAAAACAACGTTTGCTGGGTCAGCTAGTTCTTTCTATAAACAATCTGTAAAAACCATTGACATTTTCCTGGTAAAAACAAAAACAAATGGTTGTCTATGTGTCAACAGTGTCAATGTTAGGGATGGCGATTCTTTCCGAAAAGAATCGATTTTTAAATCGATTCAAATTGTAAACATAAACCGATTTCTAAAAAATTGATTTTTTGTCAGGTAGCTTTTATAATGTAAATATAAATCTATTTTATAAGAAACAAGAAAGACAACATAATAAATGACCTCATATCAGTAAAATTAGTTTTTTTTTCTAAATTTATTTAATTCATATCAAAGTCAAATCAGGTATGAAAGAAGACATTTATTTTCAAAATGTATTAAAAAACAAACATACAGCCATCTCACGAGTTTTTGAGTAATTAACCTTTTAATCGGCAACACCGTAATGTTACAGACACATTCAACTAATTGTAAATAATTTTATGGTTTTTACCAATACAAAAAATACATTGAAAGGCGATTTTCAAGGGTGAAACATCGATTCACTGGATCGATTCAATACTGCATATCGATTTAAAAAATCGATGTTTTGGGTCTGAAAAATCGATTCTTTAATTAATCGATCTCAGATCGCCATCCCTAGTCAATGTCTTTTTGGTTTTGGCTTGCTGTCAGAATATCGAAAAAGAAAAAAGCGCGGGAAATTTCGGTTTGACCGGGTGTATTTTTTCGCAGCAATTTTTCATAATTAAATTTTAATTAGATAATTGGTTCAGTTGAGGTTCTTATGTAAATATATTTTCTTTCTAGTGTATGTAATATTATATTTGTGTAAATTTTTCCTGATTTTTGGTAAGTTTTTGTAAATATTTGTAGCATAGCTGATCAAGACTATTCCCGGGTCGTATGAACGACCCGCCTATAGCAGATGAGGGGGATTTAGGCCCTGGCTTAAGTCCCCCTGTAAGTAATTATATTACGGTATCTACTAATTTAGATATGGGTGGTATGGACACTGATGGGTCTGTGGCCACAGCAAGTGGAAGGGAAACTGATGCGTCGACCTCCGGTAAAGTCAGTGCTGCACGTAAGAGGCGTTCACATAAACATAGAATAATATGTAAACATTGTCATAAAACAAAACGGAGTAGACAGGGAGTGATTCCTGAAGGAACCTCTTCTCATATTGACTGTACGTGTATTTCCAGCACAGAAGCTAATTTAAAATCCGATTTTGTAATAGATAGCAAATCATCAATTCCACATTCTCAACCCTCTGAAATTTCTGTTTCCCAAACTTTGCAGTTGGATCCAACTGCAATACAAACTAACCAACCAGTTGGTGTAGGTAGGAAGGAGTACCAAGCTTCTGATACAGGGCCATATATAGTTCATGTTCAACGTATTACCAATACTGAAAACAGTGGCACCATTCTTCACCCTATTGCATTTGGAAATTTCCTTAAAAATAACAAATTTCAGAATATCGTTCCTGGCAGTGTCAAGAGAATTGGTAGGAATAAGTGTGTTGTAGCTTTTACAAACCACATGGCTGCTAATGTATTTATTGATAGTAATTTATTGCCTCTCAACAAATTTAAAGCATTTCTACCCACTTTTAATGTCACTCGTATGGGCTTGGTCCGGGGTATCCCATCTGAATGGAGTGTGGAAGAAGTTAAAGAAAATATATCTACTCCCATAGGTACTGGTGAAATATTGAAAGTTAGGCGCCTAAACTACAAAGTTCAAGTTAATGGGTCATATACATGGAAACCATCTCAAACTGTTGTAATAACATTTGATGGTCAAGCTCTTCCTAAAAGAATTTATGTATGTTATAATGCACTTCCTGTTGAGACTTATGTGTATCCCACCATACAATGTTTCCGCTGTTGCCGTTATGGCCACACTAAAAATCAATGCAGATCTGCTACCCCTAGATGCTATAAATGTGGACAGAATCACTTAGGTGAAACTTGTTCGGTAGAAGAGGATTCTGCATCTTGTATCAATTGTTCTGGATTTCATTTTGCTACAGACAAGAATTGCCCTGAGTTCCAGAGACAAAAAAACATTAAACACACTATGGCTCATTCCTGTGTTTCCTATGCGGAAGCAAGCAAAATACACCCAGCCATCTCAAAATCCTATGCTAATGTTCTCACAACTGGTAGATCTCATGATGCTCACACAAATAATAAAAATTCATACTCCAGTTCCCAACCTATACCCTCAACTTCTTCAACATATAAAAAGACAGTCTTTCTTAAACCCCGCAGTCCTCCTAAGTCAGCACAAGGTTATGATAGAGCAGCTCATAACGCCCTTATTAGGGAGTTTCAACCCCCATCTTTGGCAAATGGGTGTGCTTTGTCTAAGGAATCCGATCTGAAAACACAACAGAACGAGAATGAGCAAGTTGTTGATGTTATTATAAACCTTATCAAAATGTTATTATGTAAAAATACATCTTTTGAACCGTACGACGTGGAGCGGATAAGTAGCTTATTAATAAACAAAAACCAAAAAGATGGACACAATAATTCAATGGAACTGCCGATCAGTAGTACCTAAAAAAACGGACCTATTCTACTTATTAAATAAATTTAAGCCAAATATTGTGGCATTATCTGAAACTTGGATTAAAAATAATCAATTATTTGGTATTCCAGGTTATGTTTGTATTCGCAATGACAGAGATGACGGATATGGCGGTGTGGCCATATTGGTTAAAAATAATACCCCATTTTCACGTGTTTCTCTCCTTTCATGTACTGATATTGATATTGTTGGGGTAATTGTTGATAATGTTACTTATGTTTCCACTTACATTCCTACTGCTAATAACAATGCTCTACAAGAACTTAGCAATATGTTGTCATCCCTTCGTAGGCCATTTTTAGTAATGGGCGACTTTAACTGTCACCACCAGTGTTGGGGAAGTGGTGAAACAAAAAGAGAGGGGATCCGTTTATTAGAAATTATAGACGATCATAATCTATGTATTATAAATACTGGCGAGCCTACTCGTAGAACTAATGCAGGTGAAAGTGCTAGTGCTGTGGATTTATCTATATGCTCCCCTGGATTGGCTTCATCTTTATCTTGGTCCCGTTTCACTTCTACCTTTGGAAGTGACCACTTTCCTTTAGTAATTACTTCCTCACTAAAGTTCATTACAACACCGACAAGACCCCCTAGATTAAAATATAGACTCGGAAACGCAGACTGGAATAAATTTAAAACGCTTGTCGATGCTAAAGTTGCTGAGCTCCCGCAAATTACTCAGGGTGGAGAAAGTGATTGCTCAAAAGCTTTAGCGATGTGCCTAGTAGAAGTAGCAGACCAAGTTTTCCCTCTTAAAAAAAATCCTTCCGATAAAATTCCTATGCCCCCATGGTGGGATTCTTCGTGTACTGATGCAGTTAGGAAACGAAAGGAAGCTGAAAAAAAATATGCTGAGGACATGTCAAATGAAAATCTGGACGGCCTTAGAGATATTATTAATGATACACGGATTTTTCTCAGAGATAAGAAACTTCAGGGGTGGAGGTCATTCTGTATGTCTTTATCACCCAGCACATGCCCGTCTGAAGTTTGGCGCAGTATTAAAAGATTTAGAAGAGCCTTTAGTGATACTCCTTCCTTCACACAATTACCTCTATCCCTTAGTAACAGTTTTCTTGACAAATTAGCTCCAGCATCAGCTCCAGAGTATGATCAAATTTACCCTAACTCTACTCCGTTAAATATTGATAATAATTCATCTTTAAACGCTCCTTTTTCATTGTTCGAATTGAAAGGGGTATTAACATGCTTAAAAGACTCGGCCCCAGGAGAAGACGGTATTCCGTATTCGTTTTTCTCACACTGTAGTGATAATACATTATCATATTATCTACAAATAATTAATTCTATTTTGGTTTCTGGAAATATTCCAGAATCCTGGCGCTCTCAAGAAATCTTACCGATCCTCAAACCAAATAAAAATTCTAATGATATTTCATCATACCGGCCTATTGCGTTATCTTCGGTTCTTACCAAAATTGCAGAACATCTAGTTAAAAATCGTTTAGAGTGGTATATGGAAAGCAAGCAATTACTAGCAGGCAGTCAGTTCGGGTTCCGTAAAGGAAAAAGCACAACCGACAGTTTAAGTGTATTTACCACTGACCTTCGCATAGCCTTTTCAAAAAACGAGTCGGTTGTTGGCGCTTTTCTAGATATAACAGGCGCGTATGATAATGTACTTATATCTGTCCTTAAGCGAAAACTAATTAATTTAAACGTCCCTACCTTGATTATACGATTTATCATAAATTTGTTATCAGGTAGATTTATTTCTCTTTTTTGCGGTGACAAGAAAAAAACGAGGACAGTGTTCAAAGGCCTTCCACAAGGATCAGTATTGTCACCTTTGCTATATAATATTTATTCTTATGATCTAGAATCATCTCTACAAAAATCTGCTGATGTTTTGCAATATGCTGATGACCTTTTAATCTATACTACTCACAATAACATCTCAGATGCATGTAATGCTTTGACCGTCTCCCTAAGTCTTTTACAGCAATGGCTACAAATTAATGGGTTAAATCTTTCAATAGAAAAAAGTACTGTAGTGGTTTTTACAAGAAAACGTAATATTCCTTCCCCAACCGTTATTTATAATGGCATTAGCCTTCCCGTGAAAAATCATGTTAAATTTCTAGGATTGATTTTAGATAAAAAGCTTTCCGGCAAACAACATTTTGACTTTGTAGTTGAAAAATGCGAGCGTCAACTGAATGCTATGCGATGCCTTTCTGGAGTATGGTGGGGGGCACATCCTTTTAGTCTAAAACTGTTTTATAATGCAATAATCCGAAGCATACTTGATTACGGAACATTCCTCCTTGAAGATGGTAACAAAAAGGGGCTTAAAAAGTTAGATAGCATACAGTCAAAAGCTCTTCGAATCATTTCTGGAGCCATGAAATCAAGCCCGTTAAATGCCTTACAGGTAGAAGTAGGAGATCCTCCACTCCACCTGAGAAGGCAATATCTATCTGACCGATTTTTATTTAAATCGATGCAGTTTTCTAACCATTTGCTTCATTCAAAATTATTAAAACTCGATAATCTTATTCAAATTTCATCCTATTGGCGGCACAAAGATATTCCGTGTTTAGTTAAAAGTCTCAGGAAGTTTAATTCTTTACCAGCGAGTGTTCATAGGTCACCTACTCTTCCGTTATTTGAGTGCAAAACATTTGAACCCTTACTTGTCTCCCCTGTAGTGCATTATAATTTCGGGATAGAAAAAAGTGATGTAGGAGCTAACATAAAATTTAATGCTACCGTCGGTGAAGACTGGATAGACTGTCATTATATCTTTACGGACTCATCAAAGACCCGGTCTAGTTGTGTGGGAGTAGGTATATTTCATTCTCAGTATAAAGTTATTCAGATGGTAAAACTTCCCCCTGAAACATCAGTTTTCACTGGAGAATGCTTTGGTTTATTCAAGGCATTGGAGTACGTTTTAATTGCTAAACTTAAAAATGTTCTCATATTATGTGACTCTAAAAGTGCGTTACAAACTATCGAAAAGTTTACATTTAAAATGAAACCCTTTTACCCCATTGTATTTGACATAAGAGAACAGTTGTACAAATGTATACAGAGAAACTACACGGTACAGTTTGCTTGGATTCCAAGTCACTCCGGAATCCAAGGAAACGAAAGAGCTGATCAATTAGCCAAACAAGCGGTGCAGAATGGTGACACATACCCGTATAAAAATTTCTGTCATGATCTTGTCAGCCTCCCTAAAGATTATCTTCGACATTCCTGGGAACTCCTTTGGCGTAAGAGCTCTCAAGTAAAGGGCAGGGCTTATGCCTCAATTCAGCCCTCAGTCCCAGTCAAACCATGGTTTTTTAAAATAAAAGGCTCTAAACTAATTACAAGTATGATAATTCGCATGCGGCTTGGCCACGTCTGTACTCCTTTCCACCTTGCTAAGTTGCATATTGTGGATAGTAATCTTTGCGAGTGTGGAGATGATGCTGGTACTTTGGATCACATATTCTTCTCCTGTTCCCGTCATGATCGTTCATCCTTCCTCCGTTCTCTTGTTTCCCAAAATGTTTCCCTTCCTACTTGTGTTTCTTGTTTAATAATGAAACCCATTGAATATTTTAACTTGATATCTGCATTCTTGTTAAAAAATGATATAAAGATTTAGTTTGTGTATGTTTATTAATATATATTTATGTCTACCTAAAGAATAAAATATTTCCTTTCCTGAACCTTACAAAATTCCTTTTCCTCTCCGATATTTTCCGATAAAAATATTTCCCTACCTTTTATTACCCGAAATTGGCACAAAGACCTAACTAGTGCCACACTACAAAAAAAAAAAAAAAAAATATCGAAAAAGATTTTGTGTTTATTTCGTTCAATGTAATAATAAAAAACAATTCGAATACTAAGATTTACGTATTGGTTATATTTACAAGGACTAGAATAAGTGTGCAGTGTTGCCGAAATAAATGTGACTTGAGGCTTGGAAGCCAAAAATTTACCATATAAAAAGTGCTAAAGGCATAAAGCAGTGTTAATTAAAATTAAGTTAAAATGGCAGATATTCTTGATATATTGGAGCTGGAACAACCAGCGTCTGAGATCAGTAGAGATAGTATTATACATGGAGATAAAGTGAGGAAGAAGTATGTGACTGCTAAAGCGGTGAAACGGCCTGAGGGAATGCACAGGGAGGTGTTTGCATTGCTCTACAATGACAACAAAGATCTGCCACCGCTGCTACCCACTGACACAGGTGAGTTTTATAACTGAAAATTTTGGGTTCCTTCACGTTATTGACATTAGTGATTGTATCAGTCAATAATTAAAACAAAAACTTAATGTCTGGAAACGTAACAAAGCAAAATGGAAACCGAATCTACTAAAAAGTATAAAAGGGTTGGTTTAATTAAATTATAATACAATCTATAAACGATATAGACTTGAATAATTGGCATTTTACCCTTTTTGTATCAGGAAAAGCATATAAACAAACTAAAGCCAAGCTTGGCATGAGAAAAGTGCGAAAATGGGTCTGGGCACCATTCACAAATCCTGCACGCACTGACAATGCTGTCTTCCATCATTGGAAACGAGCTGCTGATGAAGCCAAGGAGTATCCTTTCGCACAGTTTAATAAGGTACAATGTAGTATGTATATTAATATTAAAGTAAGTATATCATCCTTAAATTGAATCAATTCAGGAAAAAATAAGAACCTTATGCAACTTTTTCCACCATTTTTTAATTTTCTACTACATACCATTCCCCACTGCTTCCAATCCTAAATTAGAAATATTATAACTTTGGTCATGTGCAGTTTAGATATAGTGAGCAACCCTACCTGCAACTAGTACTACTACTACTTTGACTTTGGACTGAAATACCTTGGATTTGGATTGGCTAAAGTGTGGAACCACTCCAATTCTATTGTGAGAATTATAGTCTTAAGTGCTTCTTGATAAACTGCATATTTTTCTATTTAGCAAGTAACAATCCCGTCATACTCAGAATCAGAGTACAATCAGTATTTGAAATCAGAAGACTGGAGTCAAGCTGAAACTGATCACCTCATGGACTTGTGCCAAAGATTTGACCTGCGTTTCATTGTCATACATGATCGGTGGGACAGAGCGGCTTTCAGGGACCGAAGTGTAGAGGACTTGAAAGAACGCTACTATGGAATCTGTGCTACATTGAGCAAGGTATGTTAGTTTTTAATACATGGTATTTATTGAATATTTTATGTTTTTTTTTTATTTTAACCCATTATTTTTATTTTTCAGGTGAAAACTAATCCTTGGTCCAACACAGTAACAATGGTGAACGGGGAAAAACGCATTTATCATTATGATGCAGAACATGAAAGGAAGAGAAAAGAACAACTTAGAAGACTATTTGATAGGACACAAGATCAGGTAAATGCTACATAATTTACAAAGCCTTCCTATTTTTTCTTTAGATGTGGTTTGAAGATCTATTTCACTGATGGAAATGCAATTGCACCGCTTTCTACACGTGCAGCCTATGGGCTGACTATACTCAAAAGTCATACAGTGCCCTCCGAGTTCAATTCAATAACGCGTTCAGGGTGCTGATGGGGCTGCGGCGATTCTATAGTGCATCAAGAATGTTTGCTGAACATCGCGTAGACTGCTTTTATGCTACGATGCGTAAAAGATGTCGATGTCGATGTGTAACAGCATCCTTAGCATGATCGCTAGTCGCCTGGATTGTAGTTACATCAATCATTGCTGCGCCATTTCTCACGGGATGGCGCAGTAGTGATGGATTGTGTTTTATTGTTGATAGTTTTAAGTACATATAACTAACACTAGTCTATAAGAACATTGTTACTAACAAAATGGACACCAAGGTCTGAAATAAAAGTATTTATTATTATTATAAACGGCAACATTGACCTAAGTATTCTCAATTGATTTATCTAAGCCCATATCCAAGGTATAAACATGCGGACGAAGACGCTAGCATAAGTTAGTGAGTGATGAGTATTTAAACATACAAAAAACTATTTCCAGATTGATGAGGAGCAAATGCTGCTAACTGAATTGAAGAAAATCGAAGCCAGGAAGCGTGAAAGAGAAAGAAAGACCCAGGACTTGCAGAAATTGATATCTAGAGCAGACAGTGGCAACTTACCACCAATCAGCCAAGTTAACAATAACAATGAGGGTACCAGTACTCCGTCAAACACTGCATCCAGTATAGCCAGGCGTCATGACCGGAAACTACACAAGAAGAAACTTACTGCTCAACAAAGGCCTGTACGGGCTGTGGAAAGTGTTGTAAGTAATACATGTTTAAATCCTTCACTTTTACAACATAATATTGGGCTTATAAATGAACACCTAACTTGTTGAACCATTTTTATTGCAAAATGAATGTAACAAATTGTCGAGTGCAAGTGCATAAACTGGTTCTTGACTGTTTATAACTAATTAAATGGCGACCGATGAACTGATAACCTGGTAAAGGCTTGGGCGACTCTTGGAGCAGCCTATGTACAGTAGTGGACATCCCTAAGCTGTAGTTGAATTAATTAAAACAATCGCAGCAATAATATCAGTTCAAACATTTACAATTTGCCACATATAGGTATGTTAATTTTCATTGGAGAAGAAGGGGCAAATCTAGTTAATTTTGAAGTTTTTACAAAATTTAAAAAAAAAGTTTTATCTTCAGTAAATCTCCAGTATGATAATGTCCTAATTTTTAAATGCAGTTTGATATATTCATAATTTTGTTATGTTACAGACTGTAGAATGGTCAGGTATTAAGTTCCCCGAAGCTCGTGGCACTGGTGTCTGGATGCGCTCTCAACGCATGAAGCTGCCTCCAGGAGTAGGACAGAGGAAGACCAAGGCCATAGAACAGGAGCTGAGACTTATGAATATTGGTTTGTTTCTTGTATTTATCTAAAGAGTTGATGATTCTTGAGGAAAGCCGGCGATGTCTTTCAGCTGAATCTATACAAACAAATGAAATGGAAGTTTCTGTAACATCAAAATTACACATTTACTAAATGCATATGAAAACACGATTTTTAAATATCCCTCTGTTCCATTGATTTAAAGTCTATCTGTTCTGACTAATCTCCAGAATGGCTTGACTGGATTTGAACGAGACTCACTGTCAGATAGCTGATGTTATAAAGAGAAACATATTTCAGACAATAATATAAGGTTTCTGTGCCAAAAAATAAAACGCATGTAAATACTATATATTTACGAGGCCGAAGTGTTTTCTGAAATTCGTTTTAACTGAAAAATAACGTTACGTAAGTGTTTTCTGAAATTCGTTTTAACTGAAAAATAACGTTACTTGTAACTTGTAATAACGTACTACTGACTAAGGAGCGTAGCGTGCGTTACTACGATGGGAAATTTTCGAGCATATTTTATGTAAGGCATAACTGTTAAGCCTCTCATCAGTCGCAATTTACTATTTTTCTTATTTATTTCCAGATATTGCTCCTACGCCAACTGAGGCGATCTGCAAACATTTCAACGAGTTGCGGTCAGATTTGGCCCTAGCTCTGGACTTGAAGAATGCCCTAGCTTCGTGTGAATTTGAGTTGCAAGCTCTGAGACATCAATATGAAGCTCTCAATCCTGGAAAGGTATGTTTTTCATGACATTCTGGGAACACCGACTGGTACATACAAGAAAAGAAAAAGCGAGAAGGAGGTCTTTGCCCAGCTGTGGGACAAAATGGTCTAGACATGAAAACTACAAATAGACGTATTTTGCATTCAGGTGGGAAAAATGTGTCATACAGTCCACCATAACTCCCCAAGGAATATCAGCAACGTCTTGGTGTTACTTGATTCGTGAAACTGCCATCTGTATGTGTGTCTGGGGTAGTGCATCTTTGGCTTGATGACACTCACCATGATCAACCCATATCTTGTGACGTTTGTCTCTGATGCGTCAGGTAAGAAACCTGATTTATTAGGTAACCTAATGGAAAGTGGCTATACAAAGCTAGCAGGACCGACATGCTTACCAAAAGTAAGCATATAGAGTGATCCTTAACTTCCCTGATTACGATAGCAGAAGTCGCCAGAGAAATGGCCATGCACTCACCTTGAAACACTGGGGTATTGGACCCCAATGATGTGGCTATGTTGAGATCCTCTAAGAAGATTCCTGCACCCTTGCCAGTACCTGTTTTTGATCCATCAGTGAAGTTTCGCAGCTGAGTGGGGCAAAACCCCTCGCAGTGGTGATCCTCATGCAATTGGATTTTGTATTTACATTAAATGTTTTGACAAAATACAATGCACACAACCATGAGATTGACCAAGAGTTGGCTCAACTGAATTTCGTTTTTTTTTAAGTTTTGCTACTTATATTTATAGACTGAACCATTTTTGTTTTTCTAATATAAGTTACTTGTATTTTGAAATTATGGAAAGAATCTGAAAAATTGAATTTAGTAGCATGATGTTGCTTCAAAAAACCTTTGCCTAGCTGAAAACTTTACCCTTAACTCAAATCTAAAAGGATTTTTTACAATTATAAAATTTTTGTTTCAGACGCTTACCATTCCTCCATCTATATGCAACATGGTGGTTGACAATGAAACTAAGCCAGTTGGTGAAATAATTGACGTTGTTGGATCTCCAAGTGCTCACAACACAACCATCTAGTATTACATAGTCTTTCAGATGCCTGTGAGCTAACATTATGAAGGTGTTAAAATAAGACTTTGCTTGTTTGTATTAAAATGTTATTAGTATAGACTGTGGCTAATATTGACTGTGCAATAGAAATACATGTTATATTCATGTAGTAGAATAATCTGTTTCAAAACTTGCTGTTGTACTCAAAACTTTTCAAACAATCTTCTTTCCAATAAATTTGAATCAACCTATAGCTTCACTTTCTACTAGGACAGGTTAGGTTAGGTACACAAATAATAGTAAGTAATAATACCTAGCTGGTCTAGTACCTAATTAGGATGTATTAAATAAACTAATGTGTATTATGTACTAAAATAATACAGAAATTGAATTTTAAAAATGTATTTCATTTATCTTAAAACTAAATAGCACCTTTAGGAGCTCCATAAGCATCTGGCATTCTCTCGATTGTGTATTTATGTTCTGCAACATACATTATTGGAACACCTGGTATTTTCCTGATTCTTCTTTTCAAATCTTTGTCATTGGTAGCCACTATATAACACTTGTGTTGTGTTACCCTTTGGACAATACAGTCGTCAGCATAAGTACCTTTGTGTAAACAAGTAATCCTTTCAAAGCGTGGGTCTTTAATTATTCTCAAAGCTACACGGTATTTTCGCCCAAGCTTTTCTAACTCAGCCAATACGCAGTCAGTTATGTATGGAATGCATTTGGCATATAAACAATCCATCATACTCTGTACTATGTCTAATTTATTTTTGATTGAGAAGTTGATAAAGTTGGTATCAACTAAAATATGGTAAGGGGGGCCAAGCTGCGTGTTATACTGGAAAAACAACGCTGAGCTTGCTTGCGGTGCCTCACGTATTTTCAGCTCATGCGGATCAATTTTTTTCTTCTTTGGTTCAACTCTTTCCGTAGGTTTAATCCTGCTATCACTGAGACTAATTAGTTTTTTCATTTTAGCGAATTTCCTTTCGACGATTTTTCTGGTTTTCTTTTGTTTTCCCTTAAATTAAATTAAAATATTGGTAACCATGCAACATGACAACTTAATTTAAAAAAAATGCTCAGTAAAGAGATAGCACTCACCATATTCGTAGATTTTGGTAACGTTTAATCTTTTCTGCCTCTGCTATTCTTGACTATTCCAAATCAGTTTTACGAAATACAATATTGTTTTGTAAACAAACTAACCTCAACACCTTTCACAAATGGTTCAATGGTTCTCAATAGGGATGAGCGTTGAATCAACGAACTAGTTGAATCAACCGTTAATCTCCGTCAACGTATTAAACGTTAACCGTTTATGAATCAACTAGTTGAATTCGTCAACGACGTTTATAAATTTAACTCGTGCGTCTCGTTGAATAATCGTCAACGTTTATGAATCAACTAGTTGAATTCGTCAACGACGTTTATTTTAACTCGTGCGTCTCGTTCAATAATCGTCAACGTTTATGAATCAACTAGTTGAATTCGTCAACGACGTTTATTTTAACTCGTGCGTCTCGTTCAATAATCGTCAACGTTTATGAATCAACTAGTTGAATTCGTCAACGACGTTTATAAATTTAACTCGTGCGTCTCGTTCAATAATTATTGTTAACCCATACGCAACTAACTAAGCAAATTAAAAAACTAAAGTTGAAAATAACGTTAAAGATTGCGAGCGACGGACATTTCATCCGATTTGAACTTTAAATATCGTGTTGCAGAGTTGATTTTAGAAATACTTATTTTAAGGACCGTTTAACGAATGAACGGTTTACGTTGCAAGTTGACATTTGTAGTATGTTAACTCGTTGACGAATTTAACTAGTTGATTAACCAGTTGACAAACGCAAATCAACGTTAACGTTTCGTTAACGGAAAAACCGTCAACGACCCATCACTAGTTCTCAATGAGGTTACCTACTTTACTTCGGTTACTTTTTTGACGTATGATGATAGAGCAAAGATAGAAAAAAAAAACACTAAACGGTACATCACTAATGATACTTTTAGTTCGAGTGACTTAAAATAATAGTCTATGGAGATGTTGGTGACCCCCATGGTGACCCCACGGAAATCGGCGACGTTTGCGATTTAAAAAACATTTAAAAACAACATTTTAAAGAACATTTCATAATTAGTTTACCTCAAATGTTGGTTGAAATTGACTGCCAATATTTTATAATAAACTCCAGTCCAAACATAAATTAGCCACATGCCACCCTTTTTTTTTAGGTCCATGCATGCCACATAATTAGCAACGCTTGTGAAAGGGTGATTGTCAAACTGCGGCCCTCCATCGAGCATTGACTTACTCGATGGAGCTTGTTGAAAATGCCGACTTGATATATTTGCTGCCAAATACTCAAACAAACTTTAGAATGTGTTTCCATCTACAATCTATTGCATTGCCAAGCAAAATTATTTTATCAAACAATTAAACACAAGGTTGCCATAATCATAAATAAAGCCCCCTTTCACAAACCAATTAGTTTAGTTGGTCAACCCTAGTTGACATTTTGACAATGACATTTCGGAAATGTCAAGTGCTGACTGATCGTCAGGTTGTCTGCTTACTATAATTTTTCGATTTTCTGTGAAAATGGCGAATACTCCTACTCCCGCCTCACATTTATCGGCCCAGGAACTGCTTTGCTTAGGACAAACAGGGAGAGATATACCTTTATTGAATAAGGTTTGGCCTCAAGTCATTGGAACATTTTTTGGAATAGGCTCGGGCATATTCATCAACTTTCAAACTAGACGTCCCGTCTTCAGTGGTAAGTATAAATTACATAACAATAACACATGAAAACAACATTCATATTTTAATATTGTCACATCAACGATAGTTATGGCTTTGTCTGCCATGAGACAAGACTGTTATATATGGTTGGTGAGATGAATATAAAATTATGATCTAACAAAGATTTCTAGGTTTGGGGTTATGATTATTTCAATGTTGATAAACAGATAGTTTACCACCTGTTTTTTTGCAGGAATCCAAAAACATGTGCTATTAACTGCTGGATTTATTGGTCTCCTAACTTATGTACAAAAACAAAGAGAAAGTTACTTTGCAGAGAAGGATGCAGTGTACAGACATTACATTGAATTACACCCTGAAGACTTCCCAATCCCAGGTAAATTGTTTGTGCCCACAACTTGCACACTAACAATTATTATTGTTCAACCCTTAGTTCTAGGCACCGATAGTGTTAACAAAAAATGCTAACTACAGTGTTAACTAAAATGTTACAATAATATCACATTAATGTCAAATAAATTATTCTAAATGGCGTGCAGTTATTCAGTTTGATCCCTTGAGTTACATGTTTGTTGATATGTAAACAATTTTTTTACTTTTTTACCACATCACCATGTTTTTACCTCTAATAGACTAATCCTCAGATACCTACTCATAGTTGTGTAGTCAGTATAAACAAGAATAGGACTATGCTTTAAAGAAATACTTGGTGTGTTGACTTACCTAGCATTTTATTTTTTCAGAACGTAAGAAGATTGGTGACATCTTTGAACCTTGGATTCCAGTGCGTTAAATGCTATAGATTATTTTTATTTAGTAATGTTTAGATCATGTGAGTGAAAGTTCATTTCATTGAATAAATAATTTATTCCTTAACAATTTTGTTATTACAACTGTTATGTACTGGGAATACATCTGAAGTCTAAATCATTGTTATTTTTGGCCATGTAATAAATAGAAAACTATTAATTTACACTATGAATGAAATTTATTCACCTTATCCTTTCTTGCTTCATTTACAAACTGACTCATAAATACAATGAATGAAATTTATTCACCTTATCCTTTCTTGCTTCATTTACAAACTCACTCATAAATACAAATACATCTTTAAGTAGCAGTAGTAATTTTATTGTGACAATGCATAGCTTTTTGTATGAACAGTATCATGGTCCTTATGACGATGTAGGTAATGCTGGGCTAAAGCAGTCACATACTCAAATCCCTCGCCACAAATAGCACAATCATGAACTTCAAACACCTTATTTGGATACTGGTGAAACATATCCTTTACATTCTTCTGTTCAAAAGGCAACAGGGCTTGGTTGCTTTCAGGAATAACTGGCAGGTTTTGCTGTGGCTTCTCATTGATCAGATGTGGAATGAGATGGCCGACATCTTTCATTGGCATTGGTGGGTCTTTTCCAACATCTATTCCTATAATATCTATGTTACCACCATTGTTGAAGCCCTCATTATGAAGTTTAGAGTTTTGTGGGGCAATTTGATGTTTCTTCAGCTTGTGCAGTTTCTGTAACAAACACATAAGCATGTTAAGGCATCATCTTTATGAAAATCTCAACGCGATGATTTGCTGTGCAAAACCGGAAGGCGCCTCGTCGAGAAGACTCGTTTGGGGTTGCAGAAAAAACTAACGTGACTATCACGTATTCACGATGATCGCTTTGTATTAGACACGACGCGTTACGTCTGAACAAATTAATATTAATTTTTGTGGGTAAGTAATCACTCATGTATCCGTGAGTATCAGTGATTACTTCTCACAAAAACTTATCAGTATCCGGATTCAGTAAGTAGAATTCCTTCACTGAAGTTAGCCACAGAAAAATACATGGTTCCTGTGTAGAGCTGCCATCGGCCTGGGTTTCCCCAGATTTGTCTTAGTTCAGAGGGAGTCCGCTAGTCCGGGTGAGGTTTTCAAATTTTGTAACTCTTTTGTAACTCTTGCAATTGAATTGCCCACTGCCCCTTGGGGTCGACCAAACTGAATCTAAAACTTACTTACTGAATCCGGATACTGATAAGTTTTTGTGAGAAGTAATCACTGATACTCACGGATACATGAGTGATTACTTACCCACAAAAATTAATATTAATTTGTTCAGACGTAACGCGTCGTGTCTAATACAAAGCGATCATCGTGAATACGTGATAGTCGCGTTAGTTTTTTCTGCAACCCCAAACGATATATCTCTACATAAATTGGCGTTTTAGACTAAAACGCCAATTTATGTAGAGATATGTGGTATTCTGTTGAGTACTGGTTTAAAATAAATGTGCGTAAGCGGGCGGTGACGGCAACCCCGAAAAAGTGAGTTTTGACACTAGCTGTCATTCACTGAAAAGCGCGGGTTTGGTGATCGCTGAGCGTTTATGTGCCCGAGTAAAATACGGTGTTTTATTTCTAATATAAACATATTGATTATCATTTGTGGGTTAGAGAGAACTCCACAATTGGCGACGAGGTAATCTGGTGAGTGTTGAAAGATGAAATCAAATGCATACAAATCGGCAGTCAACAAAGTTGGTGTTCCTTCCCCACCTACATGGAATAAATGATTTTCAACACACACATTACATCACATTTGTTTTTCAACATTATGTAAGTGTATAATAAAATCTTCAAGGATCAGAGAATATAAAATTATGCTAGTACCATAAAAGCGTACGCATGTTATGGCCAAAGCCGAGACCAGAAAACTTTTGTTGCAACTTTGTTGGTATCATATTTTTGTAACTCCTTGGTACCTACGTCCTAAAAAAAAAATAATTAAAAGGGGTTTGATTGATAGCCGATTGTATGTTTATTGTGTAATGATTTCGTGAAATAAATATTTGTTTACTGAATATGTGTTGAGGCATAAATAGTCAGCAGTGAAAAAACTTTGAGTGAGGAAAAATAGTGCTGACAATAAGTTAAATGTGAGTGTGAACTACCAAATTGTGCCAAAATATGCTTATATTTAGCAGCGAGTACTAAATTGAGTAACTGTAATTAAATGCTAAAATAAACACAGTTTCCTTTTTCACAATACATTTGATTAGTTTAATAGTTTTGGTTCAACCTACAAAGAAAATTTATTTTCAGAAAACTCTATTATGTCTCAAAATATCCCTACTCTTGAGCAGTTTGACTGTGAAGGCGAACCAAATTCTCTCTGTACACGATGGGAAAAATGGAAACGCGGATTAGAAATTTATTTTCAAGCTGCAAATATTGAGTCACCGGTTAAGAAACGTGCATCTCTTTTGCATATAGGTGGATTAGCATTGCAAGATGTTTACTTTAACATACCCGGTGCTCACATAGAGGATAAGGGATCAGTTGATGTTTATAACACAGCAATAGAGAAACTGAATGAGTATTTTGCACCAAAACAAAGTAATTTATTTGAGCGACATTTATTTCGATTAATGAGACAAGATCCGGGCGAAAAATTTGAAAAGTTTTTAGTAAGGTTGCGCCGTCAAAGTGCCAAATGTAATTTCTTTAATGAGAATGAAAGTTTAATTGATCAGATAACGGAAAAATGTATGTCGACTGAATTGAGAAAAAGGATTCTGGTGTTAGGAGATACAGTTACAGTTGATAAAATAATTGCGGAGGCTAATGCGCTCGAAACTGTCGAAAGACAAATGAGTGATTTTCAGGATAAACAAAACATTAATGTGAACAAAATAGACACTGTTAAAAACAGAACAATTGAGGAGAAAAAAATAGAATGCACTAGGTGTGGTAGTCAGAATCATAAATTTGACAGCGATCTATGTGTGGCAAAAGATAAAACATGTGCAAAATGTGGTTACAAGGGTCATTTCCTAAAAATGTGCAGAACAAGAGCAAATAAACGAAAACCCAATCCTAGAGACCAAAAAATTAGCTCTAAAAAGCGTCGATTTGAGAAAGATGACACTGAAGGTCCACCACGAAAAAATAACAAGTCTGATGCAGTAATTGACTACATATTTCACATCGATGATGATGCTGCTATTTCATGTCAAATTGGCGGGGTTGATGTAGATCTGCTCATTGACTCAGGGAGTAAATGTAACATCATCGGTGAAAAGTCCTGGGATTTAATGAAGGCAAAAAATGTGATAGTTAAAAATCAAGTAAAATACCCAGATAAAACCTTTATGTCCTACGGTTCTAAAGATCCTTTGACAACACTGGGATCATTTGAGGCTGAAATTCGTGCAGGTCCAGAAACTATTTTGGCAAAATTCTATGTGATTAAAGATGGTGCAAGAAATTTACTAGGAAAAGACAGTGCAATAACACTAAAAGTATTGAAACTAGGTTTGGACATTAATGAGGTAAGTGTGAATCAATTTCCAAAATTTAAAAATGTTGTTTTAAAAATTGCAATTGACAAAACTGTAACACCTGTTTGCCAGCCATACAGGCGTGTCCCCATACCATTAGAAGTCAAAATCAACAATAAGATTGATGAGTTAATGAAGATGGATATCATAGAACCAGTCAATGAACCATCTCCTTGGGTTTCCCCTATGGTCCCTATTCTCAAAGAGGATGGTGATGTTAGGATTTGTCTTGATATGCGTTGTGCAAATAAGGCAATCATTAGAGAACACCATATTTTACCAACCATGCATCAATTAATGCCGAAATTCCGAAAAGCTAAATTGTTTTCCAAATTAGATATTTGTAATGCTTTTCATCAGGTGGAAATTGCTGAAAACTGTCGAGAAATTACAACATTTATTACAAGCAAAGGATTATATAGGTATAAGAGGCTCATGTTTGGTATCTCGAGTGCTCCAGAACATTTCCAGAAAATTATGGAACACATGTTGATTAAATGCGAAGGTGTCGCAAACTTTATTGACGACATTATAGTATGCGGCAGAGATGAGAAGGAGCATGACGAGAACCTCAGAAATGTTTTGCATGTTCTTAGGGAAAATAACGTTTTGCTAAATAAGAAGAAATGTTTGTTCAAGGCTACCGAAATCAACTTCCTTGGGCATCGATTATCTGCAGAAGGTATAAGACCTTTAGACAAATATATTAAAACAATTGAGTCTTTTCGAGAACCTAAAAATGTCGAAGAGATCCAAAGTTTCCTAGGTTTGATTAATTTTGTAGGGAAGTGGATCCCTAACTTAGCCACTTTGACTGAGTCAATCCGTGAAGTTTTGCGGAAAAAACTCCATAAACATGCAGACATTTCTAAATTCTGGACAGTTAAACAGCAAGAAGCCTATAACCAACTCAAACACTATCTTAAAAAAATAGATACGTTAGGTTACTATGACCCAGATGACAGGACTCAAGTCATTGCTGATGCCAGTCCTGTAGGCTTGGGAGCAGTTCTCATACAATATGATTCGACTGGCCCACGCATTATTGCTTTCGGTAATAAAAGCTTGACGGACGTTGAAAAACGTTACTGTCAAACTGAAAAGGAAGCGTTGGCTTTAGTTTGGGCTATAGAGCATTTTCATATGTATCTATATGGGAAAGAGTTTGAGTTGATTACAGACCACAAGCCTTTAGAGGTAATTTTCAAACCGCGGTCGAAACCCTGTGCTAGAATTGAGCGCTGGGTTCTGAGGTTACAAGCATATAATTACAAAATTGTGTACAAACCTGGTAAATCTAATATTGCAGACCCACTGTCACGACTTTGCACAAATCAAAACTGTACGCCGTTTGAAAGCGAATGTCATATTAACCAAATTGTACAGTATGCATGCCCAACAGCTTTGTCTTTAAAGAGTATTTCAGAAGCATCTAAGGTTGATAAAGATTTTATACTCGTTAGGGATGGATTACATAGTAATAACTGGAATCAAATTGTAAATAATTATAAATTATTTGAAAAAGAACTCTGGTTGCATGAGGACCTACTATTGCGTGGCAACAAAATTGTGATCCCCACTAAATTAAGACCAGAAGTGTTAGCGGCTGCTCATGAAGGTCATCCCGGGATAGTAAACATGAAGGCTAGGTTGAGAACAAAAGTTTGGTGGCCCAAAATTGACAAAGACGCAGAAAATGTTGTAAAAAATTGTAGAGGTTGTATCTTGGTATCCGGCCCAAACCCACCTACACCAATGAAAAGGCGAGAGCTACCAACTGAAGCTTGGGTTGATACCGCTGTAGATTTTCTAGGTCCATTACCCAGTGGAGACTATCTTTTTGTTATAATTGATTATTTCAGTCGTTATAAAGAAATTAAAATTATGAGATCTATCACAGCTAATGATACAATTAACGTCCTCAAAGAAATTTTCTCTCGTCTAGGTATTCCAGTTAGCCTAACTTGCGACAATGGGCGCCAATTCACCAGCCAAGAATTCAAATCATTTTGTGAAGAGTTTGGAATTCGCATTTATAACACAATCCCCTACTGGCCCCAGAAAAACGGAGAGGTTGAACGGCAGAATAGAGATATATTAAAAAGATTAAAAATAAGTCAAATACAGAAGACAGATTGGAAAGACGATTTACTCAAATACCTTATGATGTACAATAGCACTCCTCATGGCACAACTGGGAAATCTCCTTCAGAATTATTTTATAGACGTTTGTTCAGAGATAAGTTGCCGAGCTTAATTTGTGTTGAAAATATGGATTTAGATCTGGAGGTCCGAGATAAAGACACTCAAAAGAAAGAAAAAGGGAAAATAGATGAAGATAGGAAACGTAAAGCAAAAGAACAAGAAATTGATGATGGTCAGAAGGTATATGTAAAGAATTTTGTAAAAAGTAATAAATTAACACCAAATTTCGATCCAGAACCACATACCGTGGTCAGTACACATGGTAATGAAGCAAATGTCCGTAATGATTCAACCGGCCATGAGTTTAAAAGAAACATAATTCATCTTAAGCGTGTAGAAGGAAATTGGACAGTTGTTGATACAGAATCCAAAGATGAAAGTGGCATGTCAAGCGAAGATCAAAATTAATACTAGTAAGGAAAAAAACATTGTAAAAGAAAGAAAACATTGTAAAAGCTATTGAGCCAAAACATATTATAATATGTAAGTAGTAAAAAAATAATTTAGTAATACAATGTAAATATATGCTTGTATGGGTAATAGAATTAATTACATTAAATTGAAATGATTGAGATAGTGAATTATAGAAGACTAGAATATTAATAAGTTAAATTTGATTTAAGTTAATTAAAAGTAGAGTTATTTTATTGTTTTGTTATTCAAATATTAATTCTAAAGCATAATTAAATGAGTAAGTTAAATTTGATTTAAGTTAATTAAAAGTTGAGTTATTTTATTGTTTTGTTATTCAAATATTAATTCTAAAGCATAATTAAGTGAGTAAGTTAAATTTGATTTAAGTTAATTAAAAGTTGAGTTATTGTTTTGTTATTCAAATATTAATTCTAAAGCATAATTAAATGCTTATTTAATTTTCTAAAAAAAGGAAGAGATGTGGTATTCTGTTGAGTACTGGTTTAAAATAAATGTGCGTAAGCGGGCGGTGACGGCAACCCCGAAAAAGTGAGTTTTGACACTAGCTGTCATTCACTGAAAAGCGCGGGTTTGGTGATCGCTGAGCGTTTATGTGCCCGAGTAAAATACGGTGTTTTATTTCTAATATAAACATATTGATTATCATTTGTGGGTTAGAGAGAACTCCACAAGATATATAAATAAGTATCTAATCTACCCAAGGGTGGGTATATAATTTTCGAGGTGGCTTCCCTCGTTCTCTTAGATAATGAATTTTCTGATCTTTGGAAAGTTTGTAAAGAAAGAACAATGGTCATTTTGGACTAGGAAAAAAACAGAAATTGGTACCGAGATGAGACTGTCACTAATAGGTACTGCATTGTTAATAGAGTTATTGGATATCTTCATTGATTTTTAAAAGCTGGGGAAATAAAGTTAATCTTTTTTTTAAAACACCATTTTGTTTATCAGGACGCAGTATAAAATATCTAACTTCGAATGTATCCGTAATTACTTACGCTACTAAAAAAGTCCATAACTTACTCAAGTCTATGATGAATATAATGATCTTCCATCGAAATAAAAAATACCAGGCAATGTCAACTGTATAAACTCACGCTAGTTATTATACTAAGCTAAACAAAAGAATGTGATGTTTTGTTTTAATAATGCAATGACTTAAATAGAAAAACTAATGAATTTGCATATAAAAATCGATACCGTCATAAAATGATCGATAATGTCCCTCCCTATTTTTGACAAGTAAAAAAAAAACTGTTTCCGCAGTCGCACTGATCGTGTGTTGTTGTGGTTGCTGTTTGCAAAGAAAAGAGGTTCGAAGTACTATTATGTTCAAATAAATAACCATAAGTGGCAGACCACGATTAGTTCCGGTATTAGCTATGAAAATATTAAACCTAAATATGTAAACATAACCTCAAAAACATAATTCATATTTACTTGACACTCCGACCTTTTAAAAATATATGAAAGGCCGCACTTATTTATATTCAAATAGACAAATGAAACGACATATGTTTTATCAAGTTACGTTTTGTTAGATATCCTCCCCTAAGATGACACACTGACCGATTTTTCTAGTCCAAGCATGTTAGCCGAGTGACCATTGTTCTTTCTTTCAAAGTACCTACCTATTTATGAATGGAAAATCTTATCTGATCTGAGGTGTTGTTAAATTCAAGCACGCTTCGCTCGCTTTAACCTCTGAAATTCTCTCGATTTTTGTAGCCATTCCGCAAAACTTAACTCTGTGCCTATGTTGAAGAGCGTAAGCCATGTCTACGAGCTCCTAATAGATTTGCGCTCGCTACGCTCGCCGTTATTGCAGATTGCATATGTTATTTATTCTTTTAAACACCATTTAAAGCGTCAAATACATTGTAATCATGGAATTCTAGGTCATTTGTCCTAAAATGGGCAAACTGCTTTCGTGGAAGCTAGAATTGACATCGAAACTTACCAAGTCTCTAGAATGCACGTAAGCAGCTCCACACAGATCACATTTAAAATTTTTGACTCCTCTGTGTTTACTCATATGACGAGTTAGTTCGCTGGATGTTATAAAAGTTTTGTTGCAAAGAGTACATACCTGAAATAGTAATAAAATTAATTATTCAAAACAGTGTTCCATACCGTCTAGAGTAGTTAGATTAATATGAGGAGAAAACATTTCAGGTGCGATGAAGTGCTAGTTGCACTTCATCGCGCGCATTTTCGTACTTTCAACACTCCCCGATGCCTGTATAGGGTAGGTAGGTAGTTTATCTGAGCTACTAATTATATAAATGCGGGCTAACTCTATGGCCGCCACTGTATTTACATAGAGCGTTAAATATTAAATAAAGAATTTATTAGACAACATTTTACTGCTTTGGGTTACATTATAACAATTTTCGTTTTTGCCTAGATTACTAGTGGCGAAAGAATTTAAAAATCGATTGACTAGTTTTTGAGTCAAATCGTAACATATAAATAAATTATAATACATATTAGTTTAGATTAGTTGTGTGTTAAAACTTTATTAACTTACATGGTCCCTTTGTCCAGTATGGATCTTGAGGTGAGCATGAAGATTCCCTTGTGCTGAGAATCTTTTGCTGAAAAATAATCAACCAAACATTGAGACTGCTTTAACTACGAGACACAACATTGTTGTCAAATTAGATAGGTACTCAAATATTTAAGACAAATTCCTGAGGAAAGGAAGACTAGGTATTAGTAATTCCCTCAGTAAGGTGATAGACTGCCAGTAGAAATGCCAAGCTTAAGCCTTTACTTTCTTTCTTATTCATAAAACTCACCATATACTGTAAATTACCTGCATACTTCACATTGGAAAGGTTTCTCGCCAGTATGAATTCGTAGATGTATAGTGAGGTTGTGCTTTTGCGTGAAACGTCTCGGACAGTACATGCATACAAAAGGTTTGTCTCCAGTGTGGGTTCTAGAAAATAAGTAAAGTATAGGTAAAAGAGATTCTTATTGACTTAAGTACAGTAGTGGACTGTGGACTCATATATATATATATATCATTCTGTTGTTGTCCCAAGTTACTGCAATTTGACTGATTGAATGAGGTTGATAAAACATATATTTTCTTTCTCTATTCTACCCTTTCAACTGCCACACCATACTGGGCAGTAGCCTTTTTTCATATTGTTCCTCAGAAAATCCATGTAGATTTTTTTCATTTGAAGTGCACAATTTTTTTAAATCATTTAAGTGGACTACAAAGATTTGATTATGATAAACAAGCCAACTTTTGGGGTTGGATGGTTCTAATAATGACTATGTAATTAAGTTTGGGCAACTACACCCAACCATATACATAGATTTAGAGAATCTTGTCAAGAATTGTCCCCGGAGGTATTATTTTTTTTTTTATGGGCACTTGAGAAAAGCTGTACCTATTCAGATTGTCATGATAGCTTGAATCTGTGCCTAGCCCATTTGGTAGCAGCTCTAGTTTACAAGAATATTAAAAGAGTAAATCCATACCTAACATGCATTTCTAGTTGAGCCTGACATCTGAATTGCTTGTCGCACTGGTAACAAGCATGTTCTTGTTTAGGCTTTGGCTTGGGACCTCGCTTCAGCTTCTCTGACTCTGACTTTTTTTTATAGTTAGTATGTCTTTTTGGTAATGTTTGCTTACACTTACTGTAATCAAACAGAATGCTTTAGAATTAAAGGTACCTAATAAGGGCCAAATGTAACTAATAAGTATGGTTACAAGAGTCAAATGGTACTGGATAAAATTGCCTTACCATTTTTTAATTATTGTTGTATGTGTTGGCACCTGAAATTAGTGAAAAAAAACTTACAGTATAAATAACAATTATTGATCAAATCAGATATTCTACCACAGACAGAATTGAGTTGAGAATACTTACATATGGATCTGTTGCTACACAGGCATCATTGTATCTGTAAAATATATAATTAAACCTTAATTTTGCCTTTTAAGCTACCTATATAAAGTGTATAATAATAGAAAACTAGTTTTGTTTGCAGAAGAATAGCCTCGATGTGATGTATACTCTACACTAATATTATAAATACGAAAGTTTAGATGTATTTTAGTTATTCAATCACTCCTGAAACGGATTTGGATGCAATTTTACATAAAATCGATTATAAACTTGGATAACATATAGAATACTTTTTATCCCGGGAGGGATAATTTTCTAATATGACATAAAGTGTATAAGGTGATAACTACTTACTTGCTAGGAATTCTTAGTCCTAAATATTGTCTCAGTCTAATATCTGCGCTCTCGCAAGTTTGTTTGAAATGGTACGCTATACCGAGCTTGTAAATGCAGTTACTGCACATCTGTTCAGGCAAACCATCGTCTTTACTAATCTAGAAATGTATGCAAAACCGTAATATTTACTAAAACATAATAAACAACATTTATTGTTTTCTTTTAGTAGGATATTATATGATTGTTTTACCTTTATATTGCAACAATACTCCACCATGTCACATAACGATATATTATAGTTTTTTGTAAAAACAGATGAAAGTACGCCCTCTTCAAGACATATTCTACATATTTTATTCATTTTAATAAGCTCGCGTTATCCTAGACACGGCAAGACACAAATGTAAACAACTGTCAGTCTGTCACCCACCGACAAGACAATCAAATTTATTGCCATTATATTATTTATATTATGTCAGTTTGTTTTTAACCCTAAAGCGCATGCGTCAGATTACAGATAAAAACAGAAACATTTTTTAATCGGTTGGTAATGGTAAATGATGAATGAATACACAGACAGTTCGTTTCTTTTCTTCGTGTAAATTGTATATTTTGATAACAGTTCGCCAGTATAATCTAATTTAGCCGAATTAGCAAACACGCCAGCTCGAACCTTGAGGTACCTTACTTACCTACTCGATCTCTACAACTCGGTTGTATTAATCAGAAGACTGTTGAGCTAATTCTACTATCCCAAACGCGACCGACAACGCAAGTTAGGAACTAAGTATACTTTGACACAGAAATGGGATAGTTTCTAGAAACTACCGTACCCTGACATTATATAATCAAAGCGTACCCTATCCGACGACGGATTTGAATCTATTTCTTTGACGGGTCTATTTGTTACACGTCTAGTAGATTTACTACTTACTCTCAGATATTTATAAAGCTCGTAATTCCTTGATTTTTGTAGCATTTAAGAAAGCGAAATAAAACGCAGCAACTATTGTAATATTTTTAATATCATAACCATTATAAATTTTAAATAATTGCAATAAAATATAACAGCAACATATTCGATGTATAAGTAAATAAAATGATTTTTAAAAACATAGGTAAGCATAAAGACATTGAATAATGCATAACACAAACATAATAAAATAATAAGTTAAATTACTGCATTTATAATTAGGTAAGTATTAAAATATTCTGCGTATTTCAATCATCAGTACCTACCTTTACTTACAGTTTATTTGTTAATGTTTTTATTTATCATGTAGATAGTGTCGTTAAAATTATGGATTATTTACATATATTTAAATATTGCGTTACTTATCTCCACACTTACGATAACAATAATTACTAGGGATTAAAATAAATATAGTAAAAACAGCAAGGTAATTGCGTGACACACAATCAATCGCGATGCCTTTCAACAATTTTTCACTCTCCGGCAACAAGTAGTTGCTGAACAGACGACTTTTTTAAACCTACGATGTTTCTTCTTCCGCATTGTGTGATTGAAGTGTGTTACGCAATTGGGATGCTGAGATATTGTTTTAAAAAGGCACAGATGGTAGGTCATACAATAGTCGGAATACTTTCATATTCAGTATGGAAGGAAGATTACTACATTATTTTAATAGAAAAATAAATGCAAAGTTAATAACACAACCATTTTAAACGTTAGCAACAGCCGTAAGAAGAGATACGTAAATATCGATGCCTTTTAAAAATATATCGGCTTTAAGGAACTCGTCATGATCGTGTAGTAGAACGGGGGTGTTGTTCATCGGAGAGAAGCCCAGCGCTGGTATACCGACATCGCGCACGTATCTACTATCGGTGCCACCAGGGAAAATTCTACAGTCCAGCTTTAGTTTCCTGACAAAAAAATGGATTAATTAACATACAAACTTGTGTTCTAATTATTAGGTATCGAATTCTCAAAAATTTATGGATTAGACAAAAAAAAATGAAGCACTTACTCGCATAATATACTCAAGCAATTTAGGTACTTACAACTCATCGGCAGCGGCTTTGAATGCCACCCAGAAAGGATTGCTTGCATCCAACTTAGTGACTTCCACGTAATGATTTTTCTGTTCAAAATCGAAAGTTACTCCTTCCCCTGCTTCCTTGCACCAATTCTTAATCTGAAATAAATAATATGTATAAGTATTATAAACATTTAATAAGGGTAAGCTGACCCGAAATTTAATTATAGATTTATTTTAATTTTATTAGTTAATCACTTTAAACTTTGGTAGGAAACTTACAAAATACTTATGTGAGAATGATAATTAAATCCTTAATTAAACATTTCCATTGTTTGTCGACTTTGTTTAAATTAAATTACACGAGCTTCGCTATCGCGTTAACACTAATCGAGCAACCAATCAATTACTTGCTTGAACGTAATAAAATAGCAAATCGGTTCCTCAAACACTATCATTAATTTCAATTCTACTGAGTATAAAATTAATAGACTTTACCATTTTTTCAAACTCTTCATGGTTGACGGTAACGGCCAATCGTATGTCAAAAACTGCTGTCAACTTTTCCGGAACAACATTAGATTGCACTCCACCCTGTAAAAAAAAAAATTCTTCACATCAAGCATATTGTTCAAAATATGATAATATATAATTATGTAAAATAAAATATACTTCTTCACATCAAGCATATTGTTCAAAATATGATAATATATAATTATGATATTTTTTGTGACTGCATTTTGCAATGTTGTGCGCCTTTCTTTCTATTTTAGATTAACATTCTAGTCCACTTACCACTTGTAGCATATTTAGTGGACAGCTTGAAAATAAAATAAGGCAAAATAAATAAAAATGAATACATAAGTAGGTACTTAAATGGTAATGATTTTATAAAGGAGGAAATAGAACTAAAAAAAACAATAGATAGACTACAGAAATACACACAGACGACTGCCATAGTCGTCATTTCACTGCAAATTATACCTTCAAATTATTTCACTACAAACTTACGTATATTTGAGTCAAATTGATAGTTGTGACGTCACCAATCGTCAGCTTCGGGTTGCTATCCAATATCTTTTTTTGTTCAGCTCTCAGGTCCATGAACTTATCAATTATTATCCTCAGCTGGAAAAGAAAAGTGGAAAAAGATGATTATATTCAGTCACCAAACCGGATGCATGTGTAAGCGTTTTGTTACAGCAGTTCCGGTTTTCAAAATACATACCTAATCATGTATAATAGGGTTGTTGCCTAAAAAATCTAATTAGTCCGTAAGATAGACTTCCCAAAAATATTGGACACGTATTTTTTATTTTTTCATGTAAACAAAAAACGAAGACGATATAGTGCGTTGAAAACTCGTGTGACGTCACTTCGTGCCACGATTTTGACCACGCCGTGATGCCACAAGCCCCCACTCATGATCTTCGAAGCTTTTTATCTTCGTCGATTTTTATACATTTGATAAAGCAAAAAATACGTGTCCAATATTTTTCGATAATCTAACTGACGGACTAAATAGGATCATATTTTTATTCCACAGGAAACATCCCTATTGTTTATGACAGGAGCATAGGTGCCAATCAGTAGTGAAAGCAAATATTTGATTACGAACCTTTTCACCAGCAGTGTTTGGAAACAATAATGATCCATGGCCAGGCTGTCCAGTGCAGTGTACATGTATTTCTGTAAGAATTACAGTCTATCACAAAGTTTCCAACGACATGGTTTATATATACAACGATATGGCAGACCTAAGCAAACAGCCACAGGACGAGCTCGACTGACAGCGTACCTACCGGACTGGTCTATACTTCCCTAACCGGTAGGAATAGAAAGAAAGCGATCGACTCGAGCCGATTATTCCCCATTCAGCATCGCGGTTTGATGGTTCAGTTCACTGTTCAAAAAAATATGCTAGGAAGTCTCCTTCAGTGGGTGTTCGCTAGTTTAATTAAAAAATAATCTTTTTAAATCACTTACGCCAAATGCTTCTTTCGCCATTGAACAGGACGAAGTCTTCATTTGGACTGGCCATTCCTTCATCTAACGCAAAGGCTACGTTCAAGTCCTTGAAATCTTTTGTATGGACAAATTTCTCCATACCATCGTGACCACCAATTTCTTCATCTATAAGAAAAAAAAAACCTTAAATACCGTCGTATTAATTAAAAGTTAAATATTTCCATTGTTTGTCGCTTTTGTTTCAATTAAATTTTATTGTTAAATTACACTCGCTTCGCTTATCGCGTTAACACTAATCGAGCAACCAAAAAGGATATGTATGGAAGAAGATGACATGCTGCGCAGATACCAAATAAATAGGGATGTTTCCTGAGTAAAAATTATATGATTATGTTTAGTCCGTCAGTTAGATCATAGAAAAATATTGGACACGTATTTTTTCCTTTATCAAATCTATAAAAACTGACGAAGATAAAAAGCATCAAAGATCAGGAGTGGGAGCGTGTGACGTCACGGCTCGCTAAAAATTGTAGCGAGTAGTGACGTCACACGAGTTTTCAACGCACTGTATCGACTTCATTTTTTGTTTATGCGAAAAAAGAAAAAATACGTGTCCAATATTTTTTGGAAATCTATCAGACGGACTAATTAGATTTTTTTAGTCAACTACCCTATTGGGACAAAGGCACGAGGATCACGATTTTGATATAGAGATGAAAAAAAAAACATATTTTACCGGGTACAAAACAAACGTGTAGAGTTCTTTTCAATTGCACCCCGGCCGCCTTTAGCTTCCTTATAGCCTCAAGGTATTGGATACCGACACATTTCATGTCTTGTGAGCCACGAGCGAAGATCTTTCCATCGTTATCAATGTGTCCGCTAAATGGAGGATGAGTCCAACTGTTCTGTAATTTCATAAAATTAGATACTCAACTGTTTATTCTTCTTGCTAGATTTGAAACAGACCTCATCTTCGTTTACTGGCGACAAAAATCTATCAAGAGTCCTTTTTCTACCCAAAAGAAAAGTCGAGCCCAAGGTCTATCAGGTCTATCCGAGACTCATAGTTGACAATAAACACTGAGCAATAACGACTTTCTGTCAGTACCTATTATATTTTGTCAGTATTTGCTAAATAATCGTACTTGAACATTTAACTGAGATGTGTATGTCACATCTGTCTATCAGTATCTATATATCTTGACATGATAAGAAATCGCGACTACTTAGGTATTTATTTAAACTGTTTTATCACCACTTACTTCAAAAACAGGCACGACATCCATGTGGGAGTTCAACAAGATTGAACCAAGCGATTTATCGTTTCCAGGCCATGTTATAATGACTATGGGCTTGCGTGGCACAATTTCATATACCTTTATGGCAAGGTTAAGTCCATTAGCTTGTTTTTTTAGGAATGCTACACAATCGTCTGTAATAATAAAGCTATATTTAATATTTAGGCACGTTTAAAGAAAACTAGGGTTCAACGTTATGACCTTGATATTTTCATGAATATCGAATTACTGATGATCGTGAAAGTAGACAGTTTTCTTTTGTTATCTTCATTCACTATACCAGAATAATAAACAAGAAGCTATAAGTAATATGGTAAAAGGTTCCTTTACATTTTGAAAATATTTTTTAAGATTATTATGGTGAGGTACATACATTTAGATTTATCGTAGGTACATTTATAGAATCCTTGACTGAAAGCGATTAAAATCTAAATAACTATGTCAAGCTGCATGATGGAAGGCTAGGTAATGCAGTCCCCCCCGGCAATCATCTATTGCACACTATAGTACATACACAGGCCGAGGGCCCGAGGCACACCGAGGTATCACATATTATCCAATATCATCAGCTAGGGTAGACTCAATTGAGAGTTCCAGATACGTCAATGATACAAATCCGCTGTATCCTGCTAAGGTACCTTGGTACCTATGCGTTATGTTTGCACAGAAGATTAATGGATCGGGTTAGGCACCTACACGAAGTTGTAATTTATCAAATAGTTTTGTCTTGTCAAAATCTTTGATGCTTGACACTTTATTTATGCAAATCATTGGTGGAGCCACGGTGGGGCGCCGCGCCGTCGACTCGGGCCTGGTTACTATCGGACGGCGAGCCACCCATAGCTCGCCATCCGATCCATAGACCCGCGCCTACGGTGGCCGGAAATCGCCTTACGTTTCCCGACGCGTCTTCTTCTGTTGCGGCGGCTGGCTTCGCAGAAAAAGGCGACCGCGTCCCATGCCTCTGGGCTCCGGACCATGGATTGAACCAGGGCCGGACGCGAGAGGTCGCCGCCGCCTTTAGCAACCCTTAAATCGTCTTTTGGGGATAGTTGTGAAAAACGAATGATAACAATTCGCATTATGTTTCAAGTAGGTTAGCCCAAGAAATAAGATTTTCATACCAACTTTCATCCCCTATTTCACCCCCTTAGATGATGAATTTACCGACACCCTTTAACCCTACATGATAAAAGGAATACTTAATATTCCTTTTATCATGTAGGGTTAAATGTCCCCATGTTTCAAGTCCCTACAACTAGCGGTTTCGTCTGTGCATTGATACACCAGTTAGGAAAAAGCATTTTGTATAATTATGTATAGAGATTTTGTAGAAGGAAATGCACAGACTACGAAATAGCCTTCAATGGCTTTTACATATCCTTTCCTTTGATCATGAAGTTTTAAATACAGAAATAAAAGTGTTAAATTAAATTATTATTCTTATTTTCCACCTAGTGTTTTAAATGTTGCCAGTTTTTGTTTTTGCTAAATCATAATTTTGACACGTTTTGAGTGAATAGATATGAAATATATTTAAATAAAAATATGAAGAAGAATCAGATTTAGTTCGTATAAAAAAAAAAAACAATCAAAACCAAAAAAGTTTTATTCATAACCATTTTTTTTTTTAATTTGATGTTTCAAAAATAATAGTCTGAGGACAATTTTTAATCTACAATACAATAATTATTTATAAAAATATTTATAAAGTTTCCTTTTATCACGAAATCTCAGAAACTATAACACCTACAAAGTCAAACTAAATTTTTAGGTAGGTAGGCAAGTAGGTTCCTTATAGGGTGTACAGTACGGATGTGTGCTTCTTCTTAGCGGATGCTAAGAAGGGATTTTACGGAACAACACCCCTAAGGGTAAATCGGGGTGGAAATTGTTTGTACTAAATCTGCGCATAAGAAGTCGCGGGCTAAGTGCAAGTTCTTCATATAAATTATGTACCGAAATATCGCTAGTCAATTTTTATTAAAGATACATACACCATTATTGCAATAATGCACGCACGGTCGATTTAACCCCGAAAGCGGGACTTACCCTATCCCGCGCGGGACATTTAATTTTGATTTATAAATCGGGATGTCCCCCAAAATCGGGACGCCCTGGCATCGCTGGTAGGTACTAGTGTACGTAATTAAATGAACCCTGTAGCACCTATGTAAATAAATACACTTCTGTTGCAGTTATAATGTAGGTAGGTACATAACAAAAATAGCAGACTATAAAAACAATATCAGCGAAAAATTATTTAAAAATAATATTCGTTTTCTCATTTCCAACTTCCGAAACCAAAGTTATTGTTCATATTTTTCACTTAGTACGTGTGAACTTTTTTTAAATCAATTAATTATATTTCTTTGTTTAAAATTGATTTATTGCCAGTGCACATGAAGATTACAATATCATCGAAATACATAGAATACTTACCTAAATATTATAAAATAGGTACAGTTGTAGAGAAAAGCGTGAAAACTCATAACATAAAAATAATTTAAGTAAGTATCTTATTTATTAACTGTTGTTATATACCGTTTCCGCTTTATTTATTTTTATATTTCTAATAATAATACATAATTACCTAGGTACGTAAACAAAACAGGACTTACCATAGTTTATATCAGGCTGCACACTCGGTATTTGTAAATACTCGACGAAATTCACCACAGCGGGATTGTTCTTGTAAGCTGCCATGGTGTACCTACGTTTCGCAGCAAACACTGCAGTGGTAATGATCGTTCACATCGGACGGCGAGCGTAGCCGAGCCCGTATGATAACAGCCTTCTAGTAGGTAAATAATACTAGCGCGCACCTACAATGTGCAAATCAAGTAATAATAGATCAGTATTGTAGGTAGTAGAAATATTGTAGGTAGGTACACAAGTTATCTTAGAAAAAATGGATTATGTGTTGTTTCTATAACAATATTACCTATACAATACTTGTTAGGCACCTATTATGTGCATAATAATATCTGTATCAATACTATCAACAACTTGCATAGAAAACCCTCTAGGATCAAATACATGTTACCGTTACATAAATGTTACCCATCGGCTTTACACTTCCCGCCAAAATTAAAAACGACCTTGAACTTGTTCGTTCATTCAACGATCTCGTTGCTGGGTTAAGTTTATCACAACGCACAATGTTAATGTTGTAGATAGAATTGCCCATGAATTACCCTACGCACATGATGACTGTGCAAGTGTGCATTGACCCAAACACTATTAAATAACGTAACACCGTAAAATGTTGATACAATTTTGAAAAGTGTAAAATATATTATTTCGGTTATTTTGTTTTGGTCTTTCATATTTTATCTATTTAGTAGCACTTGTGAAAATTTCCCGCTCACGTAATATTCATGTTAGGGGTTTGATCACAGCACTGCTTCATGCACTTAGGTAGGCACTGAATTAAAATAAATGTATTTACCACAATTTTTAACACATTTCTTGAAATTGACGTCAGAAGTTTACATACGTATAATACGAAGTAATAGCCATAGAAGGGCTCATGTTTTGTGCTACATTCAGTGAATTTAATTTTGCGCTGCTATTTTTCTAACCACGCAGTGTATTAAGCATGGCGCGTTTCGATCAGCTGTTGTGTCAAAAGAAATAATATAGGTCAATAAAAATCGATAACACAATATGATTAAAATTAAACTGCTAAAACTGATCTTAGTTTTGTTCTATAGATGTTGACGATAAGTTAATCAACTTATCGTCAACATCTATAAAAAAATATTCTTTTAATATTTTAGGATAACTTTTAGTCGATTAAGTGGTCAATGGTCAATTAGTAGTATAGTCTGTGGATAACAAAGAGTTAGGACTTACTTTACTCTATGGGTTGGGGAAAATCAGTTTTGCTATATTTTTAGCAATAAAATAAAACTACTTAACATTAGGGAGATTGACTAATATTCCGTTACTTTTACCAATTACCTTATAATTTTGTTTTTCCTTTTGGAAACTGTAAAACTATTTTTTAATAAAATATACAACTTACTGCACAGGAATTCAGAACAATTCATAGCTTTATTGGAGTAGGCACTCACAGAATGAAACCACAGATTTTCCTATTATCGAGTGCTGGAGCAGTCGAGTCTTAATACGTTTGTTGACTAGCTTATGTTTACACCAAGGCATAAACATACCCTATATATTGTAGTCTTTGCATACCCTTTACAACAACCTTCTCAGCAGAGGGCGCCACCAAAGTCGGACCCTACGTCGCTGGTCGTCTCTCGCTGGGCCTCCCTCGGGTAACCGGGGGTCTCACCTGGCGGGGACTGACCGCCGTAGGGCCGTGAAACACGGCACTGCGAGGCAGTGCCGGGCGCTCCTGCTGACACACCCAGAACAGCTACACTTCTAGGCACGCTGCGGCACAACTGCCGCGCGCGTCAAAAGCCGCGCCTATATGGCATCCCGACGCCGCGCCCGTAGTAACGGGCGCGAACACCCCGACGCCGCGGGATCAAAGGCCTAGCCTACGCCCGCCGCCGCGCCCCCTTGCGGGGGCGCCGCGAAATTCTCCAGTGCCTTTACAACACTGACGCGGGGAATCGAGAAATTTTTATTGGCAGCACTGATAGCCATCTCTATTCTTTCTTTGATGTTAAGACAGACAGGGCAGCCAACAATACGACGAAGGGAATTCTTTCGTGAAAGGCCATTGAGGTAGGAATAATAAGGAGACGCTGCGTTATTCTATACATACATTTGCTTATACAAATATGAGTGAAATATGATTCAGAACTTGAAATATCGTTATGTCTCATTCTTTCTTGTGAGATAATCCTATTTGATAAAAGAGACAACTAGTTGTTGCTAATTATGGCAACATTTGGTCGTGATGTAGAGACAGTTGTAGGTAAGTGCCGTTGCAGCCATATTATGTTCCAAATGGTTCCAAATTCATGGTAGTTACGCTGTCAAATGGTTGTTTACTTTTTTTATTATTGTGATTTGCGAGAAAACTACGAGTAATTTTACTTTTAAGACTGAATTTAAATGTTGGAAAACATAAATCCAACATGCCTGTGTGTTGTGTTGTGAAGTGTGGTGCAAGAAACAGTCAAAATCAACCTCAATTGTGTTTGCACAGGTTAGTAGTCGGTTTTCATGCATTATTACACACAGTGATACTATTGTAACGCAATCATGAATTTATGGCTAAAGTATTGATATTTGGATTCATTTCCACATAACAGGCCTTTTTATTATATTTGTTTATTCATTCGTTTGTTTACATAATGAAATAGTGTTGTACCGTTGCCGACTTGCGGTAATACGAAACTAGTTCCTCCGCTGGAACGATATCGGTATATTCTGTGATGTTAACATAAATAATCCTGCGTCTTATTCGGTCCGAGTGACCTAGCTAGGTCCGGCCTGTGATTCACACTTCACACCAAAATCAAAATATTTTACGTAAATCTGAAGAAAACATTGAAAAAGCTAATTATCTCTGAAAGAGTAATCATGGAGTTTCTTGCCGGCACTTCTCCATAGGAAACAGCTAATTGGAACCGTGCACCTAGCTTATAATGTTTTATGTTTGTTTTAGTTACATATTAGCATCTTTAACCAAAATGATTTAAAAATACTTTAATTTTTATAGGTTTCCTAAAAATGAAGGCTTACAGAAAAAATGGTTAGAGGCTAAGGGTCGTGGGGTGATGTTAAATAGCCTATAGCCATACTGGCTACCAAAAGCAAAAATTATTTTAATGCTTTTTTTTGCGCGGTACCCTAATTATTTCTCTAAAATAAAAGTAGCCTTAGTTACTCCTTGTAACATATCTGCCGGTAAAAATCCCGTCAATATTTGTACAGCTATTTCAGAGATTAGCCGGGACAAACACTTCAATTTCATTTATTTGTATAGATAGCAGAAGGTAAGATAACCTACTCATCTTTTTCTGTTACTATTACAACGGATTTTAATTAAGTTCATAATATGAGGTATGATCCAAACGTGATAAATTAGTGGAACTCGTAACTAGTATCGATACTCGTTGTAGTAACACCTTGATTGACTCAACCCTAGCAATGGCAGCCATTTTATGTTCTGTAGGTATGCACCCTTTTTTCGTAGGTATTTCCCGTGCATACTTTTATAGGTCAATGTGAAAGGCACTATAAAAATGAAATGACAGCTTGATGACAGCCAATGACAGCATTACAATGTCAACAAAGAAAAAGCGTTAATCGCGATGAATTTTAAAACTTCTTTCTTATGCTAAATATTTTTAAGTCTAGTTGGTTTCATTTATATTTTAAGTTTTAAAATGGATGATGCTTATTACGAAGTCACTGCCGAGTTGGATGCCAGGGAGATATTGAGATATCTCAACAATTTAGGCATTCACAATATAAGTGGAGAAGTCCTCAAGTATTTCATTACAGGTTTGTATAAATATTTAAAATTTGTATTACTATCGTATATTCATTTATGTAAATTTTATTTCAATACGACTTTTTACTATAACAAAACATGTTATGTGGTATTTTTCATGTAGGTAAGCTTCGCAGTTCAACGTTATCTGGTTATAGATAATAATAATTTACCCTTTTTTGTATGGGATGCGTTGGACGGACGCACAATACTTTGTCACCTTTAGCAGGATGCTTTGAAATGTTAATAGTATCAGTTAAAGGGATACCCATAGTTTGAATTCAAGACCCATTATTATAATATTTAAAGCTCTTTCAGATTTAAAGAAGCTGATAAAGTACGATCTTCAACAAAAGAGCCAATCCAGGTCAAACAGCCAAGATAAGTATGAGGTGCCGGGTCTAGAGAGGCTGCACAGTGCCAGCACTTTCTGTTCTCGCAGCAGGTCAAAGAATCAAGATACCAACAGCTTAAAATGTACTAGACAATGTCAAAACCCTAGGAAAGGGATTAATGTGAGGAATGTTCACTCTGCTCCTAACCTGGGGCTTCAGAAGACAGAAGAGAAGCCTCTCAGAAGAGCCTGCTCTTGCGTTAGAGTTGAGAAGAAACCTGAAACAGTGAAAGAAAAGATTTCTTCTTGTACCCCTAGTAATAATAGTAAGTGTTCAATTTAATTAACTTCATTGAGATAGTTTATGAAAAATATTAATGTTATTAATAACACTTTTTGAGGAGGTTGGAATGTACAAGATGTTGTAACATTCAATCAATCAAAAATCAATTCAATTGTAAAATGGTTGTCTCTCAATCTTTTCTTGCCAAACATTTTTATACTATAAATAACAAAAAAAAACCCGTTTGTTCATAACAATATTCACATAACTCCTTTTTGACAATTTAGTTATTAGTAATGTACATTATTCCTTTTCAGTAATAAAAGTTCCTATACAGCCTGCAAAGAAGAAATGTGACCCTGTCACTCTGTATCATTATTATACTACATTATGGAACAAATATAAATCCAATGTACCGGGCGAAAATGACTGGTCGGATTTAAGATGGAGCATCAGACAGAAAATGGCTGGAAACATTGTTAAACAGACTTCTTCGAATAAGGTAAATTGTAATTCTTTTCCTTAGAATATTTGAAAACCAACTTATAATGAGAAAATTAGCTTTTAGTTAGTAATATTGGAATGAGTTGGATGCCTGCAGACTGGAGGCTTTTCCACCATTACAAAATATTGAAGTGTGGAAGGAAAGAAGGGAGGCTTTTGCTTTGCAATGGATAGAATATCCTGAAGTAAATAAATAATATTTGCAACAGTACATTATGGTGTAATTAATGCCACCACAACATTAGATATCCTCTGCCATCAAATTACGGGTTAAAAGTTTTTACATATTTGAACTTGAGTTTTCTTTACTTCATAAATATTTGTGGTTCTTTTACAAATCTACTTATTAATACTTTCCATGCCCAGAACTCGGCAAATGGGCTGAACAATGATTTGCTGGTGTGCCCAAACCTTGTTATTATAATATGTAGCAATGGCTCGGATGTGAGCACATAGTTCTGTTAGACCTACATATATGCTGAGTTCTGGGCACCAAAAGAATTAACCACGATTTTCTTTTTACAGATTCCTGAATCACACAGAGACAAAGAACGGGGGTCAACCAGATCCTGACAATGATATTTGCTTATCATTTCTTTTCCTCAATCAACTTATTTTTTGGTCCATATTTTTATAGACATGATTTAAAATAAAATAACAAGTAATTTTCATTTCTTTTCTATATTTTACACTACCAAAGACTAAAAAATCACATAAGCAATATTTGAAGTTCTACAATCAGCAACACCCTAGTATTTTAACCTTTTCAATGCTCATATGAATATTGAATGGCAATTTAGCCATGCAAATTCTATGGAAATGAATTAATAATGAATTCTTCATTGGAAATATGTTATAGAATCAATACACAGGTACAAGTTATGGGTATTAAACTTTAAAATTCACTTTTTTAAAATATGGAAAATTTTGGTGCCATGCAAATATGCCACTAATATTTTCCTCATTTTTATTGCATCAATAGTCATGTTTTAATTACATTTAACTTTGTTGCGATTGTTGCTGTAGCAAGAATTAAACTGAAACATGGCTGCATTTTCAAAAGGTTATCATTATACTTGATTTACTTTGAATTCTTGTGACTGTGCTCGAGTATTAGCATGTAGCCAGTGTAGTAACCTCTCTTCAATTTTCTCAGCAGCGGATAGGGTTAGAACAAGGGTATCATGTTTCAACATAGAGTAGACATTGAGGCCATAGACTGGCATTATGTTGATGTGAGCCAGGCTGTCTGTGGCTGCTGTTATATTCCTTGGTGCATAGTCAGTACTGGAAATAGAAAAAAATACATTTTAGTTACATTGTGTACACAGATAGTAAAGAAGAAAAACAAAAACCTTTAGAACCATGGTATACCCCAAGCCCTATCAATGGCTTCCTGAAGATGACATGACACGCTGTATTGTTGTAACACTCTAAATATACCCAAATTTTCTGGAATTGGAACAAGTGTATCTTCTTACAAAGCGTTACTACTTGAACTTATTAATATCTGTCATATTAGTCAATATCATTGTACTTACTCATCAACAAGCAGCACTGAAGGGCCCCAGTTCCTCTTTTCAACAAGTTCAGCTAAGTATTCAGGTTCATCTGTTGGCAGATCCAAGTCTTTTACAATATGGAGGTCATCTTGAGCTAGCTTTGATGATAAGGTTGTTGTTAGGCCATGTATTCTAAGGTGAAAGGGAAGCATGAAGAAATGGGATTTGCCGGAGCGAGGTCCATGTGCAATGCCACCGCCGCGCCATAGTGGGGAACGAATGGACCCATGACGAGCGCGACCCGAACCCTTCTGAGGCCAGGGCTTCCTGCCACCACCTCGTACTTCGGCTCTAGTCTTTGTGTGTGCCCACGACACAAACCTTATCTTTCGCTGCCATATAATATTCTGGTTTATAATGTCTAACCGAGGAGGCGCAGCGTACACAGAAGGATGCAGTTCAAATAAACCCAATTTTTGCTCTTCAATCGTATCTAAATTCTCAATCCATACTTCACGGGGTTTAGTGTATTCAGGCTGGAAGGCCCACTCTTTTTTTGTGATAGATAAACTGTTTGAGGATGCAGAAGCAGCAGCAGCGACATTTGAAGAATATACTCTTATTTGAGGCGTCACAGCAATGTGCAGTCTTCTAAGAGCACTAATTAATGCAGAAGTCATATTAATAATATTTTAGGGGTTTCAATGAGAAATACACACAAAAACGAAATTAGAACATAACCTTTTACTTGAAATCATAACATCTATAAGCCTAAGCTGTCATCTTTAATAGGTTAGAATCATTGAGAGAATATATTCCAAAGAGTAGAATATCAGTATTCTTTTGACAATGACATTACGAAAACTAGACGACAGAATTAATACTATTCTGCCTAGTCATAAAGCGCTCATTTGCTACAACTTCGACATATCTCAAAATTGATATTTTAGTTAATAATATAGTTGAGTTTACTAAATTGCGCTTCGTTTACTTTAAAACCGTAATTTGTCTAAGCTCTATTCGATTGTAAACGGATCGCAATTTTTTAACATATCTGTATTAATAACTAAAAAATCATCAATTATGAGATATGTCGAACTTGTAGCAAATGAGCGAAAGATAAAAAAAGGAACGAAACAGACAATGAATAGAAAATATAAGGCTTGGTACATACGCGACGGCTATCACCTAATCGAGCCTGTTGCAGACACGACAGCCGCGATCAATTCACTCACGGATCACGTGCAATCCGTCCTGAACGAATGTTCAAAAGAGTCTCCGGTGGTGAGTGATCACCACTTGAAACTCCCGGACGAGGTGCGTGAGCTCGTGACTGAAAAGAACGCGGCAGTGCGTGCCTACAGCGATTTTCCCTGCGAAGCCAACAAGGTTCACATGCGCTACTTACAATTCAATCTAACACTAGCAATCTAGCATGCCTTCAGGGAACTTTGGTTACTTCATTCACTGCACGACAAGCAAGCGTGAAATTTGAAGTAAGAAGAGGAAAGAAGAAGATGGATGAATTCACTTTTAATTTATTGTACCTAACCAGTAGTTAATGAGAAATTTAATATTTTAGTATCTATGAATGCAGGTATGAATACTTCTTTGTCCAAACGAAAATGTTAATAGTTCAATTACATTGTAATAGATGGCGTTGTCTACAAAAGAAAGATTCAAATTTCTTTTATCCACAAGGTAGAGGTGAAAGAAACTAAACCCAAAGCCATTTCGCGAATTTTTGAGTGATTTTGTAAAAACTGCCATCAATTCTTAAAATAGTTTCACACATTTTGTATAGGTAATATATCGAAATAATTTTGTCACTGAATCGATTCATTCAGTACGAGTATTTATATCCTTATTACTTTACTCTTTGATTTATATGATCGTAATCTAGCTTTTTCTGCTATTTTATGTAAAGCGACTGTATTTTGTATATAAACCAGTAACTGGGAGACAAGGTAGATACTTTTTGGCAAGACTGGTAGGTACCAGATTTTCTGGCTTCTGACAATCCGTAACGATTGCCTACAAATGAAAGCCGGGAACAACGTCTTAGTATGTTTCTGAGGCACGAAGGAGTTCCGGTATGTTAAGATGGTCACCCATCTACAGGCTGACCTCGGCAAGCGTAGCTTAACCTTTAAGATCGACCCAAGTGGCTATTAATACGGGTTAAAGTATGAAATTGCCGTTTTATTGTAATAGGTTTTTTGAATTGACATAGAATCTTCGTGGTTTGAGGTTAACCGTAAAATGTAATAACCGTAAAAGAAAAATGCAATGCCCCAATCCCAGGTCAAACGCCACAACAGTGTCCTAAAGCAAAACTTACCAATAAAAAGGTAATGGTAACTGTTTGGTGGTCTCAGCATGGTGTTATTAACTATAGTTTTCTCCGATCTGGTCAAGCAATAACGGCAGATGTCTATTGTGCCGAACTCCGAACAATGTTGGCAAAACTAGCAGTAAAACAGCCCCGACTCATGAATCGATCTTCACCATTATTGCTCCATGACAACGCGAGACCTCATACAGCACGAGAAACCGTTTTGACCCTTCAGGAACTGCAGTTAGAAACCATTCGTTATCCTCCGTATTCGCCAGACCGTGCTCCAACGGACTACCATTTTTTTCGTGATTTGGATAATTATCTACGTGACAAGAAGTTTTCTTCCCAGGAGGCAGTACAAAATGCTTTCACACAGTTGTGCAGTCTAGATCCTCAGAGTTCTATCGCAAAGGCATAAATGATCTTCCTATTAGATGGCAGCAATGTATAGATAATAATGGTAACTATTTTGATTAAATACATTTGTTAAAAATAAACAATTTAGATTTTCAGTACAAATCGGCCATTTCATATTTTAACCCCTAATATTATTGAGAAGAGAGAGAGCTGCTTATTCGGTGCTAAATATCGATTGAAAATAACGATAATCAATGTCGATCCGGCCAATGTTATTAGAAGTTAGGCCCATAGAAAACTATTAACCATATACGACCTACATAGAAACAGATTTTAATGAATCAGTGATAATATGTTATCCTCATTAAAAATCAAAGAAAATTGTGGCATACGAAATTGATGAATGACCTTGATTCATAAGTTTCTTAGTTTGATAATATTCAAACTATGAAACTTATGAATCAAATACAAACAACCCTTCATTCGAAATATTATTTTTTGTTAATCAATGTTGATTCGAGGTAACAGGAGATATTTGGCTGTTTCAATTTTTTTATTTGGAACGGCAGAGGTGATACCTACAGTCAGTGCCTTGCATTACCCTTTTCCTATTTTCCTGTACGTAGAGAAAAGTATCGAAATATGGAATACCATTTTATTTTATGGATAAAAAATAACTAATCACAAATCAGAAGCGTTCGATAGTAATCCTAATAGTCATTTATTTGAAAGTCAGCAAATGAATAAGGATCACTGTATGTATCATTAGATGCTGGATAGCATCCTTTCTTTAGAGTATTATTATCTTCA
The DNA here is from genome assembly GCA_905332915.2 of Hecatera dysodea. Taxonomy (NCBI): domain Eukaryota; kingdom Metazoa; phylum Arthropoda; class Insecta; order Lepidoptera; family Noctuidae; genus Hecatera; species Hecatera dysodea. The sequence goes on from HG995294.1 coordinate 15,904,019, forward strand.
AAATCTAAACGTGGTTCATATTTGGATTTTACACCGGTTCCATCATAGATATATATTTCTATGGGTTCCATCATATGTGCTCATATTTTGCGAGCTACATTAGCATTATTTTTAATGAAGATTTTACAAAAAAAGAAAAAAAAAACATTTAAACATCGTAATTTATGAGTGTCCTTGAATACAATGATCATACCATAAAACTAGTTTCTGGGTGGTGATAAAACAAAACACACCAGGCACAAGCGAGGCTATCCTTTCACTGAAACGGTGGTGAGTGTACTTACGGTTCTAGAATTAGCAAATGAAATAAAAGATGGTGAAGTATTTCGGTTACAAGTTTAGTTTACGGAGAAATCATGCGATTCCATATTTGGATACTATTCTATACGTAGCTAGATCGATTTTTTAAATTATTTTAGTTTTAGCCAGCCCGTTTATCAATGAAGGCTGGAATAGACTATACCTTTAACATTACGCTACGATACATAGGAGCGGAACGTCATGAAAAATGTTACAAAAACGGTTTTATTTTCTCTCTTATGTGACGCAGACGAAGTACATAAACATTTTACCACTAAAATTATAATTTTGAAGTAGGCTGTATGGCTATATATAATCAGTCACATTAGGCGCGTGCAAAAAAAGCTGGCGCGCCATTTTCCATAATTTTCATATTTTGTTTGTATCGCATTTGTTGCTGTGTAGTACCTAAAATTATTTATGCAATAGGTACATGTTTGTTTTTTCCTCGTAAGTGTGTGGAAAAGTATGAAAACCCAGTGAGCAACTGGCTCACTAGACACTCGGCTCGGGCTGCAACCCACGGCCTCGTGTTTAATGAGCAACTTAGCTCACTTGTTTTATAATGTATTATTTTACAAGATTTAATACTATTTATTAACTTGTGTATGGAAAGTGAAAAAAGTAGACAGCAAATAGAATGATTAAGTGTTGATATTGAGGTACCTACCTATAATTAAGATCTTTTCAGCAAGCGAGAATGTCGTTTACATATATATTTTTAGCAAATCTAAGTTGCTTAGGTACTTACCTTTTTCAAGGACGTAGTAATGCGTATTGTAAACGCATTTTTGATTTCTGATTGACTGACGTGGTTTGAACGATTTAACTTGTAGGTAATCTATACTAATATTATAAAGCTGAAGAGATTGTTTGTTTGTTTGAACGCGCTAATCTCAAGAACTACTGGTTCGAATTGAAAAATTCTTTTTGGGTTGAATAGACCATTTATCAAGGAAGGCTTTAGGCTATATATCATCACGCTTAAGCCAATAGGAGTGGAGCAGCGATAAAGAATGTTTTAAAATCGGGGATTCCACGGGGACGAAGTCGCGGGCAGCAGCTAGTTAAAAATAATTCTCGCCAACTTATCGTAAAAAAGCTGCAAAAACAAACTTACCAAAATTAGTTCAAATGCCGAAATTTGAGACAACTTATAATTTCATGACGACAATCAACCGTCGACTCAGCTAGTGTGTCATTTGGCAAAATCTTGTCGAGCAGAGTGGTTAATACATTTTAATATAATTCCACTAGCCCGTTATCTTCAAACTCTTTTTGATCCTGCGAGAGATGTTAGAGCATTTTGGCAGAGGATGTGTTACGTGAAAAAGAGATTAGACAAAAACTTGGGCTATTACCGTGCTTCATAACACTAAAGAAAAGTCGCTAAGTATTATCAAAAACAAAGCGTCAAACATAGGTAGGTATAGGTACTGCGGTATCACCCGCTCAATGTTACATAAGCAATAGCACAAATTGAAAGTGCAGATTTGTGGCAATTTTCTCTTGGCGGGGCATTAATTACGCTACAGAGCTGCCGAGAGCAAAGAGCTCGTTCGGATCACTATATAACACCATTACACAGCCCAATCTCAATTTCAATTTCATCTCACCGATTTGGCTCTGAATTAGGGGCGATTTATTTTCATTCGTAACATTCTCTCCTGCGTCGTGGAAGGTAAATGTTAAGGCTTGCACAGATTTATTGCCTTTCATGTGAAACTTGACAGCTTCATTGTTACAATAGACAGAGTTATTACTCTTTCAAACTAGACTTCTAATCTCGCTGCGCTCCATCTTTGAATTTTTAAAGGTCCCTAAAGTCAGTTGGGAGGAAAATACCTGTGCGGGTTGTTTACGGTCATCCTGTGTGAAAAAGCTTTGCCATTAACTTGCTTTGACGTTCTCGGGGCTCTAGGGGTTCTTCAATTGTTGTTGTAGTTAGTTGTTGTTTGTTGTAGTAACAGATTACTATGTTGGCAGTCAGCAAATGTTGGTAGGTAGTCTGGAAAACGTACCTAATATGCGTAATATTATTGAGTGGCCAACAAAGCAGTATATATTTATTTAATACTAGCTGCTGCCCGCGACTTCGTCCCCGTAGAATCCCCGATTTTAAAACATTATCTATCGCTGCTCCGCTCCTATTGGCTTAAGCGTGATGATATATAGCCTAAAGCCTTCCTCGATAAATGGTCTATTCAACCCAAAAATATTTTTTCAATTCGAACCAGTAGTTCCTGAGATTAGCGCGTTCAAACAAACAAACAAACAAACAAACAAACTCTTCAGCTTCATAATAAACTTAAACTTCAAATTCTATTGAATAGTTATCACAGTGTATCCGGATTATTAATAACGGACGAGTAACACTGTACGAGTCTATGGGTACCTACTCGTACAAGTCCGGACTCCGTCGAATCACTCATTGTTAAGCCTGTCCCTGTGAGACACAGGACACGCTTGGCAGGACGAGGACGATGACAGGTTCCCGCTCGCTGTGCTCATTTCGGTACTCTAATTTCCGGCGTAACGAGAATAACTCGATACATTACATAGATGAGCGCTTAGTTGACACACTGACATCTTTAATAATGTCGCAAGGAATGTTCAAACATGATTATAATCTTCATAGCATAACCACATAAGACGCGTGTAGTGATTTCACTATTACATGCTTTGGTGGGAATTTTCCTGAAAAAAAAAATGTTATTAGTTTGTCAGATAGATTTCTTAAAGATATTGGTCATTTCTCATGTAAAAATGAAGACGATACAGTGTGTTGAAAACTCGCGTGACGTCACATTTTAATACTTACGGTTTTTATCAAAACTGACGTCATCAGCCGCCTTTCTTGACTTTGATGCGGTGTAATTTAACAATTTTTATCGATATGATATGGCAAAAAATACGTGTCATACATTTTTCAAAATCTTATGGACAGACTGAAATATTTTTTTTTTATATCTCGGAAAATATCCAATTATAATTTAATTTGATTTTTGCTTTGCTCGTGTTAAAGTAGCAAGTAGCCGTCTCGAGGATCCCATCTATCTCTGGCCCATGGTTCATCAAAATCGGTTCGGCGATTTAGGTATTTAAATGAAACAAACTCAATTTCGCATTTATTTATTATACTAATATTATAAAGCTGAAGAGTTTGTTTGTTTGTTTGAACGCGCTAATCTCGGGAACTACTGGTTCGAATTGAAAAATTATTTTTGGGTTGAATAGACCATTTATCGAGGAAGGCTTTAGGCTATATATCATCACGCTTAAGCCAATAGGAGCGGAGCAGCGATAAAGAATGTTTCAAAATCGGGGATTCCACGGGGACGAAGTCGCGGACAGCAGCTAGTTTATTATAAATGCCAAAGTGAGTTTGTTTCGTAGTTACCTGTTAGTTAGGCTTTTAGCTACGTTAGGAGGTCAGCTTTAACAAGCAGCTCCACCCGCGTACAAAACTATCCCACTGAAGAGAATAAGAAGTTTTCCAGGTTCTAATCCGGGTGATGTTTTACCTTGGTACACTTCAGCGGTGAGGTGTTATTTTTTTTTTACATTTTTTTTGCAAAAGATCACGACTATATCTACATATTCCTCGAAGGTCTAAACAGAAATAACATTACAACAACTTATTATTAGTTACTTACACACTTAATCTATCCTTTTACATGACTGCCCAAAAAAAGGATTGTTATGTTTTCAGGGTTTATGTACCTACTTATGTATGCTAGGGTTGCGAAATTGTTCGAAAGAGTCACCGCGGCCCTGGAACGTTAAGGGCATTAGAAGGATCACGGGTGGGTTTTAGTCAGTAAGAGTCTGACACTCCTTTCTGCTCCGCCCAGAGCGGGCCCGGTCATTTGATGATTTCCCATCCAGAAAAAAAAACAAAAATAGGGTTCATGTATGTAAGTACTTGTATGTTTGTGAGTTTCTTTAATCCACCATTACTTCTAAACGGCTTAACTGATTTCAATGTTTGTGGTATTGTTAGAAGCGTTGAGTTATTCCGGGTAGTGAAAAATTGAAGGGAGAGTCAAGGTTCATAAATAAAAACGAAAATAATTTGTTTTCATGAAAATTACGACTACGTATACACTTATACAGTCATCGTCTCAAGTTTGCTTAGTAAATAGCAAAAGAAGGTATGAAATAAAAAACAAATAATAAAAAAAAATATTTATTTATTTATTATTTATATATATTTTTTATTCCATTCTACCTATCTCGCATTTCTTCAGTGTGTTTAAGTTGCATGTAGATAGATTGCCTTTTTTTTTTTCGGGGGGAAATCCTCATGGATGTCCTCCACCCTGGGGCGGGCGGAGGGGTCTGTCAGACTCTTACTGACTAAAACCACCCCGTTGTTCCAACTCTCACCTACGCCGGGGATCGCGGGAACTTATACGACATCCGTAATCCCCGGCTGGTGCCAGCCCTCCGCTACGTCAGAGAGGGGCGCACGGGAACACCACGCGCAGCCACCTCAGGTCCGGATGAACGGGGGGCGACAGACGTCCCCAAGTCCGCCGCCCCTGGACCCAGTTAGGGGGGCCGGAAGAGGGCAGCGTATGCCCTCCTCCGACGCCCGGTGCGCCTGCTGCGGATAGGGAGAGAGGTCGAGATCTCCCTTTCCCGTTCCGCAGCCTCCTTCTGCGAGATAACTGTTTCGCAGAAGGAGACCACCGCGTCCCAGGACTTCTCGCCACCGACCATAGATTGAACTACGGCGGGTAGCGAGAGGTCACTGCCTACCACAGAGACGAGGGCACGGCGCGGCTCCTCCCAAGCGGCACACTCTGCCAGCGTATGCCGCGCCGTGTCCTCCCGACAGTCGACGCAGTGGTGACACCGAGCGTCCGGCTCCCTGCCTATGCGACACAGGAACTTCCCGAAGCAGCCATGCCCCGAAAGGACCTGCGTCGCACGAAACGACAGGGAGCCGTGACTTCTCCCGAGCCACAGGTCGAGCACTGGCCGGATGGCCTCGACAGTGACGAGGCCGGCGGTAGGGCGTGATAGCCTGTCCCGCGATTCCACCACCAGGACCTCGCGCAGCTGCGACCGACGCAGCTCAATGTGTCGCTGCATCAGTCGCTCGCCGCGCGGCCGCGCATCCTCGCGCCACCGATACAGTGACGCGAGAACTTTTGCCTCCAGGTCCCACGGCGGAGATCCGGCCAGTGCGCAAGCCGCCTCGTAGGAGATTGTGCGATAACCCCTGATGACTCTGACGGCCATCACCCTCTGCGGCCTCCGCAGAACTGTGATGGTGCTGGCCGTCAGGTCAGCCGCCCAGATCGGGGCCCCGTAAAGGGCCATCGATCACACGATCCCCATGTACAACCGCCTGCAGGCGGTGCTCGGGTCCCCCAGGTTGGGAAGCAACGTTGACAGCGCCCCAGCCGCGCCCATCAACTTGAGCGCCAGCCGAGATTGCCTAACCTAACCAGGCAGAATACAGCCCCGCTATAGGAAGGCATTCCAAAATGTTTACAATTATTGGTGAATCGTAATACATGACACGATTATGATGAGGTGCATTATTGTAGTTATAACCATTATTACTTGTGTTGACGATCCCAGTAACGCTTTGCTTAGCGACCCCGGAATTATTGGGGATTACTGTTATTGACTAATTACTGGATTCAATTTTATTACATTTTCAAAACCTAAATATAAGATAGAAGAAGATAGGATAAGACAACCGTCCGTGTTGATTATTTTAGTAATAATTATATTACAAATAAGTACTCGTTGATGTTGATTTGTGATAGTAGCCAAACATCCTATTCAAAACCACGCACAGCAATCGCTCTCCCGGCCAAAACCCTGCAAGGATTTTTAATAACTTCAGAAATTGGGGAAAGACGCCCTTTTCCGTCACTTTTCCGAGCTTTAAGTAACCTAAGACGTCTTTATTTTCGTGTGTGTGAGTGTTTATGAGAATACATTCCGTTCAAATTCAAAAACATCCTTATATTTTACCTTACAAGTATTGTACGTATCTGGTGTATAATAAAAGGCCTGAGGGCGGTACTGTTAATTTCAGAGATGTTTGGTGTTTCCGCCGTAGCTTCTATTTTGTTTGTATCGAACGTGATTAGTTTTGCCGATGGGCGATGCAGATTTCAGGACGGAGTTTAGCCAACAGTGTTTTTGTAAAATAAACTTGCAAACAGTCGAAATTAAATGTCAGAAATGTTAAAAAGTTTATAATGTAGATGGAGTTCACGCATGTATTCCGTCCAAAGAGATAAAACCAACAACTTTTTGTAGGTAAAAGATGTTATGGTAATACTCTTAAATGTTGTGGTCTACACTTTATTAGGCTCTAGGTTAGGGTGACCCACCTTTTTTTTTTTTCTTTTTTTTTTTTTCCTGGATGGGAAATCATCAAATGACCCCTCCCGCCCTGGGTGTAGCGGTAGGGAGTGTCAGACTTTTACTGACTAAAACCCACCCGTGATCCTTCTTGTGCCCTATGCGTTCCAGGGCCGCGGTAACTCTTTCGAACAAATTCCGCAACCCTAGCAGGCACCGACCCTATGGGGCCCCGTCCTCGGTGCTGACGGCTCCTTGAGGCGCGCGTGGAACACAACGCGTCGTCGACTCAACCTGGTATCGGACGGCGAGCCACCCACGCTCACCGTCCCCAGGCATCAGCCACTGCGCGATAGCACAGCGGCTGACTTGTCTCTGGAGGGGGCCGAAATGGGACCATTACTGGCACTCCATCTCAGCACCCTCCCGAGTGTTGGGAGCCGCAGCACCCGCAGCAGAAGCGGCAGTGGCGGCGACAGAAGTCGCGGCGGCGGCAGAGGCGGCGGTGGCGGCGGACCTCTTGCCCCTGGTCGGGGCGGATGGCGCGCAGGCCCTTCCCCCAGCCCAGTGCTCGGCCGGCTTGCCAGCAGCCGCACATGCACTGCAGTGCGGCGTGGCCTCACACGAGCCGGCCCGATGACCGGGCTGACCACAGCGGAAATAAAGTCCGCTGCGGTCCACCTCCGAATGGGCACATAGCTCCCGTGTGGTTACCCACATGGCAGCGGTAGCACCTCAGAGGCCTGGGTTCCAGCAGTTTTACCCGCGCAGACACCCATCCCACCAAGAGCCTTCGGCCCTCCGACACAGTTCTGGCCGCCGTCACGGGGCAGCTCACCACAAGGGTTTGCATGCCCGTGTTGTCAGGCCGGAGGGTGCCCGCCTTGACGAGCTCGGCAGAGCCCCCCAGTCCTGGCGACGGCGACCACAGGGTGACCCACCTAACCTAGAGCCTAATTAGGTGTGGTTTCGCAGGACTGATTTTATATAGGTAAATTATGTACCTAATTATTTTTTCCCTCGGCTGTGCCCTTTGGCCTTAGCCTGTCCCTCAACCAACGATATTGACGCTTACTATCGGTGAAAGTTTGCTCTTAATCGGATCAGTATATAGCGACATAGTGCGTATGCATGATACAGACTTTGAAGTTGAATACTGAATAAGAAAGAAATGTCACACCGACATTTGCCTGCGCAGAATTTGCTCTGTGCAGATATAGAATACTATTTTAATCAGAATTCAGAGTCTGCGCAGACAAAAGTCGGTGTCGTATGGACTCACTATTAAAAAACTAGAGAATCACAGGACAACCGGTGAAAATCATAATCTTAATAACTAACCACCGATATTCCTTTTTCTACTTAAGTACAATGTTTGTTGGCTTGTAAATTCAATGTTCTTAGGTACGTAAACACATCGCGTAGTCTAGCTGTGTCTCAAGAGCACCTGAAGGTTTTTTTGAGACACAATTTAAAATTGCATTGCTATATTTCACGAGTTGGCTTTCTACGTGATTTACTACCATCAAAAATGCATGAAAACAAAAGCTTTTATGTTCATTTTTTGTTTAGGTATATACCCAAAATATTTCGTATGAAACGTAACGCAAAAACCTAACGTAGGTACTTTTTTTAAGTATGGGTAATCATCAAATGACTTCAGGAGCTGAAGGGCGTTCGGGACTCTTACTGACTAAAACCGATCCGTGGTCCTCCTAATGCCCTTTGCGTAACAGGGCCGCGGTGACTCTTTTGAAGAAATTCCACAACCCTGGCAGGCACTGCTTTTAGCGGGCCTCATCTTCTCTGCTGATATCTCTTTGAGTCGCGCATGGAACTCAACTCACCGTCGACCCGGGCCTGGTTGTTATCGGATGGCGAGCCATCCCCTCGCCACCTGCAGGCCCGCTCCCCCACACAGTACGGCTGCTCCTTGGCTAGCATTACTGCTTCGGTGAACGCTTCCTATCCGCCCCCTCGCTCCGGACCATGGATTAAACTAGGGTCGGAAGCGAGAGATCTTCGCCGCCGTACGCCTCGATGACAGACTTCCACTGTATGCTCCACCATGTCCTCCGGAAAATCTATCTACAATGTTTAACCCGCATGAAAGCAGAATGTTCCGAAAGATTTTTAGAATAACATTAAATTGTTTGTTTTCAAATTATGAAAAAAACAAATAAGTGAGATCCTTACGATGAGCTTTTTCATTTGATATTACAATTTGAAATACTTTTTTTTTTAGATTATTGAAACTTTAAAGCGATCCCATTAAAAAAAATTACATTACGGGTACCAAATTTCAACTCAATCGGTTCAGTAGATTCCAGACAGAAACTGATCGTACGAGTTCCGTTTTCATACAGTTCGGAACCCTACAAAAAGGCTAGAATCAAAGTCCTCGAATCAATATTGAAAAAATATGAAGCCAATGTTTGGTTAGTCAATATGTCATACTTCCTGCATACACACTTCGTGGTATATTCAATGTGTCAGGATTTCAGCATAGAGCTAAGCCGGAAAACCTAACAATTTTCAATCATTCGTCGGTGCCTATTGCAAAAAGAGAAATAAGAATCAATTTTGTTCGCTTCTCTTTTCGTTTTCAATCTGATTTTATCAGCTATTCAAATGGATTTTATTTGCATTTTAATACATGCCTAGCGTTGATCACTAGATAGACTTTTATTGGTGAACGAGAAAAAAGCTGGCGATTGTATGGCTCAGTTCATTGTACGTAGATATCTAGTTACTAAAGCCTTTTTTTGTTTTGGCATTGCCTTATTGCACGTACCAACCCTGCGAAGATCATTGTAATTATTTACCTAGGTCTTATTACCTAAATTCGTTGGTCTAGTGGTCGCCCACCGCAACTACTGAGCGTGAGTTTCTCAGCTCGATTCCCGTGTCGGGCAAAGTGTTATTGAGCTTTCTATTTTTCAGGAGCCACTTGAGAGTTCGTGTCGTGTCGGATGGTCGTGCCATCGGAATATGAGAGTAAAGGAAAAAACCTGGATTTAATTACATGGCTACTTAATATTAGTGAGGACGCTGCTGGCCTGCCTTGAGGCGCTGGCATGGATCGTATGACATATTTGTCACAAAATACGCGATTGGAGGTGGAATCCCGACGTTTAACGGTTTTATGTACATACTATAATGATAATCTGCCTAGACTTGCCTCAACTAAGTATATTGGGGCCAGTCAAACTGGATTCAGCTGAACCTCCACAAACCATTAACTAGGTAACACAGCACTAGCTACTTAGCAAGACAGGTGCTAGATTATCTTGCTTTTGACAATCCGTAACGACTGACAAATATCTGCAAATGACTGCAGGGACCTACGGCTTAGCGTGCTTTCCGAGGTACGGAGGAAACTCGGTAAGTATGTTAAGATGATCACTCATCCACAAACCAAATTCGGTAAGCATTGGTTAACTTTGAAGGTCGACCAGTGCGGCTGTTATTCTTTAGCCAAGTCCGTATACGTAGGTACATATGTACTTAGTATTGTTTTAAAGACACTAAACCATTAATAGGATAGGTTGTCCAGCCTTTTTCCCTATATAGAATCGGCTAGTCTCTGCGACTTTCCAGTTTTAAGACCTGGCAATCCTATTCGTTTAGGTACGCTTATAACTTAAGTTGCGACTTAGTCAGCCAAGTAAATGTGCATCAATACTTAGTCATGCCATCTAGCGACCAAGAGTTGACCTGTTTAAGTTTAATTAATATGTTGTTCGGACGATATAACGATATGATTATTATTCACTTTTCCTTTGCTACATATTTCACTTTTTCTATGCTAGTTTCACAAATAGCTCAACTATATGTTTGGTGTTATTTCCATGCATTCGAAAAAAATTATAATGGTTCAAACAATTACTTACTGTTTTATTTCAATAGATGGCGTTACGTGTATGTGCGTCACGTATTTAATGAAAAGTAATTTCTTTTTGAACCAAACTTAGTTATAGGTACTCACAGTTGTACACAATTGCATCTATAAAATGTATATAACTTTTGTACTTTCTACGTCATGCCTGTACATCTAAACAGACAAAAAATGTAAAGATTGAAATGGGTTCTGTTCGTTATCATTTAACTCCCTGGCTATTTTTTGGAACTTTTTGTGTATAGAAACGACTCTTCTACAGATTTATTATATAAAAAAGGGATAGAATTAGAAGAAGATTATATAAATATGTATAGTCTCAAGTAGGTACTCCTTAAATGTATATAACCAATAGTAGTACCAATTGGTAGTTGGTACTAAGAGCTACGTCATACGCCATCCTAATTAATAATGTTGTTATTGAAAGAGATACTTAAATCTTAAGTATATAAATGTTAAGTATATAAATCTTATGTAAAGGCGTTTATTAAGACAATTGGATAAAAAACTTATATGGTAGCGCCAATAAGTTTATTTAAGCGCTGACCCGCGCACCTTGGTTTGGGTCACATGTTTCATGACTGTTCTGCTTCTATTGATCTTAGCGTGATGATATAAAGCCTATTCCTTGATAAAAGGGCTATCTAACACTGAAATAATTTTTCAAATCGGACCCGTAGTTTTTGAGATTAACACGTTGAAGCAAACAGACAACTATTATTATCTATACTTAATATTATAAAGCTGAAGAGTTTGTTTGTTTGTTTGTTTGAACGCGCTAATCTCAGGAACTACTGGTCCGATTTGAAAAAATCTTTCAGTTTTAGATAGCCCATTTATCGAGGAAGGTTATAGGCTATATTTTATCCCCCTATTCCCACGGGAACGGGAACTACGCGGGTGAAACCGCGAGGCGCTGCTAGTTTAATAAATAAATAATAATGTACGCACAAATCGAACTTCGAAGTTAAGCTACGCTTGCCGAGATCGGCTAGTGGATGGGTGACCATATAATAGAAATTGAGTTTCCACTATGGCTTGGAAAGCATATCCGAATCGACTGTCAAGAAAATATCTTTGACAGTCGATTCGGGTAGGTATAAGTCATAGGCCACAAACTTTAACCTCAATATTGCCAAGAGGTATGTTTGAGATTGTGGAGGTCTAATAAGCAATTGCTCCATGTAAAAAAATGGTATTCATCTGCATTCGGTTAGGTTAGATGCTTTAATGCTCTAATAATGTCCCGTCACTTGATTTATATGGCCGTCTGCCTAAATTTAAAATCCCTCTTCCGATCAACTTTCCTTCCCTTTTAACACATTCCTCCCCAGAACTGCTTGTGGCGCTGATGATTTTCATCCGTCACAATAACATCAAACTATGAGTCTCACTCAACTCAAATCACCGTTTATGTGCATTCATTGCATTTCTTTCATAACTTTATTACAATATTTATGTATTTCTATTCTTTGTTTGTTTCATCCCATACCTACTAACCCAACAAGTGTTCAACTGTAGGTACCAACCAATAGAAGAATCTAATCTCCGTGTACCGTTAATATAATTATCAAACACATTTGGTTTTCCAATCTACTTTAGACATTGGCAGAATAGTCGACATCGGCTTTGCTTGCCATATAAAAATATAGATAGATATGTTGAATAGCCTATGACAGTTCGGCGTTTATGACTAATCGAATGATATCTGATTTGAAAAACCTATGCAGTCGTTTAGGCTACCGGACATTACAAAGAATTTTCAAAGAAATAGACGTAACTATAATCATATATAATATACTGACTGACCTGACACTGTCCTTTTGCGGATAAAAAAAAAACACATTATTTAAGTAGCATATCGAATTTAAATAACATATCAAGATTCAAATCGATCCACTACCTAACCATACCAGTCAATTTAGAGATAAAAAATATATATTGTGAAAAAAATAAATATTTCTGAATCACGAGCGCATTCTGGTTCTGGATTTAAATTTTGAATAAATAAAATAGACATTTCGGCGCGAAATCTGCACGGGTCCGATTAATTTGTTCAGTTGATTAAAAAAAAAAAACTATTTAAATTACTTAACAAAGCACAAATGTGGTTTTCATAAATTTGGATTTTATGACAAATAAAATATCTTTTTCTAATTTTTAACAATCGATTTATGATAATTGCTCATTTATATTTATCGAGTCCAACGAAATAAAAAAAACATCGATTATAATAATCGTTTTCTCACACCCTAGCATTAAAAAAAACAATATGGCTGACGATTATAAACAATAATAAAGTAGCGGTAATTAATATTATGTGTTATTGGATCTGTGTTTGTTAATTGCATTTAGATCTGTGCTTTTTCTTGTTCTTCACGATATTTAGAATCATAATAAGTATATTTGTAATAGTATTGACATGTGAGTGTGTGATTTTTTGTGTGAAATAAAAACGTAAACAAACACAGTTGGCGCGAAACTTTGACTTTGGATGCCGACTGGATGACTACACTACAGCAGGTACCTAATAGCGTCATCACTTTTTGCATTTCTTAGAATTTTCTCAAGATAACACCGAGATAAGTAGCAAACATTTTTGACGGTTTTCTCTTATCGCAGAATTGCGCAGAAGAAATCGTTAAGCCGCTTTATTTTTTGTTTTATTTAAGTCGACATCCACGTTTCACGCTGCCATGATACATTACATTAGCATCGCATTTGTGTAATATCTAGGTACCTAATTCTGGCAGTGCCTTCACATTATTTAAATAGAATTTATATTCGATAAGTGATTGCTGCCTGATACATAACGGAATAGATCGTATGGATCCTAAAAAATTTCAAACTATAAAGTACCTAAATAGGTAACTGATTTTATACAAATTTCAGTGTGATGCAGGGGTTGCATTCGGGCTATTTCTTGGATGTTAGATGTCAAATTTGTAGATGCTATCTTAGAATGGCTCTCAATTGCTCATCTGTGAGACGGGAAGCAGCATTTATAATTGACAATTGTAAAGAACTGCTTAGCAATACTTTAAAAATCATCAAAATCAGATGGCCAGCTGCCATAAAATTTAACAAGGTCATTGATTTCATAGAAAGAGCTTTTGAGAGCATCATTATTATAGATTGGAGATCAATTGCGTTCATTTGTAAATGAATCGGTACATCCTCGATATCACATCAATAAGGCTTTGCTAAAATCTTCAGTTTGCTTGAAACTTTCTCAAAATCATTAAATCTGTCACTGAGTTGATTTAGAAGTTGTATTCAAATCGTTTGAATTTATCTGTATGCTCGGTTTCATAGCAGCGTTTGAAGTTTTATTCTTTTTTATAGTAAGGGTTTTTTGACATTTTAGCAAAGCGGTTTGGCATTGCAATTTATAAAAAAGTCAAAGTAAATACATTTGTCCATGCATCGTTAAGTACCCTATTTTCTTCTATTAGCTTCACGGCCGCAAGTAAGATTCGGCCACGTGGTGCCAACCGCTGGTTTCGTGTATTCAATATTTAGGCTAATAGTAGGGTAAAGTTGGCTTTGGTACCATAAAAGCTCTGTTAATTCGAAAATGACACATTTGTAAAAATATGTTTTGCCGACTCTCTTCTGCGAATAAGTTCTTGCCTACGTTCTTGAATTTCAAACGTTGATATGTTTGAGTCATATAATTGTCACCAAGATGATGAACTTAAATGACAACATTCAAATGTTTGTAAAATAATCTGTTTATTCCCTCCTAAATTATAGCAGCTGTCCAGCACATAATAACTTTCATCCAACACGAACCGCATCAGCATGCATCAACAAAAACACCATATCAACAGCAAAAAGAAAGAAAGAAAGGGCCGCGCAGTGGAGAGTCCATTGAAAGAGCCTGCGTCCCCGGGCAGGCCGCGTTTGTCCCAAGACCCGCCATCTTGTTTATTTACGAGTCACGGCGACTCACGACTATGTTTAGTTTATGTGAAAACTTTCCAGATGCATTGTGTTCTCTCGATGGGGATAAAGTTACGATTCGGGGGAATTCACGGGATTTCGGGGGAATATGGGGGAATATGGAAGTATTTGACGTTGCGACACGTAGAAATGAAGAAGTATTTTATTTGTTGTGTGAAAGAAGTATTTGAATTGTTTTAAAGGTTTTTCGCGAATGTGGTCGACTTGTTGCGTGTCTTATGTTTTCGTTTTCTATTGTATGTGATTTTATGTTTCAGTGTTTCAATAATCAATATTTTGTGAAGCAATAATAATCGGCTATTCGATTATAAATTATTCATTTTGTATGCTCGCAAATGATCCTACTGAGCGTTAGTGCCCTTGGTTTGACAACCGGGTTGGGAAATGTCTATACATTATTTTATAATCTTCAATTAATTTACTAGCAGCCGTCCACGGCTACCCCTGCATGGAATTAGTACTTCCTCCTTTTAAAATTATAGCCTATGTTAATATGATGTAGTTTTTTCATCCTCATATATTTCATTATGAATTTTGAAGTTTGTGGTATTAGTAGGAAGTGGAATAGAATTTGGTTTTTCGTCTAGATTTTTTCATTATCTATCTTTAGTTTGGTTTTGCGTTCGGTTTATGAAACTAAACTCATCTCTTTATATGAATCTTAAAAATAACTGGCACAGTGTGGGTGTAAACAATAAGCTTATCGAACGCTTCGGGGCATGTCTCATTGTGTATTCAGTATCATAAGTAGGTACTTAATCTCATCACGCCTACTATGGGTATTTATAACTAATGTTGGAATATCTAAAAAATAAAGGTACTTAATACTGAAAGTTTATGTAATCTATTTTCAGTAAAATTACGTCCCAGTATTTTAAGCCTAATACGTGTCGAATACTGCACTGGTGTGCAATCAATAAACTGTGCAGATCATTTGTCAGTGCTCGAACAAATGTAACATCATTTTTTACAGTCCGCTGGCTAAACATTTAATTCGTTTTCAGTGGAATAAACTAAACAGTTTGATGTAGAGAAATGGATGGACAGTAATAGCCGTGTTTGCTCTCGGTCTATTTTTAACTTTAATTTACATTCTGCATTTAGTTGGATAACATTTACTTTCGTATTGACTTTTTTATTCCGCTTTTTTATACCGTTGTGGTCTTGAATAAAAGAACGGGTCAAACTAAATGAACATAACACGAAAAGGATTTAATATTGTAAACATTATGAAAGAGCCACAATTGTAAGGCCTCATAGTGAAATAGCAAATACCTAGGTACTTGGGGCTTATATGAGAGTAGTCTGCGCTACAATAGTCATGTTGATAGCTTAATGATTATAATGAAGCATATTCAGTCCCCAGATTTTTATTCGTTTAAGTGATTCTGAGTTAGATAACCTGTTTGTGTACCACCTACATCTTCCAAAGAGATTTTGTTTTTTGCTTCAGCTTTCTGTGTAGTGTAACGTATTAAAGTGATTCAATATGATATTTTTTATCCTCTTAATGTTATTTTTAGGATATATATACATATATATATATATATATATATATATATATATATATTATATCAATTTAGCCTATGTCACCACAGTGTAGCTTACTAACTACTAAGTACCAACTGTAAAAATATTCCAAATAATACGTGTAGTAAAGTTCTGCTTATTGTATAATTTGGAAAATAATGCCCTCAATTTTCTTAAGTTGAAAAGCTAAAGAAAATAGAGCCGTCAAAATATATATAATTGTATTTGAGTTTCGAGTTGAAAACTTTTCTGAAGTAATTTAGCAAAGATTAGGAAAGAATTATTTATTTATTTATTCTCATGCATATAACACGTTTTACAATATAATCATTGTCGTTTTTTGTACATACTCTGTTAACAAATACCCAAAATAAAGTTTTGTTTAAATACATTGAACACATTGATCACAAGCGCAATGCTTCTGATCTAAGTGTTCAATTGATGTAAACAAGAGTTTCATACAAAAGTAATTGTAGTTGTTTGCTCGTCTAGTCCGTCCCCGTTGAAGATAGAATATATTGCATATTTTTACCATCCCACGCAAATTGGAACGGTCAGTTTGAATAGCTGAGTATCTTCAGTTTTTGTTAAAAATTGAAAATATATACAATCTCCATCATTCATACTTACTTTGAATTCTGTGTTCAAATATTAGTTTTTGATTTCTATCGAGTAGCTATAAAGAGAGTTGTTTCAAGCGAATTTGTGTGAACAAAATAAATAGGGTTATTTACACATACCCGGCTCTAATTGAATGGAACGTAATAAAAACAATCACCCATACCCAAAACAAACCCCCGTCTGCTCTCGAACTCTTAAACATTGCGGTGGACCCAATCTCGTCAGCTAATTTAGTAAATAAGTACTTCGTCAACATAGGGAAAACAAATACCACCGAATCCATGTAGCACCCCCGCAGTACGTTCTATTCCGCAACCAAATTCTAAGTGCATTTTGGAAGTAACTCATGAAGATATAGAAACAATAATCATGAGTCTCAGAAGCAACTGCGCAGTAGGTTGGGACGGCATCTCCTCAAAAATAATTAAATCCCCTCTTCTCTTCTTCTTCTTTCTTTTTTTCTTTCTTCTTTTCTTTCTTCTTCTTGTCCCTTCCGTCACGCACATTTGAAACCTATGTATACAATCTGGAACTTTCCCCAGAGTGTTTAAAAGAGCTGTCGTGCATAATTTATAAGAACGGGGATACAGACGATGTCACAAATTATAGGCCAATTTCAGTTCTTCCATCTCTCACTAAAATCCTCGAAAGATTAGATTAGGAAAACTGTTTTTGAGGATACCTCACGGTGGAGCATACGGTGGAGGTCTGCCCTGCTTGGGCGGAGCAACGCCGTGTCCTCGTGGGGGCGATCGGCGGCGGCGACCTCTCGCGGCCGGCCCTGGTTCAAGCCATGGTCCGGAGCGAGGAGGCATGGGAAGCGGTCGCCTCCTTCTGCGAAGCAGTAATGCTAGCGAAGGAGGAGGCGGAGCGCGTGCGAGAGAGGGAAGCCCCTCGCTCCAGCCGCCGCAACAGGAGAAGACGCCCCGGGCGTCGGGAAACGCAGGGCGATTCCCGGCCACCGTAGGCGCGGGCCTGCGGATGGCGAGCTATGGGTGGCTCGCCGTCCGATAGCAACCAGGCCCGAGTCGACGGCGCGTCGTGTTTCACGCGCGCCTCAAAGAGCCGTCAGCAAAGAAGACGGGGCCCCATAGGGTCAGTGCCTGCTAGGGTTGCGGAATTTAATCGAAAGAGTCACCGCGGCCCTGGAACGCAAAGCACTAGAAGGATTACGGGTGGGTTTTAGTCAGTAAGAGTCTGACACTCCCTTAACCGCTCCGCCCAGAGCGGGAGAAGTCATTTGATGATTTCCCATCCAAAAAAAAAAAAAAAAAGGATACCTCAAAAACAGTTATCCTAATCTAATCTAAAAAATCCTAAAAAAAATAATTCCGGACTAATACAATAGTGGACAATCAATATGGATTTTGCCCTGGGATCTGTACTGAGGACGCCATATTGAGTTTTACAGAAGCTGTTACTAAGAAAATGAACTCTAAATTGGCTTGTTTCAGTATGTGTTTGACTTAATCAAACGCATTCCATTCAGTCTCTATCCCCATCCTTTTTCGAAAAATGGATGCTGCTGGTATTTGAGGGAATGCTCTAAAGATTTTTGAGGATTTCCCTACCGATCGGGAACAAAGCGTTCAGATAGACGGAGTAACCAGTAGCGGTGAAATAATTGGATTCGGTGTGCCCCAAGGCAGCATAATCTCCCCCTCACTCTTCCAGTTATATGACAAAGATCTGTGCAAACTTAAACTGAAAAACTGTGAAACGTATATGTATGCAGACGACACCGTACTTCTTGCATATGGTCCCGACTGGAAAACGGTCAAACAAAACGTAGAAATTTCTCTGAAGGCAGTAATGGCTTGGCTTTCTGCTAACTTGCTCACCCTAAACCCTCAAAAACAAAAGCAGTTGCCTTCCGTATTAATCAGAGATCAGCGCCTCCACCAGAAGAATCCGTCATCAAGGCACATGTATGTTTGTACCCATCTCTTCCGTGTAACTGTCATTTTGATTGTTACAAGAAATCCACTCGGCATGTTGCAGTGCCATGGGGAAAAATGCAGCATGGCACTGATGATGTCACGTACCTAAAAAAGGGTGTCCGAGACTACATAAGCCTAAACCGTGTACCTGTTCTTTAAAAGGTAAGTAGGTACAGTGTAAAAGGAACAAATTGAATTAATTTCGGGTCATTGCACGCTGAAATATTTTATTCGTAAATTACATTTAGGTGAAACGATTTTAATTCAATCTTCGGGAACCATTTAAGGGTACGAAACGAGAGGAAATTAGAGAATACTTATAACGTTATTGATACGAATCTCCATGCGAGTGTGAAATCAATTATGTCTTTATTACGCTCCTTGCTCATATTTCATGAAAATCTTAATTACGTTCATGTTACGTAAGTTAGGTGGCTATATATTTTCCGGGTTGCCGTTTTATGTAAATATATATGATGGCGGGTGTCATGTGTTCAACTACTCGTATCTTGATAATGGAATATTCCAACAAGGATACGTTTTGAAATTGATTGTTACCTACTTTTTGTTTTCGTTTCGATTGACTCGAATTTTTGTCCGACCAGTAACCTACGTATACAAGTCCATTTTTGGCTTCGTTTTAAGCATTTTTTTTTCTGGAAAGGAAATCATCATAATGACTTCTCCCGCTCTGGGCGGAGCGGAAGGGAGTATCAGACTCTTACTGACTAAAACCCACCCGTAATCCTTCTAGTGCTTTGCGTTCCAGGGCCGCGGTGACTCTTTCGATTAAATTCCGCAACCTTCGTTTTAAACCTGGAAGGCACCTAGGAGGTGACGCATGTCCTGTGAAGTATTTTATATAAGTGAAGGATGCCGCTTTTGGCCAGATTATTTTACAATGGCTAACTTGGTTCAAGATTAAGCGATTTTCAGATTAGTTACTGTTGTTCGCGGCAAGGATGTCGCTTTATCTGAATCCTGAACTGCGATTTAATCTATATGCAGTCGTGTTCTTCGGTAAGGGTTTCATATTGCAGGGCCTCGACCAAGAACATAAATGTTTTCCCTAGGGACCATTCTGCGATTGATAACTAAACTGTCATTGAAAACAATACAACGGGTTTTTGTTTGATCCAGCATCGTTTGACGCAAGAAAGAACTTTGCAATCAAACAGTTCGACCAACGCCATCCCTACACTATTCTATGCAGACCATCTGTTCCAGAATATATAATCTAAAAATCTATTTTCGGTTCCGAATATGAATGATGTAATCCCCACCTGTTATGCTGTGGTTTTATCATATTTTACGAGATAAAAACGAAAAAATATGTGTATTCAGATTTGCCTTTGGTGTGACTATAAATAGAGTACCGAGTCAATCCTCGAGGGTGTCGTAATATGCGACGCTGCTATTCTGTGAACAAAGAAAAGAAAATAATGTTTTATTATAATAAGCTAGGACCTTGCAGTGTGTGTGTAAGCAAGTATCATTGATATTATTATGTATGTGTGTGTATCCACGCCTCACTTAGGATTAGCCAAGTAAGCAATATATTATGCAGAGATATTATGATCGTGTAAGCTCAATCAATGTGAAGACACATTCAATCGAGACGTTATCCAGTACAAATGTCTTTCATTCACCATGACACTTCAATCTTGTTTTATTTAAAAACAAAACAAAACAAACAAACACTTCTAAAGAAGTGAGGTTTGAAGAATCTTCATGAAAACATATCACCTGTGTGTAAAATTAGGTGAAGTGAGCTATCAAAGCATACGAAATGGAAATAATTCCGAAATTAAAGTTATTTTATACTTTGTGGTGCTTTTTATTTTTAAACATTTTAGTGCCACAACTAAACTAACTTAACATTATTCCCATAATTAGTGGTGATGTTATTTTCCGTTAAGGAGTTGCTTGGTGTGCCTTCGCAATTCAAGTCCAGACAAGCTCATGGTTAAATATCTCTTATTAGATTAGATAGATTTCAAATTCATGTTTTTTTTATTGTGATATGGATTTGCTCTCGACTCTAATCTAGGTCACAAGAGACAAAGTCAATGATGGAATAAGCTTACCCAGAAGAAGCCTGTTCACTCTAATTTTGAAGAGATTAGGGTTGACAAAGTCAATGATGGAATAAGCTTACCCAGAAGAAGCCTGTTCACTCTAATTTTGAAGAGATTAGGGTTGAATGCGTTCGGAAACACAGACGCAGAGAGTTCCACTCCTTTGCTGTGCGCATAAGTAAAGACGATTGAAAACGCTTGGTGCGAATTGGTGGAATAGCAACAAGGTAGGGATGGTAACCTACAGTGTGTCTAGATGTCCTATGGTAAAAGGGGGCCGGTGGGATGAAACGTGGAGTTCATGGGCACACTCACCGAAGTACAATCTGTAGAAAACTGACAAGCAGGTGACCTTGCAGCGAACTATGTTTGAAGTTCAACGTCCAATGCAAATATAATATAGCTAACTAACCGCAAAAATAATCATAAAGGTCTGTTCATAGTATAATGCCCAAATAGATAACAACAAAAGCATGGAGGTGCATATCAGCGTACCGACGCGCGTCTGACGTATATCTTGAACAGGTGTAAACAATAAACAGCCATGTGATTTCAGTAATTTCAGGATATTTGCTATCATTTATTGAAGAGTAACGTAGCCTATCTCCGAATTTCATAATCAGATCTTCACCAAATTGAAATCACCAGTCCAGAAAAGTATATATCCAAACAAAAAAATAATCATCCGAATTGATTGAAAATTGGTGAAAATATCGCTGAACAAATATACGGATATTACTAGGTAGAGATAGTTGAAAACATCTTGAAGCAGACAAACCTTTAGACCCACGTAAAAGTTACCATGGCAACTAAGCTTTAACCAAAGCAAAATGTACGATTTAAGAATAAAAGCATTGTATTTGAACCAGCTTATTTTTTTGTTAAGGTATTTTTACGCAACAAGACAGCGAAAGAAATCAAGAAAATTGTACTACAGTCAGAGAAAAGATACGACGCTCTAAAGAAAAGATACGATACCCACTTTAAAGAAAGTGTCACGTTTTATTTTGTCACTCTTGCAAGCTATTTTTCTGTTTACAACTGAGCAACGCTTGTTTGGTAACTCCAGTTTATCCATGCTGTTCCAGGGTGCCTAGTGTATCTAGAAAAAGCACTTGTTCACGAAATATATACAGTTTTAGTTCTATACTGCTCAAGAAAGTTTTATAAGCTTTCAGTAATCCGACTTAAAGTGTCTAAGAAACAACTTAGAGTTTTGATAAATTGTTCGTGTACTGTTTTCGACCCCTGCGGTGTGCACAGATTTCATTTAATATACTTACGTGTCAAGCTAGCATTAGGCTGAGGTTTTCAACTTTGTGAAAGATACGTAATGGTTAATGCTTGGCCAATGTGAAATTGCTTGTAGACTCCAGTAGGCCAGAACCTATAGAAGTCACGTCACAAGTAAACACGCGAGGTAACATTAATCAACAGACTCATATTTATGTATATATTTTTTAAAATGATATGGGTTTTCTCAACTGTGACAGAGACAAAGACGATGATGGCATGAGCTTACCAAGAACTAGCCTGTAACTTTGCAGAGATTAGTGTTGAAGGCGTTCGGAAACACAGATGCAGGCAGAGGGCTCCACTCTTTTGTTGTGCGCATTGCAAGACGATTGTAAACGCTTGGTGCTAATAGATGGAATAGCAACAAGGTAGGGATGGTAACTTACAGTGTGTCTAGATGTCCGATGGTAGAAGGGGGCCGGAGGGATGAGGTCGTGGAGTTCATCAGTACACTCACCGAAGTACTGCAATCTGTAGAAGACTGACAAGCAGCCGACCTTGCGGCGATGGGCTGTGAAGCTTGGCATTCACCAGTTTTTCCTCGCAAATGTGCCTCTTAACTCTGCGTTCCACCGAGTCAAGCGCGGCAAGTTGGTATTTAGCTGAGCCATCCCAGAGGTCGCTGCAATACTCCATGCAGGGCCAGATTTGTTCATTGTAAAGGGTTAAAAACTGTCCAGGCGTTAAGTATCGCTTCACTCTATTTAGGATTATTGCGATTTGTAAAGTCATTGTCATTTCAAATCAATTATATTCATGTAATTAATGAACACCTAACTTACCTACCTACTTCTATCTGTTTTGATGTTGTAATTACTTACCGTTTACTTTGTTTTCTCATTACAACTAAACTTGTAAATTATTTAAAAAGTCGGCTCTAACAGTACCTTTTCTTTGAACGTTTTGATAATTATGATAGTGTTCGGCCAGTTATCGAAATTCGACCGTAAGTTTTATTAAATATTTTTTTTTTAAGAGTTTTAATAATAAATACCTATTAGCTTTTTGCACTACTTCTACATTTAAAATTTAACAGAGCCAAATTTTATACTCCTCCGTCCATGTAGGTATTTATCGTTAAAAAAAATACAAAGTTTTGCTTTACGTATTAATATACAAATCTCTGTATAGAAATCTAGCAAAACTTATGCTGTTATAAAATAGATGAGTCGATCGTCATCTGCCTAGTTCAGTAACCTGGGGCCTTTTAAAACCATCATGATTGCAGTGTGTGAGAAAATGCTCTATACGACCAGTATTTTTACAGAATAAATGCGATGAAAACATGACTGACTTAATATTTGTGTAATGTTGCGCCGTTGTGCTTGTGACTTGGTGACAGTTTGTGATGTGAAAACATCTGTGCCGAAAAACAAAGCTCTATTGAAAAAAAAAAATATGTGTGTTCCCGCAGAATCTGTTTTTCGGAACAAATATTTATCGCTGTAGCTGTAGCTCATATATATGAATAACTTTAGTTTGACTTCTCATCGTGAATAGAAATTAAATATCTTGGCATTATGGCCAAAAATAACTTTCTCAAAAATATATACAGCCCAAATTAGATCGTAGTGTGAATTGTTCGAGAGCCTTTCCTATAAATAAACTGAATAATGTACTAAGAAATAATAATATAGTGTTCCATTTAAATGGAGTATGTAGGCGTACTATCTTTTTGATCGTTTACCGCGTCTAAGCTGAAATTAAGATACCCACACAAAATTTTGGTTAAAAAAAATTGACTGGAATCAAGCGGATAAACAGCATTTTTCTTTTAAATGGCAGAGATGCTTAGACTTTTTCATCCTTATTGACTAAGAAGATCTAGGTATACAACAAACGATTAGTTTAAATACTGATTACTAGACTTTTTATTTAAATTTTCTATGGAGGAATTTAGAATCTAGAAATTAGTAATTGTTAGATTTATGACTCCATGGATTTAAATAAACCCAAACCCGTGATTTGAGCATTTAAATGAAGTGTTATATGCATTCTACCTTTCGAGGAGCTCGTGGCTAAATATTAACTGCTGCTCGGGTCGATCTCCAAGGTTAAACAACGCTTGCCAAGTTCGGTCTGTGGATGGGTGACCATCTTAACATACCGCGACCTTCCGTGCCCTCCCGTGAAAAACACATGAAGCCGCTGGTGCCGACTGTCGTTTGTAGAACTTTGGCCGCTATTACGGATTGTTAGAAGCCAGAAAAAACAATCTGACTCTAGTCTTGCCAAGAAATACCGTGTTACCCAGTTAATGAGTTGTGGGGGTCCGGTAGCCACTCTACGTAAAATACTGGTATTCAGTTGAATCTGGTTTGAATTGAAGCCGATTCCAATAAAGTTGGGAAAAGGCTAGGCAGATGATGGTGTACCTACATTCTACTTTTGCCTAAATACCTGTAATAATTAGGCATACAAGTAGTGTTCGACAGGTTCTTAACACCAATTACTTAATTCAGAAATCGACACCGTCTCTATATAGTGAAGCAGTAATTTGTAAACACAAAACTCATAATCACATATGAAACAATCAATATATTAGAAAATCTAAATCCCGGAACCACTCTAAGGTATCGATTGGTAGAAAATACCCATGATACTCGTATTAAGTCCGCCTTTGTCCAGTGTTATTTATGTTTTAATACATTATAAAATACATACCAAAAGTCATATAAAATTTAGGCGCAGACCAAGAAACAGGCAGGTGTTCATTTCACGTAGGTATTAGTCACATTTTAGGAAAGTTTTTCATTCGACTCCCCCCTCTTATCCAGCGGTTCATTCCAGTGAAACTTTACAAGAAAAATCTCTTGGCTCTTCAAACGTCTTACTTGGAAAACCTACCAGCACTCAGTCATTTCTGCATGTTTAATAATAACAGTACATCACACACACACTTCCAGAAAGACAAACCATTAACCTAGCCACGATTTAACTCTGTAAACTGGCAACATTTTAACACGGCACGTCAAGTGAATGTGTCCATGTATACTGAGTATTCACGTGTAGCAACACTTGACCTAGCTAGCTTCAATAGGCTGAATGCGACGATAGGTAGGGGACTACGGCACTGTTAATCTCTGCTAGGCTTTTTTATGCTTCATATGCTTTAGTTTAACGCGAAGCGTGGGTAGTATCTATTTGGTAGGTACTTAGCTCACAGATTACGGAGAATCAATTCAGTTTTAGTGAGGGATGAAATGTAATGGTGGTAGAACTAAGCTGATCTAAGTATGATGTGTTTGGAACTAAGCGAGTGGTTGAACATAATGGCGGTACCTACATATTTTTTACAAAAAACTGTTTATTCTTCTATGAAAACTATTATCATATACTATGTTTTCGTGTCTTAAATGCATGCTTGCCTAGATAGGTGGCATATCGGGATTCCTTTGTGTCTCGGAATCCCCGTTGAGGCGTTTGGTCAGGCTGTCATATTTTGTAGATTCAGGCAGAAAGTCTGACAGCTAGCCTTAATTGGATTTGGAGGTAAGAAAAGCAGTAGGTACTGGTGAAATTAATTTATAAAGCTTTATCGGCAGAAAATGCTTTGCGACACAAACATTTGCTGCTAGACAAAGTTCTATTAAATAGAAATGGGTAAAATAGAAAAAGCTTTTTAAATTGACTTTGAGAAACACGATCAAAGAAATAGTAACAATATGATCTATTTCAACAATAAAACATATTGAATTTGTCTATGACTCATCAGTTGAATAAGACAAAAAGCGCACGGAAAGAATTGCAAATAAATAAAAGTATGTTTATTTACTTGTAGCAAATTTTATTGAAGCGATGTTTGCAATTCCAACAGCTGATATATCGGAAGGCTCACACAATAGCGCGCGACATAGAGAACTTCCAGTTTTGTACGATGCATGTTTCTAAATGTAATTTTAATAAAGCTTTCTTTTCTCAATTGCAACTGCAAAGATTCAAGATTCAGTCATCGCTTCTGCAGCAACTTATACGAAGCTAAACTAAAAATAAAAATAAATAAATAAGCTATTTTTTATCCCGAAGAACAATATGTCACCCACTAGATAGGCCATATGTTCGAAAAATCTGGAAAACTCATTATTTTATGTGCTGAGAAGAAAAGCTATCTTAAAACTAGATATCATAAATCATATTCCACTATCTTTACACATAAAAATGCAGATTGATTGATTTACTACGTCAAACACTTGAGCATCTTTTATATGTTTTTAACCGACTTCTTAAAAAGGAGGAGGTTCTCAATTCGGATGTTTTATCTCGTCGAAATAATAAACATCGTTGCAAAAAACATGAACACAATACACCTATACTTCTTTCCGTTTGTGTGTGTGTGTCTCATGTTCTGTATCTTGTGTTATGAATAAGGCCTTGGATGATATCAGATATATAGGTATGTGGTTATAAAAGTCATAAGTAATTATCTTGCCTATACAAACTCTTTCAACAAATTCAGACACTGTCAATTTAGGTGTTATCTTTATTAAAAAATAAATATTAATTTATGAATTGCTCGAATACATGTTTTGTTACAGACAAGTCTTCGCTCAAAAGGTACATGACCCTGTGAGGATGCATCAAATCACCTTAACACTAATATACTCGTAAATCTATTGAATAGAACAAACACTAAAGCACAGTTTCTTTTATCTTTTATATTACTCCTCAAAATAATACACATCGTTGCAAGAAAGAAGTACACGTAAAAACCGGAATACGCTCTCGTTTGGCATAAGAAGTCTGCTTCAGTGAACGACGTAGTTATAAAAGTCATAGGTACTAAAAGAAATGGGTCACCTCAGCAAGCAAATTCAGTTTCTGTTCCCATTTTTGTACCTCGTACTTTTCAGATTGCATTGGACTTCGAGACTATTTGAAAGGGAACAGTTGTTTACTGAGCTGTTATTATCCTGCACAGTTCCATAATGTTAAAGGTTAGAGGGAAGTTGAATTAGTGTATGTTTTGAATCTGATTATCTCAATATTTTTTTTTTCTACCTTCCATTTTTTATACCTTCATTTTTATCTACCTTCCCTAACGATGATTATCATCTTAGATTAATGTCTTTGGGATCGCATAATACTCCTGTTTTTCTACAAGTCTATCTCTATTATTCTAATCACAGAACATATAGAAGTTATGTTCTGTGATTCTAAACATATGAAATTTATGTTTAGAATGGGGTTAAGTTCTGTTGACTGGTTAAGTAAGTTGGCATAAGCAGTTTGTTTTAACCCGACTACGGCAAAGCCAAAAGGACGTAATGATTTTGGCTATATAAGATTATGTAATTTTGATCCACTGTAGCGCCTATTTTTATGAATGTGGTATCAATAGATTCGTTAAATCATTCCGGTTAACATAGGCTATGTACATGAGAAAAGAAAAGAGAAAAGAGACCTTGACCTCTGAGTTTGTTTCGGTGTTTCTTCTCAGGGTAGTCAGTTAGGAAACACCGGCCTCATCTAGTTTTTATAAC
Source organism: Hecatera dysodea (assembly GCA_905332915.2). NCBI lineage: Eukaryota > Metazoa > Arthropoda > Insecta > Lepidoptera > Noctuidae > Hecatera > Hecatera dysodea. The sequence continues at coordinate 15,931,461 of HG995294.1, forward strand.
GGCCAAAAAAGATTGACGTGTAAAAGTGTTTTTTACAACCTACTTACAAAAAATAAATCATTTATCATGTCATATTCACAAAATTTAATATGAGGGAATTTACACGTAAATTTCTGACCTAGACAACTTTTTTAGCGAAATAATTATAAAATGTTTGGTATCAAAATAAAGGTCTTGACGAGTATAATACAAATAATAATATGAATGTATGTTATATTGTCTAAGTAAATACATCTTTAATTTGTTATCGAACAAGCGAAAGTGAGTAATAGGTTAGGTTAGTTTAGAACTTATTTTCTAGAAATATATCAAATAGTTGCAACTATAGAACAGTAGTTTTTGTACATAGAAAATATTTCTGAATAAATTACCAGGTCAAGTAACAAAACAATTCCTTACATTTTTTGGAATTTTTGAGTGTTTAACATTTAGTTGTACATGCATCACGCAGAAAGTACAAAAGCAATTTAGGTAAATTTAATCCCTTACAAATTGCGTAACTTTATGTACAAATTAGTTTTTGTTTCATCCGGGTTACTTATAAAAATATATTTCAATTCTGATGGTGAGTCCACACTATACAGGCTTCTATAGAATTTTGACTGTGCAACAAAGCAATGCAAAAAATGTAGATGTGCTTATAATCATGTGTTTATAAATATCGTAGTATGCAAATAAGTCTGCAACGGATCGGAGTCAAAACACTGATTTATAAATAAATTAATGAATTAACTAATTAATAACAATATTACTTTCCGAAAGCTAGGTTTTGTAAAATTAAAGTCTGAAGTAATGCAAAGTCTGCACAAAACATTCGGTCGACATGTTTGTGTTTTTTTTATTCTAACTTCATGGTCTATGGTACATTTGTACATGCATTGTATCGTTTAGTCCTACCATAAGAGGAGTCTGCAGGGTTTTGACTATACATACCTACTTATTCTTATCTATGCGACATATTTGTTTCCGACAGCCACGCGAACGAAATAGCGGACAAAGCACGTTGTATAGTCTTAATAAATGTAACGATTTAAAAAAAGGAAAATTATAATATGAAAAATAAAGTTTAAAAAACTGTAGCTCGAATACCCGAAAAATAAAGCGATCTAAGGTGTAACCGTGATCGCATGGCATGTATGACGTATGCCATGTGGGTGCCAGACGCCCCTAAAAAATCATAATGCCATGCGACCGCGGATTCACCTTGACTATTTTTGTACGTGTCCTGATTTCTTTTCTTGTTGTCTTTGTGTTTCAAGTGTTTTCTTGTTTTGTGCTTGCCATGTATGACGTATGCCATGTGGGTGCCAGACGCCCCTAAAAAATCATAATGCCATGCGGCCGCGGATTCACCTTGACTATTTTTGTACGTGTCCTGATTTCTTTTCTTGTTGTCTTCTTCTTGTCTTTGTGTTTCAAATTTTTTGTTGTTTTGTGCTTATATATCACTTTTATTTTTATGTAGGCGGGTTACAGTTTTTCAAACTTAATTTTATATTTATTAATAAATAAATAAAAATTAATTATTTAATTAATTATTAATTATTTTATAAATATAAATTTCTTTCTTTTAATTGCTTCTATCCGCGGCTGCACCAGCGGTTACAGCTACGTGGAAGGCATTTTGTGCCCTTACTTTTAGGCAAGCGATTATCGTCAATTACATCATGGCTTACCATCAGATGGGGTTGTAGTTAAGCACAAGCCTTTCAATAATAACAGTAAGAATGTTCTACCCGTGCGCCAAGTTTTTTTTACCCAAATTCACCACACCATTGTTGCATGACTTAAATGAGCCTGAAATAAGTAAGTACCTATATTACGTGTGACCCAACGCTACATTACACCAGCCCAGCTTTTAACCCCACAGTAAAAAGCAAAAAAAACAGCCTATTAAGTCATTTTCCCCAAGATATCCCTTACAAAGAAAGTAAGCCGGCATTTAATAAAACATCACACGCCCTTATGAAGCCGCGCATTCCTCTGATGCCATGCCACCAATACCGGAGACTCCAAGACGCTGGCGGTCCCCGACCACAATTTATGAACATTTCTGATCAAATACCATCGCGGGGCAGACTTTTCTCAATCAATAATGCATTAGCTTTAGATATAGGCTTATGGGTAGTGGGAAGGTTATAAAATATCTTAAGAGATTGTAAACTTTCGATAAATTGTCATCTGAACATTTGGAACACAATTTACGCAACAAAATTTGAGTCTTTAATATCTCGAAGTCATTTCGAGAAATTGTGCGGGGCTCCTATTGCTGTCTGCAGGGTTTAAAAAAATAACATGAATGGGATGACGGGAGCTAATTACGCTCGCTCGCTCTAGATCCCATCATACCATTCCTAACCTATCCGGGTCGTAGCCCTAAGTTCCTTGTGCTCTATATTCTGTTACTTGGCTAGGCCAGAAAATCCGGTAAATTGTAGCTACGCTGATTACTCGCCAACATGCCTTCAGTTAATGTCGGTTCACAATTTATCGGAATGACTTCGAGATATTAATGACTTTCAAATCCTGATGCTTAAAACAGTATTCTAAATGTTCAGTTGCCAATTTATCGAGATTTTACAATCTCTCAAGATATTTTATAATCTTACGCATTTTACAATTATCCGGTGACATGTATACTGGGAGTGTCTTGAATGTGACCTCTGTTGGAAATAAATTGGAAAGTGGGGTATTTATTATTATTATCTCGTGTAGTGTGTTCAAATCAAAACTACTAAAATACGTAGTCGTACTCAGACAGGGCGCAAAGCTATAATTGAAACGAGTAGAAGTGAAGTTTTATGAACCCACCCCCATACATAACAATAAAGATTTTACTGTGCAGCAATAAATTGACACCAGACAGGACACCGTCTGAAAATGTTGTCGCAGTCTCAGTCGCATTTTATTATGACGTCACAAAGTATTCTGCATAAGAGCTCTTGGCTAAATAATAACGGCCGCAAGGGTTTAATTTAACTAAACTAAAGTTAAGCAACGGTTGCCGAGGTTGGACTTTGGAATGGTGACCCGGGTCTAAATTTGCCGAGATTCGTCTTTGCCACGGAAAGATACTTTCGTAGATCTTTGGCAACGGTAGGGTGTTCAACAGCCAGGATATCTGATACCAGTCTTGCCAAGGGGTATCGTGTTACCCAGTTACTGGGATGTTGAGGTCAGATAGGCGTCGCTCTGTGCATGCAAAATACTAGTATTCAGCTGCATCGGGTTCAACACATATGGTAAAAAGCTAGTGCCAGATTGATGTGAAATTGTATTTTTTTATGTTTTTTGTAATAATGGCAAAACTGTGTATTGCATTTCGTCGTGGAATTTGTTCAAAGAGTGACCGCGGCCCTGGAACGCAAAAGGCATTTGGAGGAACACTGATGATGTGTGATGAAGTAGTCATTATGATGATCAAATTAATTTTGATGATAAAAGTCTTTTGCGTTTTAAAACGTTGGTTTCAATTCGTTAGGCACTAAGCAAACCTCTTCTTTACTGATGGGAAATTATCATTCATCAAATGAATTCTTTTGCTCTGGGCGGAGAACAAGGGAGTGTCAGACTATTAATGACTAAATCCTATCCGTGTTCGTAATAATATAATATACCTTTGCGTTCCATGATCGCGGTGACTCGTTCGAACAAATTCCGCAATCCAGGCCGGCACTGACCCTAGCAAGCCTCGTCTTCTATGCTGACATCTCTTTGAGGCGCGCCCCTCCCCGACTTTTGCCTAACGAGCCAGCCCGCGCTGCTGAGCCATTAGTGTTAAATCCTCTAAATAATAATAACTAGACCCAGCCTGTCCCTTGCTGCCCCTCTCAATGACCCCGTTAAGCCAAGGCCCGTATCCTACAGGGGATGCCCTTAGCGAAGCGGTCATTTATTTTTTTGTAGTTTTTAGCTCTGGCTGGGGGTCTTAAATTCATTTGAGGCCACCACTGTACAGGAAAAACTTTGAGGCGTCGTCCTGGGCTTGGTTGTCATCTGACCAGCAAGTCACCCAACGCTCGTGGTCCGCAGTCCCGCGCGCACGGTGGCTGGGAATCGTCCTGTGACTACCCGACACATGTGAGGTTTGCCTCTCCCTCACGCGGCCTCCTCCTCCTTTACTAGCATTACTGGGTCGCTCCGGACCATGGATTGAACCAGGACCGGAAGCGAGCGGTCACCGCCACCGATTGCCTCGCCTACAGTGTTTGTCTTTTAAACATACTTAGTAGATTTTTTCATCAGAATTTTTCATTAAAAAATTTCTACCATTTGCTTAGTTTAAGAACTTTATTAGTACATCCTTTATTCGTATTTACTATGGAGAATTTGAATTTAGAATTTGCTTATCAGTAACTTTTTATGAAAAAGAGAAAAAAGGACTGTTTCTGACAGCGACATAATCAAGTAGGATGAAATATTTATAGCTGAATTTGGTTGCTAGGTCAACAGTTAGGAAGTAATTGGGAAATAAATGTGGAAGACAGGTCGTCGCGTTTTAACCGTTTTTCCTTGTGGGTGTACTTTTGAAAATATCTGTTTCCCTAATTATTTCTGTTTTCCTTATTAATCTGAGAATAATTGTGCTAGATATTTAAAACTCGCGTTTCAGTTTTATTTTCGCAAATAAAGTGTCTATAAATAACCGTCTCCAGGGTTTCATCTTGTCACTGTACTAAAACTAATTATAACTGACTGTGACTGGCTGTACTGTAACTTATATGGTGTACATAATAAAGAGCATTCTATTCTAATCAAAATCGTATCTGCAATTTAGGTGTGACAGCGTATACAAACAAACAAGATTACAAGACTCATATTTATGTGCAATGTGGCACTCATTACTGTTTAAAAATAAATAAGATAATTATGACATCTGCAAATGCGACCCATAATTAACAACTGCATGACCAAAATCAACGTTGCCAGCATTTCATCCATTTCCCAGAATTAGGTTGCTAGGGGGACACCCCCTACATGTGCTTGAGCTTTCAGTAATTTATATTCACTGCAGGTAGCACTACAATGTTGCAACTTTAAACCTGGCTTCTGCGAAATCTTGGTACAGACACCTGCAATCCCGCTGTAATTGGTTACCCCCCCTTTATCTAAGGTATTTCGATACGTATGATGAAGGTGGTCAGTTTACGCTTGAGTTTACTTTAGCCAGTATTTTATGTCAATTTTGACGGTACATGACTCAAAGGTCTACTCTTCAAATGATTATTTGGATCCAACCGACGCATCCTTAGTGAGCTTTCTGCCCAGATTTTATATAGAATGTGTTTCACTATCTACTTAGATATATTTTATTATATTATAGACTTGATAAATCTTGATCGAAAAGCCGAAAATATAAAAAGGCATGATATCCGTATTGGCTATGCTAGGATACCGATAATTTATTCAATAGGCCGCATGACTGATAACATTTTGTTCATTTTTTTTGAAAATGAAAATAAAATATCTTGTTTTAATTTCCGCGAATATTAGTGGGTTGCAAGTATGCACCTCCCTCCCGCCCGCTTTATTATGCACATGCAAGATTACAAGGCAAATGCAAGGATTTTAAGCACATGCAGGAAGGCAAAGCAAAACCCAACACCATTACCGACACGTGTTTCGCCTCTCCACGAGGCATCCTCAGGGGACGTGTTGACTCGCTGACCGTTGAGTTGCTCAGTCGCAACTCAACGGTCAGCGAGTCAACACGTCTTCGAATCTTGCATGTGCATAATAAAGCGGGCGGGAGGGAGGTGCATACTTGCAACCCACTAATATTCGCGGAAATTAAAACTAGATATTTTATTTTCATTTTCAAAATTAAAATGGATTTCCGCAAAGTAACGCCTGACTTAATCAATTTTTTTTTTTTTTAACATTTTGTTCAGTTTACGAAATTATTATTTTTAGTCAAAAGTTTTAATGGTTTACCGTAAAAAACTTAAAAGAAAATTACTATTGTATTTTTTTATTCAGTTTTCAGAAAAATATAATTGATTTTATTACGGTCTAATAGAATAATGTTGATAATTTAAGAACTTACATTTATTTAAAAAAAGTGTCAACTAGCCTATTCCAGTGTATTTATGTATTGTATCTGTCTATTAAATACAGCGTGTTGCAATTCACATTGGTACGGAACCACGTAACCTCCATTTGTGTCGTTTTAGTTGAGCAAACTTTGCTAAATCTACTCACGACACCGCTGCTGTCGCACTGATTTCGTGTGAGACGTTCCTAAACAGATTTAAGCATATCTATGTTTATGACTGTCAGAATGCAGTTTGGAAGTTTAAGCTATTTTGTTGTGATTCAAAATGGCGGTATTAAAAACCTTGTTTTGTTATCCTGTTAAAGACATATTACACAGTTAATATAGAACAGTCTGCTTTGGTGTCATGTGATAATGTAAAACTGTACATCAGCAGTCGATCTATTAGGAATGATAGAGGAAGGAAGCCAGACAGTTTTTAATCTTGCAAAAATTCAACAAGTGTAAATTTCCGGACTAACAGCTATTTATTTAGCACAACGGCGAAGGGATGGGAAATAGGTCATTGTGATACACGTACTACTCGTAGCTATGGGTTATTTACGGCTCTTCCTGCGATGCACTTAGCATGTTTACAACTGTGACTTTACGTTGAAAAACAAACTGTACAGCGGGAGAGTTATTACACGAACAGAATCTGTACGTACCTACATATGTTATCCGTATGTATTGTTGTATGTTACCCGACTGCCCCAGAGAAGAGTAATGTTTTTCGAGAGTAATACGTTTGAATGCCTATTTCTTTGGTACGTTCTGTCTTACACGGTTTGACAGATTTTAACAAATGAGCTCTCATGTTTGTCTTACGAGCCGAAGTGACATGGGCTATTTGAATTTTGTTAAATAAGAAACAACATGGCGGCCACCATTAAGTACCTAAGTGAAGTGTTATTTTCACGTCAAATCTATGATTGAATTAAAATAAATGTCATCAACAGCATCAGAGGGAGTGACTTGTTTAGAACGTTTTTTCGTTTTTTTTGCGGTCGTGTTTATAGTACCTACCTACTACTACTAGTTGCAGTAGCTTTTACAAAGGAAACATTTTATTTTCATAAACACGGAATGTGAAATTAATTTTCTTCATGAACTCTTTGAGATTTTTTTTGCATTATACTACGTCATGCAAAAAATCTAACCATTGTTCCAATTACAAGAAAATAATGGCACAATACACGCTTGCAATCCATTATTCTCAACTAATTAACTAGCTTAGCACAGATAATACAATGTAATATTTCTGGTTTGCACAGACGGGTAAAAATTTCCCTACATCCCTCTTCACTGGGCATCCTTTGTTCTGTACCGTAGACAAATAAATCACAATGGGACCTATTTTCGCTCATTTTCCCATGAATAGGGACAAAATAAATGAAAATGGTGAAGGGTTCGCGGTACCTTTTCCATCTCATCGACAAAAGATTTGGCCGAGATTACGTAGAGGAAAATTTTCCTCCTGTATTCCTTAATATGTTAAAAAGAAGCTGATGACTATTCTAGGGCTATTGTTGTTTCTGCTTTTGATATTTAAATAAAAGAAAAGAATATGGATGTTTCCTGATTAAAAAAATATTATTCTAATTAGTCCGTCAGTTAGATTATAGAAAAATATTGGACACGTATTTTTTCCTTTATCAAATCTATAAAAACTGACGAAGATAAAAAGCATCAAAGATCAGGTGTGGGAGCGTGTGACGTCACTGCCCGGTAAAAAATTGTAGCGGTTAGTGACGTCACACGAGTTTTCAACGCACTATATCGTCTTCATTTTTTGTTTATGTGAAAGAAAATACGTCTCTAATATTTTTTGGAAATCTATCTGACGGACTAATCAGATATTTTTAGTTAACTACCCTATTGAAAGAGTACAGTACTTACTGTATTTTTTATTGCTATTAAAACACCGCAATTTAGCACTCGGATAAAATCAACCGTCTGCCTATTACGGTTTGTGAGATATAGCCCGCTGACAAACAGATGGACGGACGGACGTATAGCGGAGGCTTACTTATTATTATCATTCCGTAGCGGTAGTTATAAAACTACATTAGCTTATCCCCGCGACTTTGTACGTTCATATATCGTTTTTTCTCGCATTGTTTGTTTGTTTGTTTGTTTGAACGCGCTAATCTCAGGAACTACTGGTTCGAATTGAAAAATTCTTTTTGGGTTGAATAGACCATTTATCGAGGAAGGCTTTAGGCTATATATCATCACGCTTAAGCCAATAGGAGCGGAGCAGCGATCAAGAATGTTTTAAAATCGGGGATTCCACGGGGACGAAGTCGCGGGCAGCAGCTAGTTAAAAATACAACAGGTAGTTCCAGAGCCTGTTCAAAGAAAGAAACACTTTAGCTTAAAGTATTATATTATTATAGATTTTATGTAACTAGAACTTCATCATGCAAAATTGTTCCGTGCAGGTATGAACCCTTTTGAAAGGAATTCCTTAGAGGCGAAGATTGTTAATCTCCAGGGCCCAGTATAAAATAGGACTATGTTATCCATCCATGTTACTCATAAGATCCCTTTTATACGATATTCTCTACGAAAAGGAAAGAAAGTCCGATATTAATTGGGGACAGCCAGTTTGTATAGCATTTTTAATCAAATATTTTTTCATAAAAGTACCATGGCGGTGTTTTAATAAAAAATATTTGTTAAAATCTCACAAATTACTCTTGCTTAAAATCTCATCTGGTCAAATATTTGTATGCCAAAGAGCTAAATTAATCAATAAATATATATATATATGTGATAGGTTCTAACCTCTGTCCAATTTTAAATACAGTTTTTCTGTAAAATATTGACTGGTGATTGATGTCTAAGTTTTGTCGGCAAGAACATGCAATCTTGTTATCGATTTAGCATTAGTGCATAAAAGAGACCATGGCAGTAGAAATTATCTTTGAAAGACAGAGCTAAGATACCATAGAGAAGCGAGACCTTTGGTTAGACATATGAAATTCCCTCCGCGGTAGAGCCTGATGAAGAAAATTTTCAAAACGTCAAAAATGCATAGGATTGTAAGGCGCTGTCGAAATGTCATGTGATCAGTCCCTTATGATATGGTATTTCGAGTTTTTCATTCGCTTATAAAATTGCATTTTGACTCTTATGACCTAGTTGCATAAGGTCGACAACCGCATTGACGGCGTGGCGTCAATTATTGGCAGTCGTGGGTGACATGTCTCTTGTCTGTCAGCGCCCTTAGCCACTACAAAAATCAAATCATCGACGCGTTAGAGTTCTTACACGCATTCTAGGTCCTTGAGATCATCGGAAAATCTAAAATTAAGTATTCGTATGCATTCCACTTCCTTCTTCGATAAATCTTTTAGTGTGCAAGCAGCTCGTTTGTTCAGAATTAGGTTGCTAGGGGGACACCCCCTACATGTGCTTGAGCTTTCAGTAATTTATATTCACTGCAGGTAGCACTACAATGTTGCAACTTTAAACCTGGCTTCTGCGAAATCTTGGTACAGACACCTGCAATCCCGCTGTAATTGGTTACCCCCCCTTTATCTAAGGTATTTCGATACGTATGATGAAGGTGGTCAGTTTACGCTTGAGTTTACTTTAGCCAGTATTTTATGTCAATTTTGACGGTACATGACTCAAAGGTCTACTCTTCAAATATTATTTGGATCCAACCGACGCATCCTTAGTGAGCTTTCTGCCCAGATTTTATATAGAATGTGTTTCACTATCTACTTAGATATATTTTATTATATTATAGACTTGATAAATCTTGATCGAAAAGCCGAAAATATAAAAAGGCATGATATCCGTATTGGCTATGCTAGGATACCGATAATTTATTCAATAGGCCGCATGACTGATAACATTTTGTTCATTTTTTTTGAAAATGAAAATAAAATATCTTGTTTTAATTTCCGCGAATATTAGTGGGTTGCAAGTATGCACCTCCCTCCCGCCCGCTTTATTATGCACATGCAAGATTACTAGGCAAATGCAAGGATTTTAAGCACATGCAGGAAGGCAATGCAAAACCCAACACCATTACCGACACGTGTTTCGCCTCTCCACGAGGCATCCTCAGGGGACGTGTTGACTCGCTGACCGTTGAGTTGCTCAGTCGCAACTCAACGGTCAGCGAGTCAACACGTCTTCGAATCTTGCATGTGCATAATAAAGCGGGCGGGAGGGAGGTGCATACTTGCAACCCACTAATATTCGCGGAAATTAAAACTAGATATTTTATTTTCATTTTCAAAATTAAAATGGATTTCCGCAAAGTAACGCCTGACTCAATCAATTTTTTTTTTTTTTAACATTTTGTTCAGTTTACGAAATTATTATTTTTAGTCAAAAGTTTTAATGGTTTACCGTAAAAAACTTAAAAGAAAATTACTATTGTATTTTTTTATTCAGTTTTCAGAAAAATATAATTGATTTTATTACGGTCTAATAGAATAATGTTGATCATTTAAGAACTTACATTTATTTAAAAAAAGTGTCAACTAGCCTATTCCAGTGTATTTATGTATTGTATCTGTCTATTAAATACAGCGTGTTGCAATTCACATTGGTACGGAACCACGTAACCTCCATTTGTGTCGTTTTAGTTGAGCAAACTTTGCTAAATCTACTCACGACACCGCTGCTGTCGCACTGATTTCGTGTGAGACGTTCCTAAACAGATTTAAGCATATCTATGTTTATGACTGTCAGAATGCAGTTTGGAAGTTTAAGCTATTTTGTTGTGATTCAAAATGGCGGTATTAAAAACCTTGTTTTGTTATCCTGTTGAAGACATATTACACAGTTAATATAGAACAGTCTGCTTTGGTGTCATGTGATAATGTAAAACTGTACATCAGCAGTCGATCTATTAGGAATGATAGAGGAAGGAAGCCAGACAGTTTTTAATCTTGCAAAAATTCAACAAGTGTAAATTTCCGGACTAACAGCTATTTATTTAGCACAACGGCGAAGGGATGGGAAATAGGTCATTGTGATACACGTACTACTCGTAGCTATGGGTTATTTACGGCTCTTCCTGCGATGCACTTAGCATGTTTACAACTGTGACTTTACGTTGAAAAACAAACTGTACAGCGGGAGAGTTATTACACGAACAGAATCTGTACGTACCTACATATGTTATCCGTATGTATTGTTGTATGTTACCCGACTGCCCCAGAGAAGAGTAATGTTTTTCGAGAGGAATACGTTTGAATTCTTATTTTTTTGGTACGTTTTGTCTTAAACAGTTTGACAGATTTTAGCAAATGAGCTCTCATTTTTGTCTTAACAGCCGAAGTGACATGGGTTATTTGAATTTTGTTGAAAAAGAAACAACATGGTGGCCACCCTTAAGTACCTAAGTGAAGTGTTATGTTCACGTCAAATCTATGATTGAAATAAATGCTGCCAACAGCACCAGAGGGCTTAAAAAGTGACTTGTTTAGAACGTTTTCTCGTTGTTTTGCGGTCGTGTTTATAGTACCTACTAGTTGCAGTAGCATTTATAAGGGAAACATTTTATTTTCATAAACACAGAATGTGAAATTAATTTTCTTCATGAACTCTTTGAGTTTTTTTTTGCATTAAACTACGTCATGCAAAAAACTAACTATTGTTCCAATTACAAGAAAATAATGGCACAATACACGCTTGCAATCCATTATTCTCAACTAATTAACTAGCTTAGCACAGATAATACAATGTAATATTTCTGGTTTGCACAGACGGGTAAAAATTTCCCTACATCCCTCTTCACTGGGCATCCTTTGTTCTGTACCATAGACAAATAAATCACAATGGGACCTATTTTCGCTCATTTTCCCATGAATAGGGACAAAATAAATGAAAATGGTGAAGGGTTCGCGGTACCTTTTCCATTTCATCGACAAAAGATTTGGCCGAGATTACGTAGAGGAAAATTGTCCTCCTGTATTCCTTAATATGTTAAAAAGAAGCTGATGACTATTCTAGGGCTATTGTTGTTTCTGCTTTTGATATTTAAATAAATGAAAAGACAAGAATAGGGATGTTTCCTGATTAAAAAAATATGATTCTAATTAGTTCGTCAGTTACATTATACAAAAATATTGGAAACGTATTTTTTCCTTTATAAAAAATCTATAATATATATATATATCTATAAATCTATAAAAACTGACGAAGATAAAAAACATCAAAGATCAGGAGTGGGAGCGTGTGACGTCACTGCCCGGTAAAAATTGTAGCGGGTAGTGACATCACACGAGTTTTCAACGCACTGTATCGTCTTCATTTTTTTGTTTATGTGAAAAAAGAAAAAATACGTCTCCAATATTTTTTGGAAATCTATCTGACGGACTAATCAGATGTTTTTAGTTAACTACCCTATTGAAAGAGTTTACAGTACTTACTGTATTTTTATTGCTATAAAACACCGCAGTTTAGCCTAACCAGGAAGTAGTACTTTACAGATTTTTATTATTTGTCGACAAAATAAATATTCACTCGGATAAAATCAACCGTCTACCTATTACGGTTTGTGAGATATAGCCCGCTGACAAACAGATGGACGGACGGACGTATAGCGGAGGCTTACTTATTATTATCATTCCGTAGCGGTAGTTATAAAACTACATTAGCTTATGCCCGCGACTTTGTACGCACATATCCCGTTTTTTCCCGCATAGCCTATAACGGTCCTCATGAATGTGACTACCATATTCAAAAATACAACAGGTAGTTCCAGAGCCTGTTTAAAGAAAGAAACACTTCAGCTTAAAGTATTATATTATTATAGATTTTATGTAACTAGAAGTTCATCATGCAAAATTGTTCCGTGCAGGTATGAACCCTTTTGAAAGGAATTCCTTAGAGGCGAAGATTGTTGATCTCCACGGCACAGTATAAAATAGGATTATGTTATCCATCCATGTTACTCATAAGATCCCTTTTATACGATATTCTCTACGAAAAGGAAAGAAAGTCCGATATTAATTGGGGACAGCCAGTTTGTATTGTATTTTTAATAAAATATTTTTTCATAAAAGTACCATGGCGGTGTTTTAATAAAAATTATTTGTTAAAATCTCACAAATTACTCTTCCTTAAAATCTCATCTGGTCAAATATTTGTATGCCAAAGAGCTAAATTAATCAATATATATATATATATATATATATATATATATATATATATATATATATGACATAGGTCCAATTTCTAAATACAGTTTTTCTATAAAATATTGACTGGTGATTGATGTCTAAGTTTTGTCGGCAAAAACATGCAATCTTGTTATCGATTATGATTTGGTATTTCGAGTTTTTCATTCGCTTATAAAATTGCATTTTGACTCCTATGACCTATGTGCATATGGTCGACAACCGCATTGTCGGCGTGGCGTCAATTATTGGCAGTCGTGGGTGACATGTCTCTTGTCTGTCAGCACCCTTAGCCACTACAAAAATCAAATCATCGACGCGTTAGAGTTCTTTCTAAAAGTAAACTTTACAAAAGTAAACATTAATGTTTCTAGACAATATTGCATTTTATTGCTTATTACATACTAGCTGGATAGTTTTTCCCCTTCAATGTTATTTATGTAGAATATAATTTCATTACAGTGCTTTTTGTACTTAAAAATATTTATTTTTTCCGCTTAGATTATTAATAAGCCACAGAAGCTTACCAATAACTTGTTTGCGGCGATAATTAACTCAATTGCACGCAAATTTCGATCAAAATCGTAGTTGCCAGAACATTTTCTTTTGAAAAGCTGATGAAAAATATGAAGTCCTGAGAAAGATTGAGTCTCTAGAGGAAGATTGTTCAGTAAACTAACTCGTGTACTTCACAACATCATATTTTACTGGCATCGTGGTTACACCCGCGTAGTTCCTGTTCCCGTAGGAATACAGGTATAAAATATAGTCTATGTTACGCGCTGATAGTGTAGCTCCATTGGTGTAAGAATAAGTAAATCGCTACAAACAAACTCACATTCTCATTTTTAATATTATTTAGGATGTACCAAAAGGAATTGTTGCACGGATGTTAGTGAGTGGAGAAAATGCAATTTCCAGCGAAAAGGTGAGGTGCGTTGAACTAGCAATCGGTGCGCGTGTAAGGCCCTGCGGCATGTGGAATGTACGGAAATGGCATATAAAAATCGTATTGAACAAAGCCGCTGCCTGCTTTTGTCTGTTTCTCCACTTGCTTCTTCTAAACTACTCAACGGATTTTCCACTCCATTGAAAGAAATGGCATAGAATAGTAATCTCGTACATAATGACAAATGAATACAGACAGAACATGCGGTAATCTGCTAAAATTTTGACAGTTCCTTTGACCACTAGAACGTCATTGTGCAGTCATTGCTTTTAATAGCTCGGTTATCAAAAAGAATTACGAGACCATCGACCGACAAACGATCGCAGTGGCGTGCAGTGGTTCGAGTTGGGTAGGCCAGAAAATAATGTCCAAAAAAAATGAACACCACATTATTCAGGGTTGAAATGTGGTGTTTTTTTCTATTAAAAAAAAACTCATTTCATTAAAAATCAAACCTGAATAATGTGGTTATTTTTGAGATGATCGACCGTTATCAATTTAGCAGATTACGAACTTTTAGCAAAATGACAATAGGATCGTGTTAAAATTACTATAAAAATAGCAGACTTGGGGCCCAGGTTACTTGAAATCATGCTAAGGATACTGTTGGGGCTACCCCAAACCCTGAGAACTAGGGAAGCGCATCTCTCACGCATCGTTGTGTAAAAACAATCCACGTGTGCATCTGCAAACATCCCTTTAATGCTATCTTCTTTTATTGATGACGCTGAACATCAATAAAAAAAGATAGCATGTCACCTATAAAACAAAAGTGCTTAAAGTAAACACTCTCAAATCGAATTTCAACAAAAATAATTCATGTTCCGTTGGCAAATTCTGGACAAGATCAGCCTTTACGTAAACATATTTGTTATTTTATGATAAAATTATTTAAATTTTATTTCCGATCCATTTCGATACTTATTTTTATGATATCGCTCGTGGCTACGTTCACTTTAATATCATAAAATATTTCGTTAAGTACATATTGGCATACCATCATTCTCCTCCCATCAGAAAATTGTATGCGAGTTGTATTGAACTTAAAATTTCGCAAAAAATAAATTAAAATCGGTTTGCAACTATGAATTTAAATGACTAGATAGCAGAACTGCGAATAGTACGTTTTTCTCCTTGATTAAATAAAAACTCATTAAAATCAGGCTGAGAGCTAGCACCTTTTGAACGTCAGTTTTACAAAGCGATAGTCGCCAAAAATGGCCCCGAATGTCCCATTAGGTATTTCTCAGCCAAAACACTAGGAAGTGATTCCTTGTGTTTTTGCTGGATGGATCGTGTTCACACTCCATAAAAATAATCAATGGTATTCGGTGATTGTGTAGCATTATATCAGTGAAACTCATAATTTTCGAAACCGACTCTCGGTTATTTATATTATCTCGGCTTATTTTCAGAGGCAATCGCATTTTTTCAATCAATACTACATCACTACTTATTAGCTACATATTATATAGCAGCCCATTCATAGCGTCCCCCACCGCGTCTGTCTGGCTGTTCGCAATAAACTCAAAAACTACTGAACGGATTTTAATGCGGTTTCACTAATGGATGAATGGATTCATGAGGAAGGTTTAGGAGTATAATTTGTTAAGGTATTGTGTAAATTTGCTGAATATGACGCTGATTGTTGCCCATAGTAGAGAAAATTGCCTATAAAAATCATTCTTTATAAATGTAGTACATGTGTCAGTACGTATCAATACCCATAAAACTCTACAGGCTATATAGGAATGTGTTTTATTCAGTGCACAAACTTTGACAAATTAAACTAAAATGAGTTTTATTAAAAACGTATTTTCATTTTGTTATATCTTAGTACATAAAAATAAAGTTATCGTTAAAGAAATATAAAAAAATATAAGAAAGAAAAAAAAAGTAAAGTCAGTTTAGAGGCAAGGTAAACCTTACCTCTAAACTGACTTTACGGTTACACGCCGCGCGCCGGCGCGCTACGAAGTGTAACGATCTAAACTACCCTCCTATTAGCAGTGCAGTCGTGCGCAGGTATTTACGTAGGTTACGATGTAGCGATTTCTGATTTCTGGTTCAAACAAAACTTTTTAAGTTTAGGCCGTCATCTGAATTTATTATTATATTTAATATGTGTATAGTTCCATTTTCCCTTTATACTTTCCATAAAATTAAAATTGATATTACCTACTTAATCCATTATGCATAGTACTTCTGCATTGAGGCCAATCATCCTTTGAGTGGCTGTTAAAATGGTCCTTTCATTCGAGGACATTCTGCGAGCTGCAATTAAATTTTCACCACTTAAGTTCACTAATAACTAATACATTCGCACCATCTCATAAATCTCATGTTTAAACAGGGCTTCCGCGGGAAAGTGCAATCTGCAAGTGCAATGACTAACTGTCGGGCGCCACCTTGCCGCCGGCCGCGGCTCTTACCCCCGCTCTAACACCGCCGTGTGCGTCAGCCGACTTTTTATTATTTATAACGAATAGACAGTATCCATATTTTGAGCCCGGTTAAGCAGTAACCAGCCTTAATGTGCTGAACTGCGAGTGGTCCTTTAAAAAAAACAAACCCATATTTTGCTTATTTAAAGCCGGATAAAAAAAATGTTTGAAAGAACAAATAATGGCAATGTGTTCTGTTACTGATAAGGAACCACCAAAATGTTGTGTACTGCTTAAAATATAATTCTGTACTTATGACTAACTATTATAATTATGTTACAAAAATCGCTTTTTGTTAGTCAGTCAAAACACTGGTGGCATCGAAAGAAGATGAAGAGAGGAGACATTCGTATCATGGTATTAATCCTTAAAGGTTGATTTTATGTATGTACATGCAAATTCCTCTTTAAATAACTGAAAACTATAGTTATAAAAATCGGGTATAAAAATGCTAAAGGTAAAAAGCATGCTCTAGTGTGACCTACATATTTTTCTAACCATGTCTTTACTTGGTCAAAATACTTAATAATACTGGCTCTATGCGACAAATTAATAAAAAAAAAACATAAAATAACCGGCCAAGTGCGTGTCGGACCACGCATAGTGAAGGGTTCTGTAGTTCACTGTTATAATCTCATTTCTCTATAAGCTGTGATGTTCAAACCAATTTTGGTTGGAAGTGTCTGCGAAGTTCTATTTGCTCATGTTTTTTAGAATTTTCAACTTCATAGTTTAAAAGTTAGAGGGGGTGGACACATTTTTTACGAATTCGGAAGCACATATCTCACAAACTATTTCCTTAAATAAACACTTTTTTAGAAACCTCTATTTCATTTTGAAAGTAAAAGTATCATCTATCCAATGATACTCCACACGATTATGTTTGTTGGAATTTATTTTTTTATCCCTCAGTTACATATATGGAGTGCCACCCCTAATATTATTTTTTTCCATAATATTACAATCTACCATTTTAAATTTATGTAGCTTTAATAGTCTCCGAGTAAAACGGCTGTGACATACGGACGGACAGTCGGAAACGGAACTCTTACGGATTCTTCATGTCTGTCTGAGACATGAAGAATCCGTAAGAGTTCCGTTTTTTACTATTTGGCTACGGAGCCCTTTAAAGATTTTATATATTCCAAGAACAACTATATATATAAGTACATAGTTATACAGAATTCAGTCTGGCTCCTTTATTGCTTGGACCTTTAATCATGGAGTTCAAAGCTTTTTTTTGTTGGTCTTTGATAATGTACTAAGAATTGCTCTATTTTGGAAAAAAGGTTATATTTTGTAAAAGATCAATTGTGTTCTTAATAGCTTATTCACTGGACTCAGAGATTTTTTTGAGATCCGAATTAACGACTTTATTTTTTACAAATATCAATCGTTTTCTCAGAAGGCATTTAATGGTGTGATAACTGAATATATGTACATTAATTATCTTTGTAATATGGAAATAAAAATGCTGTGTTCTCTTGTTCATGCTAGAACGAAGTTAAACGTGCGTAAAAGTTCAGAGGCAGTAATGGCTCGGGTAGCTGAATGGCTAAGAAGTAACTTACTTTCCCTAAACATTAATAAAACATACTATATTTCTTTAGTATTAGTTACCGAACAAAGCCTATTAAATAGTTAGATTTAAAAGTACATATATGTGGAGGTCTACTATAAGCTATAACTGTCCATACATTGTGTAGGTAGCTGCAACTAGATATTTCGGATTTCTGATAGATCAAGCAATATCTTGGTACACTCAACTTGGAAACATAGTTATATTTATCTGTACTGTACTGTTATTTAATGAATTGCTCTGTTTTCGATCTTACTTTCTTCGTAACAAAATGTATACCCTCATTTATATTTCTTTGTTATCTCATTGTGCACCTAGACTTAAGTTAGCAACTAAGCGGTAATCTGGCGTCTTTGTTGTCAATGCTGTGTTTACCCGTAATTGGCATATATATTAGAATATTACCGTATGATTTACTAAATGTATGTGTATGTATGTGCTGTGGGTGAACCTTTAGTAAATAAATAAATAAACTTGAGAAAATTTCTGGGAGAATAAGGAAACTCGGTTGTCAATCTTTAAAAACCCTCAGAAATATTATTCTAACTAAAATAGAGAGCTGTATGAACTGTTCCAGAAATCTACCATTTGAATTATATTTAGCACTGGTCCAGTCTGTAGTATTATATTGTTCCCCAATATGGGGCTGTGCACTAAAAACAAAGTCCACTGAAAGCCTATTAAGAAATAAAAATCCTTGCAAGGAAAATATATGTAACCCAAACCATTCTTAAAGAAACATAAAACCGTACCATTTAATGGTAACGAAAAATCTAAAAGGAGAAAAGATGCTGTTCAAGTTTCCCAAACTAAAACTAGATTTGCATGCAAGCAATTCAATAAACGCTCGGCTCAGCTCTATATCTAAGTTAACAAACATATTAATGTAAAATAATAGTTGTAAAAAAAAAGCTACAGATAAAACCACTTACATATGAGGAAACCGAGGCACTGCTGGAATACGTTGAGTAGCCGAAATATTTTGCATAAATATGCCATAACATAAACACTACACTCTCATACACGATATCACATCACACACACCACACCAAACCACGCACCACGCCACACATCACATCACATCGCGCGGCTCAACAAATAGCACACGTAACATCACACTAGTTACCACAGCATACTATACAGTAGTGTATAGTCTAATCACACGCACTAACTGGAAATAAGTTTATTTTTAATGTTAATCATTTAAAATGCAAGCTTATTATTGAATGTCCAATTTTACATAAGGAGGTATCCCAAAACGCCCACCCGCCGCCACTTCTTAGTGTTTTAGCTGGGGAGAAGAAATGGCGCAACAAACTCCCCAGCAACACATCTGTCTGTTACGTTTTAAGGATTTAAATGTTTACAATAGTCTGCAAAGTAATTAATATATGAAAAAAATAAAATACGTGAAAATCTAAAATCAAATCACTATAAAACATTGTAAAGAGTAGATTAAGTCAATAAGTAATAATTTAACGAATTAACCTACATCAGATGTACAGTCATGGAATTAATAAAAAAATCTTTTATACCAAATCATATAAATCCAAAAACACGGATAATTACTGGGGTATTTCTATAAAAAATTAAGTAATATACATATATGTAGTAGCGTATATAGACAGTCAGTCACAGTCATAACTTTACATAAATCAGGTACCTAAAAAAAAGACCTATCCCCATCTGTATTTAAAGTGAATGCTCTAGCAGTTTTTAAAAGGTTTTAATTTAGACTACACCATAATAAAATTAATAGTACAAAAGGAGGTTCGACTACACATGCTGGTTGTTGCTCTGCTATAACACATGCCCGTATACATATATGTATAACACATGGGAGAACTCGCGAAATGAAATTGGAGTTTTCTGAGATCTCTCCAAAGCCTTTGATTGCATTAACCATGACACGCTTATGCGTAAAATATGTCATTACGGTCTCCAAATCGAAGTTATTAACGTAATTGATACATATTTACATATCAGTGCATTTAGGTGTGTCTCAAGGTTCAATACTGGGTCCATACTTATTCGTGGTTTTTACATTAACGATTAACCATTTTTCTTAAAAAGCGTATGTGCGTAGTATTGTTCTCGTATGATACCTCTTTTTTATTTAAAGTAGAAAGGAATAGACAAGATTTTGGTTTATGACAAAAAAACGAATTAGGACCCTATGTCATTTTAAGTGATGAGGTGCATGAAACTGTGGGCTTGGCAGTTGTTTTGGGAATAGCTGTTGATTCCAAATTACAATGGGGCCCCCCATATATCATGATTATTGGGAGGTCTCAGCTCTTCTGTATATGCTGCGACGTTGGCTGACACAGCTCAGTTAGCCTATTTTTGTTATATTATTCGTTGTATGAACGATTCATTGACGGGTTTGATCAAAATTTTGGATGGTAACACCACTTAAAAAACTAGAAAAACAAAAAATTAAAACGGTTCCGTGGTTCAGTGACGCGCGACGCCATCTTGGCAAAACTCATTACTAATTGTTCTGATTGTGTGTTGATAACAAATAAACTGGAGAGTTATGTTACAAGAATCGTATACAGAATTATTTACAAATAAATTTCGGTTTTGTATTGAGTGATAGTTTATCGAAAAGTTTTAGATATGTCAGTGAAAAAGTAACGGAATTTTTTAAAGCACTAATTTTTAAGTGTATTGGAAACGTTAATTACATCACATGGTGTCATGTGCTCAAAACTAAATAATTGATTACACTTAGGCACATTATTATGTAAGAGCGAGTTGTTATTATAGGTATATAATCAGCCTTTTAACGTTCCCACTGCTGGGACACAGGCCTCCTCTCTAAGAGAGGGAATGGGCCGTAATCCACCACGCGGGCCCAGTGCGGGTTGGTGAATGTCACGTCTTCGAATTTTTGGTTCTAGGACATGCCGGTTTCCTCACGATGTTTTCCTTCACCGTTTTGAGAGCAGTGGTGATGAAGTTAATTACACAAAGTAATGCGCCTGGCTAGGTTTGAACCCGCGACCTACAATTCGTAAGTCGGGGCCGTTACCACTCGGCCACCACTGCTCATTATAGGTATATCTATACTAATATTATAAAGCTGAAGAGTTTGTTTGTTTGAACGCGCTAATCTCAGGAACTACTGATTCGAATTGAAAAATTCTTTTTGGGTTGAATAGACCATTTATCGAGGAAGGCTTTAGGCTATATATCATCACGCTTAAGCCAATAGGAGCGGAGCAGCGATAAAGAATGTTTTAAAATCGGGGATTCCACGGGGACGAAGTCACGAGCAGCAGCTAGTTAAAGAATAAAAATTCAGTAATTGCCTGAGCTCCGTTAGCAGCTTTACTTACTAATTTGTTGTCAATTTTAATTTCTAACTGATTTTCTCGTTTAACCGACTTGCCCGTTTCATTCTTAATGATTTTCCAAGGGGCTTTTATTTTATTATTCGATTTGTAAACCATGTGGCTTTAAAATGTTGATTCAGCAACAACGCAAATATTTGTATATAATTTAGAATATTTTTAACATAGTCTAGAAAAGGGGTATCCAACCTGTAATTTAGAACCATATAACTCGTATTATCTCAATCTACTTTTATAAAACCCTGCAGTAGGCCACTAGTTGAAACCAATCCACTTTTTGCACAACATCAAAAAGGGCTCCATAGATTTTATTAGGTTCCTCATATTCTATCAAAGATGGTGTTATTTTATTAGCTGTACCAGAATCTTCTAATATAGGCATTGTGTGCTTAAAAGGAGTCACACGTGTAAATTTAATGTGATTTTCAATTTTTCACAAAAACTTTTTTGTATAATAATATGTGTTTTTCTTATAATAAAATTATAAACACCATTTATATTCCTGGCCAATTTTGCCTGAAATTAGGCTCTTTTCTCTCATTTTTTTTGCCACAAACTGTAAAGGCAGGGAAGTTTGTCAAAATGTTACACCCGCGTGTTCGGTTAGTAAAAAAAAAACTATCTAATTTAAATAATAACTCGATGGATAATAATATATGATAAATATTATATAACTGGCATGTTTGTTTGGAGCATTTGTAGATGCGATCGAGTTTTAGAAGTAGGTTAGAAAATTAAACATATTTAATCCGTGCAACTGTCTTATTTTAACTGACTTCAAAAATTAAATTAAATATTTAAGAAACTCCCGACACAAAATAATAAAATTGTTTGAACGTAAAAGTCTAAAACAAAAGATATAGACAAATAAATATAGTAAAACCCTATAAAAAGAAAAAAAAATACCTTGAAACTATGACCGTACGTACGTATGATTTTTTAAAATTAAATGTCGCGTTCGGGGCCCGCTCTAATTAGCCTAACGATTTGTTAAAGTACTTACGTAACATATGAAGTTTTTGTAAGTCCTCAATTCATTTGTTTAACATAAGAACGGTAATCGACTGAGAGAGAAGAGAATCGAGGCTGAAGAGAGAGGCTTATGATGACTTAACCTCTCTCCTCTTTCCATTAATTTAACGTCGGTACGCTATTACATATTTCTGCCTCGATTTCCTATTAACAAAATACATTCCAGTGATTTTGTAATAAATTTTACGATATTAATTATAATATTGCTTCAATTAATTTCTGTTCAATTGAAGAATTAACGCAGAGCCGATTTAATATAGAAGCTTGTAGCTGAAGGTGCCTATTTATTTTATACATGGAATAGTTGCTATTGATTTTTACAACTTTCTTCTAATGCCTTTTCCGATACCATAGAATACACAATCATAATACATATCTAAAATGTGCCGGTCTGTTCTGTAAGCGTCTTGGCGCGTAAAATTAGGTGGATGAGCATGAAGCTAACTGTCAGTCCATGTTGTTTGTATTGATTGACAGTTCACTTCATTTACAATGTCGCACTGTCACTCTTAGCCCTCGACATCGCTCCCGTGGCCTTTTCCAAAGAAATCGTGTTTTTTTTCGACATAAAAATAGGGAGTACCTAACTCACACTCCAGCTACACTAATCGAATCAGTATCTAGATACTAAGACTATTTTTTTTTGTTGTCGGAAAACCACGGCCCGAGTTTGGCCACTGCTGTTCACAGGCCTATCCTTGTGCCAGCCTCATTCTCAAAACACACAAGCTCGTAGGTAACAGCTACCTATAACATATCGAATGATACACATTACCGTAGTTTTAGTATAATCTGGGTCAGAGTTATTTTGGACGAGAGCTGTTCAGAATAGCGTTGAATATGTTATAAGTTAAATATGTTGTTAGTTATGACACCTTTCTATTTTGCGCGCAAACTAAATACGATTCTAGTTAATAGTTGAATCTTACGTCATACCAAGAGAAACTCTGAACCAATAAGAACCAACGCAACTTTTTGGGAATACATTATTTGTGCGTCTACCAAACGGGCGGAAATACACGCCCGGGTGTCAACACTGTCGATCTTCCGAAGGACATGGTGGAGCATACGGTGCAGGTCTGCCCTGCTTGCACAAAATCAAATATCAAAAGTCATTTATAAAGTAAACTAGGCTGAGAGACAGCACTTTTTGAACGTCAAATCTATATCTATACTAATATTATAAAGCTGAAGAGTTTGTTTGTTTGTTTGTTTGAACGCGCTAATCTCAGGAACTACTGGTTCGAATTGGAAAATTCTTTTTGGGTTGAATAGACCATTTATCGAGGAAGGCTTTAGGCTATATATCATCACGCTTAAGCCAATAGGAGCGGAGCAGCGATAAAGAATGTTTTAAAATCGGGGATTCCACGGGGACGAAGTCGCGGGCAGCAGCAGTTTTACATAAAGACAGTCCCCCAAAACGCCCACACGTCACCACTTCCTAGTGTTTCAGCTGGGAAGAAGAAGTGACGCAACAAACTCCCCAGCAACACATCTGTCTATTACGTTTTAAAGAACAACGCCGTGTCCTTCCCAAAAGCCCCAGGTGCCGTCGTTATTCGCAAGGTGAGTCCCGGCCACCGAAGGTGCGGGCTTGCGGATTTCGAGCAATAGGCGGCTCGTCGTTCGATAAAAACCAGGCCTGGGTCGACGGCGCATTGTATTCCACACGCTCTTCAAAGATAAGTCAGTATAGCAGGCGGTGCCCGCTAGGGTCAGTGTCTGCCAAGGTTGCGTAATTCATTCGTAAGATTCACCGTGGTCCTGAAATGCAAAAGGCATAGGGAGGAACACGGCTGAGTTCTAGTCAGAATGAGTTTGACACTCCCGTCCGTTCCGCCCAGAGTAGAAGTAGTCATTTGATTATTACCCATCCATAATAAAAAGATTCCTTTGTAATAAGAAACTTTTCACATACTCTACGTGGACATATAGTAAATACTAGCTTCTGCCAGCGACTTCGTCCGCGTGGAATAGTTACTTTACCCCCGATTTTGAAACTCTCAGCCCGATCGGTTTAAAATTGACAAAGTTTCATACAAACGTTCATCTTAAACGTTCATTATTTTATCCCCTTGGCTTGGGGGTAGAATTAATCAAAACCCTTTCTTAGCGGATGCCTACGTCATAACATCTACCTGCATGCCAAATTTCAGCTCGATCCGTTCAGTGGTTTGGGCTGTGCATTGATAGATCACTATGTGATCCCGTTTTCCCAACATTTTCCTTCGCTGCTCTGCTCCTATTGATTGTAGCGTGATGAAAAGTATACTATAACCTGCCCAGGAGTATGAAGAATAATTGCACCAAGTTTCGTTAAAATCGGTCGAGTAGTTTTTGTTTCTATAAACCACATACAGACAGACAGACAGACAGACAGACAGACAAAAATTTTACTGATTGCATTTTTGGCACCAGTATCGATCACTAATCACCCCCTGATAGTTATTTTGAAAATATATTCCTTGTACAGAATTGACCTCTCTACAGATTTATTATAAGTATAGATGTATACATACGGACATATAATATATAGTAAATTATGGCATATTATTATGATCACATGTTAAAGAAACGTGAACATAAGGTTCAAGTTGTTTTGTTTGTTTAAGTAAACGGGAGTTTAGGTGGATGTTTAACGATGGTAAGTTTTCCGTAGATGTTTAATTAATTAGAACAAACTTCCTGAGAGTTTGATCTTAAATTCGGTTTTACATACATAAGTACGGTATCGAATTGAAAGACTGTACTACACTATTAGCAAAAGAGTTGTTTACATTTAAATAATGCAGTTTAGGTTTTGTTGCGATGGGGCTGACATGTCTGAAGTATTAAAGTTCTTTAATATTATAATTATGTAACATGAATTAAAAAAAACACTATTTAAAGAAAATATATTTATTTTTCATATACGTACAGATACAAACAGTCAAGGAACAAAAATTAAACAATAAAATTGTGTGAATCACAGTTGCGCCACATAGGTCCATTTCAGCAATATGCAGGACAACTGAAGCTTAATTTTAACTGAAGCTTACGTTAGAGTACGGATGCAAGTCAGTTCATCGATAAACTAGCAGCACCTCGCGGTTTCACCCACATAGTTTCCGTCCCCGTGGGAATATGGTGATAAAATATAGCCTATGTTATCCGGGGATAGTGTAGCTTCCCAACAATGAAATAATTTTTCAAATCGGTTCAGTAGTTTCGGAGCCTATTCAATACAAATAAACAATCAAATCTTTCCTTTTTATAATAGTAGTCGACAAATAGGTCCTACCCAGAAAAAACAAAATAATGAATAAGGAAAATTGTATCTATATGATTTTGCATATATATACAAATATACATATCTATGTATTACCTTTTTTAACTCAGTTCTAAAAGCTACTTCGTTTAACGCTAAACGATTTTCACCCGAAACCACCCAGTAACAATATCCAAATAATTTAATAATACAGAACTCCGCGTTTTACAACTTTACAAAGACGTATCGACCAGCTGGAGCGACTGCACACGTCAACCATATCAAGGTGAGTGAAGACTGGCTGGTTCGAAAACGAGGCATTTTGAAAATAGAACAATAGAGGTATCATGCACGTGTAAGCTCAATAGCTCATGTTGACACCTATCTAAAGCCCACGTGAATAAACAAAAAAAAAAAAAGGAACGGGCCACTAAAAATCGGTTTCATATTTTGAACGGTTGTACGTTGTTTTATAGTTAACAGTTTTATAGAATTTTGTTTCACATAAAATTTTAGTCATATTATCATTTAAGTAATAGAATAAACAATACGCAAAATAAAAATTAAATTTGATGACTCAAAAGATCATCATAGAATAACAAATAAAATATTCTTTATTGTCATATTGTTTATTTAATACTAGCAGCGCCCCGCGGTTTCACCTGCGTTGTTTCTGTTCCCGTGGCAATACTGGGATAAAATATAGCCTATATATATATGACACTCCACAATAACGTAGCTTTCCATTGGTGAAATAATTTTGAAAGTCGGTTCAGTAGATCCAGAGATTACCCTTTACAACGTCACAAACTCACAATCTCATAAATGTTACCTCTTTATAATATAAGTATAGATAAAACTTATTACCAAGAAATATGTACATCATTATCGAGTGCCAGTTTCTAATCTTTTAACCTCGACAAGATCTAAACGTGACATTGGCTAAATGCACAAACCGTGCGAAGCCAAAAAAAAAAAAAAACCTCGACAAGATTTTGACATTTGACACACTAGCTGAGTCGACGGGGTGTTACGTCATGAATTTGAGAAATTATCTCAACTTTCGGCATATTCATTAACTATGATAAATTTGTTTCTGTAGCAATTTTATACGATAAGTTATTGAGAAATATATTAAATTACAAGTTATGATCTTTCAAATCACGTCAGTCAACTAAAAAAGCGTTTAAAATACGCATTACTACACCCTTCCAAAAGGTAGTCGTCTTAGATTTGCTAAATAATATACCTATGTTACCTTCTCGTTTGCTGAAACGTACTGAATGTGGTGTTTGAGGCTAAAAAAAAGAAAATTATGAATTCCAGAAACCCAAACTCTAGTTTAGGGCTAGTGGTTGGTTCATCATTTGATTATTTGACGAATTCATCCATATGTATTTCTAAGGAAATATGTAGCGGTAATGAAGTTTTTTGGTATTCAAAGTCCAAGTTTCGCGCCAACTACGTTTTTATTTCAAACAAAAATCACAGACTGACATGTAAATACTATTACAAATATACTTAATAAAAATAATATAATTCTAAATAAAAAAGGAAGGAAGAACAACAAAAAGCCCATATCTAAATGCAATTAACAAACCCAGATCTAATAACACGTAATATTCATTATCGCTACTTTATTTTTGTTTAAAATCGTCAGCCATATTGCTTTTTTTAATGCTAGGGTGTGGGAAAACGATTATTATAATCGATGTTTTTTTTTATTTTCGACTCGATAAATATAAATGAGCAATTATCATAAATAGATTATTAAAAATAAGAAAAAATAATTTGTGCTTTGTTAAGTAATTTAAATAGTTTTTTTTTGGAAATCAACGAATAAAATCAACTGAACAAATTAATCGGACCCGTGCGGATTTCGCGGGGAAATGTCTATTTTATACATTTAAAATTTAAATCCAGAACCAAAATGCGCTCGTGATTCAGAAATATTTATTATTTTCACAATATTTTTTTTAATCTCTAAATTGACTATGGTATGGTAAGGTAGAGGATCGGATTGAACTTTGATATGTTATTTAAATTCGATATGCTATATAAAGTGATAAGTTTTTTATCCGCAAAAGGACAGTCCTTTTGCGGATAAAAAACTTATCTATATATGTATATTAGGTATATTATAGAATGTATGTACATATATGTGTGTGTGTGTGTGTGAATGTGTAATGTGTGAATGTATGTTATGTGTTATTATAGAATGTATATATATATATGTATGTTAGTTACGTCTATTTCTTTGGAATGTCCGGTAGCCTAAACGGCTGCATAGGTTTTTCAAATCAGGTATAATTCGATTAGTCATAAATGCCGAAATGTCATATGCAATTCAAGTTTAAAAAAAAAGGTTTTTTTCGAGACATACTCACGTCAGTCTGCCTAGCCTTTTCCATTTCTATGTTGGATTCGGCATGTAACCTAACCGGATGCAGATGAATACCATTTTTTACATGGAGCAATTGCTTATTAGACCTCTACAATTTAGTAATTGGGTAGAACATACATACCTCTTGGTAATGTTGGGGTTATAGTTTGTGGCCTATGACTACCCGAATCGACTGTCAAAGATGTTTTCTTGAAGACATGCTTTCCAAGGTGGAAACTCAATTTGTATTAGATGGTCACCAATCCACTACCCGATCTTGGCAAGCGTAGCTTAACTTCGAAGTTTGATTTGCGCGGAAATTATTATTTATTTATTAAATATTTGTGTTAAAAAAGCTCTATAGAGCAAAGGGCGACTCATACCACGCATACTCACGCATTTGAAACGATTCAGCTGAAATTCGGTGGGTTTTTTTTCATAGATTTAGATTTCGCAGATTCGTGATTAGGAACCCTATAAACCCTATAAGACCCATGACAAAAAACTAGAAAAATTTTGTCGGTGCCATTTTGACGTATTATTATAATACTTATTGAAATTTATTGAGATAGGTTATTTTTCATGTAGAATTTGGCCTTAACAACCTTATTAATCTACATTTTTTTATCTTGGTACCTAAAAGTAGCAGATAGTTTTAGAACCTTAATTTGAAAATATGTTTTATATGTGTAATTTGAATCGCCCAAAATGCATTTTTCCGTGACTTGCGTGGAAACGAAAAAAAATGAAAAATTCAATAATCAATAATTAAAAATCAATAATTTTAAACTAGTAAAATATTTCCCGAATGCGAGCACGTTCTGATTTTTAATAACATAGACAACTCTGCGCAAATTAACCTTAGGTCCGATGAATCTGTTGAGTAGATTTCTTTTTTTATTGTAGAAAATCCTTTATTTGAATTACAAATTTTTTGAATTACATAAGAAAGCATAAATACTAAATTATGATTATTGCTTATTGTATTTTATGCCTTAAACGTATTTTTTTCTAATTCTTTTTCCTAATATTTATATTTTAGTAACGAATTTAAATTAATCGAGTAGGTTTAAATAAAAAAATAATCGATTCGCACAATCGTTTTGGGATACCGTAACAATAAAATAAAAAAAAAAACAATTTGAATGATGGCTGCTGGCGATTATGACACTTCGATTTTATATATGAAAATTAGTAAACTTGTGGGTTAAATATTTAGAAACGAATGGAGCTAAGATATGAGCATTTTATCTAATTGTTTTCATTATACATGAGATTTTTTAAGTGGCTTTATCAAAAATACATAACATCCATTATTTATTAGGATGTCGTATGACGTAACTCTGAGGTCCAATTGGTACTACTACCGAGCCGGCGGAGGTTTGCATGTCTAGTACCAATTAGTACTACTACCGAACTATACGGTTAAATTCCTTTGCAAAAAGCATCACCATGTGTCGACCCGCATCCGTGGGCCCCGTCTGGTCAAGCTGAGGGAGTGAAGTGCTTAATCCCCCGCTCCCCCACGACATCTAAAGTAGCGCGCGTGCAACATTTCGCTCCACCATCTCGGGTCCTATATGATGGGGGACGGTGGACGTCCCCTAGTTCACCGTCCTTGGACCCAATTAGGGGGTCCAGAAGAGGGCATTATCTCCCCGCCACCGAGCATTCTTAACCGCTTCATAATTAATATAACTTAATATTTATAAGATATGCTAGTTACAAACATTTGAGGTTACAAATAAGAAGTCGGTTAAAAATCGGTAGATTTTCAACAAGGGATTTTCAGTAATTTTCCGGGACACTTAAAGTTTAAAAAATTACCGACGATATCCTTAGTCCATCCATTTTATTCAACGCTATACCAAGTTATGTAAATATTCGATTTTTATCTCTTTACAGTAAGAGCTATAGTTCCGAAATTGTATTTTATTTTATTTATTTATTCATAATGTCCTGCAGTTTGTGTGTCAATAACTGTGGAAATATTGACAGACAATCAAAGTAGGATACTGAATCTTTTTAAAACTTTGATTTTCTGTACATATATTATTTCCACAGTTATTGAATAATAAATTATCAGAGTTTTTTTTGCTTTTGCTGATAACTCCGCGGCAAATCAGCGTCCAGGCTTTAAATTACATCATATTAAAGGGCATTCAATTTTCCAAAAGAGCTTCTTAGTAGAATAATGAAAAAATGTTGAAGCTCGTAGTAGAGCTTTTTAAGCTGAGCAATTTTTTTTTTGTTTCGTTTATGTCCTTAGTATTACCTCTGGAGAAAACATTTTCATGGCCAGATCTCAAAAGTAGACACTTAGAGCTAGAACTTGTTTTTTTTGCTGGACGATAGTTTTCCTCGGAATAACAGCTTGTTGAAAATCACCCAAGATAGCTTATAGTCTATTTTCACAGTTTCGTTGAAATAAAATAGAACATGGAAAAATACACTGAACAAATATTAGTACACAGTATTCGTTAAAAAATAATTATATTGTATGGGTTTTTTCAATAAAAAATTTGATTATAAAAGTAATTGAGTACACAATCAAGTAAATAATATATATGTATATATATATATATATCGTTGAAATAATAATATTCGAAATAAAAATACAAGGACCGAATCAAAAATGAAAAAATTGCTGTGAAACGAAATTCGATGAAATTTCCGTCTACGAAACAAGGGAACGCCATTTTGAAAATTTGTGGCCAGTTTCAGATTTGATGATTGTTAGTTAAGAATTAGTCACATTCTACTTATATTACAAAAATACAGGTATTCAGGCTAAAGTAGAGTTCGACAAATTCTTAAGTCAGAAGTCGACCATAACATTACATTACAGTGCTGACTTTTTGAGTAACCATTACAAATGATTTTAACTGTAATGGTATTTATTTAGAAATAAATAAGTACACATAATCCTTATCTTAACTTATAGATAAAACTAGCAACGCCCAGCGGTTTCACCCGCGCAGTTCCCGTTCCCGCGGGAATACGGGGATAAAATATAGCCTACGCCACTCGCTGATAATGTAGCTTTCCATTGGTGAAAAAATGGTTAAAACCGATTTTGGTAAATGTTGGTACTGAGGCACATGGGACCCTGGAGGCAGTTACAGGCTACTTTAACATAAGCTAGTTATAAAATGCGCATAGATTCGATAGTTACACATCTACTAGATTGTAAATATTTATTTCCTTCGATTCATCAATTCAAACATACTTCTCTCTTAGACTATCCAGCAGGCAGCCATTCCAGTGTAATCCTCTTAAATATCCCAAAATTATGCTTCATAGAATTATAAACAGAAATTGGATTAACAATGTTTCGTCGAATCGGCCACAGCCGCTGTGATTTCAGTTAGGCAACATGGATCTTAACGAACCGCATTGTTTTTCTGCGTGCCCAATGATTACAAATTAGGCGATGGCCCTTTGTTAAACTACTGGCTGTCAAATTCAATTTTACTTCGGTCAACATCGTTTTACTGAGAGTTATAAACAAGTTAAAAATGGGTATAGGGTTTGATTTCGGAAGAATAAATGTTAAAGCATAGATATGTATGTACATACATACGTACACACTCACGCATTTTTCCCATAGGGGAGGGGAGAGGAAGATTCCACGTTTAAAGAACCGCATAACGCCTACTGCGATTCTACTGCGATTTTCGACAAAAACGCTGGTTGTGAATACTACGCCCTTGACCTTTGCGGAGTACGTGATCAATTAGGTCTGTATACACCATTCAACATCATTAAAATTTGCTGTGGAAAATATATTGAAGACCCTCACAATTATCCTTTTTATTTGATGTGTCGCACGGTACATATAGGTTTTCGTCGTACGTTTCGTCTTTTAGTGTTCTATTTTGTTCCCCATGTGAACCCATATTCAAAACTAGCAGCGTTCCGTGGTTTCACTCACATTAGTTTCGATCCTGTGGGAATATCGGGGAAAAATTATCCTATATGTTAATCCTGGTTATAAACCATCTGTGTGCCCGTATAAATCCGTTCTGTAGTTTTTGCGTGAAAGAGTAACAAACATCCATCCATCCATACATACAAACTAAACTTTATAATATTAGTAGGATAGGATTTACTAACGTACGTGTTTGGGTCACAGTTCATATTATTATGTGCAACTGAATCTGTCCAGTAGATTAGGATCAAATTAGATGGACAGAGACACACGATCAAAGGAGAAGATCCTGTTTTTTTATGGATGGAAAATCACCACAGTAATTTGGCTTCTACCGCTGTGGGCGGAGTGGAAGGGAGTGTCAGACTCTTACTGACTATAACCCATTCGTGTTCTTCCTAATGCCCTTTGCGTACATACTATAGTGTATATCGTATGCAGACATAGATACCTAACCAAACAGAGGTTTTAAACAAAACACACCGGGTCAGTAAACCAAACACGAGATATAAAACAGACATGCATGTCTAATCTCTCCTGTCATTTAGGCTTATCAAAACATCACAAGTAATGTAATAAAAATTTAATTTCTTCGCCCTTGCATGAGAGGAAACACGATCGTTATCAAAATTGTGTTCGTTCATTACAAAACAACGGAGTGACAGATTAAAGCTGCTGTCCCACTGTTTATGAAGGCTTCCAAAGTTATTTACGACGGTGACTCTGCGTTATTCTGTGATCACAAACCGTCACTTCAGCAAGTGGGTCAAGGAATTTGTTGCAGATATGTTCCTACAACTTCTGAGTATGTGTCGTGTAATATAATTTAAACTAAAGTATTCACACAGAAATCTGGGTAGGCGATGTAAATTTACGAAGTTTGAACGTAAGGAAGCTTTGTCATTAAAAAGACGTTAGCAGAATGAAAAACTTGTGTTTTGCAAATAAGTAGTTTATTTAGTATTTAGTAACTCGAAGTTGAATAATAACACCTGCACGGGTTAATCTTCAAGATTAGGGTATTTATGATTGTCGAGGATGGTCTGGGGATGGGTGTCCATCCATTACATACTGAAACTCCTCCGTGCCTCGGAAAGTACGTTAAGCGGTTGGTCTCGGCTGTCATATAAAGCTCTTTGACAGTCGCTATGATAGTCAGAAGCCATAAAAATCTGGCATTAGTCTTGCCTCTGGATTTTGTGTTACCCCGTACTGGGTATTGGATGTCAGATAGGCAGTCGCTGTATGTAAAATATTGGAGCCGACCGCAACATAGTTAGGAAAACGTAAGGCAGATTGAGCATTTGGAAGGACAGTAATTATTGTTCGGACGTCATCGAGACATATACTGGCCGAGGAATTGCTCCTATTAGTTAGTACTGTTGTGATAGTGAATAGACTCTGTACCAAATAACCTGTATAGAGTTTAAGGAGTTATTTCTCATGTATGCCAAATACAAACGATTATAATTTGACACGTTATACGTTGTTATGACACGATCTTTAAGCTGAAATTATTTTATAACACGCGTGCTACGGTAGAAGAAGCGGCTGAGCTACGATAGCGTAGCGGTTGCTACGTCGTAGCAAACTGTCACGAAGCAGCTCGCTGCTACGAAATGCTTTAGTAAAAATGTCTATCCTCATCGACGGATATAAACAATATAAATAAGCTACAGATTTGTAAAGTTGTGTCCTTAAAACTATTGGCTGTTTCTTTTCTAGAACAACTTATCTACCTTGAACAGCTACATTATATTTCTCATGCAATTGCACTGCTTTTACGAATAAAGTTGCGCTCAGAATTGAGTTTAAAAGTTACAATATTAAACTTCCTCCGTGAAAAGGTAGTAAAAACGAAACTAGGATATTTTTTCTTTACAAAATTTCTATTATGATGTTCTGCTGTACTAACTTGTTGAATAATAACATGATGTAAGCTTTTGTAGGTTGTTATTCTGAAATAAATATGTCTACGTTGTTATAAAATAACTTGGGCATCGAAGCTACTGAATTTGTGTGTAATACCGTCGGTATATAACAATATTAAACGAAACAACGATGAGTAAGTGTGGGTATTAAAAGAAAATGTCATAATAATGCTATAACTAGTTGACACTGTTTGGAATATATACATAAGTCTTGAGTCATTGTTCAAGCGGAAAAACGAAATTGATAGTATCTTTCTAGACTTAGAAAACTACAAAACTTTAAATATAAAATAAACTTTTTGTAAACCGAAGATGGTAAACTTGGTCTGTATGTAGCTCTAAATTGTATCGTTACCATTTTTACTAGCAAAACTTTATTCTTTATGATCCTTTAAATGTGATTTTCTGAATAAACTAAACTATATATGTATATCCGTATGTTATAAAAGGCTTCTATCATACTATCAAACGTAGTTATATATTTTTGTGAGTTGAATTTATTAATAGAAGCTAGTATTTTTGGATAGCTTCCAAGGACATATCCTTAGTTGTTCACATGTGATTGTTAGGTATAATATATTGTCTCGAATCAGATATGTATATCCATGTTAGTAGTTCGTTGACCCCAAGGTCAGGGTTGTCTAATATTGTCAGCCAGGATTACATAGAGATTCATTACATATTTAGTTGTGGATATGTTTCGCCTAATAATTACGTATTGTAGAATTCCGTCATAAACTACATGAAGAATAGTGACTCACATAATACAGTATATATACAACACTATCATTCATAATTTTACAAAGGCAAGGTCCTATTTTATAAAGTACTAGCTGCTGCCCGCGACTTCGTCCCCGTGGAATCCCCGATTTTAAAACATTCTTTATCGCTGCTCCGCTCCTATTGGCTTAAGCGTGATGATATATAGCCTAAAGCCTTTCTCGATAAATGGTCTATTCAACTCAAAAAGAATTTTTCAATTCGAACCAGTAGTTCCTGAGATTAGCGCGTTCAAACAAACAAACAAACTCTTCAGCTTTATAATATTAGTATAGATTTCTAACCAATAACTTTGTCCATATGAAAAATAATTTCTACAAAAAAAATTGGCCAACAAATGTCTTCCAAAGCAGAAAACGAGTACATTCGATAAAATTAGTGATCATTAGATCTGTGGCGTCTCCAAACGCCACATCTTATTTGAGACGGTGACTTTGAAATAAGTAAGCAGGACGCCTTTACTAATTCCGTGTTTGAGCTTCAGGAATTTGCTCCTAAACCATCCATCCTGTAGGTTTAGGATAAATGTAGAGAACGAAGACTTTTATTCCGCCAAAATTTTGATCGCGCCTTGCCTTCCCACGCAATAGCACAGATACATATGTATATGCAACGTGGTGAACTTACGGCCGAACCCAATAACCGATCTATCACATACTGGAGATAGAAAAACAAATGAAACAACAGAAAAACTATATAATTTTTCTTGATTTTTATGTTGTTTCATTTGTTTTTCTATCTCCAGTATGTGATAGATCGGTTATTGGGTTCGGCCGTTAGTGGTAGTTGTAGAATCTCTCGATTGATAAATAAGATATCATATGTGATTCATCAGCGAAACTAGAGTCATCAAAATTGAGACAACTATACTTAATTCTTAATTCTTTATTGTACACCAAAAAAACTTATATGTATTATACTAGCTTCTGCCCGCGACTTCGTACGCGTGGAATAGTATATAAATATAATTAACCCCCCGATTTCGAAACATTCTTCATTGGTGCTCCGCTGCTTTTGGTCTTAGCGTGATGATATATAGCTTATAAGCTTCCTTGATAAATGTGCTATCTAACACTGAAATATTTTTTTCAAATCAGATCAGTAGTTCCTGAGATTAGCGCTTTTAAATTTAATTTCGCCATAACTTCAAAACCAAACGTCCAATTTTAATCATTTAAAGACCAAATATTATCTACATAAACTGTACTTAGTGATGAAATAATTCATT
The DNA here is from genome assembly GCA_905332915.2 of Hecatera dysodea. Lineage (NCBI taxonomy): Eukaryota > Metazoa > Arthropoda > Insecta > Lepidoptera > Noctuidae > Hecatera > Hecatera dysodea. The sequence goes on from HG995294.1 coordinate 15,967,512, forward strand.
TTGATTAGGATTAATAGCATGAGTAAAATAAATGCGTTTAAATGTAGTCCAAAAAAGTTCAAGATAAAGAAATAAACAAATGGTTGTTGTGCCTCACTCGACATAGATAGGTATAGTGCGTCGCGGACTTTTTTGTATATATTTATAAGATCTACAATTAATTAGATCATTTTATGGTTCTATCTTTTATAGTTTAGACAGCGTACGCAAAATAAGTAACTTTTCTGGTTGATTTTTTACACCTTGTGTCCGAAAAACCCAAATATCTTACGGAACCCTATTTTTTTTTTCAAAATAAAATTTAGCCTATTTTACTTGTGGATAATGTAGCTTTCGAATGGTGAAAGAATTTTTAAAATCGGTCCAGTAGTTTTTGAGCCTATTTATTACTAACAAAGTTTTCCTCTTTATAATATTAGTGTAGACAAGGCATAATAAAGGGCATATACAAAGGCGAGCTTAACTCAAAGTTGAGTTTTCTCCCAGCAAACCTTTGAGTGATAGAGAGAAATCAGTATAGAGGGTAGGATCCAGTGTACAAATAATATAGATCAATATATTTACATACATAAGTACATATGTATCTATTAATTATATTTCATTGTGAAAGGAAATGCTGTTTAATTTTCTTCTTCAAGACATCAAGAGGAGGGCTGTCACGTATAGGATGTGGAAGAGAGTTCCAGAAACGCACTGCAGTAACCGTGAATAAGCCATCATAGCGGCTGGAAGTGTGACGCGGAGTACGAAGTAGAAGAGAAGTCGCAGTGCGACAGGGTTTACCCCTCGGAATGAGGTATTCAAAGCGTTCACGAAGATATTTAGGAGAAATTGGATTGTGCAGTATAGTGTAGAGAAGGGATAGTACATGGGTATCTCGCTGACGCCGAATTGGCAGCCACTTCAATTTAACCCGAAATTCCGACACATGGTCGTATTTGCGGAGGCCAAAAATAAAGCGAATGCACAAGTTCTGTAGCCGCTCGAGTTTGTTTAGGAGTACCTCCGTTGCATGTACAAAGCAGACATCCGCGTAATCTATGAGCGGCAACAGCAGAGATTGAGCGAGACTGACCTTAATGTGAATTGGTAGGAATTTTTGGAGACTTTTAGGGGACTGGAAAGATTAGAAGACTTTTTTACTAACTTCTTCCTCATCTGATCGAACAGACTGCGAGCGGCCCCGAAGATAAGATTTGAACCACTCAATTATTGGTGCAGAGACACACCGATACCGTGGGCTATACTTTGGGTAACTATCCTAGTTTTACCCTATTCTAAGTACTTACGCAGTTCTCGCTTTCACGAAACGTTCATTTCTCTAAGCAAGTATTTAAGTGTTCTTTGACCAAGAACCAAGTATCCCTTGAAAATATACCTTTTCTGTTTTGGTTTGTAACGATTAAAAGTCTCCGTAACACAATACCATTTGTCCGTCACAAAGAGAATTATTTGTCGGAATATTTACAATTGTTTTAGTTACCATCGTTATAACAGGGGACAACGTTATTGTACTCTAGATTTTCGAAAAGTAAAAGTTTTTTTTAGAAAATTGTGAATGAGTTTAAAACTTTATATGTTGTATTTTTCTCAATATTTTACAAAAAAACACTATATTTTGCGCCAGCGGCTTTGCTTGCGTATCTCATCTAACAGGAACGGTACACTGTCTGCATAAAAGCCTACAGTACTAAACTATGGTGTAGCTTCTTATAAGTACCAGAGTTTTCGTAATTAAATAACCTTCAGAGAACGTAGTTAAGTTCAGTCATGGCGTGAATACGCGACGACCGCGATTTCGCGCCATGATCGCTTTATATTGCAACGACGGCGACGCCTTACTTCTTTTTTATTATTAGGGAATTATCAAACGACTTATTCCACTCAGGGCGGAGCGGAAGAGAGTGACAGACTCTTACTGACTAAAATCCGTCTGTGTTCCTCCTAATGCCCTTTGCGTGCAAAGGCCGCGGTGACTCTTTTCAATAAATTCCACAACCCTGGACCTTAGGATAACAAACATGCAATGTTACCTCTTTATTAATAAAAATATTAAGTTTTGGTATTACAATATGAAATAATGTTTTGAAATACAATATTTAACCGCACATTTCATCATTGTGACAATGTAATGCCGAACAGAAGTTTGGAACTAACATGGCTACTAATAGGAAATAACACACGAAAATATAATGCTAACCAAACATTTTTCTATTGTTCCAGGTATTATTTTATTTGAAGTTTGTAATTTAAAAGAAATTGTCTTGTGCATGTAATTAATTATCATTGTAATTCCAATTTAGTACTGAAGTACCTTGGTTTAAGCAATAGCAACAGCAGCTACATCTTGTGGTTATATAATAAAATATTCGATTTAGGGCAAATGTTGCCTCTCATCCAATTTTTTAAATTTAAAATATCAATAATTGTAGGTGGGTGAATGACCATTATTACTATATTAAACCGTAAGAATTATAGCTCTACTCTTAGGAGGAATCTTGAGAAATACATTTTGAAGATAACCCCTTGATTCAGTAGAGGATAAACTATTGCACAAAGGTGGCATTATGATGCAATAAAATATAACTTCTCAAGCTCTACCCCCGTACTATGACGTGTCAACGCCAACATAGTGCCGTCGTGAAGAAGGGATGGTGCTCTTCATCCTTTATTGCTCCTTCTCTCTCTTACAGCGTAATAATGACGCGCATTGGCACGTCATAGTAGGGGGCAGATCGCAAAATATTTGCTGCCAATACCACATTCTCGGTGTGAGGCCTGTATTGCCTATATTTGAATTCATAGTCAGTGCGGATTACGTACACTTTGATGGATGAGGGCGGTGAGAGGTAATCTGATGGATGACACAAACCATTAGGTAGCTCTGTAGTTTTGGAGAAAATACTGATGGTTTGTACAGTTCACAGTTGTGTGCATCGATCATAACACTTTATCTTATTGTGAGGGACGGTTCGGGACTTTTCGTTTTGTATAGATCTGATTTGGTAATATTATTTGTTATTAAATAATATCACGTACCAGGTTTTGCCATAACTGAACTTGTTCCCGGGATTAGAAGTATGCTCAGTACTTCTCTTAAGTGCAATCTATTAATGTACTAAAATTCGACATAATCGATTCAGCGGTATTTGTGGAAAATTGTAACAAACAGACAGACATTGTTACTGGTCGAAACGACGACGCTGTGAATCCCAAACATTTAGAACGTTTTCGATGTTTGACTAGGCACACCATGGGTGCTAATAGGACAATTTTCAAGGGGGTTCATCTCCAAAGCCTCGCCTCCGATAGGATAGGTTTTCTTTTAGCCAGAACAAAATAAGACTGATGAAAACCGAACGCGCGGGAGCTTGAAGTAGCTCGCCTCGGATTTGTTAGGTCTCTTATACTATATTTCGCTTGTCAATTCTTTTTACCCACGACGGCACGGAGACAGTGTATACATTTGGGGTGAGAGGATGTTTGTTTGTTTGTGCAAACCAATGTTCCCATTTATCTCCAGTACCTACTACTGGTCCTATTTTCATGCGGTTTTCAGTGACGGGTTCGGATTTGATTGATGCATGTTCTTAGATAGGTGTTACGGTGGCAACTCAACAGGAGGCACTGCAGTCAAGGATATTTGGGCAAACCAATGTTGCCATTTATCTTCAAAACTACTATTCCAATTTTGATGCAGTTTACAGTGATGGGTTAAGGTTTGATTGGTGCATGTTCTTAGATAGGTGTTACGGTGACAAATCATGAAGGGGCGCTGCAGTAAACATAATTATGTTTTTGCAAAAAAAAAAGCAAAACTAATTCGATATTGATGCGGTTTTTAGTAATAGGTTTGAAGTTGATTCGTGAGGGTGCTCAAATAGGTGTTACGCTAGTAACTCACTAGGGGGCGCTGCAGTAATATGTTTCATATTATCTACTACATATTAAAGGAACTCTTTATTATGAGGAGCTCGTGGTTAAGTAATAACCGCCGCACCGATCGATCTTCAAGGCAAAGGAACGCTGGTTGCGGAATTTGTTCGAAAGAGTTACCGCGGCCCTGGAATGCAAAGGGCACAAGAAGGAACACGGGTGGGTTTTATTCAGTAAAAGTCTGACACTCCCTACCGCCCCGCCCAGGGCGGGAGGGGTCATTTGATGATTTCCCATCCAAAAAAAAAAGGTTAAGCTACGCTTGCCGAGGTTGGTCTGTGGATCGGTGGTAATTTTTTATTGGTAATAAAATAAATACTTATAGAATTATTATTCTTATTAAATAAACTATATCTATATGTAGTACAATACTTCAAACTAAAGCTCTCTAAAAAGTTTGAAATAAAAGACAAAATTGATTTTTTTTTAAAAACCCACATACATTAAATGGGCTAGTTTTGCAAATAGTGATGGCAGCCCCGACGGATATTCTTGGGGTTAATTAATTCTGAAAGTCGGGGGTTATTATTAATTATTTAATTATATTTTAATTATGTTTTTACCGTCGTGGGTTTTTTTACGTCTTCATGTTGTCTTATGTTTTATTAAAAACTAGAAGGGTGCAAGTTCACCCTCTTGCACCCCACTCCCGGCGCTCATGTACATAAATTAACTTATGTGTATAATGATTCAAGATTTTTAATACTTAAATCTGGTGTCTAAAACAAGCCTAGTTTTCTTATTTTTCCCCCCTGTTGGAATATGCTACAACGTGATCATTAGATTTCTGTTATTTTCCCTTTCATATTCAATGAATAACTTAAACAAAAATAACTACTTTTGTTTTTACGACAAATGAAAAGCCTTAAGCTTAACGTGTTATTTTCCCACATAAACTCAATTATATTTAGCAATACCTGGAAATTGAGCATAATACCTCTAAAACTTAGGTAGGTACCAGTTTTCCAGAATAATTTACCAAAACCTAATTAGCTTTTACCTCAGTGTAATAAAAACGTGGCTAAGTTATGTCGTGCGTAGTAACAGCAGGAAAACTAAAAGAAACAAAATGTAGTAGTTTTTATTTAGCGGTGCTTTGATTAACCAATGTTCTTTGTGGTCCGCCCCGACAAATGTCGGCTGGACATGAAAAACCTTTGTTTCCGTACAACGAGGATTGGTGCTAATTGTATATTATTTCATGTTCATAAAGCTTTACCGAGTAATTCATTTTTGTATGGCTTTTTATGTTCTTTCAGCTTTTCTTAAGTTCATTTCTTTTTTGTTCTTTTCACGGCCTTTTTAAGACTCCTTTTGGTTAACCACAAATGTACTGTTTACGTTGTAAAATAGCTTTTGTGAAGATATTCTTTTTAGGTGGAATGTGCGAGATGTCAACGTGGGGAGGGCTTGCCTAAAAGCCTTTATGAAGTCGTAGGATTGTATTATATGATAATTACGTTGATTTTTTAAATCATGTACATAAGAACAACTTTTCCATCACATATTTAAACTTTGAATCCTTCAGCTCTCTTTTCAAAACATGTATTAGGAACCGAATAGCTTACTAATAACATTTATATGTCGCAATTTAGTCGTATCCGGTACGCCAGCGCCATCTGGTGGCGCTCGATGGAGTTGGTGGGGCGCACGCGATCGGACGATCCTAGATTTAATTTCACTTTTCTGTTGGCGGCCGGCGTGTGCGGACATAACCGAACCGTCGCGCGTTCTGTGATACCTACCTACTGAGAGTTGTGATACAGTCTCCAATAAAATCTTACTGAGTATACGAATCTGTTTTCATCATCCAACACTACCCACCGACGACGCCCACATTACGAGGACCAACGATGAGTGCTAATGATGGCGCCGAGGCTCCTCCTCCGTCATCAGATGTGGGATCGGTGTTGGATCCGAACAAGGAAACAAACGTGTGGCGTGCCATGTTTGAACAGCAAAACAAAAACATGCGTGCTTTGATTGAGGCGCTGCAATCACCGAAACCAGCTTACTGCGAAGAGCTACCTGCCTTCGATCCAGGCAAGCAAGATACCGACGCGAGATCGTGGTGCGCGACAGCAGATTTGTGTTTCTCCGAAAATCCACCGAGCTGCGGTCGACTTGTTCTGGTGGTCAGCAAGGCGCTAAAAGGTGAAGCATCAACATGGCTGTCTCAAATAGCTTACGAAGGGATGACATGGAACGAATTCAAGGTACTTTTTACAACACGATTTATTTCGACCGAGACATTGGCGGGTACCCTCATTAAAATGAATGGTGAAAAACCTAGTGAAAACGAAACATTACCCGCGTTCGCAAGTCGTTTAATCGCATCGTTGACTAATCGTTGGAAAGATGCAAACAAAGAAGAGATTGCCGTTGCAACAGTACTCGCTCACATTTCACAGTTTGACCCGCGACTTCAACGTATGGCGTTTACTACAAACATTACATCGAGGGAAAAATTGCAGCAAGAATTAAACGCGTTTTCACATTTTAAGCGTAAAATAAACACCACCGGTGAATCATCGAATACAATCGACATCAAGCGAGCGAAGATAACCTCAATCAAGTGTTTCAATTGTGGGAAAACCGGTCATAAGCGAATTGAGTGCAGAAGCAAGCCGATGGACACGAGGGGAAGACCTGCTGCACCTACATCATCGTCAAGTCAAGCGGTACAGCAGCCGGCAGCGAAGCCCTTGGTGTGCTTCAAATGTGGCAAGCCGGGTCATATTGCTGTCCGGTGCACGAGCGGCGGCGGCGGCGGCAGCGGGCTGGCCGACGGCGGCGCGCGAAGCGAGCGGCGTGTCGATGTCTGCGTCGTGCAGCCACCATCGGGCACATTACAACACAAAGGTGAATTATTACACTTTACTTATGATTCTGGCGCTGAATGCTCGTTAGTAAAAGAAAGTTTTGCATCGAAATTTAATGGTAAACGCATTAGTAATGTTGTTGCTATGACTGGTATTGGTCAAACGCGAGTATTCAGTACAGAACAGGTTTTATGTTGTGTAGTGATTAACGATCACCCTCTGGAAATTTTATTACATATCTTGCCCGATAGTTATTTGCAAAGTGACGTCATGTTAGGTCGCGAGATTTTAAATCGGGGTTTTGCTGTAAACATGACGGCAACGGAGCTTACGCTAACGAAAGTCCTCTGCGTAAATTCGGTGAGTCATAATAGTGATAACGCGCTTCAATTGGATTTAACGGGTATCGCGACGGATTTAAGTTCTGGCAATGACAAGTCTAGGCTTTTAGAAACGCTTAATCAGTTTTCTGAATTTTTTATTACCGGTTTACCTAAGACGCGAGTAAATACAGGCGAGCTTAAAATTAAGTTAATTGATACGAATCGTACGGTGCAGCGCCGACCGTATAGGATGTCCGTGGATGAACGTAGCGTTGTGCGCGACCGTGTGAAAGAACTGTTAGAAGCTAATATTATCAGACCTAGCTGCTCTCCATTTGCAAGCCCAGCATTATTAGTAAAGAAGCACGATGGTTCAGATCGCATGTGTATCGACTATCGCGAGCTCAATAGTAACACCGTCTCAGACCGTTACCCGCTTCCTCTAATCTCTGATCAAATCGCGCGTCTCCATGGTGCCAATTATTTTTCAAAATTAGATTGCGCTAGCGGCTTTCATTTAATACCCGTGAGCGAAGAGTCCATAGAGTACACTGCTTTTATAACTGCCGAGGGCCAATATGAATTCCTAACTATGCCTTTTGGTCTAAAAAACGCGATTTCCGTATTTCAGAGAGCTATTATGAATGCTCTAGGTGATCTAGCTCATGATTACGTAATCGTCTACGTCGACGATGTTTTGATTGTCTCTCCCGATGTAGAGTCAGGTTTAAAAAGGCTTCACAATGTGTTAGAAGTTCTGACTAATGCTGGATTCTCTTTGAATCTCAAGAAGTGCTCCTTCCTCAAGACGAAGGTAGAGTTCTTGGGGTTTGAGGTAGAGTCTGGCCAGATCAGACCCAATCACAGGAAAATAGAAGCCTTAACGGCTCTACCACCTCCAGAAACAGTGACCCAACTACGCCAGTTTATCGGACTAGCCTCATATTTTCGCCAATTTGTGCAAGACTTCTCTAGAATAATGGCCCCATTGTACCGAATGACTTCACTAAAAGGCGAATTGGCATGGAAACCAGAACACGAGGATATTCGTCAAAACGTTATCTCTACCTTGACGAGTGACCCAGTATTGACAATTTATGACCCAGAGCTCCCGGTAGAGCTACACACAGACGCCAGTAGTTTAGGTTATGGAGCAATTTTGTTTCAAATCAAGGCTGATGGTAAGCGTTGTGTGGTCGCATACTTTAGTAAGAGAACGTCCCCTGCAGAGAGTAAATATCATTCGTACGAGCTTGAAACCCTCGCGGTTGTGAATTCTATCAAGCATTTTAGGCAGTATCTTCATGGCAGAAAGTTTACTGTTGTTACGGATTGTAACTCGTTAAAATCTTCCCAAACAAAGCAGGAACTAACTCCCCGGGCACATAGATGGTGGGCTTTTCTGCAGTCGTTCGATTTTGGCGTAACGTATAGGGAGGGGAAACGTATGTCGCATGTTGATTTTTTTTCAAGAAATCCTTTACCAATCGGTTCCAAATCAGTAGAGTCCCGTGTAAGTCCAAAACGTATTGACGTTACTGAACTCTCTCCCAATTGGCTTCAAGCCGAACAACAACGCGATGTAGAGATTTCTAAAATTATTACCGATTTAGAAGAGAATCAACTAGGTGAGCAATTTGCCAAGACTTATGTGCTACGTTCAGGCGTCCTCCACCGTAATATCCAACGCAATGGTAGGTCCAAATGCTTACCGTATTTACCTCGTGCTCTACGATGGTCGGTAGTTAATAATTTCCACGACTCTATCATTCACCTAGGTGCTGAAAAGACAAGTGAAAAACTTTTCGATTATTATTGGTTTCCGGGAATGTCTCAGTACGTTAGAAAATTTGTAGATAGCTGCATTACGTGCAAAGTCGCGAAGTGTCATTCCGGTAAAGTGCAAGCCGAACTGCATCCGATACCTAAGGTAACGAGCCCGTGGCACACTGTTCATGTAGACGCAACGGGTAAGCTAAGCGGCAAGAATGATAAGAAGGAATACATTTTTGTGTTAATCGATGCGTTTACGAAGTACGTGCTGCTTTACCCCGCAGCGAACATTGACTCTAAGAGTAGTATTCATGCGGTGACTCAAAGCGTAGCGCTTTTTGGTGCTCCCACTCGCATTATAGCCGATCAAGGACGTTGTTTTGCCAGCAGAGAGTTTCGCGATTTTTGTGTGAGCAAGAATATCGACTTGCATCTGATAGCGACAGGGTCGTCTCGTGCTAATGGGCAGGTAGAGCGCATCATGAGTGTACTCAAATCTATGCTAACTGCTATAGAGACTAGCGATAACAGATCGTGGCAGGACTCTATAGACGATGTTCAACTTGCTTTAAATTGTACAATGAACCGGGTTACAAAAGCTTCACCTCTTGAGCTTTTAATAGGAAAAGTTGCGAGACCGTTATCGTTGATGTGTAGTGATGTAGAGACCGATGTAGACATAGAGGAACTGCGCGATCGTACCTCAGAAAATATTAAGAGGTGTGCGGAATATGACAAGACCCGATTTGATAAAACGAAGGCTAAAATTCAAAATTTTGCGATTGGCGATTTTGTGTTGTTAGAAAACGAAGAACGAAATCAGACTAAGTTAGATCCAAAGTTTAAAGGTCCGTTTAAAGTGATTGAGATTTTGGAAGGAGATCGTTATACACTGAAAGCCTTAAATTCTAAGCGTACCTACAAATATGCACACGATAGGTTAAGAAAAATGCCAGCGGGTCACGTACCAGTCGATGTTGATAAGGATTTTGATGAGGATGAGCAAGCTTAAGTTTTAGTTGAATGTCGAGTAAGGGATTCTATCGGCCGTATTGTGTTCGACCGTACCAGTGGTTATTACGTAGTCGTAGCCCGGTAGAAATCGGTATCTCTTGAGAAACTCAAGTAGTCCGTGGGTGCGCGATGCGCGTTTGACTCTGGCGGAGGTCGGGGTCTAGAGAGACCATAGTGTGTAGTCAGTGGGTGATGCACACAGGCGATCCACTCGATGGATATGCTTACAAATGTTTTGATCCATGCGCTGGATGTGTGAGAGCAATGCGATTGCTGGTCGGCTGGAGAGCCGTGGCGTTAGAGTTCTTACTCGAGGGTTTCTGTAAGCTTGGCTGTTTTAGGCACAGTAGAGTTTGTAAAGGTTGGTGCGAACGATTATGGTACATGGCCCAGGGTAGTGATTGTTGAGTTTTCGATTTTGTCAATTTACTAAGTTTGATTTAGTTAAAAAGTCAGATTTAGTTAAAATAAAACAAGAGTTCTAAAATGGCCTTAATTGTATTGACCTGATGAATCTAGAGTTAGGTCAGGAATGACCGAGTGGAAAAAAATACTCTTGTGGCCTATTTGTTTCCAGGGTAACCATCACACGAGGACGTGTGCAAGCAGGATGACCGTGTCGCAATTTAGTCGTATCCGGTACGCCAGCGCCATCTGGTGGCGCTCGATAGAGTTGGTGGGGCGCACGCGATCGGACGATCCTAGATTTAATTTCACTTTTCTGTTGGCGGCCGGCGTGTGCGGACATAACCGAACCATCGCGCGTTCTGTGATACCTACCTACTGAGAGTTGTGATACAGTCTCCAATAAAATCTTACTGAGTATACGAATCTGTTTTCATCATCCAACACTACCCACCGACGACGCCCACATTACGAGGACCAACGATGAGTGCTAATGATGGCGCCGAGGCTCCTCCTCCGTCATATAAATAGAAGCTAATTGAGCCTAGTTTTTTTTACCGAATACTACGTGTAGGTGTCCAGCCGTAGCGAGGGGGCCATGGGAGGCTGTCACCTTTTTATGTGATGCAGTAATGCTAGCGAAGGAGAAGGCGGACAATTCACGCACCAAGACTCGACGCTCGGTCACCGGCCGGCGTCGGGAGTTGCAGGGCGACTCACGCCTCAAAGAGCTAGAATACCCGCTAGGTTCAGTGCCTGTCGGTTGCGGTGCATGCTTTTGCGAATCCCGCGACCCCGGCCTACGGTCAAGTGATGGAACACCGAGGTGGTTTTAGCCGGTAAGAGTCCGGCACACCCCCCCGTCTTCCCCAGACGGGGGATAGTCCATGAGGATTTCCCAACGATAAAAAAAAAATGGTCAGTGCCTGTCAGGGTTGCGAAATTTCATCAAAAGATTCACCGCGACCCAGGAACATGGATGGGTTTTAATCAGTAAGTCTGAAAATCCCACTCCGCCCAGAACGGAAGAAGTCGTTTGATGATTTCCCATCCATCAAAAAGGTATAAAAGGTTGCCTCTGGCTTCTGAACCTTATTTCGACCTTAAAAAACCGTCTAATTCATAAGATATCAGTTCCCTTGTAATCGGCAAGCTTGTCTTCACAAATTAAATTCTGTATGTACATGTAACTAGAAATTTCGGATTCTAATTGAATAACAATAGGCTGAAGCCGACCTTAGAATTTTCGTTTTAGGGTACATATTTGAAACATCGTGAACATGTCTTGAAAAGGGTTAGTTTCCTACTTCAGAGTTTGCATTACAGGGGTAACATAGACAATTTTAATGTCATTAGGGACTTAAGTCTTAGTATTACAGAAATGTAAGCGCAGATTAGGTGGGTCATTGATAAGGTGGTTACCTGATGAAGGCTGCGTGTTTATTTCCTTCGGTATTGGGTCCATTATGATAATCAGTAACACTGTAATGGATTCTGTGATTACGTAATTGTTTTAACTTTGTGAGTTATTAGTGTTGATCTGATATACTTACCTAATGTTTTACCCGACCTTTTGTTCCCTTATGATTTTTTTAAACTTAGGTATGGTACATACTAGGTACACATGATACATATAGTACGGTCAGCGACAAAAATCGGCTAACGCTGCTACTTTTATACATCATCTAAATTGTCATAAAATAATTCGATAGTCAGACTTTTATTATTTCGTGTAACAGCCAAGAATTATTATTTATTTAACATTTTACTTCTGTTTCAAATAAAATAAAATATTTTGTTCCATAGTTAAGATGAGAGAAAATCGTTTTGTTTATCGATTTTTGTTGCTGGCCTGTACCTTGCTTAAAAGAAGGTCAAATGTCAGTTGCGTAGTTTTCCACAAAATCTTGTTGAATCAAGTCTTTTCAGAGATAAGCCCTGGAAAAATGTTTTTTCTTGTAAACTACAGATCCTTTGAAAATAAAGATAAGGTGCTTTTTACCGTATAAAAAACACGCGAATTCTAATGGAAACTCAATCCTACATTACAGTTGTGAGTCGTCTAGCACCGCAACCTATTTCACTCTGTTGACTTTAGGAATTTGGATGCCAAGCTCGTTTTAAGTTATAACGTTATGTTTTTCTTTTAAGACCCCGACTGAGAGGCATAGAATAATAAATTGGACTTAGTTATTTACTTAATTTGGGAAACGTTTTGTTATGTAAAAAAGGAGGTTTAGTTTTATGCTTATCTCGGTTATTTCGACACAGCTAGATTGAGCCACCACAAGTCACACCACACACACACACAGTCACAGTCACATCTTGCTTATTTGTAACTTTACAATTTGGTACTTTAAAAGATTGGATATATGTATGTCACCCGTATTACGCTAAAAATAACGCTTGATGTCATGCTTTTTCAGTTATTTGGACACAGCTGCAGAAACATTGTAAATGCCTTCACAAATTTTATTTTTTATTTATTTATTAAAACTTTATGCACTAGTAAAAAAAACTGTACAAAGGCGGACTTAATGCCATAGGCATTTTCTACCAGTCGACCTTAGGGTAGTGCAGAAACAACATGGCAGGTGCAACATTAAATAAAGACAAACAGAGAGGGAAAAATACAATAATATATGTACATACGTACAAATAAAATTAACAACGCCATTGAGAAAAACGAATTCTACGAATTAACGCTGTGATGATTCTACCAACTTCTTGCGAATGTGCTCACGTGCCTTCACCTTAAAGGACCACCGACTAGTTTAGTACTGTAATTTAGCACTTTAAAGATCCTTACCACATTTAGCCCTTAAATGCAGAGAGTAAACGGAACACCGTTCCATTGTACATTTCATCCATTGCTTTCCAACAAGAGAGTTTTAAGCCAAGAGCTAGATCGTCATGAAAAGAAAAGCAAGATAAGATACCAAGTAGCTATTACAAAAACTAATAAAGTGATTGTGACATATTGTCAAAGGCGCTTTATATTCCTGTGATTTGTTGAATGTTTTTTTTTTCTAAAACTTATATAATTATGTAACGATTAGCCAGCCAGCGTTGCGGAATTTGTTCAAAAGAGTCATTGCGGCCCTGGAACGCTAGGGGCATTAGAAGGAACACGGATGGGTTTTAGTCAGCAAGTCTGCCACCCCCTTCTGACATTTAATGATCTCCCATTCTTAAAAAAGCCTCTTATGCTGAATTACTCACAGGATTGAATTTAGGACGTTACCTTTATTTTCGGGCTATATCGTCCTGTGTTCATTATTGTTAGTTGACACATCGTAAGTCTTAAGAGGCTTTTACTATTGTAATCGTTATAACCTATGTCGCTAAAGATCGCTTTTAGCGATAAGGCCGCCCATTGTGTCACCCTATGTAATGTTTTCTTCATCTATATTTTCTGTAACTTATATGGTGTACATAATAAAGAGTATTCTATTCTATTCTATTCTATGTCTATAAACATTAGGTATCTACAAAAAGTCTGAAGTGTTCAAGTGTTATTTTACAATCTACCTACTGTTACGAGCTTCGGGTTCGTGACCGTAAAAACAGCCAACTAAATAACCAAAAACGAAACTTTAATTACACAACACTAATAAAAAATGTATACTGTCTACAGATCTCTTTAATTCGCAGTCGAAGATCACCCTCGAAGTTATCGCTAGTATCGCTTTACGGCCGAACCCAATAACCTATCTATCACATACCGGAGATAGAAAAACAAATGTAACAACAGAAAACCTATATAATTTTTATATTGTTTCATTTGTTTTGCTATCTCCAGTATGTGATAGATAGGTTATTGGGTTCGGCCGTAGTTCTATATACGAGCGATAACTTAACGCTGTTATATATCTCGAAAGTTCTCGTATATCGTATATAGGTCGAGACTCACTAGGTATCGAGAATTCTAGACTGTTCTAGTACAGAAATGTCTGGAAGGTTCTTGACTCTATTAGGTCTACTACTCGATACTAAATGGCGCTAGTGGTAACGAGTGCCACTGTCTTCCTTGCCTAATTGTGGCGTGAAACACTACTTACAAAAGAACTTGCTTCGAGTACCCAGGGCGAACTTCGGATAGAGGATAAGCATTGCCATACCACGTGGCAGTGCCGCCAGGGGCTTTTGGGTTAAATTCCAGTTGATAGCGATGCGGACGAATTTTTTGATGCCATATTTATAATTAAGAGAATTTTAGTTTATTTTAAGGGTACATAGTTAGATTTAAAGTTTATTCATTGCAGCAATCTAAATTTTTCGTACAAAATAAACATCATTTGTCATTTGACATAAATATAATTTATCATTAAGCATTCACTTCAAACAAATTTAGAATTTTAACCGATCGTTCCGGAATTGGATATTATTGCTGTCCAGTCACTCATAATTACATCCACGTAGGTAGACAATTCTATTCATTTCTATAAACCCGTGATTCTATTTACAGAGACCTCGAAAGTTCATTAAACAATAGGCACCCGCAGACAATTACCTATCGATGGCTACCTTTCTGAACAAGTAGGATGCATAATAAACGCGTCCCTTACAAACTTTAGTCGTTGAAAACAATATGCTACATCAAACTTGCCTTTATCGATCGATTTTAGGTTTCATCACTAAATTAATGCGGAAATGTTACACTCTCCGAAATTGCATAGATGGAACGTTACGTAATAGATTGACATTGACACATTTGATAGATGTTCAAACGTGAACTGTTAGATGTCATTTTTTATGTGGCCACTCGCAGTTCAACATGCTGAGGTTGATTACTGCTTAGTCGGACTATATTAGGTATCCATTTTTTTTTGAATGGACAATTAGTTTGAACCCACCACAGGAAAGTCCGGTTAAGCACTGGGCTTTCCTGTGGTGGACTCAAATGAATTTAAAGCCCCCAGCCAAGGCTAATATTAGGTGTCATATTGCGCTCATCTATACTAATATTATAAAGCTGAAGAGTTTGTTTGTTTGTTTGAACGCGCTAATTTCAGGAACTGCTGGTTCGAATTGAAAAATTCTTTTTGGGTTGAATAGACCATTTATCGAGGAAGGCTTTAGGCTATATAACATCACGCTGCGAGTAAACGGAGCGAAGAAAAAATGGAAAATGTGGAAAAAAAACGGGGAAAATTATTCATCTTTGTGGGCTTCCGTTGCGTGCGCTGCGAAAACGGTTCAAGATACCAAAAAAATATGTAGGAAAGAATTATTCCTCTTAAAATGATCTAAAAATATGTCCGCGACAGTATATGTCTATCTTTTAAGATTAACTCACTAGAACCGTTTTTATGGTAATCAAATTTGGTCGAAAGGGATGAAAGTTTGTATTAAACTTTGTCAATTTTAAACCGATCGGGCTGAGAGTTTCAAAATCGGGGTTAAAGTAACTATTCCACGCGGACGAAGTCGCGGACAGAAGCTAGTTTTATATACGATCGAGTGATAACGGCTGGTCGTCTGTAAATATAACATTGATGAAAAATTAGCGTGAATTTTGGAAGGGGCCAACTAGCAGTAGACCAACCCGCACTGGGCCCGCGTGTTTGATTACGGCCCATTCCCTCTCCTAGAGATAAGGCCTGTGTCCCAGCAGTTTGAACATTAAAAGGCTGATTATGATGAACTAGCAGCGACTGTGGGATCACTATTTGAATACTCCCGTTGAACTTTTTTGATGAATTCACTTTAAGATTCTAGTACAAAATACTTATTTACAGTTGGTTCCGTTGTGAATTTTACTTTATCGCGTATTCTAGGTACAGTTAATGTCGTATTACTTCCGAAATCCATTTACTGAGTTGTTAGGAAATCCTCAGACTACTTAAAGTGTCCACAGTACCTAACAAGGATAGCTAAAAATAAATGATGTTATTCTTGAAAATATACCACTTTAGAAACGAGATAGTCAAACATCGAGGTCGCTTTATTTTAAAACAGGGTCTGACTTATTAAATTAGATCAGTTTTATTTTCACTGTTTTTTTGTCAGACCTATGGCCCTTCAACACTGATATTTAATGCAAATGAGAAATTATAAAAGCTAAGTAATTATTATTAAAGCATATCCTGTAAGTTTCCGTGAGTGACTATTAAGTTTTTTGTCAGTTCTTTTCCATACGAAATTACCAATTGAACCATGAACGAAGTTTCATAAGAACCCATGTATATAGATTTATGGGGAAATTTTGTCAGCGGCTTCATTTTCCAAAGGGAACTTATAGGTCCATCTAGTCCTAATGTAGATTATGATCTACCCATGTGACAAATCCGTACTGCCTTTATACTTTCGCATTTATAGATTTTAAATTGAATTTTGTAGGGACGTATAAATGGATCTTCTGCACGTATGTTTTCAATGGCACCCAGAACACAGAGCAGCCGGTTATCGATTCCCTGTTGACCATTTCTCAAAAATGTCTTCGAAAAATGAGCGTCACTCCAGTTCAGGATATTACATTGATGGTTCAATCAGCCGAGCACCCCTTTCAATAGCGGATATCTTCACTCTATGGCTTGTTGCTTGCTATAAATTCTGTGTATTTTCTACCGCTCGTCGTAACATAAATCTGAATGTATTTTCTTGAAGCATTCATACATAAAAAAGAGTAGCTAAGTCAGGCAAATGTACAAATAGTACCTAAAGGCATTTGTAGCATAAAGTATTTTTTCAACAATGCCATATCGATACCATTTATGAGTTTCTTTACAAAGACTAAAATATGTTTTTCATTTGCGTCTTGTCAAAGAATTATATGATAATAATCATTTTTGGTTAGAAAGTAGGTAGCTACAGTGAAAGTTTGCTAGCTGAAACATTTTTATAAGACTAAGCTTCCCAAAGGGAGTTTTTCTTAATCCAATGCAATTTTCGGCCGCCTCCTAATCCTAATAGCCCTGGCACCCCAGAAAACGTAAATAACATAGCCCAACACAACAGATAAACAACAAACTAAGGACAAAGTCTCACAAAAACACTCGACAGCACTTATTCCATTCAATCAAAGCTGGCTAATTGCCGTCCGGCGGGCGGTCATTTTACTCTCAGCCATCAGCGGGGCACGCGATCGCATGATTAGAACCTTTGAACAATATATTACTTAAGTAAAAAAACCTCCAGCTAATGGGCCTAATAGATTTAGAACAAAATGTAGCAGATACGGATCTAACAGTATATAGAACCAATTACGCAGGAATAGCTGTGTTGTGTTATGATTTTTATGGGCTATGTGAAAACATATTTCTTTACTTTTCTTGTGACTGAATTTTGAGATGAGTTGTAATAAAAATGTAGACAAGATATTTGACTTGGATCGTAAAAGCAGATAGTAAAATATAATATTATGCATAAAAGTAGGTAGGTATTGTTTAGTGCTCAGCTAGAAAATAACCAGGTCTAGCTAGAAAGTCTACTTCGTTTCTGAGCTGCCAATGAATGAATAAACTTGATCATATTATCTTTGTTAAGTTTTTGGAGATCATTGGATATTCAGGGCAAAACTTTGATAACTGAGCAGGTGTGAATATTCTTGTTGTCTCGTTCAATACTTTATTTAGAGATCAATAACAAAAGGGGGGAGCAATTGTCCCTCTTTTCCCATATGAAAATTTTCTGATAGGAGCCTTGTTGGCTCACTTTAAGCATATTGTTTTACCATTACATTCATACTGAAAAGCGTGAGCACTCTTTCGGTTAATTTCAGTAACATTTAGTGGGCAATTTCAGTAACCTTCTACAATTTTGTCTGGCGTTGGACTATGTATGCACAACACCTGCCAAAAGATTAAATATTAGCTCAATTTGGATAAAAAAGGATTGAAGTCATAATCCGAACTGGGATATTTTAAGTCAACATTAAGAAAAAAGGTCAATTTCTTGACTTTTTGTAATAAAAAATATTATTAGTCTCTGCTCTCTTACTACGCAGATTTCAATCAAATTTAGGCTTCCCTCGGAGGTCATAAAACGCGGAATAATCACAGGAGACCACTTTATTGGTCCAACAACACGAACATAGGGCGTGCAACTTGAACTTAATGACTTAAGTTAAAAATTGAATTTATATCAGGTAATGTCTGACTATTTTGGTTTTCTACTAACCAATCGAAGCTACAAATCCATATTTACAGAGCGAAATGAGCCTCTTTTAGGTTCATATTTTTGTCATAGTCTTTTTCTACTTTTAGATATTTACGGCTGGGTACTGACGTTTGTGTTTGTGAATGTTTAATAATTACCTACCTATAGCATGAAATTAAAATGATTTGGTAAGCTCTCCTTCTGAATAAGAAAGAAAAAAAAGACAAATGTTTATTTGTGAATTAACAAAAAAGAGGTAATATAGACAATGCAGAATGATTTAATCTATACTTATAATAAATCTGTAGAGAGGTCAATTCTGTACAGGGAATATATTTTCAAAATAACTATCAGGGGGTGATTAGTGATCGATACTGGTGCCAAAAATACAGTCAGCAAAATTTTTGTCTGTCTGTCTGTCTGTCTGTCTGTCTGTCTGTCTGTATGTTCTTTATAGAAACAAAAACTACTCGACCGATTTTAACGAAACTTGGTGCAATTATTCTTCATACTCCTGGGCAGGTTATATTATACTTTTCATCACGCTACAATCAATAGGAGCAGAGCAGTGAAGGGAAATGTTGGGAAAACGGGAGAAGTTACTCCATTTTTTAAGCTTCCGTCGCGTGTGTAGCCTTAATGGTTAAAGTTACATAGAAATCATGTATGACGGAAATGTTCTACATAAAATTATCTAAAAAATATCCTACAACAGCATACGTCTATCTCTTATGGTTGACTCACAAAAGTAACTATTCCACGCGGACGAAGTCGCTGGCAGAAGCTAGTAATATATAAAAACGGAAAATCCTAGCGAGCCAAAAAGCTTTGAAAAATCCTGCTATATTAAAAAAAATATTTCTTCCTTCAAATACCTACACGCTCGTATGCCAGATTGTTTATCTAGTATCTAGATCATTCACATAAAAATAGCCAAGGGCGAGATTAAGATAAATCCGTGCAGCTTTAGGCGTCTGACCTAGCTCAACCTGGAGTTGCATACGTATAATGTATCACTGAATAAATAGGTACTTAGCCTGACAAAATATAATAGTAATTTGGTCTTCTTATTCAGGCTACGAATTCTTGGCCATCGGTGTGGTTATAGGCGTTTTTCTGTCTGCTACAAGTAATAATATAATAGACCATTATAGCGCACGGTTTAGTCACTTAATGTCTCTATAGAAGGCAGATTAATTAAGCGTATTACTGGACTGCAAATTTGATATTGGTCATTTTGCTTCGTGGATGTTGAGCGTTTTGCTCATTACACGCATTGGACATTTTTTTAGATAGTTTGCAACGGTTTGTGATTTTGCACACATCACGGGGTGCGTTAAATGTTTCCTTTATCATTTTAAAACTCTTGCGTTACTGATGAGTGTGTCAGGCAACGCACAGCCGAAACAATTGAAATTTTACGTATACATAGGTTCCTCATAGAGTGTAGCACCTAGAGAAGATTTCCCGAAATTCCTACGGAAAAGGGAAAAAAACGCGATATGCGCGTACGAAGTCGCGGGTCAAAGCTAGTACCTAATTAATAAGATAGCCTAGTATGTGCAAATTTTTGATCAACCGCGCCTCAACAGACTTACCTAAATGAATTTTTCATAATTACGTACTATTGATCGGGACATACATATATATGTGTGTATGTAAATATGAGATTTAATAATAATAATATATTTATTTAATTTGACAACAATGGTCCATTGGATAGTACAAAAACAAACTTATCAACTAAGGGTTAGTACTTATTAATTATAAACATATGTATATCATTCATTTAGTCATTTCCACATTATTATTTATCCCCGCCGTACGAGCAAGCGGACAGAGTGTTTTAACAGTGGTGCATCGTGGTGTTCAGCTAGGGTTTCTAAGATAGTATTGCTGCTAGCCGTCATTCAATTTGTTTTCAATAAATTCGTTTCCATGAGAATATTTTTCATTGTCAGTCATGCAAAACTGCTGGAAAAGTGGACTGTCACAGTAATGTAAATAACGTTGGCATACCTATGTACCCAATAGATGCGTATTTGTATTTAATTAATTTAGTAATCGAACAAAGTATCACCAATTATTTAATTCCAATAACCAATGCATTATTGTTATATCTGTGTTGGCCAGCTATTGTTTATAGTTAACGGTCGTTAATAATCTCAATAACATGGCTGTAATCAACGCTGTAGCTGAAACATGAATTAACATGGACTAATATTAAATTATTATGGTGTAAGCAGAATGAGACAGGAAATGTGTGCACGCGAGGTGGTACATGTATGCATTGTTTTTATGTTATGCATTTTATGATTGCATCTACCATGTGAAAAATAATGGGGTTATATACTTTTTATGGATATGGTAAAATCATCAAATGACTTCTCTCTCCCGCTCTGGGCGGAGCGGAAGGGAGTATCAGACTCTTACTGACTAAAACCCATCCGAGTTCCTCCTAATGCCATTTGCATTCCAAGGCCGCGGTAACACCTTTGAACTAATTCCCTAACCATGTAGTAATAACCTACGCTTGGGTTTTAAAATTATAAAAACCGTACAAATGCGAGTCGGTCTCGTCCGCTGAGGTACGTATTGTAATAGTTCAGGAATCGAGTCTCGCGGTTTTTCCGAGCTTTTTCCTAAATTCAGTTTTCAAAACCTACATTTTTTTAAGCTATTGCATTCTATCGCGGGCCTTGAGCGTGGCAACCGAATCCAGAAATTCCGTAACGAAAATAACCTAACACAGCTACGTCATTCGATTAGGCCCCGCCTTTTTAAAATGGTCGCTTCGTTACTGAGCTATTATGTCGCCGTCACCGAGCCGACCCGAACGTCTGCGTTCGGAAACAATCGGTGGGACAAAGTTAAGTGAAACGTATGTGATTTACATTAGTACAGTAACCCAGCTGAACGAATCGAGACCATATCACAATGACGCAGAGTACTAAATATATAGTTGCATAAGTTGATAAAAAATGCTATGCAATAGCTTTACCGCGGCAGTCCCCGAGTGCCACATGTATTTTTTTTATTATAAAAATAGGTACACTTATAGTTTTAAGATTTTTTATTGTACTTGGTAGTAAAGGACGATATTACTTGCCAAATTTCATAATTCGGGTAAGTGGAAAGTAGTTTATAAATTTTGATTTCCTAAGAGTGTAAGAAATATGCGTTTTTTGCGGCATAACAGCCGTATTTTTTTTACGTCAACTTAGAAGTTTGTTTCTTTCACAGCTTCAAGGGACTGTAGACCCACTGGGGTCTAGAGTCCCATAGGGTTATAATTTCAACTCTATACCTCCACGCGTTCTCGAGATAAAGGGTCTTGATAGACAGACGGATGGACGGACGGACAACAAAGTGATCCTACAAGGGTTCCGTTTATTCTTTTCGAGGTACGGAGCCCTATAAATCGAATAATGTACTTAATTGTATTATAAATGCGAAAGTGAGTTTGTTTGTTTGTTCTCTCACGTTTGAACGGTTGAATGGATTTGGCTGTGACTTGGCATACGGATAGACTATGTCTTGGATCCAAAGGATACTTTTTATTCTATTGGGATATTTTTACTTACTTTCACACGGCGGAGCTGCTGGTGGCATCTAATCTATACTAATATTATAAAGCTGAAGAGTTTGTTTGTTTGTTTGAACGCGCTAATCTCAGGAACTACTGGTTCGAATTGAAAAATCTTTTTGGGTTCAATAGACCATTTATCGAGGAAGGCTTTAGGCTATATAACATCACGCTGCGAGTAATAGGAGCGAAGAAAAAATGGAAAATGTGGAAAAAACGGGGAAAATTATTCATCTTTGAGGGCTTCCGTTGCGTGCGCTGCGAAAACGGTTCAAGATACCAAAAAAATATGTAGGAAAGAATTATTCCTCTTAAAATGATCTAAAAAAATGTCCGCGACAGTATATGATATGTCTATCTTTTAAGATTAACTCACTAGAACCGTTTTTATGGTAATCAAATTTGGTCGAAAGGGATGAAAGTTTGTATTGAACTTTGTCAATTTTAAACCGATCGGGCTGAGAGTTTCAAAATCGGGGTTAAAGTAACTATTCCACGCGGACGAAGTCGCGGACAGAAGCTAGTGTATTATAAACCCTCTCGACAAAGAGAAGTCTAATTAGCGACAGCGACTTTAAAAGAACAAGTTTGATTAAAATCGTTTCATTCATTTCCAGGACTAAGAAGTTGAACGTTTGTATTATACCTAACATTTTATTCATAATGCGTTACGCTCTGAACTTGTGGTTAATCCCTCTTTAATACGCGCACCAAAAGCGACGATGACCTCACATCTCCCTAAAGATCAGTCGTAACAGCTATTAGAGGCGTGTATTCAGCCTGTCTCCAGGCCAACCACCGAAGTTGGAATATCAATGAGGCTATGTCACAACTGCTGAGAGTTTGCGAACAATATGCCACAGGATCACATTAACTATCGATGTTTGTAGGCACACGCGTTTAGAATTAGTGCAAGTGCTATAAATCTGTGATTAGTGAAGGTTTTGAGGGTGATGGATATGAGCATCTCGGGAGCGGTCGTTGTGGCGATGCCGATGCCTAAGAAATGCCTTTATCTTGCAGTCAATGTTTTTTAAAATTAAATGAGCTGCCGCGGCTTGCAGAGTGCAAGGTATATACCACAAACCATCTCCATTTTTAGGGACCCGTACCTAAAAGCTTACTGGACCCTATTACTAAGCCTCTGCTGTCTGCTCGTACACCTCTCTATCAGCGGGCTGTATCTGATGAACAGTCATAGGTAGACACATGAAATTTTCACAGAATGTGTATTTCCATTGCCGCTATAACCACAAATAATATTGATATTAATGAATAAAAACAAAATTTAGAGAAAAGTATTTAAAAAATACATAGTATTAAGTATTTCATGCTTTACTTAATAATATACTTTCGCATTTCGCCGGTTTTTTAATTCTATTTTTATCTGAAAATGGGTGACCATAAATCTTATCAAGTATCATCTCATCATTATCATCATCATTCTGGCTCCAGGTATGTATGTATTTATTTATCAAAATTTATGGGACAGTCAGAATCCAGGAAATCTAACATTGGTCTTGCCTAGGAGTACCGTGTTGCCCTTTTTGTTCGTTCTGCAGATTGATTGACTGGTTAAACTGGAACCCGACCCCAACTGTTCGGGTCGGGTTCCAGTTTAACCAGTCAATCAATCTGCAGAACGTATATACATACATACGTACTGCGGAGTTATGCAGAGATAAAGATAATAATCAATAGGTACGGACATATGTGAATAAATCGATCTATTTCTCTATTGTTAATTTGTGCTGGACCTTTCCGACCATAATTATGAAGGACTAAGATTTCTTTCCAAGTATTTTCTTGCGCACGTACGGTTATTGTTTTTCGTAAAGGCAACTGAGCTGTCATATCTTCTAGTAAGAACTGTTGAAATGTAATGAGAGACGAAATTATTCCAGTGAAGTTGTAAAGGGTCCAAATACAGATGACAGTTGTTAATTGGTCTGTCATAGGGTTATTACCGAAACAAAATAGCAGCATGGCAGAATTGAGGAAAACAAACAAGTTGTTTTTCGGTACTTTTGTTCGCTACCTCGATCCAGCCTTAGGTATAATTCCAAAGTCAAAGGAATCTGAATTTGCTAATGGAAAAATCAAATAACACTTTCCGACACGGGTTTCGAACATAAGACCCTAAGGTACACTGTTACGGGGCCTTTATTTCCTCCTAATATTTTTGCTAGGATATGACTAGTCTGGAACCATTCACCCTTGAACATCCTATGGCACAGCATTAGGGATTAGAAAAAATGTAGATTAACCTCGAAGTAACTATGGACCATATATGCAGGTTCTTTAATTATATCTGACGAAACGCTTCGACGGCAAAAAATCTTCCTTATAACTTGTTGTTACAGTCTTATACCCAATTAATGATATTATTAGCTTATTTACTATTAAAACTATGAAAACGTAACAACGCATAACTACTAATAATACTCATATAATAACATCACATCTCATTTACATGTGTCATGTATACATCTCTCATTAAACTCTCCGGCCGCAGATTTGCTAAAAGAAATTGTATTATAAGTAAGCAGCACCTTTGAGCTCTTTTATATGATTTTTGTGAATCTAGGAGCTTTGTAAAACAAATCGGATTCGGTTTCTTATTACGTGGCGAGTCAAACGTAAAAGCAAAAAAAACGCAGCCCCATAAAAATATAACAGTCAAAACATCCAGACATCCCGTTCAACTTCCTCGGTAACGCCTACTGAATACCAAACGGGATCAATTAGTGCTATCTTTAATTACCGACACTGTTGCTCTGCTTCACCTGACGCGAATCATGAATGTTTGACCGGTCACACGTTTTGAAACAATTGATTCCAATATCTATTGTGATGGCGTGAGGTTCGATTGGTTAACATGTTACGGTTTGAAATCTATGGTTTTGAAAATATGATTGGAAGGAATTTGTTCGAAAGAGACATTGTGGCCCTGGATCGCAAAGGGAACTAGGAGATGACGGGTGGGTTTTAGTCAGTAAGAGTCTGGCACTCCCTTCCGTTCCGCCAAGAACGGAAGAAGTCATTTGATGATTGCCCATCCAAATGTTATCTCTCAACTATCCTTGGTTTACTGACAGAGACTGTTTAAGGCATTGAATTCATGCACATGTATGCCGCACCTTTCCTTGTATAAAGTTTGAATTGAATGTTAGTTACTGTGTAATGCCTTTAATTTCAATTAATTTAAAACAAAGTTTTTCTTTCTGCTTTGTTAATTTATAATCTGATTATATTATAATCATCAAATGTATGTTTGCCCTTAACTTTATGTGCGGTTTAAATATTAAAAAAAAAAAAACTTGGCCGCTTCATTCTCCTCTATCTTTTCTACTCTTTAAATAACAGTTCTTAAACACTCTTACTATATTACTTAACGGTGGGTATGTACATCTTACCACAAAGCTAGGGTTGTACTGCACTTACCAATGCACTCGATGTACCTTTTGACCTTTCAACCGTAAAATATTAAGATGCCGCGGTAGAAGAGTGTTGACCTATACTTTGTCGATGAAAAATGCGAACGGTATGTGTCTTTGCAATATTGAAATATGGATGTGTTTTCTAATGTGATATAAACTAGCGACTTTGAAACTTTTTACTGTAAATGCACTTTGCTATTTGTAGTCGAGTGTTATTTTTAACCGATTTAAAAAAGAAGGACTTTATTAATTCGTTTGTACATATCATGTTTTATGTATGTTCGGATTCGGACATAACTCGGTCACATATATGTAGGTAGACGGATTTGCAGTTTTTTTTTGTAAGATCCCTTGTGTATTACGTAAAGATTTGATGAAAATCTTCAGAAATAGACTTTTAAATTGATATGGACTGGTTGAAATGCAAAAAATAAAAATATGTGATCGACTCAACAACATGCAAAATAATATAAATTTCGAAGTTGTTGTTTCTGGTGTAGTTTCTTCGTTTTTTGACACGACTTCCAAAATTAAACTTATTTTGTACCTTGTAGTGGTTTTATTACCTACTTTTTAGTCATACAGTAGTGGGTGTCTGTCAAAATGTTTTTAAAGCTGACATATATACTGAATTAGTTCGAAAGAGTCACCGCGGCCCTGGAATGCAACGCCTGCCATTAGAAAGATCACGGGTGAGTTTTAGTCAGTAAGAGTCTGACACTACCTTCCGCTCCGCCCAGAGCGGGAGAAGTCATATGATGATATCCCATCCAGAAAAAAAAAAAGTTTAAATATACATCTGAACATGACACCTGTGTTCACCGGTGATTCAGGGAGATGGACTTATGTTTCATATTTTAGTCATAATTATGTATGTGTGAAATTGAAGATGAACCTATTTTAATCTTTGATACTAAACACTAAAATGACATAGAGGCTCAAACATCGAGGAACCAAATGTAAAGGAGGCATACAACTCTTCCAGCTCTAAGCGAGCACTACACTAATGAAAACGACATCAAAGAGATATCTATCCCGTCATCCTGAAGTTCACAAGATTAATTTCAAAGACTTCATGGTACCACCCAAGACATAATAAATATTTGACGAGCCGATATTACTATTCCTGCTTATAAGGTTGTTAAATATGTACGTGGGCAAAAATTTGCGCATTTTGAAGGCAAGATATTAAAACACGTAATTTAGAACACTACTTATCTTTTGGGTAATAGGGATAGGCTTATCATTTCGGATTTTTTCTAACTTCTATAATATTTTGTCAACATCTCAATAGACAATACATCCACTGTTTCTTTGGTATCCTATAACACATTGATACTCAAGTCAACATTTTGATCACGACGTGATATTTTGTTTCGTACATCACAAACACCCATACAATATTATTTTCAGAAGTCAATAATGAACCTCGTTACAATACGAAAGTATCAACGTTATTATCACTAAGAGGTCAGGAGGGTCGGCGAGGAGGAATGAAAGCTTTGACACGGTCCACAGGGCACTTGGCTTTGATTTCAAACGCCGGCCCGCAGTGGATCACTTGGTCTCGCCCAATATACCTAAGGATATATATATCTTCTTTCTTACACTCCATAAAATCGGTCGAGAGCTATATAAATCAAACTGAAGGTTAATGGAAGAAGAAACGCTGTTTTGGAATGTTTCAACCTGAAGGCCGATTTAAAATGCGTTCAAATTAAAGTTGCAATAACATCTCAGCGACAATTGGGTATTTTACTAGATTTAAAAAACACAATTCTATTTAGTCTACCCTCCATTGGATTTTCAAAAAAAAATATTGGACACGTATTTATTTTCATTACAAATCGTAAAAAAATATATAAAGATAGTGACGTCACGTGGGTTTTCATAGTCTTAATTTTTTGTTTAAGAGAAAAAATACGTTTCTAATATCTTTTGGAAATCTATCTGATGGATTAATCAGATTTTTTTTAGTAAATACAAAATGGCGTCAGCGATACGAATGCAAATGTTACTTAAAAATACGAGAATCGTCTCTCTGTTCAAATGAAACAGTGTCGCTGAGTGATTGATTGACAGTGAACCACAGACTCACCTAAGTTTACGAGAGCCTAATCAAGTCTGTGATCAGTAAATGAGTAGTGAAGTCTCGTGTTGTCTGATTAGGTCCAAATAACAACAACCAACGAGATTTAAACACTCGAACCTCCAATGACAAAGGTGAAAATATTAAAAAGGGTTTAGTAAACTAAGATAGACAAACACAATAAGTTAGTCAGATTGAGTAGCAATCCACAATAGGTACTCACACTCAGTCCGACTAACTTTTTTGCTAAATACATTGGGGTATTTTGCATTATATGGCTTCTTCTCTGAATTTACAACCCAGTTACTGGGTAACATGACCTTCAAATGACAGCCAGTACGAGATTTGATTAACATGCTTTCCGAGGCGTGGAGGAATCTTGATGTGTACTTCATAAATGGTCCCATCCACGGGACCGACCTCGGTAGGTGTTACTTAACCTTTGAAGATCGATCTGTAAGACTGTTATTATTTAGCCTCGAGCTGCGTATCGCTTCTACTATACTGACATTATTTGGATTTCCTACTCTTTTTATCAAAGAAATATTTACAACTAAAAAGCGAGTGTGTCGATCTGAAAAATATTCTATTTTGTTGTAGATCATACAAATCTGATTCAACCCTTCCGTCTTCAATATATGTTTATTTAAGAAACGGATCCTTTGAGGATATTTTATTAGTATTTACCTTTTCTAGGTACTTTCTCATGGTAACATAAACGTTGAGAACATTGTAGCTAAGTAATATATTGGACAATTAATTTGCTTAGCTTCAGGGAAACGGTTGCTTAATATATAACATGAATATTTTAGACCAATTCTCTGAACGCATTAGGCACCTTGTGTTTATATAATTACCTAATTTTCAACAAGTGGCTCTAAAGATTAATGTTTTAATAATAATAGATACAGAGTTAAGATATTTTGTGGGTAAATAAAATTACATCCTACATATGTACGAGTATATTGCGTGAATCGAGCGTGAATGAGGTTTGAAGAGGCGAGCCATGACAGCTCATTTTGGACACCGCTACGTATCTTCATTTTACCCATATTTTATCACGCATTACTGTGGAGACAACACCTCTCTGTGATATTTTAGTGTGCAAGAGCAAATACTTATAAAAATAAAAAATACTTTATTTCAGACCGTGTTCCATATTATGTTAGTAATCGCATACCCTAAAAACTATGTTAGTAAACTATAAAATAACAAAGGGATTTTAATTTAAATATCTTTTGCGTACACCTGTCACACCGGATACATGCACCCAGGGCCTCAAGTCTGCTATTACAATAGTGTCAGAATGGTCTGTCATTGACTTCATAACTGTTGATTTTAATCAGTTTGGTAATCTACTAATATAAAAGCGTCACTATGACTTGCCAATGCTCAACCACTGACAAACCATTGAAAGAAATGGAATAGAATGGTAATCTCGTACATAATGACAAATGAATGACAGACGTATGCGGTAATCTGCTAACATTTTGACGCGTTATTATACCGTCATCGTGCTGTCATTACTTTTAATAGCTCAGTTATCAAAAAGTATTATTATACCATTGACCGACCATTGATCGACCATTATGAACTTAGCAGATAACGAACTTTTAGCAAAATGACAATGGAATCGTGTTGGAATGACGAAGTTATAAAAATAGTAGACTTGGGGCCCAGTGTGCCAAACGTGACGCAATACGACTTTTTTCTAATGACCCTCAGAATGCTGTTGCCGCTCCCACGCACCCTGCGCATCATGGACGTTACCCGCTTTCTTATGATGGCTTTGAAACCATCAATATGTGCGTCAGCAAACATTCCTGATTCACTGCAGTCACGTGGGAGCCCCAACAACATCTTGAAGGCATTGTTATACTGAACTTTACATAGGTCAGAAATAATATTGGTAAAACATTATTTCTAAATAGCTAATTATCTTGAGGTCGGCCTCCAGTCTACCTGGATGCAACTAAATACTTTTTGGCTTCTAATTGACGTGATTACTAGATGTGTAAATGACAGCCGGGACCAACATGACAGCTGGGACCAACAGTTTAACGTGCTTTCCGAGGCACGGAGGAAACTCTGTATGTATTTGATAGACATGGCAAGCGTAGTTTAATCCCGAAGATCGATCCGCGCGGCTGTTTTTACTTAGCAAAAAGCTCCTATGTAAAATGTGACAGTAGATTATATGTAAAAATATGTTAGAATTTAGTAATTAAGAGGGTAAAACGGGTAGTAGATGTTGGATATTTTAATTCATAACATTGCAACACCAACATTAAAATGTAAAACTGTGGCAACACTCCTTTCCCCTTGCATCTGCGACACTGGTCCAATACAGACGTGAAGAATAACTTATCCGACGTTTTATTTTCCACCTTCATCGGCACCAACGTACCAGCACCTCATCAGCACCCACCACCTAAACTAGAACGCTACACATTGGTCCTTCGCGGAGAACAGCGGTGCCGCTGAAGAAGCGGACTAGAGGTTTGAAAAGTTTTTTCTTCTCGGCCGTGACGCAGCCATTTTGGTTGGCAACGTTAGCGGGCTCTGCATTGCTCTTGGCTTGATTGTCGCAACCCAATCGCAAAAACTATATCGATACGACAACTCGAGCAGTTACCTACAAGAGGAAAAGCCCAGCAACAATCATAATTCATCAATATCATCGATCGCCTTCGCCGCCGTCGCCGGAGTCACCTCTGCAGGTGTGAAGAGTACAGCTGTCAGCACTAAAGGTATTCCGCAAGAAGAAGCGAGACGGCACGCATCGCAACGCAACGCAATAATCCAACGTTTATACGCGCCTGGAAAGCGCGATCCACGCACGCCGAGCGCAACAGAAAAAGAATTGAATTTCGTACGAGCGCGAGAGGGACAGCAAGTGACGCCAAGAATCGTTGGAGCAAAATTTTGGGCCACCATTTTGCGGCATTCGATCGACTCCTTCGGAATCAGTCCACGCGCATCGAATTGAAATAAAAAACTTTGTGATTAATTGTGATACAGTTTTAGTAATAAGTAGTGATATTATACAAGTGCGGTAATAATTAGAAATGGAGGACGAATTAAAACGTAAAATCGCCTCACGTGGCTATGTTAAAGGTACGATCACGAGATTGCTTAATTTCGTTGAAGTTTCTGATTTAAGTAAAATAAGTTGTAGTGAGCTGATCACCAAACGTGATCGACTCATAACTGCCTTTCGCGATTATGAGTCGCTATGCAAAGATATTCTTTATCTCGATAGTACTGACAAAGAAAATGTCGAGCTAATGGAAAATAATTATTATAGCATCTTGGCATTATTGAGCGAGCAAATTAAGTCTCATGAAAATCCAAGCCCCTCTGACTCATTCACGCATCCTCATATAACCACACTTAAAACAAAGTTACCACCTATTTCCATTAAAACATTTGATGGTACCTTCACAGAGTATGTACCTTTTATTAATTTGTTCGATTCATTGATTCATAATGACAGTAGTCTTGACCATATTCAAAAGTTTTATTATTTGAGATCGTTTTTGAAAGGCGAACCATACGATTTGATAAAAAATTTAAGTTTAACCCCAGAAAGCTATATTGAAGCGCGCAAACTGTTGGGAGATCGCTACAATAATAAATATAAGATCATAAATGATCACATATGCAAAATTTTAGATTTAAGTAGCATTGTTAAGTCAACAGCTAGTAGTTTGAGGGACTTTGTGTCATTAATCAGGCAACAATTAGCTGCAATTAAAAACCTTGACTCAAATGTCATATACTGGGATGCAATTCTGTTATGTGTTCTTTCCCGTAAATTAGATGGAATTACTGCACGAGCTTATCAACTAGACCGTGATCCTGGTTTACAAGCTAATCTCGAAGATTTCCTGCAATATATTGAGAAACGAGCTCTGGCACTGGAAAATGCCGGACAGGGTCTTCGCTTGCAGCAGCAGTCAACCAAAGTAACAGCTGTAGCTACTGCAGGAGCAACATGCATCTTCTGTAAGTTAAATGAACATAAATTATTTAAATGTAAAAAGTTTCAGCTATTGCCAGTAAATGATAGACTGATGTTTGTCAAAGAACAAAAACTTTGTGTAATTTGTTTAGGTATGCATGGTGGCAAATGTAAGTTTCACTTCCGGTGCTTAGAGTGCAAGAAGTCTCATAACACTCTACTTCACTGCAATTCAGGTGAAACCACACCAGCTGTTGCCTTATCAAATAATGTTAATAATAATGTGCTTCTACCTACAGCTAGAATCAAAGTTGTAGCAAGAGATGGCACCGAATACATTATCAAGGCGTTACTGGACAGTGGATCTCAGGTTTCTTTTATTACTGCAAAAGTTGTTCAGCTATTAGGTTTAACGCCCTTGAAAGGTAATACTTGTATTGTTGGAATCACTAATGAAAAAAGTAATGTAAAATATAGCATTCCCATTGAAATTCATTCATTAAAATCACCATTTAAGACAATGGTAACTTGTCATGTGGTAAAAGAGGTAACATGCAAATTACCTCAGAACAGATTTGATGTATCTAGTGTCATAATACCACCCAACATTATATTGGCAGATGACCAATTCAATGTGCCCAGTGAAATACATATGTTATTAGGAGCTGATGTGTTTTTCCAGACTCTGTTACCGGACAAGCAGTGCAAAAGAATCAACCTGCCATTACACAGCGGGCAGACATCAGCAACTCTGCCCCAGAATGCTGCTCAACCACTGCAGCAGCCTGGTAACGCACAACTACATATCTTTGACACATACTTCGGCCACATTGTAGGAGGAAATCTGCCACCCAAGGTATCTCAACAAACATGTAATAGAGTAGTATTAAAGTGTGAATTAAGTCTCAATGAGACACTTTCTCAGTTTTGGACGAATGAAAAGGTTCCAGAAATATTTTCTGAGCAAACATCAGAACAAGAGCTTTGTGAATGTATTTTTCAAAGTTCAGTTAAATTAAGTAATAATCAGTTTGAGGTTCCTCTACCTTTAAAATTACCCTTATCAAATGTAAACGATACTCTTGGTGAGTCATTTCATTTAGCATTAAAAAGGTTTTTAAATTTAGAAAAAAGATTGCATACTGATCCTGATTTATTCATGCAATATAAAAATTTCATTCATGAATATCTATCACTTGGTCATGGTCATTATGTTGATATAGAATTGTATGATTTAAATAAGCATGCAGTGTATTTTCTACCACATCATGCAGTTATTAATAACAATAGTAAAACCACAAAGCTTCGAACAGTCTTTGATGGTTCAATGAAAACAAACAAGAAGGTTTCTTTAAATGATTTGCTACTCAATGGGCCTGTGGTTCAAAAAGATTTATTTGATATTATTCTATTATTTCGCTTAGGTAGATATACATTTACTGCAGATATCAAGCGTATGTTCAGAAACATTAATGTAGATCCTCAGTATACTTCCCTTCAAAATATTTTGTGGAGGGATAATCCTGATGAACCAGTCAAGTGTATTAGGTTAGATACCGTTACCTATGGCCTAAAAAGTTCAAGTTATTTAGCCACTCGCTGCTTAGATGAGCTAGCAAATAGATATGAAAAATCATATCCACTAGCATCATCAATTATCAAAAATAATCTATATGTTGATGATATTATCTATAGTAATAATAATTTAGAAACTACTATTGCTGCCAGGGATCAACTTTGCGATTTGCTTAAGTTGGGTAGTTTTCAAACTCACAAATGGTCATCAAATGATGAAAATGTGTTGAACAATATACCATTAAACGAAAGACACTTTGATAGTCTAGAGTTACAAAAGGACAATTATAACATGAAAGCCTTAGGACTTCAAATAAATGTAAAGGAAGATCACTTTGTAATCTCTACTCCAGAATCATTCAATAAGAATAAGGTTACAAAAAGGAGCATACTTAGTTATATAGGTAGATTCTATGACCCAATGGGATTTGTGAGCCCAATTATAGTCAAAGCAAAGGCTATAATGCAAAAATTATGGCTACTGAACACAGGTTGGAATGACAGTCCACCTGCAAATGTTCAGCAAGAATGGTTTCAATTTACCAATAATTTAGCTGCAATGCAGCCAATCCTATTAGATAGGAACATTAGAATTTCAGAAGCAGACTCGGCAGATTTAATCGGCTTTGCAGATGCATCAAGCAAGACAGCCTACGGATGCTGTGTGTACCTGCGACTCACAAATCAATCAGGTACAACAAAACTGCATCTACTCTGTTCCAAATCGCGAATCAACCCTATCCAAAAGAAAGGCATGACCGTGCCAAGGCTTGAATTGAATGCTGCACTATTGCTATCGAAATTAATTTTGAAGACTCATAATACACTCAGGATTAAAATTAACATAAGGCATGTTTGTTTATTCAGTGACTCACAAATTGTCCTTGCATGGTTAAATTCTGAGCTTACAAATATTCAAGCTTACATATCAAACAGAGTAAGTGTAATTCGTCAAAACACAGCTGGATGTAGTTGGCATTATGTCAATACAAAAGACAACCCTGCTGATCTCATTAGCCGAGGTGTTAACCCGAACGAGCTGAGTAGCTGTGATATTTGGTGGAATGGTCCAAAGTTTCTGCAAAACAGTGAGTATGTCTTTCCTGCTTACAGCTCTGCCACTGACTCTCTCTCAATGGAACCCTGCTCAGACCCTTCCAGTTACTTGGTATGCCAAAGTCCAAATCCACTTGATTATGTGTTCAAATGCTTGTATAATTACTCCAATTTAAGTAAAATAGTAAGGCTATTAGCATACATATTGCGATTTTTAAACAATATCAATAAAAATAAAACGAAAATAAACACAAACTTTTTGCAAAGTTCTGAGTTAGATCATGCATTAATGTCAATAATTAAACATGAACAAAATATATATTTTAAATCTGAAATCAAAGCTATAAGCAATAATAACAAATTGAAAGGAAATCTATCAGGCTTGCATCCCTTTCTCGACAACCAAGGTCTATTACGCGTTGGGGGTAGACTACATCATGCAAATATTGCTTATTCACAAAGGCATCCTGTCATACTGCCCAAAGGCTCTTTAATTACTAGCTTGCTTATAAGGCGCGAACACGAAAGGCTGCTGCATGCAGGGCCTAAGCTTTTATTATCGCATCTAAACCAAAGGTTTTGGATTGTTCATGGATTATTAGAAGTTAAGAAAATAACTCACAAATGTATTGTGTGTTTTAGACAAAAGGCCTCAGCGGCCAAGCAGCTCATGGGCTCCTTGCCGGCTGCACGTGTAACGGCTACCAGCCGTCCATTTGAGAAGGTCGGAGTGGATTTTGCTGGGCCAATTGATGTAAAACTATCCCGCGTAAGACGATCATTAAAAGGTAAAGGATATATCTGTGTATTCGTATGTTTCACTACAAAAGCCGTTCATTTAGAACTTGCATCAGACTTGACCACGGAAACTTTTCTTGCGTGCTTGAGGAGATTTATCTCTAGACGAGGTTTGCCCACCGAAATTCACTGCGACAATGCAAGCACATTTAAATGTGCTAGGAGTCAATTAGTTGAGCTCTACAAACTGCAAACTTCTCAGAATCATCAAATGCAAGTTCAAAGATTTACCGCCGAGCGTGGGATAAAATTTCACTTTATACCATGTTACTCGCCTACATTTGGGGGTCTCTGGGAAGCAGCAGTAAAGAGCACAAAGTTTCACTTAAAAAGAATATTGCAAAAAACTGTTTTAACCTATGAACAACTTAACACAGTATTAATTGAAATTGAGGCAGTGCTTAATTCTCGACCACTCATACCTTTATCTTCTAACACTGATGATTATTGTTATCTAACACCTGGTCACTTTATTATAGGAAGTGCAATGTCAATGTATCCTGAAAGTAATGTCTGTAACATTCCACAAAATAGGCTTAAGTTTTGGCAACTGTGTAATTCTCTAAAACAGTCCTTTTGGAAAGTGTGGTATCAATATTATTTAAATTTGTTACAAAATAGACCTAAGTGGCGTGATAATGTATGTAATGTTAAAATAGGCGACTTAGTCATTTTAAAAGAGGATAACACACCTCCAATGTACTGGCCCATGGCACGAATTGTAAAATTGTTTCCGGGACAAGATGGCCAAGTTAGGGCAGTGGAGGTTACCACCCCAAACGGAAAAACGCATTCCCGGGCAATCAATAAAATCTGTCTATTACCCATAGAATACGATGATAGTTCTTAGATATTTTTCTAATTGTTAAATTATAAGTCATAATTATGTTTATAAAACCATTGAATCTAGTTTTTATACAGTATAAAAAGGCAAATGTAAACTTGTAAGTTTATAGAATCGTCTAATTGAAATAATTGTATGTAACTTGTCATAATTAAGTTCATTGCTATTTCTGTGAGGCCGCAGCATGTTGGATATTTTAATTCATAACATTGCAACACCAACATTAAAATGTAAAACTGTGGCAACACTCCTTTCCCCTTGCATCTGCGACACTGGTCCAATACAGACGTGAAGAATAACTTATCCGACGTTTTATTTTCCACCTTCATCGGCACCAACGTACCAGCACCTCATCAGCACCCACCACCTAAACTAGAACGCTACACAGTAGATATCCCTTATTGTTAATAAAATATTTATAAACTTACATGCTTACTGAACTCTGTTTTTCTATAGTGCCAATCAACAATATATCCATATTCCATGTCACAATCCCTTTGAAATTTCCCTGTACACGAGTTGGAAAACACGACTACACTTAACTCAAGTATAATTTAAACTATTCCAATATATACTAACTTAGTTCTAACAGTTCTAAGAGAATAGGAATATTTTCCATACGGATGTACTGAACGCAATACGGTTATCTGGGCGTTTCCACATGAGCGCCTTGGCCGGGCCAAAGGGCGCAATGGAACTAGGCAAAGAGCTAGCAACTTCAAGTATGTAGGTATATTTTGCGTTTTCTGAGCCCTGTTTGAAAGGAGTTTTGGATTGTTTGTAAGTTGTTTGGTTTGTTAATGTTGAGGTTTTCATTTGTTTAATTACAACGTTATGGGTTAAACTAAAGACAAAGAAGACATTCGATTACAAGCCCGCTGTTTCAGAATGGCTATTCAACAAGTCTTGCCCAAAAAAGTATATAGAGATATTTTGCGGGCGTAGTTGCTATTCCTGAATATGAATTAATGTTACTATGGGGCCAACTGTAAATTATGAAAAAATAGCACTCAAGTCTCTTTTAAACATTGGTATATATTGACGCGTTGTCACCCTCGTGGAAAATGAATTCAATTAGTTAACTGTATTAATAATATGTACAGTCATGCGTATATGTTATGTCCCGAAACCCGGAACAAATATTACGAAAAACATTTTTGCTCGTAAGGAAATATCCACTTTTTCCTACACTTGACAACGGTAGTAAAATCACACAAAGAAGGTGGGAAATACTAAACAGGAAGTTAACAGAATAAATTCTTATAATAATAACTCAGGTTTTTCAGGTCATTTGACTGTTTATCTTGGTAGATAAAGAGTCAAAATGACCCATAAACAGTTAAAATAAACAAGTAGAAAGGAAGTTGTCGTCTTGTTTATCTCTACTAATATTATAAAGAGGTAGAGGAGCTCGTGGCTAAATTATAACAGCCGCACGGGTCGATCTTCGAGGTTAAGCAACGCTTGCCGAGGTTGGTCTGTGGATGGGTGACCATCTTAACATAACGAGACTTCTCCGTGCCTCGGAAAGCACGTTAAGCCGTTGGTCCCGGCTGTCATTTGGAGATCATTGGCAGTCGTTACGGATTGTCAGAAGCCAGAAAATCTGACACCAGTCTTGCCAAGAAGTACCGTGTTCCCCAGTTAATGGGTTGTGGAGGTCTGGTAGGCAGCCGCTTCACGTAAAATACTGGTATTCAGCTGAATCCGGCATGACTGGGAGCCGACCCCAATATAGTTTGTAAAAGGCTAGTCAGATGATGATGATTATAAAGAGGTAAAGTTTGTGAATTTGTGACGTTGTAAGGGGTAATCTCTGGGTCTACTGAACTGATTTTCAAAATTATTTCACCAATAGAAAGCTACGTTATTGTAGAGTGGCATAGGCTATATTTTATCCCCGTAATGCCACGGGAACGGGAACAACGCGTTTGAAACTGCGGGGCGCTGCTAGTAGTAATACAAAGAAGCTTTCAAAGGAGACTGAAACGATTACATACAATCTTGGGCCTAAATGTAAAGAGATGAAAATGGTGTGAATTAATAGATATAGACTTGTCAGTCCCTCTCTGAAAATTCTGTAAGTTTTGACAATCTGAGAGCCGAGCTAACAGAGGTTTAGTAAAAGTAAGGTTATCTTACAATCTTTATCTAACACATGATTGAGAATCCCACAGTACAAACAGAGATCCATATTTTCAACAATATCCAATCCACAAGCCGGCAGCAAATCTGAAATAACAATTCCAAGTCAAACGTGTGAGCGATCTTCGGTGTCCAGAGTGAAAGCATGGGTCGTGGTACAAGGTAGGCAGGGTCAGAATCCATAAAAAAAACTAAGTAGTGGTCGCTGAAAATGAATAATAATCGAGAAAGCACTCAAAACGCATCGGAAAATACGAGTGTGCAGCCGGCAATTCACGGCAATTATTGTCTAGTGTCAATGTCCGTCAGCTGTCATGCCAGTGACATAGACTAAAAATGTGAGATTAATTTTAATCGATATAAAATCAATAATCATTTTATCGGTTTATAAGTCATTAATTGATATTTCATTGTTTAATATGACTGTAATAAAATGTACTGTATTGCATTTAATTGTTTTGAGTTTTTTTTTTTTTTTGTAATTGTGTAATCGATTGGTCAATCGAAAATCTCACGAAACCTATCTTTTTCTTATTTCTCCGGTTCCAGATTCAGAATTGAGCTGATTTTTCACATAGTTAGATAAAAAATATGACATTTTTTTAGATCATATCTCAGCTCATTACATTTGGGCCCACCATTTTCCATCTCCTTTAATCAAACAGGAAGTTACAATTTTTGTTTTAAAGAATTAGTGAGGAAATTGCCAATTTGAATGTATACAATTTCAACATTAAGTTAAACATTAATAAAATTGAAGTGATCAAAATCTAGTAGTATTATTGAAATACGCAGCTTTATCAAGCCTACAATTGACTGGTTATTGAATCAACGTTTTCCAAGTGGCAATTTTCCATCGTTAATGGGTAGCAGTTCTGGCGACAGATTGGTGCAATGGTGTCATAGAGCACCTGGTTTTGTACCCTTGTGTACCCTTCAACGGCCAAGTCACACAACATTAACTATAATAATAAGGAAATCGCAGTAAGGAACTTTAGACTTGGCACGACTTTGTCTAGAGTTCATTACTTTTTAGAGATAAACAAGCAGCTCCATCGAGACTTGGCTAGTTTTTTACAGAATGTTTTTGGTGGGATATGTATTTATAGGAACAAAATAACATTATGAAAAAGTATTAAACTCTATTTCTTTGCTTTATTGGTTACCTATAACGATTGTTATTTAAAAATGTGAGATCTTAAAGTAGGTTAGATTTGACTTGGCCAGTTTTTGTCAGAATTAAAAAAAATGTTGAATAACTTTATAAAATTACTGATGTAATGAAAACTGGCCGAGTCAAATCTAAACTTTAAGATCTCACATTTTTAAATAACACCAATATAATTGATTCTATTATATTTATTGATTCTATTTGCTGTTTTCTTTTTCCATTTTCCATACCTACTCAAGTTAATAAATATATGATTAAATCTTGAAAATAAACTATTACGTTGCAAATTTTAATGTCAAAAATTTATATGTTCATGTTTTTTAGCCTCAAACGTGGTGTTCGAGGCTAAAAACGTGAAAATATAAATTTAATATTAGACGCATTTTAAAATTGTCTGACATGATTTGAGCAATATTAACTTGTAATTTAACATATTATTCATACACTTATCATATAAAATAGATGCAGAAAATTTTATCATAATTAATTGAAATGCTGAAAGTTGAGATAATCTGAATTTAATGATGATGTGTGACGAGTGATGCAATATTCCGTCGACTCAGCTATTGTGACGTTGCAAAACAAGAAATGGAACTCGCAGCGACATCTTTAGCGGACAAATGGAATCACATTTGACAGAGCCCATGGTTTAAACAACAGATGGCGCTAGAGATCGATCGTCTTTTTAAAACTTAATAAATATTTTAAATATTATCAAATAAGTAGATGAAAATTAATTAAAACACACAAAAATTGCATAAAAGCATAAAGTTTAATAAATTTAAATAATTAGGAACATGTCGGAATCGAGAGTATTTAGTCTGTGGCATGGAAGCTTCTCGCAAAGGACTTTATGACAGGTGGAGAATTGTGGCGTCCTTTTGCACCGCAGAGGTCACAGAGAGACGAACAAATGATATTATAAAAGCACTTGTTTTTATAACGATGACCCGAAACCCGAGGGGTTTTCAAGTGCATTAAAAGGCTGAACCCTGTGAGTATTTCGTCCTCCATTTGTTTCCCATCCTGAAAGTCCAAAGGCACGTGTATTTGACTACGGAG
The DNA here is from genome assembly GCA_905332915.2 of Hecatera dysodea. Classification (NCBI taxonomy): domain Eukaryota; kingdom Metazoa; phylum Arthropoda; class Insecta; order Lepidoptera; family Noctuidae; genus Hecatera; species Hecatera dysodea. The sequence continues at coordinate 16,007,615 of HG995294.1, forward strand.
ATTTTGTTCCAGGTCTGGCTGTTTTACTAGCCTGGATATTTGAGGTCCGGGATTGATGAATGCCTGAAGCCATCCGGAGAACGTGCATCGTTCAGGTTTGGCTCGACGAGATTTGAGACAGTGTGGCCGTCCATGGTACAGGAAGGCCTTACCAATCCGAAGCCTCGTGGAGGAAACATCGCCGTTCCAGGTAACAGCAATCCTGCTGGACTTCTCCCGTAGGCCGCGTCTGTTCGTGGGTACCAAGGTTTTTAACCTTGGTGCCATGCCGAGGGATTCTGTTCCACTAATTGTTTGATGAGAGAATTGAGCAATTGAGTAGTCTAATTGAGCTGCTATTAATTATTATGAGGGAGATGCATTAGACCTGTATACTGGGTTTATTTTCATACAAAGAGTTAGGCCTTTTGTTAATGTGTTAAGTAACAAGACCAGTAATAACTTCCTTTTGTATTAAGTTGTGTCACGGGTATACTGTACCATAGTGAGTAGGTTTCTTAACGTGCACAGCCCTGGTTGGTCAATACCTTGCGATTGAGCTAGTGGTGTTTATGCGTTCACCTCGCGAATCCTTACAAGCGACCTGAGACGTTGTTTTGTAATATCTCATGTGGTGTACCTCTGTTATACCTTGGTACGGAGACAGGGTCTAACAGGGTTACACATATTAGTGTGTAAGTCTGGGAGGTATTATTTACGATTAGCTGCCTCATTCACTGTATTTCTATGCAAGGTAATACTTCTTTTTATAGTGAATAAACATTGTATGTGTATTGAGGTATGTCTTTAATTTCAGTCTTTCCAGATATTTATGTATATATACCTTTATAAATTTACTTTCACACGGTTGGAAACTTTAGGTTTCATCTACAATCTATAACCCCTATAGTGGGGAACTGTGACGGGAGGCCGGGTGTGACAGTTGGCGCCCAACGGTATATAATTATTTTATTATATAAGGTGAACAATTAATACCAACATCTCTCTCTCTCTCTCTCTCAGAACGCTCAATTAGTGGAACACCATATTAGGTTAAGGCTAGTTTTTAAGATTTAATTTAAAGTGGTGCATTAACCACAGTCGGAACGCTTTTTCCATAATTTGGATTGGTACGCTACAGTGTGTAAGTCACTGACCTATTTCTTTATTTGCCTAGCACACAGCCAGGTCAAGTTGTGTATTGAGTATTAATTTGAAAACCTAAGTTCTTAAGGTTACTGTAAAGGTCAGACACTAAAAATTTCATTTGATAACTTTTTTTCTCAAGTTTACCTACATTTATATAAATTGATGAACATAGTGAAAGATTCATTGTAAAGTTATTATATTACAACACACTTACAGGAGAAAATTCAAAATAAGGTGCAACAGAACATTTGTAAAGGAATGCTAAAATATTAAGATTGTGAACTTGTTTACAAGACATTAATTAGTCATGAACACTTCTGAATAGTTTTGATTACAACTATGTGTAATTTTGCACCTAGGAAAACTCAATAACAAACTACTTTGTCTTTGTTAAAATCAATATTGGTTGGAAATGGAAAATTTTGTAAAGTGAACAACGGAACACATTCCACAACTGTATTACAGACTCATATTCGTTTGTGAGGTGCTTCGAGGTGACACAATAACTAAATTAGTAACTTGCATTGTTATTCATGGTTGTGACGTACAGGAGACTGTGACTTGGGTGGATTTTAGTACAATAAACAGTAACTTTCACATTGAAAGAAAACAAACAGTTACTTTAAAAAACCTTGTCAGTTACTTAGTCATTAACGCTTCAACACATATATATGCAGTTCCTTATTGGGTATTAACATTGAATTACGGTCATATCATACGAGCAGCCAACATTAATCATTGTTTTTCACACATTGAAACTTAACCTAAAAATCATAGTGAACTTGACATTTGACGTTTGAGTTCATAGACTCGGTGCGTTCGGAAACGTGATTCGTAAATTATTGTCAAGTAATATAAAGTTAATACTATTTCATTAAAAAATTAAAAATGGAAATCATGGTTAGAATGTGTTCCCAAATATGACAAAAATAACAGATCAGTGACAGCACTGTATAAGCCAGACAGGGATAAAGATATTCGGCCTTATTTAAGTGTAAATTTATATGATGTAGTATTATACGGTTTGTTAGATTCAGGGGCAGCAATTTCTAAAATAGGTAATGGAGCCCATGAACAATTTTTAATAGTTTAGGTTATACGTTAGCCACCACGCTCGGGTTTCGTTCATTTGCTTGTGGTTACCTGCTGTTTTTCAAAATACACGTTATTGTTTCCATTACGCCGCGCAAATAGTGCATTGGTAGCAAAAAACTTTGAGAATTATGTTCTTCTCGCTCATGGTATTCCAGAAACCGTAATTACCGATAATGGGGTTCAATTCACGGGATCTGAATTTCGTAGCGTATTAAAGAGATACAACATACCTCGAGTGCATTATGGCCCAAGGTACGCTCCACAAGTTAATATGGTGGAAAGATACAATAAAACGGTAATGACGGCAGTTTCGTCTTATGTAAAAGAAGATCATAGGACATGGGATCAAAATTTAACGAAAATCCAATTAGCAATAAACAGCGCAGTGAATGAAACAACAGGATTTTCTCCATTTTTCTTAGTACACGGCCGTGAACCTATTATTAACGGCACTTTTTATAAGTATGCAGACGACTGTGATTATGAAGTTACTATGCCTCGTGAAGAGTACGCGGGTGAATTAGGAGCCCTTAGGGATATTTTCGAGAAGGTGCGAACTAATATAGTTAAGGCTCATGCCACAAACGCGAAACATTATAACTTGCGTAGGCAACACGTCACTTTACGCGAAGGTCAACTGGTTTGGCGAAAGACTTACATTCAAAGTGACGCGGAGAAGTATAAGGCATCTAAGTTGGCACCTAAATATGAGCAGTGCATAGTGGGGAAAGTGCTTTCACCATTAGTATATGAACTAGTAGGGTTGAATGGAAAACCATTAGGCACTTGGCACATAAAGGATATAAAAATCTATAAAAACTAATCTATGGTAGCCAATATTAAATTACCAGTCGTTGAAGCCGGGGGGATCGTTAGCCGTAGTCCGTGTATTCACGTGTTGTTTGGAGTTCACTCCAACAACGACGACAAGGCATGTGTAAGCGATACACATGCTTATTAAACATTTAATGAACGTGAGTTTACCATTCCGTTCATATTTTTATACGGCAATGATACCGTTATGTTGCATGTTTTTTTTTTTTATCCCTAAAATTCAGTATTTTATTACAAATACGGCTTTGTCCATATTTACATATGAAGCGGATAGTGACTTCTAAAATAAGCCTTCACATTTGTATGGTTTTGTCCATATTTTGTTATGAAGCGGATAGTGACTTCTAAAATAAGCCATCACGTTTGTATGGTTTTGTCCATATTTTGTTATGAAGCGGATAGTGACTTCTAAAATAAGCCTTCACGTATATATGGTTTTGTCCATATTTCGTTATGGAGCGGATAGTAACTCCTAAAATAAGCCGTGACTATTATATTATTTTGCCGGGATAGCATTGTTGCTTCGGTGAAATATTTGTGGTGGCACGTTGTTGCTTAACAGTTGCGAAGCTTGCTTCAGTTTAGCAGCACTATAGTTGCTTATCCAGTTTAGAGCGGCCGGTGACTCTTTAAATAAGCCTTTCGCCAATTTGTTTTTCCAGGAGTTTAACTACTGGGAAAGTTGAATACGTCCTGCCTGGTGAGTGGAATGGACAATTATTGTTTCAAATTATTATGTTTCAGCTCGCTGAACATATTTTTACCAGGCGGATCGTTTAATTTATGAAAACAATGCAGAGTTCCACTGGTATACAGACGGAATTCGGGGGAACTGAAAGAGGTGGCCTCCTGCGATATGGATGCAGGTTGCTACAAGATGGATGAGAGGAATGATTGGGAATGTATGTTTAAGACGTATGAAAGATTGGGGGGATGCCCGGATTGCAGGAAGTATTGCAGGCAGAACAGGTTTCCTGGCAGTATGGTTTTATTTGGGAAAGATTTTTGCTACTGGTAGAGCATATTAATAAGTAAAATTATTTTTTTTAATTTTTAAACAACACTACCATCTAAACCTTCAGTTTAGAAGTACGATGATACTCTTCCGCTAAAGAATATTGGAGAATAGGTTCTCTACGTTAAATATTATAACACCGAGGGCGGTGTGCGGTTTTTTTGAATACGCAAAAACCTTTTTTGCGGGAAGAGGGGCATTGTGACGTTGCAAAACAAGAAATGGAACTCGCAGCGACATCTTTAGCGGACAAATGGAATCACATTTGACAGAGCCCATGGTTTAAACAACAGATGGCGCTAGAGATCGATCGTCTTTTTAAAACTTAATAAATATTTTAAATATTATCAAATAAGTAGATGAAAATTAATTAAAACACACAAAAATTGCATAAAAGCATAAAGTTTAATAAATTTAAATAATTAGGAACATGTCGGAATCGAGAGTATTTAGTCTGTGGCATGGAAGCTTCTCGCAAAGGACTTTATGACAGGTGGAGAATTGTGGCGTCCTTTTGCACCGCAGAGGTCACAGAGAGACGAACAAATGATATTATAAAAGCACTTGTTTTTATAACGATGACCCGAAACCCGAGGGGTTTTCAAGTGCATTAAAAGGCTGAACCCTGTGAGTATTTCGTCCTCCATTTGTTTCCCATCCTGAAAGTCCAAAGGCACGTGTATTTGACTACGGAGATTTTGTTCCAGGTCTGGCTGTTTTACTAGCCTGGATATTTGAGGTCCGGGATTGATGAATGCCTGAAGCCATCCGGAGAACGTGCATCGTTCAGGTTTGGCTCGACGAGATTTGAGACAGTGTGGCCGTCCATGGTACAGGAAGGCCTTACCAATCCGAAGCCTCGTGGAGGAAACATCGCCGTTCCAGGTAACAGCAATCCTGCTGGACTTCTCCCGTAGGCCGCGTCTGTTCGTGGGTACCAAGGTTTTTAACCTTGGTGCCATGCCGAGGGATTCTGTTCCACTAATTGTTTGATGAGAGAATTGAGCAATTGAGTAGTCTAATTGAGCTGCTATTAATTATTATGAGGGAGATGCATTAGACCTGTATACTGGGTTTATTTTCATACAAAGAGTTAGGCCTTTTGTTAATGTGTTAAGTAACAAGACCAGTAATAACTTCCTTTTGTATTAAGTTGTGTCACGGGTATACTGTACCATAGTGAGTAGGTTTCTTAACGTGCACAGCCCTGGTTGGTCAATACCTTGCGATTGAGCTAGTGGTGTTTATGCGTTCACCTCGCGAATCCTTACAAGCGACCTGAGACGTTGTTTTGTAATATCTCATGTGGTGTACCTCTGTTATACCTTGGTACGGAGACAGGGTCTAACAGGGTTACACATATTAGTGTGTAAGTCTGGGAGGTATTATTTACGATTAGCTGCCTCATTCACTGTATTTCTATGCAAGGTAATACTTCTTTTTATAGTGAATAAACATTGTATGTGTATTGAGGTATGTCTTTAATTTCAGTCTTTCCAGATATTTATGTATATATACCTTTATAAATTTACTTTCACACGGTTGGAAACTTTAGGTTTCATCTACAATCTATAACCCCTATAGTGGGGAACTGTGACGGGAGGCCGGGTGTGACACTATTGTATCAAATGTCAAAATATTTTCGGGGAAAGTGGTTAAGTTAAAAAAATTATTGTATAGCTACATCATGTTAAAAAAGAAAGAACTGCGAGAAAATATGGCATTGTACTATTTTTGCCATGCCTGCTTTGCGGTTTCGTGGTTTCATTTGAAAACTCGCGAGACCACAGATTTGCGCGGTTAGACGCCGCAGAAGTTTGTGGGAGATGATCGCATGTAGTAAGGTTTTAAATAGAAAATGTATGAAGCCTCATGTGATTTACGCTCGTAAAGCTTTAAATGAATTCGTGAATTTTATAGTTTTAGGGTTCACGTTGTAAAATAAATGTGTAAATTGTAAATGGGCTCGAAATCAAATTCCATAGGGGGGTAGTACAGAACCTTGTACTGTGCGTGGTCCGAAATGAATTTAGCTTTTTTTATGTTCTGGGTGGCGATCGCGTACTGGGAGCCGTAACGTGGCGCGGCCTCCCACAGGATGAACCAGTGGCGATGATCTCGTGATCGCGGGAATCGCTGCAACACGCGAAGGTCGATGTGGTCACGCTTCGAGACCTATTTATAACAGTGACAGTCTTCCCACTGATGATGATATGGAGCTTATAAAATGAGTGGGTTCGAGCGAAACTGTGAGTGAGAGCGACAGTTATGGATTAAACAAACAACCTCTGTGGGGTAACTATTTTGCACAGAGATTGCTTGCCCACGAATATAAATGGTGCAGAGAATTGGATCCTAAAACCAATAAAACCGCTTTTATAACAATCAATAGAAACAGTTAAAAAAGACGATCAAACCCGGAAATAAAGTCGTATGCCATAAAAATAGAGGTATTTATTGTTCTAGGCAAGTATAAAATGGCGATTCCTGATTCGATTAAAGTCTTCCTAATCAATTTCGTACACTAGATATCAAAGCGGAAAGTATATTAGGTATAGTACGAGTATGTGCGTAAACATTGGTGCACTCTCTTTTTCTAAGCTCTCGTAGTCTGATGGGACGGTATCAGACACAACCGGAGAGGGATCAGGCGTAGGCATAACGTGCTTTCCAAGACACGAGGGTCTCGCACCGCAGACTTCGAAACTATGAACTGGTACTGAGAAATTCTCAGAGGAGTCTAACGAAATAGAAACCTATAATATAGCAACTGTGGCGGTTGGCATTCAAATGTTGTAGATGAGATCCTTAGCAAAAATAGTGCTCATATTGTGAGTACACTGATATGGTGTTCGTGTAGAAGTGATCCTACGTTTCAACCGTATTCTAAATGTTTGCAATCTCGCTTACAAATTCAAGTGTAGTTGACGCGCTGGGAGTTCGTATTTTTTGCTAGCCCATAACTTTCCCATTGCTGAGCGAATACCTTTTCCCTTTCCATCGTTCTATCCTAAACTTTCAAGGACCAAACTTTATATAAGAAGACAAGCTCATCCTAGCTCTGTCCAAATTTCAGTTCTTTTTAAGAGCAGGTTGTGAAGAAAGTCCAAGTCCGTATAAGCTGGCTTCTTATTCCAGTATGATTTTGTATCACGCTTGCCCAGTTCAAGGTTAAGTTTTTGAAGGTCAAATTGACCAAAATTATATTTTTCAATAAAACTCAAAGAGTTTTGATATAATTTTATTATTTGAACGAAAATTTAATTTTCGTTCTTATTATTTATTACGTAAGCCCCTTTAGATTGATCACGGATGTTGAGGCTTTCTCCAAAATAACAAGGATCATGTTAACAAAGAGCTCATACTACGTGGGTGTTAATTTATTGAGTCGCTGTCTAACTAAGCATTATATAATCCACCCTCAAGCATTATACTCTTGCTAATGTCGTAAGTATAATGAACACAAATATTGTTATCATTTATTAAGTTATTTTTTAATGATCTTACAATCTTCTTCAGTCAGTATCTTTGGTATATAGCCAACGTGACACCACGTTTTATAAAATTTGAACGACGGATAATGTCCGTAAAACCATATTTTTGTTTTTTCTTTTTATTATAAAAATAATAAAAAGAAAAAGCAAAAATATGGTATGAAAACACGTTGTTGCGTCTTTTCAATTCATGTATCTTTAAGAGTTAAAGGCATATCTTCAGAAATCTTAAACCTGAATAAATGATTGTTACACTTGAAACATGTAATCCACATATACATTATATGTATATAAAAGCGAAATACGACTCACTGATTAATCATGAACTTTCAGAACCTATAACACCTACAAGCTTAATATTTGGCATGTAGGTTCATTGTAGGGTGTAGACATCCGCTAAGAATGGATTTAACGAAACTTCACCCCTAAGGGGGTAAAACGTGGAAATTGTTTGTTCTAAATCAGCGCAGACGAAGCCGCGGACGAAGTGCTAGTTTACCTATTTAAAAAAAGAGGCACAATTATAATAAAATACCTTACTTTTTTAAATTTAAAATCACAGCAACCTCGATTGGGGAAGAGAGGGTCAGAAATCAGATTCAATTTTGATGTATACCCTGCAATTTCGTAAGAAATACCCAGATCCAGTTTATACAGTTCGCCGAGGCTAGCTTTCAATTACAGTGATCGGAGAGTCGCTATTTGTCAAGCGTTTCAATCAAGTGCCTAGATAGGTCACAATAATTTAACATTCAGTCCTTGTGCCAATCAGTTATGCTACCTGCGCTAAATGAAGCCTTGATTTGTGCTAGAATATCATTTTGTGGAACAGTCATGAACTAATTGCTAATTGACTACTGATACAACCATAGTCACTGATTATATGGTAATAAAGAACTTCCCGCCATTTCTGATAAATGAGACTGCGCAAACAAACTTCATCAAAAGTAGTATTCAGGCTTTTCCGCAACTTGCTAATCCTGTTCCATGTACAGTCGAAAAAAAAAATAAGTATACAGGGAACTTGAAACCATGTACCCAGCTGTTATTTAATAAATGTTGTGCTTGTCCAGTTGTCCATTTTTCATCAAATTGATTCCGTTCTTCTAAACGTGTGTCGAGACGTACCATCTCGACACACGTTTAGAAGAACGGAATCAATTTGTTTGTAGAGTTTCGTGATTTACGATGCTAACGGTTTCATATCCTGTGAAACTCCGTTTAGTGCCACATGACAACATGAGTTATCTATCCGTGTTGAATTTCATTGGTACGTCTAAAATAATCAAATAGAGCGGCCAAATTGTTATTTTGAGGATCAGGGGTAATCTATGAAAGCACTGATCCAATTAAAAAAAAATACATCACCAGTGATCGGAATAGGTAGTAGAGCTGATATACCTTTTTTTTTCTTTTCTGGATGGGAAATCATCAAACGACTTCTCTCACTCTGTGCGGAGCGGAAGGGAGTGTCAGACTCTTACTGACTAAAACCCACCGGTGGTCCTTCTAGTGCCTTTTGCGTTCCATGCTGCGGTGACTCTTTTGAAGAAATTCCGTAACGAGCTAATATACCTAAAGTTCAAAGAACAGAGATAAAATCTCTTTCTTAAGACATTTTTTTTTTTGGAATTTGTATTCTGTTTTTCGGGACATCACTTAAGTACTTTCAATATTAATGTTATTATTACAGTCAACTAATTGAATTCATTTTCCTTTTTAACCGAATTCAAAAACAAGTAGAACATTCCCAAATTTCATGTTTGCGTTTTACAGAATAGCCAAAACTTGTTGTCTCTTTCTATCTTTTGTTTGTCTCTAGTAACCGGTGTTTCGCATTGTAAGTGTAGTTACATCGTTCAAATGAAGTATGGAAATTACTTTTTATTTTTAAAACGCAAGTAAAGCTGGTTTCTATATTCATATGTCAGAGTGCAGAAAAGTACTTGCTTTTACCTGAACAGCGAACTATTTTACCGACGGTACTCCAATCATTGATTACAGGGAGAAGAAACTTACCCAGCTGTGAAATGGCCGGTTCTTTGTTTTGCTTCAGTGTATCCGCAACTTTAATAGTGTAGCTACGAGCAAACTGTAGTCATAATGGCAACTCGGACGCTGGTTTCAAACTTTTTGGGGGAACTGAAGTGTGATAGGTCTTAGGAAATGTTTCAATTGCCTGTGAATCAAACTTTCATCTTTCACGTAAGTCCCTGTTGTTAATTAGATAGAAATCTTGAGCTCTTGTTGAGTTTTCCACAGGTTTAAGTAAGAAATTAATGCGGTGCGGTGGTATTTAAACTTTCATTTAACGTTTTCAAAGGCTCTATTTTTGGTAGTACCTACTAACTTTTTGTTGAGAACACGAAGAACGTTGTCTTTGGATACTGGTTTATATAATTCTTGGTATTATGGAATACTAGGTTCTACCAATGGCTTCGCCCACGTGAATGTCGGAAATTATCCCGAGGGAACATACTCCCGAGTTAAAAAATGACTAACGTGCTATTTTCGAATATGATCTATCTCTGTGTCAAAAATCCAGATCCGTTCAGCTGTTCTGGCGTGATTGGGTAACAAACATCCACGCATTTATAAGGTTGTAATAGTAAGATTGGCTTTTTTCCGTGGCTTCATTCCCGCGGCCTGACCCACAGGAACATTTTTTTTTTGGGATAAAACGGAGCCTTGACACTCAAAAAGCTGTATATTTTTTGTTGGTCAATTTTCATAATCGGAGTTACTGATAGAAGTTTCCTCCTACAAACAATTTTGTCTCTTGATGATGTATTATGTAGTTTTGACTACGTCTCTTTATGCCATACTAGCTGACGAACGCGGCTGCGCCCGAGTGAGTGTCGAAAATGATCCCAAAGTATCATACTCCCGGAAAAAAGTATTCCATGTGTTATTCCAGAGTATAATTTAATACTGTGCCCATCAAGATCCATTAAGCCGTTCTAACTTGATTGATTAATTATTAACAAACATCCAAGCTTTCGCTTTTATAATCTAGTATGGACTAGTGTGGATGTATTACCTATAAAGCGTGTGTCGCAACATGGTGGTAATAGCCCATCACTGAGCCTTAAATAATCACAAAAGTCAAACACCCGGTTACCACTACATAAATACTTACGCCACAAAGTTAAATGTTGAGGCAACACTAAGTACATTTATCTCTTATGCACCAAAGAGCTCGTTAAGCCGTCCATCCGAAGCTAAGACACAGTTGATCGATTGCGAGCCAGTGGCCCCAAAAAGAGCAATCCGGTATTTAAGTCCGTAAAACTGAGTATAACCCTGTCTTGCCAAAATTGTTGGACAAAAAACTGGCTGGCGAGCGGCCAAGTCTGCAGAGTGGAAAAACTTTTAGTGTTCATATTAACATCATTATAGCAATTACTGTTCCTCTTTAACGCGTTTTAAAAATGTTTGGAACTTTGAATAATGGTATAGAGCTTCTGTTAACTAATGGTCCCTGTGTACATTCTTGTTATTAATGAAGTTGTAAGACGTGAGTTAAACATTATTTAAAGTCTAAATAGAAGAGAGCGTCTTCTTACCGTCTCTGTTCTTATACAAATTTGTTTCGGTTTAAATTGTAGGGGAATCAGAGCCCATCTGCCATTTTTTATTTCCGCCATAAAAAATCTTTTAATTCAGTGAATTGCGCTATCATGGCGACGTATTTAAACCTGAACAACAATTTTTGGCAGTTGAACTACGCTAGTCATCTACGCAGTGACCCAAAAACTTCCGAACAAATTCTAAACATTCGTCGAACTGGCTCCTTACGGTCTGTACAAAATTAACGAACACAGTACATGGATAACGACCATAACAATTTGCAATTTTAACCAACCTAGCAATCAAATTTACATTTTATAGTATTTTATAAAGTGCCAGTCATTTAAATTAATTAAAAGTCGAAAAGTAGTATAGTAGTGGCCTTGTTATTAGTACACTATTATTCCCAAAGCTCGTATTAAAGGAACCTATTTTTGGTTGTTAAGTACAATGAAGGTAATTGCCTTAATTGCTAGGCCAGCCCCCATTGTGCCGATTTCGGAGTCGAATCATGTCGAAATAAATTCACCTAATTTCTTTTTGCCTGCTTGCTATGTGGAACCTCTTTTTATTTCGGTGTAGGCTAAATGATTAAAACAGCATTATTGTTATGCTAATGGGAAAACATTTGGTGGCTACTTACTATATTTTAGTTAAAGGCATAATTATTTCGCTTAAATATGCTTCTTAGCAAAGTTACAAAAAAAAAACTTTTGAATAAATCAATAGTTTTTTTTTTAATTTCGCTGTCTTTTTTTCTAAAAACAGTATGTTTTTGCTATGTCAGGTGTACACTCAGTTGTCTTTATTAATTAATGAAAGTAATTTCTCGTGTTCACAAAACGCCGAAAAACAGAGCTTACAACATCAAGTAGACCACTAAACGTTAAAACAGCACGCACAAGACAAAAACGAACCATTCCAGTGTTAAGTTCCATTTCTCGTGTAACACTCATTTGTTGAGAGTAACTCTAATTGAAAAGCGCATTGTAATGTCAACATAGAGTCATTATTTTCTTCCATTCGTTCTGTTTGCTCGGCAGTCGGAGGTCGCAGGTCGGGGACTTCTTACATCGCATTGTCTCTGCCTTAATATGGCACGTCATGACGCCGAGCGGCATGTGGCATGATGCTTTTACGAAACCGTATATGTAAGCGAGAATATATACCAAACTAGCAGCGCCCCGCGGTTTCACCCGCGTAGTTCCCGTCCCCGTGGGAATATGGGGATAAATTAATATAAACTTACTCAGGGTGAATGTAGCTTTCTAATGGTGAAAGAAGTTTTGAAATCGGCACAGTAGTTTTTGAGTTTATTCGTTACAAACATACACACACTCAAAAACAAACATTCCTCTTTATAAAATTAGTGTAGAAGTGTAAACAAGCAAAACGCACATTTATATCTTACTACTAATATTATAAATGCGAAAGTTTGCATGCTTGGATGTTTAGCACCGAGATAGATTAAAGTCTGGAACCGCGCGTTCTTTTTGTTCCATTGGGATAGTTTAGTAGACTAGCTAATATTATCATGACAAGTGTAAGATTTCAGGTGCAAAGTTTGGTTGGTCATGTTGCCTATTGTTTTAGTTTCATAAAAATGAAGAAGGGTCTTAATTTCAAAGTTTTGACAGTATCACATGGTTTTTTTTTGGAGTTACCTATCTCGTCAACAAAAACAAGCTCCAACTTTCGACCGACCGACAATTCAAAAGAGTGCCCTTAATGGCTATTTGAAATAAATATTTATGATTTGATTTCATTTGTCATCGTGATTTCAGCCGAAAGACGTCCGTTGCTGGACAGTCGGACGGACCGGTCATGTGCGTTTCACATTCATCTGATTCTCGCAGCCTTCATCAAGTCATCGCTGCTCTTTGTGGAAAGCCTTCCATCGCTGCGTCTTCTAGTACTTGGTCATCCGTTTAGAACCTTAAGACCCCATCGACTTTGGAGTCTCATACTTGAAATAAATACATGGTTTTAATTAAGTATGTATTATGTCACTTAAATAAAGCTGGTTTTCAGAAATTATATAAGAAAATCATGATTGTAATAGTTCTACGAGCAATTATTATTGTGGGTAGATAAAAGAGGAAAAAAGTATCGCATGACCGTAATCTGTTGTGCTTTTCCTCCAAAATGGCAGATGTGTGTTTGCTTGGCTGTGAAGATATTAGATTGGACATGCGTACTCGCTTGGCAAGACACATAGTCTCTATCTGAGTCATCTTCTGTTTTGTACACCACCCTATATGTCTGTGCTTAGTGTTCGAACGCCCATATGAAAAAACTGGCCAAGTGCGAGTCAGAATTGCGTGCAAAGGGTTCAGAACGAATTTCATTTAAGTTAAATGATTTCATTTTATTTCTCATAGGTTTTTCTGTAATCTTTAGGTAAAGAATTATTGTCTGGATTCCCTCAAAATTTTAGACGTAGTAGGTAGTAAATACTGAGTCTAAAATTTTTCGATACAGCCGTTTTTCTCAGAACTGACTGGACCGATTTAGTTGAAATTTGGGGAATACTTGAACTCCCAAACACAAACGCGTAACGTAAATAAATTCATTTTAAGTATGGCTGGTGTGGGTTACTTTTGGGGGATGAACTAGAATTTAAAAAAAAAGTTTTTAGTACAGTGCCGTGTGAAATATAAAATAAAAGTGCTTTAAGGTTCTACATATAGAAATATAAATAGAAAATTGTTATTTATTGCAGCTACATCAAAGTTGTATTAAAATTCTCATACAATTTTGTCTCCATTGGCACATTAGATGAGTAATTGACTTCTGGGCATCGGGTGACGGATTCGATGTTGTGAGGGAGCAAACATTTGGTTTGGGTGTTTGAGAATGGTGAGATGTGTGTGTAAACGTAAGTTTGACACATAATGGACTTATAGAGCAAGCACCATTGCCAAAGCTAGCACAGGCTGCGGAGTGGCTGCCTACTAGACCTCCACAACCCATTAATTGGGTAACATGGTACTTCTTGGCATGACTGGAGTCAGATTTACTGGCTTCTAACAATCCGTAAGGAATACCAAAGATCGAATGAAGATGGAAATTGACATTAGTATTACTAAAAAATCTCTGGTCTAAACATTGTAGTAAACACTAATATTATAAAGTCGAAAGATTTAGTTGTTTTTTTGTTTGTTTGTATTGAATAGGCTCCGAAACTACTTGACCGATTTGAAAAATTCTTTCACTGTTGGGAAGCTATACTATCCCCGGGTGACATAGGCTATACTTTATCTCCATATTCCCTCAGGAACGGGATCTACGCGGGTGAAACCGCGAGGCGCTGCTAGTAGATTATATATACAAACAATTGGCACAGAAATGTTAACGCTTGTAGCTGTTACAAAAAAAAGAGTTTTCTTTTATAAAAACCTGGCATGTTTTGGAATTTGACTCCCCTTATCTGTTGACTATTAGTATTCAGTCTCCGTTTGCTCTGAAACTTATTTTGTGTGATTGTTTTTATAAAAACGCGAATTCAGTATGCGCCACGCATGGTGGTGGTTGAAAAATTCTGTGTGTATTGGGTAGCTGACTAACACGTAAGAGACCGTGTAATTGAAAATCTCTTAGAAAGCTCTAAGAGATTTACGTAAAACGTACCCCCTTTTAGTGATTTCATTACTCCTGATAGGTAATAGTTTATATTATTGTATGTAGTACAATTCAGGAGAGCCACGATTTCTTTTTTGAATGGAAAATTACTTACTGACTAAAACCCACCCGTGATCCTTCTTGAGCCGTTTGCGTTCCAAGGCCGCGGTGACTCTTTCGAAAAAATTCCGCAGCTAGCAGGCACTGACCCTATGGGGCCCCATCTTCTTTGCTGACGGCTCTTTGAGGTGCGCGTGGAACACTACGCGCCGTCGACTCGGGCCTGGTTGCTATCGGACGGCGAGCCACCCACAGCTCGCCATCCGCAGGCCCGCGCCTACGGTGGCCGGGAATCGCCCTGCGTTTCCCGAGCTGTCTCCATACCTGCTACTTACAAATTTTTATGAATCTTATATTAATAAACAATAACAATTGATCGTTAATTCATGTAATTTGTTTAACCTAGGCTGAGTTAGAAATCTCGCCATTTATAACATACTTTTTTAGAATGCACAATCAGTATCAAATAACAGTAGAATATTGTTTTGATTTTCAGAAAATGATGTGATGTTTTTAAAAGGAAAAGCTATGGATATATTTCGGATCGATTTAGATAAAAAATATCAAAAACTGGAAATGGATGGATACAGGAAAACATTTTATCGTTGAAACAGTTATTTTAAACTAGCAAAAACTCAAATAATATGGTTTAGGTTTTCAGTTGACATGCACAAAGTGTTGTCAGTAAAAAGTTCAATCGATATAATATGATTTTATTGGGATGACCATAGGGATGACTTTTGTATCTTTAATACTAATATTATAAATGTGAAAGTTTGGATTTTTGTATCGATGGATGTTTGTTACTCAATCACGTCAGAACGGCTGATTGGATCTAGATGAAATTTGGCATAGAGAAAGATTATAGTCAGTGGAATAGGAACACATAGGATGCTTTTTTACTTGAGTATGTTCCCTTGGGATTGTTTTCGACATTTATGCGGATGGAGCTGTGGGCGATAGCTAGTTATATTTGAGCGTGCCAAAAGCGGTCATTGCCCTTCCTTCTCTGATACATCTTCCTAGAAATGCAAGAAACCAACTATGTTTTGATTTTAATAAGCCACGCTTATTATTAAATAACAGTTATCTCTTCGGGATGGGTCAGGGATGCCCACAGAGATTTTTCAACGCCATCGGCCTTGACTTTCTCGCACTCAATTGCACTCCACGACTTTTCAATCTTTCTCGCTTCGTGTAGAGCAGTGCGTCACAAAGTTTACTTTAGACGACCACACTTTCACTTTCCTTGGGGTTCCAGATGAACTGAACTACAATGATCTGATGTTTACATTAAAAATCAGGTAGGTATGTTCTATATATGCAGGTACACATAAAACATACAGAACTGACTAAAATTATAGTCTTGATGTTTTTTTAAACTTATTGCAACCAGAATCGGAAAAAATAATTCTGGTAAAATTAGAGAGTAAATACATATAGTGTTTTATTATTTTCAGACCAAATCCGGTTTTACGTGAAAATACTAAATGTGTATGTGGAATGCATACCAGACGAAATAAAACAGACACAACTCGCCAAAATATTTATTTTCACTCTAGCTAAAACCACTCTTCAGCGGAATGTTTGTGAATACACATATAGAAATTCAATCGTGTGCGATAGAGTTTGCCTAGCCTAGAATGTGTTGAATTAAAGAAGCTAAGACTTGGTTCGCTGATGGAGATGCAGACTGAACTGTATTACTGTGCACATATGAGCTTGTTTGCATTTGACTCAATCGATAGTCGGTGCAACCCCAGCACACGCATAGCACCACAGTGCAGAATGTTTCAGTAAGGTCACTAGACGTGACATTGATCGGTTTGGTATTCTACTTCTTACTAATAATATTAGGTACTCATATAAATGTGAAAGTCTGTATGTTTAGTTGTTTATTGAGATAGTCATCGGCTGAATGGGTTTGGATGAAACTTGCACATGATGATGGACCATTATTCGGATTTCGTATTTTTTCTTTAAGGATGGATAAGTTTTATTGCGGTGGTTGTTTTCCTCGAGATTATTTCTGACTTTCACTTGGTACAGCTAGTTCAAGAGTCGAACTCAAGCTATCCATGTTACATAAATAGCCTTAAGTTGCACAATACATGTGAAAAGATTATTTGATTAATTAAGGTACGTTTACTCCTAATCCTTTACTGTGCACGCGGTTTGGTTGTGGAATTCGCTACCACCTGACATTAGGGATTGCCAAATCCTTGTAGTTTTTCGATCTTAGTTGCATATAATTATGTATTATAATTTATCCTATAATATTATTTAGTATGTATTAGTATGATAATTATGGGATGTATGTTATATTTAAACTGTATTGTATTCATTTTTCCTACTTAATACTTTTACACATGTCTACATCTTTTTGTTCTTGACTCTCCTTTCGCAGGTAGATTTCTATACAAATAAACACCATCTTTGTACCTATTTTACTTTTTCCTTCTTCTTATCTTTTTATTAAATGTGTGATCACATTGTTAAATGTATGTAAATCCTAATTACAATAAATACAGGGTGACCAAACCCGATGTTTACAATTTTTAATTTTTGTTATCTTTTTGTTGCCTGAAAATACGACACTTTTTTTTTTAATTTTCACAATATATGTTTCATCAATATTCTGCGTTTTGTGCAATACGTCAAAAATCCGACAAATCTGTTGAATTTGGAGGTCAATTCACGATTTCGATTAATTGTTGTGTATATCTATGGCCATATTCGTAGTTTTCATAGTTCTACAGATTAATTTGATGAATTCAATAAATTGAATTCTTAAAACGATAATGGTCACCTGCCACAGTAACAGCAGCCTCCACCTTGTGCGCCATGTATTTAGAGAGGAATAATGAAATTACTCTATCTAATTAGTCAAGCGAAGTGGATTAAGGGATCTTGCGTGGATCAGTAAGGGGTGCGCTTCCTTCCAAAAGGGTTTTTTTGGTAAATCTCATTTTGATCAGCAAATGGGTACTAACTAAGTAAAAATAAAAAAATACAAAAAGTTGGTCGTCGTACAGTCTGTTTTGGCAATTTCGAATTAAATTTTATTGCTGAAAAAAATACTGTCGACCTGAACTTAAAAATTATCCATAACAATTCCGCTCCTTAATTAAAATAAGAATTAAAAAAAAACTACAAAATTTAGTTTAAAATTGAAATGGGGGCCAAACAAACTTGTATTCCTATATATCAATAGGTAATTTAATTAAACCAGTTCTGACAAGTTGACAAATAACAGATCTACCTACTTGAAATCAACTTCTTTATTCCGATTCAAAAATATTAAATATTTTAATTGCTTCTTAATGAGATTTATAGCAATCAATTTCCGCTCATCTATTTATACAGTTTTTAACAAGATTTACATTTTATTAGCGCAAAATTAATTATAACTTTTACAATTAATCAACCAAATCTTCTATTTATGGCGTTGAGAGAAAATTTAATCAAAAGGTGTGTTCCGAGGATAAGCAGGATATACCAGGGGATAACGGTGTTAAGGATAAAAATATGACTTCCCTGCCCTTAATTACCTCTTATTTTTTTAACGTAAAGGTCAATATTTATGTTTTCACTTATGTTTTGTTAACGAAGTCTCTGAAGTTTATAAATGTTAATTTAATAATAAATATCACTTTTTGTTAAATCTAAGAAAATGAGGTCATGATAGATTGTGATGATTTTATTGTTATTTTATTAAATTGGAAAACGTATGCACAGCTGCGACAAGGCATGCTTACTTAATCTAATAAAATGAAGGCCAATAACAACGATTTGATGATAGTATGAATGCGGTACCCAGGGCAGAGGTGTTCGGATCTATACTGTCACATATGAACTACAAAAAAAGACTGCTGTCAAACAAAAAAGCAAAAAAAAAGTTACTGTATCTGACAGTCACCTCCTAACCTTTTTTTTACGGAGGGAAATCCTCATGGATGTCCTCCACCCGAGGGCGGGCGGAGAGGTCTGTCAGACTCTTACTGACTAAAACCACCCTGGTGTTCCATTTCTCACCTACGCCGGGGATCGCTGGAACGTATGCGACTTCCGTAATCCTCGGCTGGTGCCAGCCCGCCTCTGCGGGCCACCTCGTGTCTGCGGAGGGAGTGAGGTGTTAGACTCCCTCCACGACGTCAGAGAGAGGCGCACGGGAACACCACGCGCCGCCACCTCGGGTCCGGATGAATGGATGGGGGGCGGCAGACGTCCCCAAGTCCGCCGCCCCTGGACCCACTTAGGGGGGCCGGAAGAGTGCAGCGTACGCAATCCACCGATGCCCGGTGCGCCTGCTGCGGGCGGGGAGAGAGGTCGAGATCTCCCTTTCCCTTTCCGCAGCCTCCTTCTGCGAGGTAACTGTTTCGCAGATGGAGACCACCGCGTCCCAGGACTCCTCGCCGCCGACCATAGATTGGACTATACGGCCGGTAGTGAGAGGTCACTGCCTACCACAGAGATGAGGGCACGGCGCGGTTCCTCCCAAGTGCCACACTCTGCCAGCGTATGCCGCGCCGTGTCCTCCCGACAGTCGACGCAGTGGTGACACCGAGCGTCCGGCTCCCTGCTTATGCGACACAGGAACCTCCCGAAGCAGCCATGCCCCGAGAGGACCTATGTCGCGCGATACGACAGGGAGCCGTGTCTTCTCCCGAGCTGGCCAGATGGCCTCGACAGTGACGAGGCCGGCGGAAGGGCGTGATAGCCTGTCTCGCCATTCCACCACCAGGACCTCGCGCAGCTGCGACCGACGCAGCTTGATGTGTAGCTGCATCAGTCGCTCGCCGCGCCCCCGCGCGTCCTCACGCCACCGTTACAGTGACGCGAGGACTTTTGCCGCCTCGTAGGAGATCGTGCGATAACCCTTGATGACCCTGACGGCCATCACCCTCTGCGGCCTCCGCAGAACAGTGATGGTACTGGCCGTCAGGAGCCCCGTATAGGGCCATCGATTGCACGATCCCCAAATACAACCGCCTGCAGGCGGTGCTCGGGTCCCCCAGATTGGGAAGCAGCGTTGACAGCGCCCCAGCCGCGCCCAACAACGTGGGCGCCAGCCGCCGGAAGTGGGGGCCGAAATCCTACCGGCTGTGGAGCACCAATCCTATGTAGTTCATGGTAGACTCGACAGCGATACGGACCCCCCCCCCCCCCCGACCACGATGTTTGATCCCGGCTGCGGTGCCCGCCAGTCACCTCCTATCCTAGCCTAGCCCAGCGCGGAGGTTATTCATTAGAATTTCCTCTCGGAAGATTATTTAGATATTGTTAGAAAGTTGATCTACTTTACAGTTTGCTCTATGCGGTGTGGCGTAGATCTGTGCCAGCGACAAGATCGCGCCGCGCGACTGAGTGGCGCCAACCACCCTTCATTCATCGCGTTACCCTGCAGCGGAAACAGCGCTGTTTGGCTAAATTTATTATTGCTTTTATTTTATGGCATTGTTTGTTTCAGGTTAAATTAGATTTATATAAGCATTTTTTCAATACTGAGCCATAAGTAAAATTTTCAACCAGTATTTCTTTTCATTGAAAATAACTTATCTGTATTAATTGAATTATCGCTATCCAGTAGGTAAGATTGTGGACTAACGAGAGTCAATCAATAAAAAAATACACTAAAACAAGTCACTAATAATAAAAAATCATGCTTTGAAATATGTTGAGTTTCTATTAAAATTCATACTTCCGAGAAAAAAAAAGCAATAAAATACATTGCGTTAAAAATAAGTATGTACCAACCTCATTTCCTTATCTGATAGCTGAACATCAACTTTAGTATGCCAACACAAAGAAAAGAACAAAATAACGATGTAGCGATTATGATGCAGCGATGAAAACGCTGGCAGTCTGCCGCTGGGTTGTTTGTTCTGGCTGAATAGGTCATCGCCCCGGGACGGCCACATGGCTGTGACGAGTCGCAGGTATTCAATCGACTCGTTAGTCCCGATAACAAGTTTCGGGACAATCTCCGTCACTCTTGAGATTCCGTATACCGATAGTGTCATGGTCCACAATTATCTCTATCGGTTTCGTAGCGTAAATGAAAATGATAAAATAGTAGCGTATTTAATGATTGGCTTTTGCGTTACAGGTTGCGTGTTTGGCGTTCGTGTTATGTTTTCACTCTGATGAGTGCCTAAAACCCATCCATGTTCTTCTTAATGCCTTTGCGTGCCAGGGCCGTGACGACTTTTTCGAACAAATTCCGTAACCCTCGCGGGACCAAGAAAAGCCTTTCTTTTTGGATAGGAAATCATCAACTGACTTCTCCCGCTCTGGGCGGAGCGGAAGGGAGTGTCAGACTCTTACTGACTAAAACCCATCCTTCTTGTGCCCTTTGCGTTCCAGGGCTGCGGTGACTCTTTCGAACAAATTCCGCAACGCTAGCAGGCACTGACCCTATGGGGCCCCGTCTTCTTTGCTGACGGCTCTTTGAGGCGCGCGTGGAACGACGCGCCGTCGACTCGGGCCTGGTTGCTATCGGACGGCGAGCCACCCATAGTTCGCCATCCGCAGGCCCGCACCTACGGTGGCCGGGAATCGTCCTACGTTTACCGACGCCCGGGGCGTCTTCTTATGTTGCGACGGCTGGAGCGAGAGGTTTCCGTCTCTCGCACGCCTTCCGCCTCCTCCTTCGCTAGCATTACTGCTTCGCAGAAGGCCTCCTCACTCCGGACCATGGCTTGAACCAGGGCCGGGCGCGCGGGGTCGCCGCCGCCGATCGCCTCGACGAGGACACGGCGGTGCTCCGCCCAAGCAGGGCAGACCTCCACACCAAGAAAAGCCTACGACTAAACTGTTAATTTACGGGAAAAACACAGCTGATTTCTGTCAACTCTTAAAATTACTGCAGTGTCACATCTTAAGACTAACAAAACAAAGTAATCCTTCCTTGTAATAATCTATTCTGATGGCTTAAGATTTAAATAGCCCGCTCTTTGGTATACTTTGAATTATTCTGAGAGATAAAGCGACTCAAGTGAGGTACTCGAACACTTACTAAGGGTATCAGAAAAGAGATTTGTGCGTAATCTTCACTCAACAAGTCGGATTTAGCTAGAAGTGCCTACTGTGTCCACAAAGTATTTTGGTCGAAAATAAACACCTGGAAAGTTTATTCAGAATATAATTAACTAGCGCCTGTGGGTTTGCTCCGGTGACCGTGGCGTGAATTTCTTATTCACAAAATTTAGCTTTAAGGACCGGATTCCAGAACGTTAACTCCAACTCCAACATGAGCACTAAAACGTCAATGAAAGCTTAAAATCGAAGTTTTAGTGCTCTAGAGATGCGTTTTAGCTGAGCAAGCGCGTTTACGCATTAACTTACTCTTCTCTCGAGCACGAAAATTTCGAAAGGTAACGGGAGTGTGCAAAGCACCCAATCGTATTATACCTACTTATATGTTACTAGCGACCCGCCCCTGCTTCGCACGGATACAGTGCTGATACTAAATCTCTGCTATATTATGCATGTATTATACCTATAAACCTTCCTCTTAGCACACTCTATCTTTTAAAAAAACCGCATCAAAATCCGTTGCGAGTTTTACAGATCTAAGCATACATAGGGACAGACAGCGGGAAGCGACTTTGTTTTATACTATTTAGTGTTATTCGATCTATTTCAGAACTTGCTAATACTCGTAAACTATGCTATGTTGTGTCAAGAACCGTGTAAGCACGGAAGGCGCGCGTTCGGTTTTCGCAGTGAATTCATGTCGATCTATTGTTGGTGTCCGCGCTCTTCTCCTACGCTTAAATAAAAAATCCAATAACTTTTTTACTAAAATTGATTTGTGCTCTATGGCAAATAAAAAAATCCGTACCGCTTTTTTAGAAGAGATATTTGATTTTGATAAACAGACCTAAACGCTGTATTTAATAATTAAGTATTGTCACTAGCGTGTAGTTCTCAATCGTTGTATTTATTTCATTATTTATTTATTTAACAACAATTTATGTACACACATTAATTAATAAAAAGATAAGAAGAAGGAAACAGAAAAATAGGTATTATGTATTCTGTGTATAGGTAACGGTGTGAGTTTCACAATTATATTACTCTTATGTTATTATTACATAAGACACAATGTGTAACTGTTTGTTTATCAAATAAATACATAAATAAATAGACAAAAAAAGATTTATTTTTATTTATTTTAATTGCATCTGTTTTTACTTTAGTATGTTTTTATGTGTTTCTAATATTATTTTAGATTAGTACTACTTTTAACTTTGAAAATGAAAACAAATATCTAGTTTTAATTTCCGCGAATATTAGTGGGTTGCAGGTATGCACCTCCCTCCCGCCCGCTATATTATGCACATGCAAGATTACTAGGCAAATGCAAGGATTTTAAGCACATGCAGGAAGGCAATGCAAAACCCAACACCATTACCGACACGTGTTTCGCCTCTCCACGAGACATCCTCAGGGGACGTGTTGACTCGCTGACCAGGGTTGCCAACCGTACGAGGTTCCTCGTACAAATACGAGATTTGTGGTCTTCCGTACGAGGTACGAGGACGCTATCAACCTCGTACAGTTATGTACGAGATTTTGATAACATTATGGACATGCGATTTTTTTTTAGCTAGCTAGCTAGTTGCAAATGAGCTTTCGCTACTTCACCGGACTTTAGGCCATACGATCATTTGGGTGGGGTTACTTCTGCAAGAACTAGATCACTTTTTTTTTTCTTCAAGT
This sequence comes from Hecatera dysodea, assembly GCA_905332915.2. Lineage (NCBI taxonomy): Eukaryota > Metazoa > Arthropoda > Insecta > Lepidoptera > Noctuidae > Hecatera > Hecatera dysodea. The sequence continues at coordinate 16,031,159 of HG995294.1, forward strand.
TAGCGATATCAGCCTGACATCTATTGATTCATTATTATTTCATAGTGAGCATCCTTCTTTAACATCAGTATTGAATACTGTTAGGTATATCGCCATCTGTAGTTATGTTTGCAAGTTAATTTCAATAGTATACTTCATCTTACAGAGTCATGCAAATGATAAAGTTATCATTGATTATGCTGTGACAAGATAATTAATTTGATTCACTACCAAAGAATATTTAATCCGCATCCTAAGAATGGTTTTGGTCAAAAGCTGTGAAATCTCCTTCCTCAATTATTTTTAACAACTCATTATTGATATTATTAATTTCATGTGTTGCAGATTTCTCGATGACGATAAAACTTTAATTTTATTTGTTTCCATATATTTTTAACTAGCTGCTGGCCGCGACTTCGTCCCCGTGGAATCCCCGATTTTAAAACATTCTTTATCGCTGCTCCGCTCCAATTGGCTTAAGCGTGATGATACATAGCCTAAAGCCTTCCTCGATAAATGGTCTATTCAACCTAAAAAGAATTTTTCAATTCGAACCAGTAGTTCCTGAGATTAGCGCGTTCAAACAAACAAACAAACTCTTCAGCTTTATAATATTATATAGTATAGATTTACGTGAATACACTAAATTATAAACTAAATAATCTATCTGTAAAGTTTTGAACGATTATTTTCATTATTATGGCTGAAAACCCGTCAAACAAAATAGGGTATTTTACTGTAAAAATCTAATTAGTCCGTCTGATAGATTTCCAAAAAATATTGGACACGTATTTTTTCTTTTTTCACGTAAACAAAAAATGAAGACGATACAGTGCGTTGAAAACTCACGTGACGTCACGTCGCTGGTAAAAATTGTAGCAACGTAGTGACGTCACGTGAGTTTTCAACGCACTGTATCGTCTTCATTTTTTGCTTACGTGAAAAAAGAAAAAATACGTGTCCAATATTTTTTGGAAATCTATCAGACGGACTAATTAGATTTTTACAGTAAAATACCCTATTGTCGGTTATTCTCAGGGGTATATTGACCCATAATAAATTTTAATGTACGAGGTTTGAAAGTCAATATACGAGATTTTCAGCTACACAAGTACGAGGAATCTTTTTTTTTGGTTGGCAACCCTGTCGCTGACCGTTGAGTTGCGTTGAGTTGAGTCGCAACTCAACGGTCAGCGAGTCAACACGTCCCCTGAGGATGTCTCGTGGAGAGGCGAAACACGTGTCGGTAATGGTGTTGGGTTTTGCATTGCCTTCCTGCATGTGCTTAAAATCCTTGCATTTGCCTAGTAATCTTGCATGTGCATAATATAGCGGGCGGGAGGGAGGTGCATACCTGCAACCCACTAATATTCGCGGAAATTAAAACTAGATATTTGTTTTCATTTTCAAAGTTAAAATGGATTTCCGCAAAGTAACGCCTGACTCAATCAATTTTTAGTACTACTTTTACTATAGACCCTAAATTAATGTTGTGCATAAGACATAAGCCGTTTATACTTTTATTACACGTTCACGCTAGCATTCATATTTTTGTTTAATAATATAACTATGTATGTACCTACTAAATAAAGAGTTTTGGGATTGAACAAGTAGATAATTCCTAATAAAGTTAACATCTAAATACAATTATTTAAAAAAGTTAACCTTTAAATACAATTATTTAAAAAAGGTAAGATCCTTGAAATCAGGAGCACGACGAGTGACGTCAAAATCACCCATCAAATTCTTGAAATTCAATAACTAAGTATGCCTACCGATATTCTTGCAAATATATATTCCATTCAGTCTTATTGAATCAGATTAATATAGAAGGAGTTTAACTCAAGATAATAACATCGGTTAACATCGGTTTTCGTTCTCATTATTAGGAAGTTTGGTAAAGTTTACCCCGCGGTTTCTGAACGCGTCGTTCATTAAAATTCATTATTAAAGCGAAACATGGTTTATTATTTTGCCGGCTTTATGTAATTATGTTGATGAAAGCCGTTATAATGTACCATGATATATTTTCGAACAGATATATCGGAACCAATTTGATTGTTTAGTTGAGTTAAATTTTCGTTCTGCATTTGCGAAAATTGAAAGTGAACATGCAGTATCTACTTATATATCCCTTTGTTTAATGTTGTATCCATAGTAATAATACAAATGCGAAAGTGCATATATCTATCTGTGTGTTACCCGAAGGCTAGAAAGATTTGGTTGCGGCATTTGTTCGAAAGGAGTCACCGCGGCTCTGAATCACGGATGGGTTTTAGTCAGTAGGAATCTGACACTCCCTTCCGCTCCGCCCAGAGCGGGAGAAGTCATTTGATGATTTCCCATCCAAAAAAAAGGCTAAGAAGATTTGTATTTAACTTGGCACACGGATTGGGACATATATGGAGGATATTTTACTCCGGGAATCTGTACCGTTGGCATGATTTCCGACTGCCACGCGGGTGAAGCTACTGTCAGAAGCCGGTAATAATATAAACAGATAGCAAGACTAGTGACTCCTAAACACTAAATACAAATACAGACGAACTAGGTAGTTTGGGAATTACTTAACTTTGCTTTTAATTGAAATAATAGGGTAGTTGATTAAGAAACTGTTACTAGTTCCATAAAATATTGGATACGTATTTTTTCCTTTTTCACGTAAATAAAAAACGAAAATGATACATTGCGTTGAATACTCGTGTGACGTCAGTACCTACTACTGGTTACAATTAAAAAATCACGTAGTAACGTCACAAGCCCCCAACCCTGATCTTTGATGATTTTTATGTTCATCAATTTTTTTTTATACTCAGGAAACAACCCTATTGACACTTGGTCATCAACACTACTGTCATAGATATATCTTATTCTAATAAACATAAAACAAGGCATTAAAAGCGATATAAAATGTCATGATTATTAGACTCGGAGACGAAATACATTTACCTACCACCGAAAATCACTCCTCAAATTCACAAGCTATAAATTACGTGCCCTATCGTATCTGACTCCATTAAAGTCGAAATGAAGGTGAAAACTCACAAAACTGACGTGTTTAATTAATGAAAATTTTCGTCCCTTTCATTCTGATACTTTTGGACCTTGTTCGGGAAAATTACCCCAATAGCAAAAGCCTAACGACTAGGGAAGGATGTAATCTTTTCATCCCGTAACGGCGCTGAAATATTTTTCCAATGCTTTAAATCTTTGTTTAATTTGTCTGCGTTCTTATCGTAATCCTAAAATATGCAAATTCAACTGGCGACGAATGTATGTAAATAAATGTAATTTATTTAACCCTTCAGTCGCTGCCTTTATAGCCCAAGATCGTGTTTGTTTTTAGTTCGCGGTTGGCTGGCACATTTGTTTTAGAAGTTATTATTCGCTTTATAAGGGATTACATAAGTAGTTGGTACAATTGCTGATAACCAAGATAATAAATTGTGTTAAATAAATTCAACTGTAGAATAGGTCCGATAATATTTATATTTTACAATGGAATTCGTTCGAGAATGTTCAGATTAATAAAAATGTATTGTATTATTTTTACCGTTATTGTACTAGGTATTTGGTTTGGGGTGATCTAGTACTTTATTCAGTGAGCTATAAAACTGAACAAGGGTTTAAGTTTTTTAATAAACGAATTTGACTATTCGCCAAAAACCTAAAATACAATGGATGAAGAAACTATGCGGTTTTATTTTGCTTCAGTACTGTTTTACGAGTACATTTCATACGTAGAAAGGTCAATCATCACTAGCCTTTTCCCAACTATATTGGGGTCGGCTTCTAGTCAAATCGGATTCAGCTGAATACCAGTATTTTACATGGAACTGCTGCCTACCAGACCTTCACGACTCATTCACTGAGTAACACGATACTTCTTGGCAAGACTGAAATCAGATTTGTGGCTCCTACAATCCGTAACGACTGCTAAAACTCTACAAATGAGAGCCGGGTCCGACGGCTAAGCGTGCTTTCCGAAGCACTAAGGAGTCTCGGTATGTTAAGATGATCACCCATCTACAGACCGACCTTGGAAAGCGTTGCTTAACCTTCATGATCGACCCGAGCGGCTGTTATTATTTAGTCACGAGCTCCTCGAAAGGTCAATATTCTGGTGAAATGATGAATATTCAATCAAACGTCTGTCGTAATTTCTCGAATAAATACCTAAGTCCCTAAAAGACTGTATCGAAAACGAAAACCAATAGCCAAATGCTTTTAATTTCCACAACCAACATTCCAAGTTTATCTGAAAATTGCGTTTAAATACACAGAATATCTATTCCGATGTAAGTGTGATCTGAGATAATAAGGCTATCGCACCAATTATGCGCCGTTCAAACATCGTTAACGAGAGCCATCACTCGACTCCGCAGTCTAATTAAAAAATAACATCTCGGAATAATTAGAGAATTAAACATCTAATTTATTGGAGTGGATCGTGCTCGGCTGTACTTCGACAATGGCATGATGGCATTGGCAATATGGCGTATCGTCACGTACACCCATTCCCGCCAACATTCATATGATTTCTTAATAAAGTGCGACCCAGCCTCGAGCGCCAAGCGCCCATATCAATAAGAGCAGAGGGAATTTAATGAAATTCCCTTTAAGAATTCCTCGCCAGCTCTTAGGTAGGTACATTCCGTATTTCCGCATCATATTATGTCCTTATTACTTTTAATTGGTTGTTGATATTTCATATTTCCTTTTTTTAGGTTGCGTGATATCTCTCAAATGGGTTTTTATACGTTGTCGTAACAAACATGTTGTGTTAGGTTTGGTGAAGGCATAATTTGATCTCACATCAAGTTCATAAAATATCCTTTTCAGTCATGCGGATTTCGTTGATACTTTTAGATGATTGAATCAGAAAATGCTAAAACCTCTATTTCGATAGTAAAAGAACTAGTGGCGAACTTGCTAATGAGCCGACAAGCAGATCTTCAAGAAAGTCAGATTCAGCGAAAATCCGAGGAATTGCGAGCACGGCGAAGACATCCTTTAATTTAGAAGTTCAGATTAAAGCCAACAGATGTTTCTCAAAGCTCACTTGGAGATAATACAACGGTTTGAAATAAAACGTTTTCATAATGTGCTGAACAGAATAAGATTCGATCTAACGCGATCTCTTTGACGCGGGCGGGAACCGATTTGTACAGCGGCTGATAGAACCATGCGGTCGCCATCTTGTATAATTATAGTTAAAGGATTATAAGGAGATAAACTGAAATGAGGTGATGATGGCGCGAAAAATGGGTGTAAATGCGTAGCGAATAGAGTGGTGGAATCGTTATAAAACATCCTTAATAAATAAAATAAAAAACCCAAGATGACGTATACTCTTGACTTACACTCTTGACATAAAATGAAAGAGTAAAACGTTTAAAATATTACCGAGTTCATAATAATTTTGCACTAACAAGATCTGGGCCCAACGAAAAAATAACGTCTTAAAACAAACATGCGTCGGCGGCGAGCACATTTTCAGCTTGTTATTTTTAATTAAAAGAAATTTTCGTCAGCCTCCACGACATAGAGTTCGTGAATAAATTCAAATAAGTTCCTACGCAACAGATACAAATTTTTAAGAACATTCAAACTCGAATCAAAATTAATTCAGAGTAAATAATGTTTATGAAATTGCGATGAGATTTATTATACTTTTTGGCATAATTTTCTCTAAGAAACCAATTTGCTAATAAAAGTTTTCAAGACTCTTTTAAGTATTCAAGACCAAACTTAGTATAAAGTTATTTAAGTCTAATCTTAAACATATTGGTCAAGTGTTTAAATGGTTATTCTGAGGGTTCCATACTAGTTTTACAAAAACTTTATATGGACAAATCTCATCACGCAATTAACTAATATTCAATCATTTCTACTTTTAATTGAACACAAAACTTAGCTCCGAATGAGGTTGAAACACAGAATCAATTCAATTACACGCTACTTATTTTTTATACGAGCAAAAACTTAATCGTCTTTACTCAAACGAAGTAGACGTTCAAAAAAGGAATACTAAGGCCCACCAGGCATTCCAAACCATGTCCTCCAGCTCGAATCTTCAAATTAACAGTTTAACTCATAACGTTTTAAAATTATAGCAAAAATTATTGACAATAATATTTATAATCATTATTATCTATTTCGTTGTCATGGAGACGGAGTCGAGTGGACTTAAAATGTTGTCCTATTTTTTTACACAGTCTAGGCTCAAGTTAGGTTCATTTGGCTGGTAGTGCATTGCTCTGATATTATATTTTCATTTATTTTTCTATTAAATTATGAGCTCTGTGCGTCCACAAAATACAGTTAGAGCCGAAAGCTTTTTGCTTCAACTAAAGGCATCGTCCAAAATGCTGGTTAGGTACTTTATTGTGTTTTGCATTCTAGACTATTTTTCAGTGATGGTGCGTTTTTAGGGTTCCGTTAGCTGGTCGGTTGATTGGTAGAAAATGTCTAAGGCATTAAATTAAGCCTGTCTTTTTACCCGTTTGTGTTTTCCATGAAATTAAATAAATAAATAACTCTTATGCATGTTCATGTAAATAATAATAACGTTGGTCCCGGCTGTCATTTGTAGATCTTTGACAGTCGTTACGGGTTGTCAGAAGCCAGAAAATCTGACTCCAGTCTTACCAATGAGTACCTACCGTATTACCCACGTAATGGTTTGTGGAGGTCTGGTAGGCAGCCGCTCCACGTAAATGGTATTCAGCTAAATCCGGTTTGACTGGAAGCCGACCCCAATATAGTTGGGATAAGGCTAGGCAGATGATGATGATGATGTGAATAATAATAACGAACTTTCGTCAGGTATTTTTTACCCTGGTCTCAATTAATTAAGGGATGACCCTTAATTAATTGAGACCATTATTGTCGGCGACCAGAGCAAGTAATGGCAGAGCGATCTGGTAACAAATATATGTAATGTAAATATTTCAAAATAAGTGGCAATAAGACCCCGTCCGCGCTCATGGGCGCAAGTAGTGTTAGGCACGACTAGGTAGCAATTCCGTGTAATATATTTTAGTTTTTGTGAAGTGTAGTTTTATAAGTGAGTTTAAAAAAGGTCTAAGATTTGATTATTCTAATTAGAAACAAGTATAATAAGTATGTAAAACAACTCTAATAAGAATCTTATAGCGATAGAATTCGATATTTCAAAGAAAATTTAAAGTGAATATTTGTATTGTAAATAATTACGTAACTTGAAAATGACCTTTTTTGTTTATGGAGATATCTTTGTGAAATTAGTGTCAAATGAAAGGTCTTTGCTTAAAAACGATATTGCAAAAAGAATTAAGTTAATAGGACATATAGTTTTAGAGATATGATAAAAATTGTATAGTTAAAATTTGACACATCAACCTTTTGTAAGTTTTTGTTCTAGAAACTTTTTAATTTGTAAAGTAATGGTTAAAATAATGGTTTTATGTTATAGAATAAGATTTTAGCTTTGTAATAATATATAATATGTAAGGGTTTTATTAAGAAACACAGTAAATAAAGGCTCCAAGGGTTTCGGCTTGAAGTGAAAATGATTAGCAAAATAAGTTCAAAAATCACGGTTCTCGCTAAGGTAACAACGGGCCGTATATAAGTAGGGCCGATTACCGAACTCGGCACAGTCGCAACACAGCCGTTGAAGAGGCAACATCAGGAAGAAAAATAGGAAGCCGAAGCCTTAGGAACATAGAGTCAAAAACGAATGTTTTATTTCGCCTCCTCCCGGTACTCCGTCCTGCTCCCGAGGTCCTAGTGGTCCGTCTACACACATACGCATTCAGGGGTGCGTGGGGCGTACGTAACCAGCCTACGAAGAAGCAAGGAGCGTACGTCAACAAGTGGGAGATTGTCCCAGGACGACTGCGCGGACACTGGTCGTGTCCCTGCCGTCCGAAACAGTTGGTCCTTCGAGCCGGATCCCTGCAAGAAGATAACCAGAAGAAGTGTCAGAAGAACCCAGAAGAATCCAGAAGATAAGAAGATTCCATCAGAATTGTGTTCAAGATGCCAGTAACCAGGTCACAGAAGGATGCTCCCTCATGTCCCAGGTCTCGTCCTATAGAAGAGGACGCGACAGAAGAAGCGTCAGGATCAGAAGGGGTCACGTCTGCGTCAGCGTCAGCGTCATCAAGAACGGCAACTACATCGGGTACAAACACTTCTTCAGGAACTATGACTACAGAAGGCACCACGGCGACAGAGACTACAGTTGCGACTGCCACTACAGCGGCGTCCGAGAAGAACGGACAGAAGATGGATGAAGCCGCACAGAAGGAAACGACTAAGAAGGCTCCAGAGGATATCCCGGGCAAGGGCGCTCGCGGTTTGACCGCAGCCCTTATACCAAAAGGAGTTAGTCGTCGCGCCAGGTCCACGAAGACCACGAGCTCCTCAGCCAGAAGACGCGAACTGGAAGCCAGAGAAGAACTAGCACGCCTGGAGTTAGAACAAGCGCAGGCTGCGGCCAAGCTAGCTCGTGTCAGGTTAGAGCTGGCACAGTGTGAAGATGAGGACTCCGTGGATGAAGACCAGGAAGACAGAACAGCACAGGTGCAGAACTGGATCGAGACATCCATTTTAGATGAAGGCAACACGACACAACCTGAGCAGCGAGGTCAGCACCCATCGGAAGAGCCACAGAAGGTGAAACCCGAAGAGAACTCCTCGAAGAAAGAAGGTACAAGCGAAATTCAAGCACTAGCGACAGCGTTGAAAGAAGCCTTTACCACAGGAAGAGGATCAGAAGCTCAGCCCAAGTACATCCACGAGTTACCCTACTTCGACGGAAACAGCAGTGAATGGTTGGCCTTCAAGGTTGTCTATGAAGATACAGCACCGATGTTTAGTGAAGTTCAAAATATGGCTAGACTAAGAAGAGCACTGAAGGGCAATGCAAGAGAAGCCATCAAGAGCCTGCTGTACTCAGAAGCATCTCCATTAGAAGTAATGCAGGCATTAAGAAGAAGATACGGAAGACCCGATGCGCTGGTGCTAGCGGAGTTGGACAAAATCAAGATGTTACCGAAGATTTCTGAAAACCCAAGGGACATATGTGTCTTCGCAAGTCAGATCAACAACAGCGTGGCAGCAATAAGAGGACTGAAGAAACCACAGTACTTGCATTCACCTGAGATGGTGAAACAGATAATAGAGAAGATGCCAACGATTCTCAAGTTCCGGTGGTACGACTTCACTGCAGCATCAGATGAAGGCGAGTTCTCCGACCTGACAATGGTATCCAAGTTCCTGAACATCGAAGCAGACAAATGTGGAGCCTTTGCAACTCCAGAAGAGAAGATCGGCTTCAAGAGGACTCATCGACAAGTTACTCATTCAACAAGGGAAAGGGACTTCAAAGAAAAGGATTCAAGACAGCCTCCGAACAAAGCGTGTCCTATGTGTGAAGGTGGACACTCCCTCATCGACTGTCAGAAGTTCCAGAAGGCGTCAGTACAAGATCGGTGGGCAACAGTGAAGAAAAGTCACATCTGCTTCAAGTGTCTACAAGGGAATCATCGAAAAGAAAGCTGCAGGAAACCCCCATGCAAGGAATGCAAGAGATGGCATCATCATCTGTTACACGTCACAACGGAAGACAGGACCTCGGGAGAAAAGAAGACGGAGACCCAACAAGAAGTAACAAGCGTCATGGCATCGGTGAATTCCATAAATAATGCAAGAGCATACCTGAAGATAGTTCCAGTAGAAGTCTTCGGGACAAAAGGATCAAAGAAGATACTAGCCCTCATGGATGAAGGGTCAACAGTGTCACTTATTGATGAGAAGGTGGCAAAAGAAGTCGGCGCTCAAGGAAACAATGCAGAATTAGTCATCGAAACAGTGGGAGGCAGGCTGATAAGGAAGCAAGATTCTCAGACACTAGACCTCACGATAAAAGGAGTTCATCAAGAGAACAAGAAGACATTGAAGAGAGTACGGACTATTGATGAATTGAAGCTTGCACCACAGTTCCTGGAGAAGAAAAGGATAGAAGAATGTCAGCATTTAAAGAAGATCACCGACCGTCTGTATTACGAAGAAGAATCGCCACAACTACTCATCGGGCAAGATAATTGGGAATTAATAGTGACTCAAGAAGTAAGAAGAGGGAAACCAGGAGAACCAGTTGCTTCGAGAACCGGACTTGGATGGGTGCTCCACGGGTCTGACAGCAGAGCTGCAAAACCAGTAAACTTCTTGAACACCTGCCTTCATGTCAGCACCCCAGAAGAAGAAATGCATCAGGCGATTAAAGAACACTTCGCTATCGAAGCATTGGGCGTGCAGCCAAGAAGACCTACTACAGATTCAGAAGGAAGGGCGCTCGCTATCCTAGAGAAGACCTGCAAAAGACTTGAAGACGGACGGTTTGAAGCTGGACTCCTATGGAAGAATGAAGAGGAACAAATGCCAGAAAGCTACACATCTGCAAGAAACCGGCTGTTTAATATAGAAAAGAAGATGGACAAGGATCCACAGCTGAAGGCAGAATACATCAAGCAGATCCAGCATTTGATTGACAGCAAGTACGCGGAAGAAGCACCTGTTGATCAAGAAGACTCCAAGAAGAAATGGTACCTCCCTCACTTCTCTGTAGTACACCCATTGAAAAAGAAGATAAGGATTGTCTTCGATGCCGCAGCCAAGTCAAAGGGAAGAAGCCTCAACGATGCCTTGCTACCAGGACCTGATCTACTGCAGTCACTCTTCGGGATACTACTAAGGTTCCGTCAGGGACCGCTAGCAGTTGCCGCTGACATCAAAGAAATGTTTCTGCAAGTTCGTATTCGACCAGAAGACCGAGACAGCTTGAGATTTCTGTGGCGAGGAGATCGTCGCGACGTGTCACCAAAGGAGTACAGGATGACATCAGTTATCTTTGGCGCTACATCATCTCCGAGCACAGCAATCTACGTGAAAAATCGAAACGCAGCGGACTTCAAAGAACAATATCCAGAAGCAGCAAGAGCAATAGAACTAAATCATTATGTAGACGATTACCTACAGAGTTTTCATTCAAAAGAAGATCTAAGAAGAGTGACAAAGCAAGTCGATACAATACACAAGAAGGCAGGCTTCGAACTCAGGGGATGGGCGTCAAATCAACCTGAGTTACTACAAGGCATCAAGACTGACAACATTGAGAAGACGGAAATAGACCTTGGCGAAAAAGAAGAGAAGACGTTAGGACTGCGCTGGTTCACAGAAAGGGACTCCATCGGCTTCAGGGCAAACCTCCGGAACACACCAGAAGAGATAGCGAAAGGATTCAAGGTGCCAACAAAGCGAGAAGTCACCAGTGCAGTAATGTCAACGTTCGATCCACTAGGTTTAGCATCACCAGTACTCATCCAAGGCAAGAAACTACTTCAAAACATATGGCGAAGCGGCGTCGGTTGGGACGAAGAAATAGAAGAAAAGGAATACGAGTCATGGAAGACATATTTGGAAAGAGTGAAGTTACTTCAAGACCTTCAAATACCACGATGCCTAGCGCCACACCGCACCGAGGGGGAGCTGCATACGTTCACGGATGCGAGCGAGATGGCCTATGCTGCAGCAGTCTACTGGAGAACAGAAGATCCAGATGGGACATACCACGTCAGTTTAGTGACAGCCAAAGCAAGAGTCACTCCATTGAAGCCAGTTTCCATCCCAAGACTTGAACTACAAGCGGCCCTCCTAGGAAGCAGATTAGCTCATTCAGTAGAAGAAGAAATGGACCTGACAATAACAAAGAAGACATTTTGGACAGACTCCAGCATCGTACTTTCCTGGATCAAAACGGACCCTAGAACTTTCAAGACGTTCGTGGCCCATCGCCTAGCGGAGATAGAAGATCTCACTAAACCACAAGAATGGAGGTGGATACCTACTGCACAGAACCCCGCAGACGACGCAACACGCGACGTACCAGAGAACTTCGACAGCAGTCACCGATGGTACACCGGACCGTGCTTCTTAAGAAAAGAAGAAACCTTTTGGCCAGCACCCAGAACTTTCAAAAAAGAAACTACTGGTGAAGAAAAATCAATAGACATCACAGCGACAGTGGCGAGCATCACTTCATTTCCAGACCCCGATAGATTCTCATCTTGGAAGAAACTTTGGCGAACCATGGCACGAGTGTTGCAGTTCATACAACTCTGCAGAAAGAGAGAAAAAGTTAACGTCTGCAAAAAAGATCCTACTTGGAAAGTGATACCAGGGAAGAAAAAGAAGACTGATAAGAAGCAATGCAAGTCATCAAAGAAAGAAGAAAGAAAATATAAATCGCTGGACGCCGATCTACTGGAACGAGCTGAAACTCTTCTACTGAAAAGAAGCCAAGAAAGAAGTATCAAAGAAGACATCAAGTACCTACAACAAGGAAAACATCTAGAAGGAAGTAGCAAATTAAAGAAGATTGATGTGGCGTTGGAAGATGGTCTCCTACGGTTGAAAGGGAGAATCGACGCAATCCAGGGAGTGACCAGAGACTACAAACGACCCATCGTACTCGACAGCAAGGATAGAACAACACGACTCATCATAGAAGACTTCCATTGCCGCTTCAACCATGGCAATCACGCGACGGTGATGAATGAAATAAGACAACGTTTCTGGGTACTAGGATTAAGGTCAGCAATCAAAGCCGTTCAGCATCAATGTCAATGGTGTAAAACAAGGAAAGCAAGACCACAAGAACTTCCGACGGGCAACTTACCTGCTGAAAGATTGATGCACGGATATCCTCCGTTCACATGTACCGGCGTAGACTACTTCGGTCCTATGACGATCACCATGGCAAGACGGCACGAAAAGAGATGGGGGGCTCTATTTACATGCCTCACAACAAGGGCTGTACACATCGAACTGACTCCTTCACTCTCCACGGACAGCATGATCATGGCGCTACGAAGATTCGCAGCAAGAAGAGGAATGCCGAAGAAGATCTACAGCGATAACGGAACCAACTTCGTCGGCGCCAACAAAGAGCTGAAAGAAGCGATCGACACCCTGCAACAAGAGGACCTCATCTCAGAAGCCGAAAGGATTGGCGTACAATGGAAATTTATACCTCCTGGCGCACCTAACATGGGTGGGGCATGGGAACGTTTGGTGCGATCGATCAAAACCGCGCTAGACGCTACGCTCCACGAAAGGTATCCACGCGAAGAAACGCTCCACACACTTCTCCTGGAAGCAGAACACATCGTGAACTCTCGACCTCTCACCCATCTTTCTGAAAACCCTGAAGAAGAAGCATTAACCCCGAACCATTTCCTAATCGGACGGTCCTGTGGCGCTGCGAGAATAGGCAGCTTCGACGACAGCGAGCTCGTAGGAGGATCGACCTGGAAAACTACACAGCGACTTGCCGACCACTTCTGGCAACGTTGGCTGCGAGAATACCTACCTACATTGCTGCCAAGGAAAACAAAGGGAAGAACCAACGCCACAGACCTACAAGTTGGAGACATCGTGTTAATCGTCGATCACAGCCTACCGAGATGTACCTGGCCACGAGGCAGAATACAGCAGGTATATCCCGGACCTGACGGGCGTACAAGAATCGTCGACGTCGAGACCCGCGGAGGTGTGCTGAGAAGACCCAGTTCGAGAGTGGTGCTGTTGGTGCCTGGAGTGTCGCCGGAACAAGGAGATGGTGCGACGCACGAGGGGGAGAATGTCGGCGACCAGAGCAAGTAATGGCAGAGCGATCTGGTAACAAATATATGTAATGTAAATATTTCAAAATAAGTGGCAATAAGACCCCGTCCGCGCTCATGGGCGCAAGTAGTGTTAGGCACGACTAGGTAGCAATTCCGTGTAATATATTTTAGTTTTTGTGAAGTGTAGTTTTATAAGTGAGTTTAAAAAAGGTCTAAGATTTGATTATTCTAATTAGAAACAAGTATAATAAGTATGTAAAACAACTCTAATAAGAATCTTATAGCGATAGAATTCGATATTTCAAAGAAAATTTAAAGTGAATATTTGTATTGTAAATAATTACGTAACTTGAAAATGACCTTTTTTGTTTATGGAGATATCTTTGTGAAATTAGTGTCAAATGAAAGGTCTTTGCTTAAAAACGATATTGCAAAAAGAATTAAGTTAATAGGACATATAGTTTTAGAGATATGATAAAAATTGTATAGTTAAAATTTGACACATCAACCTTTTGTAAGTTTTTGTTCTAGAAACTTTTTAATTTGTAAAGTAATGGTTAAAATAATGGTTTTATGTTATAGAATAAGATTTTAGCTTTGTAATAATATATAATATGTAAGGGTTTTATTAAGAAACACAGTAAATAAAGGCTCCAAGGGTTTCGGCTTGAAGTGAAAATGATTAGCAAAATAAGTTCAAAAATCACGGTTCTCGCTAAGGTAACAACGGGCCGTATATAAGTAGGGCCGATTACCGAACTCGGCACAGTCGCAACACAGCCGTTGAAGAGGCAACATCAGGAAGAAAAATAGGAAGCCGAAGCCTTAGGAACATAGAGTCAAAAACGAATGTTTTATTTCGCCTCCTCCCGGTACTCCGTCCTGCTCCCGAGGTCCTAGTGGTCCGTCTACACACATACGCATTCAGGGGTGCGTGGGGCGTACGTAACCAGCCTACGAAGAAGCAAGGAGCGTACGTCAACAAGTGGGAGATTGTCCCAGGACGACTGCGCGGACACTGGTCGTGTCCCTGCCGTCCGAAACAATTATGTCATCAGGTCACTTAATAATTAGTCGTCATTTCAGTTGTCACATGCATTAGTTTTTTAGTCTTCCCCTACTGTAATAGCCATCCGAGAGGAAGGAATTTATTTTCAAGAGGAAGGAATTAAAGTTCGTGAAAAATATATATAAGTTATCGATAGCTTGCTGTCACATTATTAATTCATTTTATTTATTTCAAGTAACTGTGGCCTGATTTTTTTACTCTCGCCGTTGTCGTCTAGTTTAGTATGGACAATTTGGCGGGTCTTTAAAAATTCAACAAAGGTTCTTACGTGCTTTTTATTTATACTGCTTTTCTGGGAAATGTACTTTAAATCTGTGTCTTCCATAATCCACATTTTTACTTTGTGCGTGTTAGGTTTAAAGGTTTGTTTATTTTCCTATACAGTAAATAACTTTATTTTGATGATTTTTATCCATTAGCCTTGATATTTGCTGTTGGATTCGATGGGGACGGTTAAACAACCCTAAATTGTTACGAGTCCGTCACACAGTTTTAATATTCTGTATCCGAAGGGTAATCCGACGGAACCCTATTACTAAGCCTCCGTTATCCGTCTGTCTGTTTGTCAGCGGGCTGTATCTTATTAAACGCAAGAGCTAGACAATTTTCAGATTCTGTATTTTGAAATGCCGCTGTAACACCAAATAATAAATAGGGCTCCATATAGAAAACGTGATTTATTTTCGTTTGTACGAAACCTTTCGCCCGAATCGGGATTGGCCTTTTTTATTTCCATTATGTCATTGTAAACGAAGCACAACAAAACGTTACAAACATACCTCAACGTCCTGTTGAAACAACACTTGAAAAGTCCCGTCCTGTATCTGTTGAAAGTTCATTCGCACGAGTCACATTTTATTTTGAAAAAGTTCAACTGGGTGCATCGAGTCTGTCACTATATAAGCGACGTCCAAAAACGAGGAGGTTCTCAAGTCAACTGTTTTTTTTTTGTGTTTTACTTCGTAACTTTTGACTGGTGTACCGATTTTAATGATTCTTTTTATATTCGAAAGCTGGTGTTTGTCGTGTGGTCCAATTTGAGTGAGATCTGACTACTAGTATTTGAGTTATCCCTAATAGTGTGGCTTCGAATAAGTTGACGATGTTCTCAAATTTGTCACTGTAAAAAAAAAAGAAACTGCGTACGATGGTTTGGAAGGGCTTCTTAGTATTTCGAGGTAGTTCCTTTCTAGTTTGCTGTAGATCTGATGAAGAACCGAGATAGGAAACGGAACTCTTCATTTAATGATAGCATATCTTCCGGGCTTGCTGTAATGGCGTGTCTGTTTATTGTTTACACCAGTTTATAACACGTACGCTGTTTTGGGTACGTATGCTATGGGGTATTACCACCAAAAAGTAAAAACAAATATTTTACAAAAACAAAATACCTACAACCGACTTCTAAACAAAAAACACAAACAGTATAAAATAACTTTAATTTCGGAAGTCGGTGTTCAAAAGACGAAGAAGTAACCAGAAACACCATTTACTATTTTTTAGTTTATGACAAAGATTTCATATGTATGCTACGCGACAATGCAATGATAAAACTATATACCTAGGTGGAAAAAAAATCTGTGGAAACACCATGTTGCAACATGGTCGCATCGAGCCTAAGTATCTGCTTAGGCGTCATCGTAATACAAAGCGATTATCGCGTGAATAGGTACACGGTCGTCGAGTTAATTTGTTCGGCAAAACTGGAAAGTGCCATTTGTCGGCGCAACAATGATAGCAGCAGATATGATGGGTTTGCCGTACGTTTGAATGCGTCAATCTCGTACATGCACGATGATCGCTTTGTATTAGGACGACGCGTGTTTTGATTTCCATAAAAACGTCAAAAACTTAACACCTCCATCCATCTCACTACACGCAAAAACATTTCATCTAATTAGTCAGCACTAATCAATGGTCATATACCGTGATCCAAATAGGCCATTGTGTACAAGGTTCATAAAATTACCCTCATCATCATTAAGTTGCTTAACGTCCCGAACAAGTTTTGAGCATTAAGTGAGGGAAGTGAGAGCGCTTAAGGTGTTACCGACCTTCACCTGTCAGGGGCTGTATCGCTTAGTTCTGATTTCCTTATCGAGGGAAATATTTAGGAGGTTAAATTTTTGCCTACGAAATGTTTTAACCAAAAGTAAAATGTTATAAGTAAATAATTGTGACTGTAGTATAAAGTTTTTTTAGGGGATATTTTTCAGATTAGAACTGATGATTATTTGGATATTGAACTAAATGTTACTTTTGCTATAATAAACAAAAATACTTAAAAATTTGGACTTCTTTGTTTAGAATTGGCAATTTTTATATCCTATCCGTTTTTTAAGGATGGAAAATCATTAAATTGATTCCTCATCATCCGTGTTCGCCCTTTGCGTTCCAGGACCGCGGTGTCTCTTACGAACAAATATCACTACCATGGCAGGCACTGACCCTAGCGGACCCCGTCTATTTTATTTACTAATATCTGTTTGAGGCGCGCGTGGAACACAACTCGGGCTTGGTTCTTATCAAACAGAGAGCAACCCAAGGCTCACCACCCACGTGGTGCGGAGTCGGATTCCGGCTCCGCGCCAGACCTAGTAACGGTCAGCTCGGCGGGCTCTGGAGACGAAAGAGGGGGGGCTGCTGCGGAGAACGTAAAGTTCTTCCGCAAGCGGCCCAGACGGGAGGATACCGGGGGGTCGTCCTCCGAGGGCGAATTTGCCTCCGCCCGCAAAATCCCCACCGCTAGGCGGGGCAGGGGCTGTGAGGCAGGGAGGGGGCTGGCTCCCTCTACCCGGGAGGTGGAGCGTCGGGCCGGGGGGGTGGTGGAGGAGGGGCGTCGCCCTGGGGGGAGCGGTCGTGGGGCTCCCTCTACTCTTCCGCCTCCTCTGGACTCTGACGACTCAGAGCCCCCGGGAGAGGTACCTCCCGCTGCCGAGGAGCAGAGGGCGAACTTCGAGGAGGTGGTGGAGGCCGCGATCCGCGCCGTGGCCTTCAAGAGGAAGCAGTTCTCGAAGAGGGAGGCCATCTGCGCGGCCAAAGCCTCCATCCTGGCGGCAGCGGCGGCCAACGTTGGCGGGCCTGCCTCAAAGGAGGCGTCGGAGTTGCGGGCGGAGGTCGCCCGCCTCGCGGTTCTTACGGAGCGACTCGTTCGGGAGAATGAATCGCTCCGGAGGGACCTTGCGGGGATGGCCAGAGCGGCCTCTGTGGAGCCGCGAGGGGGACTGAGTCCGGCAGCGCCGGAGGGGGGCCAAGTGCTGAGCCAGGTGCGTGACCTGGTGCGGCAGGAGCTGGCTCCCTTCCGGAGGCAGTTCTCCGTGCTGGAGAACATGGTCCGGCGTCCCCCATCAGTGGCAACTCAGAAGGCCCCAGGCCAGCAGCAGAAGGCGGCTTCGTACGCGGCCGCCGTGGCTGCCAGCCCGGGAACGTCCGGCCAGGCGAAGGCGAAGGCCAAAGGGGGAGCCGCGCTGGCGCCTGTGACGCCGGCGGCTGCGACGCCGGCGACGACCAAGTCGGCCCCGGCAAAGAGGGGTAGGAGGAAGGCTGGAGGAGGAGCGGCTAAGGCTGCAGCGCCAGTGGTGCCGCAGCCGCCCCCACCCCCACCCTCGGACCCTCCTGCGGCCGAGGCCGAGTGGCAGGTTGCTGGCCAGAAGCGGAGGGCCAAAGAGGCGGCCAGGAGGAAGGCGAGGAAGCAGCGGCGTAAGGCCAACGCTATTGCGGCGAGGCTTCGCGCCCCGAAATCCGCGGCTGTAGTGCTCACACTGCAGCCGGAAGCGGAACAGAGGGGCGTGACTTATCTCGCCGTATTGAAGCGGGCGAAGGAGGCGGTGAGCCTCCAAGAGCTGGGCATCAGCGGGGGCATCGGGGTCAGGAGGACCTTGACCGGTGCCCGGAAGCTCGAGCTCGCCGGAGCGGAGAGTGGCCCGTTCGCGGACGCCCTGGCCGAAAGGCTGAGGGCGGTCTTACCCGCGGACGAGGTCCGGGTGTCCAGGCCGACTAAGCGCATCGACATGCGCATAGTGGGCCTGGATGACTCCGTGACGGAGGAGGAAGTTGTGGCCGCCGTCGCCAGGACTGGGGGGTGCTCTGCCGAGCTCGTCAAGGCGGGCACCCTCCGGCCTGACAACACGGGCATGCAAACCCTTGTGGTGAGCTGCCCCGTGACGGCGGCCAGAACTGTGTCGGAGGGCCGAAGGCTCTTGGTGGGATGGGTGTCTGCGCGGGTAAAACTGCTGGAAACCAGACCTCTGAGGTGCTACCGCTGCCATGTGGGCAACCACACGGGAGCTATGTGCCCCTCGGAGGTGGACCGCAGCGGACTTTGTTTCCGCTGTGGTCAGCCCGGTCATCGGGCCGGCTCGTGCGAGGCCACGCCGCACTGCAGTGCATGTGCGGCTGTTGGCAAGCCGGCCGAGCACTGGGCTGGGGGAAGGGCCTGCGCGCCATCCGCTCCGACCAAGGGCAAGAGGTCCGCCGCCGCCGCCGCCTCTGCCGCCGCCGCGGCTTCCGTCGCCGCCACTGCCGCTTCTGCTGCAGGTGCTGCGACTCCCAACGCTCGGGAGGGTGCTGAGATGGAGTGCCAGTAATGGTCCCATTTCGGCCCCCTCCAGAGACAAGTCGGCCGCTGTGCTATTGCGCAGTGGCTGATGCCTGTGGACGGTGAGCGTGGGTGGCTCGCCGTCCGATACCAGGCTGAGTCGACGACGCGTTGTGCTTCACGCGCGCCTCAAGGAGCCGTCAGCACCAGGGAAGGGGCCCCATAGGGTCAGTGCCTGCTAGGGTTGCGGAATTTGTTCGAAAGAATTACCGCGGCCCTGGAACGCAAAGGGCACATGGAGGAGCACGGGTGGGTTTTAGTCAGTAAAAGTCTGACACTCCCTACCGCTCCACCCAGGGCGGGAGGGGTCATTTGATGATTTCCCATCCAAAAAAAAAAAGCCTCACCACCCACTCTGCAGGCCCGCGCCTATGGCAGCCGGGAATCGCCTTGCGACTCCTGAATTCCAGGGCATCTTCATTTGCTGTGGCAACTGGGGTGTGACTTTTGCCTCTCCCTCACGCGACTCGCCTACGCCTCCTTACCTTCACTAGCATTGCTGCTTCGCAGAAGGAAGTGACTGACCTCCGACCTCGCTCCAGATCATGGATTGAACGCGACAGATCGTCGCAACCTATGGCCGCAACCTAGGCGGTGCTCGGCCCAAGCAGGGCAGACCTCCACCGTAAGCTCCACAATATCCTCCGGGTGATCCACGCAATGGTGACATCTGTGCGTCCCCCGCGTCGAATCCAAAATAGTAAGTTCTAACTGCCTGCATCAGGTTGGATTCTTTTGAATACTTAGTAACTTCCTTTGGGATGATTTCCGACTTTCACGTGGGTAGTGCTGCGGGTGGGATCTACTTTATTAATATGAGGGTAAATAGTTTTTGGATTTGACGTTTCAGACATCAGCTCGATATTCAATACAATTCACTTAAACTTTTTAAAATCAAACTCAAACGTAGAATACAGAAAACGAAAAAACAAAACACATGCTAATTTAAAAACCACCCTAAAACTCGTCATAAACCACGGAACCACTTAACTGCGAGACAGTTGGTTAGACGCTTCCATTTTGAAACCACTTCATTCCAAATCACGCAAATTGCATCTGACTAAATACGAACGTCTTTCAAAGGATTCCAATAGGTCTAGGGCTGCGATACTAATTCATATCGATGTCACCACCATCGATTTGATGCTAATTAGTAAATCGAATCGGTGTGTATCGGATTACGAATTCCCATTCGTGTTTGAATGTTTCGTGTTTCAGTGAGCTTACAGCAATGTAGGGTTATCGTATCACAAACAGGAATTTCGCATTAGAAGTAAAATCTGTATGCGGGTTTGTTGAATATTTTATATATTATAAATGAAATAATCAGTATTTCTCTGTATGTGTATTAGTTTTGCTTGCCTCGCGGATTTGTCTGCTTGAAAAAAGGTTAAACTTGTAGATTTATAAATGTAGGCTTCGATTTGATTGCGAAACTGCAAACGTCCTGAATGGGTAGGTACTGCGGCTGGAGTTTATTTGGTGCGGAAAACTCAGTAGTTTTGCCAAAACTTGATTGAGGCCTTGTACGTATAGACCTATGTAAATCCTGCAGAGAAATACGAGATATAAATACTTATACAACCACCAAAAGAAAGATTACTTGGTATGATGTACACCACATAAGTTACAGAAATAATAAAATAAGAAAAATATATTACATAGGGCGATACAATGAGCGGCATTATCGCTAAAAGCGGTCTTTGAAAAAAACTTTGGATATGTTTAAAGACAGAGGGAAAGACAGGTCTTAGGTGACCTAGTTCTAAAGATAGTACATTTAATGCCGTGTTAAATATAGTGGTCGCAGACTCACAATATGCCTTCCATAACTTGTTTCATTTAGGCGACCATTTAATTGTTGCAAAAGTAATTCCCAGTACATTTGTCAGAGACAAACTTTTTCAATGTTTCTTTATCACATCGTTGAAGACAAAAGAGTGCCACAGACAGACAATTTGTCTTCAATGTAAACCTCATTATGTGTCCTCGATCCTTTCTCCTTGAGACAATTTCCTTCGCCCCTGTTTGACTCTCGGAAACCTTAGGGAGGTTCAACAGATATTAAGATTAAAAAATATCTGTCTACTGAGATGTCTACATTAGTTATGATTTCTAGGTGACTCGTCGAGTTTCTGTTCAATTTGTTTTATGATTGACTCTTGTTATTTTGTTTAAGGACAAGTTATATGAGATTTGCTAGTACTTCAAAAGGCCAATTCTCGTATTTGAAAAGCGTACAAATTCAAGGCGCAATTTCATCTCAGTGACTATTAATGTAAGATGCTTGTTAAAATGTAGGGAAATGAAAGTTCTTTTGACAGAAATAGTGACTACGATGTGAATGTGAACGCTCCTTTTTATTTTGTTAGCCTGCATTAGTTTCCCACTGTTGGGCAAATACCTCCCCACAGTTTGAATCTTCCCGAGGATGATGTAGGAATGTGGAAAGAAGTTTCCACATTCCTACATCATCCTCGGGAAGATTCAAACTGTGATCTAGTGAAATGTTGTTGTGTAATGTATTTTATTTATAAAAGACTGAAGACAGACATTTGAAATACATCTGTGTATAAATATCTAACTTGAAATTTGAAATGACAGCACTGTATTAGGGCAGACATTTTGAAGCACTTCAATAGGATTTAGGACTAATCCTAATCGAGCTTATTGTGAACGACCATAATACGATTACTTTTATCAAAATAGATACAATACCCGATAATACTACACTTTTTAAGATTCTGTACCTAAAACAGAAGACCGGCCAAGTGCGTGTCGGACCACGCCTAATGAAGGGTTCTAGTTCACTGGTAAAATCTCATATCTATAAAATTATATAAGCTGTAATGTTCAAACTAATTTTCGTTGGTAGTGTTTGTGAAGTTATATTTGCTCGATTTTTTTTAGAATTTTCAACTTCATAGTTTAAACGTTAGGAGAGGCATATTTTTACGAATTCGGAAGCACATATCTCAAAAAATATTGCCTTAAATAAAAAAGAATTTCTTAGAAATATGTATTTCATTTTAAAAGAGCTATGCAATGATACCCTACACGATTATGTTTGTTGGAATTCATCCCTCAGTTACATGTATGGAGTGCCACCCCTTTTTTTTTTCTGGATGGGAAATCATCAAATGACTTCTCCCGCTCTGGGCGGAGCGGAAGGAAGTGTCAGACTCTTACTGACTAAAACCCACCCGTGATCCTTCTTGTGCCCTTTGCGTTCCAGGACCGCGGTGACTCTTTTGAACAAATTCCGCAACCCTAGCAGGCACTGACCCTATGGGGCCCCGTCTTCTTTGCTGACGGCTCTTTGCGTGCGCGTGGAACACGACGCGCCGTCGACTCGGGCCTGGTTGCTATTGGACGGCGAGCCACCCATAGCTCGCCATCCGCAGGCCCACGCCTACGGTGGCCGGGAATCGCCTTGCGTTTCCCGACGCCCGGGGCGTCTTCTTCTGTTGCGGCGGCTGGGGCGTGAGGTTTCCCTCTCACGCACGCGTTCCGCGTCCTTCTTTGCTAGCATTACTGCTTCGCAGAAGGAGGCGACCGCTTCCCATGCCTCCTCGCTTCGGACCATGGCTTGAACCAGGGCCGGACGCGAGAGGTCGCCGCCGCCGATCGCCTCGACGAGGACACGGCGGTGTTCCGCCCAAGCAGGGCAGTCCTCCACCGTATGCTCCACCGTGTCCTCCGAGCGATCCACACAGTGATGACACCCAGACGTGTCCTCCCGCTGGATCCGACACAGGAACCTTCCGAAACAGCCGTGTTCGGTGAGCACCTGCGTCAGGCGGAAAGTGAGGACGCCGTGACGTCTCTCTAGCCATGCCTCAAAGAGGGGACTTATCGCCGCAATGGTGGCTTGCCCAGCGCTGGGTTGCGGGAGTCGTTGTCTCCATACCTTGTTTTTTT
The DNA here is from genome assembly GCA_905332915.2 of Hecatera dysodea. NCBI lineage: Eukaryota > Metazoa > Arthropoda > Insecta > Lepidoptera > Noctuidae > Hecatera > Hecatera dysodea. Next base: position 16,054,401 of record HG995294.1, read on the forward strand.
TTTTTTGGATTGGATATCACCAAATGTCTTCTCCCGCTCTGGGCGGAGCGGGAGGGAGTGTCAGACTCTTACTGACTAAAACCCGCCCGTGACCCTTCTAGTGCCCTTTGCGTTCCAGGGCCGCGGTGACTCTTTTGAACAACACAATAGTGGCGTGCCCAGCACTGGGTTGCGATAGTCGCTGTCTCCAAACCTCCGTGAGATCCCGCCGGAGCTCCGTCCGCTGCGCAGCAATTTGCCGTGGCAGCAGAGTTTCACCCCGCCTTAGTGCCTCCACGCGCAACGCGTAAACGTGCGCGAGGGCTCTCGCCTCCAGATCCCACGGCAGCAATCCGGCAAGGAGATTCGCCGCCTCGCCAGAGACCGTGCGGTATCCCCGGACTAGCCGAATGGCCATGACCCTCTGGGCCGAGACCAGATGGCGCGCTGGCAGTCGCCTTAGTGACAGCGCCCACACTGGGGATGGAGTGCCACCCCTAAAATGATTGTTTTCCATAATATTACAACATTATTGAATAGCGGTTCACAGCTTGCATCTACCTACCAAATTTCATGTATGTAGCTTTAATAGTCTCCGAGTAAAACGGCTGTGACATACGGACGGACAGACAGATAGACAGACATGACGAATCCATAAGAGTGCCGTTTTTTGCCATTTGGCTATGGAACCCTAAAAATCAGACAAGTGCGAGCCGAACTTGCCCACCGAGGGTTCCATACAAAGTCCGAGTTTTTTTATAGCTTTGATTACGCACTTTAAAATGAAGACTATATTTTTATGATTTATCTACAGATGTGTAGTTTCAGATTTTTCCTTGTACTTGTTGTTGCGTAAGAGGTTATTACTTGACAAATTTAATATTTCTGGGTCAACAAAAAGTATACATTTTGATTTCCCTATAAATTTTGATTACTAGGAGAATGTTGAAATATATGTACGTTATCTCATATACGTTTCTTACGGCCGTTTGTAGTAGTCTCTTACTGACTAAAACCCAACCGTGATCTTTCTTGTGCCCTTTGCGTTCCAGGGCCGGTGACTCTTTGTAACAAATTCGGCAACCCTAGCAGGCACTGACCCTATGGGGCTTCGTTGCTGACGGCTCTTTGAGACGCGCGTGGAACACGACGCGCCGTTGACTCGGGCCTGGTTGCTAACGGACGGCGAGCCACCCATAGCTCGCCATTCGTAGGCCCGCGACTACGGTGGCCGGGAATTCCAGGGCGATTCCCGGCCGTCTTCTTCTGTTACGGCGGCTGGAGCGTGAGGTTTCCCTCTCTCGCACGCGTTCCGCCTCCTCCTTCGCTAGCATTACTGCTTCGCAGAAGGAGGTGACCGCTTCCCATGCCTCCTCGCTCCGGACCATGGTTTGAACCAGGGCCGGACGTGAGTGGTCACCGCCGCCGATCACCTCGACGAGGAAACGGCGTTGCTCCGCCAAAGTAGGGCAGACCTCCACCGTATGCTGAGCACCATGTGAGCACCGGCGTCAGGCGGAAGGTGAGGACGCCATAGCGTCTCTCCAACCACTCTTCAAAGAGACATATTCTGACAATCGCAAGACCTGTAAATTAAATTATTATTTTGTATTTTTTAGTTTTATCACTTAAAAAACACTTATATTTTCAATTTTATAAATGACGGTAACGTACACCAACGTATGAGAGAACCATTTTCAGTCCTGTCTACATAATTACCTTTTTGTCAGAGTGATGAGACTGCTTTCTTAGTTTAAACACTTCAGCAGGTAATGTTTACCTGAAAAACATCGAGACTTCCCTTAATCTATGGTATAAGAGTTTGTGCAGAACCTTCGGTGCGTGATTCAGACTAGCACTTGTCTGTTTTTAGGGTTCCGTAGTCAACAAGGAACCCTTTTAGTTTCGGTCTCTCCGTTTTTCCGTCTGTTCATCTGTCTGTCCGCGGTTTTACTCAGAGACTATGGGGACTACAAAGCTGTAATTCGGCATGAATGCACTTGTTAATGATGCCGAACAAATGGTGGAATAAAAACTTGAAAAATATATATTTTTTATTGTAACTTCCCTACACGTCAAGTGGGGATGTTTTTTTTTCGCGTCCACCCCATCGTGTGGCGTGTCGTTGATAGGTTTTTTTTTTACGAGTCTTCAAAGATCGTTTTCCAATTTAGGGATCTCTTTGTGAAATATGAAGTTCTAAAGTGGAAAAAATCGTTGAGAGTCCAGTGTCCCCACTTCTACCGGCTAAACGGTTGCTTCTGAAAATGTGAAATATGTCACGGGAGTAGGAAATATGCTGAATGTAAAAGAAAAACTATCACGGCTAAGGCTTCACAATTTACTGACTAATAATTGATCAACTAAAATAAATGTAAGAGAAGTATAAAGGAAATTTTCGTTCAAATTGCTTTGAAGGTAAATGACGTAGTTAGTAGCGTAAAACACGTTATAAATGTAAATTCATTAACTATGCAAAAATTATCTAAAACCAGCGGTTTGATCCGGCTGCGCACGCGTTGTCATTTTTTTCAAATAAGCCTATGTAACTCAGGGATAATGTAGCATTCCTTCTAATTGTGAAAGAATTTCTTAAATCGTTCCAATCGTTTTTGAGTTTACCTAGAACTCAAACTGGTCACAGTATTAAACAACCAAAACAGAATTTAATTAAGTTCACATTATTATGGGCAACTACGGAACCCTATATTGTTTTATTATTGAGATCTTGCATTTGACCACTATCTCAAGTAAGCGAAAATGTGGCCATCGATGGGGTACACTTGCTTAAAATCAACCTATTCATTCATGACTTGACTTAAATACCTCAGGTTATAGCTATCAGGAAGGAAATACAAACCCCAGCAGGGAAATCTACTCCTTAATTGTACGCGCAATGAAAGGTTTCCAAAACATTTTGCGTGTATGGCTGAAATAGATAAAGAGTTAACCAAAACTTTTTCCCTGTCACTTTTGATACGGGGACGAGGTAAACACGGGAAACATAAGGAAATAACTTTACGCATACCAGTGGAAAAGCCATGTCATTGACTAAACATAGCTTACCATACAATTTTGTAGGGAAATGAGTAGATAAATATGGTTAAAAAGGCTACCGTTTTAGTTATAATTATATAAAATAATCTAAATATCACTATCACTACATAGTATAAAACAAAGTCGCTATCCGCCGTCTGTCCCTATGTATGTTTAGATCTTTAAAACTACGCAACGGATTTTGATGCGGTTTTTTTAATAGATAGACTGATTTTTAAGGAAGGTTTATATGTATAATACATGCATATTATAGTAGAGGAAACATTAGTATCTACATTGCACCCGTGCGAAGCCGGGGTGGGTCGCTAGATTTTTATATAAGCCCATAGTGTCCCACTGCAGGACAAAGGCCTCCCTTTCTTTTTCCATTCTGATTTATCCTGGGCTACCCGAAATCAATCCTTTAGGTAGGAGTCCAGCTCGTCTCGCCATCTCCTCGTTGGTCTACCCCGTCGCCAGATCCTGGTGATTGCCAACCTGCCCTGGGATCGAATCCGTGGCTACGTTCGTATAGTTTTCTTGTGGCATACGGCAGACATTACCTGTCCAGTTCCATTTTAATTTGGCAGCTGTATTCCCTTTGAAGGATGAGTTATGAAATAATTTCATGACATATTTCAGTAGAAAATAAAGCTACTGGAAAAACAGAATTGGCGTTAAATCAGAATATTATATTGCTGCGATTCGATAACCAAAAGCAAGTGCTCGTCTCCTTCCTATTACTTCCAACCACTATTGTCCATCTAGTCACGTGTAAGTCCTAATGGGTACGTACAATCGAACCACCTTTCCACCTGAAACGATAGCCTTACCACTAGCACACCCGACGTGCTAACCATTCTCCGCGCCATTACACATTTATATGCCGTATTACTAACGCAGCAAAGACGTGAGTTGCTTAAAGGGTCATCCTTTAGATGGTATCATTAAGTGCGATTGTACAAATTGAGTGGAGTTATGACGCGGCATGAAGATTCGTGGAAGCGACCCCGCGGATCTTGAATTTGTAAGGGCAAGTTGGCAGTCATCGTTGTAATAAATGATCTTGTTGAAACGCTACGCCGCAATATAGGAGGTCGTTGGCTTACTGAATAATGGCATCCAGTATAATTAGCATAACTGCTTTGTGCTTCTGCGTAAATATATATTAGCCGTGGCCCGAGATAATGTTGCGCTTTAAAACTGTCAACCGCAGTCGGCTAGAATTGTGATCGCTTCGTTTTCCTTTTCACCCTTCTGATCCCTATCTCCCCGATCTCCCCTAGGCCTGTTGCGTCCCTCTTTTTGTTTAAGATTCTTGAACATTCGCAGCCTTAAGAATTTATTGCGAGGAGAAGCGATAAAAATTTACAACTTGGCATTTTTCATAGTTCAGAATTTATGGGATTGAGGAAACTTAATTAAAATGGTTTAGAACAGCCGCATTATATCTGAGAAAGGCAATTTTGCGACATCGTAAGAATTGGTACCGTAGTTTTCTACAGAAACTATTAAATTCTAAACGAAGTTAATCATTGTTCCAGCTTTATCGAGAATGGCTGACAAAGTGAACAAAAGCCGTCTAGGCCAGCGAAATAATATTTTGCTCATTATTAAATGACAGACGAACCGACGAGTGGTAACAACTCATTGGGTACTCGCTTCATAGTGTAGATGAAAGGTTCAAAGGCGCAGGTGGCTTTGACGTGGATTCCCGGATCACCGACGGAATATTTTGCCAGTTCCGGTTTAAGACTTTGCTAAAATCGACTTTGTGTTTGTTTTGCCGCTTAATCGACGTGCCGCTACTGTAATTGAGTCTATAACCACTTTCTGTTGTTCGACGTTCAAAACGAAACGAAGTATAATTTATAAGTTATACAATTAAATGAACGAAACCATTTATGTTGAAGAATTTATTATAAATAAAACTATTACTTGTAAGTTTGAAGGATATACAAGAAATCGATAGACTTCTTTCCGACCTCATAGTATCAAGCATAGAATACTTTTTATTATGTACACAATATACATACACATGTATGTAAGTTACAGAAAATCAAGGAAAGTTATGAAATGATTCCGAACGTAATCAATGATGCAGTAATAAAGGTTCACTGCGAGTTTAGAAGTAGTGAGAATTAGAGGCTGTTTTTGACTAAAGTGGGTTGAACAAATATAAAGCATTCAAAAAAGTGGTAGATTACTAAGGCATAGCTAACTAACACGTTAAAATTGACTTACATACGTAAATTGAAAATTAATAGAGAAATAGACACAAAGTCTTCGTAAGTCATCTCGCTAAATGTGGTTCTGTTTGTATACCTCTGCTTAGCCCTTTGGGAAATACAGACGAGATTCACTGCGGTCAAGAAATAAGTATGTTTACATAATTGAAAAGAACCTTAAAAAATCTGTCTGAAAAATAAATTGATCTTTTTCTCTAGTTCTAAGCTGAAACCTTGATAAATTATTATAAGTTTGAACTTTTGGTAAGTGTTTTGACCTTTGCGTAGGAGGAAAACCCGAGTGCGTATGAAAGAATTTATTATTAAACGATACTTATATGTAGGTCATACACATACTGCGTAAAATGACTTTGGTGTATTTGTTAGACGTTTATAAATCATAATCAGTGATAGGTATTGTTATGTACACATCAATAAAAGGCCGAGATCTGGTAACGACTGGTTTATTTAAAAATGCAGTCCACCCTCATACATTGCGGTGTAGTCTCAGTACCAACCTAATAGAAGAACTACCAACATAACAGGTATAGGCTATTACTTAGGCTAAGAACTCACGGAGCGATTTTCACCCGCGAGCGCCGCGGTTGCGGGCCCGCAGCTTCTGTAGAATGCAGATATATATGTAAAAAATTAAAGCACAACTCACGACGCGTTTTACGCCCGCGGTGAGCGCGGTTGTTTACGGTTCCCGCTGCACCGGCGGGCAACTAGTAGAATCGCGCGGGCCGCGGTCGCCCGCAGCCTCGGCGGGTGGCGCCCGCGCGCTCTGCGATCGGTTTGCGTTCGACCGCGGTGGCCGGCGGGGGCAGGGGGTACAGAAATCTAATGCCATTTTGCACCAGTGACTTGTGGCATCGTGACATGTTTGTGCATGTTTAAAATTAAACAAACATAAAATGGATATTGAAATCGAACTACCAATTAATTTGGTCGTAGACGTGGTTGGCGGTCATCGCCCGCCACGTCTGCGGGCAATGATCGCAACCGCGACGGCTGCGTAACCGCGCAAATAACCGGTGTCGTGAGTTTAGAAATAAAACCGCAGTTCCACCACCGCGGCGGTCGCGGGTGAAAATCGCTCCGTGAGTTCTTAGCCTTACCGGGATTTAGAGATCGTTATCTGAACATATGTAATTATGCCTTCTGAATCCAGCGACCAGTAAGTAATAGAAAGAAAGAAAGAAAGAAAATAAATTTATTTGGCACATACAGACAGATACACATAATATGACAAAAAGTACCGCATGAGACCAGCTAATATCGGAAACGAGTAGTTTAACTTCATTTAATTCATTGACATTCAGACAAATATTGGATGGAATGGGAATTCTGGGGCATGTTCAAATTAACATATCATTCAGGTTCATTGACCCAAATCAGCATTACCTAATTCGATCACTGATCATAATTTAAGTCACTTTTATACAAACGTGCTAACTAATATTAAAAATTCGAAAGTTATTGTGTTGTTAATTGTTATGCTTTTACGACTAAATCGCGAGCCATTTTTTATGAATTCTGGCACAGAGATAGATCCGGAGAGAGACCCTGCAAACGGTTTTTTAAACTTGATCGTGAGCGAAGCCGCGGGCAAAGCTAGGTTGTATGTAAAAACTAAAGTCGCATTTTATTAAATACTAGCTGCTGCCCGCGACTTCGTCCCCGTGGAATCCCCGATTTTAAAACATTCTTTATCGCTGCTCCGCTCCTATTGACTTAAGCGTGATGATATATAGCCTAAAGCCTTCCTCGATAAATGGTCTATTCAACCCAAAAAGAAATTTTCAATTCGAACCAGTAGTTCCTGAGATTAGCGCGTTCAAACAAACAAACAAACAAACAAACAAACTCTTCAGCTTTATAATATTATATATAATAAGTATAGATTAAATAAATTTCACGCCAACTAATTGTTAATGAATGATCACTCATTTCCTTTCAAAACTCTTGAAAGATCGATGTACGAACCGTATTGATAACTGAAAATTTATATTTTTGATAAAGTGAATATGTACATGACTTGTTATGTACGTAGTTGGTATTTGGTAATCGAAATGATTGATTACCGTGAGTGTACAATGGGGGTCGGATCCATCTCGTTGGAAGGGGGGCAATGATCGATGCGTGGAGAGCACGGCCAATTATCATAATCCTGTGCGCATCGCATTCTGACATAGCTAATGTCAGAGTGCGATATGAACATCGATACGTTTAATATAAGTCACAGAATAACAAGTATTTACATGTATTACAATCTTACGGTATAGATCCCGATATATCGGTGTCTTGTTAAAAAAGATTCATCCATATTTAATCGACTTAACGAAAAAAAAATAAAACTTTTTACAAAAAATAAAACCGACTTCTAAACAAAAAAACCAAAAAGTATAAAATAACTTTTATTTCGGAACTCGGTGTTTTTGGTTGCTTTTTTGTTGTTGAACACACCGACTTCCGAAATTAAAGTTATTTTATACTTTTTGGTTTTTTTGTTTAGAAGTCGGTTTTATTTTTTGTAAAAAGTTTTTTTTTTATTTTTCACTTTTTAGTGGTACCTACACCCCCCCTCCCCCACCTAAACGAACCAATCACATTGGTATAAAAAAAAACGTACTGCTCCTTTGCAGAGTAAACTAAGAGGTCGTCAATGTAGACAATGTAGATGTTTTTTTTTAGATTTTTCGAAAACCGCTTGGTTGATTTCGATAAAATTTTCATGGGACCATTTGGGACGTATACCCTTTCAACAAAAAAAGAATTTTTCAAATCGGTTAACAAGCGACGGAGTTATGCGCGAAAAACAATAAAAAAAAAAAAACATACAAACATCCGAATTGAGAACCTCTTCCTTTTTTAGAAGTCGGTTAAAAAAAGCAGGTCTCAATTTGATCGTATATATACGAGTATGTACATATGTGTGTTCGCGGATAACTTCGTCGTTTATGAAGCGATTTTGATGATTCTTTTTTTTTTGTTGTAAAGAAGATATCCCAAGGGTGATGGACAGGATCTAATGACGGCATCCCAGAGAAGTCAATCGGAGCCTTCGAAAATCGTAACGCTAGTGCGTTTATTATTTTTTTCATTAATCATCTTAAAGCAGTACTATTTAATAAAGGTCTGAAGTTGCTCTGATGATGAAAGCGAAAGACAACGACGCTGTAGTTGAGGGAACTCTTCAACTACAATTACAGCAGTTCCGTATTGTTGCAAATACTTTATACGTCTCTTTATTGTTTACAACAATTTATACCACGTCCTCTATGATGGGTACGTTTAGCTTGGTGGGGGGGGGGGGGGGGTACCACTAAAAAGTAAAGAATAAAAAACTTTTTATAAAAAAATTAAGGTTTTCCTCTCTTTCTTCACTGAGTGACTAACAGAAACTACTAGTTGAAAGCTGAAATTTGGCGTGTAGGTACCTTGGGGAGTACTAAGAGAGGACTCTCCGAAATTTCTATTTGAACGGAAAACAGTGGAATATGCCCGTACTAAGTCGCGGGCAAAATCAAGTACTCAATATTTATATACATATATTACTGTTTTGATTTGGTTGTAATGCGGGCTTTAAAGGCAGCCTTTTTCCCTACTATTTTTTGCATTGTTGTCGAGTAAGTACCTATCCTATAAAATAAATGAAGCAAGCAGTAATTGTTTCAAAACAGTCATAAGCATCATCTCCAGCAATTATCTCTAGTATCGATATCCAAATAATTGAAGTATCTATTAGAGAGTTTACATTTTCCCTTCTCATTAAATGTTTTTCTGATTGAAAAAGTTAGGAATAGGCTGCTTTTGAGATTAATATGTACAATAAAATCCTCAAAACTCACTAATGCCGGCTTGATTTTGTTCATAAACAATTTCATAACGAGAATCCTAATCCGATTTTAACCAAAAGTATCCACGGAAACAATTGAATTTTGGCGTAAACTTTGTCTGTTATAAAGTACGTAATAAAGTTATCGTATTTTTGTAAATGTGGGGCATTTGGCAACGTCGCGTGTCGTCTGTATATTTGAACAGTCAGCACAAGGGTCGTCGAAGCTAGGATACGCAGTACCCAATCGATTTATTGGAACAAGTATTTTACTGATACATGAGGAGAAGCTGCTGTCGAAAAAGAGAAATAAATTTTATTGAACGTATCCCATTAATTGCTCCAAAGACAAACTACACGGGGATAAAAATATTTATATCTCCATTCCATTGCGTTTCCCTGGAGTATGTTCGCAGTTTATGCCGATGACGTTGTAGATACGAGGCAATGTATTTTATTGAACTACAAAAGTTCGTGATTCTGGCTTTCGTGTTACCTCCAGATACTTTCTTCGTAGAAGTAAAGTAGAACTTTCAGCTGAGCTGTGTCTAAGATTTATATAGAACAAAGAACAGTGTACTCTACGAAGTTTAAGGTAAGGTTGTATTGTCTTAGAATGTGCTGTGGGTTAGTTAATCATTTAAAAAGAAAGGTTACATATTCCTGAATCAAAGGTTACGGCCTTGTGGGTGAGAGTGGCCTATTGAATTATTGTGGCGTATCAAGTATTTGGGTTAATCAAAGAGGTTAAAGAGAAAATTGTTGATGAGGTTACGTATTGGTTGTGTGTAGTTACATGTAGTGAGAAATGCTTTGATTAATATTAATTATAATCAATGGAAACGTAAATTACCAACTTGATAGTTTCTGTAAGTTCTTCCTATAACAGAAAGATATTTTATTAAAGCTTTGCAGTATAAAGCTTAAATAAAATGTCGTTCTGTAAAGGTGTCGTTCAAACAAACTCCTACTTTTATGGTTTGTTCTTGTACATCGGCTCAAGCTCCTAGGCATGTTGAAGTTGGCATCCGGTCTGAACTTCGGCGCAACCATTGAGTACAAAGCCCAAACTGCGGCCAAAAAGTCCTTGGCATCCGAAATAGAGTGAAGCTATACTTCTGCTGGACAGCTTTAAAACCTTTATAAAATACATGTCAGATCCTGTATGGAGTATTGCAGCCACCTTTGGGACGGCTCAGTTAAATACTAATTTCCCGTGCTTGACTCGGCGGAACGCAGAGCAAAGAGGCTCATTAGCAACGAAAAACTGGTGGATGCCAGCCAGCCAGCCAGGCTCATCGCCGTAAGGTCGCCTGCTTTTTGGTTTCTTTACAGATTGTACTTCGGTGAATGTGCTCATGAACTCCACGACCACACACCGCTGGTTCTCTTCTACCATCAGACATTACGACACACTGCAAGCTACCATCCTTACCTTTTTGCTATACCACCAATTCGTACTAAGCGTTTCCAAACGTTTTTTATACACAGCAATGAGTGGAACTCTCTACCTGTGTCTGTGTTTTCGAACGCATTCAACCCTAATATCTTCAAAGATAGAGTAAACAGGCTTCTTTCTCCTGGGTAGGCTCACTCCATCGTCAACTCTGTTCTTGTCACTTCTTACCTAGACTGGAGTCAAGATCAAACCCAAAATAAAATAAAAATAAAACAATTGGAGAAAATGGGTCAGTCCGATAGCCACTAATGGTGAGCTTGAGTTTACTGGGTTCGAATCTCGGCATGGGCATAGTGTTATTCGGGTTTACCACGAGGTATTTCTCAGGATCCGCCTATATACTGGATTTGCTGATCCAGTTGAAGGAAATAGGCTCGCCTCTTCTAACATAGGACTTAAATATAACTTGATAATATGTATGTTCTATAGGTACACGTCTACCTTACCGCTTCGAGCATTGTATATGTATATATTATATGTTAGAATTTTACACTATAGATGTTATTTTTTTTTATAAAGAGAAGAGATTTTAATACAAACTCAAAACTAAGTATATTGGACAAGACACTTTAAGTGTCAAACAAATTACCACAGTGAGTGACAGCTACGTATCTCTGTGCGCAGACACCTATAGGGATTTATGGATTGTACTTCGAAATTATTAGACAAGCTTCATATTTTGAGTAAAGGTTTTAGTTTTGATTGAGTGCTGTGATTACATCTTGCCTCATGGGATAACGGTACGGTACATCTGAACATTTAAACTAATATTGTAGAGGTAAAGTTGTTTGTTTGTTGGAGGATAATCCTTTGAATGCCATTACAGAAATCGAGACTTGTTTATTTTTTTTCTGAGGAAATTTTCACTATTGAACTTTATAAACTGCTAAAGCTCTGAACTATAATCTGAAATATAAGTAGGAATGAAGGAAAAGCTTCACTTTGTAATTGAAAAAATGTTTACCCATACATTGAACAATGTCTCGGTAAATTTTCCAGCTGCAAATGTAAGTTTGTACTCGCATTTGTCTAGGTGAATAAACAACAAATTAACTGGCACGGTTCTATGGGATATGTCACTAGAGTGAAACCGCGAAAAAGCTTGTCAATACCTATGTTAAATATAAAGCCGAAAGATATTTTTGCTTGTTTGTACCTAATAAGCTCCGAAAATATTGGACCGATTTTAAACATTTTTTCACCGAGGGAAAGCTACATATTGTCAGCAAGTAACATAGCTTATATTTTATCTATCTACTACTACGTGGGTGAAACCGCGGGCCACTGCTAGTATGACATTAAATAACATTGCTCTATGAGCATGATAAATCATTGTTTCAACACAGATGTATCTAATCTATACTAATATTATAAAGCTGAAGAGTTTGTTTGTTTGTTTGAACGCGCTAATCTCAGGAACTACTGGTTCGAATTGAAAAATTCTTTTTGGGTTGAATAGCCCATTTATCGAGGAAGGCTATAGGCTATATTTTATCCCCATATTCCCACGGGAACGGAAACTACGCGGGTAAAACCGCGGCGCGCTGCTAGTCTATATTAATACTAGCTGCTGCCCGCGACTTCGTCCCCGTGGAATCCCCGATTTTAAAACATTCTTTATCGCTGCTCCGCTCCTATTGGCTTAAGCGTGATGATATATAGCCTAAAGCCTTCCTCGATAAATGGTCTATTCAACCCAAAAAGAATTTTTCAATTCGAACCAGTAGTTCCTGAGATTAGCGCGTTCAAACAAACAAACAAACAAACAAACAAACAAACTCTTCAGCTTTATAATATTAAGTATAGATTATAAAGCTGAAGAGTTTGTTTGTTTGTTTGAACGCGCTAATCTCAGGAACAACTGGTTCGAATTGAAAAATTATTTTTGGGTTGAATAGACCATTTATCGAGGAAGGCTTTAGGCTATACATCATCACGCTTAAGCCAATAGGAGCGGAGCAGCGATAAAGAATTTTTTAAAATCGGGGATTCCACGGGGACGAAGTCGCGGGCAGCAGCTAGTATCTTATGAAATAATCCCCTGGCAGGTACAATAAGCAGACTACATATTAAATAACATTGTTATATGTAAACATTTTTAGCAACATTCGTCACCACTGATTACCCATTCAGAGAATGCAGGCGTAGTGATATTTTTGTAACTAACGACCGATTGTCTACTGACCACATTGTTATTAGCGGTTAACGGAGTTTGATGATTATTTTAATACTAGCTTTCGCATGCAGCGTCTTTCGCGTTAAATTTTCCTACAACCATCGCCGAGGTCCGTTCTATCTCTGTACCAAAATTCATTAAAATTGAATCGGTGATTTAGGAGTGAAAGCGCCACAAAAAAAAATCACTTCCGCATTTATAATTTTAGCTAGGATTTTTGGATTTAAAATAAATCAGACAAGTAAAGTTTAAAATAAACCGATTTATTTTAAATCCAAAAAGTCTCAAAGATGCAAACCATTGCTTTACATACAGAAACAGAATTCAATTAATGGAAATAATTGCAAAAGAATTGGAAATACAACGAAAGAGAATATGTTAAAAGAAAAACGAATGGGAATCGGATTAACAAACGAACGTTCGTATGAAAAGAAAAAGTAACAGGTTTATCTGAAACTTAACGAGTTATTTCGGCACAAAAATGTTTTAATTTTTCTGTTTTATTAAGAGAGTTTACAGACTTAATACTAGCGTTTTATATTTGTTAAGAGTTGAGTATGTTTGCTTATAGAAAATCGAAGCACATGAGAGCTGATGAGAGATTAGTTCTGAATTCTATAAACATGAAATAAAACATTATAATACAATTAGTGCTACACGGCCCGACATAAGTTTTCGAAAAAAAAATCCCGTAAAAAACAACTTTTAAATAGTTTCAAAATTATGGGGCAAATTTTCTTATTTATCTCGGGCTAATAAACAGGTCACAACGCGTTGTTGCTTCATTCAAAATGCCACAATGGGATTTTCACCTTATGGCATTTAAACGGCTACGACACGTTGTGACAAATATAAAAAATCCGTATAATTAAAATAAAATTTAAACTTCAAAATATTTATTTCCGCATGCATTTATTAAATAACTAGCTGCTGCCCGCAGCTTCGCCCGCGTGAATATCGGAAATTATCCCAAGGGAACACAATCCCGGGATATAAAGTATCCTATGTTACTTCTAGTGCCTCCCAGAATATGTGTACAAGTTTCATGATGATTCGTCAAGTAGTTTTTGCGTGAAAGCGTAACAAACATCCACGCTTTCACATTTATAATATTAGTAAGGATTATATTAGAATAACGCTCAATCTTTTTGAGGTATGATAATGTGCGATATCGGCCGCAGTGCGTCATCGTGCCAATGAAGAAAAGCCGTGATATGGAGGTTTATTTATCACTATATATTTTTCACGTAAATAAATAAGTTAAAAGAAAAATTAGTTCGCTATATTTTGTACTTGGAATAATGTAAGAATGTAGGTAAGAATAATGCTAGGAGTCATTGGATATTACGACCTTTGTATAATAAAGCTTAGCAAAACTATAAACTAATCATCAAATGACTTTTTCCGCTCTGGGCGGAGCGGAAGGGAGTGTCACGACTCTTATTGACTAAACCCATTCGTGTTCCTCCAAATGCCCTTTGCATTCCAGGGCCGCGGTGACTCTTTCGAACAATTCCGCACCGAGCTGTTACTTAAACATACTATTAGTGTTTGTAGTTGTTTATTTGATAAGACCCGGAGTCAAAGTTAAGCGTTTATTCCACTTAGTTCTTGAGCAGAGCCGTCTGTTGCTAGGCAGAAAGTTTTCAATTACATAAGCTGAGTTACGTAAACTGTACCTACATAATAGCACATTATGTAGATACATGTATTTGGTTAGATAAACCTATATACACAGTAAAAGGCTGCCGATGTTTTAACATAAATTAAGCAAATAAAGAACCTAGTTTCTGCTTTCAGCGTTTACTTCATCTGGTCATTGTATTAGTAGTTCCTCTTTTCCTTAGTCTGCCATTCTTGCCAGAGTGGTCGTGGTTACGCAGTCTGGGTACATGGAGAGATGTGATGGAGAGGGTGGATCATCTGCCAAGGTATGCTCCCACAGCGATATGGTTCCATTTCTGCCAGTTAGGCACGTTAAGAGTAGGTACACTGGACCATAGTGGAATCAGTTTTTTGTATCCAGCGAGTTAGTGATCGGCTGCGTGCTCTCTTGCTTTCCATCCCCTGAATCACCAATCTTTCCGTTGAGTTGTCATTTCTACATTCATTTCCGCAAGTATCTTTTGAAGTTGGGTGTAGTGACTGTACCTATCGAAAGCTTTGCCTTTTTAATGATCTGATGCAATATCAGAATTGGTTCGCGAGCAGCAGGATAATTCATAAAAATAACCATAACAATGGTTAGTTTAAATAATGATTAGGAGTTTCTAAATTAAATTATCTATAGAAATAATAAATAAAGAACATACTAATCAGTATTTAAATAATCATGTGAATGATTTTATGTTTAAGCGGGTAGTATTGTTTTGAAGTCTGTTTTTACCTACTTTACTATTAAATCTACAATATTATAATGTTGCATAAAATTTTATGAATTATTGGCTTTCAAATTAATCAAATGGTATGTCTATCCATTAATCAACAAATCTACAATACGAGTCGATGTTTCTAATAAACCACGCGCAG
The DNA here is from genome assembly GCA_905332915.2 of Hecatera dysodea. Lineage (NCBI taxonomy): Eukaryota > Metazoa > Arthropoda > Insecta > Lepidoptera > Noctuidae > Hecatera > Hecatera dysodea. The sequence continues at coordinate 16,069,649 of HG995294.1, forward strand.
TATGCAATAACATTTCAGCTCGAAAATGCCATACTGTGGCTAATTAATAACCATGCAAATATAATTTGTCAAAAGTGGCAAGCAGCGTGAGGGCACATAAACAATAGCTGTAATTTGTCACCCTCGCTCCCATTGGATCACAAAGACTGAAGTTAAATGGACCCTTTGGAAAAGCCACCGATATGGAATGTGATCGTTTTGTTGTATAATGAAATATGTGACTGTAATGTCTATTGTTGATGATAGGGCAATGACGCTTATGTTATCTGTTGCATCGTTGTGGGAAACGCAAGATCCTACTGGTAACGCTAAGACAACATAGTATAGGTTGAATTTCTATATACATGTGTGTTCACTTGCTCGCTAGCTCAAATTCAGCAACCTATCCGAATTTATAACGCAGGTTGCTTTGATGAATTCGTGTCTATGGAGTTGGAAAGCAGAGCTCAACAACCCCGAATTTCATAATCACATGAATATGTAAGCAACAAGATTGTCGAATACAATTATTGTAAATTTATTTCATACATGTTTTGATTGAAAGTGTCACCACTTTTTGTTTTTTTTTTGGATGGGAAATCATCAAATGATTTCTCCCGCTCTGGGCGGAGCGGAAGAGAGTGTCAGACTCTTACTGACTAAAACCCAAAAGTGTCACCCCTGGAACGCAAAGGGCATTTGGAAGGACACGCGTGGGTTTTAAGGTATGTATCGTTACTTTCTTATGTTTTAAAGGCAAGAAAGATAGTAAAAACTTTAACGACATTATGTTTCTTCAGCTCCAAAAACATGTTTCGTTTCCGGAATTGGGAAACTCATTTTAATTAGTCCCTCATATCGGTATGCTCAAAATGAAAACCAACCTACGCAATCGTTTTGGAATCTCCTTGAACACAGCTTTTCCTTATAATTTCGTTACTTGCTAATTAACTGAGCCGATTTTAAATGCTATTATTGGAGTTATTTTCGTAACTTTTGTAGTAGGTCTCTATAGGTATCTATATTGGACACGAAAACCAATTTACTAGATCTAAGGCAGCACACATTTGTATTTTATTATTTCTTCAGAATTGCTTTCCAAGTTTTCGTTCTAAATAATGTTATTATCGGATCACTTAACTTGTGATGCCAACTTATTTTACATGCATAGATACCATTTATATATGAAAATACCAACTTGTATTTTTTATTTACGTAACTAAACTTATAAATTGATACTAAAAGTAAATTAAAGGTACCTTTACTACACCATAAATACTCTGGATAGCTAAAGTTATTCAGTCTCCCTAGCCTTTTCAGATGAAAACCATATACCTTTACCATAGAGATGGTAGACTTCCAGTCTAACTGGATTTAACATGAAACTGTCGCAAGGGTACGTCTCGAGACCAAGTGTCCTGTGGTTCTCGCTTCCAGTGGCCTCAAGGTGGACTGATGACTTTATTATCGTTAAGGGCGGGTTGACGAAGGTCCGACTCGTGACGACCATAGGGGAATGTAGTGTTCGTATTCTAATACACAGAAAACCAGGAAGCAATAAGGTAACACAAAGTTATAGAAAATAGCTTTAAAAAATTAATGAACGCAATTTCCTCTCTCTTCCTGAAAATGTAAAAAAGAGCAAAAACTTGCTAAACTTAGTTTCGTAAAGCTTCATTCTGGGGAAGGAACTATTCAGGTCTGTCATTTGCATCCGAGGCACCTTATTACGCTCATATGATCGTCTAAACGGCTTTCGGTAAACACATTAACCTCCTTTCGGGTTATCTGCAGTTGGGTAAAAATCCGTCTAAGCGCTTAGTTTTTTTATCTTCTTAAACTGCGAGTTTAAAGACGTTATTAAAATCTATTTGAGATCAAACGTGGCCGTTTTAGTCTGCAATAATGAAGAATTGTTAGAACCAGAGGATCTAGTCATAAGGATGGGATAGTCAGTAATAATCTCACACACCCTTCCACTGCGCTCAAAGCGGAAGAAGTCATTTGATGACTTCCATCCTTAAAAAAGAAGAGGCTCTACATAGAAGTGACATCTATCAGCGGTTACGATTGTCAATCATAATTTTTTTTTTTATTTTACTTTTTAGAAATCATTATTACACTGGTGGCAGAATGTCACTTGTCTATGTCCTTTTCAGAGAACGATTCAGATAAAGAAGTTGTTATGGGCACGGTACAATGTTTGGAGTATTCTGGACCAGTGTTTTTTATGACAGTATACAGTAAATTTAATAGAAAATACAGTGAATTCGATTTAGGGCAAAAACTAAATCTTCAACTAACAATAAGATAAACATTGACGCTTATTTTGTACATCGAAGCTACAGGTAAGGTTTCCCATCAAGCTAAATACTGATAGAGCCGTTTCTACGTATTTATGTATATACCTAGCATAGTGTAAGTGCTAATTTAATGGGTCATGTGTGGGTGTGAAATCTATGTTCCATTGTATTAATTTATGTCATTTATCATGAGAACCCACAAAAATACACTCTATAAATAACATGTAGATTTGTGCGTTTTGATTTCATTAACATTATACAATCAGACCTATTTTTAAAAACTTTTTTACATAAAAAAAACACTACATTTACACAAGTTTAGAGACCTTGGAGGTACTGTTCTCCTCAAATATTTACGTTTAAGAAAAAAGCATTTACTCCACGATACGGAATTAAAGAAAAACAAGAATCAGCTGGTTATTTTCACGTACAAGTCATAAAAATTCAGGGTACTTTCCTAAGTAATACGGAACTTCGAAGTCCTGAATGCGAACCATCGAAGCTCATACTTTCTTACTTATATACCATTTTTTTTGGGTCTTCTGTTAAACAATACAATACGCAGGTGTGTATTTTAAGGCCTTGTTAGCATAACTATTCATATATTATAATACTACGAGTGTAAATTTACTTAAAAAAAACTGCATAACGGTAAAATGCTTTTGAAAACCAGGCCAATTTTCATGAATTCGTATTTAAATCTAGTGTCTTATGGGAAATGACCATTGGACACTAGATTTAAAATAAGAATTATAATGAATAGATCATTATGATCCTTTATCGAAACATACTTTTATTCCCTAAAACCCACCCGTGTTCCTCCTAGTCCCTTTGCGTTCCGGGGCCGCGGTGACTCTTTCGAACAAATTCCGCAACCCTAGCAGGCACTGACCCTATGGGGCTCCGTCTTTTTTGCTGACAGCTCTATGAGGCGCGCGTGGAACACTACGCATCATCGACCCGGGCTTGGTTGGTATGCTACGCTTACGGTGGCCGGGAATCGCCTTGCGTTTCCCGACGCCCGGGACGTCTACTTCTGTGGTTAGTCAATTATAAGTCACATGAAAATCATCTCTATTTACAATATAATAAAATACAATACAATACAAAAAACCTAGCATATAAGTAATGGAATATTTCTAAGTTAAAACTTAAAAAGAAATGGAAAAAATATCGTTGGAAAATACCCTGATCCAAAGGTTACAATAGTCATTATTTTATTCTTATAAAAAGTACTTATTCGTTTTAACTTCCACGAATTTCACAAGCTGTATCAGTAGTTATAGGTATCTACTCAGAACTACAAAGTACCTTTTTATAATGACGTAGCAAAGATATTGGGTATCTAAAGATATCGGCAACATTGTATATACTTAGTTACCTTTAATTTAGTTTTTGTAGCGTTAATCATTCATGAAAGTTGAATATTATCCTTATTATCATTTGAACGTTTTACCGGGATTCAACTATCCCATGTTCGAAACTAGGCCATAGTTCTTTTCATTTCAAGTTCCAAATCTTACTTTTACAGTTTCTAATGTTTTTTCATTACACCTTCTTCTTTTCGGGTCACTCCACGGAATATTAGGGCATAGTTGGTAGCTACGAGATGAAGGTCCCTGATGCTGCAATAATTGCAGCATCGGTAGCATTAATTTAATCGTGTACGGAACCTTAAAAAAAGTTTATCGAGATCTTCAGCTAGTAGGTAAACATAGCTCGCACAATACTTGTAGAGTGTTTTTTTTTTAATCATATACGTCCATTCGCTTTTAATGGATAATAATAATAGGATTTGAACAGTTGCTGTGAAGACACAACTACGAGTTTTTATGATTTTGAAAGGGATTTTTAAAGAGGAGTTGATTTATCTGCGTATGAACATGTCGAACGTCGGTGTAGGGAATTTTACTTAATAATGTTAATGTTCGATGGGACCGAAATATGCTGGAGTGGCGACCGCGTACTGGTTGGCAAAGCGTTGGAAGGCCTCCATCAGGGCCATAGGTTAACCAATGACCTGGTGACGGCCGCATACACAAACGTTTTATGTGGTGACGTTTATGAGAGGCCAGTATCTAGAACAGGACAAAAACATTTGTTGAAATGATAGACTTTGAATAGTTACTACAAAACGGGCACATAATTTGAAATGAGCTTTAAAATTACTCACTACAACCTGTACAGCTAAAAATTTATTTCAGAACCTTTTTAACAAAAGCAGTAACAAATTAAAACCTTAGCCAAGCTCGACTTAGTAGAATACACGTTGCTTGCAAGTAGTTATGCTATGAACTACCCGTACCTCAGTTTATCTCTTTGACACAAACTCTAAAACACTACGAAACTAAAATTAATCTGTTCACTTGATGCAGAGACTATTGTAAAGGGAATTATTTGTAGGAACGGGTCGTTAGTCACGTGCCGGTGCCCCTTCTCTTTATACAATACGATGAAGACAAAATTCAATTTATTACGTACTAAAGAATATTTGAGGGGTAGGCCGAGGGATGAAATGTTCAACGATTTGTTTTGCTGAATTAGATTTGTGATTTTTATATTATTATTTGTATTTTTAGGGAGAAATTGATTTGGTTTCTGGCAAATGAGGTTTTTGAAATGTTAGATGTTTTTTTTCATTGGAAAGTACCCAACTATGCTCATGTCTGAATTTGTTGGACGAGGCGGTGACGTTAGGAAATACCACTCTCCAAATTATTTACGAACCTGTTGTTTTTTCAAAAATGTTTCAAAATGATTTACCTATACTCGAGACAAATTCACATTGACATTCTAAATGTTAGCAGATTTGCACGAATAAAATAGGAGAGCCATATAATAGAACAAAGAAATCGAAGCATTGCGCGGATTTCTTCTCACTAAGTAAAACTGTAACTCATAAACAATCTAATTTTCACATTTCGCAGGAAATTTCAAACTTTCACATTGTCAAAATAAGGGAAGGTTTTATTAATGATAGTCGCGATACAACCGCCATTCTAGAATGCATGTATGTAGGTACGCGGTAACAATGAGCCACGGGCCACCCCTAACTATTAAAGCCAGCTAATAATTACAGATCGCTGAACATTGGACCGTGTAGGGTTGTCACACATTAATGTTTAACGCACTAAGTGGTTATGGTTGAACAATTAACACGGCTGTGTGTTTGCGGTTGCTCCCTGGTGGTTCATGGCTGAGATCGAGGAGTACAATCCGATATAGCTAATGCATATCGCAAGCTGAACAGTTGAGCCTCTGAGAATATAAAGTTAGGTGTCAGTAAGTAAAAGTTCGTCGAAGAAGGTAATTTTGAGGAAGCTTGAACTTATAAAAGCGGGTGATTAATTATTTTTCTTCGTAAAATGTAGTTTAAAATCTAATTTTATTAAATCATATTTGTGACTTTTGTTTATTGTTTTTGTATACTAATATTTTAAAAAGAAAACTTTTTTTGTGTTCTATGAGTTTTATTGTATTTTATGAGTTCTATCTATATTTTATCCTCGTATTCCCACTGGAACGGGAAACTGCTAGCGACAAAGTCGCTGTCTATTTCTCCACGTTTATGTGTCATCTATACGACGAAACGGATTTTCATACAGTATAGGTTTACGGAAAGTTTGCCAAGCAATAGTAACACAATAAATTAATGTGCAAAAAAAGCAAGCTAACTGTATTCTTGTTTTGAAACAAGCAAGAATGAATCGGAGAAAGTTCTTTTTCTCTTGTGGGTTTAGCAAAACTGCTGTGCACTGCTTTATCTCTAAACTAAGTTTCGTTCAGAACACAGTACTTTTAGAGACGAATGAGACACCTGTATTGAGTAGAGCAAGACGGATATACGATTATCTCGCCCCACCACCGTGATCTTAGGTAACAAAACTTACAAGAGTGCATATAAAAAAAAAAATCTAGAAGTTCATATAAAATATAGCGTGACATTACGACTACATTTCTCCTAAGTATGTTAGTGTCCACTCCAACTTAACCGGACGAAGCTGAGTATCAGTATTTTACATGGAGCAACTACTCATTGAACTTCTCACAACCTGTGTTTTGCAATTTATGGTTACTCATCCATATGCCGACCTAGCAAGCGATGCTTAACCTCGAAGATGAACCCGTTTGATCGGTATTATGTAGGCACGATATTTTACAGAATGTCATGTTAAATGTAGATGAGAGAACAGACTGGCTGTGCCATATTCTGCGTCTAGACACAGGCCTTTGACTGCGTCCATTATAATAGGGATGTTGCCTGAGTAAAAAATATATGATTATGTTTAGTCATTCGGTTAGATTATAGAAAAATATTGGACACGTATTTTTTCCTTTATCAAATCTATTAAAACTGATGAAGATAAAAAGCATCACAGATCAGGAGTGGGAGCGTGTGACGTCACGGCCCGGTAAAAATTGTAGCGAGTAGTGACGTCACACGAGTTTTTTACGCACTGTATCGTCTTCATTTTTTGTGTATGTGAAAAAAGAAAAAAAATACGTGTCCAATATTTTTTGGAAATCTATCAGACGGACTAATCAGATTTTTTTAGTCAACTACCCTATGATATGCCAGAGAAACTTGAAGCCTATGGTGTTACAAGTAGGTATTGTTTTAGAATCAATTAATCTTCATAAACGCAAACAGGTTATAGAAATCAGTAAAATAAATAAAAAAGTAAATGTGAAGAAACTTCAAGGTTAGAGGAACGTGAAGTTATATAATGTCCCCCATACGCTGCTTGGTTACCACAAGGCAATATATTGCGGCCTGCGTTGTTCACTTTGTGTACAAATGACTTGCCTAAGGTAACTGAACAGCCAATGACACTTTGCTGACGATTGCACTATGATAATAGCTAATGACATACACACATGTAAATCACATTAATAATGATATAATATCTATTATAAATTGGTTTAATGATAATAATATAATAATTATTTTAAAATCGACTAACGTAATTCACTTTAGACAACTTACACAAACAATCAACAATCTTAATATTCAATTTAATCATATAAATACCAATTAAGCTGACGCAACAAAATTTCTGGGACTAATAGATTCTAAATTGATTTGGAAATTTTAAATAGTAGAGGCACTTAATAAAAAAATGAGTCGTGCAGCCTACGCTCTAAAACAGCTAGCTGTGGTTACAACACAGATACGTTAATTACTGCTTACTATGGATTAGCTGACTCAATTCTTAGATATGGAGTTATCTTTTGGAGGAATAACATGGACAATGAAATAGTGTTTTGGGCACAGAAGGTGCATTAGATTGATGTTTGACAGCAAACAACGGACAGCTGTAATTGTCCTCATCATATATACATTATGGGAACAGTAATAACTATTAAATCAAATTTACATTTATTTCAGCGTTTGTCTGCTCTGAGATGCGGCGCTAAAACAATTCTTATGCGTAGGCGCATGTTTTGTAGGCTTCGACCATTTTTAATAAATTTTGCAAATCATGGAAAACATTGAATATATCTGCTCTTAAAAGTAAATTGAATAGTTTACTAACCAAAAGAGCATAATACAGTATAGCAGATTTTATGAAATATAATTTTTCATTTTCTTCGTTTTTGAGATGACTATTGTATTTTTTGGAATAATATTGTAATTCGGAATTGAAATGATATTTTGTATTTCAGAATATGTTTGATTGTTACCAATTTTCTTTGAATAATAATTTAATAAGTGCCAATGTCTTTAATGTAGGTAATTTTAATGAATATTGCCATGGTTTATCTCTGCCTACTAATTTTTAATAATAATATAAAATGGGATAGGATGTTTGATACAGGAGTTCATCATTACTAGTTTAAGGAAATGGGACTTCCCACACGACAAACGGAAAAATCCGTTGACAAAAACCAAGTCAAACAAAAATGCAAAAATGGTTCACAAAACAGCATCCGTGTAGTGGTATTCCAGTGGTAAGCGACAAGTGCAAACAACGTAATGAACAAAATAATTATAAAACCAGTGTCGTAAAAATCACAGTAGTCGGTAATACGTCTGCGGTACACAGCGATACGGTTTTAAACAAAATGGCAGAAGTTGTTAATGTGGTGGTTTTATCTCGTTTAATTGGGGAATGTAATGGTTTATTTAATGGTTTTAAAAGGAATTATGAGACATCTCTTTCTGTCCATGAAAGGGTTTATTATGATTTATACCGTTTTATGTTAATTTTTATTGATTAAATCGCGTATGATCTGATAGTAAACAATGATTTCTGTAAGCAATTCTCGACTTTCAAGGAGCGCTCGTATTCTCTCCACTGTCGCGAACTGTCAAAATACCTCTAATTTCCTTAGATTAGAGGTGTTTTGACAGTTCGCGACAGTTCGCGTCGAAATTTTGATACCTATTATGGCTTGAATTTTAACGCTGTTTAAGTAAAAGAATCGGTTTAGTGGTCGACTATGTAATTGGCTTAGAAATTATTTATTAGAATGTTTTTCTGGATGTTACGGGTCACAAATTTTGAACTACTGTTATGCTAGTAACACTAAGAATAATATAAGATAAATACTTCAATGAAAATTAACTGTTCCAAAGTAACGCAACTATGCAGTTACCAGTACCAAACCCTTTCAAAGCTAACATGAGAAACACATTCGATAACACTCATATTATAAAAGAAGAATACCTACTCATAATAAAACACAAGCACACAAAGAACGCAATACTTTTTACGCAGTGTCTCCGTAACAACAACGCATTGTAAACCGGCCTTAGTTCATAGTTCACAAAAGTAGGTTGCTGGCCCCTTGCCTGGAACTTCTGGAAGCCATTGTACTCCACATAATATTGTTTTTCATTCCAACACTACAATGAAAACGCCAACCTATGGTTGCCAAAGAAACGTACTAGCCTTAAAGCCAAGTTTTGATTTATGACCACAGACAGTATCTTAGCGTTCGTCTTTTGTAATTTACACTTGGTGTAACGCTTCCGATTTTTTTGGACCTGCATTTGAATTGCAAATCGTGGAGTTCAGATTATGTTTGTTCTGTAACTGAAACTAAAATGAAGAGTTTCCATGGTTGGCAGTCATCCGCAACTTTGTTTGGCTACCAACTTAAACCCATCACTTGAAATCTTCAGGGGTGGAATTCGGAAAAACTCTTTCTTGTCGAGAATTCGGCATACTTTTTAAATGTTTGTTAACAGCTGTTCTGGCTATTCCTGCAATCCTAAGTAATACAAATAGTAATCAATAATAGAGTAAATTGGACATTAAAATCAGTGTAGGCACGTATAGGCCATTATAACATTGTTGATAGAATCTCCATCCAAATGAAGCCTAAGTACACCTTTACCGCGTCATTTCTGAGTTAAAAAATATGTTTTAAAGATACATTAATACATTTACTTTACACAATATATTGTGTGTTTAAACTATTTTAATGGATATTATGAAGGCGACCTACTTTTTTATTTGTAAACAGTTGACATACTAATGATTTGGACATTCAGTTCCATTCTGAGCAAACTGGACGTGAGTCATAAACCTTTATGATAAGTGAGTTTTATAAATTCAGCCGAGTCGACATTATTGATTGTTGAGCATGACTCAATAACACAAAACATCCCCAACTTCTTACTTGGGGATGATAAATAAAATACGACTTTCTTCGTTTATTATTTTATTGTGTAAATGCATCTCAATCTACCCTCCCTACCCTAGCTTCCTGCCTACCCTCGCCCTTCGTCACAGCTGCCTTGATTATGTCAACGGACCATCTCGACGCAGCGAACATTGCCCTCTGATCATAAAATATTGGAGTGCTTACATTAGCATTGTATTCATATACATAGAACGATTATTGCTATGGATTTTCATTTCTCTTCCGTTTTTGTCTTATCTTAGAATTTAATACAAAGGTTGGACGTCTCCACAGCAACGGATTTGGATGAGTATACCCTCAAATAATCCCACTATTTATATTTAGTAGACACCCGAGTCGACCTACCTTTATATAGAAATATCTTTTCATTTATGATTTTCGAGTATCTCGGTTGATTTTTGACGACACGGTTGGCGCAGTGGTTGAACGATCGGCTGCTGCGCTGTGTGCCGCGAGTAAGATTTCCACACGGAACAGTATGGCCTACAGATAGTTGTTCCGGGTGTGGCTGTTTGTTTTGAGAGTAAATACGTTTGTAAATGTACCCACGATACAGGAGGAATTCCTAGTGTGGGACAACGTTTTATTAGGGGTTAAAGTATGAAATGGTCGATTTGTACTGAAAATCTAAATTGTTTATTTTTTAATTTTTAACAAATGTATTTAATCAAAATAGTTACCATTATTATCTATACATTGCTGCCATCTAATAGGAAGATCATTTATGCCTTTACGATAGAACTCTGAGGATCTAGACTGCAAAATCTGTGTGAAAGCACAAAATGCTTTCTCACAGTTTTTCAGTCTGGGAAGAAGTTATCTTCCCAGGAGGCAGTACAAAATACTGCCTCCTGGGAAGAAAACTTCTTGTCACGTAGATATATATAGAGAAAAAAATGGTAGTCCATTGGAGCAAGGTCTGGTGAATACGGAGGATGACGAATGGTTTCTAACTGCAGTTCCTGAAGGGTCAAAACGGTTTCTCGAGCTGTATGAGGTCTCGCATTGTCATGGAGCAATAATGGTGAAGATCGATTCAAGAGTCGGGGCTGTTTTACTGCTAGTTTTGCCAACATTGTTCGGAGTTCGGCACAATAGACATCTGCCGTTATTGCTTGACCAGATCGAAGAAAACTATAGTGAATAACAGCATGCTGAGACCAACAAACAATTACCATTACCTTTATATTGGTAAGTTTTGCTTTAGGACACTGTTGTGGCGTTTCACCTGGGATCAGCCATTGCATATTTCTTTTACGGTTATCATAAAGAATCCACTTTTCATCACATGTCACAATTCGATCCAATATTCGTTCATTTCTGTACAGATTCAACAAGGCAACACAAGTTTCAACACGCGTTTCTATCTGCAGATCAGTCAAATCATGAAACACCCAGTTTTCTTATTTTTTTTATTTTATTGATTTGACGCAAATGAGTCAATATTGTGAGTAAGGTAACGTTAAACCATGCCGTTAATTCCTGGGTAGTTTGACTAAGATCGGCTTCCACCATCTCTCTTAATTTATCGTTATTCACCTGTGTGAGCGATCTTCCTCGTGACTCGTTCTTCAAGTCAAAGTTTCCATCACGAAAGCGTTTAAACCAAAATCGCACGGTGCGTTCATTAGCAGACCCCTCTCCAAACGCAACATTGTTATTGCGGGCTGTTTCTGCCGCGTTACTTCCGCGTCGGAACTCGTGTTCAAAAATCACTTGAATTTTTGCAGTATCCATCTTTCTTGTATAAGTTAAATAACAAAAACAATTGAAAGTCGATATTCAAATGTTTTACATTTTTTTAAAGAAGAACATCATAGAAACCATGGGAAAAAAGTTTTTTTCGAAAACCTCAAACCAAGAAGATTCTATGTAAATTCAAATAATCTATTACAATAAAACGGCAATTTCGTACTTTAACCCCTATTATTAAAAATGAAAAACGAAGATTTTTTTAATGACGTCACGAAATTATAAACAACGAGCAAACCTTCCTTCCTTTCCTTTCCACTCTCCTCTTTGCGTCGTCAATTTATTTAGACATCCACCTTCCTCGCCATTCAGGCAAGCCCTCTGTGCAGATTCATTGCAAGAAGTCATAGTGCACTTCATCGCAAGCTTTGATCTAACTTACAATTTCTAGGAAACATACATACTATATATATCTATCGTTATGTGTTATAAACATAAATCGGAATAGATAGAGCTATGTTATGTATTTGCCATAGGTTAGAATAATATGGATATTCCCCGAGTCCCGGGGTTTGGTTTTTGAGTAAAAAAATCAGAAAAAAACTATTCTCGCCTTCGAGACTAATGAAAGATTACCTTTTCACCTTTCAGCAAAACACATCAGGAAGCAAACAAGCGCACTCTTAGAACCGAAGTAATCGAGTGAGACAACAAGTTACTGTTGGTAAAGAATTGAATTCTAGTGGTGCAGAAAGAGACAGAAACACTCCGCTATCGTTTTCTTTGGTTTCCAATTATGGAAAACAAAGAAAACGATAGCGGAGTGTTTCTGTCGCTAGAGTGACGCACCTGTTTTTGTCTCTTTCTGCACCACTAGAATTCAATTCTTTATTTAGACATCCTGTTTGTTGTGATGCGTAATGTCACCACATTAGTGGTGACATTACGCATCACAACAAAGCGGCAACGTCGTGCGCTTGGCAAAAAGTTTTATAGCGTGCTGTTGGCATAAAATTTACAACGTCGCTCATGCGCTTATTGGCTTACATAAACCATTTTTATACATATTGACAAAAATAATGAAATTCAATAAAATCCCGTAGTATCAGTCCGAATCCCGTGGAATATCCATATTAACATTAATGTTTGCGGTCAATGAACTTAAATAGCTCTACCTATTCCGATCACTGGTTATGAAATTACCGACTGCCAATTTTGTTTTCATAGGCAAGGTGCATTGATGTAGTATGTTGGACTGAACAAAATATCTAATAAATATTGAACATCATAATTATCATCTTATTCATAGATGACAGTAAGGTTTTCAAACAGAAATCCCTTTTGGAACCTGTAGTATTTACGTTGCATTGAATACATTTGCTAGTAAAAATAGTACCGGTATCGTGTTATTGAAACACGATACCGGTTGATTATCACATATATTAAGGACGTGTCACTCTCACCATTTTATTTTCATGTTTATCGCTTTAGCGTAGTGTGGTGAAATGGAGATTAGAACAAATATTTTTCTATATACTCTGTCCTTTCGATCGGTCCACCCAAAGGTTGTCTGTAAGACATTTCCCTGTGCGACAATCGTCGGTGTACAATGAACAAATACATCATACCTTTGTTTGATCCAGAAGATTTAATTATGATTGCAGTTGTTCTAGATGGAAAAGAAATATAAGAAGTAGGTACAACAGAGACAAGAATTGGCTCATAAACGAGTTATTAGCATTGTAGAAGGACAGAGAATATGGATCACTGTCGTCATCTATGTAGTTTCTCTGCTAATGAAAATTGGAAGATAAAAAAAAACTCATAAAATAAATATTTCTTAGGTATTAGTTCATATAGAAAGATAGTTTCATTATTGTCTTTCCATACCTTCATAGTTATTAATATAAAATAGGTACACATCAGATTATGACTATAAAGTCACATACAAAAAATAAATTTAGTTATCAATATTTATTTCCGATTAGTAACTGTTGAAAAACAAATTCCTATTTGAGGAGTGGTTGGAGAGCCGTCACGACGTACTCACCTTCCGCCTGACGCAGGTACTCTCCGGAGACGGGTATTTCGGTAGATAGCAGTTTCGGATTCGGCGGAGGACACGTCCGGGTGTCAACGCTGTGTCGGTCGCTCGGAGGACACGAGGGAGCATACGGTGGAGGTCTGCTCTGTTTGGGCGGACCAACAACGCCACGTTCGCGTTCAAGCGATCGGTGTCGGCGACCTTCATTCCGGCCCTGGTTCAGATCCATGGCCCAGAGTGAGGAGGCATGGGAAGCGGCACCCTCCTTCTGCAAAGTGCAGTAATGTTGGCAAAGGAGAAGGCAGACCGCCTGAAGGAGATGGAACCTCACGACCCAGCCGCCGCAACAGAAGAAAACGGCCCGGGCGTTTGGCGTCACAGGGCAATCCTCGGCCACTGTAGTCGTCAGCCTGCAGGTGGCGAGTAATGGGTGGTACAACCAGGCTTGGGTCCACAGCGCGTCCACTTCCACGCGCGCCTCAAAGAGATGATAGCAAAGAAGACTGGGTTTGCGGGATTTGTTTGAATGAATCACCGCAGCTCTGGAACTCGAAGGGCGTAAGGAGGAACACGGTGATTTTATTCGGTAAGAGTCTGACACTCCCTTCCACTCCACCCAGAGCGGAAAGAGTCATTTGATGATTTCCCATCCAATAAAAGGCATATATTGAATATTATATCAAAATCTTGTTCATGCCAATTCAATACAGTTTGTACTATGCACAAACACAAATCAATTTTTTATCCACATTCGAATCGTAATTTCTAAAGCATTGAAAACTTTTAATCGATTAACTGTCTTAGATGCTAATTGTCAATGACAGTTGTTGCCTCTTCAATGCTTACAACTTTGGCGTGGCCATTCATAATCAAAGCTAGGACGTTTCGGATGACGTATACGTCTGTGCGTCAGTTCGGGCACGTTATAAAATGTTTTTTTAAACTTTTTTTTTGAGCTCTTGATAAACCGCGGCCCTGACACGTAACGGACACGGCCGTAGTATGTGTGAATCAACCTTAACCGAGTAACTGAGTGTCACTGGTTGTGGGGCCCTGATTGGTATCGCCTCATGTAAAATATTGGTATTTAGCTGCATCCAATACGATTGGAAGTCAACCGCACCATAGTTGGAGAAACGCTAGGCAGATTGATATTAGAAAACATAGGTCATCAACTTTTTTTTTAAACTTGTCTTACTAGGAATTTCTCCTGCAGCGTGGGTGCGTTTAGAAACATACAAATTTACATTACACACAAATAGCCAGACCCGCAACAACTGTCAGCCATTCAAATATTTTTTCCGTGCGGAAATTGAACCCGTGACACGCGACTTAGTAGGCAATCATTTAACTACTGCGCCAACCGTGTCGTGATCATCGTAAGTGCCAGTCAAGTCCAAAGAGGTGGCGCGGCAGTGCGGTGGCGGCGGCGGTAGTATGCAGTTATAATTATCATGCGTGCGTTTATTAACGTATGTGATGGCTAGCTGATACCAGTGATGCTGGACAGAACAGTGGCAAATCATTATCCATGGCATTTCATACTACGGTCTTATTTTAGTAAGACTGGCAGTATGAGTCATTTATGCGTAAACGCGCCTAAATGCGCGTACTTGGAACGCACCCCACAGAGCATACTATTAATACCGGTCGAAAAGTGGCAATACCGGAAGGAACGCAGCGCGGCGATGACACGGCGAAATAGATAACGTCGCACAATCAAGACAGCAGACATCTTTACGTTGTAAAAAGTGTGTGTGCAATTAGCATTCTACGTTCATCTAAGTTTAAAAGAATGGACACGGATATGTAATTTCTATTTAATATAATTGTTATAAAACATCGTTGAACGTCTTTATTTGGCCTATCAACAATGCAGTCTCCCCAAATGTCCTTACTATGGTATTGTTCGTCAAACCGTCGCGTTGAGCTCCTTAAAGTTCTAAGTTTGAGCTACAAGTTAACTGAAAAATGCTTGCACGGTCTTAACAGGTCATTTCAAATCTGTGTGGCAGTTTCCTCAAAAGGCCACATCAGACATTAACCTACAGGGTTCTCATATGATTTGACCAGTACGGATTGTATAGACTTTAAAAGAGACTTTAACCTCTGAGTTTCTTTCGATGTTTCTTCTAAGGGTAGTCGGCTAGGAAACACTGGCTTCATCTAGCTTAAAATTACCAGAAATATTTGACGTGTTAAAGTGTTACGTTTAACCTACTTACAAAATAAATATCATTTATCAAAGAAATAAAGCAAAAAAAACAAACTTTGGTATAGCTTTGAAAATATGCGTGTCTTATGTCTCTTTTATTCCTGTTTGAAGAAGAAAACAGCATAATTGAAATCGGAACTAGTCGTACTATTTTTACCGGCACGGGTATCATCTCCGCTCAAAATGTCTGATATTTGATTTGATAAGTTTTTTGATCTTTTTAAACAAAGGAACGATTTAATTAATATCTAGTACCGGATTTCCAAGGCACCACTGATTAAAAGAGACTGGGATGAGCAAACGTAGGATCTTTATGATAAGGTTTTCCTTTACCCCTATTATATAAGAGTTAAGTTAGCTCTATCTGGGTAAATGGTCACATGAAAAATTAAAACGTACATATGTATGTATATGTTTCAATAAATCTGCCTACCCTTTTCTTTTTGAGATGGAGGGAAATCCGAAGTACATATGAAGAAGAAAGAAAGTTCATTCACATACACAGGTTACAGTTCACACACAAGAGTTTCCACTAAGAAGAGTAAGAAGGAGATATAGGAAATATTGTATAGTTAGGTGAACGAAATAAAGACAAAATACAATCGTTCCTACTAAGCGCGGCGAAGCTATATTTTCAAAAGGCAACGGTCGCGATTCGCGATCGGTTCAGTCGATATACTAGATATAATACGCGAGCCCTAACATCCTACGGCGCTTGCGTGAGCGCAACGCGACGATAGTGCCGTCCCGCTCGCGCAACCGGTTCGCGTGACGTAGTAGGCCCGCTGGCCCGTAGAACAAAATACGCGTCATAGCTACGGCAGCTGAGCTAAGATAATTACTTATCAGCTGCCGTAACTAATCCCAGAAATATGTTTGTGTTGTTAACTTGTTAGTTAAATGATTTTATTATTATCTATCTATCTATACTTATAATAAATCTGTAGAGAGGTCAATTCTGTACAAGGAATATATTTTCAAAATAACTATCAGGGGGTGATTAGTGATCGATACTGGTGCCAAAAACGCAATCAGAAAAATTTTTGTCTGTCTGTCTGTCTGTCTGTCTGTCTGTCTGTCTGTCTGTCTGTCTGTCTGTCTGTCTGTCTGTCTGTCTGTCTGTCTGTCTGTCTGTCTGTCTGTCTGTCTGTCTGTCTGTCTGTCTGTATGTTCTTTATAGAAACAAAAACTACTTGACCGATTTTAACGAAACTTGGTGCAATTATTCTTCATACTCCTGGGCAGGTTATAGTATACTTTTCATCACGCTACAATCAATAGGAGCAGAGCAGTGAAGGAATATTTGGGAAAACGGGAGAAGTTACTCCATTTTTTAAGCTTTCGTCGCGTGTGTAGCCTTAATGGTTAAAGTTACATAGAAATCATGTATTACATAAAATTATCTAAAAAATGTCCCAAACAGCATATGTCTATATTTTATGGTTGACTCACAGTAACACGTGTAACTCCTGATAGCTTAGCAGTTCGGCGCTTTCTGATTATTTGTATGAAACTTTGTCAATTTTAAACCGATCGGGCTGAGAGTTTCAAAATCGGGGGTAAAGTAACTATTCCACGCAGACGAAGTCGCTGGCAGAAGCTAGTTTTAAATAAAACTGTTTGTAAGGTTACTTTGTAAAAATATATCTATATTATTTTTATTTTTATTATGTAATTGCATGTTCAATGTAAAATGCACATATTAGAATAGGTAACTATAGTTTAACGGGTTTCCCGAGGTACGTAGAAATCTCGGTATATATATAAGATTGTCCTCGGGAAGCGCTGCTTAACCTACAAGATAGCTAGCTAGTAGTACGAGCATATTGTTTATTTTAGTGAGATCCTAAAGTTCCTTCAATAAAATTTACATAGGTAGCAGATAATAACCCAAGAACGAACTTAGGCTTTGTTTCGATTGTAATATCTCGAAAGTTTCGCACGTATGGAAGCTGGATTCCCAACAAGGGAATTGGTATCAAAATTGAGCTGTTTTTAGCAATTTTTAACAGAGGTTACATTCTTCAAAGAAAAAAGCTAATACGAGTATTTCGACGAAGATGATTATTGACGTTTTCAGAAGCCCAAAATTCCGGCAACCACACGTTCTTAAGGGTATGGGTTCTAAGGGTAAGGGTAGGGGGTACCGTGTTACTCAATAACTGGGTTATGATAATCGCGTGAACTTACCAACCCAGTAACAGAACACGATAAGTCAATTAGTAACATAATAAGTCAGCAGATTCGCCATGTAAAATAATGTGTATGCAATGGCATCAGCTTAGATTAATACAGAACCAGGAAGATGGTGATTAAAACTCATCAGTCATCAACTCAACAGTCTAGGTTGGAGGTAGCCTGACTCCATATTGGCTTGAATAGGATGCTATGGTAACCAAATTGCAATAAGTAAAACAAAACTCACAATCAGTTAGGCCATCTTATCTCACTAACGCTTGTACGGCTAGGGCTGGTTCCAGGTAGCTTTGGAAATGGGTGACTTACTGTCCGATAACAACCAGGCCCGGGTCAAAGGCGCGTCTTATTCCATGCGAGCCTCAAGTGTTGTCAGTAAAGAATACGGAGCCCCATAGGGTCAGTGCCTGCTAGGGTTGCGGGATTTGTTCAAAAGAGTCATCGCGGCCCTGGGACGCAAATGGCACTAAGAGGAACACGGGTGGGTTTTAGTCATTAAGAGTTTGACACTCCCTTCCACTCCACCTAGTGTGGGAGAAATCATTTTTTGATTTTCCATCCAGAAAAAAAGTGGCTTAGGTTAAAAGATAACTTGAAAAATAGCGGAGGCCTGGGATAGTGTTGGATAAGAAATTACACTTCTTCGCCTTTTACTTACGACTCTTTTATAAAAATCAGTTTCTTGATAGACGTATTGTACGTATCTGTACAATATACAATGTTGGTATCTGTCCCGATTTTAATATAGGACGTCCTTATGCTGAAATACGGAGAGCACTGTCAGACGATCGCTACTAAATAAATAAAAGAACCAATAACGTTTTATGAGTCGTGTGTCTTATAAACGAGACCGGCGGTGGCTGCTAACAAACCAAAACAAACCAGCAGACTTATAACCCAACAGAAAATAAAATTGATGCGAACATTTTGGGGCAAATAACTAGCGTGGTATATTTTTCCTCAATAAAATAAATGTTTTATTTTTTTTATAGTTTTTGTTAGGTGAACTGTCATGTATGGTAGTTACCGAAAAAGTTTTCGTAAAGCAATATAACTGTTATTGAAAAAACAACAATACCGTTAAAAAACATTTCAACAGACGTGCAAATCTAAAACATTTAAAGAGTATTAGAACAGTAATCAACGGCTACTTCCTCAAGAGTACTTCCGAAATGGAACATGCTACCCTCTTGGGCGGCTGTGAAAAGAGCCCCGTTAGAGATTCCATTTGAAAAGAACAAACAGATGAGTAACGTCGTTCATCAACCCGCGAGAGCCCCTAGCGTTAAGCGCGCCCTGTATAATAGCCAGTCTCCTCGTAGACCCGCCGACAGCGCACGCTTGCTACGCGCCCGCTACGCTGCTACGCGCTACGACAGTACGCAATGAATAAATACGCTACGAACAGTGCAGTGCTAAATAAAAAATAACTGTAAATTAGTCAAAGTGTTATCATATTATTTCAATGTATATAAAGTGATAGTTTAGTATTGTTGTAGAAGTTAAATTCGAAATAGTTTGTAAAAATGTTCAACTTAAGGATTGCGATTAGAATATTTATATTTCTATTGATAACGCAAGGTAAGTTGTTGCTTGTTTATTTTTTATTAATAATCTGAAATAATAAAAAAAAAAACTTACAAAACCAAAACATTAATTTTATTAATGCAGAAAAATAATTTTATGCCAGAAGAAGCATGCAAAAATTAATCGAAGAAATATTTGTTAAAAAAAAATATTTTATAAAAACATACATTATTCCATGGAATAAAATAATCCATGATTGTGAGTTATTTAACAAACTGCGCTTTGTGATTCTAGTGATTAACTAATTTGCTTTTCAGGCGCAGATGAATTTATTTTTACTACCTATTTTTCCAAGGAATAAACGTAGGCGTATCTGCTGCTTTACTACAAAAATATTTTTCTAGAATTTTTATCAAGAAAAGCACGAATTTCTATTGAATTATTATTTTCTATTACTAGGGTTCTTTTCTGTATAATTTCTTAAAATATAGAAGTCGAGTCTATTGATTCTGTATGATATAGTAATTTAAAGCTCAACATTTTACCTATTGAATTTTTTACCTTGTTACTGGCTAGAGTAATACTTTTCATGAGAAAATCATTCGATATTCGTAAGAAACTTAATAAATAGCAGTTCATTATTAAGAAACTTAAACCTAAATAAGACATCACGGAAAAACTAGGTGTAATTAGAGGTTCTCTTTATTATTATTTTTTCGCGTTTATTATTAGATACGTTTTAATATCTCAAAAACACGAAGAAAAATAATTAAAATATTGAACACACCCAAATTAAATTCTCCTCTAATTACTTAATTATTTTCCGCTTATATAGTATTACGCCAAAAGGTTGTTTGTACAGAAATTCCGGAGGCTTGTAAAATAAATATTTCTTAATGGTTTTCTTAAAGAAAATGTATTACCTTGTTTGAAGAAGACTGGTAGGCAATTAGCGAGGATTTGTAGCCTTGATCGCAGAGCTTTAGACGTATATAGAATGTAGGATTTATACTAACCTTTGATGGTTGGAACAACGTATTTAGAATACCTTACTCATGTGGGCGGTCCTCCGAATAGTTGTCATATGTCGTCATTAGTTTCGGCGGCGGTAGTTCGTATTTAGGTTAATACCTGGACTAAGAAATGATTTATGACGTACGTTGTACTGGTATTCAGTTTGCATCGTATTTGATATCTCTTTGTTTGGAAAGGCTTATGTTCGGTAGTGGGGTAAGATTACCTATAGGTACATATATGTATGTGCGGTAGTGCATTACTATCGTTCGGATTTACATACATGTACATTTATGTATGTATGTATAGAGATATACTTGAATTATAAACCACACTTAAAAGTCCATTGCCCTTATAGAATAAACTGTAGCGATCTATCAATATATTAGCCCATCAATGTAAGTCATACTGTGGCAAAGTTCCGCCATTGTCTACAAGACCAGGGAATATGTTTTGAACGCGTGCCAGTTCAAAGATAGTTCTATTAGCGAGAAGGAAGCTTTGCTCTTATGAATCACTCGTTTTGGAAACTAATTTAAAGGTCTGACTATAAAAATCGGATTTTGGCGAAAATTTAGGAGTCATATAATTATTCGTTGATTGGTGATTTGGATTGATTTTTCTCATTATGCGCACAGCTAACAAGTAAAATCCCTGTCAAGTCACAATCTGCGGAAACACATGTCCTGATACCTATGTATCACCTATATAAGTCAATATTCATTAGTTTACTTCTTGGTTGCCCACATTAATCATAATAATAATCAAAAAATCTTTGATGGGTTTTAAAGTTAATACGTATGCAAAATTTTATGTCTGCTGTGTTGACCGTGGCTGTGTTGCTTCGTCTGAAGCCAACTCTAGAAAGAGAATTGAGTCATATTTATTATAAAAAATAATTGTCATCGGAACTGGATCAACATGGTATATTCCAACTCTCTGATCTGAAGAAGGAATTTAGACAAAATAAGTGGGAATTTAGCTTTGCAATATTTGATCTAACCATCCAAAGGTTGTCTTTAAAACACCGCTCTCAGCGATAGGGTCGCCCATTATGTTACTCTATGTGGTGTATTCTTAATACATAATAATAATATATAAAGAGTCTTCTATTATATTCCGTTCTAAACAAGCTAAAAAACATTGCAGACTGGAAAAAAAAACTAGTCAAAATACTTCGTAGAGCAAGATAATAATGATTGAACTTTGAGCTTTAAACAAAAGCTAGGAACTAACTAGAGACCTACTTGTTTGTGAGCTATAAACCTAGAATAGAACCTAGAACAGTCGACCCGCGACATCACAAGCCGTACCTTCTGAGGTCAGGGATACGTGTTCAGTTTCTGATTCGAGACGAACATGAAATGGCATTAAAATTAGATAGCTGACTAGATTTTTTAAGTTTAATGTATTCAAGCTTTTTTGCGGCATCGCTCCTAGTATCCTTTTCAACAAAAACTGTGCATTTTCCTCGTCTATTGCACTCAGTGTGTACATAGCATTTTCATCATCTGCTTAGCCTTTTCCCAATTATATTCGGGTCGGCTTCCAGTCAATCTGGATTCAGCGGAATACCAGTATTTTACGTGGAGAGGGGGCCTATCGCACCTCCACACTCCACTGGGTCACACGGTACCTACTTCTTGGCAAGATTGGAGTCAAATTTTCAAGCTTTTGACATTCCATAACGACTGCCAAATATTTACAAATGACAGGCTGGGTCCAACGGCTTTACATGGTTTCCGAGAAAGGGAGGAAACTCGGTATGTTACGTTGGTATCCTACTACCGACCAACTTTGGCAAGCGTTGCTTTACCTTGGAGATTGACCCGTACGGCTGTTATAGTTTAGCCAATATTTACGAAAAAGAATTTGTATTTATAACATTAGATAACATTCTTATCTTAGAAATGTAATCTGGAACCTAGAAAACGCAGATTTAGGAAATTCAGTACCTACCATTTCTGATAAAGTCTCGGATTTAGATACTTACAGTTATTTTGTTATTCTAAATCACTTTTTGTTACGAAAGTTGTATAAGGACGAAAAATTATGATTAAAATCTGCTTTGTATACTCCATTTCCAAATTCTGTGAAGTGCTGAGCGGATTTTCTTTGTACTAGTACCATTCCAATTGAATAATGTTCTTTGAAGTAAGGCCACGGGTACATTGTCCTTTTTGTCACCTTCCATTGTAAGTTGTTTTCATAGGACAACACTAGAAGACCTAAATATAAGCGTAAAAGCTAGCCTTTATTGTATTTCGAGATCTCCGTCTTCAAAGATGGAAGAATAAATAAATAATTTCGTATTCAGTATGTAGGTCAGTCCATTGATATTAAATGTTTTTGATGAAATTTTAATTAAAGAAGTATTGTTCTGTTGCGGGTAAAATAAGCAGTCTTATATATTTTTAGTTTACGACGTAGCAGAAATAATAGTAAAGGTAGAATAATGTTGAATTTTTCGAGGTGCTGTTGTTTCATGAGCTTAGTTTATTATCATACTAAGTTCAGTACTAAAATATTCTATATCGCCATGTGTGTGTGATGTGTGTGTTTTATAAAAATATTGTTGGCTTTGTTTGTGTGTGAGGACTTTTCAGGGCGTTTCAGTTTGAAGCAGATGGTGGCATTTATTTTAGTTCAATCATAGGTATTTAAATCATAATCATAGGTATTTAAATCAAGGTAAACAATCTTGATGTGTCTTTTTAATCGATTTTTATCAAAAAACTCAGTTTAAAAATAAAATGGAACTAAAAACTAATGTAAATACCACAGGTTACTAACCAATAGCTCACCAACTACTAGCTTAAGCAGTACCTAGCTTATTTGTTTAATATGTGTTTGTGTTAAAAGTTTAACTTTTTATTTAAATACCTAAACAAAATGAGTATAAATATATCTTACGTAATTTGTTCGATAGATTCACCAATACCTTGGAACGCAAAGGTGCATTTTAGAGGAACACAGATGGGTTATAGTCAGTAATAGTTTGACACTCCCTTCCGCTCCGCCCAGAGCGGGAGAAGTCATTCGATGACTTCCCATTCCTATAAAAAAAAAAACAACTGTAACTATATCAGATACGGAAAATCACTCTTAAATAAATAAGTATTATGCCCACGCACTGCTTAGTAGCCATGTATATTGCTCTCCGTTGAGACTATGAATCACCAATTTCATCCCCATGGCTGTCGGAGAAAACCACGGGGGACAGCCCTCGTCCAATTTCACATATAAACAAACACTTGGTCTCTGGTCACTTTGTTTTGGAGCATTTTGTCGCTGTCTTTAAGAAGTGTAAGCATTTGTTTAGGTCCGAAACTTAAACTCTTTTTGTTCGAAGTGTTTCGTTCGAAACGATGCTGAGGAATATTAGTACCTACCTAGTAGAATCGATAATTTATAATTCTTCCTAATTTATTTTATAAATATTTGTAACGCTTTAGCGCCTAAATCGCCTAACTGATGTTGATGAATTTCTGTACATAAATAGATGGTTATGGACTGTTTCTGTACAGCGGTAACGCGAGCATTACAACACCTGTTAATAAACTTCAAGGAATACAAACTAGAACTGTTCTATTTGACCTACTTGCTGTTGATAGCCGATCAGATATTAACAGTAATAGTTTTTTACTCCATTATGTTAGTACCCGAGACAGTCGTTAATCATTTTTATTAAACATTCAAATAAGTTATCCTCTCATATCATAATTATTTTCTACTAATGTTATGAAGAGGTGATGGGAAGTGGTGGTGGTAGTTATGTTTCTAAATAGTGGTCTCTGTAAGCGTTGAACCAATTCCTAATTCTTTTTTTTTAATTTAATACAATAATATACTTCTAAGAAAAAAAAACTTCTCGTCTAGAAAGGCACACTATCGTCGCGTGAGAGAGAGTATGCCTTCATACGGATAAATACAAAGTTCCTATTGAATAAGTCACTGGAGCGAGGCCGCGCAACAAAGTGAGTCTAACATAAAATCTGAAAATAGCATCGTAAAGATTATCGTATCCCCATTTTATGGCGAGACCTAATTATGTTATATATTGCCCAATTTTTCCACATCATAGAGTAGAAGATTATGCAAAAAGGTTGAATCTTTAATGTGAATAATTGCGTCGCTTCCCCGGGGCTTGCGGTACGAAGTTATTTTATTACGCGGAAATTCTTTTGAAGGTATTGCAGTTATCCAAATATTCTTGGTGTGGGTCCCAAGTGGGTGTTCAACACTTCCAAGAAGTTGAGTGAACAAGAACATACTCGTACTGTTTCGTGTTTCTGGACTAAGAACGCTTTTTCACTAGGGATGTGCTAGTCAGGCGGTGCGCGAGGAATAATCTGCATATGGATAACTTCGTAATCTTAACTTAAAAGAGTTAGCGGAGCTAGCATAGTATTTGTACTTACCAAAGCGAGAGATGTGTGCCAAGGATGCGAGCGAGGAATTCATGTGAGGTATCTGTGCGAATAACGCGAGGGAGAAAATTGTCAGCTGTAAAGAGACCAATACGTATTTTCGCACCACTCGGCGACACACTGTTTCACAGCTTCGCTCCGAGCAAGCTCTTTGTATAGCATTGGAGGAATCAATCACGCATTTTCACAGAGTTAAACATCCTAGTTCAGCTTAGCTACCTCGTACATCTCTTCTCCAGCTCCCTCAGCCACTGCGACGCATTATGCAGCTGCGGTACTGTTTGTTTGTCCACATGAATGCGTTAGTCACTCGCAGTGCCCGAATTTAGGTAGTTTAGTATTTATGCACACAGCGCAGTTTCGCGTTGTTATAATTGCGGGCTTAGAACTAAATGTAGTTAATGGTCAGAAAGTTAACGTTTTGTGCTCTGAATAGTCTTTAAATAATTGCTGTGTGTCTGGACGTATTCATATAATAGCTACACGCGTTGTAAAACGACGTCACTTCTTAGCACAAACATAGCTACGTAGCATAATATAGGTAAGGCAGAGATGTAGATGCCTGTATTACGTCATCAGCTGTGTTTAAGTCTCCTCTTATTATAAGTGGTATCTATCGAGCACATATCCAGACTTCAGGTTTCTATTGAAATACCTGTAACAAACAGAAATTAATCGAGGTTCTCAGCACTAGAGTCACCGGCCCTTTTTTGGATGGGAAGTCATCCGACACTGGTACCTCCCGAAACACCCGTGTCCGGTGAGCACCTGCGTCAGGCGGAAGGAGGCGTTTGGTCCGTTCCGAGAGCCATGAAAACATATGGCCTCGGACTTGTGCAAGGCCACCTCGAGACCCAGTTGCTGGATCCTCTCGACGACTGGTACAACCCCGCGTTTCATCGGCCGCCGCCTGGTGTGACCCCCCTTGCGCCAGGACCAGCGTGTCGTCAGTGTAGCATACAACACTGACGCCGCAAGGGAGGTCACCGCGCAGCACCCAGTCGTAACCGATGTCCCACAGGAATGGCCCCAGAACCGAACCCTGCGGAACACCGCACGACTTCTTTCGCCGGTTCCACTCTCCCCGGTGACCGGGGCAGATGACGGTTCTGTTCTTCAGGTAGTCCTCGACCACGCGACGGAGGTAGGTTGGCACCTGGTGATACCGGAATGCTTCCTGATGCAACTCTAGGGCAGGGAATTAAAGGCGTTGGTGATGTCAAGAGACACCGCCACGACCACCCCACCCCGGGAAATCGCCTCCCCCGTCGTGAGGGCTCTCACGCGCATGACGGAGTCCACCGTCTGCGCCCTGTGCGGAAACTAAACTGGTTCTCCACCCGATCCGGCCCAACTCTCACCAAGTGCTTGACGAGGCGGTTTGTAATGACTCTTTCAAAGAGCTTGCCCACCTCGTCAAGCAGCACGATGTATGCGGACGGAGAGTCCACAAGGCGCCCTGGCTTCCCAATGAGGACCAGTTTCCCCGTCTTCCAGCGACGTGGGAACTGGCCCCTCTCCAAGCATGCGCTTAGGAGCCCACGAAGTCGAGGCCCGAGAGCCTCCGAGGCCAGGACCTAAGCTTTCCCAGATAAGCCATCGGGTCCTGGGGCAGTGTTTCTGGCCTGAAGCCTATTAACCGCCGCTCTCAGGTCTACCTCGGTCACCTTCAGAGTATCAGAGTCACCGGTCGTGGAACGGAAAGAGCACTAGAAGGATCATGGGTGGGTATTAATCAGTAAGAGTCTGACACTCCTTTCCGCTCCACCCGGAGCGGGAGAAGTAATTTGATGATTTCCCACCCAGAAAAAAAAAGTCCTCAGCACTAGCTTTTGCGATCATTAAAACAACAGTCTCATTTCTTATAAAATGCATGACAAAGTTGGTGTCTATCGTTATCTGTTTCTCCCCTTGCTTCTAAAACGAGCAACGGATTTTCGTACTGTTTTCACTAATAACGCGATAAACGAGGAAGGTTTATGTGCATAATTATAAAGCCGGTGCCAGTCGCTAATTTCTTGCAGCATTTTATTTAAGTAGGCTGTATTGTACAAATTAATATTATTAGATCATAAACCCATCATAACATAGTCGCAAGCCATTATTGACTTGCTTGACGCTTTAATTGCTAGACGATTTAATGACTTTAGCATCAATCACTTTGTGGTAACACTATAGTTAGTAACGACCCAGACATAATATTTTGTGTGGGTAGAGACAAGAATGATATCGATGTTTTTCTGTTACAGCTTTTATTGTGATTAGACAATTAATAAAATATTAGGTATAAAGGACAAGTCGTGGGTGTAGCAATTGGTTATATCCACGACTTGTCAATTAATAATTTAGTTTTTGAAATAAAATTGTTCTGTAAATAGAATCCTACCATAAACATTTTCATGTAAAAATTTTGCCAAAACGAATCTACGTAGCTGTAAAGGTTATCAGATCTCGTATAAAGCCAAGCTCTAAAGACTGCACGCTCTAAACCTACAAGCTAAGTTTAGTCAAAACGTGTGGCTTGGCGGTTTTGCTACCATCACGAAGATATCATAGGCATTCTTTCATTGGGTGTGAAATAAAACGGCCAAGCCACAAGTTTTGACTAAACTTGTAGGTTTAGAGCGTGCAGTCTTTAGAGCTTGGCTTTATACGAGACCTGATAACTTTTTCACAGGGTAAGCTACGTAGATTCGTTTTGGAAACATTTTACATGAAAATGTTTTTGGTGGGATTTAATTTATTTTTGTAAGTTGGTTATTTTTCCTATTCCTCGAAGAAGTATTTTAATTAATTTTCACTTATGTAGCACAAACTGTAGTGCAAGTCTCATACTAAATTCCACCGTAGTAGGTACTGAATGAATTAGTGGGGCAGAATACACTCAAGAAAGATTGTGAAGGTACATTATTTATAAAAGAGCTACTTTTCCTTTGTCCCTTTACCTTTACCTTTATTTTGCTTTAAATCTAACTATATATACAAATAACCTAAAAATAAACTAAAATTCTCCTAATTACAAAATGGCATCAAAAAACTCGTCCGCATCGCTATCGACTGGGAGTGAACCCAATAGACTGGCGGCATTGCCACGTTGTATGGCAATGCTTATCCTCTGACCGAAGTAAAATCCAGCCCTTGGGTCACGCGAAGTGTCAACCAAACGTTTAGCAAGTTCTTTAAATAACGTATGAGCACTCGGACCCCACGGTCCGAGAGTTTCAACCCCAAACGGCTCAAACATATAATTGCCGACTAGGTTATTATATTTCCGCCGTTTGAGGTTCTCGGCAGCCGCAGCTGTAGCACCAGCACAACACGACGAGTTAGGAAGATGGGATGGCGCAAGAGTATCGACACAAGTAGCATCCCACACTAAAGGCCTACCCATCTTCCATGGAAATAAAGACATACCGTCCGGTCGCTTGCCATCGTCGCGTGCCAGGCCAGTGGGTTTGTCTCACCTAAATAATATTAATATTCTACTTGTAAGCTGGATTCCTCGAACTGCATAACATTAACCCGAGAGATTACAATATTATAAACTCTAACAACACACAAAACAAAATATTAATAAACTAAAAGAACTAAAAATAATTTTAATAAAAACAAAACTATTCCCATGTTTACGACTATCTTTACAAACTGTTGGAATACGTGCTCGTCTATTAAAGTTTCGCAGAGCTCGCTAACTTTCTTTAGCCGCTTATATGCAGTCAGCGTTTTACATATTGTCCTTTGTGCACCAGCTGCGCAATAAAAGCGTTCAGATATATATTATTGAAGTTATCAAGATGTTCTTAAATGGTTGTGGGGAGGTTACTTTGATGAAAAAACTTATAGATAACATTCGTAAATTTTGAACTTCGACCGTTTGTCATTACTGGGATTCGGCAGAATACTCTCGTCTTGTATATTTTGCTAAAGTGTAGATCGCCCGGAGGACCCGAGTTAGCTCGTGCTAACTCGGGTCCTCCGGGCGATCTACGATTCGACCGTTTGTCATTACTGGGATTCGGCAGAATACTCTCGTCTTGTATATTTTGCTAAAGTGTAGATCGCCCGGAGGACCCGAGTTAGCTCGTGCTAACTCGGGTCCTCCGGGCGATCTACACTTTGCTCAAGCAAGGGAGACCTCTACCGTATGGAGGTCTGCCCTGCTTGGGAGGAGCAACACCGTATTCTCGTCGAGGCGATCAGTGCCGGCGACCTTTCGCTTTCCCTGGTTCAATCTCTGGTCCGGAGCGACGAGGCATGGGAAGCGGTCACCTCCTTTTGCGAAACAGTAATGCTATCGAAGGAGGAGGCAAACCGCGTGAGGGAAGTGGAAACCTGACGCCTCAGCCGCCATAACAGACGAAAACGCTACGGGCGGCGGGAGTCGCAGTGTGATTCCCGGTCACCGTAGGCGCGGTCCTGCGGATGGCGAGCAATGGTTGGCTCGCCTTCTGATAACAACCAGGCCCGGGTCGATTGTGCGTCGTGTTCCACCGCGCGCTTGAAAGATATATCAGCTAAGAAGATGAGGCTCGCTAGGGCCAGTGCCTGCTGGGGTTGCGGAATTTGTTTGAAAAAGTCACCGCGACCACCCTGGAACGCAAATGACATTAAGAGAACACGGATGGGATTTAGTCGGTAAGAGTCTGACACTCCCTTCCACTCAGCCCAGATTGTGAGAAGTGCTAGTATTATATAATATTTGTACAGCAACTTTATAACACGGTACATATGTACGTTGGTACCTACAACCGTTAATAAGCACACTAGCGAGCAAAGGGCCCGGAGTTCGAACTCTACCAGATATTTTGCTTGAACCCACTGTTATTAATTAAATTATATAATTACTGGGCTTTAGTCTATAGCTTAATTGAAGCGTTGATATGAATAAAAATAACGTACTTTAATTGTAACCGTAATAATTAATTACTTAGCTAAAAGGCCTAACTTCAATTTATTTCTTATCGGCGGAGCAAGTCTGTATATCTAATAAACAAAAGTGTTTTTAGGACTTAATCGAAACTTAACTAACAATGTGTCGTAAGAAATTACGCATGACGATAAATTGGGCAGGTGACATGAACACAGGTTACTTTTATCTCGATATAAAAGTTATACGTAATTATATGGATCATCTTTTTTTATGGATGGGAAATCGTAATATAACTTCTTCTGCTCTGGGCGGAGCGGAAGGGAGTGTCAGATTTTTACTGACTAAAACCCACCCGTGTTCCTCCTAGTGCCTTTTGCATTCCAAGGACGCGTTGACTCTTTCGAACAAATTACGCAACCCTGGCAGGAGAATTGCCTTTCTAGACACATGGCAATCGTCATTGCAGAGAGAATATCACTTTTTCTAGAAGCACAGGAAGCATCTTATAAAGTTGTCAAAATAAGGCATAGCCCGGACTCACACGTGTGTGAACAAGTCCATTTATGAAATGTACGCACTGGTATTTTTGAGCTCCTGATGGACCGCGGTCCGTCCATGTCCCCGGCACGGCACGAATATTTGTGTGGGTTAGGTACCTTTAATGGCAAACATTTGAATTTGTAACCAATTCCATTTTATCAAAGCCCCAGACATATTCAACTTTGTATCTGATTCAAAATGTAAAAGATCATTATCCAAGTCTACACGTACGCAGTCATGTGAAATTATCACTAAATGTTACGGTACAGCATAATTACTTTCTGCACTATAGCTAAAGTTTTGTAATTAGCAAACTTGCAGAGAGCGTGTCCCATCACAGTATGGTGGACGGATTATTATGGAAATGGTAATGTTACGCCAAGGACAGTGTAACTGCTGCAAATAATTTAATTTATCGCTGTCAATTTGATTAAGCTTAGTAGAAATTAACTAGAATATGAGGATTAGGAAAAGGCCGAAAAAACGTTGGATGGGCTTTTTGTCGGAGGAATAATTTTGAATTTTCGACAGTTCAGTATGGAGATAAAACAAAAAAAAAAACTTTAATTTCAGAACTCAGAGTTTTTGGTTGTTTCTTCGTTTTTTGAACACCGACTACCGAAACTTAAAGATTTTTTGCCTCTTTGTGTTTTTTTTTTGTTTACAAGTCGGTTGTATTTTTGTGTAAAAAGTTTATTTTTCACTTTTTAGTGGTGACACCCCACCCCCCACCTAAACGTACCCATCACATCGTACGTGTTATAAACTGGCGTAAACAATAAACATACACGCGATTTCAGAAATCCCGGAAGATTTGCTGTCATTTATTGAATCAGACCTTCAGCAAACTAGAAAGGGCCTCGAAATACTAAGATGCTTTTCCAAACCATCGTATACAATTTTTTTTTGACATTGCCAAAATGAGAACATCATCAACTTAGTCGAAGCCACACATTATTAGGGATAACTCAAACACTAGTCGTCAGATCTCACGCAAATTATAAATGGGACCACATGACAAGCAACAGCTTTCGAATATAAAAAGAATCATCAAAATCCGGACACCCAGTACAAAGATATGAGGTAATACGTGTGTGTTACCTCATATCTTTGTACTGGGTGTACAAAAACAAAATACAGTCGACTTGAGAATCGTCAATTTTATGCCACAAATAAAAAAAAATCTGTTGATATAAAAGTCAGCACTTAATAAGAATGAATAGATATAGCTTGCTAGTTCTTGCTGGAGATTTGCGACTGAGTGAAGGAAGGTTCTTTCAAAATACCTTGAGAACCAATAAAGTTGGTGGCTTGCTTTTTCCCGCGGCTTTTTCGTGTCGTTTGCGAGATAAAAAGTAGACTATGGGAAGTACCGAAACACTCACTGATAGTGTAGCTATCTACCATTGAAATAATCACTATAATTCGATCAGCACTTTCAGAAATGACCTTATACAAACAATTTGTTTTCGTTCGTATAGATGTCCTTCAAAAAGGTCAAGTGAGCTGTACTTCAAACCGGCACGTGTAAAATCACATGTGTATACAATAAAAAATGTTGGGGATCTAACAGGGTGCTCGGCGTTCCTTAGTTTCTAATCCCTTGAGATGAGAAAATTACGTGACAACGCATGTCCATATCGCACTGACATCTACGTATTTTTGAATTTAGAATTCGAGATGATTTTAATCCATTGCTAGGAAATTAGGCAACAATTCATATTGTTTTTTATTTATTTATGATAGTCTTATTAAACATAACATTACAAAGTGCAAACAACAAGACCTGCTTCTAATTTTGTGCAATTATAAAATATTATTTCTTAGGTTAATTTACCTTTAAAACATTCTACACTGAGTTTACAATACAAAAGTATACATTCTTTGATAAGTTCATTAGATCTTAATATCTTTTGAAGGAACAAAAGTTTAACACTGTATTGAAAAGCATTACATATTTGTTACTAACTTAACCAACACTTAGTACGGGGTAAAATATTACAACCATAGTATCTAATATTTAACAAAACATTTAAAACACAACAATTAAGCTACAACAAAGGAATTAAACTTCTTAACTATGAGTAAATTTGTGTTAAGGTGGTGGTGGTATGGTATTTAGTTAATGGGTTGTGGAGGTCTGGTAGGCAGCCGCTCCACGTTAAATACTGCCCTGCCCCTAGCCAAGTTACAACCGTTTTGTGTCGAATTCCGTTCTCCAATCGGTAACGCCTTGGTGTCAGCAACTGTAGAAAACGATAAGTTGGTTATGTTGACGCGCCTGAGTCGGCCGCTCGTTCTACAATGTCTTTAGAAAAACGACCTATTCTTTAGTCTATGGCGAACCTTCTTACAAACGTCAAACAGATTGAAATTCAAACTCTACTTAAAATAATGCTTTAACCATTACGTTTAAAAAAATTAACAAAGGATGTAGCGTTGAACATTGTAGAAACAATTACAATTCATTTTATCATTTTGAACGATGTGAACGTGTCTATGAATTTTCTATTCGTTTGTTCCAACCACGTGACTTAACATTGAGATGATTTCATTCCCATATATTTGATTCGTTTTCGACTAGTGTTAACGATTGCACATTATCAACTTGGCTAGGGGGGCTGGTATTCAGATGAATCCGGTATGACTGGCCGACCCCAAACAAAGTTGGGAAAAGGCTAGGCGGATGAAAACTGTCACTAATTTTTATTGTACAAAAGTAATCCTTATTGTGACTGGATGGGGGCAGCACAGATAGTTTGAAAAACCTATTTTTACTTAAAAAAATTGTGATGCTGTGAACGATATCGATTAAAATATTATGTTTGTTCATGAATTTGATAAATGTTTGCTTCTTCTTCAATGGATGACTAAAACCTACACGTGATCCTTCTTGTGCCCTTTGCGTTCCAGGGCCGCGGTGACTCTTTTGAACAAATTCCGCAACATGTTCTGATGACAACAGCGCAACAACAGTTAAGGTTGAGGTTTTGTCAAGCACAGTAATAATAGCAGGCTTGTTTTAAAAACAAAAAAAATACAAAATACATTTTTGTACCTTAATCCAATCTGGGATTTGAACGAGACATCACAATTCTACAACAATTTCACACGTTCTGCGAACAAAACAAATAACAAGTTCCTAAAGAATGTATGTTTATTATTGCTTTCACGTCAAGAAATTAAAGTTAGAATCTCAATTGAAAAGTTTCTGCACTATACAGTAACAAAGGAAATTTAAAATAATACTTGAGCATTCTCCACTGCATTCATATTGGATTATTCGAAAATGTAAGTAGAATAAAATTGGAGCGCTATTTAGGTCATTTAAGTGATTTTGTTTATAGTGGATCCAAGAATAGTTTGAAACGAAGCTACTCGTAATATTCGCGGAGCAAGGTAGAAAACGGATTAAACGGATACTTAAAAACGGAAAAAGGATAAAAAGAAGCCGGCCAGAGGCAATTTCCGATAATTATCAGTACCTACTTATTTAAATTGATTCTGATCGTCTGGAGCTTGTAGCTGAATAACAGCTGCACGGTCAACATCGAGGTTAAGTGACACTTTCAAAAGTTATCCCATGGATGAGTGACCATCCGCTACATGTAGCGGTATAATTAGGGCATGCACCTAAGATGGTATTTCTATACCATCTTAGCTACGTGCTCTAATTCCTTGCCTTGTCTCAAAGGCAGTGTTATTTTCATAATCTGTTGATTAAGTTACCTGAGAAATACTTGTGTTCGTAGAATGTATCAAAGAATAAGAGATAAGAATGAGCAAAATTGTTTTCAGAAGAAAAGTCCAATGTCCCGCGTATACCCATGCCTTTAATCTTGGTCCTAGCATAGATTGAATAATGTACATTAAGATTCTTATCTTAACATATGCAAAGAACATTGGTGCCGTTCTTTACCATGTGGGAAACATTTCTAGAGAACGCCTGATATTACGAAAATACTCCTTCAGCATCGTTCGCGTTCATACATCTTATCATACCCAAGCGCCCTTAGTGACTGCCATAAACCTTACCTTTTTAAAAGACGGTTTCTGAAAGATCAGTATTCATAATGATGTCTTTATAGAGAGTCCCTTGCCAGTATTTCCACTGGCATCCGGCTTATTAATAATTCTCTTTCAGTCATTCCCTTAACATAACCAAAACCCAAACTCACCGAAGCTAATTTATCTAAACATTCTACTACAAAAATGGCTGAAACATTCCGCAGCCTGAAAGACCTTGCTCTCAAAAGATTCCAAAGTAAGGGTCGTTTGGAAGAAGTGTATATTAATAAAACAGTTCCAAAAAATATATTGCGCCTACATGTCAAAGGGATTATTTATTGAGGCCCACAGATGGCGAGCTAGTTTGACGCCTATTGATTGGTCCCCGGGCCCGTAATAAGGGGGCCGACCAATTAGAATTACAGAATTAGGATTAAACGGATTGGGGGAGATAACGAGAACAACTTTAATTCCAATAGAGAAAATAACATAGAACCCGAATAATTCTCCTTAGTAAAGGAGCATTCCTTAATTTCTTAGGAAATTAAAAGAAAAATGTGGCGAACATTAATCTTTATGAGCCATTCTATTTTATTATTGTGAGCAATTGAAAAAAGCAGTATTGTGTTTACTTCGCTCGTTCTAAGTGCGGTTTTTACTTTTAAGTGTTTATGGCTTGTTGCAGTATTTATCATTTACTTAAGTGTTAGTTCTATAACACTTCTAGATATATTCAATGCTCAGTGCCCATGGAAAATCTCCATCTTCAAGTTGACATAGTTTTTTTTTTTAACGACATGACGGTTACAATATACAAATCGTTTTTCTGGACCTTTTTTTTGTCTAGCTGTCTAACAGAGAAGGATCCCAAATCACTGCCGAGACATAGGTCTAATTTATAGGTAACCAAGTTGCAATAAAAAGGTAAGAAGTGTCAGATTACCTTCAAATATAGTGAGGTGAAGTACGGGTGAAGTTTAACACAGTCACTTGTTTTGTGAAAGTTGGAAAATGTCTGATTGGTAGCTATTATGTTAAATGGTGGGAACTTACCAAATGTTAGAATGTATCACCCTTCATCGGACACAATTCGAAAATTGCTATCTAATTGTTACCTACCTAAATATTATTCGTTACACGTGTATGTATTAAATTGCTCGTTCAATTTTCCGGGAAAATCTTCGGTCGGTAAAATCTGTCACGGAAAACGTGTGTACCGAAAGACGTCCACTGTTGGACATAGGCCTTCCCCAAGTGTCACCACAACAACAGGTCCTGTGCGTCTTGCTTCCATCGGCTACCTGCGACCATCACCAGGTCAGCGGTCCACCATGTGGGAGGTTTCCAACGCCACGTTTTCCTGTACGCGGTTGCCACTCCAGAACTTTTCGGCTCCATAACAATAGCATAACATAAAAACAATAGTATCACTAATTTAATTGTTATTAAATTAGTGATACTATCGTTTTTACTATTGCTTGTGGTGTAATAACAGTTCTACGAGTCTTAATTCAAGATTAAGTAACATTTGTCGAAACTATCAGTGTAAGGGTGACCGTCGACTATTTACCGCGACTGCTCCGTGTTTTCGTAAGCACGTAATGTTGATTGTCCCGGTTGTTATATGTCTACCTTTGACAGTCGACAGTTGACAGTCGAAGCCAGAATATCTTATACCAGTGACCCCCTGGTGAGAATGATGTCAGATATTTATCTGCAGTGTTATTGAATTACTGGTGTAGTGGCAATAATGCCGCCAAAGGAAAAACAATGAAGTGAATTTTGTACGGATAAAAAATAAACACAACGCCTTAATCTTGTCTACAAACAGTGATCTACTATCGAAATCCTGCATCGCGGTATCACAGTTTTCCTAAGTTGACCTCAACATAGTTGAGAAAACGCTAGGCAGGTTGATTGGTTTATATTACTAACATAACATATTGAGATTATGTTCCTTTCTCAGACTAAAAAGAACATTATTATGATTAACAAAACCTTTGATTCGAGGTAAAAAGCTATTCGCAATCATATATGTACAGAGAGAAAGAAAAAAGTAAATAAGTTTTTCTAATTTACTTCTGCAATTTGTCTGAAAACTTCATTATAACCTTGCCTTTGCGATAAAAGATATGGCAGAGCCAATTTATGGTTCTAACTTCGAGTAATTCGAAGTATGGTCACTAATAAATTCCATGTTAATTTTTTGGAGAAGGAAAAAAGGGTGTACTCATAAAATACGGAAAAGTTTGTAAAGTACATTCAGAGGATCTTTTTAGGCACTTTCGTAATGAAGTTTAGTTAAGTAAAAACGGAGAGATAATATCCGTTATGTTACTTTGTATTGTATTAAGTCGTGTCGTTTATTTTTATTGGTGTGTACCGTACAAACACTGGAAGTATATTGGTACATTTGCCTCTTCGTTCCTGTAACAAGGTATATAATTGAAAATATTATTTTATTGCAACGCGTGCTCGTAACACATTCTGCGGGGTACCTAAGCATTATCGTTATTTTGATTTATAGACCATTATAGTGGCCAGCTCCAGTTTAAAACCAATTTTTATTTAAAGTTATATAAAGTTGGTTTCAAAATTTCATTTCTTTACTTCCACTGAGCGGTGTTTCAGTATCGCCAATGAAATCACAGGCACTTGGGACGTTTAGTTTTTATTGTAGCAACAATCTGCTTTCGTATTGCAGATGATTTTGAGTGACAGTAACTTATTAAAAGAACATCTAAACTAAAGAGCTGGTCTGCTACCACGAGATGACCATCGAACATCGTATCAGCACTATTGCGTTTGGGCCAATGAGCCACTTACAGAATACACACACTTACACAATACACATTAATGGAAAGCTCATTGTAAAAATATTTTTGCTTATAAATATTATAATTTCTATTAGATGTGTTTCACTCGTTACAATTTAAAAACGTATGAAAACAAAAATATCGTTCATCTAGCTAGGGATTCCCTAAATTCCCAGATCATAGCAAAGAATGCGTAATCATAAAATTATTTACATACGTGAAAGTCTTACGTATGTAACGAGCTCCAGAAAAGCGTCGTAGACTTTAAGAAAATGGTGGAGCACCTTTTCTTCTTTTCATGCTCCCACACATGCGAAAATTTCGTTTTATTTTATATCCATTACTAAGATAAGTTTTTATTTTAGATGTGAATGCGTAGTCTGTGTTCTAGTTACGTACAACGGAATATTCAAATTTGGGGCGAAGCCAAAGAGCTTTGAACGTTTCATGGTGGAGCGATCGTGGAATATAAGGGCTGTTTAGACGCATCATGGCACTACATCGTAACCGCACTTTAGCGGGCTTGTTTGTACGAAAATCGTTGTTACTAATAAAGTCGACTACAATGCATCGACGGTGAGCGTTGTGAAAGCAGAACCTTTTCTATCACAAAACATCTAGAACACTGCTTTGTGTGTTGTTGCTTACTAAAACAGAAACCGTGCGCATGAAAATGTAACTAAGTACAAACACGGTACATCTTCCATGGATTCCTGAAAAACAAGTTTGCTAACACTAGTATTTCCCTTGTGTCGTTGGTACGTTTGCGTAACGTAAATCTAGCTTACACAAATACAGACGGTACAACTGTTCGTAGACAAAACAAATATTTGTAACACTGAAGCCAACTGCTCAGCTACTGCGTCAATCGACCCGTTAGCTAGTATGTGGTGGGTTTACTAATTTAAACTGTATTTGCTACCCACTTCCGAAGCTGTGATAGATTTGATTGCTAGTTTGCCACGTCACCGTCGTACGCTGTATGAACCAGCCCTAACGCAACCATATTCTATGATACAACCACTTTATTCGCTCGATTTCGAATAATTCGTGATTCTAGCATTGTGATTGGTTAGGCTCTCTGGCTGTCTGAATCTGAGAGGAATAGATGTGTGCAAATCAATGCTATATGTAAGACGGGCTTGCCGCACGAACGACCGTCTCTGTCGTTGATAGATTCGTAATGGATTATGGTAAGTTATGATAAAGAGAGGCTGTGTACATTTGGGTGAAATGAAATTTGTTACCGTGAAATTCTTGGGGCAAATAGAAATAGTTCTGTTGTCAAACGCGGGGTTGCGGAGTGTCCGGAGCAGAAATGATGCCTAATAGTGAAATGACATCGGTGTGGTTTCGTATAACGTCACTTATTAGTAGTTTTTAAAACAAGCTAGGCGATTTGTTATAACAAAAAATCGAGTTCAGGATCTTATAGGTCTGGCTAAAAAACCTAATGTGCCAAAAAATTGCTGACCTCATATTTAAACAAAGCGGCACTATGGTCATACTTTACTATGCCACGAAACCATTTCTCGCCACCAATTTCTAAAGTCCTTTGTTAAGCAAACACTTGATAGGATAAAGGAATGGTTTTTGCACTTACTGAGCATCATGTACGTGTGAATAATCTTAGAGAGGTAAGTGATGATGCAGCAACGGTCGCTTACTTTCCGTCCAAATTATTTGTATATCTGTAACAATTTATGTAGCCTCTACTATTGTCGGCTCACCTTGGTCACTTCATCATCAGCATGTTAGCCCGATATCACCCACTACTGCCCTACTGGCTCATACATACCAATTTATCTGTATGCTATTAATCTATACTAATATTATAAAGCTGAAGAGTTTGTTTGTTTGTTTGTTTGTTTGAACGCGCTAATCTCAGGAACGACTGGTTCGAATTGAAAAATTCTTTTTGGGTTGAATAGACCATTTATCGAGGAAGGCTTTAGGCTATATATCAACACGCTTAAGCTAATAGGAGCGGAGCAGCGATAAAGAATGTTTTAAAATCGGGGATTCCACGGGGACGAAGTCGCGGGCAGCAGCTAGTAAATAATATGCCGTTTTTGGTGATAATGGAAATGATTTTTATCAATCTAAGCATCAGTAGTAAGAGCAGTTCCTTCATTTTGTTAACAAGTTGAAACTACCATATTTTGAAAAAAATTATGATGACGAAGAAGAAAAAGTCTTTACAGATTCAACAATACCAAAAGTTAAACAAGCCGTGACAAAAACAATCGTTCCCATAACTCAGGACGCACCATTTTATAAGCTCTGGCCGAAGCTATCTATTACTTTTATGACTAGCCCAGTCTTTTCTCACATAATCAGGTGTAACTCATAAATAATAGAGTGGTAATAAAAATGTGAAATATCGCTTCTGTTTACCTTTATAACATGAAAAGCTAGGCCAAAGGCTGAAGGCTTCATTGTAGATGGTAAATCATCAAATGACTTCTCCCACTCTCGGCGAGGTGGGAGGCGGTTTGAGATGCCCTTTATAAATAAATAAATAAATAAAAATAAACATTGTTTATTCATACAAAAATTTCAGCATTGGTATTAAAATACAATATACATATGTACTTATACTGATTCCCAAACTAGGCCAGGAGCCTGTATATTGGGAGACAGTGTCCTGTCGACAATACTGTTGTGTGTGTGTATGCGTGTGTCTACATTGAAAAATCTTTGCGTTCCAAGGCCGCGTTAACTCTATCGAACAATTCCGCAACCCCATTATTTTATGGAGGGGAAACCAACAAATGACATCTCCCGCTCTTGGCGAGGTGGTACGCGGTGCCAGATTCTTACGGACTAAAACCCATCCGTGTTCTTTCAAATACCCTTTACGTTCTAGGGCCATGGTAACTTTTTCGAACGTTTCCGCAATTCTGCCAGAAAGGTTGAATTAATTCATTGTATGCGAACAGGATTGTATTGTTTTTGATATGAATGGATGTTTGGACGCTAGTTTAATGCCTTAATTGTTTTGTTCTCTTGAGAGTTAAGTACGCCACTTCTTCTTCTCGACCAAGAGATGCAGCTGGCCGTTTAGGGAGAGTGACTGATATGACTTTAACACGGTTTGAAATAGATATTTCTCATCATAACACATAAATAGTGTGGCAGACACAGAGTTGTATGTGCGTGTACTGTGGATATTTTTTGTACTCCCACGCTTCTATTTTCCTAACTCATTTTAGTGGCTTTTGCTTTGATCTAACCAGTGGATACTGAAGTGACTACAAGCCCATAAATTCGATATTTTGTACACCTAAATGTGACACAATCAATCTAGTTTCATAGTCGAGCGTACGGTCATACATTTCAGTTGAAATATAAACGCGATTTCTATCATATTATTACCGTACAGCAGGTACTATAAAGCAGATTTAGGGAGCACACTCACCGGCTCCACACAATAGATAAATAACGCCGCGTGAAACTTCAATTGTATACTATTTCATAGTAAAATGATGTATGGTGCGTATTTTTTTATCTACAGCGTAAAATAGACAAACGAATGGAGTTACGTGTTGTTATTTAATTTGAATATATACATATATATTTATTTTGTGTGAAAATGTATCGAAACTGAGCGCAGAAATATCTAGATTATGAAACATCAGCTGTAGACTAAACTTAGGTATCTATTATCAACTTATTTTTGTTGCGTAGGTTAAAGGCCACTTCTTAAGTGCTACTGAATGAATCGGTTTGTTGATAAAAGTAGCTATTGAATGACATCCTTTCTGTGATCTTTAAATCCGAAAAGTGAATGACAAAGGAACTGTAGGAAGTACTGTAAATGCGATGCTTTGGGGATTTTTTGCGATTTGTCCAAGGCGTTTGATTGCGTTCTCCATGAGACATTGATCAGGAAATTACACTATTACGGAATCAGGAACGCCTCTCTGGATCTTCTTACTTCATACTTGAGTGATAGGATTCAGAGAGTTGATGTCAACGGTAAAAGATCTCCTGGATCTGTAATCAGGATGGGGGTCCCCCAGGGCTCAATTTTAGGTCCCTTCTTGTTTCTCGTTTATATTAATGACTTGCCGTTCCTCATACAAGACAAACACGATATAGTGTTATTTGCAGACGACACGTCGCTTTTGTTTAAACTAAAACGCCAGCAGATAGTTACTGACAATGTAAATTCTGCCCTAGCAACTGTAGTTAACTGGTTTAATGCTAATAATCTTTTACTTAACGAGAAAAAGACAAAATGTATAAAGTTTACCTTACCTCATGTGCGACAAGTGAACACTGTTGTATCGATAAAGGGTGAAGAGTTGAAACCCGAAGATACCACAGTGTTCTTAGGCATTACTTTAGATGCGAAGCTGCAGTGGGGCCCCCATATAGACAAACTGTCAAAAAAGCTCAGTTCTGCAGCATATGCTGTTAGGAAAATTCGTGGCTTAACTGATTTGGAGACGGCCCGTTTAGTATATTTTAGCTACTTTCATAGTGTGATGTCATATGGCATTCTGCTGTGGGGAAATGCCGCTGATATTCAGACAATATTTGTCTTACAAAAAAGGGCTATTCGTGCAATTTACAAATTGAGTCCCAGACAGTCCCTCAGAGACAAATTTAAAGAGATTAATATTATGACTGTGCCATCCCAGTATATCTATGAAAACCTCTTGTATGCACATAAAAATATTAATCTGTTTAAAAAATACAGTGATATCCATAGCATAAATACTAGGAACAAACACAATTATGTCGTTCCTAAAACCAGGCTCAAAAAAATAGGTGGTTCGTTTCGATGCCAATGTATACATTTTTATAATAAACTTCCTAGCCCTATTCAAGAACTAAGCATAAATAAATTCAAATTATTTATAAAACGTAAGCTATGCCAGAAAGCTTTTTATACAGTGAAAGATTATCTTGAGGACAAGAAGGCTTGGGATTGAGCTGCTTCAGTTTTGTACACGGCCCAATGTTTTAATGTTTTTTTTTTTCCTGTTTTGTTCTCTTTTGTGCGCTTTTTGTTTATATTTATACAGTTTGACATTTTTATATTTTCATTTTCATTTACTCTTGACATGAATGTTTACTTTTTAAAGTATTCTTTTTATTTCATTACAATTTCTTATTTTGACATGAATACCTACTTTGTAAAGTATCATTTTTTTATTATTTTAATTTTATTCCCTATTGTGAATATGAGGACTATATGGGTTATTATTAGCATTTTCCCCTTCAAAGTATTTTTTTTAACGTTGTCTGGCTGTTTGAGTATTTTTGTGGCCTACCCAAATGTCCTTTCATTGGCATTGTTCGTCGAGTTGTTGAGCTCCTTGTGGATTCTAAGTTGAGCTACTTGTCTCTGACCAAGGCTTGCACTGACTGGACAGGTCCACTCAAAACGGTGTGGTTCCTTCTTAAAAAGACCATTTCAGACACTGATCTGCATGGTCCTCATATAACGTATTGTGAATATGAGGACCATGTAGATCGCTACGTCGGGGGTTCATTCATTCATATTAGTCTGGCGGTTTGAGTTCCTTACGTGGCCTACCCAAATGTCCTTACTTTGGTATTGTTCGTCAAATCGTTGAGCTCCTTAAAGTTCTAAGTTTGAGCTACACGATAACTGACAAATGCTTGCACTGTTTGGACAGGTCCACTCAAATCTGTGGGGTACTTTCCTCAAAAGACCACTTCAGACACCAACCTACATGGTTCTCATATGATTTGACCAGTACAATTGTATGGACTTCAAAAGAGACCTTGACCTCTGAGTTTGTTTCGGTGTTTCTTCTCAGGGTAGTCAGCTAGGAAACACCGGCCTCATCTAGTTTTTATAACGGCCTAAAAAAGATTGACGTGTAAAAGTGTTTTTTACAACCTACTTACAAAAATAAATCATTTATCATTTATCATTTATCATTTATCATTTACTATTAATTAAAGCGAATCCTAATAAGTGAGATCGATCAGAACACAAAGAAAAAGAACAATGAATAAGTTTATCAAACGGTGTATTAAGCCCTCCATCAGCGAGCCGGCTGCCAAAAGAGAAACACTACCACCCGAGAAGCTTCAATACAACAAAAGTATTTTTAACACAAAAAAGTAACATTTCTTTTGTTCGTCATGAATTGCTAAAACCGTAATCCTTCCCTGAGAATCTGAGTAAAAAATGGCCTTTTAACGTTCTTAAGA
Source organism: Hecatera dysodea (assembly GCA_905332915.2). Classification (NCBI taxonomy): domain Eukaryota; kingdom Metazoa; phylum Arthropoda; class Insecta; order Lepidoptera; family Noctuidae; genus Hecatera; species Hecatera dysodea. Next base: position 16,113,134 of record HG995294.1, read on the forward strand.
CGCAAATAAGATGCAAAACGTCAGCGTCTATTGTGTTGATTTGTATAGCAGATGGTACTTCATCCTGGTTCCGACAGTTGCTGCCAGGAAGGAGTCTAGAGCACCTTGTCTAAGATACATTAAAACTAAATGAGGCGTTTCACTGAGGACCACTTCAGACTTCAGACTCACCGCCTCGCACAAGTGTCGGTCCTGGCCCTTTTAAACTTGTGTCATGCAGAAAATGCTTTTGCCCGCAATAGTCGTGGTGGATTAGCAATCGGACTTATTAGAAAGGATAGCAAAAAAACCACCCCACCACTTGACATATTTCGAATAAACGAAAAATACCCATCAGCATGTAATTGACTATTCGCGCCTCATTATCGAGTTTTAAACCGTTCCGTACCTACTCAACTTAATCAAAAGGCGTCTTAACGATGTAGGTACAACACTTTAAGCTTCCATTTAAAATAACGTTAATCTGTTTAAGGCGACGTTACTCGCTGTGCTCGCATTGTCTGACTTCACGCAGCGTTCGCCTGATTTTGTTCAAAATGGCGGAGAATGGGATCGCGTCCGCTTGTCGTCCTGTATCTACTCCAAGGCGCGCTTCCAAAACTTTGTATCTACCCTGGCAATCTGCCAACACAGACTCCACTTCCCCAGCAATCACAACTTAACATGAAATTTCAATTTTTATGCTGGTTAGCACTCGAGAAAAAAGATCCTCGCTTTAATTTTGTGCGTCAGAAAACATGTAAGTGATGTAAAGAGCGTGCTCTGTGTGTTCATTTTTCGATGTTTTTAATGAATGGGGGTAGCGGTTTTTGTCCTTTTTGTAACTCTGTCTGACTATGAAACAAAAACGTGAAGCGTGATTTTCTATTCTATTTTGTGTGCTGAATGGAGATTTATTTTCTCCTTCATATCTTTGATCTCATGTTGCAGAAAAAACATTATTAATGTACGATATTTCGTTCAACGCTGAGCTTAGGTTGATTTAATTTTTAACTAAGCAAATAGTGTCTGAAGTCTGAAACCTTTTGGTATTTCACTTTAAATTTGTGCCGACGCAACAAACTACCCACAAGATTCGTCCAACTTGTTCAACATGAGCGAATCACGACGATTGCGTGCTGTCACGAACTCACGAGGGAGACACATGGAGGTGACGAGGTTATCGGAGTGCCATACAAATGACGTTAGTCGTCACCATCTCGCCCGTGAAATATCGGAAATATAACGAGATATTTCGTCGATTGTGAACTACGATTCGATTTTAGGTGAAAATACAAAATGCTTTGATTGTATCCGTTGCCACATACCTACATATGTAAAATAATTCTGGAAAAAAATGGATGAAGCTTTACAACATTAAATGAAAATACGATCTCGATATTGGCTTGCTGTGGTAGGAAACAGGGTTTCTGGTCTACTTCGTTACTTAAAATCATTCTTATATATGTCATACTAGCTGCTGCCGGCAGCTTCGCCCGCGTGAATGTCGGAAATTATCCCAAGGGAAAATAATCCCGGGATAAAAAGTATCTTATGTTACTTCTAGTACCTCCAAGAATATGTGTACAAAGTTTCATGATGATTCGTCAAGTAGTTTTAGCGTGAAAGCGTAACAAACATCCACGCTTTCACATTTATAATATTAGTAAGGATTAATATTATAAAGCTGCAAAGTTTATTTGATTGGTAGAATGCGTTAATATCGAACTACTGGTTATAATTTAAAAAAAAAAAATAACCAATATAACATCACGTTACGACCAATGAGAGCGGATCATCAATGAAAAATGTCTTGTAATTCTTCATTCATGTACTTCTTCTCCCTTATGTGACGCCGACATTACGCGGGTCAGCTAGTGTCTTAATATTTATAAACCGAAACATTGGCGGAGGCAGCGTGAACCAATATTTAAAATATCCATCGACTTTCGCTGTTGACATCCATATTTTAGGCAATACCGTCTAGTTTTTGACGCAACCACATCCCTTCATACGGAAAACTTATGAATAAAAAGATTACAAAGCTTCACGAATCAAGGACACAGCCGGAAATCATTCTGTTCAGGAAGGGACACGCCATTATGAGGAATCAAGTTCAATGGCCAACTAAGCACAGGCATTTGGCAATGGCTGTGTCAAAGTCCATTTCAGAGGCGATTATTTGGTCGTGAGTGATTTTGCACGATTTGTTTTGGCTGTCCTTTTGATGGTGGTCAAAGACAAAGTGATAGTGTACGGTAGTACACATATACTGGCATCCGTAGAATCCACCATCGTATAGCCAGCCGGTTTGCCGACTTGGAAATGACGTACGATAATAATTCATGTAATAGGTAATTTTAAAAATCTAGGATATTTAGAGACTACATCATTCTGATGTTACAAGTCAATAACACCATACTAAAAAATAACGTTTTTCTTGATGTGTATAGAACATTAATTTCTAAAACATCAACAAGAAAAACAATCGTATATTATTTTTATTTTGCACAGTTCATATAAATTTATGTACATCTTTGAAACACAATTGTGCACTCTATGCCAGCCTGTCATTGACACGTATTGTCATCTACGATGTAATTTCCGATTTCATAGTTTCGGTAAAAATCGAATTGAAAAGTATCATTAGGTTTTCCATTGGAATGCTACAGACTGACCATCACTTTTTTATTATTATTTTTCTTTGGTTGCAAATCATCAAACGCCTTCTCCCGTTTTGGGCGGAGCGGAAGGGAGTGTGAGATCCTACTGACTAAAACCCACCCGTGATCCTTCTTGTGCCCTTTGCCTTCCAGGGCCGCGTGGAACACGACGCGCCGTCGATTTGGACCTGGTTGCTATCGGACGGCGAGCCATAGGTGGCTCGCCGTCCGCAGACCCGCGCCTACGGTGGCCGGAAATCGCTTTGCGTTTCCCGACGCCCGGGGCGTCTTCTTCCGTTACGGCGACTGGAGCGTGAGGTTTCCCTCTCCTGCATGCAGTCCGCTTCCTTTGCCAGCATTATTGATTCGCAGAAGGAGGCGACCGCGTCCCATGCCTCTTCGCTCCAGACCATGGATTGAACCAGGGCCGGACGCGAGAGGTCGCTTCCACCGATCGCCTCGACGAAGATAGACCTCCACCGTATGCTCCTCCGTGTCCTCCGGGCGATCCACACAGTGTTATATAATCATTCAAATTTTAATCGTCGGATCTCACTCAAATTGTATGGGACAGTATGTCAAGCATCAACTTTTGAATTTAAAAAGCATTATTACCCAGGTAACCAGACACAATAAAAAATATACAGTCAACTTGAGAAGCTCCTCCTTTTTTTAGTCGGTTAAAAAATCTTAAATAAATGTTTAAAAGTGGTAGTTTTTCGAAAATCATTTCAGTTATTATATATTATATTTAGTTACGCCATTTTCACTTAGTAATCTATCTACCTATTGAAAAAACACCATCAAAAGACCACAATTAATGTAGGATTATCAACTTTTACCAAAACTAAAACAACGGATCTAGTTTGGACTATTAAAGAAAACTTCCACCACTTCACTCAATTCAGTCGCCATGAAATTGAAAAAAAAAATCAATAAATATAGAACTTTTAACTTTATATTTTAACCATTATTTGAATATTTATACCAACACTAGGATTTACTAACCAACACTAGGAGGTGATGGTTAGCCCCCATTACTTATGAACAAGAGTAAATCCTAGTGTGGGGTAACGTGTGTTACAACATGATCCTCGCTGTTATATTACACTCAAAGTACACTTACTTCCATATCGATCGATGAGGCCTAAATTTGCCCAATACGAGCTTCATCTATGTGTATTGTTATGGCCGAACTCCTCAAGCTACATATTAATCCGTTTAATTACCGTTATAATTGCTGTTGGTATTGTAGGTACAAGTAATGGCGCATAAGTGGTGTAGTTTTGTACATATCTACAGCCTAATAAACTCACAAGCTATGTATTATTATCATGACCAATTACACTGCGTTACAATTAAAAATAATTTCAGGTCCTGAATACTTATTTTCTTCCTATCACGCATCATTTTCTATCTTTGAGAATGTACCAAATATGTTATCCTAAAAATTAAAAATACATTTATATATGTATATTTTTTTAAATTTGAAATTAAATAAACTTTTTTACATTATTTGATTTTATTTTTATAGTTAAACTTAGAAAAGAAAAAAACAAAACATTTATCCAATTTGCAAATTAAATTTTTTTTTGAATCTTTTCGCTAATGCGTGAAGATTCTTCTGAATTCTTTTGAAAATGTATTTTCTTCATTGCTTACTTAGTCTTACTTGTCTTGAACGAAACAATAAAAAGATGTAGATAAAGATAAAAGCCTTTTTATAACAGTGCATTACTATAAAAAAAAGTTTAATTGTATATCTGTTGTCCGAAAAAAAGATATACAAAATGAAAGCATATGTACTATACAACCTGTCACATAAAGTTAGTAAAGAAACACTTCTGGCAGCCTATCACGGGTTAGTTGCGTCAGTATTAAAGTTTGGTGTAATATTTTGGGGCAACTGCGACGAAAGGGAGGAGATTTTTAAGGCTCAGAAACGGTGTATTAGAGCTATGTCAAGGATAGTTGTGAACCTATGTTTCGATCTCTGGGTATACTAACTTTTCCTTGTTTGTACATTTTGGAGGTGGCAATTTTTGTAAAAACTAATTTAAGATTATTTCCGTCTCTCACTGATAAAAGAAAACGTCCAGGTCACTTGAGATCCCAATATAAAAACTTATTGCACACAGGTAATTACAAAACAGCACTGCTAAAAAAAAAGTATTATAACAATGGGACCTGTTATTTACAATAAAATACCTCATACTTTTAAGGAGTATTCGGTACACATTCTTAAATCTAAGTTAACAGCACTACTTTTAAAAATATGTTATTATTCAGTGAAAGACTTTTTAAATGATTTGACTTCAGATAATGACTAATATTATTCATTAAATATATGACATAGATCAATAATTGTTATTTGTTAATTAGTAGCTTTTATAATTTACTGAATATCTGTTTTTTTAATTTTATTGTTGACATTTTTATTTTTTCTATTTTATCTATTATTGTATCTGATTTTAATTTATGACATTTTAAATTTTAATATTTTATCAATTATTGTAATAATTTGCACGCCGTAAGGTAAAATGTAGCTGATCTCATATAATTATGTCCATCTTATACTGTACCTACATTTGGAGCTAATAAAATTCTGATTCTGATTCTGAAAACTATTTCTAATATGCGTAAAATGACGGAAGTTGAAAACTGATCGGCATTTTCCTGGAAAACCGTGATGGATACCACAAATTTTTGTGATATTTTTTCAATGAATCATCAGCATTTTAAATCACCTATCAGTTAAGCGGGTACCAAAATCGTGTAACGCAGTGTTATTTTGAACTAGTTTGTAAGGAATCGCTTACTTGATTGATGTTGACCTGCATCATGTTACCCGAGCCAAACCAAGGTGACTTCCTAATGTATTAGGTACTTTTAGGTGACTTTCTGTTACTTAAGGTCGTAGCTATCATTTATATGCTCTGAATCTTGAAAATGAATAAAAATAACTGTGCCTTTTTTCATCTTCTCTGGTAATGTTTCCACAACTAAATTGATATGGTCTTTTCAGTCTTTCAACTATCAAATGAATTGTGCGTATTGTGTAACCTTCATTTTAGTAACCTAAAAGTTATAATTACCTACGATAAAAGAGTATAATTAGAAAATTACAAAAAACACACCATTTGTGTTATTTTATAAAGTAATACAGGTCAATCGCCTTTCTTTGCACCCCTAAAATTTAGGCCCATTAAGGAAAGTTTTTTTAGCAGAAAAAGTCAATTAAAACTTTCCCCCGACCTCTAAATTGACTATGAATGAACACGGCCACGTGTTTACCTTTAATTTGCTTACGTTGGTAAAATAATGTTCAGAAGATAATAAATGTATTAGCCTAATTAATTATTCAAAAATACATGAATTACTTACACTCAGAAATGTCAACATAAAAAGAAGGTAACTACCGCGACCCTATACTATACCCTACGCACGTATACAAAGAATCTTAAAAGTGTTTGCGCTGTTTTTTTTTTTTCTAAATAAATATACTAGTAGATATTTTTACAATACAATCATCAAAATTCAACGTGTCGTGAATCTTATTAATAGGCGAATCATGTAACACAGTTATACATTTTTCCAAAAATATAATATTAAGAGCACCTCAATTTAATTACGTGCCACTGATATTAATAATTAATTATTAAAATTATATGAGTGGCAGGCTGGTATTCATATATAAATACAGTTTGTAATAACAATACGTTAATAGATTTTACCAATTACCCCGTCACCTTGTATAATCGTTTCAATTAACTGTTCCTGGAAATGTTAAGATAGTTGTCTCATCCATCAAACTTATATATTAATTCGTCGAAAATAGACGGTATTGACAACTTTCTTTTCTTTTTCATACTTGTAACTCGATTGATGTAATTGTTAATTAAAATATCTAACACACAACTTAATAATGTAACTTAATGGGATTGCAAAATTTTAATTAGTCGAAAAAAAAAAGTTTTATTTTAATGTAATAATTTTAATTTAACATTTTTGAATAATTTAACCTTAAGTATTTAATCTTATGGAATGATTTTATCTATTTTTTATATGTTTTGTCTATTATTATTGTATTATGTAAACCTAGTTAAATTTGCATGCTGTGGTCTCCTATAACTGAAGGAACACACGTAAAGTAACCACTTGTATCACTGTGACTGTTATAACTGTGTATCTATACTAATATTATAAAGCTGAAGAGTTTGTTTGTTTGTTTGTTTGAACGCGCTAATCTCAGGAACTACTGGTTCGAATTGAAAAATTCTTTTTGGGTTGAATAGACCATTTATCGAGGAAGGCTTTAGGCTATATATCATCACGCTTAAGCCAATAGGAGCGGAGCAGCGATAAAGAATGTTTTAAAATCGGGGATTCCACGGGGACGAAGTCGCGGGCAGCAGCTAGTATATAATAAACTGCAAATGTGGTTTGCTTTTAAACAAATTTAAATAGTGACTCAATTACAAAGCATCAACACCAAGCATTGACGAACATTTAAATTGGAATAAATCATTGGTCCCGGCTGAAATTATTGGTTCCACTGTCTTTGGCAGTAGTTACTTGCTATCTTAAACCCGGAAGTCTGAAATCTAGTCGTCCCAGGGAGTATTGTGTTGCCTAGTAACTGGACTGTAATATATCCATTTAGCTGCATCAAGTAGAACTGGAAGCGGGGGTCAGACTTTTAGTTTACCATAAAATATTGAACTAAGTATTTTTGCTTTTCTCACGCAAAACAATACGATAAACTGCTTTGAATTTCCGCGTGACGCGTCCCTTTTTTTTTTTGAATGGACCACTCGCAGTTCAGCACACTAAGGCTGGTTATTGCTCAACCGGACAATGCGCCCCTTGCTACAGTTTTTACTAGTAAGTGACGTGACACGTCCCCACTCCTGAACTTTGATGCGCTTTGATTTTACCTTCATCCATTTTTAACCCCTGACGCAAAAAGAGGTTTGTTAAAACTTTTTACGTGTCTGTCTGTTTGTCTGAGCTACGGATGAAGCAATTTCAATTTAGTTTTTTTGTATGAAAGGTGAGTTACGGGCGAGTGTTCTTAGACATGTTTGATGAAAATCGGTTGAGTCATTTAAAAGTTGTGGGGGGTGAAAGCGGGGAAAAATAACTGAATGTCTGCAAATATACTCGAGTGGGGTCTCAAATGAAAGCGCACTGAAAGAGAATATTGATGATGACTTAATCGAGAGTGTTCTTATAAGTATGTACCTATAAAAATATAAAATTAAAAAGTAAAAAAATAATAAAAAAAAACTCAATCTTAAAGTACCTAGTATGTATTAATAATTCTAAAAAAAATACGTCGCGTTGGGGGACCGCACCGCTTAGTTAGGTAATAGACTATTTGTAATTAAATTGTTAGGTTTGGAGCGGTGCCCCAACGCGACGTTTTTTTTTTAATTATTAATACATACTTAGGTACTATACGATTGAGTTCGTTTTTATAATTTTTCAACTTTATAAAGGGAATTTAGGTTTTTGTGGCGGGGGTTTTTTAATTTTTTAATATTATTTATTGATTTAAAAAAAATAATACCTATACGTTGAATATAACTGACGATCAAAAAAGATATATTTTTCCTTTCAGGAAAATACCCTATTAAGACATAGGATACTTTTTATACCGGTAAAATGTTCTCGTTGATTATTTTCAACTTCCACGTGGGCGAAAGCGTAGGCAAAAACTTGTTATAATTCTATTTTTAACAAATAATTCCGTAGTTCTACAGAATTATTTTATAACAAGTGTTCACCCAGCGTTAATCACAAAATATAGTCGAAAGACTTTTAGAGTGGCTTTGTAGTCTAGCCAAATAAGGCCCAGTATTTTGTAAAATACAGACTCATTATTTTTTCATAGGTACCAAGAAGATAATATTTAATGACTTAAAAATAACCTTACCTTTATTAAAACCCTTTTAAACTCTTTGAGCGCTCTCAATCATCTTAGCTTAAGTGGTATCGATTTCTTATTCATTCTGTTAGGGAATTTATAATTTATTGGAATGAAAACTTGCTAATATTTTAATCAGTTAACATTTACTTGACGTAGACTTACAGTTTTATGTTATAGACCATCATAAAAGCAAAATAAATGTGACAAATTAACTGTCATAGGCTTTGCTAGCTAATGTGTTTCGTTGAATTAAATTTCAATAGCCAATGTTATTTCTTGGCTTCAAATTAATTGGTGAGCCTGCGGCCTTTTTTCCAATAGCCGTGGTTCTACGTCATATGATTGCTCCAGTTTACATAGGAATACGGGCATAAAGTATAAATTATTTGCAGATAAAGAAGCTTTTCAGTAGCGAAAAAATGATTAGAATCACCATAATAGTTTCGGAGCTTATTCGGTACAATAAAACAAAAAGAACTTTCCTTTTTATAATATTAGATGTACGACGACGACTCTTGGTATTCGAAAGGGTAAAACAATTATATGATTCGATTAAATTCTCTTAAGTTAGTATACCACTCTCTGTGCCAGTCTTTACTTTCTTACTGTATAGTGTGTTGGGGGGGTGCTGATAAGACTTCACTTTTAAAGCTTGAAAGGGCACAAAGAGCGGTTCTGAAAGTTATGTCTCATAAACCGTATAGGTACCCAGCAACTCAACTCTACATTGATAGTGAAGTGTTAACTGTCCGGAAACTATTTGTGCTTCATACTATACTAAGGAAACATCGTAGTCCTCTTGTTACCACCACGAAACGACGGGCTGATATAGTATTTCGCTCAGACCCTCACAGCACCGCCTTTGCGCGTAAACAATATACTTTTGTCAGCAGTAGACTATATTATAAAATAAATAAAATTCTTAATATCCATACATTAAACAGACAGGACTGTAAAAGGAAGTTAAAGACCTGGCTGTTCAGTTTGGACTATACTTCTTACACGGGCTATGAACCAATGAACGGATTATTTATCTAATATACTGCCTCCCAAGATACAGGTTTTTTGCCTAGTTTGGGAGACAGCAGGCTATGTACTTCTATTAATAAATTGTCCTTGTTCTAGCTATTAAGACTTTGTAATTTATTGTTGTGTTTCAAATAAATAAATTATTATTATATTATATTATATTAAATTATTGATGCTCAAAAGGTCGTCTGATACTATTGGCAGCTAAGTGATAAACTTATCACTTCAATAGGTCAAATCATGTGACCTACTGAATTGATAGAGCAGAAGTGACTTCGACACAAAAATAAAATGGTACCTAGTAAAACATAGCGTATAAAATAAGTATCTCCTTATACCTGATTCTCTTTGTTAGAAAAAAAAGATTTTACAGAGTACAATTGTAACGGTCACACGGTCCAGTAGTTTTCCAATTGCCGAACAAAACAGGCCCACTAATCGAATCGTTTGGGCGGTAGTCTAAAAAATATCGCAAAATTGAATGAATATATTGTTTCTTTTTTATTTTATTCTCGTTTTTACGGACTCTGGATGTTGTGGTACTTGATAAATAAACTATGAGGTTTAATAAAAATATGACTGGAAATGACGTTTGTATTTCTTTGTTCGGAAAAATATTTGCTATCCATGATTTGAATGCTGGCTTTTTTGGATAAGCTTTACTAGTGATTTTATTGATATTGTTAAGGATCAACTGAACTAAAATAAAACGATTGCTATCATTTTCTAGTATCTGAACAAGAAATAAACTATTTTATTTTTTAAATAAATAATTTTGGCATGTTCTCAACTAAAATTTTGTCAATTCAGAAACCGGGTGTACGTAGAGCTGTCACACAACGTAGTAAAAAAGAGACATTGTATTTATTCCAACGTGCCGTCTGCACCTGTGTAGAAGATTTAGTTGAAAGTAAATTGACAGTCACTATATTCTCTTTTTTAATAACGCGGCTAGAATATTGCAGCAATACATTCATACTGAATAATTTAGTGCCAGTGGCAATGCTGCTAGTGTTCTGGACACTTTTTCCATTGACAGCGATGTTGATAAATACATATTCCCATTGAATTATTATCTAGTAATTCATAATTATAAATATCCATTTCTATAAATTAACCACTAACGTGCCAAGTCGAGTTAAAAATTAAGCCATCATTATATGTACATAACATCCAAATTAGAATGCAATTACGAATACAAACAATTACCCACGTAACACAATGCAAGCGACCGCTAAACTTTATTTGTCGTACAGTACGCAATTGCAATAGCGTAATTATATTACCCGAATGGTTTGGCGAGCAATGGATATAGAATACAAATGGACGCCCGGATGATGTAGGCTTAGAACGTGAAGCATGGTAGCGGACCACGGATTGAATTAGTGCTGCATTTTTATTTCATTCATCAGGCTCGAATATTTTATCGCAAATATTTATAGCGGGTTGGAAACATAAATTGACATGTTATTCGTACTTTTTTTTGTGTTATCGTAATAAAACCATGTATTTGTGTATTAAATATGGAAATCTGCTGAAATGTGCGCAAGGTTTTTAGTATGAATAATTCGCACACGAACGGTTCTGAACCATAAACGGAAAAATCACGTTTACTGTATTTTCTTATGTTATTAAGTTTCATATTATTTTGTTGTTATAGCGGCAATGGAAATACACTCGTACAAAAATGACAACTATTTGCAAATAAAATTACGATTTATGAGTTACAGCCCGCTGATAGATAGACGAACGGACGGAAATCGGAAGCTAAATAATAGGATTCCGTCAGTAACGGTTCTCTATTGCACAGTGTATGTTATTCCTATTACAATAACCTAGGTATGGGCTATATATTATGTATACATTTTTAATATATATACCATTCATATAATGCACAACTTAATGTAAACTTTTATTAAATTAAAAGAGCTTCACGCAACGCTTATTAATTCACTACAGTAAATACAAACAGCTTATAAACACAATTCTGTTAAGATTACAAACACGCAAAGCATTTATTACAAAAATAACAAAATACATATTTTATTTTTTTTAGATAGTCTACTTGTGAAAAGCGAATGTCTAGTTGATATGTGATCTACTCAAACAAAATTAGTTTTTAAGGTTCTGTGCCACTGAAAGAAAAACGGAATTTCGAATGTGAGAACTTTTGGGAGAAAAATTGAAACTTACGTGAGACATATCAATTGAAAGGGTTTATTGTAAGGTTTCAACGACTTTTTTGTCCTTTTTACAGTAATTAAAAAAAATATGAATATTAAACAATTTACCTTATCTCCGACACAACTAGGCCTACATTTTCAAATAATTACAGATAAAAATCCATTACTTATAAATTACATGAGATGAATTGTACGAAATCCGTTGCGCGTGTGTCCAACTCGTACTTGGCCAGACATTTTTAATCAGAATTCTGTAAGCTTGTGTATAAATGCTAATTTAAAGCCTTTTAAATTATTTCAACATATCAAGCAAGATAATTTCGTTTTTGTTACAAAACGATTTGAACGACATTCATAAAATTCGTTCATTAGCAGTATTTTCATTTTGGTATGGTATTCAAAGTGCTTTTCGATATCACATGTGTTATTAAGTACAATCACGTGATATAATGCGTAGATAACTAGATTGTTTATTTTTTTATGTTCGTTGATGACGTTATGCGGAGTATACAGGGCAGTTTGGATAGCGACTGGTTTTGTAATATTAGCAGGCCATACTAAAATTCCCAATGTTCTTCATAAACTCCATCAATGTGCTCTCAGAGGTTCGGTGAAATGTCTTCCTGAAGTGTCTTAATATCATCTGCCTAGCGTTTTCCCAACTATTCTGCAAAATACCGGTACTTTACGTGGAGTGGCTGACTACCAGACTTCCAAAACAAATCAACCGGGTAACACAGTACTACTTGGTAAGACTGCTGTCAGTTTTCCTGGCTTCAATCTGTGACGACTGCAAAATGACTATAAATGACAGCCGGTAACAACGGTTTAACGTACTTTACGAGGTTTGGAGGAATCTCGATTTGTTAAGATGGTCACCCATCTACAGACCAACCTCGGCAAGCGTTGCTTAACCTTGTAGATTGATCCGTTTCCGGTGAGTACCTACGTCAAGTGGTATGTCCTCTCTAACCACTCTCCTTAAAGAGGGAACTAATCGCCACAGTGGTGGCCTGGAACCCTAAAGCCAAACCATTAAGTCAATTCTAAATCAGCGCAAAATATTGATACCAAATCTTGATTCGTTATGGACTATCAAATTATTAAGTCTAATGAAAACAAAAAGATATGGAGTCGTTAAATAATAATAACTTCAAGATTGCCAAAGTTACTTGGGGAATTTCTTTATACGTTCGAGTAACTTACTGCATAGCAAGTAATTTATATGTGCGCTTAGAGTTTTACGATCGGAGAAATTACTCCGCGAATATTGTTCACGTCATTCCGCGATATGAGAACTCTCGCACTTGACACCCGGGTATATTATACCCGCTCATTTACATCAAATGTAACAACGTTAGATTTTATGAACGAATCCTATGGCACGCCTTTAACAATACTTACTAAGTTATCGTCAATGTGTTCCTATACCAATCCAGTGTTTTCAAATGGCTACTAAAATTTAGGGGCATAGTTATACTGGGCATTAGGCCGAACTATGATATAGCCATTATAAGTAGGGCCCACATAATAGATAAAGAGGGAATTGGGTGATTCTGGGGCTATAAAGTGTGGTCGTTTCTACGCAGCAATACATTTTAGGTGTAATTTTCAGTGTGCGTGAGGTTGTTTGTTGTTACGTCAATATATCCAATTTCTGGCTGAATGTTTTGTTATTATACGCACTAATAGATAAATATACTAATGGCGAGGTCACTCGTGTTTCGAATAATGTTTGGTGCTATCTTTTTGTCTTTGTTCATATCAGGGGAAATGGTAGATTGGCAAGCAGCATCAATTCGTTCACTGACACCATCACACACCAAAGTGATGGCATGCTGACGTAACTCGAAAACCGTTCATTTTAACGACCAATGGGGGTCCGTGTTCATAACGTGAGCTTGAAATGTGTGCCTAACATTTATATTCAGTTGGGTATAAAAATTCCTTCGAATGAGTTCTAAACGATCTGGTTGGTCGTATTTCCTATATGCGTAATGGTCGTTTCACGCATAATATGAAAGAGCCAATCATTCACGAATGACCTACTTCCATACCCAATAATAATAATAAGGATGTTATGGCAGTGTTGATGAAATGTTCATTTTCTTAACTGGTTATGTAAAATTTGATGGAGAGGGTAATGTGTTCGGGAGAGAGTTTTGCTAAAATATTATTTTACGTTCGGGTCCAAATCTGCTTTATGGGTTTTAGGCACATAAAATCGCTCTCAGGATCCATGATGAAGTTACGGAATTTGATCGAAAGAGTCACCGCGGCCTTGGAACGCAAAGGTCACTAGATGGATCACGATGGATCTTGAGTCAGTAAGAGTCTGACACTCTCTTCCGCTCCGCCCAGAGCGGGGGAAGTAATTTGATGATTTCCCAACCAGAAAAAATAAAATAAAAAAAAGGATTCACGATGAAGGCTCTTACCTTACAGTTGCTCTTGGTTATAAGACCTTGATTAGTGCGAATGAATGATCGCGTTTGCCACTAAAGATTAGACGAAAGGTGCAGTCTAAAGAAAGTTTATCTCTTGATAATTTAATTTAGTAAAGTATTACTTACTGCCAGTTTCGAATAGGAAATCATCGTAAAATTAATGTGTCACACTGTCAAACGAGCGTGAACTTTTGTGATTGGCTGTTAAAGAAAGGAATTATTTTAATTCGTTTCTAATCAAATTACCTATCTTAATTTAGTCCTAATAAATGTAAACTGTTGTATCGGATCACATAAAAAGCACGTTAAATTATTTGAAAACAGTTCTTTAAAAAAAAAAAACAGGATTCTTTTGGAGGTAAAACTCAAAGTGATATTAACTTTAAGTATGTTGGCTGTTTGCCACATGTAACAGAAGCCGTTTGGGCTTAAACACTGCATATTGCACTGGAGCTGTCGGTAGGTACTGCAATCATTCTTTGTGCGAGGTCGTAAAATGAAAAGCTGTTGAAGAAATTGGTATTCTTGAACATCGAGTACGTATTCAGAAAAATTATGAAAAAGTTCGAAGTACAAATTAATCGCCAGACAATTGTTTTTATATTTGGGTATTCTTACTGGGCTACTTAGTTTATACTTTAGTTCGAAAAAGGCAACAGGGACGGGAAGGGCTAACATTTTTGTGTGGGAGTTGCCATAGTCACCAGTCGCTAGTTGATATATGGGTAGAGAAGAATTAAAAAAAAATTGCAGCATGGTGCCTTAAAATGTCATGTTGCTGAGATATTTGGAGTCACGGTAGTCTTGCGAGAACAATGAAAATCACTATGACTGCCCAATAGCTATGCTTTAAAACTTCTATTCCATGCCACCTATGTATATGAGCTTATTCTTAAAACAAAATTATAGATACTTAAACATGCTTAGATTAACTTCTAATTAACAGACTTAAAAAAGAGAAATTGCTATTTCGAGAATTTGAATGTAGAATGTAAAAATAGAATCTTAAGATTAGAATTTATGTAAGAAGAAGGGGTAAGGTTTTTTATTCGTAAAACCATGGGTTGATTATGGGCACTACATTTCGTCAGTAGGTACGTTTTTTTTTTCAATTAATATGTAGCTTGACCAAGAGTCACTTAAATAACTATTAGTTAATAACTAAGGATTGGTCGATAAACGAATTTTATCGTGCCCAAAGATTCTAACCAGTGGATAACTATGGATCAAAATCCTCGCCCTAAGCCTTGTAAATTACCTACATTTTAACCCTAGAGCCAGTAAATCCTAAAGTAAGGAAATATTCTTCTACAATTTTAATCAATTTTCTTATTTCATTTGAGCCTCCGCTGCTCCCACGCAAAACATTTTAGGTTAAAATATATACCTGTCAGGTTTGATAAAGGTCAACCAAATCGTAGTACCCATAATAAGACAGCTGGTATATAAAGACTCTCAATTTTGAATTCAAAGACAAAACATCACGAAAACATTTAATATGTTCAAAATTGTGTCCCTTAATTTAATATAGATGGAAACATTTAATATCAATTCCTGGAATATTTTCATAACAGCAATTTATTTGTTAAGAAAAGGTAGCGTGAAGCTATAGACACAAGGAATTTACTTATAGAAAAGGTAGGCACACCTGAATATTAACGAAAATGAAGAAGGTTTTATATTAAAATGAAGCCCGCCAACCGCCCTTTATAACACTAGGCAAAAAAAAGAAAAACAGTTTACTTACCCAAATTAAAAAAAGACGTCTGCGTCACTTGAAAAGCTAAATTTTGTAGTGCCACTTATTATTCTCTCTTTTAGAATCCCGAAAGGTGTACAAAATGTTCAAGCTGAAAGAGAGAACGATTAAAAAGATTAGCTGTCTTGACATGAGCATAAAATGGCATTTCAATATTTTTGCCCGACCATTTTTACTTTTATACCAGCTTTTAATTCGGCAAAAGTTGATCCAACCGAGCCCAAATAAGTCTAAATATCATCATCTGCCCAGCCTTTTCCCAACTATATTGGGGTCGACTTCCAGTCATACTGCATTCCGCCAAATAGGTATAAATATAAATCCCAGATAATCCATCTCTATTCGGGCCTTTTCCATTAATACACTTTACCAACCCTCACAGGAAATCAAAGAGCAATATTGACCAGAAATATCAATGACCGAGATACATATTTAATCAGGCATCGAATGTTTAAATACAGCGTTGATCTTATTGAACAATTCAACATCTGGCATCCAGCTGTCACCCTTTGTTTATAACGCAGCTGGGTTTATAGCATTATAGGCTAATGATATCTCAATAAGGCAATACTTATTGTGCTCACAAATGAAGGTAAGGGATTGTTTATATATTATGGATAGTTAACATTTCAATGTGTGTGTGCGATAAGCATTCTGTCACCCTTTTTTTTTTTTTTTTTTTTTTTTTTTTTTTTTTTTTTCTGGATGGGAAATCATCAAATGACCCCTCCCGCCCTGGGTGGAGCGGTAGGGAGTGTCAGACTTTTACTGACTAAAACCCACCCGTAATCCTTCTTGTGCCCTATGCGTTCCAGGGCCGCGGCAACTCTTTCGAACAAATTCCGCAACCCTAGCAGGCACCGACCCTATGGGGTCCCGTCCTTGGTGCTGACGGCTCCTTCGGCGCGCGTGGAACACAACGCGTCGTCGACTCAACCTGGTATCGGACGGCGAGCCACCCACGCTCACCGTCCCCAGGCATCAGCCACTGCGCAGCAGCACAGCGGCCGACTTGTCTCTGGAGGAGGCCGAAATGGGACCATTACTGGCACTCCATCTCAGCACCCTCCCGAGCGTTGGGAGTCGCAGCACCCGCAGCAGAAGCGGCAGAAGCGGCGACGGAAGCCGCGGCGGCGGCAGAGGCGGCGGCGGCGGCGGACCTCTTGCCCTTGGTCGGGGCGGATGGCGCGCAGGCCCTTCCCCCAGCCCAGTGCTCGGCCGGCTTGCCAGCAGCCGCACATGCACTGCAGTGCGGCGTGGCCTCACACGAGCCGGCCCGATGACCGGGCTGACCACAGCGGAAACAAAGACCGCTGCGGTCCACCTCCGAGGGGCACATAGCTCCCGTGTGGTTGCCCACATGGCAGCGGTAGCACCTCAGAGGTCTGGGTTCCAGCAGTTTTACCCGCGCAGACACCCATCCCACCAAGAGCCTTCGGCCCTCCGACACAGTTCTGGCCGCCGTCACGGGGCAGCTCACCACAAGGGTTTGCATGCCCGTGCTGTCAGGCCGGAGGGTGCCCGCCTTGACAAGCTCGGCAGAGCACCCCCCAGTCCTGGCGACGGCGGCCACAACCTCCTCCTCCGTCACGGAGTCATCCAGGCCCACTATGCGCATGTCGATGCGCTTAGTCGGCCTGGACACCCGGACCTCGTCCGCGGGTAAGACCGCCCTCAGCCTTTCGGCCAGGGCGTCCGCGAACGGGCCACTCTCCGCTCCGGCGAGCTCGAGCTTCCGGGCACCGGTCAAGGTCCTCCTGACCCCGATGCCCCCGCTTATGCCCAGCTCTTGGAGGCTCACCGCCTCCTTCGCCCGCTTCAATACGGCGAGGTAAGTCACGCCCCTCTGTTCCGCTTCCGACTGCAGTGTTAATACTACAGCCGCGGACTTCGGGGCGCGAAGCCTCGCCGCAATGGCATTGGCCTTCCGCCGCTGCTTCCTCGCTTTCTTCTTGGCCGCCTCTTTGGCCTTTCTCTTCTGGCCAGCAACCTGCCACTCGGCCTCGGCCGCAGGAGGGTCCGAGGGTGGGGGTGGGGGCGGCTGTGGCACCACTGGCGCTGCAGCCTTAGCCGCTCCTCCTCCAGCCTTCCTCCTACCCCTCTTTGCCGGGGCCGACTTGGTCGTCGCCGGCGTCGCAGCCGCCGGCGTCACAGGCGCCGGCGCGGCTGCCCCCTTGGCCTTTGCCTTCGCCTGGCCGGACGTTCCCGGGCTGGCAGCCACGGCGGCCGCGTACGAAGCTGCCTTCTGCTGCTGGCCTGGGGCCTTCTGAGTTGCCACTGTTGGGGGACGCCGGACCATGTCCTCCAGCACGGAGAACTGCCTCCGGAAGGGAGCCAGATCCTGCCGCACCAGGTCACGCACCTGGCTCAGCACTTGGCCCCCCTCCCGCGCTGCCGGACTCAGTCCCCCTCGCGGCTCCACAGAGGCCGCTCTGGCCATCCCCGCAAGGTCCCTCCGGAGCGACTCATTCTCCCGAACGAGTCAGCATTCTGTCACCCTGTGGAATATTTTCATCTATACTTTCTGTATCTTAGAATATGGTGTACATAACAAAGAGTATTCTATTCTATTCTATGCCTTATCAAACTGTAACTTCAATAACATGATCAGCCTACTACGTGACATGCCAATACCATCATGATTTCGCTGTGAGTGGAAGACAGATTTTTACTAGAAGAAAAGCACTATCCCTTTTTCACAACGAAGTATTGATAGCAATGGTATGTCATGGTAAGGGGCACTCCTTTATTTCGAAGAGTTTTATGTTAAGCTCTATCGTTTCGACTACTGCCGACAATTTTACGTCTGTGTAGGACTCCCAATTAAGGTTGATCCACAAATGTCAGGGCTGTGACCGGGACGTGGTCGGACACGTCTCAGATACGGCCTCAACACGGACGTGTGTGAACGAGCTCATACTAACATTAGTATGAACTCGTTCGCACACGTCCGTGTTGCCACGTCAAATATCGGTTCATATGTACATACATATGAACCGATATTTGACGTGGCCGGGAAAGGCCCGGAAATATGTGTCGATCAACGTTAATTGGCAAGCGTATCGCTAACAAAACTAATGAATAATAAAAATCGTTGGCCGAGATGTATTGTAACCGGGAGGGACCTCATGCACAGCAGTACACGATAAAAAAAATGCAATATAATATAAAGTAAATCTGTCGTAAATACAAGAATTTTAATTATAAAAGAATAAGAAAATAGAAGAACAACAGGAAATATTACGTAGGTATATAAATGTTTTAATTGTTGTGTGTATTTTTTTTCTAAGAAACGATGGAGATAATGTTGTTATTTTTTCTTATCCTGGAATAAAACGTAATAAAGCTTATTATTCTCGGTCACATTGACATGATTTATCTTACAGACAAAACAAAAACAACCTTTTTTTCATACAAAGTATCAATGTTTGTAATTTAAGAATATATAAACAAACTGGTATATCTGTGTTATTGTGAGAGCATTTACCCTTTTATAAAAATAAATGATATTGTACCGACTTCTAATTTATAAAAGCACATAGTCACCATAAGCTATTTGTTAAAAGAAAGAGGACAACCCTAACATCAATTTCCGTTTCAACAAAAACAAAACACGTACATAATTATGATAGACCTTGTCAAGTCAAACTCAGATGTGCTTCCGCTGACGCGTCCCCGTCTTTTCAAATCAACCGTTAGGGTCCGATAGGTGGATACGTTCATAGTGAAGTGAAAATGCGTAAAGCAACAGTAATGCGACATTTTTCATAGAAATCGTCCTTTCTTAAGAGCAACCACTTTGACACTATTGTCAGCACACAAATTTATTGATTATACAACTCACATACAGTGAAATCCTCTTATTACGACGCCGCCTATATTGACCAACCGCTTAATGAAGTAAAACAGAGATACATTTTGTTTTTATATTAAATTCTTTACAAAAAGTGCGGACATAATGACTTTGTCTATTGATATGTCGCTTATGTATTAACCGACTTCATCAGAAATTATGTTGGTTTAAGTGAGCGACTTGATTCCTTATTTGTTTCCGACTCATTTTGTTTTGATTGATCTACGCCTGTCAACATACCATTTTTTGTGTGTTCTCCTTATTACACGAAATACCTCACAAAGATGAGAATTTGTTTAATTCCTAAGAGTACGTTTGATATGACGTCCGCTTAGTATGACGTATTTTTCACTTCCTTTCGATGTCATAATAAACGGAGTTAACTGTATTAACCCCAGCTTTCCATCTTCCCCAGGTTCACTTTGCCTCCGCAATGTCCACGTGGTGGTCCCAGAAGCGGTGGAGCGCGGCTCCAAGGTAGAGATGAAGTGCCTCTATGACCTCGAGCAGGAAGTCTTATACTCCGTCAAATGGTACCGAGGGGACAGAGAGTTCTGTCGATACTCCCCCAGAGACGTGCCCCCGCTCAAGATCTTCCGTATACCTGGCATAGAAGTTGACGTAAGTTTTAAACTTTGAGTTTAACGTTTAAAGTCCGTGTTCCGCAGTTCAGTTTTCGTGAAAGTTTTTGGTCGTCCGGACACTGAATCAATAAGGGATTTTCTGTTTTGGTTATGCACATTGACTTCTACAAACACATTTTGAAGATTGATTTTTTTTTGAGGGTGAAGTGAGAGGGTATGCAGTGCGAGTGGTTAAAAAAAATGTGCGTGAAAATATCCGATGATGACACTGTCGCATCATTTCTTTGATGTGATGTGACGCAGGCTATTTGGAGAAAAAGTTACTTAAAATAAGTAACATTTTCATAGACTTTTTCGCAAAATTTTGACATTACTTCGCATTTCTATAAAATTCGTTCGTAGAATTTTGTGGAAATACCATTATCCAAATATCCTGCGACATATGTTTCAACGATATTTCACTAACATTGCTTAAATAAATGTAAAATTGCTCACGTTAAAATACTTAAGTCAAAACGCAGAGATCACACGTTTAAATTCTTCGCAAGTTCTGCGCAATGTTCAGTTTACTGCGGCGAAGACATAATAAATTAGTGAGGTAGTTAATTAGCACTGCTTACACTGAATGGGAAAGCGGGGTATGTTATTTATAAAAGCTGTACATTTTCAGGTGAAGTATAAAACTATGGAGTTCTCAATTAGACTGTATTTTTTTATTGGAACATTATATCTAGTAACACTTTTCAAGTAAGAAAATGAAATTACTTATACCTGATATGCAGATTCACTTAAAATCCTCGAAACAGAAAGGTGTTGTATTTGATGGGCAACTACTCGTATTATATCTTTCTTTCTTTCGATGTAGGATTTGTGTGACGACAGGTTATACACCATTTGCTTCGAAAAACATGGTAGATAGATAGGGGAAATTAAACACTCCCTTTCTCTATTTGCTTGTACAGCGGAACAGGGTGTAAAGTCCCGCAAACCTCCATTGAAACGAGAGCATCCTTCCGACCAGACGTGTGTTGCGTCTGGTGGGCGACTGCCCGATAGTTGATATTCGGGCTGTCTTATTACATGTTCATACACGGGAAACTCTAATACCGCGATGCAGGATTTCGTTCAGAGATTAATTCCTGGCGGGAAAGATAGTGCTGCGCTTCTTTTTGTTGTGGTGCAAATTTGGCTTCGTTATTTTTTTCTTGTTTCGCTTTGATTTGATTCTCATTGAATTCAGTATGCTCTGAGCAATATTTGAGCATATTGAAGCGACAGTATTTCAGTTCTTTAGCACAAACATTCTTGTTCACATGATCCCAAGTTGAAAGTTCCCAGCAATTAAAGCTACGCGCTTAGATTCTGAGTCAACTTGCCCCGATAACCTGCGTTTCCGTACTGGACTTTGATGGAGTTTATGATATCTTAACAAAGTTCTAACTTAAGCGCCGACGCATAGAAATTTCAGAACATTTTAGCTGGTTGTTAATTAACAATTTGCAGTGTTATCATAGGCTCGTTGGAAACTTTACTTTAATTCTGCCTACGTTGTGTTGAAGTGAACCCAATTTATATTAGGTAGGTCAGTGGATGTCTGATTTCGAACTTGCAAAGTCTTTATCAACACTCTATACATGGATTTGCTTTGTGTTAGTCTGGGTTGTGAGATTAAAATTGATTTCTCTGGTTACGAATTAAGTTTTCTTAAATACATTATTTGGTTGTCTTGTTGGACTGAAGAAGATATAAAAGATTCACTAAATGTGCAGTTTCAGGTCGTCAATAAAAAATACATATTGAAAATCGATTAGTGTATCAATTTTGTCCTTAAAAGATAGTCACAAAATACATATATGTACAAAACTAACCCATCCTAGGAATGAAACAAAATAATATGAACATTATGAAAATTTAACATCACACATTTTCCAAAATGAGAATAGTGATATAATGACGTTTTTATTCAATTATACCTAATAGCAGTTAAATCGACAACCATTTACCAACATAACAATTTATAACAATAAGTAGATAGCTCATTTTGTGATTCTACGGAATTATACATCAGGTTAACCCATTAAAACAAAAGAGATCCTTTAGGTATTTTATTTCTAAATTCTAAAATAACTTTTATGACACATAAAATAGAGAACACAGAAAACAGAAGCTGAAACTACGACATAAACAATACTGAAAACGAAACGGTCTCGAACAAGTATATGAGCTGTTGACACTTCACAAATTGCTTTTACATTGATCAGCATGGAGCCGGTCTTTGTTTTCAATACAAATATTTATAGTTCACAATATGTATTTCATTTTCTCGCCAAAACACAATATTATTTAAAATGCGCCACGTTTGTTCCAAAACTGTTGTTTCCCTGGAACATTTTACCGCATAACGCCAAACAATATGAATGAAATACTTTCAAAATGGTGGATACAAAAACATGGCTTCTGCTACTGTTTGGAGTTTGGACAAATACTCGTACATCGTTGGACGAAGCGATTAATGTCTAGACTCTTGACAAATACAATGCTCGTTTGCTCTCGCATTACTCAGTAGCGATATTTATTTGCACAGTCTTTTATTGAAACGAAAGACTTCAATTTCAATTTCCCTATCCTTTTCCCAACTATATTGGGGTCGGCTTCAAGTCTTACCCGATCGACCTGAACTTTATCCTGAAACAACCTCAGTAAACGTAGCACAACCTCGAAGTTCGACTCGTCCAGATGTTGTTATTTAGCTTTCCCAAAACGAAAAAAAAAATCCTGGGTGATTTACTATCCTTTGTTGAAGAGTTCCGTTGTCCACCTCCGAAGTTCTTCATCAGATTCAGACCAAATTGAAGCGAGGCTAGTCCGCAAAATACTCTTCCAAACAAAAAAAAAAATAAGTCACCCCAATCGGTTAACAATTGGCGAAAATACCGCTGAACAAACAAACAGAACAATAAAAAATCAGTTGAATTGCAAACCTCGTCCTTTATTTGAAGTCGGTAATAAATTAATGATGGCATCACTAAATACCGAGGACTAGGTCCCATTTGAAAAGTCAAGAACCAAAATAAATCAGATAGATTTAAATATTAAAGTTCAAAACATTTAAAAGCAAATTTATTTCACGACGTGGACCAGATAATCGCCCTGTCAATATCAGTCGTTTCAACAAATGATTCACTTTATTCGACAATTTATTTGTGAAGGCATGCAAGATTAAAAATATAACCCTTTTTTGCCGCGTTGGTCTCCGCACATTGCGTATCGGTCCCATAGATGTGGTTCTACATACTATATATATTTAGGTACAAGTCCGCAATGAAGCAAGTTGTATTTTGTGAATATAAGTTGCGTCATTGCGGACTTGTGCCACAGCCCACCATGTGACTGAAACACATAATTCAGGTGCCATGATACAATTTCCCCAGCCATTTCTCCTCAAGGTAGGAACCAACACGACAAATTATAAAGTATGAAATTAAGTTTTGTAACTTTCTTGTCATTCGTTCAAGTCCCCGTCTGAGTTTACAAACATTCCGCGAGATGTAATTATAATTTAAAGTAAAGCCTCACACACCATTTTCGCATTAATGTAATTCATTGCTTCCCTGTCTGCGCGGCAGACACGCCATTTTTTCACTCAAAAACCTACTCGAGCAGCCGCAATGTGGAGGGATGTGTATACTGCAAAAAGATTCGGCGGAAATTAAATTATAATAACCGTTCCATTTTGGTCAAATTAAAATTTTCCCGACAAATTAAAACCTCAAAGGCAATTCCTGTGAGCATTAATTTCTTTAGGTACCTACTCTGGTTCTTAACCTTACAATGTGTTCGAGAAAAGAGCTTTCATGTTTGAAAAATACCATGAAATTGTGTGTCAAGGGAAATTGTTAAATCTTTCGTGCGCAAACATATAATTAGCGATCATTGTGTGGCTAAATAATATTCCTATACATTGCGGAAAACACATCGCAAAAAATATAATAGACAACGTTTTTCCAGTGAAAAAGTATAATTCGTTTCAGTGGTTGCGTTTGAATAACGTGACTTAGCACAAATTCAACGTTACGTGGGGCTGTATTCAGCATTTAAATACATCATGTCTGCATAATTGCGTGTACGTAACGTTCACGGTGTGATAACGGGGAAAACATTTATATATTTTATCGCTCCCTTTCACGTTTAGTTTCTAGAGTTACCATAATTACGGCACCAATCGTTTTTATGGGGGTATCGGGAGTGTTGGCTTACTATGTAGGCTATTATCATCTTTATCTGTTGCCGACACTATCCGCGGTGTCGTTTTATATGGGCAATTGTTATGCCAACTGTATTCGAGTATCAACTCATTTTATGTCCGCATGGGCCACTTAAATTTTATCGCGGGGCCGTAACATGACTTCATTACTGAAAACTGTCTGGTATCCTCATTAATGCCTATAACACATACATACGTTGTGTAGGGGCATTAATAAACTTTTTATCGTGGAGGCTATCGTTCGCTAAGGGATCCTTCAACGACTGACGATTCAAGAAGGGATAACGAGGTAGCTTCTTTTTACAGGGGATAATTGAGTTATGTTTTTTCACCAATTCATCGATATTATAATTTGATGTTGAAAAGATGATTGGATATTTATCCCAGAAAAGTTTCGTTTAATTATTATCAATGTTTTTAGTGTCTACGCGGACTATAGATAAGAATAAGGGGAAGACTCAGATAAACTATGAATGGATTTATGAGTTGATTAATAGACAAATATGGAAGAAATTGATATGTGGTGCCTAACCATAAATAAAAAAAAGTGCAGGGTGAGCTGAAAAATGTTTCATGAATACAAAAGTCGTGTTTATAAATATTGTACTATGGACTCTATTTTAAAAGCTATGAGCAGTCTTAATATCTTGGGTCGGCTTTCAGTTTAACTAGATCGAGCTGAGGACCAGTATTTTACGTGGGGTGACTGACAGTCTGACCTTCATAACTCAGTAACTGGGTAACATGACACCCCTTGTCAAGACTGGTTTTAGATTTCTTGGCCTCTAACTACCCGTGAAGACAGTCAAAGTTCAAATGACACTCCGGAACAAAAGGAATCTCAGTATGTTAAGGTTGTCTTTTGTTTTGATTGATTTCTTTCCAAAAAACAAAATCTATTTTATATATTTGTTATACACCTATCACAGTGTTTTCTTTTTAACCCAAAGGTTGACTGGTAGAGAATGCCTTGTTGCATTAAGTTCGCCATTGCACCACAATTGTACATTAAGTTTTAAATAAATAAATTGTCCCCATGCACAGACCAACCCTGACAAAAGTTGCTTTACTTTGATGATTGGACCTGTGCAGTTTTTATTTTTAGCCACGACCTAAACAAGTACATACATCTATTTGCGATAAAAACACATTTTGTGAGCAAAAGATTTTGCAAGACAACAGCCCCCCTAGCCAAGTTGACAATCTGCAATCGTTAACGCTAGTCGAAAACGAATCAAATGTATGCGAATGAAATCATCTCAACGTTAAGTCACGTGGTTAGAACAAACGAATAGAAAATTCGTAGCCAAGTTCACATCGTTCAAAATGATAGAATGAATTGTTATCGTTTCTACAATGTTCAACGCTACATCCTTTGTTAAAATGTTTAAACTTAATGGTTAAAGCAGTTAAACAGAGTTTAAATTTTAACCTGTTGGACGTTTGTAGGAACGCTCGCGAGAGACTAAGGAATAGGTCGTTTTTCTAAATACATTGTAGAACGAGCGGCCGACTCAGGCGCGTCAACATGGCTACCAATTTATCGTTTTCTACAGTTGCTGACACCGAGGCGTTATCAATTGCAAAAAAGAATTCGACACAAAACGTTTGTAACTTGGCTAGGGGGGCAGCTCTGCTGACAGCATAATCAAAGTATCATCCTAGCAACCGAACCGCTAGTTAAAGAATCAAAAAGGCACACACTTATGAATTTGTGCCAATCGTTATCGCTAAGGTCGAAAGCGCAGTGACAGGTTTGAGAAAAGCAAGAAGAAAAAACAATATTTATTATAACGGAACCGCATTGCATACAAATTATATATTTAAATTCCTGTCTTATTCCCTAAAGCTTTTTTTCTGGATGGGAAATCCTAAAATGACTGAATCCGCTCTAAGTGGAGCGGAAGTGAGTGTCAGACTTTTATTGAGTAAAAACCACCTGTGTTCCTCCTAGTGCCCACCGCGTTCCAGGGCCGCGGTGACTCTTTCGAACAAATTCCGCAACCCTAGTAGGCTTCAGAGCCTGCTAGGGTTGCGGAATTTTTCAAAGAAGATTTCTGAAAGAGATGTGAGCAAGAACACGGGGCCCCATAGGGTCAGCCCTATGGGGCCCCGTGTCCTTGCTGACATCTCTTTGAGTTCCTTCGTCGTTCATCCGTCGACAAAGGCCTGGTTGTTAACGGAAGGCGAGCTAGCCATTGCTCACCATCCGCAGACCCGCGCCAACAGTGGCCGGAAATGGCCCTGCGACTCCCGTCACCCGGGGCGTCTTCTTCTGTTGCAGCGGCTGAGGCGTGTGGTTTCCCTCTACGCGGTCTGCTTCCTCCTTCGCTAGCATTACTACTTCGCAGAAGGAGGTGCTACCTCCCATGTATTGCTCCTGACTATGGATTGAACCAGGGCCAAATATCAAGAGGTCGCCGCCACCGATCGCCTCGACGAGGACACGGCGTTGCTCCGCCCAAGCAGGGCAGACCTCCACCGTATGCACCGCACCTAAAGTCTAGCAAGGGAACATGCTAGGCTATAGTTGTGAAATGAAATGAACGTATTAAAATATTTGCTACTGGTTGCACCTAAGTGTCTGGTTCATGAGTCACATGATGGGTTTTTTCAATCTTATAGAACTAACAGCCTCTTGACAACAAATTGTCTGGCATTATAATTTAATCATACCCCCAGAACACCATATTCATCATAAAAACAACCTCTCGTGTCTATAATTACCTCCGCACTGCCCTTGCTACGAACCCATACAACTATCATTACGTTTGATTAAGCTCCTATAAAGCCCTGTCAGACAGACACGCACCATACGCTCGTATTGCGTGAGATCAGGTGGGTTCGTACTGATTGAAAGCCTAACTACTTAGTCGAATAATCAACGAATAGATATAAGCGTGGTGGCTATGGGCAATGTGGCCTCTATTTTATATGGAATCGAATTAATATTAGTGTTACTAAATCGTTCTTTCCAGCTTTCATATTTTGAAATAGATTAGAGCATAACTTTTTACTGGGTGTAGCGATTCTAATGATTCTTTTTATATTCGAAAGCTGGTGCTTGTCATGTGGTCCCATTTAAATTTGATTGAGATGTGACAACTAGTATTTGAGTTATCCCTAGTAATTCGTGGCTTCGACTACATTGACGGTGTTTTTATTCTCTTTTGCTGTGGTATGATGAATAACGGAGATGGGAAACAGAACTCTCAGAATAAGTGATAGCAAATCTTTGCAATGGTTTGCGAAATCGCATGTCTGTTTATTGTTTAGACCAGTTCATAACACGTTCGCTGTGATTGGTACTATTAGCTGCGGGTTGTCACTATTATAACGTGATAATAGAAAAACTTAAAAGAAAAATACAATCAACTTCTAAGCAATAAAAAAAGGCTTTTTTAACTTCAATATTATAAACGCGCAAGTGAGTTTGTTTTCACGCCTAAATGGCTGAATGGATTTTAATAAATTACGGTGGAGAGATAAATGGGACCCGTGAAATTGATATTAACGCGAATGAAACGGCGAGCCATAACTATTAGTGGGTATATAATAATTGCAAAAGAGATTTAAAACAATGATTGTGAAAAAGCAAGTTAATGAAGATATAGTGATTAGACTGAAAGGAAGAACAAGACCTGATGTGTCGACACCACTTCTTCTTTTGTCTGACAGCCAATTTTCTCTAAATTTACTGGACCGACCAACACAAATAATACTGCAACGAACATGGATATTATGGACACTTATGTCACGAACATTCAGCTATACCAGTTATAAACCTTACCAATTACAAAGATGACGTTACGAAACCACATTGAAGATCAAACGTCACAAAGTACCTCAGTAATGAAACGAGCATATCTCCGAGCTTCGTTATTAATATGAAGAGACATGATGTCTCGTATAAAGTTCTGTCTTTCGAGAACTCTGTAGTTTGTTCTTAAATGGTAAAGTGAACATTCTTGATCATAACTTGTTTAGACAAAGCGAGCGACTAAAGCAGTCTGGAAATTGGATTTTATGTTGTACCAACATGCGGAGATAGTTGTGAAGATATTTCAGGGGAAGAGATATGTCGGTTCGGGTTAGAAGGTAAGGTTTGACCACCCGCACCCTCAGAGCAGTGGGAGGCGAGGTCTATGAACTCCTTTAGGAGACCGAGTGGTTTCCTACAGTCTACAATATCATAACTTATTGTGGTGTTCTTCCCAGTTTTCATCCTCTCTAGAGGTGGATTTGATCTTATTTGAATACTATTAACATGAAGTTACTTAAACTCAGCTTCGAGAAGTATGACCTAAATGTTGGAGTGCCCCTTTCTTATGGATGGAAAATCATCAAATAACTTCTTCCGCTCTGGGCGGAGCGCCAGAAGCACAACGCGCCGTCATGTTGGAGTGTCCCAAGTATCCATGCACCTTTATAACAAAATACCAGTCGATATCCTTCAATTAAATGAGAGAAAATTTAAAACATGCATAAAACGCACACTATGTAGGCAAGCATATTACAAACTGGAAGATTATATCCTTGATAAAAATGCTTGGCTAAATGCCGGTCCTGCTCCACAGACTCAACCACTTGGGTAAACAAGTTAGGATTTTTTATTTGGAAGAGATGCTCGCCCTTTTTTTGTCTCATTTATTTATTCTTTTTTTTTATAATTCTATATAAATAATTAATTTCTAATAATGGGAATAAATAATTTCTCTTTTTTACTTGTATTTGCTTGGTCATTGTGAACCATAGTTTTGTATAATGTAGAAGCAGTTTATTTTCAAATATTGTAAATGTGAGTACCATGGAGCCATTTACAGGTTATAGTTTACTTTGTGACTTGAACTAAAATGGCAGTTGAGAGTATGTCATGCTCGCTCAAATGTCTCGCTGATGGTGGCGCGTGTGTCGGATCATTCGGTTCCCTTCAAAATGGTTGAGCTAAATGGTGCCGATACACGCGTCATGTTCGTGAACGGGCGCCGTCGGTTGAGACTGGTCACCTCTTAACTGCCACTGACTTGTTTTAATCTTTAATACTTTGAATTGTTTTATAGTTTCCTTTTTTTTTTCTTTGCATTGTCCTCACACATAGAAGCACCAAGGATGTAACCAAAGTTATGTAATACAGAACATGATTTAAAAGAGTGTCCGTGGAGTTTCTTGCACGTTCTTCTCCATAGAGATCTACGCTTTGGAACGTGCAGATAGCTTCACCTCTTTCGACTTGACAATTCAAAAGTGCCTGTAAAGGGTTTATTTGAAATAAATGCTTTGAATCTTGAATCTTGAATCTTGAATCCTGTACTTTGGAGGATTTAATGAATACCACCTACGCTGCAATTGACGTAGCCACCTGCTAGGCAAAAAATGTCAATAAAATTATCGCATTGTCTTGCGACAAGTTATCAAACTTGCATGAGATGCTTTTATTGGAAGATTGAATTTATCAACAGCTTATCGTAGTGCTTGACTTGTAATCACCTGTGAAGTGGAGATATTTCTTTCGAGAAAACAGGATTTACAAATTTATTGGACTAAAATAAGAATAATCTTATCAAATCGTCTAACATTGTATACTCATGTCATACCAAGGCGTGATTATAACACATGACATAATACAAGAGGATTTACAAATTTATTGGACTAAAATAAAAATAATCTTATCAAATCGTCTAACATTGTATACTCATGTCATACCAAGGCGTGATTATAACACATGACATAATACAAGAGGATTTACAAATTTATTGGACTAAAATAAAAATAATCTTATCAAATCGTCTAACATATTATACTCATGTCATACCAAGGCGTGATTATAACACATGACATAATACAGAATACTGAAACAGGAAACGGTTCAAGCAGAAGATAGGTACCAGTTTCCCTGTATAAATTTCCTTATCTATCTACCGCCTACCGTTCACATTGTACTAATAACTTCCTCATATTGTTATCAATCTGTCTTCCGATATGACATACAAGTTCCCTATTCCCCACTATGCCATTGTTCCCCGAGGACTAATAAGCTGACTATAAGCTCATGTTGGTAGCGATTCAACTGGCTTCGTAACTGAACTAGATCGCTGCGTAGACATGATGGATGACCTAATTAACTATCTATATAGATAGTTAATTAGGTCTACTAATAGTGATAATATACTAGGTACTGATAATATTAAAAAGTTAGGATATTAGTATTGATATCCTAACTTTTTAATATTATCAGTGCGATTGTGAGTTTGTTTTGATACGCTCTTACGCCTAAACCACTAAACCGAATTTAGAAATACTTTTATAAATGGAAAGCTACATTATCAGCGAATAACATCGGATATATTATATTTCCGTAATCCCACGGGAATGGGAACTCCGCAGGTGAAACCGCGGGGCGCTGCTAGTAATATTATAAACCGAAAGTTTGGATGGATGTTTGTTACTCAATCACGTCTGAACAGCTGAACGGATCTTCATGAAATTTGACACAAAGGTTGATTACAGTCTACAATAATACTTAGAATACTTG
The DNA here is from genome assembly GCA_905332915.2 of Hecatera dysodea. Classification (NCBI taxonomy): domain Eukaryota; kingdom Metazoa; phylum Arthropoda; class Insecta; order Lepidoptera; family Noctuidae; genus Hecatera; species Hecatera dysodea. The sequence continues at coordinate 16,144,359 of HG995294.1, forward strand.
GATAATTATCAAGCGGGTCTAGCCGCGGGCGGCAGCTAGTAAAATATAAATTATTTTGATAGCAGATTTTTAAGCTAAGGATCCCTTAGACATGCCTCGACAATGATGCGACAACGCGTCTTCATAGAAATCGTTTTCCAGGTAGAACATAGTCTACCTACTATGCCAACCCATATAAATGGAAAATTTTATCATCGACATAATTATGTTCTTAACTTGCTGTATGTGGGAGGCTTTATGTATATCAAGAAAAACGACTAGAAAACATAGATGGAAGAAGTAATTACTTATTTTACAATAATACTAGTACTATTTATGTCAACCTTCCCTTTTATTGCTAGAGTAAGCAATTGCGAATACCTACTTAGAAATACATATATGTATGTATGTAAAATATTTCATAAATTCACTTGCGAGGAAAATTAAGTAGGTAAGTGCTTGAATTTCGCTGTGAGTAACATTACTAACATACATATTGCTGCTCTCTTTGGCACGTTTATTAGTTCAAAATAGTTGAGTTATGTTTGCCTATGAGTGACAACATAGTGACGTCTCTTTTTCGAAGTAAAACAACTGACTTATAAATAACTAACTGAAAAATAACTTTAGTCGGAAAAGTAACTAGTGTCGGAATTCGATCTTTCTCTCGACTCAAAATATAGCATTTAGTTTAATTAAATCATTATAAGGCATTTTTGGATGGACAAGGTTAGTTAGTTAAAAGTAATAAGCTAGCCATTTTATCGTAATATCAAATATAGCGACTTTTACTTTTATTTTAAACTAGCTTCTGCCACCGACTTCGTCCGCGTGGAATAGTTACTTTACCCCCGATTTTGAAACTCACAGCCCGATCGGTTTAAAATTGACAAAGTTTCTTACAAACGTTGATCCCCTATTTTATCCCCTTAGAATTAATTAAAATTATTTCTTAGTGGATGCCTACGTCATAACATCTACCTGCATGCCAAATTTCAGCCCGATCCGTTCAGTGGTTTGTGCTGTGCATTGATAGATCACTATGTGTGTGTGAAATATGTACAACTTATTATATACTATACCTATAACTACGTATAACTAATTAATAAAATAACTACTAATTAATAAAAGTATCAGAAGCTTAAAAAATGGAGTAACTTCTCCTGTTTTCTCAACATTTTCCTTCACTGCTCTGCTCCTATTGATTGTAGCGTGATGAAAAGTATACTATAACCTGCCCAGGAGTATGAAGAATAATTGCACCAAGTTTCGTTAAAATCGGTCGAGTAGTTTTTGTTTCTATAAAGAACATACAGACAGACAGACAGACAGAAAGACAGGCAGACAGACAGACAGACAAAAATTTTACTGATTGCATTTTTGGCACCAGTATCGATCACTAATCACCCCCTGATAGTTATTTTGAAAATATATTCCTTGTACAGAATTGACCTCTCTACAGATTTATTATAAGTATAGAAGATAACGTTAAATGTGCAAAACTAATTTAAAACCGTACAAGACCAATGCCTTTGTAAAGAAACAACATTTTAAGTGTATTATTTTTAAAAGCTTTTCTTTCACTGTTTACATAGTCCTTATTAAATTATTTAATTAAAAAACATAGTACAAACAGACAGCGCGAAAGTTAGGGTCAAGGTACTCTTTGATGTTTTTTCTAAAAACAACTTACATTTTAAAAAGTACAAATAATATCACGATGAAAAAAAAATGAAATAGGATCATTATTATCTTATCGAATAAGGATTCATTAAAATTTTATTTTCACGAAAGTTGACATCGCTGATCATGTTAAGCATATGTGTTTTGATAATTTATTTTATAAAATGTTCACATTTAACTAAACCATTTTCAGGGTTTTTCAGCGTTCTTCCATCCACTATCACGATGTATTGTATGAGGACATTATTCTTAGGATGTCATTATAAACAGCACTTATTTGAGGTTTCACTCATTTTTTTGGACTAGCGTTCTTGTACGAGTACGTGGGAAAGTTTTTAACACTGTTGCTTATTATTAATGCTAATGATAACAAACTCTTCACTGCCCTCCTCATTCAATGCGTGACAGTGGAGCCATTGAATTCATCAATGACATTTTGCCGGTGACAGCCAGCCCGGCCCCAGTCTCCATTGAAACATGAGATCCATCCGCTTTGTTTGCTTATTTCAGTGTCACAACGCATTGTCTACGTTCAGTTCCAATTTCTATTGACAAAAGCATATTTGTCGACGATAAGGTGATAGGTATATACATAGGTACTATTGAATAATACCTACTCTAGGTATAGAAGAAAAATTGCTGTCTGACAGTAGAAGGAAATTCTGAATGGTTTTGATTTATATTCTCGTGCCACCAACGTAGAATCGATTAGGGCCTGGGTACTTGTTACCTTGTGGGGATGAGATTTAGAAAATCAACTAAAGGAATTGGTTTGGCATCTGAATTGGTATTTTTTGTTCATGAACTCATTGTAAGTCTGAAATCGATCAGTCTCTGCTTTCACATTCCATAATCTCATGTATGTAATAAGAAATAACATTCAGTGGAGCGCTTTATAAATGGTGGCTGGTCATCACTACATAGTATAAAACAAAGTCGCTTCCCGCTGTCTGTACCTATGTATGTTTAATTTTTAAAACTACGCGACGGATTTTGATTCGGTTTTTTTAATAGATAGAGTGGTTCAAGAGGGAGGTTTATATGTATAACTAGCTTCTGCCAGCGACTTCGTCCGCGTGGAATAGTTACTTTACCCCCGATTTTGAAACTCTCAGCCCGATCGGTTTAAAATTGACAAAAGATAGACATGCTGTTTCGGGATATTTTTTAGATAATTTTATGTAATACATGATTTCTATGTAACTTTAACCATTAAGGCTACACACGCGACGGAAGCTTAAAAAATGGAGTAACTTCTTCCGTTTTCCCAACATTTTCCTTCACTGCTCTGCTCCTATTGATTGTAGCGTGATGAAAAGTATACTATAACCTGCCCAGGAGTATGAAGAATAATTGCACCAAGTTTCGTTAAAATCGGTCGAGTAGTTTTTGTTTCTATAAAGAACATACAGACAGACAGACAGACAGACAGACAGACAGACAGACAGACAGACAGACAGAAAGACAGACAGACAGACAAAAATTTTACTGATTGCATTTTTGGCACCAGTATCGATCACTAATCACCCCCTGATAGTTATTTTGAAAATATATTCCTTGTACAGAATTGACCTCTCTACAGATTTATTATAAGTATAGATACATGCATATTATAGTAGAGGAAACATTAGTAATTACATTGCACCCGTGCGAAGCCGGGGCGGTTCGCTAGTACAATATATATTTGTAAATGTATGCACTATGCATAACAGAGTACGGTAGTGTGAATCGCACTGGCTCACTGGTGCAAAAGGGGCAGTTTGCAGTAACCAACGTCGACTTCACTATGCGAATTTAGAGGACAAGCTTGCCATCTGGAACGTACTGAGCTGAATATGAATTGAGATGCATAGTGGCTAAAACACTGTATCTAAGAGAAATGATTCATATTTATAACTACTATTATAAATTCAGAAATTTGGATTTGAACGGATGTATGTTTGTAACATAATCACTGAAACGGCTGAGCGGATCTTGATGAAATTTGGTAAAAATATAGTTTATTGTCTGGAATAGCACATAGGCTAATTTTCAACATACATGCTGGCGAAGCCGCTGGCAGAAATGAGTGTTTGATAAGACAATTGTCTTAACAATGCCACGTTAATTGTTTAAAATTGTATTCACCAATAAGGAAAGAAAACAATCGTCTAATGAGTTGATTTATTTTGGACTTCGTTAATTCGCAATTGGAGGAAAATTAAAGCCAAATCAATGCAAACATAAAAATGGACTTATAAAAATATTTTAATAAGCTCCATCAGATAGGTGAGATCTGACAGTGCGAATACTCCTCGAAAAGAAATCGTTCTACGAGTGTATATTATTCATTTGTATAGATGAAAACGCGTCGTCGAATAAAGTTGGAAAAAAATTCCGAATATCAAAATTAAACATTCTGCACCAATGTAAGTGACTCAAAGATAAAAAATAATGAAGATATTTAAATGATTGAAACTAGAGCTCAGACCTAATGAGACCGAGCCGTAATCATTAGGAATCAATTAACAATCATGATTGGTTTCAAGTATACACTCTGAATTTTATTTCAGATAATTTACCAATGGAGAGGCACTAAGTCTACTAATTTATTAGTTTTGAGCTGTTTGGGGTTGAAACGCTTAGGCCATGGGGTCCGACTGCGCTTCTACTTTTCAAGGACATATCTCGTAGACTGATTGACACTTTGAGGGCTGGCTGGTTCTTTGCTCAACGAATTAACATTTACTTATAATCAGCCTTTTTTAATGTGCTGCACTGCTGGGACACAGGCCTCCTCTCTAGGAGAGGGAATGGGCCGTTATCCACCACGCCGGCCCAATGCGGGTTAGTGAATGTCACATATCTTCGTATTTTTGGTTCTAGGACATGCCGGTTTCCTCATGATGTTTTCCTTCACCGTTTTGAGAGCAGTGGTGATGCGCCTAGCTGGGTTTGAACCCAGCGACCTACAATTCGTAAGTCGGGGCCGTTACCACTCGGCCACCACTGCCCTCTATTCCCCATTCCCTCCAACATTTACTTGTGTTATAAGTTCTTATCTACACTTCTACAATAATATTATAACGAGGAAAGATTTGTATTTTTATGAGTGTGTATGTTTGTAATGAATAAACTCAAAAACTACTGCCGATTTCAAACATTCTTTCACCATAGTTATGCCCACGGGAACATTCTTGTTGTATATGGTGAAAGAATTTTTACGCGGATAAAACCACGAGGCGCTGCTAGTAAGTTATAAGCTGCAATGCTCGGGGTTTCTCTAGTGGATAGAATTCGCAACTGCTAGAGAACTAAAGTCTCTGACGTGAAGGCTGAAGTGGTTCAGCATTCAACGTCAGTGACTTTTCACTTCCACAAGTGAGCCGGCCATGTATATAGACTGGAACGGTCGACGGAGCACATAGGTGTTAGAGTGGTGACCGTGTATTGCCAAACGTAGTGTGGGACGCCCCGCGGCATGATGGATCGATGACGACACGGTTGGCGCAGTGGTTGAGCGATTGGCTGCTGCGCTACGTGTCGTGGGTTCGATTCCCGCACGGAACAAATATTTGTATGGCCTACAGATAGTTGTTCCGGGTCTGGCTGTTTGTGTATGTGGCATTGTATGTTTGTAAACGCACCCACGACACAGGAGAAATTCCTAGTGTGGGGCAACGTTTTTAAAAAGACAAAAAAAGAAAAAAAAAGATGATTTAAAGAAGGTGGCTGGCAGCGGATGAATGCTGACGGTTCCGACCGGGATGGTTGACTCTCTTTGGGGGAAGCTTACGTTCAGCAGTGGATGTCAATTGGCTGATATGATGATGAATCCCTTAATTTGAGATCGGAACAAACGATTTTTTTGAAACAATGCCATAGGCATTCTCTACCAGTCAACTTTTGGGTGATACAGACAAGAGTAGTAAGTGCAATATAAATATATAATAATTAAAAGCGGTTCGTATTATTTAAATACAAACATTTATATCTATACTTATAATAAATCTGTAGAGAGGTCAATTCTGTACAAGGAATATATTTTCAAAATAACTATCAGGGGGTGATTAGTGATCGATACTGGTGCCAAAAACGCAATCAGTAAAATTTTTGTCTGTCTGTCTGTCTGTCTGTCTGTCTGTCTGTATGTTCTTTATAGAAACAAAAACTACTCGACCGATTTTAACGAAACTTGGTGCAATTATTCTTCATACTCCTGGGCAGGTTATAGTATACTTTTCATCACGCTACAATCAATAGGAGCAGAGCAGTGAAGGAAAATGTTGGGAAAACGGGAGAAGTTACTCCATTTTTTAAGCTTCCGTCGCGTGTGTAGCCTTAATGGTTAAAGTTACATAGAAATCATGTATTACGGAAATGTTTTACATAAAATTATCTAAAAAATGTCCCAAACAGCATATATCTATATTTTATGGTTGACTCACAATAACACGTGTAACTCCCTATAGCTTAGCAGTTCGGCGCTTTCTCATTATTTGTATGAAACTTTGTCAATTTTAAATCGATCGAGCTGAGAGTTTCAAAATCGGGGGTAAAGTAACTATTCCACGCGGACGAAGTCGCTGGCAGAAGCTAGTACTTAATATTCATATATAAACTAAACATTGAATATAAATAAAAATAAATATTATACTCAAAGTTAAAAATATAATATTATGTACATAAAAAAAATACAAAAAAAGAACAACCAACTTCTAAACAAAAAAAGCATAAAATAACTTTAATTTCGGAACTAGGTGTTTTTGATTGTTTCTTCGTTTTTTGAACACCGACTTCCGAAATTAAAGTTATTTTGTATTTTTTTTTTGTTTAGAAGTCGGTTGTTTTTTTTTTTCGTACAAAGTTATTTTATTTTTCACTTTTTAGTGGTACACATCCTCCACCACCTAAACATACCAACCGCATTGGTGTAAACAATAAACAAACATGCGATTTCAGCAATCCCGAAAGATTTGCTATCATTTATTGAAAAGCTCCGTTTCCTATCTCTGTTCTTCATCAGATTTTCACCAAACTAGAAAGGGACCACTTTGAAATACTAAGATATATATGCTCTTCCAAACCATCGTATACAATTTTATTTCTTCATTTTACATCAACAAGAGTGAATGAGAACATCAACACACGCATTGTTAGGGATAACTCAAATATAAGTCGTCAGATCTCAGTAAAATTTAAATGGGACCACAGGAAAAGCACCAGCTTTTCAAATACAAAAAGAATCTTCAAAATCGGGGCACTCACTGAGTGTACACACTGAGTGTACAAAAAAAAATACAGTCGAATTGAGAAATTCCTCCTTATTTGGAAGTATGTTAAAAATACATTTTTTCTTCACAAGGGCAGTCAGGTTTCTGCAGCTTTCTGCCATACGATGATTGCTACCTGAAGAGGTGAAGGTATAAAGCATAATTAGGGAACAGACACTAAATATTCGAGGATAAGCGAATCTCAAAAACCCTTTGCGTATGAAGACGTTACAATTTTGGATCGTTCATCTACCATTTCAGCTGAAATTATCATCTTTCGGCTCATATATTATGTTCCTTAGTGTCATCGGAACACGTATTCTTTTACGATCTTGAACCGACACACTCATTGACTAAAATAAGTACATATTTTAGAGATTATACAACATGTGTGAATATTCCCGGTAATGCTTACTTCGAGTACTGCTTCTTCTGGATCGGGGTTCTGGAGTCAATTAAAATCGGGTTGTGTTGACCAAATAAATTTTGTGTGATCCCAGAGAGAACCGTTCGCCCGAATCAGTGCGCAGTAACTGATCGTTCCAAAGCATACACGACGCGCGCATATTTGCTAACTTTGCACTCTGTCTAACATACTTACATGTGTTCCTCCAGTATCATCTCGTGGCTACTTCCCGTTATGTCACATTCCCGATTGGACAACATGTCAAAAGTTTTAAAAACAACTGAACGCTAGTAGCGTTTGGTCAAGATTTTGATTTTCATACATCTATTCTCGTTTTGTCACCCTTTTTTTAAACTAGTTCTTTGTACGGTACAGTCAACTACAAAAGTTACCAAGTTCTTTTTATCAACCGACTTTCCCAGAGGTTGGTATATTGCTTTCTTAGCATATGTAAAATCCTAAATTATATACGTTACATGCATAGGTATGTACCATGGCAATAGGTTTGATAGCCATGTGCAGCTTTCATCTATTTAGCTTTGAAAACCGATAGTCCTAATCTTACTGAGATTGAATCAGACTGCGGAAGTGCAAAAAACCCAAGTGCTCAAGATTTAGAATACAACTACCAGGAGACTAGAAAAATGTCGAAGTATTTTCAGGGCTGGAATTGTAAGCGGCAAAGACTCACAAACTACCAGGATACCAGAATCATGAAGATATATTTCTGGGGCTAGAAGTACGAGTGTTAAAAACTAAAAAACTACCAGGATACTTTACTTGTTTTTTCTTGGGGCTGTGCCCTTAGGAGTCGAAGAAAAAGCCAAATAGCCAGAAATAATAAGCCAAAAAGTAGAAATGACGCTCCAGCCTCAAATACCCGAAATTACTGAATTGCGAAACCACGGGATTAACTTTCATAATGTTATGCCTTCCTGAAGCCAGTTCTTAAGTTCACGCAGAGTAAGTCGCAGATAGAAGCTAATTTATTAACAAAATACAAAGAGCTCATTAGGATAACAATATGCTAGTATCACGAATTCAATACTGATCTAGAGGAAACTGAAAGTGATAATCAAAACACTTTTGACGCGAGCGAAGCCGCGGGCGGAAGCTAGTAAATATATAGAACATGAACGGAGGCATTTCTTTTTGCTCCTGATTGTACTTTCCAAACAAAAGGTTGACCAAACGGGAAAGAATATAGGCATTTTCAAATGTTGACGAATCGGGAATTAATGTATGAAGATAAAAATCTTGACCAAACGCCACTAGCGTTCAGTTGTTTTTAAAACTTTTGACATGTTGTCCAATCGGGAATGTGACATAACGGGAAGTAGCCCATCTCGTCTCTTCGATCTCAACAAAAATAAAAGAAAGTAAGTAATTTAGGCCTAATAAGGTACTCGTAGTAGCCTTTAGGCAAAGTAACTCATTGTCACATAATTATAACGACATGCTTTTGAACAAGCCGACGATTATGTGCGGGCACCATATGCATGCATTTAACGCGAGGCACTCCTACCCCATAATTTTCTAAGTAGGTAACATCGTTTAAACACACAGTGTTGCCTACAATCATGATGTCACAGGGTTGCCAGCACTTTTCTTTCTTTTTTGCCCTGGATTAAGTAGCGTCTGCGAATTTCAGACTAAATTTTTTCGTCACGAAATAAGGTTGCATTGTTCAACGGCTTACTGTAGAATTGTACGAAGTTTTTGTTCCAAACAGTTTAAATTGTTCCTAAATCTTGTTTAGTTTAGATAAATCGTTAACTCCGTGGAGTTTTTCTGGAAGCTCGGCATTCTGCGTTTTTTTGTTTGTTCTTTTTATTTAAAAACTAGAACTCGTTCTAAAATGCCAGTTCTACAGCTGAAATAAAACCTAACATGTACATTGTGTTGCCAAATCTCTTTGAACTGGGGCACATAAAATCTTCCCTGAGCACTAGCTTTATACTACTATAACTAGAATTCTTCTAACTAAAAACCTGGGAACACTTCCAATAATTTTGAAAGACCACATAAAACGACGTTTGCTGCAACATAATTAATAAATTATCCTTATTCGTATTTCTCGTTGTTGTAGCAAAAGCACTGTAAAAAATAAATCCTTAATTTGGCAACCCTAATGGTATCTGATGCGGCGGAAAAATTTGAGGTCTCTTTATTCACGATCCTTCATAAAATCGCGCCAGCCATTGCAAAGGTAGACAGAAGATTATAATAGATCCACGTTTAAAATATCATACACCTGACAGAGGAAGTAAGCTCACATTAGACATACCCGAGTACCGGATATACTCTGATATCCGGTATTATTATCAATTATGTAATGATAAAAAAACATAATAACAATTTTCCTGACTTGAAAATCGAACTAGAATATTATGTACATAACAATAGTTTCTACCCACGGCTTCGCCTATGTGAATTTGTTTTATTGTCCCAGGAGAACATTCTAATAGAGACATACTAGCATACATAGAACATACAAGCATTAAAGCTATCCTATTTCCTAATACATAGTTCATAAGAGACAAATATACAGACATACAGACAGAGTAACTTTCTCGTTTATGATAAATCAATATAAAGTAATCCCCCCGACCGAATTTCAGTCACGGTAGCCAATCTCAACAGAGATTAGCCCAGTAAACTGGAGATACAATAGTGTACAAGTGTGTACAGGAGCACTTTCTGGCAGTGGCGTGCAGTGGTTCGAGTTAGGGTAGGCCAGAGAAGATGTCCAAAAAAAAAACACAACACATTATTCAGGGTTGAAATGTGGTGTTTTTTTTTGTTTTTTTTTTTTTTATTTTTCCATTTAAAAAAAAACCTCATTTCATTAAAAATCAACCCTGAATAATGTGGTTTAAAATTTATTTGGACATTTTCTCTGGCCTACCTTAACTCGAACCACTGCACGCCTCTGCTTTCTGGTCGTCTACTCTCATAGACCGATGGGACGGTAATCGAACTTAACAGAAGAGAGATCAAGCACAGGACCAACTGACCAATCGGTCCGACCGTTTAGCGCGCTTGCCGAGTCATGCAGGTGTCTTCAGCCTGCTACTACGAAATTTCCAAAGGGTATAAAGCTAGTAACATATTTTACCCGACGAGAAGTGGGAAAATTGCTTTTATAGATAGACTAGTAGCGCCCCGCGGTTTTACCAGCGTAGTTAACGTTCCCGTGGGAATTCGGGCATTCAATACAGCCGAAGTTACTCACTGATAATGTAGCTTTCCATTGGTGAAAAAAAATTAATTAAAATCGGTCTGTAATTTTAGAGCTTATTCGGTAAAAACAAATAAAACAATCCTCTTTACAATATTAGTATTCATATCTTAATATTTGTATCTAATAGATATCTCTGTCAGCATTAAGACTACCAGATTGTACCCATAGAATTAAGTTTGTGTAAAAGAGTAACTATTTTTGGTGTACAATAAAGTATATTCTGTCTTTCTGTACTAATATTATAAAGAGGAGATTCATTGTTATGAATGGAGTGAAATAAAAGAGTACGTAACAGTGACTTAGTATGGATACATAACCTGTAAGCCATGCAAACATCGTGCAAACAGCATCACTGTATAACCATGTCATTTATGACCCGTTGGTGCTAAAAGGGTACTTTACGCAAGTATTTTTACGTAAATATTTGATCGCTCTTTCAAGTGCGGTTAAGTGAAGTCTTAATTATTAAAGCAACGATCGACGAACATTCAGCTTGATTAATTTTGTTACAAGTTACATTATTTTACAGTAAACTTAAACATTATTAAATTGTCTATTTATTGTATTTAATGCAATTATTGTTTTGTAAGGGAACTCTTATTCTAAGTACTTTCAAGGAACTTCCATCACTACACTTGACTAAGCCGCCATCATCATCTAAGCCTCCCTACTTGCTGGATTCAGCTGAATACCAGTATTTTACGTGGAGCGGCTGGCTACCAGACCTCCACAACCCATTATCTGGGGAACACGGTACTTCTTGTCAAGACTGGTGTCAGATTTTCAGGCGACTGCCAACGATCTCCAAATGATAACCGTGACCAACGGCTTCAAATGTTGTGTTCTCCAAATGTTAAGGTCCCATCTACAAACCAACCTCGGCAAGCGTTGCTTAACCTCGAAGATCGACCCATGCGGCTATAATTTAGCCGCGAGCTCCAACAACAAGTCATAACAACAGAAAAAACTCACCGAGTATCGAGTTAATATCATTAAAGCAGATAACAAATCATATTACAGTTAATTTGTCGAGGGAGACTTAGTCGAGGTATAGTCAAGTGGACGAAACTTTTTTTTATCTCTACTTGACTATGGTGTTTTCGCGGGAAGAATTTTCTAGTACAACTATAAATAAAGGAAATAGGCACGCCAAAATAAAAGTTGGGTATCACACAAATAACAATAAATTGTTTCGGTGAGGGTCCATCGTTTATCATAATTATCCAGCTGAGGCGCGATCACGGAAGGGCCTGGTCATGATCCCATGGGGGTCTTATGGGCAATTAGGTGGTTGGACTCCCGAAAACGACTGCATTTAGAGATAAATGATAAGTACTAATCGTAGAGTAATCATTTTTTATGTGGAAACGGAGGGGTTTATTAACTTCAGATTGAGTTAACTCTTCTTTGTTCTTTGATTTTTAATTTCCCTGGGAATTTTCTCAAACCATTTGTTATTTTTTAACTTATAGGTATAGCTTACAAAGTTACATTGAATTCTCGTATTTTCAAGGAGCGTTCGCTACAAATTGTTAAAAACCTCTAATTTTCACATTTTTGACAAGATTTCAATGTTTACGACTTAACCCTAGAACCACAACATTGGGTCATGGGTGACCCCACGCACACGTATTTTTATTTTAATTTAGCGAGTTTTGCACCTACAACACTGTGCGTCTAGGTACCTTCCATAATTGGTAATCAGTGGCCCGTGACGCATGGCGGGGTGCGCACGCTCATTAGGTTCGGAGATATTGCAGTTTGGGGTCGCCCGCGACCCGTGTTGTGGTTATCGAAACTATTTTTTTGTGATTAACTGTTGTGTGATTTCACATTTATTTCACGAATAGTCTTTCAATATGGCCTCAACGTCACGAGCCCTTGAAAGTAATGAAATTGAGCAACTTTTGGAGGAATATGAAGGTGAAACCTCCAGTTCTTCGGACGAAGATGGATCTGAAACTGCAGAAAATGAACATATATCCGAACACTCCGATGAAGATGATTTGTTTGATGTTGAATCTGGATCAGATGATGATTATGTTCTTCTGTCTGACGTAGAAACTGAAAAGGAACTACTTTCTAAGAAACCTAAGCCTTCAATTAGTACAGCCCTACGTGAAACACCGCCTTTATGAGGTCAAAAATTTGCCCCAATCTCTTAAAGTGATAATGCTTCATGTTTTGGGAGTAGATGAAGAAAACAGTGCTCAGGTAGCCCAAGCTCGATCAACTTCAAGTTCCCGCTGCTATTTATGCACTAGAGCCAAAGATAGGAAGGGCAGAGAGAAATGTGTTAAGTGCTCCAAAAATATATGTGCACAACACAGGTTACCTATTTGTCACCAATGTATCTAGATTTTCAGATTTGTACTATTTTTTTTTTCCCTTAAGCATTCCATTAATATCCAAAAAACCTTGTAATAATTGTTTAAATTTATTTAAGTTTAATATTTTGTAAGTAATCATTTTTTTATTTTGGGGTCACCCATGACCCATGTTGTGGTTCATTTAATTAAATTTGGATGTTGTAGTTGTAGGGTTAAGTATGGGGTTTCAGTTGGAATAAATTCAGTCTAAAAGATATTGAATACATTGAAGAAAAAATTTAGGATAGACTAGCTTCTGCCAGCGACTTCGTCCGCGTGGAATAGTTACTTTACCACCGATTTTGAAACTCTCAGCCTGATCGGTTTAAAACTGACAAAGTTTCATACAAACGTTTATCCCCTATTTTATCCCCTTGAGGGTAGAATTAATCAAAATCCTTTCTTAGCGGATGCCTACGTCATAACATCTACCTGCATGCCAAATTTCAGCCCGATCCGTTCAGTGGTTTGGGCTGTGCGTTGATAGATCACTATGTGTGTGTGAAATATGTATGTACAACTTACAACAAAAAAAGAAATGAAACTAAAGCTGAAATGCCTGTGCAAAATTATATTATAATAACCTATACCTACTTCACTTAAAAATAAATACCTATAACTACGTATAACTAATTAATAAAATAACTACTTATTAATAAAGTATCTACGCTTTTACCTACTTAATACTAAAAAACAGAACATAAATTAGCCAAAACTAACCTATCGGTATCTAAAAATCTATACTCCTACTACTACCTAAAAAGAAATAAAATTGAAACTATTCATAATTTGTAACTTGAACGAATATTTAAACATTTTATAAAATAGCAACAAAAGTTACACAAAAATAATCACAATAACATCTTACAGCATGATTCAGTATTAAAGCGCGACGGCGCGCGGCGCGATGGCTTATTATTGTATTCATGTATAAGTTTGGTGTTTCTATACCGATTTCTATGATTCTTTTTTTATTGAATAGGTAATAATGTTTACTTTTTTTAATTAGGGATGAGTGAGAGTATTATAAACGTAAGAGTAAACAAATATAATCAGAAAGCTCCGAACTGCTAAGCTATCGGGAGTTACACGTGTTATTGTGAGTCAACCATAAAAGATAGGCAAATGCTGTTGTGGGATATTTTTTTAGATAATTTTATGTAAAACATTTCCGTCATACATGATTTCTATGTAACTTTATCCATTAAGGCTACACACGCGACGGAAGCTTAAAAAATGGAGTAACTCCTCCCGTTTTTCCAACATTTCCCTTCACTGCTCTGCTCCTATTGATTGTAGCGTGATGAAAAGTATACTATAACCTGCCCAGGAGTATGAAGAATAATTGCACCAAGTTTCGTTAAAATCAGTCGAGTAGTTTTTGTTTCTATAAAGAACATACAGACAGACAGACAGACAGACAGACAGACAAAAATTTTACTGATTGCATTTTGGCACCAGTATCGATCACTAATCACCCCCTGATAGTTATTTTGAAAATATATTCCCTGTACAGAATTGACCTCTCTACAGATTTATTATAAGTATAGATATAGATTAATGTACAACGTGCGTGAAAATCAGCTCGTATGTATACTTGAAAACAACCAACATATAATAATGTATATACAACGGGCTTCTAAACAAAAAAACACTAAAAGTATAAAATATCTTTAATTTCGGAAGTCTGTCTTTTTGTTTCTTCGTTTTTTGAAACTAAACGCGGCAGGACACGGCCGGGTGTCAACACTATGTGGATCGCCCGGAAGACACGTTGGAGCTCTCGCTTCCGAACCTGGTTCAATCCTTAGTCTGGAGCTAAGGGGTATAGGAGGCAGTCACCTTCTGCGAAACAGTAATGCTAGTGAAGAAGGAGGCGGAATGCGTGAGTGAGAGACAAAACATACGCTGAGCTGCTGCAACAGAAGATGACGCCCCGGGCGTCGGGAGTCACAGGGCGATTCCTGGCCACCGGTCAGCGAGCGCTAGGTGGCACACCGCGCCTCAAAGAGATGCTAGTAAAGAAGACGGGGCCCCGTCAGTACCTGCTAGGGTTGCCGAATTCGTTCGGAAGAGTCACCGAGGCCCTGGAACGTAAAAGGCATTTGAAGGAACACGGGTGGGTTTTAGGCAGTAAGAGTCTGGCATTCCGCCCAAATTGGAAGAAGTAATTATATGATTTCCCACCCGTAAACAAAACAAAAAAAAATACATGTAGCACTCGGGGATTGCCGCGTTAAAGCTATTGCATAGCATTTTTGATCAACTTATGCAATTATATATTCTACGCTTACAGCTATTCACTGTTCTATACATATAGATGATAGATACCTATACACTTATATACTTTTTCACAAACAGCTGCTTACGTATTTGTCCGATTTCGGAGCAGCTCGTCTCGATCCGTGCGAGCTTCGTGCAGTCGTACCATATACATACACGTTAAGGTTCAACTATTCGCGGGCTCGAACTCACTCGTGGACGCAGCCAAAAAGCACGTTGTCTGACCTAGCATTGTGTCTAAAAGAGATAGAATCAGTTATGAGCAGTTAGCAACTAGTCTACACGCATACGTCTAGTCGCAAGCACACAAACACTGTGCCGAAGTCTGCCGAACGGAAACGACGTTAGACGAATCACGGCTTTCAAGCCGCACCTAAGCTTGTAAGCCCGCTGCCAATCTTAATGTGCAGCGGGGCCCTAGCGGTCTTGCAACCGAGCTGGTGCCTATGAGGTAGATACACCCAATCGGCACCAGATGCAACCTGGAAGAGAACGGGGTTAAGCTGTTGGGCGCGGTGAGGGAAGTCTCCCAGGTCGCGTGCCAATGCCCTTCCGACTTAACTCGACCCTGAAGGGGCCGAGCTGTGTGTCGGGTCCACACCACTTGGATTCGTTGGCACCGTAAGGTTTCCCCCAAGTACCACGAAACTGATACCACAGTTTTGTTAACCCTTAAAGGCCCAAAAACGCGAACGTCGACCGACTGCGAGCACTTACGCACTCATAGTCGATCAAACGTAAACTAACCGGCAGTGATATGCGGATAGTAGCGAGTTGTAGACAATGTCGTAGCTCCGCGTAGCACTGCTACGAGAAGGCGGGGCCTAAACGAACGGCGTAGCGGTGTTAGGTTATTTTCGTTACGGAATTTCTGGATTCGGTCTCCACGCTCAAGGCCCGCGATAGAAGCTATGCAATAGCTTAAAAAAAAAAACAAAACAACGTTAGTGAACTTTTGAATCGTTCTCAAAGTGAACGTGCACTTCAAACATAGTTTTATTCGTAAACTATATGTACATATGTCACCGGAAAATGGTGAATTCCATAAAATTATAAATTTCTTGAGAGATTATAAAATCGAGATAAGTTGTCACCTGAACATTTGGAACACTTTTTGCGCATCAAAGTTTGATAGTCTATAATCTCTCGAAGTCATTACGAGAAATTGCAGAAAACCAAGTAACGAAACGTTAAGTAACTATTACAATTTCAACATTCTAACCTACGACAGAGCCCCACTGCGCGGGGATCTCATTTCTGTCTGCAGGAAAATAGTCACCAACATGTCTGTTCTCAATTTCTCGGAATTATTACGTGAGATTATTATTGACTATGATTCTGACTATTGGGTGACATAGTTACGTATGATGTCAAGTGGTCGTAGCTTTTACTTTTTTACGATTTTCGATTAAATCTGACTGGTATTTTTCACATTTCGTTTACGTAATGTTCAAGTAACACATTTAAATATTGTACCCACTCAGTCTCTAGAGTCTAAAAACAAACTTATGAGATTATAGTTGCAAAGCAAGCTAAAACCGGTCTGGAAACTCATACTTCCTATGTTGAAAATGCTGTCAGTGCAAATCTGGGATACATTTTGAATTTTCGAACCTACGAGTACATAATTATAACCTTAATCTAAAAACTTTTTATGTTGGTAACCTTCGATGTTTTTAATCAATCGATTAATTTGCTTAGCCTTTTCTGAACTATGTTGCGAACTGTGTATTAATATTTTACATGCAGCGAATGCCTATCTGACCTCCACAACCCAGTAACTGGGCTTCTAACTACCCCTATCGACTTCCAGGAGCTTAACGTGTATTCAGTGGCACGGAGGAATCACGGCATGTTGAGACGGTCACCCAACCATGGAACGACCTCGTATTATGCCATGAGTTCCAGCAAATAAATGTTTTAAACAATAAATAAATTCATATTGTTCCTGTTCGCGACGATGCGTCTTAGCTACATAGTATAGGTAGTTATAGGTAGCTATAGTAGTACATAGAATGTTGCAACAAATAAAACCGCGACTACATAGTATAGGTAGTTATAGGTAGTTAGTTAGTACATAGAATGCTGTAACAAATAAAGCTGCATAGTATAGATAGTTATAGGTAGCTATAGTTGATACATAGTTTGTTATTGAAATAAAACACATTCGTTACAGTTGTTTGCTCTCAAGAGGCAGTATATAAGCCCTTGGAGCCTTTATTTCTTCCAAGTAAATAGAATATAGTTAGGTAGGGTATCCTGTCCCTTACACATAACAGTAAACACATGGTAACCCTGGTAATCGAAGGTATATAAAGGTAATCAAGGTATATAAAAGGTAATCGGTGGTATATAAGGTAATCGAGGTATATACACACACAGACAGACATACATAGGTAAATAGAAAGGGCTTGGTAATTGAGACCTGAAATATTAGGTCAAAGGTAGTCGCATAGCTAAAAGCGACACTGACCAATCACAGAGCAGGAGGGTGCTGGTACGTGATTGGTCAACAGTTTTTGATAAATAGCCCTGGTGAAGGTATGCACAAAATAAAACACTTTGCATCTACCCTCTTCCTTTCCCGAAAATACAAGTCTAGATTCTAGACTTCTAAATGTCTGAAATAGAACCGCCTTGAAAAATCCTTTCAGGGGATATATAGATGTCTATAGTGTATGCAGGCATAAAGCCGTAATTTAGGTTTAAATAAAACTGTTTATTTTTATCCCCCTGAAACATATACGCTTATAGAGTTGCAACCCCTTAAGTGACAGGGTTGAAACATATGTAGTTTTGTAGAGGGTTGTCGTATCTACAGAGATACATATAGCTGTATAGCCCTCCTAGCATAGTTTTACGGTAAATTCACCCCAAGTAGGTAATAGCTTCGCGCCTACTATAGTTTTGTATAGTTTTCGGCATCTCACCCCTACATGGAGGGGGATGAAGGGGTGAATTCGTCTCCGCTGTATGGAGCCTACCGAGGGCTATCCATAAAGGTACGACAACCCCTACTCACATAGACCTAAGCCTAGATATAGCTTAAAATCTAGAATTGTTATAGTGAAAATTGGCGTTAATAAACTTCATCACACACGGTGATTTTTTGGGTGTCGATACGGTATAGTTGCGCCGTACAATAGAAACATAGAAACTTTAAGAAATTTGTAGTCATTTGCAAGATATTTCGGATTTATAACTAAATGTAGAATCATATAGTCGCGAATTTCACCCTTCAAATCGCTAAGTGCATAGTGAACAAGTTAAATAGTGTTTTATTGTGACTTTATTGGTAAGCCCTCTATACCTACCCCTATATACTGTGTCAATAACAGCAAGTATAGCAAGTATTCAGCCAAGGGTTGCATCCTCATGGCCCGTAGCTTATAGACGGAGCGTCAACGCGTCTGGATCATTTATACCTAGGTGGGTTGTCACCATACAGTCCACTTTCGAAGAATAGGATAACCTACCCTGGCCACCCTACAGTCCAGTCGATCACGTCCGCCCCGTACATTTTCTGGTCCATCGGAGCCGGATATTTTGAAGATAGCCTGATCTAGCTATTTGGAAGTTGGATTTATAGAACCACGCAGCTACCCTGAAGGCGCAACCCCTATTGTGAAGTCGCACCCCCTTGAAGAAAAAACTACCCTTCAACATTTCAAGACATGAAGGGTGTCCCTAGAAGCTAAATAGAAGTCGGACCTTGAAGAAATCATCCCTTCAAGAAAACTACCCCTAGGCAGATTGATAGTGAAGCAACAACATAGAAGAAATTTAATCAAGCTGAACTTAAAAAATTTCGAACGACTTCACACTTTGAAAATTTTGAGGGGTTCCGACACTTAGAATATTTTTGAAGATTTTGAACTTGGAAAATTTTTTGAAGAATTTTGAACTTAGAAAATTTTCAACAATCCGGGACTTGGAAAGTTTTTTGAAGATTTTTGAAGATTTTTGAACTTGGAAAATTTTCAACAACCTGACACTTAGAAAAGTTTTGATCAAGCGGGACATAGAATATTTTTGAAGAATCTTGGACTTAGAGAATTTCGATCGACTTCACACATAGAAGATTTTGAACAGTCTGGGACTTAGAAAAGTTTCAGTCAATCCGAACTTAGAATATTTTTTGAAGATTGGGGACTTTGAAGAATTTTGAAAATTTTTTGAAAAATTTTTTTTGGAAACTTGGATTGAAGTTTCACCTGAGGCTTACCAGTGGACTACCGAATAGTTTTGAAGATTCATTGAAGACTTCAACAATGCCGATCACGAGGTCGCATGGCAAATCATCCGAGGCGTGGACAGTTCCGATACAGGATCCAGCCGAGAGGGTTCCTGCTATCCATCATCAGGTGCCGCCGCGTTCGCCTTCATCGTCTGGGACGGCGCGATCGATGCAGCAGCGCAGTGAAGACGTGTCTCCGCCTGCTGCCGCTGAACGAATAGAACAGATAGAAGCTTCAGCAATAGAACGAGTACCTGCACCATTGCCGACAACAGTACAGAAACAGATGCCATCGACCTCAAGGAAGGGAACCCGCTTTGAGACGATTTCAGATAGTACAATGAAGCCGTCAAATAGAAGAGATAGCCGAGTCTTGCCAATGACTACCCGGGGTGACGCCCGTATAGAACATAGACGTCCGCCGTCGACCATTGACAGGTCACCGCGGTCATATAGAAAATTACAGAAGGCTCGTGAAGACTTATTAAAGATTAAGTTGGAGCTTGCCCAGTTAGCACTTCAGAGAGCCGAACAAGAGTCGGACGAAGAATATTTGGACGATAGAAACTCAAATGAAGAGTACGTGCGTTCCTGGCTGGAAGAGGCGCCTGAACCTGTTCCTGATCAGAGAGAGACCAACGCCGCCGAGGGGGACATCCGTGATAGTCGACAGCAACCGCCCCCCCCTGTGGACTTCGAACCAATAGTGGACTCTCGTCGAACGCACATAGATCCAGATAGTGCTAAACAGATAGAGCCACCACCTATGAAGAAAATAGAAGACGATAGGAGCGAGGATAATTTACGTCCATTCGTTACGGACCTTACGGCTGCTATAGCATCTTTAGTTGACAAGAAAACAGAACAGCAGTCACAGAATTCCTCCTCGGCGTCGAAGGTCATTATGACTTTACCGAACTTCAGTGGTGCGCATACAGAATGGTTGTCATTTCGAGCCATTTATGAAACAACTCGAAAATATTTCAACGATGTCGAGAATACAGCAAGACTTAGAAGAAGCCTGCATGGACGCGCTTTAGAAACAGTTAGTTCAGAACTCATCGGCCATGCAAGACCAGATGACATCATGAGGGAACTCGAGCTGCAATTCGGCCGACCAGATTCGATAGCACAGGCCGAAACAGATAGATTGCGAGGACTGACACGATGCAGTGAAAATCCAAAGGATATTTGCTCATTCGCAAGCCACGTGAGGTGCGCTATAGTAACGCTGCGAGCATTGAAGAAGGATCATTACCTGATCAACGCCGAGCTCATGCGAACCTTGACAGAGAAGCTACCGAACTCGATACGTGTACAGTGGTACCGTATATATACAGAAAAATACCAGTCCTTGCCAGACTTGTCGCTGTTTAGCGAATTCATTACCGAACAAGCTCGATACTGCAGCGCTTTCGCTCCTGCTGAAAACATCAAGACAGAGGGCTCATCCAACCGACGCACACCGCAGCAGAGGACTCACACAACAACAGAGAAGTCAGCAAGCAAGTGCCGACTGTGTGAGAAGGATGGCCATATAGAACGCGATTGCTCGAAGTTCAAGAATAGTAATAGTAACAAGAGATGGGAAATTGCGAAAAATCTAAACCTGTGCTTCCGTTGCCTGAAGCCAAGAAGAGAGCGGCATAAATGCAACGCGAAGAAGTGTGACGTCAAGGGGTGTACAGCCACGCACAGTCGGCTACTTCATTACGACAAGAAGCCTGCTGCGGTGGCAGCCGAAAAGCCCAGACAGACCGAAGTCAAAAAGGAGCCCAAGGAGACAGTCGCCAGCTCAAGATCATCGTCGAATCACGCCTATTTAAAGATCATCCCGGTCCGGGTCATTGGACCGGCGGGAGAGGCATCTACGTTCGCCCTACTCGACGATGGATCGACCGTATCGTTGATCGATGAAGACATCGCCGACCAAGTCGGAGCCGAGGGCAAGATCGACCCACTGAAGATTGGTGCGATCGGTGACACCATGATCGACACTCCTTGTTCGAAAAGAGTCACAGTGACACTCGCGAGTCAGCATAGAAATAGGGTGCCGTTCAGAGCGCGCACCATACCGAAGCTTAATCTCGCGTCACAGACAGTCCGTGAAGAAGATGTCACACATTGCAAACATCTCATCGACTTGAAAGAGCAGCTAGTCTATGATGTTGGCGCGCCCAAGATTTTGATTGGCCAAGACAACTGGCACCTTCTCCTTGCCAGTGAAGTCAGAAGAGGCCCCAGGCACCAGCCAATAGCGTCACTTACAACGCTTGGATGGACGCTACATGGCGCGCACACTAGAATACTCGGTCAGCAGGTGCATTACGTCAGCGCATGCAGAGAAGATAGAGAAAATAGAGACGATAGACTGAACGAGCAACTTCGTGAATTTTTCGCACTCGAGTCCCTAATAGTTAATCCTCGGCGTCCAGATTCTGATCCAGAGAAGCAGGCTGAAGACATCTTGAAAAGACATACCAAACAGTTGACAGATGGGCATATAGAAACAGCTATGTTATGGAAAAATAACAATTTTGAAATGCCCGATAGTTATGGGACAGCACACAAGCGGCTGATCTCTATAGAAAAGAAGCTCGACAAAGATCCGAGTCTTCGAAATAAATATATAGAACAGATGGACTCGCTCCTTTCAAAAGGGTACGCAGAAAAAGCGCCCAAACAGACCACGCCAGGAAGAACCTGGTATCTGCCTCATTTCGACGTCTTCAATCCCATGAAGCCGGAGAAGTTCCGAATAGTACACGACGCCGCAGCTAAATCGAATGGAATGTCGCTGAACGACTTCCTACTCACAGGACCGGACCTGTTACAGTCGCTGCCCGGCGTCATGATGAGGTTTCGTAGACATCCGATAGCCATTTCAGGTGACATTACCGAAATGTTCATGCAGGTCAAAGTACGACCTGAAGATAGAGACGCCCTCCGATATTTGTGGAGAGGCAATAGAAGAGAAGGAGCCCCCGACGAGTATCGAATGACGTCAATCATATTCGGCGCGGCAAGCTCACCGTGCACGGCCATATTCGCGAAGAATTGGAACGCGAACCGGCACATAGAACAGCATCCAGAAGCAGTAGAAGCAATAGTGAAGAACCATTATATGGACGATTATCTGGATAGCTATAGAACAGTTGAAGAAGCGACACACATAGCAACAGCGGTGAAGAAGATACACCAACAGGCTCGTTTCGAAATTAAGAAATGGGTATCGAATGACATCGACGTCATACAAAATATAGAACCGTCGCTTATAGAAACAGAAGTCGTCGACATCGGCGACCATACAGAAAAAATTCTTGGCCTAATATGGAGACCAAGAGCAGATACGCTGGGTTTCAATCTGAGCCTAGCCCGATTACCGAGTGGCGTATTACAGAAGGAAGTGCCCACAAAGAGAGAGGCGCTGAAAATAGTGATGTCACTATACGACCCACTCGGCCTAGCCTCACCCGTAACGATTCGCGCCAAACAAATACTCCAAGAAGCATGGAGAAGAGGAGTCGACTGGGACCAGCCGTTCGACACAGACTTGGCCACAGCATGGAGAAGTTGGGTTCAACATCTACAGAATCTTGCCCAAGCCACAGTACCAAGATGTTACCCAGGATATAGCGACGCCATAGAAACGCAAGTCCACGTTTTCACGGACGCGAGCGAAACTTCGTACGCCGCAGCGGTGTACTGGCGTATCTCTACAGAAGATGGCAAGACTCACGTGAGCCTCGTCATGGCCAAGGCAAAGGTGGCGCCACTCAAGCTCCAATCGATACCCCGACTCGAGCTGCAGGCCGCGGTGATGGGGACCCGCGTCGCTGCAGCTGTCATCCGAGAACACGGAGTCAAGCCGGCCTCCGTGACGTACTGGTCAGACAGCAAAACCGTGCTGACCTGGATCAGAAAAGGAGCTCGAGTTTACAAACCGTTCGTCGCGCACCGCATAGCTGCCATAGAAGAGCATAGTAGAGTCGAAGACTGGCGATGGGTGCCCACTAAGAAAAATATAGCAGACGCAGCCACTCGTGACGTACCACAGCACTTTGATTCGAGACACGAGTGGTTTTGTGGCCCCAGCTTCCTGTATGAAGAGTCGACAACATGGCCAATAGAAAAGCCTCCACTAGAGGAACAGACGGGTGAGGAGCGAACCTTAGTCGCTATAGAAAATATAGATAGAAGACTCACAGAAGTCATACCCGATCCAGCAAGATTTTCAAAATGGGAACGACTGTTGAGAGCGACGGCGACAGTACTACGCTTCGTCGCCAAATGTCGGCCGCCCAAAGAAAATACGTTCTATAAAAGAACGAGGAAAAATATAGAAGCGGATCCGGATTGGAGGAAACGTACAAAGACGGCAGTGCCCCCTCCTACAGCATCAGTGACGTCCCCAGTTACGTCAAAATATAGTCAAATAATAGAAGCCGAATACCTCCAACAAGCGGAGAGGTTACTCGTGCAAGCTGTACAGCAACAGATGTTTTCCCGCGAGTTGACAAGTTTACGTGAAAACAAAGAGATAGATAGAAATAGCGCCCTGCGACCGTTACAGATAGAACTGAAGGATGACGTCATACGCCTCAGAAGTCGTATAGATAGAATCAACATAGTCATAGAAGACGTCAAATACCTACCCGAGCTCCAACACCGGCGGGAGCCCCATAGCCGTGGCCCTAATCTGCAGGTGGGTGATCCCGTGCTCATCGCAGACGGCCAGCTGCCTCGCAACACGTGGCCGCGAGGCCGCATCATCGCAGTTTTCCCGGGCGCTGATGGCGAAGTCCGGACAGCTGAGGTGCGCACATTCGGCGGCACCTTGAAGCGTCCGGTACAGAAGCTTGCCTCCACAGCGGGCGACGCTGCCCACAGGCGCAGCTCGCCCTCCCCGCGGACATATTCGGTCCGCAATCGGCTCGCATTTTGCGGGCAATAGACGGCGACGCTGCTCACACAGCTCGCCAACATGGCGGACGATGCTGCCCACCGGCGCAGCTCGCCCCCCCGCGGACATATTCGGTCCGCAATCGGCTCGCATCCAGCGGGCAACAGCCGGCGATGCTGCTCTTACAGCTCGCCAACTAATAGATGGGTGACGCTGCCTACACGTGCCGCCCGCCCCCCCCCCCCCCTCCGCGGACACATTCGGTCCGCAATCGGCTCGCACCTAGCGGGCAATAGCCGGCGATGCTCTCACAGCTCGCCAACCATAGATGGGCGACGCTGCCCGCAAGTCGCAGCTCGCCCCACCGCGGACATATTCGGTCCGCATTCGGCTCGCATCAAGCGAGCAGTAGCCGGCGACGCTGCTCTCACAGCTCGCCAACCATAGATGGGTGACGCTGCCCGCAAGGCGCAGCTCACCCCACCGCGGACATGTTCGGTCCGCATTCGGCTCGCATCAAGCGAGCAGTAGCAGGCGATGCTCCCACAGCTCGCCAACCGATAGCTGGGCGACGCTGCCCGCAAGGCGCAGCTCGCCCCACTGCGGGCGTATCCGGCCCGCCGCCGCCTTGCTTTGTGCAGGCGACACAGCAGGCGATGCTGCTCTCACAGCTCGCCAACCGATAGATGGGTGACGCTGCCCGCAAGGCGCAGCTCACCCCACCGCGGACATATTCGGTCCGCATTCGGCTCGCATCAAGCGAGCAGTAGTAGCGGGCGATGCTGCTCACACAGCTCGCCAACCATAGACGAGTGATGCTGCCCGCAAGGCGCAGCTCACCTCACCGCGGACATATTCGGTCCGCATTCGGCTCGCATCAAGCGAGCAGTAGCCGGCGATGCTCCCACAGCTCGCCAACATAGCGAGTGATGCTGCCCACTGGCGCAGCTCACCACCGCGGACATATTCGGTCCGCATTCGGCTCGCATCAAGCGAGCAGTAGCAGGCGATGCTGCTCACGCAGCTCGCCAACATAGCGGGCGATGCTGCCCACGGGCGCAGCCAGCCCCCATTGCGGGCATATTCGGCCCGCCACCGCCTTGCTTTGAGCAGGCGATACAGCAGGCAATGCTGCCTACACAGCTTGCCACCGCAGCAAGCGACGCTGCGCGCACTCGCAGCTCGCACAGACAGCGGGCCATCCGGCCCACAGCTCGCACATTTTCGAGAGCCTACGCAACAGCCTTGCGACTGCAGGCGACCCACAGCAGGGAAGCGGCAGACCGGCGACTGCACAGCTGCGTCGAGCACCGGCATCGAGCACCGGCGCCGCGCAGCGGGCGACGTGGCTACAGGCGTCGCTCACCGGGTTTCTGCAGCGCCGCGACGTCATCGCACCGAGTCATCGCTGCACTGCACGGCGGGAGAGATGTTCGCGACGATGCGTCTTAGCTACATAGTATAGGTAGTTATAGGTAGCTATAGTAGTACATAGAATGTTGCAACAAATAAAACCGCGACTACATAGTATAGGTAGTTATAGGTAGTTAGTTAGTACATAGAATGCTGTAACAAATAAAGCTGCATAGTATAGATAGTTATAGGTAGCTATAGTTGATACATAGTTTGTTATTGAAATAAAACACATTCGTTACAGTTGTTTGCTCTCAAGAGGCAGTATATAAGCCCTTGGAGCCTTTATTTCTTCCAAGTAAATAGAATATAGTTAGGTAGGGTATCCTGTCCCTTACACATAACAGTAAACACATGGTAACCCTGGTAATCGAAGGTATATAAAGGTAATCAAGGTATATAAAAGGTAATCGGTGGTATATAAGGTAATCGAGGTATATACACACACAGACAGACATACATAGGTAAATAGAAAGGGCTTGGTAATTGAGACCTGAAATATTAGGTCAAAGGTAGTCGCATAGCTAAAAGCGACACTGACCAATCACAGAGCAGGAGGGTGCTGGTACGTGATTGGTCAACAGTTTTTGATAAATAGCCCTGGTGAAGGTATGCACAAAATAAAACACTTTGCATCTACCCTCTTCCTTTCCCGAAAATACAAGTCTAGATTCTAGACTTCTAAATGTCTGAAATAGAACCGCCTTGAAAAATCCTTTCAGGGGATATATAGATGTCTATAGTGTATGCAGGCATAAAGCCGTAATTTAGGTTTAAATAAAACTGTTTATTTTTATCCCCCTGAAACATATACGCTTATAGAGTTGCAACCCCTTAAGTGACAGGGTTGAAACATATGTAGTTTTGTAGAGGGTTGTCGTATCTACAGAGATACATATAGCTGTATAGCCCTCCTAGCATAGTTTTACGGTAAATTCACCCCAAGTAGGTAATAGCTTCGCGCCTACTATAGTTTTGTATAGTTTTCGGCATCTCACCCCTACATGGAGGGGGATGAAGGGGTGAATTCGTCTCCGCTGTATGGAGCCTACCGAGGGCTATCCATAAAGGTACGACAACCCCTACTCACATAGACCTAAGCCTAGATATAGCTTAAAATCTAGAATTGTTATAGTGAAAATTGGCGTTAATAAACTTCATCACACACGGTGATTTTTTGGGTGTCGATACGGTATAGTTGCGCCGTACAATAGAAACATAGAAACTTTAAGAAATTTGTAGTCATTTGCAAGATATTTCGGATTTATAACTAAATGTAGAATCATATAGTCGCGAATTTCACCCTTCAAATCGCTAAGTGCATAGTGAACAAGTTAAATAGTGTTTTATTGTGACTTTATTGGTAAGCCCTCTATACCTACCCCTATATACTGTGTCAATAACAGCAAGTATAGCAAGTATTCAGCTAAGGGTTGCATCCTCATGGCCCGTAGCTTATAGACGGAGCGTCAACGCGTCTGGATCATTTATACCTAGGTGGGTTGTCACCATACAGTCCACTTTCGAAGAATAGGATAACCTACCCTGGCCACCCTACAGTCCAGTCGATCACGTCCGCCCCGTACAGTTCCAAAAACAAAACAAAACGGTCAAATTTATTTTAATTTTCATTGTAGGTATCTGGCTGCGAAGTCTTTATTCTACGTGACCAGTTTACAGAATGCCTTTTTATTCGTGTCACACTATATACTCAGGGCTGAATTAATTACGAAATGTGTCAAGTCACATCTCAGGACGGCATAACGAAGCGAGACAAAATTCACTTTTATCAGCGGCACGTGTCATAATTAAAAGATGCATTCTTTTATTTTCACAATTTTATCAATTTATATTTTAATAATGAGGAAGTGGCTAGTAACAACAATTACAGTAATTGTTTTCTATACGTCAGTGTGTCGTGCACTAATTGAATTTGGATTTGCTAATATTTATTGCATCGTTAGCTCGTATTTACACAAGGAAAAATTGTGAGGAAGTTTTAGGTTTGAAGAAGAAGTATATGAGTACGGAAATAACAACCAAAGAACCAATAGACAAACTTTGTGAAGATGGGCCTTATTCATAAATGATCTAACTTTTAGTTTAAATACAGATAGGCAGACTCTACAACCAAATTTTCGAGACAGGCACAGAGTACTTGAGACAGAGTAGGCATTTTAATTAAATTATTTTCATCATCATCATCAAATCAGCAGGTAGACGTCCACTGCTGGACACAGGCCTCCCCAAGTGTCACCACAACAATCGGCTCTGTGCGTCTCGCAATCACCGGCTACCCGCGACAGTCACCAGATCACCGGTCCACCTTGTATAAGAGCTACAAACGCAGCATCTTCCGGTACGCGGTCGTCAGTCAAGAACTTTTCGGTCCCATCGACCATCTGTTCTGCGAGCAATATGCCTTGCCCACTGCCGCTTCAGTTTGTCGATCCTTCGGGCTATGTCGGTAACCTTGGTTTTTCTGCCAATATAATAATTCCCGATTCCATCTCGCAAGGAATCTTCTAGAATTACCCTCTCCATTGCTCTTTGGAATTCTTCTAATTAGTACAAATAATAAGCCTAACGATGGGTTGACTAATTACAGTAGAGAACTATAGAAGAAGAAGACATAATTTTGTTCCGTTTCCAGGTAAATTGGGATATAGACAAAATAATGACTTTGTACAATCACTGAAATTATTTATGGAAATTTGACTATAAAAACTCTTTTGCGTTCAAAAGTACTTACCTTGAACATTGTTAAAGTTATTGGTTACAAATTCTCCCTCAGTCCACCATTTCGACTCAATTAAGTAAGTACAGATTTTTCTTCGAAATGCCTTTGAAGAAAATTTAATTATATAAACGAAACCAAATAAATTTATTTTTAACTTTCATAGTTCAAAATAAGTTTATTTGGTTTCGTTTACACAATTATTTATGTAAAGGTTTTCGCACAGAATTCAGTTTAGCATTCAATTAGGTATAATAAATGGCTAATAAATTGATTAGTTGGAACTCAATTTTATTCATCAGCTCAAAGGGAGATACTAATACTAGCAATTTTGAAAATTAGTAAGGAATACATTATTATAAAACAAAAAATATTTCAGGAAAGACCTTTTAACAATTGTTTTTGCACCCTTTGTATTTTGCAAAATACTGAAGTAAATATTCAAGGAATGAAATATTGGATAAAAATGACTTGCTGACGGTAAGGTACCTAAAGGAGCTCGTGGCCAAATAATGACAGCTTGATGATGAAGGTCCATGGATGGCTTACCATAAATCATGTAGGTACTCAGATTCCTTCATACTCGGAAACCACGTTAAAGCCCACATTCCAAAACTTAAACTACAACTCAACTCGAACGTTTTTACGGAGCATGAAACAGCCAATAGAACTCGTCATAAATTTAAGTTTTGGTGCTCGAGATATGAGTAAGCAAATACGGAAACGAGCTTGCTCAGCGAAAAATCATCTCTTGAGCACGAAAACTTCAATTTATAACGTCGACTAGCAGTGCGCCACGGTTACACCCACGTTGTTCCCATTCCTGTGGGAATATGAGGATAAAATATAGCCTATGTTTCTCAAGGTGAATGTAGATTCCTAATGTTGAAATAATTTATTATTTTTGTTAGTTAAAATTTTCGTTTTAGAATATGGGCCTAACCCATTGGCCCTGTCTTTTGTAGAACATTGACAGTCGTTATTTTTGATCGTAACCGTCTTCAGGTTGTCAGAAAATCTGACACGAGTTTTTGCCAAGGCGTATCTAATAACCGGCCTCATCTAGTTTTTATAACGGCCAAAAAAGATTGACGTGTCAAAGTGTTTTTTACAACCTACTTACAGAAAATAAATCATTTATCATAATTACCCATTTGCTGAGCCGTGGAGATCAGACAGATAGTCACTACATCTATACTAATATTAAAAAGCTGAAAAGTTTGTTTGCTTGAACCCGCTAATCTCAACAACTCCTGGTTCGAATTTAAAGATTCTTATAGTGTTCGATAGCCCATTTATCGACGAAGGCTATAGGCTATATCAAATCACACTACAACCTGTAAGAGTGGAGCGTCAATGAAAAATGTTACAAAACCGGTAATTTTTTCTCTCTTTATGTGACAAATTTACGCTAATGTAAAATTTGCGCTATTGTAAAATAATGTGTAAGACTGTAGTCGAGTCCAACACAGTTAAGGAAAGGCTAAACAGATTAATTGGTACTAGTGGTCGCCCAGGGGTCGACATTCGACCACAATTATTTTAAGTTATAAGTTTGAACATTATTAAGGTTCTATTGTCAAAGACTATAAGGTTATATTTGACATTCAGTAACACTTTAGACAAATAATATAAAAAAAAAAAATGATTGAGTCAGGCGTTACTTGGCGGAAATCCATTTTAAGTTTGAAAATGAAAATAATAGATAATAATAAAAAAATAATAAATATATAATAATAATAGTAATAATAAATAATAATAGATATACAATAATAGATATATTATTTTCATTTTCAAATAATATTAAAGACAAATATTTTCGATATGATCATAGATTTTAAAAATGAAATAGGTTATATAATCTATGATCATATCGAAAATATTTGTCTTTAATATTATTTGAAAATGAAAATAATATATCAATTGTGTTTGAAAAAGTAATATATCAATGAAACTTTTTCAAACACAATTGATATATTATTTTCATTTTCAAATAATATTAAAGACAAATATTTTCGATATGATCATAGATTTTAAAAATGAAATAGGTTATATAATCTATTAAAATTAAATTATTAACTATGGTTATACATGACGTTTAGTAAGATTATAGACACAAAATATTAAAGACAGATATTCTCCAATAGTGTGCCACAGATTTCTACAATAAACTTGAATCAACTTGACCATAGAATTCCAAATAAACAAAATAATACCTATGCATGTGTGTATTAAATACACGGTAGTGAATAGTAGTGTGTGTAACGTGTTATTTATTGAAAATAATGTATTTTTACGCATAACTAAAAAAAATATTAGCATTCGTCACTTCTTCTCTGTATAAACTATAAGTGTGTGACATTTCATATTCCTTCGTCTGCCCAATTTTCGTAAAAAGGGATCCAAAGTTTTCATTTCACGTATTAATATATATATGATACAATCGTGTGCTTCAACAGCGTTACGCTCCATAACATGAACGAGAAGACATTAATCTCGTAACAATAGCGATACATAAATCTAATTCGGTTTAATGGCGTGAAATTGCACTTAGAGGCAAGTATTACCAATAATACAGTAGATACGTTAGGCAATACACCGCTTACTAGGAAATCAATCAGGAATGTCGGATTTAGAGGTGGTTTTATGTTTTATGGTGGGTGGAGAAAAAATCTTGTAGAAACCTTCCTTTATTAGGCCGACTACGATTTAGAGGTTAAGGTTCTATGCTAATTTGATTGATGATAACTACAAATAAAATGCTGTGGTTGTTTCAATATTAGATTTTAATTGTCCTTCCTTAGTGTAAAGAAAGACAATTCAAAAGTTCCTATTCTTGGCAATTCACGTGCCTGTAAAAGGTTTAAGGTGTAAGGGTGAAATAAATGCTTTGAGTTTGAGTAGATTTCGGTTTTTAACATTAAGTACGGTTTTCAGGATAGCCCTTCAATGTTGGTAGTCCAATCAGCTAATCAGCCCTTTACTAAAAATTAAGGTAGATGTAACCACTCAGTACTTTAAAAATAGTTTTATCCTGATTGATAATTATACTTTTATTCTGACTGACATACATATTATTTTGTTTTAACATCATTTTATTCTGATTAACATACTTATACCTAATTTTGTTTTGGCGTCATTGTGATAATTTTTACTATAGTAAACAAGCAAATTTCTAAGATTTTATGTTTTGACCCAAACAAAACATTAATTTAATTATAATTCTTATGATTTGACATTTATTCTTATTGTTATATTTTAAATTGGATTTTAATTTTGGAATTAAATATATTTTGCACGGTCGTGTGATTATAGAACATAAAAACGTTGATATTTCGACACGTTACATACTCAGCAAAAAAAATACAAAAAACGATTTTGTTTACGGGTCCGACAGACTCACCACAAACGTCCTGTGATTTTAGGGTTAAGAAATGATTTATTTTGCGAAAAATAAAAAAAGCTACAGGTGTATATTCACATCCGAAACTCAGCAAGACTCAGTAAAAGCCTGAGGGATCAAGGGATTACACCAAAATTGCTAAAAAAACAGTAATTTTCGTTTTTCCAAATATTCTTTGCTTCATAATTCTTGCGTCTACGTTTCAAGGGAGAGTGTAATCCATTTACGAAGAAGACTACTAGCTATGAAAATATATTTGATGTATGCGTGTTGCTGAAACCTTTATACATACACTGTATTTTGCCCACAGGTTCACTCGCGTATAAAAAAAAAAAAAAAAAAAAAAGTAGATAGCCAATAACGTCTCCAGGTTCTTATCTATATTTGTTCTGAAATTCACCATAATTGGTCAAATAATATTAGTTAGACTAAAATCTATAGGTAATATTTTATTCTCTTCGGAGTTTGTCACCGTTATTTATTTTGCAGTTTCAAACGATAGTTGAAGCATAAGAATGAGGCAGAACTTTATTTTAGTTTGAACATAAACTAAATATGTTAATCTCAAACAACTCGAGACCGCGATAGCAGTCATGTACTTACTAAGTTAGAACTTCGGTATTGTTCTCGAGTGGTTTCAGTACTTATAGAGATATACAAAGGTCACGTTTCTGATAGTTGTGCGATTGACTTTGAATCCCTCTCGATCGATTTTTGAAAGTTGTTTAGAACCAACACTATTGGGCGAGTTTCTTAGTGTCGACAAACACCTAAAGGCTAATTCTCATACTTCAAAAGCTTTCAAATTCAAGTCGCAATAGCGATATTGCGACACTCAATGTAGGGAAATTAGACGTGTTCTTGACAATTTGCGACCGCGATGCGAATGCGAACGCTCCTTGAAATACGAGAATTGCCCCTCTGGTCCAATGATTTCACTCTAAACTAAGAATATTTAATTAGATTTAAAAAGTCAAAGTATTGCTATAAATAATATCTACAATTTTTAAACTGAAAATATTTTAACAAAATGTTAAGTCGCTTGCAGGAAATTTTCTCTAGTGACGTTTCCTAATTTGGTTACCAGGATTGTAAACATACTAAAGAATTTGCTCATCCCTTTGAAGAAAACGAAGAAAAGAAAAAAAAACCTAGCAAAATTAATTTTGTTATTAATCGTGTTTACAGTTCTAGCTAAGGGCTCGTACCTATAAACACGATACGATGGCGCATCGTGCTACGACGCGGCATTATTTTAGGATACAACGTCTTATCATAGGAATCTACGACGAGCAAGCGACACATTGCAACATGCCACGATACACGGTACGACCTCGTTGAAACTATCGTTCGCCGGTGCCGCATTCATTGGTTATTGAATATTCAAAGATGACGAATGACATTCGACTTTATCCGTTTTATCAATATCAGCATGAGGAGAAATTACTAGTGCGGTCCATTTTTCGAGACTGACCGACCACACGACGCAGTCGTGGCCTTGCGATTTCAAAATACAAGCCTGAATACAAAGAACTACCAAGCTCTACCTATTTTGTTCAAAAGTAGGTCATATTTGATACGATATATCGTGTTGAGCCCTAACGCCTAATTAAAACTCATTGATTCATAACAAAGGAAACTTTCTTTTGAAATTTATTTATTTACTGACATACGGTGCTTTGCCTTTGATCGTTTTTAAGTGCGATTGTGGATTTAAATATGACCTACTTTTGAACAAAATAGGTAAAGCTTGGTAGTCCTTTGTATTAAAAATCGTAATGCTGCCAATTTTGGATATTTTTTTTTGTTAATTAAATATAAAGCCTTGATACCTAAAGTATTCAGGCTTGTATTTTGAAGGATGAGCCAGCGCAAGTGTCGGTACGTATTAACCACATATACATTTATTAGAAAATCATTGAGTAAATAATTTAATCAGCTCAAGGAATAGGTGGGAGACGTGGGAGTCAATTATTTTGATGCTCAACAGAAGGAGTTGAAAGGTTGAGGGGAATTTTCTGGAATTCAATTCAATTTTTCACTAGTCTCAAACAGGATCAGATAAAATTCAAGGAAAAGGAACCACAGCTCATACACCCAGCCTTTATTTGTATGGTAATAATTACACAGCTCCGATTTAAAAGAGCACATTTGACATAAGGTCCAAATCTACATCCGGATGAAAGGTCTAATCCGTCCCGGATCTGACGCTTTGAGGTTCCCGTTATTACTCACGTTGCCCGGGACATAAATGACATTTTCCTCAACTGACATAATCATGTGACAAGTTGAAATTCGTTTGTTTCCGAGTACGCGTGTGTTGGTAACCATTTTCCTCTGTAGAGTCGGTGAATTCGGATAGGGAGGTAATGTATTGTTACTATTAGGTACGACCTTTTTGTGGATCCTGATAGTGGTGAATCAGGGATTGTTTTCAGGTGGATAGAAGTTCGCTGGCTCAGTAGTGACGTAATATCAAATTATGTAAAGTTATATAATGTACCGTCGTCAAATCGCGATTTTACCTATATCGAAATTGACATGTGAAAAGGTTTTAGCTAAATTGCATAATTATGTAAACGTCTAAAGTATATATTTTTTTTCTTTTATGTATCTGCACATGTACATTAGTGGTATATAGGAAGACTTACTGCAAAAAGGCATTCTCTACCGGTCAACTTTGGCATCATAAAGAAAAAAAAAACCTAGCAGTCGTATACAGAAAATCAAAACTTAAATTATTGTATAAAGGGTAAGAGTTAGTAGAATAATATATTATCACAGCTTATTGTAATAAGTACAGTGCTTATAAATGATGACATTAATAATTGTATCTAGTTGCCTACATACCAACGTACATACATCATATCAGGTATTCAATCAAGTTATTACCAAAACAATTTTACTAAATTAAGCAAAATGAAATTTGATGTCTGTTATGTTGAGTTTCACGACGTACTGTCTGGTTCAGTTGCCTAGTTATTTGTTCTAGAAGCTATTTACTTAATTGCCTATTGTTAGCCAGATTGAATATGTATGCTCTGATACATATTCAAGTTTGTATTTACACAATCACTTGTTTGTGCTTCTATTGGAAGTTGAGGACGAATAATCAAGAGTCGGTTGAAAGCTATCTCACTGTTTTATAGAGGAGTGCCTTTCTGTTTCATTATCTTGATATTTGTAATCAATTTGGCATGTGGTTCTTCTTGTTTCATATCGGCGCCAGTGTCTCTACGAATTAATGTATTTTCATATTTATGTTTGTACATACATATTTATAACTAGCTTCTGCCAGCGACTTCGTCCGCGTGGAATAGTTACTTTACCCCCGATTTTGAAACTCTCAGCCCGATCGGTTTAAAATTGACAAAAGATAGACATGCTGTTTCGGGATATTTTTTAGATAATTTTATGTAGAACATTTCCGTAATACATGATTTCTATGTAACTTTAACCATTAAGGCTACACACGCGACGGAAGCTTAAAAAATGGAGTAACTTCTTCCGTTTTCCCAACATTTTCCTTCACTGCTCTGCTCCTATTGATTGTAGCGTGATGAAAAATATACTATAACCTGCCCAGGAGTATGAAGAATAATTGCACCAAGTTTCGTTAAAATCGGTCGAGTAGTATTTGTTTCTATAAAGAACATACAGACAGACAGACAGACAGACAGACAGAAAGACAGACAGACAGACAAAAATTTTACTGATTGCATTTTTGGCACCAGTATCGATCACTAATCACCCCCTGATAGTTATTTTGAAAATATATTCCTTGTACAGAATTGACCTCTCTACAGATTTATTATAAGTATAGATAGATATAGTTGTATTAATTTTGTAGGTTTCCACTGACATCCTACTTTATGTTATGAATGTGGAAGTCGTATGTCTGTTCGTTTAATACTTACTGCTCCAAATTATCAATCACTAGCTGCTGCCCGCGACTTCGTCCCGGTGGAATCCCCGATTTTAAAACATTCTTTATCGCTGCTCCGCTCCTATTGGCTTAAGCGTAATGATATATAGCCTAAAGCCTTCCTCGATAAATGGTCTATTCAACCCAAAAATAATTTTTCAATTCGAACCAGTAGTTCCTGAGATTAGTGCGTTCAAAGAAACAACAAACTCTTCAGCTTTATAATATTAGTATAGATTCCGCTGAACCGATTTAATTATGCGGTTAGATAGTCTTCACGGTGACATTTGAACACAGTAGTCTGGCTAACTGCAGTCTTCAAAAGTCACCGTGAAGACTTCGGTGAAGTAACGAACTTCACGCTCAAATTCAACATCTTCTCACGGTGAGATTCTTCTCAGTTACAGTATAGCACTACAGGATCTGGATTAGCTCAAAGGGTTTTTTCTTAATACTACGTTAGTTTGTTCCTGTACGTGACGTCACAATTTTGAACATTGACACGAACGGTTGGTGCTATGTATTTATTTTTCATTTTATCGGCTTGAACTCGTGTCATCGTATCTACGAACAATTTTATTTTTCCACACAAGTTGATGGTTTCAGGTGATAAAATTGCCACGTGACCCAGTTTTGGCAAACGTTTGGGCCTTTTTGTGGGTCTTCCAAAAGTATGCGGTTTCAAAGACATTGTATGATACTACAGAACGTCATCAGCTACGATCCTTACTTTAATCCTATTAAAACCACATATCTGGTTGTACATGCATGCCGGTTTCGATCCAATTGAATGCAGGAATAAAATCCAGAGGTGCAATAACACTTACGCGTATCATCAATGCGATATTATTACACTGCTGGATTTTCAGATCTTAGTGAAACCAATTTAAAAAATCAAGCAGAACATGTTTCCTAGTCTACGTCCGTTAAAACTGAGCAAAATAGCAGTCTCCATAACTTTTCAAAATGCATAAACATATCAAAACTTTTAGTGTTTAAAACTGATTCTAATGTAGGTAACATCTCTAAGTAGGCATTTAAACTCCCGAAAGGTAATCCAAAGTGATGTTTTCCTACACCCATAATCTCCCACGGATTAAGCGATTACAATTAGTGTTAAGCATTTGAAACTATGTTGGGATAAGTGGCGGGTTTAACTTCGATAACATTACACTAATGTGGGTGTTGTAAACGCTAATTAAAGAGACATCGTGGAGATGACTGGTAGTTTCTATTTTTTTGCGTTGTTCTTTTTCTTCATTCAAATTTTCCGAACCCAATATTTTGCAGTCACTTTGGCTGCATGTTTTGGGCAGACTAAAGGGATGGGCAATTATGTCCCGGTCCTTTATTTATTCATATAATTATATTCCCATGTCGTTTACTTATGGCGATATAAAAATATCGTATATTAATCAGCAGAAATATTGCCTTTTTTCTGGGTAGGAAATCCTACAATTCTAATGATTTCTTGCGCTCTACCAACTAAAACCCACCCGTGTTCCTTCTAGTGTTTCGTTCCAGGGCTGCGGTGCTCTTTGAAGCGCACGTGGAACACAATGCGCCGTCGACCCGGGCCTGGTTGTTATCGGCCATCCGTAGCCATCCATAGCTCACCATCCGCAGACAGGAATATCACCTGAAAAAAACCATTTGCATAGGTCCTGCTGCCATATATGTATTATATTATTGTTACTTGCTCAATGCTGTGAGGAATTAAATGAAGATGGTAGCATTTGCCCTGCAATGGGTCAGAACAGTCTGAAAATAAATAATAAACAAATAAAATAACATAATAGTCTCCACATAAAATTTATTTTACTAAAAGTTTTTTTTTTCTATACAGAGAGATGGCAGCGACGCAGAGAAGCTGACTATCCAAGCGGCCACACAGACCGCCAGTGGTCGCTACACGTGCGAAGTATCCGCCGACGCGCCATCTTTCCAGACCGCGCAAGTGCACACGCACATGTATGTCGTGGGTGAGTCCATGTTCTTCTAAGTTAGTATTCTTAATTGCAGTACATATCGGTCAAACAGACAGCTACTAAACATACAGACTCCTAGCAGCCACATGTACCGCTAGCCATTCAAACCACTAGCCACAGAAAGCGCTAGTGAACACACAATGTGTGTTCTCGGCAGGTGTATCCCTGGCGGCTAGGGCTCCGCTAGATCATAGACCATTAGTAAACACACAGACTCGTTGCAGCCACATAAATAGCCAGTCACACAGATTACTTACAGCCACAAAAATCGCTAACAGCCACACTAACCACTAGTAGCCACATAAAACGGTAAGGCCCGGCACACATACAGAGTGTCATATGATGCACTGTATGGGTAAGCCAAAGATGAATGTAAATACTTTGATCACAGAGCTGTCTCAGTCCACAGCAACATATAAAGTTTTAATAAAATAAACAAAGACAAAAAATAAGCCTAGTGTAGTAATAAACCTAGTGGAACTTGGTGCTAGTCACAATGTTTAGTTCTAGGTACAAACAGCTGACTTGATTGATAGGGGCATGCGTAGGGTCAATTTAGGCCAAACACTAAATCAAAGTCATACAGTTATAAATCGCAACATTTTTGACTTCTAACCCGAGTATTTAATCAAAGCAAAACACAAAAGAGCGCTTTATAAATAACCATGGTTTCATGTCAATGAATTATACAGACAATGTTAAAAGATTTTCACGAAAAAAAGGTAAGACTTTATCATAAGGAGATTGAAATAGGGTTAAATATACCTTATCATCAAACAGTGGTGAACCCAACCAGAAAGGTAAAGTACTCGATATATTTTCCCTCCCCGACCTAAAACACCTTTAGATACACAGGACGATAGAGATGTCTACCAATCAGCCCTTTCAAAAGTGACACATTTTATAGACTACAGTCTAAGGCTTTATAGGACGGTAAAATACCTTAGGGGTGACACTGTTTTACTCCGGCAATGCCTCCAGAACGTGAGGGTTCCGTATTTATAGCCCAATGGATATATTTTCACAGGAATCGGGAAAAATGGTTTTGTAATAGATTTACCGTTTTGCTTTCCTAGAAAAAGATATGTTTGTTTAGTGTTATTGAAACTAATTTTTATTTGTTTGGTTTTTTTATAACTTGGTGTTTTTTATGTTTTAGATTAAGAAACCAGAATAAATGAAAAAGCTATAAAATATTGTTTAACTGTTTTAAAGGTTACAAAGAAATAAAGTATCTTGGTGTAACAATAAACGTTTAAAGTTAGGTACAGAAAATCGAAAAACTTTTATTTTTATTAGTTTTCTTCAGTTTTTATTGATTGACATTAAAAAAATAATATACTGCTTTATTTTTTTTGCAAAAAATAAAGGCATATGGTTTTGTAATTGATGCTATAAAGTATATTATTGATTTTTGGAACCCTTTGTCTGTCTCTGGAAATATCCTGCCAACATCGTTCACTTTTGCTCACACTATTATTCAATACAAATTCATGTGAAACGGAGAAAGTCACATATAACAAAACAGATTGGAGCGTAATTATCTGATGGCGCAGTAGTTCGAACCAACCCACATAGGTACATTGAACAGCATGAACCAATATACAGCGTGTGCTTTAGTTAAACTTTACGAATAAATCTAGTGCCCTTGTTCCATTTTATCGAGCCAAAGCATCTTACTCCTATTTGCATAATAAAGGGATGGAATATGGGCACCTATCAGCGATGAACAATATCCATTTTATATGTAAGCTTAAATCCGACCCCTGTTCACGATAATCCGGAAATTATCTGTACTTGAAAATGAGTGAGATAGATCCTTTTTGCTGTTACGGCCGTACGTTAATAACTTTTGGGCGAAAGGTTCGTTAAAGTTGAATTTAATTTATTTGAATGGTAGTTTTGGTCGCGTTTTGAGGTCTTGAAAGCTGTTTGTTACGACAACAAAACGAGTTGCGTGATCTCTACTTTATATTAAATTTAAAATATTATATAGCTCTCTATATATTATTCCAGACTATAATATAGACGCTCTGATGTGATTGAGTAACAAACATCCACCCGTCCAAACATTCAAACTTTCGCATTTATTATGTTATATATAGGTTTTCTTTTATTTTATTTTTTGGCATCCGAGTAGAGAAATAGAAGGGTTGGTTATATATTATACGGTAAAATATAACATATACGGTTCAAAATTGACTGACTGCAGTAGCGCATAGTTTAGTTATGCGCTACTGCAGTCAGTCGGTTCAAAAGCTACAGTAAAATTATAAGCTTAGATATTGGCATTTAGAGCCAACCATAGCTAGTTGCATAGTTTAGCAATGATTGTTGGTTTAATTTTTAGCTCATAGGGAATATTGTGTAAAAAGGCCGCCGACCCGGTTTATAGAAAGATGTAATAAATTAACGCATTATAATTTTAACACAAGTTTTTTGGTTCAATAAATTATTAAACAATTCATAGCAGCTCGTGCATATTAAGGCATAATTGACATTAGTATTACTATGATTTTCGTCTAGAAACTGGGCCTCTAAACATCTACGCCCTTGATTTCGTCTCAGACAAAAAGCTCTAAAATTAGACGGGCAAAAATGAAACAGACTTTTGCGTGGCTCTGGAATAATGCCCCACCTAGATGGATGACCATAATATTGTGTACCAAACACTACTTAATTTAATTTATTAGTCGGACTTATTGTTTCATCTTGGACCTCATCCATCGTTTTTCATTGGGGACGAGGCCAAGGGTGATTCCATAAGTAAAACCGAAAGCCATAATTCAATTGATACAAATTTCAAGGACTATTGTTTTACACAAGCCAATTGATCAATTTACTTTAACATCTGCCTAGACTCTTTAACCAACTATATCGGGGTCAGTTTCCACTGGACGCCAGTCGTCTGACCATTTGCAGCTGAATACTGTTATTTAACGTGAATTGACAGCTAGATCTCCGATACCTATTGTAACGAGATTTTAATCTCGTCACATGCTTAATGGTTTTTGGTTGATTTATGAACGACTCTTTTTTCTAATTTCATCTGTGCTAGTGAACTGTCTTCTTTACCTACGACGGAACGGAGTGTATGCGTTTGGGATGAGAGGATGTTTGTTTGTTTGTTAGTGCAAATAAATGTTCCCATTTATCTCCAGTACTACTAGTCCGATTCTCATGCGGTTTTCAGTGATGGGTTCGGATTTGATTGGTGCATGTTCTTAGGTTGCCCGTGTTAACCCAAGAATATCCGTCAGGGTCTGCCATCACTATCTGCAAAACTAGCTCATTTAATGGCAGCCCTGACGGATATTCTTGGGTTACATTAATTCTGCAAGTCGCGAGTTTTATTAATGATTTAATTCTTTTATATTGTGCTTTACGGTCGTGGGTTTTTCTTTTACCTTGGATGTTTCTTGTATATTGGATTTTTATAATCTACATTGGATTTTCTTGAGATATTCCTTTTGTACCATTATTGCGGAGGGTACACTATACCTACTTCATCGGTCATCGTTTCCTTTGGATAAATTTAAACTTCCTTTTAGTGGCCAGCGAACTGGGCGCAATTTTCCATTATTATTATTAATGCAAGTTGCAATAATATCACCCAATAATTAATTTCAGAATTGTACCATCATCTTAAGCTAATGAAGCTACGGGTTATGAAATAGAGAAAGGACAAAAGAGTTTTATTGTTTTTATTTAGCCTCACAGCGGCAGATTAAAAGTCTCACTTTTCTGATCAATTATTTACGGCAATCTTCAGTTTATACATATAACTAGCTGACCCAGCAACTGTTGTTTTGCCATATGCCCCCTTTATCATTTAAGGATATGAAAAATAGATAGTAGCCGATTCTCAGACCTACTGAATAAGCATATAAAATTTCATAAAAATTAATCAAGCCATTTCTGAAGAGTATGGTAACTAACATTGTGACACGAGAATTTTATATATAAGACTAGCTGACCCAGCAAATGTCGTTCTGCCACATAAAATAAATTATAAATTAGGGTTGGACCACCATTAACATTTAGGGGGATGAAAAATAGATGTTGGCCGATTCTCAGACCTACCCGATATACACAGAAAATTTTATAAAAATCGTTTAAGTCGTTTAGGAGGAGTATGGTAACTAACATTGTGACACGAGAATTTTATATATAAGATAATACGCTGTGTGCGATCTTCATAGCGCCCGAGTTTAAAAAACTTAATATTATTATTTTCTATTTTGAGAATACAATTTCTTTTCATGCAAGCATTTGTCTTACACCAAATCAAACACATAATAATTTATTTCTTATATTACACTAGGTTGTTAGGAACATAAAACACTCCTGAAATGGTATTAAACTGAATTGACATAGTCAGTTAGTCAGCCCTTTGCCACTTTGATTTATCTTCAATACGTGTACTTAAAAAAAAAAACAAAAAATGTACTGATGGAAGGTTCCCTTTAACTGACAGTTACAACCAGGTGACCTATTATGACGTCTTAAATCCATCATGATTTTTGTGTCAGAGAGAGACAGAGTTACACAAGATGAATAGCACTATCTCTTTCCCTCACACGAATCATGATAGCATTGGCACTTCGTAATACGGCCACAGGAGGTCTTTAAGCCAAGAGAGAATTGGTTACATCTAGGCAAGCATGATCCATCGTGGATCACACCATCGCCTAAAATTGGGTGAGATTGTGATCAAACGCGACCCTATCAATCATAAAATTAATCTTGAGATGATGGGGAAAAATCAAAATGGTGATGGGAGTGACTATGTCTGGTTCAATTAAAAAAGTTCAAAACCTCGTTGACATCCCTATTTCTGTCCCCAGTTCTACCTAAATCCGGACCGTCGATGCACGGTCTGAAGCGCCGGTACAGACCGGGCATGAAGCTTAAAGTGGAGTGCATCAGTCGCCAGTCGCTTCCAGCCGCCAACCTGTCCTTCTTCATCAACAATGACGCGGTAAGTGGTACAAGGGAATCATTTTGTGTGGAAGCGTGCCTTATTATGTGCCTCGCGGATCGAAGGACAACTTTATGGATCTAAGAATTAAGTTGACTTTAGAGTGGAGTGCACTACTTGGCGCCTATTTGTTTATTTAGTTAATTTGTAGCTGGGATGGGTTATTAGTAGGTACAAAATATTGTTGCATAATAAGGCACACGAATGTTTTTGTTTCAGAAATTATTTATTTATTTATTTTAATGCCAGTGTTATATGTGCCACTTTTACAAATGGAACATTTTCCAAAGTATAGTATTAGCACGTTTTAGACTGAGTTCTTAATAAGATTATCGCTAACAGAAAATGAACTGTATGGAATAGACTGAAGGTTCTATTTACCAAAACAAGTTGATACTGAGGTATCTGGTCGTATAGTTGAACTTAGAACTACTCGTGTTAAAATAAGCGTTCATTGTGAGAATATGGTTGTAAGATAGAATATTATGGCACATGTCACTTGTCAGTTGTGGCCAACAGGCTGACTTAATCATGTTGAAATGTTGTCTTGCATTAATTGTATGCTAAAGCAAGGGCTTTAGGAAGATATAATGTGTTTTTGCCGTTTTATAATCACAGAAAATATTATTTAGTAAAACAACCTTGAAAAGGTTTATGTTACGGTTTCCAAAAGTGAAGTTTTCTCGTTAAGGAAATCTGAATACGATAAAACGTGCTATTTCAGCGTCTACTTACTTTTATTGTAGTCAGAGTTATGTGCCAACTTTACTATCAACAAAATCATTTGCCTTTTATCTAAACAAACTCATTAAATATTAATATTAAGGATTTTTTTTTTTAAATTAAACGTTTTTAAAGAAAATTTTAAATAGATATCTTGAAAATCGTTAAAGAGTTGAATGAAACACAGCTTGGTAATTAAAGTATTTAATCAGAGCTTCTTCATTAAGCGCTCTTTCATCATTAATTTGTTATTGTCAACGTTTATTTAATCTTGGTTTATTTCGTAAATTGAAACTTACTAGGTACTGCAGCATGAATACAGAAAATCTATATTTTTTATTTGAATCTTTGATATGTGTATTTGTTTTTTGGCGATTAAAAGTCACACTATTATGAAATGTTTTTATGAATAATTATCATAAATTAATCTTTAAGTACAATTTGTGCAACGTAGTACAATACGCCTAATATAACAGGGTTTTGAACCAATAATTGTGAAAAAACTTCTTCCACACCGAAAAATTCTTCCACATCGCTGTCATTGGGAACAGTATACAAATCGCTGGCAGCATTCAAAATTCAAAAAATTCAAAATTTGATTGGTACGTACATGATGTCAATCAAAGTCAAAGTCAGAGCATTAAGTAGTGTCTTCTCTACAATTTTAATTTTTACGGCTACCGAGCGTGAGGTTCTGGATACAATTCTTAGGTCGGGCAAAAAATGTAATTTGGTTTTTCCATACGGACTCGATTTTATATGTATGTTGGCGTTGAACTCTAATTTGATTGATTATATAATTTATTTTGTATGTACCACCAATAAATAAACATTAAATCTAACTATACAGTGTGAAATTTTAATGGTTGTTTTCCCGAAGCGAAATGAGTTTGTATCGGTAATACAATCGATTTATATATATTATAAAAAATATTAGACTCCATAAATGGCAGATTAACAATTGTGATAAACAAAACTCGAAAGCGACTTGAACCAACAGTAGTGCATCGCGCGATATGTAGGTACGCGGCGGTACGTGCGTCTCATGTAGGTATCTACCTACTTTA
This sequence comes from Hecatera dysodea, assembly GCA_905332915.2. NCBI lineage: Eukaryota > Metazoa > Arthropoda > Insecta > Lepidoptera > Noctuidae > Hecatera > Hecatera dysodea. The sequence goes on from HG995294.1 coordinate 16,188,952, forward strand.
TGCCTAGTGCACTACTATTGATTCTCGCTCTTTCGAGTTTATGAACACTTTTTTAATGATTTGAAAAAAAAAAACGTTTATTTTTTTAGTTCTAACTTTGTGTTTCGATAGTACTACTGATGGGTAATCGTCCTGCCGCGGGAAAACAACCATTAAGATTTCACACTGTATATACACTTAACCTAAGAATAAACTAAAATCCTCCTAACTACAAAATGGCATCAAAAAACTTGTCCGCATCGCTATCGACTGGGAGTGAACCCAATAGACTGGCGGCATTGCCAGTTTTTTGGCAATGCTTATCCTCGAACACGAAGAATTAACTAAACGTTTAGCGAGTTCTTTAAATAACGCATGAGCACTCGGGCCCCACGGTCCAAGAGTTTCAACCCCAAACGGCTCAAAGATATAAATGCCGAATAGGTTATATTCGATTTAATGTTTTTCTATTGGAAAAATAGCCTACTATTTTCCGTTTGGAAGTTTGTAGCGACGTCCGCCATTGTCTCGTAAACCTGTTGGTACTGAACTAGATTTCTCCCCGATCATGTCAGATTGCTGTCTCAAAGGTCTCATCATAGGTGTCATGGAACAGCGGGTGCACTTGTGTTCGCGCATTTTCTAGTTCAAATTATTCAGAGTCAAAACGTTTATTTCAATCAGGCTATTAATCGGCACTTTTGAACGTCATCAATGCACTTAAATATCGCTGAATATTTAAAATTATAATATCAAAAATAAATTACTGAAATTTGGTCGAGAGGATTACAGTTTTAATTTTGAGTTTATTTACTTTTCAATGTGTTACAATTTAACAAAGTCAAATAGCTCGTAGTGTCCTAGAATTAAAACGAAGGGCTTCTCAAAATTAAACTTACTCAAATATTTTAGAAGCCAAGCCAGCCTAAATACACATTCCGAACAAAAAGTGAAATCCCGATATTGTTTCAATATAATTTAATTAATCTCTTAACGCTTTGCAAATGTTTAATACTATTTTGTCGATAAACTTGACCTATAATATCAGTTAAACTAAAGGTCAAATTATGTAGACTAGGTACCTAATATGAATTAGGCCGTTTTGTGGAGATGATAGTATTTAACTTCTTTGTTTCTAGAATCAGCAATCCGTTGGCTTGAGCATATTGATGATAAGTGTGTGTGTGATTAATGTTAACTACTCACCTAACTACTATTATTTTAAGGGATAGAATATCAACTCAACTTGATTAAAATAAGTGAGATATACAGGGTGACAGGTAATTGACTGCATTCCTCCAAATGGGATGTTCTAGGACTAGTATACAACGATTTTGATCCTGATAATTACTAAGGAGCCAAATTTGTTTGTTTTTATACATTTAGTTAGAGTAAAATGCCAGTTGCAAGAAAATGTTCATAGCTTGAACTTTACTATGCTTCATTTCCAAAATAATGGATACATGTCGATTAACTATTATAACCCGAATGATTTAGGTTTTCATACATATTCTTTCAGAAAAGTACCACTTTATTATCCAAAGTAAGATATTTTTCTCCCCTTTTTGAATCGTGAGGTAGAATTTCGATAACTCCTATAAAACCCAATACCTAAAGACTGGGGTTTGGGGGACTTTGCAACGATTGCGTTGCCCATCAAAAAGCCCATTTGGAGGACCACACTCAACTTTCAGTCAAACAAAATTAAAACGGGTAATTATTAATCGGGCGAATTAACAATAAATGGATGACTGTTAATGAGATAATTTAATATTGAACAGAGCGGCGTTAAATTATGATTGCGAAAAATTAACTTAACTGGCATAATTATGAACGTTTAAATTTCGTATAATAAGCTAGTAGCATTAGGAAACAATTAAACTTAACTCTAAGTATCTGATTAAATGTTAAATTGGTTGTAAAAAAGATACTGAGTGACAACACAGTGGGTGAGGTTCGATTGTTGAAATTGATTGTGTTTTGAATTTAGAATTTCGAAAATTTTAAGAATTGTCCGGGCGGAGCGGAAGGCTGTGTCAGACTCTTACTGACTAAAACCTACCCGAGGTAATCCTAGTGCCCTTTGCGTTCCAAGGTCGCGGTGATTCTTTCCAACAAATTGCGCAACCCTAGCAGGCACTGACCCTACCTGTCAACCTGGTCCTGGTTGTTATCGGACAGCTCGTCATCCGCAGGCCCATGCCTATGGTGGCGAGCCAGAGGTCGCTGCCACCGATCGCTCGAGCGCCTCAGTGTTGAAACCCGTACGTGTCCTCCCACTGAATCGGAAACGGTACCTCCCGAAACAGCCGTATTCCAGTGAGCATCTGCGTCAGGTGGAAGGTGAGGATGCCGTAAGGTCTCTCTACCACTCCTCTAAGAAGGGAGTTATTGTCATATCGCATTTTAACTCGCCATGTTCAATATTTGTGTTCGGCCTCAGTCTTTTGCTCATTTAGTACGCCATAATTAGTCTTTTTGATACACTTAGTATGAATGTTGTATTTAAATAAGCCTATTAAAACGCGTCTCTCTAATGCGAGTAAACAGTAACCCCGGTATAAAAAGTTAGGATTACACATTCCCACAAGCTCAAACATACTGAATCGTTACGAAAATGTTTGACTTTTTAACGAGCTTCCTAAGCGGGCTTTTTGAAACTGCCGAAGTACGAGTTGATAAGCGGTTGCGGCCCAAATAGGTCACCTAAAATGTACGTTTTGAAACAAGTTACCGAAAATCAACTCTCTTTACTTTAATACTGGCTTGAAATGATATTCGCTTTCATGATATAACTAGCGAACCGTCCTGTTTTTACATGGCTTCAAATGATCTAAGTATACTAATATTATAAAAATGAAAGATTTGATTGTTTGTTTGTATTGAATAGGCTCCGAAACTACGCAAGCGATTTTAAAAATACTTTCACCGTTGGGAAGCTACACTATCTCCCGGTGACATAGGCTATATTTTATCCCCATATTACCACGGGAACGGGAACTATGTGAGTGAAACCGTGCGCTGCTAGTATATTATATAGGCAAGTTCCACAGAGTAACCGTTAAAAATCTGTAAAATGATTTCGTTTAAGAGGATTTTATTTTAAATTAATTTAAAAGCATAGTGCAAATTTTGTTACATACATAGTTCTTACTTTTATGGGGCATGCGACGCTAACCTATGATAAATTGTAATCCAAACTTAGTATGAAAACGTTTTATAATTGTATAAGAACGAGTATATAAATTTGTTGTTTTTTTGGTTAGAAGCTCCTACTTACCCTAGTCAAAGCTAAATTTCCAAAATTCCTTTCTTAGCGGATGAATACGATATTAAATAAATCTTTATTTCGAATTTTAGTTTTGTAGACTGTGTGATTGTGACAGTTCATTCATGTAATCAATCAGGACATACAATTTTAAGAATCTGTATATAATATATATTTATATACAGATTATTACGTCTTTATGTTTGGTAAATGTATCTTTATTCTTTATATACTTCAGTTAAGTATCTATCTAAATTTTATTTTTTCTCATTTATATAGCTTTTCATTGTTTCAAAAACAAGTAGATACGTAGTTTTAATTACAATGTTGTAACAAGAACAATACAATTCTGAATTAGTAGTCATTCTCTTTATATTATTGTACGCCCTACTTATTATAAAGGTGTTTAGTAAATTATAATAACAAGCGAATAGACAATAACAACGTTTTATTACACCTACGTTGAGATTTATTTAATTAAGATAATTTATTTTCTGTTCATACCTATAAATTATTATGAACTTTCGTTTACATTTACACAATTTCAGTATACTCTCAAAGTCACAGACAAAAAGTTAATTAAGTAGTTATAAAACAAATTATTTTCCCAGTAGATCCATTTCGATTCGTTCAGCAGTTTTCCCTTTAGTCTCGGGCAAAAATACCAGGCTGACAAGAGCCCCGCAGAGGTTGATTCCGGCGTAGCAATAAACTACGTAGTGTGTACCGAGGAAGTTTGACACCGCTGTAAAGGTGGCCAGCTGGACAAACGACATGAACCACGCGTGTGTCACTAAACAGCCCATTACTTTTGCACGTATCTGGAATAAAAAAAAGAAAATTTTATCAAACTAGCTTCTGGCAGCGGTTTCGCCCGCGTTAAAATCTCCTCCCGTGATAATGAGATTCTATGTCTTATTCTACGACAAGGTCCATCCGTGTTTCGGTTCTAATTTCTTTCTTTTATTTAAGCTATTGCACAGCTTCTATCGCGGGCCTTGAGCGTGGCAACCGAATCCAGAAATTCCGTAACGAAAATAACCTAACACCGCTACGTCATTCGATTAGGCCCCGCCTTTTTAAAATGGTCGCTTCGTTACTGAGCTATTTAATTATGTCGCCGTCACCGAGCCGACCCGAACGTCTGCGTTCGGAAACAATCGGTGGGACAAAGTTAAGTGAAACGTTTGTGATTTACATTAGTACAGTAACCCAGGTGAACGAATCGAGATCATATCACAATGACGCAGAGTACTAAATATATAATTGCATAAGTTGATAAAAAATGCTATGCAATAGCTTTACCGCGGCAGTCCCCGAGTGCCACATGTATTTTTTTGGTACTGACAAACCGACTCACACATAGTTACTTTCGTATTTATAAGTATTTAGATTACCATGGTAATTATGTCTGTGTGACATGAACAATGTGAAGTAGGTAAGCTAATGGCTTTATATACTGAATAAATAAACAATGGGCTTAGTTACTAAGGTAACATATACCTGAACAGTATAGGAGTATCACCCTTTTTAGACCTATGTATTCTGCTTACGTGTGTAAAGTTTCATTAAAATCGGTTTAGTCATTTCGGAAAATAACGACTTGAAAATTTGTATGAAATGCCGTTCGGAATATGCGCCCTTAAATCAAGTTTTACAGGTGATTAATGAATGTAAATAGCAGGTGCCTGTAACTTCTGCTAGGTTTGCTGAACCAGATTTGTTCGAAAGAGTCACCGCGGAACGTAAAGGGCATAAGAAGGAACACGGGTAGTTTTAGCCAGAAAGAGTCCGACACTCCATTGCGCTTCGCTCAGAGCGGAAGAAGTCATTTGACGATTTCCCATCCATAAAAAGGTGCCTGTAACTTACGATTTTCGTTGAATAACAGAAGTTACAGCTTTCAGGAAATCTCAAAAGCAATTGGTGAAACAATTTCATATAACTTGCTTCTTATTCCCGGTAACAATGCCGAGCATAATTTGCAATAAAGACAAGCTAATGCTAGCCTCTCCACATGAGCGTCTATTACAGAATATTATTAACTAGTAACCCTCCCTTGTATCACATGCAAATATTACTGAGTTATGTGCCAAAGATTTATTTATTTGGATTTCTAACATACTGTGACATAAATCACAGTTATAGAAGTGGTTCGTTTAGTGTGCTCCTTCAGTTCAAGAAGACCACAGTATGCCCATAATAACGTAAAACTACGTAATACATACCTTTTATTATAGATGCGATGCGAAATCGTCAAATGACTTTCCAATCTGGGTGGAGCGGAAAGGAGTGTCAGACTCTTACTGACTAAAACCCATCCCTGTTTTTCTAATTCCCTTTGCGTTCCAAGACCGCGGGTACTCTAACAAACAAATTTCGCAACCTTGTCACGTAATAGCACGCCTTCTACTACAATAAATTGGAAAATAGGAATCGGAATACGATAAAATAATTCCTTTCATTAAATTAAACTATTTCAATAATTTAAAGTTTCTTCAATTAGTAAGATTCGGTTTGCTCTAGATTTGAAACCTATTAAAGTAAATGAAAATGTCTACTTAGTGTTGTCGAGTTTTAAACAGCATACAACCACGGATGTTGTTCCCTGTTGCTGGAACGGTTGTATGCTATTTTACAAAGTAATATCAGTCTGTATGTCAAGATCAAAAGATCTACCTACACTTAATTAATCAAGTCATGTGACTACAAACATGATAACATCCACTGTGGCATCTAATTCGTTAGCATACCGTCCTACACCACGCCTGCGATTTGATTGACCCTAATCGACGGATCAGCCCAAATAGTTGGTCGAAGTAATGAGCCCCGAGGGATTTAGGCGCATACCTGCTTGGATTTTCATATATCAGGATTTTCTTAGATAAATTATCAGTCCAGATTAATCCAAACCTATTTATTTGATACTTGATAATAATTGTATCTCGATGATAACATGTAACATTTACTATGGAATTGATTTACCTATATTGTTTGGGAATGACATTGTGGCGACAGATCTACTATTTTGCGGAATAACCCTATTATTTAAAAAATCCAAAACGAATTAAATTGACGACAGCTAAAATCATACCCTAAAGTTAATCGAAGTTACGATGCTAGTATTCTGTATGTTTTTGAAATTTTTATATAAGGATTTTGTACGGGTAAAGTGGAAAATTGATAGACCGGATTACATTACAAAATATCTTGAGAGATTGTAAACTCTCGATAAATTGACACTTGAATAGTTTTTTTACGCATCAAAATTTGGTAGTCCATAATCTCTTAAAGTAATTAAAAAATAATATGAACCGACATTAACTGCTGACATGTCGGCGACCAATCACTGAAGGACGTTAGGTTCAAACGATATGACGTGAGCTCAAGTGAACGAGCGAACTTACATAGGTCCCGTCATACCATTCATGTTAGGTTTTGTTTTTAGGGTTCCGTAATGGCAAAAATTGGAACCCTTATATATTCGTCATGTCTATCTGTCTGTTTTTCCTTCGGTAAGTCACAGCCGTTCTACTCGGAGACTATTAAAGCTACATAAATGAAAATTGGTAGGTAGGGTCGTCAGGCGTATCATTGGATAGCTCTTTCAAAAATAAATAGAGTTTTATAAAAAAGTTTTTCTAATTAAGGCAATTATTTTTTGAGATTCGTAAAAAATGTGTCCCTCTAACTTTTAAACTAAGGAGCAGAAAATTCAAAAAAAAAATTGAGCAAATATAACTTCACAGACACTTCCAACGAAAATTGGTTTGAACCTCACAGCTTATATACTTTTAACTATATGAGATTTTAACAGTGAACTACAGAATCATTCACTATGCGTGGTCCGACACGCACTTGACTGTTTTTTTTTTAAACCAGAAGATTTTACTAGAAGAGGATATTTTATAATCATACGGAATTTGTCATATTCGGGAAAAGCTAGTAAGTAGATTTGAAGTGTTTGACAAGACTCCTTTTTTGTTCCAGTTTCCAGTTCCAATTTTTAACGTTATCAAATCCTGTTTACACAAATAGAAGATAGTTTTGTGCTAAGTTGAAGTATGTTGTGCGAACGCATCGGTTGCACGTCACAGTCGCAAGTACACCAGAGTCTCTAGACATGTGACATTTTGTCAGCGGTAGCATGGCGAAGGCTTTTGTCAAAACGTTAAAAATCTATGGAACTGACAAACGCTGTCGGAAAGTCGCAAAGTGACAATCACATTCGCTAACAGATACACTTTGTCTAGAGCAACACTGACAAGAAGATATTTTTTTTTTTTTTTTTTTTGATAAAATTAAGTCACCTTCTTAGTTTTTTAATCATAAAGTCCAGCAGAGTTTTAAGCTAACCACTTCTAAAACGAAATAAAAGCTTGAATGCAAATGAATCTATTAAAGCTTCAGCAAACCCACTTTACCAACGTCTTTATACAATGTTAAAAAAAAATACATATATGCTCAAACTGCCCACTTTCTAAAGTTTAGAATGTCTCGGACGCGTCATCAATATATGTACGTCAGCTGAATGTTTTAGCTCACAAAAGGGGTTTGGTTACGTATAGGAATATCCATAAAAACGCGTTGTTCGTTTTGAGCGAATTTTTTGACCGACTAGGTAAGCCTCTTCATCGTTCCTTTTTTCGGCCAGACGGGTTTTTTGAGCGACTATTTTCATCCAGATTTAAAATAACTGCCTACCACTGTTTTGATTTTATCGAAAAACTATGAGCCAGTCTTTAAACCTTTTTTTTAAAATAACTGATAGGTTTGCGTTTGAACACAATGATGATGTTATGATCGACGCTTGTCTAGTAGTTACTTACTCACTCTTTACCTTAACAACGCCAAATTGTTGCTGTCAGGAAGCATAGGTAAAAAACTAACAAAATAAAGCTATGGATGCATGAAAAAATTTAGAAAATCGAATTCTCACTAGCTTTTGCCCGCGACTTCGTACGCGCATATCCCGTTGTTTCCCGTAGTCGTAGAAATTTCGGAAAATGCTCGTAGTGCTCTTCTACACTGCCCAAGGAACCTACATGCCAAATTTCAGTTTTTTACCACTAGTAGTTTCGGCTGTGCGTTATACGCTGTCAGTCAGTAACGGAAGAGCTTTATGCTTGCATCAATCTTAGCCTCATGCTTCCGTTTCTGAGTGACTTTTTTTGTTATTTCTATGTACCGTGCGTGTTTCATGTACATATGTGCTTTGCTTGCGTGCATTTCTTTCGTTAAATTACCGACTATCACCTATCAAATGTAAATTTGTGATGCTTTACTGGAGCATGCAACATTTTAGTTCCATTAGGTATTCCGTTTCTTAATTTTGTATGCGTTTTATTTGCATATTTATAATAATTGAAAAATATGAAAATTAATAGCCCACCCAAAAGGGCCCAGTCGACGCGGTGTTCAGGCCTCCAGAGAGAGCAACCTCTTAAAAGCCCTTATCCATTTCTCTAACGAGAATTATTACAATGACTTTAGCCTCGAAAACTCGAATTTTTTTTTTTGGCTGACACGATTATCAGAAGAAACAATGATTACCGAGTCCACAAAATCGCGATCTAAGTCAAGATATTTGTTTTGCTTAATTAAGTATTTCGTGAAAGCCATTAAGTAATATTATTTGTTGTTTAATTCCATATCTAGTAACAATGACTCAGAAATGACTTAGAGGCAACTATAATTTAATGTACCTACATACTCGTACTTAGTTGTTCTTGTTTCAGAGCAAACAATCAATATTTCAATTAAATTAAAGTGACTAGTAATCCTGTAATAATAAAAATTGTATTACTAAGTAATTTTGTTTTGGATAAGTATTGAAGTGAACCTTAAGCTATTACGATTAAGGCGGCGTGTCTTTTTACCAAAAGTTCAATTTATCTTTCATCTCTTGTATGTATCTTCAAACAAATCTTCATTCACTGCTGTAATTAATTAATTTATCATTAAGGCATCATAATTATTTATTTAGAATTAACATTTGAATAGTCCTTTGGTGTGAAATATCTAAATATTAATAATTTGAAATTTGTGTTTGTTGGATCCTCAGAAATGGAATCGTACCTGCGGACGTACCATGACGTCTTAAAACGTGAGTCTTCCGAGCGAGAAAAAGGGATGGATCTATATAGGGTGTATAACTCTGTCCCTCTTTCTCGCTCGGAAGACTCACGTTTTAACATCTCATGGTACGCCCGCAGATCTCGGATTTGAGTATTTTTTTTAATGTGGTTTATTCCGACTACTTCATGGAATTGTTTCGTGGTAGTGTAGTGCGAGTAGCGTGGGTGAATTGTTACAGTATAACTGTTTGACGTCATAGTACCGTCAAAATCGGTCGAGCTAATTACGAACAAACAAAAGAAAACTTCAAAAAGGCAGAAAAATAAGCAAATATTGTTTAAATTGTGTTTTTTTAATATATCATTGAGTAAAAACCTGTTATTTTTGTCATTGCAAAGGGATGCTTCAATCATATCTTTATCGTAAATAATTTATTCGTATAGATTAGTATGTCGCAGAGCACAAAGTCTGGATTTGTATCGGGTTAGTGGCCGGCCCGATGTGATCCAAATAAGAAAAGGACTGACGAATGCGTTCATTGGTTTCTCAATTCAAATATATTTAAGACGTTAGATTGAATGCTTATTTTACAACGTTATTACCTGGTACCGTAAATGCTGGAATGTCATCAGTTTGTTACTTCTTCAGTTCTAAGCGGCTAAACGGATTTGGATGAGAACTTTATGAGTGTACTGTATTTTTTTGTTTTTGTGTCTTTTAGTTTTTTCTTCTGATAACTCTCACACTGTTTCAATATTTGTAAATATGTGAGTTCTATGTGCTTATTTAGAAAATAAATAAGTTTACCTCTGCTTATACTTTGTTCTATAAATAGTAAGTATACTCGTCGTGCATCGCCTTCAAAGATATTAAATATTTTTTTTTTTTATTGTAAAATATTTATGTAAAAAGAGTAATTATGGAGTTTTTTGTCCTTTCTTCCCCATTACCTTAGCCCATGGACACTAGAGTCAATTTATTCGCATGGACACTAGAGTCAATTTAGTCGACCTTATTGAAATAAACATTTTGACTTTGACTTTGATAAAAGGCTCCGCTCAGAGGGTAAACCGTGTCTTGAAATCGGACATTGGATACTTTTCATCCAGAGAGTATGTTCCATATGAACCATTTTCGAAGTTCACGTGAGAGAAGTCGCTGGCATAAATTGATCCCATATATTTTGGACTTTTTGTCAACTGATTATCGCAATCACGCACAGTCGGAATCTCTTTGTCTAACTCCTCAATTCCTATTTTAAATTGCAAAGATGTTTTGGTATGTGATCCAATTTAATTAGAACATAATACACCACTTAGACACTAGAAAGCATACAAACGAGTCAACCATAAGTAAAGTCCAATCTTGTACTACGCGAGTCCCAAAAATCTAGGTACATAGAAAGGCACAGAAAGCATGTAATTTGAAATTCGGCGTCGCGTCGTCCGCCGCCATTTTAAGGTAGGTAGATAAAAAAAATGTTGAAACTAGCGCAGTTCTAAATTCAAATTCCTGGGAGCAGACATGTAAATCGCATAGAACTCTGTCGGTGTAGTTCTGAAATCTAATTAGGTTCAAACTTTGCCTAGCCCGATTAAAGCAATGCGTTTAGGTTTAGACGAGTTATTCATAGCTATTGCGCCACGTTATGTTTGATGTGGTGCTTTTCATAATTGTGTTTTGCTTTTATCATTTTGAATTTGAGTTTTTTTAGGGTATGGAAAAACGGATCACTTGGTTGTTTGTTTGTCTGTCGGTGTGTCCCATCCAATTTTTTCCGAACCCATTTTATAGATTCAGTTGAACTTTGGTTTACATATAATCTTCTATAACTCCGGACGCGTTACGAAAATAAATACATTTTGGAAAATGGGATGGGAATGGGATTATGGGGAATTATAAAATAAAATAAAAAAGTTTTCCAGCTAAATATACCGTGTGACCCGTCAAATGATAGGTAGAATTATAAGGGTTTCAAAAATATATTTTTCATAATTTTAAAATATTCCATTCCGAAGTTATTAAAGAAAATAATTGAAAATTGACCAACAACACCACCCCCCCTCTTTAGCCTTAAATAAAAAAAAACACACACACATTACATGAACACACAATTGAAAAATCTATGCTTTGTAACAAGTTTAAAATAAATTATTCGTTCGGAACCCTGTGCACCACTAGCACCGGTTTTTCGCTCGTTAGTTTATTGTGATCATCATCTGCCTAGCCTTTTCCCAACTATATCGGGGTCGGCTTCCAGTCATTCCGGATTCAGCTGAATACCAGTATTTAACGTGGAGCGGCTGCCTACCAGACCTCCACAACCCAATAACTGAGGAGCACAGTACTTCTTTGAGGCAAGACTGGTGTCAGATTTTCTGGCTTCTGACAATCCGTAACGACTGCCAAAGATGTACAAGTGACATCCGGGACCAACGGCTTAACGTGCTTTCCGAGGCACGGAGGAAACTCGGTATGTTAAGATGGTCACCCATCCACAGACCAACCTTTGTAAGCGTTGCTTAACCTTGAAGATCGATCTGCGCGGCTGTTATTCTTTAGCCACGAGCTTCTCGTTAGTTTATTATGATGTTTATTGTTAAAAAGTTATAAAAAAATTATACATTTTGGTATTTCGACGATCGCCACGATAGATTGACACTTTTTCAATATATAATATATATCGTGTAAATAAAAATATAATAAATGTCTTATAGAAAGTTATAAAAAAAATATTTACTTGAACTTTATGTCCAGTTAGTGGTTCATAGGCGGACTTAATTAAAATATTATTCAAAATCAAAATTGATATCGTAGAAAATTAAATCCACCTACTAATAAAATTCTTTTTTATGATTATGATTGCGGTAGATACGAGAAACAATCTCATCTGATCCTCTTTTCATCAATTCTATCCCATTAGGTCCAACCCGTACAATGTACAGTTTGAATGAGCGAGTGGAACACTTTTGCCCCATTACGTTAGGTAAAGGTGTATAGCTCGCTTCACCCGAGACTCGGGATGTAGCAATGCACAATTCCGCTTCTGTACTTGGCCCGTTCAGCGAATTACGTCCATCACTCCATTATTAACTGCCTTAATAGGTCTTTCGATCACGTTAACGGACGTGAATTCTGCAGAAAACAAGGGTGATGTAACACGATAGTTGCATGCAGAGTTACAAGCCTCGTCTAGAGTGAATGTGTGGTAACTCGGGTGTGGTCACGGTGATAGGCGCGATTATGGTCACAGTGCATCGCGAGTTGTTGTAGTTTTCCAAGGCCAAACAATAGACAATCGTATGCTAGGGAGATCGATATATGTATCACGTTGCGATGGACGCCAGCAATGGGGAAAACTTACACGTGCCACAACCACACGTCCCGTACGTCTGGTTATACCTACTAATTTATATGAAATTAAATAGATAGTTTAATTTACACGGACCGCACTTTGCTGCCAAATTGTACCGTGTCGCACGATACCAACTACAACGCAACCACCAGCGACACCGCGCACCATGGCCAAACACGCAACGACAACGTTGCGTCGACGCAACGACATTGCTTGCCTGAGTCGATCCGTCTGTCTGCAAACACTAGTCACAACGTAACCACTAGTGGCAACAACAAATTTATCACTTACCACAACGCAACTTGTGCAAAGCGGCAGCGACACTTTTGATATGACTGTAAACACTGCTTGACCACTTTCTATTGCTGCGATGTGGTGTGGTTGTGGTACGTGTGAATTCTCCTATAACTACTCCAGTGGGAACGAAAGTGGTGGTTCATTGTTTTTGATATTTCACGCTACTTAGCATCCGCGCAAATTTCTCATTCAGTCCTTCGACGCAGAGACTGTGTGTTAACGTAATGCTTGAGTAGATATCAGACAATTAAACCTATTTAAAGTTATTGAGATTAACATCATCTACGATAGCTGATCGTATCGGATTATATGTAGGTACGCAGTACCTTGGTAAGATAAGCAAGAAATAAAACTTACTTCGAGGAAGAGATAGAAAAAGAAATAGTTAGAATTTTCTATTTAAAGTTCATTCGTTGATCAGAATTAGTAAGAAAGGTACTTTTTTTAGAAAGTGAATATCCTTATGGGCGAAAGCAGTTATGACAATAAATGACCGTAACTTGACGTGGCTCTCTATACCTATACGTTGTGGCGATGTGAGAAAAAATGTCATGGGATCTTTGTATATGAAACCAGTTGGGCTTTGACAATTGTGTGCCGATGGAATAACACTTTTATAGTTAGGTGTAAATCTTCGTGTCGATCTTTAACTACAAATACCTAACTTACAGTTTGTTTCCGAGTCATATTCAGACTTTCAAAGAGGTTTATAGTAAACTTTACAGAAAAGCACTACTGAATTATAGTTTTCAAATCTAGAATTCAGTCACAAGATACACTTTCTGTGTCACATTTTTCAAAAAGGTCATTTGATTGTCACAAGATTTTGTCCTTCACATGTCTCGCAATTACCAGTGTCTAGAATTTACAAGCCCTTCGAGTTTACATCGATGTTTTTAATAACAATTTATAAAACAATCAATACGCACTTCCTTTGGGTATTTTGTAAAGATATTAAAATCCATTAATCTAATTGCTGGTGTTCTTTAGATTAAATAGATAAGTAGGTACGTCAATTATATTATTGGTAGTACAATAATATTTAAGCACTTCAAAATAACATTAATTCAAAGTATATGATAATTAATCCCTTTGTTCGTGCTTTATGATTATATAAATGAACAAGTGTACAGCTTATAAAGATTTTGCGATAAATATAAAGTGGAATAGCTAAGCTATTGCGCAAGACAGAATAATGGCGAGAAAATTGTTGTGGAAATCGTAAACGTCTACATTTAAGTCATCCTTATAAACATAGACTGAGTAATTTGCTAAGTTTTATCAAATCAAGTTTCATCAAATTGACAAGGCTATATTGGGTTATGAACATTGTTTTTGTTTCAAATAATTTTTTCTTTGTCACGGAGTTAACATTCTGGAGCGGAAGTGTTACAAAGCAAGCAGTGTCAATAATATAAGGCTTAAGACCATACAGATAATCATACTTTTAAAGCATATCGAAGGAGAGAAAAAATAAATCATCATAAATGTAAACTAAAGACCAGTTTTTTAAGATCAACTGTTTTTTTCCCTCTGTACTGAAGTCTCATTATTTCTGTCTGTACTGAATTTGTATTGTTGCCGTTATAATATAAAAGTCTAGTGAATGTTTTACACAGGGCTTTGTGTTACAACCTCTTTCATTAGTAGGTATGTTATGAATGTCATTCTAATGTTCACGACTAATATTTTAATTGGGATTTTTGAGGTCTCTTTCAGTATGTTTTTCGTTATAGTATTATGTTTCGAGTCGACTTTGCTTTGCTAGCTTTTCAACACTCACGGCCATTTCTAGTCCCCTGCGGATTGCGACCACGGGCACTGGAATATACTCGACGTATGCAAAGTAAAGTGTGCCACGATACAATCTATGGAAGCACGTTGCTTTTAATTTAGTGTTTAAGTAACTTCTGAAACAATTGCTTGGGCAAAGAAAATTCATCAAATCCACTCAAAATTAAATTGTTTTTAGTTTTGTTTTAGAGTTCGAGTGTTGTAAGGAAAATCGTTACCGTTATAGTATCAATTTTTTATTCAACCTATATTTTCCCACTGTTCTGCAAAGGTATCCCTATTAGGCTTCCATGCTTCCGGGTGTGTTTTCCTTTCCGACCAATTGGTTGTGACCAATTGGTCGGAATTAGCGTAACGACTTGGAGGCGTTTATAACGAATTCGTTATGAACGCCTCCAAGTCGTCACGCCAGCGTTCCAGAGGACGTTGTCGCCAAGGTAGCCCTAAGGCTACCTTGGCGACAACGTCCGTCATCTAGCTTCCACTGCGTGACGACTCTGGCCGAACTGTCAGGACAGTTGCATGCTATACATTTATCCAGCCCAATCCCACTTCAGCCTGGCTGATTTGTTGGCCTCATCGGCTAATATCATTTACTAAATATTTAAAACGCAGCACAATTAGTCTTTATTTAAAGTTAGTTTGATGGACCTCCGCTCCAGGATTCTAACGCCAAGCAAAAAAAAATGTTCATGACTCAATATAACCTTGTCAAATTGATGGATTGAGTAGAGTTGAGTGGAGGGGAAAATAAGGTTGCGGAATTAGTTCGAAAGAGAGAGTCACCGCGGCCCTGAAACGCAAAGGGCACTTGAAGGTGGGTTTTAGGCAGTAAGAGTCTGACATTCCCTTCCGCTCCACCCAGAGCGGGAGAAGTCATTTGATGATTTTCCATCCAGAAATTAAAAGGCTGAGGAGGGACATGGGGTGTAGTCCACGTTAACATAAATATATTTATTTTGTGTAGAACTACTAAAATATGTAACAGTAGTTAATATAAGTGCGTGGCCATGTTTAAGGCTAAAGAGAAAAAAATACAAAAATAATAAAAATACTTTTAAGCCGATCCTATCCCATCATACATTATAATACACAGTCAAACACTCATAGTAAAAAAAAAAACATACTTTCTGAAAGAATCGTCTTCTGTTCTTCCCCTAACAAATCAAAATCATCTTTACGAGCAATAAGCACGGCTAGTGTCCAAGAAATAGTGAGCAGAGAAGCATGATAAAGCGTGGTATATACCGCCTAGAAATATTAGGTATATATTCATAGTTCTGAACTCAGGTATTTTCGAAGTATCTTGAGTGTCGATCTAACGTCGTCTTAATTAGTTAAAGTACACTTAAGATTTCGCTGCAAGATTTGAACTATGTTTGAGAGTACCTGACGCAGCATGCAACTATGATGATACAAAGAAACTAAGTATGTACTATGATGGCTTGCCAAGATCGGTCCGTTGATGGGTGACCATCTACCGAGACTACGTACTGAGCCTCCTCCGTGCCAAGTAAAGCTAATTAAGCTGTTGGTTCTGGCTGTCATTTGAAGATTATTGATATTCGTTTCTTATAACTGGGTATCGGGTTACCCAGTTACTGGGTTGAGGAGGTCTAGATATGATCCATGTAAAACATTGGTATTCAGTTGCATCCAGTAAGACTGGATACCTCAAAAGGTTACACAGTTGCACTGCGTATTTGTAATAAACATAGTTTATAAATAATAATGGAATTAAGTCGGTAGGTACCTACTTCAATGCTGGCTATTTTAATAAAAAACGTAACAAAACATATTGAAAATCTTACAAAAAGCAATCACAGATAATAGATGTTTGATATTCGAATTTCAAGAAATTCAAATAAAACAAATCATGACTTTTTATTTTTTTCTATTAACAAAAATCACTCATAATAATAGCTGGTTAGATTGACTTGAACGTTCAAAGGCAAGATTAATAATAATGAAAAAATTCACGAGATTGGCATACATGAGCGAAAATAAATTGCACGACTAAGTCGTGAAATGTATTTTTGAAATTTGAAAACCACACAATGTTCCAGCTGACAGCACTATAAGTTAAAAAGAATAACGAGAACATACATAATCTGTTAACGACTAATATTCTGGTTGGTTGGTAATTGAGACACATTACGTGAATCTATTGTTATTTATAGTGGATTAACACGGGCTATTGTAGACCAATTAAAATAGTTGCCTGACTCCTGATTTTTAGCTGAACCTATTGAGAGTACGAAAACAAATCAGTTTTGTTTGAAATGTGCAGGTAAATTAATATGTATATATGTGTGTGTGGAGCTCGAGGCTTGAGAATAACAGCCACACGGGTCGATCTTCAAGGTTAAGCAACGCTTACCAAGGTTGGTATGTGGATGGGTGACCATCTTAACACACCGAATTTCTGTCTGCTTTCTATTCTGCTATTAGGGGCGGAGACAAATCCAACGAATCAAAAACTAAGAAAATTGGTCCAGCAGATCTCGAGTTATAAGTGTTGTAACAAACCCGTCTTTGTTTTATATATATAGATGAGTCACGTTTTTTATTACATGGTCATTTTAATATTTTACTAATATAAGTATATTAATAATAGAGTCAGTGGTGCCCCGCCGGGGTTGCGGAATTGTTCAAAAGCAACCTTTGCATTCTAGAATGCAAAGGTCATTTGAAGTATGAGTTTTAGTCAATAATAGTCAGAGACTTCGTCCCATTCCCCCTAGAGCGGCAGAAGTCATTTGATTTTTGAAGCCCTCAATAGTGTATGGGCACCTCGTACCTCGAGCGTGAATAATCTTTTTAATAGGTGCACTTTAAGTGCGACAAACTTCTTTATCATGACATGAGACTAGACTTACTAACTCAAAATCCTGGTCAATTGTTTGTTAAACAAACAAATCAGAAATAATCTGATGACTCCCGAAGAGTAAAAAACACAAAAATATTGAAAGTTGCTGGTGATACAATCATTTGTTCAAACTTATTCAGTCTTTTAGAAATGTGATATCGCCAGCTAAATCTTGTCATTTTAGCCAAATCTTGTTTGAAGGGCAGCTCAACTCGGTAAGAAACACGTCAAACGATAAACAGAGAAATCTGTTGAATCACGTTTTTATCTATGATCTAGGTATAAAAGGTTTTTGAGTACTTTCATTCATAGCTATGAGAGGTTAAGGCTATGAATAATTCTAAGCGGATAGTGACTTTGTGAGTTACCGGCTTAATAATAAAATAAGAAAATTATGATGTTAAAAATAGTATACAAGCGACAAGAACAAGAGAATTAAGGCCGACAAATTATGGGAAGGAAAGATGATGGAAAATTTATAATACGTGAAAACGGAACGGTTTTAAAAAAAAATCTTATGTCTGTTTTCAACGTTCTATGAAACCGTGCTGGATGCTGACAGTTTTGTTTAGTGGCCATAGTGAAAACAATAGCTAAGCAGAATTATTTTGAGATCACAATAAACTTCTGAGCTCGTATTTCTGACTAACATGACATTCTCTAGGACTGTGTTCTTTCGACAACTGTTCATATAATAACACTTATTTATTCTTTGAAGGATGGGTAAATATCAAATAACGTCCGTTGTGGGCGGAGTGGAGGAACGCGGATGGGTTTTAGTCAGTAAGAGTCGAACGCTTCCTGTGTCCAACTCTTACTGACTAAAATCCATCCGTCTTCCTCCTAATGCCCTTTGCGTCCCGGGCCCACGGTGACTCTTTCGAACTAACTCCGTAATCATATTATAAAACATGCTTCGGATTAATGTCTGATACTATCCTAAGGGAACATACGCCCGGGATATAATGTCAATGCGCTATTCCAGACTTTAATCTATTCCTATGCCAAATTTCATCCAGATTCGTTCAGCCTTTCTGGCGTGATTGAGAAACAAACATCCACACACCCATCCATCCAAACTTTTGAATTTTTATTAGTCGTAAGATGCTTTACTACTACATCTAAGTGTCCCGGTACATTGCGGTTTCAAGATTCAAGATTCAAGATTCAAAGCATTTATTTCAATTAAACCCTTTACAGGCACTTTTGAATTGTCAAGTCGAAAGAGGTGAAGCTATCTGCACGTTCCAAAGCGTAGATCTCTATGGAGAAGAACGTGCAAGAAACTCCACGGACACTCTTTTAAATCATGTTCTGTATTACATAACCTTGGTTACATCCTTGGTCGCTTCTATATGTGAGGACAATGCAAAGAAAAAAAAATAGAAAACTATAAAAACAATTCAAAGTATAAAGATTAAAACAAGTCAGTGGCAGTTAAGAGGTGACCAGTCTCAACCGACGGCGCCCGTTCACGAACATGACGCGTGTATTGGCACCATTTAGCTCAACCATTTTGAAGGGAACCGAATGATCCAACACACACGCCACCATCAGCGAAACATTTGAGCGAGCATGACGTGCTCTCAACTGCCATTTTAGTTCAAGTCACAAGGTAAACTATAACTTATAACATGTAAATGGCTCCATGGTACTCACATTTACAATATTTGAAAATAAAATGCTTCTACATTATACAAAACTATGGTTTACAAAAACCAAGCAACTACAAGTAAAAAATAGAGAAATTATTTATCATCAAACTAATATTATATAAAAAAAAAAGAATAAATGAGTTTAAAACATAGAAGGTAGTTGTAAGGTACCTGCATAAATAATATCCAGAATCTTCCCGACTACCTGAGGTTTACGTCGGGTTGACAGTTTCTAATTAGTTATGGACATTTGAGCCCTCAAACGTGTTTGTTGTGATTGTCTTGTGGATTTTGGATAGAATTTGCTAACCCATTTTGGTTTTGTTCTTATAAGATCACATAGAGAAATATAAGATGGGACTTAAAGACTTACGCGTGAGACAGTGAATGTCAAAGTATTTTTTTGTTTTTAGATAAACTAGCTTTTAAAATTCCCGATTCGCCCATGCGAAAGAAGAAATTTACCGCAGGGAGCATACTTCTGGAATAAAAAGTATCATAATTACACGATAGTAGGTACAGTTTTTTACTAGTGACGTCAATAGCTCATTTTAAACTTTATGTCCATTTCCTGATCATGTTCTACTTATGGGCCAAGTTTCATTCAGTATCGTTCAGTAGTTAAGACACGCAGAAGTATCAATAGTATCAAACGGACTCCCGGACAGCGTTACTTTCGCGTTTATAGTATGAATGTAGGTAGAAAAAGGTAACAACTGTGGAAATAACTAAACATGTGAAGTTCTATTAATACGGACAGTAGAAGAAATGAAACTCGTGAACATTATCATAGACTTGTACATAAAGAACAGGGCGGATCGCATATTTGCGTTATCGCATGTTTTCGTGCGGGACATTAAAATGCCATGTTCCTTGAATGGCCTACGCATATTATAAGCAAATGTTCGGACGGCCCTACTGTTTAAATCTATCTAAAAATTACAAACAGTATCCATACAACGTGCAACAATAAACGCAATACAAATAACAGAATAAATCGACTGCTCCATGTGTGTATAACCCGACATAATGTACCGAACAGCTGATTATGTTTGTTTTTGCGATTTCAGCATTGGTCCTATAGTAAATGATGTTCACAATGATGAGTAGGTAAAATTACCTCATTTCAAGTAATGCCTTTATACTGTTACATTTTGTATCAAAAACCAGCTACTTACCTGAAAGTTAAACATCTCAGCCATAATAATATATGGCATTGGTGATATACCGCCAGCATAGGCTGCGACGTACGTTATGATAGCAACCACAGGCATCCATCCAGGAGTAGATCCTCCATAGTACTGAAGCAGCATTGTAGTTCCTAACACTGCGTGTGATAGTACTGCTATGGCGAAAGCGATGCTTATCAGAGGCTGGAATGATGACAAAAGACAGACAATTTTATTAAGGGGTTAAATATAATGATCACCATAAAATGCTTTGATACCCTTAGTTCTTTACCAAAAATATATATACATACTTGACACCAGAAAATTAAAGTCTAAAATTACAATAGTACTAGCTGTTTTAGTTACGACTGCATTTCAAATTGTATTCAAACACCAAATGTAGTAAACGATCACCAAGTCTTAGCAAGCAGATTAATGCGCACTACTAGTGTTACAAGGAGAACTTAGGATGCAAGAGCGAGCGATGCGTGCTCGGGACATGGGGCACCCAGACTCGGACAGATTAGGTTGGTTTGTGGTTTTTTTATAAACCCTTTTTAAGCCACTGTTGAGTGTTGTTTGAGTGTTGTTGATGAGTGCTGTGAAGTGTAAAAATTAAATTAAATTACTTAACTTATAATTGATTACAAGTTAACCCGCAATAGTATAGCATCCATATATGATAAAAAAATATTACCACTCGAAAACAATTTCTTTTTTAAATTAAAACATTCAATAAAAATGTTAAATTGTTACGTTAAAGAAACACTCTGTACACGGGTAATTGCTAGTTTGAGCATTGCTACAATTTTGATTTTAGACAGGATGTTTCGAATTTATTGTCAATTATTTTTTTTAAATTTAGATTATTTTATGCTTATTTTTCTATTCTGATATTTTAATTTTAATGTATTAATGATATAGATTAACGAGTTTAAGGGAACGCCCTCTGTTATTTAACATACTGTATATCGGTCCCAAAGCAAGATATCTACAGTGTATAAAAACAATTATGAAAATGAATATTGATCCATACCAACAGATTGCTCACGTACATCGAAAAATAGTTTATTCTTGAAGAGATCATCTACATCACTATCTTCTTTTTATTATTATTATTTATATATTTTATTATATATGGGCTTTATTAATTAACATTGCATAAAAGTGAGAAATGGTAAAATCGGCTTAACCATAAGTACATTTTCTTATTTTATAACATTCTCTTAAACGTTATGTACGTAACTGATAAAGTAAGAAAACCAAGCTTTTATCCATACTATCAAAAATATAAGTATGATATTCCTGAAAAAATGTTGCTTACTATTGTTTCTCAAAACCGAAAAAAGCAAAAATAAAATTTAACCATTTCAACATGAAATTATTGCTCATCTTCCTCGTTTTCTTTATAACTGAATAGATCTTCTACGTCACTATCTCGTCCGTCGACCGTCGCCATGAAGCACTATCTGTGATTCCTTATTTCCTGACGACTTGCAGAAAAAGCTCGTCATTTTCTGCATCTGTTGCTTTGATTAAATTCTTTGCGGACTCAACGACATCTTTATTTTGTCTTGGACTAACCATTCTGTCGTAAGTTCATCTTTCTTCTTTATTACATTAATAGTATATCTTAGCACTGTCTAGATTATCTTCTATAATGAAAGTCTTAACTGATTATTTATTTTAATGAAGTTCGTGTCTCAGTCTGTGTCTAATTAATTATTTTGAAAGCTGTTGAAAGAGTATTTCGTAGTTCAAAGTACGCCATTAAAAATCACAAAATGGAGATGAAGTGATCATTTCTCAACATGAATTATTCGACTTTAATATGAAAAACGTACTCTATGATTCATTTGATAGTTACACGATTGAAGCGATACGATTGATTGATTGTAGTGGTATTTTTTCACACAGTGCTAGTCTAACAATAGTTGTCATTTCAAAACCTGTAACATTGTATGAAAAAAAAAGAGGTGTTATCGATAGTTTGCGACAGCGATGCGAACACGCTGCTTCAAAATGTTTTTGACATTTACTGTCGCTGAGATGAAAATACGAAAACTTTTTACGTACGATAATTGGCTTGGAGTAGTCATTCAAAAGTAATATTTAAAAAAATGGTTGTCTATAAAGTCTGTGATGTTAGAAAAGAAGAAAATAGTTGTTCAACAGAGTGGACACTCCTCTCACATCTATTATGGACACTTTGGGATATACTTTTGTTTTGAATTGTTTCCGTGTTCTGGAAAACAGGTATATAATATACCACAATAAGTGAATCGGCACAACTTTAACGTACCTACACTATATACATCAAGGTTGTTCAATGAATGTATTTTAAAATATTTACCGCCATTAATTTTGTACTACATTTTTCGCGATCATGTTTTTTGGGAAACTTTGTTATATGTGACCACCTCCTTATGGCAAAAAAATTCCAGCAGCTGAAAGACTTTTGAATAAATCTGTTTCCAAATCCTATGTCATAATTGTGTCTGTTGTGGTTTCATTCAACCAAAACGAATCATAGAAGATCGATAGCATAAGAATTACCTTACGAAACCGAATACCTATCGAGTATCTAACTACCTTATTTTAAAGAGCATTTATCACTTCATAAGCATACACAACGCCTGCAGTAATAATGATTTAATTTCGCCCTCAAACAAGTACGTAAAGTTTAAAAGCTGACAAAAATGGTATCTTTTACTTTGTCCTTCCAAGTTGTATCAACTGAGAAAAGCTTGTCTGTCGTATTGGCGTGGAGCCAGGTTCGCCACAGTTTGCACGCCGACCGTCCTTTGACCCGGAATGTTATTTTTACACCGATTTCTAAAGTCGATGCGAGGGATAGACGATGGGTTAGACCGGTCTCTGAGTTATTTGATTCCTAAAAAGTGAAGCGATGCTGTGTCAAACAGTTAATATGTGTGGTGTGTGGCAATTTCCAACCTTTTGTTTATTTATTAACTTTAATGAACTGAAGTCCCCAAAGTTGATTCTCGCAGAGAAACGATATAATGATTTCTAGGAATGTTTAAATAGCAGTAACGTGTAAAACGACTCCATTTAGAACCGGGCAAGATTACAGTGTAGTAGCTTACCACATTATGCGATTCCACAATCTCACGCAAGATATTTATGCGAAACGTGGATTCAAGTAGCGCCTTGGGAATAATATCAACCCTGACTAAACTGATAGGGACCGTAAGAGCAATGCATATGATCTCCATAAACTTTAAATTACCACATTGTACAATAAAATGATATCTAAAATGGCCAAAAGTTATAGCTGTGTATTACGTCATTCTGTACCAGGCAAGTGTCCACGCCGTGGGTTGCAAAGGATGGATGATGTCGCCTAGGCCTGACCAAAACCGGGTGGTGCGATGACTGGGACGCTCACCACGAAGGCTGGTTCGAAGGCAGAGTGGCACTAGAAAAGATTGTCTGCAGAGATATGAAGATCTTTATCCATCAGTGGGGCATTACAGGCTATTAAAAGAAAAATGAGTATACCATTCATTTTTCAAAAATATAAGCATCGCTGCCTCTGAAGTGAAGTACCATTCTATTCTGAATACTCCTTTAGAGGGGTCTCCATATCGAAAGTTCAAGAGGCATTAATGATCACGGATAGCCATTGTATGGTTTATAAGAGTCACAGTCGAAGGGACGCAAGGGTCGCTCATAATGTTACATGTCAACGCATATCAGCATGCATAAATAGTCTAGAAAGTTCTACCCAAAAACGTAATTTATTATCCTGGGAGCTAATAAGGTTTACGTAACATTTACCAAAAACTATGTTCAAAACCAGGGTAATAGTCTCCAGAGAACTTTTCTGAAGTAGTGTGAATATTTCTGAAAATTAAAATACTCCAATGAAAATTTAATATTAACAACATGAATAATGCATTAGCAGTCGACCGCGATGGTTGTCACTGAAGAAAGGGATTTTAAACTGTAATTTGGACTTATATAAATACTTTACTATCCTAATTTTTCAAATGGTTTTGATCTTCCGGTACCAAACACAGGTTTGTGTTCAACGCCAATCCTTGTATTTAAAAATCGCTTAAATTCAAGTTGCAGTAATATCACCTAGATGACAGTCAATGCTTAAAACTTCTAAAAATGAAGGGGAATTAGACAGTTTGCAAATGCAATGCGAATGCTCCTTAAAATACGATAGTTGTCCTTCAGTTATTCCAAACCCAATATGTTCTAAAATTTAAACAATTATGAGTTAACAACGTCAGCAAGGACTTTTTCTCAGTCTGCGACAAATAATTCCCTGCAGCTTAAAAGAAAATCTCAGCAAAAAACAAAAACCTACAAATCAGAGCTCAGTAAATCCAAGCGCAAGAAAACAAAAAACGTACAAATAAAACCGTTGAAACGCAAAGTATAGGGAAGATTTCTTCTGTAATACGATTAGAAACAAAGATTAGTCAGGGAACACATTTATCAAAATTACTTTGGAAAGGCTCTTACCTTCCGACCGAACTTTTCCACACAACTCATTGAGATAAACGAGGCAAGGATCATAACTGCGGGGAAGCTGAGAGTCTGCAGTTCTGGGTTCCACGTGACGCCAGCGGATTTCAAGATGGCGGGCGAATACGTCAGTGTGGCGAAGTTTCCGCTGTTCGTTTGTAATGTCACCAGTATGACGGTTACAATGCAGCCACGACGCCAAGCTTTGTTTTTAACTGAAAAGTGATAGAGTTGTTGACAGTCTTTTTGATTTAAGATTTAAAAATATTAAATAATAGTTCTACTGGTGTATATAACACTTATGACTGCGAGTGTCCACATTATTATTCAAAAGGCAGAAGAACAAAAGTGAGAAAATTTTGAATTGAGTAATAAACATGGTGTTTTGACGGTGGTCATGGAGGTATTAGGACTTGCGGTCTATGGAAAATATGTCAAAAAAATCTTCAGGTAAAAGTAAGCAAAAATCGGCTCTAAATAAAAAAAAAGTGCTTGCATTCTTCAAATTTGCACAATGATCTTCGACTTGAAAGCATTGCCCAATACGAAAAATAATAAAAAAAATCGAACAGCAATACAACCTTGGCTTAACCTGACACAGTTATAAAAATAACGATATGTTTATCCCAATACGATTTGTTTCAAGCCCGAGCTTTGTAGCACATTCAAGATTTACTTCCGAGGAAAATTCCCGAAATACAAATCTTGACAGGCCAAGACTTGCAAATCCTTTAGCAGTTTAACAAGTGTTTAAAAAGGTTAAACTTCGTTCAGGAAGTTGTTGAATTTAATAATAGCGACGGTAGTATAATAAGCTTTATAACACGACACCTCACGCCATCTATAGGATTGTGTGCACAACACTACGCCACCCGGATAGATCATAACACATACGAGATCACTCATCAATAAGACGATAACAAAGAAACAGTACCTGCAGACTACTAGCGACATCTAGCATACGATCTGTGAAATGTCCGTGACGTCAACGAAGGTTACAACCACATGCAGGCATGAGATAGTGAAGACACACACTAATCTGTCAAACCGCCTATATAAATGGACACCATGAGGAACTAACAACACTCGCTACTTAGAAGGCACAGTGGACGATAGCCCCGCAGTCACCACTGTTGTCCTAAGCTTGACCTGAGCGGAGGCCCCGTCGCCCTCAGGAACAGCCGAGCTAGGAGGTTAAAGGGATAGGATAGCCCCGCAGTCCATCCCTAGGACCACTAATAGGTCTCACTTCAGTATAACTTTGTTTGCATAAGTCTGTCAAGTGTTTTGAAGTATAGTAAATAAACCCCTATCAGTCATCTAACGTTGGTTTTATTCCACCGCCACCATTATATTGGCGCCCAACGTGGGGCATCTTCTTCTACCCGCAACAATTTTATCGGAGTACCCACATTTTTGACGGTGTACCCACATATTGACGGATAAACAGGAGCCTACCCTCAAGAGAAATAATATTATTTTGACACTATTGACATGTCTGAGAAAAAGCAAGAAATGGTGATGATGACTCAGGAACAATTCACTGCACTCATAGCAAAAGTGACAGAAGCGAACGAAAGTGGAAATAGACATTTTAAAAGTTTTGCTGCGTGCACAAAACGATACGACGGTGAACGAAATTTTAACAAAGTTGAAGAATTCGTGACAAGTGTCTCAGTTTACAAAAAAAATTGAGAAAATCAGCGACGAAGACGCCTTGGAAGGTTTGACTTTGTTATTGACTGGTGCCGCTGCAACGTGGTGGAACGGTGTAAAAAGCGACATCAAAAAGTGGACCCAAGCTCTTGACGCCATTAAGTCTGCTTTTGCGCCGAAAATGCAGCCACACGAGATTTATTTGGAAGTTTACTCGAAAAAACAAACAACAGAAACAATCGACGCGTTTGTGTGTGAAAAACGTGCCCTGCTCTCACAGCTACCTACAAAAAGGCATAAGGAAGAAGAACATTTGGACTTTGTATACGGGCTTCTCAATATAACCTACAAAAAGGAGATTGCTCGCACAGAAGTGAAGACATTTGCTGAACTTTTAGATCGTGGTCGTCATATTGAGAGTCTGGCCAAGGAAGCAGCCGAGGTACCATCAACACAAACCGAACGAAAAACGCCAAAAAGATGTTCTTTTTGTGGCAAGAAGGGTCATCTTTTTGACGTATGTCGTAAAAGGTTGGCAGAACAAAAGGAAACGGCAGTCCTTCAGACAGAAAAAAAGCCAGTCATCACGTGCTATGGATGTGGAGCACCCGGTGTTTACAGAAGCAATTGCAGTACCTGTAAAACCAAGGAAACGCCACCAAAACCAGTTGCATTATATTTTGTGCAAAATTATATGAACATGCATGCAAAAATACCGACGATAAAGGTATATATAAAAGGGGAAGAAGGCTATGCATATATAGATACTGCTGCCCGTCGCAGTATTGCCAGTATGCAACTTTATAGGACGTTGTTACGTAAAGGAACACAGTTTGACCAGCGAGTAACTGACATCAAGTTAGCAGATGGAACGGTGAAAACGTCAAACTTGTTAACAACGACAACTGACATACGTATTGGAGAACGCACACTACCAATAACATTGTCAGTTATACCAGAAGCAGTTGACAACCGTACGCTGATAGGTATCGAATTCCTAGAACAGGCAGGAATCATACTGAACGCACCGCAACGTAGCTGGAATTTTATTGATGAACCCCAAACAACATACAACTTCATTCAACTCAACAATGATGCCATTCCATTGAAGGCAGTAAAGCGGTTGACATTTGAGGTGAAAAAAGAGCCAGTGGAAGTGAAGGCAGTGTCGGAGTTCATCCGTTGGGCTAACGAGCTTGACATGTTGTCACCGTTACCCATAACACCGACAGTATCCGACGTACAAGACAGTCCACCAGAAACCAAACGACCAAGATGGATACTACATAAATTGGACACGCCACCAAGGCCTATACGTCCACGAGAACCCGCCGACAGCCAATCTTGTGTAGATCCACGCATTATTTATTTACCAATAAATCCTACTTCTTTGTATTCTGTTGATCTTTATTTAAAACCCGATGAAGGAACCCTACTTACAACAAATGAGCAAAAGATGTTCAATGAATTGTTAATTGAGTACAGCGACATCTTTGAGAAAAACACGGAACCAACTCCATTCACACAACATAGAATCGACACAGGCAATCATCCTCCTATTAGTGTAAAGCCCTATAGATTGTCACCTACAAGGCAAAAGCAATTAAGGGAAAAACTAGATGAAATGATAAATGATGACGTAATCGAGGAATGCGATTCCCCATGGTCAGCACCTGTAATTCTAGTTCCAAAAGGAGAAACCGATGTTCGAGTTTGCGTAGATTATGGTCTACGAAACGCTCCTGCTACGTTTCAAAGATTAATGGACAAATTCATACAAGGATTACACGCGAAGTGTGTATTAAGTTATTTAGATGATCTAATAATAAGATCTATTACTTTCAGTCAACATATACATGATCTAAGAGAAGTATTTATAAAACTGAGAGAATATAAGCTACGAGCTAACAGAAAGAAAAGTAAATTTATGTGTTCAGAAATTAAATACCTGGGCCACCTTATAGTTTCTGACGGTATCAAAACAGACCCAGAGAAAATTTCTGCTATTGCAAACCGTCAGGCGCCTAAAAACCTTAAACAATTAATATCATTTTTACAAACCGCATCATGGTATCGTAGATTTATCCATAATTTTGCAGACATTGCTAGACCACTTATTAACCTAACGAAGAAGAAAATAAGCTGGAAGTGGGAACGAGAGCAAGAAGAATCATTTATGAAATTAAAGAATGCTTTGACAACGTCACCAGTTTTAAAACAGGCAAGTGACGACTTACCCTTTGCTATTAAGACTGATGCCAGTCAGTATGCCATTGGCGCAGCTTTGGTGCAGGGGGAGGGAGACAATGAGCACCCTGTTGAATACGCAAGTAGACTCTTAACACAAGCTGAACGCAATTACAGTGTCACAGAAAAGGAAGCACTAGCCATAGTATGGGCTATTTCAAAATTTCGTGGCTATATAGAAGGTACAAAGTTCATAACTATTACAGATCATCAACCGTTGAAATGGTTAATGAATCTTAAAACACCTACTGGTCGCCTAGCACGATGGGCACTACAGTTGCAACCATACGAGTTCAAAATCCAATATACTCCTGGACGAACTAATGTAGTGGCTGATACATTGTCTCGACCACCGTGTGAGCAGCATGATGAAAAATGCACCATATGCAGCACAGAGTTAGATCTAATTTAGAGTTAGAGTTAAATCCAATTAATAAATCTCTCTTTTAGAAGTAAGTGTATCGATTTTGCGTGTTTTTGTTGTTAGACGTAACAAAATCTTAATTTTTCGATTATCGTAAGGTTATCCTTATCATAAAAATTAATTAAAATAGCCTGAAATGATGAGAATGCCTGAAAAATTACAACAGTACAGTAAAATTGATCTTGAAGAAATCTTGTACGATGGTACAGAACCCTTCATGTACAAGTCCGACTCGCACTTTGCCGTTTGTCAAAAAAGCTTAATTTTATAGATTGCGATTTAGATACGAATGCGGACGTTACTTACAACAAGAAACAATACTTTAAGTACTTCAAGTATTGTTTCTCACAATACCTACATACATGACATATGTATGTATGTACGTTGAAAGTTTGTAATATTGCTAGGTTTATCATACATTCTTACGCTGTTTTATAACCTGCTGACATATAATTCCAATCAAACGTGTAACAAGCCTTATATCCTCTTTATATAAATGGGTAAATATGTATAAAATATTGTATCCTCGACTCGAAAAGACAAGATGGAACACGTTTTTAATACTCACATATGCTTTTGAAGGAAACCTTTGGAAGTGAGCTATAAGTAAGCTCTTGATTTTTCATATAATCAATCTCTTTCTGTATAACAGTATCGTTTACTTCCAGTCTTCTGAGAAACGCTATGGTTGAGGCAGCTTCCTGAAACACGTACTTGTATAAAAGACATTTGAAATTAAAACAAAGGAAAATTCATATTTAAATTTGGGATGGGGTTGATATTGATATTAGTTGTAGTTGGAGTTTGTTTTTGGGTTTTTTTTATTAGTTACGCGGATGATATGGTGTTGCTGAGCCTATTAATTAGTGCGTTAAGAAGGCTTCTTCGAATCTGTTAGGACTTTGCCGTGACTCATGGTCTCAGGTGTAGCTCAACAAAAAGCGAGCTTTTAGTGTTTAGGGAGCAGAATAAAATATGTGACACTTTTCCACCGGTTTCCTTGGCTTAATAGTTTCTCACTGGATGGCGGTAGGTACATAGACCGTCTTTCAGGTATGTGAAGTAGGCTTATTGTATGTAACATAGTACAACAAGGCGTACAAGTACCTAGGCGTATTAAATGATAAATGATTTATTTTTTGTAAGTAGGTTGTAAAAAACACTTTTACACGTCAATCTTTTTTGGCCGTTATAAAAACTAGATGAGGCCGGTGTTTCCTAACTGACTACCCTGAGAAGAAACACCGAAACAAACTCAGAGTATTGTATGTCTTTTCTTTTTATTTAGTAAGTACCAATTTGTAACTGAAACTATGGATCTCTGGTCGGATAATAAAGTTATAGCTAATGTTTTTTTAAATATATATATATCCAAGTAGATACTGCGCCGGTCATAGCTGATGTGACACACACAGCTGACACGTAAAAATATACAGAAAAATGTTGTATGTAGTTCGAGTGGAATTCACAAGAAAAACATTTTTACCGGCGCATTTACAGCCACCGACTTTTCCTTTTTTAAAAAGGTTTTAATTTTTTAGATCATATTATTCAAACAGAAAATATCTTCTCTTCGTTTTTGTTATAGACTATTTTAGGGGAAAATTACGGCATTTTCCCATACATGCGGATGTATTTCTGAACAAAACTTTTGGTCTCACCTGCTATCAATTATGTACATTCTTATACAGATTCTAAGAGCCTATACGAGGGTAGTGGAGATCCTTCTGGTTTAGTATTTATATATTTTATTACAAACTAGCAGCGTCTCGCGTTTTCACGCGCATAGTTCCCGTTCCCGTGGGAATATGGGGATAAAATATAGCCTATGTAACCCGGGGATAGTGTAGTTTCCCAACAGTCAAAGAATTTTTCAAATCGGTTTTGAATTTTCGGAGCCTCTTCAATACAAACAATCAATCAAATCTTTCCTGTCTGTAATTTAGTATAATTAAGTATCGAAGAGAGTAATTATGTAATAATTACTTTAATTTGTTTCTTTTTTTTGTAAGTAATATTATATAACAACAAAAAATGTCTCCTCTATACATATTTTAAGGATCTTAAGAAACATAAAATTAGCTGTTTCCGAAGTAACCTTGTGTTTTTCAGTAACTTCCGTTATGTATTTTATTCAACCCTGATTGTATGTTTTTGTTATTAATGGATTAGTAAATTGCCACATTACCGGAGCTTTGTGAACATATATATCACTTGGACGTAACGAACTGCTGTTAACGGACTGAGAAAGAATTGTTGCGCGGACTTAGTATGTAATTGGAGTATATAAATGTGTAGGGGAAAAGAAAAACTTGAGGAAATTGAGACTAACTTCTTGCGAACAAATCAAAATGGTTTCTCAGGAAATTTGGCCAGATGTATTGAGAGTTTTTCGTACCTAGACAGACTAAATCGATCAATCAAACACCCCACAGCGTTCCAGCCCGATCACCGTTTTTGGTAAGCGTATCTCTTGGGTGGAGCGAGCCAAATATCTAGGTGTGATCCTCGATCGAAAGCTTATTTTCAGTGAGCATATAAAGGCGGGACGTAATGGTGCCGCTTTCGCTCTCGGTAGGCTTCACTCCATGCCGAATAAACACAGCAAACTATCCCTAAATGAAGGTTTCACTACACATACATCCGATCATGACTGATGCGTGTGCCACATTTGCACACGCTAAACCTTACTTTATCCATAGGTTGCAGGTAATCCCAAAACCGAATCCTCTGCAAGACCACGTATGGAAAGAGCGCCTTCACGTCGATCCCCGAATCCCGACAATTAAGCAATTAATGAAACGCCATACAAAGCGTTTCATAGATTCCGCAGAAAAGAACCAGAATCCTCTAATCATATCGCCAACCGCGGCATGCCCTAGTCGACACTGAACACTCCATCACCCAGACGTAACAAAGTTTTAAGGTAACTAGTAGGCTTCGTAAATGAAAGAACAGACCGCGTTCCGTATTCCGGCCTCGCCGACGAGGCCCATCGCAACGCCGCCGTCGTAATCCTTCCCGACTTTTACCTGACGAGCTAGCCCGCGCCGCTGAGCCATTAGCGTTAAATCCCCTAATCAATAACAATCTGACCCAGCCTTGCTGCCCTCCCAAAATGAAGCAGTTAAGCCAAGGTCCGGATCCCACATGGGATGCCCTTAGCGAGCGGTCATTTAGTTTATAAGCATAGTTTCAGCCCTGAAAATCATTTGACGCCACCAGAGAACAGTTCACTTAAGCAGTAACTTTTGCATGTTGAACTGCGAGTGCCCAAGTAAAAAAAACAGACTTTTTCTTCTAGGCAAGCGTGGTCCATCGTCGATAATATCATCGCTTTCAGTAGAAACGTGCAGAAACTATAGGTGGCGGTACAGAAGTGCTTTTGTCAATTATTCTTAATATTACATTTTTGTAATACACGTTAAATGACATAGTCAAAGGCGTGCACGTTTCCTATTTATGTAAGATTGTGACCAAAATGCGACCGTGTCAGGAAAAAAAAAGCAGCCACTAAAATAATGTACAGTCAAATAGAAAATAGAAGTTTGGAAATAAAGGAATGCCAATAAGAATTTTTTGATCTATGAAAAATTAGTGACATAAATAAAAATACTAAAAGTAACTTACCTCAATTTTTCCTTTCTTCACCAAAAATGCTGGCGACTCGGGCGCCTTTATCATCAACAGAATAGTGAAAACCGGCACCCACAACACAATCCACAATACAGTGTAATAATCAAAGTACGCTCCCATCGCAAACATGGCCAGTATGCCAATATTTTGGAACAGTATTATAAAGGACCCTAAGACTCCTCTAATGTCATCTTGACTTATCTCTCTCACATACATTGGTACCACATTGTAGCATCCTCCCGCTGAGAGTCCACCGCAAAGTCGTGCCAAGATTAACACTGGAATGTTTGCTGATGACAGCTTCATTATCCAGCAAAGCTGAAAAGGGGAGATATTAATAAAATATACTCTACAGTAATTGTCAGAGTCAAGCGAGGTTATTTTAATAAATGAGTGATCATTTGAATTTAAGTAACAAATGAAGGTATCTCATTTTGGTTTGCGGAATTTGTTCGAAATAGTCACCGCAGTCCTGGAACGTAAAGTGCACAAGAAGGATCACGGATGGGTTTTAGTCAGTAAGAGTCTGACTCTCCCTTCCGGAAGAAGTCATTTGATGATTTGTCACCCAGAGAAAAAGAAAAGGTACCTCTCATTTTTCTTTTCTTTTGTACATTTTGAATGAATCATTTGCTCTAGTGCAAATACGTACTAGTTAACATAATAGGAAATTTTAATAAGCATATCGTTTTTCAATAAATAAATAATTACGAATTTATTTTTAAAATATCTTGATTAGCTATGAAGAAGTTCTCTTAATAATTGCTGATGAAGATTGATTTGGATTTGACATGGTCTAAGGCTGTATGGACGTCAACACCCGTGACGGCCATAAAGCCTTAGAAATCGCGAAACAGCCTGGGCCTCAAGTCTGCTATTACAATAGTGTCAGAATAGTCTATCATTGATTTCATAATTGTTGATTTTGACAAGTTTGGTAATCTACTAATATAAAAGCGTCATTATGACTTTCCAACGGTCAACCACTGACATTCCATTGAAAGAAATGGCATAGAATGGTAATCTCGTACATAATGACAAATGAATGACAGACGTATGGGGTAATCTGCTAAAATTAGAATGTATTTGTGCAGTCATTGCTTTTAATAGCTCGGTTATCAAAAAGTATTACGAGAACATTGATGAATTTAGCAGATTACGAACTTTTAGCAAAATGACAATGGAATCATGTTGGAATGACAAATTTATAAAAATAGCAGACTTGGTCCTGTCTGCGGATTATGACGTAGTATCTAGATCACAAACGATAGGTATTATCGGTAGGATTTGCCGTTGACGTTATGATTCCTTCAACACAATATTACGACACTGTATAATAGTTTAAAATACATATGAATTTACTAAAAACTATTTTTTTTAAATACTAAACTATATTGGAATTGAAGTATCTGAATTATTTGGAATTGCAAGTGTTAGACTTGCAATTCCAAATAATTCAGATACTTCGCCACAATCAAAGCATAGACTTTATATTTATTATGTGGTCATTTGTATAAAAAAAAACCTAAAAATAATGTGGGATAGATTCGTCAAAGATTCTAGAAAAAAAGAATTCAATTTCAGGAATTTTTATCCGACAAAAAAAAGATTCTTGTTAGTTCATTATAAGAAGATACCGAATCAATACCGAGTTCCAACGCGAAGAAATCTTTTCTTATCTACAATAAAGTTGGAAAGTTTCGGTAATCTAACATGCTAGACAGGCCAAACTTAGGTCAAGGTAAATTGACTCTTTTAACCGCCATTGAAACTTTTTTATTGTTTCACAGTAGAATAAGTATTATTAGGCAGGTTCTATGAAAAGCGCTAGATTTAAATTGTTTTGTTTTTTAACATAGCTTCATCATCACCTGACTAAACTTTTCTAAACTATGATGAGGACGTTAAACCAAATGATACATCAGTATTTTACACGTACCATAATTATAAAA
Source organism: Hecatera dysodea (assembly GCA_905332915.2). Taxonomy (NCBI): domain Eukaryota; kingdom Metazoa; phylum Arthropoda; class Insecta; order Lepidoptera; family Noctuidae; genus Hecatera; species Hecatera dysodea. The sequence continues at coordinate 16,223,834 of HG995294.1, forward strand.
AAATATCATATGGTACATCTACTCATATGTCTATCAAATTGCTCTATCTATGTATTTATGTCAAAAATGTATGAGGATGACTAACAATGTATCAATACTTTATAGAGGTTCTAATAGAATGCACAGTCTAGCTAGAGCGTCAATTCAATAATACATTCATATTTAAAAAAATATCCGAAAAGAAGCAAAACAAACAAAACGTAACAAAAAAAAAATAGCAAAACAGTCTTACCGCTTGCAGTACAGCCATAATCAAAACTGCTACCTTCCTTCCATATCTGTCTACGATATAAGCAAATAGAGAGACTCCAAACATCGCTGCTATACAAAGGGCGCTGGCTATCCATGATATTTCATAGTCTGACAACGGGTACCCGGCCGGAGAGTCCTTTGATTGTAAAACTTTTGTCATCGGTGACACCCAACCCGCTAGGAACCCGTATGTTAGGAGTGTGGTATTCGCTACAAATGAAACAGTCCGGTTATTTCCTGAACCTGATAGACGTTGCCTTGTTTTTGAAGTTTATTTATTCGAATTTTTAGAGGACGTTTGCTATGAATTGGTTTCGGCTTTAAAGTGCCTGTATTATGACTGTCGTAAATAATGGTACAGTTAGATGCAGTTAGTTTTCCTCAAAATATATGCTATGTGTACACACATTTTATACGGGGGTACTTATCCTTTTGCTAAGGGTTTTCATTAATCTTTCGTTTGTCTAATCATACACTGTTTTAGCTGAGTTATTTGTTAAAGAAAAAAAACTCAAGTGCTCCATTTCGATTAAAAAATAACGGAACTCTTTCATATTTTTTTTATTTACAAATCTCTATTATGTATCTTTCTGTGGACTTTAATTATTAAGAACTAAATAACAAATCGGTAACTCTTAGGTCTATTGCACACTGCCCGAAAAAACGCCATAATTAAAACCTCAGGCCTTTCACATCTAGAGGCGAGAGCCCTCGCGCACGTCTACGCGTTGCGCGTGGAGGCGCTACGCCGGGGCGAAACTCTGCTGCCGCGGCAGATTGCTGCGCAGCGGACGGAGCTCCGGCGGGATCTCACGGAGGTATGGAGACAGCGACTGCTGCAACCCAGCGCTGGGCACGCCGCCATTGCGGCGATAAGTCCCCTCTTTGAGGAGTGGTTAGAGAGACGCCACGGCGTCCTCACCTTCCGCCTGACACAGGTGCTCACCGGACACGGCTGTTTCGGGAGGTACCTGTGTCGGATCCAGCGGGAGGACACGTCCGGGTGTCATCACTGTGTGGATCGCCCGGAGGACACGGTGGAGCACACGATGGAGGTCTGCCCTGCCTGGGCGGAGCACCGCCGTGTCCTCATCGAGGCGATCGGCGGCGGCGACCTCTCGCGTCCGGCCCTGGTTCAAGCCATGGTCGGGAGCGAGGAGGCATGGGAGGCGGCCGCCTCCTTCTGCGAAGCAGTAATGCTAGCGAAGGAGGAGGCGGAGCGCGTGCGAGAGAGGGAAGCCCCTCTATCCAGCCGCCGCAACAGGAGAAGACGCCCCGGGCGTCGGGAAACGCAGGGCGATTCCCGGCCACCGTAGGCGCGGGCCTGCGGATGGCGAGCTATGGGTGGCTCGCCGTCCGATAGCAACCAGGCCCGAGTCGACGGCGCGTCGTGTTCCACGCGCGCCTCAAAGAGCCGTCAGCAAAGAAGACGGGGCCCCATAGGGTCAGTGCCTGCTAGGGTTGCGGAATTTGTTCGAAAGAGTCACCGCGGCCCTGGAACGCAAAGGGCACAAGCAGGAACACGGGTGGGTTTTAGTCAGTAAGAGTCTGACACTCCCTTCCGCTCCGCCCAGAGCGGGAGAAGTCATTTGATGATTTCCCATCCAGAAAAAAAAAAAAAAAAAAAAAAAAGGCCTTTCACATCAGTATACTCTAGGGCTTTTGTGAACGAGGAACAGAGGAAGCGGTATCCTGTGAATTAATTAGTCATGCAACAAACACAATGGAAGTTGCCAATTGCCTAGCTTGCTAATTATGGCAGTAATGAGATTTCCTTTGTTTGCCCAAGTGATCTGTGTGGCAGCCGAATGCTGTGAGTGGTCGCAGCGGGACTAATATAATACCTAACAGTATCGAAGCATCAGAGACTAAAGTGATCGATTACTAGTAATGACAGTCTGGTGATTGGAAAATCATTCAAGTTGTTTATGGATTCGAAAGCGAGTTTGAATCCATAAATAACTTCAATGATTTTGATTGAGCTGACCGCTATCTCAACATATACAGTACGGATGCATTAGGCTTACACAAAGGATAAATTTAAGTGTCAGACACGACTCAGCACAAACTCATAAATATTTGTTAGAAATAGTTATTAGTAAGAAGTAATGACGTAATACATTAAGGGTAAAGGGTAAGGAGTTTGATCCTTACACGTGCCAAAATTCACGAAGGAGCATTTATTAGCTAACTTTGATAGTCTCCAGCGGCTTAGCTATCAGTCAAAGGGTTTCAGGAAAAGGGTTCCGTAATCATATCACAAATTATATCCGCTTTACAGAGATGAACTCTTACACACAAACTAAAAGAAATAACAATTTTAATTGTTTATAATATTAGTTTAGACAAACTATTAGTGATGTAACATAAATTACTGAACACCATTGAAAAAACTAGTAAAACATTTTTAAACACATAATTAATTGAAATACTGATTAGCTGACTTTTTAGTCAAATGAATCCATGGGGATTTTGAATTTTGAATCAGTTTATCATTTAAACAAATAATGTGTTAATTTTTTGTTAAGGTTGAATAATAATATCAAAGAAACAACTGAATGTATATTTACCCAACATGGCGACTAGCCATTGCATATAGGCATTTCCGTTTTTATCACAAGCACTGTCTTTTTCTAACGTCATTATGGTCCAAATTAAACTTTGCCTACGTTTCCAGCGGTATATCAAAATACTATAGAATATACCTAGGAGTAGCTATGATATATATCACATAACATTTCCGACAAACACTGAAGATGTAATCTGATAACGGTACCTGTATAGTTTTAAGAAAATCAGGGCTGCACTAAATTGTTACATTTAAAACTTAACATTTTTATGAATACCAAATCCTCATCATCTGCCTAGCATTTTTCTATTGGGGTTGACTTCCAGACAAACCGGATTTACTGAATTCAATATATAGCTGTTGAAAAATAAAGTCACCAAAATACAAGTTTTCCAATCAATCGTTATTTATTTATAAAATGTTTTTAATAAGGCTCATGCATTAACACAGATCAGCCGTTGTCAATATCGGATAATTGTAAATTCCGTAAGTTTGTATATAAATAAATCTTATTACATCATATGTTTTTGTTATATTGTGAACAAATAATTTTGAATAGAATGAATCCTATTCAAATTCAATATTTTCCAATATGTCCGTGTCTCTTTATGAAAAATAAGTTTTCAATTTTATGCGATATTGCACGTAGTCGGCGGCGATTGTAATAACCCGCTGAAATTAATACAGCAGCCCTATTATGACGTCTTAAATCCATCATGTTTTCTGTGTCAGAGAGAGACGGAGTTACACAAGACGAATAGCACTATCTCTTTCCCTCACACGAATCATGATGGCATTGGCACTTCGTAATACGGCCACAGGTACCCGTAACAAGAAATACTAATGGATTTGTATCATCGCCCCCTCTTTTTTCTAACCTTCAGGTAACTAACTATTAAATTACTTGAAAAATAATATTTTGCTGCGCCTCAAACAGATGTCAGCAAAAAAGATGGGACCCCATAGCGTCAATGCTAGGGTTGCGGAAATTGTTCGAAAAAGTAACCGCGGCCCTGAAACTCAAAGGGCTCTAGGAGGAAAACTCATTCTGCTATGCCCAGCGGAAGCAGCCATTTGATGATTTTCAAAGTGTGCAACTGTAGCCCACCAATCGTAAATCCCGACTGCTCATCCTGCTGTGTTCGTCTATGCCAGCTGTGATGATGCTTGTAAATAATTTCGTAATGAAAACATCATTTTACGCCAATATAGTTTTTGTCCCGCAACCCTGTTTTATTAAGGAAACCGTCGTGCAAAATTATGAAATCACATCATATTTCATTCTTTTATAAATAGTTGGCAGAAAATTGATCATAAAATTGAGTGCTCAATAGGTAACAAATTACAAAAATAAATATTGTAATATAAACACAGTCATAGTGTTTGTGATCTATTACGAAATGGTGTATCTTTGATGCTTTATTTATTCATGAATCAGATTAACCATTCTCTTCTTTCTTATTTTCTCTGGCTCTCGGCTACGAAGGTACCATGACTCAAATCACGGGTTAATTGTTAAACCACCATAAAATTTATAACTAGTTTAACGCTAGTGAAAACACGAAATGTCACTTGCCCCTCAAAAATGTATGTGGAGAATTCACTTGGGAAGCGGTTTCCCTGTCATGCCACCGTCATTCTTGTGACTGAGTTCTCAGACCGTCTTTAATATTTCCAACGTACCCTTAACACCAACATTTAAGGCACGTTTACCGCAAGTTATCCTTACATAAATATTTAAACAAAGTTCACAATTTACGATAATATACAGTTTAGTAACTGATGTTAATGTAAGAGGTATTTGCATGCGTTCATCCTACTGCTTAGTGATTTTTTTATTTTTTATTATTCCAGCTGTTAAATTTTAGTTTTTTTTTAAATCACGTGTTGTTATTGTGATCGACAGTGTACCTTTTCTAATTTTATGTTTCAATATTTTATCAGTCAACCTTTTGAGATAACTAATATTGTTATAATATATATTGTTATCAATAATTACATAGTCTCCTGTATAGAGTATTAATAACACACGATGTTTGTATATAAGATAAGAAGTGTACACTTTCTAAGTCAAACAGGTAGAAAATATCTTTGTATGAGGTATTGAATTATTCTTTGCTTTATGCCCAAGTGTTTTTATTTGTACGTAAATAGGAAAGCAACTACTTTTTGTTGGCATTTATTTACGCGTTAAATTGTGTGTATAAGAACTACGAAATGCCTCAATACTACTTATTCTGTAATAGTAATAAAGAAGACAGATTAAAAGAAATATATGTATATACATAGATATAAATATTTTGCTTTCTGTTTTAGCCACATATAAAAAATATGATGATTATAATCAGCACAATAACCCCATTTAAGGTTTAACGTTTACTTTTCTACCTATGAGTTGTAATTTGTATTTAGGCGTTTCCCTCACCATATAACCTTGAGCATTTGTTCCCTCTTTGCTGCCCGCACCCTGCGCACGTCCTTTAATAATAGAATTCACACAATTTTTGGAATTATTTTGATTAAAAAAGATAAGCTATCCATTAGTGTAATCCTCAAATGACTAGAGCGTTGCATTTAGCAACAGATGCATAAAATTAACAATTTTAGTCATTTTTTAAAAGTAGGTTTTTTTATTTATGACACATAAAAACAAATTAGAACGTGGAATATGATGATAAGACATCGAACATTAATAGTGTGCTTTTACATGTAGATTATTTCTCATAACTAATAAGTTAATAGCTTCTGAATAGCGAAGAAAAACGCACTATCGCAAGGTTTTGGTCGGCGTCGCATTATCGCCTTAAACAAACATTGCAAACACTTCTAAATGAATTTAAAAAGTGCACCAAACAAGGTAAGATACAAGTGTAGCCAGGGTCGAATTGAGCTTTTTGCCTTATGTAGAAAACCCTTCCAACGGAGGGTAATAAATTTCAAGTAATCAAAAAAGTTTGTTTTGCAATTAAGTTAAAACAAAATTTCCGGGTGCTGGTGTTAATTTGAATAAAACCCTTTCTACTTGACGAAGATAATAATGACAGCCAATTAAGTAAAGAGAAAATTTTGGCTTAACTGATATATCTTTCGATACGAAAGTGCGTTGTAAAAATCCTTATTTTTAGGGGTCCGTACCTTGCAGCCGAGGCCGAGTGGCAGATTGCTGGCGAGTAGCGGCGGCAGAAGAAGGCGGCCAAGAGCAAGGCCAAGAAGCAACGGCGGAAGGCCAATGCTATTGCGGCGAGACTTCGCGCCCCGAAATCCGCGGCTGTGGTGCTCACACTGCAGCCGGAAGCGGAACAGAGGGGCGTGACGGCCCTGATGAAGCGGGCGAAGGAGGCAGTGAACCTCCGGGAGCTGGGCATCAGCGGGGGCATCGGGGTCAGGAGGACCCTGACCGGTGCCCGGAAGTTCGAGCTCGCCGGAGCGGAGAGTGGCCCGTTCGCGGACGCCCTGGCCGAAAGGCTGAGGGCGGTCTTACCCGCGGACGAGGTTCGGGTGTCCAGGCCGACTAGGCGCATTGACATGCGCATAGTGGGCCTGGATGACTCCGTGACGGAGGAGGAGGTTGTGGCTGCCGTCGCCAGGACTGGGGGGTGCTCTGCAGAGTTTGTCAAGGCGGGCACCATCCGTCCTGACAACACGGGCATGCAAACCCTTGTGGTGAGCTGCCCCGTGACGGCGGCCAGAACTGTGTCGGAGGGCCGAAGGCTCTTGGTGGGGTGGGTGTCTGCGCGGGTAAAACTGTTGAAACCCAGACCTCTGAGGTGCTACCGCTGCCATGTGGGCAACCACACTCGAGCTATGTGCCCCTCGGAGGTGGACCGCAGTGGTCTTTGTTTCCACTGTGGTCAGCCCGGTCATCGGGCCGGCTCGTGTGAGGCCACGCCACACTGCGTAGCATGTGCGGCTGTTGGCAAGCCGGCCGAGGGGCTGGGGGAAGGGCCTGCGCGCCATCCGCCCCGACCAGGCGCAAGAGGTCTGCCGCCGCCGCCGCCTCTGCCGCCGCCGCGGCTTCAGTCGCCGCTTCTGCCGCTGCTGCTGTGGGTGCTGCGACACGAAATAAAAAATAAAAAAGGGGTCCGTACCTCCGAGAGAGAAAAGAGATCTCTAATACAATTACTTGTGAGTCAGTCTGTCCGAATGTAACAGCAAATTTGCCCCGAATATATGAAAACATTTTTTTTTCGGCACGTTTTGCGCGTAAGATTCGGACTTGGCCAGCTTTTTTATTTTTAACAAAATAATAATATTGGATATGAATGTTATTTTTGTTTTAGTGAATCAATTAGTTGGTCGTTTAGTCTCCGAAATAATTTAATTCAGTAAAAACATCCATCATAATTTATTATTATAACTAGTCCTAATTGTGTCATTGCGTGGTAAAGCATCCTCAATTCTTCCAGTGAACACTTTAACACACATAGGTACTAAAATAGAACTAAAAGGTCATCGATTATTATATTAACAAAAGAGACCAGTAGCATAGGAGTACACCCATAAAACACATAAAGGACACTCATTTGGTTTGATAACATCTTGGTAAACATTTTCAAGAATATCAGTTTACATAATGTTATGTTTGACTGTCTGACGCAATATCTAAGTATATAATCCCTCTATTTGGTTTATTTTTTTACTAAAATATTTAAAATAATGACTCTTTAGTCAAATTGTGTACTATTAGAAGGAAACAGATAAGAAAATTTGGCTCGTTCATCCTCTGATCGCAAGTGGTACTAATGGGGCATGTGTTTCTGATTTAATTTCCCACGTCAGGAAGAGTATTCCTGGGCTACTAGTAAACTTAAGAGGAATTTTAATGATTCACGCATTTTAGGAAAGGATTCTCTCAGTGTTAGGCGTCCTAAACAAGATAAATTATTATTAACGTAAAAAAAATAGTAAACAATAATAGTCTTCTGGCCCAAACGCTAAAGCATAGCACGAGGTCCTGGGTTCCGCGGGCCTGCAGATGTCGAGATATGTCAGTCATTTGATGAAAGTCTAGATATATGCACTCTGGACGGCGGTTTAATACATTCTTAAAGTGATACAAGAGTATGTTAGCCTTAAAATAACTTTATTTATACTTTTGACTTAGGTAAACATACATATTATTAGCGTAATTCGTTGCTATAGGTTCACCTCAGCCTGACTTTCGAAATTTATAGACATGATAACTTTTACCAAAATAACCTTCGTATCGCGCCTGCAAATACCGAGGCACCCAATCGGGCGTGAACAGTCCTTCAAAATAATTATCTACCCTAATCGGTGTCAAACATCAAAAGTCAACATCAATCGCTAATTTCATGGGCATTCGAGTCTCATTGGCCCAAGTTGCCAAACACACTTGAAGTTTGCTAATCAAACAACATTCCGTAACCATTAAGAAGGTAAATCAATTACTATGATTGCTTCGCTTGGGGCACCCGGGTCAGACACAGTTAGTGTTAATCATAAGAAATAACAAGTAACTTTATCGAACTAGCACCAACTGAGGTACTTGCTACTAAAGTTTTTCACAAGTAAAGGTACACACAACTAACTTACAACAGCTAAGTACTAGTGAGATATCTGTTAACAAAACTTTTTGTTCGAGTGTACTTGGGCGCCAGCGTCTCAACATTTTTGATCAAATGAAGGCGATAGTTTTCTTGTATATCGTACGGCTAATAAGTACGGAGTGTTAGACAAGCTTAAGTTTTATAACCATCGCAGTAACAGTGAGTTAATATTTGCTCCAAATTCATTAGTTTCTTTCATAATACATAGTTAGATTATACGTAGGCTGTTGAAAATATATATTGGCGAAATGGAAGATTATTGATCCCTCAAACCACCCAGTGCGAGCGCGGTGTTTCTGTTCAGACTAGTCCCATTTGCTGGAATACCTGAAATGATCAGAATGCTAGGTTACTTCAGAAACTAAATTGCATGAAGTTTTTATAAATAAAGTTAAAATTCACAAGAATGCAACCAACATGCTATGGTAAACAGTTTTATCTTTATCGTAATGCAATGTTGACTCTATAGTGAATATGTTCAAAATTTAATAGTAATTTCATCCCCAGATACATTATAATTTGCCAAATGTCATCTATAGTTTATTATTCACGCAGTTTGTTACAAAAAACAGACATCATGATGATCATCATCATGACATCATGAAAAAAGCAAAAAATAGACAAAAAAAAAACACGAAACGAATCACACACACACACAAAACGAAATCAGACTTTTAGAAAGAAAATGCACGGCAAATTAGGGTTTGCATAGCAACAGAACAGTTTCTTTGTAAGTACTAGTAGAACCGAGCTAGTTAGGTATCCAAACAAATAATCTAGTTGGAGACGTTGACACTGAGCTGGTACTACTCAATGTTTGTATCGAGTAAATTTTTCATTTGCTACAGATATATTTTAGTTTTTGGTTTTAAGAGCTCGTGGCTAAATATTAACAGACGCACAGGTCGATCTCCGAAGTTAAGCAACGCTTGCTAAGGTCGATCTATGGATGGGTGACCATCTCAACATATCGAGACTCCTCCGTGCCTCATAAAAAGCCGTTGGTCCTAGATATTTGGTAGCCCTTACGGACTGTCAGAAGCTCCGTTCCTCCCAGAGCGGGAGAAGTAATTTGATAATTTCCCATGCAAAAAAAGGTATCTACGCTTAGTTAGGTACCAAAGGTGTACGTGTCTAAACATCTTTTTCTTGTAAAAATTAAATTTGAAATACATCATCATTATAATCCATCAAAGATAAAAAAACATTCACAAAAGCCCTATTATTATTATCTCTATCATAAATTCTTGTCACGATTCAATACTACTCGGGAATCAGGACCAAGTTTAAAGGAACGGCGAGAACTTGTTATACGGCGAGAAACTATTTCCTTATTTATGAGAAATATGATAATAAGCGTAAAGCAGGTCGAATATTAAATGTGTGTTTTGGACGAAACCCTTTCGATATTTCTTACTAACGGTATCATAGGATTTTTTATATGAGACGTGACATTCCATCTCTGTGAATGTGTGATTTTGATAACTTAGGTACTCATCGAGATGCCTTTGATTTAATTTTTAGCTTCAGTACCTATGTTAGAGAATCTCAATTCGAGAAAAAGTACAAAAAGTTGTCATAATTTCAAAACAAATCAACAAATCAGCTGTACAGTAAGTTTTATGTGGCATAAAGAACTCGGCAGTTTGGTAAAAGTCATTTCTAATTTGGGAGTGTAGGTATGTTTGCATTATTTCTAATTTCGGTGTGGTTTGATTGATTGTTTGTTTGTTTGTTTGCATTCAAGGCTCCGAAACTATCGATTTTAAAAAGTCTTTCACTGTTGGAAAGCTACCCTATCCCCGGGTGACATTGGCTATATTTTATCGCCGTATTATCACGGAAACAGGAACGTGGGTAGAACTGCGGGGCGCTATTAGTTCCCAATAAAAATAAAGTAAGAAACAGTACGTAAGTACAGTAAACCATCTCCCATCGGATTCCCGTTCATTCATCCCATTTAGAGGTATACACAGGAGCATACAAATAATATGCAATTGTATAAGTAGGTAGGCGCTTTGATAAAATATGTATTTCAACCTTCACCCCATTTCCATTACGCGTTCGTATCAATATTAAAGGCTCCGTCAATACCATACAAAACCGCAGCAACAAGTATTGGATTAATTGGCTGCTTAATACGAGTACTTCTTTTATATTAATATTTAGCATTATATATTTAAGAGTGCAGTGTTTTATTGTTTTGAGACAATCTGACTGTATTCACCGAACAATTCACGTTGAAACTTTCTTCATGAAACTATACACCGCATATTTGACAAAGCGAATTATTCCACCGCAAATTAGTTGTTGTGGTTTTGCAGCAAACAAAGATCTGAAGATATCTAGGTACCCATGATATTAATATGATTGTACAAAAGTACAGTTGGGCAGAAATACAAAAGGGAAGGTAAAAAAAAACTTTACCATTTAACAACTGACAGATAGTTTGGCCCCAGTTAAAGGGAGCCGACATTACCTCGTTTACAAGAAAACAAATATTAATAAAGTTACAGTCAGACAATTAATCTCTATTAAACGAAAAACTCATCGGCTTTCCATCCCTTATATAAAGGTATACGATTAAGTTCGAGTTATTAATTAATCTATGCGAATAAAAGTCAAAGGCAATTGATTGTCTCATTCATCAGAGCTCCGCGGGCGACCCAACATAAATGATGTAGGCTTCCAGCCCGAAACTTGCTAAACCGTCAATATATTCACCAGAGTTAAGGTAGTTTTTCAAAGGTATTTTTAGGAAGATATATTCTGTAAAGCTTGTAAGAATAGCCGTATGAGTAGGCCGATTTTTATTCCCTCACGAAGTCATGACCCATGTTTTGCAGTTATTTATGTGGAAACCCATGTAAAAGGTCCTGGTTTTCCACCATGAATGTCGTGACCGGTGATTAATGATTGCTGTTTTTGTATCAATCCGCGTATTACCCATGCAATATGTCTGTCAAGATCTGATTTTGATTATTTTTCTTACGGTCATAAAATGGTATTATACTGAAACAAACTAATTGGTTCGTTAAATATATTTAAAACGAATATTGGATATTTTCTTTTTTCACTGAAAGAAAAATCGAAGAAAATACCGTGTGTTGAAAACGCGCGTGACGTCACTACGATATTACAATGTTTACTAGGGACAACCTGACGTCACCAGACCCTGCTCTTGAACACTGATGCACTTTATGTTTATCAATTTGTATCGATTAGTAATGGCAAATAAACTAAATTTTTATATCGAGTAAAATACTATACTATTGTACAAATCCAATACCAGTCCAGGATCATAACACAGTGCTTGATGTCAGTCGTTTTAAGAAACGAAAGCTTCCTGATTTGGCCTCACTAGCCTTCCTGACGCAATGACCAGAGAAGGCCAAAAAAAGAACTTTTGAATATTAAAGGGCCTTTGCCCGGTACAGAGACTATTTATTTTTATATATCTTGCGTTATCTTTCTATCCCTAATCCCATTCATTAATTGGGGTTGTACATTGTCTTCTTTTTTCATAATCTGTAAGCCGTTATTACAATCTCGCCATATTTATTCTCAATAAAACTACAAAATAAAGTTTAAATAAATAAGCAGCGTGTGGGTCGTTACGTCGGTAGTAAAAACACTGATGAAATTTTGATTAATGTAAATTCAATGACACGCGCTTCGTAAGGATTCAATAGAAAATTCATTAGTCAAAAGCAGTCTATAGTGGGCTTGGTCATTAATCCGCTTGTCCAGCTCGGTGGAAATGGGCACTGTTGGCATTGCCTTCTTGTATATTGATTCTATATTGTATTAGTTCATCAATCGAGACTGTGGAACGTCCCTATTTATCAGAAGCTATTGTTTGAGCGTATCAATCTGAATTGCTTCTGTGGAAAGTCCATGGAAATTTCCGGATTCAGAAATACTCTACAAAAATAGAAAAAAGATGTCTTTTTTCGACGATTGTAAAAGTAATCTTAGGAAATTTTGATTCGAATACGAACATTATTTCACTGATTGAAAACTAGACTATCACAGAGATTTGTATTACAAAAAGAAACGGTATATTTAGAATAGGTGACGGGGGGGAAGAGATTATTTGACCGGAATCCTCAACATTCCAAATACGATACGTCAAAACTACGAAAGAAAAAGTGCTAGAGCGAACTCGAATTGATCTCAAAATTTTAATTATACTAATGAACTTCTGTAAAAGAGTTTTCAGAGGGGAAAGTTAAAACCAGCCTTCAATTAAAATTATATTTTACTCACTTTACTGAAGAGCTTGTTAAGTAACGACTGGTGTGACTGCTTAGTGTTTTTGATGAGCTGGTGAAATTAGGAAAGAATGAATTCGGTGAAGGCCATAGGGAGAAGTGGGACGGTTAGATCGGGGGTCGTTGGGCTCAGTCTGTGCGGTCGGGACACGTGATCTACAGTTGTTTCAGACATTTTGGTGTAGCTAATTTGTCTTCGGTTTGATCTGTAGAGTTTGGCAATTACTTTTTAGTGCCTATACGAAATTACCTGCGAATTGGGTCACATAAATACTAGGTACCTACAGCATACCCCATTCCTAAGTCAAGAAAATAAATTAGGATAGCTCAAAGGACGTCTCAAGCAATCTATTTTGGTCTCAAATTAATCTTTTTTTTTTCTTCTAAAGAAACGTTTTTTACTTTATTATTGCTGGAAAACGAAATACTTAGATACATGTAGAGGAACGCTTATCAGTAGTGTTGCTTATAAAAATTGTGCCAATATTTTTATGCTGCAGAAACACCAAAGTAGAAAAAAAAACACTAAAAAGATAACTTAAAATTTTGGAAGTCGATGTTTTCGGCTGTTTCTACGTTTTTTACATCGATTTTTTTAGTGAGTTCAAATCCAGACTTACTACTAATTAAATATCTACTTTGCATTGGTACTTTGGATTTTAAGTTGAGTAGAGTAGGTCACTAGTTTATCTTTGAAGAACAACGTCCAATGCGAAATCGATATATTCAAACAAACTCAACGCAAAATACATAAACTGGTATAAACAGCAAAATAGAAATGCGATTTCAGCAACCCCGGATGATTTTCTATCAGTTTTTAAGAGTTCCGTTGCCTATCATCAAAGTTCTTCATTAAATCTTCACCAAATTGAAATGAAAACAGTACGGTAATATAATCATCCAGATCGGTTGGCAATTGACGTAAATATCGCTGAACCAAAAAAAAAAAAAAAAAACAGTCGAATTGAAGACCTAACGTCGCTTTAAAACTGAGAAAACGCCTCAAGAATTCAAATTACTCGTAAATTTTTCATGTACCCTCAATATTTTATTCTACCAAGTGCGATTCACTCGTCGAAGCCGTAAAAGCCGCAAAAGCGATACTAATACGATAAATAGAGCTGCGCTGTTGACTTTAACATAATCGGACGATAAATACACCTATAATTCTTGGCATTATCCCGAAAAAAGGTGATTTGGAACGTCACCCAGCCCTGGTGAACGTTTGATATTCGGAATACGGAGTTCCAGGCCGCTTTTTTATTGTACTAACTTGATAGATGGCGGCCTATCTCTTGGACACATTTATACGCGTGGCCGCCAACGATTATGGAAGTATAAAGTCGTTTAGATTTATATTATTATTGCGGACGTTTGATTTGCTTTTCTGGAATAAAATGTTTAGTAAAATATGAAATGGTTGTCAATCTTTTTATTTATATTCGGTTTCAGATTTCTTTACTGTGAAAAACAAAAACATTTGGCTTTTGGAATTGTTTTTGTGTTGAGTGTTTTTGCAAGCTGAGAATATTCTTGCCCGGTTCAAGGAAATTTATCAGTTATCTGATTCTTTTCAAAAATTTACGAACAGTTGCATTATATTTTGTAAATTTGGTACATGGTCCAACTGCAACCCCATTTCCTGTCCAGGTTATCTTTTTCCATTCCAATTTGCCTGCAGAATATTCTGCAGGCAGAATGTGATAAGGCTGCCAATATGATAGTCAGTGTATTGAATACTCGTGTAACGTCACTACGTGCTACAATTATAACTACGGCGTGACGTCACAAGTCCCCACTCCTGATATTTTATGCTTTTTATCTTCGTCATTTTTTATATAAATATTTGCTAAAGCAAAAAGTACGTGACCAATATTTTTCGAAAATCTAACTGACGGAGAAATTAGAATCATATTTTTTTTACTCAGAAACATCCCTATTATTTGTGTATTTATTTTAATTTGGTGTACATTTCTGTACTAAAATATATTTAATCAATAAGTTATCTTTTAAAAAGTGGTAGAAAATTATGTAAACAATCATTTATCGTATCTTTACAATATTCATCAAAACATATTCAATAGATTTAGAAGCTACATCCAGAGCCAATAGATCATCATGTTCTGTTTATCTATTCGATTACGTCTGCCTACCGTGGCCTGTTGAAAAGGGTATTGATTAGCAATTAGTTTCATCCAGTGGTTCAGTTGGAGCTTCATTAGATGTCGGACGAAGGTCTGCCCGGTAAATTAATTTTAACCATTTACTGGCACGAATTCCGGTGTAATGATACAATGGCCTACTTTTGTTGATCACGATTTTAGATTAGATCTAAATGGTTTTAGTTTGAGCGCCACTATTGGATATGCTTTTCACGTAATTATTTTGTTATGAGATTTAAAACGACTTTCAATATACGATGTTCATCATGTCCTAAGGCACTTACGCCTTTAAGTCATTGGCGGCTGTGTACCTACATTATGTATCTACTACCCTTTTTTGTCTGGATGGTTAACCATGAAATGACTGTTCCCGCTCTGGGCGGAGCGGAAGGGAGTGTCAGACTCTTACTTACTAAAACGCATGCTCCTCCATGTGCCCTTTGCGTTTCAGGACCGCGGTGACTCTTTCGAACAAATTCAGTCAGATCAGTGCCTGCAACCCTAGCAGGCACTGACCCTATGGGGCTCCGTCTTCTTTGCTGACATCTTTTTGAGGCGCGCGTGGAACACTACGCGTCGTTGACCGAGCCTTTACCGGACGGCGAGTCATCCGATTACAACCATCTGTCCAAAGAGAAATATTATTCTAAAATACTAATATCAATTAACAGTAACGCTACCTACAATATTCTTAGATTATGAAGAAGATTTTCAGCCAAAGAAAAGGGTATCATCATTACGGTCGAAAACTATCGGATATTTTCACAAAAAGAGGACGGATTTCTAACGGAAATATTTACCGGATAAATAATACTCGAGTAGACTGAATAAACAAGGGACATATTGATAAATCAATATGGCTACTGGCAAAGGCTCTCCTCTTTTATAATTTATCGCTAATGTGTTGTTGTGATAGGCAAAATTAGGTTTTTTGAATATAAAATTAGTTATCAGAGTAAATCTTCTTTCTCATATCCAAGTTTTATTTACCTCACAGTATGAAAACACGATGAACCATTAAAAAAAATCTAAACTTTAAATCTATAATATCCCTATAAATAACCTAGTTCGTGGTACCTACTTAAAGTATTCAATTCGTTGAACTTAACTCAATGGAAACATAAACACAGCTCAAAGCTGAACGAAGTGGCGTCACTGTCAAAGTAATCTCACTTCGAGCACTCCATAATGTCTCATGAATAAATTACTCACTAGTTGTTTGAAAGAGAATAAAATGCTGTTTCATTATTCACTTGCTTATTTACCGAAGGTTATTTAACGTCCACGGACAGTCTGCAATAGTCGGCTTATGTCCGAACATTTTGTTTCAATAAAAGCACAGCTTTTAAATCGTTTTATTTTTTATTTTTTTTTCTTCGGCTCTTACAAAATCTGATTTTCATTTCGGAATATGAAATAATAATATAAAATATATTTCAAAACCAATTTTGCGGTCTTGTTCGACTTTAAATTAATAAAGTTTTTAAGTGAATGATCGGGATTGATCACTTTGAATATTAGAATAATAATAGGTATATTTTGCCACAAATTCAAGTTCGGTTTTTATAGTAAAACTAAATAAAATCTAAACTACAATAAAATAAAGAATTATTTTACTATATTTGACTTTATAGGTGGGCAAAATAACGACCTATATTGGTTACCTGAGCGTTAAACTGAAAGTTTTCCGGGTCGTGTCGGCGTGTTCTTATCTGTCTTGTCACGCGAAGTAACACCTTGTAATGTTATATTCACAGGCGCTGAGTCAGCATGTCTTACACCGGGTGGATGGCGAAACAGTAGGAGGGCCAATGACCGCCTACAGTACCATACAATTCGTCGTACAAAAACACCACTTCGTCAGAGGGAAAATCAAGGTGAGCCAAATCTTATTTTTATTACAGCAATAAAATGTGTCGGCAAATGGAATCTTATGACTTAATTTTCGACGCTGCTTTAGAAGTAAAAAGTCGAAGAAATAATTCTAATTTCCGAGCAATGGAATCTGAATTTTGTTGGACGTACCTAAGTACCTATTGAGTTATTTGCTCATTCAAAGACACGGAGCATTTTAATTATTCGGTTAGCTTACCAATATTTTCACGTCATTTATACTTTGGATACTTAATAGATAATAGACACACTCTAGACTAGTTTTCACATATGTATACATATATAATGTAGTTGCATTATGTGTGAAAAACTGGACATTTGTCCAAGTTAATTGGTTCCCGACTATTTCGGTGTGCCATCGTTCCGACGGTTATTTGGCACTAAAACACTCTAACAGAGGCGTGGCGAAATTACTACAGTTCAAGTTTCTGAACAAACTACGACCAATTCAAATGTTTGGATGCGCAAGGCGTTGGTGTGCTTTTCCACAAAAGATGTGCGAGTTCGCTAGGCGGTGCGAGGCCGTGTCGCATCGCTATGAAAATGTTTGTTCAATTCCACCAAAGCTGTGCGAGGAGCTTGCAAGTTCACATTACATCAACAGCCTGTTGCAGTCTACTGTTGGACATAGGCCTCTCCAATTGCACGCCACTTAGATTTATTTTCGGCTTCTCGCGCTTGCAAGTTCTCGTAGTGAATATCTGTTTGTAGTTGTGTGGTGTGAGGATGCGTAGCGGACTCTTTCCAGCTAAGCGCGCACACATTCCTCGCTCGCATAACCTTGGCTGCGTTCAGCTCGGATAGGGAAATGAATCGATTCACTTTAGTGGATTTTACCTCATACATCTCTGGTCGCAACGTGTTTGACGCTCATTCCAAAATTCTTTAACAGTTATAATTACTTTATTTGTGTTATTGATTCCATCTACACTAATATTATAAAGAGGAAATCTTTGTTTGTTTGTTTGTAATGAATAGGCTCAAAAACTACTGGGCCGATTTTAGAAATTCTTTCACCATTCGAAAGCTAAATTATCCACGAGTAACATAGGCTATATTTTATTCCCATATTCCCACGGGAACGGGAACTACGCGGGTAAAACCGCAGGGTGCTACTAGTAGTCTATAAAATATTGTGTAAAAGTAAATTATGACAATGTACTCAACTTTTTCTTGGGTATTCATGCCTACTTGTTTACAAAATCATACGTAAGTAGCTTTTAAGGTTTTATGAAAATATTACTATTGTATTGTTGTAAACTACCTACTACAGTGATTCCATAAAAAGTTATATAAAAAACAACTTTTGAAGTTCTTGGTAATTCTAATAGGTACGTTTATTTTCTTCATATACAATTGTGTATTCAGATTTTATTTTCTTCAGATACAATTGTGTATTCAAAGTTTATATTCTTAACAATCTATAATGTTTCTTTTGTAGACGATAAGCTTTTTCTGTAACGGAGAGTTCAGAAGTACCATAGCATAATCACAAACAATAACACGTGGGTGGGCACTAATGTATATGAAAGTAAATAGTCTAATTCACAAAAACCGACCATAACGCAACCTCAACCCAACCACAATACAACCACTAGCATTACCGCGCACAAACACGCAAAAAAAGTTCCTGAGATAAACTATCTGCAAACACTAGCAAAAATGAACCACATCGCAACTGCTGGCAGCAACGCAACCATTTCGACGTTTTGTAATTACCATAACAAAATAACAAGAAGCTCCAGCGACACTACTCACACGAAAGCATTGTTACTGCTAGATCACTTTTTGTCGCTGCGATGTGATGTGGTTTTGGTCAGTACGAATTCTTTATGACTGTAGATTTTGCGTTTTTAAGTACAATGAGAAAGAAAAACAAAAACATTTTCGTTCCATGGCTGGTTTTGCCTTCTACCTTTTTGCGCCGACTGCAACAAGTTACACAATGTTATTTTGGCAAGTATAATTTTCAAAATCAATAAACCTAGCCTTTTCTGGGGCCTATGTTGGAATCGGCTCCCGGTCAAACCAAACGCAGCTTAATATCAGAATAGTTCTTAAATAGATCGGCCCCCATATCGGGCCTCCACAAGAGATAACTTATTCTCTATCGGGACGCTCTTGCAAGAGCAGTCGCGGTCATATAGTGTTCCGGGCAGCCTTAACGGCTAACACGATATCCCAAGTGTACATCCACCCTTATATATTACTACATTATCCGGCTCGAAGGACCAAAATGTACATCCACCCTTAACACCAAGGAAGATCGAGATCAAGACCGTATCAAGGTAAGACGTGTCAGATTTTCTGGCTTCTGAGTATCGGAAACAACTATCTTATGTCTGCCGAAATGTCAGCCGGGGCGTTTAGAGTTGTTTAGCGTGCTCTGCGAGCCTCGGAGACGTCAGGGTATATAATGCATTAGCAGCGGCCCACGGTTTCACCCGCGTTGTTCAAATATATAGCTTATGTTACTTGCTGATAATGTAGCTTGGAAAAAAAATGGTTAAAATTGGTCCAGTAGTTTCAGAGCTTATTCAGTACAAACAAATGAACAAAAAATCTTTACTCCTTATAATATTAGTATAGATGATCACCATTGCAGATTCACGCTTTATCTTAAAGATAAACCCGTGCGGCTGCTATTATTTAGTCACGAACCCCTAATGCATAGAGTTCCCAAGGCTTTTGCTGACCACTCCCGCAGTGATCAGGGCCACATACAATGTAAGATTTAGCAACGAACACATATTTAAGTAATCGTAGTTCACATTCACCCAGAAAACTTTAGCTATTTCAGCAGTGAGTTCGGAAAACACTAAATCAGCCAACTTCCTCATAGTTTGTGGCAATAAATAAGTGGCATTTTAGTGCAGTGGTCTGGTTATGAGTCATAGTCTGAAGTTCGTGTAGTATAACCAGCCTTTATTTTCGTGACCCGTTGTTAGTTTTGATTCCAATCGCTGCAATTTTGACTTCGATACGGGTGGTATATAATTATTAACGGTACAATTAGAATGTAAAGGTGGAACTTAGACCGAATTAAACCTATGTTTTCGAATTATAACATAGTTTCGGTTACTTCAGGATATAATGTATTTGAAATAGGTCTTTATATACTCGTAGTATGGTCGGCTAACAGGTCAAAAGACTGATATCTTTTTTTTTTTGAAAAAAAAAATCGTTGCCCAATAATAGGATGTACTCCTGTATCGTGGGTGCGTTCACAAACATGAATACTCACATACACAAGACACCCAGACCAACAATTATCTGTAGGCCATAGAAACATTTGTTCCGTGCGGGGATCGAACCTGCGACACGTAGCGCAGCAGCCGAACGCTCAACCACTGCGCCAACCGTGTCGTATAATAATATTGAATTCCATTCCTGAGTACGTACAGGTACATGGAGCAAATGTAGAATACAGACTTTCAATGTTAAAAATTGAAAGTCTGTATTCTACATTTGCTCCATGTATTTTCAAAAGGCTCACCCATCTGTCACTACAGCTAATTTTCTCCTCTAAGGGAAAACCGTTATGCTAAATTTTATAAAAATATTTTTTTCTTTTTTTGTTTAGATACGGTGTACAGCAAGCGTCTACTCAATATACCTGCAAAGCTTAGAAAAGAGTGCCGAAGAGGAGAGGATACGAACCACTCCTGTGTCCCTCCCAGAGGTGCACGAAGCAGTAGTTTACTCTATACATCGCCTGCCAGAAACCAGTAAGTCCCTTGAGATTCTTAACACATTGCGCAACGGGCTATGAATAACTAATTTACCTGAGATGCATGCTATAGTGTTAAGTTTGATGTTCTTGTTATGATATAATACCAAACTAATAAGCTTCAACTATCTGCTTAAGCAGCTATGAAACGAATATTCTTCGTGTTAACTTGTTCGGTAAAACCGCAAGGAACCGCTGTCTGCGTGAAATGAACGTAACGATCGCATTATATCTGGGCGAAGCGTAATGGATAATTTTTCAGATACTAAAATAACTAACCCCAGGAATAAATATTTCGATTTGAGCTGTCAATTTGTTTTGTATGGAAAATAATTATTTATCAGGCAGCCATATTTATTCTTCAGTTAAAAATTTAAAAAAAAACTATTGAAAAATCAGCCCTTATAAATGACATTGAAGTAGACTAGTTTTTGAGTTGGTATTTAGGTTATAGGGCAAAAATGTAGCAATCATGATTTTTGATAAAAAGCGTAAATGAACACAAAAATAGATTAATTTTTATGTTTGCGATACCAGTCGCGTTAATTCCCAGGAAAACATCACTTCAATACTCAATACTTTATTGCATTTTATGTATTACATAGATGGTATAACAAGGTTTTTACCTTTTTTTAAAACATAAGGTGAGGGGAATGGGGCTCAGTAGCAATTCAAGGAATTCATTATTTTCTATTAAAAATTATTAGATATGTTTAATTGGTAGTATAATCAATATATTTATATAAATTATATTAATAATAATTAATAATTAAATTATATTTAATTTATATTGATCCATTTGTCATCTAAAAGTTCTTTACTGAGTAGTATGACTTGGTATCTAAAACTTGTTTTAATTTATTTATAAAAAATATTTATTTTGTTTACTTCTCTTACATCATTTGGCAGTTTATTATAAATTTTTATGGACATAAATAAAAGGCTAGTTAAGATCATTTTGAGTCGGGATGGAGGTATTATTTTGCTTTTGTTGTCTCGAAAAGATTCTGAGAAGCGTTGAATCCCAGATTTTTTTCATTCGACTAGATTACATTGCAAAGAGTTTTTCTATACTAGCGCTTAAAAGTCTTTGATACAATAAATTATATTATAAAATAAAAAGCAGGTTCAGTAAAAATCCCTCGCTGATAAATACGAAACAAGAAAATATTCTCACTGATATTTGCCCGACATTCTTATACACAAAGTATTCAATATTATAATAAATATAAAGTAAGTAGAAATAAGTTGTCTACTTACAAGGGGAGGGCACGGTGTGGGAAATTCACTTCGGGACGAGACTGCGTGTGGTAGTAGTTTCCCATACGGGTATGCAAACCCTAAAGGATTATTTCAGAATGGCCAGTAATTTCGAAGAAATAAGCCTTTGAAACTCTACGTGTAACTCATATACTTGTTTATTTTCATTTAAAACACGAACGGCGAAATAGCCTAGTTAGTAGTGTTTCCGTCTCCGACGCGGAAGCTCTGGGTTTGAATCCCGCATAGGGCTAGTTTGCATTGCGCTAGAAACTACCTACAGGTATCGTACAACCACGGGTCCACGGCTATCCTCTATACATCACGATGTCTGTGCTTAAAAAATTAAAAACACCGAGGTTGTTATATTGAATTCACGGATGACGTCACATAGGTTAAATAGGTAGTCAAGAAGTTATGAGAGAATTAAAGATCAAGTGAAAACCGTCCTTTTAGCTTCCCGGTATTCTTCGTAGTTAGTAATGTACACAGAACTTCATCATTTACCCCAATTGAAAGCATCAGGGATATTCCAATTGAGAATTTCCGTTATACTGTATTTACATAATATCTACAAATTCATGAAATCGCATTGTAAATCACCGAAATACTGAATCTCGGAAACAGTTTCATATTCAGTACAATACCTCATTTTCAATACTAACTATGCTCCGTGTATTATAATTAAATTATCATGCCACGTGTGAAATATAGAGAGACCGTACTTTGTAAATGTATCGAACCGTCTGGTTCAATAGTTCAATACAAAACAATAATGTTAAGGACCGTTGTTCCAGCCCTTATAAATGTGACCTTCGCTAAAAATAAATCATCGCCAATAATGCCTACCCTCACCTTTCAATTTGGAACTCCAATATTTTAATTAAACCGTTATTGATTGATATTCATTTCAGAAGAGTAAACGTAAAGTGCGGCCTATCTATTTTTAGTAATTTATTCTTTAAGAGCTCTTTCGTTAGTATAGGTGTTTTGAAATGATATTGGTTATTAATAACACAAACTTTTTGCATCTCTTGGAATTTTCCAGGTTTTACCTTAGCCGAGGCGGATTCTGCTATTGATTCTATGAATCATGACCCGGTTTGTATCAGCAGTTGAGCTAAGTCTTTTGGCTTGCAGATCAACCCAACTAAATCTCAGGCCATGATCTTTGGAAGCAGATGCGTTCGTACTGCCGTTGTTATTTCAAATTTATCGCATTTATATATCGATGGCTGGGTGATCTGGGTATTATAATTGATTCCAATCTTTCCTGGCGTGCGCAGGTCAATGATGTTAGTTGAAAGGTATATTTTTCTTTTCATTCGCTGAAATGCCTTCAGGGTGTCTTGCCTTTGAAGATGAAAAATGTTTAGCCCGAACACTTATTCAGCCGATTATAGATTATGCCGTCGCCTGCTACCTGGATGCTACTGAGGAGCTATTAAACCCACAGATATTAACCTATACTTAACTTCAATGCTGCTGCTTACTCGTGTTCCTACAAATTTGCAGAAAACCAGAATTACAGCACGGTGTGTTCGGTGCAAGGTAACGAGAAAATTAAACGTTGTTACTTTAGCTGGTCTAAGCTAAACTAGAAATGACCCAGTTCCTCGCTCCTTTGACCACGTAATAAACCATAATAATAATATGAAACAAAGTAACGATTAATTCAATCCTTTCGGCTCTTGACGAAACTTTGAAGCACTATTGTTTATTTTATCATAAAAGCATTGTATTATAGACTTTATGTTCATAAAGGCTCTTTGAAAAACGTTAACTACATCAAACTATGTAATTTAATGTAATATAGATCAAAGTAGTTTGTAAATATATATATATATATATTGAGCTGGCTAAATTTTCGTTTACTGTACCTATTTCCGAGAATAGCGCTCATATTCTTAGACATTAAATTCCTCCCCTTGAATCAATATCAACTCTATGGACCTCGATCAAACTGAAAGATAAAGGGTATTATTTATTGTCATTACCCTTCTACTCGACTTACCTATGTAACACTACCCTGCCTGGGTTACGGAGTTTGTTCGAAAAAATCTCCCCACCTTTTTTTTTTTTTTTTTTTTTTTTTCTGGATGGGAAATCATCAAATGACCCCTCCCGCCCTGGGTGGAGCGGTAGGGAGTGTCAGACTTTTACTGACTAAAACCCACCCGTGATCCTTCTTGTGCCCTATGCGTTCCAGGGCCGCGGTAACTCTTTCGAACAAATTCCGCAGCCCTAGCAGGCACCGACTCTATGGGGCCCCGTCCTCGGTGCTGACGGCTCCTTGTGACGCGCGTGGAGCACAACGCGTCGTCGACTCAACCTGGTATCGGACGGCGAGCCACCCACGCTCACCGTCCCCAGGCATCAGCCACTGCGCGATAGCACAGCGGCCGACTTGTCTCTGGAGGGGGCCGAAATGGGACCATTACTGGCACTCCATCTCAGCACCCTCCCGAGTGTTGGGAGCCGCAGCACCCGCAGCAGAAGCGGCAGTGGCGGCGACAGAAGCCGCGGCGGCGGCAGAGGCGGCGGTGGCGGCGGACCTCTTGCCCCTGGTCGGGGCGGATGGCGCGCAGGCCCTTCCCCCAGCCCAGTGCTCGGCCGGCTTGCCAGCAGCCGCACATGCACTGCAGTGCGGCGTGGCCTCGCACGAGCCGGCCCGATGACCGGGCTGACCACAGCGGAAACAGAGTCCGCTGCGGTCGACCTCCGAGGGGAAATCTCCACAGCCTTGGAATGCAAAGTATTAGGAGGAACGCACAAACACAAATGGGTTTTAATCAGTAATTTAATAGGTTGGGGAAGAAGTTTCTTTGAAGAAATTTTGGGACTTCTGATCAAAATACCGCGACAAGTGGTTTTGGCAGTTCTCTCGTGATGTTAACCTGAAACTGCCTAGAGAATTCTGAAAAGACTAAAACAGGTGGAAATCTGAAGGTTCAAGGTCAGGACTATACGGTGGATGCATTAACACCTCCCAGCCAAACACTCTTAATTTTTGCTGAGTGGCTAAAGATGTGTGAGGTCTAGCGTTATCATGATGAAAACCACACCCCTTCTGTTGATTATTTCTGGCCGCTTTCTCTCAACTTCTTGCCTTAATCTAATCATTTGTTAGCAGTAGAGTTCAGAATCGATGGTCCTGCCTGGTAATAACAGCTCATAATGAATAATGCCCTTCCAATCCCACCACACACACAGCATCAACTTGTTGCGAGTTAAACAGTTTCATCACCTGTTATCAGTTTCTTCAAAAATGGTTCGGTTTCATTACGTCGTAATGAAGAATCACAAATGAGTACACGGTTCATTAGGTTTCTTTCAGTGAGCTCGTGAGGTACCCAAATATCGAGCTTTTTTGTGTACCCAATTTTTTTTTCAAATGCGCCGAAACTGTTTTGTGGTCAATTCCCAGTTCTTCAGCTACGTCGTAACTACAGATATGCCGATCTTGCTCCACTTTTTCAAAAATGCCATCCATTTTATCCGTATTATGGCGACCAGAGCGGCGTGCATCTTTGACATCAAAATTTCCGGATTGAAAACGTTTAAACCATATTTGTGCTACTCTCACAGATACTGCACTAGTTCCATAAACATCGCAATTTTTTTTCGCGGCTTGCGTTGCGTTTTTCCTTTTTTGCAGTAAAATTTTAAAATGTATCGAATTTTTTCATTAGATTCACTCATCTTGACGGTACAAAAACAAATTAAAATCACACACATTTTTCTAATTTGAATTAGGAATTATGTTCTTTAAAGTTTAAACTTTCAATGATACCAAAACCAGCCTGATACAAATATTATAGCCAAAGAGATTTTATTACAAGTTCACACATACTATAATGTTAAAAGAATTTTTCCCCAACCTAATACAATAAAAAAAAAACACGTGTTTGAGGAGTTTAAGAAATGACCGAATGGTCATTTCTAAATTCCTCAAACACGGGTGTTGGATGATGGATGTAGTTTTATCAATTACATTTTACAAACAGCCTATAAATTATCAAAATGTTCGACCCCTGTGATGCCGGTAAACCATCTTTTGAATGCATCAATGAATGTGAGCGTACGCTATTTTAGGTACGATCAATTTTTCCTAATCGGAACGATATTTTCCGAGCTCTTCCGATCTCTTCCGAACCGTTTCACAGGAAGGCATTGATTAGATCAGTCGAATTTGAACTGCATTTCAGGAACACGAGCGTGCGTATTTAGTGCCTGTGTTCCATTAAAACACAAAGACTGGCTCTAAAGTTAAATTAGTTTAGACAGTAACAGTTCGTGTCTTGAATTTGTTATTCATTTTGCGGGCCTGAGAGTCTGTTTTTGATTTTGTAGCCATTTTTATATGCTTCACAAATGACTACTATGTGTCCAAAAATATTTGTTAATGAATGCCGTTATTTGGTATTTTCTTAAGTATTTCTGTCAAAGTAAAAAATGCTGGTTACATTCTAAAGTGTAAAGAGCGTTGATAATTTAATATAGATACCTAATAGTGTATCGGATTTACAGTCATATAAAATATCGAAGCCCGGTGTTTTAGGAACTTTATCGTGCATGTAGACGCCATTTGTCATGTTTATTTGGGGCGAGCGATCTTCGAAAAGTCTGGCAATTACAAATGTTACTATTTGACGCTCGCGGCTCCGTCCATGTGTAGTTTCTCCCCTTTACAAATAATAGCCTGTGTTATTTTGATGAACCTTTCTTCTCAAATCTTTAAAGAGTATACAACTCAGCCGCTACTGCTTCTCTGTCTGTTTCTCCACTTATTTCTTCTAAACCACGCTACGGATTTTGATACGGTTTTCAGCAATAGGTAGAGCGATAAATGAGGAAGGTTTGTGTAATTAATATTTCACTCGTGCAAAGCCTGTGACAAATTCGCTAGTCTGGTCGCAAGTATTTAATTAGTTCTGCGGTCAAATCAATGAAAATCTATGATTGAATCTATATACATACATATATGTAAATAATTAACATCTGTCAGTAGTTTCTGCCGCATTGAAGCCGAAATTTAACCCATGACAACGTAATAAAGGGTCAAAATGTATTTTACGACCTAGTATAGACTTCAACGCGAGGTACTTGGGTAAACGCGTGCTTTGATTTTCATCCAAATCTGCTTAGTAAGTGAATCATGATTGACATACAAACATACACCACCACCACCACCACCACCACCACCACCACCACCACCACCACCACCACCACTACCACTTTTATGAAATAAATAAATTATTATTATTATTATTATACACATATTTTGTAAATATTGTTATGGATGTTGGTAATTATAAATTATTAAAAACTATGATTTAGTTAATCATTAGTTATTGTAGTCTTGCTGGTATTACTGTGAACATTTTGATATAATTGATTACATTGCTGCCAATTTTTCCAGATTACGTTTTTCCAGAATCAGATTCGCAATACAATTTTAGGGTTTATTTTCAATACTTAGTCCGATAACTTTTATCTGAAATAAAATAAATTAAATTGTGTCATTTCGACGAATTTTCTTTATGGAAATGACCAATTTAATAACTAAGACAAAGTTTCTTAAGAGCTTAAAGGAACTTTCAAAGAAATTTATCGCACAAGTCATCAGAATGTCACTTCGTCTAATACCCGAACCATTTACCAATATTAGAGTAGCCAGTAAACAGTACATTTTGTGTTGAAATAAATTTTACCAAAGCAACAATACATGTTTTTTGTTTACCTATTTGAGATTTTAAATCAATAAGCCACGGAAAATGGCGTGTGTTTTTCGACACATTAATAATGAATTTCTCTTATCGTTTCCTACTGTATCACTGTACATTTATGTATAATACATACATACATATAATGCTACCTACACAAATAAGGATTCATTTCCACAAGGACAGTTTCTCACTGCTATAGACGTCAATTTTTACTAAAATTATTATATAATAATAGGGAATATTATTATTTTTTTAAATAATATAACATTAATTATGCAATTTTTTCTTAGTAGCAGGAGTAAAGAGAGAGAGTCATAAAAATCATAATTCTATTTTGTCCGTCTGTTAGATTTTCAAAAAATATGGGACACGTAGTTTTTGTCATTTCAAATCGTAAAAAAAATATAAACCTAGCTAGCCTTTGTACCTATTTTTCTGTTTCCATTTTCTTATATTTTTATTAAATGTGTCTACATAAATTGTTAAATAAATAAAGATAAAGCGCTTCAAAATTCAAGAGAGGGGTCTGGTTTCGTCACGTCACCGGTGCTGGTAAACATTGTAGTGACGTATGACGTCCGCGAGTTTTCAACGCACTATCTATCAGACGGACTAAAAACACTTTTAGTAAAATACCCTATTATAAAAGAATTTCTAAAATTTCATTATCAGCGATGAAGTTACAAAGCTTTAAAGTTGACAATTAGAAATAGAAATCGGACGTGGCCTTTGACGTCAAAGATGTTTTCGCGAAGCGGACAGATTTTAAATTGTTGTCTTGTTAGTTTCTCTATCAATTTTGATTCTTATTTCACTATTAATACGTAGTAGTATAATATTTATATGTTTGTTAAACTGGTCAGATAATAATAAAAATTGAGGCTTGGCAACAATATTTTTTAAGAACTATGAAGCTACTGGAAACGATTAGGACCGAGGTCCTGCGGGCGTACCATGACGTCTTAAAACGTGAGTCTTCCACGCGAGAAAAAGGGATGGAGCTATATAGGGTGTATAACTCTATCCCTCTTTCTCGCTCGGAAGACTCACGTTTTAACACCTCATGGTACGCCCGCTGGCCTCAAGTACTTTTTACTAGTCCATCAATTTAATAGTAAGTATATTTGAGGCAAGAAACCCTTTTCGTGTAAATGAGCCTTCAGCGAGACGCGTATGTGTTTGACTGATATTAGCAATGTAACATAATTACTACCACCCTTGTATTCGGCACATGACATAACTAATTAACTCGAACTGTGTCAACTATCTTACTGTAATTAATATTCAGACCAATCTCACTACAAAGACAAAACCAAGTTTTATTAAGTCAGGATATTCAAGTTTGTTTCACATGATCCCATTTATTTTAAAGCTGTATTTTATTAGGTAGGGTAGTTAACGAATGGGGCCCGCGTTCCACAAAGACCGACAATGGTTGGATACGGAACGGGCCTATAGTGGTTTAACGTTGCGTTAAGACCCGGTTTTATTCCGAATTATTTCCATTTCGGAATTTGTTTAAACAGTGCTATTTTTCCTTTTAATTGATCCGGTAGTAGATACGTCTACCTTTCCCTGAAAAGTTTTATAGATTAACTGAACTTTTAATCAAGCAATGTTCTGTTCTGATTGAAAAATTTCGTGTTTCGTTTTCGTGAGTACCGTGCCTTTTAGAGTATTTTGACAAACGTGTAACCTTGTTTTGAACTTCAGAACACGCTTATTCTTTCTAGTAAAATAACCAGTTACAATATTTTTCGTAAAAAATATAATCATCTACATGAAAACCGTTTCAATTCTGAGAAATTTCAGATACTTAGTTTCACTTGAATGTACAATATTATTAATGTAAACGCGTGTTAGAAATTATTCTAATAACTTACGTTAGGTACACGAGTTTCCTTTGAACTTGTGGCATAAGCTTTTATCTGAGAACTTGGGTTTCGCATTGTCCTCCTTAACGTTATTGACGTTGGTTGCCTACAAGTTATAAGCAGGCTTTGAACCGCTGAAATACTGCCTGAAACATGGTCTGATCTCATATTACAAATAAGTGAGACATATTGTGTTTTTGTCACAGTAATCTTACCAGAATATAGGCTAAGCCAAGTTTGGGACCGCCATTGTATGAGTAAGATCTATCAGATATAAATTCTCCAGCTCCTAAATTATATTTTTCCTTCAAAGCGGAGCTTTTAGGAATCATGGAAAATATTTATTGGGACACGTAGTGGAAAATTTCCGAGAAAATTCATGCCTGTTGAGGTGGGTAACAATTGTTGCATACAAGACGATTTTTAACACAAAAGTTTAAAACCGTTACAGGTGAATTTTTAATAATAGATTATTAACCAAGGGGATGAAGCAGTGTCTTCTGTCGCGGGTGACGATTTAAATCGCGAGCGTAACGAAGGCTCGAGGTTTACTCCCGAGCGTAGCGAGGGTGTTAAAAACTTAAATCACGAGCGAAGCGAGGGATTTAAGACGAGTCCTGAGTGTAGCGAGGGATTTAAGTTCACCCAAGACTAAGACAGCTTTATCACCGAGGAAAATACTCTACTTTTCGTACCATTTGCGAAAAAATTAACACAATAATAATAATATGAGATAAGCATTTATTAAAAATAATGACAATTAAAAGTAAAATTTAGAACATTAACTTATTTATAAAAATAAACGAACGTTTATGTATTTGAATAAAACAAAAACGCGGCAAATTCCTAGACTAATATTTGTTTGTCGGAAAAGCAAAGGCATCAAGCTCATACGGCCTCGTCGGTTTCGTAATTTTATTTAATAATCATAACTGCATAATAAATGCGTATTCCTTTTTCAAAAATATGAATAATGCTTTATATACAAACTGAATGGTGTAAACACAGATGTAGTTCAGTATAAATTAACGGTAAGTATTCCAAATTTAAATCACATTCTCCCCCTAGAGGATGAATGAAATTCAGTACAATTTTCTTTCCCTGTTTTTAACAGATTAAAAATGACCATTGTTATGTTCGCCTTTTGTGGCATAGAATGTCACTTTTTTGAGCAAGTGGTATGAAAAAATCCTTTTTGCATTTTTATGCTCTAAACGATTTCTATGTTTCCATCTCAGTGGTTCAGTATGTGCGTTGTCTCTCAGTCATCCAATCACAGATGTGTTTCATATTTATAGATTTTATTTACACAGTACCATGTGACATATCGAGCTTGAAATACATACATTGTTATTATGACGTATGAATGTCAACATAAGTCAGTTGGTGGCCATAGACGATGTTCTACAATATGACGTCATTGTCATGGTTTTTAACAGACTTCAAAAAGGAGGAGGTTCTCAGTTCGACTGTTTTTTTTTTTGACTCGTGTGTTTTAATGGTCTAGCAGATTCGGAGCAAATTGCCAGTGACTGACGGACAGACAGACACACGAGTGATTCGCAGATACTATACCGGTCCTTTTTTTCATTTGGACCTAATTAATGCGCTGTATACGAAGTACCGCGTAATACAGTAACTTACACGAATACTGTACGAAACATTTTATTACAAATAACAGAATCAAAAAAGGTTTCCGTGTTACTAATACCCTCATAAACCACCCAACAATAAAGTACATACGTCTTATTCCAAATGGTCGTTTGGTACTTTTCCAGATTGGTAAAAATAGGTTTTACCTTATTAGTATTCCGGCTACATAGTATAAGGCCTAATAGCCTGAATGTTAAGGTGGTAATTCACCAGGATTATTCGCATGTAAATTATTATTTACCAATAATAATTGTTTTATGAGGCATGTATTTTTAATTTGTACATAATTATGCTAAAATGCAGCCCAGATCGATGTCATCCAATAAACGTTGGCATTCTCTGAAAATCAGTCCTGTACCACGAGTTCAGCAATGTGATGCATATTTACCAAATTTGCATAATGTTTTTTTTTTTCTATTATATTATGTTAAGCGGCATAAAATTAAATAGTTTTCTTTTATCACTCGATGTAATGCTCTAATTTGAGTTGTTACATTACAAACGAATATCTAAGTGAGGTGAGTAACCACCTTTACATTATAAATGTAGGCAATAGCCGAATTTGTATTGAGGGATATAAAGGTAAATCCACTCTACGTGCTATTAAATTTGCTCCATTTTAGGTGTTATTCGACCTGTACCTAGTGTTAAATCCGCTGTTGCCTCATTAGTCTAGTTCAGTTTCGCCGATCGTGATTCAGTAATCCCTAGGTGGGAGTACGAGGGATTAATATTTAATTTTGTATTCGAATAAGTAGCTACCTATCAAAGGCTAAAGGAGCGGAAATGAAGAACATAATAAATATATAATGGTGAACTCTCGCGGATAGGTCGCCAGTAAATATAAAGGGTATAGGTATATATTTATTAATGGCATATTCTTTCATATAGCGAAAATCGGGATGCACAATTGTGTTAACCGATAGCAGTAAATAACTGTTATTTAGGTGTTAGTTTTGCCCGCGACTTCATATGCGCTTATCCCGTTTTTTACGTCTTATTCTCTACACACCCCAAGGAAGTTAGACGCCAACTTTCAACGAACACTAGCTTCGGCTGTGCGTAGTCTGTCAGTTACTTAGTAACGGAAGATTTATACAGTGTGAAATCTTAATGGTTGTTTTCCCGCGGCAGGACGATTACCCATCAGTAGTACTATCGAAATACAAAGTTAAACTAAAAAAATAAATGTTTTTTTTTTCAAATCATTAAAAAAGTGTTCATAAACTCGAAAGAGCGAGATTCAATAGTAGTGCACTATATAGACATAAAGTAGGTAGATACCATAGATATAATAAACAAGGAGATATGCCCTGTAGCCGAAAATGCATCGGAACCTGTGTCTCCTGTTTTGCCCTACCACCCGGCAACTACTACGAATGCAGTTCAGTAAAAGCAATAGATACGCAGTCGCGCACACACCCGCATTTTTGAAATCGGACTGTACTACACAATCAATTATAAACCTTATCCTAATAAACACAGCGTATATTTACAGTACACCGTGCAACTTACTCACACAAAAACAACGCTGGGTATCGTTGTGCTGTGCAAAAGCAATTTATTTTACATATACGCTAGTGATTGACTTATCGATTCTGGCATTTATTACACACGCCATGCTGCCCATGTATAACAAATAAATAGCATGAGTATGTTGACTATTTTAAGCAAAGGTCACTAATATATTATCTTAAACATGCCGATTACTATAATGCATTCGAAACTTTATCGAAAGTAAAATACAATTACCATAAAAAGTAAGGAAGTAGCACGAGGATAAGGCATACATACGATAATTCAAAGCCAAAAACACTTGAACGATTATTTACCAAAAATTTATTGCAATCTAAGAAAGTTTGGTACACTTTTGTAATATTTCATTCAACAATCGACATTGTTGTCGACAGTGCATCTGCACAATTACATCACTAACTCGCGGCAAGAAGCAGCGGCCGTACTATGCGATACATCGGCTTGCTAAAGTATCGTTTTGTGATTTTTACATTGCTCATCCAGTCACTTAGCGACAAACTTAGGTAGTGGTTAAGGAGCAGTGTATTCATTGTAATATGTTATTGTCGCTGTGACATTTGAAAACAAAAATAACATAGTATAAGCAAGAAATATTTTACGATTTGTTGTTTTTCATGATTTTAAAGACAAATATAGTAAAATACTTGTATTTTGATATGGTAAGTGATTCCATAATTAACAAAGTTTTGGTTTATGCTTTGGTTTTTACAAGAAAACACTGAACAACACGGCATTCTTAGATCTTATCACGCTCACGGTCGTAAGCGTACTAGTTCGCGGATTCGACCATTGCGTAAGACATGCTCGCCCAGAGCATGTCGCGAGGACACCGACACGCCCCCTTGCCACTTCTCCTGTATTTTATATATCTATGGTAGATACCTACCTGAGACGCACGTACCGCCGCGTACCTACATATCGCGCGATGCACTACTGTTGGTTCAAGTCGCTTTCGAGTTTTGTTTATCACAATTGTTAATCTGCCATTTATGGAGTCTAATATTTTTTATATATATAAATCGATTGTATTACCGATACAAACTCATTTCGCTTCGGGAAAACAACCATTAAAATTTCACACTGTATATATATTATATTGAATGTTGAAGATTAGTTTTTGCTAGAGGCTCTGCTCGACACGATGTACACAAGGATGAAAGTATAATTTTGCTGTTTCAACCAAATCTGTCCAGCTGTCGAGCCGTTATTGATTTACAAACATACTTATCATACACATTTGAAATATTATGTTACCTACCTATTTGTTGTATATAAAAACTTACATAAAAACCTCCTTGATTTTTTTTTAATAGCTGGCACCGTACGCCAAAAGGCAATGGTTTCAAAACTAAAATCGATTTTTAGTCGAATTGGCCTTATTACAGAAATACATAGTTCTAGCTCTTTGCATACATTAGCAACCAAAATGGAACTGATGCTCTAAGCGGAATATGGTTTTGGAAAATCTCTTATTATCGGGTAGATATTTTCACATGGGACAGAGTTGACCAGTGCTGGACAGAGAGCTGCACCATAAGGCAATTTATCAGGCAATTGGACATGTTTTGGCTACAGTAATGGTGATAAGATATTGATTGATTGATTGGATAGTATGTATTTCTCTCGGGCTAGCGGCTTAAACTACACGAAATTCAAAAATGATCCCACAGAAGTAACTACTCGCTTAATCAAAATCCTGTATTAGAACCACGTGGTATTTAGAACCACGCTATACAGAAAAGTTTTTGAGGATCGATGGCTAGATTCATGGATGTTTGTTACTCTTTCACGCAAAAACTACTGAACGGATTTTGTTGAAATGTTACATTAATATAGGCAAAACATCCGAATAATGCAAACGCTAAATTTAATGATGGGGGGGAGGTACCAATACCATGCAGGCGGAGCCTAGGCAGCAGGTAATTTAATCTGAATGCAAACATCAACACTCAATTTTATCACTGAAAACTATGATTCAAATCTTTCTCAAGTTTCTTCCTACTATTTCAACACTGTAGTCTGTACGAGTCCACACGTGTCAGCCATAACAAAAGATTTCCCGCCATAATGGAATCTGATATTTGACGATGCAGTTTGCTCACTACAAAGATTTTATACGACTGTCATTTGGACCACCGGGATGCTATCAAAGAGGTCCGGTGTTCTCACGTTTGATACCTATGGGATGAGGAAGATTAATGAGCAGTATCTATTCTTTCGTTATGTTCATATAATTCTTTTGTATTTGCGCCCTAAAACCTTAGCACCGTGACAACTTCAGATACACTTAGAAGTTAAAGTTATGTGTGTAATATGATTTTTGTTTAATTTGAGTGTTATCTTGAAATAATTTATTTTTTTCGGTCACACAAGATAGCGACAAATAACTTGTTAGACATCTAATTTGGCGGTTTGGTTCTATTTTGAGTTAAACTTTTAACGAACTATGCGTTTTATCATTTATAGATGATTTAGGGATTTTAAATGTGTATAAAATTCAATATTCAAATAAACATCTGTGGGAAATCGACGTAAAAGTGACTGTCCAGTTTATTGCCACTTTGTATAAGCCGTTATTTAAAGGATTGGTAGGTTTTTGTAAAAAAATATAATATAACCTATTTACCGGTCCACATAGTGTAGCCTACTATTTACAAGTCCACATAGTAACTTGACCTACCTAAGTCCTAGATTCCCCATACACATAAGTCTGCTCGCCTTCCATTGCATCAAACGTATACGATTTAAAACGTGACGGTGCTGAAAGATTCCGCCGCCGTAACGTAATAGAATCTGATATTTCACGATGCATTTTGCTCACGACATAGGTTTTATACTAAAGACGCACTGAGACTAGAATGTTCACAGCATCTTTTGTGATGGCTAGTATCAGTGTTCAGTAAAAGGTTTTCTCAGTGATTGAAGTATAGAATCGTTTTCATTTTTTATTTTATTATGTAAAGGTTCGCGTTTGACCGCGAAAGCGATTATGTGGTCGACTACCGAAGAAGACAATCGAAAAATATCCGATACACACTTTTCTTAAAGACCCCCAGGTTCAAGCGATTGGAAAAACAGACTCCGGTGAAGAAAGTTTTTGGTAGTATAGTTATCAGAGGTTTAAGAGACGTAGGGATTTAGAAAAAGTGATATTTTATCAGCGATAACAACTCTGCAAAATGTCTAAAGTATTGTTTTAAGTCAAACATTCGGAAACGTTTTACTTATGTGTTCAACAGAACTTCAAATGTCTCCTACCTTTTCGTTTTTTTAAGTTTATTTATCGATCTTGTCACGTCAATTTGTAGGGATAATTTTACCTTCGCAGGCAAGGAAAATAATTATTAAAACTTTGTGTAACTACATAGTAGCAGTTATTGGCTTACCATAATTGTTTTTACAAGTTCTGTAAATATTGTATTTATGTTGTTCCGCGAGTTTAATTTTTCTGTTATTAATTTTATTCTTTTGTTCTTGTACATCGCAGGTGTAATTATTTTTGAGCTTCTTTCTTCAGATTTATTAAGTCAGCTTAGCGGCTCACTCGCGTCTATTGGTTACAATGTTTTTCTTTAAATATTGGTTCGAAAAATACTTTGCTCTCGAAAAATGTGGGAAGTTATTTAATTTATTCGATAATAGATATAATTTTACTCAATTAATGTTTATCAAAACAAAATATTTCATCCTTATAAATATGTTACGTCAAGAGAAAAGGCAGAGTAAATAGCACTTTTGTTTAAATATTAACCTCAAAGCATGTAAAAACCGGACTACGGCACGAACTCAAAAAGCTATTTTTCTCATGAAACATTATTCGTAGAGAGATTTCGATAAAACATTAAATATTGAATCTGCAAAACCAAATAAGCGACAAGAAATAGAGCAAAAATGTGTTTTATACGACATCTGTTTGGAAAGGCAAAAGTCCCTGAATATTCCTTTGCAGGTCACGAAATGTGTACATTCGTACCAACTGCGAATGCCAATGTGGCCTTCTTACGCCATTATTTTTATAATAAACTAGTTTCATAATACCCATATTATCTACATAAGCTGGGTACACACGAATTCATACTTCACATATAGTAATGAGCTTCTATCCAAATCTAATTTATGCCAAACTGGCAAAATTAGGAATAAAATAGACCAAGTCAGTGGTTTTGATACTAATTAAGATGGAACGTCTTGAAACGATGAATTAATTTATGTAGAGAATTAGTTTTAATGAATATTCAGGCTACGATGTTATGTTACGTCGAAATGAACGCTGAAAAATCTAACGAAGTCTACTTTAGATCAAAAATAGAAGTAAGTCTATATGAAATATGGGTTACAGCTAAATCATACCAAGTTTTCTTTATGGCGTCATTTATCCGCGCACTCGGAACATTGAAAGTACTTAGCAATAATTCTTCTTCTTGATAATTCTTTCGCTTTTCTGGTTTATTACTTGGATTTGCTCTTAAAAACTAAAATCTAACTGAACTAGTGGCTTCCATGCTCTATGAATTATTAGGATTCTAGTTATAAAGTATGATTTCGATAAAAGTGGCTTTTTTAAGTAAGGTTTTTTTTCGGGTTTGGTTATGAAATATCAACGAATGTTTTCGAAAACCGATATCGCTCCATTAAATGATTCAACAAATTAAGGTAACATGCAAAATTACTTCGAAGCAGGTATCATGTTGATGTAAATCTGTGAACTGTTTAAATTTTTTCATTGTAATTGTGTAAAAAAGTCGGGTTTATGTCCTAGTAAACGGATATATGTCGTTTACAAATTATTTAGACGTGGTCTAAGAAAAACCATATATAGGTATATATGTAAATAATTATTCGTATATGTGAAAACTCAAGCTATTTTATACTATTTGATGACGTCATCTGTAACATGTTTATTCAAGACAAAGCCTGGAGTTGTAATACATACATATGTATCAAGTGAACACACGATAAGATATCATGCTTAAGACATAGCTGCGAGCGCAGAAACTGCACTTCTGTTTACTATAGTAATTTGATATTCAGTTGTATGTTCTAGCCTTATTCTCGCATCTAAAGAATTTATTTTCTCAATTTCTTGAGAGGAAAATAGCAAATATAAATGCAAGATCTCATGAACCAACAAATTTAGGATGAAATATTACAAAAGGTAAAATTTCATGGAGCAGAAAACTGACATTAAAATCTTTATAAAAGATCTAATAAAAACGATGAAAGTTGAGAATAACAATTAGGTTAAAAATGAATAGGTGAAAAAAAAAGTAACTGAGCAAGTCTCTTAAAGTATCTTAAAGTTAATTCAAAATTCCATTCGTTTGAAAGTTTCCACATTGTTGGAGCAAATAAAGTAAATAAGGAAAGAGTGAAGGAAAATTAAGATGTCGAAGATAGAGAACTGAAAATTCAAAGGACTTTTATCCGA
The DNA here is from genome assembly GCA_905332915.2 of Hecatera dysodea. Lineage (NCBI taxonomy): Eukaryota > Metazoa > Arthropoda > Insecta > Lepidoptera > Noctuidae > Hecatera > Hecatera dysodea. The sequence continues at coordinate 16,261,764 of HG995294.1, forward strand.
AGAACTAGCAGCTGCCCGCGACTTCGTCCCCGTTGAATTCCCGATTTTAAAACATTCTTTATCGCTGCTCCGCTCCTATTGGCTTAAACGTGATGATATAATTATAGCCTAAAGCCTTCCTCGAAAAATTGTCTATTCAACCCAAAAAGAATTTTTCAATTCGAACCAGTAGTTCCTGAGATTAGCGCGTTCAAACAAACAAACAAACAAACAAACTCTTCAGCTTTCTAATATTAGTATAGATAAAAGGACAAATGATGTCGATGCAAATAACGTCCGAACGATAGTGCAATCATTTTAGAAATCTTTATGCATAGATAATGCTACGGAATACAAATACTAGCTTTGATATCGCAAAAAGAGAGTGAGCGGGGTTATAAAATCGGATTCTCTATTTATAAGATTTTCTGCAATAGTATCTATTATTGACATCTATATAAAGTAACACTAGTGATGCGACGGAAGCCATCTAAGCGGAGGTGGAGGTAAAAATATATGTGTATAAAAATGTACATTTTGATGTAAGTGAGTTAACTATCTCATTAATGAAAAATGCCTAGTGTATATAAAACGGCGTTTTTCAACACACTTAAAAAATAACTAAACTTCATCAACATTATATGTAAAAAACCAACCCCAATATAGTTGGGGAAGCAGTATTTTTTTTATTCCGTCAATTGATAATTGACAAAAAAAGCGGAAACCTATATCACAAAAAAAAATACAAATTTTGACATTCCCACTTTCTACTTAGTACACGATTCCTCAGTGTAGCTAAATTAAATTGGCTCCTCTAAACAGTTGCACACTTGACCTACGATGTTTACAAGTTACCTGTTATCCTCAAAGAGCAACCTTTAAGAATATTTAAGAAACGGCTCACTGAATTGTTCATTTGAAAATTTTACTAATCGGTGAACGATTTCTTGAATGATGATTATTTGTGGTATTTTATAATTTTGAACTGTGAGGATGTAATCTCAAATACTCGTATTATTGCATGACTTATTTATTGTGTAGAACTAGTGTTTGTTTTCATACCAATTAATTTTGTATGCCGAAAATAATGTACAAGGGTTCTATGCTTACGTGGAACGCCTGGAGGACACGGTGGAGCATACGGTGGAGGCCTGCCCTGCTTGGGCGAAGCAACGCCGTGTTCTAGTCGAGGCGATCGGTGGCGACCTCTCGCGTCCAGCCCTGGTTCAAACCATGGTCCGGAGCGAAGAGTCATGGGACGCAGTCACCTTCTCCTGCGAAGCAATAATGCTAGCGAAGGAGGAGGCAGAACGCATGCGGGAAAGGGAAACTTCACGCCCCAGCCGACGCAACATAAAAGACGCCCCGGGCGTTGGGAAACGCAGAGTGATTCCCGGCCAACGTAGGCGTGGGCCAGCGGATGGCAAGCTATGGGTGGCTCGCCGGGCACAAGAAGAATCACGGATGGGTTTTAGTCCGTAAGAGTCTGACACTCCCTTCCGCTCCACTCAGAGCGGAGAAGTCATTTGATGATTACCCATCTATAAAAAAAAGGTTTCTTCAAAATTGATAGGAACCTGTGACTCCCTAGTACAGTACAGGTGTTCTGTACTTTTTTTAATAATCATATTATTATGAAAAGACGGCGAACGTTAATAGGTAATGAAATTAAAGAATATCGTGTTCCATTAATTGATTCTGCTTATCAAAACATGCCAATACCACTTACGCTCACAATTCATGTTCTTACATTCCTAATACATTGTAGTACATGAACACTCAAAATGGTTGAATTATTATCTCGAATAACACACATTATCATATCATCAGCAGGAGTTTACCCACTTGAAAGTGAGTACTTACAGCTTGCATGTACAGATGAATCAATTTGCCTTAATTACTCGTATAATTTCGGATCCATCGGGTCGTTTTCACACACGGGTACAAATCCGTTTAAAAGCAACCGTAAGTATGACTTTTCACAAATATTTAGTAATGTTTCCATGTTCACAATAATAAAAGTATTTATGACTGTATTATGCTTGTGACCTTATAAACGGTTTCGTACACTCACAGGAGCGTTTTGCACGCGGTTCCATGTCTGTGAGATACCATAGCACATGACTTTCACGACACGGTTGCTTACTAAACGAACGCCTGCTTGGCCATCACTGCACTGTAAACTTTTGTGGAAACCATCTTCTACTTCTTCGTTGATCCTTAACTACTGAGCGGCTGCAGGTGGTCTTCCGCAGCGTCGACCGCACGGAATATGCTGCTTCCAACAGCCTTCAAAATTGCGTCTTACCACCTTACCAATTTTCTGCGAGTACAAGTGTGAAAAGCGCCTTAAAGTTTTAGTACAACGTAGCGGGCTGATCATGACACGTTTCTCACTAGATTGCTTTATGGTTTATTAATGGTATCAAGTTCATTATTAAACAATATTTACGAAGCGGGAACGTTTGCAGACGGCTCGTTCTCATTAGCCAAATGTCGGTGCAGGCAACGGTATAATAATATCCACTTAGCATTAATTTGTTATTCACACCTATCAATAAAGTTTACTATATTTCGATGTTGTACCTGTTGGAGCATATAATTATGATTTGAAGTTTGCATGTAGGCGTTGAAGTAAAGGTTCGTAGTTGTTATAAGGTTGTTACATAATTTTCTGAATAACTTATTGGTTTTTCTGGCTAACAAAAACAGGTGTTTCAAGGCAGAGTTTTCTGGGAAAATACAGAGACGTATCTGTTAGTTATTCTTTTTATCAGTGGGTGTGAATATTAACAGTTTTATATTATTTCATAAGAACTCCGTAGTAGAAGACGTGAATGTTTTTGTATCAATTTTGAACTTTCATGTTTTGAGTGTGTACCATATTCAGTACTGTTAATTACATATCAATGAATATCAGACCTAATAAAATTATACGTATTTATTTTACGTCAGCGCCAATATTTTAACTCGACACCTTTTAGTATTGCCAATTGCAATTAATATCGATAATATATGAGATTTCATAACCGTACCTGTCCGGTTGCATTGTTCTGCCGAATTGAAATGTCAAAACGTTACTGTTTTAAAACTGATATTTACAGCTACTTAAATTGTTCTTCGATACTGTGGTGAATTTTCTCTTTTAGGTTTTTTTTTTATTCACAAGTTATTGTATCCCTTACTACCTAATCCTCCGCTGTTTGTCTGTCTATTTGTCAGCGATCGGCAGTAGCTCATGAACCGTAATCGGTAGACTGAATTTTTATAGACTGTATTACTGTTGGAGTTACGAAAAAAATAAATAAAAAAATAAGGGGTCCATACAAGAAGCACGATTTCTTCGGTTTTTTGGAACGGAAGCTTTCTTCTGTGAGTCAGATACGAACTTGGTGGGTTTTACTTACTGCTGTAGGTACCTATCTAAGTACACTGGGTGTACTTTAAATTAGCATTTTCGTATATTGCGTTTCTAATAAAAAGTGTTATGAATAATGTTTAAAAAAGTTTTTCAAACTGTAGTTAACGTTGTCGATTTTCATAATTGTCGCTCTCTTGTTTTTATTGCTACCACCGCACGGGTGCAATTTAGAGTTGTAATTCTATCGTGAAGTCGCTGCAACTTCATTTTTTATAAAACGCTTTTAAGTTTTTTAATAATCAAAATAATGATTGTAAAAAAAAAAACACATTAAATTTATCCTAGTTGAAAAATAAATAATAATGCGTAGGTTACTATAAAACTAATTGTAGGGTATTCGGTCTCACCGTGACATTTATCTTACATTTAGCATGTTTATACTCTTCGTAACTTGGAAACGAAAGGTCCAATTTTGGTTATTTAAAGAGAAATTTACATGTACATAATCAAAATGATTATTATATCAAAACTATAAGGTTAGATAAAGATGAATAAATACTATGATACGAATGACATTATCTTTCGATTCTACCAGTTTTTTTTTATAGACTATTTTGAACAAAAAGCGTTTCCATCCTCATCATCATCATCAACAGCCTGTTGTTGCAGTCCACTGCTGGACATAGGCCTCTCCAATTGCACGCCACTTTAATCTATTTTCGGCTTCTCGCATCCAGTTTCTGCCAGCCGTCCTGCGCAAATCGTCACTCCACCGTGCCTGAGGACGTCCTACACTACGTTTGCCGAGAAGCAGTCTCCACTCTAGAACTCGTTTACCCCAACGGTTGTCGGTTCTACGACTAATATGGCCAGCCCACAGCCACTTCAGCTTACTAATCCGGTGGGCTATCAATTACCTTGCTTCTCTGACGGATCACCTCATTTCTGATGCAATCCCTCAGAGACACACCGAGCATAGCCCTTTCCATAACCCGCTGAGCGACTTTGAGCTTGTGGACCATACGAGCCGTCAGTGTCCATGTTTCGGCTCCGTATGCCATGACGGGTAGGACGCACTGATTAAAGACTTTCGTCTTTAGGCACTGTGGGATCGACGACGTAAAGACTCAACGTAGCTTCCCAAATGCTGCCCAACCTAACTGAATTCTTTTATTCACCTCGCCCAAAAAAAAAAACGTTTATTGTCACTTAATTATAATAGTCACACATATAGCCTCGTTGAGCTTTTTACGGGTATCAATAAGTACTATAAACATGTAGTAGTATTTATATGTATCATCAACAGTTTTCGCAGCTCAGACGAAATAATGAACTTGTAGGTAAATTTTCGATACCTTTTTTTATTCTGGATTCGATGACTTCTCCCGCTCTGGGCAGAGTAGAAGGGAGTGTCAGACTTTTACTCACTAAAACCCATTAATGATCCTTTGCGTTCCAGGGCTGCGGTGACTCTTTCGAACAAATTCCGCAATTCTAGCTGGCACCGACCCTATGGGCCCCGTCTTTTTCGCTGACAGCTTTTTGAGGCGCGGGTGAAACACGACGCGCCGTCGGCCTGGGTCTGGTTATTATCGATTTTAACACCCATAGCTTGCCGTCCGCAGTCCCGCGCCTACGGTGGCCGAGAATCGCCCTGCATTTCCCGATCCTCGGAACGTCTGCTGTTGCGGCGGCTGGGGCGCGAGGTTTCCCTCTTCAGAAGGAGGTGACCGCATCCCATGCCTCCTCGCTCCGGAGCATGGATTGAACCAGGGCCGGACGCGAGAGGTCGCCGCCGCCGATCGCCTCGACAAGGACACGATGTCGTTCCGCCCAAGCGGGGCAGAACTCCACCGTATGCTCCACCGTGTCTTCCCAATTTTTGTTACCTTGGACAACAATTAGAGTCATATTTCGCCTTTTTACACAAAATCTTAATAAATGATACGGCTAAACATTTCTCATAAATAACTACATACATCCATTGGTGAAAATCACAAGCGTTTTTATCGCAAACCGACAGACAGACGCGGTGGAGGACTTCGTTTTATACTATTTAGTGATATATATATATATAATTCCAAAGTGAAACCTTTTCAGTCAAAGGTGACTCGTGCAGTAAGGTCATTAATACCAAATACTTTTCATAATTACACTAGCTAGATAATTATCGACAGGGTTCGCCGAATGGACTTATATAAAAGATGAATTAAATTGGATGAATTAAGTTAAAGTAATTTTCAATAAAATTATTCGAAGATATTTTACTGACAGGTGACTTCGACCTTTGAACCCTATATTTGACGTTTTGACAGCGAATGTGAATCCCATACATTTAAGACTTGATTTTCGCTATTACTGATAGAATATTACTTCTCTAGAGACTCTGTTGAAAGAGAACTTCTCAAAAAGAAGATACTCAGTTTACTTCCTACTTATTGAATGGCTCAAAAATTAGTCACACAACCTCATTATTCCTCAAAACAAATCACTATTTCACGATGACATCGATTAACTTAAAACCACCTTTGTACATTTGCGCCATAAAAGGAAAAAACAGAACATTAATACCGATTCCAACTTTAAACCCTAACTAAGTAAGGCAAAAGCACACTATTCGTTGAGTCGCCACACACCACAACGTCATTTGTTTACGTCCGAGGGACGTAATCCTATAGTAAATTTGGGCGTCACGATAGGTTGCGGCGACGTAGCATATGCGAGTCTCTTGCGGTCACTAGCAAAGCGATTCCTTCGGAAACATTTGTCACTTGTATGCACATATGGTGCGGCGTCCGTCCGATCTAGACCACGCGATGCATTGAAATTATTACGTCGTTTGGACGTGTGGAAAATGTGGTCATGGAAACAGTTGGAAACTCATTCGTCTTTGCAGTAGGAACAGGTTAATTAGAGTTTATTTAGTTGTTAGGAAAATGCAACGTCCGTGCATATACATATGTACATGAGTTAGATGACACAGGTGTTCATTTATAGCCAATTGTTTGGTATTAGTAAAGGTGATTATTTTGTAGCAGAAATTATTAGAATAACTTAGTATTATTATGAATTTTGTTATCATCTGCCTAGCCTTTTTCCCAACTATATTGGAGTCGGCTTCCAGTCAAATCGGATTCAGCTGAATACCAGAACTTTACGTGGAGCGGCTGACTACCAGACCTGCCTTATTTTTAACGTTATTCCCACAATTAATAATAATAAGTACATTACTATTGAATAGCATAGAATAGAACCTATACTAGTTTCTTGAAGCCAGGAAACATTTGTCACTTGTATGCACATATGGTGCAGCACGTTCATTCTCGACCACACGATGCATTGAAATTATTACGTCGTTCGGACGTGTGCAAAATGCGGTCATAAAAACTGTTGGAAACTCATTCGTCTTTGGAGTTTAACAGGTTAGTTGGAGGTTTTAGCCTGTTATTAAGTTGAAAGAAAAATGAGACGTGCTTAAACTTAAGAAGCGTGGGTGTGTACCTATTACCTGCTTATTGTTGGGTATATTAGCAAATAACAAATTAGATTTTTCCAGCAGCGATTCATGAAGTAATTTTTTAGGGTTCCGTACCTCAAAAGGAAATAACGGATACCTTATAGGATCACTTTGCTGTCTGTCCGTCCGACCGACAAGACCCTTTATCTCGGAAAGGCGTGGAGGTATCGAGATCGAGTAGAAATTAAACCGTATACTCAGGGCTACAGTTCTTGTTCAGGGCACGCCACTATTGCGGCGATAAGTCCCCTCTTTGAGGCGTGGCTGGAGAGACGTCACGGCGTCCTCACCTTCCGCCTGACGCAGGTGCTCACCGGACACGGCTGTTTCGGGAGGTACCTGTGTCGGATCCAGCGGGAGGACACGTCCGGATGTCATCACTCTGTGGATCGCCCGGAGGACACGGTGGTGCATACGGTGGAGGTCTGCCCTGCTTGGGCGGAGCACCGCCGTGTCCTCGTCGAGACGATCGGCGGCGGCGACCTCTCGCGTCCGGCTCTGGTTCAAGCCATGGTCCGGAGCGAGGAGGCATGGGAAGCGATCGCCTCCTTCTCTGAAGCAGTAATGCTAGCGAAGGAGGAGGCGGAACGCGTTCGTGAGAGGGAAACCTCACGCCCCAGCCGCCGCAACAGAAGAAGACGCCCCGGGCGTCGGGAAACGCAGGGCGATTCCCGGCCACCGTAGGCGCGGGCCTGCGGATGGCGAGCTATGGGTGGCTCGCCGTCCGATAGCAACCAGGCCCGAGTCGACGGCGCGTCATGTTCCACGCGCGCCTCAAAGAGCCGTCAGCAAAGAAGACGGGGCCCCATAGGGTCAGTGCCTGCTAGGGTTGCGGAATTTGTTCGAAAGAGTCACCGCGGCCCTGGAACGCAAAGGGCACAAGAAGGATCACGGGTGGGTTTTAGTCAGTAAGAGTCTGACACTCCCTTCCGCTCCGCCCAGAGCGGGAGAAGTCATTTGATGATTTCCCATCCAGAAAAAAAAAGGGCTACAGTTATTTGAAACTGTGAAAAAATCAAACTTCTAACTGAAAAAAAAACAAAACTTGATCGGAACCCTCGGTGCGTAAGTCTGATTCGCACTTGCCCGGTTTTTACTTATAAAATAAGTAAATAGTTTATAATACTTTGATATCTAGTACTACAAATTTAAGTACAGTATAGCATATTTTACCTAAGGTAATAAAAAAAGTTTGGAAACGCAAAAAGGAACTTCTGTTCTATTGTCTAAGGTTCATCTTCTGCCTAGTCTTTCCCAACTTTATTGGGGTCGGCTCCCAGACAAGCCAAATACCAGTATTTTACGTGAAGCGGCTGCCTACCAGAGCTTCACAACCCATTAACTGGGGAACACGGTACTTCTTGGCAAGACTGGTGTCAGATTTTCTGGCTTCTGACAATCCGTAACGACTGCCAAAGATCTCCAAATTACAGCTGGGACCAACTACTTAACGTGCTTTCCGAGGCACGGAGAAATCTCCTTATGTTAAGATGGTCACCCATCCACAGACCAACCTCAGCAAGCGTTGCTTAACTAACATTTACTTTCAATTATGAACTTAATTCCTATGAGAAAAGTATATCACTCAGCTTTGCTTACATAATACTCTTTAAAAAAATAACTCATGCAAACTTCTCTCAAAACAACCCCACATTAAAGAAAATATAAATCCATATTTCGAAAGCCTTGCGGTGTACAACAATGTATTTTAAGTGGGTTGTTCACTGCTTAGACCCCTCCGGATAGGGTTGCCCAAGATTCTTAATTAATTAATTATTACTATCTATAATCCAGATCTGAAACTATAAGAATATTCTGTAAAATAACATCTTTAAGATATTTCTTATCTTTTTTAGACCGTTACACACATAATTATCTTTAAAAATCTTGCAAAGTAATTGTTAAATAGATTCTTTTCTAGTTTAAATCTTTGTACTGCTTAGTATCTTTAATTATGAAAAAGAACAGAAAAGCTCTTTATTCGAGTGTCAAATTTCAAAATTCAATTGACTTTACAAAATAATGAATAAAACTGATAGCTATGTCGGTAATCAAAATAAACACTAAACAAAATACTCTTTGCATTGTGTGTCGTCATCGTATCAAAAAATTTGGTCAATTTTGTCAAAGAGATGTGATTGTTTCCATAGCGGGAAGAGCGCAGGAAATACATTAAGTCTGGACCAAAACAGCAATATCTAATGAAGTCGCATATAAAATCGTTGCATTTAGATTAAGACTTGGCACTTTGAGCAGCTCTTGGGTAAATAATAACATCCACACAGGTCGACGGGTGACCATCTTAACACAACGAGATTTAATTTTCAGTGTCTCGAAAGATACGTCAAACCGTTAGTGCCGGTGCCATAATGTAGATATTAAATAGTCGTTACGGATAGCCAGAAGCCAAGAAATCTGACACCAGTCTTGCCAAGTGATATCGAGTAACCCAGTTACTGGTTTGTTTGGAAATTTGAAAATGAAAATAATGTATCTAGTTTTAATTTCCGTGAATATGTGTGGGTTGCGGGGGGGGGGGGGAGGTGCATACCTGCAACCCACACATATTCGCGGAAATTAAAACTAGATATATTATTTTCATTTTCAAATTTCCAAACAAACCAGTAACTTCAAATTTAAAATGAATTTCCGCAAAGTAACGCCTGACTCTTTTTTTTTTGGGTCAGATAGGCAGTTGATCCATGTAAATTACCGGTACTACCTGCATCCAATTAGTCTGGAAACCAACCCTAATATAGTTGGTAAAGGGTTATTTTTTTTACTGGGACTTTATTTCAACACAATAATTAACTATACCTCGTCGATCTATTTTCAACTCACCGAGAAAACATCGGTGGAGTAAGCTTGAGGTAAACTGTGATTGGCTGGATTGACAGTTTGCTTCATGACGTACATCACCTAATTTTCACGGTGAAATTTGTTTTAACTAACTTTAACTTATCATTTGCTTAGCCTTTTCCCAACTATAGGGTTTGGCTCCCGGTCAAAACGGATTCAGCTGAATACCAGTATTTTATCATAGTTAAAGTCAGTTAAAACAAATATGCAGCATAAACTAAAAACTAAATTCCTCTCGACGACTATTAGCATCCCTAGTTCAAGCTCGGTATAATAATATAACGAGTTATGAGAGGATTTACCACCTCGTTAGCGAAACGCAACACAATATCACCCTGAACACTTCGATTACGTTACAGTAGTACACGGGCTGTTCATTAATTACTTCCTTTGTCAAATAAATAATTCTGTGAAGAAAATTTACAAGCCCGAGTCACTTAACTTGGAATTGTAAATTGGCGTGAGTAAAACTAAAAGTCTATCAAGATGCTTTTTAACTGATTTAAAAAATGGAAGATTTGAATTCGAATGAACATTGAACTTTATTGGTTTATAGAGTGTTATAAGTTTTTTGAAAGTCTGTGTCAAAAAGAGAAGTAAAACCCACCATAAACACCGACTTCCTAAATTAAAGTTATTTAATGCTTTGTATGTCGGTTAATATTTTTGTTTTTTTTTTTATTTTTTTTTAATTTGACGGAGGGGGACCATCATTAGCACTCATCGTTGGTCCTCGTAATATGGGCGTCGTCGGTGGGTAGTGTTGGATGAAGGAAATAGATAGATTCGTATGCTCAGTAAGATTTTATTGGAAACTGTATCACAATTCTCAGTAGGTAGGTATCACAGAACGCGCGATGGTTCGGTTATGTCCGCACACGCCGGTCGCCAACAGAAAAGTGAAATTAAAACGAGAATCATCCGATCGCGTGCGCCCCACCAACTCCACCGAGCGCCACTAGATGGCGCTGGCGTACCGGATACGACTTAATTGCGACATAATTATTTATTAAGCTTTTTTTGCCGCGGTTGCGACAGGCTGAGGAGAAGAGGCAGGACACTTTATTGGACTCATTTATTATATCTGCGTTCGTGAAAACAACAAAGGGACTAATGAAAGGATTTGTGGGTTGCCTTTGGCCAGAAGTGGGGTAGGTTAGTGTGACAGATAAAAAAAACAGTTTTACCTATTCACAAAGGTCATCTTTTTACAGGATAGACTATAAACCATGAGTTGGATATAGTTACCGAAATTTTAATAATACCTACAAGTTACCACTGATTTATTTTTCGATATAAAATGATTTTCAGGAGTGAAATTCAAATCTGACTTTATGGGTTCACGTGTATTTTATCGGGATAAAAACATGCGTCATTTTTATAGGGGTTTATTTTCGTAAACCAGTTTAAAAATCGTTTATGGACAACCTATATATAATTTAACTGCCAACTTGCTAAAACAAATAAAAATAGTACAGGTACATACAATAACATGAGGACTTAAGAGAAGAGTTGGGAAGAGGTGCACATATAGTTTATCCAACTTTTGAGCTAACTTATTTACATAGTGATAAATAATCCGACTATCCTAGAAAGAGGGTAACATTCATTACCTACTTAATTTTTTTGGAAATCAATTCTACAATAAAATACATTAGGTACCTACACTGACACAAAAACGTTTTATTTTTTATTAACTGTTTAATATAGTACAGTACATACAACCTAGTAGATCGCATGTAGAGTATTCGATTTGTATCTGATCGATATTTACCTGCATGACTAATTTAAATCTATTAAAAACCTTGCCTACCACCCACTGGAAATAACCAGCGAAATTAACAATTTAAAAGTCCAACTCATAACTAATCGGTCAAATTTCCATATGAAAAGCGGGTAATTTTGCGGAAAACCATTTCAGCTGACGCCCATAGCAAAGTTTATAGGTATGAACGAACAACGAAACTTACCTACTCTTATTTTATTATGTAAATTGGTACTCCATTGTCGTGCCTTCGAAGTTTTAGTGGAATTCATTTTTTTTTTGTATGGAAATGTTTTTGCGTCGTTTGAAACTACCTCTAGGTGTGCACTGACATTGACTCGTTTTGTATTACGTTATAAGCCGGTACTGTCCCACTGTAGGCCAAAGAACTTTCTCACGACTGTTTAATTTTCCTGGTCTTTTTTATTTAATTTTAGGAACTGGAATTTTAGGCCAGTCCATTGATAAGGAGGCTGTAGCTCGTCCCGTCATCTATTTTTAAGCTTGCTGCGGCTTCGTATTGGCGTTTTCAAAATAAGAATCAAAAGTAATTTATTCAAACTAGGCTGACAGCCAGCCCTTTCTAACCGACTTACAAAAAAGGAGAATATTTTCAAGTTGACTATTTTTTTGTGCGTTTTACCTCATTACTTTTTACTGGTTGTACCGATTTTGATGATATTTTGTTTTTTTTTTTATATTCGAATGCTGGTGCTTGTCGTGTGGTCCCATTTAAATTTGATTGACATCTAAAGACAAGTTTTTGAGTTATCCCAAATAATGCGTGGCTTAGGCTACATTGATGATGTTCTCATTCTTTCTTGTCAATATAAAATGAAAAATAAAATTGTGTACGATGGTTTGGAAGAGCATCTTAGTATTTCAAGGTGGTCCCTTTCTAGTTTGGTGAAGAATAGAGATAGGAAACTCTAAAATTCTTCAATAAATGGTATTGTCATTATAATAATTATAATGTTGGGATAACTGAAATCCCATTTTTTTTATTGTTTACACCAATTTATACCACGTACACTGTGATGGGTACGTGGAATAAAATGAATAAAAAAACACAAAATGAATAAAAAAAAACAAACTTTAATTTTGGTTACGTTTTTGTATATTAGTAGGAATAATTATGTTTGACCACAACAATATATATTATAAGGAACTAATAATTGAAAAAAAAAATGTGATTTCATTGATTTGGAATTTCGTTTTCATAAACACTGAAATGAAATTTTGGATAAAAGTTTTGAGTTTTGTGGTTATAATTACTGAATTACAAACAGCAAACAATACTTTTAGCAAAGTATTATTTGCATTAAATCGATGGTCAAATCATCAAACATTGAACGTAATTCTACTAAACAAACCTACATAAATGGAAACCAAAAAATAATCAAAATCCTTTCATAACTCATATTTCCAAACATCCATTTACAACATATAAAAAAACAACATTCCCCTTTCAAATATAACGAACAACAAACAGTAAAATAAAAGGAAACACGTAAGCTTAGAATTGAAACTGAGATAAGTGCCGCAAAAACATGTGGCTCCACCTAGCGGCACAAAACAAAACAAGTCTGTACTCGTATTCCGGAGTGCAACACTGCGGATGTTTGAAAAAAAAACAACGAATTAAAAGGTGGTGGCGGTGGTTCAAATAAATAAGAGTGGCTGTAACAAATCTACGGATAAGTACGCTGAAATAATAAAATGAAATGCTTGATACGAGTCTGTCTGCGATAAACTACGGTACTTTGTTGAGCTTTTGATGAAAAGCAGAGTATCCGTTAAGTACTCACAAGAAGGTCTACATTGTCAAATGTCATAAATAGGTATTTTATAGGCAGCTAATCCTAGTCTTCTGGAACTGAAGAAGTTAATGGCAGACTATATCCCATCTGTCGGAGGATCCCAAATGTTCTTTCACCAGCACCCGAGATGATCTAAAAAATGCTATGACGTGGCTCACATACACATGGCTACTGACTGGGATCAAGTAGTACACTAGTACAGCTATACATGTACCATCTATAGGAAATGAAGAAGACAAGTGGGTTTTATGGACAACAATGACATAAAGCTTGATACGCTCAAAACAGTAACGTCGATGTGAGCAATAAGTATGGTAGACTGAAGAAGGAACGCGCGGGCCATAAATGTACAGAATGTACATAGATAGGTGGGTCAGAGTCGTCATGCATCAAGTGGGAGCAAAAATGAACGTCTTCGCCGACGGAGGTTTACACGACGCTGACGTGATGACTTAGAGACATATTTTGCGGGACATTGGCCAGAGTGTGAAAAACCAGGAGGAGTGAAAGGTCTCGGGGGAGATCTTTGCTCAGCAGTGGATCAACATAAGTGGGGTAAGAAAAAGTATAAAACGTTTCCGTTACTGAGAGACTTAATGACTGACAGATAGCGCACAGCCGAAACTACTGGTCATAGATAGCTGAAATTTGGTATGTAAATTCCTTGGTGAGTGTAGAGGAGCACTAAGAGAAGATTTCCCGAAATTCCTACGGGATGGGAAAATACGGGATACGCGTGTATCAAGTTGCGGGAAAAAGCTAGTTCGATAGAAGACTAAACTTCTATTTTAATGATAAAAGCTTCCATGAATATTTGTTGTAATTACACAAGCATGCGATAGTTTACCCCTAAAAAAAATAGTAGTAATTATTCGGTACACGGCTATAAAAAAAATGTATCACGTAAATATTCTGCGAAAAATATTGATTTTTAACTTTCTTAGTAATGCTAGAGTTAACTTCCAACTTCCTTTCTTCTTTGTTAACAATATATAGGTATTAATCCAACCAAAAATATTTTCATGTAAAAATGTTGCCAAGACGAATCTACGTAGAAAAAGTTATCAGATCTCGTATAAAGCCAAGCTCTAAAGACTGCACGCTCTAAACCTACAAGCTAAGTTTAGTCAAAAGTAATATTTCGTAGGCCAGTGTAAAATTTATAACCTGAAATCGAGCTACTGAAAATCTCGAAACTTACAAAAATAAGTAAATAGTTTATGACGGAGAATGGTAATTGATCCGTTAGCACAGTTGTTCACAGTCTATTCATTAATCAATTAATTATTCAACTTCGTCTATCGTTAGTACCTATCTATCTGGTTAAGCCTCCTCTAAAGTGTCACTAGTTCCTTATTAACAAGTTTCAGTTCAGAATAACACTAACACTGTTTATTCTGTGACTACGATAGTAAACACGAACGTTACATTTAATAGGTACCTACACGAAGTATTAAATATTTAAAACAATCAGAAAAGACACAACCTTAGTTGACGTAACACGATTACTGTGACATCCAAAATATCTCATGAATATTTGAAACGTACTCATAAGTCACATGACCTACGTCATATCTATTCTGTCTACATACAAAAGCTAAAATCATGCGTGTAAGCTATTAAATACATGCCACTTTTGTTCAAGGGTTAGTAAAAGCTTTTGAGTCATAAGTGTTCTTTGTAAATTTTCTACCGCCCCTTAGGGAAATTAGCCTTAAATCTGGGCAACTTTATGTGATGTAGTGTTATGGGGCTGTTATGATAACCTTACAGTGTAGTGCAGGAATAGTTGCCCCGTATAAAAAATACCATTATTTTGGCCAAGGATGAGCATTGTTAGTAGTTTTATAGTTTTCCTTATCGTGGTAGATAACTTAAGGCAGCGTTTATAAATAGACTGCGCAAAACAAAAATGTGAATATAAATCGAATCATTTGGCAGCAATATTCAATTGAACTTATTCGATAACGCGCCCGCAAAGTAATCTCCTGTAACCAATTGCCCTTGAATTATAAATCCTAAAGAGAGAAAAAAAAAACAATCAAGAATACGTCATTATTTATCAAATCAAACGGTTGTGTCGTTGATTTTTATTTCACACTATAGGGGCGGCAGATTGAATCGACTAGAGCTTGCAATTTTATTCGACAATCGTAATAGTTATTCGATTGTCATTGTGGGCTGAATCGATTCGCGAATAAGGCGTTGCGCAATTGTCTTTTATTTGGTTCACATTGGTTTGGAAATCACATTGTTTGGCAACTATTTTTTAACGATATTATTGAGAACGCAGTGAGCTTGTGTTGGCGTAAACGTAAATTTGTATTTAAACTGAATTAGTGGCTTCTGGTGACAATACCGGAAGACTTCTTTTCGCCATAAAATTTAAATTAACGTTTACGGTAGCGCGATCGAGTATGTTAAAAAACTCTCACTAAGCCCTCAGATCAATAATTAATTAAGTTTTCAAACATCCCGACAAATTGCCTTTCTGCCTAACCTTGTACCTACTTACTAACTATTACTTAACTGCATGCAGTTAAGTAATAGTTTTTTAAGTGGAGCGGCTGCCTATCAGAATGAAATACTAGTATTCAACTGAATCAGATTTAACTGAAAGCCGCAACCAATATAGTTGGGAAAAGGCTAGGCAGATCATGATGACTGCCTATTAGACCTCTACTACTTCGTAACTCAGACTCAATTCCCCATGGTACATCCGGTGTTAGATTATCTGGCTTTAGAAAACTCTTGACAACCATCACAGGCGTAAAAATTAACAGCCAGGACCAACAAACGGCTTAGCATGCTTTCTGTGCCACGGAAGAGTCTCGAAATCTCGGTATGTAATAGATGGTCGTCCACAGACCGGCCTAGGCAGGAGTGCCTTTTTTAATTTTCCGAAAAAAATAATGGTTTTACCTGCAAAATTGACTCGCCGGATTTAATTATGAAGCCAAGGTTTAACTAGGGAACATATGTATTTATGCCTAAATGGTGTAAATGTTATTAATTTAAAATACAATCGAATTCAGATTTTATTCTTACAATATCGAAGTACCTACTTAACTGGATGTTTAACAAGTTTATTTACAAAATCAGAAAATCAACCAAATTAAAGTATCCCAACTCGTTTGGGTTGATTTAATATATAATATAAACATACCTCAGAACTTCTAAATTCTACTTTCAGTTGGCTGTATCTTACAACTTCTTTCATCTGATTTATTCTTTAATCTGATTGGTCCCTCAAACAAACCTTTTATTTTATTCAAAAATATTTCTTAATCTTAAGTTTATTAGGGTCTTTGTTTCTCTTCAACTAGTTTTAGACCTAATACATGAATTTTCATAAAGTTTTGTTTACTGTTTAGAAATAATCTTTTGAGATGCCTACGCTTGTTTGTACTAGTTTGTTGAACATCAAAAGTTTGTTATAATTAATTAATTCAGTAATTTATGCACGCAAGTCTTATTTATTTTCAATTAAAATTGGATTAAATGGGTTTAATTCTATTTATAATAATATCATCGTATCATGCAATAAATAATGCAAATGTTTGCTTTTAATAAAATGTTGTGGAAATGATAATTTATTAGCGCCGCGAGCTAAAATAGAGCACAACAGACAGATTTTAATAATAAAGCTAGTTAACACTCGAAACTACCATGACATTGTACGAGAATTGTTTCATGAAGAGTCACTTTGACGACTTTACCAAACGATTATAGTGTGCATTATTATCATTTGCGCACCATTATCCTCACATCTTTTAACATGATTTTTATTAAAATTATATATATTTATCGTTTACCTTACAAAAAGGAAGAATATTTACTAAAAAGTGTTATTAAAACCTCGTGCTAGTTTAGCAGCGTATAGCACACTATTAAAAATAAAAATCTAGTCATCTTATGTAATTTAATCGACGGCAGTTGTTGATACCTAAAACATCTTCCACCATTAATTCGTTTACTGGCTACAAAATCAGGTCACGGAGCAGACCAGGCATAATTTTTCACTGCTGCCCTGCTAAATTTAAAATGGACTCCATCGAGATCACTTAGGCTTTTACACTAACGACTTGTCAAGTTAAAGTTCTCAGTTAGTCTAAGTACTGACAAAATGTTGGTCCTTAGAGCGTAATATTAAATCAAGCTGACTTTCACAATTTTCCTCGACTTGCTAAACTGCCAATTAGGTTATTCTTTTTATTACAATGAATTATTAAAAGTATTAAGTTTGTAATAATTTAGAGTAAGAGTTTGGGATCAAGCAAATAATTTTATTATAGACAAAGATAACATATATAGACAAAGGTAACTTATTTTTTTCAGTAACAAAATGTTTGGGAAAGAGTATTAGACATACTTACTACCTCCTTGAATTGTATTTTTATCTAAACATCGCAAAAATAATTTAGAAAAAATGGGCGTCGACTCAACCTACGCAACTACCCGTCACACGCTTCAAAGTACACGTTTAAATACTCTATTCCACACATTGTTACTTGGAAAATAAGTTATTTCTTAGGGCTCTGGATACTCACTTACTAACGTAATATTTTTTATCTAAAGGAAACTTATAGCTAATACCTACATAACAATATAAAGTAACAATATGTAAAAAACGGCTATGTACAAGCTTTTACTTTAATAATGTGAATAATAAAATCAAATTACAGAAAAGAGCTACCGAACTCATACGAAACAAAAAAAAAGACAGCAAAAACAGTTGTTATGTACTAAAGAGGCACTACACAAAATGCGATTATTGAAATGACTAAATAAAATGGATTAATTACGTGACATTTTGACAACGTTTGTCAATCCCATACATTTTTCACGTTTTGACAATCGCCTTTGCCACGCAACCGCTGGCAAAATATCACTGTCTAAAGCCCAAGGAATTATCACTCAAACTATTACCAACTTTTCAACGATCTACAGAAAGAATTCGTATATGATAAGAACTTGTCGTACAATTAATACAGTGCGTTAGGATGTCGAGCTTGATTTATTTAATAGCAGCGTATAACAAGTTGAAAGAGACTCGATCTACGAAAAAACGAACACGATACTTGAAGTCTGATCATGCTCATCAGCTTAGTGATGTCAGTAGATCCTATCATAACACTAAAAAAAGTATTATTATGCATACATCTAGCATGAAGTGCTTCGTGCATGCTACGGCGTACCCAACTGCTACGACGTAGCAAGCGTAGGCATATTCTTGCAACAGATGCAATATTATGTGTATAATTTATTATTTCATGCTACGGAGCTACGGCGTACCCAACCGCTACGACCGCGACGTAGCAAGCGTAGGCATATTCTTGCAACAGACTCAATATGTGTACAATTTATTATTTTGACGCATCTCATTACCTGTGTTTAAACAAAGATTTAACCAATTAATTAAGTTTAGACATGGATTTACTAGTGGGCCGCTCGAATTTGAAAGTTTTAGCGCCACAATATTTTTTTATAAATAAAAATTACTAGTTTCTCCTGTATGAACCATACAAGTATCAAGTACAATAATTTCTCGCGCATTCTATCGCTCCCTAAGATTGTCAAGTATACTTCGATCTAGACCAACTACAGGCCAATTTGTGACGTCACAAGAATGTGCGATCCATCCTGTCCCTTAGTACGTAAGCAAGGAGTGTGAAACAAAAACTAACTCTGTTTTTTCTTCTTCCACAGATGGCAGCACCATTTCGGGAAGCACATCAACTACAGTGAAATTTTTTCTTCTGTTGATATACCTTCTTCCTAACGTCCTAAGATAATTTGTTATATTCAAATTAGTTAGTAACAATTTATAATCGCCTATGTTCTAACGAACGTATAGAACCAAAGATCCTGATGTTTCTATGACTGATAAAATTCTTCTCTATACATTCACTGTTAATACTTTGTAGTTGTGCCAACCCGAATTTATGTATTTCATTAAATGGAATACACGAAATATGATTCTAATTTACTTAATTCCCCCAAGCAATTAGTTTAAATCTTAAATCTTTGTGACAAACGAATCCTAAAAGAAAATAATTAAAACTTGTTCAAATACAAACATTATTACTTTCTGGTTATCTTTAGAAGTTATTAACACTTAATTTGCGTTATATTAAATGGTAATTTTAAGAAGTTATTGACCTGGCACTAAGGTTTATGTGTATGGCTAGGTATGTATATATGTACATATGTATGTGCTCAAATACTATTTATAAATAAATAATGGCTATTGTGCGTTTTAAATATTTTAATAATTCGTTGTTTTCAATCACTCTTCAAACTTTGGTGAGAATAGCATCTCATACAATAAACATGGATTGATGTCAATACAAGAATATAACACATAGGTTACTGTAGAATGGACGCAAATATACAACCTTTAGCGGATTCTTAATTCTGCAGCTTTTGTTTTTATTAGTAAGGCTAATATAATTTTTACACCTATTTGATTTAATTTAATTTTAATACCTTTTAAATTCTAACACAATTCACACCACCATCTCAATTATAGATTTTAGACCATTGTATTTAAGTTGATTTTTAATGTGAAAATTTATTTGCATTAAAAAATTTGGGCTTGTAATTGAATTTGAACTTTGTGTTGTACGACGTAGGGTTTATCAAAAATTTGGAACTAACTACTGGTCCTAACAAAAATACATATATTATATTTCAGCAGAATTCTACAGAAAAATACCAATTTGAAAGGTAGCTACTGCCAAAAAACTATCTCATGAGACATGCATAGACAATAAAATCTATTTAGAACTCTATATAAGATAGTATTGGTAGTAAAGTCCTGTGAATTGGCACTTAAGGCATAGTCTACACAGCCAACAGAATTGCGCTCAACAACGCAATATTAAACTTTACATCTAAAATTAGCGCCGAGACTGCGCATCAGGGTGTATGGTTTCCAAATTGGAAATTTGATGTTCCAGACATAAAGGCAGTATCATACTAACGTTTAGAACATACATATGTATCTGGCATGATTCGACACGTCACGCCACTATACGGTAGTTAGGTCATTAGGAATGCTATGAAAATTTGGTATAGACATAAGTATACATACTTGATTGTCTTGTGTCTCAGTGTTTACTTGTGGAGCTCATAGAAAATAGTACCAGAAGCTAAAACAATGAGAGCCGCGGGTCGCGGTAAAACATGCGAGCAGGACATTCTCATGTCGGTTTACTCAGCCGTTTTGAGATCGCAAGTGTGCCGGTTGTTGCGGAATTTGTTCGAAAGAATCTCCGGGGCCCTGAAATGCGAATGGCATTTAGAGGAACACAGGGGGGTATCAGTTAATAAGAGTCTGACACTTCCTTCCACTCCACCCAGAGAGGAACATGTCATTTGACTTTTTTTTTATTTAATAATAATATATGTTAGTGTTAACTTAATAGTAGTATACAGCATTTTTATGGTTCCTTACTCGAAGGAAACCCGATGGAACCCAATTGCGACCCCCGCCTGTCAACGAACTGTATGTATCCTATAATGGGCACACAGTTGTAATTTTCAAAGAGTGTATATCTGTATTGCACTATAAAACAAATAATATATATAACAAAAATTAAAGGGGCACAGAAACGTGATTCTTTTGGCTTAACTGATTTTTTAGATGACAGACCATCATTTCCAAAGAGCATTTCAGCCAACCGAAATTGATAGAAAGCTATATGCCTACTTAAAACAATTTTCTCGAGACAGTTGAGATTTCTGACCAGAGCAACACCTGATCTAAGCATCAACAATGGCGACCACACTATGAAACTCGACGAGTCCCAGAAAAACGATTCAATGGTCTTAGATTCCTCAAGCAAATAAAACAGGGAAGAACAGGGGGAGTATTAAAAACATAATTAAAAAAAGAAAACTATTTCTCTTTTTAGCAAGTAGGAGTAAAGAGAAAAGAACTGGACCACGAAAGGATGTTTTAACTTGGACATTCACAACTAAACACATCAAAAGTATCTAGGGATCAACATATATTTTTGCAATAACTTTCCTACTGATTGATATTAATTAAAATTTTCTTTAAGGATTCATCAAATAAAGTGTTTTCGTTTGTCACAGTAACGATAAACCAAGTCACCTTTGCATTAATAAAGAAATTTGCCATTTTCCTAATAAAGGGATTTTTGACATTTGAACCACTAACATTAAAGTTCGAAAAAAAGACTGAAATAACAGTTTTCTTTAAAATTTTATTGGGTAACTTAAACAATTAATAATCCGTGTTTCTACCGCGAACACTAACAACACAAGAACATCGGTTTGGCATACTCAAAATGAGTCCATCCAAATCACGCTGTGGAATGGCCGCCCATGTTCGTTGCAACAACAAAAAAAGGTCTTCTTGCGACTGGATACCCTCCATATTCGGCAGAGCTCTTCTCTGTAGCATATCCCATGCATGCTCAATCGGGTTCAAGTCTGGCGACTGAGCAGGCCAGGGCAGGACATTGATGTTAGCTGCGGCGAGAGTCTGTCTTACAACTCTTGCGGTGTGCGGTCGTGCATTATCATGCATTAACTGAAATAAGGGACCGATTTGCACTTGTAGAGGAACGATGACGTCTGATACAATCGTCTCAGCATAAATTTGAGCGTTGAGGTTGCCTCTGATCCAAATCAACTCAGTTCTTCCGCCGATCCAAATACCCGCCCATACTATGATGGTTCCACCACTATAAGGATGGACTTCCTGGCAGGATTTTAATCGCTGTTGGCGTCCAGGGGTTCTCCAGTGTCGTATACGTCTTGTATCCGGTCTCATACCAAAACGAGACTCATCAGAAAAGCACACGAAACGCCATTGTTCTTCTGCCCAATTTCTGTGTTCAAGAGCCCATTGATATCGAATCCTACGATTGTGCATTGCTATAGGTGGTACCCGTAGCGGTCTTCGGGAATGAAGGTTCACTTCATGCAAGCGGTTTCTGACTGTTTGGTCGCTAATTAAGTTCCCTGAAGAGTGATGAAGCCTCACGGCTAACATCATGGCGGTTATTGTTGGAGCTCTTCGAGTTAAGATTTGAATGTATCGGTCTTGTCTCCGTGTGGTGCAGCGATACCGTCCTCCATGGCGCTCAGCCAAGGTAAGCGAAGAGCTCTGCCGAATATGGAGGGTATCCAGTCGCAAGAAGACCTTTTTTTGTTGTTGCAACGAACATGGGCGGCCATTCCACAGCGTGATTTGGATGGACTCATTTTGAGTATGCCAAACCGATGTTCTTGTGTTGTTAGTGTTCGCGGTAGAAACACGGATTATTAATTGTTTAAGTTACCCAATAAAATTTTAAAGAAAACTGTTATTTCAGTCTTTTTTTCGAACTTTAATGTTAGTGGTTCAAATGTCAAAAATCCCTTTATTAGGAAAATGGCAAATTTCTTTATTAATGCAAAGGTGACTTGGTTTATCGTTACTGTGACAAACGAAAACACTTTATTTGATGAATCCTTAAAGAAAATTTTAATTAATATCAATCAGGAGAAAAGTTATTGCAAAAATATATGTTGATCCCTAGATACTTTTGATGTGTTTAGTTGAAAGTGGCTACAGATGGAGTCGTCTCATGTATGGTTGAAGGGTGCCATGCTTGGTTGCGGAATTTGTTCGAAAGAGACACCGCAGCCCTGGTACGCAGAGGGTACGAGAAGGATCACGGGTTTTAGTCAGTAAGAGTCTGACACTCCCTTCCGCTTTGCACTACTCCCGTGCATTTGATGATTTTTCATCCGGAAAAAAAGGGTTCCTTGCTTAGGCTAACGATAATAATGCTAGGGGTAAAGCCCACTTCACATTAAGAAATGGAACGAGTATAGATCAAAAAGCATACTCAATCTGAGCATGCATGTTGATAAATGCTTCCCCAATGTTCGTTCAGATAAAATCGTAACTGTTATTTGGTCTAACTAAGGAAGCAGTACGTTGAAATTGCTGTTCAGCTTTCTTATTACATAATATGTTCAGAAACTAGAAGGCTCACTTACTATTTGGGTACTTATGAAGGACTTTCCAAATACTTGCTTCAGACACATAAGTCCTTGAACTTCTAAACTATGACGACGAAATTTGTCAAACTTGTACAGGATGCAACTCTTCAAATTATCCATATTGCAGCAGTCGATACATTGAAGTTTGAAATCTCAGCTTACAAGTAACACAATGAGATAATACTGTTTGTTTGTAAGAGTTTATATCGGGAAGAACTGATGGAAAATGACACTACTGCTGCTTGTCATCTACGATTCCTGCGTGAAAAGTACAGCCGCAGAAATTTGTTTTTCGTAAGTAAAATAAGAGGTAAGAAAACGTATTTTTGACAACGAAGGAAGAGAACATCTTGCGAAAAAGATTTCACTGCAATTGAACAATATAGAAAATCTCCAAAATTCTTAGTGGTGCCCATCCCAAAAAACCCCCCAAAAAAGAACTAGCTAGTGTAGCAGCTGTCGTTCAATACAACATCATACTTGTAATTCCTAGATCAATACGGTCATAACTCGATTTATTTCTCTTACAGGACTCTAAAATATGCGACGGAGAGCCTAACTTTGCTCATCACTCTTACTCGAATGCACCTCGTAAAATTTTATGACTGTACCCACTAGAAACACTCGAACTTGGACAGTAAAAACAGGTGCATAAGGTTACAATTAGAATGGTTATTTCTGATGCTTTTTTACGTTTCGTAGGTAAGTGTGTATGGAATGACGGTTTTCGATTGAATTTCATCTAGCATCGTCGTGATACGCCGTGGGTGCATCGATTCTTAGAATTTAATTAAAACTTGTTAAAGAACCCTTCTACTGGAAGTTCTATGATCATAAGTTTGCGTGACACTTGATAGTTTTACTTTATTCGTAACGATCCGGTCAATCCTTATAATCTCGTATATATATACGAGAAAGTGAGTAGTATCTATTATTCCGCTGCTCGCAAGAAGACGGACTGGCCGATGTGTTAACGATATGAGCTTACTTCGAACAGTAGAGATCTTTTTACTTATGATGATGATGATTCCATCTGCTTATTTACCTTTAAGGCTAAAGGGTTTGGGCTTAAGGTTTTCCAACAGCAAAGTGCTAGTTGACGCGACGTGGTTGGTCCCGTAGTCAAAGTTATTCATAATCGTGAGCACAATAATCCCTTTTCAGGTATTCCGTTTATTCGTATATACACATTACATGTTGTATACCAAATCATCAGGCTCCCAGTCAAACCGGATTCAGCTGAATACCAGTATTTTAAGAGGAGCGGCTGCCTACCAGACGTCCACACCCCATTAACTGGGTAACACGGTACTTCCTGGCAAGACCGAAGTCAGATATACTGTCTTCTGATAATCCGTAACGACTGCCAAAAAAACCGGCGGCGGCGTGGCAGTTACTAAATGGAACATAAAAATAAATAACTGACGAAATGCTTGGTCCCTGTCCGTGAATTCAAGCGTGATGTTATGTAACTTCTCGTAAAATTATGTATTTTAATAAATAAAACTAAACAAAGCAATGATTATGGGTCGTCCTTTATCACACAAAACACGGCGTTGTAAAACAAAATTAATAAGGGTAATTTATAGCAGAAGATTTAGGTTGCTGATAACGACCGGACGGGAGGAAGCTGAAAAGAAATATAACGTCAAAAAATAATGAGAACTAGACATGACTATACTGTCTGAAGGGACAACGTTGTATTTATTTATTTATGTACACACAAATGATACTTAAAAAAAGACAATTTTGTACAAAATCGAGAGCACAAAGGTACTGCTTATTTCAATAGAAATTTCTTCCAGCAGACCTGCGACAGAAAAGTGGGATAAGAAATGTAGACACAGTGTGTAAAGAGACAGAGAAGGAAACTTAAAATATACTATACAGATACTAAATTAACTAAGACATATTAACAATTATTTATACATACAAATCAAATTAAAATAAACATACAAACAAATATACACAAATAAATATATCTAAATAAATACTTCTATATAAAATAATACATACGAAATAAAATATACAGAATCACAGTATAGTGGACAGATAATGCTCTTTGACTTGGTTTTTCTATATTTACATGTTGTTTTTGTACCTACAAATTTTATAAAAATAAATTATATGTATGTATCAATCAATCTGGTCAGTCTTCTCCCTATATTGAGGTTGGCTTTCAGTCCTACCGGCGATACTAACTACCGAATCATGTCATCATCTTTCTGTTAACATCAACCAATTAGGACGGAGCATCAATGAAAAATGTTGCAAAAATAGGGATTTGTTTTTCTCTTTCTTATAAGATGCAGACGAAGTTGCGCAAGTCAACAAGTTAGTAATATAATCTTCTAGAAGAACTACGGGCCTTTCAGTCCCCTAAACCATTTAGTGTATACTTGTACTGCAAAACAAGTTGCTAGAACAGTATTATTCCGGTTGTGTTAACTTTTTAAAAGTAAAAATACCAACAAATTTTCTTTTGAAAACTCTCGGAACAAATACAAGACTAACCATTACCTTCCATCGACCAACAATTAGCCAGCTTCACAAACAACAGACCGTTGAGGAAATAAAAAGAATTTTTCTTCAATATGTTTTATGAAATAGTGGCAGCACTCAGCAGGTTGAAAAGTCTTTTCTAATCTCGTTATTACTGAGGAAACTACGGTACAACGTAATTTTTGTTCTTAGTACTTTTCACATTAAAATGTTTTTGATTATATGTAGGTTAGGTTATTTCATTGTTTATACCTACCATTATTTTGAAATAAATATTTTACAAAAATATTATTGATAGGCTCACGGTCGACCTCTATCTCACCTGATGGTTATCTATGAAAACCTGGATAACACAGGTTAACAGATTAACCAATTATGTACAAAGATCGAATTTTGTTTTAGAATATAAATAAAAAAATAATAAGAAAAGCGTACAAAATAACAACTTATACTCCATAACATAATTTATTACGACACATTTTTAGAGACATGTTAAAAAGATAAAATAATTTAAAGACACAGGAGAAAGAATGTTTAATCAATAATATCCAGAATAAATAAGTATTTGTAACGCTCCGTTATAAGGCCTCCTGCGTTCTATTCAATTAACTGTAATCAAATATGAAATAGAACTATGCATTCTTTTAACAAAAAAAGAAAGCAAAACAGTGTTTTCTAAAATATTAATAGAATATTATACCTTAGTGCTAAACAAATAGTGATCATTTTTAAGAAAATAAGCCATTAACTGTATAAAATATTGGCACTTGGTTGTAAAACGGTCGCTTCGGATGGTAATAATAGTTCGTTTCTAGCAAACTGCGCAGAAGTTGGTAGTTGCAGGACATTTTTATTGCCAACATTACAATGCGAATAAAGCGACTGTCTATTATAGAACTGGTTGCAACCAACCGTAGCTGGCTGGTTGTACTGTTCGTTCTACTAACATTATAAAATGTGAAAGTTTGTGTAAGTGGATGTTCGGACGTTTTTTGATCAATCACAACTCAACGGCTACACGGTTGAACCTCGGCTTATGGGTAGACCATAACCTATCTAGAGTAGGACATGGTATACTTTTTATGGTCCGCACTTTATTGTTCACAAACACTTTGTTGTACAGTGGGACTATAAATAAGTAAGAAAAAAACAATTATTTGACGACTATCATTCATCATGTAGTCATTTATCAGGTACACTCATAAAATAAAATAAATGGTGACAATGAAAGCAAAATAATAGTAATACATTAATTTTATTCTAACTACAACTACATAATCATATACTTTTTAATTACACAGGCCAAGCCACAAGAAAAAGCTAGTTTCTATTGTATCAATAAAAATGACTTTTAAAGCAACCTCATCGCAACTAAGAAGCAATAATTTGAAATGTATATTACTGCAGTTAAATACTTGGGATACTTCCTTTGCTTCAAGATTTAGAACGCTTTTGTCGCGGCTTTACTGTGGTATCTGTAAATAAGTGTGCATTGTTGTGTGGCAATATTGAGAATTTTAAAGGTGTTATAGTAAGAATATCTTTCAGAATTTACTCATCTGCTTCTTCACTTGATCTTCTTCACTTGATCTGCTTCTCAAGTCAACTATGAGTTTCGGCAGTACTGTAGCATTACCAGCATATATAAACTCACGCTTTCTAGAGGGGAGAGAAGGAAGTAATGGAAACCATTTGTTACAATCCTTACATATTCCTTTTGGTTCTTATAAGTTCACACATCATCAACTTGTCATTCTATACTTTAATTAGCTAACCCGCGTAACTTCGTCTACATCACAGAGAGCGAAACAAACTCGTTTTTGGAACATTTTTGATTGACGCACCGATCCTATTAGATACTTGCTTACTCGGAGGACGTCAAAATGTGACACAAACGGTGGTTGCTGAAAATCACTTTGGTTGATTGGACTAGTCACGGTCGCGGCATATGCTGAGCAAGACCCGACTCTTGCTGAGATGCGGGGCACAAATTAGATGTATATATGTATACATTTGTATCTGTTCAAGTAGTTCATTGGTTTTTATGTTGTCGCTGTCTGTCGGTGCCGGATTTCACGCCATAGACAAAAGCTAAACTGTGTTTTGTTTTGTCTGTGGTGTGACCAGAGACAGTGTGGTAGTTGATGTCCGGTCTTGACATAGCTTGTAGTTTTAGTTGATAAGTTATTTTCTTTTAAGTTTGTGTTTTTATTTGTACGTTATTTCTGGTGGAATAAACGAGTTTTCTTTCAAATATTTTTTCAGTTACCTACGTTACTACGACTTCGTATTAACATTTTTTTTTAAGTTTTTATTTTTCTTTTCGTGAATTCAATTGGAAATGTCATTTAAAACGAGTTTCCTTATTGGACACAATCTAAGCTAAGATTTTCACATTACGAGTAATGGAAAAGACATCTCAAGGTAATGTTTCCTAATTTGCTATTTCATTTATTTCATTACATCGTTGGGCCTAGGTACCTACAAATGGGAGTCCCCTATACTTGGAGCAGTGGTGGCCGAGTGGTAACGGCCCCGACTTACGAATGGTATGTCGCGGGTTCAAACCCGACCAGGCGCACTACTTTGTGTAATTCATTTCTTCACCACTGCTCTCAAAACGGTGAAGGAAAACATTGTGAGGAAACCGGCATGTCCTAGAACCAAAAATTCGAAGACATGTGACATTCACCAACCCGCACTGGTCCCGCATGGTGGGTTATCCCTCTCCTAGAGAGGAGGCCTGTGTCCCAGCAGTGGGAACATTAAACGGCTTATTATTCTTATGGCTATAGAGATAGAACCAGGGTTGCGGAGTTTGTTCGAAGTAGTGACCGCGGCCCTGAAAAGCAAAGGGCATTAGGAGGAACACGGATGGGTTTTAGTCATGCCTTCTTCCACTCCGCCCAGAGCGGAAGAGAGACTGACTAAAACCCACCCGTAACATTGATGATTGTAATTCATCATTTCATTCATTGTAAGTCATTTGATGATTTCTCATTGCTCAAAAATACTATTTTCGTTTTCTAAAATACAGTTGCGACCAATTAGACTAGAATTCGACTACGACAATCAATCTATTTAGCTTATTCCCAACTATGATGAAGTCTGTTTTCAACTTAACTGCAGCTGTGTACCAGAATTACGACTGCTTATCTGATGTCCACAACCCAGTAACTGGATAATCCGATACCCCTTGTCAAAGCTGATATCAGATTCCTGGCTTTTAAATACCCTTAACGACTAATGACAACAGGGACAAGATTACCCATCCACAGACCGGCCGTAGCAAGCGGAGCTTGTTTGAAGTTAGACCGGAGCAGCTGTTTATCGGACCATGAGCTCAAGCCGACCCCAACAAAGTTGTCTAAACACACTAAACAGATGATGACCCGACTTGTAAATCGAACTTCAAACTTTAGCATGACCACTAATCCAATAAAGTGAATGTTGTTACAGAATAAATAAAATATGGGTTCCGTACCCATATCTTGTTTTCTTATACATTCCTGTTCTTTCCCCTCGTAACTCATAAAAATGTTGATTGAAGAAAAGGGACTGCCATGATACTCTTAACCTTTTGCGAAATTCAAACAATCTTCTTAAGTTAGTACCTACAATTACTGGTTTTCTGTTATATGAGGCTGTAGAAGTTACCAATACATCAAAATGATTAGTATGTCAGTAAAGAAAAACATCCTCAGGTTATTGAATAGATTAATAATAAAAACATAACGTTAATTCACGCTTGTATCTACTATTACCATCACGTGGGCACAAAAACAGGCCACCAGAGAAATTCCAGAATGAAAACCCAAAATAATTTTGCCTAAGCCAAAAATAGAATTCAAGTTCTCATTCTCTATACTCTTGAGTCTAGCTAAGCAGTTATTGGAGATTTTGAAACTGACTGGTAGGAAGAAACACTCACCGAAACACTTGAGCATGAACGATGGATAGACACAATGTATTTTATTGTACAACATATATATGTACTTAACCAACTCTTTTACACAAACTTATTTAATGAGTACAGTGGCGTTCTTATCATTCACAGTGATAACAGACAACCCAAACCCTGGATGGGTGGCCAGAAAGAACTTAAAATAAAAACAAACTACATATTTATAAAATTAAGAAACACGCCTGCCATGTCAAAAAGCGAACAAAAAAATTATAAACTGTTTGTTTTTTCATTTTTTTTATAGTTTATTTTTTATTTGATACCATTTTTGCTATGTACTAAGCAAGCTTTAGACGATGACAGTATACGTAATCTAATTGTCATAAAACAAAATATTTTATTTACAAACCATGGCTCCCCCTTTGTATTTTTCAAATATTTTTAGCCTATGTTACCTGAGATAAATCAACGCTTTTACCGATAGATAGATAAGCTGTTTAGAAGTTATGGTGGATTAAAGAAACTCACAAAGATACATGAACCCTGATAAAATAACACTCCTTTTTTTGGGCACTCGTGTAAAAGCTACCCGTTTGTGGTGAACTGCTAGTTGCTGTGTCACCGCTAAAACATTAAGGCTAAGTCACTGTATCCACACAGCAATGCAAATATACGTCACTATGCGCGTCCAGCCAATAAACCCACAAATCCACGCCCCGTCCTCCCCAAAAGACCAAACTATACGTCATGACGTTCCTTTACAAAATATTATCCAATCGCTCTAGTAAACAACGCACCACAATGTATATTTATGTATGTATAGTTATAAAATTGGCTTGCCCGACCGCCAATACCTCACGAATCAGTCCCATGAAGCCTTGTTGACTTAGGACGAGTTTGCCCTTCCTGATCAAGTCTTATACCATAATCTCGGACCATAATAACGTATGATAGGTATATTTTACTATGCTCTGGTTTGATTATTTGGGTTATGGGTACGTGCGTAGGTGTGTCGTAAACTTTGGGTACAATGATACGTAGTTTGTTGGCAAAACAAAAGGTATCTCAAACGTGACTTTGTTAAAATTTATGCAACGCATGGATACTTAAATTCTGGTTTTCGCGTTATCGTGAATAAAAAGGAGACTTGCAGAACATACCTACCAAGTACCAAGAAATTTTGTTGCCTATCTATATATATACGGTAATAGTTGATGCAATAAATCGATATAACATATTTTAAATTTATTTATTTAGTTAATAATCCCTCTGAATTATTCTTGATATAAATAGACAGAAGAGTAATTAAACATTTTTCTTTCTAAAATCCGTCTCTTAAGATACCCACAAAACTACCTGGACATTTTACTAACCGATACAGAATTTTAATGTTAGGTACCTCGTCTAAAATTAAACTAAAAAAAGTTAATGGAACGACATGTGTGCTGCAGGACGTGCGACTAAGTGCTGAAAATGTGTTTGAAATACGTTGCATCTACGCTTTTTACCCAGAAAATTGAATGTAAGTACATTGGTTCACCCGATTCCTACAAAATGAGGAATCCTTTTAAAAGCAAACCAATGTTAGCCTTCGATAGACGCTGTATTCGCGAGAATTTCACCTTTAATCTTCCAATTGAATGGGACCTTTGATTAAATACAGATGGCAATACAATAGTATGGCTTGTGCGGAATAAGCTAGCGCAAATGGAAATATATTTCTCATGGAAAACAATAAAAAAATAATCATTATCTACAGAAGCCAAAGTTAGTTGAACTTTTATACAAATTTCAGTTCACTAATTCATTGAGCTCCTCACCTTTTCTGGCTAAACAAACAGGTATAGTCAAAATCCGAATACTTAATTTTTTTAAATCCATTGAGTCTATTGTTATTTTTTACTATGTTCTTTATACTTTTACAAACCACTTCATCGGACCCAAAAAATAAATTTAAAAAAAAAACAAAAATCAAAGCAAAATATTTTCAGGTCAAAGACTTCAAAATATTTATGTTGAGGTGTCAAAATCTTCGGTAAATAACCGTTTTTGTTACATTGAAAGGAAAGTGATTTTATTGGAAAATTGTATGAAAGGTTATTGAAAAAAAAACTTTTTACAAAAAAATACAACCGACTTTTCCACAAAAAATCAAAAAAGTACAAAATAACTTTAATTTCGGAACTCGGTGTTTGTGGTTCCTTTTTCATTTTTTGAACACCGACTTCCGAAATTAAAGTTATTTTGTACTTTTTTGATTTTTTGTGGAAAGGTCGGTTGTATTTTATTGTAAAAAGTTTTTTATTTTTCACTTTTTAGTGGTACCTAAACCCCCTACCCTCCCCCCACCTAAACGAACCAATTACATTAGTGTAAAAAAAACGCACTGCTCCAATGCAGAGTAAACTAAAAGGTCGTCAATGTAGACAATGTAGATATTTTTTTAGACTTTTGTTGATTTTTCAAAAACCGCTTATTCGATTTCGATAAAAATTTTCATGGGACCATTTGGGAAGTATACCCTTTCCAACAAAAAAAGAATTTTTCAAATCGGTTGGCAAGCGACGGAGTTATGCGCGAACAAACAATAAAAATAAAAAAGCATGCAAACATCCGAATTGAGAACCTCCTCCTTTTTTAGAAGTCGGTTAAAAAGGATTTGGTTTCTCTGTGTATCTATTTAAACACATTCGCAGCACCTTAGTTTTTATTACTAAAGATGTATGGTATTGTATTTTACCATGCTTTAGAGTACAGAACGAAACAGGATTTTCTCAAACAACCCACTCGCAACATATTGTTTAACATATTAAATTTGATAGAAAATACACACATTACATCTATTAATCGGATGGATTTAGATCGCTTCCTACTCGGATCCCCTTTTTTATGGATGTGAAATCATCAAATGACTTCTTTCTCTCTGGACGGAGCGGAAGGGAGTCAGACTCTTACTGACTTAAACCCATCCGTGTTCCTCCCAATGCCCTGTGCGTTCCAGGCCCTCGGCAACTCTTTCAAAAGAATTCTGCGACCCTGGCTGATTCGGATCCCCACTACCTTAATGTAGAATGAATTGAAAAAAAAAACCAAGAACACAATGTTGTTTTGGGACAATTTTTCTTATGGGACAATAAACAGCTACAATACACATATTAACAAAAAAAAGTGTCGATTCAAACGGTCGTTTACAGTATTGCAGCCCACTGTATTATCCCCATATTTACTAAAAATACTATCGGCAATAAATGCCGCTGGATGAACAAATACATAATTATCAATAACCATAATTTTTAGGTTTGTTAAAAAATAAAAGAACATAAATAACGTCATCAAAAACAGCGAATAATGTATTAAATTAAATGATATATTAAATTTAATTGAATTATACATTAATCAAATTGTTTTTTTGAATATTTGAAGTCTTCATCTCATCTATTTTGTTACGGTTCCTTCTTTAAACCCTCCCTTGTTTCCTAAATCGTAAAATGCACGCCGCAACCGCTCAGAGCCATGTATCATGTAGAACGGGCAATATCGCCGCTTAAAGGATGCTATTACATTGTTTATGCGAGAAGATGAGCATTTCCAGGCCTTCTCTAGTTCACGCGGTAATATGCAAGGATTCATGCAACTTTCTGTGTGTTAAGGGATTATGGTTACCATCAGCTTAATCATTAACCTGCTCTGTTTTACAATAATATTTTATGAGAATCTTACCTTACTTTCTAAATTATTATTTTTTTACTCTTCTACAAGGGCAAGAATTCTATCAGTTATCCAGGGTTGACGCTTGGTAACTGATGCAGAGGTTTTGATTCTAGACTCAACATGGCTCAGACTCTCTGAATCAAATTGACAGTTAAAGCTTGTTGCTTACTGACGTTAATTTCTAGGAGGAGCGCGTGGCTAAATCATAACAGCCGCACGGGTCGATCTTCGAGGTTGAGCAACGCTTGCTGAGGTTGGTCTGTGGGTGACCATCTTAACAAAGCGAGACTTCTCCGTGCCTCGGAAAGCACTTGGAGATCGTTGGCAGTCGTTACGGATTGTCAGAAGCCAGAAAAACTGAGTTAATGTGATGTGGAGGTCTGGTAGGCAGCCGCTCCATGTAAAATACTGGTATTCAGTTGAATCCGGCTTACCTGGGAGCCAACCCCAATATAGTTGGGAAAAGGCTGGGCAGATGATGACTTATTGACGTTCATTGCGGTTTTTTCCGTTGGTGAATGATATGGGTGGAGTGGATGAAGTTTCTTTCAAAAAGACTTAAAAAGTATGTTTTTAAGTCTAAGTTTTCTCCTCCAGTCGTTTCCATACTATTTTGTCTCCGCGTTTTTTTTTTAATATAACTTCTCAATGGTAATAAAAAGACAATACGCGGTATAAATGTTTAAAAATCTCTACAATATACATAATTATATCTATGATAAACAGAGACAACACTAGAAGTAATTTCATGTCTCGTCATTTGGATGTCACGCCATATCGAATTAGTGCCATCCAATAAAACGACGATCGCGTGGCAAAAATAGAAGTAGAATATTCTCTATTCAATGATTTTATTTCTAAAAAATCTTACAAATAAATACCCATATTAATGTATAGATATAGATTTTTGATAGTAGTCAAAATCTCTACCAAACTAATATGTATATGTATGTGCCTATTTTGTTCCACTGCTGGGTAAAGTTTACCTCTCCCTTTTCCTCACAATTCTGTTTTTGCCAGAGATGAGCCCGCCATCCTCCCCTTTGTCGGCCACGATGTCTTTTGGCATTTAATGGGACTCGTTTGGTGATATTTTTTGCCCATTTCTCGTCAGATATACGGCATATATGTCCAGCCCAGTCCCATATAAGCTTAGCAGTTTTCGGTGTCTTTAAGTAGGGCGAAACATATTTTCAAGTAATAATAATAATAATAAATTCTTTATTGTCGCCAGTTAATACAATCATCTTAGAGTAATCTAACATATGCATCGTATTGATGTATCGCACGAGAGGTACTGCTACTGATTCCCAAGCTAAGCTTGAGCTTGTATTATGGGAAACAGTGTCCA
Organism: Hecatera dysodea; assembly: GCA_905332915.2. Lineage (NCBI taxonomy): Eukaryota > Metazoa > Arthropoda > Insecta > Lepidoptera > Noctuidae > Hecatera > Hecatera dysodea. The sequence continues at coordinate 16,296,559 of HG995294.1, forward strand.
GCCGCGGAAATTATGACATAATGAATACGAATACATTGGTTGAATGTCGCTGCATTAGACATACAATATTCTTAAGATAATTTTCTCGGTAATTCTTATTCTATTTAAAAACTATAATAAATCTAATTTTTAATCTTAATCTTTTTTTAACAGATGTACAAAATTATGTGATAAGTGTGTGTATGTGTTTTTGTGTTTGTGTGTGTATGTGTGTATGTGAGCGTGTGTATGTGATAGTTTGTTTAGCAGCATTGTATGATATGTTACGCAATACATACCAATAGGTCTTCCGTCTTCTGATAGTCTAATAGCTGAAGCCATCCAGAAACTTTACCTTTAAGCTCGTGTCTGCTAAGAGAAGTAATGTTGAGCTGTTTGTTTATGGTGTTGTATATTTTACAACTTATGACCTTGTACTGTCTCCTTGCGAAGGAGGTTTTACATGGATCATGAGAGCACACAGGCATTTTGCTGCGTCTATTGGGGTTGGGTAATGGTACGCTTTGATGTTTCCTGAGAATTGCTCTGAGCACAAAGAGTTGGCGAACTGTTAGGACCTTCCATTCCGAGTATAGCTGAGATGTTGGATGTCTGTACGGCTTCCTTACCATTACTTTCAGCACCGCTCTTTGAGCTCTTTCTAAGCTCAGTAGATGCGTCTTTGCGGCCCCTCCCCATACAGTGATGCAGTATTGTACTATAGATTGACATAGGGCCAAGTATACCAGTCTGAGTTGCTTCATAGTTGCACTGTCTCTAAGCGTTTTAAATACATGAATGAGTCGTCTTACTCTGGAATTAACAGTACTTATGTGTTTATCCCACCTCAAACCAGTGTCCATGTATACTCCTAAATATTTCACATATTCCGCGCGAGTGATTTCTTGGCAGTTGCAGTTGGCCTGAGAGATACAAGTGTGTGCTTGTATGGTAAATCCTCGCGGTGGAGTCTTAGTTTTATTGATGAAGAAGGGAACATACTGCGTTTTGGTTAGGTTTAGTGTGAGTCAGCCAATTTTTCACATTGGATAGTGCGAATTCTGCTCTCTCCCGGACTGCATGCCAGTTTGGACCCCAGACAAATATGGCGGTGTCGTCTGCATACGTGAAAATGCGAGTATAAGGGAGACACATGTGCAGAGGTCATTGATGAAAAGGAGGAAGAGGGTGGGACCCAAGACACTTCCTTGTGGAACGCCGTAGGAGACGGTCTCCTCATCACTCATGTAATCCCCAATTATAACACGTTGCTTTCTGTTCGTGAGGTAGTCTTTAAGAATGTCGTAGCTTAAGCCACGCACCCCTAGCGTCTCGAGCTTCGATAGAAGTATGGGGACAGAGACTGTGTCAAACGCTTTAGAAAGGTCAAGGTAAATACATAAGCAATTATTTTTAGAGTCTAATGTTTTAACCACGAGATTACTCAAATCCATTACTGCGTCTTCGGTGGAGAGGCCTGGTCGAAAACCATACTGATTATCGGCTAGAATATGAAATTTGTCCAGAAAGTTTTTTAGAGAGTAGTTAAGTATTTTTTCTAATATTTTTGATAGGGTAGAAAGAACTGCTATGGGGCGATAATTATTGACACAGTCTAGGTCCCCGTTCTTGAAGATCGGGTGAATGATTGCATTTTTGAAGGCTTCAGGGAAGACGCCTGTAGCTATAGCTCGGTTACATAATATGAGTGATGGAGGGGACCAGCTCCTTCCGACATTGCCTTATTATCTGGGATGAGATCTGGGAAGTGATGATAAATGATATTTATTTTGTAAGTAGGTTAAACATAACACTTTTACACGTCCAATATTTCTTGTCATTTTAAGCTAGATGAAGCCGGTGTTTCCTAGCTGACTACCCTGAGAAGAAACACCGAAACAAACTCAGAGGTCAAAGTCTCTTTTAAAGTCCATACAATCCGTACTGGTCAAATCATATGAGAACCATGTAGGTTAATGTCTGAGGTAGCCTTTTGAGGAAAGTGCCACACAGATTTGAGTGGACCTGTCCAGACAGTGCAAGCATTTGTCAGATACCGTGTAGCTCAAACTTAAAACTTTAAGGAGCTCAACGGCTTGACGAACAATACCAAAGTAAGGACATTTGGGTAGGCCGCAAGAATTACTCAAACTGCCAGACAAACTGAAACAAGACCCTAATATGGCGATCTACATAGTTCCCATTCATAATATGTTATATGAGAACTATGCAGATCTGTGTCTGAAATGGTCTTTTGAGGAAAGAACCATACAGATTTAAGTGGGCCTGTCCATTCAGTGCAAGCCTTTGTCAGTAGTCGAGTAGCTCAACTTAGAAACAATAAGGAGCTCAACGACCCGACGAACAATACCAAAGAAGGGACATTTGGGTAGGCCGTAAAAGTACTTAAACTGCCAGACGTCGTCGTTATATATACTTTAAGGAAAGAAAAAAGAAAATAATACCCATATAGTCCTCATATTCACAAAATAAATTAAGTAAAAATATAATACTTTACAAAGTAAGTATACATGTCAAACATAATATAATAATAAAAAAAAATATATTACTTTAACAAGTAAATATTCATGTCACAATAATAAAATAATACTTTAAAAAGTAAACATTCATGTCAAAATTGCAAAATTGAATTTACATGCAGGAGAATATAAAATGTCAAAGTCTAAAATTGAGAAAAGTATCAATAGATAAACGTAATAGTAGGCCATGTACATCGTTGAAGCATCTCAATCCCAAGCCTTTTGGTCTTCAATATAGTCTCTAACTGTGTAAAAAGCTTTCTGGCATAGCTTACGTTTTACTATCAATTTGAATTTATTAATACTAAGATCTTGGATGTAGGAAGGGAGTTTATTATAAAAACGTATACATTGACATCTAAATGAACCACCTATTTTCTTGAGCCTAGTTTTAGGAATGACAAAATTATGTTTGTTCCTGGTATTCACATTATTATCACTGTATCTTTTAAATAGATTAATATTTTTATTCAACCTTTCCCTATTTAGTTTTACATTTTTGATAAAAAACTTTTGCCTTCTAACCATTTTTTGAGTTTTAAGTATGTATTTGTTAATTTTTACATACTTTTTCAATTTATTTTTACTAGTCACTACCCTCACTTTTTTAATTGATTCAGAATCGTCACTACTTAAATCTATTGTGTATGAGGGGTTTATAACAGGAACCATGGATGGGGCAATAGGCACCAACTTGCTAAATAAACTTTGGTTCAGGGAGGCTGTGATGTTTAGGTTTGCCGTCTCAAGTTGTGATATTTGAGTTTGAGCCTCTTGTAGCTGTTGTTGTAATATATACTTGTGATTAAGAGCTTGTTCATACTCTGTGCTACACTGGCTGAACCCGTCTACAACAAGTTGGAGCCTATCCCGGGCTTCAATGGCCTCAGTGAATTGAGTGTATAACTGTGCCATCTCATTTTTTAACTGCCTATTCTTGTCATGGGCTTCCAAGAGAATCTTTTCATTGTCATCCATTTCCTTAATCAGTTGATCACAGCATCTCTTTGGACGCCTTTAATTCGCTCAAAGCCAGATTGAGATTGAGTGATCAAGAACGATCGCTTATAGTATTGCGAATGAACTGTGCATTGTATATTTTACAGATTAATCTTATAAATATTTGCAGCGGACGGTGGTCTGAATTATAGGGAATTTAATTGGGAAACAACTGGAAATGTTTTCGTCGGAAGACAGGCAGAAGTCGTTTCTCGTGATTCCTTTAGGGGATACCCATGTCCAACGACGTTTGGTTTTTATATGAAAAAGGAGCTTATTATTATTGCTGATACTTTAACTTTTCCCATATGCAAATTAAAGCAGACGGTCTCCTCTCGCACCCAAACCAGACTTATGATACCTCAATTGTCATGAACAAACTTGGTTTAGGCACAGGTGTGACTACGACGAGAACGATGGCCCCAGTTCCTGTTTGCCTTGTTCAGCGTGCCGTAAAACTCCACTTCGTCATCTGGACACGCTGATACAGAAGCATAAACTTTGATGATGGTGAGTATTGTGAGTAACCACTCACTTCAGCAATCTTATATGTAAGCAGAACTGTTTTGTTTCCATATATTCCAACAAGACAAGGAATCCGAGGCCGAACTGGTCTCCCGTTTTAGTGAATAGGTTTTTGTTTCATTCAAGTGCATTTTCGCCTTCGCCTCTTACACAAATAGCCCTACTATGTCGCAGTTAATGTAGTTGAGGGCGTTTTCAGGGTCAACTAATCGTTCTTTTGATTTTAGGCCCCGCGCCCTCGCCGCCTCTCGCCGCTGCCCGACGTCAGCCGAAGGTAGTCGAAGACGCCCAAACAGTATGTCATTCGGACGTTGTATGTCAGTACGTTTATCGAAGTCCTCGGGGCTAGTATTGGTCGTTTGACGATTTGTGATGGTCGCCCGGAGATTAACACTCCTAACCCCAAAGGTATACTGTCAATACCATGAAGCCCCCTCGAGCTGCCGGGCACTTGGGAATGACTTGTTGTGTGATTCATTGGGAAAGAAGTTTAGACAATACAGCTTACCACGCTTGTCTAATGCTGGTTGTTGAGCACGCAGTAAGCCAGCTGACTTTGCTTATGCAATGGGTGTCGTCGTTGGTATATGGAATACTCCCCCACCGCCACCCCGAATAGACATCCTGCGCTGATGTTAATTATCTTTCTAGAAACCTTGTTTGAACTTTCACGATCTTGAGCTCTCTAGAAGTTAAATTGGAAATCCCGCCATTAGTTTGTCAGTAGGATGAGGATGACTTTTGGGGAGTCTAGATGTTGTGTGCTCTCCCTCGTACAACTAAAAATTGTATTCCCTATTGATTACTAAAAAGTTCAGTAAAACTTTGACAAGATAACTATATGGTAGGTGTATTGCAGTTAGATATATTGTCCTTGTGTGCGTCGAGACTTTAAATCTACCAAAACCAACCTAAAAACCTACAACAACGTTACTACAACCAAACTTTTTGAAAGTATGTTTCGAAATAACTTTTACATCCTTTGATTAGCTCAGCATGTTTCTAAAGAAACTCCTGCTAAAGATTAAACAATAATTAGTCGTCGGGCAGAAAGGCAGGTGTTGTTTATAGGCAAAGTTTTCTTGCTACTTGTTGTCATGGCAACCGACTGCGTAGGGTAAACGTGAGGGAATGGGGAACATGGCGTCATAAATTAGGGGCGTGCAGGTTTTCGAGTGTGTGAGCTCCGTAGGATAGATTTATTTAAGTGTTGTCTAGACAGTCGGTTTTTCTGATAAAGCTAACATATTGAATAAATCGTTTGATTTACTACTTTATTACTTAAAATACATAAAAACGTTTTTTGATATAAAAATGGTCACATCCGAAAACAACTGTATCGAGAAGAATTTGGTGTTAGTTAATGTTCAAATTGCCTTTGAATAATTTCTCTTCAGCTTGAGCACATATATTGACTTCGCTAAGGCAGACAACTTATTTTCTGGATGGGAAATCATCAAATGACTTCTTCGCTCTAGGCGAAGCGGAACGGTGTGTCAGACTCTTACTAACTAAGACCCACCCGTATTCTTCCTAATGCCCTTTGCGTTCCAGGACCGCGGTGACATTTTCGAATGAATTCCACAACCGTAGCACGCACTGATCCCATGGGTCTCTCTTTGCTGATATATCTTTGAGGCACGCGTGGAACACGACACGCCATCGACGGGGCCTGGTTGTTATCGGTCGGGGACCCACTCATCGCTCGCTAGCTGCAGGCCCACGCCTACGGTGGCCGGGAAGCGTTCCGCGACTCCCGACGCCCGGGGGGTCTTCTTCTGTTGCGGCGGCTGGGGCGTGAGGTTACCCCCTCCCTCGGACGGTCTGCTTCCTCCTGCGCTAGCATTACTGCTTCGCAGAAGGAGGTGACCGCTTTCCATGCTTCCTCGCTTCGGGCCATGTATTGAACCAGGGCCGCAAGCGAGACGTCGCCGCCCCCGATCACCTCAACGAGGACATGGCCCAAGTAGGGGAGACCTCCACCATATGCTCTCTTGTGTCCTCCGGGCGATCAACACAGTGTTGATACCCGAACATGTCCTCCCGCCTGTGTCTGGTGAGTACCTGCATTAGGCAGAAGGTGAGGACGCCGTGGCGCCTCTCCAACGACGAGTGGTGGCAATGAGGGGCTAAAACAGTGGCATGTCAATGGCAAGATACCCACGGATGGAAAGTAGAAAACGATTTTAAAAAATAATATGGTTCCCTATCCATTAGCATAAAATTTTAAGACCTAATATAACTTAGCATAATGTTGTTTGGCATAATTATTTTTTCGCATAATATAATTACGCATAACAGCTCATGCATAATTTTTTTAAGCATTATGTCTGTAACCATAATAATGATTAGTGTTACTGCGGATTTTGAAAACCTGATTAAACTTTATGCCTATTATAAATATTGGACGGTATTTGAAGGGTCTGGTCAAAGATTGTTGAAAATCTGCGGGAAACTAATTCACGGATTGAACTCGGGCGATCAGGAATGAGAATCGTACAGGATGGAGAGGATAGTACGCCTTACCTTGATGATCGAAGCTCGTCCACGTGGCGCGATGGCAGTCGACCTGGTGGTTCTTCAGCTCCGAAATGTCGAGGGATTCAATCTCACTGCGCACGACACTATCACAAGCAGTTCATATCCGCGAAGCGGGCAATAGACACAGTTTATTAAAGTTCTCGGTTTAGAAAATTCAGTCTTCAGCCATGTGGCATGAAAAGCTGGCGGTTGAGGTACGGAGTCCGCTCAAGACCAAGTTCTAGATCGCACTGGCCCTCGTCGGTAGGCGTACAAAGGGGAAAAAGGAAAGAATTGAGGGTAGGAACAAGATGATCTGAATCCCGAGTTCATTCGATCGTATTCGGCTATTGTTGCATGAAATGTTATAAGAGATGGCGCCACCATTTCCCCGGCCTTAAAGGGTCACCTTTAATAAAATAAACTTGGCTTCATGAGGTGTAATGCCGTGTATAGATACCTATTCAGTAAGTGATTAATACTAAAATGCGGAAAAATATAAGATTTAATTAAGTTAATTAATCGATAATGTCTGCGAGTTGCGTGTATCTTAAGTTATATACCTTTTCTACGCCTATAATTAATCTATTTTCGGCCCCATTTCCAAACACATGGCCGGTTTAATTAAGAATATTCTAAAAAAATTAAGGAGGTCCCTATATTGAATTAATTTTAGTCTCTTGATACACTTTTGTCACAAAATACCGGCTTCGGGACATTTTAACCAAATGATGTCGAAACTATTTAAAAATAGTTAAATAAATATACCAGGTATTCTTATGTGCAAGTATGCTGGAATGGCAAAGATGGCTCAAATGTGAACAGAAATATGAACAGTTTGAATAATCGTGATCAACTGCCCTTTTGTTAGTTCTAGGTAAACTGGCTTCGTATAATTTGTTAGGATTCTCCAAATACACTAAACAATAAAATTCAGATAGCATTTTACTTTTTTCAAGTCTTATTGTTGAACAAAATGAAACTATAATTATATCAAAATATATTTTATAATGAAATATTTACTTTTAATTTATAATAATAATTATAAAGAAAGAAAGACGACTTCCGAATCGCTAACGCTAACGTCAGTTTTACCTGCAAAACTGACACAAATAGTTTTAAAGGTAAAAGCAACAGCGTTAATCGACTTGGATTGCTGAATACTATACAGAATACACAAATTGGATCGCGGTGAACGTTTTCAGCGAACAGTTTTCGAAGTTCATTAGGGGTTACAAGTGGACAAACTCAGTTGTGTATCGTGTGACGCAAATTTGGAAAGTGTGTGGGTCAGTACACGGCCTTATTCTGGCTATCTGAATGCAGTTTGTATCGTCAGATTTCGCAGAATCCATACCACCATATCACTGGCGATAGATTGGAAAGTGTGTGGGGCAGTTAGCTTTTATTGGCAGGATCCAGTTTCAGGATTTCTTTTCATTTTGCACGCTGAAAGTGAGCAACTATTTTTATTTTTCTATCTATCGTAGCTACAGTGATTTTCTCGAACTGACGCTAAAATAGGATTTTATAAAAGTGTCGTCCCATCGCTTATATCGTTATTGTTATTTTAATAGATGTCATAATTTTGACATCTATTAAAATAACAATAACCTTTAACTTCTGATTTCGTTTAAAATTTCCAGGTGTCTCGCCTAAGGTAAGGTAAGGGCTAGGGTTTTTTTTTTTACTTTGGAAAAGCTCCAAGAAGCGTGGGCTTTTAACCCCACTAAAGCAACCCAGTGATCACCATTAGTACATAAAAGTAGCTCTCTAATAATAACTTTGAGCCCCGTCCGTACCATCCTGGATTTTTTAAACAGAAGAAACAATATCTTTATTGTTACTTCTGTTTTAAAATTTTGCCGTATCCTCGAGCTTCAGTCAGCTTTTATTCTAATAACAGACTCCGGTACAGTGGAACCATTGAATCGTGAACTTGTAATACGGAGAACAGCCCAATTCCTGATGTGATTGCTTTATTCCGAGGACAGCGCGATTAGATTTGATATTGTATCGAAATGGAATGAATAGCAATTGTAATAGGACATACTCAAATTGTTCCGCATAATTTTGAATTAATTATAATGCTTTTTGATAAAAGTATGTTGAAATGAAAACTGACAATCAAAAATCGTTTCTACGTGTATTTAGAATAGAGACTGGTCACTGATTACTAAAAAGTTGGTGTTCGCCAAAACTATGTATACTGTACTTACTTTGTAATTCGTATTAAAAATGTCTTGACAGAACATACCTACAGTGAGCGTAAGTGTGATTTTTACTCCGATCAAAATCATTCTCATATAATTTCCAAACAATCGTATCTTCGTTTTAAATCGATTTATAAGGAAACTGTAGCAGCTATAAAAATCTTTTTTTTTTGTCTCTTCGGAAGTCATCTGGAATTAACAAAAACATCCGCTTTTTATACTTACTTAGGCTAAACATTCAGGAAAATTACAAGAAAAATATTTCGGTTTCAAATATACCTACCGTTAAACTGAGTACAATCGTCAAGTAAAATGTCGTGGTATTTTTCTTTAAATGAGTACATTACAAGCAGCCTGCAATACTTACCAAACTAATACAGGAAGCGCCCTTACTACTTGAACCTCACGCAAACATTTTAAAAGAAATTCTAATCTCACAGTTCACTGACCTCTTATTTACAAACAAAAAGGTTTTGCTCTCATTCGCTCACCAATATGGAACTACCTACTCGTTTCATTTTGATCTCAATACGTAAAAGAACTCAAACTGAAATTAAAAAATACCGTTTCACAAAATGTTTTGCGTAATTAATTATGTTTGCAATTGATTGGATGATTACTACCTTGGAAATAACCGGATCTTTTAAAAAGATATGCTTTTCTTTTTATTTAAAATTTCATGGTTTTCATCGTGGGATAGTAAATTAACTTTCTGTGTGTAAATTCAGAAACACAGAAAGTTAATTTACCATTCCACGATGAAAATCATGAAATTTTTTGCAAGTCGCGTTTGATGCAAGACGCGTGTAAGTATGTGTGTAACGTGTAAAACCTACATAGGTTAAATATATGGAACATAAGGAAAAAACTAGACAGAAACGACTCTAAAATCACGTTAAATGCAAAACCTTACTGCTGAACTGGTGATGATTAAAGGACTTTGAAAAATATTGTCTGTTATGCAGCATTTTCTGTAAAGACCAAGTTTCAGACGATATAATTAAGTATTGTTGCGCGCCAGAATTAAGTTAGGATGATAGCGGCATTCGTTACCACTAGCGCCATCTAGTATCGAGTAGCAGAACTATTGAAGTCGGGGACCTTCGAGATTTTTCTATGCTAGAATTCTCGGACCTTGGTCGGTCGCGACCGATATGTACGCGAACTTTCTGGAGTTCTACTCGGCGCCCTATATAAGGCCCTATACATGTGCCGACCGAGTCAGTATTGGAATTGCGATACAAGTGATAACTTCGAGAGCGATCTTCGACTGCGAACTCAAGTGATTAATAGTGCGATTGTGTTTTGTGATTAGTGAGTTTATAGTATAATTAGTGTGGTGTAAATTAAAGTGTCATCTTTGTTTATTTAATCGGCTGATTTTATTGTGACGAACCCGAAGCTCGTAACAATTGGTGTCAGAAGTGGGATTTAAAAGATGCCGATTCTACCGAAGGACGACACTGAGGGTATTCGTACCCGTAGTCAACGCCAGCAAGAGACGGACCAGAGGCGTTTTGGAAGTGCAACGCCGCAGGCTACGGAGAGACAGCTGGCGACCTTAGAGGCCGGCCCGTCCACCGCCGCTCCAGCTTCATCATCAGCACCAGACTTTGCTGCTCTGATGCTGATGCTGCAGGAGCAGGCCCGCCGCCAGGAGGAACAGGCCCGCCGACAAGAGGAACAGGCCCGCCGACAAGAGGAACAGGCCCGTCGTTTAGAAGAGCAGCTGCAGCGTGATAAGGAAGAACAGGCTCGCCGCCAAGAAGAACAGGCTCGCCGCCAGGAGGAACAGGCCCGTCGGTTGGAAGAACAGCTCCAACGTGACAAGGAGGAGCAGGCGCGCCGCCAGGAAGAGCAGATGTTCCTCATGAAGGATCTGCATGCCACTTTCGGCAAAGAAATTAAGGTTGTTAAAGATAAGGTGGTTCAGCACGAGAACCGCCTGACGGAAGCTGAAACACGAATCGACCAAATGAATAATCGAGTTGACAATGTGATTGCTGACGTGAAGAAAACGCTGGACAACCTTAAAGTAGGAGATGGAATTGCAACCTCCGTAGCAACTACTCCTTCGCCACGGGGATTCAAAGTGCCGCCGTTCGATGGAACATCTTCCTGGTCGGCCTACAAAATACAATTCGAGGCCGTTATGCAGGCGAACGGGTGGAATAAAAATCAGGCCATGACTGCCCTCACACTAGGTCTGCGGGACCAGGCCTTAACTGTTCTGGAAGCTCTCGGCAAGGAAGTGACTTACGAGCAGCTCCTTGAGGCGTTGGAATCTAGGTATGGCGACGCTCATCTGGAACACCTGTTTCGTGCGCAGCTAAAGGATCGCGTGCAACGCAGCGGTGAAAACCTGCAGCAGTGGGCCCTAGAGGTGGAGAAGCTTGTTAGAAAAGCATACCAGTCTGTACCTGCGCTCATTCAAGGGAACCTGGTGCAGGCATTTATTGACGGCATCCGCGACCTTGAAGTTAGAGCTACTGTGAGGCTCGGGCATCACGAGACGCTAAAGAACGCCTTGGCCCATGCACTAGAGGTGGAAGCTGCGCGGCAGGATTATCGTTCCCATTGCGTCAGGGAGATTGCAGCGGCTACAGTTCACGACCGTTTTAAAGGATATAGCCCTAGATACTATGGTTGTGGGGAAAGGGGCCACCTACGGTCCAGTTGCCCTAGGCGAACTTCAGAAGGGGAAGCTGCGCGGCAGAATCGTCATTCCCACTATGGCAGGGAGGTTGCAGCAGCTGCAGTTCGTGACCATTATAAAAGGCGCAGCCCTAGATGCTACGGCTGTGGTGGAAGGGGCCACTTGAGGCCCAGTTGCCCTAAGCGAACTGCTCAAAGGGTAGATAGCCGATCTCTAGCAGGTAGAGCGGCTGACAATCGCGCACAGAGGTTGGAAAAGTACGACTTGGTGGTCGAAGGTCGTAGCGGGAGATCTCATGGCAACGCAGATGTATTGTCAAGAGGACCTTGCCCAGAAGTCTGCAATCAAGAGGATAAAGAAGTCGTGCCTGTGAGGATGCTTAAGACAGATCTTAGTAACGAGTGGAAGGAAAACTTGGAACGTGCACAGCAGGATGATTCGGACATCAAGCCGATCCTGGAGTGGATGAAGGCCAGTGCTCCGAAGCCTACGTGGAGTGATGTCTCAGCGATGAGTTCAATCACAAAAAGCTATTGGGCCCAATGGGACAGCTTAGTGATTCAGGATGGAGTCCTGTGCCATAAATGGGAAAATGCTCGGGGAGACAACTGTCATTTGCAAATGGTTGTCCCTAAGGCTAAAATACCGGATGTTCTACAGCTGTACCATAATGGTTGTTCAGGAGGCCATATGGGAGTAAAACGGACTCTACTGAAGATACGGGAACGGTTTTACTGGGTCCACTGTCGTGACGATGTTGAGGACTGGTGTCGCAAGTGTACAAGTTGTGCGGCTGTAAAAGGACCTCAGACTCGTAGCAGAGGTGCATTGAAATTGTACAATGTTGGTGCACCATGGGAAAGGATAGCGCTAGACGTTGCGGGACCGTTTCCGGAAAGTGAAAGTGGTAACAAGTATTTCATGGTGATTATGGATTATTTCACTAAGTGGCCGGAAGTCTTCGCCATTCCAAACCAAGAAGCTTCAACAGTTGCGGATAAACTAGTTCATGAAGTCTTCTGTCGTTTTGGAGTACCCTTAGAGATTCACAGCGATCAAGGAAGGAATTTTGAGTCCCAAGTATTCCAGGAAACTTGCCGAGTTATGGGTACTCATAAAACGAGGACAACTTCTTACCACCCACAATCGGATGGAATGGTGGAACAATTTAATCAGACATTGGAGAGATATCTGGCCAAAGTTGTGGAAAACCGGCAACGAGATTGGGACAAGCACATACAACCGTTTTTGCTGTCATACCGAAGTGCTGTTCATGAAAGCACGTCAGTGACACCAGCTTTCGCAAACTTTGGAAGAGAATTGCGGCTTCCTGCAGACCTGATTACCGGAATACCACCTGATGCTCCACGCAGTATAACCGATTATGCGAATGACTTGCGGAACAAAATGAACGACATTCATGAGCACGTCAGACAATCGGGCCAGCAAATGTCTGAAAAGATGAAAACCCGCTATGACCGCAAAATGAACAATAAAGGGTTCGAGGAAGGTTCACTAGTGTGGTTGCATAATCCAGTTCGCAGCAAAGGGAAATCTCCTAAGCTTCAAGCTAAATGGGACGGACCGTACCGGATTGTGACGAAGATCAATGACGTGACCTACCGTATACAGAAAGGTACAAGAAGCGCTCCTAAGATCGTTCATGTTGATCGACTGGCGCGTTATTATGGCACTGATAATGCTCGGGACGAGCATGTCTTAGGAGGGGGCAGTGTTGCGCGCCAGAATTAAGTTAGGATGATAGCGGCATTCGGTACTACTAGCGCCATCTAGTATCGAGTAGCAGAACTATTGAAGTCGGGGACCTTCGAGATTTTTCTATGCTAGAATTCTCGGACCTTGGTCGGTCGCGACCGATATGTACGCGAACTTTCTGGAGTTCTACTCGGCGCCCTATATAAGGCCGGCACATGTGCCGACCGAGTCAGTATTGGAATTGCGATACAAGTGATAACTTCGAGAGCGATCTTCGACTGCGAACTCAAGTGATTAATAGTGCGATTGTGTTTTGTGATTAGTGAGTTTATAGTGTAATTAGTGTGGTGTAAATTAAAGTGTCATCTTTGTTTATTTAATCGGCTGATTTTATTGTGACGAACCCGAAGCTCGTAACAGTATGAACACAACACAATATTATTAACCAATTTTTTCGACATACGAAAGAACATGTGGCGTTTATATTTTTTTCTCTCTACAATAGCACTCGACGACAGTAGTTAGAGATAGTAAACAAAGCATGAATGCAATGCAATGTTGTATACAAAATTGTGGTAAATGTTTTTGCTTTGCGGTCGCCACTAATCAACCATGTCATATTTCAAACATCCGAACTGTTTTTACCTGCAAAGTAAAACGAAGTCACAAAATATTTCAGATATTTCAACAAAAGCAAAGATGGAATCGACATGCGAGTATCATGTTTCAAAGTTTTATTTTAAATCCGTTTATTTAAAAACTGAACTAAACCCTACCTATTCCAGTTACTGTAATTAGTATAAACAGGTTAGATACAGATTATTTCATGGATTTTTATTGGAATTTACATTGAACATACTACTCATATGAAGGCAAGGGAATCGATCAGCTTAGCATCTAAATTGAAGTCACACAACACCCGAATTTCAAGCTGTATTCAATTCATCTCCATTGTCACATCCCAACGAAAAGCCACTAACAGGAATGCGCTGTAAAGCGCCGTGTTTTTAAACCCTTGTGTTCTATTGTGCCCATAAAGCTTAGACTACACTGACAGGCCGCAGAAAAAGCACAAAACCTCGCTGTCCTGTTCACAGGCTAATGCAACGTGTTGCAGTCGTTTGCGGAAAAGGGTGTAATAACTCATATAAAGTGCTACATTGCAACATTTGCAAACAAATTCTGATCATTTCCATACAAGGAATAAGTGCACAATGGTATACGTGCTATTCGAGGAGGTGTTACGTTTTTATTCGTCTTTGTTACAAGCTGTGTATTCAACTTTGTTTTTTTGAGTTAGGTATAGATGATATCTACCAGGTATTATGAAAAATATCTACATTTATTTATTTATTCCACTAACACACACTATCTTTACAGGTTGACCCCAATACAATAGTGGTTTCAAAAACTTAGGTAATGCAAATACTTAATAATAATCTTAACTTTAAAAATAGGAAACAACATTAAAAAACTTAATCTAAAGACGGACTACGAAAAAAATCTATATCTAATAATTATACAAAAAAGGGAACTTTAAAAAGAATTGGGCGTACCATATTTAACTATAACTAATAAAATTCAATAATATACAGGTATCCAAAAGCATAGTTTATTTATCAACAATACAATAACTTGTACATCAGTGTGATGACATCACAAGTTTGAGGTTGATGCACTGTAAACCTCGAAGACTGAGTAAGGGCACCGTGGGTAGCCCCCCAATCTAGATGGATTAACGATCATAAACAGTTGATAGGTCTTATTGAATGCAGAGGGCATAGAACCAAGTGTGGTGGCAAAGTTAGGAGAGGCTTAGGTGATATCCTACCCTCAAATTGATTGAAGGAAACAAACACCAATATGACTTAACAATAAACTTTGAAATGGTGAACAATAATTTCTTCGAATGGGAATACACTATAACGAATCATCCAGATACCGAATAATATCTGCAGGCCATTCAAATATTTGCATCGATTCGGGATTTTTCGTGTATACATTGTAATCCTCTTTCATTTCCAAATCTGAAGGAAATGCAGCTTAGTTCAAATTACTTGTTTTAATAGTTGAAATACCCGTATAAATGAACGATTTTTTTAATTTTTTTTTATTCATAGTTTATTTGGGTTTGCGTGAAAACCCAAATAAACTACTATACATACATAATTATGTATACCCCTATAATAACTACTAGATATAAATACACAAAAAGGAGAACAAATATTAAATTTTCACATCCATACTAATATTATAATTACGAGATAAAAGTAACTCTGTCTGTCTGTCGGTTTGTCTACTCTTCATGTCTTAACGGCTGAACTGTTTTGGATGAAGCTTGGCACATGAGGTCGGCCATGCCTTAAATTAGGACATAAGATAAAAACAATACAAACCAGTGCATTCCATTGAAAATCAAGTTCAAACACCTAACATTTAATAACGATCTTTCCATAAAGCAGGCAAGCTACTGCAACTGTTAATAATATGGATCAATGTTGCTCGTTATTCCCTGAAATTGTATGGAGCGATATTACTCCAGATAGTTCACCTAATTGCTCCGCTGTGTTCGCCGAATGTCACAGGGCAATAAATTTCTCTCCAACAAGCCCATTTATGAGCACAACCTATAAATCGTGTAAAAGCTGAAACATCAGTATATCTGGTAGAATCGTGCAAATACCACCGAATTACCGCAGATCGTAAAGAAACGGACCTTCTGGCTAAAATACAGGCTAAACAACACGTAAGACTAGAAGAATCTAGAAGAAGCGTTCTAGAAGTTTATATCACCACGATACGGTCCGTTTAGTCGAAAGTTTAGAGCGACGAGCTAAGTCTACATGTTGTAAAATCACTTAATAGGCTAAATCTTTGAGCATGTAACTGGAATTAGGAAACATGGATGTAACAATAAATCTTCCTTCTATTATAAACCCGAAAGTGTGTGAGGATGAATGTATGTTTGTTAATCTTTTATTCAAAAACTGTACGGATTTGGATGTTTGGATTTTGTTATAACCTGGATGAACACATACCTATTATGATTTTATATCACGAGAACGTTTATTTGCTATTATTTCCGACTTTTCCGCCTGTTAAAAGATACATAATAATATATAATAGGTGGTTGGTAGGTTAAAAGAATAGGTGGTTCGTTTAAATACGAATGTTTAATTTTTATAATAAACTCCACATTCATATTTAAGAAGTACTCCATAGTAAATTCAAATCATTTTGTGAAGCGCAATAGCGCAAAAGCGCTTTGTAAGAAAGCTATTTATAATGTAAAATATTATCTTGAAGACATAAAGAAATAAGAGCAGTAAATTATTTTTTCTTTTTTAAAATAACTTTTTACTATTATCTTCTACATAGGTACATTTTATTAAGTACCTATAAACATTTACATTAAAATTTACTTTGTAAATTAATATATTTTACTTTAGCTATAGTAAATGTTAGGACGGCAGGCGGTTTGTCTGGCAGTTCGAGTACATTTTGCGGCCTACACAAATGACCTGTCTACTAAAATCTGTGTGGTCCTTTCTACTAAAGACTATCTCAGACACTAATCTGCATGATTCTTAAATTACGTATGTTAAATAATAATATGAATATAATAAAATTGGTCGTTATTTTAAGGGTTGATTTCATGACTGGCAGTTTGAGACAGCTGTATTACACTATGCGGCCTACGCGGCGGTATTCTTCGCCGGATTGTTGAGCTCCTCATTTTGTGGGTTGAGCTGCGCGATAGAGACAAATGCTCACAATTTCTGGACAAGTTCGCTCAAATCTGTGTGGCTTTTTTCTCAAGATTACCAGACCACGTCAAACCCTACATGGTTATCTTTTGGCTTGATGTTTGCACTAAATAGATTCAATTCGATTAGTATGATATAATATTTTTTATAATAATTTCAACATATACACATTATTTGTGACTATTTACTAATTTAAAAGAGTGTCCATAGAGTTGCTTATGAAAAGAAAAAGAAAGAAAAATGTTTATTTGAGACTCGCACAAAACAAACAAAATAGTAAACAAAGAAATAAACCACTTCAACATAGAGATTACACTTTGGAACGTGCAACTAGCTTTATGTTTTTGACTGACAGACCACAACAACTCAAATTTGCCTTTTAATGGTTTACTAGAAATAAAAGCTTTAAGTGTTTTGAGTTTTGAATAGATTTATGAAGTAAATATCTACTAACAGTAATTATTGAAAAAAAAAAACTATGTTATTAAACATATTGTCTGTGGAAAAAATGCAGCGCACTAGTAAAAATGTCAGGAATCGCTATATTTATTTAAAAATTAAAACACAATTAAAATAATCACGACCCGTCATGCTGCGCAGTGTCCCACATGCGACAAAGTACGAACTACTATATTATTTACCTAACTCCGGGTTTCTTGAAAAATAATATCGACTCGTCACGCGAACGTATGTACACGCATGTCAAGCGATGCTATTGTCAGTTGTAAAAACATTCAACCAGTAACGCGCGTTTGACAATTTGTCACATTAATTTTATGATAGTTTTTTTTTTCGAGAAACATTATTGTGATTCTCTAAACATCCTCGCCATGTAAGCTTCGGGGAAGTGACAAAAAACAAGATGGAGTGACAGTTTGCTTCATGTTCACTCCACTTAAGTTAATACGGTGAGCTGAGCCATAGTCTGATAGAAATAGTAACTCTATGCTTCAACTATTTAATGTCAATAGCTAGGGAAGCGATTTAAAAACGGTTAGTAGTCCCCTAGGTCACATTACGTTATGCCGTGATATATCACCGTACGGTAAAGGTCAGTTTTACGCCACTTGTGCGACTTACAAGAACGTATATCATTTTAGGGAACCGTACAACACGTTGGGAGAACATTGAATATTTGAACTTTTTTATTGTACCTTCTTTCTTTGGTCCGTCGATAACTTTCCCTGGCCTCTGGAAATCTCTGCAGAAGTAAGCAGTTTGAATTTTGAAATAAGTTCAAGATTTATTGTAAGAGCCATATAGTTTTATTGAGTTGTGTTCTATTACTGGTAATAAGTAGTCAAATAATAATAATAAAAAATAAATTCCTTTCTCTGGAGCAAGTTCCAAGCTACCGGTGGTTACACCGGTAGCTTGGAACTTGCTCCCGACACCAGCGGATCACTACTTTTTATATTTTTAAATGTTTTTTTTTATGTGTTTGTTTTTAAGAAATATTTAAAAATGTATATTAGTATGTAAGTTAAATGAATTAAGGAGATAATAATTAAACAAGGATAGAACACATATAAACAAAAGAGTGGCATGGTCGCAAAGACAATGCAGCAAGATGAGTTAGATACTAAAGGAAACAGCAGTTACATAGCAGGCATACTGAGAATAGACCTACTCGTATTTATATTAGTAGGATACCTCATGCTGTTTAAAACTCCTTAGAATGGCTCAATGATGGTTAGGAATGCGGCAAACATTTGGAAGTGAGATCAATGTGTCGATACTTGAGGCATCCCAGCATTCCGAAATATTTATTTACGAAAATTATCCTTATTCAAAGAATACGTTAAATATCCATAAATAAACTGAACTTGACTAACGATACAATTAGCAAATTTTACTAATAGGCCGTTTAAATCAATTATCCTTTCAATAGCATTAAATACTTGGGTAGCGCTGGGATTTACCACAATAGCTGGCTGGGGTTGAATTTGACCCCGTGACCTTTAGCTCGACATTCGACACTTGGCTTCGAGGGTTATGTGATTATTGACGCTTTAAAACTTGATTAAGCATTGGTATTTGAAATTATTACTTATGAAGTGTTGACTTTTATTAGTGGGACAATGAATACTTATATTGGTATTCGGTTAAATGTAGTTAGACAAGAAACCAATCCCAACATAGGACCATGGCTAAGTACGCTATTGTCACAGATAGTTACGAAAAAACCATATTGCTGTAGCAGATTAACGAAATGTTCCCCAAACTCTTGTTATATTGATACCTCCTAAAATCACGACGACTGAATTTTACTACGATTTGTAGTTGATTTTAATTTATGATTTCAAAACATTCCACGTTTGCATACGTGGCAATTATAATAGAAACAATTTAAAATTCATGTAGAATGGTTGTGGAATGGCAGATACCTTCAATCATATTAATTATGAGTATTGTATTTTATCGTCAATAATAATAAAAAAAAACAGTAACAATATAATTGGTATCTACCGTGTGTTTCGGAATCAGTAAGTTGATCCCAATTAAGCGTTCTCCATGTTTTATTTTCCAAACAGTAAATGTATTTTGTTCCAGTGTTTTTTTTTTTACTGAGCCGTAGGTACCGTATACTCGTATTTTATATTTCTTCATTTAATATATTGCAATGGGCATTAAGAGAAACACGGGTGGGTTTTAGTTAGTAAAAGTCTGACGCTCCCTTCCGCTTTACCCAGAGTGGAAGAAGTCATGTGATGATATCCCATCCACAAAAAGGTACTATCATAAAATATGTAAGCAAAGCTTCCGCTTTTTTCAGTCGAAGGATATTTATAAAGATTACGCCACGTGTACCTACATATACCTACCCCACATGACCGAAAGATATTCCACTTGTAACGAAAAATTAGGTTTCAAGTACTTAGCGATCGCCATCATGTTTTTTTTTTTTAATTTTATTCCATCTATCACTTCGGTAATGATACCTCATTTGTTATGATTTATCCAGCCATTATAGAAAATACTGTCGAAAAACATTACCCTGTTTCTGGAAGAGTTGGGTAAAGTATCCAAAAACACAGAACAAATCAAACCAACCTGGCATTCAACAACTTCCTTGTCTGTAATTGTGATGAAATTTTATTATTGTGTCTAAAGGACATGGCTGTTAGCGTCCATTATCAACCATTAACGGTCCTAACAAAAACTGGTATTTGTTCAGGTGTACAGCTGGTAATAACCCGGAAGCCACTCGATATATAATTACTCGATAAACTTTCAAGTGTTTCGCCTGATTTCCCATGGGAACTATAATTTCGGTACAAGTTTGATGATAGGTGGATATTTTCTCAATTTATTGTGTGCGGTGGCATTGTGACAGTAATATTACTTTTAGACTCGATACAGTATGAGAATAGAAACTGGATAGACACTTCACAATTGAGGTATTTCACAATTGAGGGCAATTTTTTAATTAAATCTGTCCTTAAGTTGACGAAGTTTACGAAAGTTGTTTAATATGGCATTCTGTCAGTTATCATAACTCTATTTTAATATGCCGTTTTTAACTATTCTGGCAGAGCCACGTCGAAGATAATGACAAAACGTTCGGGATTGACAAATGCTACCGAAATGTCGCTTTTTTGTGCTTTACACTGACTTTACGAAAACTCTTATGGAATGTTATTTTGTCTTGAACTTCTGGTCCTTCTCATAAAATGACATATTATGTCAATGGAATTGCTTTCAAAATGAAAGTAAATTTAAAACTAAACAATTTTAATTGTTGGAGATTATAAGCTGTGTTATTTTTAGGGGTTTTAAATTGAGGTTTTCCAATGAACTCTTGTTTTATTTTTAGGTCAGGTAATAATATTGGTATTCAAAATTCTTAGTAGCACAGAATTAAGGTAGAACAAGGTAGGTAAAATGGTTGGCAGTCTAGACTTTTATTTTGAAAGGTTTTTTTGTGAATAAAACTTAATCGTTTCTTTATTTTTTCATTTTGACCCAGTTCCTGACCTTAATATTTTCTGGCGGAAAGCGATTTACGAGGTCTATAATGAATGCCTCTTCACTCTGGTTTGAAGGCTAATGGGCTATGTAGTAGGGAACACAGATGTTGGCTCAGTGTCGAACAAATTTAGATGTACGCATTATAAATTTAATAGTACCCTGCAGTATGCTTGGTAGTCCAATAGAGATAGGGATACTAGAGAGGGTTCTTAAAACCATGATTATTCCGGTGTGGGTGAGAAACCCACCTATACACGAAGCATAGAACTATCCCGTTTGATTTTTTTTCTGTCCGGGTTCATTTTTAACAACTAAGTCACTATTTAATTGGCACGTCACAGTAATGGGAGCAGCCCGTGGAGCTCCTACGCACACTCTCTGAACTACAGTCTGTTGAATCTAAGATTGAGGTACGTATTTTTTACCTTACCTTCACTGTCCTTTTTTGCTGATAACTCGTTGCA
Organism: Hecatera dysodea; assembly: GCA_905332915.2. Classification (NCBI taxonomy): domain Eukaryota; kingdom Metazoa; phylum Arthropoda; class Insecta; order Lepidoptera; family Noctuidae; genus Hecatera; species Hecatera dysodea. Next base: position 16,317,910 of record HG995294.1, read on the forward strand.
GGATCCAAAGACAGCTCCAGTTTTGCCAAGGCTCATCGAGTTTCATTAACTCGATGCTTTTCTGGTGGTCACCATTGTGGATTCTGGCTTCAAGTGTTGCACTGATTGAAATGGTGTGACTGGCCTTTTTCATGTTAAAAAGTACCTACTTACGTCGTTTTATTAACTTAGTAACAAATATTTTTCAAAAAAAATTCGTAGTACATATTAGTATTTTGGTACCTTGTTAAATCGGTAGGTAAATACATACTCGTTTGCAAACCGACCCGATGTTTCACATCTGTAACTAGAACCAAATTAATCGACTTAACGAGCAAAATTGATGCCTGTTGGTGTACGCAAATAGTTCGAACAACCATTAAATTGATAGCGGTAATTAAAAAAAGCACCAAATTGAATCGCACCAATTGAAATCATCATTTGTGTGCATCGCATTGCTGAAAAATATCAGTCGAGGGCTGTCATTCATCGTCATTTTAATTGAATGTTATGATATCAAAAAAAAAATATTTCATGCTAGCTTTCTTGCAATTTTTCCCGTATGAAACTCGGAAGTTATCTCATGGTATCTTAAAATAGTAAAAGCATCCTATCTAATCCACTTCATGATAATACCCGTGTTCCAAACGAATTCAAATACGTTCATGCGTCTGCCATTGATCAACAGACATCAAAACAGATTATTACATTATATCATTTCAGCTTCTACCAGCGGATTTTGAAAGACAGTCCCGTAAAATTTGAGGTTCAAAAAGTGCTGGGTTTAAGCTTGCTTTGAATAAAATTACTTTTTTACTATTAGATGGATTTGCCATTGACTCTAGTCTAGGTCACAGGTGACTGACAAAGTCAACGATGGAATGAGCTTACCCAGAAGAAGCCAGCCTCTCTCTAACTTTGAAGAGATTAGGGTTGAATGTGTTCGGAAACACAGACGCAGGCAGAAAGTTCGACTCCTTTGCCGTGCGCATTACAAAAGAAGATTGGAAACGCTTGGTGCGTATTGTTGGAATAGCAACAAGGTTGGGATGATAACTTACAGTGCGTCGATGATGTCCTAAGGTAGAAGGGGGCCGGTGGAATGAGGTCGTGAGTAGGGACGACTTTTGATTTGATTTTGATTCGCTCACGTGAAATTTGAAAATCGGCCTAAAGGAACATAATTATTATGTATATTCCCTGGATGAAAATATCCTCTTTTAGGACATAGTGCACATGTGAGCAAAATTGCGCTATGCAATTTACACTACTGAACTACTTTACTGAACAGCCGTTAAGACAAAAAAAAACTAGCCAATAGACGGACGGATTTACTTTCGCATTTAAGAGTAGTATTGAAGGATAGATCTGCTGAGTGGATCTAAAATGATTCAAGAAAACATTTCCAAAATTTTATTATTATAGAATATTTTCTAGTGGCATCTCATGGTAAGTGAAGCAAAATGTTTTGGTCCCACAAGCTTAATCAATAGTAGGAAGGATCAAACAGGGAAACATTCCCCTTCCCTTATTAAAGAAGGGGAATGATGAACATGGGAGGGTAAATGAAATACACGATTAATTCCGCAAGTATAAATTAAATGTAAGCTGAGATTTATTTTAAACTCTTTCTTGACTTACAATGGAGATAAATATAAAACCATTTTTGGAATCAGTTGCTTGAAATTATATAAGCGATGATTTAACTGAACAAATATATTTCGGACTGTCTACTCGCTGAATATTATCGGTATTGATTTCTAAAGGTTATTGTTTCAGCTATATTAATAGAAAGTAGTTAAAATAAATTAAGTCAATACTTAGAAGTCAAAATAAGCTGGATTTAGTCGTACAACTGGCACAAGAATATTAACGGTCAAACATGAGCTGCCATAAAAATAAATTCGTCTACAAATTTTGCTTCTACAAACTAGTAAGTAAGCTATCCAAAAGTTTCCTCTACAATCGGCAGGTTTATTTCTTCCAGATGCCTGGATCCGGGTAGATTTAAAGGTCCCCGAGGAAATCAGAATGATACAGATAGCACAGACCTTTCATCGACCACCATTACTTGGTATTTTTCATTATTTCCACGGATAAAATTAAAAACCATTCGGAATTACGAAGCCACGGAATTAAGTAAAGCTGCCTTAATTTAGCTGAACAAGATTTATCACCGGTTTAGGTACTTTCGGAATGAAACAAAAACGCGAAGATGTTTCGAATTTCGTAGATAATTTTGCAAACACAAAGGAGGAATGAGTTATTGTATTTGACTTTTAGCTTTGACCAAATTGGTGTGGCAGATGTTACTAAACCTCATTTTTGACTGCTTGTTAAAAATTACAACATAAATCATACCAGCATGGCCAACATGCTTGCAATATGCTGAGAATGACTTTCACGATTCAAAGCATTTATTTCAAATAAAACATTTACACTTTTGAACTGTCAAGGTCGGTCAGTCAAGAATATGAAGCTATTTTCACGTTCGAAAGCATAGATCACTAAAGAGAAGAATGTGCAAGAAGCTCCCCGGACACTCTTTTAAATCATTTTCAACCATGGTAATTGCACATAAACTGGCCACAGCATGGTAAATCTTTACTTTCAGGGCCCCAAGTCTGCTATTACAATAGTGTCAGAATAGTCTGACATTGATTTCATAATGGTTGATTTGGACAAGTTTAGTAATCTACTAATACAAAAGCGTCATTATGATTTTCCAATGGTCAACCACTGACACTCCATATTGGAAGAAATGGCATAGAATGCTAATCTCGTACACAATGACAAATGAATAACAGACGTATGCGGTTATCTGCTAAAGGCGAATAGCAGGCTTGTATGTGAACTTCGTACAGCTAATAAATTTTCGTGTTTTGGGATACTTTTTGTTTTAATTGATAACTACTATGATAGGCAAGCCCTTTTCAACTTTTTAGATTTTTAGAACTTGGGATATAAAAGTTATAAGCAGTTTTATTTTTAAGGTTATGTAGGTACTAGTGTTACAAATAAGTACTCATAAACATTGTTTTGGTGACAAAATAAATGTTCTAGATTACTTGTAGTGTTTTACTTACCATTAAATAGGTATATTGAGTCTAGTAATCGTTTCTGCTCAGTGAGATGCATTAGGAGATACCTACATAATATGTTGAGTAGCGGACTGCAACAGTTTGGTAATGATGAATTTCTGATGGGTGTCGAGTATCAGTAAATAAAACAATACTTTGTTTTTGAAAGTATGTACATTTATTATATTGTACTTGACAAGCGAACGTTGCAATTAACACATTGCACACACATACACACACAGCACAGCTTAAAGCGTCCTTTCGCAAAACTACTATCAAGAGATAGAGAACGGAGGAGCAGATGCTGAACTCAACGTAAAAACAGCCAGATAATTCGCTAAATTGCTCAGATGCAGTCACAAACCACAATCCAAAACAACAGCAAAGAACTGAACTGAAGTCTGAAATTGACAACAACAAAAAAACAGATTTTCTTTACCTGTCAATAATTAATTGCCATATGAACAAAATATTATTGATGACAAAAATCATAATATCTTTCATTAAATCGTGACTATTATGATTTTATACAACAAGAATACACTCTCAGATATAATATATAAGTGTTCAATTATATTTAATGCTATTTCTATTTCTAAATAATTAAGTATCGTTTCGATATTTGTGTTATTTTACATATGGCAACCTAACAAAAAAAAAATAAGTGCGTTTAGTTTACCTTTTTTTACGTTTATTTGTTCAAATCTTTTTATTGATATTATTCATGAATCCCAAGTTCTAAAAATGCTGCACCTACACGAAATAAAATGGTTTAATTGACTTAATAAGTGGTACAAATTCTATAACAGAACAACAAAAAAAGTTTGCTGTACGAAATCTGCCGTTCACCTTTTGACAGTTCCTTTGATCAGTGACCTACCTTTAGAACGTCGTTGTGCAGTAATTTCTTTTAATAGCTCGGTTAACAAAAAGTATTACGAGACCATTGACCGACCAATGATGATCGACCATTATGAATTTAGCAGATTACGAACTTTTAGCAAAATGACAATGGAATCGTGTTAGAATGACAAATTTATAAAAATAGCAGACTTAGGGCCCAGATAGATTGATCTAGATACAGTTAGGGTTAGATAACATTATCATCACTCATTAGACACGCTTCTCATCATCTTCATCAACATTTACGATTTAAAGCCCAGTTTTACCTAAATATGCTATGCTGTCTCTTGATGGATGTTATCTACTGATTGCAAATGATAAAACTTATTTATTCCACATTATTTAAAATCATAAATAAGTTTTATGATTTTCAATTAGTTGCACAATTATTTTTACTCTTAATTAAAATAGAAACTTATCATACGTAAGTCAATCTAAGTCTATTATAAATCTCAGGGTTTCATACATCCGGTACAATATTCGCTAGTAGGGTTTTCATATAATATTATACAGTTTCCTGCTTATTCTGAATAATATTAACGCTATATGTGGATAGCACTTTCAGGTAAAGGTTTATCAAAATGGATACTTTTATGGCTTCCCAAGAACGTGTGCTTGTTATTACATTTTGAAGTCGATGGTACCCGATCGTGTTAATTTTGTCTAAAAACTTGGATTGATCCAATGTGATTCTTAAAAGCAGACCGTTTACGATTAAGGCTTAATTGCTAAAACGCTATTAGTTCCAGAATTATATTCGAAGTTCTAGTTATATATATATAGAGTTTCGTTATTGCGTAGCTTACAAGTTATTGTTATTTGAGATCAAAGGACGGGTTTTCAGGTCTCCATCTTGCTTAAAAATATATGTATGTACTATTATTTTTAATGTTACTGGGTTTGGGTCTGATCGCAAATATTCAACTGTTGTGAAGCGATGATGTGGTTGATGATGGGGCATGCCTGCCTAAAAGTACCCAATTCACTCTTGACTTCAATAAGCTTTTAAGATTTTACTGCTATTGCTATCAATAATTACTCATTTTCTTAAGTCTACAAAGCCTTTCAATTGTCAAATCCTGAAGATTAATTTATTTATTTTATTTATTAAAAAAGGCAAACCAACAGCTTCTGTATACAGCATTACATATGAATAATATTAGCAAAATCATCAGACTTATACAGTCGCCAATAATAGGTCGACCAACATTCAAGTTAGCAAAATAACACTGGCTTATTACTAGCTATTATAAAATTGACAAAAAAAAAATACAAATAATCACATTAAATTAAAAAGAAAACACAACAAAATTACAAATATCCAGTAAGCAACAAAAAAAATCTATTAATGGTAAAATGACTTCAAATTTAAAAATAAAATTAAAATAGTATAGAAACAAAACAAAACAAAACAATCACAGCTATCAGAGAACAATGACATAAAAAATTTTTCAAAGAATGTATACACTATGAATTGACAATCAACTAATTATTTATTCAGTTGCTTTCTTCGGTACTGTTGAACTTTGGCCTTAAAGACTTTCAAGGAATCATGGTGAATGTCAACCTCTGGTACAGACCTTGCAAAAGAATTCATCTCTCTACAGAGTCTGTTAACTGGGGAGTTTAGGCCTATATTCGTCTTAGATGGCTGAACATGGAATATATTAATGATAGGAAATCTAGGTATATTGTAAGGAACTTTAAGTGCAGTACGCTCGACTAGCTTACTGCAGTCTAGTCTATTATTAACTAATTTGTGCAGAAATAGAAGACCTTGCGATAGTCGACGATCGCGCAGAGAATCCACATTAAAACATCGAACACGTTGTTCATACGGACATCTGGGAGAAATTTTAGCAGAGGTATATGCTAGGTGCTTCGTGAAAGCCCTCTGGACACTTTCAACTCTTTGCGAGTGTACTGCATAGTGCGGGCTCCACACCACGCTTGCAAATTCTAAATGGCTGCGAACCAATGCATTGTACAAAACAATTTTGGTTCTTACAAGCTTAAAACCCTTAGTGCTTCTCTTAAGAAATCCAAGTAGCCGTGCTGATTTATTTACTATGCTATCAATGTGACTTCTGAAGTTAAGTTTTTCGTCCATGATAACTCCAAGATCGCGAATCTCTTTCACAGATTCAACAGGAATTCCATTTATTTTGTATGAGTCAGTCCTGGACTGTTTTTTTCTGGAAAATCGTATGTGACTACATTTATGAACATTAAGCTTCATAAGGTTCGAGTTGCACCATCGTTCAATCCTATCTATATCATGTTGAATTAGTATAGCGTCATCACTTGAACTGATGGTTCTGTAAATTTTTAGATCGTCAGCAAACATTAAATATTTACAGTGGTGGATTTCGTCTGCTATGTCGTTGATGAAGAGCGAGAAAAGAATTGGGGCTAGATGAGAACCCTGGGGAACTCCTGACTCAGCATAATATGGGTAAGATTCATAACCATTCACGACAAGAATCTGCGATCGCCGAGCCAGATAAGACGAGAACCAGTTAAGCAATGAACCATGTATACCATTGTATTCAAGCTTCGCAAGTAGCAGAGAATGGTCGACTTTGTCGAACGCACTGCTAAAGTCCGTGTAGATGGCGTCCACCTCTAACCTTTTATCAAGAGCTAGAGTCACGTCTGATACGAATTCAACAAGGTTTGTCTCAACACTGCGCCCAGTTTTAAAACCATGTTGATTAGGCGATATAATTTTATCTATATGACGGGTGATCACTGGACAGATAAGAGACTCAAATATTTTCGCAAAGCACGATAAGATTGAGATAGGCCGGTAGTTTTTGACGTTTGAAGGGTCACCTTTTTTAAAGACCGGAACGATTTTAGCGTTTTTCCACAACTTAGGAAAAATACCTTCCTCCAGGGATGAATTAAAAATGTACTGTAATGGTAATGCGAGCACGTGGCTGCAGCGTTTTATGAATGAGGGTGGCAAAGAATCCGGTTCTGGACCCTTCGAAGCGTCCAAGTGTTTGAGTTTATTTAAAATTTCTTCTTCCGTAAACTTTATAGTATTTATAACACTATCAATACCCGAGGTATCATAAGGAGGACTATAACGGGGTGCAGAGTTTTGACTAAACACGGATACAAATTGATCAGCGAATAGGTTTGCAATTTCAGTGCCACTACTAGCCACCTGGTCGTTCATGAACATTTCGGCAGGTATGCTAGAATCTCCACGACGTTTATCTTTTATGAACCGCCAGAATACCTTAGGATTTTTGGGAATATCATTTTCAATTTTACATTTATATTTATAGTAGCAATTATCTATTAACGTATGACAGCGACTACGAAGCATTTCAAAGGTAAGTTTGTCTCGGGGATTTTTATGTTTACGGTATTTTTGTCTATATTTCTCTTTTTCAGATAAGGCCCTAATGAGTGAATCAGTATACCAAGAAGGAAATTTAGATTTTTTACTTGTATATTTTGGCACAAACTTATCAATAGCACTTTGTAGCACTCCGTAGAAGGAATCGACTCTTACATTAACATCAGCACATTTATTGAATGTATCATACCAGTTAATATTTTTAAGATAATTAAGTATTCCTTCATAATCAGCCTTGAAAAAATTGTTGCCAGAGCGATGTTTTGATTTTAATTGGTTTATGTTTAAGAATGGAATTGTTATTAGTAAGTTTGGGTGATATGAATCAAGTTTACTAAGCAGGTCATTGGGCCTAGTGACTGTTAAGTTTGATATGTTGGTTAACACTAAATCTAGAACTTTTCCGTCAGTGTTCAGACTGTTATTACATTGATGGAGTTCATTAACTGACAGGAAGTCTACCAGTGAGCAACCTAGTGAATTTTCATAATTTGATGGTGAGAGATGTAATTCATCGTCTATCCGGTTCCAATCAATAAAGCCCAAGTTAAAGTCGCCAAGAATCACAACATCATCGACACAATTCAACACATTGTTGACATTATTTAAAAAGTACTGTAAAGAGTCTAGTTTAATTGGTGGAGACATATAGATAAGACAAAATGCAATTTTCTTATTACAATTATTTTCATTTAACTCCACAGATAACCACAAATCTTCTAAATCACTCTCCCAGTTTTTAATTCTTTTAGATTTAATTTTATTATTTACAGCAAACATGACCCCACCTCCATCCTTTTTTGAGACCTTAGAGCTTAGTCTGTCTCTTCGATATACTATGTACCGTGGGTCTAAGAATTCACCATTAGAAATGTTAGGATTTAGCCAAGTTTCTGTGAAAGCTATTATATCATAAATAGTCAACAAAACATTTTTAAAGATATTTTCAGTCTTAGTTCTCATTCCACGAACATTTTGATAATAAAATTAATATTAAGCATTGCGAAATTATATAAAGCCAGGAACATTGTTAAATATAAAAATCAAATCTTAAAACTAAACCTAAACTATGTATCAGATGTTTTCATTAGTTTCAGACTGTCTTGATCACGAATGTGTATGGACTTTGAATAAATATCTTTTCGTACAAAGATTCTCCCGTTACGTATCCAGACAAATTTGAAGGACAGTTCCTTTGCCAGTTTTCGTGTAGCCGCATGTAGTTGTTTGCTAGCTGGGCATAAATGTTCACTAACAAAAATCGGCACAGGGTTACCTGTGATGCCTAAGTGACTTGAGTTCAGTTTGTCCGAGGATTGTTTCTTGTTGAAGACTCCTACAGCAGCCAGCAAGTTGTCGCGTTATTAATGAGGTTTAAAGGAGGGATTTAGATAGTCACTTTGGATTCTACCTTTCCTTACATAAAAATTACGATAGCTAGCTAGCTAATTTATGTATATTGAGCGGGGATTAAAGGTTTGTAAACAGTCTTTATATTAAGGAAAATACTTAAAAAAAAAATTAAGTTCAAGTCTTTGGAACTAAAAATCAAAAATATGTGATAGTTTTTCCGCCGCTATGATTGCTTGATTTAATTTACAAAAGCCAATAATATTCTATTTACATTTGTGATTTGTAACACGTTTATGATGTATTTCTAGAAGTAAATGTTTGGTCTGCGGTTCTGAAGTTTCTATTCTACTGTTACAATTTATTATATTTATGATTACAGCGGAATGTCGTGAGTGAACTGAATCTTGACAAAATTAGTTGCACTACAAAAGACAAAAAGACTGATGATGAATTATGTAAACAGTTCACCTGGGCCCCAGGTCTGCTATTTTTATAAATTTGTCATTACAACACGATCCCATTGTCATTTTGCTAAAGTTCATAATCTGTTAAAATTTATAATGGTCGATCATTGGTCGGTCAATGGTCTCATAATACTTTTTTATAACCGAGCTATTCAAAGCAATGACTGCACAACGACGATCTAATGGTAGGTCACTGATCAAAGGATTTGTCAAAATTTTAGCAGACTACCGCATACATCTGTCGTTCATTTGTCATTATGAACGAGATTACCATTCTATTCCATACCTTTCAATGGAGTGTCAGTGGTTGACCATTGGAAAGTCATAGTGATGCTTTTATATTAGTAGTTTACCAAGCTTGTAAAAATCAACCATTATGAAATCAATGATAGACCATTCTGACACTATTGTAATAGCAGACTTGAGGCCCTGGGCCTAAACTACTACTAATATAAAAGCATCACTATGACTTTCCAATGGTCAACTACTGAGACTCCATTGAAAAAATGGTAATCTCGTACATAATGACAAATGAATGAAAAACGTATGCGGTAGATTGCTAAAATTTAGACGGTTCCTTTGATCAGTGACCTATCATTAGAACGTCGTTGTGCAGTCATTTCTTTTAATAGCTCGGTTATCAAAAAGTTTTACGAGACCATTGACCGACCACTGATCGACCATTATGAATTTTGCTAAATTCATAATGGTCGATCAGTGGAACTACGAACTTTTAGCAAAATGACAATGGGATCGTGTTGGAATGACCAATTTATAAAAATAGCAGACTTGAGACCCTGGTGAAGGTCGCGGGAAGCCGATGGATGCGAGATGTGCAGGATCGGTTGTTGCGGCGACACTACGGGGAGGCCTACATAATATGTCCAGCAGCACGACGTATTTCGGCTGTTATGACAATGATAAGTAATTTACATAATATAGGTAACCAACATATGGTAAAGCAAATACTTTAAGGTCAGTCAACCATGACTTAATTTTTATGATAGCACATAAAAATTTAATTACTTTATCCCATCATTACAAGAGGCTTTAGAAAAGCAAGAACCGAAATTATAATATTGTTAAGTATCAAGTTTTATGACCCCAGCTCGACAACATTATGAGTAAGAAGAAAGTTTTATAGACTAAAGTATTTTATGTTCTGCGAAGATGAGGATTATGACAATGTATTAAGTAAGTGTTATGGCTTGACTTCTGTAATGGAATATTTGGTAGTAAAAAATAAAAGAGAACTGTTTCTCATGGGTCCTATATTATGTTTACTAAACGCCTAAATATTTGGGCATGTGATAAAAACACCTGAAAACCACATATTCATATTCATATTCATATTCATATCTTTATTTGCATTCCATAGTGTCTGAAGATCTTACAATGTGCTTAAAGCTAAGTACAATTATGGACCCTGTAGGGCACAGCAAAAAGTATAAAATTAATGGTATAAAATAAAGTAACAATAAAATTAATAGATATTTATAACAATTTTTAAACTTATTTTTAGTATTTATTAACTTAATAAAACAATTATATTATTTGGAGATCAATTATTTCCATTTGAGATCATAAAAAGCAAAAAAAAAAAAAAAAAGAAGTATTTGGTATTCTAACTTATTCTATTACAATAAATATACATATAATATATGAGTGAGAATTTGAAATATCAATGTATGGTGTCCGTTTGTGTGTAAAATATTTCTTTGTCATCTATGTATTCGTTTATTGTGTAGTACGCTTTAGTAATTAATAATTGTTTTAGTTTATTGGTAAAGCTTGTATCGCTAGTTTCACATTTTAATGCATCGGGTAGTTTATTAAATATTTTTATAGACATTACGTAGGGACTATTTGAATGTAATTTCATACGCGAAGAAGGAGGCATTAACATGTTTTTATATCTGACTGATCGATCTATATGTTTATCACCGCGGGTTGTAAAAAAGTTCGCGTATTTTCTTACAAATTTACATATTTCCAGGATATAGATAGATGGCAAGGTGAGTATTTTATGTTTTATAAAAAATGGTTTACAACTATCTGTTTGATATGTTGAGAAAATATATTAATCCTGCCTCTTTTCAGAAGAATTACAATTTAGAAATTATGAATTAATAGAGTGCACCAGGGGGCACTCTTACCGTTTAAAAGCTAGGCCCAGCTAAGTCCTACGTATTGACAACGGTTATAAAAAACGCAGAAGACTTGAAAGACTTTCGTTGTTCTTACCGACGACCTGAAGGCAGAACGATGATATGTCTCGGCGATTCAGTACAGGCATGTCTGAAACGAGGAAAGCCGATGAGCCACAAACAATAGGATAAGGCAAGGCAAGGAAATATAGGTCGTTTACTAAATTAAACAGACTGTCATAGCCTTAGCTTTGCCAATAGGTTAAAATAACATGATTACAAAATTAGGTTGACTTCAAAACTGCCATTCTTTTAATTAATAGCTAAAAAAGGAGAAACAAAAGTACTGAGGGCGGTGCCAGATTTCTTTTTAGTTTCATAACTACTATATAATTATACAGCAGTTGTTCCTCATGAAAATATATCTTTTAAACTAAGGCTGGCGCCGACATAAAAAAAATTTAGTTCTCCCTTTTTAGTTCTTTTAAAATTACTTTTTTTTAATTTTCAGACGTAATTCACACTAATCTGCATGCACACATTAAAATAATATGCATAATGACATGTTTAAAACGTGTCATTCGCATAACAAAGTAATTATTACTTTGTTAACTAATGACACGTTTTCCTAGTGACTAATACTAAGTTACTCTATCTCAAAAATTATAACCAATTTTGATGAAACAAGTTGCACTGTTCCCGAAGTTGGATTTATGCAATCCGATTATGTTAATAGTTTTTGAGATATGCGTGCCCAACAATAAAAAAAACATACAAATACATATACATACATATGTATTTGTATGTTTTTTTTCTATCATACAGTTATGATAGAAACAAGTTTAGAGAGAATAGAATAGTGTAGAATTCTGACTATATTACATACATCGATCGGGTCGAATTGGTAACCTCCTGTTTTGAAATTGGCTAAAAATAAATATCCACTGCAATAAGAGAAAACTCATTTGGCAGTTTAACTTAAAAGTACATCAGACATCTTCAAGAAATCTTATTTATGGGTGTGCCAAACTTGGATTGCCCAGAAAAATGTTTCCGAATACGGACGCAACGCAGCCGTCAGAGGCGCTATGTATTAAATTAAAGCAATTTATAAGTGTTACATTCGATGGTTCCCGCAGTGCGGCGAGGGGTGGCCATGTTTAGGGGACAACTTAGGACATTATACTAAAATGTTATAGTGTCGGATGTCAAAATACTGTTTAGGGTGCAGCCGCTTGAAGCGCTTGAAGTTTTGGGACGTAAGCAAAGCTTTCATGATAGATTTAGAATTTCATTACAGTTCTGTGTAGTAGGCATTTACTATAATGATGACTAGCTTCTGCTTGCAGTATCACTCGCGTTGAAGGAGTCTATAACCGTCCTCACGGTATCATCTATTTATATTATCAACTGTATAATATTTGTGTATATAATTTGTTTACGTATTATTATTGTATTATATATTATTGTTTGTTTAAGTATTTATAGGGTTGACGTATTTTGATTCATTTTAAATTAATTTTGACATTACTTTGATATTATTTGACTTTTTCATTGATTTAGAACCTTAATTGCGTGTGTGTCATAGGATAAGGTTAAGTGTACCAATAAACTCTTGTTGGTGATTTAAATAAATAAAATAAATAAATACCTATCTCATTAATAGCTAGTTCTTTTACGTCTTTATTAAATAATAGATTAAATTTTTACCGCTACAGTTTTTGGCGTGCTTCTATAGATAGCATAGGCAATAATACCTACTGTTATTGTACTCCCAATAACAGTAGGTATTACAAGTAAGACTGGATTGAAATGGAAGAGATAAGTAGCTAGGTGTTATTCTCATTGTCTTCGTTTTGTCAATTGTCGTTATATTTTGCTGTTGCTTTTAAGATTGTGTAGATGTTCTTGAGGTGCCCGGTATTACAATAATACGACACGAGCAACTGATTTTACAACTGCGTATACACGAATATATTGCAACATGAAGAGGTCGGTACCTTGTCAAAATATTACATCAATTTTAATAAAATTCACAAGCTCTCAAAATCAATAATAGGAAATTAATGGATGCCGGAAAGTGGCTATTACCCAAACAAAAGACTTACAAGACAAACTTCTTCAGTTTAACGAAGCGAACATTCACGCTTATAATCTTCGACCCACGTAAAATTAAATCAATGATGAATTACAGTGATTCAGCGGAAAAGCTATAAAGCAGCTGGATGGTATGAGTCACCGAGCGGCGCCGTCTAGTCGAATGCCTCCCGATGCAAGAATGCCTCGACGTCACCTTAACCAGAATAAAGAGATCTCTGGTTTTACTCTGAACTATAGTCACCCTACTACAATACACATGACAAAAAATCGAAGACAGCTCTTTCTATAATGGTCATCTCTGTTTATTTTTATCTCTTGCGTGCATTGAGGTTGGGGATATGTTTTAGGGGAATACTTAAGTTCACGGTACGGGGGAATTATTATAATATGGAACGCGGTTAGTCAGGAGTCTTCTGGAAGTTAAAAGTATAACTGGTTTATGTTTTTCGAAAAGTTATGGTATAGTAGTGATGAAAACTTTGTAGAAACAATAAAAATTCATTATGACCATAATGTCTTTCAAGGGTTTCCATTTCCTGACTCTTTATTTTTTCGCTTTTAATAAACGTTTGGGGACGACATCAATGAGAAACTATTTTCTAAATGAATTTCTTTATATTATTATCTATTTTCTAAATTAAATTATTTGAAGTGAGTGGAACTTTTTTCGTTTTTTTTTCTGGATGGGAATTCATCAAACGACTTCTCCCGCTCTGGGCGGAGTGGAAGGGAGTGTCAGGCTCTTACTGACTAAAACCCACCCGTGATCCCTCTAGTGCTCTTTGCGTTCCAGAGCCGCGGTGACTCTTTCGAACAAATTCCGCAACCCTAGCAGGCACTGACCCTATGGATCACCGTTTTCTTTGCTGACGACTCTTTGAGGCGCGCGTGGAACATGACGCGCCGTCGACCCAAGCTGGTTGCTATTGCGGACGTCGAGCTATGGGTGGCTCGCCGTCCGTAGGCCGCGCCTAGGGTGGTCGGGAATCGCCGTGCGTTTCTCGATGCCCGGGGCGTCTTCTTCTGTTGCGGCGTCTGGAGCGTGAAATTTCCCTCTCCCGCACGCAGTCTCCCTCTTCGTCGCTAGCATTACTGCTTCGCAAAAGGAGGTGACAGCTTTCCATGCCTCCCCGCTCCGGACCATGGATTGAACCAGGGCCAGACGTGAGTTGTCGCCGCCGCAAGTGACTGGACCTTGAAGGATCATTTTTTTGACATTTTAATAGTTTGGCCATATACATAGAAGGAAGGTCTAGCGATTTTCATTAAATAGTCTATTTGATGCCGAAACCTTCATTTTTGTTAAAATAAATTACTTTTTAATAAATTCCTTCTGTCTTTCAAACTGAATTTCATTAATTTTAAACTGAGTCTAGTATTATACATATTTTACTTTTATTTTTTTATAGGTCTTGTTATGGACCGGTATTATTAGTGCATTTCTCTGTTAGAATCATATGTTTTAGTAAACCTGTAATTTTAGGTAATTTTATCGCTAATATATACAGCAAACATTATCACAAACATTGTCACAGCATTGTTCCTTCAGAAAAAGCGATGAGTTCCTACAACCATAGGTCAATCGGAGCATACGGTGGAGGTCTGCCCTGCTTGGGAGGAGCAACGCCGTGTCCTCGTCGAGGCGATCGGCGGCGGCGACCTTTCGTTTCCGGCCCTGGTTCAAACTATGATCCGGAGCGAGGAGGCATAAGAAGCGGTCGCCTCCTTCTGCGAAGCAGTATTGGTAGCGAAAGAGGAGACGGAACGCGTGCGAGAGAGGGAAACCTCACGCCCCAGCCGCCGCAACAGAAGAAGATGCCCCGGGCGTCGGGAAACGCAAGGCGATTCCCGGCCACCGTAGGCGCGGGCCTGCGGATAGTGAGCTATGGGTGGGTCGCAATCCGAAAGCAACCAGGCCCGAGTCGACGGCGCGTCATGTTCTACGCGCGCCTCAAAGAGCCGTCAGCAAAGAAGACGGGGCCCCATAGGGTCAGTGACTGCTAGGATAGCGGAATTTGTTCAAAACACTCACCGCGGCCCTGGTACGCAAAGGGCACTAGGAGGAACACGGGTGGGTTTTAGTCGGTAAGAGTCTGACATTCCCTTCCACTCCGCTCAGAGCGGAAGAAGCCATTTGATGATTTCCCATCCAGAGAAAAAAAAAGTACGAGCTTCGCGAGGTTATACAAATACATATTATAAAGCTGAAGGGTTTGTTTGTTTTTACGCGCTAATCTCAGGAACTACTGGTTCGAATTGAAAAATTATTTTTGAGTTGAATAGACCATTTATCGAGGAAGGCTTTATGCTATATATCATCACGCTTAAGCCAATAGGAGCGGAGCAGCGATAAAGAATGTTTTAAAATCGGGGATTCCACGGGGACGAAGTCGCGGGCAGCAGCTAGTCGCTAATAAAATGTCTCTTTGTCTGCAGCCTCAAGTTTATGATAATTAAGCATAATCAGCCTTTCAATGTTCCCACTGCTGGGACACAGGCCTCCTCTCTAGGAGAGGGAATGGGCCGTACACCACCACGCGGGCCCAGTGCGGGTTGGTGAATGTCACATGTCTTCCAATATTAGTTCTAAGACATGCCGGTTTTCTCACGGTGTTATCCTTCACCGTGTTGAGAGAGCTTATTATTTTCCGAGTGATTAATAACTTAAAAGTCGACTAAATGTTTGTAACAAGTAAAATAACTTGGCAGCGATTAAATATTTTCGGGACTATTATATTATGTAAGGTTCAAACTTAAGGGTTTTATAAAAACTAAAAACTAGCAGCTGCGTTTAGGTAGCAAATAAACTATACCAGTCAATTGAAATATTAGGCGAGGAGCTATATATAATGACTTGGCGACTAATAATGTTAGTAGGGTGGCAAAGATAATATATTACCAACTATTTCGTGCCATCTAATAACCCACTTTTAGGCTTCGCTTTGCGACGAGTACAATAAAAAGGAATAAGAGTTAATTATTAATATTTTTTTATCATAATTTCATGAAAACGGCGGAAGGTGCGATGGTTGGATACGAGTGTAGTGCGGGGTGGCGGGGTGCGTGCGGGTGCACAGCCTAGCTGACCCAGCAAACGTTGTTTTGCCATATAAAATAAAAACAATATTTAGGGGTATGAATGAAGTTCTATATAATATAAAAGAAAGTCGCAGGTGAAATGTAGCTTTCTCTATTGGTGAAATAATTTTTAAAATAGAAAATTTAAAGCTAAAAATCACTAAGTTTCACCTACCTGCGCCATTTATTCTTTCTGGCTCAGTGTTTCTTCTTTCGTGTCCTAAGGGTGATAGCTTGATGTTAAATAATTATGGTTCTGATATCCTGGTACTTTGTAAGTCTACACTCACAATTCCAGCCCCAGAAATGCTTTGACATGTTTATGGTCTGCTGGTACAGGTCTTGAACTGAACAGAATCCTTACTTACAAATGTTTGACAGGTACGAAACAAAGGAACATTTAGGGAAAATGATTCATCTTTCATAATTAGATATGTATTCGTTGAGTTTTCATTGTTTTTAAGATAGTTTTGAAAAATAAAAGCCGCAAAATATTTTTTCTTCATGTCATTTTAGAGTTTATTTAAAGCTATTAAAAGTTACACAATATATGTATAATATAAGCTAGTTTATATTTATTCTTCATACAAACAATTTTAAATAGAATCTGATTTGTATTATTTATGAATGCCCATTTTCTATTTTATTTTTATCATTAAGTTTTCGCTTAGATATCAATTCAGTTCCCAAAAGAAAAACTTGATGCTAGTTTAAATTAAAACGGAGCTTAAAACTGATATTATATTAATATGCTACCTTTTACTTATTACGATACTCCTTATTTATATGGTACCCACTCTATTTCTTTTTAAAACCTATTTTCATTTTACTTAGTTGCTGCATTAAATACATGCCTTTTGAGAGCAGTGGCGAAGAAATTAATTTTATTTAAAATTACATAAAGTAATGCGCCCGGCGGGGTTTTGAACCCGCGACCTCCAATTCGTAAGTCGGGGCCGTTACCACTCGGCCACCACTGCTACTCGTGCACTGTTTTTTTTTGCATAACTGGAATGATGACAACGGACTACTGAATCCAAATATTTTCCCAGAAATGTTACCCAAAATCTAAATAAGCAATTAAAGTTTACTTTAAAAATATTTGACACAAAATAAAGACCTTATAACGGGTTCCCCGAGCTGCAGACCTTTGCAACAAAGTCCATTCATTTGTTTACGGGTTAAGTCCTCTGTAAACAAGCCGGGAAGGGTTCAATACTGGCAGGGTTTATGGTGTCCCTTCTATATCACAAAATCGGCAGAAATGTTCGGTTTATCAGGGTTTGTGACGGTTTTAAATATTGTTGGCTATATAATAACACGCCTCTATGCTCCGAAGGGGTTACTGCAGTCTATGGCGTAACTCAGATCATCTAGGATGTTTCTGAATTTGTTTGAAAGAGTCACCACGGCTCCGGAACGCAAAAAAAAACTAAGAGGAAAATGGGTGGGTTTTACTCAGTAAGAGTCTGACATTCCCTTCCACTCATGATTTTCCATCCAGAGAAAAAAAAAGTGCAAGCTTCGCGAGGTTATCTATACAAATATATAAAGCTGAAGGGTTTGTTTGGTTTTACGTGCTAATCCTAGGAACGACTCTACTCGTCATAGTCATTTGATGATTTCTCATCCGGAACAAAAAAGGAGTCTATTATGTAAATGATAAATGATAAATGATATTTATTTTGTAAGTAGGTTAAACATAACACTTTTACACGTCAAATATTTCTGGTCATTTTAAGCTAGATGAAGCCGGTGTTTCCTAGCCGACTACCCTGAGAAGAAACACCGAAACAAACTCAGAGGTCAAAGTCTCTTTTAAAGTCCATACAATCCGTACTGGTCAAGTCATATGAGAACCATGTATGTAGGTTAATGTCTGAGGTAGCCTTTTGAGGAAAGTGCTACACAGATTTGAGTGGACCTGTCCAGACAGTGCAAGCATTGGTCAGATACCGTGTAGCTCAAACTTAGAACTTCAAGGAGCTCAACGATTTGACGAACAATACCAAAGTAAGGACATTTGGGTAGGTCGCAAGAATTACTCAAACTGCCAGACAAACTGAAATAAAACCCTAATATGGCGATCTACATACTCCTCACATTCACAATATGTTATATGAGAACCATGCAGATCTGTGTCTGAAATGGTCTTTTGAAGAAAGAACCACACAGATTTAAGTGGGCCCGTCCATTCAGTGCAAGCTTTTGTCAGTAGTCGAGTAGCTCAACTTAGAAAACAATAAGGAGCTCAACGATCCGACGAACAATACCAAAGAAGGGACATTTGGGTAGGGCACAAAATTACTTAAACTGCCAGACGTCACCGTTATATATACTTTAAAAAAGGAAAGAAAAAAAGAAAATAATACCCATATAGTCCTCATATTCACAAAAATAAATTAAGTAAAAATATAATACTTTACAAAGTAAGTATACATGTCAAACATCTATCTATACTTATAATAAATCTGTAGAGAGGTCAATTCTGTACAAGGAATATATTTTCAAAATAACTATCAGGGGGTGATAAGTGATTGATACTGGTGCCAAAAATGCAATCAGTAACATTTTTGTCTGTCTGTCTGTCTGTCTGTCTGTCTGTATGTTCTTTATAGAAACAAAAACTACTCGACCGATTTTAACGAAACTTGGTACAATTATTCTTCATACTCCTGGGCAGGTTATAGTATACTTATCATCACGCTACAATCAATAGGAGCAGAGCAGTGAAGGAAAATGTTGGGAAAACGGGAGAAGTAACTCCATTTTTTAAGCTTCCGTCGCGTGTGTAGCCTTAATGGTTAAAGTTACATAGAAATCATGTATTACGGAAATATTTTATATAAAATGATCTAAAAAATATCCCACTACAGCATATGTCTATCTTTTATGGTTGACTCACAATAACACGTGTAACTCCCGATAGCTTAGCAGTTCGGAGCTTTCTGATTATATTTGTTTACTCTTACGTTTTTTTTTCTTTTTTTTTAATTCTACCCCCAAGGGGATAAAATAGGGGATGAACGTTTGTATGAAACTTTGTCAATTTTAAACCGATCGGGCTGAGAGTTTCAAAATCGGGGGTAAAGTAACTATTCCACGCGGACGAAGTCGCTGGCAGAAGCTAGTAATAAATAAAAAATATATATTACTTTAACAAGTAAATATTCATGTCACAATAATAAAATAATACTTCATAAAGTAAACATTCATGTCAAAATTGCACAAACAGGAGAATATAAAATGTCAAATCAAAAATTGAGAAAAGTATCAATAGATAAAAGTAATAATAGGCCATGTACATCATTGAAGCAGCTCAATCCCAAGCCTTTTGGTCTTCCATATAGTCTTTAACTGTGTAAAAAGCTTTCTGGCATAGCTTACGTTTTACTATCAATTTGAATTTATTAATACTAAGGTCTTGGATGTAGGAAGGGAGTTGTACCTACCTATCTATACACATTTGCTATTCAACCTAAGCAATGTTAAAATGGTCCGTATTAAGTGCTCGATAGATTTTAATAAAGCACATTGACCATTTCCTAAAATCTCTTCGTAGATACCTGAATTGGTATGGTACATTTTGAAGGAAGTGACATGAATTAATTTAATAAAACTAGGACATTTCCTCACGATGTTTTTATTCAACGTTTAGAGAGCAGTGGTCATGAAATTAATTAATCAAAGTAATGCGCCTGGCTGGGTTTGAACCTGCGACCTACAATTCGCAAGTCGGGGCCATTACCACTCGATCACCACACTGCTCCTAGTAGTTACCGCCTACCATAAATATAGAAAAACGTGCGTTATGATACGTAAACTGGGAATTTGCGCAAAGGGAATTGCTCATTATTGGCTTAACGTGGACAAGTTAATACTATGTGAAAAGTATTTTTGCGAAAAAATATAATTAAAACTAATATGAATATTTTTTTGATTCTCGTTGCAGGAAGTTAAATATAATAAAAACAAGTCGTTTAATAAGTATTTAAGGCGATTGAGTTCAAAAGCGTCGCCATTTTATGGTTGGCGACCGATTCTGTGTTGCCACATTAATAATAATTGTGATTTCAATCGATTATTAAAGATAATAATCGATTGCTAAAACTGAGTAAAAAGAATGTATTTTCTTTAAAATCTATTATCAAGTTTTTTTCCAAAAGGTTTTATAATTATTTTCCTTTAATTAAAAATAAACAAAACACTCGTCGTTTTAGGCCATCAAATCATTTTACATCCGATTATAGTATTAGTTTGATTGTTATCAAATCGATTTTTTGTATTACCTGGCAACACTACTAACTGTCAATAATGACAAATCTAGACAACGAAATGAAAATATTATATGAAGTGTATTGTGATTGTGAATGTTGTTTCAGTTATTTTTGCGACGTTTTTGGTTTTTTTTTATAATGACCCTGGACGATGACCCTGGCACTGTTTTCTTAAACGTGCAACCTTGAAGGTTTACCCTTATCTGGCAATTGTAGTCTATTACGAGGAAACAAATTTCAAAGCAGGCACATAAGCCGAAAAATATATTTCGTGTATATTATAATTAATATAATCTGCAAGGCAGAGAAGCAATTACTCAATATTGTTGCAATTGCCTTGTAGGGCGAAGAACGGTGGGTTGCTGTGCTCACGTTATGACCACAATATGGTACTTAAGCTGGGCAAGGCATGAAAATAATATTAGGCCGCCTGACCAGTTTTTAGATGGTATTTTATTAATTTACCATTCGGATTAAAAATATTAGTTTTATTTTTTCCATTTAAATGACTTTAGGATATGTTACTACCGGATTCAAAATAAGATAATATCATGATTAAAAAGGAAAATGATTTATTTTGGAAAATAAATACTCATAATTGTAACTTTTTCAGCGACAAGTTGTAGCATTAGACATGCTAAATACTTATGCACTATTTTTACACTTTCCTGCAACCTTATTACTATAATTCATTTCTTTTAGGTATAAAATATTAAAAACCCTAGTCATTAAATATTATAATTAATGTTCATGTTAAGCCAAATTGCCCTAACAAACTGAGCAAACCCTTTCAATGATTCCAGCGCGAGAAAAATAATAATTAACTATGTTGACATTTATACTCCTCACATCCCCTCTGTAAAGTTTATAAAAGGTTTTTTTTGGTACACAAAGCAAATTTTCTAGTAATACGGTATTAAAATTTTCTCGAAACAACTACAACTTCTAGAGGGCATCACCCTTTATACCACTTACGCTTAGCAGACTATTGAAAAGTGCTTCTAACTCAAACGCACACATCCATTGAGAAATCAAAGTTCTCCGCTGAATTTTATTTTATTCATATTCTACCTTTAAGTCCTGACCTCGGTGTACAAGGTAGCGGTAGGATTTAAGTATTATTTCAAACATAGAGTGATTTAAAATAGTTTTTCTACGAATTTCCTTTTTAGATATAAAATAGGGGTTTTTAAATGAGAGGAGCTTTCAAATGCCGCTTTTATATTATAAAAGCATCATCAAGGTTAACTCAAAGGCTTTTTATATACAATACGAAATTAACTGGAGAGCAGTGATAGGCCAGTGGTTTCAGGCCTGACCTACGATTTGTAGGTGGTGCGACAACAGAGGCAGGCGCTTGCCGTTATGTAGGAATCATCACTATTCCTTTCGTTTCAATCAATGTAAAGGTCGTCTGTAAGAGATTGGCCTCTGCGATATGACCACCCTATGTTCAGTTGTTTTATTATGTTTGTTCTGTGCTCAATAAAATATGTATATGTCACCACATTATTGCAAAATACATAAGTTTATAAAATATCTTGTGAGATTGTAAACTCTGTGTAAACTATGTATGTATATACATATATATATGTGTGTATTCTTATATATGTAAATATATTGATCTATATTATTTATACACTGGATCCTACCCTCTATACTGATCTCTCTCTATCACTCAAAGGTTTGCTGGGAGAAAACTAAACTTTGAGTTAAGCTCGCCTTTGTAAATGCCCATTATTATGCCTTGTTTAATAGTTGTTTTGGTGTACCATAAAGAATTAAGATTCTCGACAAATTATCAACTGAACATTTGGATTAAGTACTTTTTTATTCATCAAAATTTGATAGTCAATAATCCCACGAAGTTGAACGAAAAAAAAAGATGAAAAATGAAATTGTGAACCGAGATAAACTGATGACTTGTTGGAGATCAATCAGTGCATGGTTCTACAATTCATCGGATTTTCTGGCCTAGCCAAGTAGCGGAACGTAGGGCAAAGGGAATAATGCCGTGTTCTCGCGAGGCGATCGGCGGCGGCGACCTCTCGCTTCCGGCCCTGGTTCAATCCATGTTCCAGAGCGAGGAGACATGGGAAGGGGTCAGAAAGCGTAAGGGAGATCGAAACCTCACGCCCCAGCCGCCGCAACAGAAAATCACTCTCCGGGCGTCGGGAGACGTAGGGTGATTTCCGGTCATCGTAGGCGTGGGCCTACGGATGGCGAGCTATGGGTGGCTCACTGTCCAATAATAACTAGTGGCCGTATTACGAAGTGCGAATGCTATCATGATTTGTGTGAGGGAAAGAGATAGTGCTATTCGTCTTGTGTAACTCCACCTCTCTCTGACACAGAAATCATGATGGATTTAAGACGTCATAATAAGGCTGCTGGCCCATGTCAACAGCGCGTCGTGTTCCACGTGCGCCTCTAAGAGTTGATAGCAAAGCAGACGGGGCCCCATAGGGTCAGTGCCTGCTAGGGTTGCGGAATTTGTTCGAAAGAGTCGCCGCAGCCTTGGAACGCAAAGGGATCACGGGTGGGTTTTAGTCAGTTAGAATCTGACACTTCCTTCCACTCCGCCTAACCTATCCGTTTGAAGGAACTCTAAGTTCCTTGACACGGATAGGTTAGGTTCGAATAGTATGAACTTAGCTCCCATCATCCTACTTGTGTTATTTTTTTTAAAACTTTGCAGACAGAAATAAGAGCCCCACGCAGTGTGGTTCCTTTATGTGGCTCGCAGTGGGGTTATTTAGAAACTTCATTGTTCGAATGTATTTACTCCGAATACTTTTTGCCCCGTTCTCTGATTGGTACAGTGACACAGTTTAGTTCCATGTGACATTACTTCGATAAACTCTAAACTTAGATTGATACTTCGATACAAAAATGTACTCTAGATAATATTCGAATCTTTGTTATTGATTAAACGTTATTCGGGCCAGTCGACAGTATATTTTTAGCATCGGTGAGACGACGACATCGTCATTGTTACGATTTATACTATCGTATTTTCTGTGATTCACATTTAGTTTATAAAATAAATCATATTTTATCTATTTACCCCATCCAGGTATTCTAAGAGAGCTCTTGGTAAGAATAATAGCCGCACGTATCAATCTTCGAGTTTAAGTAACACTTGCTAATCTTGGTCTGTGGATGAATGACCATCTTAACATACCTAGTTTCCTCCGTATCTCAGAAAGCACGCTAAGCCGTTAGCGTCGGCTGTAATATGTAGATCTTTAGCAGTCGTAGTACGGATTGTCAGTAGCCAGCAAATGAAAGAAAGAAGAAAGACAACTCGTTTATTTCGACAGAAAAGACGCACAAAAAATAAAATTAACAAAATAAATTAACAAACTTAAAAGAAAACAACTAATCGACTAAAAAACTGTGTCACGACCGGACATCAACTGCCACGAGTCTCTGATCGCACTATAGACAAAACAGAACACAGTAAATTTTTATTCTATGGCGTGACGTCCGTTACCGACAGACAATGACAACATAATAACAAAGTAAACTCCAAATCTGACTTCAATCTTGCCAAGAAGAATCTATCTCCTTTCGTTCAGTCCATCCAAAGGTTGTCTGTAAGAGATTGCCTTACCAAGACCGCCCACTTTTGCACACTTGTTTTTATAAATGGTTTTCTTGTTATTATTACAAGAAGTACGATAAAGTATATAATAATAATTGTGAGACCCAGTTACTAGGTTCTGGAGATCTGGTAGGCAGCCGCTCCATGTAAAATATTGGTATTCAGCTGAATCCCGGTTGACTGGAACCTGATCCCAATATATTTGGAAGAAGGCAGATATAATAGGCAGATGATGACCCATCCATCCTTTCTAGTCGTATTTATGTTTTTATACGACTAGAAATTTTAAAAGGCTTTACCTCCACGAGCGAGAATCTCGTGGCTATTATCATCTTGCTATACCGAACGCCAGATAAATGTGCAATAGAGGTCATTGCCCTTTCCTTGATATCTCTTCGTAGGTACATGGACAAAATGAATCGTTTTCCATTACTAGTAAATATAAAGGATCACGAAGGATGTCGATTCAATATAGCATTAATTCATTATTTCTGTTTTAAGAATTAAGGTTGTCAATAAATGTAGGTGGGTCAATGACCGTTATTGCACATTTATTTGGCGTTCGGTATACTTCATTCTATAATAACATACTATTGCGGTGATTCGCCAAGTGATATTGACAAGCAAGTCTTTAACTCACGGCGATTCACTTGCATATGGAGGTGGCGTCTCTGTGTTTTGTCACGATAATTACAGCACTACTCAGCACTTAGATACCCAACACACCAAAAAATGCTAAAATTCAAAATTATATAAAGCTAAACATTTGCCTGTCTTGGGTGTAAGAAACATTTTTAATTTTATTTGTACCTAACTACAATTGTAAAAAAAAGACGCTGTCAAGTTGACTGATAGAAAAACAAAATCATTAGTGTTTAACGCAAAATAACTCCGCAAAAAATGTAAAGAAAATAAAATGCCTACAGCTATATAGAGGTATTATTATATTTTGTCACACATTTAAAACTCGTAAGGATCAATTGAATCGTTCCCATCCTATCTGATTGACAATAAGCAGTATCATTTAAGGAAAAAAAAATAAATTTTACCGTAAAAGCATTAAGGAAAATCAACAGCGCAGAATATAGAATTGTTGTTAATGCATCTCTTGCTTTCTAAGAGCCTGGTACTTATGTCAACTACCCTCAATTCTATTTACTTAGTACTATCCTATCTGTTTCATCTCTCAAATAATCTTGATGAAATCTTATTCCCAGCACGCACTTTCAAACCTTATATTCTGATTTTGTTATTTCGCTAACAGGTTGTACAAATAAAAGATACCTTAGAATTTTAAAGTCTTTAACGACCTTTTTCAACCTTTATTTTAACATAAAGTTCCTTCCCAACCAGCAAAACAGTCTCAGAACTCGCACTTTTTAAGAGTAGTAGGCTTAAAGCGCTCTTATATTTGTTTTAGACATACCATGGATCCTATATTACTTTTAGACAAGCCGGTATGGCCTCAAGAATGGTCCGTCTCATAACCAAGTCTCATATATGTATATAAGAGCATTTACTAAGACTAGTTGCACTTGAGAAAAACTTGCTCTTATATGGGTATTTTCTAAGCTCGTTTGATTTTATATTAGACTTGCTAAATGCTATTGTAAGATGTCAGACCAATATCAGCATAGCTTAAGAGTACTGTGAGTACGTGCATTTCTGATCTTATTTGAAACTAATATAAGATCAATACCACTGGTTAAGTATGATATTAGAGTGATTTGGGTTCAACATATTTACAATATAAAAGGCAAGACCCATATAAGAGCGTTTGATCTTAGATCGATTTTGGGAATAACTAATTTAAATAGTTTTAAGAGTAATTTTGCTGGCCATATTTTATTTTAAATTTTTAAATTTAATTGTTACAATGGATTACAAAAACTGGAAAAGGTTGAAGAAAACTGGTGGCTACAGGAGGAAAATTGTAAAGAATTACAATGAAATGTTAAAAACACAAACAAATGTACCGCTGGCAGGACAAAGTAGTGTTGAGAAAAATATCAGTGAGGGTTCTGCAGGTTTTACTTTCTTAGAAGAGGTCGATAATAACGACGAGAATTTTATGATAAACGATTTCAGTGAAGATGAATCTCCGAGCGAGGACGAAACCAAGTATGAAAAAACTTTCGTGTTAAAAAATGATGTCAAGAAATGGGCGTTGAAATTTAACATATCACATGCAGCACTAAATGAATTATTATTTATTTTAAACAAGAATCTAAATGATGTTCTACCCAAAGACGCGCGAACACTACTTGAAACAAACAAACAGATAGTACACATTAGTAATTCGGCTCCAGGAATGTATTGGTACAGTGGCTTGATTACAAGACTCATTGATATTTTAGGACGTTTATCGTGCACTCCAGATATTATTCATTTGAATATCAATATAGACGGACTGCCAGTATATAATAGTTCAAGACAACAACTATGGCCCATATTGTGTAATATATTTGAATTGCCTAACGTATCGCCCCCGCCACCCGCGCCGACTTCGTGTCTTGTTTTTCTCTCTGTCGATTTAAGGTTTTAAGTAAAATTGCGAGGAACCCTAATTTATTCCAATATGGAGTTTTCTTTAGTATACCGAATGCTAATATTAGAGTAAACAATCTTAAATTAGTTTAATAGTGCGCTTGTAAAATACAGCTATACTAATGGCGACACTATCAATACAAATTAACAAATAAAATAATTAAACGAGAACAGGAAATACCTTATTTAACAAGGCGCATGATTTTTGAAGCGTAAAACGAGGTCTATTTAACAGTAAATAATAAATTCCAATACGATTACTTACCGTATAACTACTTTTATAGGTACTAAAGTGCCGTACCACACAGTATAAATATTAACTTCACACAATTTTAACTTTAATTTGTTTCATTTAATTTCAAGCCAACACTCACACAAACTTTTAAGTTGGATCTGACGAAAAATTCTCAAAATATTCTAACCTTAGACCAATATAAGCATATGCAGGCTTACATGATACTTACGTAAAAGCAATATTAGCCTAAGTCGGCTTAAATTAACTTTGGCTAGATTTCAGTAAGTGCAAACAGCATTCAATTAGACTGATATTAGAACGATATTAAACTAAATAAGCTTATAATTGGTGCCCAAATCCGGGCTTATATCATTATATAGGAGTGATTTAAGAGCAACAAAACAGTAGTCTAGAGATTGTTTTAAGCCTAGTTTTTGCTGGTTGGGTTTTTTCTGTTGTTCTAACGACTTCTTTTTATTTTTATTCGACTGATTTCTCTGAATGAGGTGCGTTGTTTCCAAGATTTGTATTTTTTTGCCTGTCCTCAAGTTAAATTTCATACAAAATTGACGCTTTGATCTTTAGGCAAGGGTTTATGACAAACACCTGGGATGCTAGGTTACCGACAAAGTCCTAAGAATTGTAAGCTGAAGAAGCAGTGGGCAGAAAAGATTTTTCCGATGATCGGATACCGGAATTTGCAGTGTTGAAAGGCCTACCTGTACCATTATACACAAGGAAGACGTTTGGTGCGTGCTGACCAGGGCCCCAAGTCTGCTATTTTTATAAATTTGTCATTCCAACACAATTCCATTGTCATTTTGCTAAAAGTTCGTAATCTGCTAAATTCATAATGGTCGATCAAAGGTCTCGTAATACTTTTTGATAACCGAGTTTTTAAAAGAAATGACTGCACAACGGCGTTCTAATGATAGGTCACTGAACAAAGGAACTGTCAAAATTTTAGCAGATTACCGCATCCGTCTCTCATTCATTTGTCATTATGTACGAGATTACCAATTTATGCCATTTCTTTCAATGGAGTGTCAGTGGTTGACCACTGGGAAGTCATAATGACGCTTTTATAATTAGTAGATTACCAAAATTGTCAAAATCAACCATTATGAAATCAATGATAGGACATTCTGACACTGTTGTAATAGCAGACTCGGGGTGCTGATGAAGGTCCAGGAACAGTTGTGACGACATGTGGGAGCGCTCTGTACAGCAGTGAAAGTCTTAAGGCTTAAATAATGATGATGTCTTAGCTTTAATATATTTTATTTATCTCAAAATAATTGTGGCTATATTTCTGTTCCACAAATTTAGTTTTAATAACTTTAACGGTATCGATCTTTAAGTCTAGCCGACACTAATGTCAATGGTTGAAAAAAGTTCAAAAGCTTTGACGTGAAGCTTTTGAACTATTTCGTAAAAACAGAATTCTACGTATCTGACGACTCAATAATTTGCGAAATTCTCCTGCATAAACAATTTCGGGATTCTGTTCATTTATTGAATACGAATCAAATAAGTTCCAGAAACTCCATTTGTCGCTTACATTCAAGACAACATTCCTCAAATAAACTTGTTTCAATGCTATTGTTCATTAATTGAGATGGCATTCTGCTATTTTAACATTAAATGTTAAGATTTCCTTGTTTATTGTTTGGAACACATCTTGGAAAAAGTTTGTTTTCAGGGGCTGATGGACTGATTTAATTAATTAATTGATTGATTTTTTATTTTTTCTGCTAGTTCTCTAAAAAAGACTTCTTTTCAAAGTAGTCATTATTTTATAGAAAAATCTCAATTTAAAATTACAAGCAATAAATGTAGCGGGTAGTAGAAATAGAAATAGAAATAGTATTTATTTGCATAAAACATGGTGTATAGTAGTATTAGTTTAAATTGGTTAGTATAATTGAGCTTTTATTAAAAAAAATAGCTTAAAATGCCAATTATAATTATGCTATAGGTAAACTCGTACGTACAATAACTAAAAGAGATCAAGATTTATTTTGGGTACATCTTAACAGCAATTCCCGAATTTTTGGATAATGTCTAAAATGTCTCAATATGGCTAAAATACCTTGTTCCATTCAATATTTATTTTATTATGGCAAGAAAATATGTCTATTTTGTAAGTTTTTTAATTTGATTTTTGCCGAGTTAAGACAGTAATTCCCATATTTTTAAGGAACATCGCAATTGCAAACTACAAAAATCACCGTACCTTCTAATTATCGTATACATGAGTATTTTGACAAGTTTTTGACATTGAATATTGTTGAGATGATATTGCGATCTGAATTCGAACGAAATTTTAAGTACGAAAATTAACCTTCTGATTGCGATTTCGTACGTTCTTTTTATTACGATATTGTGAACGAAACAGTTTTAATCGACTTCGTTACTGATGCGTACGCCTAATACGAAGAAACATTAACGTTTTAAGCATAAGTGGAAAACTTTCAAATTCTGTTATGTGTTAGAACTTAGTAAATAGCTTTTCCAATATTGTTTTGCGAGTTTGACGTTCTGCTGTCTCGTATGATGGATGCTCAATGTTGCCAACGAAAAAGAATTGGTACTCACCGTCAATTTCTTCCTTTGTTTACGAAGTCTATGTACATAGCCGCGGCCTTGCAAATGAGGCCGAACGAACGAGGTTGCAAACGAACTCCTTTTTAACAGATTGCTAATGCGATGAGCACAGTTTATAAGTTTCAGTCAGTGATTAGACTACGAGTTTGTGATTCGATGGATAATATAAATAAATAATAAAATAAAATAAAAAAGCATTTTATTTCTTGCTATCAATTTATATATTAGGTATCACATTAATTATATTAAATTGATTTAAGTCTTTAGTATTATTTTGTTATCATTATTATTAATTATGTATTCACTTTAAAATCTTATTAATTACATTTTTAAATAAAAAATAAAACATTTAAAATAGTAGCCCACCGGTATCGGGAACAGGGTCCAAGCTACCGACGGTCAGGGCTCCAGAGAGAGGAACCCCCTAACAATGCGAGCCGTATCCAGAAGTACCGCTTTTTGGATAAAGCCCTTGCTCCAGCTGCCTAACGAGAGCCTCCTAAGGTGTTGGTCGAGGCTCTTGGCTATTAGGCCATTGGCTGACACGACTATCGGTACAATTATTGCTGAATCCACATCCCAAATGTCGACAACCGTGCAAAGATATTTAATTTGCTTATCTTTCTCGGCTTTCACGAGGTTCTCGTCATGCGGGACGGTTATGTCTACAATCATTGTACGCCTCTCGATTCGGTACACCACCACTATATCAGGTTTATTGGCAACAATAGTCCTGTCAGTGATGATGGACCGATCCCAGTACAAAGTGATATTGCCATTATCGAGAACTGGGTCGGGCACATACCTGTAGTACGGCACCTCCGATTTCACAAGTGAGTATTTTAGAGCAAGTTACTGGTGGATAATCCTGGCTACGAGGTTGTGCCTATGCAAGTACTCTCCGTTAGCTAGACGAGAACACCCAGAGACAATGTGGCGAAATGATTCTCCCGGACGGTGACATGCCCGACATATGCCAACCGTACCGTCCTTCACAATAAATCTCCGGTAGTTGTTCGTCATGATAACTTCGTCCATAATTGCACAGACAAAACCTTCGGTTTCTCCAAAGAGATCACCAAAGCGTAGCCAGGCTACGGACGCTAATTGATCTACGTCGGACCCATGTAGAACCCGGAAAAAGCGTCCGTGTAGTTCCTTACTCTGCCATACCGCCCTGCGATCGTTAGTATCTTATTATATTTATTTTTCATTATCATTTATTTATTATTGTTATTGTTTATATATTATTATTTGTGTTTTTTTTTAACCATGCAAGCCCCAGTTCTCGCGGTCTTTGGCTTCTGTCATCCAGCTTATCCCTGCAACTCGCGTGATGTCGTCTGTTCATCTCACTCGCTCTCGCTTGGGACAGGTCTACCTCTTTTCCGGGTGCCTGTCGGGCCTGGCCATGACGTCATGCGATTTGTCCATCGGTCGTCACTCATTCTCGCCACGCGTCCAGCCCATCTCCATTTTAATTTAAGAGCGTGGGTGAGAGCATCTGTCACTCCTGTTCTTTGCCTGATATTAGTGTGTCGAACTTAGTTAATGGGTTGTGGAGGTCTGGTAGGCCGCCGCTTCACGTAAAATACTGGTATTCAGCTGAATCCGGCTTGACTGGGAGCCGACCCCAATGCAGTTGGGAAAAGGCTAGGCAGATGATGATGAGTGTGTCGAACTTTCTGGTATTTCCTGATTTTTGCGACACTTTTCTCCATACTTCGCTGGCAGGAGGTGATTTTATTTTTTACAAGGGTAGAAGACATGAGTCGATGATTTTGCTCTTGATTTTCATTGGCATTTGACTTTTTAAAATTTCCATTAAGCTCCAAAACTTTTTCCATGTTATTGTTATTCTTCTATCAACTTCTGCATCGTTGTTGAGTTTTTGGAAAGAAATTTGTTTGCCTAGATATAGCTCTTAACGTACTCTACTGGTGTGTCGTCTAGACATATAGGGATTTGTGCGGCATTTGTCAAGAGTTTTGTTTTGCTCAGATTAATTTCTAGTCCCATTTCTCTGATGGATGATATAGTTACTCTTCACAAAAAGAAAATAAGACTAGGTAGTGTTAGACAGATAGATGATGTATAAAACATTTTTTAATGCAACATTACGAAAAATATGATAAAATTATATAAAAGCTAAGTAAATAGAATAGAAAAAGAAAATCATTACAAACATCAAATAGTTACATTAATGGTAGGGGAGGGTCTAGAAAAAGTGTTGAACGTTGATTTTTAAAGGAGTTTTATTAAAGGACTAACAGCGCCCCGCGGTTTCACCCGCGTTGTGCCCGTTCCCGTGGTAATACGGGGATAAAATACTCCACCATAACGTAGCTTTCCATTGTTGAAATAATTTGGAAATCGGTTCAGTAGATCCAGAGATTACCCCTTACAACATCCCAAACTCACAAACCTTACCTCTTTATAATATTATTATAGAAAACTACGTATCTATGTATTTTTAAAATCTAAAGCGCTTTTATTCCGAGAAGAGTAAAAAGAACCACGTTTGTTCGCATTAAGAGTGACAATGTGAGTTAAGCCGGCGCGTTTTTTTTCGTGGACCACTCGCAGTTCAGCACTCTACGGCTGTTTACTGCTTAACCGGACTTTCCTGTGGTAGCCTCAAATAAATTAAAGGCCTCCAGCCAAGGCTAAAAACTTAAAAACAAAACGACCGCTCGCTAAGGGCATCCCCTGTGAGACACGGGCCTCGACTTAGCGGGGTCGTTGAAGAAGCAAGCAGCAAGGGACAGGCTGGGTCAGGTTGGTATTATTTAAGGGATTTAACGCTAATGGCTTTTTTTTTAAATTTTATTTATCATCACTGCTTTCTTTTACAGTTTTACTATAGAGTAGTGTGCATTTCCAGGATTAAAAAAAGTGGGAGACCAGTGGCCGAAGACCGAAGTGCTAATGCCATCATGATTCGTGTGAGGCAAAGAGATAGTGCTATTAGTCTTGTGTAACTCCGTCTCTTTCTGACACAGAAATCATGATGGATTTAAGACGTCATAATAGGTCACCAGCTCAGCTCAGCCATTGATTGACTCTAGTTTCACCACTATCTCACCTGATGGAAAGCAATGTTGTAGTGGACGCTCCACAATAACTTGACTGAATGCTGTATCAGTGTAGAAATTCGTTGCAAATGAGTTGCTACACGCTTTAATGGAAAATACTTCATCCTTTGGAAATCGTCTTTCGTAGCTACAAGGAATGTCTTTGAAGATAGGTTTACAATTTAAGCTTTGAGACGCTTGGCAACCAGGAATATCGTACCTATTTGGTATTTAGTTTTGTGGGTTCGAGTGTTTTGAACAGTTGCCCGTTCGTCACCTAAAAGCAAATTCTCAATTGCAACTTGAGTTTGAATGTTTTCTTTTTTTATCTTCACGACAAGCATTGTTGGTGAAGACAGGCATAATTTTCTGAGCTTTAGATAAATTAGAGGCTTTTTTGACAGATTGGAACAAATCTTTGGTAATATCATGGAGAGGAAAGATTTTTTTTGTTTGTTTCTACCGAATATGCTCCAAAACTACTGAACCGATTTTAACCTTTTTTCACGAATGGTAAGCTACATTATCAGCAAGTATCATAGACTATATTTTATCTCCATGTTCCCACAGGAACGAGAACTACGCGGTTGAGAACGTGTGGCACTACTAGTAAAGATATAATTACAAATAAATAATCTGATTTTGATTCTGTGATTAAAATGCGAGTGACAAAGTTTGTAAATTTATCCATCAAAAAGCCCTTTCTGAACGTCAAAATGAACAGTTAAAAATACAATACAATGACTCTAGCTAGATGTCCACTTGTAAATGAAGATTCTTATGAAGAAGAACGGTAAAGAAATTTCATATCACTCAATATCATGGGATGCTTTTTTTAAATAAAAAATATAATTTCTCCTGTCATGGGTGCGTTTACAAACATACAATCTCACATACACAAACAGCCAGACCCGGAACAACTATCTGTAGGCCATACAAATATTTGTTCCGTTCGGGAATCGAACCCGCGACACTTAGCGCAGCAGCCAATCGCTCAACCACTGCGCCAACCGTGTCGTCTATACTACGGGCTTATAATAATAATTTAAAAAAGAGTACGGTTAATGTCAACTTATCTGTTACAACGAACAATATATGTACGTTTAACGGTCTAATTTAAATTTAAAAATCTATGTTTCCGTATGATGTGATCATTATTAGTTTCATAGTCATACATTTTTAGTCAAGTGTTGCCAAGGGTCGCATCTTCTATCCCAGGCCGGAAGTAGTGTTAGATATATTCATTAGATATATTATATGTTTATGAGCAGCCAGTCTGGAATGACTTTAATGACAATTTATGTTAGTACGTCCATCTAATTTTATACATAAATTTATAATACCAAGAGGATTTTGTATGCTTTAAGACTAGAACTAAAACAAATAGCCCGACATAGTAATAATTAAGTTGTCCAGCTCAGCGTTGACTGGCACATAGTATACTGTTATCATTTATTATTTAAACTAACTACTGTTGCTGTATAAAGGCTGTTGCGCACATTAGTCAGTTTAATACGAGTAGTTACGCAGGACAGATGAGCCATTTTCGGATCCTGAAACTAGCATGCGTAATGTATTTTTTTTTTTACTTTTAGTATGTAATTGCGCGCAGATAAAACAACTTTTTGAGAGTTGTGCGCGCTACTATTGGTCGTAGACGTTCCAAGGTCTGCGCAAGTCTATTGTCAACTTCAAAACGTTATATCTAGTATATTTCCACCCATATATCATTATTTTTTGTTTATTTTATTCGTTTTAATTATTTTTTATGTTGTTCCATTCGTAGTCATTTTGTCAACGCCAACTGTAATAGGGATGTTTCCTGAGGAATAAAAATATGATCCTTTTTAGTCCGTCAGTTAGATTATCGAAAAATATTGGACACGTATTTTTTGTTTTATGAAATCTCTAAAAATTGACGAAGATAAAAAGCTTCAAAGATCATGAGTGGGGGCTTGTGACATCACGGCGTGGTAAAAATCGTCGCACGAAATGACGTCACACGAATTTTCAACGCACTATATCGTCTTCGTTTTTTGTTTACGTGAAAAAATAAAAAATACGTGTCCAATATTTTTGGGTAGTCTATCTTACGGACTAATTAGATTTTTTTAGGCAACTAGCCTATTCAAAACCAGCGCTGTGTCTCTGTCTCGTTCATGTGTCCCAGCACTATGCTGAGCGATGGCCGTTTTGCGCGAATGTGATGCATATTATCTTCCCAACTTGCATAACTTTTGTTAGTTTGTTTATTTTTTTGGGATGCGTCATGCTTGGCGCAATTAACTCTTTTTCTTTCTTTCTTCATTCTAATTAGCAAAACGGCAAGTGACACACAACTTCATCTTTGACCAGCAGGTGAAGGATTGGGGTAAACGTGACTATTTCAATAGAATGACTCCCCCTGTCTTTATAAGTTGTCGTCGTGTTCTCCATGAAAATTTTGTTCTGTCTTCAGCGATGTGGATCGCACTGCTGACTATAGGTTATAGTAGCTAAGCTTTACCACTCCTGGGCAAGGGTCTCTCTCATAATTTTCCAACTAGCCAGCTTTCCTGCCCTCTCTAGCCTATAGGAGCTTCGTTCGGTTATATTAATTCTCATTTAGTGAATCAACGCAACAGAAATACACGCTCCAAGATAGGAAATGCCATGTTAAAGACGAATGTTGACTTCGTTTCTGACAGATCATACTGAGAGATATTTATATGGAAAATAAAAAAAAGCTAAAAGTAGCCATCGACCAATCATAAAATTATTCTAAAACAATTGTCTCTTAATACAAGGTTTACAGATCCAAGTTTAAACAATTAACTTAGACAAAATAAAATAATGTGTGGAGAGCTTCATTAACGGTTACCGGCGTCATTCGTCGCAAAATTTAGGGAAGGTTCATATCTGACGGAACATGCGTCGCGTATTATCAGTCGCGTAACGCCAGAACAGACAAATGTATAGAAAAACACTTGACCGTTCACACTCGACGCACTAACGTATCATCGGTTGAGTGTGAACGGTCAAGTGTTTTTCTATACATTTGTCTGTTCTGGCGTTACGCGACCGATAATACGCGACGCATGTTCCGTCAGATGTGAACCTTCCCTTAAACTTTAAATATATTAAAATGAAGCTGATCCAATAGCCAAAGGCAAACCTTTCGACCACAAGAATATAGTTCTTAAAGTGAACTTCAATAAGAGCAATAATTCTTTACCAAAATAAGCATGTACACTTGCGTTCCGAGAAAGTTCCGAGCTTTTTGCGATATTATGGCGTGAAATTAAGGCTTTCAGTGTTGCTTTTAGGTCCCAAAGCTCGAAGTTGGAATGTAGGATGTGGACTCGGCAAAAAATTTACCGAAAGTCATGTCAGACAATGGCTTAAACGGACCTCAATATCTTCGCTTCAACAGAAAAACTGCAATCCGTCATTTCATCCACTCGAATCAATCCAATTGACAGTTATGTTTATTGATATTGATTAATCAAGAGTTATTTTTTCCTTGTCAAGGCTGAGTCGATTGGAATGGATGATGTTTTCCTCGAAAGGATTTAGAATAAAGGCTTAATATTAACCGAATGAACATCCTTATTTTCTAGATCGAATTATGGTTTTGGTTTCCTCATGTGTTCTTGACCTTTTCTCGTACAAAATTTTCCTCCTTATCTGTTTTTAACTTCCTACTTTTAAAGCTATTAGTCAAGGGTAAAACGTAAAAGCTTTTTCGAGTGTGAGAAGATCATATCAAAGCGAGTTCCATTTTATAGGGAACTATATTTAACCCGGCTAATAGTTTCGTGCTGAACACGATAAAAAAATGGCTGTTTATAATAAAATTACTGGTTCAGTGGCAAGATTTGGTAATTGAAACGCAACTTGTTATTATGGTTGTAATATTTTATGTGTCGGAAGTACTCGGCAGCCATTTAAGTTTGACAGTTTACGTGAAAACTCACTATGTTTTGGATAAATTGCCAGGGCAATTGTTTTGATTGTATACGTCGTAGGTATAGTTAGCAACGAAATTCGATTAACATTTTAGTTTTCAATATTTTTAAAAATTGCAAAACACTTTATAAAAATCAGTACCGAAGCAAAAATTTATGAAATAATTCTTGATTTAAATGTGAAATTTTATTTTCACTTTGATGATGTGTTAAAGAAGTAGTGTTAATTGACTTCTGCTGCTGACTGTCCTTGATTGGGTATCATCGAATTTTTAGGTAAATCAGCAATTAGTTGAGTTTTTCTTCATTTTAAAATTGACTAATTCAACTGTCAACTTTGAAGCTTCATAACTTCATCGCTGACGATGGTATTTTTAAAATTACTTCATAATAAAAAAGTTGTATATAAGTACTCTATTAGACAACGGACTCAGACTATATGACATGATGGAATCAGAATTGAAATTGACAAACATAGTAGTAACCGTGGTAGTAACCTACTTTTAAAATGTTTCGTGCAATCCTTAATATTACTTACTTTCAACAACTTGTAAAATTCTGTGGGATCGAATTGAAGTAAATTTTATCGTTTTAGTGTAAATACGTGATTTATGAGTGTAAATCGTTTTTTTTTTTGGATTTTTACTAATATTCCTGCAGCCAAAGTCTACTGTATAACGCTTTTTAGTGATTGTTACCTATGCTGCCATCTATGATTTTTTTACTAACTAATTATAATTCGTTTGAGTTGTGACCCCATGCTTATACTAATAAACTATAAATAATATTATAGAAAAAATATTTTTTAGTTCGTTTGTATTGTATCGAATAAGCTCCGAAATTACTGGACTGATTTAACCATTTTCCCACCAACGAAAAGCTACATTTTCAGCGAGTCACATCGGCTATATTTTATACTCGTATTTCCATGGTAACGATAATACGCGAATAAAACCGCTGCTAGTCTTAAATTTTTGAAGTTTTACCAAATTATTAAACGTAACACTTCATAATAATTAAAATAAAAGGCGTGGGAGAACGTTGGCGTCGCCGCGTCGTCAACAAAAATTGGCGTAATCATACCCTCTTTCATCGAGCATCTATATAAATGATTCCATTAAGCCTTTGTGACCCAGCTCTTAGATTCATAATTTCAATGTAATAAACAATAAAAAAAAACAAAGGAGCAACGATAAAAGCTTTTCCTTTGTAACAAAAAAGTACCAATAAGTCTTCTAAAGAGGGAGAGAGAGAGTAGGGTACCTTTCACATCAGAGGCACGAAATACCGCCCTGCTTTACGCGCTGTAAACTCCACAATTTGCATACAATACTAAAATTCCCTTGATGTACTTTATATTGTTATTTTATATGCTTTTTACTGGCTGACTTGACCGTTTATAGTTAAACAGCCGGAATGGGAAGCCATGATGTTAAGTGAGGAGGAAATTCTGCATGTATACAAAAGAATTCCAGTGCAGAGTCCAGTTCGAAATAGCCCTTCACTCAAAGGCTACGTCTCGTTTTAACAAACTGTTAGTCGGTGAGTGCTCTTAAGTCTAAAGTAAAATTAACTAATCTTTTTAACTGAAGGTTCTCTTGCTTATCTTAACTCTCTTTGAAAGTGTTTAACTAACTTGATGAAGTGGTCTTCTTATTATTTAAGAAAGCACTTTACAATCTTATGAAGATAATGTTATCTAGCATTAAGTATCGTTTTGAATAGTTTATTACACAGAGTTCATCTTGAGATATTCTAGGTTTTAGATAAAATATAAGTTTAGTTTTGTGTAGTATTTATGCGGTCTGCGAAGCGAGATTTATCTAACGAATAATAGAATAAGCACAAGATCTCTAAGATGCCAATTAGATGATTAAGTTGTGAGAGAAAATAAACAGCTGACATTTTATTCTTTGTGTTATTAGCTCTTTGTGCAAATAATACTCTAGACGTAACTATTTATTAATTGAAATCTTTGTACACAAGTACAGTCGGCGATAAAAAATTAAAAAGACTGCAACCTTCCAATTAAATGATCTACTTTTTAGCAACCATAAATTATGAAACCCATATTTTATATTACAATTTAAATAAAACATTTATTTCCTTCAAAAAACAAAAATAGTTAAGGGAACTGAAGTTTTTTTTTTTTTGTAGATAGTACTGAATTCACATTACATTTTCTACCTGTCAATTCTTAGATTCAACTATCATCATAAATAAAGACCTCTTTTTCTCTTATCTTATCGACAGGAGACCATGAGTGTATTAAGTCTTCTTCCAATACTCTTGCTGTATATGGTGACGTCATCGCATGGCGTCTTACCATGCAAACTACGGGTTCACCTGGCCAGGGCTGAGCAGGCGGACGAGTTCGGCCGCAAGTGCTGGGACACGGTGAAGGTTCCCGCATGCGGGGGACGATGTGATTCTAGAGAAGTTAGTGGATTTGATTTTGTTGAGTTGTTTGATTGTAACGGAGAAGCCCGCCATACTATTACCGACTTGACCGACCACTGCAGATCTTGAAAGCCAGAATGAACAATGGAGACATTAAAAAAACTCAACGAGTCCAGAAAAAGTAATTAAACTGTTTTGGTGTCAAAAAAAGGACAGCGGACGAGTAACAAAATAAAAAAAAATCCTCTTTCCTGAATTAAAAGTATAAATAAATACAGCAGCGACCCATATATTTTCGTCTTTAAACAATCGCTATCGCGGTTTCTGTGTGTTCAAGCGATTTTGCCATACCTATTATTGGAATCAAAATTAAATGTGTTAGGACCCATTAATGTTTGTGTTAATTTTAATCCATAGTGCTTGGAAACTTTTCTTTCATCACTTGTACATTTATGACCCTTGGTGCCTAATGATCATCTCTGTTCTTAGAACAGAGTGAACAGTTCTGTCTTCTGCTTGGTACGGATGTGATCGGATTTTTTTTCTTTTCCTGCACCGCTGTTATTATCATATGTTCATTAATTTCATCAATATCAGTTACACTGTTTCGCCGGGATTCGTCGAGCTTCATCGATTCATTGTTTTTTGATGGTGGCCGTTCATTCTGGCTGTCAGAAGTTATATTGGCTGGTGTGTGTGGAGTGTGTGGAGGCCTTATCCCAAATAAAATCGCTGTCGAGGATACGATGTCACTTTGATCAATTTCGATTGACAAGCGATGACATCACAAAGCAGAATTAAATTGAGCTAATACTTGAAGGGTATTTAAATGCTTTTTAAATAGTTGCCACTCGCTTTCGCAAATAACGAAAGACATTGTTCAAAGTAATTAGCTCAATTAAACTTAAAAGTTTAAGCATGTGGTGTACATGCTTACACTTTTAAGTTTAATTGAACTGTGACCTTTAAAAACCTAAAAAAATACACAACAACCTATTAAAGTAAGAATAATGTTACTTTATATTGCCTTTGTTTATAACAATAATTATTTCCAAAAAAAGCTGTTGTATTATCAAGTTAGAACATAAAACTGTTCAGAAGTTTTGGAGTAAAATGCCAGATGGACGTCACCTAGGGAGCAATAATTAAAAGGCTGTGTACCTACCTGACTTTGGCATAATAATCCGTTATAATTATTCCGGATATTGTGGATCCACTTTAATCTATAATATTTAAGAAGTTTGCAATTTATCAGTTACCTAGTTTTAGGGAATAACTAGGTTCCGTCAGTTTCAGTTCAGTTTTCTACATAATCTTGACTCCAAAATGGTATTTTTTATTTTTTAAGTCGCAATGTTTACCTAATTATAGAGTCGCAACGAAACGACAGAAATGAGAAATAATTATTTTTAACATGCATCTCTTCGTAAAGTAACCATTATTTTGGTTTGCTACTTAAAGTAATGGATAGGTAATTTAATAGTAAACATTTTGCTAGTTTTATTTTTTATTTAACTCGAAAATTTGATTATATATAGATTTTACTAGAAAATCTGAGCGTAATCGCTACGGATCTTGCGGGTGCGGCGAAGAGGGAACGAATGCTCAAGGTTATTTGGTCCGGGTACCGCCTTAAGACGTACAGAAGCACAAGCACAAGAAAAAGCAATCTCAGTTTCGCATTTCTAATATTAGTTAGGATTGCCTATACAAGTATTTTTTTATTCAGCTCAAAAAAAGGGGGAGGTTCTCATGTTAACTGCATTTTATTATTTACCGATTTTGTTTTTTTTTTATATTCGAAAAGTTTTTGAGTTTCAACTATCGATGTTAAAATGAAGAAGAAGGAAGAAGAAGTTAAAATGCGTAAATTCCGCAACCCTAGCAGGCATTAACCCTATGGAGGAAACCCATTTATTGAGGAAGGCATCAATCAAAAATGTAGCAAATACAGAGTTTTTTTCTCTCTGTCTCTCCCTCTCTTGTGACGTGGACGAAGTCACGCGAGTCAGATAGGGACTTTGCTAGTGCTTTTTGATACCTGTGCAAAGTCGGGGCGACTTGCTAGTTTATTTCAACTCGACTTCTCATCACGAAGTAACGGATTTATTAAAAAACCGGCTAAGTGCGAGTCAGATACGCGCACGAAGGGTTCCGTACGTAGTAAGGGCCAACGCCTTACTA
This sequence comes from Hecatera dysodea, assembly GCA_905332915.2. NCBI lineage: Eukaryota > Metazoa > Arthropoda > Insecta > Lepidoptera > Noctuidae > Hecatera > Hecatera dysodea. The sequence continues at coordinate 16,359,265 of HG995294.1, forward strand.
AGCATTTATTTGTCATACCGCGGTCGGAATTAAATTGAAAAATTAATATCTTCTAAAACATATCTTAGATCTAGACTTCTTATAGGTTTTTCTATAATCTATAAGTAGAAAACTAATTTCTCTTCAGTAGTTTCGGAGATAAGGGGGGGATGGTCAATTTTTATCTATTTTTAACCGACTTCTAAAAAAGGAGGAGGTTCTCAATTCGGATGTTTGTATTTTTTTTTATGTTTGTTCGCGCATAACTCCGTCGCTTGTCAACCGATTTGTTGGAATTTGTTTTTCTTGTTGGAAAGGGTATACTTTCCAAATGGTCCCATGAAAATTTTATCGAAATCGACCAAGCGGTTTTCGAAAAATCTAAAAAAAATATCTACATTGTCTACATTGACGACCTCTTAGTTTACTCTGCAAAGGAGCAGTGCGTTTTTTTACACCAATGTGATTGGTTCGTTTAGGTGGGGGGAGGGGAGGGGATGTAGGTACCACTAAAAGTGAAAAATAAAAAACTTTTTACAAAAAAATACAACTACTTTTACACAAAAATCAAAAAAGTGCAAAATAACTTTAATTTCGGAAGTCGGTGTTCAAAAAACGAAAAAGCAACCACCAACACCGAGTTCCGAAATTAAAGTTATTTTGCACTTTTTTTTATTTTTTGTGTAAAAGTCGGTTGTATTTTTTTGTAAAAAGTTTTTTTCTCGAATAAATTAGAAAATATAAGATCTTCACAACAAGACAATCCATTTTATATGTCACACAATGTAGTTTTCAAATATTTTTTAATTTTCTATCTTTCCTCACAAAATTACCTTCCTTATACAGATTTCATCTATTATATTATATATTGTTATGAAAGACCAACACTTTCTAAAAGCTATTATATCCAGTAATGAAAAGTACGAGAATCAGATAAATAATTAATCAATTAATGGCCTGATAATTATAAGATTTCGTTCTTTGATTAGTACCTAGTTTACAATTTCAAATGTAATTTCTTATATTTTTCTCATTTCCAATTTTCCCTGACAGATAGGTAAAATTCCGGACATGTCAGAAAAAGCCCTGTCATCTGTTAATCTTCATTTTTTCGAACGTACGGAACTCTAAAAATACAGGCCTGCCAAAACAACCAAATTAATAAAAATTTCATATTGGCACTCAAGCTTTTTAGCAAGTTATTTTTTATTTTACAGTAAAATTATTGGATTTTGTACCACTCAACGCCGAGTTTAATTTAAAAAGCTGCACGACGTACGCAGGTTGAAAATTTTGACCAAGGACGAATACGATAATTGTTGGTCGCTTCTCCTGACCGGATATTTATCGGCCAGAATACTCCTTTACATGTTTTTTGTTTGTGCATTTCTTCAGATACTTTTTAAAATGCTTTCAGTTATTTTATAAGCAAGTTATGTTGGTATCTTTATTTTTGTCTTTACTAAAAGCCGTAAATTTCAAACCAATACATGGTTACAGCCTTGGGTTTATCTAAGCGGCTTTTCAAACCTTTTTAAATAAATAATTACACATTTCAATACTTACTATGTAAGTACCTACAATTACAATAAAAAATAACACGCCTTCCCAGATCAGCAAGATCCGCCGACCACGGCATACCCTTGTTGAGCCTGATGACCTCATCACCCAGACCCAAGAGAGTAGTAGGGAAACCAGCGCTCTTAGGAAAAACAAACACAGACCGCGTTCCGTATACCGGCCTCGCCGACGAGGTCCATCGCGAACCCCCGTCAAAACCCTCCCCGACTTTTGCCTAACGAGCCAGCCCGTGCCGCTGAGCCATTAGCGTTAAATACCCAAAATAATATCAACCTGACCCAGCCCGTCCCTTGCTGTCCTCCCTCAATGACCCCGCTCAGCCGAGGCCCGTGTCCCACAGGGGATGCCCTTAGCGAGCGATCATTTAGTTTTTAAGTAGTTTTAAGCCCTGCTTGGGGGCCTGATATTCATTTGAGGTCACCACAGGAATCATGGGTTAAGCAGTAGCCAGCCTTAGTGTGCTGAGCTGCGAGAGGTCCATTCCAAAAAAAAACTTTGATTAAATCAAATCATTTAGGTACCTAAATAATATGTGTTAAATATAAACAGCAGAAGATTAATAAAATCATTACAATACTGTAGCTTCTATCTCAGAACAGGATATTGAGATCAGCCGGATGTACCTTATAGAAACGTAATTGAAAATATCTAGGAGCTAAGGAGCTAAGGCTGAATTTATACGAGTACGTATGCTGTACGAAAGCAAGCAAATGCTGTTAAATCAAATCGAATTACCACCAATGATCGCTTTTTATCAGGATGACGTCTGGCTCTTGTCAAAATGACATCCAACTTATGTCCAATCGTCAATAAATATTGATAAACACTATCGGAATATCACTTGATAAATATCTTATATTTTTCCTTTTCCATAAATTTATATCGCAGAATATCAATTTTTCTAGAGACTCTGGTTTAGGGACTTTTATATTACAACTGTCATTTATCTCTGCCGAAAGCCTAGATTTCACTTGGTTGATAGGAATAGACTCACCCATATTATTTGTGTGATTTGAATATAACTGGCGAAAAATCCAAAAATATTTTTTTATAATAACAAAATATTCCCCTTTTGTAAAAATCTTGAGTTATAAAACGAACAATGTTTAGTTGGTACTCTGTAAATATATAATAATTAATTTATGAGGGAAGATGAATGCAGTATAATTTTTCATATAAAATTCAAAGATTTCTAGGAAAACTGTGAGTTTAAGTGTAATTAGTTATGTATTTAATTGCAAAATTATGTCCGCAGAAATAAGAGTACTATAACTGTGCACATAAGAAATTGCACTCTTTAAGGGAGTGTAGTATTTTATTAAGCCTTCATTATAGTTTTATTTTCAGTATTTTTGAGAAAGTAGTTGTTTCCAAAACTGGATGAAATGGCTACTGGAACTGAAAAGGTATTCGTATTCACATACACTTAAGAAATGTGGCACACGATATGTTCAGGAGTTAGTTTAGACTAACTTACTCAAAAACGGTGCAATTCTGACAATATAACATACATACGGATCGAATTGATAACCTCTTTTAAGTCGATTAATGAAAATATTTCGGTCTGTTTGTTCACTGAAATATTTTTACGTCTAAACTGTGAAGCCAATCTGAATAGCCACAAAGTTTCGTAGATTCCTTTAATACTTATTCCCATGTAACCTGTGACTACTACAGTTATGTATATAGCCATGATTCGGAAAAGAAAATGACACTAGCATTTTTCGCAAAAAATTGCAAAGTACCAAAATTGTTGTAGTCGCGCTTTAAATTAAACTTCTCACGCGAAGATGATCTTTCACTGAGAAGATCTTTCATCGCAACTCTTAATTTATAAACTGGTTTCTACATCTACACTCAGAGAATTGTGCAAATAATATTCTGAACTGAACACGAATTCTTCTTCTTCTTTCTTTCTTATTCTTTATTGCACAAACAAAAACGTACAATTAAAAACACAACAGAACAGCTTATGTACAAAAGCGAGCTTAATTCGAAATTTGGTTTTCTAACAACAAATTGTACTGAGGTTTTGCTGTGATACAGATAACTAAAAATGATTGAGTAAGACAAGTGCACAAAAAAAAAACTACCAGGGTATAGTTGTGGCATAGCTGGCCGCCATTTTTTGTTTTGAAATCTAGTCTACAATATTTATAAATATACTAGAGGTCACTTAAATACAAAAATGTTTGTAACACGGTGCCCTAAAGAGACACACTGGCGAGCTATTCGGAGGTAAAGTCCAGTCAAACGCATAAAGTTTGACTGGGTATACCGATTTCGATGTAACACACACAAAAAAAAAAACAGTCGACTTGAGAACCTCCTCGTTTTTTGGAAGTCGGTTAAAAAAAAGATACTTTTCGTCCTGAATAGCTCAGTCTTTCTTCACAGCGGAATTATGATGTCGTAGGAAGGCTTCGCTCTGTAAGTGGCACTATTAATTAAGTTAGTACAGGCGACCTATTATGACGTCTTAAATCCATCATGATTTCTGTGTCAGAGAGAGACGGAGTTACACAAGACGAATAGCACTATCTCTTTCCCTCACACGAATCATGATAGCATTGGCACTTCGTAATACGGCTGCAGGTTGTTGTACACGCTGGTCAGTATATTCAAAAAATAAAAAACGGTGACACGGATTATATTAGGTTCAATGACCTTAACCGAACAATATTATTTGCATGACATAGAAAAAATACAAAATACGGTACCTACACGATTTTGTACGGTTCCTATTAGGTGCATACAGTTCCAGGTATCGTTAACAATATCAATTTCGTATTACCTATTCATTTAAACTTTGATCAATTAGTTGCTAGAGAAGTTTGTAGTTGGTCAACTTTGAGTTTCATTATAGTTTGGAGTTAGTTTCGAAGTTTAATTTTCAGGAAACCAAAGTTTTAGATACATACTAATGTGTTGGAACACTTTCTATGTGTTTACAGGTCGATTACCTAGTCGATTAAATTCAAAAACTGTGGAAGTCAAATTTTGAACGAAAAACTCTTTGCATGTCATTCGATAGGGGAATACGCATCGTTTTACAAGAGTTTCAAGTGAGGCGTTGTTCAAATAGAAATAAAAACACGGCGTGTATCAGTGTTGTATTGAAATCCACAGCAACAGCGTGAGTCAGTTATTGCCTTGCTTTGGAGCATCAGGTATTCAGTTTTTTCACAAAACTGACTTATGCACAGCTGAACAGTTTATTTGCTCTTCTGATAAATGTCGGATTTGGACATTCGCGGTGTTGTAACTTAAGGGAACCGATTATTTCCTGATAATATTTGATTTAATCGTAAGTTTCAGACATGTAACTTGTCTAACTTTAGAATGTCAACCCATGAACATGTTGATTGTGAACGTGTCACTATCATAGGTTGTTTTATTTTATCGGTAAGAAGCCTAATCAGTAAATAGAAAAGTATAGTTGATTAAAAATTGATGTAACTACTTAATATAAAAATAAAAACCCTTTATAAAAATGTGGTGTCAGAAATTTCGTCCGCATCGCTGTGGACTAGAAGTGAGCTCAAAAGACTGAAGGCACTGTCATTTGTCAATATCGACCAGATATTTCGAAGATTAACTTCGTATTTACATTCATCATTAACAATTTTATTGGCATTGATTAAGGTTTCCATCCGAAAACCAGCATTGCAAAGTATTTATGCATGCAATTAATAAATCATTCTTTCGAAAAGCCTGATTTTCATTAAAACGAATGCCACGTTTAAATACATAAAATACTTGATTTTCGCTGGAAAAACGAAATTGCTTATTATTTTATTACGTATTTTCCTTCGATACATCAGAAACAGTAACGGTTTAAATATCGAGAATTGTTAATTAACAGATTTGCTAATTGTGTTTATGGGTTTATGGACGATATTTTTTGCCTTCAACGGTATGGGAAGCTTCAAGAAACAATGAATGGACTATGTGAATATGTAATGGTGATATTAAAATGCAAAATTAATCTTCAAATGTAAAAGAGTGGACTCCTTTGGTGAAGACTAATAAAGTAGTATGCAAGATGAAGACATGTCACAAGTCTAAATTATGATGAATGATGATGAAGCAATCAGTGTTGACTATTATAATTATTACGAGCGAATAGAGAGAGGTTTCATGAAAGGTACTAATTAAAATCATCATAATTTCAAATTAACTGAAAATATTTACTTGTGCTTTTCAGAATTCACAAGTGCGAATAACGACTCTAACACTTCTCCATATTCCCAGAGCCTTGCAAGTTGAAGGAAGAAGGCAATTAGAAATTGCCTTCTTACTTAAGTTAAATCAATTCATTGACTATTGGAATATGATTAGTTCGAAACCTTCTACGTGAGTTCGAAAAACTTTTTTTGGTTTTGGATTAGAAGTCATCAAATGACTTCTTCCGCTCTGGGCAGAGCGCAAGGGAGTGTCAGACTCTTACTGACTAAAACCCACTCGACCGTGTTCCTCCTAATGCCCTTTGCGTTCCAGAGCTATTCTGCCGTGCCATGACAAAACACTGTAACTCGAGTTACAGTGTTTTGTGGTAACACCGTTAAATTAGCTTTTCGGACCCTAATCTATATGTACATGCTTAGAATATACTGTTTTTCTACCAATAACATTGAAAAACATCATTGCAATGTACACTGTAACTCTTAAAACTTAGTGTCCTAATTCGACTAAATACTGTATCTCCAGATACCGTGTTTTGCCAAAACAAAACTCACCTTTTCTTCAGCCAGTGTGAAAAGTTACAGTGTTTTGTCCTAACAATCACGTGAGAAATTTGGAGTAATTGTTTTGATTTGAAAGCCCTTGTTTATTGTAAGTCTGCACTTCTTCAAGTTAACGTGCTTATATTTGGTTTATGTTCAAAATAATAGTACCATGTGTAAAGAACGATAATATTATTTTTTTAATAATCATCCAAAAAATTAAACTATAGAAGACCATCATGACTGCAGTAGTGGCATGTAGTGAACTTCCACAACACACATTTCCACATACAATATCAATAAATCAGAACAGAATTTGAAAGAGGCTGAGGCAAGGCTTTATCAGTAGCGAAAACGCTACTGATAAAGCCTTGTTTACAGCCGATACGCAAAAAGTACTCTATATCCCTCAGTTTTTGGCAAAATCTTACTATTTATTGAGAAAGCTTGTATTATTTAATGAAACTTTGACTCAGCCAGGAAGAAACAAACTTTCTGTTTGTGTTTTATGGCATGAATCTGCTATGATAGAGCTGAAAAACAAAAAAACCCAAGGGGAGTTATTTTTCTTTTTCAGCTCTATCATAGCAGATTCCACAGACTTCTTTGTCTGTGTCTTTTGTACTGAAGAATCTTAAATCTCTATCGATATCAAACCCAAAGCATTTGAGAAATCGTTAACTGCTTTAAAAAAATGTCTTTCAGATCTCTGCAATACTGCAGGACAAAATTTACATAAGCACGTGCAATGGTGTATGCTTTTCGTCCGCTCTCACCTTCATGCCATAAAACACAAACAGAAAATTTGTTTCTTTCTGGCTTAGTCAAAGTTTCATTAAATAATACAAGCTTACTCAATAAATAGAAAGATTTTGCAAAGAAACAAGACAGAACTTGTAAAATTATGTCAGTTTATGCCACGGTCCAGAAGGAATTTTTTTGAACAACTCGTGGTATCCAATGCTGTTGATTTTGGCTTCTTTCTGAAATATAGAATTTTTATTTAAGTAGTCTGGATTACCTTTAATATGTGAATTAAAGAAAAAAATAACCTTATTATTCTTGCGTGATCTCTTAAAAAATATTTTTACAGTCTAAAAGAGATATTAAGTATGATAAACTTAGTTTTATGAAGTATGGTGGTATCTATACTTAATATTATAAAGAGGAAAGATTTGTATTTTTGTATGTAACGAATAAACTCAAAAACTACTCAAACGATTTCAAAAATTCTTTCACCACTAGAAAGCTACATTCACCCTGAGTAACATGGCTAAATTTCATCCCCGTATTCCCACGGGAACGGGAACTACGCGGGTGAAACCGCGGGCCGCTGCTAGTTAGAATAAAATTTAAAGGAGCATTTCCATATGAGTACCTACCAATTATTATGACATAACACTGTAACTATCATGTTACAGTGTTTTGTCATATCAACTCGCACATATTATTGATAAAGCACATTACGACAAAACACGTATTTGCTTGAAAATGTGTGAAAAAAGTATAAATCTTGAATTATTTTTCTTTGACCACAATTAGTAGCACATTATGCGTAATTGGTCCAAATTTCATTACAATCGGATGAATATTCACGGTTCTGTGGCCAATTAAAGAAAAAAAAAGTTTTTTGCGATTTCTGAAAAATAGGAGTTTTTGAGATACAGTGTTTTGTCTTGGCACGGCAGTATTGTGACCGGCGGCGGTGACCTCTCGCGTCCGGCCCTGGTTCATTCCATGGTCGAGAGAAAGGAGGCATTGGAGGCGGTCACCTACTTCTGCGAAGCAGTAATGCTAGTGAAAGAGGAGGTGGACCGCATGCGGGAGAGGGAAACCTCACGCTCCAGCCGCCGCTACAAAAGAAGACGCCCCGGGCGTAGGGAAACGCCACTGAAGGCGCGGGCCTGCGGACGGCGAGCTATGGGTGGCTCGCCGTCCAATAGCAACCATGCCCGGATCGACGGCGCGTCGTGTTCCACGTGCGCCTCAAAGAGATGTCAGCAAGGAAGACGGGGCCATATAGGGTCAGTGCCTGCTAGGGTTGCGAAATTTGTTTGAAAGAGTCACCGCGGCCCTGGAACGCAAAGGGCACAAGAAGGATCACGGGTGGGTATTAGTCAGTAAGAGTCTATGTCCCTGTGGGGTCGCTGGAGGGGGAGCAGCTAGGGATGGGCTGGATCGAACAAGCGGTTGTCCAGTATGACCCCCAAGTATTTGCCTCGCTTCTCCCAAGGGATTGGCCTGCCGTACATGGTGATCGGACGGGGGGGACGGGGTTTTTGTCTCGAGATAGAGCCGCCTGTCTCTTGTCGGGGTTGACATCAATTCTCCATTTCCTGAATTATGTACTCAAGATGTTTGCAGAAGTTTGGAGAAAGCGAGCGATAGAGTCAGGGTCTCGAGCGGTGCAGTAAATGGCGGTGTCATCGGCGAAAAGCACCAGTTGTGCTTTTTTACTTTTGGGGATATCACTAGTGAATAGCGTAAAGACTAGGGGGGACAGCACTGAGCCCCGGGGAACTCCTGCTCGGATGGGGTGAGGGGACGAGAGTGCACCCTCGATACGATAGCGAAAGGTGTGGTTCGATAAAAAGTCTCACAAGATTACTTGGTTGAAGTAAGAAGGAAGTCCCTGATATACATATGTATGTAGAGTGTCTATACTAAACATAATTCAGAATATATTCAGAATAGCTCAAACGTGGAAATAAATAACGACTTTAGGGTCATCTGCAATATCCTATGTAATTTCTGGATCATGGCGTTAATAATAAAAAAGTATGAACGTTACATTTTCGGGGCCATGTTATAATGAATTCATAAGATTGTTATGCGGTTACCCTTTGAATTTGTAAGTTGGCCTTTTTTTCTAAGTTATCCCTTCTTGCTTAGTTATTTTCATGGTATCATAAGTACCTTACTTAACATTTTTTCGTTTTTCGGGGAAACGGTCAAATGCTGGTTGACCAGAAAGTGTGGAATATTTATCCTACCCATCACGATACATCTACTGAGCAACGCTGTTAGAGCACAGCCCCGGGTTTTGTAAGAGGACTCCGCTGAGCCTCGATGTGCTCGGAAGCACGTGATCGCTGCGTGTGTGCTGTGTTTCCTGGGGTCAGTCGGTGAGTGGACAGAGTCTCCACTCTGAGTGAATCTTCCTAGCCCAAGTAACTAGGTGAAGAACTCAAGAATCGAACATTCTAAAGTAAAATAAAGAGTCTGAAGATCGATAGGGAAAATGTGTCCTTGGGTGAAAATTCTAAAAGCTTTCGATACTTACCTTATTAATATTTTTAACAACAATAACTAACTTAAAAAGAATACAATAATGAACGTATTTGCGAAAATGTTTCGAAGTCGAAGCCTTTGATTTTGTTTCCATAACGGTCGGTCTGGAAACTTGCTCTTTCCATTGTGTGGCTTGTAAGACTTCCAAAGGCCCATTTTTTTAAAACAAAGATTGAAAATATAAGTTCTACTACTCGAGTTCAGTTTCAGTTTGTTATTATTTATGAAATTAGGTATTTTCTTTTAAACCGACTACGGCAAAGCCAACAGTATGGATTATGTTTGTAGCAGTGTGCCTATAATATGTAAGTATATATGAGATAGGTATCTTCCATCTATATAATCAGTTAAACAGTAGAATACAGAAGCATTATATAAAATTTCTAAAACGTTTGGATAAAGTATGACATAATTTATTTTATTTCATAGGAATTCTAACCAATGCAAAAGTTTCAGCTGGCATTGTGTCGACAACGTTCGTAAGAATGAAAACACGCCGGAGTTTTTTTCTGCAGAGTTCAAAGACACCTGACATGAAGGGGAATGATGCGGTCTTCATTCATTTACTCTAGGTCACTATTTTAACTGTAAACTGTCAATCTTGGGGTACCCTAACTCCTTGAGCACGCTTCGCTCGCTCTAAGATTAATTAAATTAGAATTAGTAAGAAGAATAGTAATTATTTTTAACCTCGACCAAAAAGGGTGTGAAGAGCTACAACAACGTACGTTAAGTACGTACGTTGCGTAACATTTACATAATATTCTGTGAATATTAACAGAGTTGACGCAGTTCCTCAAAAGGGTGCATTGTTGTGATAATTATGAATAATCGACTGCTGCATACTTTTATGTGCGCAAAACTGGACAAAATGTGCTGAACAGCAGATTTTTTTTCGCGATTTCCGGGTTTGATCTCATAGTAAAAGTTGTTCATAATGATAAAAAAAAAGTGTAACAACCCCTTTTCAGGTACTGCGTTTATTCTGTTACGCGTCATCGTATAATAATAATTTATACCAACTAAGATTGTTGACTATCTGTATGTGTTGGTACTTACTATAAGGGCAAAGAGTAATTTAAATCAAACAAATAAAATATCTGTCTGTGGCATCATAGCTCCTAACCGGATGAACCCATACTGATTTACTTTTTTTTTATTTGAAAGGTTAATCGATAGTGTACCTATGTACTTGTTAAGATTTAAAAAATCAGTTCAGTCATTTGAAGATTATCAGTTCTTTCTAGTCAGCAATTTTTATAGGTTTGATCGATTCGAAACTTAATATTCTGTTACTTGAAAAATATTGCAAGAACATGGTAACCTTGACCGGAGTCTGCAGACTACCCAACTCCTCAATAAGTTAGAGCAGAGGTATCGTGTTTTGGCTCATTTAAAAGGTCTCCATATTATGGCAGTAATGGAATATAATAATATTACGATTGGTGTCTGAAAATAGAAAAGAGATAGGAGTGAATACATTGGTGAGAGATGATTGGTGAGTGTAGATCGTAGGGTTTCTAGTAGTATCTTATAACGTCATGGCGTCGGGAGACCGGTAATATATAAAATACAACTTAGTAAATACAAAAATGTGCAGTCTCCCAAGGCGAAGTTGCTTGGGCCATGAATTCTTTATGGGTACGTTTTATTCTTTTTGTTGAATATGCTGGGGTGTGTGACCGATTTAAACATGCGAGAATTCAGATTTATGTCCAATTCCCCGTAACAATTGGTTTAGTACTAATGATCCCTTTTCAAATACCCGCGATCATTGCCTCTTCCAAGAACAAAGCTTGTATTTTTTAAATATAGGTTATATAAATTCTTATTTTTTCGGTTTAACATAATATGAACAATGAACACATTGTGAATTATTAGTAGGGAATACCTACTAATAATTGACAATGTCTTTCATTTACAAATATTCATGTGACAAGAAAGAAAAGAAAAAGGTTTGCCCTACTTTTGTGCTTCAATCGATCAAATATCGGAGAGGTATTTGACATGATTGTATACGAGTACTTTTTTTTAATAGATTCTGTTTTGCTTGCGTTTGCGCGCATGTGATATATAAATATCCGGTAAAAAATATCAAATTCTCATTTCAGATGCTACATGCATGCATAAGGAGAAACACGGATGGATTTCAAATGAATTCTTCCGCTCCGCCCAGAGCGTAGAAAGTCAATTGATGATTTTCCATCCAGAAAAAGGGTGACTTCCTCCCGTAATAGAAAGTATCGTATGTCCTTTCGAAGTTTCGAGATAATTGCGAGCAAAATCAAATAAAATATTTTATTATTATGGCCCGAACACAAACGTAGGATAAAGCTACGCCAAAAGTTTTTGGCTAAAATCATTGTCCGAGTTGCCAAGAGGAGCACATTGGTATGCTTGCACTAATTTATTATTCCAGAGAGTGGAGATATGGTATATTTTCATTTATTCCATGTAATCACTCTGCAAGCCAACTTACTTGATGTATGTTTGTTTGTACAAACTTTATTTGAACACCGTATTCAGGTTTTGTTAGCTGTATACGAGGGCTGCCTTTTAAGTTGTGTCGTTTGAAATAAGTATAGAGGATCTAATAGATTGCTCTATTTATTGTTTTTCAAAAAAATCTCCGCGATATTTAATACACTTTTGCATACGTTCGAACCAGTTTTTAAAACATTGATTCTACTCCGAAGTGGGGTAGTTAAAGTGGCAATTTGTACCCGAAGAAGCTGTTGTTCTTTGGGTGAAACGTTGACTACGAAGATTTTACTTAATTTTGGGAACGTAAAAAAATCTTTAGGGCTGAAGTCCGAGCTGTAAGGTTGGTGGCCTAAAATTTCGACATTTTGGGTGCTAAAACATCTTTGTACCGCGGGAAATTACGGAATTGCATTATCATGATGCAGTATCATACGACGTCTTGAGTTTTTTTTTCGAAACTTGTGGCAAACAAACAGTGGTTTACCATTTAAAGTTAACCGTCTTGCGATCTTCTAGTACAATAGTGGCGACGTGACCACCTTTTGCCACAAACAAGGCAACCATTATTTTTAGAGTGCTCCGTGAGCGTATGACTTTGGTCGGTTTCGGCTCATCTTGGAAGACCCAGACAATTGACTGCTGCTTGGAATATGGATCATAAGCATATATCCAAGACTCGTCACCACTAACCATATCAAAAACGTGTTTTGACTCTCCTTAGTTGAATCGCTGCAGAGTTTTGCGACACCACCTAACACGGGCTACTTTTTGGTCGTCGCTAAGCAAGTGTGGTATCCAACGACAGATCAACTTTCTTACACTGAGTTCTTCGTGCAGGATTTCTTGGGTAGTAATGCCCTGAAATGCCCACGACTGCCTCTATTTCACGGTATGTCACATGTCGATCTTCAACGATTAGCTGCCACACGGTGTCGATATCCTCTTGCGTCATGGCGGTTTTTGGACGACCTTCACGTGGCTTGTCACTGAAGCTAGAGTGCCCACGTTGAAATTCTAAATACCAGCGACCTACAGTCCTAAGACATAGTGTTGCATCACTAAACACAGAAGTGATCTCCTCAAAGCACTGAAGTCGCGTTAATCGCCTTTGAAAGATGTAGTAAATAATCGCACGCATATTTTCCTTTGATATTTTGATTTATACAACCGATGTCACCTTTGAATAGACGCTACAATGAAACTATTCGACAGATCAAAAAACATTATTTGGTTTTCGAAATCTAAATAAAAAAAATAATTAAAGAGCCATATGTTTTTTTTTTGATAATTGCGGAACGTTTGCAAAATACATGACTTAAAAGGCAGCCCTAAAGTATAAAATATTTTTTGTATTGATACACAATATTGGGTAAAAAACATGATGTGCTGACAACTTTCAGGAATAATTTCTTAACGGGTCAGAAACTTAAGTAGGTAGGTACACAACCTCGCCTCAATTTGATCAAACTCAGTCCACAGCGGGTTTATTTATAAGTACATTTTTCTATATAGTTTAGTTTCTGTCTAGTTTCTTTTTATATTTAGTATATTTACCTATTTATGTATTGAGTCGGTGTCACATTTAACCAACTGACCATTAACTTCCACCATTGTGTGTCTAACTCTCGAATATTTAAAACCATTTTACAGTATTAAAAAAATCTTTAAGTACATCAATTAAAAATAATTAATTAATCACATAATAATATGATATTTTTTACAATAATAAAGCCTCCTGTCTGTAACATAGAATAAGCCGTAATCCTACTTAACTATTACGTAACCATACATTTATTTACCTCCTCTACAATAAGTAAATTCGGTCATTATCCAGTCTAATTATGTTAATTTGATAGCCTGCAGATTAATTGAATGCAAAATAATTATTTATCCCTATCAATGAACCGAGATGACAGTTCATTGGGCGTTATTAATAAATAATATATGCTTATGAGATTTATTAATATATTCAGTAACAGATTTCTGATATTAACTAACTGATGATCGCGACTTTATTTTGACTAATTAACTTTTAATTCTTATCGTTAAAAGTGCAACTGTGAACAGCTTGGTTTTCGATTTTTAGAATACATACCTCACCGGATCAAAAAAGGTAAAGGTAAGATTACAAAATAACTAGAGAGAATGTAAACTTCGGTAAATTTGAAACACTTTTTATCGCATCAAAATTTGATAGTTTATAATCTCTCGAAGTGATTCCGAGAAATTGTGAGCCGTCATTTTTACAATAATTATCCGGTGATTTAAACAAAACTAAAATAAAGCATCCTGAATAACAAAGCCATCGCCTCAGTGTTATACTTCAACGTGATAGTTTGAATGCCTTGTTGCATTAAGTCCACCCATGTACCACTATTGTACATAAAGTTAAAAAAAAAACATTTAAAATAAATAAAATTACAAAAACATCATATATCCTATTGTTTCATTTAAAACTATATTGTACTGCAGCACACCTCATTATTGATTATTGTATAAAACCCATAAATAGTAGATTCCTACTACGTAAACTATTTAGTACGAGACCTTGACCTCTGAGTTTGTTTCGGTGTTTCTTCTCAGGGTAGTCAGCTAGGAAACACCGGCCTCATCTAGTTTTATAACGGCCAAAAAAATATTGACGTGTAAAATTGTTTTTTACAACCTACTTACAAAACAAAAATCATTAGTCATTTATCAGTAAAGTGTAATGATAATGTTTTATGTCAATATTAACTCACTGACATTCCACCCCATAAAAGGTTGATCCAAATATCAGGTCTATGATCGGGCCGTGTCTATCATACTATCGCCTGACAGGTTCCGGGCATAGCCCGGACACACGGACGTGTAAGAATGAGTTCATATCACTAAAACCCATCCATCTTCCTCTTAACGCACTTTGCTTTCCACGACCGCGGTGATTTTTTCGAACAAATTCCACAACCCTGTGCAGGCATTGGCCCTCGCAGGCTGCGTCTTTTATACTGACATCTCTTTGAGACCCGCGTAAGTCACAAAGCGCCGTCAACCAGGGCCTATTTGTTATCAGAAGGTGACCACCCAACGCTCGCCATCCCCGCGACATCCGACGCCAGCGCGTCTTCTGTTACGGTGGCGGCGGGGCGTAAGGTTTGCTTTCTCCTCACGTTCCGCCTCCTTCTTCGTTAGTATTACTGCTTCGCAAAAGGAGGTGACTGCCTCCCATTCTCATTCACTCCAGATCATGGTTTGAACACAGGGGTGAAAGCCGGAGGTCGAGGAATATTTGTGCAACCTGACTGACAAAATGTTTTGGTTTTAACTTTACTGTAAATCTTAATATTCAAACTTATGTACCTTTCAATGGTCTATTGGGAGTATTTTTTTTTATTGCAATTTAGCCATAACTGGTGAAAATGTTAGTTAAAAGAGTACTACTGTGCCTGTACCTTTGGGAGCTGCAAGCGTGTAACCTCATTTTAACAGATTATTTGGTCCACAGATTTCAGACTGGGAGTTTCCCTTCAAGAAGTCACACCACCCAGTCTGCGTATACGGCGGTCGGCGTCCCCTGATGGTACGTCTTCGTCACTGCGACCCTGGTGTGTCCACTGGCACTGATGTATTCCATTATATCGCTGCTGAGGATTGCAGATGCAAGGTAACCAAAAACCCTCTGCTGCACATATTTTATATAGCATAAATAAACTGTTAGATTCGGTTGACGTCGGATAGCGGCGGGAGAATGGCAGCGAAGTGAAATGATCCAAGGCACCATGTAGCGCGCGCCCATGCCTCTCGCCGTCGCCGCGTTGACCACCTACAGCCGAAGGTGGTCGAAGATGCTCGAACAGGTCAGCGCGGGACCTATCTGCAAACTATAAAGCTCTATCGTACTATAAAACTTAATCATATCATCATAAATCATAATCAGCCTTTTAACGTTCCCACTGCTGGGACACAGGCCTTCTCTCTAGGGAATGGGCCGTAATCCACCACGTGGGCCCAGTGCGGGTTGGTGAATGTCACATGTTTTCGAATTTTTGGTTCTAGGACATGCCGGTTTCCTCACGATGTTTTCCTTCACCGTTTTGAGAGCAGTGGTGATGAAATTAATTACACAAAGTAATGCGCCTGGCTGGGTTTGAACCCGTGACCTGCACTTCGTAAGTCGGGGCCGTAACCACTCGGCCACCACTGCTCTCCTAATATAACTTAATATCGGTATTTAATTTAGGCTTTTAGTTCATAGTACCTAATTATTATTATAGTCTGTTAATCGGAAGTTGTTTTTAGTTTATTTCAATTTTGTTTTCTATTGTCAGTCTTTTTCGTGCATTGCTATAAGATGACTTTTTCAGTCAAGTTTTTAATTATTTGATTTTTAGACCTACCCACGCTATGAAAAATGGCTGTACGTGTACATAATTATGAAAAAATACTTAGTTACAGTTTCACTCGACTTAGAACTAGAATCAAGGAACTCGTTAGTGGTTCAACAAAAAGCTTGGTATCACAAGACCAATAAAGCGTTGGTTTTTTCTTAGAAAATTAGCATTCAAATGGCCGACCCTCTTCTAAGGTTGCGTAAGAAGCGACTAAGTGCCCCTTTATAGTTCCGCCAACTGCCACGGCGCTGTGAGGTCGCGGAAATGTCGCGAAGTCGCTGTAGAACTAGTATATAAATGTACTAAGTATTTTTCCAGAAATAATTCTGACTTGTTTGCCAAATAAAGATAGTTTTTTGTTTTATTTGTGATTCGCAGAGTACATAATTATAATAACTCGAAATAAATGATAGAGTAATAATAATCAATAAAAAGAAAGAAGTGTTTGAGGGTCGTACCAAAAAAAATTTTGCGAGATTTAAAAAAAAAACATGTTTCTTTTGAATAATAAATACAGTTTATGTCTTTAAATCAGTTGAGTGTAAAACCCACCCATAGTTCGTTTCATGTTTTCTGAAAACTGAAAAGCCCTAACAAAAACCTCGATTACAACAAAATAGATGAAAGTAAACAGCGTTTTTATTGGGCTTTGATACACAGCGAGAAAAAAAGTACTAAAATTAGCACATAAATCGTGAATTTGTCGAATGAAACAAAGACCATATAACTCAAACGGAAAAACATCGGTAAATTACCTATAAAATCCTCTTTTTGTCTCTGAATGGGCTGTATTTGTTCGTTGGCGCACTGTTTACTGCATACAAACAGGCTTCTGAGGGAATATTTTAGGACAAACCTGTTTTATATGAAACAATCTTCTATTGAGCTCATTCTGCAAAGCATTGCGAAATATTTAGATAAGACATAAAAAAAGTTATGGAAATACGCGCACTGAGATTTACAAGTTTTTACGCGAGAGTAATTTATCTTTAAAAATATTTCAATATAAGAATTAAAAATGGCGCGTAGGCTTAAATAAAGTATCCTATTACTTAAATCAAAAACAGAAAAGAAGATTTGAAGGAAAAAAAAATCGGATTCAGCTACGTAAAACTGTTTAAAAGAGCAAAAATCTCAAATAATAAGACGACAAAATATACGGGGTTTTTTATTATTTAATAGTGTTTTTTATGTTTCTCTTCTCCATTATTAACATCAAATTTTCCACTGCGGGTCATGAACAATAACGTGTAGTTTAACTACGTAATCGAATTTGAAATTAACACTGACTGTATCATAATGAAACCTCTCTAAATATTTGCGAGCCTATTATCGGTTCTCGTATCAATTCCAACTGACTATACATATTCCTAAATATTATATCATTAAGTACTTCTGAGCTGTGACTTGTTCTCTTTCCATTTTTAAGATGTTGGCGTAACAAATGATTTTCTTATATCATTTCAGTAGGCCAGTCATCTTTAACAAAATCAATCAATCTATCCAGTATGTCATCATCTAAATTTAATAAGGTTATAGTTATAATTGTAAAGCAAAATTTTGATGCAGAAATCATCATTTGCCTAGCCTTTTCCCAACAATATTAATAACAAATAACATTGTTGGGAAAAGGCATACCAGATTCAGCTGAATACCAATATTTAACGTGGAGCGGATGCTTACCAGACCTCCACAACCCATTAACTGGGGAACACGTACTTCTTGACAAGACTGGTGTCAGATTTTCTGGCTTCTGACAATCCGTCACGACTGCCAAAGATTTACAAATGACAGCCGGGACCAACGGCTTAACGTGCTTAATGATGCAAAAATGGTGTCTCCTAAATCGAGGAGACTTATTAATACAGACCTTTGTGCTTTAGGAAATGAAGTTCTAACACAAAGGCCTTTTACACCGCAGTCTGCTGTCACCCGTAGTACCTTATACACTCAGTGTTTTCAAGGGTAGTCTGTGCGTCCCTACTCTTATCTAATAAACCCACTGTTATCAGTATATTCGCCGAGCTTTGGATGAAGATCAAATCTGACTGGACCTCTCTTCATATTGTCAAAGTTCAGTAATGGCATATGAAATACATTCGTGTATCATAAACGCATACCTACCTTCTATGAGGATAGGCAGAAACAACAGAATGCTTTTATTACGATCCTTTGCTTCGTTTACGTTCAAATATTTAGTATGAAGTACCAATATTCCGGTTTAAAACATGGATAGTGCCGTGCGTATTTTCTAGCTTTGTCTGCCTCCACACCGCAGTCTAAAAAAAGATTAAAGACGGTTTAAAGATATCATGGTACAGGCCCGGCCATACGAGAGCGCTGCTCAAGATTACAAAAAATAATAATATTCCAAATGAGGTCGCAATATGTGCTATATAAATTAAGGGCACGTGAATATAAGATAAAACCTAAATGGCCCTCTGTTTAGACACGTTTATTCCGGAGCGCAACACAAATCAGGGTTTTATGCCTCCCTTTTGCTGTCATCAATATCCTTTACCGTACCTACAAATCCTTAAATTCCGCGGTTTATTTCAACAATAAAATAATAAAGCAGTCCATTATTTGGGGGCTCTGAGACAAATTAATTCAACTTTGTATACCCTTGGATTTTCAAGCTTAGGAGGAATTTGGAATAGTCACAAAAGCAACTTGAACTATAGAGATTTGGTCTAATTTCATTGTCTCAAAGTGTGTCACACAATTTTGACTTTGAATAGGACTACCATCTTGATGTTTATGAAGCGAGTAAGCAAATTAAATAACGTTATAATAAGTTTCATGAATATTTTTTGAGATAAACATTGGACATTTCCATACTGATCAAACGTCGGCTTTTTATCGGAAAATCATATTATTTTCTCATTATTACATTATTTTGCTTGTCTTTTCCTAATTTTGTTGAGGGTTTACATGGGGAAACTGCTTATCGCACCTCCACAACCTGCATCCCTCATAAGACTGGTTCAGATATTCGGACTCCTGACTACTGGTGACGACTGTAAAAGACATACAGATAACAGCCAGTTTCAAAGGCTTGTCATTCATTATGATTTCCGAGGCACGGCGGAGTCTCGGTATGTAATGGATATAGATGTCCCACGGACTGGCTTTACCAAACGTAAGTTGACGATAAATGTCTTCCCGTTTGTCGATAAAAACGCATCACATCTTTTTAAGCCGTTATATTTTTCAAACATAATTTATTTTATTTTAAAGAAGGCTTACATACTAATCAACAAATAACACAAAGACTGTAATATTAACAAAATAGCCAATAACAAGCCTCCACATATAGGTAAGGAAAATAGTCGATATAAAAGAAAGTACATACAAGTTAATATTATCAGTTAAGACGGCAGTAAATCAATTAAATGTAATTAAAAAAATAACTGTGCCAAAAGCTTTATGTCGCCACACTGGTGCAAAACAAGTCGACTTTAAGGTCCCTAGGAAGCCTATTGAAACTATGAGCACTTCTTATTAAGAAAACATTCCGCCTATTTTGTCATTGTGAAAGGTACATTTAATATAGGTCGCTGATGAATTTTCCCTCCATCTTCAAGGATATAAGTCGTATTACCACAAACATGTGCCATGTAGTACAAAACAAAGTGTGTTGTAACATGGTATAATGACTGCCAATTAAAAACTTTCATCGTTATCTTGAAGCTTCAACTTTATGACGTCACTCGACACTAAGTTAAATAATATATAAAGCAGCGTGTAATCTTCCTGGGAACTAAGCTGTGTAATAAAATGTAATCTGTATCTTTTATTTGGCAACCAGAGATACTCGTTGCTCATCTTGGATACAAAATTACGTGGTTATTTGTCATCTTTAGAAGTTGATTTAAGTGAGTACGATGCCTGGGTGCCACAAAGCGTGGCACTGACTGAGTCTAAAAAGGTGGAAGAAATCAGTTTTGTTAACCAAAGAAAATTAAACTGAAGTGGGAATTAATTGATGACCACTGCATTCAAAACGGTTACGGAAAATACTGTAGAGAAACTAGCATGTCCTAGAAACACCACTTTGAAGACGTGTGATATCCCCTAACCTAAACTGGGCACACAGGCTACATGTAGGATGCCCGTATCTCAGCAGTCCCAGCAATGCAAAAATTATAATTAGGTGTTCTAGAGCATAATATTATCATTTATCACTCAAGGGGCAGAAGTAGTCTAGATCAATTTAAATGGACCACTCAAAAATGGTCGCCAAAATTACGCTGCGTTGGTTTCATACAAAGCGAATTGAAATACAACTGTTACATGCCCTAACAGTGGAATATTGCGTTATAAAGGTTAGATTTCACGTTCTGCCATTCCAAAACGTAAAGACAGGAATGTTAATTGCCCATCGAGACTTTCTTTGTTAAAAAATCCTATGTTTTAGTGACATACATTATTGGTATTTCGGTTTCGTCTAAATTTTTATATACATACGCAGCCACGTCACGCTAGCCGCCATCTTGTGTTTCTCTTTCCCAAAATCCACATTCTGTTTTTCAGTCTGGGTATCAAGACAGATGTTATGATACCTCACTTGTGATTACTCATCAAACCGTTTAAGTTACAGGGTATGCCAACCATAATATAAGACATTATTTTTCGAAGACTGGGACATTTCTCAGAAAGCCCGAGAGATGTGCCAGTGTAAGCCCGTGCTGTCCCACTGCAGGGCAAAGGCTTTCCTTGATTCTTTCCATTTGTCAATATTGTGGAATCTGAGCCCAACCCTTTAGGTAAGAATCCAGCTATTCTCGCCATCTCCTTATGTCTACCGCGACGCCGGTTCCTGGTGTTTTGGAACCAATTTTTGAACTAAACACATTATACATACATCGGGAAAACATTGCCTCCCTTCTAAAACATCTATTTTAATTAAATTTCAAATTGATTTTAGCAAAATAACCGCCATTTTCTTGTGTAAAGCTTCCTCGATCGATCCCCGCTATTCAAATTCATTGAACCTGAGTTAGCGTGGTATACACATTTGGCTTTGAGTCAAGAACATGACATTTTATAAATTTAATGCCGCAGATAGATGCGTTTTTCAATGTCCTCTGTAATCTGGCTAACCACAATTCCAAGCATTCTTAATTAACTTTTCTTTCATATTAAATCTTTTATTTACATAATTATCTTCTTCAGTTCTTTAAAAAACATTTAATACTTAATACTAATTTGATGGGCTTTTTTCTTTTCTTTTTTTTTACTGTTTCTCGATTAAAGGTTTAATAGAACCGTAGCACAGAAAGCATTATGCTGCATCACTGCGCCAAAACGGTTTAACATCTTCGACTTAATTTCAACCTTAATAACGTTCTAATTAAAAATACTGGCCAACTTCATAACTTCCTAGTTTTTTCCCTCTATAAGAAAGAAAAAGGCTTCTTATTTTGAAAAAACTACGTTATAGGACCTAGTTTATTGGATATAAAAGCTGGGTATGTGATTAGTGAATGCAAGCGGCTGTTAGTAATTCTTGCAGTTTCCGACAAAATCTACATACCGTACGTCCGTACATCGTTTGGCAACACTGGATTGAATAAATGTCGCTAGTTCTCGAATAGAAAGGTTTTTCTTAATGTTCTGAATACAGGGAAATGGTTCAAATAGTAGGTTACATGTAGAAAATGGTTATTGTGGAGGAATTAATTAAGTGGTTTTAATTGGGTGGGAAGGTTAGCTTAGTTCTGTTATACTAATGGAGCTAGCTGTTTACCTTATCCTTGCTCAGGTGCTTATATTTTTTTCTTCTGTACGTTTATTTGTTATTTGAAGTTTAATAGATCTCAAATCATAATGTAAATCAATAATTTACACATATGGATGGGTGGTTAAATTGGATAAGTAGAAACAATTATTGACCCTGTCGATGCTTCAAAATTTTAATCACGTAGGAGAGAGGAAGGGTTCTTTCTTTATTCTTTTTTAGTTATCGTGAAACTGATTGATTTCAAATTGATAGATTTTGATCCTAGGTACATATAGCAAAAATTCGCTGCTATTAGGTTTGAGAAGCAACTATTTTGGTTAGAAAAAATCTCTAAATTATTAATATAAAACATAATATGCGAAGAAACACAATTTTCCTTGTAGTACTTGGTACTAAGTACCTCCAATATTTCCTTCAGCTTTACGTAATAAAATCTAAAATGAAAGCATAAATTCGGCACTCTTTACATAAGTCTCCTTAAAATCAATTTTGTAAATGGCCGTTTCCATGTCAAAGAGGAGGCTTTGACTTGCGAGATAATAAAAATACTCTAATATTTCAAGGACTTTTTTGTTGTAATGGACCTTGGAACGAGATAGGTAATCCTTCTTATTGTTCTGGGCCGTTAAAAAGGGCCGTTTTAGGCCACGTTGACTAAAAAAAGACCTCATTATAATGAGACAAAAAATGACTTTACTCTTTTATTGGCAAAGCTTAGCTAAGACTCAAATACCAATAGAATACTGGCTGTTTTGATAACCTGTTAACCTTATAATCATAAAATAGAGATGAATAAACTTTAAGTGAGACATTTTCACTTAAAAACATAATTATAGTTAAATATAATAAGGATTTTCACCTAAATACCGTATTAAAATTCTCACAATTTGAAATTTTATTTTGCATTATTTTGAAATGGATGCTTTCTATTAAAAAAATAATTCATCGATTTAAAATTAGAGTTCTTCATTACTGCAAACAATATTTAAATAACGTGGAAACTTCAATCAATGTTTCGTTTTTATTCGACCCTTTTTTTTGGATGGGAAATCATCAAATGACTTCGCGCTCTGGGCGGAGCGGAAGGGAGTGTCAGACTTACTGACTTAAACCCACCCGTGATCCTTCTTGTATTGTTTTTATTCACCCCTGCATTTGCTATTTGCTTCTTACCGCGGTTTCGCCCGTGTAAAGTCAGATATCATAACGGAACGGAACATGCTCTTGGGAAAGTGTCTAAGCCCTTAATCCGGGTAAGATCTACCTGTGTGCCCAGTTTTTACTTATTCGATTAGAACCGTTAAGACGTGAAGAGGTCACAAACACACAAATAGAGTTAATCTTGTTTTTTATAATATTTGAAGCACGCTTGTCGTGGTCGCTCTGTGGATGGGTGGATCTTAACATACCGAGATTCCTCCGTGCCTCCAAAAGGACGTTAAGCCTTTGATTCTGGCGGTAATTTGTAGATCTTTGGCAGTCGTTATGGATTTGTCAGAAGTCCGTCTGCGTCTGTGTTTCCGAACGCATTCAACCCTAATCTCTTCAAAGTTAGAGTGAACAGGCTTCTTCTGGGTAAGCTCATTCCAACGTAGACTTTGTCTCTGTCACCTGTGACCTAGACTAGAGTCAAGAGAAAATCCATTTCACATTTTTTTTTTAAATCAGAAAATTTGAATGCAGACTTGCCAAGAAGTACCGTGTTATCCAGTAAATGGGTTGTTAGTATTTTGTGTAAAGCGGTAATCAGCTGAATCCAGTTTGATTGGAAGCCGATCCCAGTACAGTTGGGAAAAGGCTAGGCAGACGATGACATACTATATGGGGCAGTGATTCCATAGCTTACACACTCGCTATTTGTTACAAATTTTGTCTCTACGTATCCAACTGACGAAGGTGATGTAGTCCTTTGATAGTTTTGGGTCGTTTCATCATCATCATCAACAGCCCGTTGCAGTCCACTGCTGGACATAGGCCTCTCCAATTGCTGAGGACGTCCTACACTATGTATGCCAAGTCGCAGTCGCCACTCTAGAACTCGTTTACCCCAACGGTTGTCGGTTCTACGACTAATATGGCCAGCCCACTGCCACTTCAGCTTACCTTTATGTTTATCTTTTTTTTTTCCTACATGGATTCAAGGAACTAATTTATTCTGCTTGTGAATCATTATGTTGGATATGAAACTTCAGTATTTTATCTCTTTCAATGTCTTCTTTGTAAACTAATAATGCAGTAACCAAATATTTTACTTGAACAACTTATATGTTGTCGAATTTGTCAAACTGTGTAGCTGAGTAAGTAGTCTGTGGCTTGGCATTCTATCCTTTTATTTTGAGGTTTAAATAGGCATTAGGTGTTAAATGAATGAAGTCGCCTGTCAATAAATTACATTGCTTATAGTTTACTTTTTTTTTGGTACTCAATTATGTAAATTACCAGAATAATGGGAAACATGTTAGTCCTCTTTCTACTTAAGAACACGACCTTATGAAAAATAGGCTCAGCTTAATATTAAATATGTGGGCATTTTATTATATTACAAGCGAGGGTGCCCCGGCTTCGCACGGGTGCAATGTAGATACTAATGTTTCCTCTACTATAATATGCATGTATACCTTCCTCTTCAATCACTCTATCTATTAAAAAAACCGCATCAAAATCCGTTGCGTAATTATAAAGATTTAAGCATACATAGGGATATAGGGACGGAGAAAGCGACTTTGTTTTATACTATGACAATGTAGTGATGTACTATTTTCTTAAAATTTGATAGGTGTCATGAAAAAGAAAGAAGCGCGAGAATTTAATCTTTGATCTTTCTGAAAAGGTTCTCACCTTTACCATACGAAGAGTGTCTAAATATTTGATGTTAAATTAAGGAATGGGTTGTATGGCAAATTACTAAATAAAGTGACATCTGTCTAGACACTAAAAAATGTGTTACAGAGGTATTTCGTAACACCTTTATGACAATTACTTTGAACATATTAACATAAATTCATGTCTATTTTCTTATTTCTATCAACCAGACACATAAAAAGACTGACCAGTCTGCTACTGAATATTCCTAATGAAAAAAGCACAATAACACTTTGACCGACTCTATAATCCTATCCAGGACCCCATAAATAGCGGTCAAGCAGCATTTTATCAATGTTAACTATACAAATTAGTAATAATTCATCTGGATAAGCAATTCATTGCAGGTACAATCAACTAAGCAAACAGAATGCATTTGTATAATTAATGCACAATATTAGTTTTCATTCCATTGCAGGTACCAATAAGCTAATTGAAGCCTTTTGTACGATTAATGCAAAATATGTTTTATTAGTAGTTCAATCCATGAATGATGAGCTTTAGTTGCTGACATAACTTGTCAACAATATCAACTAGCTTTTCAATTCAAACAGACCTACCGCAATTCTGCTGTGCGATGCAAGCATATCATCATCATATGGTATGGGAAAAACAATTAAAGTTACTGCCCACTATATGTGAAAAACTGAGACATTTTTTACTCTTCGTTGTAAGTGACATACAAAAGGTGAAAAGCAATATCTTTACACTAGCTGCTGCCCGCGACTTCGTCCCCGTGGAATCCCCGATTTTAAAATATTCTTTATCGCTGCTCCGCTCCTATTGGCTTAAGTGTGATGATATATGGCCTAAAGCCTTTGTCGATACATGGTCTATACAACCCAAAAAGAATTTTTCAATTGGAACCAGTAGTTCCTGAGATTAGCGCGTTCAAACAAACAAACTCTTCAGCTTTATAATATTAGTATAGATAACGTTGTGATTCGTCCAAATCGATTGGGTTCATTAAAAGTAAAATTCCATCAGCGACAGAAATTTTCGAAATGCGTGAAAGACTATTTACTACACAAATGAAGAGGATCGCGTATTCTCGCGATGATCGCTTTGCATTAAGGCGACGTCGAAAAACGACGTCTAAAAGTAAAAAAAAAAAAAAATAGATTGTCAATCCCATATCAAAGTCAGTAGGACTGACTGATTTCGGACCCTTAAACGAGGATTGAGGAGGATACTGCAGGCCCAGGATTTAGCTCGTGGGGAGATGCTGGAGTCCCTGAACGGGGCTTACAAAATGGATTTGAATTTATTCCGCACCTGTTGACATATAGTCTTCGGCCCCACCTGGTGGAGGACGTAGTGAGCGCTCTGTTCCCTTCGTGAAGGGAACATACTCCCCCGCTTATGGCTCCGGCACCTGCAGTGCCTGATATGGGCCACACTGACGATGTTCCGGAGATGACCGAGGTAAACCTGATAGCGGCATTAACGCTTTCAGGGCATTGGTGGGGCTGCCTCGTTTCTGCAGCGCATCGGGGATGTTCGCGGATGCACATATAAACTGCTTTTACGCAACAATGAGAGTGAGGTGTGCTTCTTTGGCGCGCAGGGTGCGGGCCAGTTCCAACAATATCCTGAAAATGATAGCTAGCAGGCTGGATTGTACGTATGTGAACCACTGCAGTGCCATCTCACATGGGATGATGTAAATAAAATGTAAATTAATTAGTTAACTAACATAGTTCTTAAGTTTTACTAATATATTGAGTCTTTGTTACTTGATAATAAACATTATTATTATTATTAAACAGGCTGAAGGCCAAAAATACCATTACCACCGCATCCCATTAATTCCGTAACACTGGCAGCCACTGGCCCTGACCAGTAGCTGCCAGAGTTGCGGAATTTGTTCAAAACAGTCACCACGGCCCTGGAACGCAAAAAAGAGTGACAATCCCTTCCGCTCCGTGCAGAGTGGAAGAGGGCATGTGATGGTTTCTAATCCCTAAAAAGTCATTAAGAACCTCCAATGTTGATGGTCTGGTCCTTCTACATTCACTTGTTTTGTGACCATTCCCACGTTAAAACGTGCTGCGTAGACGTAAGTCATGTAGAACACAGCTTGCGGCGCAAATGTGGTTACAATATTGATCAGCAGCGGTCGCTAAACACGACAGATCGTAAACATCCACTCTTAATCACGGCCCGACCCTGTAAATCAAGAATGGGCTTTAATCGGCTAGTCAGCCGGTTCTACAATCACGCGAGGCACTGATTTTGAAATGTTTGGTTAGAAAATCGGATTTGAAGTCGTTTTTCCTATAGTGCTTGTGATAGTTCCTATATTTGATTTTTAATTCGTTTGTTTATACGAGGTATAACAGAATAAAATCTAAACCAAAAAGGGATTATTGTACTCATCAATATGAACAACTTTTATTCAGTCTGGGACCGAAATCACTAGAATAAATAATTACGTCAATATGTGTGCAGATTTATTTTCTTGAGTTCGGGGATATCCCTACAGCAAAAGTTGTTCACAATGATGAGTACAATGACCCCTTGTAAGGTATGGCGTTTATTCTGTTACACGTTATAATGTCTTATATATTTTAGAATGATCACATTGCATTGTCTCTTAACGTTCTTTTTATTGCAAATGGTCAATTCAAAATCAACTCGCAATACATGGCAACAAAGTCAAATGTTGAGTCAGCACCAACAATTTAAATGATTGTTTGAAATTTTACTTCCCAAACTGAGTTATTTATAATTTTGATCTTGGACATTTTTATCATAACGGACGAAAACCTCCTTAATGAAGAAAGTTCTCGTTCAAAAATAGACTTCCCCCATGTGGTGCTGATTATGACAACGACGCCTTACTTTTCAAAAGAAGAACTAAATCATTCTTCCGAATCAACAAGGTAATATCCGAAAAATTACATAAACCTGTCGGTACCAAAGACACGACCATCTAATAAATGAATTAACCCCAACATAAAAGCTTTAAAAAACCCTACTCATCAGGCAATAATTCCTGCGGCCACATCAATGGACGACTGAGCACAATTTCCGAGTGACCAGCCAGCAACGGTCCACACTCAATGATTCAAGCTAATATTTAATCTCTGTACCACAAGCTGCGATAACTAACTGATATTGACTTTCAGCAGTTTCACGGAATAGGAATTCCTATTACCAACGTTAACGAGTTAATTTTGCTCCCACGCTTTGGTTGCCATTGAATTTTGGAATGTACTGATGGTTAACCTTATAATTCGGTACTAGTACCAATTGGCACTAGACAGACTAACCTCCGCCGGCTCAGTGGGAGTACCAATTGTACTAAGAGTTACGTCACACGACGTCCTAATGAATAATTAGTAATATTATATAGTAGTATTTTCACCTGTGGAACATGGCCTCGAGTCTCGAAGAAGTTCGACAGTATATTGCCAACCTGTGTCCTGACGCTAACTGCTCGGTGGAAGAACTTACTGCCCGTGGGGATTACAAATCATACAAAATTGGAATTACAGCTGTGTTTTATGATCAACTCTACTCAGCCAGTGTCTGGCCGATAAATGCGAAACTCAATCCGTGGATAAACTACAGAAGAACAGCCCCCAAGACCAAGATAAACGATACAG
The DNA here is from genome assembly GCA_905332915.2 of Hecatera dysodea. NCBI lineage: Eukaryota > Metazoa > Arthropoda > Insecta > Lepidoptera > Noctuidae > Hecatera > Hecatera dysodea. Next base: position 16,387,916 of record HG995294.1, read on the forward strand.
CAAACGTGTCATTGGGCCAGCCGCTGCCCTTTCGTAAATCTACAACTACCCAACAGTAATAGTAAAAATGCTCGCATCAGCTTTTTCTACCAGAATGTACGTGGCCTAAAAACAAAGCTTTCTATATGGCGCAACAATCTAGCCTTATTAGAAAATTGTCTGCTCGCTGTTACTGAAACATTTCTAGATTCGTCGGTAACGGATTCAGAACTGGAAGTTGATGACTGGAATGTCCTGCGTCGTGACAGAAAAACACCATGCGGAGGAGTTTTATTGGCAGCACGATCTCCTCTGATACTCCGTAGAAGAAGTGAGTACGAAACTGATTGTGGCGAAGATCTTTGGGCATCCTTCACGTGGCTTGGTCGCTCATATCTTATTTGTGTAGTGTATATAAAGCCCAGCGCCAGTGATGATGATTACATGCGTTGGTTTTGCAAAACTGAAAGTTTCATAAACAATTTTAAAGGCTTCGTAATTATAAATGGTGATCTTAATTTAAAAAGTGCTTCAACAAATGTAACGAACTACTACTGTTACTTTTTGTCGTTCTGTTCTCTGGTAGATAAAAATGTTATTTTGAATGTTCACGGTGGAATGTTGGATGTGGTACTAGTTCGGGATGGCCTTCATGAGGTTTGTGTGTCCAGCACGGATAGCATTGTCCCGCCAGACGCATATCACCCACCGCTGGAAATAGAGGTAACAATTGAATCAGTTCATTGTTCAGACGTAATAGAGCCAAGTAACATAAATTCTATGAGAGATTGGAATTTTAACAAGTGCGATTATGAGAAACTTTATCTGTTGCTATCAGAGATCTCTTGGGCAACTGTATTACAGGCCAGTAACGTTTCTGAAGCTGTAAACACCTTCTATAATATAATTTATGAAATTTTTGATAGCTGTATGCCAAAGAAGCGTCGCTCGAACTCTAACAATAGGCGGTATCCTGTATGGTTTACACCAGAAATAATTAATGACACCAAACGTAAACTTACTTTGCATACAAACTGGAAGCGCTCTAAAAGTCACGATGACTATGAAACCTTCTCTAATCTAAGAAATTCCTTAAAGCATAGAGTTGCTCAAGCTTACCATTCATATATAAGACGTGTAGAAAATAATATCAAAATCAATCCACGTGAATTCTGGCGACATATCTGCTCCTTGCGGTCTAAGGGTGGGTTCGAGCCACAGATGAACTACCATGGCAAAAGTTACGCAGGTGTAGAAGCAGCTCAGATTTTTGCCAAGTTTTTCTCAAGTGTGTTTCTCACGGACATACCATTGTTAAATGCTGATGATTGTAACAGTTGCGATGTAAGTCACAACAGCAACTACATTAATATTTTCCAGTTTACCAACATGGACGTCTTATACGGAATTGACAAATTGAAAACAAATAGCTCCATAGGTCCAGATAGTATACCAGCCCCGCTTCTCAAGTACTTGAAACACTCTTTTGCACCCCCTTTATGTCATATATTTAACTTATCGCTAAAAACCGGAATATATCCCCTTCAATGGAAAATCTCACGCGTAACACCTATACCTAAAACATCAAATAAACTAGATGTAGAGAAATATCGGCCCATAGCAATATTATCTTCACCAGCAAAAATATTTGAGAATGTTCTTCATAAGTTAATCTACAAACAGGTTGAAATACACCTCAGTAATACCCAGCATGGTTTTAGATGCAGGAGGTCCGTACAGACTAATCTTCTGACTCTAACAGAATATATATCTGCACAGCTTGACGAGAGAAAGCAGGTAGACGTGCTGTATTTCGATTTCCAAAAGGCTTTCGACCGGGTCAACAATGACATTCTGCTTGCAAAACTTAGCGCCATAGGTTTTTGTCCTGACTTGCTACGACTTCTAGCTGATTACCTCCGTGATCGCCAGCAATTTGTGCGGCTAGGTATTTACGAATCGAGCGCCTATCACACTCGCTCAGGCGTAAGTCAGGGCTCAATTCTTGGACCTTTATTGTTTCTGTTGATGATAAATGACCTGCCTTCTGTTCTCAAATATTCAAAATGTCTTCTTTATGCAGATGATATAAAACTGTACGCTCGTGTCAGTACTGTATCAGACTGTGAGGCTATTCAGAGAGATATAGATGCCATTTACGAGTGGGGAGTTGCCAATAAAATGGCATTCAATTCCTCTAAATGCTATGTCATGACTTTTGGCCGAATGCTGCATCCAATTCATTATGAATATAAAATAAATGGCACTATTGTTACAAGATCGAACACTGTAAAAGACTTGGGTGTCGTATTTGACCAGAAGTTGACATTCCATGACCACATTTCAACGGTTGCTAAAGAGTCATTCAAACGGCTAGGGTTTGTTCTTAGAAACGCACGAGAATTTCAAAATGCGCATGTTGTACAGCTATTATACAGCACACTTGTCAGAAGCAAGTTGGAGGCGAGCTCTTGTGTCTGGAACCCGCACGAGGCTAGTTATGCACTTTTATTAGAGAAGGTTCAAAAAGCATTTCTAAGATTTCTCTATAAATTCCGTTACGGATATTATCCATTTTTATATCCAACAAAATTTCTCGTAGGATCCCTAGGATTGCATATGTTACAAACTAGGAGAGCCTATGATCAGTTGTACATCATGCTTAAAATATGTCGTGGGATAACAGATGCTCCTGATCTCCATAATGAGCTGATTCGCCTTTACGTTCCAAACAACTACCTCCGTGGTAGAAAACACCGTCTACTAGCCGTGCCCACAACTCGAACAGTGGCCCGCGCCTCATCCCCTGTTCCTCGCGCCCTGACTGCGCTTAATAACGTCATGGAAGCCAACCCGAACTGTGACCTATTTGCAGATGATCTCAAAACTGTTTTGTACGCTTGTCTTCACTTTTGTGAGAGCACATAAATTTATATTTTTTTTTTTTTTACCGTTTTGCATATAATATTTTTGTTCTATCTTTTTGTGTCTTTTTATGATTATGATATGTTTACTGTATGTGTTAATGTAATTGGTCCACAAACCGTATTAACATAAATAAATAAAATAAAATAAAATAAAAATAAAATAAAATAAATGTTATTATAGAAACAAACCTGCTCAACAGATTCATCGGACCCAAGAATAATTTTGCTCAGTATTTTGTTATTCAAAATTAGAATGTGATCGTATTTCGAAATTAGTAAATATTAGTGGTATGTACTTTCAGCAGGATAAATAAAGGAGAAATTTACGCTAGCATCATAAAAAAAGCTTTATCTTTAATGAGTAATGTTATTATATTATTTTTTTTTATAATGGTATGAAAATTGAATATTTCTACCTACATAAAAATAATTTTCGACATTTTCATCCTACTCCTGAAGCATAGTAGTTAATATTCCCATGCACCGGTGCTATACATGGAAATTAAACATAATATCTAATATTCCCATGCATGTCACGGAAAAATGCATGGAAATATATTTTAGGCGATTCAAATTGCACTTACAAAATATACTTTCGAATTGAGGTTCTAAATCTATCATCTAGTTGTGGATACGAAGATAGAAAATGTAGATTATTAAAGTTACTAAGGTCAAGTTCTACATGAAAATTATCCTTTCTCAATTAAAACGTAAGATGTGTGAGTCAAACATTTGTTGTTAAATTGGCGTAAAAAAATCCATAAAAAAACAGTGCGTGGCGGAATCTTGTTTGGTTGGAGGAAATTCATAATTATTACCTATACAAATTCATCTGAATCGTTTCAAATGTCAAATAACATGCGTGATCCTTTACCCTATAGGGGTATCAAAAAGATACGTATTATTCAATGAATAAGTAAGTAAATAAATAATTTATTAATAAATAATAACATTCGCACAAATCGAACTTTATATTTTGTGTTTTTTTTATCTTACGTCTATTTTTACAGGTTTTTTTTTTATTTTACCCAATGCTTATAATTAATAGACAGAGTTATTTTCGAAAATTTGGTCGAATGAGTCACCACGGCCCTGGAACGCAAAGGGCACTAGAAGGATCAAGGGTGGGTTTTAGTCAGTAAGCGTCTAACACTCCCTTCCGCTCCGCCCAGAGCGGGAGAAGTCACTTGATGATTTACCATCCAGAAAAAAAAAAGATATATAAATATATATATACCTATTTATTTTTTTAAATGTGTTTTTATATTATATTGTCTGTTTCATGTTATATATAAGGCTAAAATAATCTCTAAAAAATATAAATATTACGTGTAAATTTTCAACAAACCAACTGCAATAAAAAAAAATCAAACATTCTGAATATTGACGCAAGCACTGCATCAGATATGCAGTTTGTTACATCAAATCTGTCATTGAACTAAAAACATGCCACTAATTGCAATTACGGAACGTGGTTTCACAAAAATGCTTTTTTATTTGCAGGTCTGCTCTTCTGAATACACGAGCTGTGAATGGCTTCCACCAAACTCAACTCTCCTGGACAGAATCTACGACTTTGAAGATCTGAACGAAGAATGAATACATTGAACAATCTCACTCAGACATAATATGTATATGTATAAGTATGTCTTAGAGCTAGATTTTGCCTTAAAGCAACATTTCTATTCTGTATATACCTTATTATAATCTATACTAATAATCTAAAGAGAAAAGACTTCCTTGTTTGTTTGTTTATGCCGAATAATCTCCGAAATTACAGGACAAATTAATTAGCTTACATTGTCACCGAGTAACGTAGATTAAGTATATTTTATCCCCGTATTCCCAAGGGAACGTGGTATGTGGATGAAACCGCGGTGCGCTGCTATTTTAGTAAAAAAAATTCAGCCCTCCTACAAGGACGTGCCAAAGCCATCATGATTCCGCTACGAAGAGAGCTACACTATACACTACATGAAACATTCCGGTATGACATTTCTGTTTATTCATATGTCTCACACTTAGTGTAATCTATTATAATATATTATTATTAGTACCTATTGTATATTCACACCCAGAAAAATGTCCAGTGAATAAAATAATACAATCCTGAAGCCCTTTTGAAAATTCGGTTGCTATATAAGTTTTACCGCGTTCTCAAACGGCCTACGACTCGTTGCTACACTCGATGTGATTTGAATAATATAATTTGAGTCTGGTAAATTATGTCATATAAATTAAACCACAATGGCTTTATAAATTTAATTGGAATACTGATTTACAATAATTATATGGAAGCTTATTTGAGATGCTGTGAAATATTATATTATTAGAATGAATTAAAAAAAAAAAAAACTATGTTGGAAATATACAAATACATTTACAAATGACACTGTTCGTGTTTATTTTCATTTACGTTTTCTAGTTTTTTTGAAGAAGATTTAGTAACCTAACTAAAAAAAAAATTGATTGAAACGAGAGCAAAACATAATTTACGTTTTGCTCTCGTTTCAAACAATTTTTGGTTGAGCATTGGATATCCAAAAAAGAAGTTATCACAAACAAAATAGACGTTTCCCAATTGCGTATGTTAAGAAAATTCAATCTTCTAAAATGCAATTAAACTAAAATAAATGACTCTGGTTGCATGGAAGAAAAATGAGCACTATCTACGAAGTAATCCTGTATAAATAATTACCAAAAAAAAATGCTTATGGCTACAACAGCTAATGACAGCAAGCAATGGCATTGAAGTGTAAAAGGCACCGAATCTTTCATACGTCCTTTCACGACGACGTTAGCCAGAAAAGTGGGCATGAGTGCAACATTAATATAAAATAAGAAGGCACCCACGGAAAGTGTTCTGTCCTTAACAGAACATGGCCAATCTGTTATATGAGTCGTATAGAATCAAAAACAGCAATCTGATAATTTTGGTTATTATAGATGACACGCAGAAAACCGCTCGTTGTAGCTGTCATTCGTTTCCCAAGAACCCGTTGAGTCTGACCGATCTATCACATACTGGAGATAGAAAAACAAATGAAACAACAGAAAACCTATATAATTTTTCTGTTGTTTCATTTGTTTTTCTATCTCCAGTTATTGGGTTCGGCCGTAAGAGGATAAGCTGGAATAAAGATGAGCGGGATCAGTACTTGGTTCTAAATGCAGTCAGTGTAGTTCATAACACGTTTTACCGACCACTTCCACGCATTTAGGCAGTGGACTGAATGACTATCATATGGGTACTGGGCACGTTGCCAACTAAAACCCATTTCTTCAATAACGACCAATAAATAAAAAAAACCGTTCAAGCCCATTTAGAGCAACGAAATAATAGAATAAAAAAAGAAAGTAAAATAAAATAAAATAATCTTTTTGTTTGCCTACATTTTAATTTGTGTTTTAGTAGAGATCAAAGACTATTTTAAATTTCGTTAAAAAAATAGTTACGTTTATTGAATTTGGAATAGTTATTTTTTTGCGTAAACAAAATGATTACAGTGTTATAAGAAATGTTTAAAAATCACTGTTTCACATTTTTCATTGTATGTCATTTTGCAGTGATTCAATTTATATTTTCTGATAATTCCATAGCTACTCATTTTATTTAAGTATTATCAATCATCATCATTTAATTTACAGATTATTTGGGAGACTCTTAGTGATTCACTTACGTCAAGGAATAATCCAACCATCAAAACATTTAAACACTTTTCCGGAATTGAGTTCAGTTCTCGCCACAACTTCTTTTTTATGTCTTCTACCGGATAGCAACGGGTGCCACGAACCGGTAACTTGAGTTTAGGAAAAAGGAATAAGAAGACGGTTGTACCCATACCTGATAAATAAGGCGGTTGCTCGATGGTATTTGGTGAGTTTGTGGTAAAAAATTCGAGGATTTTCTTTCCACAAACTTGGCCTTTTTGTCTAATTTGCCCTCATAAACGCTCCATAACTCTGAAATCATAGTTTTACTAACTGTGCGACTTCGTTTGCTTACATGTCGGAAAAAAATTGTCATATAAATAAGTACGTACAGTCAATACCCTGCAATATCTGACCCCTCTTAGAACAAAGAAACTAAATAGCAGGTTACACATAACAACTCTTCCGATTAAAATGCCGACCAGCCCTGACATCTCCTGGTACCTCGTATCCAGTTGATTCTTATTTTTGCACTACTTTAAATGAATTAATAATACTGACCCAAATAGAAACAATTTTCCAAAAAGTTTTTTTTACGACTCAGAAGATTTGGAGAAGCTCTTGGCTAAATAATGCATCGATGTTCTAGGTAAAGCAACGCTTGCCGAGGTCAGTCTGTGGATGAGTGACCGTCTGACCATACCAGTCCTTCGACTGCCGAATATCTAAAAATGACAGCCGGGGCTTACAACTTTGCGTGCTTTCCGAGGTACGGAAGAATCTCGGTATGTTGAGATGGTCACCCATCCACAGACCATATCGATTTTGATAGTTTTTTATTGTTTGAAAGGTGAATTGATCGGGGTCTTCTGACCTATGTTTGATGAAAATCAGCCCAAGATAGCCGCTGCCACTAAATGGCGGATTACATATATTTCGCAACTCTTTCGATATGGTTATCAAATGACCTTTCATTTGATAACCATATCGAAAGAGTTGCGAAATATATGTAATCCGCTTGACTAGTAGAAATATGTATAATAATAATATGTATATGGAAAAGGAACGAGGAATTTAATATTACCTTTTTTCGCTTAAAATAAACAAATGGATGAAGAAAATACTTCATATGTTACGTTACATACGTAACTTATGAAGTGTTTTCTCTTACGAAGTGTTAACTTTAACAAAGATTTAGGCTAATATTAGAACGGTCCCCGAAGCGACAACGTAAGTTATTTATATACATTTTCAAAGTTTATTTTAGGTGTTTTGGCTTTTTCCGTTCATACTATTTTTATTATTTAGTGTCGGGTTTTTTTTTATAATTTTTTACATTCTATAGACGTAGTATGGTAGGTACATGTGATGTGGACGAATGGGAGTCAAAGAAAATTCCAAGAAATTGTTAACTAATAAAAGACATTCATTTCACTTGACATTCATTAGCTGACGATTCTTGGAATTTTAGATTGGATGCCTGACTGTAGATGTACGAAAATACTCTCACAAAAATACCATTCACATAGCAGCTAATAATAGATATTGTTCGTTATTAAAATAATACTTGCTCTGTGGTATTTATTTATAGCATTTCAGCGATATTCTACAATACAAACGAATGATTTACCCTTTTCATATTTACGTTGCCAGGATAAATATAAAAGGCAAACATCTTGAAAATTATCAGAAAAAATAAAAAATAAATATACTTCCTTTAGTTCGCAACTTCTTTAGCGCATTAACCCGTTTTTGCCGTTTCCGAATAGCTATTGCACACTGCTTAAGGGACAAAAAAGCCAAAGATTTTGGGTCCAAAGGTTTGACTGGGAAAGTGTAGAACCCTCCTCTATAAAGGAAAATTTAAAAAACCCGTCATTAAAAAAAAAAACTAATATTTACGTTATCTTTTTGTATTTTTTAAAATATCATCTACCTGATTTATAGAAGGAGGGAGTAGGGGGAAGATAGGGATACCCCATATGGAACTCCATTTGGTCGTAATCGACGGAGCCTCGTTACGCGAGGCTACTTCTGACTGGTTTAAAAAAATAAATAACCACGAAGTGTTCCTTCTAACCTAACCTGTCCGAGTTGGGATGCTCCCCAATCCCAAGCTAGCTACACTCGCTCTGGTTTAAAAAAATAAATAACCACGAAGTGTTCCTTCTAACCTAACCTGTCCGAGTTGGGATGCTCCCCAATCCCAAGCTAGCTACACTCGCTCTGGTTTAAAAAAATAAATAACCACGAAGTGTTCCTTCTAACCTAACCTGTCCGAGTTGGGATGCTCCCCAATCCCAAGCTAGCTACACTCGCTCTTGCATCCTTAGTTCTTATTACCCTTTACTAAGTTGAGCTGTGTTTATTTAGAGCAAAAACTAGCGTCGATTCCCGTTTGGTTTCACATACCAATATTCGGTACATAATTTGAGGTGTTAATTTTCTTAAAAGGCATTTGCTTAAATCAGCGAAATATAATGTTATGTAGCGAACTATGCATCTCGTAAACCATTTACTTTGTAAAGAAAACTCTATTTGGATGCTTCTAAAAGTAAAATCTTTCTGTAAAAAAAATATATATATATATGAACTCCCACGAATGGTTGTAACAAATCCCACTTCAAATATTTAGTCGTTTTTCTCAAAATCTGTAAAACAAATTGAATTTAATCTGGTGTTAAAAGGTAGCTGAAGACGAAATTTAATATTCAGAAATGTCTGTTGACATATTACGAAAAATAACAAGTAACTAGGAACTGTCCACATTCCGTACACTGTGTTCCGTGCTGTATACATATTCTGAGAGAATATTGTTACTGTGATTTTGAGTCTGGAATATAAATTAATTTAAAAGCATATGATTTTTTGCGCAATACCCGACACTTCCCATAGTACGCACTTACGATATTATGGTTGATGTCCTAACCTAGAGACTACACTACTTCTACTATGTCTGGCATATGTTTGATTAAACTACACTCTCGAGCAAATAAAATGGAATCAACCACTTCAACGCGGTTTGTCAAAAAAATATTTTTGTTTGTTTATTATTTGAAAGGTAATTTTGTTAACTTTGAAATGATATCAAAAATATTGAAAACAATTAAATATTATCTACCTAAATTTAGGGAATTATTGGAATAGGCCGAAGTGGGCGTTTAAATCAATAGGAAGTTATATGAAAAGATTTTTTTTTTTTTTTAGATTATTTACCCTCAATAGTTTTTGTGAAATTACATACCCTGCTGATAAAATGTAAACGGTTTTCCATTGATGAGTTTCGTGATGAAATCTTGTAGGATTTCCTGCCACTCTTCTTACTTAATTACTCTTCTTTTTTCTTATTGTCAGTTTCTTCCTGTAGGTACAGTCCTGAAGTGGAAGAAAAAAGAAGAGTAATTTGACCAGTATATTGTGGGAATTCCAATTCCATACATTATATATATAACTAGTCACTGCAGCAGTGAGGTAGCGGGCATTATCTTGCATTAGCAGGAAATCTTCGCCAATCAACCGGCGTATGGGAGCATATGGATGCTTGCAAAATTTAGTGAACAACGCGAGATTAAATGATTCCAATTTATTGCTCGCGAGTGTATATTCGAACATTTTGTAAAATTCATAATGTTTGGAAATTTCCGTGTTAAATTATATCATAAATATGCTCCTGTTCGTGTATAATTTTCCTTTGGACTGATTGTCCGAATTCAGGCCAATCAAATAATATTCACACGCGAACCTACTTTATTATGCACTTCATTGACGTAATTATAATTTAATTACCGGAGTTTTTATCACATTACCTTAATGGTAAACGAGGTTATATTATAAACATTCCATATCCTAGGCTTTTATTTGGTTGATTATGATACATACGTAGGTACTTATTCAAATTTTAATTACTTACGCAGCCACAAAATGTTGTTACGGTCACAAAAATTCGGCTACTTCCTGATATGTCACATTCCCGATTTGTCAACATGTCAAAAGTAATGAACCACGTGGCGTTTCATTAAGATGTTAATTATACTATATAATACGGTTCGTCAACTTTTGAGAATGCCTGTATTAGATCCCGTTTAGTCAATATTTTGTTTGACAACTACAAGCACGATTCTGGTAACCAGGTAGTTTGTGAGTTGATTGTGAAGACTTATAAATAATTTGATACCTTTAACTACCAAACTCTAGGTTACGTACGAGTTGTGCCCAGGAAATTCATGTACATAATGTAGGATTTACATATCTATACTAATATTATAAAGAGGAAAGATTTGTATTTTTGTATGTAACGAATAAACTCAAAAACTACTGGACCGACTTCAAAAATTCTTTCACCATTCACATATTTTGTCCCCGTATTTTCACGGGAACGGGTACTACGCGGGGGAAACCGCAAGGCGCTGCTATTATACTATAAATCACTCGTAAAGTTGAGTAATAAAAGAGCGTCAAAATGGGATTTATTAACTTTTGTAGCGACTGTACTTTACAAAATTCTGTTAAAAAAAGGGTGACGAAATGGGAATGAATGTATAAAGATCAAAATCTTGACGAAACGCTACTTGTGTTCAGGTGGTTTTAAAACTTTTGACATGTTGACGAATCGGGAATTTGACATATCGGGAAGTAGTCAAAAATTCATGAGTCCTGAATTGGTCCAGTTGCTTCAGTTGACTGTGACAGACAGACAGCCAGCTGGGTACATGATTGATCATATAAGGGCTCCGTTTTTTTTTCTATTAGTATGTTTAGGACCCTAAAAAGTGGGCCTCAAAGACTAAAATTGTTATAATCTTATATTTAAATAAGCGAATTGTATAGAACTCAAACCTATCATATAACCATCCATATGAATCCTCTCATACTATGAAATACACGTCTACACATATAGCTACACTATGTATACGATATACTCAGTGGTAATGAACGTGTCGCTTGGGAAAAAATATTGTGGCATTCATTTTGCGTGGCCCAAATCTGGTTATTGCAATCATTAACTAACAGAATTAGGTGGACGTTTTCCTTCAACACGCGTAATATGAAGAAATAAAGTGTTTCAAATATATTATAATGTAATGAGGATGGAATAGTTAGGCTGGTATTATGGTTTCGTTTCGCTGGAGAGAGAAATAAAAGTTGTCAGAGAAAATAGTTGTGAGTTTTTGTTTTAAAAGGAAATTTCTAGTTTTTGTTTTTGTCCTTCTGGATTACTTTAGGGTGACTGTGGTCAGCAGTGGAATAGCAAGTGCTAATTATTTTGCTCTGAATCACTCTACGAAGCCTCCTTATAACTATGTATGTACATACATATCTTGGAGTCAGGTTCTAGCCTAACGATGGAGCGACTGCTTATCTGATCATGAACCTCCACAGCTGAGCAACTAGGTAGTTCATATTATATTGTTTTTTATTTATCTGACGAATATGTAGGTCATTTGGAGATCTTTGGCAGTCGTTACGGATTGTCAGAAGCCAGAAAATCTGACACCAGTCTTTCCAAGAAGTACCGTGCTCCCCAGTTAATGGGTTGTGGAGGTCTGGTAGGCAGCTGCTTCACGTAAAATACTGGTATTCAGCTGAATCCGGCTTGACTGGGAGCCGACCCCAATGTAGTTGGGAAAAGGCTAGGCAGATGATGATGAATATGTAGGTCAATCCGTTTTTACTTTACTGACTCACTCTACTCTTGAAAATATTTTATAGTGAATTTATTTATGATTTCCATGTCTAATAAATAATTATTAGTATTTTTTGCTCCCTCTGTATTATCATGTATTAATGACTTTGCATACTATTGTATAAATTCAAGTGCTTAAAACGCAACAGACAGATGTGTTGCTGGGGAGTTTGTTGCGCCACTTCTTCCCAGTTAAAACACTAGGAAGTGGTGACGGGTGGGCATTTTGGGGGACTATCCTTATGTAAAATTTTACGTTCAAAAAGTGCTGGCTTTCAGCCTAGTTTTTAGATTTTGATTTTGGGTAATACGGTACTGTTTGGCAAGACTGATGTCACATTTGATTGCTTCTTAATATTTGTAAAAACTGTTATAGATCTAATAAAATTGATTGAGTCAGGCGTTACTTTGCGGAAATCCATTTTAAATTTGAAAATGAAAACAATATATCTAGTTTTAATTTCCGCGAATATTAGTGGGTTGCAGGTATGCACCTCCCTCCCGCCCGCTATATTATGCACATGCGAGATTACTGGGCAAATGCAAGGATTTTAAGCACATGCAGGAAGGCAATGCAAAACCCATCACCATTACCGACACGTGTTTCGCCTCTCCACGAGGCATCCTCAGGGGACGTGTTGACTCGCTGACCGTTGAGTTGCGACTGAGCATTTAGTACAAGGCACCCCCCTTTTATACACTGCCACCGTTGGTTATTTGTGTACAACTACCCACAAACATTCGCAGTAAAGGGGAAGAAACCAAATTCGTCTGGTCATTCAACAGTGCAAAATTATTATTATTACTATGTTTAAAAATCTCTAATTGTTCTAAAACACACAGCCGGAAACCCTTATCACAAATATGTAGTATATTAAAACTATTGTTGTCGCGCAAAGAATGGCCGGTATCAATTAGATGTTTCGCGAAATTCGATTTGTCCGAATGGCCATTTCTATACGCGGCAACATGTTCCCCATACCTTATGTCAAAGTTTCGGCCCGTCTGACCCACATACACCCCGTTGCATTCATCACAGACCAGCCTATACACCCCAGACTTTTTACTATTTTCTAAAATATCTTTTCCGTTACAAATACGGCGTATATTCTGGTCCGTTCTGAACGCTACATAAACGTTGTTTTTTCTAAGTAAATTACTAATTCTATCTGAAATGGGGCCCATATAGGTCAGACTGGCCACATATCTATTAATATTAGTACGCGGACATGCATATAATAGTGAACGAACCCTTTCCTTCTGCTTTCTACTAATTAAACTGTCTACCATTGACTTTGAGTAACCGTTAGAAATTGCGATCTGGTAAATAATATTAAGTTCTTTTACATAATTTTTTGCTGAAAGGGGGAGGGCAAATAATCTATGAATATAGCTGCGGAAGGCGGCTAATTTATGTTGAAGAGGGTGACAAGAAGAGGCTGGTATTGTCGTGTCAGTGTGTGTCGGCTTTCGATAAATTTGGAAATCTAAGTCACTATTGTGTTTTGTGATAGTTAAATCCAAAAAGTTAAGGGAGTTTTGGGACTCTAATTCTAATTTAAATTTAATTTTTGGGTGAGTTTTATTTAGTTTTTTAACAAAAAGGTCTATTTGTCGAACGGTACCATTCCAGCAGATAATTATGTCATCTACATATCTATAATAAAACAGAATATTAGGTTCGTTCACTATATGTTTACATTCAAAGTTATCCATAAAAACCTCCGCCATTAGTGGACTTAAAGGCGACCCCATAGCCAACCCTTCCTTTTGAATATAATATTGGTTATTAAATCTAAAATAATTTTGTTTCATGCAAATACTAGTGAGGTTAAGTAAATCCGCAATTTCCCCAGGATGTAACCGTTGCTTCTCAAATTGGATACCCAGAATACGTAGACAATCATCGATTGGAACATTCGTGAATAGGCTGTCAACGTCTAAGGATAACAACTTTGCATTGGAAGGAATTTGGATATTTTTTACTTTTTCAATTAAATCTAAGCTGTTCTTCAAACTATATTTGGGATTAAAAGAAGTTCTACTTCTCAACAAAGTGTTGAGACGTTTAGCTAAATTGTACGCTGGGGCACCAATGTAAGAAACAACTGGACGTACAGGCATGTTATCTTTATGGGTCTTGGGTAGACCATACAACAAAGGAGCCCTCGGATTCATAGGAACAAGGTTTTTTAATTGGTCTTTTGATATGTATGACGTGTTTTTAATGGCATCCTTTATCTCGAGGGCAAACTTCCTTGTAGGATCCGCACCAAGACGTTCGAAATCCTCCCCCAGGATGATGTCGTTAACTTTTTGAGTATAGGCAGTTTTTCCCCTTTACTGCGAATGTTTGTGGGTAGTTGTACACAAATAACCAACGGTGGCAGTGTATAAAAGGGGGGTGCCTTGTACTAAATGCTCACACATTCCGCTCCCGACGCCCGCCCGCGACGGACGTGCCGCTCCCCGCTGCTCTCCCGTTATCGTGCTCAGTGTCGTGTGTGTTCGTTTCGTCACGCTCCAGTCGTGACGTCACCTGTGGTCGCCGACTACAACTTTGATCCGAAGCCGCCTTTTTCAAGGCAGTGGACGACTTCTTGTTTCTGTTTTGGAGCGTCGTTGAACGTAGTGCCCCTTCAGGGAAAATCCACAGTTTCGTGGTCCTTGGTGGGATACCTCACGGTGCCAACGAAGCCAAGGGGTGTTGACCCGATACACCGGCCTAAGCCCCCTCAGGGCTAAGTCAAATCGGAAGGGCTTTGGTACGCGGCCTTGGGGGCTTCCCTAGTCGCTGCCATCTGTCTAACCCCGCTCTCTTCCAGCATTCACCCGGTGTGGTTGGGTGTCTCAACCCCTTCACACCGGACCGGTCTTCTGACCCTAGGGCCCCACTGCACAATAAGATCGGCAGTGGGTTTACAAGCTTAGGGCACACAAAAATAGGCACTCACCTCCCTGTCTACACCCGACAGGGAGGGTACACATCCCCGGGATATCCCACCCGGGGAGTTAGGAAGTAGGAAGCTCGGGGAGTTACGAAAACGTTGCTCCCGGATGCAAGTTAGGAACTAGATCCCCCCGACCCCCCCCCCCCACCATGTCGGACGCTGTTTATCTAGCGTTCTTCTGGGACATTGCGCAAAATGACCCCGACTTTGCTGCCAAATATGGCAGCAAGCTCGCTGCTTTGCAGCAACAGACTCCCACGGCCGTAGAGGCAATCGCTGACTTCAGTGATGCCCTCGAAAGCCCTTTGTCCCCGCCGCTTGTTGATAAGCAAGCCACTAAAAACTGGGTACCAAAGCAGGTACCCACGATCAAAACCCCGTCGGGCGCTATTGTCAATACAAAGACAATAGACGCCGCCACCGCCGCAAAACTGGCTTTTGTCTCTAAGACAAAAGACAGCAACGCCGCCACCAAAAGCGTTACCGGGAATTCGGTAACACCTGCCGCCCGAAAATCTATTGTCTCACAGACAATAGACACAACAAAGCCCCATGCCGCCAGTGACACCCCAGAGGACATGGACACTACAGTGCCATGCTCCGCCACCCCATCGGAGCCCTCTGACTCCTCCGCTGAGACCTCCTCCTCCGAAGACGACTTTCAAGTCGTCACTGGAGGAAAGAGGAAGAAGAAGAGCTCACCCGCTGAGCAGGCCCCCAAAAAGGCTGCCCCCGCTCATCCCTCCCCCCCGTCTTCAGCCCCCCAATCCCGCCCCACTTCGCCAGCTGGTAGCTCCCAGCAGGCCAGCCGATCCGCCAGCCCGATGGTCGTCGTGGCTGCTGCCCCCAAACCCCGCCCTCCGCCACCCGTGTTCATCCACGACAAGGCAAAATGGACGGAGGTGTCCTCTGCCTGCAAGGAGAGGCATATAAACTACACCAATGCCCGAGCTGTCCAGCTGGGCATTAAAGTCTCAGTCCCGACCGCAAAGGACTACAGGGAGTTGCACAAGCTCCTCTCAGGCTGGAACATCCCGTTCCATTCCTTCTCCCTTCCCGAGGCGCGTCAGACACGCGTGGTCGTGAAAAACGTCCCGCGGGAGATCCCCACAGAAGAGATACTGAGCGACCTTCAGTCGCAAGGTATCCCTGTAGCGGAGGTGCACCGCATGCACCGCCGAGGTGGGGAATCATACAATATGATTCTGGTCGTCTGTGATCCAACAGACGGGCACCATCCCATCTTCCAGGTCTCAAAGATCTGCGGCCTCTCCGGCCTAGCAATAGAGAAGCCCCGCAGGAGTGGCATCATTGGCCAATGCCACAATTGCCAACTCTATGGCCACTCACAACGGAACTGCTTCGGCAAACCCCGTTGTGTCAAGTGCCTGGGTGACCATGGTACCATTGACTGCCCCCGCCCCAAAGACCCGTCCCAATGCGCCGAGCCGCCCAGCTGCGTCCTATGCGGCAAGTCTGGCCACCCGGCTAACTACCGTGGCTGCTCGAAAGCGCCCAAGTCGACCGCCCCCAAGCTAGCCAAGCGCGCAAGCGATCGCCAGCAGAGGGAATGCCCCCAGTTGGTAGAAAAGTCTACCGTGGCCCTAAGCCCACAGCGTCCCAGCCCCTGGAACGCTCTCAATCACCAGGCCCACTTTCCGGCCTTGAGGCCCAGCGCTCATGCCCCCTCAACCACAGCGGCCCCCAAGGCCGCCCTTACCGCTCAGCCCACCAAGGCCATCCCGGCCCTCTTGGACGTAACGCTCCCACGCTTCCCCTTGTCAGAGGCAACCCGGGCCTCCGCCCCTGCTCCTGCCCCAGTGCAAGCTCCCACACCCTCCCCTCTCCCTACTCCAGCTGGTGACGTGTCCCAGAACATTATTCTGGTCACGTACCAAGCCTTTTATTCTCCACGCGCCCTGGCTATGGCCGCGGCGCTTCAAAACTGCAGAGGCGACCACTCTGCAGTTTTCCGCGAGTACGGTGACGTAGTTCACCACGTCCAAACTTACACTAATCTCACCCATAATGGATAAGTCCAGGGTAACGTGTAGGTTCAAACCGAAAGCCCTCCGGATAGGGCTATTCAATGCCAACGGCCTTAGAAGCCAACGTGATGAGATCGCCTTATTCCTCCGCGACCATCACCTAGACATACTTCTGGTGCAAGAGACTTTCCTGAAGCCACAGCATCGGGACCCTAAAATTGCAAACTATCGTTTGGTTCGCAATGATAGGACCCGTTGCCACTTAGGAGGTACTCTTATCTACTATAAAGCGTCCCTATACTGCATCCCCATGGATCCTCCCTCCCTCGATAAGTTTGAGGTCTCAGTCTGTCGGCTAGGCATGACAGGCCATCAACCCATCACGATCATCTCAGCCTATGTCCCACCCAACGCCTCCGTGGATACTCCCGCTCTAAAAGATGATCTGACCAAACTTCTTGACTTGAGCGACTCCGTCATTCTGGCGGGGGACCTCAACGCCAAACATCCTTCCTGGAACAGTCACACGACCAACCCGAGAGGCAAGGTCGTGTACGAGCTGTGCAGCGTCCTGAACTTCGATGTCATCGCTCCGATGCATCCCACCCACTACCCGCACGCATCCTCCCATTCCCCCGATGTACTCGACATCGCCCTCCTCAAAAATGTCAACCTTCGGTTACATTCTGTGGAGACGCATGACGAGTTAAACTCGGACCACAGACCCGTGATCCTAGAGCTCGCTCCTAGATCAGGGTCGATGGACCCCACCCAATCCCCTCCCACCAGAATGACCACTGACTGGCGTCAAGTAAGCGAAAAGCTGAAAGTCACCACGTTGCCTCATCTAGACCAAATCCCCGACCTAATCGAGTCTGTCGCAGACACGACAGCCGCGATCAATTCACTCACGGATCACGTGCAATCCGTCCTGAACGAATGTTCTAAGGAGTCTCCGGTGGTGAGCGATCACCACTGGAAACTCCCGGACGAGGTGCGTGAGCTCGTGACTGAAAAGAACGCGGCAGTCCGTGCCTACAGCGCCTTTCCCTGCGAAGCCAACAAGGTTCACATGCGCTACTTACAGCGTAAAGTAAGTAACAGCATCGCTGAACTGCGTGAAAGTCGCTGGGATAAGATGTTGGGCGACCTCGAACCTACCCATCAGGCATTCTGGGAACTTCAGAGGAAACTACGCGCCTCTGAGGTTGCCTCGATGCCTCCGCTCACGCGTCCCGACTACACCGTCGCCTTCGACGACGAGGACAAAGCCGAATGCCTGGCCGACAGTCTAGAGTCCCAATGCTCTCCCAGCTCCCAACCAGTAGACAAGGCTCATCTCGATATGGTGAATGCCGAAGTCGAACGTAGAGCCTCCCTCCCACCAGTAGAGGACCCTGATGATCCCCTCCCCCCCGTCACTCCCGATGAGGTGAAGGAGATCATCGGGCGTCTCAAACTCAGGAAAGCCCCGGGCTCCGATGGTATCACCAATAAAGTGGTTCGTCTCTTCCCGGCTACTCTGATCATGTTGATGACCGCCATCTTCAATGGCGCTCTGTCCAACAACATGTTCCCACAGACGTGGAAAGAGGCTACCGTCATCGGTATCCCAAAACCTGGAAAACCCAAGTCCTCCCCGTCCAGCTATCGTCCCATCAGTCTGCTCAAAGTCCTAGGTAAGGTCTACGAGAGGCTTATTCATAAGCGTCTCAAGGACTTCGTCGAAGCTAAGAGCCTCCTCCCCAATGAGCAGTTTGGTTTTAGATCAAACCACTCTTGCGTACAACAGGTCTACCGTATCGTTGAACATATCAGCGCCAAATACCAGCGCGGTCTCGTTACGGGAGCCCTGTTCTTCGATATAGCGAAAGCTTTCGACAAGGTCTGGCACAACGGGCTGATATACAAGCTATACCAGCTCGGTGTGCCGGACCGACTCGTGCTCATCTTACGAGACTATTTGTCGAACCGTACCTTTCAGTACCGAATCGAAGGTGCACTTTCGTCCCCTCATCCCATTCGCGCCGGAGTACCCCAAGGCGGTGTCCTCTCCCCCCTAGTGTTCTCGCTATTTACTAGCGATATTCCCACTAGCACTAAGACACAGCTAGCTCTGTTCGCTGACGACACGGCGATATATTGCTCCGGCAATAGCGAGAAGGCAATAGCCGGCCACCTCCAGAGATCCGCAAACGCACTAGGCGCTTGGTTCCGGAAATGGAGAGTGGAAGTCAACCCAGAGAAGAGTCAGGCGATCTTGTTTTACAAGCCCCAAACCCGTCTCTTCCCCCCCCGTCCCAGTCCGATCACGTTATTTGGCAAGCCGATCCCCTGGGTAGAGCAAGCTAAATATCTAGGTGTGATCCTCGATCAAAAGCTTACTTTCAGAGAGCACATAAAGACGGTGCGCAATCGTGCCGCTTTCGCTCTCGGTAGGCTTCATTACATGCTGAACGCTCGCAGCAAGCTATCCCTGAAATGCAAACTACGCATTTTCACCACGTGCATACGCCCGATAATGACTTATGCGTGTGTAGCCTTCGCACACGCTAAGCCCCGCCAGATCCATAGGTTGCAGGTTATCCAAAACCGGTTTCTCCGAAAAGCTACGGGAGCCCCGTGGTACGTTAGAAATGAGCGTCTCCATGTCGACCTCCGTATCCCCACCATCAAACAGTTCATGAAGCGTTTTTCAAAGCGTTTCATAGAGTCCGCTGAAAAGCACCAGAACCCCCTTATCGTATCGGCCACCCGATACACGCCCTCCCAGATCAGCAAGATCCGCCGACCGCGGCATACCCTTGTTGAGCCCGATGACCCCATCACCCTGACCCAAGAGAGTAGTAGGGAAACCAGCACTCTTAAGAAAAACAAACACAGACCGCGTTCCGTATACCGACCTCGCCGACGAGGTCCATCGCGACGCCCCCGTCAAAACCCTCCCCGACTTTTGCCTAACGAGCCAGCCCGCGCTGCTGAGCCATTAGCGTTAAATCCCCTAAATAATATCAATCTGACCCAGCCTGTCCCTTGCTGCCCTCCCTCAATGACCCCGCTAAGCCGAGGCCCGTGTCCCACAGGGGATGCCCTTAGCGAGCGGTCATTTAGTTTGTAAGTAGTTTTAAGCCCTGGCTGGGGGCCTTAAATTCATTTGAGGCCACCACAGGATTGTCCGGTTGAGCAGTAACCAGCCTTAGTGTGCTGAACTGCGAGTGGTCCATTCAAAAAAAAAAAAAAAAAAAAAAACTAAATGCTCAGTCGCAACTCAACGGTCAGCGAGTCAACACGTCCCCTGAGGATGCCTCGTGGAGAGGCGAAACACGTGTCGGTAATGGTGTTGGGTTTTGCATTGCCTTCCTGCATGTGCTTAAAATCCTTGCATTTGCCCAGTAATCTCGCATGTGCATAATATAGCGGGCGGGAGGGAGGTGCATACCTGCAACCCACTAATATTCGCGGAAATTAAAACTAGATATATTGTTTTCATTTTCAAATTTGTTATAGATCTATAAAATAATGACAGCCGGAACAAGCGATTTCGGAATCAACGTGCTTTCTGAGCAACGAAGCCATATTACCAACCGACTGTATAATGGATGGCCACGCATCCTCGGACCGATCTCGATAAGCGCTGCTTAACCTTTAAAGATCCTACCATGCGGCTGTTATTATTTAGCCACAAGCTCACAGCTGTATTCAATAAATAATCATTACCCAATATCACCTAGGTACTTGAAGACTTTACTAAACGAGATTTGACGGAAAATGCTAATAATACCAAGGTATTGTCATATGAATTTAATGTGTAAAAAGAGATTGAAAATGAAAGTTACATACAAACATAGGATTTACGATACAACACGAAAATATTTGAAGAATATTTCTTTGTCAGCAAAGCTATAGTTTGTCATTTGTCTCAGAAACTATTCACTATCTCCGACCACGTTCGATCTTTGAAACAGAATATTTCATAAGCCAGCGCGAAGTTTTTCTCAAATTCAATATGGAAGGAATGAACTTTTATAATAACAAAAAGATAGATTACGTTTGAAAACAAGATTTTTTTTTGTGGTCGAGTGAGCTGCAAAATAAATACAAAAATGCTCGAGCAGAGTGTAAAGTAAACTCCATCTCATTACTGAGCGCTAACACACGGGCGGCGTCGGGCGCACGAATGATCACACGCCACCAATTTAATTTGGTACAGCTATAATGAGATCCGCTCTGAATTAATAATATAGGTTTTTGAATAAGGTATCTCGCGTACAAATCTCGTTTACCTGCCTACTTGAAAGCACGTATTTTCTCTCACACAATCACGGGTTTTATATTAACTGCTATCGAAATGTTGCCAGCTGAAACTCGAGGTGTTATTTTCGCTCGTTCTCGCGTCAAACTTCACCAGTATGTACGTAAATTCAAATAAGAAAATAACTTCGGCAATATAAGTATGTAAATCGTGTATCAAACAATGCTCGAGACGGTTCAGTAAGTGCGTGATTATACGTCTTGAGAAAGTAAATTGTGAGGCTTTACTTGTTTACTCGAAATATTGAAGTTAATTCTCAACGACACGTCACGATAGACGGTATGAATAAATAAAACCTTTTAAATGCAATAATAGCGTGAGCCTGGATTAAGAAACTTTCTTTCAGTTATTTAATTCATATCAAACAATATTTCATTTTCTTTTTTTAAGTATCTTGTATGTAGATAAATAAATAAATGAATAATGAAATCAATAAATAAATATTTTGCTTATCCGTAAGAAGAACAAAGCCTTTTCTTAAAAAAAGAAACTCATTTTTAATGAGAAACTTCGAAAAATATGACTGTTTCTTCTTTGGAGGTTGTGTCTCAGAGATGTGAACTTGGCTCGTAATCGCTAGCCTTGTTATAACTAGGCGCTATAGCGCACCTTGATTGAGGAAATATATTACAAAAAATAATTACGATGGACGAGAAACGACTAGAAATATACTCGCATTAA
Source organism: Hecatera dysodea (assembly GCA_905332915.2). Taxonomy (NCBI): domain Eukaryota; kingdom Metazoa; phylum Arthropoda; class Insecta; order Lepidoptera; family Noctuidae; genus Hecatera; species Hecatera dysodea. The sequence goes on from HG995294.1 coordinate 16,410,088, forward strand.
AGACTATCTTGCGATAAAAGTCAGTCTAGATTTAATTTCAATTATTCCGAAACATATTTTCAAACCTATATATAATTATATAACCTATATGAAATTATTCATACGAATGTTAAGTCGTAATTTGCACCTACCATGTTGTCTCTGCACCACCTGTTTGAATAAATGACTTTTGACCCGAAAGTCGATTGGTTTAAAACGCCTATTCAATCTTCTACACTAATATTATAAAGAGGAAAGATTTGACTGCTTTTTTGTTTGTTTGTTTGCATTTAATAGGCTCTGAAACTATTAGGCCGATTTGAAAAATTCTTTCACTGTTGGGAAGCTTTTTTATCCTTCGGGTGACACATTTTATCCCCATATTCTCACGGGAACGGGATCTACGTGGGTGAAATTGCGAGGCGCTAGTAGGAATAAATAAATAAGTAATTAAGTAAATTCTAAATTCTCTGTAACTAGAACATTAAGTTGCAATCACGGAGATTCATCTGTTAAAACAAGTAAAAGTAAATTATTTCGATAGCTCTAAACATAAAGTTATGCAAATGCCGAATGAACTAACAAAACATACTAATTCATCTCTTTTCAACGCTGTAATAACTTTGTTTATGTTCGGTTGAAAGCAAGCATATATTAAGAGCATTTTCCTAAGGTTTTTATTGCTTTCGAAGTAGAACAGGGCAGCCTCCATGAGCGTTTGGTAAATAAATGCTCGTGGTAAACAAACGGCTTATCTCTTGAGCCATAATGACTCATGTATGGCATCTGTAGGGCTCTACATACGCAATATGAAGACTTCAGGTTATTAATAAATATTTATCAGTGTTAGTTTATGAAACGGGTTGTTATTGCAATCATAATTTCAGTAGTTGCAGTGGGAAGAATATGGCGGGATTCTCCCAAGTTCTTCAATCTCCAAACATATAATTTTTAACTTTTATTAATTTCTTCCCCCAGTTTATTAAACAGACGCACATGACAAAAATAGATGAAGAAATATCATATATTTTTGTCATGTGCGTTTGTGAGGAATTAAACGATTTTCTTTTCTTCTTTTTCAATATATGAACGTGTTGAAGTCAGCAGTCATCAATATTGATTTTATGGATGTACATGTGTGTGTATGGAGACTAGCAGATACGTATAACTAATGGAGTCACAGTTGGGTAATAACAGTAATCGTAAATTAATCTGCTATTTACAGTTCATAGTTACAGTAAGGTTGTTCTGCGATTTTACATGGTTAATTTAGAAAAACGTTTTAATTGGCTGTGACAGTCGGACAGACAGACAAAGGACCTAAGGGTTCCGTTTTTCCCAGCGGGAGGACACGTCCGGGTGTCATCACTGTGTGGATCGCCCGGAGGACACGGTGGAGCATACAGTGGAGGTCTGTCCTGCTTGGACGGAGCACCGCCGTGTTCTCGTCGAGGCGATCGGCGGCGGCGACCTCTCGCGTCCGGCCCTGGTTCAAGCCATGGTCGGGAGTGAGGAGACATGGGAGGCGGTCGCCTCCTTCTGCGAAGAAGAGGGAAGCCCCTCTCTCCAGCCGCCGCAATAGAAGAAGACGCCCCGGGCGTCGGGAAACGCAGGGCGATTCCCGGCCACCGTAGGCGCGGGCCTGCGGATGGCGAGCTATGGGTGGCTCGCCGTCCGATAGCAACCAGGCCCGAGTCGACGGCGCGTCGTGTTCTACGCGCGCCTCAAAGAAGACGTCAGTGCCTGCTGGGGTTGCGGAATTTGTTCGAAAGAGTCACCGCGGCCCTGGAACGCAAAGGGCACAAGAAGGAACACGGGTGGGTTTTAGTCAGTAAGAGTCTGACACTCCCTTCCGCTCCGCCCAGAGCGGGAGAAGTCATTTGATGATTTCCCATCCAGAAAAAAAAGGGTTTCGTTTTTCCATAAAGAGGTTTGGAACCCTAATCTCTTCAAAGTTAGAGTGAACAGGCTTCTTCTGGGTAAGCTCATTCCATCGTCGACTTTGTCTCTGTCACTTGCGACTTAGTCTAGAGTCAAGAGCATATCTGTCTCACAATAAAAAAAAAACCCTAAAAGGAGCAAGCATTATAGCCAGTCGGTAGGAAGTTTTGTTTATCACAGGAAAGGCAGCAGTAGAAAAAGTAAAAAAAAGAAAAACATTTACCATCCTAGTATGTACTGTCCCACTGTTTAAAAAAATCCCTCAAACTTTAATTTTTAATGCTTCATTAGTTTACGATTATTGTCAAACAAATCCATTTTTTTTATAAATTAAGTTAGCTCAGTCCAACTATTGTCCTTCTATGGACCTCTTTCCTGAGCCACTTAAAACTAAGCCTTACGATAAATGTCTAAGTCTAGTCACCTCATTCTTGGTCAACCGCGTCGCTGTCTATCCAAACTAACCCTCAGTTACACCTATTGCAACCAATAAGCCTATTTATTGGGTCCAGTCTACTCAAGTTTAATTATTGCAAAGCCATAAACACACGGGTCATTGATCCGGTACTGTGCACTGCTGTAGAAACCCTGACAGCTTAGCCGACCACAGCGTCTGACCGTAACAGTGGTTTGTGGTTACGCCAGTTACCTGTGTATTCTATTGTTTAGCTACATAGTTAATTTAGTCAACTGAGAAGATTCATCGCAAAATATTATACTGCTTGCTATCTTTTACTAGCATTTACGTGGCCTATTTCACAGGATTCGTACGTTTTTGAGTACAAATTTAGAGGAAAGTATCCAAATGGTTTCTCCGTTAACTAAATTTATAACCGAAATACATGACCATCTTTTATCTTTTCATTTTTTTTTATTTTACCACCGTTTCAGTGAAAGGATAGCCTCGCTTGTAACTGGTGTTTTGTTTTGACACCACCCAGAAACTTTAAAAGGTAGGTATAGAAAAAAAAACATGTTTTTATGGTTCGGCCAATGTATTCAAAGACGCTATATATTATGATTTCATAAGTAAAATCTTCATTAGCAAATGATGATATTGTAGCTTGCAAAATATGAGCACATATTATGATGGAACCGGTGCGAGATTCCAAATATGGACCACGTTTGAGCTCTAGCTTGGTACATACAGTGGTCCATGGAGCAAGAATCAGTAGATGATGATGATGGTGAATGTATGTTTCGCCAAAATCTACATTTTTACCAAGTGTAGTAGAATATAAAAATAAATCAGGTGCTAAATCTGTGAGCTCTGGGCTAATAATAATTTCGATGGTTCTGTGTCGAAATATTATGAGTTTATAATATTTTGAAAAACAAATAATTGATATTATTGACCACAATTTTATTTTGAGATCCTCATGTCCATGTTCAATTTTTGGTACCCTACTCCATATTTGGTTCCTAATTTGTTACTTGAAAAAAAGAAAATATAATTTTGTTAATTAACATGTCTAACGTGGTAACATTTATTGCTGACTTTCAAATAAATGACTGAAGCGACAAACCTGCTTGCAATTCCGATAGGTTTGTAATCGGGAACTTGTCTTTGGCCATAAACCGGACATAGTAATTCAGTGTGGGCTATGTGCGCATGTATTTGAATTATATTTCAATAAAATATAGAGCGAGGATTTTCAGCAAACTGCGTTGTAAATTTCCTTTCGTCGCAGTTTTTCAAGTCAATGTTGGATAAATAATCCGAACATTTGTCGTTTCCTAAACGGTCTATAAAATTTTGATGAGCTCATGAGGGTACCTAACTTAAAACGAGTTAGAGAGATAGTACGCGTCCCGGGAATTGAAATACTTTCGGCCTATGGCGGAATATGTAGGTAATCTCTCTACATGGAATGTGAACATAATTTTACAATGATTTTATAATAAACTTAAATTTAATTTTATTGAGATCTGACGGCGAGTATTTGAGTTATACCTAATAAGGCGTGACTTAGTTTACATTGATTATGTTCTCATTCCCTCTTGTCGATGTAATGAAATGAAAAAAATCGACGCAAATTACACCACCTTACTAAAAAAAACCTTAAATTACAACCTACTTACTATATTTTTTATTATTTAATTACAAATATAGTTTTCACATTTTTCCTGTACATATAGTATAGGTTTTGGAAAAAGCTGCGAGACTCGATTCTTGAATTATTATTTATAATATGTACCTGCAAATTTATACAAGACCCTCGGTGGGCGAGTCCAACTCGCGCTTGTCCGGTATTTATCACAATGTTAACAGTAAATTTTCGTTCTTGATAGAATGATAACAATTTGCTTGCAAAAATATTTCAAAGAATAAATAAACAGACATAATTATAGAGTATTTCAGCAGTTTATTCATTAACATCGCGAACTCGGACTATTACTTTATTCAGTAAGAAATTCCCATGTGTCACATTCATTACTTTTTCAGCGAAACCTTTCAAAAGAGTTGTGCGAGTCTGTGTGTCCTCAGGGACCTGATAGTAAAGTCAGTGACTTTAATAAGTTAGTAACACAGAACGAAAAAGTCAATGTACATAAATACTGTGAAAAGCTTCTGCTTCATGGAATCCCTGAAAGAAGAAATCTCTCTACATGGAATGTGAATTTGAAGTGAATGTGTATTATAGAAGAATCGCCAGTATACCTATCTTATTGTATGTAGCTCTTTCAATCTATCACACAAATAAAGTACACTAGTAAGTGATTAATCATTAATCCATCATTCATTGTTGAAATTCAGGATATAGCAGTTGTTTTGGCACAATTTTCTCATTTCAAAGTGTGTTGTAAACATATAACTAGCTTCATGTTTTTTTTTTGTAAACGCTCTTGACAATTAAATAGTGCCTGTAAATGATTTACGAGTATTTGAAATAATAGCTTTAATTTTTAGGATGTTTTCAGAAATAGGCATACGTAGCTTACCCTGTATCACAAAATTATTTACGTAAACAAAATAAGAAATATAACCCACAAATTACCTTTATGAGCTAACCTAGAGAACCTAGAGTAAACGGAAGTGTTTGACCTGAATGTATTAATGAGAGCTGGACCCACATACAGACGTGGTGTCGCAGCCAAATACGTGACACAGAAATGAATTATTTTATCTGATACATCGAACAACCTTTGCAACCGTAAAACTATAAAAAGGTGGTGTTCTGTAAAAATATCACCGTAAAAACTAAGGTGCAGTTAACGTAAAGAAAGCTGTCAGTTCATCCAATGAGGATTGTCGGTTCACATCTAGATCTCTCCACCTAAGTTCGAGGTTTTTACAGAATACACCAATTTTGAACCCAGCTATTCGATCTGGCAGAAGTTGTCCTGCCTCAACATTGAGTTTTCGGTCGGATCGCATTTCTGATTCTACATTAAAACAAATACTAAGTAAACATCACGATATTCACTATACAGTATGTTAACTAACAGAGGGCGTTCCCGTTAACCCGCAATAGTATAGCATTCGTATATGATGAAAAAAAAAATACCATTCGAAAACAAAATGTTTTTATTTTTATTAATATTAAAATATTCACTAATTATTTTAAATTGATACGTTAAAGAAACACTCTGTACACGCGTACTTGCCGGTTTGGGCATTGCTACTACGAGTAGGTACTATTCCGTGCTACTATTTTGATTTTAAACAGGATTTTTCGAATTTATTGTCAATTTTTTTTTGTCATTCGGTTTATTTTATGCTTATTTTTCTATTCTGATATTTTTATTTGAATCTATTAATGATATAGATTAACGAGATTAAGGGAACGCCCTCTGTTATTTAACATACTGTATATGTATGTATGTACAACAGTTAGCCCCACAAATATTATGAATTCCGATTCTCTCACACCATAAGTTTTTGTGAAAAACGCCTTACAAACTTCTTCGGTAGTATATTTAATTGCTAATGTTCCTACTCTACAATCAATATATCCGCAGGTATATATAACACTTCCGACACTAACTGACTAAGTTATTGTCCAGTTGACGAGTAACCAGCCCTAGCGTGCTGAACTGCGAGTGGTCCATTAAAAAAATAAAACTGACTGAGTGACTGAGGCACAACGCATGGCACACAACGCGAGTTTCAACGCGAACACTGAAAACTGGTTGTACAACGCTGAAATTTGGCATGTAGGTTCTTTGGGAGTGTAGGGGAGCATGAGAGGATTTTCCGACATTCTTACAAGGAACAGGAAAAACGGGATACTCGCATGAGGGAGCATACGGTGGAGGTCTGCTCTACTTGGGCGGGACATGCTCTCGTCGAGGCGATCGGCGGCGGCAACCTCTCGCTTCCGGTCCTGGTTCAATCTATGGTGATGGGAAGCGGTTAGCTTTTTCTACAAAGTAATAATGCTAGCGAAGTAGGAGGCAGACTCACGCCCCTGCCACCGCAATAGAAGAAGATACCACGGGCGTCGGGAGTCGCAGGGCGGTTCCCGGCCACCGTAGACGCGGACCTGCGGATGGCAAGCGATGGGTGGCTCGCCGTCTGATAAGAATCAGGCCCGGGTTGGCGACGCGTAGTATTCCGCGCGCGCCTTCGAGAAATGTCAGCAAAAAAGACGGGGCCCCGTGGGGTCAGTACCTGCTAGGGTTGCGGAATCTGTTTGAAGGAGTCACCGCGGCACTGAAGCGCATAAGGCATTATTAGTAGAAAACACGGGTGGGTTTTAGTAAATAAGCTTCGCTCCACCCAGAGCGGAAAAAGTTATTTGATGATTTTCCATCTAGAAAAAAAAAGAACTAGATTTTCACGATATATCAAGTTTGAACAGTTGGAAAATCATTTCATCAGCTTATTAATTTAAGTCGCTAAGAAAAATAGGCGAGTCAGGCTTATAATGTTTGTGTGTAAGAAAAGATAAAGTATTCTCTTTAGTCTAACGACCTAGTTGTAATAGAATACATATCAACAAAGTAACCGAACCGGAAAGTAGTATGATAACAATAACTACTGCCTTATAAAGTTAGTAAAATGAATAGTCTTGAGTATTTCAGACAAAAATATATGACGGTCGCGTACCAGGGGATCATACATCATGCGAAAGTTGCCACAGTCCCAGGTAAAGTTGGATATCACTACGACTCTCCCGTGACGTACCATAATGTGACTTTCCTAAGGAAGTTTTCCACGTTTTTTGTAAGACGTAATATGATGAACGGAGCGACCATGTCACGGTAATGTTGTTTCGTGATTATATCGTAGAACAAGACAAAAGTAACTGGTATTTTTGTTATCTAACATTTCTTTTTGGTTGAAGAAAACCAGTAAAAGGTAAGTTTATTTGTGATTCTTGAGCCCAAGATTTTGCCAACCTAATATTCGTTTTTATCCTCTACCCAGGCTGCCAGGATGAAATGGGATTAGGCGGGTCAAATCAGCTGCATGCTCAGTGACTACTGGGCAATAGTTTCAGTGCCTGAGGATGGCCTAGAAAGAGATAGCGAGACAACCTTAACACCTACTGCTAGGATTCGCTCAAGATGGATCGGGAAAAAAATTCCAAGGGCTTATGGAGGCCATAAATAGTGCAGACAAAACTATAGTTTTAAATAAATTCAATGGCAAAAGGAGGCTGTTCCAACAAATGCTTCCGAAGCATTGATTTTATATTCTGATGGTTTGTTTACATTTCCTCTTCCAAGAATGAATAAAGCTGAATAACATCTCAAGGAAACCGTGACTGAGTGTTTATAGTGACAATAATGTAAGGGTAGCGACGGGTTTCTTTCCTGAACACCATTAAGTAAACCGACCCACGGGTACCTGATTCTTATATATTGCATGAGGCAAGAAACAACTGACACCAAATAAATGGATTTTTGCATCTCCAGTTGGTTGTGGGCCAATACTTCAAAGGTTGTTTAGCACTTTGCGTACGAGGAAGGCATAAACCCGGAAGAGCATTTTATTCTTCCCATGTGACAATGAGTTTGAAATATTTAGTTCTATGTTCTGCGCATGAGCTGTTTCTGTGTATGTTTGTTTCGTGATTTTTATGTGTTTTAAGTTTGAGTGCTATGTGTATGTCCGGACTGCTGAACATTGTTGATATTAGGAAAAAAAAATAAGATCGCGTCTGATTTCGGCGTTTTGTTTTTATGTACATAATGTAGTTTGAATAACTACAAATCGCTAACTTTATTGAAACTCGTCTCAAAATCGGTCAACTCCATAAATACCTTTTTTATTTCACCACAAATGAATGAATAGGTAAGCGAGCGGCGCGGCGTCTATACAATTATAATCCGAATAACCATTTCCAACATCAAACAAAATTATGCAAATGGCAATATTACTGAAACGTATAAATTGACGATTATACCCGAATCGATTGTTTCAAATCATATCGGTTGAAAAGCAAATTAATCATACCGTATTGACGGAACTAACTAAACACAGTTTGCAGAGCAAATTCGGTGCATCACTAGTAAATTTTGTGTATCGATACATTTTCAGTCGATGTTTGTTCACTTGCTTGGCTTGTTGGTTATCAATTTGGTATCTATGTATATAGAGCTATCTATGTATCTAGCTTACCTTGTCCCACTGATGGCCAAATGTCACCCTCTCCCTTTTCTACACAGCTCTGTCCTTTTCTATGTCGGGTCAATCCTTTCGGCAGGAGTTGAGCTCGTGCCGCTATTTTTGACTTGGTCTTCCGCGATGTCTCTTGGCATTTAATTTGGAACAGTGATGTCGCATCAACAAACGTACGAAAATTGCGCTGTGGTGTGAATTGAATGATATCGTTGCCAAAACAAATGGGGTTAGAAAATAGAATTTCAATAAAAGTAAAACTACTTTTTTGCAACATTGAGACATTTTTTGGAGGTCTTTGGTGAATAGGTCATTAATCCAAACGAATATAATGAAGATTTCAAATGATTTGATTTTGAAAATAGTGCCGATATAAAATATTTTTCTGTAAAAAAATTACCCCAGAAATGCATGGTTCCTGCAGGTCAAGACAACTGAAAAAAGCTATTTCTCAAATATGTTTTAGTTGCTTATAGCTATTTATGTCGGCATTAACGACATAGTAATTATATTATTAACAATTCGAATTTTTAGTATGACTAACTTTTACTAAAAACTTAAATAAAAAACTCTTAGGTAAACCTTAAAATAACCAAAACTCGGCGCCGTCATAATTATGGGGGAGGTGAAAAGGTCCCGGCGAATTTCAGTGGCAGATTCTATAAACTGTTGCACCCACATTATGATTAAATAAATTATTTGAATAAGACATCGGTTTCTGTCAACCTGTAGTCACTGTTAAAGTTTATAACTACTGGTTAAACTTTACGTAATTATCTTAACATTAGCAATGCCCACAACGCGTCAGTCATTCAAGTACCTCTTTCGACATTAAGTACTTCCAAAACCATTGCTAGACATTTCTCAAGTTGAAACGACCTTCCAGGATTCCACCGGCCTAACGATCTAAGCCTAAGACTTATCTGCGTTCACTAACATGTCGGGACCCTTTCAAAGTGTAGTTGAATTCTTATGAAGTTTTTATATACATAAGTATCGGTACTGACCTTTATCTTCCGTGGGAACTATTTTTTTTTTTCTGGATGGGAAATCATTAAATGACTTCTCCCGCTCTGGGTGGAGCGGAAGGGAGTCCAAGGCCATGTGCTTTCATGGTTCTCGGAACCGGAGTAGCCCCTCCGGGATCCCAGATAAAGGCAGGAGGGATTCACATCTTCCGTGGAAACTGAGGTTACTTATTAACTATATGACTGATGAAGTGAAAAGGTGGTCTTAAAATATACATGACTGAATTTAAAATAAATATTTACTGGCTTACTTTTCCGCGGGATGTGATCGTGACTTGTCGTGTTTTCGTATATTTTGAATACATTTTTATGCACACAATAACATTTTTAATAATTTGAACGTGAATCAATTAATTTTAAGGCATACAAAAAATGCAGAAGTAGAATGTAGCAAGGCGTTATGTTTTGAAATTGTATTATATTATTATTGTTTTTTGAACAATATCGTTTAGATACGTAGAAAAAGTATGTCATTGCAGCCGAGGTAGCAGTGGCGTTGAATGACAAACTTTTACGTATAAAAATGTAATGTGTTGTAGCGCGCGAAATCTGCGTCAGCGGTGTATGATCTACCTTTAATATATCTAATGCATTATTGCGCTTAAGCAAAAATACGCAAGCCTATCTATGTAAAACATGGAAAGAACCTCTATCTTACCAAGGACTACTAATAACACCAAAAAGTGGGCTACTCTACCAGTCCGTGAAAGTTAATATGAGTGCCCAAAAAACATCAGTTCCGGCCAAGATTCAAAGTAAATCCTAACAGCAGGTGCGAAGAGAAAATTAACTATGTTGTTTAATAGGTGTTGATGGTCCCATAAAATGATGAATGAGGAGCTCGTGGCTTAAGAATAAGCGCCGCCCGGGGCGATCTTCCAGTTTAAGCAACGTTTGCCAAGGTTGGCCTGTGGGTGGGTGACCATCATAACATACCGAGACACCTCCGTGCCTTAGAAAGTACGTTATGCCGTTGGTCTCGGCTGCAATTTGTAAATCTTTGACCGTCGTTACGGATTGTCAGAAGCTAGTACCTAAATCTGACTCCAGTCTTGCCAAAAAGTATTAGATTACATTAGTACTAGATTACATTAGGCGGATCAAGAACAAAAAGTCTGAAAGATATGGTGGATGCATTTACCCAACAATAGGTTTTTAAAACACAAAGACACCGATGACCGAGTGGCGTCCAAGTAATGAAGTAATTTTTTATCGTTCGCCCGTTGTGAAATGGGTAGATGAATTTATAAGTATATGATTGGCACAAGAACATTGAGATTGGTACTAGAAAAGAAAGATTTATGCCCAACACCAGTAAAGATGAGCGGTGGCTGATGATGAGTAGAGAAAACAGATTTAGTTTATTTATTTTCATAGAACCATCTACTATTTATCAACAAACAAGGCCAACTCAAGTTTAGTCTCCGCGAGTCCATTGAGCGTAGTTAGCATACGCGGTATAGGAGAAGGAGGAGGGAGGTGTGGATTGACACAAGTTCAAATGCAAGTCCGAAGTTCATTTGGATTTCTCCTCGATCATATTATACCAGCCATTGATTCTTAGGTATCGTCACAAGAAATTTATAAACTTGAAGTTTTCATTCAGGCTTGATGTCATATCATTAAGCCGCATTTTTACTTGTTTGTCAAATTCGAAATTAAATTTATATTTAGAGACAAACGCATCCTCATCTATGCTACCACGACGATCACCAATGTAGGTTATTCTGCTGGGGTTATTTTTAACAACAACGCAATTTATAAAATAGAAAAAATAAAATAGAAGTAGTCTTAACCTACAATTTCACGAAATCACTCCCGTATAACCAAAGCCGTAAGTAGTTGATAAACCAAAAATACTCGTAAAACGATTTCGAATTAAACGGAATCGAAAATACAGAAATCAAATCCTAATCAGTGCCCTGGGCGACGCAGATGTCAACTAGACACATCTTGTTACCTGGCCTAAGGCGATATCTTCCTGGATTTACAACAGCAATTACAAGATCCTTACTACAATACGAGACCACCTAAATATCTCCAACCCGCCTAATAAAAAGATTTGTGCGTACAAGTCTTCGCGCAAAATTAAACACATAAATATAAAGAGAAAATCAATTTGTCCGCTTTACGATTCTTTTCTCAATGTTTTTTTTACTACTTTACAGCTTTTTCTCGCTTCCTTATATAAATCGTAAATCTATTTACATAACGACTGTCGTTAGGTTTATGAAGGCGGATCTGAATTATCCAATTGAGTTGCTTTTTATGTTGACGTTTTTAAAGCGAGAGCGACTCAATGAAGTTACTGATTGAGGGGACGGGTAGAGTTATTTTGTGTTTAAAAAACAACATTATTTCGTTTGTATCTTGATGGTTATGGCAGATGGTTTCCCTTTTAGTGTTGTTTTTTTTTTTGTTGTCTAAATCAAAAATTTCTAGGCAGTTTTAACCAAGATTAAGTTTCTATGAAGAGTTAATTTAGCGAGAATTCGATCACTCTTGCAGAAATATCTTATTTAGAGACGTAGGCACAAACATACATTAATATGCATCACAGAACAGTAAGTAAATAACCAAGTATTCTACATTATTATGGCCTATTGCAACGATTAAATGCGACTTCAAGCTTGAACTACCAGGTTAAATTGACTACAGTAATTAAAGGTGTATGTCGAGTTTCACTCGATAACTATGTCATAAAAACAAAGTGGGCAAAGCAAAACCCAGGCGTGATTTAATAAGAACACAGACAAAAAACATCTACCGCTGAACACAGACCCCCAAATTATGAAAAATCGATTGACCATGAACTGAATTATGAGTGATTAAAGTATATTTTTTAACCGACTTCTAAAAAAGCCTCCTTTTTTAGAAGTCGGTTAAAAAATATATATAATTTCGGAAGTCGGTGTTCGAAAAATTAAAGAGGAACCACAAACACCGAGTTCCGAAATTAAAGTTATTTTGTACTTTTTTGATTTTTTGTGGAAAAGTCGGTTGTATTTTTTTGTAAAAAGTTTTTTATACACAAAATGCTACGAAGAAAAATAGTACCTAATAAAACTATACTACAATAAATTTATTTGTAGATCCCTGTGTGTATTAAAGAACTGCCACGATAGACTGCGTAATATGTGCGTGTTTTGTTGAGGAATAAACAGTTTTCCTTAGCTTCCTGTTTTCTTTGTTCGTTCTTTTAAGTCAGGGAATTGAATTTTTTATCACCTTTAAGTTGAATGTTACCCGCAAGCCATAAAACGATAAGTCTGTCTTCTTTATTGCTTTTAAGTTTATTGGGAATTACTGTCATAGATGATAAATGATTGACATAATATATGATACTAGGCAAGTCAATTAATTATCACTTTGTTAGTACCTAGGCACACAAATCAAAATGCACAATTTATAAAAAAACAGATTTATTATTAATTGCCTCTAAATTAAGCAATGTAAATAATTTAGTTTAAATATTGCCACTGCATTGCAACTTATTATGGATAGCAAGAAATAAAAGGCTTTTTTATTTTTATTTTTACTTATTTTATTAGTACCTAGGATCGAGTTTTAAACTCAAGAAGATTTATAAAGTAAATTCTCACTGACCTTAAATACCTTTCTCCCTACTTATGTACATGAGTCGGTGTAAAAAGTTTCATATTTTGCCTCTACAAGAGCGGAAGAAAATCGCAGGTCTTGCTTTTCTATTTAGCGTCATGAACGGATCTACTGACGTCCCTGAGCTGATGAGTAGGATTGAACTTTGTGTACCGTGTGCGTATCTTCGTAGTTTGCATCTATTTCATGTTCCTCAAGTTAGAACTAACTACAGAGAGAACTTGTTCATGATAAGATCTTGTCATGCGTTCAATATGGTGTGTTAAAAAAGCAGCGTTAAAAAATTCAAGAAAACTTTGACTAATTGCTTTTTTGGTATAGGTTTGGTTAGTTACGTTCCCGCGATCCCCGGCGTAGGTGAGAGATGGAACACCGGGGTGATTTCAGTCAGTAAGAGTCTGACAGACCCCTCCGCCCGCCCCAGGGTGGAGGGCATCCATGAGGATTTCCCCCCGTTAAAAAAAAAAACTAGGTTAGGTTAGATTTTTGATAAATTGTTGTTTTGTATTTTTGAGCGTTGATGAACTTACAAGTGTTAGCACTAAGCTTTTTTCGCGAGATTTGTATTTCGTTTACTGTACTAACAACACTCGTGAACACGCAACACAGCTACGCTTCTTTTCAAAGACTATAGCTGAACTACAAATTTGTTTTTTTTTTTTTGCAATAGTCAATGCAGTGACCGCATTTCGGAAGACGCTAAGTAGACCAATGGTCTAGTGAAGGCCGCGGGAATTCGCTAGATATGAGACGTACACAACAAGTGGACATGGCGATACCTACTTGCGGGAAGCCTATATCCAGCAGTGGAGTTCTGGCTGAAATGATGATGATGATAAAGATGAAAATCATCCATGGTCATTCAAATATAACCACTATTAATAGGCCTACACAGTACAAGTCTTATAGCTATAGCAGTTCAGCAAGAATATCCCTAGCTTAGAGGTTACGTGATGGGATTAACACGGCAGGCTGTGCTGCAAAGCTGCTCTAATTCTGTGAAGTACCAAACATCCGGAGTGTATTCAAGAGATTAGTCTGTGATCGACGATCTTGTGATATTAAAGGTTGGTTAAGTTTGAGCAAGTTTGATCTTGATGATATATTGAAGTGTGCTTGCTAACAATTATATATAACGGCGCGCGATAATTTAGTTGATTTATTTTAACATTTTTTATGAGCTGTAATCGATTATTTTTACGCTGTGGTGTAAGAATTATTTCTTTATTGATAATTTGAATTTAGAGCGGGTGACACCGAATGGAGTTGCGTCTGTCATGGCGGGTGAACGTCGTGTCAATTGATATAAAAATTCTTTTGAACAGCCGTTGCACGTGATGGTCACTCGCAAACCCATTGGCTCTAAATCACTACTTATTGCTGCAACCAATATTTAAGTCTGTATAATTAAAATAGTGCACAAGCAACGTTTACACTATATTTATTTCAAGGTTTCTTGAAGTTCAACGCCCACTATGGATACCCATGCTGACGAGGTCACAAATCAGCAGTCAGATGAAATAGCCCAGACCCTCGATTTCGCATTATATACATGACTTGCTTCAGTCACCAGCTTCGCCAGCGCGAATGGCAGAAATTATTCCAAGGAAACCAGCCTCTGTGCTATTCCAGGCAATGATCTATTTCTGTGACAAATTTAACAAAAGAGCCTTTTAGCCATTATGGCGTGATTGAGTAACAAACATCCATTCATTCATTCATACAAAGTTTCGCATTAAAAAAAATAGTACTTAAGACTTATACAGTTAGTTTACCTCTATGTATTATTTTCCTGTGACATGTAATGTACTTAACATACCCATACTTTTACACTATTTAGTTAGTGTATCCGTGGCATAATTTGTATAAAAGTAATCTGTACAGGACCTATCAGAATACCAGCGCTGCGTTATTTATTTTTAAATATCGCAGCATATGCTGAGATAGGAACCTTTTTGGCCTCGCACACTTACATTTAGGTACAAATTGATAGAAAATTCTATAATTCTATCTACAGCATTTGTTAATTTATTTTTCTAGTAGTTTTATTTTTTGTTTGTTTTGTGCGAGACCCAAATAAAAATTTTTCTTTCTTTCTATTTTATTCATCCAAGTTCTTCTAACTTAACAGACAGAGGCCGTGTTGCTGTACAGTGTGTTGTGCCACTTCTTCTTCCCAGCATAAAACATGGGCGACAGTCGGAAGCACGTTACGAAGGTTACTACGGTGGAGCCGAGAGCACCAGGGACGGGGCCCCATAGGGTCGGTGCCTGCTAGGGTTGCGGAATTTGTTCGAAAGAGTTACCGCGGCCCTGGAACGCAAAGGGCACAAGAGGAGCACGGGTGGGTTTTAGTCAGTAAAAGTCTGACACTCCCTACCGCTCCGCCCAGGGCGGGAGGGGTCATTTGATGATTTCCCATCCAAAAAAAAAAGGTTACTACGGTAAAACTTACATACAAAACGTCCTGACTCTCAGCTTCATTTCAATAAATCAGTTTTAATTTTTCATATCGTGTTATTGGTTGTTTCTTTAGTCGTTGGATTTTAAATTGGCTGCTTGGATTTGCTGTTTTTAGAACAGAATAGATTAGAAGACTTTATATGTAGATCTTACAGTAATTGGGTGTTACATAAGTCTTGTACATTCTGCCTTTCAAAATACAAAATTAACCCTTAATTGGTTTGAAAACGAACACTAATGCTACACAATACATTCGTCATGAATAATATTTTGGATTATATAATTATAAAAATCGTTTACCGAACAATTTTTAAAATAGTAGCCCAGCGGTATCGGGAACAGGGTCCAAGCTACCGGTGGTCAGGGTTACCGACAGAGAAACCTCCTAACTATGCGCGCCGTGTCCAGAAGTACTGCTCTCTGGATCAAGCCCTTGATCCAGCTGCCCAACGAGAGCCTCTTAAGATGTTGATCGATGCTCTTGGCAATTATGCCATTGGCCGTCACGAGTATTGGCACAATGACTGCTGTACGATATTTTATGTTTATAGAATTAATTGCCCAACAGGTACTGAATTTTTGTGAAAATGAACAATTTCGACCGAAAAAAGAAAATTAATTATTTTTGACTGACACGTGATTAACCTCAAAATAGTTATTGCTTTAGACATTTATATCCCCGTCAACATTTCTGATCAAGAACTCTATAAATTATTATAATAGAACATTAATTACTTCATGCTAAAACCGAGCTTAAGGTTTAATTTCCTTTCAAATTCGTCAAATGGTTCGGCTATTAAACATAAATGTGAAATTAAGGGATTTCAAAGCTTGTCAAAAGAGCTTTGTACCGTATTAGCGCTAACACTATTTAGGACCTTTACCTCTCGGTATTAAATAAGGTCAGCCCGACTTATCAAGGAAAACATTCAAAATCTGAAATTACTTACAAATCTGTGTCTTTATGAATTTCCAAGAACAACTCGAGTACTTATAAGGAAAGCCTCAAATCTCGCCACCCTTTTAGTAAGTGTCAGACGTAAGTACAGATTAAGTACTCCGTTGCTGGAAATCAGAGTTAGTCTCCGATCAATAATGTACATACATATATGATTTCAGTTCTTTTGGGTTTGTTTTATTACAACTTATACCAAAATATCAAAAAGCGAAAAACTACTTAACAAGCTACAAGTCATGCCTAAATTCACCAAAGTGGTAAGCAGAGTAGTAGCTCAAACTCATTTTATTTGTTGGATAGTTATAGACGTTTATGTTTCATGTAATTAAATGATGATGAGGCGAGCGCATTGCTAAGAACTGAGTATTCCTAAAACACCTTGTCCAACTTGGGAATCGAAACCCAGTAACTAATTATCAGTAATACCTAGCATTTACCACCACAACCCAACTATGCAGGATTGCTTTTCAGTATTTTTTTTAAATATTTAATTAGATAATATATCCTCAAATTAAACGTTTATTATAATATGAATAGGTATCGAGACGAAAAAAATAAATAAAAATAGAGTAGTAATTCAAATCATTCGAGGAAAGATGTCGCAACAAATAATAAAATAGACAAGACTTTTAGAAATGCCCAAAAAACCGTAAATCTCTAGATATGTGTATTATCTGTTTACCACACAAAGAACAAAAAACGAAGTCTAGTCCCCGATTCAAAAGCGTTCGTTCCATCCTCACTTCGTTCAAAAAGAAATGACATCTCTAGAAATGGAGAAATATTTTCCTGAGACCGACCAAGCTGCTCAATGGGGGTGAAAAAGAAACATTTTCAAGTTTCACCTCGTTACCCGTGTGTTTCCCTGTTTTCCGCAGCTACGTGGAAACTAGAAACTAGATATCTTAAATTGGTTTTTTAACTAACATCTAGATTTGAGACTTTGTAACGTAGAGTGTTTATTTTTAAATAAACATATATGCTTATTCTTGTCTTGATTAACCAGAAAATGAATTTAAATCTTTTGCTGCATTGTTACCAAGATCTACATGCAAATATTAATAAAGGTTATCAAGGATTATTTGATGATTTACTACGTGTTCACTATATTTTCTTGTACCTCTCATGGCTTACCGCATTGCGAACGCGCATTTTCTCGTGATTAAAAGGACTAAAACTCCTTTGATAGTGTAGCTTTTTATCAGTAAAATATTTTTAACTTTGTATAAGGGTTTAATTTTAAAAGCATTTATGTATATATACAAACATTATCGAAAACACATTAAACAAACAAATAACAAAAAATATAATTATTAAAGAAAGTAACCTCATTTATAACATTGCTACAAGAAACTTTACTTTTCTTTCTACTGCACAAAACAACGGCTTACCTCTGATTTTGTCCGGGCCAAAAAAGAACTAACTAAAATACGGGTTGGCAAACATGTGGTCACTTAGATCCGAAGTCCTGTATACAGGATGGAAACTTTCAGTGGGGCAATAAGGGGAAATACCTTATCTGTTGCAGAGACCCGAAAATAGTTTTAGGAGACTATCCATAATTTTTTTATGGAATATTGATCCCCCTGCACAGATATTCAAAAAAAAAGCAACGCGTAAAAAATGTTTAAAATGGCTATTTAGTAACAAAATAACATTTTTTATGCCAATCGATCCTGTTTATAATACTAATCAAAACCTTCAATGGGGCCAACCATCGTAGGAGTACTTCTGTACTAGTAGTATTCTTTACAAAATGTAAGGGAAAAGTTTTTTACGATTTATGACTTTTTGAGTACTTTAACGACGGTTGGTACAATACTGATCAAAAACTTCTATGAGATCGACAGGCTTTTTTGTGTAATATGGCTATTTTCTTGCTGTTATTTTTTTTTTTTTGAAAATCTGTGAAGACCATTTTCGTTTAGCTTCAACAGATAAGGTACCTACTTCCCCTTGTTGCCCCACTAAAAGTTTCCACCCTGTATGTGTACACCATCTAAATAAATACAAGGGGAAGAGTGGTCCAAATAAATCCAAGACCCAAAGACGCACTTAAGCCCTTTATTTCATTTATGTAGTACTTAAATAATTATTTTGAACCCTAACCAGTCCTACTAAGGGGCACTTAGGCATACAATGATGCTTATAATTAAGGTCAATTGCTTCTCAATAACTACCGAAGATATTATATCTTCGTTTGAATTGCTTAAAATTCTGTATGGGACTCGCTAACTTATTGCGATAGTAACACACGTAACTACTGTGTTTAAAATTAAAGGAATTCACGATATTTGTTTCATGATTACAAAGTAAAATACAGACACTATGGATGTGACCACTGATTGTGGTCCTAATATTTCCAATTTTTTTAACCGACATCAAAAAAGGAGGAGTTTCACAAGTCGACTGTATTTTTGTTGTGTGTTACCTCGAAACTTTCCACTGGGTATACCGATTTTGATGTTTTTTTTTATATTCGAATGCTGGAGCTTATCATATGGTCCCATTTGAGAGAGATCTACGTACTTGAGTTATCACCAATAATGCGTGACCTCGGCTACATAGATGATGTGCTCATTTGCACTTATTGATGTAAAATTGAAAAAAGCTCATTGTAGTATTTCGAGGTGGTCCCTTTCTAGTTTGGTGAAGATCTAATGACGAATTTCGGAGATGTGAAATGGAACTCTTCAATAAATGATAGCAAATCTTCCGAGATAGCTGTAATCGCATGTCTGTTTATTGTTTACACCAGTTTATAACAAGCCACCACTAAAAAGTGCAAAAAAATATAACCGAATTCCATAAAATAAAATAAACTCGGAAGGTATAAAGTAACTTTAATTTTGGAAGTCGGTGTGGTGAAACAACCAAAACACCAAGTATTTTTGGTACCTATTAATGCGAAGGTGAGTTTGTTTGTTACGCTTTCACGCCTTAATTAATGAGCCAATTTTGATGAATTTTGGTAAAGAGGAAGGTGGGGCCCAGGAGGTGGGAATGGGCTTTTATCAAGCGAAAGAGAATCTATTAAAACGAGCATAGTCGAGAGCAAAAGCTAGCTGAGTGAAAATTAAGCAAATCAGCATCATTCTTTTAACAGAAAGACGCCCAAAGATGGTCTTCTCCGAGCGTTACCAGCTCACTGGATTTCAAACTACACTTTATCAAATCCATACTGCTGTAAACTTTAAAAATACTGCCCTCCAATCCACAGACAGATTGCATTATAAACTCATAAAAGGATTAAATAAGCAAACAACTTGAGCTGTACTAAGACTTGCTTCATCTAATTACGATTAGCTCCAAGCTGTATCAAATATAATTAACGTTAGTTTCCTCGGCTGCGTGTGTTAAGCTCATAGTTTATGCCCCAAAGGCTTCAAATTTCGCGCTTAGAGTAGGAAGCCTGATCAGTAATTATTTACTTACTTTGAAACTTATTACCTACGGCATACGGTCTTTATACGCAATGAATATGCTTGTGTTAACACTTTCTATAAAAGCATTCATTCTCGTTTAAAGTCGCAATAAGCTATTGAAAGCTTTTTAAAAATCAACTATTCTGCTTATACAGTATGTTAACTAACAGAGGGCGTTCCCGTTAACCCACAATAGTATAGCATCCATCTATACTTATAATAAATCTGTAGAGAGGTCAATTCTGTACAAGGAATATATTTTCAAAATAACTATCAGGGGGTGATTAGTGATCGATACTGGTGCCAAAAATGCAATCAGTAAAATTTTTGTCTGTCTGTCTGTCTGTCTGTCTGTCTGTCTGTCTGTCTGTCTGTATGTTCTTTATAGAAACAAAAACTACTCGACCGATTTTAACGAAACTTGGTGCAATTATTCTTCATACTCCTGGGCAGGTTATAGTATACTTTTCATCACGCTACAATCAATAGGAGCAGAGCAGCGAAGGAAAATGTTGGGAAAACGGGATCACATAGTGATCTATCAATGCACAGCCCAAACCACTGAACGGATCGAGCTGAAATTTGGCATGCAGGTAGATGTTATGACGTAGGCATCCGCTAAGAAAGGATTTTGATTAATTCTACCCCCAAGCCAAGGGGATAAAATAATGAACGTTTAAGATGAACGTTTGTATGAAACTTTGTCAATTTTAAACCGATCGGGCTGAGAGTTTCAAAATCTGGGGGAAAGTAACTATTCCACGCGGACGAAGTCGCTGGCAGAAGCTCGTATATAATAAAAATATAACCATTCGAAAAAAAATGTTTTTATTATTTTTTTATATTAAAATATTCACTAAAAATGTTAAATTGATACGTTAAAGAAACACTCTGTACACTCGTACTTGCCGGTTTGGGCATCGCTACTACGAGTAGGTACTATTCCGCGCAACTATTTTGATTTTAAACAGGATATTTCGAATTTATTGTTAATTATTTATTTTTTTAATTCGGTTTATTAATGCTTATTTTTTTCTATGCTGATATTTTTTATTTTAATCTATTAATAATGGTATTGATTAACGAGCTTAAGGGAACGCCCTCTGTTATTTAACATAATGTAAATCTGTCGTCTTGTTCAAATAGTTGGTAAAATTAGCATTTCCCCAATATTTTACATCTAGTGAGTGCCTATTTAGCCTTCACAACCCAGGAACTGGGAAGCATGGTACCATTCGGCGAGATTAATGTCTGATAATTTAACTTGTGACAATGCGGAATGGTTGTCAACAGCCGCGATCAACAAATAGTCTTGGTAATGGACGGTCAACCGTCCACGGGCTGAATTCAGTAAGCGTTGCTTAAATAGTTATTTTTGTTGAATGATAAAAAAATCCAAAAGCAGCAAGTGAAGTTAAACTGCAGTCCCTTTTTTCTCACCCATGTTCCTATTATTGCCCTTTGCGTTTCAGGGCCACGGTGACTCTTTCGAACAAATCCCGCAACAAACTGTAGTTCCTCTCAACCATTGTTTTGTCCTTAGAAAATTGTTATTTTCTTTCGGGAAAACCTGTTTTTTGAGTAAGTACCTGTATAGACCTAGATTTGTGTTATAACAGCATTCTGACAAAGAACTTTTTTGCTTCTATAATATTATTTATTGGCTTTTCCATAGGTCAATCATACAGATGACCAACCTATTATATTTTACCAAAATATTATCAACAACACATCCAATTTCACGGTAATGAGACTTATAATAGTAAGTAAACCCTACAATACTGCTTGAATAGTTGGCATAAGAATGGGGTCAAAATGAGGTAGAATCAGCTCTAGCTTCGGGGCAAATTGACACCTATAATCCGATATAAATTGGAGGGACTTGCATAGCTGTGAATTGTCGCTATCCATGTCCAATTTAGAATGAGAACATGTTGAATTTGTCAATTTGTACAACGTATCGAAAGTAGTAGTTGCACGATACATACGTGTTGGGAAAATAGGTCAGTGATAGGATAAAGAATTTAAGGAAGAAACCATTCCAAGGAGGACGTTAATTTTGTAATGTATTAAGTTTGATTGCGAAAGAATGAGTACACAATGAGGTTCTAATGGTAGATTACTGATCAAAGGAACTGTCAAAATTTTAGCAGATAACCGCATACGCCTTTATTCATTTGTCATTATAGACGAGATTACCATTCTATGCAATTTTTTCAATTAAGTGTCAGTGGTTGACCATTGGAAAGTCATAATGACTCTTTTATAATAGTAGATTACCAAACTTGTCAAAAACAACCATTATGATCAATGATAGACCATTTTGACACTATTTTAATAGCAGACTTGAGGCCCTGATTGTTTGGTCAGATATCATACAGAACACACGTAACCCTTCGGCGTCTCATAAAAATTTACAAAGAACATTTTCATAGATATTGATATATTTATGCTAAATAAAAATGATTTTCGAAATAAAGTTAATAATGAGCTGAGAGTCTTGGATGCATCTTGTGGTAACTGACCAGTTTGTTAGCTTGTATAAAAATGTTAAGTTAGTAAAATGTTTCCTTGAATGTGAACAGCTTATCGATGAGTCCTCTTCGTAGCATACATCTCTGTTACTATGTGAAAACATTGATTTTGTTTTATATACCTAACTGATCAATGTAATATTATGAAATGTAATGTCGTTTTTTATTTACAAATAATATAAAATAAAAGAATCTTTATAGAGCATTTTTTGATGTCATACATTGGATAGCAATGTTTTTGTGTAAACATAGTTTTTGTTTGTTAGGTAAAAATAGTGGCTACTTCCCGTTATGTCACATTCCCGATTGGACAACATGTCAAAAGTTTTAAAAACAACTGAACGCTAGTAGCGTTTGGTCAAGATTTTGATTTTCATACATCCGTTCTCGTTTTGTCACCCTTTTTTTAAAGTAGTTCTTTGTACGGTACAGTCAACTACAAAAGTAACCAAGTTCTTTTTGACGCTCTTTTTATCACCCGACTTTCCCAGAGGTTGGTATATTGCTTTCTTAGCATATGTAAAATCCTAAATTATATAATGTAACATGCATAAGTATGTACTATGGCAATAGGTTTGATTTCCATGTGCAGCTTTCATCTATTTAACTTTGAAAACCGATAGTCCTAATCTTACTGAGATTGAATCAGACTGCGGAAGCGCTAAAAACCCAAGTGCTCAACAAGATTTACAATACAACTACCAGGAGACTAGAAAAATGTCGAAGTATTTTCGGGGCTGGAATTGTAAGCAGCAAAGACTCACAAACTACCAGGATATCAGAATCATGAAGATATATTTCCGGGGCTAGAAGTACGAGTGTTAAAAACTCAAAACTACCAGGATACTTTACTTGTTTTTTCTTGGGGCTGGGATACATTTTTAACATCAATGTATGACCCTTAGGAGTCGAGGAAAAAGCAAAATAGCCAAAAATAATAAGCCAAAAAAGATGAAATGTCGCTCCAGCCTCAAATACCCGAAATGACTGAATTGCGAAACCATGGGATTAACTTTCATAATGTTATGCCTTCCTGAAGCCAGTTCTTAAGTTCACGCAGAGTAAGTCGCAGATAGAAGCTAATTTATTAACAAAATACAAAGAGCTCACTGGGATAACAATATGCTAGTATCACGAATTCAATACTGATCTAGAGGACTAAAAGTGATAATCAAAACACTTTTGACGCGAGCGAAGCCGCGGGCGGAAGCTAGTAAATAGATAGAACATAAACGGAGGCATTTCTTTTTGCTCCTGATTGTACTTTCCAAACAAAAGGTTGACCAAACGGGAAAGAATATAGGCATTTTCAAATGTTGACGAATCGGGAATGAATGTATGAAGATCAAAATCTTGACCAAACGCCACTAGCGTTCAGTTTTTAAAACTTTTGCCATGTTGTCCAATCAGGGATGTGACATAACGGGAAGTAGCCAAAATAGTTACTACAAACATTTTTATATTTTTTAAAGGTTTAGTTTTATAATAAAAGGTTTATATTTTCAGCATCCAATAATTTTCAGTTTTGAATTGATGTCAAAACAATATATTCATTTATCAGAAATATTTAATTGAAATGGCCTTTTCACAATATCTTTTACCTTTTGCCTGCAGTTTTTGATGTAAAAAACCATATTGTAAGAGTGAAAAACTGTAAGACTGAAAAATATTATTTTTGTGAAGTTTTTCAATGTGTCGTCTAGCATAAGCATAATCAGCCTTTTAATGTTCCCACTGCTGGGACACAGGCCTCCTCTCTAGGAGAGGGAATGGGCCATAATCCAGCATGCGGGCCCAGTGCGGGTTGGTGAATGTCACATGTCTTCGAATTTTTGGTTCTAGGACATGCCGGTTTCCCGGGGTGAAACTCTGCTACCGCGGCAAATTGCTGCGCAGCGGACGGAGCTCCGGCGGGATCTCACGCAGGTATGGAGACAGTGACCGTCGCAACACAGCGCTGGGTTGGCAGGTTGGAGAGACGCAATGGCATCCTCACCTTCCACCTGACGCTGGTGCTCACCGGACACGGTTGTTTCGGGAGGAACCTGTGTCGGATCCAGCGGGAGGATACGGTGGAGGTCTGCCCTGCTTGGGCGGAGCAACGCCGTGTCCTCGTCGAGGCGATCGACGGCGGCGACCTCTCGCATCCGGCCCTGGTTCAAACCATGGTCTGGAGCGAGGAGGCATGGGTCGCCTCCTTCTGTGAAGCAGTAATGCTAGCGAAGGAGGAGGCGGAACGCGTGCGAGAGAGGGAAACCTCACGCTCGAGCCGCCGCAACAGAAGAAGACGCACCGAGCGTCGGGAAACGCAGGGCGATTCCAGGCCACCGTGGGCGCAGGCCTGCGGATGACGAGCTGTGGGTGGCTCGCCGTCCGATAGCAACCAGACCCGAGTCGACGGCGCGTAGTCTTCCACGCGTGCCTCAAAGAGCCGTCAGCAACGAAGACGGGGTCCCATAGGGTCAGTGCCTGCTAGGGATGCGGAATTTACTCGAAAGAGTCACCGCCGCAAAGGGCACAAGAAGGATCACGGGTGGGTTTTAGTCACTAAGAGTCTGACACTCTCTTCCGCTGCGCCCAGAGCGAGGGAAGCCATTTGATGTTTTTCCCATCCAAAAAAAAGGTCATACCGATACTCACGATGTTTTTCTTCACCGTTTTGAGAGCAGTGGTGATGAAATTAATTACAAAAAGAAATGCGCCTGGCTGGGTTTGAATGCGTGACCTACAATTCGTAAATCGGAGCCTTTACCACTCGGCCACCACTGCTCATGTATCTTCTACTCTGTTATTAATAAATAATAATTGATTATATCCATCCAATTTATATCATTCCCAAAATAAATTTGCTCCCAACTTTTTCGTTATTTCCGATAATTTCCGAAGGTTCGCGGAAACACGACGGCCACACGTGGCCCAAACGAATTGCGTACAAAGCGCGGAATACTGGATTAGTCATTTCGCGGAATGACTGTCAGAATAATAAACACGGCTGTAATTGATCATGTTTTGTGCAAAATGTTATAATCGCATAAATTTGCCGAATATATTCATTAATAAAATAATAAATTAAAAAAATAATAGGCAAATAGATTAAAGGTAAATAAAATTTTCATGGTACATTTAGGCTGTGCTACACTGCTGCATTCACAGAATCATCGATAAGGCATTTTTCGATGATTCTGTGAATGTAGCAGTGTCTGTTATAGGCAAAATTTTCCAAATATGTAAAAAAACTGA
This sequence comes from Hecatera dysodea, assembly GCA_905332915.2. Classification (NCBI taxonomy): domain Eukaryota; kingdom Metazoa; phylum Arthropoda; class Insecta; order Lepidoptera; family Noctuidae; genus Hecatera; species Hecatera dysodea. The sequence continues at coordinate 16,435,845 of HG995294.1, forward strand.
TTTTTTAAAATATGTTATATTGCTTTGTTTTTCCGTAGCACAGCCGAATCTTCAATAAGTATATTTGAGTGCCAGATTAGTAATAACAGGAAATTCTATTGGAGCAAGTTATCGAAAGGTAAATCCGAAGCTTATTTTCTGACACTGCTCACATTTTCTGGTCTGCTTATTTTGTTTCTTTAAGATGAATAAGATAAACTTCAAAACATAAAAAGGTTTAGAATTATTTCTCTAACAACATCGCAATTATTTCGAGCACCCTGACATAAATTACAGCGTAAGTCGTCGGCTACCTCCTATTCGCTGCGCAACATGGTTAGATTCCAGTGCAAAACTCTCATACAAAATGTATGTAAAGGCCAAAGAATCCGAGCACATGTGTGCGAATTGTTGCGTAGAAATAACAATAAACATATTATGAAAACCTTTATTGTTGTCGGGTTTTGTTTTATAAAACAAAGGCCACTTTCTGTATTATATTATGGCGGTCTGTGGCCTCGAGTTAAGCGGGGAAGTGTTTACGCTTATAGAAATATAATGACTTCCTATTTTGAATACCACACGTGCTTGAATCAACAGAGCCATGTTTTTGTTTTCGTTTGACGTATAATTTGTGGCCTCACGTCACGTCAGGCCTTAAATATACGTGGCTATTGTTACTGCTTCCAGTTTTGGAAATTATTTTCGGAGAATCTTAAATTGTTTTAACTTTTAGGCGCTGTTGCATTCCTAAGAAGTCGGTCAGTTGGAAACTTAATAAAGAGTATGTAATCCATCTGAATTTATTTTTCGCAATCAATTCATCTAATCTTTTGGGGTCGGCTTCTGCCACAACCCAGTAAATGAATAGCATAAGCTCTTTGGCAATACTAGTATCCGATTATTCAGCTTAACGGCTGTTGAAGAACTAAAAATGACAACCTGTTTCATCGTGCTTTTCGAGAGAAACGGACAAGTCTCGTTTCGAAATGAACGGTCTCCCACAATGTATCAAACATTGCTAAACTTATTGATAATAGCAGCGCCCCGCGGTTTCACCCGCGTTGTTCCCGTTCCCGTAGGAATATGGGGATAAAATATAGCCTATGTTATTCAGGGTGAATGTAGCTTTCTAATGGTGAAATAATTTCTTAAATAGGTCCAGTATTTTTTGAGTTTATAAATTACATACAAAACTAAAAATACAAATATTTCCTCTTTATAATATTAGTATAGATATAGATTGCTGAGAAAATTCTCATCACTTATCGTTTAAGTAATATAATTCAATTTTACATTTTATTCACTTAGCTTTTTTTTAATGATTTTTTTTGTAATTTAATTATTAATAGCTTTTCCATTGTTTTTGTGCTAGCGGTGTTTAATTAATAACTTTAATTAATTGTTGCACACGCAATTGAATTCTATTTTAAATAACAATCTACTTAATGTACTCATGTAAACAGTTTTTGGTTGACCTGAATAAAAATAAATAAATTACTTAGTTTATTATTCACAATATTTATACCAACGCAGTGTATAGTAAATTATTTCATAATTATTCAAACCTCGGCTTAAAAGCCCTTGCTTTTATGCTCTTAACCTCTAGCGTTTTAAAACGCCCTTTCTAAGCCCTAAACGCTAAGTAACGCTAGGTATTCGGTTTTGTAGGGTCACTATGTAATTACCTAAACCACAGGTAATAATATATAATACTACAGCACTGTGGATAATGATGTAACATTCCCTTTATTACCTTCAATTATAATAATGCCCACACTGAAGAAAGCCAATTAAATATAATGAAGCATTTGCTGAGTGATCATGATTGATAGGATCTAGAGTTCTAGAAATCTAGACTTTAGAAATTAAGGTACGATCTATGTAGGCGCGCGGGACCATTAAATAATAGGCTTTTTACCCGACTTCCAAAGAAGGCGTAAGTTCTCATGGTAACTGTATTTTGCATGTGAGTGTTATCCTACATACCTCTCAGAACTTTTTACTGGGTGTACCGATTTTAATTATTCTTTTTATATTTGAAAGCTGGTGCTTGTCATGTGGTCTCATTTAAGGGATATACGTAGGTATGTATATTATCTGGTTTATTTTTCGGTCAATCTTGATTTTATTTTCACTTTTAGCAATATATTTTCGGATATTTGTAGATGATGTCTGCCACTTACCCCAACTAAACTATACATTCTAACAGTATTAGGCAAATGATCATAAGCTTTAGAGCTTTATTTTTTATACTTACGACCACGGTTGTCCTCTAAACGTTACTATAAATAAATTTTATTTGTTTCATACTTTTTAGAGACTGATTTAACAATAGTCGGATTTAAGTTTTTTTAACCGATTTCCAAAAATGGGGAGGTTCTCAAGTCGACTGTATTTTTCAATAACTTCAATTTCAGAAGTGTTCAAAAATCGAAGACACAACCAAAAACACCGAGTTCCGAAAGTTTTTCTAATGAGAGAGATCTAATTCTTTAAAGAGATCCCGATGAAATAGGTCGGCTGTATAGCGCCTATATGTGCCCAATAATGAAAATAGATGTTTCACCTTTGCTCCATTTCAACATGATAAAAGAAATCTCTTAAAAACAAAATGTAGACCTAAATCATTTCGCTATTCTTAGCTTTATTTCTAGAACCTTTTTTACGCATTATTAACTTGATGGTACATATCAATATATTTAGGTACTAGAAGTTTTTCGTCTACTAGTAATTTTGTATTGAATAAAATAAATGGCGTGAGATCTATAAGGTCACTTTTGCAGTTATCGTACGCAAGGGCATGATATCGAACAGCTTATAAAGACTGGGGCCACAAGAGCGTATCACGCAGTTACGTTTTACAATGTGAGAGGTTAAGAATATGTTACTTGTTGTTGGGTGTAAAATCTCGCAACCTCAATTGAAAAGAGAGGAGTGTTATCTCCTCCGATCAGAGGAGTGCCGTGCCTGATAGGCAACTAGCCGATGGTTATTGCCAGGCATAAAGTAATATTATAAAGAGGAAAGATTCATTTGGTTGTTCGTTTGTCAAATTTTGGTTCAAAAACTCATCATCTACCTAGCATTTACCCAATTATATTGGAATCGGCTTCCAGTCAAACCGGATTCAGCTGAATACCAGTATTTTACATGGAGCGGATGCCTACTAGTACTAGACCTCCATAACCCATTAGCTGGGTATGACGGTACTTCTTGGCAAGACTGGAGTCAGATTTACTGACGTCTGATAATCCGTAACGACTGCCCAAGATCTAAAAATCACAGGCGGGACCAATGGCAATAACTACTCAATCAATTTTATAAATTCTTTTACCATTTGAATGCTATATTACTAACTTAAAATATATGCCATATTTTATTTTCGAAAACACAGAGATCCCTACGAAAATTGCAATAATATACCTAACCCAAAGCAGCAAAATTACACTGTCCATAATAAATTCATTATTTGGCGTGCTATCTTATCTCTATAAACCATCTGTATGCCAAATTTCATCCAAATAATGAAATTTGCCATACAGATGGTTATAAACCATCTGTATGCCTAATTTCATTCAAATCACCAGGATTAATATATAGAATATTTTTTATCCCAATATTTCTACGGGATCGAAACTTATGCGAGTGAAACTGCGGGGCGCTGCTAGTTTATTATAAATTGTTTCGATTTATTTTGAAAAATGAACTCCCTAAACAGGGCGTTTAATCTATACTAATATTATAAAGCTGAAGAATTTTGTTTGTTTGTTTGAACGCGCTAATCTCAGGAACTACTGGTCCGATTTGAAAAAATCTTTCAGTGTTAGATAGCCCATTTATCGAGGAAGGCTATATATATCATCACTCTAAGACCAATAGGAGCGGAGCAGTCATGAAAAATGTGACACAAACGAAGTTGTGCGGACAGCTAGTTCATAAATAACAGATCCAAAAAGAAGGTAAGGTTTATTTAATTTACTCCATTCAAACCTCAACCTTAAAGAGCAGTGGTGGCCGAGTGGTAACTGCCCCGACTTACGAATTGTAGGTCGCAGGTTCAAACCCGGCCCCACCGAATGTGTCTCCACGTTGTCGTCGTGGTGGGGCTTGAGCGTCCCAATGATCTTGCGAGCTTTCCCGGTAGAGCCACTCATGCCCTGAAGGCGAAGGCCAAGGGCGGAGCCGCGCCGGCGCCAGCGACAGCGCCTGTGACGCCGGCGACTACGACGCCGGCGGCGACGACGACCAAGTCGGCCCCGGCGAAGAGGGGTAGGAGGAAGGCTGGAGGAGCGGCTAAGGCTGCGGCGCCAGTGGTGCCGCAGCCGCCCCCACCCCCACCCTCGGACCCTCCTGCGGCCGAGGCCGAGTGGCAGGTTGCTGGCCAGAAACGGCGGGCCGCGAAAGCGGCCAAAAACAAAGCGAGGAGGCAGCGGCGGAAGGCCAACGCCATTGCGGCGAGGCTTCGCGCCCCGAAATCCGCGGCTGTAGTGCTCACACTGCAGCCGGAAGCGGAACAGAGGGGCGTGACGTATCTCGCCGTACTGAAGCGGGCGAAGGAGGCGGTGAGCCTCCAAGAGCTGGGCATCAGCGGGGGCATCGGGGTCAGGAGGACCTTAACCGGTGCCCGCAAGCTCGAGCTCGCCGGAGCGGAGAGTGGCCCGTTCGCGGACGCCCTGGCCGAAAGGCTGAGGGCGGTCTTACCCGCGGACGAGGTCCGGGTGTCCAGGCCGACTAAGCGCATCGACATGCGCATAGTGGGCCTGGATGACTCCGTGACGGAGGAGGAAGTTGTGGCCGCCGTCGCCAGGACTGGGGGGTGCTCTGCCGAGCTCGTCAAGGCGGGCACCCTCCGGCCTGACAACACGGGCATGCAAACCCTTGTGGTGAGCTGCCCCGTGACGGCGGCCAGAACTGTGTCGGAGGGCCGAAGGCTCTTGGTGGGATGGGTGTCTGCGCGGGTAAAACTGCTGGAACCCAGACCTCTGAGGTGCTACCGCTGCCATGTGGGTAACCACACGGGAGCTATGTGCCCCTCGGAGGTCGACCGCAGCGGACTCTGTTTCCGCTGTGGTCAGCCCGGGCATAAGGCTGGCTCGTGCGAGGCCACGCCGCACTGCAGTGCATGTGCGGCTGTTGGCAAGCCGGCCGAGCACTGGGCTGGGGGAAGGGCCTGCGCGCCATCCGCCCCGACCAGGGGCAAGAGGTCCGCCGCCACCGCCGCCTCTGCCGCCGCCGCGGCTTCTGTCGCCGCCGCTGCCGCTTCTGCTGCGGGTGCTGCGGCTCCCAACACTCGGGAGGGTGCTGAGATGGAGTGCCAGTAATGGTCCCATTTCGGCCCCCTCCAGAGACAAGTCGGCCGCTGTGCTATCGCGCAGTGGCTGATGCCTGGGGACGGTGAGCGTGGGTGGCTCGCCGTCCGATACCAGGTTGAGTCGACGACGCGTTGTGTTCCACGCGCGCCTCAAGGAGCCGTCAGCACCGAGGACGGGGCCCCATAGGGTCGGTGCCTGCTAGGGTTGCGGAATTTGTTCGAAAGAGTTGCCGCGGCCCTGGAACGCATAGGGCACAAGAAGGATCACGGGTGGGTTTTAGTCAGTAAAAGTCTGACACTCCCTACCGCTCCACCCAGGGCGGGAGGGGTCATTTGATGATTTCCCATCCAGAGAAAAAAAAAAAAAGGTTCAAACCCGGCAAGGCGCATATTACTTTGTGTAATTAATTTCATCACCATTGCTCTCAAAATGGTGAAGGAAAAAAACATCGTGAGGAAACCGGCCTGTCCCAGAACCAAAAAATTCTCGAAGACATATGTCATTCACCAACCCGCACTGGACCCGCGTGGAGGATAACGGCCCATTCCCTCTCCTAGAGGCCTGTGTCCCAGCAGTGGGAACATTAAAAAGGCTGATTATGCTTATACAATGCTAGGCTTAAACCTCAACATTACTAGTTAAAAACTTATATTTGAAACTAAGTTTTTCTTTATTCTAGCAGTTTTCTGCCTTTTTTTTTTTTGGATGGGAAATCATCAAATGACTTCTCCCGCTCTGGGCGGAGCGGAAGGGAGTGTCAGACTCTTACTGACTAAATCCTACCCGTGTTCCTGCTTGTGCCCTTTGCGTTTGCAAATTCCGCAACCCTAGCAGGCACTGACCCTATGGGGCCCCGTCTTCTTTGCTGACGGCTCTTTGAGGCGCGCGTGGAACACGACACGCCGTCGACTCGGGCCTGGTTGCTATCGGACGGCGAGCCACCCATAGCTCGCCATCTGCAGGCCCGCGCCTACGGTGGCCGGGAATCGCCCTGCGTTTCCCGACGCCCGGGGCGTCTTCTCCTGTTGCAGCGGCTGGAGCGAGGAGCTTCCCTCTCTCGCACGCGCTCCGCCTCCTCCTTTGCTAGCATTACTGCTTCGCAGAAGGAGGCGACCGCCTCCCATGCCTCCTCACTCCCGACCATGGCTTGAACCAGGGCCGGACGCGAGAGTTCGCCGCCGCCGATCGCCTCGACGAGGACACGGCGGTGCTCCGCTCAGGCAGGGCAGACCTCCACCGTGTGCTCCACCGTGTCCTCCGGGCGATCCACACAGTGATGACACCCGGACGTGTCCTCCCACTGGATCCGACACAGGTACCTCCCGAAACAGCCGTGTCCGGTGAGCACCTGCGTCAGGCGGAAGGTGAGGACGCCGTGGCGTCTCTCTAACCACTCCTCAAAGAGGGGACTTATCGCCGCAATGGCGGCGTGCCCAAGCAGTTTTCTGCCTATCGATCAGTTTACTTTAATTACAAAGTAAGTTTTGACCTTCTAGATTGTGTGTGATTTGGTAGCTAATGTGTTAATCAAAGGTATACTTAGTTTAATCGAAGCTTTTAATCTCTATATATTTATGTTCTTATGTATGTATGAAATGCTTTGTCCTAACTGATGGATTAACGCACAGCCTAAACCGATAGCCGTAGGGACTTGAAATTTGGAGGGCGTATTTTTTATATAATGTAAGTATTATATTAGAAAGGATTTTTGGAAGTTCGCCCCCGAAGGGGGTGAAATAGGGGACAAAAGTTTGTATGTAAAATTTTATCTCATGGGTAAAGTAAATAGTAAAAGTTTTTAATATTCGTTTTTCAAAACTTCCCCCAAAGCCGATTTAGGGGGTGCTGAAGGTTTACATTGAGAGTTTCACTGTTTCGGTTAAAAAACTTAAATCTTTGCACATAATTACCTTGGGACTGCTCCTTGACTACCTTAGGCAGACAATATTTTCGTTTCTGCAAAATAATCCTAATTAGTTTTATTTAGTCTAGTTTTCCCCGTAAATAATCCAAGCTTTCATATAATCGCCAAAGCTAAACTTATGACCCTAGAGAGCTTTGTATTTTCTGCAAAAGCATAAAGAATGAATAATTCGTAAATACAACCTCTAAACGGGATACAAAGTTTGTATGGAACATTTTTATTTGTTGTCAAATTTTATTATAACTATCATTTAATTAAATACCTTTTTAACAATTTCAGGTATTTAACTCTTTAAAGAGTGAAAAGGGGCATCAATGATACAGACTATGTAGGTACTGGAATAGGATATAGGGAACATTATATTCCGGGAATATGTTGGGGGAATGCATTTTATATTCTACAGGTAGTACTAGGACAGGGAATCTCTGGTAACAATGAATAATGGACCGTATTGAAATATAAGAAAAGTGAGCAAACGGTCGTTATCAATATTGAACATTAAATATGACAGAAATGAGTGTACGTTCAGTAAGGTGGACGATGATACAGTATCGTGTGCCGGCCGGCCCGTACAGCCGCTTGTGCGCGTTCTAGCGACCGCGGGCGATCGTCTGGCGAAAATTGCTTTTTTATATTTATTTATTTTTAAAATTCATATTATGATATACTACTTATAAAATAAGCCCTACAAAACCGTAGTACTGTTTTTACTGTGGGGTCTGATGAGTCTTAGTCGAAGCTAGTCATATAACGACAGTTTCAAACATTTTGTATGAAACTTTGCCCTTATAGAACGCCATTATTAAAAAAAAATAACTCAAACTCTTTTTTTACTTATTCCATTTTCTCAAGTAATTTTTATACAGCATATTCAATCAAACTGACAGTCAATAATAAGTCTTCAAAATTCAAACGTAATTTACGATGAGAGTTATCCAATACGCTTCGACTTAAATATTGTCTTCTGTTGTCATGGGCTGAGTTGAGTGAACTATAGGAATTTTCCTTAACAATAATTTAGAATATGGATATTAGGTAGATTACTAAAACATGTGTACTTTTACACAAACTTAATTCTATAGGCACACCCACACAGTTGTGGGTAGACAGCGATATCTACCCACAACTTTAGGCGATGTTAATATTTTACAAAACTCGTTACAGGTGATTCGGTGTATTTTCAAATTCGAGTTTATTCGAGTGAATCGAGCTTTCAAACACGCGCAATAAGATAAAAGCAACATCCATGTCCCATATTTTTATAAATTCTAAGATATGCATATTTTATTGCACGTATAAAATGGGCATCTGTTGGTTTACGTATAAAACAAGGGAATACAACAGCTATCTACGTTTTATTGAGGAATAAAAAGACTTTTGTGCCGGTTTGAACGAAAATTTGTCATTTTTTTATCTAGGAACTTTGATACTCCTTCCTATAATGCTCTGTCTGAGATTGTCCATATAAGTTAAATAAAGTATGACTGAGGTGTAAATACATATTCCGTTGATCTACATATATGGGGAAATCTAATAAGACTATTCCGCACCATTTTGTAGAAGATACTGTATGCTTCTGACTGATGTTTCTGATAACTAATGTTAGGGATAAAGCACGTCCATTTCTGGGTAATGCATACCTATTACCACTCTTCTAGCCGCTTCGACCGCATAAATAGCGGAAATCAATCCAATGACACACTTCCACATACTTCCGGTACCTACAAAAACTTTCACCTAAATTCCCGTAAGACGTATAAAGGAATATAATAGATGGACAGAGTTAGTATTGCATTTATAATTCACATGGTTTTCCATGAAAAAAATAATTTAGGTAGGTTTAAAGATTATAACCTATCATTTAGTACAAAAAACACAAATAAAAAAAAAAACTGTTCCTACAATTAAACTGTCAATCTTGTATCAAAGTCTACCCGCAATTTCGATCTTTTCTTCAAATAACAAGGTCCCATATTATTATTATACTCTTTGAACAAGGTCACCCAATTCAGGCCGTTTCTCCAGCATCTGAATATTTCTCCATTGTACCTCTAGACAGGGCCATTCTACTTTTTGAGGCACAATTATTTACAAGTACCTACTGAAAATCGACGCCCTTACCAAAAAGGAACAACGTTGTTACTGAATGAATGATCGATTTATTTATATACATTATTAGCTTGTCGCGAACCGCCTCGTTGGTTTAGTGGCCGCAGGAGCTACTGCTGAGCATAAAGTCCTGGGTTCGAGGGTCGATCAAAATTTACCATTTCTCAGCCCGGAGTTTGGACTTCTCTCCAGTACATGAAAATAGGCTGATATAGGAATTTAAATAAATGTAACTAGCTAAACGAGTTTGGACTTGGTGCACCTCGGCTTATATATAATACTTTCGGGGAATTAAGTGTGATGTTAATCATCTCGTGATTAATACAACAATAGGTTCATAAAGTAAATGACTTAACGTAAAAAGCACAAACATAATACGATCAAAAGCAAACTTTTTAAATGCTAACAAGATAAGAAACCAAAAACACACCCAAAACGCCGTATAAAAGCTGAAAAGAACCGTAAAAAAGGTAAACTGTTGCTTTAAGCAGGAACAGGATTTTTCGTAAAAAAATAGAATGGCCCATTTCTCAATAATACCTTGTAACAATACAATATGGGAGGCCAAATCCGGAACTAATACCCCACTTGTTATTAGCTGTCAACTTGTCTACCAGCCAGAGACTTTACTTCTAATAAATCGTGGTACACAATTTTCCTTCCCACAATTTCGACCGAACTTTTGGTTATAATGAGGCAGTATTTTTGATTTATTGGATTTTGTTAAGGGTTATTAGAAGCTAGGTAGATACTGTGTCTTTTCTGATTTACTGCTAATGAGCTTTAAGATTGTCAGTAGCATTTTTGGGATTGACATTCCAGTCAAAAGTAAAAGTTTGTCAAAGAGCGATAGGGTTTACCTACAAGTCGAACTGACCGACCGATATCTTATCAAAATAATATGTTCCTAGTCATGTATTGCTGATGTTCAAGGCACATCTTTGAGGCTGTTATTTACAGGATACGTGAGAACAGATAGGCCAAGATCGTTACATAATGGGTGCCTAAAGATGGACGTCATCACTGAGGTAGGCCTAAAAAACGATGGCCCTGGCTCTAACAAAACAAATAAAGAAAAAAAAATTAAACAAGAAGCCTAAAGTGCATAAAAAATATTGTTGCTCCATGTTTGAGCGCTTGCCGTATTGGATTTAGAACGATGTAATTGAGCAGACCGTAAATTGACATCCAAAGCAGTTGCGTATGTGCCGTGGCCATATAGTAGAACTAGCTGCTGCCCGCGACTTCGTCCCAGTGGAATTCCCGATTTTAAAACATTATTTATCGCTGCTCCGCTCCTATTGGCTTAAACGTGATGATATATAGCCTAAAGCCTTCCTCGATAAATGGTCTATTCAACCCAAAAAGAATTTTTCAATTCGAACCAGTAGTTCCTGAGATTAGCGCGTTTAAACAAACAAACAAACTCTTCAGCTTTATAATATTAGTATAGATATCGACCATTTCATGAAATGGTTGTGTTTCTTGAAATGGCCATCTGAAACTGACCATATCGTTTAAGTATCAACGATTGATGATATTTCAATCCACGTTTGGCGGTATCATGAATGTGTTACCACATCATGAAATGACAACTTCAAGCCTAACTTCGTCGATGATTACTATTTCTGTCAGTAGGGTTTAAAGGTTTATTTTGATTGGTATGACGGGAGTTAAGGTCACTCGTTTACTCTAGCTCCCGTCATATCCTTCGAACCTGAGCTATCCGTATCCGGATCCCCTAAGTTCCTTGAAACTTAACCTGTACTAACCTCGGACACATCATGAAATGGCTTTTTTGATTGAAATAGCACATTATTATTAGCTTTTTATCGGATTTAGCGGATATTGTCTGCTGCCCTTATGCATACCAAAAACAAATAGATAAAACTTTAACGATGGATTATGTAATTATTTCACTATATGATCACTAATATTCGACCATATCCTGTAGTATAATATGTTGATACCAACGCTGATACCATAATGTGGCCAGCGGGTATTGCCATTTTATGAAATCACATGGTTGGCCACATTATGAAATGGTTAGTTCTACTATGGAGACGACATGCAAAGTTTCAGTTCAATCGGCCGGGGATAACTGCTTTAACAGTCAGTTGCTATATTTGATCCAAATATTCTGACAAAGCAAGTTAAATAAAAAACCTGTAGAGAAGTTAACATAGGTATGTTTGCTTTTTCTGAAAGTTATTCAATAGCTAAGTGCCTCAGGTTTCTACTTGTTCACAAGCCAAATGACGCTTAGGGAGGAACCTAGTTATTAAAAAGCTGCATCAATATCGCAACCTTTTGCTAAACATAGTGTGACTTCCATCATAACTTAGCAGGCAAAGGTTACGTGTGAGTCATAAGTTATGCTACAGTGTAAGGAACTTTAAGACTTCGAACAAGGTGAGAAGCTTGAGCTTGCGCTGAAGCGGGCGCAATACGAAGTATCAAACAAATTAATTCGCTGTTTTGTCTATACACAAATGACTATGCGGTGGGCGCTTAAAGCGACTTGTTGGGGCGGCCCAGAGATCGTTTTTTATTTAACTCTGAGGAAACACGTCTAGCTTCTTCTGTTTGCCAGAACATGTTTTAGTTTCTTTTTTTGTGCATACTGTGGTCTCCTGAAGGGGTATTATAGGGGAGGCAATGAAGAAACCAAGAGAAGATTAATTTGAAATTAATAAAATAGATATACACATGTAAGTATAGGTATAGGTTCGCACGAACAGGTATACTATAATGTCCTATGATTTAAAGGGTGTAACACAATACTCAATTTATCACAAATATTGTATAAATACTACAAATATACAGCTGACCATGCACTGTAACCAATTTATCGCACCCGCCGCATCTGCCACAGCACCCGTACGCGCTCTAGTCATCACTCGTTCACTATAGACAAGGCCTTAGTCAGAGTCGCGTCACTGTAACGTGTGAATACGCGACGTGCAAGCTTTCGGGGTGAAAAGTGTCTTTCACTAACTTTGTTAGTTAGAAGCTATAAATGTAAATTTTATTTTTTCTGGTATTTGTAAGACTAACACATGTTTTTAGGTTTTGTGTATACTAACCAACTAACGGGCTTTTTATATAATGGATTTCTATACAGAGCTAAAAGAAGTAGATAGGACAGAGACACTAGTAAATTGGCTCGTTTTTGCTATCGACACCGCCCGCGTAGATGTCTATGGGAACGTACGTTAAAATTCTACCTACGTTCTTAATCCTTCTAACTGTTCAGACCTCATTGGAACATTGTATATTAAAGTATTAGTAGGGAATTTTGGAGTAGCAGCTCAGATTTTTATGTTAGTAGTGTTATTTCATGACCCGGAAATCACGTGCGACCGTTGAACTTAAGGCCTGATCTCTCCCGCCTCCTGCCGGAGGCTGTACGCGGGGATCGTGCGGTCCATGGCCCTTTACGGGGCCCCGGTGTGGGCGCTGTCGCTGAGGCGACTGCCAGCGCGCCACCTGGTCTCGGCCCAGAGGGTCATGGCCATCCGGCTGATCCGGGGATACCGCACGGTCTCCGGCGAGGCGGCGAACCTCCTTGCCGGATTGCTGCCGTGGGATCTAGAGGCGAGAGCCCTCGCGCACGTCTACGCGTTGCGCGTGGAGGCGCTACGCCGGGGCGAAACTCTACTGCCGCGGCAGATTGCTGCGCAGCGGACGGAGCTCCGGCGGGATCTCACGGAGGTATGGAGACAGCGACTGCTGCAACCCAGCGCTGGGCACGCCGCCATTGCGGCGATAAGTCCACTCTTTGAGGAGTGGTTAGAGAGACGCCACGGCGTCCTCACCTTCCGCCTGACACAGGTGCTCACCGGACACGGCTGTTTCGGGAGGTACCTGTGTCGGATCCAGCGGGAGGACACGTCCGGGTGTCATCACTGTGTGGATCGCCCGGAGGACATGGTGGAGCACACGGTGGAGGTCTGCCCTGCCTGGGCGGAGCACCGCCGTGTCCTCATCGAGGCGATCGGCGGCGGCGACCTCTCACGTCCGGCCCTGGTTCAAGCCATGGTCGGGAGCGAGGAGGCATGGGAGGCGGCCGCCTCCTTCTGCGAAGCAATAATGCTAGCGAAGGAGGAGGCGGAGCGCGTGCGAGAGAGGGAAGCCCCTCTCTCCAGCCGCCGCAACAGGAGAAGACGCCCCGGGCGTCGGGAAACGCAGGGCGATTCCCGGCCACCGTAGGCGCGGGCCTGCGGATGGTGAGCTATGAGTGGCTCGCCGTCCGATAGCAACCAGGCCCGAGTCGACGGCGCGTCGTGTTCCACGCGCGCCTCAAAGAGCCGTCAGCCAAGAAGACGGGGCCCCATAGGGTCAGTGCCTGCTAGGGTTACGGAATTTGTTTGAAAGAGTCACCGCGGCCCTGGAACGCAAAGGGCACAAGCAGGAACACGGGTGGGTTTTAGTCAGTAAGAGTCTGACACTCCCTTCCGCTCCGCCCAGAGCGGGAGAAGTTAGTTGATGATTTCGGCCTGATCTCTCCCCGATCTCGCCAGATTGCCGTCCCAGACTATGAGACAAAAGGTGGGACAGCCCTCTGTCCCACCTTTTGTCTCATAGTCTGCAAGAGTGCGTTGGAGAGAGAGTGCCACGGAGATATTATAGTGCACTTTTGTGTCCTATAATATCTCCTGTGTACCTGTGTTATCTCCGTTGAGATGGGTCACCGAAACCGACATTCGATTGGGGATGTAGTACAAGTGTGTGAACTTACAATAAAATTATTATAGTCCAAAATTAATGCAACAGTATTTTGTCGATGGAAACACAAATATCGGACACTACACTATGCAGTCGTACACCTACATACAGTGCAGTTTATATCGATAAAAATAATGTGTCTGCCGAACCGCTTTAGCTCCGTCGTTTCAGTTTAACCACGCTGCCGACTATTGATATTTTTACACAGAGTGCCTGATTTAATCTCCCCGGCGTTACCAGTGAGTTATGTACAATAGCTGAAAAATCTACTTTAAACTTCAGGATTATAGAAGGAAAGTACTTACCTATTACTCTATTGATTGAAAATATAATACTGACTAGCTTTTAGCTAGCATGAGGCTATTCGACGCAGTGACGTCACAAATATTAGTAGAGCTGTTAATGTTTAAAAAAAGCAGTCCCGGGTTCTAATTAAAAAATATAACTTATAAGTCAGAGTAAGCTGCTTACACAAGGTTAAAACAGCCGCCGTAACAGAAGACGTGTTCCACGCGCGCTTCAAATAGCTGTCAGCAAAGAAGACGGGGCCCATAGGGTCAGTGCCTGCTACGGTTGCGGAATTTGTTCGAAAGAGTAACCGCGGCCCTGGAATGTAAAGGGCACTAGAAGGATTACGGGTGGGTTTTAGTCAGTAAGAGTCGGACACTCCCTTCCGCTCCGCCCAGAGCGGGAGAATTCATTTGATGATTTCCCGTCCAAAAAAAAGGTTAATAACAAATATTATATAATATGTTTAAAAAACATGGTTAGGTTAGGTTAGGTTAGGTTTTTTTTTTTAGAATTGTTGGATTTTTCGACTAAAATATTAGTTGAGTTGATTCTTTAAAAAAATAACTGCCTTCCATCTACTTTTTCGTCGCTAATTGGTTCCAGAATTAAAATAAATAAATAAAAAATAACTTTACAAATACCCTAATTCCAATTTCAAAATTCCAAACAAGCCAGCATTTATTTCCGAGCTACGATATTTCTAAACAGTAGAAGAGCGATAGTTGTTTTTAGTTTCCATAACTTTTTTATGGAGCCAGCAGTGTATAGCAAAGTTTTTTCAATCAATTCAGACGACCCACTTGATATTCAGATGGTTATTGAGTGTGGTGAACTTTCCGGTGCGAGGACCGGGAGATAGGTGGCCCACTAACTTTGGCTTTGAAATCTTTACCGGGCTTTTTATACAGGTGGGGAGGAAAGAGTTGATAGTTATCGATCGATTTCACTTGATTGCCAAACATTCGACATTTATATCAATTTGCGTTATTATTTTAAATTTATAAATGAGTATTTATAATATTTCCATAATAACCTTACAACTATTTGAGTTGTAAGGTTTCAGATTTTTTTGCAGTATCAAGTTGACCTTGTCTGTAGCAACCATTTAGGGTCTGAGAAACATGGCCCTACGACGCACCGTTTCCGAGTTATGAGCCTTTACTTTTTTATTTTACATAAAACGATCATTAACTAATAACTTTTATTCTTTATTTAAATTTGTATCAGTAAAAAAAAATATTTTCTTTCTTTCTTAAATAGTAAAGATATAACTTACTTATTCGTGTGCACCTTAAAAGCTACATTTCAAAGATTGAGACCGAACACGTGACGAGCTTCCTTTTGTCTGGACAAACCAATGACGGACCAATCAATAGTATCAGAATAACGTGGGGTTCACCTTGCACTCACTTTACAAGTCAATACAAATGAGTGATTTTTCAAAGAGATTTGACATATAGATATTAATATTTCGCGTCTATATTTTTAATAATTTAGGGTAGGAGTAAGTTAACGATATCTAGAATGTATGTGGGTTGATCACCTAAACTATTGTATTATTATATATAACCTACGGGTCCCACATGAGTTACACAAATAAGGGACCCAACCGACCTACACTACTAACACCCCACCCTGTATTTGTTACGACGTATGTACACAGAACACCATTTTTAGACGTGGTAGGCGTAGCTTTTTATTAGAGTGCTTACCTTCATGGATTGTGTTAAAAGGTACGAACAAAAGATACATTCTATGAAATTAGTTCATTTTAGCTGCAATGAAGTCTCGTATTGTAGCGTAATATTGGGTTTTTAAAGACGAGGAAAAAACGCGAATCAATTACTAAAAAAACAAAGTAATATTGGTTAAAGGAGAGAGTGTGTTTTATTATTTACACTTTTGATGTTTAAGACACACTCATCATCTTAAATGCAATTAATAAAACATAATAGGAGAACCATGCCGCTCTGCAGCATTGAAAGTCAAGTTTTATGTCATGTAACTGTCCTGCAACTCAACCAATTTAAGTGGGTTAAAGCTTAATTGAACGAGTTCGTTCCAACGAATATTAATTAACGAATATTAACCGGAAATACATAATACAACGTGTTTATTTTGATATCCCATAATTTTAAGGTTACATGTATAACCGACTTCCAAAACAGGAGTAGGTTCTCAAGTCAACTGTATTAAAAAATACAGTTGAGTTGAGTTGATCCTCCTCCTTTTTTGGAAGTCGGTTAAAAAAGAAAAGAAAAAACCATCGACTTCTGAAATTAAAGTTATTTTATATTTGTTTAGTTTTTTATGTTTAGAGGTCGGTTGTATTTATATTGTAAAAAAGTTTTTTTTATGAGTAGGAAAAATATTAAATATTTAAGAAACAGTTTTAGAAACTCATACTTAAGCAGCTAACACCAAACTTAACTAAGATAATTCAAACTAAATGCCATTGAGAATTCTGGTCAGTCATCCACTAATTAAGGTAATAAATACAACGTCGTAAGGTCACTCACTTTACAAGGACAGTCGCAGTTTTGAAAAGAAAAAAAGAAAATATTGAATTGAAAATATTTTGTAAATAGTGATCTGAGATAAGATACATGAGATATTTGTTATCCAGGATTTGAGCGTACTAAGTCGTGATGAAAAGCTAGAGTTGTATAATCTATATAGAATTTTTTTATTATTATTATTTATTCCTTAGGAAACATCTCTATTACGTTATTGTAATAGGGATGTTTCCTGAGGAATAAAAATATGATCATATTTAGTCCGTCAGTTAGATTATCGAAAATTATTGGACACGTCTATGTAATGTTTTGCTTTATCAAACCTATAGAAATTGAAGAAGATAAAAAGCTTCAGAGATCATGAGCCGGGGCTTATGACACGTCACGGCGTATGTTAAATATGTCAATGCACTGAACGAAGTATGTTAAAGATAAGTAAATTGGATAAAATACGACATAATTACTAAACAAAAAAAAAATAACTTAAGCAACAAACGCTCTGAGTTACGCACAAAAATTGAAATGGAAATGGGCAGGACATGTTGCGCGGCTAACAGATCTTAGATGAACCAAAAAAGTTAAAACCTGGAGCGGTTCAATAGGCAAAAGAACAAGAAAAAGATCTATTACAAGATGGGAAGATGATAGTATAACAATAGCTAGTCAAAACTGGACACAAATAGCTCAAGACAGAGTCAATCACTGGAGGAAGCCTTTACCCATTCTGTGGTTCCGATAGATTAAATTGAATAAAAATTAGATTAGAAAAATGAAAACTGTATTGTCAAAACTAGTTACAGATAAATATAAGTTACGTAAAAATAGTTTGGATACAGATAAAAAAGAGATAAAAAAATACCTAGAATAAACAAAACTAACACATGTACATATTATAAGAAATGTAAACTTAGAGGAAATATCAGGCTTTTTAAAATTTTATTTTATATAGCATAAAGTGAAATCAAATAACTAAGTCTGAAAGGTAACATTCTAGGAATTGGATGATCACAAAGCTGGAACTATAAACTTACACATAACCAACAACGTATTTGTCTTTTTTTTACAGTAATATCGTTACGACGGCGGAGGTTACGGTATATTTTCTAGTTAAAATGCTACTGTGCCACATTGTAAAGGGTTTCCATGGATCGAAAATATGTAGTTAAGTATTTAAAAACGAGTTTACTGGGTAATCTTTTTAATGACAGTTTTATACCCTTTTTTTTTTTTTTTTTTTTTTTTGGATGGGAAATCATCAAATGACCCCTCCCGCCCTGGGTGGAGCGGTAGGGAGTGTCAGACTTTTACTGACTAAAACCCACCCGTGATCCTTCTTGTGCCCTATACGTTCCAGGGCCGCGGTAACTCTTTCGAACAAATTCCGCAACCCTAGCAGGCACCGACCCTATGGGGTCCCGTCCTCGGTGCTGACGGCTCCTTGCGGCGCGCGTGGAACACAACGCGTCGTCGACTCAGCCTGGTATCGGACGGCGAGCCACAGTTTTATACCCTTGTATGTATAATGTGGTAATTGCTAGCTAATCCGAAATAATCAAAAACAGAACAATAAAAGTAATATTGTGTAATATGTAATTACATAGCAAAAATTACACCGATATTTTGGTGCATAAATACAGGCAGTATTTTTATTTATTACCCAATAAACGTTATGCCACAGCCAGGCCTAAAATGTAAATTCGGAGAACTGCGCAGTAAATGGTTCACGGTGAAAACGTTATGAATAATATTTTATTTCATCCAGTTTTTTCTTTTTTTTTTCATAAAAAATAAGTATGTGGGTACATAACGGTTGATTTAATTGCATGCTTCATTTTTTATTCTGGAAAGCGTTGACAACAAAAATAATCTTTCGTATTTTTATGAAAATTTATTTAGTCAACTGAAAATGTTGAAAAGATTTTCATAGTCCATGTTTCGAATCGGCTATGCGATCAAAATGCATCGTGAATAAAGTGCGGGACAGTTTTCGAAAATCTTGGCTGAAAAATACAATTCATGTTGGTGCTATTCTGAGATTTATTACCAATATGGCTCCTCTCTATCAATTTTGCTTTATTTTTCTTACAAATATTCTGTACTGAAATTTTTAAATATGTTTCAAACTAGTTTGTCATGACAGTTTACATACCTACTTAAATGGAAGGTTTTATAAGAATTAAAATAAATTATGTTTTTTTTTTAACTAAAACAAGATCTAATTTTAGTTAATAAACTCTTAACTGTCCTCGTTTGCAATTTATTATTTTTGTTTTTAGATTTAATGACATAGGTTTAGATACATTTTATTTTATGAAGCACCTACACAATTCGGGTGCAGAGCTTTAGACATAGGTTTTTTATCAACCTATACTGTCCCACTGCTGGGCAAAGGTCTCCCCTATAGCCTTCCACTCTTCATAGCAATCCGTCATCAACCGTTGCAAAGAAGATTTTTTAAACGACAGACTCAAAGTGTTATTTTTCGATTCTAATTTTATTTTATGTAATACCTACGAAATTGGTCACATACATCCTATGCATCAGGACAGATGAAGGTCGTCACGCAGTGGGAGTCAGAAGACGGCCGTCGTCACTGGAGAAGGCCTAAAAATATCCATAAATCAATTAAAAATATTCAATCTCGCTCGTTTTCTTCGTAGTGAAAATATATCATATCTGTAGAAATAAATAATGTACAAATCAAATTCTTAATTTGATTTGATTTGATTTGATTTGATTTTAACAAATCAAATTCGCACGTTTCCTAGTAGTAGCGGCAATGCAGAAATACAAACTACCGGCTAGAACGGAGATCAACATCATCTATTCCCACAGTCCTTCATGTAACTTATATCCGACAAACATACATTTCCATTTGCTTTATCCTCGGGTCCATGTCCACAGTACCACAGCTTTATATCACGTGCGAAGGATCTGCATCGGCTAATACTTCAAGATGATTTGATTTTGGTATTGTGTTGTACAGGTCAAAATTGACCTGTGTTTTTCAGTGCTAAGTGATCTTCATGGTAGCGAAAGCTTTCGTAACATTGTTGCAGCATCATTATTTTGTACAATCTACGTTGCAGTTAATACGTACACACTATTGGACAATATTAAATTTTTTTCGTTTAAGGCTTTTTCAGGCAAAGCATCGACTTGAAAATTTGATTTTCATGGTAATTGTTTTAAAATTGCTTTAAAAATTAGACCGAAAAAAATGTTTTCGTAGTGTTGATAATCAAAATTGTGCTGAACTTAAAATATCTCGGTCATTTGGTCACGAAGGACTTTAAAAATTACCCAGATATCGAAAGAGAACGCAGAGTGCTGGCTGTAAGGAACAATAAATGCTGGCCCGTAGGCTTGCTCGATGTACTAAAGAAGTAAAATTAACACTTTTTAGGTTATATTGCCAAGCTTTTTACTCAGACGGCCTGTGGGTTCGGTATACGCAAAGAGCCTACAACGTCTTGCGTATTCAGTTTTGTTTTCAGAATACTTTTGGGGTTGCGGCGGCACGGTACTGCGTCGCAAATGTTCGTAATTGCGCTCATTAGCAGTTTGCACGTTATAATAATAGTGCGTAAAAAAGTGATGGCATTATTTCAAAGACTGCGCGGTAGCACCAATAGCATTTTGCAAATTAATGCTATCAGCCCGACAACATAATTAGCCCGTACGGGCACACTGAGTGGGAATAGTAACGGAGAAATTGTAAAACAATATTTTATTTTGTTGTAATATTATGTACCTTAATAGATCTTATAATAATATAAATTTTTACAAGGTCCACTGGTGTGGCACTTTCCTCAAAAGGCTCAGACATTAACCTACATGGTACTCATATGACTTCATCAGTACGGATTGTATGGATTTTAAAAGAGACTTTGACATCTGAGTTTGTTTCGGTGTTTCTTCTCAGGGTAGTCAGCTATGGGCACGCCGTCGGCATTGTGGCGATAGGTCCCCTCTTTGAGGAATGGTTGGAGAGACGCCACGGCGTCCTGTCCTGGGGTTAGTGCCTGCTAGGGTTGCGGAATTTGTTCGAAAGAGTCACCGCGGCCCTGGAACGCAAAGGGCACAAGAGGGATCACGGGTGGGTTTTAGTCAGTAAAAGTCTGACACTTCCCTCCGCTCCGCCCAGAGCGCGAGAAGTCATTTGATGATTTCCCATCCAGAAAAAAAAAGTATAATCGGCTAGGAAACACTGGTTTTATCTAGCTTAAAATTACCAGAAATATTTGACGTGTAAAAGTGTTATGTTTAACCTACTTACAAAATAAATATCATTTACAAACACTTATATGAATTCAGTCTGAAATAAAGTTTATTATGGTTATTTGATGGGATTACGTCCGATACCTATATTAAATGTACATTTCGCAATGACAAATTATGGGCGGAATGTTTTCACAATAAGAAATGTACTAAGTTTCAAAAGGCTTCCTAGGGACCTTAAAGTCAACTTGTTTTGCACCAGTGTGGCGACCTTAAGACGGATTTTGGCACAGTTATTTTTTAAGGACAGTTAATATTATTTATCTACTGCTCTCTTAACTTAATTAATTCTTTTATATCGACTATTTTCCTTACCTACATGTGGAGGCTTGTTATTAGCTATTTGTTAATATTACAGTCTTTGTGTTATTGGCTGATTAGTCTGTAACCTTGAGCCTTCTTTAAAATAAAATAAATAATAAATTATATTATCACCTCTACTGTTTACGGGAGCAATCACTGTCGATCGAACATGGCATCAAAAAAGGTGCAATTGTAAAGCTGTATTCCTCACTGTATCGAAATATCAAAAGGGAAGGAGAAACATTTTTGTCTAAATATTGAAGGGGTAAACAGGGGTCGGTTTCAAGTGGGGACGCAGATCGAGTGCGGAACCATCAACGATCACGAACGAATCCATTTTGCACTTGAATGGTTTTTTTTTCTGTCGGAAATAAAAAGCAGTATTCTGGGCCTAGTTTTAGCTCCCTCCTCGACTTTTGCCTAACGAGCCAGCCTGCGCCGCTGAGCCATTAGCGTTAAATCCCCTAAATAATAATAACTGACCCAGCCTGTCCCTTGCTGCCCCTCTAAATGACCCCGTTAAGCCGAGGCCCGTATCCCACAGGGGATGCCCTTAGCGAAGCGGTCATTTAGTTTTTAGTAGTTTTTAGCCCTGGCTGGGGGCCTTAAATTCATTTAAGGCCACCACAGGATTGTTCGGTTAAGCAGTAACCAGCCTTAGTGTGCTGAACTGGGAGTGGTCCATTCCAAAAAAAAATAACCTAGTTTTAGCTGTACAGATACAGTAAATCTATCAGAGTAATAGAGAGAACGAAAATAAATAAAGATCATTTTCCTCAACTTTAACAAATACTAAAGCAAGTACTTACTAGCACTTCACCCACGACTTCGTCTGCGCAGATTTAGTATAAATTTTTTTTTTTTTTTTTTTTTTTTTTTTTTTTTTTTTTTTTTTTTTTTTTTTTTTTTTTGAATGGACTACTCGCAGTTCAGCACATTAAGGCTGGTTACTGCTCAACCGGGCAATCCCGTGGTTGCCTTAGATTCTAAGGCCCCCAGCCGGGGCTTAAAACTACTTAAAAACTAAATGGCCGCTCGCTAAGGGCATCCCCTGTGGGACACGGGCCTCGGCTTAGCGGGGTCATTGAGGGGGGGCAGCAAGGGACAGGCTGGGTCTGATTGATATTATTTAGGGGATTTAACGCTACTAAATAATTTCCAACCTGTTTTATACGCTTTTGGGGTGGAGTTTCGTAAAATCCGTTCTTGACGGATGTTTAAACCGTATATAGAACCTACTTGCCAAATTTTAAGTTTGTAAGTGTTATAGTTTCTGAGATTTAGTGATTAATCAGTGAGTGGTATTTCGCTTTCATATTATACTAGCTTCTGCCCGCGACTTCGTCCGCGTGGAATAGTTACTTTACCCCCGATTTTGAAACTCTCAGCCCGAAGTTTCATACAAAATTTCATTCCCTATTTTATCCCCTTGGGGGTAGAATTAATCAAAATCCTTTCTTAGCGGATGCCTACGTCATAACATCTACCTGCATGCCAAATTTCAGCCCGATCCGTTCAGTGGTTTGGGCTGCGCGTTGATAGATCACTATGTCAGTCAGTCAGTCACTTTTGAGTTATATATATTTACATTAGATTACCAGTATGTATAGATTTAAAATTAAATACATTTTTTAGGTAATTCATAACACTAAAATCGTGTTTCTGAAATAATTTTACTAAACGTATTCCAAGTTTATCCAAGTGTTAGTGATTCTCAACGTTTAGTGAACAAAAGATTTTCGCCTACTCCATTAAGTGCCTTCTCATGCCCTAATTAAGACTTTCAAAGTTATTAATTTAAGAATAAATGGGAATTTCTAGTCAGATCATTGAAAACTGTGAAGTATTTAATTAAATTACACTGAAAATTTAATTTTTATTCTTTAGTGAAGAATGTTTGATGCTGGTAGTCAATTATTTTTCGATTAAACTGCTTTGCTCCCGATATTTAATTAAGACTTAGAAGCCATTAAGATTTTTACACTTGATTAAATATGTCTGCGTATCATTAAGTAGTTCAATTGGTTTTAATTTGTCGAGTTCAGTGAGCTTTATTTGAAACAAGCGATCCGTCCCGACTTAAAAAGCACGTTAAATTACAAAACTGATGACCAGACTTTCATACAAAGTTTCCCCTCACACACATAGGGGGGGAGGGGGTTAAGTTGCAATTTCCAAAAAGTGTTTATGAGATGGGTGGGACCTTTCTAAAATAAAATCTTTATTCCAACTGCTGAGACTGTTCGTTGATCGGCCTTCATTACGAACGATTATTTTATACATTAGAAAAAAAAAAAAAAAAACATACAAACATCCGAATTGAGAACCTCCTCCTTTTTTAGAAGTTGGTTAAAAAGAATCGTTCCTAAAGATCCCTTAATAATAAAAATATTTCCCTTTGCCTGTTTGATTTGAAGTTAGGAAGAAACATTCTAGTAATTATTAAATTATCAAATTTATTATAATATCGATTTAATTTGAACCCGGACCAACGAACAACAACCGCATTTTTTTTAATATTTGATTTTTAACGTTCTCATGGTTCCCAAATAACTTTTAGGTTGATAAATACGAGTATGTGACAAATATATAACATAAAACAGTTGCTTTTATCAACAAAACACGACAGTTTCTAAAAACCTATAGCCTAAAACCCTGAAGCACAATTATGTAACTTTCTCTGAAAAACACGAACGCCTTATTTTGTTTATTACCTACCTGTTTCTTGCTTATTTCAACTAACAAAGCTGTTATAATAAAAACAATGAAAAACTTCCAGCCTGCAGCTGCCGATATTCTAGAAAAGTAAAATAAAGAACGGTGATTGGTCGTAGCAGGCGGGCTAATGACTGTTGAAACAAACTCCTTTTATTTTCCATTGGTTTATTTCAAAATAGAATGGGCTGGCTCTATTTTTTAGTGAAAACACAAAATTGATGTTGTAACTATATTAATAGATTTGGATGTTAACAATATTTAGGGAAATGTTGTAATTAATAAATTTTAACTGGAATTATGTACCTACCTACCTAACTTTAAAGCACAAAAATAGCATTAATAATAACAAAGTAAGTAGTTCTATAGTGGTTGCGGAATTCGTTCGAAAGAGTCACCGCGGCCATGAAACGCAAAGAACAATAGGAGGAATACGAATGGGTTTTAGTCAGTAAGAGTCTGACACTCCCTTTCGCTCCGCCCAGAGCGGGAGAAGTCATTTAATAAATTCCCAACCAGAAAACAAATACAAAAAAACGAGTAGGTACCTAGTTCTATGGTAACACAAAATAAATCTGGCTGAATATTAAATAAACATTACTTTGAAGTGATGTATTGCTATGTAAGACGTCGTTCTAATATCATAAAAATAGGCCATGGCACGAATACCCAATCGTCGCTCAGGGAAATTGGACATCACCATCTACCGGCGTGACAACGACAACGCGATCGGATGTACCGAACAAAAGATCTCTACAATCGCGTATTGGTGCAATGACCGCTTATTTGGAATGGTTGTACACAATGTTTTTTTTTAATCATCAAATGACTTCTACCACTCTAGGCGCAGTGGAAGGGAGTATCAGACTCTTACTGACTAAAACAAACCCGTGTTCCTCTTAATGCCTTTTGCTTCCTAAGACCGCGGTGACTCTTTCGAACAAATTTCGCAAGTCATTTAAAAGAAAATAATTTGTTATCTACATACATGTTTGATATTCGCTTCTACCAACGACAACGTTCGCGAAATATTTGATGCTGAAGCTGTCAGAAAAGATTTAAGAGATTAATGTTTCGCCGTTTCTCTTAAAGCAGGCAATCAACAGTACGAAATCTGTTTAAAAGGTTTTCCATGAACCCCAAAGCCCAATTCGGCGAAATCATGAGCAAAACTAAGTTATTCCAATTTTAATTTGCAAATGCTGAAATAAGGGCCTCTAAGTTGTGTTTTAGCCAGTTTTATAAAAGAAAAGCTCAACATCTTTTCATAGCATTACTAATTATCGTGAATACAGGCCAAACCGCAGAAAACGGAGGAAAAACTTCCTACAGCTTGCCTAGTTACCTAGTTTATGTTCTAAACGCGCTAAACTATCATAATTTATTTTCGGAGTATACATATACTGGCAATACGTAGAACAGAAAACAGATGTTCACGGCTTTTGCTTACTTTCAATGCCCTCGGTTTCTAGACAAAAAGTATCGACGCGTAACGCGTAGCTAATGATTGGTTGTATAGAAGTATATGGAACATGGTGTACCTATAGGCCCGCATACTTCCATTGAAAAGGTAGGTAGGCTCCTCCGACCAGACGGGTTTTGTGTCTTGATGCGGCGAACTTTGATATGGCATTGGGGACGGGTTTTTGTGACCTGACGGCACAAAATCCCAACGTCTTTTTCATTCTCAGATGATGTTACAGATGCCATAACGAATGTTCGAACTTCGATCAATCATAATATTTCACAACATGTCACACTGTCGACAATTTTCTTTCTACGTTTAACAAGATTTTTTTTATTTAGAATCCTTTTTTTGATTTTGAAATCGTCAAATGACTGCCTCCGTTCTGGGTGCAGCGGAAAAGAGTGTCTGACTCTTACTGACTAAAACCCATTCGTGTTTCTCCTAGTGCCCTTTGCATTCCAGGGCCGCGGTGACTCCTTCGATCAAATTCCTCAACCCTGACAGAAAATGGGAATACTTCCGCGTGGTTTTTGGATAATAATGTGGATGAGAACGTAACATACGCCAATCTTTTCAAATGGTGTTTATTTTCGGTACAATCTATTATTATAAAAATTGAACACCCTCTTTAGAACATAATCTTTCATGTTTTTATTTTTAGCGTTTACGGTTTTACAAAGAGCGTCAGTTAGGTAATCCTCGAACTTGTGTAGGTATGGTGTTTGTACTTTTTTATATTTTACTAGGTTCATTCATTCTGCAGATCTGGCTCTGTAGGTTTGTGTGATTGGCGTAACGTGGGTGATCTACAGCGTGTCCTAGAAGTGCGTGGAAGCTGATATTGGGTAGCTGATATAGATTCTTCAGGAATACGTTGTATAAGTACACCACTGCCTAACCTTTCAAGCCATACGTAGGTAATATTATTTCATTGTACAGATACATACTTGTAGGTGTCTGACACACAAAGACCATTTTTTTTTTTTTTTTTCTCTGGATGGGAAATCATCAAATGACTTCTCCCGCTCTGGGCGGAGCGGAAGGGAGTGTCAGACTTTTACTGACTAAAACCCACCTGTGATCCTTCTTGTGCCCTTTGCGTTCCAGGGCTGCGGTGACTCTTTCGAACAAATTCCGCAACCCTAGCAGGCACTGACCCTATGGGGCCCCGTCTACGTTGCTGACGGCTCTTTGAGGCGCGCGTGGAACACGACGCACCGTCGACTTGGGCCTGGTTGCTATCGGACGGCGAGCCACCCATAGCTCGCCATCCGCAGGCCCGCGCCTACGGAGGCCGGGAATCGCCCTGCGTTTCCCGACGCCCGGGGCGTCTTCTTCTGTTGCGGCGGCTGGAGCGAGGGGCTTCCCTCTCTCGCACGCGCTCCGCTTCCTCCTTCGCTAGCATTACTGCTTCGCAGAAGGAGGCGACCGCTTCCCATGCCTCCTCGCTCCGGACCATGGCCCGAACCAGGGCCGGACGCGAGAGGTCGCCGCCGCCGATCGCCTCGACGAGGACACGGCGGTGCTCCGCCCAAGCAGGGCAGACCTCCACCGTATGCTCCACCGTGTCCTCCGAGCGATCCACACAGTGATGACACCCGGACGCGTCCTCCCGCTGGATCTGACACAGGTACCTCCCGAAACAGCCGTGTCCGGTGAGCACCTGCGTCAGGCGGAAGGTGAGAACGCCGTGACGTCTCTCCAGCCACGCCTCAAAGAGGGGACTTATCGCCACAATAGTGGCGTGCCCAGCACTGGGTTGCGATAGTCGCTGTCTCCAAACCTCCGTGAGATCCTGCCGGAGCTCCGTCCGCTGCGCAGCAATTTGCCGCGGCAGCAGAGTTTCACCCCGGCTTAGCGCCTCCACGCGCAACGCGTAAACGTGCGCGAGGGCTCTCGCCTCCAGATCCCACGGCAGTAATCCGGCAAGAAGATTCGCCGCCTCGCCAGAGACCGTGCGGTATCCACGGACTAGCCGAATGGCCATGACCCTCTGGGCCGAGACCAGGTGGCGCGCTGGCAGTCGCCTTAGCGACAGCGCCCACACTGGAGCCCCGTAAAGGGCCATGGACCGCACGATCCCCGCGTACAGCCTCCGGCAGGAGGCGTTTGGTCCCCCCAGATTGGGCAAGAGCCGCTTGAAGGCAGCCCCGGCCCGCCCCAGTTTGGGGGCCAAACGTCGGAAATGCTCCGCGAAGTTCCACCGGCTATCGAGGACGAGGCCCAGGTACCTCATCGTTGACCCGACGCCGATGTGAACCCCTCCTACCGTTACCTGAGTTCCCGGTGGTGGCCGGTTCCGAGAGCCATGAAAGCACATGGCCTCGGACTTGTGCAGGGCCACCTCGAGACCCAGTTGCCGGATTCTGTCAACGACTATCGCAACCCCGCGTGTCATCAACTCAGCCGCCGCCTGGTGCGACCCCCCTTGCGCTAGAACCAGCGTGTCGTCAGCGTAGCAGACTACGCTGACGCCGCGAGGGAGGTCGGCGCGCAGCACCCAGTCGTAGCCGATGTTCCACAGGGGCGGCCCCAGAACCGAACCCTGTGGAACACCGCACGACATCTCTCGCCGGTTCCACTCTCCCCGGTGACCGGGGTAGATGACGGCTCTGTCCGTCAGGTAGTCCTCGACCACGCGACGGAGGTAGGTTGGCACCCGGTGATACCGGAGTGCCTCCCTGATGCAACTCCAGGGCAGGGAATTAAAGGCGTTGGCGATGTCAAGGGACACCGCCACGACCACCCCGCCCCGGGAAATCGCCTCCCCCGTCGTGAGGGCTCTCACGCGCATGATGGCATCCACCGTCGAGTGCCCTGTGCGGAAACCAAACTGGTTCTCCGCCAGATCCGGCCCATCTCTCACCAAGTGCTTGACGAGGCGGTTTGCAATTACTCTTTCAAAGAGCTTGCCCACCTCATCAAGCAGCACGATGGGCCGGTATGCGGACGGAGAGTCCGCAGGGCGCCCTGGCTTCGCAATGAGGACCAGTTTCCCCGTCTTCCAGCGACGTGGGAACTGACCCCTCTCCAAACATGCGCTTAGGAGCCCACGTAGTCGAGGACCGAGAGCCTCAGAGGCCAGGACCCAGGCTTTCCCAGGTAAGCCATCGGGTCCTGGGGCGGTGTTTCTGGCCTTGAGCCTATTAACCGCCGCTCTCAGGTCTACCTCGGTCACCTCCGGAGTATCGTCGTCGTCGGTGTGGTCCGCATCGGGCACCGTGGGTGGCGGAGCCATGGGCGGGGGAGCATGGTCCCCTCGCAACGGGAACAGAGCGCTCACCACGTCCTCCACTAGCTGGGGCCGGAGACTCTGCGTCAACGGGGGGGCCCAGGTGCGGAGTTTGTTCCGCACCATTTTGTAGGGTCTTCCCCACGGGTCCCCGTCCAGAGACTCCAGCAGCTCTTTGCGAGCCAGATCCCTGGCCCGCAAGATCCCCGCTTGGAGGGCGGTCTTCGCCGCTCTGTACTCCTCGTACAGCTCCACCTCCCTGGCCTGCGCATTCGGAGGGTGAATGCGAAGCCGGCGATGCCTGGTGTACGGGCGACGCGCAGTAACGCACGCTTCTCTCAGCGTCGTCAGCTCGCGCGACCACCAGTACACCTGACGGCGGGCGCGTCCCGGCCGGACCCGGGGCATTGCCACGTCGCATATACCCGACATGGTCTCCCGGAACCACTCCGCCTCATCGTTGATGTCCGCAGGCCTGTCCGGTGGTGACACCCAGGCCTGCACGATCGAGGCTTCCAGGAGAAGCTCCCGGTCCAGCTGTTCAGCGCCCACCGCGGACCACTCGGGGTCTGTCGGATTGGCGCGCTTGAGGTCTGGGCGGAGACGTCGAACCGGATATACCGGTGATCGGAATAGGTCTCCACCTCCTCCACAACACGCCAGTCGACGACACGCGGCGACAGAGCGGGGCTGGCGAACGAGATATCATCCACGGAGTCACCCCGCATCCGCACACACGTGGGGACAGAACCCCGATTAAGGACGACCAGGCCTGTCTCCAGGGCCCAGTCCTCCACCATCCTACCCCGTACGTTAGTATAACGGGAACCCCAAGCCAAATTCTTGGCATTGAATTCCCCGAGAACAAACACGGGGAGGGGACGATACCCGACGACGACGTTACGCAACTCTCCAAGGGAGTTGTGGAACTCGGCGAGAGTTCGATTCGGGGAGAAGTAGACTCCCACCACTACAATCTCCCCGAACCGTGCTGCTACGCACCCCTGTCCTCTCCTAACACACTCGAGGGACGGGGTACCGGCGGCGGCCGACGAAATTAACGCCACTGAGCCGTCTAGGTCCTTCACCCATTCCTCCCTGGGTGGGACGTAGTACGGCTCAGCGACCACAGCGACATTAATCAACCACTGCGCCATGCTCTGGAGCAACAGGTCCTGAGCAGCGGCGCAGTGGTTGATGTTCGCCTGGAGGAGGCGTAATGAAGCCGTTATTGGCATTCCATTACGGCCTCCTCCCGGGCCTCCTGTGGGGCCGCGGCACTCGCAGCGGCGGTGACAGAGGCGGCGACGGAGACGGCGGTGGAGGGCTTCTTGCCCCCGGCTTTGGCGGGTGGAGCGCAGGCTTTGCCCCCAGCCCAGTGTTCGGCCGGCTTGCCAGCTGCCGCACATGCAACGCAGTGCGGCGTGGCGCTACACGAGCCGGCCTTGTGACCTGGTTGACCACAGCGGAAGCACAGTTCGCTGCGGTCAACCTCTGAGGTGCAGAGAGCTCCCGTATGGTTGCCGACTTGGCACCGGAAGCACCTCAGAGGTCTGGGTTCCAGCAGTTTGACCTGCGCAGACACCCATCCCACCAGAAGCCTTCGGCCCTCCGAGATCTTCTTGGCCGCCGTCACCGGGCAGCTTACCACTACGGTTCGCATGCCCGTGAAGTCAGGACGTATGGTGCCTACCACCCCAGTGTTCCTTCCCACACTTGCACCGGGGATCGTGGGAACTAGTGCGACTTCCACGATCTCCGGCTAGTGCCGGCCCGCCTCTGCGGGCCACCTCAGCCTGGCGGGGAGAGTGAGGTGTCCTCCCCCTGCCACGTCAAAAAGGGGGGCGCTGCCGCCTCGGGTCCTGCTGGATAGGGGGATGGCGAACAACCCCGAGTTCGCCGTCCCTCCGGACCGCTTATGGGGGCTGGAAGAGGGCGTTGTCCGCTCTCCGCCGACGCCCGGTTCGCCTGCTGCGGATCGGGAGAGAGGTCACTTCCTCCCTCTCCCTCTCCGCAGCCTCCTTCTGCGAAATGACATCTTCACAGAAGGAGATCACCGCTTCCCACGACTCGGCGCTCCCGACCATTGAACGAGCAACGGCCGGCAGCGACAAGTCGGGTCCTACCTCGGATACGAGGGCACGGCGCTGCTCCTCCCATGCGGTACACTCTTCCAGAGTGTGCTGCGCCGTGTCCTCCCGACAGTCGGTGCAGTGATGGCACCGAGCGTCCGGCTCCCTGTTTATGCGACACAGGTACTTCCCGAAGCAGCCATGCCCCGAGAGCACCTGCGTCGCACGAAACGACAGGGAGCCGTGCTTCCTCCCGAGCCATTCGTCGAGCACTGGTCGGATCGCATCGACGGTAGCGAGGCCGGCGGTAGGGCGCGCAAGCCTGTTCCGCCATTCCGCCACCATGACTTCGCGGAGCTGTGACCGACGCAGTTCGATCTCTCGCTGCATCGGTTCACCACCCCGCGTCCGCACCTCCTCACGCCACCGGTACAGCGAGGCGAGGACCCTCGCCTCCAAGTCCCAGGGCGGAGATCCGGCCAGTGCACAAGCCGCCTCGTTGGAGATCGTACGATATCCCCTGATAACCTGACGTATGGTGCCTGCCTTGACTTGCTCGGCAGAGCACTCTCCCGTCCTAACCACGGCGGCCACAACCTCCTCCTCCGTGACGGAGTCGTCCAGGCCCAAAATACGCATATCCACACACTTGGTGGGCCTGGACACTCGGGCATCGTCCGCATTCAAGGACGCCCTGAGCCTTTCGGCCAGAGCGTCAGCGGTCGGGCCGCTGGTTGCCCCAGGGACCTCCAACATCCGGGCACCAGTCATGGTGACCCTAAGCCGGAGGCCCCCGACGATGCCGAGCTCCTGGAGGCTTACCGTCTCCTTCGCCTTCGCAAGCACGTCGCTATACGTCACGCCCCTCTTGACCGCGTCCGGCTGTAGTGTGAGCATTACAGCTGCGGTCTTCGGGGCGCGGAGCATATTCGCGACGCGTCGCTCCTTCTGTCGCCGCCTTCTCTCCCTCCTTTTGGCCGCCCTGGCTGCCTTGCCCGCCTTCTTTTTCTCCCCGGCCACTTGCCATCCGGCTTCGGCAGGGGGGTTAGAAGGTGTGGGCTGCTGCACCACCCGCGCTGGAGCTTGCGCCGCCTGCGCAGCCGCTCCACCCTTCTTCTGCTTGGCCGGAACCGGTTTTCCCGGTGCCGGCTTCGCAGGTGCCGACTTCGCCGGCCCGGCCCCTCCCTTAGGTTTACCGGGCAAAGCCGGCTTTACAGCCACGGCAGCCGCGTACGAGGCCGCCTTCTGGCCTGAGGCCTTCGAATTCGCCGCTAGCGGAGGGCGCAAGACGATGCCCTCCAGGACGGAAAACCGTTCCCGGAAGGCGGCCAGCTCCTGCCGCACCAGTTCCAGCACCTGGTTCTCGGCCGGCACGGGCTGGCTTTGCCCCTTCTTGCGCCCTCCTTGAGGCGGCCCCTGAGAGCTGGCTCCTCGGAGCTCGGCCGGGTCCGCTCGGAGCTTCCCGTTTTCCTTTCGGAGAAGCTCCGTGGCGGCAGCCAAGCGGGCGACCTCCGCCCGCAGTTTGGACGTTGCGTCCGACTGCGGTGCGCAGTAGTTGGCCTCCGCTGCTGCCAAGATGGAGGTCGCCGCCGCGCTTATGGCCCTGGTTTTGGACGCATGCGTCCTCTTCAGGGCCACGTCGCGGACTGCGGCCTCCACAGCCTTCAGGAACCTGGCCTTGCTTTCCGCGTCTCCAGCGGTGGCCAGCTCATCGCCGGAAGACGCCACAGGGGATACCAGCCGGTCAGACTCGTCTCCAGGGCAGCGCGCCTCCTCAGCGAGCTTCACAGATCGCTGGGCAGCCTCCCCGGAGACGTGTCCCCGCCCCTTGCCACCTACTCGGCCCTTTCCTCGTCTGCTGGTCGGGATCTTGCAGGCCAGCTCTCCCTCGGAGGACGACCCCTGGTCATCCTCCGGTCTCGGACGCTTCCGGAGGAACTTCTCTGCAGCCCCCGCAACCTCCCCACCAGCATTCTCCTCGCTGCTTGCGCCTCCGGCAGATGCGGAGTCGGAATCCGACACCGCACCCTTCCCGCGCCCGAGCGACGGCTTCCTCCAAAGTTTGGAGGCTGGTGCGCCCTGCACCCCCGTCTCCTCCATGGGCTTGGAGCCGGAGGGTCCATGGTCATCATTAATTGCATCAATCCTCGTTGTCCGGTTATCTTGCGTAAGGTCGTCGTTTCTGTCCGAAGGGACAGATGGAAGGTGTTTGTTGCCCACCCCAGAGTACGGAGGGCAGCCCGCCGAAGCGGGGTGGGATTCCCCGACCGCTGAGCAGTCGGGACCCACCTGGGGACTCATTTTGCAAATACCTGTTTCCATTATTGATTTTTTCCTTTTAAAGGGTGCGGTCACTGTCTCTCCGCCCCTTCTCAGGGGCTCTCTCCTCGCCTCTCTACTTGCTCGCTCGCTGCCCTCACAGTCACGTCTGATGATCAGACGCGTACCAGAGAGCAGCGAGCGAGTTTCCTCCAACTGAATCGCACACCGTCCGCAAACCCGAACACTGCTCAGATCTCCGGACGGTGTGCCCTTCACGTGTCTCTCTTAGTCTGATCCCTCACTTGCGACCTTCCGGCATGAGTAGCTCTACCGGGAAAGCTCGCAAGATCACTGGGACGCGCAAGCCCCACCACGACGGCAACGTGGAGACACATTCGGTGGGGGACACACAAAGACCTGACAACATCAAACACAGATATTTATCTCGTATTGAAAATGTATGACAAGAATGGCTTCCCACGAACATGTGGGATTAACGAACAGAGAATGTGCGATCTACTCGGCGCTCGTAAGTAATTCTCGTTATATAATTGCACAATCAGCACTTATTTAGGCTGGCTGAATTGAGTATTAGGCCGATACACCAATTCATTTAGACCTCTACTCGACTAATTACAATAAATAACAAGCTATAAATGATTTGAGGTCGAGTCAAGTTGGAGAACATGGCTTGGAATATGCACCTTAAGAGTCAAAAACGCGCCAAGCCTCAAATTATTAAGCCTACCCGCGGGTCTGCGGATGGCGAGCTATGGGTGGCTCGCCGTCCGTTAACAAACAGGCCTGGGTCGACGGTGCGTCGTAGTCCACGCGCGCCTCAAAGCAATGTCAGCAAAGAAGATGGGGCCCTATAGGGTCAGTGCCTGCAAAGGTTCCGGAATTTGTTCGAAAGAGTCACCGCGACCCTGTAACGCAAAGGGCGCTAGGAGGATCACGGGTGGGTTTTTTGTTCAGTAAGAATCTGACACTCCCTTCCGCTCCGCCCAGGGCGGGAGAAGTCATTTGATGAATTCCCAGGCTACATGCTATGGCCACTCAAATAAGAGCGATTAATTCAAAGAGAAAATACAAATATTTAAGCACAATAATCATACTAGCAAATCAGCGTGATGTGGTCCCAAAAAAACCTTAAATAAATGTTTATTTATTTAGATTGGATGAAAATATCACAAGCTGGACCTTTATTTTATTTTTACTAAATAATTTCGCAATAAGTAATTTATTAATAGCCCGACCTACATTTAAAATTAGTCCAATTACTTGTAGTTATTGTGGTAACTCAATCGGAAAGCTAAAATAGTACTGTTTCTTTGAAATATTGAGGTTTTTAGTACCATCAAAAACATTTACAAAGAGCGCAGAACTTGTATAATTGAAACCTTTACTTATTTTCTCTAGTAACACACGCGGGGATGTGTTTATAAATGACTGTATAAACCTCTTTGTTAAATGCTGTTACATAACTAATCTATGGTACAGCTTTATCTATGGCCTTTGTTCTCAAGCGCAAGTAGACTTGTGTAACCCCAGCTTAAGGCAGACAATGAAGTAAACTTGGATATTCATTTAACACCGCTAATAGGTAAATTATTACTACACATTGTGTTCTGAAATATATCTAAGCTATTCAACGCTTTATTCACTAAAGTGTTACATAGCGTGAACAAAAGGCTAGATTTAAAGGATCAAGCTTTTCTAGTGATGTTGCCCGCATGCGGTTAAAAATATCCGCATGCGGGCAATGAAAACCTATTTTAAAGATGAGTTGTGCAATTTGAATGCAACTTTTTCAGGTATACATACGGATCCAAAAACTATAACAGCAGGAATAATGCTTAATGCTATTGCCAAGTTGGAAAAAAGAATGTGCAAATCACTAAGATTGTGACATTTATCGCTAGGACACCACAGTTTGACCTTATTATTATATGTATAAGCACGTTGACTGTCAGATAAGTAGGAACAAAAAGGCGTTCAAAGATTTTACTTGATCATATCGCTACTTGGATGATTATTTAAACATAGTTGTCCTATGAAGACACAGAGAAGTTGTTACTCGTTTTAAAATAAAGATTGTTTAGTGTACTATTTATTTATTTTTAATTAGTTAGCTAAGGTAGTGTATCTACTTAGATTTTAGGAGGTAAGATTCTTTTACTATTTCACCTTATTTAAATACCTAACTTTCATTATAATATATGTATAATTACAGTGATTATTTCGTAATGGTTTTACCTACTCTCGCCTGAAACACAGGATATCCTAGTTCAGGCAAATAACACTAGTGTACTTGATGTTAGATTTAAGCAAAACTGTATTTACTGTTTTCCATGAAAAATTGAATAAAAAATTATTATTAATATAATTATAGTCGACATCCATTTGAATCGAATGTAGCTGAGTATCAGTATTTTGTGACATAATATC
This sequence comes from Hecatera dysodea, assembly GCA_905332915.2. NCBI lineage: Eukaryota > Metazoa > Arthropoda > Insecta > Lepidoptera > Noctuidae > Hecatera > Hecatera dysodea. Next base: position 16,471,488 of record HG995294.1, read on the forward strand.
TAACCTCTACAAACCAGTAACTGGTTACTTCTTCGCAAGGCTGGTTGCAGCGCGGTTTTTAATAATCAGTATTTGTACCCGTAGTATATCTAAATTCACTTCAACACATCATAATCAGGTGTGTGATGTAAGGTATAACTATTTGTAATATAACAACTAACGATATAATTTCGTTTGATGTAATTTTATTTTCATCTACACTAATATTATAAAGAGGAAATATTTAATTGTTTTGTTTGTTTGCATTGAATAGGCTCCAAAACTACTTGAAAAAATACCTATTTGAAAAAATCTTTCCAACAGTGAAAGATTTTTTCAAATAGGTATTTTAGCTCCGGTGAACATAGGCTATATTATATCCCCATATTCCCACGGGAACGGGAACTACGCGGGTGAAACCGCGGGGCGATGCTAGTTTGTATATTCTATTGTTCAAACAAATGATCCAAGAGATATTATTTCATTTCATACAAGCTTCAGCTGATATATCATACAATAAAATGCATGTTTAAAATTATAATGTTTATATTACAATAGTGTCAGAATGGTCTATCGTTGATTTTGACAAGTATGGTAATCTATACTAATATTATAAAGCTGAAGAGTTTGTTTGTTTGTTTGTTTGTTTGTTTGTTTGAACGCGCTAATCTCAGGAACTACTGGTTCGAATTGAAAAAATATTTTTGGGTTGAATAGACCATTTATCGAGGAAGGGTTTTAGGCTATATATCATCACGCTTAAGTCAATAGGAGCGGAGCAGCGATAAAGAATGTTTTAAAATCGGGGATTCCACGGGGACGAAGTCGCGGGCAGCAGCTAGTCTAATAATATAAAAGCGTCATTATGACTTTCCAATGGTCAATCACTGACATTTCATTGAAAGAAATGGCATAGAATGGTAATCTCGTACATAATGATAAATGAATGATAGAGGTATGCGGTAATTTGCTAACATTTTGACAGTTCCTTTGATCAGTGACCTACCATTAGAACGTCGTTGTGCAGTAATTTCTTTTAATAGCTCGGTTATCAAAAAGTATTATCCGGAGACCATTAACCGACCAATGATCGACCATTATGAATTTAGCAGATTACGAACTTTTAACAAAATGACAGTGAGGTCGTGTTGGAATGACAAATTTGTAAAAATAGCTGACTTGGGGCCCTCAAATGTCAGTTATACAAAATAACGTTATACTAAAGGAACGATAGATGCGATTATAAATAATTAAGAGTTACGTTATTTGAGCGTATTAACTTTTGAAAATAAAACAAATAGTCATAATGAGCGGTACCCATCATAATCATCATATATTCCAACACAAACTGCTTTGTAATTCTATTCAAATGTCATAAAGCCCGTTACACTGAATTGACTTAAAGTTTGAAATGTTGCCACGTATCCCTTTGTTCTAAGAGTTGTTCTAACTCATGTACGAATCCTAGTCAGCCAATTTAGATATGTATGAAAGGACCCGGGCGCGAAAACAGACACGTTTCCAGCGTTGGCTAATACTTGTAAATGTAGTACGCGTCAAGTACTAAAATAAAATATTATTATTATTATTATTTATTTATTTATTAATAAAAAGCAATCAAATCTTGAAATCACCGACAGGTCACTCAGAGCTTAAACCCGCAACCCTTAAGTTCATTAGTTTGGTTTGTCAACCCATTCACGAATTTCCATGATTAGCTACCTATTTTTGATGTATTGCAAGGTTTTCCACAGCTGTCAATTCGTAATTATTGACTAAACCTAATTTAATTTAACTTTACAAACATAAGCAGGGTACATAGGTCTAAAAAGTTAGTTGAAAACGTTTTCGATAAATAATGTTATTGTTAAATGAGACCCTTTTAATTTTTTTCATACAAACACATATTTCCAGGTATCTTTTTTTAAAAATAAGACATTTAGAAAAAAAAAATCTAACTTTTTAGACCTATGTATCCTGCTTATATGTGTGAAGTTTCATTAAAATCGGTTCAGTCATTTCGCAAAATAGTGACTTGAAAATTTGTATGAAATGCCATACGGCGTATACACTCCAGATATGTGACATGACATATTAGAATGTTCTGTCAGCAACAACGATTTCTAAGATTTCCCTAATACAAACAATAATTGCGCTAATAAGCGATCATCGCGTTCGGCAAACCAGACTGCGTCGTTGCGCCGACTAAATATGGCGCCTTCCGGATTAGCCGAACAAATTAACGCGACGATCACATATTAGCTTTTTATAATTATTTTGCCTACTAGCCTTTTAGTGGATGGAATTAATAGGATGTTTTAAAAAAATATTGGTATCAAATAAAAGAGCTTATTGTTATTGATGGTATTAAATATGAATGTCATCGGAAAATGGAAAATTCTTTAAGATTACAAAACATCTTAAGAGATTGCTTTCGATAAATTGTCAACTGAACATTTGGAATACATTTTTTCTATAATCTGTCTCGGAAGCAATTCCAAGAAATTGTGGAATAGCAAGTAACGAAACGTAAGTAAAGTATATTATACAAATTCAAAAATTCTAACCTCATTGAAGTAGTCCTATTTAGACTTATATTTCTGTCGGCAGAGTTTTAAGGAACCTAACATGAATGGTATGCCGGGATATAGGAAACAATAGAAAAAAATATATGGAGGAGCTCGTGGCTAAAGAATAACAGCCGCACGGGTCGATCTTCAAGGTTAAGCAGCGGTTGCCAAGGTTGGTCTGTGGATGAGTGACCATCTTAACATACCGAGTTTCTTCCGTGCCTCGGAAAGCACGTTAAGCCATTGTTGGTCCCGGCTGTCATTTGTAAATCTTTGGCAGTCGTTACGGATTGTCAGAAGAAGAAAAAAAGAAGCCAAGAAGTACCGTATTCCCCAGTTATTGGGTTGTGGAGGTCTGGTAGGCAACCACTCCACGTTAAATACTGGTATTCAGCTAAATCCGGTATGACTGGAAGCCGACCCCAATATAGTTGGGAAGAGGCTAGGCAGGCGACGAGAAAAAAATTAATTATTTAAAGAAAAATCAGTTCTTACTTAGAAAATATATTTTGATTGCAAAGTTGGATACAAAATATTTAAACATTAACTCGTTTCCGCTAGCAACAATTACCTAAATCACATTCTATTAACTGTTTCAGACTTAAATATATAATTACAAAACTTCAAAAGACTAAGTCATATTATACCACGAAATATTTACTAACCAAAATATTAAACATCTTTTAGATTGACATGCAAATTAAAGGCTTTTTTACATCAAATAGGCCAAGAAATAAAGTAAATTGTTCTAAAAATAAAATAATTATCAACATAGTAAATAATAACGGTTGCATGAAAATCACAATCATATTTAATTATTATAAGTTTTGCTTAGTAATTGAGATCAAGAAAATTAATGTATCAGATAATTAAACGTAGTCTCAAAGGATTCAGTCAAAATAAAAATAAAGGTAGATAATAAATGAGAATTATATTTTGGTCTATCAAAGATTTAATATCGTTTTCTTTCTTTCAACCATCATCAACTAAAATTCTTCAATTTCTGTATATACTATTTTTTTTACAATATAATACAGCTTAATACACAACAGTAAACAAAATGTGACGTTATTTATATTCAAATTATTTCATACTTACGGCTTTTGTAATCGCAAATATCACTTCAAGGTGAATCATAAACATTCGATCGTTTAATCTTATTATTTTTCTACGTTAGATAATATTCTTAAGGCGATACCCCGACCAAAACCTTGCGATAGTGCGTTTTTCTTCGCTATTCAGAGACTATTAACTCATTAGTTATGAGAAATAATCCACATGTAAAAGCACATTATTAATGTTCGATGTCATATCATCATATTCCGCGTTGCAATTTGTTTTTATGTGTTATAAATTACTTTATTTTTTTTTAGATTTTATGCATCTGTTGCTAAATGCAACGCTCTAATCATTTGAGGATTACACTAATGGATAGATAATTTAAAAATCTATATTATACACCTTTTATTTCATTTCAAAGATCGCTTATATTTTTTAATCAAAATAATTCCAAAAATTGTGTTTATTCTATGATAAAAGTGCGTGCAGGTTGCGGGCGGCAAAGAGGGAATGAATGCTCAAGGTTATTTGTTCAGGGAAACGCCTTAACCACTTACTTCACCCTATTGTTTAAAAAGCAGAATCGCTGTTGAATTTTGTTGTAAAAGTTCTAAATTATTAATTAATAAACCCTGTATAATATTATGGCTGTCACTATTAATTGCTACTAAAATTACATTTGTCTTTTATTGTTAATACAACACTAGTTTGAAAACAAATAAAAATCGAATCTCTTTGCAGTAAATTTTATATATTTTAAGAAGCTGGAAAAACGTAAACACTAGAAATTATTATTACATTTAGCTGTAGTCTGTGTTCATTTTAAAAATAAATGTTTTTTTTTATTTTTACCTTTTTAGTGGTGACATCCTGTAGGATGTCACCACTAAAAAGGTAGCTGTAGCTACACCTACCCATCACAGCGTACATGTTATAAACTAATTTAAACAATAAACAGACATGTGATTTCAACAATAGGTACCAGAAGATTTGCTATACTTTATTGAAGAGTTTCGTTTCCAATATTCTTGATTAGATCTTCACCGAACAAGAGACTAGAATACTAGTCATCAGATCTCACTCCAATTTAAATGGGACCACATGACAAGCACCAGTTTTCGAAAATAAAAAGAATCGTCACACACACAAAAAAAATACAGTAGAATTGAGAACCTCCTCCTGTTTTGGAAATCGGTTAAAAAGGTTGTTCAGGATACATTCTCATCGTTTTAGGTGAAATTAAATTGTATTTAAGAAAGAATATTCCATAAACAACGAATTTCGGTTTCTCACTAGAGTAAACAGTTAGTACTTCACGTGTTTAATGGAAGATATGTATAAGAAGCTGGTCTGCTGGTGCGTTTAGATCCTTGATTAATTACAACTGGTTTTCCAAGAGGCCCAGGGATTAAAAAAAAAAACCAACAATTAAGTGCCCATAGGGTAGTTGACTCATCATCATCTGCCTAGCCTTTTCCCAACTATATTGGGGTCGGCTTCCAGTCATACCGGATTTAGCTGAATACCAATATTAAACGTGGAGCGGCTGCCTACCAGACCTCCACAACCCAATAACTGGGGAACTCGGTACTTCTTGGCAAGACTGGTGTGACTGGTGCCAATAGGGTAGTTGACTAAAAAATCGAATTAGTCCGTCAGATAGATTTCCAAAAGTATTGGACACGTATTTTTTTTGTTTTTTCACGTAAACAAAAAACGAACACGATATTGATAAATAAAAAAATACGTGTCCAATATTTTTCGATAATCTAACTAACGGACTCAATAGAATCATATTTTTATTCCTCAGAAAACATCCCTATTGCTGGTGCTGACTACATAAGTTTATAGGGTAATGATATCAATATAAACCTGAATATTAATCTATTCACTCAAGCCTCCACCCAAACGTCAGTGCCAAGCACAGATAGCATTTTCAGCAGGACTTGAAACTATTTTAGCAAAATTATCAGGAAAACTGGAACACTGCTATGCTAGGTGATTATTTCTGATCCATTGTAACGACACAGATACAAACCATAAACACTGCTTACTGTTCATTTTATGTTTGCTGTACCAGTAGATTTTATTAAATAAAACTAGCTTCTGCCCGCGACTTTGTCCGCGTGGAATAGTTACTTAACCCCCGATTTTGAAACTCTCAGCCCGATCGGTTTAAAATTGACAAAGTTTCATACAAACTTTCATCCCCTATTTTATCCCCTTGGGGGTAGAATTAATCAAAATCCTTTCTTAGCGGATGCCTACGTCATAACATCTACCTGCATGCCAAATTTCAGCCCGATCCGTTCAGTGGTTCAGTCAGTCAGTCACTTTTGAGTTATATATATTTAGATAGAAGATAGATTAAGATATAGTACAGATTTTGTATGTGAAAAGAAGTACCTACGTTATTTCGAGTGTATAGCCATTTCAATTTTACGACTCATGCCTCTTTAGATATAGTAGTAACCCTTGTGAGAGCTATAAGATATTTCATTCCATTCTTTGACGTCAAAAGACTGCTAAAATACTCATTTTAAAATATAAAATATTTGAAATGAAGATAAAGTTTTGCTACCAAGCAATTTGCTAGCCCTTTAAGATAAAAACGTGTTAAATTACTTCAATTTATTCTACCCTATCTGTAGCTAAAATAGATTTGATGGATGACGTAATAGGTATCTGATTAAGTCGAAGAGAAGTGATGAACTGAATGGACATAACGCGTATTTTTCTTTGCACTTATCTGGGTGCATTGACCCATACTCGTAGGCTTCTTTGAAGATAGTATGAGCTTCACTGTCTTGTACTGTAGGCTCCAATCTGCAAGAAAAAAGATAATTTACTTACCAATTTAAGTGAAAAACAACAGTACCTGAAATAATTTGGTGGAGATCTTTGGCCAGCAGAAGGGGCAGCAATGGAATCAACTGTTTACTCTCTGCTTCACATTCTATCGAGTTGGGTACATCTGAATGTTCGCCAATTTAGACCACAATGACTAGGTAAACAATGTCTTTCAGAAGTTTTTAGTCGTGATGCAAAGAAAAACGAAAAACAAGAATTGCAACCGCAAAAACAACACACTTTTGAGCACCTTTTGTTTTATATATAAAATCATCCAACAGAAGGTTCCCTTCACCAGAATGATTATACATTATATTAAAGTAAAAATAAACTACTATCGTTGAAATAGTAATAACCTTATTCCCGCCATACCAGCATACGTTTACGATGCCTTCAATAGTAAAACGCCAATAATAATCCTTCATAAAAGTACCAATAAATGTACATATAGAGGTTAAACAAGTTATAAAAATAGTTATAACAGAGAATAACCAACCAGTAGTTTATGATTTGAGCTATGTACGTCGTAATGTTTTACCCTTTATATGGTTGTGTTTCTCGGTTGTTTTTTTTTTTTTGCGTACGGAATTTTATGCCATACGGCTGCAGTTTTCAACATTTACTCAAATAATATGTAAAAATATGACCATTAATATTGTAAAGGTCGATAGTAAAGTAATCTTGTGGCCTAATCGTAGAGTTTGGCCATTTCTTGAAGTGATCGGCTATTTGATGAGATTTTTTGCCCTTCATTAATTAGTCACCTCAAATCCAATCTGTGGATAAAGCGAGTTTAGTTCGCTCACTCTAGCTATTAGTCATCCTATTCGAACCTAACGTGTGGGGGTGCCCTAAATTTCTTCAAACTTAACTTACGTTAACCATCATTTCAGCCGATCATTTTGCGATGCCTCTCCCAAGCATCGCAAAATCGACTAGTCTAACTTTCCTCCATACAACAGATTCTTGCCAATCAAGACGCGTCGGTCGTCCTTTAGGACTAGTCATTATTATTGTTATTTTAATCAAGTAACAAAAGACTCATACTAATTTATTAGGCACACCATTAAAATAACAATACAAACATAGAAAAAACTCAGTTATTTTATTTATTTATTTATTAAGTATATATGTACATACTTTATTGTACACCAAAAGTAACACAAAAAGTAGACTTAAAACTAAAACACATACAATGGGCGGTATTATCGCATTCCGCGATCTCTTCCAGACAACCACACAACCTGGCATGGACAGTATATGTCTGGACATGAAATGGGGCTGTCAAAAAAAAACTCAATTATTTACATAATTGGTCTTATAAAAACAAAAAAAAATGTATAATTTTCTAACCGGCCGACATTGGAACAGCAACATAGGCGTGTTGCTACAGCAATGCAGCTTATAACGGCAGTCCAGCTTGTTGGCGATTATTGCCAGGATATCATTTAGTCTGGCCTGCACCCGGCACACCAGGGACGAACAACGCTTATGCAAAGAAGCGTAGAAACAATCAGTGCTGGCCATCGCAAACATCGCTGATGCTACAGAAACGGGGCAGCCCCACCACCGCCCGGAACGCGTTATTGTATTGGACACGTATGGCACTGTATACCTTTCAATATAGTCAAATAATAGGCTGCACGCGTAAAGGGATGTCCAGTACGCTCTGAAAAGCGGATACCAAAGCTGAATTACGACGGGGCAATTTAAAATACTGGGTACCTATATTGGTCCCAATTAATGCATTCATTGGGCTACCAAATTGTTTTGTTAAATGGGCCAGTGCCTGTTTTACTTATTTCAACGTATTGTGCTCAACAGGTAATTAAATGGATTTATGGAATCCAAAATCTAAAGATGAATAAGAAGATATAAAGATGTGTTGAATTAAGCTCTGAATGTATTACACCTGTCAACTTTATATACTACGGTGTTGGAGATAAGAAGACAAAGCAATGAATATATATGTACATGTAAGGCGGAGGTGCACAAACAGTACCTACCTTAACCGACACTACCCGGGTTACGTTTAAGTCCCATCTGAGTTATTGTTGAAAAACATAAAAACCCAATAACACTTTGCCTTGCCCGGGAATCGAATCTAGAACCTCATACTCAGTAGTACACAGCTATGAAATAAGAAACTGTAATTTATATAAATCAAATAGCCTAGCCTTGTCGCAAGTACCCGTATGTTGGTTTCGGCTTCCAGTGTAATCGGATGTAACTGAATACCAGTATTTTACATATCGCGACTACCTAAATAAACTCCACAAGTTACTGAGTAACACGATAGCCCTTGGCAATTCTGTTGTCAGATTTAGGCTTCGGAATGAAATCTATACTAATATTATAAAGCTGAAGAGTTTGTTTGTTTGTTTGAACGCGCTAATCTCAGGAACTACTGGTTCGAATTGAAAAATTCTTTTTGGGTTGAATAGACCATTTATCGAGGAAGGCTTTAGGCTATATATCATCACGCTTAAGCTAATAGGAGCGGATAAAAAATGTTTTAAAATCGGGGATTCCACGGGGACGAAGTCGCGGGCAGCAGCTAGTATTAAATATATGAATAAGGTACATGCTACACAAATCTCAAGAACAAGAAATTATCAAACTAAGTTTAGTGAGTTATCTAATGTGTGCATTGAGTAGTTAATGCAGTAGCCGGCTACAGAAATTTGCAGTACGCTGCAAAGATTAAGTTCCGAATTGTACTGAATTATTTACACTTAAAATTACATACCTACATCTATATTATACATCTGTTTATCTACAACTTCATAGGTAACTTGCATAACATTATGAGGTAACCGGTAAGACTTACAAATAACATTTAAGACAGTAAATGAAAAATGATATTTATTTTATAAGAAGGTTAAACATAACACTTACACGTCCAATATTTCTGGTCATCTTAACATAGATGAAGCCCAATACATAGTGAAGAAATGCTACCTGTAGTAGAGCCGTGGATTGGTGACCATCTGTAACATACCAGAACTCCTGCATGCCGTTGGTCTCGGCTGTCATTTGAAGATCTTTGATACTCGTAATAGATAATCGTCAAACGGAAAGAAAATCTGACACCAGTCTTACCAAGACCATGGTACCTGGTTACAAGGTGGTTTATGTATAATGAGACAAGGAGCCGAACCCTACCTCATCATCTGCCTAGCCTTTTCCCAACTATATTGGGGTCGGCTCCCAGTCAAGCCGGATTCAGCTGAATACCACTATTTTACGTGAATCGGCTGCCTGCCAGACCTCCACAACCCATTAACTGGGGAACACGGTACTTCTTGGCAAGACTGGTGTCTGATTTTCTGGCTTCTGACAATACGTAACGACTGCCAAAGATCTTCAAATGACAGCTGGGACCGCTTTCCGAGGCACGCACAAGAAATCTCGTAATGTTAAGATGGTCACCCATCCACAGACCAACCTCGGCAAGCGTTGCTTAACCTAGAAGATCGACCCGTGAGGCTGTTATAATTTAGCCTAGACCTCCTCAGGAACCGAGCCCTACATGGTAGAGAAAAGCCTAGGAAGATTGTTTGAATAATATTATGACCACCATCTGTCACTGAGTTGGGCTGGGAAACTACGGCCATAAAGTGGGCCTAATAGAGACACTCTTCCGAAAGGTGATTTGAGTCCCAGAAGTCTAATTTAATATACGTTTTATGATACTTAACAAAATTAACAAGACAAGATACACAATAATGATAAACTAGCTAAGAGGATCATTTGAAACCAAATAAAATTGATTGATTTGTGAAGTGCGACTTAAAAACAATTTTATTAGCAATCGCATCGAAATCGTCGCCTGTTACAAACAATTTTCCCAAATTTTGTCAATTACAATTTATATTGATTGCAACTTGGATTAGAACGCTTTTAAGTACGACAATTCACCTTCAGGTATCCATCGTATTGCATCAACATGTGAAAAGTACTGAAAGCTATTTTGGATTTTTTTCTATACACAATCCCAAAAAAGTAATAAAAAAAAACACAACCGCGGTTCACTAAAACAGATGACGAAAGTCTCCGAACTCTATTTAATATCATCTCGCCACTTAATCCTTAAACAATAGCACAGAATATGTATAATAGAATAGCGGATACTGGATATTGGAACTTTAACAGGATTATAGCTCGGTCGTGCTAAGTTGGCCCGATGCACGTAGTATCAATATTTGCGTGCTTTGATTAAATTCCGATTCATAGGGTTCCAATTGATTCGGTCTGCATCAATACTGGATTGTTAGCGCAGACTATAAATAGATATTACTGCACAGGCTTTTCGATACAGTGTCGAGATTGAAGAAAAATATTAACGTATTTTTTAATACTGTGTGGTTTGTTCGTTTCAAAAATGATTTTTCTGTTTGCGGAACCTTTTAAAGTGTAAAAATTCATTCGATTTTTTGTTGAAGTAGGTTTTATAAAAAAGGAGTTGGGAAGATAAATTTAAACAAGGGAAATAAACTCTTAAACACTTACCGAAAATCTGCTTAATGTCTGCGCTCTATGATACAACTTGCTTATGTGCGATGTTCTGTTAAATAAATTCTCATAGAACCTCTTCGAACCTTTTAAATACATCTTCAATAAACAAAGCATAGCAAATATTAATGTTCGACAAAACCTGAATCGAGTGAGTAGGTAATGTTTTTTTTTTAACATGACAACAAAAAATGATAAATTGCATTTAATATAATCATCAGGTAATATACTTATTACTTGATGTAATTTGAGCATAATGGCTTTTTATAACACTGAAACTATTTTTTCAACACACTTGCTCGTAAGTGAGCCTTATTACATCGTTCTTAGGGCCATAAATCGAACTATAACACACACGTCCATTATAATATTACACACTAATATAATAGAATTATCCCTACAAAGTTAAGTTAGTACCTCCATAAGTGCATTTTTTTGTAACTGAAAATCCTAAATTTACATTTTTGGAATAAATAAATGTGTCCCTAATTAAGATGAAAAATATTTATCATTAAAGAATAATTTATAATTCACAATAATTTGTTATAAAATATTTGCATTTTGTCACTAAAAGTGTGGCTGTAAGTGCAAAAAAAAAAAAAAATGCCCTTCATTTTCCATAATTTTCATATTTGTTTGCATTGCATTTGTTGCTGTGTGGAAAATAATCATTGCTTTTCTTGGCACCTGTGATGAAAAAGTGCGTTTCTAGTGAGCAACTTGCTCACTAGACACTCGGCTGATTTACGCCCGCGCCTACAGCTCGGGTTGTAACCTATAGCCTCGTGTATAATGAGCAGCTTAGCTCACTTTGATCATAGTGTACTATTATAGGTACACTACTACGAACCTCTTAACTTGACCTCGTTAAGAGCTCAGTAGTAGATCAAAACTATTTTGCATAACCAGGTTAGTGAACCAACAATAAAAAATAAGTAGCCTTAATTAATAAAGTCAAAATATAAAAAACTAGCATCGCCTCACGGTCTCACTCGCGTAGTTCCCGTTCCCGTGGGAATATGGGGATATAATATAGCCTATGTTCACCGGAGATAAGGTAGCTTCCCAACAGAGAAAGAATTTTTCAAATCGGTTAAGTAGTTTCGTAGCCTATTCAATGAAAACAAAAAACAATCAAATCTTTCCTCTTTATAATATTGGTGTAGACAAAAAATATTTATCACAAATTCTCATACTCATACCTATTCTTCGAAATTACCAACAAAGTCACATTCCTGCTCCGATACTTTTTACTTATGAAAAACTTTAGCATTCACCTCCCTTGTACACGGAAATTGTTTTCAAACATGCGTTTCTTTTTACGGATGTGGCAGTTCCGCCATGCTTATTTAATAAGCCGCCCTTACAGCCGAACGAACCTTTTATGAGAGTTGGTAAATGTGAGATATTAGGGAACACAACGTTGGCTTGATACGAGACACTGGAGGAGAGTGGTCTGACTTTATTTTTAAGTCAAGTTGTAATATTGTTTATGTTTTGTATGATGTTTTCCGTATTTTTTCAGTGGCCTTTTAGATGGGCCATATGAATAAGAAGGAAGAAATTACAGCAACCATCTCACGCGTTCTAGTTATTGGCTTAAGGGTGTGACTTTATGTATGCATTTAATTGAGTAAACATAAAACTTATTTGGCAATACATCATAATTAAATCAAAAATTGAAGCACTGTTTACTAGGAACAAAATTATTGGACACGATTTGTATTCCATATGGCAGCATAATTAGCTTGTCACCACAATAAAGCGTCAGTTCCCGGGATTAATAGTTTGGTTGTCATTCCTCTCTGGCCAAGAATTTGTAATCCCATTCAATCAAATATTTTGTTAGATCAATTTAATTGCATTGTTCGATTAATTTAATTTAATTGTTAAATTTAAGAGTTGTATGTTATTTAAGTGTTGTTATAGCTAAATATAATTGGACGGGCGATCATTATGATGTGTTTACATACTGGTAATAAAGAATTTGCAAGTGACTTGTCTCAAAATGAAGTTAGTCAAAAACTAATTTAATTTCCTTTGGCATGAAATGATGTTTTTTTTAATATTTCGCAATATTTTAATACAAACTGCAGGGAAATGAAAGGCTCGTTCGTGTTTTTAATTAAGTCCGAGCCAAAAGGCGCTTATTCTGGTAGTTGGTATACTACAGTATACTGTCAAAGTCATGTACATATTCTGTTCTTTCTTTGAGTTTAAAAAGTTTTCATAGCAAAATATATCTTTTGAATTCAAATTGCCAAATGAAAGGCATATTTATCATGGCTCCATTGTTATTAATTATGTATCTCGATTTTAAGTTAAATTCTGAGAATGTATAAGCAGTATGAGGAAAAGTATTCAATTATCTATACTATCTATACTAATATTATAAAGCTGAAGAGTTTGTTTGTTTGTTTGTTTGAACGCGCTAATCTCAGGAACTACTGGTTCGAATTGAAAAATTCTTTTTGGGTTGAATAGACCATTTATCGAGGAAGGCTTTAGGCTATATATCATCACGCTTAAGCCAATAGGAGCGGAGCAGCGATAAAGAATGTTTTAAAATCGGGGATTCCACGGGGACGAAGTCGCGGACAGAAGCTAGTCTATAATAAAGGTGTAAAAATACTATTTGAGTAATTGCAATACACTCATGAATGACTTGTGTGTCTTTTAACAAACTGAATCCAATTTATAACAAAACAAGTTATTGGCCGCGGATTCTTTTGCGTTAATATGTGTAGGTTGATTCCCCTTCCGCTCCACTCAGACCAAAGGAGCCATTTGATGATTTCCCACCCAGAAAAAAAAAGAAAAAATAGGGCTGTGATGAAACGGAAACAAAACAGTCAACTGATATATTAAATCAAGGAAGAGATCTCTGTTTATGACAAACGAGTGTTTTTTATGTAGAGTGGCGTGCCTGTAAGATATGAAGTTATTAAAGCCTTGAACACTAGGTACCTATGTGTGACGAATTTCACTAAATTTATTTTTCCGTTTCAGCGTTAAGCTTCCTGTAGACAGATGCGATGCGGGAGGTTTTCGCCAATCCACGTTTTGATTATCTGTGGGAGCTGTTATTGTATTACCGAAGTCCTAAGAAATATAAGAATGATTGATGATGATGATAATCTGTGTCTACGTCTCGATTATAATCACGATGCAGATACTTCCATTCTTATTTTAAACATACAACTCTTTGTATTCAGATTTTTCGAAAGCTCTTGACCTAATTTATGTGACCTAATAAATCGTACTCTATTCGAACTCAATACATAGCATCTTCGTTTCAAGATCAGTAATATTATTTTCGTATATTTAGTAAGTATATTGGGTTAGTGGCCTCAAAATCTTTTATTTAATAAATGATATTCCAGAAGCGATAACGCTTGTCAAACGTACCTACTAGAATATATTATGTGTGATTGACATTTGCTACCAAAAATGTGACGTAGTCTATCAATATTCAATTCTAGACTTTTGACAATGTTTATCGCTGAATTCGCTGATAGAATGTCAGTTTGTCTTGAACCCCGCATGATGGATATTAAACACATTTTGTAGGAATCTATACTATCTTTTTCCCGCGACTTCGTCCGCGTGGAATAGTTACTAACCTTCCGATTTTAAAACATTCTTCATTGGTGCTCTGCTTAGCGCTGATTACCGCGTTCAAGCAAATAAACTCTTCAGCTTTATAGGTATATTAATATAGATATATAAAGCTGAAGTTTCTTTGCTTGGACGCGCTTATCTCAGGAATTCCTGGTCCGATTTGAAAAATTATTTCAGTGTTAAATAGCCCATTTACCGAGGAAGGCTATATATGTATTATATAATATACCACATGCACGCTAAGACCAATAGGAGCGAAGCTGTTATGAAAACTGTGACACAAACGAAGCTGCGCGGGTCAGCTTAATGACACCTAAATAGAAACAACAAATCACTCCTGAATAGTTTTAGAAAGGTATTACTATGACTAAGTAACTGACATACATATATATATATATATATATATATAATCAAATGTTATTACTTATGCTCTGCGTATTACTTGAACAGTGGTGGCTGGCAATTCATGCTAAGATTTCTGTTTTACAATATACTACAATCTCCTGTCATACTTTTGTATTATAAATGCGAAACTAGGTCTGTCCTTCTGTTTGTTAAGTTTTCACGTCTTAAAGAATTTTGCAAAAACTATACGAACGTATAGACCATTTCCTGGTAATGGACATTGGGTACTTTGAATCTCGGGAGTGTTGTTCTTTGGGATAATTGTCAACGGTAATGCGGGCAAATCCGCTGGAAGAAATTGGTGCGAAATAAGACTTTTTCAAAGCCCATGACAACTTTTTCAAGCACAAAAAATAGAGTGGGACCTATTTCAAACACCGTACATGTACAGTCATAAATATTTAGGTACGACATATGGATAAAAATAGATAGTATGTAAAATAATTAACTATTTAATGTGTGGTTAATTTTACATACATACATGTTTTCATTTTCAATTTGAATTCTGGTATTTATTTACGACTTAAACACTCGTATTTATTTATGAGTATTTAAGGTTCCGAGAGACGTAACCTCATTTTAAATAACTGTCCTGACTTCATAAAATATTTTACAGACGTCAAATGTTCACACATTTAAAAATATCACCAACATTCGTGACACAATGCCATAACAACTATAATAACGTCGTAATTCAGAAGGTAATCAACTGAAACTTTAAATAAAATCATGAAAATATTTAAAATTTATGTAAGACCTATTTAAATTCACACTGAACAACACATTCCGTGAAGTAATTTAAAAAGCATTATTTATTTTTCATGTATTCATATAAAGTTTTTGATTACATTTACACGTACGTGGGTTTGATATGCTGGAAAGTAAAAAGATTTAAAAAGCATAATTCAGCGAGGTAGTTTTAAGGAGCGTTTGCATTTCTTTGCAGTCGCTAACTGTCAAAACACGTCCACTTTCCCCATTTTTGTCATTTTTTCAAATATGAAGTGGAAAAATGCGACATGATCTCAGCGACATAAATGATATGTCGCATTTTAAAGCGCGTTTAGGATGATTTAAATTTAAGTTTACTACACATTTCGAGATCCCAGCGATCAAATAATCAGACTTTTGTAATAAGAGCATTCATGGAGTTTCTTGCATGTCCTTCTGCATTGAAGGATATGCAAGAAACTCTCTCTCTATCTAAACAAACAATCAAACCTTTCCTCTTTATAATATTAGTATTGACTAGTTTTTGCCCGCATCTTCATACGCGCATATCACGTTTTTCCTGTTCCCTTAAGAATTGGGAAATCCTCCCAGTGCTCTCCACACTCCCCAAGGAACATTCCAAATTTTAGCTTTCTGTGACCAATAGTTTCAGCTGTGCTATGGCTGCCAGTCACTCAGTAAAGGAAGAATTTTAAATATATTGATTTATTGATAATATAAAATTTCATAAATAAGTTAAAAATAACACTTTTTCCAATGCATCTTTTTTGTCAGTTTAAATAGAAACACAGTGGATGTCCAGGATGGCCTAGGGAATGTTGGTGTGACCACATAGAAGCGTTTACGACGGATTGTCCTAAGAATGTATAATTGTTCCAGCATTTGGGCAACACAGGATTAACTAAAACCTGTAAGGGACTGGTGTTTCCAATCTTACAACTCTAGAAAGAAAAACCGAAAAAAAAACTCAAAGAATGATAAGGAAATACGACACAAATAGGATCCACATGTGTAGATCTGAATAACTTACATTTTCGTCATTGCAAATACCGTACCAGCTTTAAAGCGTGGAGCCTTTTCATGCCTAAATATACAGCTGCTACGAGTTTAGTTCTATAGATACTGTCTGTATTTCACCCTGCCACAGTCAAAGGAACGAATCGTACCATACATCGAGAAGATAGGGTCCAACATGTATTTAGAAATGCTGCAGATATAACAGAGCTGGTAGAAATGATCAATTTTAGAAGCAGCTCAGCTTTGATGTTGTCTGTGAATACATACCCCTTATTTTGAATACTAAGAATATTTACCCAGAATTTAAAGGATAATTATATACATATATAATTATATAGTATGCGCATAAATATATATCGGCTTTGTTTCTGTGGGAAATTCTACGGGAATCGTGATTTTTTCTGGGATTAAGTCTGGCACTCAGCGATATACTTGGCGCTAGTTTAGTTTTCTATAAGTAAATATAGTATTTTTGGATTATATAGAAAGTAAGTACTCGAATCAGTATTAAGTGAAAGTTCTCCTCCAGAGATTACCTTTTCTAATTTTTATTTATAATTTATTTATTGAATACTTCACGCGCATTGTACCAACCGCAACGCAATCTATACTTATACTTATACAAATATTATAAAGAGGAAAGATTTGTATTTTTGCATGTAACGAATACATTCAAAAACTACTGGACCGATTAAAAAATTCTTTCACCATCAGAAAGCTACATTCACCCTGAGTAACATAGGCTATATTTTATCCCCATATTCCCACCGGAACGAGAACTATGCGGGTAAAACCGCGGGGCGCTGCTAGTCAATAATAAACTGAGAATTTTAAAATTACTTATAAATTGTACTGCGTTATCATATTAGTTAAATATAGGTAGACAACTGCTCCAACACAACCAATATTACAACTACCGAACAGCCTTAATAATCTATAGCTATGAATCTATATTCGTTCATTAAGCCTAGCACAATCCGCAGCGATAGCCCAAAAGTTTTAAATGCCCGACTCCAATTACTACGCCGATCTATCGATCGTTCTGGAAGCGTTAGAGCCTGAAAGGGGCACTTTCCACCTCTAAATCCTGCACTATCTATGTAGGTAGGTGGTCGACAAAGATCTAAATTTTATGACTTCCCTCGATAACGCTCTGGTACTTACGTTCTTTCGACAGATTGATTGACCTTTAAACGATTATGTTAAGTGTTAGGTGCCTGGATATGTGCTTCCGTTCAAGTAAAATATATATATTTTTTAGAGCAGTGGTGGCCGAGTTTTAACGGCCCCGACTTACGCATTTGTAGGTCACGGGTTCAAACCCAGCCAGGCGCATTACTTTGTGTAATTTATTTCATCACCACTGCTCTCAAAACGGTAAAAGAAAACATCGCGAGGAAACCGGCGTGTCCTAGAACCCGCACTGGGCTGGCGTGGTAGATTACGGCCCATTCCGTCTACAGAGAGGAGGCCTGTGTCCCAGCAGTGGGAACATTAAAAGGCTGATTATGCTTATACTTATATACATTTAGAATAGAATAGAATAGCATACTCTATATTATGTACACCATATAAGTTACAGAAAATATAGATGAAGAAAATATTACATAGGGTGACACAATGGGCGGCCTTATCGCTAAAAGCAACGTGTATATACGTAGTGGTCAACGTTCCACTTAAAAAACAAGCTTATGCACATAGTTTACTATTCAGAGAAAATCAAAAACTTTAAATAACTACAAATGAACAACATGGAGTATTGCAAGCTAGTTAAAAAAGAAACATACATATGTACATACATACATATACAGGATTATTTGTAAAAAACCATTATGTTCGTATAACTAATCAAAATGTAGGGAACAGCTGACTTTTTTTTCGCGATTGCAGGTTAAGGGGTTGTTGGTGTTTTACAAATAACCCTGTATAAAGTCATAGTGCTTACTGCTTTAGAAACCTGAAATTATTTCCTTATACAAAATATCCTCGTACAGTTCGCAAAAACGTATTAGAAACAGATTCCATCAGTATTTCCAAAACGATCGAGAATCACGATTCTTTCAATATATTTTCTAACTAATATCCGCTGAAATCACTCCGTAATGTTACAGACAAAACTTGAACGAAAAATCACTGCCCAAGCTTTTTAAAGATACTCTCGTTAACTTTGGCATTGTTTTGACACACCCCAAAACTTCTCCTTTTCGAGAATAATAATGGAATACGTGATAAATCTTCGGGAATTTATTTCGCCGCCCATTACACCCGCAAATGTGAGGTGAATTCACAGCATTAGATGGATTCTCGAGCGCGAGACCGTTGCTTTTCAAGGTTTTTGTATGTTGATAAAAGCATTCGTGATCATTTTATTGATTCACTCGGGCTTTCGATTATATATAGACAACCATATGTGGTTGGGAAAACGAAATAAGAACGAAACTACATACATATACAAAATATATATCACGAAAAAGCTTGCAAGAAAAATATAGAGTCCAAAAATTCATCGCTGCTTTCAATTACTAATGCAAAAGCTATGATCTCTTAGTTGAAATAAAACTGTGACCTCATTTTATGTATACCATTTTAAAATTCAAATAAACACAAAAACAAATATGAGGAGTCAGTACAGGAATATTTGTTTCGCCCGAGTCCTGAATATGCACATGAGATATTGCTTTGCTGGTGGCATGTGGCCTTGACGATATAGAACAGCCAACAACGGGACAGCACATTATATTCTACTAGCTTATGCCCGCGACTTCGTTCGCGTGGATTTCCATACAAAATGTTAACCCCTTTTTCACCCCCTTACGGGACTAATTTTCAAAAATCCTTTCTTAGCGTATGCCTACGTCATAATATCTACCTGCATGCCAAATTTCAGCCCGATCCGTTCAGTGGTTTGGGCTGTGCGTTGATAGATTACTATGTCAGTCAGTCAGTCCCTTTTGAGTTATTTATATTTAGATATTTGACGACACGGTTGGCGCAGTGGTTAAGCGATTGGCTGATGCGCTACGTGTCGTGGGTTCGATTCCCGCACGGAGCAAATATTTGTATGGCCTACAGATAGTTGTTCCGGGTCTGGCTGTTTGTGTATGTGATATTGTATGTTTGTAAACGCACCCACGACACAGGAGAAATTCCTAGTGTGGGGCAACGTTTTTAAAAAAAAAAAAAAAAAAAAAAAAAAAAAAAAAAAAAAAAAAAAAAAAAAAAAAAAAAAGATTCCCTCCTTCACATTGGACGCAATGCATTTTCTGTCGTCGAACTAAAATTGAAAATTGTGAGGTTAATTTTCATTTTATTAAAGCCTTACTCGAAATTAGGAACTTTTGTTATCTAGTCATTTTAAGATACTGGCTCTCTGTAAATGAAGGTTTTAATACCTGCAATTAATTATAGAGAGGAGTTTGGAAGTTGTTAGCCTGGAAATTTACAGCTGGTATCCATTTGCCCCAGAAAGTTGAAGAGAATAAGTCATTTTATTGTATTCTCAAATTTTAATAATGTTAATTAAATTTCTCCATAAGTCATTTTCTTTTGTGATTATAAATGTCGGCAGTGTATTACTATGTCGGCAGTATATTAAAATAAATCATTCATAGTTAACTAGTAACTTTCGATTGAAGTAGACAGACAGTATCTATCAGATTTGATATGTATCACATTATAGTGAGATTATTCCCGTTCCCCAAGAAATTTCGGGAAATCTCTCTCTCCTATACTCCCCACGGAACAATACACGCCAAATTTGAGCTTTCTATGACCAGTAGTTTCGGCTGTGTGTTGCTGGTAGTCACTCAGCAACAGAACAATTTGATATATATTATGTAATTGTATTGATGATGATGAGGAGCAGTGGCCGAGTGGTAACGGCCCCGACTTACGAATTGCAGGTCGCGGGTTCAAACCCAGGCGCGTTACTTTGTGTAATTAATTTCATCACCACTGCTCTCAAAACGATGAAGGGAAACATCGTGAGGAAACCGGCATATCCTAGAACCAAAAATTCGAAGAGATGTGACATTCACTAACCCGCGCTAGACCCGCGTGGTGGATTACCCATTCCCTCTCCTAGGGAGGAGACCTGAGTCCTAGCAGTGGGAACATTAAAAGGCTGGTTATGCTTATTATGATTATGTATTGATGATTGGATAGGCTTTCTGAAACCTTCTTAGACTCATCTATAATGACTTATGTATATATCTATTTACCTGTATATTTAACATCATACATAACTTATTTACATCCGTACACTTCAACGTTAGTTTCAGTTGAAAACCAGCTTCATGCAACTCCTAGTTGTCTGGCATTTCGCTGAACGGACCTATTTGACGCAGCCGCGTGTCACACAATGTTACTGTTTAAAATTAAGTTTCCTTTTATTGTATCTGAATTGTGTGTATCTGTATGTGTCAAATAAATTTTATTTCCTTTCTTTCTTCTTTACTTGCTGTGTCACGCAACTAATATTTAAAATTTTGTTTACGCAAACATTGAAATGCGATCGAAAAATAGCTAGCATGAGTTGAGAAGATTGACCACATTTTTTTTTAATAATATCATGACTATCGACCTTTTTGTTAATTGTGATATTTCGGTAGCTCGTGTCATAATCCCAAACATTTTGCTATTTTAATGTCTGTGCATCATATGTGAAAAAAAAACAGGATTCGATACAAAGTTAAATAATACACGAACAACAAGCAACCAAGCTATACGACACAAACTATACGACACAAAATGATCCTATTTGCCGATGATAGCACAGCTGTTATTAAATGTAATAATATGAATACTTACCAAAATGATATTAATGAATCCCTTCTCAACATGATTCGCTGGATGAATAACAATAACCTTTTAATTAACCTGACCAAAACTAAGGTGATGCAGTTTCAGCAACGGCAAGCGCATCCAAATATTGATGTTACTTATAATGATCATAAAATAGAAGAAGTAAATAATGCTAAGTTTCTAGGTATTACCATCGACAGTAAGCTTACTTGGAAACCCATGATAGAAGAACTTTGTAAACGCTTGAGTAAATCTGCTTTGCACTCTATCAATTATCAAAAAAGGCAAACAAAGATACGTTACTGGTAGCATACCATGGACTTGTGGTTTCTGTGTTGCGATATGGCGTAATTTTTTGGGGGCAGTCGACTGACCGTGATCTTCTATTTAGGATTCAAAAAAGATGTGTCAGAGCAATGTGTAATATAAAAACCACAGATAGCTGTAGACCTCATTTTAAGTCTTTAAAAATACTGACTCTTCCAGCATTATATATTTTGGAAACTGCGTTGTTTGTGTAAAGAAACGCACAATTAATTGAAAAATATTTTTCCACCAGAAAAACTCCATTACGTGCCCAATATGTGAATAAGCTATGTCATTTAAAATGTAAGACTTCATTGATGCGAAAAAGTTTTTTTGGTATGGCACCTTTTTTTTTTTTTTTTTTTTCTGGATGGGAAATCATCAAATGACCCCTCCCGCCCTGGGTGGAGCGGTAGGGAGTGTCAGACTTTTACTGACTAAAACCCACCCGTGATCCTTCTTGTGCCCTATGCGTTCCAGGGCCGCGGTAACTCTTTCGAACAAATTCCGCAACCCTAGCAGGCACCGACCCTATGGGGCCCCGTCCTCGGTGCTGACGGCTCCTTGAGGCGCGCGTGGAACACAACGCGTCGTCGACTCAACCTGGTATCGGACGGCGAGCCACCCACGCTCACCGTCCCCAGGCATCAGCCACTGCGCGATAGCACAGCGGCCGACTTGTCTCTGGAGGGGGCCGAAATGGGACCACTACTGACACTCCATCTCAGCACCCTCCCGAGTGTTGGGAGCCGCAGCACCCGCAGCAGAAGCGGCAGCGGCGGCGACAGAAGCCGCGGCGGCGGCAGAGGCGGCGGTGGCGGCGGACCTCTTGCCCCTGGTCGGGGCGGATGGCGCGCAGGCCCTTCCCCCAGCCCAGTGCTCGGCCGGCTTGCCAGCAGCCGCACATGCACTGCAGTGCGGCGTGGCCTCGCACGAGCCGGCCTTATGACCGGGCTGACCACAGCGGAAACAGAGTCCGCTGCGGTCGACCTCCGAGGGGCACATAGCTCCCGTGTGGTTACCCACATGGCAGCGGTAGCACCTCAGAGGTCTGGGTTCCAGCAGTTTTACCCGCGCAGACACCCATCCCACCAAGAGCCTTCGGCCCTCCGACACAGTTCTGGCCGCCGTCACGGGGCAGCTCACCACAAGGGTTTGCATGCCCGTGTTGTCAGGCCGGAGGGTGCCCGCCTTGACGAGCTCGGCGGAGCACCCCCCAGTCCTGGCGACGGCGGCCACAACTTCCTCCTCCGTCACGGAGTCATCCAGGCCCACTATGCGCATGTCGATGCGCTTAGTCGGCCTGGACACCCGGACCTCGTCCGCGGGTAAGACCACCCTCAGCCTTTCGGCCAGGGCGTCCGCGAACGGGCCACTCTCCGCTCCGGCGAGCTCGAGCTTGCGGGCACCGGTTAAGGTCCTCCTGACCCCGATGCCCCCGCTGATGCCCAGCTCTTGGAGGCTCACCGCCTCCTTCGCCCGCTTCAGTACGGCGAGATACGTCACGCCCCTCTGTTCCGCTTCCGGCTGCAGTGTGAGCACTACAGCCGCGGATTTCGGGGCGCGAAGCCTCGCCGCAATGGCGTTGGCCTTCCGCCGCTGCCTCCTCGCCTTGTTTTTGGCCCGCCGTTTCTGGCCAGCAACCTGCCACTCGGCCTCGGCTGCAGGAGGGTCCGAGGGGGGGGGTGGGGGGTTAGCCGCTCCTCCAGCCTTCCTCCTACCCCTCTTCGCCGGGGCCGCCTTGGTCGTCGCCGGCGTCGCAGTCGCCGGCGTCACAGGCGCTGGCGCTGGCGCCGGCGCGGCTCCGCCCTTGGCCTTCGCCTTCGCCTGGCCAGACGTTCCCGGGCCGGCAGCAACGGCGGCCGCGTACGAAGCCGCCTTCTGCCGGCCCTGGGGCCTCTGTGTCGCCACTAGTGGGGGACGCCGAATCATGTCCTCCAAAACGGAGAACTGCTTCTGGTAAGGAGCCAGCTCCTGCCGCACCAGGCTCCGCACCTGGCTCAGCACTAGGCTCCCCTCCAGCGTCGCCGGACTCGGCCCCCCCTGCGGCTCCTCCGAGGCCGCTCTGGCCATGCCAGCCAGGTCCCTCCGGAGCGACTCATTCTCCGCAATGAGTCGCTCCGTTACGGCCGCGAGGCGGGCGACTTCCACCCGCAACTCTGTCGCCTCTCCGGACCCGCCGACGTTGACCGCCGCCGCCGCCATAATGGAGGCCTTGGCCGCGCTAATGGCCTCCCGCTTAGAGGACTGCTTCCTCTTGAAGGCCACAGCGCGGATCGCGGCCTCCACGACCTCCTCCAGCTTGGCCCTCTTCTCCTCGGCAGTGGGAGGTACCTCTCCCGGGGACACCGAGTCATCGGAGTCGAGAGGAGGCGGACGAGTAGAGGGAGCCCTGCGACCGCTCCCCCCCAGGGCGATGCCCCTCCCCCGCCAACCTCTCGGCCCGACGCTCCACCTCCCGGGTAGAGGCAGCCAGCCCCCTCCCCGCCTCACAACCCCTGCCCCGCCTAGCGGTGGGGATTTTGCGGGCGGAGGCAAATTCGCCCTCGGAGGACGACCCGCTGTCATCCTCCCGTCTGGGCCGCTTGCGGAAGAACTTTACGTTCTCCGCAGCAGCCCCCCCTCTTTCTTCTCCCGAGCCCGCCGAGCTGACCGTTACTAGGTCTAGCGCGGAGCCCGAATCCAACTCCACGCCACCCCGGCGCTCAGGCGAACCCTCCTCTGCGAATTCGTGCGCCATCAGCTCCTTAAAGGAGGCGGATCCGGATGACGACGACGAATTGGAGCCTCCTCGGCTCTTGTTGCCACTGGCAAGCGGAAGACGTTTGGTGCCCACCCCAGAGTGAGGGCAGCCCGCCGAAGCGGGGTAGGATTCCCCGACCGCTGAGCAGTCGGGACCCACCTGGGGACTCATTTTACAAGCGTCTTTATTCATATTTTGTGCCTTTTAAGGGTGCGGTCCCTGTTCGCTCCGCCCCTTCTCAGGGCCCTCTCCTCACCTCACCTCTCCACCTGCTCGCTGCTCCCACAGTCACGTCTGATGATCAGACGCGTACCAGAGAGCAGCGAGCAAGCGTGTGTGTGCCTCTCTTGGTCTGATCCCTCACTTGCGACCTTCCGGCATGAGTGGCTCTACCGGGAAAGCTCGCAAGATCATTGAGATGCTCAAGCCCCACCACGACGACAACGTGGAGACACATTCGGTGGGGTTGGTATGGCACCTAAAGTGTTTAATAAAATTCCTGATGACATAAAAAACATGATATTATATAAGTTTAAAAAAAACTCTTAATAAATTATTAATTGACAAATGTTATTATACCGTAGACGAATACTTGAACGACCAATTATTATAATGATATAATTTTTAATAATAAGTACTGTAATTATTAATTTGACTTTGATGTATCTGACATTTCTCTTTTATAATAAGTTTGTTACTGTATTAAATGTAAAATTTGTATGTCATAATTATGACAAAACATAGCGCACCCGCTATTTGAGAAAACACCATGTTAACACCTATGTTTGACAAATAAATTGATTGATTGATTGATTGATTGAAGCTATTTTGGTTATTCACTTCCATTTTCTATAAAACGAAAATGAATGTTGCATGCAGAATTGAAATATCGTTTCCGCGAGATATGAATAGCGAAATACGGATTTTTTTATCTACTCGTATTTAGACGAGTGTGAAACGGCCATCATATCGATGCAGCCGATTCTGTCGATACGTCATGTGGGTCCATAAAAGCGTGCACATCCCACGCTATGATTACGAACGAACAGACGCCATGTGATGGCGGCAATGATATTTTTATAAGTCACACGGTTTCATGAAGCTTTTTGAAGTAAGTTGGCTTTTTATACATTTAGAGACTGTTGAACTGAGGACCTCGTGGCTAAATTATAACAGCCGTACAGGTCGATCTTCTAGGTTAAGCAACGTTTGCCGAGGTTGGTCTGTGGATGGGTGACCATCTTAACATAACGAAACTTCTTCGTGTCTCGGAAAGCACGTTAAACCGTTGGTACCGACTGTCATTTGGAGATCTTTGGCAGTCGTTACGGATTGTCAGAATCGAGAAAATCTGACACCAGTCTTGCCAAGTACCTTGTTCCCCAGTTAATGGGTTGTGGAGGTCTCGTAAGGCAGCCGCTTCACGTAAAATACTGGTATTCAGCTGAATCCGGCTTGACTGGGAGCCGACCCCAATATATTTGAAAAAGGCTAGGCAAATGATGATGAGAGACTGTTGAACTATTTGCGTAAGGAAATCTTACGACTTGACTGGATTTTTTCAAATTAGCATTCCTTTGAACGTTTTTTTTTTTTTCGAAATTAGGACGACATAAAACAAGCTTATTACGAAATACGTGTAGGTATTATTTGAATGAATCAATACGTCTTTCAGCTCCCGAAATGATGATGAGACTCTATAAAGCTCCTGAAAATTAGCGCGACACGACAATGCGACTAATGTCGAAGTAAATTTTGGGAATATTCTTATGAAAACGCTCTATCATATGGTCGCCTCGATATTAATGAGTACACGAAAGACTTTACCCGTCTTTTAGATGGAATCATGCCAAATCTATTTCATTAAAACTAAAGAAATATAAGAATCAAGAATGCAATAAAATTCCGCATATTGCAGATTAGTTGCTGAAATGATTAAAGATTTATGGGTTACGTGCAATATGGGTATTATAGTCGGCAAACGCACAGAGGCAGGAAACCATTGCTATCAGCGGTTTTAACTTACAACTGCAAATACAAGATAATATGTGTTTGTGCAACTTTACCTAACCTGAATTGGCTCAACTTAAGTACATATATACATACATGGAAACAAGTTCGTTTTCGGAAGTAAATGTTTTGAAACTCTTATTCGTATTCTTTCCTAGCGACCCGCCCCGGCTTCGCACGGGTGCAATGTAGATACTAATGAATATGTATACTATGCATCTACCATACGTATAAAGCTTCCTCTTGAATCATTCTATGTATAAAAACCACATCAAAATCTCTTGCGTAGTTTTAAAGATCTAAGCGTACATTGGGACCGACAGACAGCGGGAAGCGACTATGTTTTATAATATTAGATCAAAGCTTTAATCCAGCTTTGAGCAGTGGTAGCCGAGTGGTAACGGCCTCGACTTACGAATTGTAGGTTGCGGGTTCAAACCCAGCCAGGCGCATTACTTTGTGTAATTAATTCCATCACCACTGCTCTCAAAACCTAGGAGGAAACCGGCATGTCCTAGAATTAAAAATTCGAAGACATGTGACATTCACCAACCCGCACTGGGCCCGCGTGGTGGATTACGGCCCATTCCCTCTCCTAGAGAGGAGGCCTGTGTCGCAGCAGTGGGAACATTAAAAGGCTGATTATGATGATTTTAATCCAGCTAACATTCTTGATACTGATATTAAAAGAAAAACTAATTTGGATAATCTTAGCTTGCGTCTCCTACCGGAGGAGAACAGGAGACAGGCTGACACCTTACGCACCTACAGCCTCGGGCGCAAGTGTAAAAGGTAATACCGTAGTGGTTTTATCAATACGAGTCTGACAGACCCCAGGCCCATATCAATGTCAGCAAAGAATATACGGACATCTACTGTTGATTTTACGTAAATGCTCCTTCACAAAAATTAGCTTTTTCACAAAAATGAGCTTATATCAACTCTTCTTACAAGTTAAGAATATGATAACAGCTACACTCAAATAAAATTTAAAAAAAAACAACGAATTTTAAACGGACATTTGAATTTGTGCAGCTTAATTTCGTAGCATTGATCGACTATTGTAACGTTAATTATAATATAAAAATATTTTATTACTTAAAACCTACATATACATTAAATATACTTAAAACATATATAAAAAACGATACTATATATGTATATATATAAGGCTCGAAAATGATTTTTTAGTGATCTGTGTAAAATGGAACATACAAGGTAAATTAAGATACTACAAAATTTGGTCTAAGAAGGGGAATACTATGGGAATAGTAGGTTGTTTAGATTTACTTTAAATTATCCATAAAAGCATAACTAGAGGTTATTATCTTAGTGTAGATATGAGATGAAATGGGCGCTTTTCTATCGTAACTAATGTACATCAACTTTTTTTTCAATAAATACAATATGCCGATGTACGACCATTAATCAGGAATAAGTCGCATGTACGAGCTGACTTACGTACAATTTAAGTTACGTATATTAATTTAGCATGTAAAGCGTACGTCAAAGTGCTTTAGCGAACGGCAAATGATCCAATTTATTTATTTTATTGACAGGTTTATCTAAACAGTGACGTACATAAAGATACGTCAAGCACCAACACCATACAGTGGTAGCAAGATAGCTACGTATTGACATCGCTGTTACCATTTCTGCGGGTAGCGTATCTATTGGGCGCACCACCATTGTAGCGATAAGTCCCCTCTTTGAGAAGTGGTTAGAGAGGCGTTACGGCGTTCTCACCTTCCGAGGACACGAGGTAGTATACGGTGGGGGTCTGCCCTGCTTGGGCGGAGTAAAAACGTATCCTCATCGGGGCGATCGGCGTCGGCGACCTCTCGTTTCCGGCCCTGGTTCAATTCATTGTCCAGAGCGAGGATACATGGGAAGGGGTCACCTCCTTCTGCGAAGCAGTAATGCTAGCGAAGGAGGAGGCTGAACACGCGAGGGAGATCGGAACCTCACGCCCCAGCCACCGCAACAGAAGAAGACGCTCCGGGCGTCGGGATTCGCAGGGCGATTCCCAGCCACCGTAGGCGAATGCTGCGGATGGCGAGCTATGCGTGGCTCGCCGTCTGGTAAAAACCAGGCCCGAGTCGACGGCGCGTCTTGTTTCACGAGCGCCACAAAGAGATGTCAGCAAAGAAGACGGGTCCTATAGGGTCAGTGCCAGCTAGGGTAGCAGAACTTCTTCGAAAGAGTCACCGCGGCCCTGGAACGCAAAGGGCACTAGGAGGAACATGAGTGTGTTTTAGTCAGTAGGAGAATGATACTCCCTTCCACTCCAATCAGCGCGGAAGAAACCATTAGATGATTTCTCATTCAGAAAAAAAAAATGTAACGTATCTAGTGAACAGGTATCATTATAAAAGAATCTCTAGACGTCCGGTTTATAAACGCCCGTCTAATTTTGCCTATGGAACGATCGATCGATTGGAGCAGGTATTATTTATATACGAGTCGTAAACCTGTTATAAAGAGAGAAAAGAGATAAAGCAAGATAAAAAAAATATTTGCAAATTCTAACATCATATTCGTCGTTATATTTGGTATTTTAAAATTCCACATGAATGCTTACTGAAGCTGACTCTTTCGTCATGTGATTAAGTTAGGAATTTTTCATTCAGTTTCGAAAAAGCCACTTCCGTTCAAACGAAAAACGTGTTCATCTCAGAATATATGGGAAGATACTGTTTCCGTTACACTTTTTTGCTGAATTTTGTACTCAATATAGAAGTCCCACGTTAAGTTTTTGGTCATTAATTCTTGAAATGATCTTGTTTTCTTATTCTGCACTCTTAGGATTTCAAATGATTGTTTGAAAAGCCATATTAGAGTACGGTAATTATAATTTCAGGTCTCTCTCTAGTTTGTAAAAAGCCACTTCAAAAATTAAATTGGAATTTTTATCAAAGAGATTTGTAGCAACTACGATAAGGACTTCAAGTACAACATATTAAATACTCATTTTAGGGTTCCGTACCTCAGTTGGCAAAAATGAAACCCTTACCTACAGGATCAATTTATATAATGTCCAACTGTCCTTTTCTATTTTGTTTTTTTTAATAATCCAGGTCTAGTCTTTTTCTCACATGAGGAGAAATCAAGCTGAAATTAACTCCTGCAACTCTTTGTAGCACTGAAAAATCATTTTTTAAAATCAACGCAATCTAAAGATCAGGCCATTTATGGCACAAGTTTTGACGCTCGCAAGGGAATCGGAACCTTTAAGGTACTCCCCGTTAATCAAAAGTCATAACATTTTAAAGAAGATGATTGTTCAGTACAAATACAGGAAAAAACACTTTTCATTTTATCATTTTCTAGTATTTTTGGTTGGAAAATTAACCGAAACGTCCATTGATGAATGCATAATCAGCCTTTTAATGTTCATACTGCTAGGACTCAGGCCTTTTCTCTAGGAGAGGGAAAGGGCCGTAATCCACCACGCGGGCCCAGTGCGGGTTGGTTGATTAACTTATGATGTATGGGAGAACATGTATTTAACAATAAAGTTGAGTTTTTCCTTCAAGATTGAAGGACAAACTCAACTTTTTATGTCAGAGTGATGAGAGCGCTTTGATATTTTATAAACTTCTGAAGTAATACACATATTCTCAGAAAAAAAAATCAAGATTCGATCGGAACCCACAGTGGGCAAATCCAACTCGCACCCGATATTTTTTTTCATCGGAACGTTATGCAGTTCTTAGTTGATAAAATACAAACGGATAATAGATTTTCCGGACAAAGGCCTCTAATAAGCATCGCCGTTATAACCGGTCTTTCTCTGCCAGCAACCAGAGGTTCCACTATAACTTTAACCGAACCGTAACCTTATAACATCTCGAAGGAAATGTTAGACTTAAAAGTACTTATGGTAACATGGTACTTATGGTACATTTGGTCCGTGAAAGCTTATGTATTAGGGGGTGTGCCGTTAATGATCAAGTGATAGTAAATATAGACTACGGGCTGAACTCCTGATAAAAAACAACCCAAGACCTCGTGCTTCTGCCAGGGTTGCGGAATTTGTACAAAAAGTTACCGCCACCATGGAACGCAAAGGACATTAGGAACACGAAGAACGAAGAAGTCATAGATGATTTCCCATACAAACCTCATACTCAACGATCACTTCACTTCACTCACCATAATAGTCTTCAACAATCAAAAGAAACACGGCTTTTAAAAGATACTTTAACTTACGTAAGCATATAGACGAACCCCTGCAGCACCTCGTTGTTCCCAGGCTGCGCACCCAGTTCACAATAGAAGTACCTCGCGCATTGTATCGGGTCGCACAGCAATATTCTTTTCCATCTCACGGCAGGCTTCTGCGAATTGTTCAAAACATATTGTTGGACATTTAAAGTGAAACGAACATTGCTTGGTAGTAATGGATACAGTTTAGTTTTGTGTACATTCGTGGGTTGTGAATGTAAAGGGTGCTTCAGATGGTTAACAACAGCATGTACATAGGTACAAAATGTAGATGTATTTAATCGTTACGTCGTGTCTGAAAGTAATGTGTCTGGACAATGTTGGCAATGTGGCAAAGCTAGCCCGAAATACATTATAAATAACGTAACAAAAACAGTATAAAAACCATATATAATTTTAAAAATAACATTCCAATGAAGAAATGTCCTCCTATGATAATTATAAGAAATGTTTATGTGCAATAATGGTATATGACCTGACTTAAAGCAACAAGGCATTCCCTACCAGTCAACCTTTGAGATGAAAATACTAGACGAACAATATCTTTCTTGACCTCACTGTGTCATCTTCCAAGAAAGTTGCTCATGTAATTAATAGAAGGAGAAGGAGTGATTTATTGATTTTTCATCCATGAAAAAAGTTTTATCAGAGCTAGTAAAGCATAATGCGCGATCTAAAAAAAAGTTGTGTTAGGTGTTGGAGCGGATTACGTTTGATGTCTTTTCAAAATTTTAACTACATACAATATCTTGATTAAAATTTCCATCCCACAATACTCAAACCATTGCCAGAAGAAAATATCCAACAGAATATATGTATATATTTATGTTCATTCGCATAGCAACCCTCTGAACAAGTCCTTAGCATCTAGCAACGTTTCGGGTAGTTAAACTTTACTCCGTACAGTGTTAATGTAGTGAACGTTTTGTTCTTGATCTATTCGGTGTAATGCGTTGTAATCACTTACGACTATCATCGTTAAGAGATACGGATCCATTGATGTTGTATGTATGTATCTAAATATATATAACTCAAAAGTGACTGACTGACTGATATAGTGATCTATCAACGCACAGCCTAAACCACTGAACGGATCGGGCTGAAATTTGGCATGCAGGTAGATGTTATGACGTAGGCATCCGCTAGGATATGAAAATAGGGAAAAAAAATAGGGGATGAAAGTTTGTATGAAACTTTGTCAATTGTAAACCGATCAGGCTGAGAGTTTCAAAATCGGGGGTAAAGTAACTATTCCACGCGGACGAAGTCGTGGGCAGAAGCTAGTATATACATATGGATGGACAGACAGAAAGAATGACGTTACGGATGGACAGCGTGCGATTGGGAATCGGGTTCCGTTGGTTACCCTTCAGATACGGAGCCCTGAAGATCGAGAACGTTACACGGTGGGCTGAAAATCGGCTTTCATAGACTTAGGGATTTCAATTTGCAAGTGCTTGTTTTTATGTCGGATATCGCTTCTATTAGTCATTACTATGTACAAAAATGACACCCGAGTTAATTCTGCCCAAAAACGAAGGAAATATAATTTTTTTACGAAAAATTTGTATGAAGCTAGTATGAAAAATCGAATTATCTCCTAAACGGCATGTTTAACCGTAATATCCTTGGAGGTGGTCATAGTGCTAATTATTTATGATTTTTTGGTTGGCGATCGGACGAAAAATTTAATGCCGTTTTTTTTTTAAAAATCGTCAAAATATTTTTATTTGTTTTTACGTATGAAACGATTCCTCTTGGTGTTTATGTTGAAGAACACGGACTTTTAACTACACATAACATAAAATAGCATCACTCCTATATTTTCGAAGGAGTTGGCAGAGGTTTATAGTACACCCACACGTAGACAACTGTTGTATGTTTGAGCTAGATAATTATCAACACAAAATGAGTTTTAAAACTTTTCATACAACCAAATGACCAATTGTTTACTCTTCTAATGAGTCCAAAAAGAAGTAATTAAGTAACTACACTGATTAGGTCTTCTAATGAGTCTTAATAGGTGATTTAATGATTTTCAATATCTCACGACAATGCCAACTATGGATTACATTCAACATTTCCTGATAAGTAAGCTAATTTGTTAATTAGCAGTGCTATGAGTTCTAAGAATAGTTAGTGACAATTATAGATTTTCATTAGCTAATGAGGAGATAACTAATGAGGGTAGTTAAATAATTATTGGCGTTTTGCAATAAAAGGGCTAAAGTTTTGTTTTATAATTTAATTTGTTCACAACTGTGTAACTGCTAACCCTAAATCAGCGACTATAAAATCTTAGAATGGAAAGTTTAATCACCAATTTAGACTTGTTTGTTCTTCTACGAAGTGAGAGTACTTCATTTGATCATGAAGTATTGTTCAGTGCAGTTGTATCCCGCATAGGCGATTGCCTGTCTGACGAAGATCGTGTTGTTCTCAAAGAATTTTGTCGGAGATTTACGCGAGCCGCTTTACAAAGGGGGCAGAAATCCAACCGATTCCTTGATAATTCCAGGAGAAAGTACGAGAATTGGTTGGGAGCAAATATTGATTGGCCGAGTTTTGTGCAAACTTTAGTTAATCAAGAACCAAGTGTTGATAAGGCACAAAGAGCGCCCTCAGTCTCTCCAGAACCGTCGACATCAACGTCCATTGGAACAATGACGAAAAGATCCCGTAATTAAACCATTCGAAGATCTGGGAAGTAAACAAAAAAAGAGAAGATCTGATGAACACACAGGCGAATACTCCAGTGAATTGGCATATGCAGCTGCAGCACGTTTAAAAGAAGAAGGGCATGGAGATATCGCCTCTGTCATCGAATACATGATGAAAAATCCTGAAGTAGCCGCTAAATCAAATGAAACGCTTAAGAAACCAGCGAAAACAATCATATTTACGCCAGAAAAGGCACTTGGATTGCTTCTTTCGCTAAAACTCTCAAAGTGGCAATATATTACGTTGCGTGAGGCTGCCATTCGGGAAGGTGCTAAGGATATTTATCCATCTTACTATAAAGTGCAACAAACTAAGCTTGATTGCTACCCTCCGAAGCAATCAGTGACAGTTACTGATTCATCGGCTAGGATTACACTTCAAGCTTTACTTGATATCACGGTTACAAGAATCCTTCAAAGCCTTTCTAACGAAGAGCATAACAAGCAGTTGAAGCTGATATCCAAGTGGGGATTTGATGGTGCTTCTTACCAAAGCCGATACAAGCAGAAAATTGAGGGTGAGGAAGATGACTCGAGCATTTTCATGACCTCCTTGGTGCCACTAAAACTCATAGATGGAGACAACATTTTATGGACGAACCCAAAACCATGCTCAGTTTTGTATTGTCGTCCAGTTCAGTTTACTTTTGTAAAGGAGAGTGAAGCAGTTGTCCTTGAGCTGAAAAAACAAATTGATGAAGAAATTGAGGCTCCCCACAGAGTGCAATAATAATAATAAGGTGACTCATCAACTAATGATGACGATGATCGACGCTAAATTCTGCACTTACCTTTCTGAAGCTAGATCAAATGCGTCGTGCTACCTGTGCTTAGCAAAGCCTACAGAAATGAACCGCTTAGATGCTGTAACATCAAAAATTGTGTGTTCGGACATGTATGAGTTTGGCTTGTCATCCCTACACGCCCGTATAAATTGTATGGAATGTCTGTTACACATTGCATACAGGCTCGACTTCAAACGGTGGGCAGCGAGAAGTGATGAGCACAAAGAAATGCTACAGACAAGGAAGAAAATAATTCAAAATAAATTCAAAGATGAGCTCAATCTGTTGATTGATATAGTAAAACAAGGCTCGGGAACCACCAATGACGGGAATACTGCAAGAAAATTCTTTGAGTTTCCTAATAAAACCGCAGCTATAACCGGTTTGGATGAAGACCTCATCAAAAGATTTGCTGTAATTTTACAAGCAATTACATCTGGAGAGCAGGTCGATATAATAAAATTTAGAGATTATGCTCGCAAAACAGCAGAAAAGTACGTATTATTATACGACTGGTACTACATGTTGTCAACCGTTCATAAGTTATTAATCCATGGGGCTGACATAATCGAGAAAAATAATATTGTGCCGATTGGGACTCTCTCGGAAGAAGCCTCAGAGTCTCGAAACAAAGATTTTAGGAGGTTTCGAGAACATCATTCGCGGAAAAGAAGCAGGCAGGATTCTAATCAAGACATTTTAAATATGCTTGTTGTTTCTTCGGATCCTTTGCTAAGTGCACAAAGGCCTAAGTTAGATGCCAAGAAAAAGCAGAGCTTTTTGCTGAAACTCTCGACTTAATTCAATTTCAGGAAACTGAGTTCGAGTTTTTGGATATATCCAATCTGGATGCTGACTCAGAATTGGAGTCTGAGAACGAGAGTGATAAGGAAAATTTGTAAAAAAAATATATATGTACATATTTGTAAATTTGTATTTGAGTGTGTTTGGGTTTTTTTGTAATATTTAATGATATTTTTTATTTATTTTACTTTATTTTACAAATGCGTAGCAAAATTGATTGAGTCAGGCGTTACTTTGCGGAAATCCATTTTAATTTTGAAAATGAAAATAAAATATCTAGTTTTAATTTCCGCGAATATTAGTGGGTTGCAAGTATGCACCTCCCTCCCGCCCGCTTTATTATGCACATGCAAGATTACAAGGCAAATGCAAGGATTTTAAGCACATGCAGGAAGGCAAAGCAAAACCCATCACCATTACCGACACGTGTTTCGCCTCTCCACGAGGCATCCTCAGGGGACGTGTTGACTCGCTGACCGTTGAGTTGTCGCAACTCAACGGTCAGCGAGTCAATATATATTAAATTAAATTATTTTGTATATAATATAACTTTATATGTTACTTTAATAATAATTTGATAATCTTTTTTTATTTAAATAATATAAATGTGTCAAAAACAGCAGTTTTTTTATTTCATTTTTCTTGATTCGTGTGTTCTTAATATTTGGGTTAATAACATATCGAACTTTTTAACTTGGACACTAAAAGGGATCGTTTTACATGTAAAAATAAATAAAAATATTTTGACGATTTTTAAAAAAAAAAAACGGCATTAAATTTTTCGTCCGATCGCCAACCAAAAAATCATAAATAATTAGCACTATGACCACATCCAAGGATATTACGGTTAAACATGCCGTTTAGGAGATAATTCGATTTTTCATACTAGCTTCATAGAAATTTTTCGTAAAAAAATTATATTTCCTTCGTTTTTGGGCAGAATTAACTCGGGTGTCATTTTTGTACATAGTAATGACTAATAGAAGCGATATCCGACATAAAAACAAGCACTTGCAAATTGGAATCCTTAAGTCTATGAAAGCCGATTTTCAGCCCACCGTGCGTTACCACTAAGAAATCTAATATAAAAATATTCAGTAACATTGTGTCCGTCTTTGAATATGTCATTTCAACACGATCCTATTGTCATTTTGCTAAAAAGTTCGTAATCTGCTAAATTCATAATAGTCGATCATTGGTCGGTCAATGGTCTCGTAATACTTTTTGAAAACCGAGCTATTAAAAGCAATGGCTGCACAGTGACGTTGTAATGGTAGGTCACTGATAAAAGGAAATGACAAAATTTTAGCAGA
Source organism: Hecatera dysodea (assembly GCA_905332915.2). Lineage (NCBI taxonomy): Eukaryota > Metazoa > Arthropoda > Insecta > Lepidoptera > Noctuidae > Hecatera > Hecatera dysodea. Next base: position 16,507,947 of record HG995294.1, read on the forward strand.
TTACCGCATACGTCTGTCATTATGTACGAGATTACCATTCTATGCCATTTCTTTCAATGGAGTGTCAGTGGTTGACCAAAGTCATAGTGACACTTTTATTTTAGTAGATTACCAAACTTGTAAAAATCAACCATTATCAAATCAATGATAGACCATTTTGAAACTATTATAATAGCAGACTTGAGGCCATGGGGTTTAAACCCAAGACCCCATATTCAGCAGTCACGCTTTCGATAATACGACAAACGAAAATATTATTACATTTCCATTCTTCAATGTGCGTCATTCTCATAAAAATTGTAGATTGTGTTGGCGTAATATCATATTAAATAAGTATTTAAAGGATTTCATTTTGTGATATGCTTTCCATGCTATGTGTTTAATTCTAGTGATTTTTCTTCCGTTTATTTTTTTACTCTAATGCGATTCATATTTTATTCTAATGCGGTTTTTAATTCAAATTAACAATAATAATAATGACAATTGGTGGGCTACTATTTTTTATATTTTTAAATGTTTTTTTTTAATCTTTTATAAAATATAAAAAATAATTTATTATGAAATATTTAAAAATATAACAAATATGTATATAAGATAAATAAACGGAATAATGATAATTGTAATTGTTGACTCTGCACGTTTTAGTAATATCTGTTAGAGCACAGATTAGGTGCAATAAAATAAATAAATGGTAAAAAATACCAAAATGGTAAAAATATAATCACAACCTTTTATAATATCTCGTAAAAGTTCTTTCGTTTTTCAATCTCGTAAAACCACAGAAAATACTACCAATAAATTGAAAACTCAATAACAATTTTACTATCCATTTAAACGCGCCTCGAGGTGCGTTTATTCTAAATGCCAGCTGGCAAGTTCTAGTTCTCGAATTACTTCGTTAATTTGTGCGTTATTAACGTACCAAGTTTTCAGACGATCCGACTTAAACTGTAAGCCGATTAATAGCTTGTCAAAGATCGAACTGATTAGTATTAATGATTTACACGTGACCAGATCCAGTATTAAGTTTTTGGTTGTAACTAATTTGCGTTAATTATTATTAGGGCTATTAATTACGATTTTGTAGTGATAATTGATATTTAGTTTTTAAGTAGGTTGTAAATAACACTGTTGCATATCAACCTTTTTTGGTCGTTATAAACTAGAAGAGGCCTAGCTGACTTCCCTGACAAAAAAGACCGATACTATCATAGAGGTCAAAATCTCTTTTGAGGTCCATACAATTGTACTGGTCAAAACATATGAGAACCATGTAGATTGACGTCTGAAGTGGTCTTTTGAGAAAAGTACCTCACAGATTTAAGTGGACCTATTCAAACAGTGCAAGCATTTGTCAGTTATCATGTAGCTCAAACTTTAAGGAGCTTAACGATTTGACGAACAATACCAAAGTAAGGACATTTGGGTAGGCTACATAAAGAACTCAAACCGCCAAACTAACATGAAATGAACCCTTGACATAGCAATCTACATGGTCCTCACATTTACAATACGTTATATGCCGACCGTGCAGATCAGTGTTTGACAAGGAACCACACAGATTTGAGTGGCCCTGTCCAGTCACTGCAAGCTTTGGTCAGTAGATGACTAGCTAAACTTAGAACTAATAAAAAGCTCAACAACTCGACGAACAATGCCAATGAAAGAACATTTGGGTAGGCCACAAAAATATTCGAACTGTTAGACATCGTTAAAAAATAATTGAAGAGAAAAAAGAAAATAATAACCCATATATTAGTGGTTAGTTATCGCCACGCTTGCAGGCATATAATGTCGTAATAAATAAATTGTGTGCAGTGTATTAGTGCTGTGTTCTCCAAATGAAAACTTAGGAACTAGATACCAAATTTGAGCGTGGATAATGTACATAGTATTTAATAAAAAAGATTGCCGGGAAGAATAAAGCGAAAGATTCAGATTATCAATATGCCAGCGGGCTAAACAAAGAAAATTAAACAAATGAAACCTGTTCCCCTTTTTTTTTTTTGGATGGGAAATCATCAAATGACTTCTCCCGCTCTGGGCGGACCTGTTCCCCTTAGCTTCACACTAATAAACCATAATACATAAATAGTAATACTTATGATCACTAGTTGTTATAATAATTATGAACAATAAAGTTATGGCAACAAAAATATTAAATTAATGGCAATATTAATGCATTTTGCACTAATGCAAACGTTAAGTATAGAAAATACTAACCAGATTGCTGGTTTTAAAAATTTTTGTAATGGATATAATGGTATTTTAATTATAAGGTTTGAATTATTTTTAGCTTTATATTAATAGATAATAAAAGATTTTTTAAAAGTTTTTTTTTTGTATTTTTTTTTCTGTTTGTTCATGTTGTTCTAACGACTAAAGGACAGAAACGGTCAATCACCTAGAGGTAAATTGTAGTGGGCTAAGGGCTTCAGTCCAACAGGGTTCACCCTTGTATCCTGAGGAGTAACGTAAGCGGGGACCGGTGAAACTAAATAAAAGCTTGTAGTGAAGGCCAATCCTTCTCGCCGGCAAAGTGGCAAAGGACGATTCCTTTGCATAGAAATAAAGTCAACTATAAATAACCAAGAGAAACGATATACAAAACTAATGAATGAAATACCTGGTATTATGGGAGGAGCTCGTGGCTAAATTGCAACAGCCGCACGGGTCAATCTTCTAGGTTAAGCAACGCTTGCCGAGGTTGGTCTGTGGATGGGTGACCATCTTAACATAACGAGACTTCTCCGTGCCTCGGAAAGCACGGTAAGCCGTTGGTCCCGGCTGTCATTTGGAGATCTTTGGCAGTCTTTACGGATTGTCAGAAGCGAGAAAATCTGACACCAGTCTTGCCAAGAAGTACCGTGTTCCCCAGTTAATGGGTTGTGGAGGTCTGGTAGGCAGCTGCTTCACGTAAAATACTGGTATTCAGCTGAATCCGGCTTGACTGGGAGCCGACCCCAATGTAGTTGGGAAAAGGCTAGGCAGATGATGATGAAGCATCCGAGAAGAGATTTACTAACAACTCTCTTCTCGGATGCTTTATCATACTTACATACCAAAAGTTTTCTTGATTCAACGAAGTTTTGTTAATTCAACTTTACATATTATTTGCTTCATAGGTTTAATAATTTGTTTATCATCTAATGGTTGAGATTTTAAATATTACAATTCCGGGAAAAGTTGTGTTTGATTTTGAACGATAAAAAGAGATAGAGCACGGAATGATATGCCAACGGGTCACTTCGTTGGCATATCAATCATTTTATTATAAATTTTCATGACCTCGCATATTATATCGCCCAAATTTTAATGACATTTCCCAAAACCTCGGAAAAAGTTAAGACGTCGTTTCGTAAGAAATCTGAAAAAGTTACGAAGTTAACACCGTTAACAGCGTTTTCACATCTACAATGAATAGAGACGACACAATTGCGTATGACGTCACTCACGTCACGCCATAATGAATTTTTCTAACTCGAGAAAATCGATCAATTCGGTTCCCAAGTTAGCGGAATCAAAATCGTAGCAAAACAGCTCTAGAATATTCTACTTGAGGGAACGCACTCAATTACCAATATCCTTGTACATTTTTAAAATGAATGAAGAAGAAGTTCTCCATAAAAGTTTTGCAAATTGAAATAACAATATGGTTTACCTTGGAAGATAGGTACTGTTAGACAGCACATTGCATTGCTTGGTTGGTAAAACCAAAAAAGGCAAAATTGAAAATTTTGGAAAAATCCACGACGGTAAAAACAGAATTGAAAAACAATTAAATACATTAATACATTTTTCCTTTTATTTCAAACTTTTAGAGAGAACTTTATTAAGAACTTTGTACTACATATAGATACAACTACAAACCTATTACTGAAAACCGCATTAATATCGGAGTAGTTTTTTTTTTTTTTTGCATAAACATATTTTTACTGCAGCGCCCCCTCGTGAGTTGCCACCGTAACACACATCTAAGAACTGGCACCAATCAAACCTTAAGCCATCACTGAAAACTGCATCAAAATTGGAATACTAATTTTGAAGATAAAGGGCAACATTGGTTTGCCCAAATATCCTTGACTGCAGCGCCCCCTGTTGAGTTGTTACCGTAACACCTATCTAAGAACATGCACCAATCAGATCCGAACCCATCACTGAAAACCGCATGAAAATCGGACTAGTAGTACTGGAGATAAATGGGAACATTAGTTTGCACAAACAAACAAACAAACAAACATCCTCTCACCCCAAACACATACACTGTCTCCGTACCGTCATGGGTAAAAATACTCTAAGAACATCTACAGAGGAGAACCTAAGAAGATAATACTCATCTTTTCTACTTACTGATACCTATTTTCTACATAATCTCTCGACCGTATTCTATAACAACCACGAGTACCTACTCGGAATGTGCCTGTATTTTCCGAGACAATAGACATCTACAATATAACCTGATTGTATAACGTTCTATAGCCAAATATGAATGAGGAACCAGTCTATTCTTAGATAAGAATCAACAGGTACGTAAGAAGCTTAAAAGATGCATTGTAAGAAATAAACAAGAAAGGTAAAATACCGCAGTGTGGGTTTTTTGATATTCTGAAAGGTTAAATATTGTTTAGACACTCGGCCTACACACAGATGAGTCAAAAATGCTAATGGAAATCTATTAACAGATCAAAATAAATGTTTACCTACTCACAATTAAGTTTTAGTTCACCTACACAGAACCGCCAACAACACTCTAATTTTACCCAAAGCGTTCGAAAACTTACAATTTTCGTTCTTATTCTCGTCCGAACTTTTAACACTTTCCAAGCGTTTTATGAAAAACAAAATTGCTCCACCGCGTCATGACACTGGTTAACATTGATAATAAAGCTAACAGACGCGGAAAAAACATCGTAAAAGCAGTAATAAAAACTGAAAACTCACACTAAACGTACACGAAATGCATACACAATGACCGTTGTATACGCACCGCAAACATACCAATTTCATGGTTTTGTTGCGCCAGTACTGAGGTTTCAGCAATTATAACCCTGGTCTATTTAAGAGTGGTTTTAAAATAAATAACGCATGAAACTCCGAAATGCTTCCCGAAAATGAGTTCATTTGCAATAGCTGATAATTTATTTAAAGCAAAAATGAATAAAACAACAATGTTTATTATTCGGGTACTGGCTGTGAAATGGATGAAGCCTTTGTTTAAAAAAGGACGGACTGACAAAGGGGCGTAACGAAGAGGCCTGGGCTTCATACATTAACACAGCTTTGCAGACAGACGAATTCACAAATATAATGAGTTTGCTGTGTCTTTAGTTTCATACGATTGTCGAGAGGATAATGATGTCCTCTTTAGGGTTCCATATAATTATATTATCTACTAAACCTCCGCTGTGTTAACCCGTCCGTTCGTCTGTCTGTCTATCAGCAAGCTGCATCTCACAAACCGTTTTAGGTTGAGATTTAGTTAGTTAGTTTAGACTCCAGATCTCCCACGAATTACAATTTTCTACCAACCTACCTGTCAACCTATAAATCCAATACTATGATGTAATTTGTGGAGATGAATAAACGTTTTTTATTATTATTATTATTTGAAAATTTCACTTTCACTGAGTGTGTATTTTTATTGCCGCAATAACAACAAATAATAAAAATAAAATAAAGCTCCAATTTTGGAATTTACGTTAATTTTTCAAACACGGGTTTTTGGGTTTATGATACGGAACCCATCTCGTCCGTCTCAAACTTGGCCGAATTTTTTTGGAGGTAAAAATGCGACTACAATAACAAAAATAAATAACAACATTCCCAATTGGGTATTTTACTAGTTATACAAATAATACTTCTATTTTTTCTATCCGATACTTTTTTTTTAATTTCCGTTAAAAAATATTGGACACGTATTTATTGTTATTTTAAATCGTAAAAACATATAAAGATAAAGCGCATCAAAGTTTAATAGATGGTATTAAGACGTCACGTCGTTGATAAAACTGTGACATCGTGATGTCACGCGAGTTTTCAACGCTCTTTATCTCCTTAAATTTTTTGTTTACGTGAAAAAAGAAAAAAATACCTGACCAATATTTTTGAAATCTATCAGACGGACTAATTCGATTTTTTAGTAACATACCCTATTTAGTAAGCAACATACCAAAATACTCCCGTGATCTATTCAATTACGTTATAAAGAGCCCGAAAGCCTCTTAAGTTCCTAAACGTTAATGCCTGTTATTAAACGAGGAGTTTGTTTAACGACATTAAAAGGAAAACGTAAACTATCTCTTTGATGGCTGGAATCACTCAACCAGTTACGAAGTATTAAATTCCTGTTGATTTCTCTGAGGATTACACCAATTTGTACGTAGGTTTATAGTATATTACGGGAGTTTGGTTGGACTGTTTGTTTATTGAATACTAGCCCGCGGCTTTGCTTGTGAGCAATTAGTAGGGGATCCTTGTAACATGGGGCACCTTGTACTTTGGGATACCTTGTACTCTGGGACACCTTGTACTTTGGGACACCTCGTACTTGGGGACACCTTGTACTCTGGGACACCTTGTACTCTGGGATACCTTGTACTCTGGGACACCTTGTACTTTGGGACACCTCGTACTTTGGGACACCTTGTACTCTGGGACACCTTGTACTTTGGGACGCCTTGTACTCTGTGACACCTCGTACTTTGGGACACCTCGTACTTTGGGACACCTTGTACTCTGGGACACCTTGTACTTTGGGACACCTTGTACTGTGGGACACCTTGTAATCTGGCACGCCTTGTACCTTGGAACACCTTGTACTTTGGGACACCTTGTACTGTGGGACACCTTGTACTGTGGGACACCTTGTACTGTGGGACATCTTGTACCTTGGAACACCTTGTACTTTGGGACACCTTGTACTGTGGGACACCTTGTACTGTGGGACACCTTGTACTTTGGGACGCCTTGTACTTTGGGACGCCTTGTAACTTGGGACACCTTGTACTTTGGGACACCTTGTACTTTGGGACACCTTGTACTTTGGGACGCGTTGTACTTAGGGTCACCTTGTACTTTGGGCCGCCTTGTACTTTGGGACACCTTGTACTTAGGGTCACCTTGTACTTTGGATCACCTTGTCCTTTGGAACACCTTCTTTTATGGGTCACCTTGTACTTTGGAACGCCTTGTACCTTGGGACACCTTATACTGTGGGACACCTTGTACCTTGGGATACCTTTTACCTAGGGATAAGCTCATTGAATAAGAAATGTTGCATTAAGAAGTGGTTAGTAGCAGCATTTAGGAAGTATTTCATTAAATGATTCAGAATTTTTAAAAAAGAAAAGAGTTTTTCAATAGTTTGTTTTTTTTTGCAATCTACCAGAATGATTGTTATAATTGAATAATTTTGAGGTAATTCAAATTATGTTACAATTAGTTGTAATTTACATTCATAATGAGTTATTATAAGGACAATTTATTCTAAGACACAAGTATCTCCCCTACTTCCTCTTTCATAAATTGTAGTCTTTGTATTACTCGGATGTTTAAACTGTAAACTGTAAGGTTTCATTCAAATCCTGTCAGTAATTTCAGAGTGAAAAAGGATCAATTATTATTCATAGGTCCGCAAAAATTCGTTATATAGTAATGAATTAGGATAAGATAGTAAGACAATTTTTGTCCACATGATTGTTGAAAACTTCTTTTTTATATTTTCCATGAACAAAGTGGCATGCAAAAAATAATTAATAAAATATGATGTATCCACTAAATATTTAATAACCTTTTAATTAATGAGGTTTTTGGTTTGTGTTTTGTAGACTGCTTAATTCAAACTAGTGAGTTTCCAGATAACCGCAGAATTTAAATGAAAATGTTTTTAAACTCCATACTGTAGGAATTTCTCATTTATAAAAAAAATACAATATCTTTTGCAACAAGTATAATGTCGTTAATTCTTTTTTATAGGCCCCTTTCCTCATTATTTTTCTTCATTGGTTTGAAAGCAATGGTGATGAAGTAAATTCTAATTAGCCAACACAGGATGAATTTTTCTAATTAAATATAATAGAAAAAGTGGCTTAAAAATATATTTTTCGTGTAGTATGTTATTATTGCATACCTTACCGAATCGCATCTGTATCCTCACACGTGAAATGCCATTTTAGACCATAGAGGCGGTCAAAAGCAAAGTGTAATTAGTTTTAGTTAAAGGCGAGTTTAGGCGGCCTAACAACGTTTCCGGCTCGTTTAACTGCAACCTCAGAGCTCGCTTTTTTGAGGTAAATGAAACTCTGGCCAGTAACAATTCCACTTTTTGATATCCAAAATTATAAATAAAAAAAAACCGTTTTCATATTCAACTATCTACATGTTACGATTCACGAGATGACCCGCTGACAGACAGACGGTCGGATAAATGGACAGCAGGGGCTTACAATTTTGCGGAATTTGTTCGAAAGAGTCACCGCGGCCCTGGAACGCAAAGGGCACAAGAAAGATCACGGGTTTAGTCAGTAAAAGTCTGACACTCCCTACCGCTCCGCCCAGAGCGGAAGAAGTCATTTGATGATTTCCCATAAAAAAACATGATTTTATTAGTCAACGGGAGTTGACTAATAAAATATTAGTAGTACCTATACTAATAAAATAACAGTCACTGATAGAAAATTACACTAGCGCTGAGAGATTTTTTAGGGCTGTCGGTTGTAAGTCTGTCAAAAATGGTGTCTGAGTAACCCCATTTTCTAAAATTTATTTATTGAGAGCAAATTAGAAAATTTATTAAATAGTTTTTCCAACTGTACGGTACCGATATATCAAATGAAAGAGCTAATTGTAAAAGTCTCAAAAGTTTATTTCATTATTTTCCTTTCCGAAGTTATTACAGAAAATAATTGAAAATTGATCATACCCCTTTATCTCAGAAACTCGATCGGTCTTTACATAATAATATGGATTACAGGAAAACCTATATCAAATCTATGAGTTTAAAGTGACTTGTTAAAAAAATATTGTTCGTTCGGAACCGTTTGCATGCGATTTCGACTCGCACTTTGCCAGTTTTTATAGCAAAAAGCACTCATTTCCTGTAGGAAACGCCACAGTTGGAGGCTGTGGTAAAAAATAGTGATGAGAAATTGGCATATCTTTGTATTTTTGAGACGAGTATTATACGAGAAGTTCGAGAAGATAATCTAGTATGTGGTTTTCGTTTTTATGATATCGATAAGGTTGAAATTGGTGTAGCAGGGTGAACAAAGACGGGAAAGTCGTTCAACAGCTATGATTGAACAAGTTCATAGCGAAGTTATTGCTTCACAGATGCATCAGCATCCTGATGGGTTTTACAACTGTGATTACTAATTTTATAGATTTGTTATTACGTAACCCGCGTTGTTCCCGTTCCGGTGGTAATATAGGGATAAAATATAGCCTATGTTACTCGGGGTATGTAGCTTTCTAAGCGTGAAAGAATTTTTGAAATCAGCACAGTAGTTTTTGAGTTTATTCATTACAAACATACACAGACACACAAAAATACAAATCTTTCCTCTTTATAATATTAGTTCAGATCTGAAATTAGTTTGATATTTGTAAAAATGCCTTGTTGCACTAAGTCCACCTATGTACCACTACTGTACTCCAATAGTTTAAATAAATTATTGGATATTCAACGCTTGACGCAGCTTCGTGAACCAAAATCCGTGCAATAATCATGAAGAGTTATTTTAAGATCTCGCCTAGTGTCGCGAAAAAAAATTTACTGTGCAACTAAAAGTCGAGTAATGGGCACACAAAACAAATAATTAAAAAAATTAAAAACACGCTTGCGGTGTCAAAAAGTGAACTAAAAAATAAAAACAAGATTGATAATAAATCTTTTCATTGCAGTCGGAGGACGGTTCCTTTGAATAGTTCTTTACAAGTCCCACTTTTTATTTTATTTATCTTTTTTGCAAGCTTTAGACAATGACAGTAATGACAACAATGTAGTCTAATTTTCATAAAAACAAAATGTTTTGGTTTTTTTTATTTATGAACCATGACATTCCCTATTTTATTTACTGGTCTATGTTACCCGGGATAACTCAAAGCTTCTAACGATATCACATTGACTGATATACATGGATATCGGTTAAGCCGTTAAGAAGTTGTGGTGGAATAAAGAAACTCACAAACATACAAACGTACAGTCGGTGATAGCAATTAACTGACCCCCTAAAAATTAAACGAATTTGAACCTTTTGCTTGTTACGAACGATCGAACTAGAACAACGTTGGAACTGGTTCAACGTCTACGATCAATAAAATAGTTATTCGAATTTGATCTTTAATACGCAGAGTTAAGGTAGGTATGTTCTTGAATATTATTTTAACTTGTAATATAATACGTAATTTCGATCACGTTGAATATGTTTCGAGTGGTCTAGTGGTGACTGTAGTGAGCTGACAAATCGTGGTTGCGAGTTCGTAACCAGCGTAATTGACGCGTTTGTTTCTGTTTTGTATATTTATTTTAAGTTATAAATAATAAATTATAACTTTAGCAACAACAAAAAAAAACGAACAGAAATAAAAAACCAAAATGGTGGTAAAAACGATTTTATTTTATAAAAAAAATATTATAAGAATAACATAAGTAAATGACATTGATGACGACACGAAGATGATAATATTTACCTGCTTACTAATAACGTTGTTAACTGCACTGAGTTTAATGTAGTGAATCAGCATGTTATAATATTTAGAAATATAGGTATGTATTTCTATTTCATAACAATAACATCACTACATTAAATATCATTGAACTAAATAAAACGGCATTAGGTATACGTTGAAGTTCTACCTGGTCTACTATATATCAATTTGTTTTATTAATAGTTATTTTAGTTATAAAATAAGGTTTTGACAAAAAACTAGGTATTCGAAATACTTCGTTACAAATTATAACAATAGTTAATTTAACACACACACTGACATACGTTAGTATTGTTTGTGACCAACACTGGTTACTCAAGTTATTCATGCTTTTAATAGCGAAGTGGAGCACCATTTTTTCTATTGCTTGTTGCAAGCGGTCCCGCATACCGCGCACCATATTCCAACAACGATCACTTCCACTTGCAGTTGAATGAGTAGGCAAAAATGGGTGTTCAGTATGCCTTCTAACAATTGCTTGATGACGTTCTGACACTGGAGTATGTAACATAGTAGGTTTTGGTCCAGGACGATCTTTTTGAATATTCCCTGCCTCTTCAAAACGTCTTAGCGACAATCTGACTGTATTTCTCTGAAACAACACAATAAGCATAATTTTAGTAACGAATAGGTAAACATAATTTATCGATTAAGTTTGAAAAAATACGTTTATCAAATTAGATTATATAAATCAAATTAGACCTATAAATGATCTCAAATTAGACTCATAATGAAACACAGTTAATTGTCTATTATTCTACATTCACCGGCTTTTAAGCAGACTAACGAATTAAGGAAAAAGTATAATTATAAATGAAGCATAAAAAGAATACACTTACCGCTATATTAAGTTTCCTAGCAATCGCTTTAATACCAACATTCTCCTCATGCAAATAGATTATTTTGTATTTTAAATAATCACTCAACTGAGACATGACGATTAAACTATCAAAACTGATAACAATTAATAAAAAGGAAAAAAGCCAATTTAGTAAGGCAAGGTAAAAATGGTCGCGCGTATTCACTGCTATTTGTGCATAGAATATCTTGTTCAATTTATTCTTCTACCCCATAGTCCTTATGTCATATTTATAGCAGTTTTTGTTGAATACGCATATTGACGTCTAACTACCCACTTATTAAAAAAGGTAAAAAGTTATAAATAAATGACCTAATACCAACCTCTTAAAGCTCAAGTTTGCGTATCAAAATTATTTATTGTTTCTGTTCATCGAGTAGTGTTAGTCTGATAAACTCATACCATATTGAATAACGTTTAATGTTATGAGCATAGGGTGTAAAATCGAGTAATTTTTAGGGGGGTCAGTTAATTGCTATCACCGACTGTACATGAACCCTGAAAACAAAACACTCTTTTAGGGCCGTCGTGTAAAAATGTAAAATTTTATTGAGCAGTATTTTTTTTCCCATGGTAAAGTAGTTCTTATGGATGTGTAAAATTACCTCCTTTCAGGTTATGCGTTTATTCTGTTACACGTTGCATGTACTAGTAGTCATTTTCTCATTGGGGTAACGGAACTACTTAATTTACGCTCATAAATCGAGCCAAATACACATTTATCCTTTATTGAACGGCTCGTACAAAGTGGCCAGTTTACTAAACAGTCACTTGAAGCTTGTTATCTCGTAAATTTTGATTTGAATATTAAACCTTATGAACATTAACGCCCCGTGTTGGAGCATAGGGTGTATATTAAAGTCAAATTAATATTGTGAAGCTGATTGACTTACAGTATAACTTTGTGAGCTGAGATCTCTTTTGAACAGGAATCGTAGAAGCTTGGATGCCGCTGTCAGCGCCTGATAATCTTGAACCAGAATATGGAGACTGTACAGCACTCCCACGAGCAACGCCAACAGAATTATCAGCCTGAAAAATACAAAATGGCAGTCTTAAAAAATATATCTGTCATGTATTAGTCCCACGTCCCACAGGCACACGGGTCTCAAGTACTTGTGGGACGTGCTCTGGGTGGAGCAGACTAAAACCCAACTGTGTTCCTCCTAATGTCGTTTGCGCTCCAGGGCCGCGGGGACTCTTTCGAACAAATTTCGCAACCCTGGCAGGCATGACTGGCCTTATTGGGTCCCGAATACTATGCTGGCATCTCTTTGAGCGCATGGAACACAACGCGCCGTCGACCCGGGCCTGGTTGCTATTGGACTGTGAGCCACTAAACGCTCCCGATCCGCGAGCCCGTGCATACGGTGGCTGGGAATCACCCTGCGGCTCCCGACAACCGGGGCGTTTTCTATTGTTGCGGAGGCTGAGACGTGAGGGATGCCGCTCATTCATGCGACCCACAGCATAACTACTTTGCAGAAGAAGGTCATCGTCACCGATCGCCTCAACGAGGACACGGTGGTGCTCCGTCCAAGTAGAGTAGACCTTGTCAGCAGTCAAGTCAAATGCTAGAAAATCTGACATCAGTCTTGCTACCGTGTTACGTGGTTGTGAAGGTCAGATAGGCAGTGGCTTCAAGTAAAAACTCGATCTCAGCTGTGACTGGGAGCTGATCCTTATATAATTGGGAAAAAGTTAGACACATTGACTGTAATAGGGGACGAGTCTCGGGAACCACAAAACCGTACTTTAGGCTATCGAAAAAGTTGCGGAATTTGTTCAAAAGAGGCACCGCGGCCCTGGAACGCAAAGGGCACAAGAAGGATCACGGGTGTGTTTTAGTCAGTAAAAGTCTGACACTCCCTTCCGCTCCCACCAAAAAAAAAACGAAATCGAATCAAGGACTTCATGCTTTCAATTTCCAAAACCATATTAAAAAAAAAAAATAGAACATTTACTTGTCTTTTTGTTCTACAAGCTGACACATACTCACATCGCTGTCAAACATTTTTACTTGTTAAAAATACTCGTATATCATATATAATTCAATAAGCTTGTGTCACTCAGGAGTAACGTATATTTCTACAAGTGAAACAATTTTCATAATCGTTTCTGTCAAGTTAACGGTTTTAAGTTCACGGAATGGCTCCCCCATTATTATTTTTTCTCAAAGACAATCTATGTTTTTTCTCTATAGTTCACACATGACTTCCGATTTGGTTTCTTGATTGTCCGTAGTTAAAGGACTAATGATCTAATAATAATACCTTTTCGAATTATTTATCAAACTACTTAATTAATTTCTAAAAACTTGTATTTATACTAATTAAGAGTCACTGAACTTGTTGCGACTGCCAACTTAAAAACGCAGTGTCGTACCCACTTAAGAACGAAACTCTAACCTTCAGACTGCACGCGTAAAGAAAAAAAAAACAAACCTTTTACACATAAGGAAACCCATTTCCTTTCTTTTATAATATATTTGATATTGAATTATCCTTAAATGTGGAAATATTTACTGAGGAAATGAACTGGGACCTTAAAAATAAGCACGTGATACAGTTTTATGCAAGAACGATAAACGAAATTTAAAGACAGTCATAACATTTTGTTACAATATACAATTTCATTCATTCTCCAATTGTAGACGTGCCTAAAAGCTGTCAAAGTAACTTGAAATGATTTTTGTCTATCTTGTGTTTTTTTTAGTAAATTACTCTGTAAGGTTGTCTCATATTCAAGCAATACAGATTTTTATTAAGGAACAAACGAAATATCGATAATAACGATGTGTATATATCAGTTACGTTTTTAAATATTTCCTTAAAAAAACACACAGTCATTCAAAATAGACCGCCGATGTCGGGAGTAGGGTCCAAGCTACCGGTGGTTATTATTATTAGTTACCTGATACTAGTTACTTTGATGTAGATAAAAAATAACCTCTAAAGCTTACCTTATAGTAAAACACGATTTTATTTTAACTGGGTTTTCAAGCAGAAACGAGAGTATTTTTAAGGGTAAAACATAATTAGTTACACAACAAACATAAAAAAAACATGTCATTGCTGTTTTAGGTACACTGTTTATTGTTTTCATTTTTGTTTTTTTTTTAATCATTGATTGAGGAAAACAAAAAACTAGAACTGTTTGTGAAACTATAACCTATGAGCAGTCTTCTTTTTACGAAGACTATTCCTGACGCAAGCTCTCGTATGACTCACAATCCTATATTCATAGGTACTAATAATTTTTACAAATAAATCTTGGTAATTATAGCCACTGGCCACTAGCCCTTTGTCTGTTCATTGTCTTGACCAAAAAGAATCCCAGTGAAAAAAAAAAACTTAAACTGATACTGAAATGGCAAAATATCAAAGGTGAAATTTAAAATTAATTATCGCTATCGACTATCAAAATAATTAATTTCTATTAATACCACAATCTCTTCCCACTTATCACTATGAACATAAAGTAATGTACCCAAGAGAGTTTGCAGGAAAACTGCTAATTGCTTTATGAATAATTTATATTATTTTGTACGAAGTATAATAAAAGTACTTAATAAGTTTGCGGCAATATCTTCGGTTTCTGCGAAAAAATCCATTGGCGAGGTGCCAGTTCTAAATTTCAAGAAATATGTACTTCTACGACTTACCGAAAGAAAATGATATGAAAAATGGCTTTTTGTTCTCGGAAAACGTTGCTTTTTTACTGACCGAATAATTTAAAGAATTATTTGTAAGCACAAACATATCATTATACAGAATAAGCCTAAGGGTCTGAAAATATTGAATTGAAACAATTTGTATTAGTCTGCTAAACTTCTAAAGTCACGCGCTGACCTAGCCTCGATTCTTTTAGTAAGTCTTAACATTCTATGAAAACGAAGATAATACCGTAAAGTCGGGTTACTTTAGCTCTGGAGTACAACTGTGGACCAACTTTTAACCAATAGAAATATAGCAAAAACTGTGCTATTTTCCTATTGGTTAACGAGTTAAGGCCAAAATTACCCTCCAGGGTCAAAGTAACCCTAAGTAAGACTTTACCCGGTATCCTTAAACTTACTTTACTTACTCAGAGTTGATTGCTCAGAATTAAGGACATGTATACTGAAATGCCAAATTTTGTCAGTTTCAATCAAAACTAAAGTTGACTTCAAATTCTTTCAGACATCTGGGAACTGACAACGATCTATAAAAATTAGTTTGTCTTCGTCTGTGCACAATCTTACTACACCACATTAATTCTCGTCAAACAATAAGAAAAATATTAATAATTATTTAGATAATGATAACAAAATATCCCCTGTCTCCTAGGACAAACAATCAAGTCAGTTTATTTAATTAATTAAAGCCGTCCATAATTCAGTGCAAAATTTATTTAGACAGTACATTTGAATTTCGAAAAGAAACGTCGTTGTTTCAGTGTTTTCAACCAAGTTTCTCTGTTTACACGACCATTCTGGAAATTAATTGGCTTTCAGTTAAAGTTATTTACCGTTTAATTATGTTATTAGCCGAAGGCGAGGGAGAAATTCGACTGTATTCTCTTCGTATCTTGTATCTTTTACTTTATCTCCCAAAGTTTTTATGGATCTAAATCCCAAGCCCATTTACGCTAAATTTTTCTTCGCATTTTTGCAACACCTGCCTTCGACGCTAATGGCCGGAGACCAAGAATTTGTAAAAGTTCAAAACTTCATGAATAGTGTACCTGAACTGTCCTTTGTTTTATTTTTAGACTGAAAGATGGATTGTGGCAAAAACTTGAGTAACTAATGGAAGTTTCACAAGTTTTTTCAATTCAAACACTATATGAAATGAGTGTTGTGAAATCTTTTTAACATTATTTATAAGTTGTAGCTAAAAGCATTAAAAATAAACTAGAGCTAAATTGCCCTATCAACGGTAACTTGACCTAACTTTACGAACAGAGTTTTAGCGCTAAGGAAGTTTTATTTAAAAATCATAATAGGGGTACAGATAAGTAAGACAAAAGGTTAGTACTTAAAAAATACAAATAAAAAAAGAAACGTCTTACTTGATCCCCATTTTAAAACCCACACACACACACACGACTTATAACAAACACAGAATTCAATGAAATACCTGGGCATTCCTTCCCGCGCTGATTAAATTCGAAAATGCCATTTCTCCGCTTAGCCGTTGTACTTACCGTGTCTTTGCTATAACACTTCCATGTTTGGTAGGATGCTATACCGTACGGACTGCAGTAACAGTTAGGCCCTCCTAAATTGGAGCGTGCTATGTGAGCAGTTTGCGGCTGGAGGAAAGTGGTCTCGGTGCCTGCCTCAACGAGTTTGTTGTTTAATTTCCTCTAAAGATTACGGATTTGCAGACGGTTTAATGTTGTTTAGAAAATCGGTTTAGTGCCAGACGGTTTAAAGCACGATCGATTTTTTCTCAGGATGATTTTATTGAATTGGGGTATGATGTTTTAGCACTCAGATTTGCAGAAAGCAATAAAGTTGGTGATTAAGAATTTACCAATACTACTAATTTCCTACTCAATATTAAAATGTGGAAGTTTTCTGAAGATGGATGGAGGGACGCGATGAAAAAAACTTGATCAAACTATTAAAGGGGGAAGTACAATTCCCCAAACCCATAAATGTTCAAGTGGGGTACTTAGGATCAGTAAAGTTGATTTCAACACCGTCTGCCTCAAAGTACGATTTAACAATTTTTCAAAAAGTATCCCAGGCATCTGGTGCTCTTAAGGCTACACTCGAAGCGCCAATTTCAACAATTCTGATCCCAACTTCGCCAATGCCGGCGTAATAGCTGTTTGTTTGAGAATGTTTGTTTTTTAACTCTCGCAATATCCACAAAACTAAATATAAAATCGGACAGAATGCAGAAATAATAAAGACCAAATTCCCTAAGCAGAATGCGGCAGTTTTTTTTTTTTTTTGTTAAACCAACTTACTGTTCAGTATCGGAAATAAAAAGTTTTTCAATCTGTTCGTTGAAGTTACTTGACCGAGGCGGTCCGTCCACAATTTGATATAACCAATAAATCACCTTCTTGAAGTAAGTAAATTGTTATTGCTGTCTGAAATCGGATTTACCGTTTTATTTCATAGCATTTTTTACTTCTGAACATTCAGAACTTTATTGTACTGTATTATTAAAAATAAGAAGAGAACCTCTCAGTTGGTGTCAAATCAAACATCTAAAAACCAGCGGGCGTACCATGACGTCTTAAAACGTGAGTCTTCCGAGCGAGAAAAAGGGATGGAGCTATATAGGGTGTATAACTCTGTCCCTCTTTCTAGTAGTACTTCCTACTACTAAGTACGATGAGAAGACGATTCCCTGACACTGTAGGTGACTGCGGACAGCGAGCTAGGTGACTCGCCATCCGATAACAACCAAGCCCGGGTCAACGGCGTATTGTATTCCGATCGCGCTTCAAAGAGATGTCAGCATAGCAGACGAGGCCCCCAAGGGCCAGCGCCTGGCAGTACTGCAGAATTTGTCCGAAAGAGTCACGGCAGCCCTGAAACGCAAAGGGTGCTAGAAGGATCACGGGTGGGTTTTAGCCAGTAAAAGTCTAAAGTCATTTGATGATTTCAGAACCTTTAAAAAATAAAAAAGGGTACTTAGTAAAATGTATTTAAACAGCAAAAGAAAACTGTCCTGTTTTGTTCTCTGTGTAAAATAAAATGACAAGAATAGCTCAAGAGAATCCTTTGTTAGATTTTAAAGCACACAGAAGTATTTGTAAGCAGGACTTGGATGCTGAAATACGGAATATAAATCTGTAGTTGATTCAGAAACGCTGAAAACATTTTAACAAGATAAAGGCGTGGGTTATGGAGATAATGTCATGATTTTTTAAAACCTTTTTTGTTTAAAGTTATTGTAACGATTGCACCCGAACTTGGGTTATGAACCCTTAAGTGTAGGTTTTCACACGGGGTCAAAATTACTTTTACTCTTTGATGTTTACGACTTGTTAGTAAATAAAAGCGTAAATTACTTTTACCCTTTTAATTCAGTTTTATTTGTTTAGGTACTTAATTAGGAATGATATTAGTGGAAAGAGTAGTAGTTATTTCAAGAATTAAAGAAACGAAAATCCCTGAAACCGCGAATCGGGGCCGCGACAAACCACAAAGTACAGCAAGCAGGAGAGGAAAGACGTTTTTTGTTTACCGAATAAGCTCCGAAACACATATAGACCGTTTTAACCATTTTACACCCATTTCCATCAATAAAAAGCTACATTACTAGCGAATACGGTAGGCTATATTATATCCTCGTATTCCCATGGGAACGGGAACTACGCGGGTGAAATCGCAGGGCACTGCAAGTACAGTATAAAATGTTCAGTCTTCCTACCATGACGTACCAAAGCTATCATGATCCCGCTGTGAAGGAGAAGGAGCCTACATGATGAATTTCAGTATTTCTTTTTCATATCGTATACATATTGGAAGTGTCAATTTATAGCACGGAGGTTAGTCTTTTCCCTTGATCAGCAAAACTACACAGTGCCAATAAACAGGTAGGTAATTCAAGCATCATATTGTTACTGCTGCGCGCTGCTAGTAGCAGGTACATGTAATCGTAAAATAATAATAACGAAAACATACATCCTCCAAAACCTTACTTAAGAAACAAAACTGAGATTATAATATTCCCAGCTTTATTCATTGTTAAGATTTCACGTCTATCCTTTGTCACTATGATAATAGTGTGACACAAGGAAGGAGTCTCCCCGTAAATCTTCTTCAGCGTTATGTGGGGACGCGAAAACCACATCAAAATATATCGTATTGTTCTACAGATTAACTTGGCTAGGAAGTAAATAATGTCAGGGATTTCATACATTATTTACTGAAACTAAATTTTAAAGTAGATTTTGAAAGGTTTTAGAATTACAATTATGAATAGAAATGTAATTTGTTGTTTTACTACTAAAGTGTCAAATGAATAGTCATCATGAGACTCATTTTAAGCAAATAGGTAAGGATATATAAATAAAAACGGTCAAGTACGAGTAAGACTCTCCCATCAATGGTTCAAGTTTTATTAAAGAACCCTTTGATTTTCTTTTTTATTTATTTGTTGTTAAAGAAGAAAATGCTTAAAAACTGGGCGGTGTTAGAGAAGGTAAGAGCATACGCTCTTATCTTCTCTAACACCGCCCTGTGTGCCATCCGATTGGCGCCGCGCTGTCTTTATTATGACGATATTTATTCGTGTCCATATTTTGCTGCTTTAAAGCCGGATAAAAAAAAATGCTTGATAAATAATAGAAATGTGTTATATTTAATATTTTTTATAATAATTTTAACCACCCATATTTTTTTGTACACTACATAAAAAAATATTCCTGTACAGTAAATAAATAAATAGTAGCACTAATTCTGAAATATTTAAACAGTCTATTTATTACAGTCCATACCGCCCGCTGTTACAGATGGATAGCCCTTCGGAAACGGTACCCTAAAAAGGAAAAATATTTTTAGCAAACTTAAGGTTCTAAAACTTTTGGATTTTACAAGTTTCACCACAAACCTGAAGGGGACATACGGCTGGTTAGTGGACATTCTACACTAAAATAAAATCATAACTTGCTACCTGTTCGTAAACAATAGAAGGAAGTATAATGAAAATAAGAAAAATACAAAAGATAAGAAGCGAACACAAGGCAAAAGACAAGGGTAATAGATGTTCTCAAGTACGCTTTAACACCAAAGTAGCGTTGGGCAAGACATCTTGGGAGATACTCATATAGGAAGGATCAATGAGCAAAAGAACAAGAGGCCGCTCAAGGAATGAATAGTAATAGCAGAAACATAGTGGAAAAGCAAAGCAATGCAAATAATAGGAAAACATGGAGTAAGCTGGAGGAGGGATATACCTATAAGGGAATAAAATAACATTGATAAATATTTGAAGAAAAACATGTTTTATAAGGTTGTTGGAAAAAAAAACAACTAATCACATAGCATCAAACTACCAGGGCCTCAAGTCTGCTATTACAATAGTGTCAGAATGGTCTATCATTGATTTTATAATGGTTGAGTTTTACAAGTTTGGTAATCTAATAATATAAAAGCGTCACTATGACTTTCCATTGGTCAACCACTGACACTCCATTGAAAGAAATGGCATAGAATGATAATGTCGTACATAATGACAAATTAATGATAGACATATTCGGTAGTCTGCTAAAATTTTGACAGTTCCTTTGATCAGTGACCTACCATTAGAACGTCATTGTGCAGTCATTGCTTTTAATAGCTCGGTTACCAAAAATTATTACGAGACCATTGACCGACCAATGATCAACCATTATGAATTTAGCAGATTACGAACTTTTAGCAAAATGACAATGGGATCGTGTTGGAATGACAAATTTATAAAAACAGTAGACTTGGGACCCAGAACATCAAATTATAATGAGAGGTGTAATACAATACAAAACGCAACACAACTGACAGTGGCAGTAGAAATTCCTAGTAACTCTATTCACGTTTCTACCTAGAACCTAGATATTGTTTGGTATCTATGTACCTAAGTGTGTATGTATCTTAGACTTGATCCCTAAGGAACTTCGCATAGTAAACATGGAAGCACTGTGGTACCGAGACGGAGAATTGCTTAGTGAACTGTACTCGAGTACCATAGAAACGTACCTATTATAAAATCTATATTGCGGTGCATGTAGGTGCGAACTCGAATTCCGTTGAGTACGCGAAGTTTCCAAAGTTCAGCAATAAACTTCGTGCAATTTCCCGTTTGATGGAAGAAGGAAGGTATTAAGGCTATCTATGTATGCCAAAGTATGTGTGAATGAGATATTGGTAGATTTATCGCCGTCTTAAACCTTACAAATAAAATTCTTATGAATTCTAAAAGTTCTCGACCAATGTAAAATATTTCGGATGCTACGTTGCGCTTTGAACGATTTTTTTGACATTATTAAAGAAAGAAAGATGAAATACAAATGTTTACTTAGGACTCGCTCAAAACAAAAAAAAAAAATAGTAAACAAAACAATAAAATAAAACTAGGTACTAGAAAAATATATTAACAAAAGCTGTAGATATCAGTTGTACCTAAATGTAGATGTGCGAGGCCAAAAAGGTTCCTATAGTATAGCTTCCTATCTGGAAGCATTATGCTGCGATATTTAAAAAAATAAATATCACAGCGCTGCCGCGCTGGTATTCTGATAGGTCCTGTACAGATTACTTGTATGCCTTGATACAAATTATGCCATGGATACACTCACGGAACACATACTAAAATAATTGTATTTATTATGTTCAAAAGAATATTCTGGTCGATGTAATTTCTGCCTAAGTCCAGATCTCCGTTCTTTAGTATTTGCGAGGTTACTTTAAGTCGTACAAGTACAATTGCATAACGGTCCTTATCGTGCAAAGATGTATCGTACTAGGAATGTGACAACTTGCGTCGCAAACGGGTAAGCAGAATTTAGCATAATTTGTTAATCACATATCTAACTGTATAATATAGGGATATTTATGTAAATAAGCACTTAATCTTTAATCTTTCTGGAGCCAAAGGTCTTTCCTAGAAATTATCGTAAATTAGAAATTGCGCTTAATCTATGTCTGCCTACGATTTGAATATGTGTAAATTTCTAAGATTTTTTTTATCTTTTACTTTTATAGCGACTTAAAAAATAGCACTTTAGTTTTCAGGTGTTTCTTCTTCATCGATATCTTCGTCAATTTTCAAGCGATTTTCATTGTATTTTTTTTTGTTTTTAGACTAGATAGATTGATGACTATAGAGTAGATAATATTATAAAAAGGAAGGAATTTTTTGTTTGCACCTTGCACCGAATAAGCTCCGCGTGAAAAAATGATCAAAATCAGTCTTGTAGTTTCTAGAGCGATTTTAACAATTTTTTCACGACTGGAAAGCCACATTGTCATCTATAATATAATATAATAAGCCTTTTATTCCGAAATATTACAATTTTCGTTCTTCTAAATAATCACTAATGCATTGATCACAATAGGTCCCTAATTTCGGTATGCCTTGCGGCATAGGCCTCCTCCAACGTCTTCCACTGTTTCCTATCGGTTGCAATTCTTAACCAAAGAGGACCTAGAGTCATCTTCAGATCATCTTCCCATCTTCTCACTTTGCGACCTCGGTTTCTTGACCCATCTCTTGGATACCAGACTGTTAGTTGCTTGCTCCATTTTTCATGTTTACAACGGAGCATATGCCCTGTCCATCTCCATTTTTTTTGGTCAATATGTGTAAGGATGTCTGTGAGCTTAGTTTTGCGTCTGATATCCACACTCCTGACTCTATCCCTTAGCTTTAGCCCCAGTATGCTCCTTTCCATGGCTCGTTGTCATCTAGTAACATAATATATTATGCTATGTAGCTACATATAGTTTATCCCCATATTCCTACGGGAACGGGAACAACGCGGGTGAAACCGCGGGGCGCTGCTAGTTAATTATACGTTCGTAAAATTATAGTATTAAAAGATTTAAACAAAGTTAATATTTTTCTGTCAATACAAATATGATTTGGTACACTTTATCGCATGTAGTTTTATCAAGATTTTGTCATTTTCTTTCATAACTTGTGTTGAAATCCAGTTCTGGATATAGAAATTCTGTTTATACGTAACAATGGCTTAACTGGTTCGTAAGGCTAGTCAGTCTCGCACCGGTTTCGCAGGCTTGCAGTTGCACGATTACCGCGTTCATGCGTGTGACGTCACAGCTTCGTTCGGTCAGTGCCAAGGTGCATAAAATTGTCCTAAGGGGACTCCTGCATTGCGTTGCGCTGTTTTATTTATAATATTATGTTAATTAGCACTTCAATGTATTCATATTTTTCCCTTAAAACGTATATTAGAAACCGCTAGAGTTTGAATGATTGTTTGTGTCAGGTAACCTCTCGAAGCTTTGGTTTGATAACAATCATTTTTGTACTGATACAAAGCTATAGGTATCCATTGAGTGCCATATGCTACCTTTATCTCTGAAAAATAACTTATGTACTAATAATGTGTGTAATGACTTACATACACTACGGGATCAAAAACGCGAGTAAAGCTAAAGACTTATAAACATTAGTAGACGATCGTTCTCCTCGACATCTGATTCAGCTGGGTGTGTTGCGATTTTATAAAAACAATCTTCCATTTTATGGCAATGTACCATAGTAAAATACAAATAACTTAAGCTCCATGACTTAGAATGAACTTAAGCATTTCCGATTTCAAATTTGTGTACTTTTCCTGTAGTTGTAGAAAGTTACCAGTTGCTCATATTTTATCCGTTATGCAAAAAGACTTTCTAGTGAATCCTCCAGAAGAAAATGATGTTTCCCACGATGCACTCTGCTTGCCTAGAATTAACCTTTTACGCTTGACTTAAAGACCTCCAGGGTGTAGCAATCAGGAAATACAGAACCAGGGAATTCCACTTCTTGTACTGAATATTCTTGATTACACCATCACACTCTATAGACAAATAAAATTGCTCTCACTGCATTCAGTTCAAATAATTTCAATATTCCACAACCTCGCAAATTTCAATCTTTGAACGTTCCGCTAATTACTTGTGTTTTTACGTATCCCTGTTTTGTCCAAATACTACAAAAACAGAACAGAATTAATAATCAAGAATCTACAGAAACTTGATACCCAAGCGAAAAATTAATTACATAGTGTAGAAACTAATGAATAATTTAAGCTTATTCTAAGATTTAGAGTGTTGGTACTTAGTGGAACGATGAGGTTCCCCGATAGTTAATTATTAATATTAAGTGCTTCCATTACTCTAATTATGTAAACATTGCGAATACTGTTGTGATGGCTGGTACAGAGAAATAAACCCTCCTCCTTTTTTTTTTTTTTTTTTTTTTTTCTGGATGGGAAATCATCAAATGACCCCTCCCGCCCTGGGTGGAGCGGTAGGGAGTGTCAGACTTTTACTGACTAAAACCCACCCGTGATCCTTCTTGTGCCCTATGCGTTCCAGGGCCGCGGTAACTCTTTCGAACAAATTCCGCAACCCTAGCAGGCACCGACCCTATGGGGCCCCGTCCTCGGTGCTGACGGCTCCTTGAGGCGCGCGTGGAACACAACGCGTCGTCGACTCAACCTGGTATCGGACGGCGAGCCACCCACGCTCACCGTCCCCAGGCATCAGCCACTGCGCGATAGCACAGCGGCCGACTTGCCTCTGGAGGGGGCCGAAATGGGACCATTACTGGCACTCCATCTCAGCACCCTCCCGAGCGTTGGGAGCCGCAGCACCCGCAGCAGAATCGGCAGCGGCGGCGACAGAAGCCGCGGCGGCGGCAGAGGCGGCGGTGGCGGCGGACCTCTTGCCCCTGGTCGGGGCGGATGGCGCGCAGGCCCTTCCCCCAGCCCAGTGCTCGGCCGGCTTGCCAGCAGCCGCACATGCACTGCAGTGCGGCGTGGCCTCGCACGAGCCGGCCTTATGACCGGGCTGACCACAGCGGAAACAGAGTCCGCTGCGGTCGACCTCCGAGGGGCACATAGCTCCCGTGTGGTTACCCACATGGCAGCGGTAGCACCTCAGAGGTCTGGGTTCCAGCAGTTTTACCCGCGCAGACACCCATCCCACCAAGAGCCTTCGGCCCTCCGACACAGTTCTGGCCGCCGTCACGGGGCAGCTCACCACAAGGGTTTGCATGCCCGTGTTGTCAGGCCGGAGGGTGCCCGCCTTGACGAGCTCGGCAGAGCACCCCCCAGTCCTGGCGACGGCGGCCACAACTTCCTCCTCCGTCACGGAGTCATCCAGGCCCACTATGCGCATGTCGATGCGCTTAGTCGGCCTGGACACCCGGACCTCGTCCGCGGGTAAGACCGCCCTCAGCCTTTCGGCCAGGGCGTCCGCGAACGGGCCACTCTCCGCTCCGGCGAGCTCGAGCTTGCGGGCACCGGTTAAGGTCCTCCTGACCCCGATGCCCCCGCTGATGCCCAGCTCTTGGAGGCTCACCGCCTCCTTCGCCCGCTTCAGTACGGCGAGATACGTCACGCCCCTCTGTTCCGCTTCCGGCTGCAGTGTGAGCACTACAGCCGCGGATTTCGGGGCGCGAAGCCTCGCCGCAATGGCGTTGGCCTTCCGCCGCTGCCTCCTCGCCTTGTTTTTGGCCCGCCGTTTCTGGCCAGCAACCTGCCACTCGGCCTCGGCCGCAGGAGGGTCCGAGGGTGGGGGTGGGGGCGGCTGCGGCACCACTGGCGCCGCAGCCTTAGCCGCTCCTCCAGCCTTCCTCCTACCCCTCCTCGCCGGGGCCGACTTGGTCGTCTCCGGCGTCGTAGTCGCCGGCGTTACAGGCGCTGTTGCTGGCGCCGGCGCGGCTCCGCCCTTGGCCTTCGCCTTCGCCTGGCCAGACGTTCCCGGGCCGGCAGCCACGGCGGCCGCGTACGAAGCCGCCTTCTGCCGGCCCTGGGGCCTCTGTGTCGCCGCTAGTGGGGGACGCCGAATCATGTCCTCCAAAACGGAGAACTGCTTCTGGTAGGGAGCCAGCTCCTGCCGCACCAGGCTCCGCACCTGGCTCAGCACTAGGCTCCCCTCCAGCGTCGCCGGACTCGGCCCCCCCTGCGGCTCCTCCGATGCCGCTCTGGCCATGCCAGCCAGGTCCCTCCGGAGCGACTCATTCTCTGCAATGAGTCGCTCCGTTACGGCCGCGAGGCGGGCGACCTCCGCCCGCAACTCTGTCGCCTCTCCGGACCCGCCGACGTTGGCCGCCGCCGCCGCCATAATGGAGGCTTTGGCCGCCGTAATGGCCTCCCGCTTGGAGGACTGCTTTCGCTTGAAGGCCACAGCGCGGATCGCGGCCTCCACGACCTCCGCAAACTGGGCCTTCTTCTCTTCGACAGTGGGACGCACCTCTCCCGGGGCCTCCGAGTCGTCGGAGTCGAGAGCAGGCGGAAGAGTAGAGGGAGCCCTACGACCGCTCCCTCCAGGGCGACGCCCCTCCTCCACCAACCTCCCGGCCCGACTCTCCACCTCCCGGGTAGAGGGAGCCAGCCCCCTCCCCGCCTCACAGCCCCTGCCCCGCCTGGCGGTGGGGATCTTGCGGGCGGAGGCAAACTCACCCTCGGTGGACGACCCACTGTCATCCTCCCGTCTGGGCCGCTTGCGGAAGAGCTTGACGCCCTCCACAGCAGCCCCCCCTCCTCTGTCTCCAGAGCCCGCCGAGCTGACCGTTACTAGGTCAAGTGCAGAGCCAGAATCTGACCCTGCACCTCCCCGGCGCTCAGGCGAACTCCCCGCATCACAACCGAACGCCATCAGCTCCTTGAAGGACGCGGATCCGGATGACGTCGATTCTGAGCCTCCTCGGCTCTTGTTGCCACTGGCAATCGGAAGGCGTTTGGTGCCCACCCCAGAGTACGGAGGGCAGCCCGCCGAAGCGGGGTGGGATTCCCCGACCGCTGAGCAGTCGGGACCCACCTGGGGACTCATTTTGCAAAGGCCTTTGTTTTCCATCTTGTTCCTTTTTTTAAAGGGTGCGGTCCCTTACTCCTCCGCCCTTTCTCCATCACAGGGCCTCTCCTCCCACCCGCTCGCTGCCTTCACAGCCACGTCTGATGAGCAGACGCGTACCAAAAGGCAGCGAGCGGGATTCCCCGCGTGTGTGTCTCTCTTGGTCTGATCCCTCACTTGCGACCTTCCGGCATGAGTGGCTCTACCGGGAAAGCTCGCAAGATCATTGAGACGCTCAAGCCCCACCACGACGACAACGTGGAGACACATTCGGTGGGGAAACCCTCCTCCTCCTCCTACTTCCGCGTACTAATATTATAAACTAGCTTCTGCCAGCGACTTCGTCCGCGTGGAATAGTTACTTTACCCCCGATTTTGAAACTCTCAGCCTGATCGGTTTAAAATTGACAAAAGATAGACATGCTGTTTCGGGATATTTTTTAGATAATTTTATGTAGAACATTTCCGTAATACATGATTTCTATGTAACTTTAACCATTAAGGCTACACACACACGCGACGGAAGCTTAAAAAATGGAGTAACTTCTTCCGTTTTCCCAACATTTTCCTTCACTGCTCTGCTCCTATTGATTGTAGCGTGATGAAAAGTATACTATAACCTGCCCAGGAGTATGAAGAATAATTGCACCAAGTTTCGTTAAAATCGGTCGAGTAGTTTTTGTTTCTTTAAAGAACATACAGACAGACAGACAGACAGACAGACAGAAAGACAGACAGACAAAAATTTTACTCATTGCATTTTTGGCATCAGTATCGATCACTAATCACCCCCTGATAGTTATTTTGAAAATATATTCCTTGTACAGAATTGACCTCTCTACAGATTTATTATAAGTATAGATTTTATTTATTCAAATGTGAGTAAGTCTAATCAATCACAGTAGAGCAGCTGAACCTGGGCACGCCACCATTGCGGCGGTAAGTCCCCTCTTTGAGGAGTGGTTGGAGAGACGCCACGGCGTCCTCACCTTCCGCCTGACGCAGGTGCTCACCGGACACGGCTGTTTCGGGAGGTACCTGTGTCGGATCCAGCAGACTTTGCATACTATTGTACCTATAAATTAAAGTTCTTAAAACGCAATAGACAGATGCGTTGCTAGGGAGTTTGTTGCGCCACTTCTTCTTCCCAGTTAAAACAATAAAGTTTCCGAGTTCAATGGCGCGTCGTGTTCCACGCACGCCTAAGGAAAATCTCAGCAAAGACGGGGCCCATAGGGTCAGTGCCTGTGAATTTGTTCAAAAGAGTCACTGCGGTCCTGGAACGCAAAGGGCACTAGGAGGACCATGGATGGGTTTTAGTCAGTAAGAGTCTGACACTCTCTTCTACTCTGCCCAGAGCGTTACGTATATGATATCCCATCTACAAAAAAAGGTTCACGTGTTATAATTACTGATTTTATCAGTAGCGACAGCTACAGACATATTTTATAATCTATACTAATATTATAAAGAGGAAAGGGGGGGGGGGTATACAACCGCACTGACGACGGAAAATGGAACATTACAAATAAACCGTTAATTATAAAAATCTTGAAATATCACACTGTCGGTCGACAACACATAGCTGTAGTTAAATATTTATTCCGGTTGATTCTGATAATCATCATCATCATGATCTTTTCTCCCCATTCTCCTCTACCAACCAATACACTACAGTCACTTACATGCTCCGGTATTACCTACTTAAATATATCTTTAAAAATAAATAAACCTTTGACCAAAACATAATGGTAGTATTTTTTCAGTTGTAACCCACCTCGAAATAGTAAACAAAGACAGCACACGTAAACAATGTGACGTTAGAAAAATATGCCGAATTGTTCGTGACAAACAAAGGATATGGCTACCCTCATAGTTATATTTTTATTCCCAGGATTGTGTACAACAGAATACACAGAAGCTGTTGGTTTGTAATTAACTGAATCGCTGCAAAAAAGAAATATGTTTTTCACCAAACATCACGAAACTTTAAATGACAGCCGCACGTGTCGATCTTCTAGGTTAAGCAACGCTTGCCGAGGTTTTCTGTGGATGGGTGACCATCTTAACATATCGAGACTTCTCCGAGCCTCAGAAAGCACGTTAAGCCGTTGGATCCGGCTGTCATTTGAAGATCTTTGGCAGTCCTGCCAAGAACTGTTCCCCAGTTAATGGGTTGTGGAGGTCTGGTAGACAGCCGCTTCACGTGAAATACTGGTATTCAGCTTTATCCGGCTTGACTGGGAGCCGAGCCCAATGTAGTTGGGAAAAGGCTAGGCAGATGATGACTACTTTGTTAGTGCAAAATCCACTACTGGTTGCATGAATATCGTTTTGTAGCAATTAAATACTTTCTCTTTCTTTCTTTTTCTTTTCTTTCTTCCAAATGAGCACCTGTTTCTCTAAATACTACTAAACAAAGTCGCTACTGCTGTTTGTTTCTCGGCTTATTTGTTCGGAATCACGTAACGAATTTTGGTACGGTTTTCACTAGTATAAAGAGCGATATACGACGAAGGTTTTGTGGATAATTTACACTCGTTTAAAGACGGAGCGGGTTTCTAGTTTTTTTTTTTTATATATATGCTTTAGTTTTTTTTTAATATTGATACGCCTCTCTCCCTTTATTCCTTGAAAAATCGCCAGTGAATTTAAAGTTTACCCTGTATAAAATCGCTGCATAGATTCTATCTCCTTCTTACAACAGAGTGTTTAGTGAGGCTGGCTGGCCGCAGTACGCCAGACGTACTTAAGTGTGCTCGAGAAGGCTCTTTTTATGCACCCTAAAATTTCCTTTCACGTAGCGAATAGTGTACAGGCTTGCTTTGACAGGTGGGTGAACTTAGCACAACAGAATTAAAACAAGAAAGGCGTAAAATTCTGCAACAATCTTTTTTTTAAGGTAAAAAATCTGCTTGACATAATGAGCGTATATCATGCGTTGTAATCCGTCATGCCGAGAAAAAAGTGAAAAGTAATTATTAGAAGAGAAAAGAAAATCTTTTTTTCGCCAAGCATGACGTACCTATACCATAAAAAAGCTTTATTACCTATATTACAAAAAATACCTATACAAGTTGGGGAGATATGCGCCACAACGGGGTTAAACCACTATCAGAGCCATAGCAATGGTTTTAAGCATCTTTGGGACGTATTTGCCAGCTTGATGCCCTTGAGTCAATTAAGCTCGTCGAATCGAAGCTTCAAAGTCTTGAGCATCGACGCCGAGTTGCTAGCTGGTCGGTTTTCTATTGGTTGTATTTTGGGGAGTGTTCAACGGAATTACATAGTTGAATTCCGCCAAGCCCATTCCTTCATCGAACTACAACATGTACGGCAATGCGCCACCGATACATGGTGGACATCCTACTCCACGCACAAAACGTTTTGGGAACACATTCATTTTGCGTGTAGCTAAATTCCCTGCCCCTCTGGCAGGGAATTCAACTCCACCATGTTTCTTGATATTTACAACCTGTCCAACATATTTTTTTCATAATTGCGACCTGTCCACCATGTTTCTTGATAATTACAACCTGGGAGTCTTTAATCCTTCTTGTGCCCTTTGCGTTCCAGGGCCGCGGTGACTCTTTCGAACAAATTCCGCAACCCTAGCAGGCACTGCCCCTATGGGGCCCCGTCTTCTTTGCTGACGGCTCTTTGAGGCGCGTGTGGAACACGACGCGCCGTCGACTCGGGCCTGGTTGCTACCGGACGGCGAGCTACCCATAGCTCGCCATCCTCAGGCTCAAGAATTTTTATCCTGGGAGTATATTCTCTTGTGGTCATTTTCGACACACCCGCAGGCGGCAGCTAGTACTTATACATAATTATGTACATTATGTTTGTATAGATGGTTGTTACTCTATCACGCCAGAACTTTTTACTCCGGGAGTATATTCCCTTTGGATTATTTCCGACATTCACGCGGGCGTAGCCGCTGGCAGTAGCTAGTTACACCACATGTTGCATTCTGCTTCGTTGAAATAATTCGAGTGCACTCGCATCAAGTTTGTAAGTGAGCTAGTAATATAAGACAGTGGCCCGATTCCACCGTCACGTAATGCCCACGTTCAAGTGTGTGTGCTCGGATTACCGTTTACACTAGCTACAAGTGACTCGCTCAAGTGTTTGGGTTCGCGTGTCAACGGGGCTCAAACGGTAAGAGATACCTATCAATGATTGTTTAGTCTATACAATAATAAGTTTCAGATATCACTTTACGAAAACCTGTAACTTGAAGTTCCATTAAACTCACATTCATACCTATTTAATTTGATGTTTATGGTGTAATTACACTAACATAATAGTTATTACTCGGTCGTTGAATATTCATTACGTTAATTAAATAAACGACTTGACAAGTACCAATTACAATAAGCTAGGTAAATGATTTAAATGACTCGGATATTGCTCTAAAACGCTTTCATAAAAATTTAGATTACTGTATGTGGCGATTTCTAGTTCAGCTTACGATAATCATAATTTTGAAATCAGAAATAATATCTAATTTAAAGTTGAACTAAAATACCCTATTAGTGTGAAATAATATCCAAGACCAAACTTTATCTTTCGATCAAATTATGCAGTAATAACAAAAAATATACACTTAAAATATTATAAAATATCACAGAGAAAAATAAGTAAGTACTACCGACTGCTACATGCGTAGCAGCTCTTTGATGTGATTTTGGTCGAAATCCCATTCAAGTTAGATACTGTTCATACAGACTTACACCCACGGAAGTTTATAGTTTATGTCTGGGTACAATTTTTTTTTTACAAGCTTTGTTGACCTTCACCTGTCCCGTTGTCTATAATGGAATCTTGCAAGTTAAATTATACCCACTTTCCGGCTTCCGATTGAGCTGAAATTTTGCATGAATATTCAAATCACGTGACAATGCAATATTATGATAACGTGGAGCTGATCTGATGATGGAGTTGGTGGTCATAGGAACTCCGCAATAAAACTATATAAAACCATCGAGTTTGGGCTCGCTTTATTCGCCTACTTACTGTGTTTCATTTTGACAGCAAGAATACTAATGAAGGTGTAAAATTCATTATGTAAAAAAATGAGATATAATGTACCTATAAAATGGTATATTTCTTATTTCTATAAAACTCGATTGTATCAAATTTATCCTTATGCTAAATATAATTTTAGTGTCAAATCAAACTGTCGAATCCTATAGAAAAGACCATTTATAGCACTAACATTAGCAGTAGCACAAGCAAGTGCTTGGTGCAAATAAGTTACATATATACAATTATACATACATTACATACTCATACAAATATTAAGTTATTTTGAACTTTTTAGTTATTTTTACTCCCCAATAATAAAAGCTGGTTATTAAAATTTAAAGTATTATTTTTCTTTTTTTTTTAACTGTAATTTCAAACCAAAAGCTCCCTTGAATAAAATACCTAAAACGTAACGTGTGCCTACAAACTTTGTTGTATACAGTTATGGGTGATATAATGGAGCATAATATTTTACAGCCGCTTTTGTGGCTTGTTGAACATGATATTAAATCAAAAACAATGGTTGGCCTACAGCCATTTTTGATAACCTAAATATTCATAGCGCATACGTTGCTCAAATTAATTTTGGTCTAATTAACGTTTTAAAAGTTCACGGAGTTGAACTTATTTATAATGTATACCGATGGACTTGCTTTAAAGGAACGACACACAAGATATTATGTAAAAAAACAACCACGTAAATCGGAACAGAAATCTCGTCGTAATCGCTGTACATACATAGAAAAAAATCCCTATCTTAAAAACTCCTAAACCGATTTTGATGAAACTTGCAGTATTCCCTAAGTTGAACAATATCTAGTATTTAACAAAGAAAAGTTACTTAAATCGGACTTGTAGTTCCGGAGATATGCGAACACAAACATAAAAACATACATACTTACATACACTTTTGAAATTTGGCACATTTGTTCAGACACTTACATATATAGACTAACATATACGAAAACTGGGCAGTTCTGGAAATATTACATACATACGGGTCGAATTGATAACCTCCTTTTTTGAAGTCGGTTAAAAACAGTTTTATTAGAAACACCATCTTGCATGTTCCAGCAACTTTTTAATAGGTGCGGAAAAGTAAACGAATCAGGTGTCAAACAATTTATAAATAAACGAATGATTGTCTTACTTGGCTCTTGAATGCTGGCTGCTTTCTACATAAACCTTTGTAAAAAAGACTGAGAAAATTATCGAAGCAAAGAAGGAAGACTTTAAAAAAAAAACACCTCATTCAACTTTTAAATGGTACGGTCGAGTTAAGATAAAATTTCTGTACCGCTCTGAAATATAAATAGGTTTATGGGTCCCATTAAACAAAATTTACTGTCAGTTTGAGTTCATCTCTTATTATTATTTTGGAAAAAAACTGTTTCTGGCCAGTATTTTTCTAATTTTTGAAGTTAGGTTTACAAATAACACCTATCTTAAATTGTGAACGTCGCGTAGTTTAAAATTATGATCGTTTTTGTTTTCATAAATGCAAATGGGGCTGATTAAATCGCGATTTTCACCAGTATTGATGTACAAGAATCGCCTTACGATTTAGTCATTTGTAGATCTTCTCCGCATATAATTACTGGTATTCAGTTAAATCCGGTTTCATACAGTTGGTCAAGGAAAGTCAACGCAAAATAAAGAATCGGAATGGAATCATCATCTGCTTATTTTTTTAAGCAGGCGATGATGGTGATAATGTACTAGGTACCTACGTATCTTCAATTATGATTTTTATGATATGTATAATTTCACAATCATGTTAAAATTAAACTTTTTGGCCAAACTGCTAATTACGAGACTACGGGTCGTGAACAAAGGTGGTAAGTGGTAACCAACGTAATTATAAAATAAAATAATACATTTTGGTGGACAGAAGATAAAAACGCAATTATAATAATACCTTTTTTGTGGATAGACGTATATAAAAACAAAATTCGGCTTCTTTATTATTTTGATAGGAAAATAGGTTGAGGCAAAGCGGAGTTCCATGATTCTGATGTGTGTGTAGAAAGGAAGGATACAGACAAAAAGATGAAAAGATTCGCATTGCGGGTAAAAAACTATGGCCGCCATCTTTTTTATTTACTCAACCCAGTTGAACGAGAAACTAGCGTGTATCTAACTTTTTTTTTTGCATATCGTCTTTCACTTTGAATATGAACTGAGTCATATTGCTTTAAGCTATTACGATAGTAGAGTAGGAAGGATGCGGGAATTGTAAGCTATTAATTTATTTTTTTTGCAGATTTCGGAAATATTCTATACCAAAATAGTTATGATTATATAGGGTTATTTGAAAAACATCAACAACCTCTTAAGAGGTCATTGTACTCATCATTATGAACAACTTTTACTATGGGACCAAACCTGAAATCGCAAAAATAAAATCAGCTGTTCCCTACATTTATGTCTGACTTTTTTTTGCGATTTCAGGTTTGGTCCCATAGTAAAAGTTGTTCATAATGATAAGTACAATGACCCCTTAACGGGTTGTTGGTGTTTTTCAAATAACCCTGTATATACATAACCAATAAAACCCTTCTATCCTTTGTGTCTCGGATATCAACGCATCTGCCATGTTTTGGGAATCCCAAATATTATGTCATGGAGGAATAGTCACTGTAACCATTTATCATAAAGTTCGACCTTATGGTAATTGCCTGGCTGCTTGCCACCTGTCTTCAACAAGATTCCGTTGTAAATAAAGGATAGTGTATTTTGTTCTATATGACTCCGACCCTCCCTCACAGTAGAATCATCATCACTATGACAAGCCGTAGTGGGTCTAGAGCTGATACCAAATAAAAAAGTGTGTGTGTGTGTGTGTATACAAGTACCTATTTTTTATCACTGGTTGAATTTATTTTTTCTAGAATATTTTACATCCTGTCATAGAGATTTTAGCCAGGGCTGTATTTCATTTACGAAAACAAATTTTTAATGTGCTTCAGTTGTACCATTGTACATTTATTATGTTCTATAAGTACAATGTTTTGAGCGTGTTCACGTTTTATTTACACACTAACAAAAATAGTGATTTTTGACACTAATTTTATTTTATTTACTAAAGTTTTTCCAGCCTTATATTTTGAGCACAGTTCTAAGTTACTTGAAATTTTGTTAAGATCATTGCGTAGGTAGATAGATAATTTGTTTTAATTTAAAAAGTATGGTAAAAAAATGTGATAACATTTGCAAGGTTTCTTCTTTTTCAAATACAACTGTAGCCATTTACTTAAAACTTTTCACATTACAGTTCCAAACATTTTCCGGGAAAAATACAGAAAAGGGTATCACGTACAAAAAAATAAAACAACAAGTTCGTTCTGCATAAGTGTTAAAATTCAAGTTTTAGAGATAGGTAATCTAGGGCCAAAATCTAAACTAAAATAGGAAATCGAAAAGAAAAGCTACGAGCTCTATTCGAATGAAAACTAGAACATCCAGTTTCGATCCCCAGCTAAACTAGGTTGCTTCCATTTAAAAAATCAGAAAACTTTAAGTATTTTCTAGGTATTTACATTTTTTATTTTTATTTTTTAAATAGTATCATCATGTTATATAACATTTTTGGAAAGTGTTCTCAAAGTTAACATATGTACCTACATTTAGGTACCAATTTATATGTACTTTTAGGTATCTAAATTCATTAACACCATTACAATGAACATAACATTACTTCATGCTTATAATTTCCAAAGGGTAAGTGTACATACAGTGGCCTCAGACTTACATACATTTGGTAAAATGTTTGTAAATCCCATGTCAGAGGCCTGGAATCGGGAGGTCTGCCCAGCTGATGACACCAGGCATTAAATTCTGGCTCCTGGCCGCTACTAAGAAATTCCATAATATGGAAAAACCCAATAACATTTTGTCCATCGTGTAAATTGTATTCAGGACCAGGGCCCCAAGTCTGCTATTACAATAGTGTCAGAATGGTCTATCATTGATCTCGTAATGGTAGATTTTGACAAGTTTGGTAATCTACTAATATAAAAGCGTCACTATGACTTTTCAATGGCCAACCACTGACACTCCATTGAAAGTAATGGCATATAATGGTAATCTCGTACATAATGACAAATGCTAGACATATGCGGTAGTCTGCTAAAATTATGACAGTTCCTTTGATCAGTGGCCTGCTATTAGAACGTCATTGTGCAGTCATTGCTTCTAATAACTCGGTTATCAAAAAGTATTACGAGATCATTGACCGACCAATAATCAACCATTATGAATTTAGCAGATTACGAACTTTTAGCAAAATGACAATGGGATCGTGTTGGAATGACACATTTATAAAAATAGCAGACTTGGGGCCCTGCTCAGCAGTAGCACTTGCGACGTAGACAAACGAGCTCGTAAAAGTAAGTAGGTTTTAATCAAATCTTTTAATCAATAAACAGAAAAGTCTTCGAGTACAGTCGTACTTAAGTAGGTTTTTGCATTAAAAAGTTTACATAAGAACTCATCTCATAAGGAACAGGACCTCAGCTGACCCACTAATAAATTAATCTTCATACAAAGTACCGACACAAGTTCCTTATCAGTAACAGTGTTGACTCGTCCGATTATAACATAGACCACGGAACCACCATATTGGCATAGACATGAGTTACCATTATCAATTAAAAAATAAAATACATAAAATCATACAAGAGCAATGTTAACTCATACAGTGAAATTCGTTTATTATAATGCCGCTTGATGATGAAGTAAAACGGCGCTAACTTTGGTTTTCATATTAAATTCTTTGAAAAAAGTATGGATATAATGACTTCGTTTATTGATATGTCGCTTATTATGACCTATTTTTTCAGAAATCGACCCTGTTGACGGCAACATGCATATCACAACAGTGCCGTATCAATCAATCCATCCGTTATCATCGCCAGGAAGACATTGGTGCTTCCCCATACCCTACGCTCCAAAGACGCGCCCGCTTACGCAGAGTCGCGTAGAACTAATAACTAATGAGCTTAGAAGCAATAATAATCTTACTCACGCAATTTGCTCTAAGTACTAGTTTCAGTTGTACGCCTGTCATAATCAGTCTAGTATAGACGTAAATGATATGGAGGGTTCATTTCTATGATTGTATTATTCATAATTATGTTCATTTCTATGATATGATTGATCAAAGAGTTATCAATACTCAAAGCATTAATTTCAATTAAACCCTTTACAGGCACTTTTGAATTGTCAAGTCGAAAGAGGTGAAGCTATCTGCACGTTCCAAAGCGTAGATCTCTATGGAGAAGAACGTGCAAGAAACTCCACGGACACTCATTTACACTTACTTACTGTTCACTAAAAGCGTGTTTTCTAACAGGCTATGAATAAAAAGGCAAAGTGGGTTCTGACCGAGCTAAGGAATTTGTTCGAAGGGCTCACCGCAGCTCTGGAACGCAAAGGGTATTTTTTATTTTGGAAGAACAACCGTTGGGATTTAGTGAGTGAGAGTCTAACACTCCCTTTCCTTCTTTTTTTTTCTGAACTTGTCACATTTTTTTTAACATGTAACTTGAAAACCAAAGATTTCTTATAGGTTTTTATTCATTTTAAAATTATGAATAAGTTATATGCATATATTAAAATCTCAGTATTTAAAGACCTTTCATTCGATATGCTCTAATATGGTCACAGCAGTAAAAAAAAAAATGCAACTGAACATAGACAAAAAGAAAGAGGAAGAAAGAGCGATTTGTCGATTCCGTCTATAGCAATGGCCGCTTCAGCATCTCAGTGCTCTGTGGACGCTAACAGGATTGTGTTTACATAATTTTATCTGATGCACGCTTTACGATTACCGCCAGCCTTTGACATGATACTCATCTGCTCGGTACATAACGTTACCCGTTGGTTTTCTCTCCTGGTTTGGTTAGTATTATATCGCGTTTCTTGATTAATAAAACTGCGTTTGGTGTTGTTTTGTGGTAAAACATGTATTAAAGTTGTTTTTATGTTAATTGAAGTGGACATAATCTGACGCTTTTCACATACTCACACATTACATTACATAACATAACATTTATTATTCACAGTATATTGGCTTATGGTCTAATGCACAATGGTTATCTCCTATACTGACGTGCTAAGCGCAAAAGAAGTATAAAAATGACAAATTGATTTTTATGGCATCGGTTATCTTAAAAAAGGAATAGCGGTTTCTAA
The DNA here is from genome assembly GCA_905332915.2 of Hecatera dysodea. NCBI lineage: Eukaryota > Metazoa > Arthropoda > Insecta > Lepidoptera > Noctuidae > Hecatera > Hecatera dysodea. Next base: position 16,546,253 of record HG995294.1, read on the forward strand.
TAAAAAAAAACCTTTTACTACCTCAGTTCAAAATAAAACTATATTTTTAAACTTTTTTTTCTCGATTTTTACTTTCACTGCTCGCTCAATCGCGTTTGCTCTTATGTCAGTATATTTTAGCCAAAGATAGAACTATGCAGAAAAGGTTTGTAAATGGTTTAAATTATGTTCATTTCGTCATTCATACATTTTCCATTCCATAAGAGCCATCTGCCAGCGTTTTCCTGTACTATGTCACTTTATTCTTGGTCAAATATTGCAAGGATACTGTGTGCCCTGCAAAGAGATTTCAGGTCTAGCGTGTTTCACAACCCCTCCCTAGATGGCGGTAAATCTAAAAATGTTCGGTATTTATTTCAATCGTGTTTTGTCAATATCTACTAAAGGTTATGGCCATTACATTTAGTTATCTCGTTTTTATAATTGCAACCTAACCCTTTTTTGAAGTCTTAATGTAAAAAAAAATCATCATTACTACAATGTAGTGGGGCAATGGAGTTATGCAAGGCATGTAGACGCATTTACAATGGAAGCACGACAGCATCGTATACAACGTATAATAAAATAACACTAATTCTTAAAGGGTCATTATTCTCATCATTATGAACAAATTTTACTATGGGATCACGAAAAAATTCAGCGGTTCAGTAAATGTCGGATTATGCGCAGAATCGCTGATGAAGATGCATACATCTTCATCAGCGATTCTTTCCAAAAATCAACTGATTTCGATCTGTAAAAATATATTTTTTCGCGATTTCTGGATTGGTCTCATAGTGAAAGTTGTTTATTATGATGAGTACAATGACCCCATAAGAGGTATTGCATTTTTATTCTGTTCCACGTTGTATGTATTTATCTTTTACCTTACTATCTACAGCAGTAATCGGTGTAATAAAACTGATTTAAAGAGCTGACTAGGTATTATCATTTTACCTTGTGACAATGAATCTCTTTTTGTATGTTTTTTTTAGGTTATATTTTTTACTTCAAATGCGTCAAATCACGTGCGTTTTCCATTAAAATGACGGCAAGATTATGTTATGTTGATTCTATTATCTGACTTTCTTATTATAAGAGCCACCTGCAAATATTATATTATTTATTTAAACCCTGTGGCTGTGATGCCTCAATACGACTAAGATACGGTTATAAGTATATTTTAGAGTAAATAATCACCTTACCATAGAGAAATTTTGATATTTTAACCGACTTCTAAAAAAGGAGGAGGTTCTCAATTCGGATGTTTGTATGTTTTTTTTTTCTTTTTATTGTTTGTTCGCGCATAACTCCGTCGCTTGCCAACCGATTTGTAAAATTCTTTTTTTGTTGGAAAGGGTATACTTCCCAAATGGTCTCATGAAAATTTTATCGAAATCGAACAAGCGGTTTTTGAAAAATCAACAAAAATCTAAAAAAATATCTACATTGTCTACATTGACGACCTTTTAGATTACTCTGCATTGGAGCAGTGCGTTTTTTTACACTAATGTAATTGGTTCGTTTAGGTGGGGGGAGGGGAGGGGGTTTAAGTACCACTAAAAAGTGAAAAATAAAAAACTTTTTACAAAAAAATTCAACCGACTTTTCCACAAAAAATAAAAAACTTTTTACAAAAAATAAAACCGACTTCTAAACAAAAAAAAAAACAAAAAGTACAAAATAACTTTAATTTCGGAACTCGGTGTTTTTGGTTGCTTCATGTTTTTGAACACACCGACTTCCGAAATTAAACTTATTTTGTACTTATTGGTTTTTTTTTTGTTTAGAAGTCGGTTTTATTTTTTGTAAGTAAAAAGTTTTTTTTTTATTTTTCCCTTTTTAGTAGTTCACTCCCAGGTAAACATACCCATCACAGCGTACGTGGCATAAATTGGTGTAAACAATAAACAAACATGCGATTTCAGCTATCCCGACAGATTTGCTTTCATTGATTGAAATTAACAAAAAACCGCTTGTTCGATTTCGATAAAATTTTCATGGGACCATTTGGGAAGTATACCCTTTCCAACAAAAAAAGAATTTTTCAAATCTTTCAAATTTCAAATCTTTCAAATCAACGAGCGACGGAGTTATGCGCGAACAAACATAAAAAAAAAAACATACAAACATCGGAATTGAGAACCTCCTCCTTTTTTAGAAGTCGGTTAAAAAGTACAAAATCCCTTTAATTTCAGAAGTCGGTGTTCAAAAAATTAAAAAGGAACCACAAACACCGAGTTCCGAAATTAAAGTTATTTTGTGCTTATTTGATTTTTTGTGGAAAAGTCGGTTGTATTTTTTTGTAAAAAGTTTTTTTTTTATGAAAACGACCAAATGTACTATCGTATTACTACGTCGCACTGATCAGTGGGACCCTTTATTTTTTTCATTGCTGCAAGTTTTCACTGCGGCTCAGTGATTATATCTCCGATGTTTTGATTAGAACTAGCAAGTCAAGTGCTCGAGCCCAGGTACCTAGGTGATTTATTTTTTGTAGGTATTCGTTTGAATAAATAACCATTGGAAAACATCGAAATGACGCCCAGCATGACCTAGAACTAATAATTCTGCACAGTACCTGCGCTGCTGGGTTATATTCCACTTCCTCTCACAAAGATTTGACCTTGCTTTGTTTATGCTATGCTGCAGCAGAATACACTGCTTGAAAAAGTAAGGTGCTCTTTCCCATGTAACAAATAAATTACCAAGGGCCATTATATGTTCCTAATTCGATGACAAAGCGACACCTATTGTACGATAAACGGACAATTCTGCTGTCATCACTGTAACAGGTACAGCTAGTGACGGTGTATTAACGTGATGAACCCTAATATATTCACCTCAAAATAAATATTATACGTACACATTGAAAACAATAAGTTAACTATATTATTATTATCTGTCTAACGGTATATTTGTAAAGATTTCGTTCACTGCCATCTGGCGGAGAAAACTAGAATGAATTCAGTTGTTACATAGAGAGCGAGGACTCCAAAGCCATCAATGATTCCACCTAGCAAGGTTAGGGATGTCGAGACTTCAACGTTATCATACTAGATGGCAGCACTGCTTTTATACACAAGATATTTGATTACAATATCAACAAGAGAAAGTTTTGATAGTAGGTACATAGTTTTGCGGAAAACATTGGTGCAGAAAAATAGAATCACCACCAAACGTTTTTCTTCATACTTGTTTATATATAAGAGACTAACCCAAAATGTGTTTATGTCACTTAATAACTGTTTTCAGTTTAAAAGTCGAATAAGATTAAACACATTAGTCGTGGCAAATCAAACGGAGGAGAAGATTTTAATGATTTCCGCGTTAAAATAAAGCGGAAGCGGTAGCTGCGATCTGTAAATGAAAATTACCAGATTAATTAACAGGTTTTAAAAACTCACCTTGTTCCTTTGCTAAAAATGGTAAGCAATTAAATAAATTCATGTTTATATTCAAGAGTTGGTTAGTAAGAAGGATCAAACATATTTAATGACCAATCAAAGTCAAAGTCAAAACGTTTATTTCAATTAGGCCATTAAACGGCACTTTTGGACGTCATCATTAAAATTTATCATAATTAAGTGACTCTAGCGTCCATTTGCAAAGATAGATTCTTATGGAGAAGAACGGACAAGAAACTCCATTGTTACTCTTTTCAAACAAATGTTTTACAATATTTGGTAGGTATACAAAAAATACATCTGAGGACGATGCACCAAGTATACTAGTTATAGAACTAAGTATTACCAGCAGGGGTAAGCTTCTAAATAAGCTCATGGTACTCACATATTTAATAGTATGTCAATAGTAGGCTAGGCAAACAGAATAAAAAGAACAAGACACAAAAAAAATGCATTCAAAAATGTAATCCATACATAAATCAACCAGTTTGATTTTGTCTACACCCTTGATTGCCCTATGGAGAAAGTCCAGCATGTTTCCAAGCATTCTTATCCTGAATGTAATCTTCTAATTTGTAATATGCTTGTCTACAAAGGGTAGTTTTAATAAAAGTTTTAAATTTTCTTTAATTTAATTCTAATACGACTGTGTTAAATGTTACAACAAAATACCTTGTAGCATCAAGGTATTTTGTTGTAACATTTAACACAGTACCCCATAAAAGATGTAGTACTTTACCTAATCTATAAAATGGTTGGTCTAATTTGTCTTTGTTTCTAGTATTAAAATTATGTCTATCACTAATTTTACTAAAAAGATGTCGATTTTTTCAATATCTCTATTAGATGAAACCCTCTCGACTGTTCCAGCCACAGTATTTAAGCCATAAATTTGAAGTCAATCCAGACCAATAGCTGATTAAATATATAACTAAATAATAGAGCGGTTCACTGAATTGGGGTTAGTTTTGTTAACCTTAGGCCAGTAATGAAATTTTGAACTAGCAGGGGTCGTTATGTCGCCGGTGTCTCGGGAGATTAAAGTGGAAGATGTCACCGCACAACACGAACTATAAAAATGGAGAATAGTAAGAATGGAATGATATGTGATGAAAATAAAGTTTATTTTATATTATTTCTTAAAACAAAAAAAAAAACTAGCATGCAAGGATACAGATAGTTGACAGTTAGTGAAAGACAGTGAAAGAAGGCCAATTAAAAGTTTTCACTAACAATATTAGGGTAGCACAAGAAACAGCAGACAGGCAAGAGAAAGAAGAATTAGTAAGCACTCGGAGAGAATCAAGAAAGGGTTTTAGTGAACTTCAAAGAAGTTTTTACACAGTATCTTTTTTAGTTTCGGAACACTCTGGAGAACAAGTCAAAATCATCAACACTGACACATCGTGTATATAGAAAGCTCTTATTATATATGACTTTTGTCGATATACGCACAGCACAGAGGGAACATACAGAGGTTAATGGTTCCTTAAGGTGAAGGATGGAAAATGCAGCCCAATTTTACTTATCAGCTTGGAACACTCGGATGAACCATTTGCCAAGTTGAATAGAAATACCATGTCGGCGGTTTTTCTTCATTCAATTAATGGAAGAACGTGAAACTTCCTACAGCGGCTGTAATAACTAGGTAAATACATTTTGGATTTAAACTGAATGTAAATTAAGAACTTCTTTTGAGTACTTTCGATGCTATTGACGATTGTTATAAATGGGATGGAAATTTCATACTGGTGAGCAGTATTCGAGGTGAATGTGCACAAAAGCACAATGTCAAAAAATCTGCTGATATCCCAAATATGAAACCTAGAACCCTTAGAAGCTTTTTTAATAATAGTATCGAAGTGTGTGTCAAACAAAAGTTTTGAGTCAAAAGTAACGCCTAAATCTCTGATCGTGTTAACTCGGCTATGGAAGTGCTAGATTGTAATCATATGTATATGTATAATAGGTTTAGGTTTACGAGTGAACGCACATACATGTATAACAGTTCGAGACGTTGATATCCAAGCGGATGGCTAAACAATACTCTTGAAATCTCTCCAGATCACGTTGAAGACGTTCAGCATTTTCATAAGTTGGTAAAATTACCTCTAATACCACATAGTTTCACCAATCACAGCTTAATGTCTCAGCAGATGATGAAGAAAAATACGCAGTATCAAGTGGGTTGCAACAGTGGTATTCTATAAAAATCGCACCGTAAGACCTGAGTGAAAAGACACCTAGATTATATTGTGAAATACTCACCGTAAAAAATAAGGTAAAGTGAACCTACATTCTTCCCAAAGCTCAGAGTTAACATCTCACTAAACCTTGGATTTTGCGGTGCGAATTTTACAAGATAAGTTGGCTATCATTCCGCCCAGGTCACTTCACCTTAGGTCTTACAGTTAGATTTTTAACGGAATAGACTTAGAAATTAAAGTGAACTACTTTAATTTTACTTCACCTGACTATTTATAGAATAAATCGGCTGTTTATTTGAGTGCTATTGGTAAGCCTTCCATTTCTTATAACTCCATGGTAATGATCAATTACCGTAGGCCATTTTCTGATGAAGCGGTGATAAGCGTTTTATCTTTATTAAAGCAAGTATTTTTGTATTTATCTATGAAAGAATGTAGGAACTTTATGTTTATTATACATAATTAAGTGGTTTTTTGTTGTTGTAAAGTGATCAACAAAATAACTACCCCGAATAACCTCAAATTGAATAAATACTTCTAGGTATTTCTAATGCACGTGAAAACATGGATCCCATGTGGTAATAGCAGTGTTTAAATTTAACCAGCAGTTTAAATTTAAATTTTTATTGTAGAATAATAAGATACTAATATATAAAGCTGAAGCGTTTCTTTGTTTGCTTGAACGCGCTTGTCTCAGGAACTGCTAGTCCAATTTGAAAAATTATTTCAGAGTTTGATAGCCCATTTATCGAGGAAGGCTAAAGGCTATATATCACGCTAATTGTAAGACCAAAAGGAGCGCAGCAGTCATTAAAAATGTGACACAAATGAAGTTGCGCGGGTCAGTTAGTATAATATAATACAAGCACCAAAACGTAGTGTAGTGTTTGTATCTATCTAAAAGATATATTCATTGTCTCATGGACACTGGTGGTAGGGTAGCCGTAAAAAAAAAAGGATAGCCGTCAATGGGAGTAATTCCTGCCGAGTTCTTAATCACCAAATCTTCCTAAGAAATCCCGGTTTCTGAGTGTTCTGATAGTGTGTGTGGCTCTGGAACGCAAAGGGCATTAGGAGGAACACGGATGGTTTTCAGTCAGTAAGAGTCTGACACTCCCTTCCGCTCCGCCCAGAGCGGGAGAAGTCATTTGATGATTTCCCATCCAGGAAAAAAAAAGGGTAGCCGTCAATTTGACAGTTGCAAATTGACAATTGTCGAGGGTCTGACCTTGTGCCAGGTGTTGCAGTGAGCCAGTGAATTATATCCCTAGGGACCTGCATAAGGATAATAAGGATCCTACACATAGTGTTGCCACAATAATTCATTATGCTTTCCATTTTAGGGTTCCGTAGTTAATACGTAGGAACCCTTATACTTTCTCCATATCCGCTCGTGTATCTACATATTATGTTTGCTGTTTATCTCGGAGACGTTTACTAACGGAAGCGTTTCAGGGTACCTAAAGTGGCTTGCTTCTTTATCGTCTATGTCATCATGTGGGATATCGTTGGATAGGTCGTTTAAATATACTCGTAATACTCTATATGTCCGTTTGCGAAATAATAACTTTTAAATGGCTAATTCTTGTTAGAGTTAGGTGTCCCCACTTTCTGCCAGCAAAATGGTTGTTTTGGAGACGTGAAAAAAAACATGGCTGTAGCATATATGTACTTGTACATATGTGTGTATAACGAATTTATAAGGAAAAGTACCACAGCTAGGCTTTATACAACGAGTATTAGTCGACCAACTTATATATTCACATACAACCAATGTATCTCCTTTCTTCATGAGATCTTCTCCAAACTAGAAAGGGACCATTTCGAAATAATAAAATACTCTTCCAAACCATCGGATACAGAATTTCTTTTTTTCGTTTAACATCAGAAATGACAGAATGAGTACATTATCAACGTAGTCGAAGCCACACATTATTAGGGAATTAGGGATAGCTCAAATATAGTCGTTAGAGCTCACTCAAATTTAATAAGCCTCCATGACAAGCCTTTTTAGGATGTCGGTTAAAAAGATAACAAAGCAATTAGCACCTGTTCCTAATCGCTGAAAAAGGTGTAAAACAGTCAGCCATTTTACTATTTAGGGTAGCTTAAACTCGCCGTGGTGACTTTGACATTTCAGGACAACCAAAATTAACATAAGCTCTTTTAGGTACTCAACCCGGAACAGAGTAGGTAGGTAGGAGAGTCTTTTGTTGTACGAGTAGCTATGTACCGTCTTAAATGTGGGCAGGGCTGCTACTAAGTTTAGAGGAAAGTTGTGCGAAGGATATTTTCAATTTTTAGTTTTGTTACTGGTAGTAAATGTTACTGTAACTGTAGTAGTTTGTGGTTGCTTTCATGGCTTTTTGGCTTCGGAGATATGAAGTAGGTTGTAAGGTTTTGTTTTTCTTTCATAATTATATAAAAGAACTCTTGAATTAAATCACTATAGAAATAGTGGGATAGATATTACTATTGACGACAGGAAATATTAAAGTCTGAACTTCATTTGAATAAGAAATACTCTACAAAATGTTAGTAATCCGACAGCCTGATTACACTTAAAAAGTGTATAACTTTTGAGCTATAAGTGATGTCTACTTTATCAATATTTACTAATTTGATAAAGTAAAAAGTATGTGCCGTTATTTTTAGATATAATTGGTGGACTAAGTACGTAGAATTATTTTATCTAAGAATCACGTCTTATAAATTATAAAGAAGACTTGATCAATGAATTAACTACCACATTTTCAGCAGGCAACGTAATAATAGGTACTATAAACACAGTGTATCTCAAATGTAATTTACTTGGTTGACTCAGAATTACGTAAGATGAAAAGCAATTTAAATTAACAACTGCTCCGAAAGAGGAATTAAATAATAAGTGGTACTTGAACACCGAACTTCAAAAAGGAGTTTTTATTAGGTATCATTTACCAGGCTTTGCTAAATAACCTGGATTTTCAATTACGCAACGAATATTGAACGTATTTTGGGAAAATGATGTACCTCTCCGTTGTTATGTTCTGTTAATTTCGCATAATTACAACAGCAAATGAGAGGATATCGCTACCGACAATGTTCATTGAAAATAATTACAATATTGCCATCGAAACTGTTACTACTATTGAGAAATTATGGTGATGGTATTAAATCCGGAACACAAATTTCGGCCAAAAGACGGGCGTTGCTGGACGTAGGTTATCCCTAAGGCCACTATAAGATCTAGAGGCGAGAGCCCTAGCTATCGCACATTTACGCGTGGCACGTGGGGGCGCTACGCCAGGGCGAAAATCTGCTACCGCGACAAATTGATGAGCGGTGGACGGAGCTCTGGCAAGATCTCATGGCGGTATGGACTGGCCACTATCGCACGCCACTATCGAAGCATTAAGCCCCCTCTTTATGGAGTGGTTGGAGAGACGCCACGGCGTCCTCACTTTTCGTCTGACGCAGGTACTCACCTGCATTGCGCAGGATGTTTCGGGTTTCTGCCCTGCTTGGGCTCGGTGATCACCGGCGGCGACCTCTCGCTTCCGGTCCTGGTTCAATCCATGATCCGGAGCAAGGAGGCATGGGAAATGGTACTGCTTCTGCTAAACAGTAATGCTAGTGAAAGAGGAGGCGGAAAGTGTGAGCGAGAGGTAAACCTCACGCATGTACCAACCTCACCACCACTGCCACTGCAGGCGCGGGCCTGCGGATGGCGAGCTATGGTTGGCTCGCCGTCCAATAACAACCAGACCAAACCAGGCAGGTCTGATTTGTATATGAAACTCGTGTGAAGAATCGCTAAATTCTTACTCGTACAATTATGCGTAATTCCTTTTTTTTGCCATTCAATCTATAAAGTTAAAAAATAAATTAAAGTCTTCTTATTAAAAAGAATTCCTTATCATTCAAATAATCTATACTTAATATTATAAAGCTGAAGAGTTTGTTTGTTTGAACGCGCTAATCTCAGGAACTACTGGTTCGAATTGAAAAATTCTTTTTGGTTTGAATAGACCATTTATCGAGGAAGGCTTTAGGCTATATATCATCACGCTTAAGCAAATAGGAGCGGAGCAGCGATAAAGAATGTTTTAAAATCGGGGATTCCACGGGGACGAAGTCGCGGGCAGCAGCTAGTATTATTATAAAACACTTTTTTTATTCATCCCAAAACTTCCAATTTTAATTAAACTATCCTGTATTCGAAAGACATAACCCTATACAGAAGCTGAAACATGCCTGATAACATGGAGCAATAGAGTGTGAAACCCGAAGGGTGCCACCAGCCGTCGAATTTATGTGAAAACGATGTTCTACAAACACATTTACTTTATTGCAACCTCTGCTTTAGGGTGCTTTTTCACCAAAGATGTGTGAGGTAGCTAGGCAATGCGCGAAGAACAAATGAGATCAAATTTTTCTAGCCTGGGCTAGCGCAGCATGGCGCTAAATAGACATTCAAATACGAGTGATTTGTGCGAAAAATATTTTGTTTGACCTCTGAGTTTGTTTCAGTGTTTTTTTTCGGGGTAGTCAGCTAAGAAACAGCGGCTCCATCTAGTTTAAAATGACCAAAAACACACAGCTTTGGTGGAAACAATTACAAATTTTTTTAGGGCTGTTACAAACTCTCGCACCACCTAGCTGCCTCTCGCACATCTTTGGTGCAAAAGCACCCTTACGTTCATTTGTATTTTATAGGTTAGGCTGTTATAGTTTCTTTTCCAATTAGACAGATTTTACCGTCTTTCAGCGATTACACGGTAGTTAAGTATTACGGAGCTTTATGGTCGTGTTAGTGACCTCCTATTCTGTTATGTTTACGAGTCGCGGTTTGCTTCTGGATTTTAATAAAATTGTCTTGAAGTCCATTCAACAGAAAATGAGCGGAGATAAGGCTATTACCGACAAGGGGCAGTGACATTGCAATACTATGCACAACATAATGTACCTACCTTTATTTATGTAGGTAGTCTCTGAAGGCTTCATAGCTTTAAAAAAACGTTTTACAAAAAATACAACCGACTTCTACACAACAAAAAAAAAAAAACAAATAGTACAGTATTTTGTACTTTTTTTTGTACTTTAATTTCGGAACTCGGTGTTTTTAGTTGCTTTTTCATTTTTTGAACACTGACTTCTGAAATTAAATTTCCCGAGATTTTCTATCATTCATTGAAGAGTCCCGTTTCCTATCATCTGTGTTCGTCATCAGATCTTCACCAAACACACCGTTAGTAGTTAGAAAGACACCGTTGAAATACCAAGATGCTCTTCCATACCATCGTAAACAATTTTATTTTTCATTTTGCATCGACAAGAAGGAATGAGAACATCATCAATTTAGACTAGGCCACGCATAATTAGGGATAACTCATACTTGTAGTCAAATCTCAATCATATTTAAATGGGACCACATGACAAGCACCAGCTTTCGAATGTAAAAAGAATGATCAAAATGGGTGGGTACACCCAGTACAAAGTTATGAGGTAACACACAAACAAACAAAAAACAGTCGAATTGAGAACCTCTTCCTTTTTTTAAAGTCGGTTGAAAATAAAGTCGAATTGAGAACCTCTTCCTTTTTTGGAAGTCGGTTAAAAAAGATGAACGTGGCAAAAACTGTCGCTAAATTCACGGTACACACTAAAAATCACTTCAACCAACTCATGTCAATGTATTGACCCCGTCCCCAGCTCCAACTAGTTCTTTAAACTCAGTCTGCGATTCTGCATACGCGATCATCCAATCAAGAATTCATTTATCCTAGAGCTTTAAGCCAAATTCTCGCATTCGGAAGTCTCCTGAAAGTCGCCCTTGCCGCAGATGGCTTTTAAAGCTTGAAAACAATCGTTAAGATGTTAGGATTAATGGGGGCGAGTTCGAGTTTGGGCTTGGATCCTGATCCACTTGTTAACAGTCCCGAGCTTATTTTAGAAGTCAATAACATTTCTAGTCTATTCGAGTTTGCTCCGAACTAACGGGAAACTAATTTATGTCTAACTTCGGATGCGATCGCTGCATCTAGTCTTCTCCGACCGATAGGTTTTATTTGTTTCCTTTGTAAAATGGAGCGAAGTTCTGTTGGCCGTTCAATCGAACATATGTATGCTGCCAGTGGAACGTTCTAATTACAAATTCACTATCGAATGGGATGGTAGGTAAATAGCGAATGAGTTGGTGGTGCAATATCAATTGGGTTCCAATTATTGGAATAAAATTGCTTCGTATTAAAGCTTTTAATGACTTTTTACTTCAGGTCAACAAAATACTTTTCATAAAAATACGTTTATACCGACGTTATTAATAAGTTATAATAATTTTGTTTGTAAACAAATTTTTGATTTTTCAAAGAGTATCAACCCAAGTAGCACATGACAGCCGCATAGTGACTTGATTATAGAATTTTGTGACACTCAAGGCTGCTTTAGTTACCTGCTTAAGGGCTGTGTAGCTAACTACACAGCCCTTGTAATTCTAATTTGGGCCCCAAATTAAGCAGCCTTGAGCATTACAGTGACTGGTTAACGGTGGTATAATCATTGAAACAGCTGTACGAGGCCTGTACAATGGCTTATACTGCTATACAACAGCCATTGCAGCCTAAGATTCAGCTACTTTAATTCTCTTCAACAGCTTTTAGATGTTTTGAGGCTTGGCAATAGCTTTTATTAAAGTATAAATAACCAAACAAAAATACTTTTTTATTTAATTTTCTTTTGTGTATTTTGTGACAGATGACATTTATTGTTTGTTAAAGTGCGCGGGCGGACTATTATTTAAGGTAAGATATTTTTAATAGTTTTCACGTTGGTTTTAAGTGTCCTGTATGTAAATTGAGTTGCGAGTACCACTTTACTGTTAATGTGTATAGGTAATTACATCAAATATTTCACGCGCCATCAGAATAATATCGCTTTAACGAAAATATTTCACAAGATTAAATGGTGTACGAATACTTAATAGATTTATCACTCAAATTATTGCTTTCGAACTTAATGTATTCTATTAGGAAATAAGTGGAAAATATATTGTTTGAATTAAAAGCTATCAAATATCCTTAAAAACTATAAGAAATCATTTGGATATTTAATAACAAATCGTTTCTGTACTGCTAAAATGGCGTTAATTTGTTATCCAGTACAAATTCTCCAGAAATTCTTTTAAAAAGTTATTTGCTGTACAGTGGTGTTACCAAGTCAATGTACCAGCTTCTAGCATTATAATGGCTGGAGAAAGGATTTTAATTATCTTTCTTACTGTGTACTGGTATAAATATAGAGCATACAGTAGCTTTTCAGGGATAAAGAAATCTCGACAGAAAACCATTTCAATATGTACATTACTTTCGAAATACCCTTGCAAGCCCAGTAGTTAGGTAATTTTGCGCATCCTTCTCTTTTTTTAATTTAGTTTAGAACAGCGCTATCCAAGTCATTTCGTCAAAACAACCGAAAAATATTTTGCTTTTCCCTTTTCGTATTATATTATGATTGTTAATTAATTAATTATTGTTTTCAGGAATAATAATGCCGTTTAAAATAATCAAAACCGTTGAAAAAGGAAACGAAAGATTATAGAGAAGGAGAAGAAAAGTGGTTGGGAGCATTTCATTTTTCATAATGGCATTCGTAATTATGTTGTATTTTCACAAATTATGTTTCATATTGATTAAAAAACAGTATTTACAAATTTATAAAATGATTTTTTATTTTTCTTATCATCCTTAATAAGATTGTATCTTTGCTAAATTTTGAAAATAAATTTTGGGGAAACTTTTATTATCCTTGGTCATGAAAAGCACCTCCTTTCGATCAGTACCTAGCACAACATTCACTGAGTCTTTTTGCTACCTGCGAAAGTGGTGTGCTACCTCTTCGCAACATCATTTTAATCAAATGCAATTTTTTTTCAAAAGGATAGGCACACAAATCTATTTGTGCGGAACCCTATGCGTAAATGACACTGGCTTGTAAACATCAACTGCATCAGTACTGCTCCTTTGCAATTCGTCCATAGAAGCTTCAGCGTATTCTTTTAACAGTTTTCTTTTTACTCCACTTTTCATTTTTTATTTAAAGTGTATTATTAAAACATACGTAGTATAGCTCTTGAAATCGCTTCGCACATTATGCAAAAATAAATCAAATTTGACGTAATTTAAACACCAATAATCTAGATTTACTCTTAAATAACGCTGAAAGCTGTATAATAACTGTCAGCTACACTTTATGCATTGGCATTAGGATGGAGTACTCCTATTCCAATTTACAACTCAGGGTGTTTAATTATTCTCTTATAAATCTAACAGCATTTGTAGAAATTCCTTATACACTTTTAACCAGCCATTAACAAGCTCGTTGAAGTAGAATTACAATAGAATTAGTGTAAACCAATTAAAAGCTAGTGGCATTATTCAATGTTTTAATGCAGCCCGCAGCATTACAAGAGAGGTGAATTTTACGTATTAACCAGTCGTTAACAAGCTTTGGGCTTCTAGACCAGCTAGTAGTATCTCAAACAGCCAAAAGCTGGACTAGAGCATTTTAAAATTCTACTTAAATGTTTTTAGTATACTTTTTCGCCACTATCAAGTCATTAGTCAGCTATGCTGTTTAATAGTGTATAATCTTTCCTTAATACAGTCTAAAGACTCACCCTATCCTTTAGTACAGCTGTATAAAAGCTGTAGACTGTAATGTAGCTTATTTATGACCTAATTCATCGCTAAAGTGCTACTTGGGAAGGTCAATCTTTGGCGGTACAGATACGATTACATTTTCTTTTTCACCTATGCTAATATTATAAATAAGAAAGATTTTTTTTTTGTTTGTACCAAATAAGCTACGAAGTTACTGGACCGATTTCAACCATTTTTTTTCACCTATGAAAAACTACATGATCAGCGAGTAACAAGGGCCGTATGTTATTCCCGTATTCCCAGGGGAACGGGAACTACGCGGATGAAACCGTGGGGCGCAACTAGTGTGGAAAAGAGTTCAGTGAAAGGATCACTTTCACTGAATGCTAACAAAACGTTCGTGAGTTAAGTAACGGTAGCAATGAAATAGATAAAAACTGGTCATTCTAATTTCAGTATCAAATTGTCATCACCGAATCAAATCGGCCAATTTCCAACCGCATCAGATGATAGTTGCCCACAATTATAAAACTATCCGACCCTTTGACCTCTGTTACACTAATGACACAAATAGGTAATCCAAACAACGTGGTTTTACGCGAGGACCCCAAATTGGGTAACTGGAAATAATAATCGGTTTAAGCCCCGGTCCGTGGTAAAATCGGCCCTGACCGACTTTAAATTAAAAACGACAGTGACTTTCGTTTGTTTACAATTAATTTTTTGTTTTATTCATTCGGAACACCAAAAATTTTGGTGATAGACAAATTCGTGATTTATCGTTTCTGATTCATAGTTTTTTAAGGGTTTACGGATGAGAGATTGATGTTAAATGTTAGGTTTATCCTTCTACGGATATCTAAAATACCAGTGGTATCCTAGATGTGTTGTCTATTCATGTTGCCTTATATTCGAGCAGCCTTTTTTTTTTTTGGATGGGAAATCATCAAATAACTTCTCCCGCTCTGGGCGGAGTGGAAGAGAGTGTCAGACTCTTACTGACTAAAACCCACCCGTGTTCCTTCTTGTGCCCTTTGCGTTCCAGGGCCGCGGTTACTCTTTCAAACAAATTCAGCAATTCTTGGAGCTACAACCACTTACACTAAGTTTTATGTTTCAAACTCTGAAGACTAAGTCATGGTTCTGTTGAAGTCCATACAATGGTAAACATGCTATGGTCAAATGACTTGAGAACCATGTGGGTGAATGTCTGAAGTGATCTTTAACCACACAGATTTGAGTCGACCTGCCGGTACAGTACAAGCTTTTACCAGTTACTATGTAGCTCGGCTTTATAGAACTTAAAGATTTGTCAAAATACCAAAGTAAAAGGGTATTAGATTTACATAAAGCTCAAAAATCTGACGAAAATTTTTAGCCAAAACCTAGTTCTGTTTGACTAAAACTACCCTCTATTGTGAGCTAAAAGATAAAGAGATCACAGCGGTTCCTAAATATAACACAATATTGGCCATTCGACGCGAAGAAAATATTGGTTTTATCTCGCATGGGCGATCCGTAGCGCCGAGACAAAGACCCCAATGGGTCCTTTTGTTATTCAGAAACTATTTTACTTTAGATTTTTTATAATAATGGTAGGTATATGATATCTTTATAATATTTAATGGATGGCTTATGTTTAGGTGTTTAATTTGATGGATTGGGATTTAAAAGATTGATAAGCTTTAAAAGGCAATAATGTTGAGTACTTTACCGTAGTTAGTTTTTAGAAGCCTAAGAAATGAGGCAGCTGGGCATTCTTTTACATAATAGCAAAAACTTTTTCAAGAGATAATATATTTTGCTTTAACTGGACGACAGTCCTTCAGTCGCCGTTTTACTTTTAAATTTTCCCTGTTATTTTGGCTAAATGCAAACTGGCTCATTAAGTCGACCCACAACCGAACATCCGAAGAATTTTCTACTAATTATCCAACACCAAAAACTCCTGACTGAAAAAAGGTCGAAAAAAAATATATTTTCGTTAAATAATCTTTACGTTTCCCTTTCACCGGGCATCGTGAAGCTAATCTCAGTGTGTCCAGCCAGATTTCCTTGTAAGGATACGGGCAATGTAATGCGAGTTTATGACTGTTCTGCAAAGCTCACACGCTGAGATTAGGGCAGGGTAGGTCTTATGTCGGTGCGTAACTGATTTGGGTTAAGTTAGTTATACAATAGTTGGTACTACATTCACTAATACAGGCTTGGATAATGGGAAACAGGCATTCTTTTGCAGGCATTGTTGTAATAATGCTGTTGTTTCGTTCTGTTTTTTTTTTAAATGTGTTGTGCTACTTTTTTGTTCTCATACTAGATAATAAGTTCTTCTTCTTAATAAATTACTAGCTTTTACCCGCGACTTCGTACGCACATACCCCGGTTTTACCGTTCCCGTAGGAATTTCGGGAAATCCTGTCTTAATGCGCCCCTACACTCGCGCGACCTACTTCTGCGACCAGTAGTTGCTGGGCGTTCTCACTCACAATCAGTCATGTCACTCAGTAAATGAAGAGTTTTATATATATTTATATGTTTTGTGTTCTTCAGAAGTATAAATGTTATTGCTGTGAGGTTTCACCAATATCCATCCAGTAGTTTTTGAAAGAAGTAGTAAGAAACATTCATCCATTCTCACAAAATTTCCCATTAATAATATTAGAAGTTATTTTATGAGCAGGATAGGATATAAAAATTTCAAAATTAGTTTGTATAATTTCAAATAACGTAAGGTTTATTTCTTTTTGATGTTATGGAATAGACAGAGAAGTATTCAGTACCAAATAGCATCAACAAATCACTACATTTAACGCCAAAGAAAATAGACAAATCACTGGGTAGGAGGTACAATTGGCAGCAAGCAAAAGATAACTCGTAAAAACACTTCGCGAGCGACAAAGAAGATCTAGTTTCATTGGGTGAAGTAGCAAATTGCATAGTATTGGGTAGGTAAGGCAAAGTTGTTGGAAATTGCAACAAGTTGCGACCGGGGCGAGCGCGAAGCTTAATGCTAATGGGGCAAACTTGGCACGGGCATACGAATAAGGACTCTTGCACACTGGGCGACAAGTTGGGAAAAGTTAACGGGATGAGACATGATGCATGTGTTTCTAGTGAGTTTTGGCTTAGTTTAAATGTATGTTCAGGCACGTGTAAAGTTTCTTGAATAGGTTTTAGTTTTCGTTGCTTAGAATGGTTGTGTTGAATTGGATTTCTTCTTAGTTGGTGTTATAGATGTACCTGTGTACTACTATTGTTTAAGGCGTCGTAGTAATAGAAAGCGATCATCATACATCTGGTCCTAAATTTACGCAGGTGACGAGTACTATGCACCTGGCCTATTTGGAAAACATCACCAATAAGATGTGTATGAGTGTCTTTTTGGAGGCATCACCTCCCAACGTTTCCACTGACTTCTGCCTTGTAAGTCGCATTTTATTCGTCAAGCAAACATGAAAAAACCATTTAAACATACTCTATTCAATTTTGATCATTTTGCATCTTCTTTTAAACCACTCCGTTTCTTTACCACATCATTTTTCAAATTATTATCAATCACAGTCAAAACTTCGACACTCTATTTTATACACACTTGACATACTATCACTTTAGGTAGGTAGGTACATACTATAATAATATTTTAAAAAAACAATCCTAAATGATGTACACACATTTCGCTCCGTCTGTCACCACTTTATCACATCTTGCTGGGTAAAACAAAGTCATTTCAACACCCGTGTATAATATCATACGTGACTCCAAGTTTCTACATAGATAGATAAAACCTTTATTCGGTACAAGAATAGAAAAGCCAACGCAAAAGCACGTTACACAGCAAAAATAAAAAAGAACAAACAATATTAAACAGAAGAAGACCGAAGAGTATGTTTATGGAAATGTATGGTAGAAGGGCCAAATTACCTAACTATTTAAAATGTATATAAAACAATTTGCACCAAGTGGGCAACCAACTCAGCATAAGCCAGGCCCTAACGCTGGCTCCTGTTGGGTCCTAGTAGCAACATAAAAACGTGACCAAACGGGAATGTATACAGGCATTCTGAAAAGTTGACAAATCGGGAATGGATATGAGGATTAAAATCTTGACCAAACGCCACTTGTGTTCATTTTTCTTCTAGTTTTGACTCGTTGACGAATCGGGAATGTAACGGGAAGTTAGTAGTAGGAGTTTCGGAGGAGTTCAACTACAAACACCGTGACATGAGAACTTTATATATAAGATAACTTTATATATAATGATATTGATAGGTTCTGCCATCTTTTACTGACAAGAAAGCAGCGTTTTTCTATAGACAACCCAACAAAGCCGTATCTTGCTAAACTGATAGAGAAAAAGAGGTAGACGTTATGGAATTTCGGTTTCAAGAAACAGGACTGGTCAATATGTGAGAAAAGTGAAGCTGACGCCATTCTACCTATTTACTGGGATTTGATTTCTGCACTTATATGGTGATCCATTTTTTACGATCTGGCCATTTAGTCTTAATTATTTATAAAGGTATTATATATATTATTTTAGAGATCAGAATTAGTTATTTAAATACTCGGTCTTAGAAATACATAACCACGTCAACATTTCCTATATCACGATGCGCCATCGCCGACGCTTTCAAAAAAACTTGTTGAGAATCTCTGTCACTTTTGTGTAAAGAGGACATTATTTGCATACACTGGAATAAAAACTTCTTCAGTAAATTAACATAGTCACTGTTTGGTTACTTTTGTAAAGGGACGTAGTTTAGTCTCAGTCTGTCGCGATGGTCTAATGGCCGTAAGACCTAATAATGAGCATGAGGTCTTGAGTTGGGATTCTAGGTCTGGCAAAGGGTTATTGGGTTTTTCGTTTAGGAATATATCAGGAGCAATCCAGTGCTTAAAATTTTGCCCGTATGATGGCAATAATCTTGCTATTTTCTACATGCGACTTAAACATAGCAAACGAAAAATTGGCTTACTAAAAGTATACTAAGGTACTGCTGATTCCTTTATGGAAAGCAGTCGTGATGTGAATCACTGTTGAAGAAGCAAGATGGAACATTCTAAGAAACAGGGTTTCTAAAGTAGATTATCCGCTTAGCGGTAGCCTTTAGCCCAACTAAGTTAGTGTCGGCTTTCAGTCTAACGAGATTTTTCAACAGGATTCTGCTCCCTGATAAATCCAATTTCTGAGCAATTATGATGTTACTGCTTCTCCGAAGAATTAACACAAATTTTAGCTTAAGATTCTTATTAGGAAGTGACAGAAAAATCAATGGGAATTAGGTTTTTTAAAGACACATAATTTTATGAATATTGCTGGATGAATAAAAAGAGGGAAGCCAAAGATAATATTTTTCATGATTGTGTCAAAATTATAGAAAAGAACAGGCAGTGATATCATGAAGAAAAAATATTGTCAAGGGCTGAAAAATCATGATACAGGGTTTATGTCTGTTACAAAAACTATCATATGTTTTTACTTTACCTTACTACTGTTGTGTTAATTGCGAATGTTTGTGTGCTGATGGATTTATTTATTTATTGTTATGAATTGCTTACTATACTAACAGTTTGCACCAAAGCGTATAGCAAGCCAACAACATTATATTATTCTTAAGAACTAAAAAAGTTTACACAATTTTTGATCATCTTTGAGTACACATAAATACATCGACATCCGGTTCCTGAGCAATCAGCTCTTTCACGCCAAAACTACTGAACGGATTTTAATAAAACATTATAGTACGGTCAAAATAGACATGCAAGTTAAAACAACTTCGCATAGAGTTAAAAATTAGTACGTATATTGGGAAAATCATTATACATAAATGGACTGTGAAAAGACCCCATCGATGCCCTAGGGATAAGAAACAAGATCAAACTTCGCAAAAACTGTTTCTATTCTTTTTCATTTGACAGCAAATGGTAAGTTTTGTCAGTCAAATAAAAATTGTTGTGCAAGTATCTGTAAAAAAAAAATCGTATTATTGTAAGCTTAATACAATATAGTTTATAGGTCTATCAAAATAACACAGGCGATACATTTTTATGTAATGCATAGGGCACTAATTCCACGGGAGCAACAGTTAACATAAACACATAAACATTGCTCATCAGTCCACATGTAATCCAACAAATCAAACCAGAATATCTCCACAATATTCAAACACAAATGCAAAGACTAGACTTATTTCTGTACAGTTGCATGTTAAAATGACACGACAGCATTCAGCCCGAGAGTAATTCCCAGTTGCAATTTGAATTTGAATGTCTCGAATGGCGTACGGGGGATTATAATTGCATACCTTTTTGCTCGGCGAACTCTTTAATTAGAGGTCTCCTGTAAGACGAAGCTG
The DNA here is from genome assembly GCA_905332915.2 of Hecatera dysodea. Classification (NCBI taxonomy): domain Eukaryota; kingdom Metazoa; phylum Arthropoda; class Insecta; order Lepidoptera; family Noctuidae; genus Hecatera; species Hecatera dysodea. The sequence goes on from HG995294.1 coordinate 16,566,841, forward strand.
GTGGTAACTTGCTAGCGTTTCTTTTTTTGTTTTTGTAAAACCTACGAATAAAAGTATTAGAAGAAAGATATTTTGGTTATTTTATAAGATAGTGTGATGCCTTATGTATTTCGATAATACAATTTTGAAAAGAAAAATACTTGAAGTTTGTTTTGTAAAGAAAAGACAAAATAAAAACTTCATAGCGAAACTTACACAAATATATGTTAGAACAAAGGAGCGTGGAACCCAATACAGAAATACGCTTGTACGATATGACTATATACAGAAAGCACAGTTAATAGAAATCTCTATTCCTAGACAGCACGTTTCGCCGAAAACTTTGTTGTTAGAAAACATTGTTTGTAGACATCTCGGTACATAGGAAGCACTGTTGACAGAAATCTCTGTTCATAGATAGCACTTCTTGCCGTAAACTTTTTCATAGAAACCACTGTTTCCAGATACCTTGGTTCACAGAAAGCGCCTCTGGAGAAGAAACTATTAATATTTATTATCGCTTTTCTGGCTCAGATTCAGACACGCATTATGTTAGCTGCTACGCTACATAGTATTCATTAATTCATGTAATTATAACCATGTCAATAAATTATTATCTACTAGCTTCTGCCAGCGACTTCGTCCGCGTGGAATAGTTACTTTACCCCCGATTTTGAAACTCTCAGCCCGATCGGTTTAAAATTGACAAAGTTTCACACAAATAATCAGAAAGCGCCGAACTGCTAAGCTATCGGGAGTTACAAGTGTTATTGTGAGTCAACCATAAAATATAGACATATGCTGTTTGGGACATTTTTTAGATAATTTTATGTAAAACATTTCCGTAATACATGATTTCTATGTAACTTTAACCATTAAGGCTACACACGCGACGGAAGCTTAAAAAATGGAGTAACTTCTCCCGTTTTCCCAACATTTTCCTTCACTGCTCTGCTCCTATTGATTGTAGCGTGATGAAAAGTATACTATAACCTGCCCAGGAGTATGAAGGAAAATTGCACCAAGTTTCGTTAAAATCGGTCGAGTAGTTTTTGTTTCTATAAAGAACATTCAGACAGACAGACAGACAAAAATTTTACTGATTGCGTTTTTGGCACCAGTATCGATCACTAATCACCCCCTGATAGTTATTTTGAAAATATATTCCTTGTACAGAATTGACCTCTCTACAGATTTATTATAAGTATAGATTTACGGAAACCAATTAGATAACTATTTTTATAATGTGATTATGCACATTGCGTCGCGTCGTATTGTAGAAGTTTAACAATAATACGAGAATGAATGCAGAAATGAGAAAAAATGTAGGGTACATGTAAACTATTGCGCCCCACAAAATAACAAACGTTTCCTAAGCATTAAGTTTTGCATTTGTAATTGTCGCGACGCTAATGAAAACAATTTTTTTAAAATGAGTGCTTGCAAGTTAGTAGAATCAAATCGTGGAGCAAGTGTACTTATAGTGGATGGTTATTCATATCACGTAAATAAAAAAGTGAATGATACATTTTACTGGAGATGTGCGCGGAGTAGTGCTAAAGGTTGTGGTGCTACTGTAAAAACATTAATTATCGGTAATGAACATTCGATCATCACTCTAAACAACGCACATGGACATTTGCCAGAGCCAGAAAAGCGAATACAAATGGAATATAAATCAAAAATAAGGAATATAGCAAAAAAATCCATGGATTCTCCGTCACAAATCGTTAACCGCTGCCTCCAGGATGTTTCAAGTACGAGTGCTGTTCACTTGCCTAATAAAGCAGCAGCACGAATGATTGTGCACCGCATTAGGAATAAAGGACAACCGAAAATCCCTAACACAATTAATTTCGACATACCGGACTATCTTTCAAAAATTGGAGAAGAGCAATTTTTAATCGGCCAATATATTAACCAAAATGAGAGTGTAGTCGTATTTTGCACAAAAAGTAATTTCAAACTACTTATTAATGCAAAATGTTGGGTAATGGATGGCACGTTTTCTACATGTCCAGCGCCATTCTGTCAAATATATACTATACATGGTTCAATAGGAACAGAAAATGGCACAAATAAATTTCTACCTTTAGTGTTTGCATTATTATCGCATAAGACAGAAACATGTTATACAATTTTATTAGAATTATTAAAAAGATATGGCGCTAATACATTTCAGACTAATTTGTCTCCTGAGAACATTTTAACTGATTTTGAAATAGCTGCTATCAATGCCGTTAAACAGCAATTTCCAGAATGTATACAAAGACTATGTTTATTCCATCTTACGCAGAGCATTTGGCGGCATGTACAGATCGAGGGTTTAGCAAAGAAGTATGGGAATGATTTTTCATTTGCGCATAAAATTAGGCATTTATTTGCTTTGGCATTCCTAGATCCCAACGAGATACCTGAAGCTTTTCAACTTGTTAAAGATAAAGTATTACCAGAGGAAGCCGCAGGAGTAGCGAAGTGGTTCGATAAATATTATGTCTCTGGGACGTATGTAAGAAATAATGCCAATAGTACAAAATTAACAATAAATAGAAAGCCACTATTTCCACCTGCTATGTGGTCAGTGTTTGATCGCACATATGACATTCCCAAGACACAAAACGTCTTGGAATCTTGGCATGAACGCTGGACTACACTTCTTAACCGTAAGAAATGGAATGTGTTTAAAACTATAAAAGAATTTTCAAAAGAGGTAAAATACACAGAATGTGAAATTGAGCGCATCAGGGCGTCAGAGCCCATGCCAAAGCGTCGTCGATCTCCACAAATTCAATACGAAAACAGAATGCAAAAGCACTTGTCTCAAAGAAGTGAGATGGACTTATTAGCCTTTTTAGGTGGATTAGCTCATATTTTGCATATGAAAAAATAATAATATTGAAGTTTAGTGTATAAACAATATTTTTTAAGTTATATCGAGTACTTTTTTGTTTCTATTATAAAGCTAAAGAGTTTGTTTTGTTTTCAATTTCATCTATTGCTTTCGTTTTGCTTCATTTTTGATTAAAATGGCATTTTTGTATGAAATAAATGTGTTTTTTATGGATAGAGAGGCAGAAAAGCGAAATTTAGTAATATAATAAATATTAGTAGTTTTTTCTCCAGAGGCGCTTTCTGTGAACCAAGGTATCTGGAAACAGTGGTTTCTATGAAAAAGTTTACGGCAAGAAGTGCTATCTATGAACAGAGATTTCTGTCAACAGTGCTTCCTATGTACCGAGATGTCTACAAACAATGTTTTCTAACAACAAAGTTTTCGGCGAAACGTGCTGTCTAGGAATAGAGATTTCTATTAACTGTGCTTTCTGTATATAGTCATATCGTACAAGCGTATTTCTGTATTGGGTTCCACGCTCAGAACAAAGAGCGATATCAGATTCAAACTCTGCCCTATAATTTTAGAAAAAAAAAGTAACAAACGCAAAAATCCCATTCACCAGAATTGCATGAAAATTACCATTCAACTACGTATAAAAACTGTAGAGGGCAAAACAAGAATGATCGTGAAGTATAGGCGTGATACCAGCTTACTCTAATATTGATATTCAAAGGGTATTTTCTTGCATTACAAAGGGTTTCAATTTTATTTGCAAGCCCCCAGGGTCCTCACATAAAATCTGTCGGGATTTGACGCAGCGCTGACTGGATGAAAATAGAGGTATAAGTATTTTACGCCGGCACTGTCTGTGTTATACCGGCGTGTGTACCGACCCGAATAAATTCAAATTTAGAAAAAAGCTGTTCAGATTCACACGTTATGGCGTTCGAAAATCTAATTTTAAAAACGAATGTCATCTTTTTTTTTAACTGACATCACAATGTGGTTTTTTTTTAAAGAAGCATTCGATGTTGGGTTTTGAGTATACCTAGGAACTCCTCTAATTAAAATTCGCTAATCGAGTTGCGGAAAAACAATGGACGAACGGTGACATTAAACAATGAGGGGTACTAAGAACGAATCCAAACCCTTTCGGACGGTCGGTGCACGAAAACAATTAATATGATTTATGAGAGAAATAAAAACCCTTGAGGCCATTTAGCAGCATTTTTGCTTTAGCAATAGTCGGCTTTCGTAATAAAATTTGATTTATATTATATTAAATTTCACAAAGAAAGCGGGAGAATATTGTATAAGCAGTATTATTGTAAGTCAATCTTCATAAGTATAGATATACGTTATAATTAAACAAGTCTTCTTCTTTCTTTGCTTTGTATTTTTTTAAGTATTTTGAACATGCCCTTCAAACGAAGTGGGCAATTTATATTTACAAGTGAAAAAGCAGGTGCGTACATATTCAAGAGAATTTTTCTCCTAATAAGAAGGTACTTACATATATTTTGTTCATAAAAATGTCGGCTTTTTCTTTTCTTGATAAACAGATATCTATTTTAGTTTGGTGCTATACCCATATTTACGATGATAGGTGTCGGGAAATACTGATATTAGATTGAACAACTCAGCTCAATATACTTGGAAAAACGCTAGACGGTTATCTAGTATATTTACGATGTATACCGAAAGTATTGTTTTATTGCTATTTTATAACTTGAAAGGCTAGGTTGTAGAACAGCGTATTTTTTTCTGTAACTGTCACAGAAAACTGCAATTACAAAACATTATGATATAACCTTTGGATATAACACGTAATTTAACAAAATACCTATTATATTTTTGAGTATGGGTGACCATCTCAACATGCCAAGATTCCTCCGTGTGAACACGTTAAATCCTTAGTGCCGGCTGTCATTTGTAGATATTTGGCAGACGTTACGGATTGTCAAAAGCCAGAAAATCCGACCCTGGTCTTGCAAAGAAGTAGGTACCGTGAAGCTTCTGGGTTGTGAAGGTCAGTCAGGTATTTGGTCATCGTAAAGTGTTGGTATTTAGCTGAATTTGGTTTGACTGGTAGCCGACAACAAATTAGTTGGGAAAGGATTATGCAGATGATGTGAAAAGGCAAATATCACTAACCATCAGCAGACATCATCTTCAGCATCTGCCTAGCCTTTTCCCAACTATATTGGGGTCGGCTCCCAGTCATACCGGATTCAGCTGAATACCAGTATTTTACATGGAGCGGCTGCCTACCATACCTCCACAGCCCATTAACTGGGGAACACGAACTAACCATCACCTGACATTTTTCATTTACTCTAAAAATAAGAGAGAAAAAGACATAACACGAAGTAATAATAAATAACATCTACATTTTCCTTTCAATTTAAAGTTACCTTTCACGTCCGTAAACAAGAAAACTTCCGACCACGAGAATAACTAAAGAAGTAAACTTACCGTCCGCCCACCTGCATGTGAAAAGAGGTGATCAGTCGTGCAAAGGTCATGAGCCACATAAACACTTCGGTGACCTTTCTTAGCGCGGTGGCTCGTGCAAGCCTTATTTACAACCTACTGGGATAATAGCTGGTGACATTTTAAAACTTGCTGCTGTGAAGTTAGTTCTGGTTCAGTCGGCTTTGCTTGTTGTTGTGCTAGAGGAGGCTAGGGGGTGCTGGAAAGAATTGGATACAAATTCATCAACGCAATCTGTTGGCGTTGTGTTTTCTGACAGACAAATAAAAAAAACCATAACATTTTTAATAATAAAAAGGGTATTTTTCCCGATTAAGTAATTAGTTACATTTGGCATTTCATTCCTTAAACCTGATTTTTTAGCATTTATTTGCTTTCTGTTTTAGGAATATGAATATAAGAATTTATACAACTCTATTCCTGCTTGAAATACATTCAAAGTTTAAACTGAAATTTGATTCCAATTAGGAATCAAGTAAATGGAAAACTTCGAGGCAAATAACATCATAGTCTGACATAGAGAATCACAAAATAACCCCCAATGACGTCATAAAAAATCCGAATTGGACCATCTTCATAGAGTACGTTGCAGATCAACATTAAACCGCCAAATTTGAAGAGTTGTAGAATTTGTTCAAGAGTCATCGTGGCCCTGGAACGTAAAGAGCATTTGGGGGAACGTGGTAAGAGTCTGACACTCCCTTCCGTTCTGCCCAGAGCGGAGGAGTTCATTTGATGATTTCCCATCCATAAAAAGGTCCAATGAAGACGCGTCTACATACATTCTTTCTCTTTACAATACCTCTCCCTTTGTCTGGGAAACTCAACCAAAGAGCGGTCATCACAATACCTAATGTAATATAACGTAAAGTTCCTCAAGAGACAAATCAAACTGGGGGTTATGGGTTATAAGTCATAACATACTACTGCTGTAAAACTTCAAGGGGCGACAATGTTGCATTTAAAGATCTGATCATAACTGCGAATATGATGATTTGAGTTTGAATGATGGTAAAATTGTTTGTCTCCTATTACGTATTAAATTATTATATTAGAAACTTATAATGGTAGAAGAACTGCAGACCAATATGATTCTTGGTGTAAGTATAGAGTGTACTCTGTAAAAAAAGGCAAGCAAAAAGAAGTACTCTTAATAAATATGTTGCAGGTATTTAAAGACGTTATGGAATTTGTTCGAAAGAGTCACCTCGACCGTGGAACGCACGCAAGGGTCGATTTTAGTTAGTAAGAGTATCTCCCTTCCACTCCGCCCAGAGGAAAAAATTATTTGATGATTTCCCATCCAAGAAAAAGTCTATTACACCTTTCCTCTATACAGACACATGTTTAAGTCACAAACACACAGGACGGTCATGACAACAATTTAATATAACATAAAGCTTTACGTCGTATTATATTTACTTGACTCTTGAGGAGCACCTCAAGAGACAAATAAAACCGGGGGTTATGTCTCTTAAGTACTCATAACATAACCTCAACATCCGTTTATACCTTCATAGTGTGACAATGTTGCATTTAAATATCGTAGGGTAACAGTTCCTTGCCGGAAACCCCGGGTTAGACTGTAATAAAGACTTGGTAATATGCTGTTAAGCAGTCGTCTCATGACAGGTCTCAAACTGAGACTCGTGATGACAGTGTAGAGTTTTACACCTGAAAGAAGAAAAGAAAGAAAATGTATTTAATTGCTACAAAACGACATACATTTATGGATTTTCCAGTAAGACCTAAACGATAGTATTAGTAGTAGGTACTTAAATTATGTTAGTAAAGACAAATTACAATTTAATAACAATACAAATTAATAATAAAAGTGATTTTATGAGTATACATGTAAAGAAAATGGTCTTCATGAGTCTCTTGAAGTTTCAATTACGTTCTCCCCATACATATCTAAGTTTTAGAATCAGTCAGTGAGAAAGTAAATAATTAAAATACACGTTTTGAGTTTGATTATCCGAGGCACATGCATCCAAACTCCTACTAACCGCTACTGAGAAATTCCTTCTGAAAAAACTCAATACATACCTACTATTTTCCAGTCCTGGTTATCGAAACCAGGATACACGAGAACATCTAGGTAGATAGATAAGTGGTATTTATTTCATGCTTATTAAGTTCAAACCTGAAGAAGATAGAACTGCAGAACAATATATTTCTCGGCGTACCTAAGTACGGAGTGTACTAAACTTTAAAACCACTTACTTGCATTCAAAAAAATAACGATAAATTAGCAATAGAAATCATCATAATTTTATTATTTAAAAAAATTGGGAGTCTTATTATAGTAAAAGTTCAAGTTGGTTCAATCCGTACTAAAATTACAAACGCGAATGGATGTTAATCTTTCACGTGGAAACTGGTGTACTGATCTTAATGAGATTTAGCACAAAAGTAGATTATAGTCTGGAATAACACATAGGATACTTTTTATCCCGAGAGTAAGTTCCCTTGGGAAGATTTTCGAACGGCGGACCAGCGGGCGGTAGCAAGTAAAACACAATTTAATGTATAATTTGATATCAGCTAGGCGATTGTATTATTTGTAAAAAGTTTTGATTGTATATATAAGTACGATGGTTTGGAAGACCAAACCATCGTACAGATTTTTTCTTTCATTTTACATCGACAAGTGAGAATGAGAAGCCACCCATTATTAGGGATAACTCAAATACTAGTCAGAAGTCACATTTAAATAGGACCACATGACAAGCACCAGCTTTCGAATATAAAAATCGGTACACCCAGTAAAAAGGTATGAGGAGAATATACGAGTAAAAGTAATACACAAAATCTAACCAAAGACTGATCAAAAAAAGATAATACAAATCGACCAGAACTAGATATAACAGAGTTAAACAACGTTCGCATTCACTTGTCCGTCTTATACTGCCAAAAAAGCTTTAGTTTCCATACATTTTTGACAGATTGCATCACTCTTTCCGCACGCATAAATTTTTTTGAAAACTGAACTGCAAAATTCATTTTCATGGAATGTTAGACTTCATATAGTGAACGGGTATTCCAATGTTCTGACAGCTAAAAATACCGTATAGATTGGAATCCAACTGCACGTCGGTGAAATTCTGTTATTTCTCGAATTTTCATCAATAGTTCGAAAGTGAAATTGGTTTTTACAGTCTCGTGGTGTATGCTTGTTTTCAGTCAAGTGAATTGTATGGAAATAATCGCGTTGAAAAGCTTAGAGTCCGTTTTATTATAGCAATTTTCGATTTTACTCTTGTTTTTTGTGCTAACATTATACATGGTGACATTGATGGATAGGAAGAAGCTGGCATGCTGAACCAACCCATAAATAAATTACAATAAGGACAAAAACAATGTGACAGTAAACATGTTTATTTGGCACAGAAAAAATACTTCGATATATCGTTTCAGATACAGATCTGCATGGTTCTCATATAACGTATTGTGATTATGAGGACCATGTAGATCGTCATATTAGGGTCTCAGTTCAATTAGTCTGGCATGTTGAGTTGTTTTTTAGCTTCTTAAAGTACTAAGTGAGGGAGCAGTGGTGGCCGAGTGGTAACGGCCCGGACTTACGAATCGTAGGTCGCAGGTTCAAACCCAGCCAGCCGCATTACTTTGTGTAATTAATTTCATCACCACTGCTCTCAAAACGGTGAAGGAAAACATTGTGAGTAAACCAGCATGTCCTAGAACCAAAAATTCGAAGACATGTGACATTCACCAACCCACACTGGGCCCGCGTGGTGGATTACGGCCCATTCCCTCTCCTAGAGAGGAGGCCTGTGTCCCAGCAGTGGGAACATTAAAAGGCTGTTTATACTATGCTTATGCTTAAGTTCTAAGTTTGAGCTACACGATAACGGACAAATGGCTACACTGTCTTGACAGGTCCTCTCAGCTTTGCATTGCACTTTCCTCAAAAGGCCTCCTTGGATATTAACCTACATGGTTCTCATATAATTTGACCAGGGAGAGGTGTGTCAATAGTAACAAAAAAAAATTAATCCTTCATAATATTTTAATTAAAAATCACAGCACAATCATTTTTGGTCACAGTATACTTTAGTTATCTAATTATAAAATCCAATACAGAAAATAACAAAAAATGCAACACAATTCTAGAAAATGATAATTAATGAGATCAACTAATAGTGTTACAATTGCTGCACCAAGAGAGTCAATTGTAACAGCAATGTAAGTCAATTGTAACATACAGAAATTGTTAACAATAAAACAATAAATCTGACAAAATCTTGTCAGCAGTTCACGCTTCACACTTTAAAAAAATAAAAAAAGCAATAATAGTCATTTCGACAAACAGTTTAAACACACAAAAAATAGATCATTGTTTGCACAGCTGGAGTGTGCCTATTTATGACAGTCTCTGCATTGCAGCCAATCTTCTCTACTCGTTCTATAATGTTCAAAACAGTCTATACAGTAATTATCGTCTTCATCTGCATCATCTGTGTCTTCATTTATATCTTCCTCTGGCTCATTATTTTCATTTCTTACAGCTTTTGTAATCAAATCAAACCAGCAGTCTTTGGTAGTCAAACCAAAGTAAAGCTATATTGCGATAATTCTAGTTCCTGTTCTGTAGAAACAACTTTATTATGTGGGGCATATCCAGTTTTAACTACAGGTATAATCCTGGTTGTATTTAAGGACATACCTGGATAAAGTCACATGACACATGCTAAAGCTGGTAGCTACACTTCTGGCGCTCTTCCTTTGCTTAATTACAATATCACAAGCGTCAGTATATTTTTCTAGAGGTATGGTGCGACGCAATGTTTTCCGAGGTCGTTTATAAATAATTTCGTAAGAATTCTGAAAATAAAGTGGTACTATTGAATAATTATTAACTAATGTGAAAAAGCAGAGTGCCAAATGTAACACGTTACAATTGCCTCTCCTTGTTGTGTTACTTTTGCACCACCCCCGCCATTTTGCAATGAAGATTTATTTAACAAAAATATATAGTAAATTTAAACAACTCACATACCTTCACGTATAGATTGGATGACAACTTATCCGAAAACCACCACTAAACTTTTGTAAAACTGTTTTATTTAATCAAAATAACAAAAACTGTGCCGAAAAAAAATTTTACTCAACTTGCTGTATCTCAAACTATCATCTACTGAGAGCAAACGCGCGAATTGTTTTACTTGCAAGTTCGGTCGGTAAAATAGCACCAAATAAAGCTTCGAATACCATCAAGAGCTACCGCTAATCGTCAATAGATGTCGTGTAACATCATATGTTACAATTGCCTCCCTGTTACTATTGACACACCTCTCCCCTACGAATTGTATGGACTTTAAAAGAGACTTGGACTCCCAAGTTTCTTCTCAGGGTAGTCGGGAAAGAAACACCGGCCTCACCTTGCTCAAAATGACCAAAAAATATTTATGTCATTGTTACGTTATATAAGTTAAAAATATTTATATTATGTTTAACCTACTTCCAAAATAAATGTCATTTATCATTGCTGCTCCAAATATGTTTGATTCAACAAAATACCAGACAGCTAATAATACTACCTGAGTGCATACATTTTTATACCAAGCAATATAACCTCGTCCCGTGGCCTCCCGCATAATCTAGTACAAACTGATGGCAATATTTTCAGTACCCAAAAACGATTAAAAAGATTAAAAATATATCTTTTAAAACCCAACCCGTAAACGGTAATCGTGATTCAGCCGGCGTTCATCGCATGCGGCGATGAATCGATACGAACTGTATCCGGCTTCCGGCTGTCAGTCGCGCCGGACAGCCGTCCATAATTGTACACGTCGGCGTCAGGGCGAACGATACCAATTTATTCTGTCACCGGTAATCGGCCGGCTAATAATACTTTTGAGGTTATTTCTGACCTCCGTCATTTGAGGGTTAACAGCGAAGGTTATGTAAACGTAAATATTGTAGCGGATCGGATAACAGGTATCGCGCATTTTTAATCCTTACTAATATTATAAATGTGAAAGCGTGGATGTTTGTTACGCTTTCACGCAAAAACTACTTGACGAATCATTGTGAAACTTTGTACACATATTCTGGGAGGTATTAGAAGTAACATAGGATACTTTTTATCCCGGGATTATGTTCCCTTGGGATAATTTCCGACATTCACGCGGGCGAAGCTGCGGGCAGCAGCTAGTATCAAATACTTTATGATATTGTTGCGCGCCAGAATTAAGTTAGGATGATAGCGGCATTCGGTACCACTAGCGCCATCTAGTATCGAGTAGCAGAACTATTGAAGTCGGGGACCTTCGAGATTTTTCTATGCTAGAATTCTCGGACCTTGGTCGGTCGCGACCGATATGTACGCGAACTTTCTGGAGTTCTACTCGGCGCCCTATATAAGGCCGGCACATGTGCCGACCGAGTCAGTATTGGAATTGCGATACGAGTTATAACTTCGAGAGCGATCTTCGACTGCGAACTCAAGTGATTAATAGTGCGATTTAGTTTTGTGATTAGTGCGTTTATAGTGTAATTAGTGTGGTGTAAATTAAAGTGTCATTTTTGGTTATTTAATCGGCTGATTTTAATTGTGACGAACCCGAAGCTCGTAACAATTGGTGTCAGAAGAGTGGATTTAAAAGATGCCGATTCTACCGAAGGACGACACTGAGGGTATTCGTACCCGTAGTCAACGCCAGCAAGAGACGGACCAGAGGCGTTTTGGAAGTGCAACGCCGCAGGCTACGGAGAGACAGCTGGCGACCTTAGAGGCCGGCCCGTCCACCGCCGCTCCAGCATCATCATCAGCACCAGACTTTGCTGCTCTGATGATGATGCTGCAGGAACAGGCTCGTCGTCAGGAAGAACAGGCCCGTCGTCAGGAGGAACAGGCTCTTCGGTTAGAAGAACGGCTGCAACGTGACAAGGAGGAACAGGCTCGCCGTCAGGAAGAACAGGCTCTTCGGTTGGAAGAACGGCTGCAACGTGACAAGGAGGAACAGGCTCGCCGTCAGGAAGAACAGGCTCGCCGTCAGGAAGAACAAGCCCGTCGGTTGGAAGAACAGCTGCAGTATGACAAGGAGGAACAGGCCCGCCGACAGGAGGAACAGGCGCGTCGCCAGGAAGAACAGATGTTCCTCATCAAGGATCTGCACGCCACTTTCGGCAAGGAAATGAAGGTTGTAAAAGATAAGGTGATTCAACATGAAAATCGCCTGATAGAAGCTGAAACCCAGATTGCTGAAATGAAAAAAGCAATGGATAACCTAAAAGTAGGAGAGGGAATTGCAACCTCCGTAGCACCTTCTCTACGTGGATTCAAAGTGCCGCCGTTCGATGGAACATCTTCCTGGTCGGCATACAAAATGCAATTTGAGGCTGTTATGAAGGCGAACGGGTGGAGTAAGGACCAGGCCATGACTGCTCTCACCCTAGGCCTCCGCGACCAGGCCCTCACTATCCTGGAAGCCCTCGGTAACGAGGTGACTTACGAGCAGCTGGTTGAGGCACTGGAAGCTAGGTATGGCGACGCTCATCTGGAACACGTGTTTCGGGCGCAGCTAAAGGATCGCGTGCAACGCAGCGGTGAAAACCTGCAGCAGTGGGCCCTCGAAGTGGAGAAGCTTGTTAGAAAAGCATACCAGTCTGTACCTGCGCTCATTCAAGGGAACCTGGTGCAGGCTTTCATTGACGGCATCCGCGACCTTGAAGTTAGAGCTGCCGTGAGGCTCGGGCACCACGAGAAGCTTAAAGACGCCTTGGCACATGCGCTGGAGGTGGAAGCTGTGCGGCAGGATAATCGTTCCCATCGCGTCAGGGAGGTTGCAGCGGCTACTGTTCGCGATCGGCTTAAAGGATACAGCCCTAGATGCTATGGCTGTGGGGAAAGGGGCCACCTACGGTCCAGTTGCCCTAAGAGAACTACAGACAGGGAAGATAGTCGATCTCCAGAGGGTAGGGCGGTTAACAACACCGCCCAGCAACAGCAGGGAAACGAGTAAAAGCCAGGACTGCGGGGCGGGTGCTGGCTGATGTTCAAAGAGCCCCAAGGATTTCGATCTCACAAACCCATGATGGGAACAGCCTAATCATCAAGGGCGAGGTAAACGGAACGCCATGTAAGCTGACAATAGACACTGGAGCCTCTCGCACGGTTGTCAGTTCCCAACTAGTAAGTCGGTTCCTTGGGGACTCCGCATACAACCGAGACCGCATAAATTTGGTGACGGCCACCGGTCAGCGCATACCCGTCCGCGGAGAGAAAGAGATGGAGTTGAAGCTAGGAAACAGGATCTATCTTCACAATGTTATCGTGGCTGATATAATGGACGATTGCATCCTGGGCCTAGACTTTATGAGGAAGAATTGTTGTGAGATCGACGTTAAGCAAGGAGTTTTGAAATGTGGACAAGAGGAACTTTTCATGGAAGGGGCATTACCAGGAAATGTGTACAGCCTAAAGAAGATTGTTCTTCCGCCGAGATCCGAAACGATTGTGCCGGTTAGTCTTCCTCGGAATTCTGGGCAGACTCATCGTTGTGTGCTTGTGGAAAGGGTAGACAATGACCTTCCATGGAAAGTGGCACGTACTTTGGTTAGAGCCACTGACATTTCGGGGGTACGTGTGCTGAACGTTTGTGATAAGGAACAGATGATAGAAGAAGGCACGCTGATTGGTACTTGCGAGGAAGTGGATTGGTTGCGTCGGTGCCAAAATCTATCGACTGGAAACCTCAGCAAGGACGCCCAAACGAAAGTGACCACACTTTTAGATGACTGTCGCAGCGTTCTGTCTCAAAATGAAATGGTCAAGGCGAAGAGAATGTTACTGAAGTATGCCAATGTTTTCTCTTCAAATGATGCTGACATCGGGAAGACTGGCTTAGTTCAACACAAAATAAACACAGGAGAAGAGTTGCCTATCCGTCAGCGGCCAAGGAGATTGCCGGTAGCGCGTGAAAAAGAAGTGGAAACCATGATTGAGGGAATGGTTAAGGATGGTGTCATAGAACCTTCATCGAGTCCATGGTGTTCACCTGTTGTGCTGGTAAGAAAGAAGGACGGCAGCATGCGGTTTTGTGTTGACTACCGTCGTCTGAATGACGTTACAAAGAAGGACAGCTATCCTTTGCCAAGAATTGATGACACGTTGGACATACTTACTGGAGTTAAGTGGTTTAGCACGTTGGACCTAAAAAGTGGCTACTGGCAGGTTCAAATTGATCCTAAAGACAAGGAGAAAACTGCATTCTCGACGGGAAAGGGTCTGTGGCAATTTAAAGTCATGCCGTTTGGTTTGTGCAACGCTCCGGCAACGTTTGAAAGGTTGATGGAACTAGTACTAACCGGGTTAATTGGCGAGGCTTGTCTGGTCTACTTGGATGACATCATCATCGTAGGCCGTACGTTTGATGAACATCTGCAAAACCTGGAACGCGTGCTCAAGAAGATCCAGAGTGCAAACCTCAAGTTAAGTCCGAAGAAGTGTTCATTCTTCAAACGGCAAGTTAGCTTTTTGGGATATGTAGTGTCGGAAGAAGGTATCCGCACTGATCCAGGGAAAATAGCCGCTGTCAAGGACTGGCCAATTCCAAAAGACAAGACACAAGTCAGAGCATTTTTGGGTTTGTGCTCCTATTATCGGCGATTTGTTAAGAACTTTGCAGATATAGCCAAACCCCTGCACAAGCTAACTGAGGAGAAGCGACAATTCTGCTGGGACGAGAGTTGCGACATTGCATTCCAGGAACTCAAGGAACGTCTGTGTAAAACACCTATTTTGGGGTATCCTGATACGGGCAAGGAATTTATAGTTGACACAGTTGCCAGCGATATAAGACTTGGCGGTGTGTTATCTCAACGGAATGGCGATCAAGAGGTTGTGATAGCGTACTTCAGCAAGTCTCTGTCAAAACCGGAAAGGAATTATTGTGTCACGAGACGTGAATTACTTGCTGTGGTCAAGTCATTGCAGCATTTTAGCAAATATCTGCTGGGGAGGAAATTCCACTTACGAACTGACCATGCTGCGCTAAAATGGCTATTGCAATTCAAAAATCCAGAAGGGCAAGTTGCGAGATGGATTGAACTACTTCAGGAATACGACTTTGTGATTGAACATCGCAGCGGGAAATCTCATGGCAACGCAGATGCATTATCAAGAAGACCTTGCCCTGAAGACTGCAAGCATTGTACTCGGCAAGAGGGTAAAGAAGTCGTACCTGTGAGGATAATCAAGACAGATCTTAGTAACGAGTGGAAGGAAAACTTGGAACGTGCACAGCAGGATGATTTGGACATCAAGCCGATCCTGGAGTGGATGAAGGCCAGTGCTCCGAAGCCTACGTGGAGTGATGTCTCAGCGATGAGTTCAATCACAAAAAGCTATTGGGCCCAATGGGACAGCTTAGTGATTCAGGATGGAGTCCTGTGCCGTAAATGGGAAAATGCTCGGGGAGACAACTGTCATTTGCAAATGGTTGTCCCTAAGGCTAAAATACCGGATGTTCTACAGCTGTACCATAATGGTTGTTCAGGAGGCCATATGGGAGTTAAACGGACTCTACTGAAGATACGGGAACGGTTTTACTGGGTCCACTGTCGTGACGATGTTGAGGACTGGTGTCGCAAGTGTACAAGTTGTGCGGCTGTAAAAGGACCTCAGACTCGTAGCAGAGGTGCATTGAAATTGTACAATGTTGGTGCACCATGGGAAAGGATAGCGCTAGACGTTGCGGGACCGTTTCCGGAAAGTGAAAGTGGTAACAAGTATTTCATGGTGGTTATGGATTATTTCACTAAGTGGCCGGAAGTCTTCGCCATTCCAAACCAAGAAGCTTCAACAGTTGCGGATAAACTAGTTCATGAAGTCTTCTGTCGTTTTGGAGTACCCTTAGAGATTCACAGCGATCAAGGAAGGAATTTTGAGTCCCAAGTATTCCAGGAAACTTGTCGAGTTATGGGTACTCATAAAACGAGGACAACTTCTTACCACCCACAATCGGATGGAATGGTGGAACGATTTAATCAGACATTGGAGAGATATCTGGCCAAAGTTGTGGAAAACCGGCAACGAGATTGGGACAAGCACATACAACCGTTTTTGCTGTCATACCGAAGTGCTGTTCATGAAAGCACGTCGGTGACACCAGCTTTCGCAAACTTTGGAAGAGAATTGCGGCTACCTGCAGACCTGATTACCGGAATACCACCTGATGCTCCACGCAGTATAACCGATTATGCGAATGACTTGCGGAACAAAATGAACGACATTCATGAGCACGTCAGACAATCGGGCCAGCAAATGTCTGAAAAGATGAAAACCCGCTATGACCGCAAAATGAACAATAAAGGGTTCGAGGAAGGTTCACTAGTGTGGTTGCATAATCCAGTTCGCAGCAAAGGGAAATCTCCTAAGCTTCAAGCTAAATGGGACGGACCGTACCGGATTGTGACGAAGATCAATGACGTGACCTACCGTATACAGAAAGGTACAAGAAGCGCTCCTAAGATCGTTCATGTTGATCGACTGGCGCGTTATTATGGCACTGATAATGCTCGGGACGAGCATGTCTTAGGAGGGGGCAGTGTTGCGCGCCAGAATTAAGTTAGGATGATAGCGGCATTCGGTACCACTAGCGCCATCTAGTATCGAGTAGCAGAACTATTGAAGTCGGGGACCTTCGAGATTTTTCTATGCTAGAATTCTCGGACCTTGGTCGGTCGCGACCGATATGTACGCGAACTTTCTGGAGTTCTACTCGGCGCCCTATATAAGGCCGGCACATGTGCCTACCGAGTCAGTATTGGAATTGCGATACGAGTTTATTTATTTATTTATTTATTTATTTTTATCAATTGCTTACTATACTAACAGTTTGCACCAAAGCGTATAGCAAGCCAACAACATTATATTATACTTAAGAACTAAAAAAGTTTACACAATTTTTGATCATCGATCTTTGAGTACACGTAAATACATCGACATCCGGTTCCTGAGCAATCAGGGCGTTCAGTAAACTGATCGCTTGCGCCGTTGGGGCATAGCGAGCCGTGAGGGTACGTGACGGCGGAGCAGCAAACAGGCACCGCGAGGCACCGGCGCGCGACACCCGCTGTCGGTCCGGAGTGAACAGTGAACAGCGGGCCAGCGTGGTCGCGTCGTCGATCCTATTGTTCAGTAGCAAGTAGTAGTGCATCAACAGCGCACATTTACGTCGCAGCTCTAGCGTATTGATGCCCACCATTCCCGCGACAAACAGAGACGGATACAAATAGGGATAGTACCCATATAACTTTTTATATAAGTAGCGAGCAAATTTGCGTTGAACCCGTTCTATCATGAGCTTATATTTTTGTTCGTGCGGATCCCACACCAGCGAATTGTACTCCAGTTTGCTACGCACAAAGGAATAATACAAAACTACAATAGCATTCCTGTCTGTAAACCTACTTGTCTGCCTCATGACAAAACCAAGTGATTGGAAGGCCTTGATACAAATATTGTAAATATGCTGATTAAAGGTCATGTTCACGTCCAATGTCAGTCCCAGATCTTTAATTTCGTTGACGCGCTCCAAGGAGACACCCGATATATGGTAGTTGTACTGAATGGGAGCACGAGAACGAGTAAAAGTAATGGTCTTGCACTTAGAGACGTTAAATTCTAAGTGGTTGACTTCACTCCATTTTACCACCATATCGATATCCCTCTGAAGCGCCGCACAATCTTGTACGCTATTTATCCCAAAGAATAACTTCAGGTCATCAGCAAACATCAGACACCGAGCCGTCCTGACGACCTTGGGCAGGTCATTTGCCATTATTATGAACTGTGTCGGCCCGAGGGTACTTCCTTGACTCACAGTTATAACTTCGAGAGCGATCTTCGACTGCGAACTCAAGTGATTAATAGTGCGATTTAGTTTTGTGATTAGTGCGTTTATAGTGTAATTAGTGTGGTGTAAATTAAAGTGTCATTTTTGGTTATTTAATCGGCTGATTTTAATTGTGACGAACCCGAAGCTCGTAACAATATTGTTACCAAAGATGATGATCATCATTGTTTCGCGAGCGGAAAAGGATACTTTCTTGTATAAAAACAATTCATTTGGATCGAAACTAAGCTAGCTAATTGAAACCGTCATTAATAGGACAGCGCTATCCTAGGGTGATAGAGGTGGAAGGAGAGTTTGGATAGGGACCTAAGCTCTGCAAATACTAGTATCCTGAAATACGGACCTGGAACTTAGTTTAGGCCCCAGTATCTGATACCATGTAATACCTATGTATGTCTTTTGTAATATATGTGATAAGAATATTATATAATTATATTAAAAAGTATGAAAATGATAACATTTTTAATTACTTAAAGTTTTCGTTTAATTCTCTATCTTATATACATATTTGTTATATTTCTAAATATTTGTATAAAAGATTAAAATAGCATTTAAAAATATAAAAAATACTAGCCCACCGGTACCGGGAACAGGGTCCAAGCTACCGGCGGTCAGGGCTCCAGAGAGAGGAACCTCCTGACAATGCGAGCCGTGTCCAGAAGTACCGCTTTCTGAATCCGGCCGCCTAACGTGAGCCTCCTAAGGTGTTGGCCGAGGCTCTTGGCTATTAAGCAGTTGGCTGATACGACTATCGGTACAATGATTGCTGCGTCCACTTCACAAATTAAATTAATTATTATAATTATTGTAGGTGGTAAAACAGAACTAATAATGAGATAAAGATAACGACGAGCGGCGTTACGAAAAAGACTACATCCAAAATACAATGAAAACCTTTTCTTGGTCACCTTCAACTCTTCCACGAAACACCATTTTGCCTGAACACAACCATGAAATACCATACGTGAATACAAATGTAATAATGCCCGCGATAGTGACCGTGGCCACGGCATCTGGGCAATACGCTATGGTATGCGGACAGCCGGTATACGAGCGGCCCAGTTTAAAACACTCCGTGGTCCTAGTTATGTGAATGAACAATGAAAATTTCAATCATTCTACTGTAATTACTTTAGTGTTGGTGCCGTTGTTTCCGAGTGGGAAAAGACAAATTATGGGTACAGTACTTTAAAATAGTGTCTCTTTGAATTGCGAAATAATGGCTTTCATATTGTGGTAGGTAGGTATTATAATTTAGGGCAGGCATATAAACAAAATATAATTATAAAGATGGATAATTATATTGATGGGTCCAAAGGCCAATTTATTTTTTTCCTTTTAAAAGTTTTAAGTTTCAAAAAAAATACCTTCTTTAATTTTCTAAAATGCAATTGCGAAAAAGCTAAAAAGATAGAATTGAATATCTGTGGAAAAACTTTACAATATTTGCAAGACATGCTTCCGATTCAACACAACTCAGCGTAATAATAGGTTATCAAATCAAGCCCGTCGTTATTCCAGTACCTATCAATGTAACTATCGTCATTGTCCTCAACAATATGCTTTGATTAAACCATTTGTAATGGAACTGAGACGATTTGACCTTTACAATGAACCCTTCATTGTAAAGGTCAAATCGTCTCAATCAAATGGTAGTACATATATTATGGAAGATAGGATGCTTAAAATTAAAACGTACAAGTTTATAATAGTTAATTAAAATTAAACATAATGTGAATTTCTAGCTTTCAATGTCTGGTCATTTAAACTGTGTTTTTTAAAGTAAGCACTGTAAGTAAATAATCATTTTAGATAAATATTGTCTACACGAAGGCTGGTTCGAGGTGGTGCAAGAATCGGCTGGTCCGGGGATACCGCACGGTCTCCGGCGCCTCCGCCTCCTTGCCGGGTTGCTGGGATCTGGAGGTGGGAGCCCTCGCGCACGGTTACGTAGGCGTTACGCCGGGGTGTCACGGTGTCCTCACCTTCCGCCTGACGCAGATGCTTACCGGACACTGCTGTTTCGGGAGGTACCTGTTTCGGGTTCAGCAGGAGGATACCTCCGGGTGTCAACACTGTGTGAATCTCCCGGAGGATACGGTGGAGCATACGGTGGCAGTCTCCTCGTCGAGGCGATCGGCGGCGGCGACCTCTCGCGTCCCGCCCTGGTTGAATCCATGGCCCGGAGCGGGGAGATACATATGAGAAGCGGTCACCTCCTTCCGAAAAGCAGTAATGCTAGCAAAGGAGGAGGCAGAAAAAACATTTGATGATTTCCCATCCAGAAAAAATAATGGAAGAAAGGCGCAAGAAAAGAGTGTCTAGAAAGTGATGGTGTTAGGGATATGTTCTTGTGTGAAATTTTGAACTACCTTTTGCCTTTTTGATGGTGTTTTAGTGACTTAAATAAAACAAGTAATTGTTACAAATGTTCGTTAGCGAATGTAATTTATTTTTTCTAATTATACAGCGATCGAGGGAAAAGGGGCAGGAACAAACGCGCCAATCACAGCAAGGTATCACGTCATTTAGCTGTGCTGTGATTGGCTTACGATAGCGTGATAAAAACGGTTCGGATATTCATCCCAAACATGCCCGCGGCCTTGAAAGCTTCAGCTTTAAATTTTATTTACTCATCCTCGACCAGAGGGCAGATCTTCGTGTATGGCCGCCTCACGATGCCTGATGACGTCTGGATGTCTGCTACTCGTGAGATACCATCATTGCCAGGTATCGTCTTTATGATCCGACCCAATTGCCATTTCAACGGCGGAAGGTTAACCTCCTTAATAATGACAAGCGTGTCAGGTTTCAGGTCTGCCATATTTTTCTTCCATTTGGTTCTAGTTTGTAGTTCCGAGATGTATTCCTTGGCCCAGCGTGACCAAAATTGCTGACGAATTTGTTCCACTCTCTGATAGCGAGTCAGTCGATGAGTAGGTAAGTCTCGCAGGTCATCTTCACAGACTGGTGCAGTGAGTGGCCGTCCGATCAAAAAGTGGCCAGGGCTAAGAGGAAGGTAATCTCGAGGATCCGGAGATAAAGAAGTCATTGGTCGAGAATTCAACATCGCTTCGATTTGACATAGAACCGTAGTGAGTTCCTCGAAGGCTAAGTGAGCGTTGCCCAATACTCGGCGAAGGTGGTACTTGCAGGATTTGACCCCTGCTTCCCACAAGCCACCGAAATGCGGGGAATATGGGGGAATAAAAGAAAATTGAATTTGTTGGCCTCTCGCGTAGTCAACAACATCTCGTTTGCATTTCAATAAAAACTGAGCAAAATCGTTGCTTAAGCCTACAAAGTTGCGTCCGTTGTCTGAAAATATTTCCGACGGCTTCCCGCGCCGTGAAATGAAACGCTTAAGCGCAAGTAAATATGCATCAGAAAAGAGGTCGCTAACTAATTCCAAGTGTACTGCGCGTGTCGTGAAACAGATAAACAAGCAAATGTACGATTTGATCAGTTTCGCGCCTCTGCCCTTTCGGTTTTGTATGAACACCGGCCCTGCGTAGTCTACACCCGTGCGAAAGAAAGGAAAGCTAGCGGTGACCCGTTCTTTAGGCAAGTTACCCATGAGTGGAGTTAATGTTTTACCACGAATGCGTTTGCAGACAACACACTGTTGCGTCACCTTCTTAGCTAGGTTTCTACCTGACAGTGGCCACCAATTTTCGCGCAAACGGTATAGTAATGCTTGAAGTCCGCAGTGCATAGATTGGTTGTGCTCGTGCCTAAACAATAGAAGTGTAAAGTAATGTTTCGAAGATAAGAGAATTGGGTGTTTTTTACTATAATTAAAGTCAGGCGAATTCTTTATTCTACCTCCCACTCTAATTATATTTTCACTATCTAAAAACAAATTTAAACTCGCAAGGTTAACGCTAGACTTGACATCTTTTCCATTTTTTAGTAAATTATACTCAATTGGAAATGCTTCCATTTGTGATAATCGTGCAAGTGTATTAATGGCATGTCTTAACTCAATGACAGTGATTGTACCTGTCAGCTGATTTGTTTTGTTGCGCGCACAGCTGTTGTGAATAAAGCGTAGTACATATTATGCAGCAACATGACTCATTCGATTAAAATGCGAAAACCTGTTGAATGGAAAAAATGTTTCGGGTATATTATTTTTTGTTAATAATGAGTTTATAACATTTGTTTTGAGTTCCGGTAACTCTTTAGGCAAGAAATCATTAGCATTCGGAACTAATTGAGACTCGCCAAAGCTGTGCAAAAAGTTAGGGCCTTTCCACCACAATGTCGATGAAGACAAGTCTTCAAGACTCATACCACGCGTAACCAGATCAGCAGGGTTATCCTTTCCACTTACATGTCGCCAAGAAAACTTACTCGTGAGTTCGTGTATTTCAGCCACTCGGTTTTGCACAAAAGTTTTAAGCAAATTAGGTGCCATGCGTAACCAACCTAACACGATAGTTGAGTCGGTCCAAAATATGACGTCATCAAAGTTACGTGTAAGTGAACTGTTAATCCTGTTAAACAACCTAGCACCCAGCAACGCACCGCACAGTTCTAAACGCGGTATACTAACGGGTTTCAATGGAGCTACTTTACCCTTAGAAATAAGCAATCTCACTGTCACGTCACTAAGACCTACGCTACGCACGTAAGCGCACGCTCCATATGCAGTCTGTGAAGCGTCTGTAAAAATGTGCAACTCAGTCCTTGTAGAATCACATTGAAAGACGTGTCGCGGAACTTTGATAGTGCGAAGATAAGAAAGACTGTCAACAAACCGGTTCCACGTTCGTACGACATCAGTTGGAAGCGGGTCGTCCCAATCTAATTTCAATAGCCAAAGTTTCTGCAATAAAACCTTGCCGATGACAACCGAAGGGCTTAACAATCCCAGTGGGTCATATATCTGAGAAACAGTTGACAGAATTATGCGTTTAGTAACAGGATTATTGCCGTTTTTAACTTGCGTATGGAAATGAAACTCGTCCGCGACGCTACACCAACCTATACCTAATGTTCTACATTGACTATTATCGCCTAGATTTAAGTCACGAAACATAGTATGATCAGACTGTGACGTCGTTGGAGCTGATGTACCATTGATTTCAAAGTTAAAGGTCCATTTGCGGAGTGGAAAGCAACCGGACTTAAGAATGTCTGATGTACGTTTGCATATGTCAACTAGTTTGTCTTTGTTGTCACACGAGGTCAAAAGGTCATCTACGTAAAAATCGTCAGTTATGACCCTTTTAACCTCGGGGTCCGTACACTCAGCTCCCAATTGTTTAAGACACCTAACACTGAGAAAGGGCGCCGACGCAGTTCCGTATGTTACTGTGTTCAGCTGATAGAACTCGAGCTGTTTTGTCGGATCATCACGCCACATAATGAGTTGCAAGTCACGCTGAGAAGGATCCACAAGTACTTGACGGTACATCTTCTCGCAATCTGCAATTGCTGTAAATTCGAATTGTCTGAACCGTAGTAAAATACCCAGCAAGTCTCCCTGAATAGGAGGTCCTACAAGCTGGATATCGTTGAGAGATTTACCATTGCTAGTCGCAGCACTGGCGTCGAACACTACACGAAGCTTCGTAGTCGTGCTGTGGTCTCGAAAAACGCCGTGGTGCGGCATAAAATAGTAAGGACTCGAATAAGAATCAACGTGAGTCATGTGACCCAAGTTGATATATTCGTGTATAAAATCAGTATATAATTTCTTGTAGCTAATAGGTGCGCGTAATAACCTATTTTCCAAGGACAAAAAGCGCCGCTTAGCTTGAGCAAATGATTCACCCAAAGCATCGGGCGGCTCCTTAAGAGGAATGTGAACACAAAATCGTCCATCTTTATTTCGCGTAGTGGTTGTGATGAAAGACTGTTCACAGGCCTGCTCTTCGTCTGTGTGTGTATTCTGAAGCTTGGGCAATTCTTCCAACTCCCAGAACTGACGTAACTGATTGTCCATGGATTGAGTGAAGTTACATTGGACATGTCCATTATTATGATTCGTATTATTAATAGGACCCGATATTATCCAACCTAACTTCGTATTTTGTAAGAACGGACCGTTCGGTAAACGCATCTTGCCATCGATAAGCAAGTCCCAAAATCGATCCGCGCCTATTAAAATATCTATCTTTTGCGGCCCTAAAAATTGCGGGTTTGCCAAATGCAGGTGTTCAGGAATCCTAAACTGTCTACTTTGTGCCTGCACAGCGGGCAATGTGGCCGTTATTTCAGATAGAACGTAACATTTAATGTGAATTGAGTAGGAATTAATACGTGATTTAACTTCTAGATCACACGTTTGGGTACAATGTGATACCAAATTACCTACTCCTCGTATTTCATGAGTGGACTGTATTAGCGGAATATCTAACAATTCGCAAAACGACTGTGTAACAAAGCAGCTCTGGCTACCGCTGTCGAGTAATACACATGCGACATGATAATTATTATGTTTGTCAGGAATTTCAACTAACGCGGTAGATAAAAGAACCGGTTGCACGTCTATGCACTGCGTGTGTGTGTGCATATCAGTGTGAACGTTGCTAACTTGAATGAATTGCTTGCCGTGGTTGGAATCGGGTACTGTATCAGAGCCGCGCGGTGGGGGCGCGCATGGTGCGCTGGCCACAGCCGCCGCAGTCGTCGTACTTGTCACGGTACAGCTAGATTGGCTGGAATCATTAGGATGAATAAGTGAATTATGTTTCATGTTACATTGTTTACAAGGTCCCCACAAACAACCGTCTAACGTATGTCCCGACCGCAAGCAATTCTCACACAAGTTATTATCTTTGACAACCTTTAATTTGCTTTGTAAGTTCATATTAATGAATTGTGAGCAAGTGTAAATTGGGTGTTTACCTTTGCATACCACGCATAATCTACGTGCTTTACGGCCCGGTGTTGATGGTGGGTTACTTGAAGAAACATTGCAGTGTGTTGTGTTACCTCTGACACTTTTCGTTTCTGTCTTATGGTGATCTTTTGTGTGTGATAATGCTAATGTTTCCAACAAGTCAGCCTTATTTTTAAGAAAATTAATCAAACTGTCAACCTTCAATTTAGTTCTGGGAGGGGCGTTTGCCAACAATAAACCTCTGTGTTACTCCCACTCTCGTTCCGTGGTTCTATCTAGTTTAGATACAACTATATATATTATAAGCGTGTCCCAGGTATCAGTTGGCTCGTCAAGGGTTTTTAAAGCGCGTAAATTGTTTACAATTGTATCTATAAGTTTTCTAATTAGTGAAGGTGACTCTTTCAACGGTTGTATTGAGAACAATGCTTTTAGGTGACTATTTACCAATAATCTTTCATTATCGTACCTATTTAAGAGTGATTCCCATGCCACAGAGTAGTTAGCTGCAGAAATCTCTAGCGCGTGTATAATTGATTCGGCACCTCCTTTGAGCGAAGATTTTAGATAATGGAACTTTTGAATGTTACTTATCTCAGTTGAATTGTGCACCAAAGATATAAACGTGTCCCTATATTCGAGCCAGTGTTCATACATGCCGTCGAACGTAGGCAACATGATGGTTGGTAATTTAACGGACACTGGCCTGTTTATATGTTGACAAGGTTTGGAACAATCACCGACCTCTTCACTGACGCAAAGAATAGATTCAGCTCGGGCGATAGTACTATAGTAGTCATCTTCGAAATGTTGGCGCTGATTTAACTGATCATCTATATCACTATCGGAAACTAGCTCTTCAAGTTTTGATTGTATTTCATTAAATTCACTAAATAAAATCTCAGCACCCTTTACACGTAATTTTAAATCTAATTTTAACTCGCTAGATATAGTTGAAACACTGATAGTATTTAGATGATTAGCAAATTTAGTTAACCTGCCTTTAACGATACCACGTTTCCTAACCAAATCGCGCATGATTTGCTCAGTCTTTTCATCACTAATAGTTCTATAAGGGGATCTATCGCGTGATTTACTAGAACCCTTCCCATCATCAGCCATTAAAGGCATCTCGGTGGCCCGTGAAAAGTGGAGTACTCACGTGCAAAGTGACTGCGTATGTAAACGGCTGGTGGTAGTAGTAGCACGATCAGCCGGTGTCTCGCTCTGCGCAATGGGCAACCCTCACCATCACCGTCACTGGAATCAGATCACAAAACGGTATTACAATTATGAACTCGGCAGGTTCTGCAAACTGGAACTTGATAAACGCACCGTATGTCAGCTTGTTCTTCCAAATCTTCGATGGTCGTTTCGCATCAGTACGACTGAAGAACTTTGCGTGAATATGCTGCTGAATCTGCGTTTCTAGGTGTAATTTCGCTCGTGTTAATGTATCTGCGTGGCCATAACAGTGCGGCAGTCCAAAGGTCGCTCGACTCGACGATTTGGTTTTTGATGCTTCAAATCCTCGAAATATGGCTCTGAAGGTCCAAATATGTTAGGGATATGTTCTTGTGTGAAATTTTGAACTACCTTTTGCCTTTTTGATGGTGTTTTAGTGACTTAAATAAAACAAGTAATTGTTACAAATGTTCGTTAGCGAATGTAATTTATTTTTTCTAATTATACAGCGATCGAGGGAAAAGGGGCAGGAACAAACGCGCCAATCACAGCAAGGTATCACGTCATTTAGCTGTGCTGTGATTGGCTTACGATAGCGTGATAAAAACGGTTCGGATATTCATCCCAAACAGATGGTAAAGATGAATCTTTGCCCAGGAGTGGGACAGTACAGGCTTATTAAAAAAACGCAATGCTTTAAAATTACATCAATTTTCTTCACATCTTAGATGAGTAATTGCTATTATTAAACCCACATGCTGTGAGTAATGTATTAAACAAATACTTCTCAGAATCACGGATATTTCGCAGCTAAGTTTCTGGTAACGCAATTTATTTTAATACTAGCAGCACCCTGCGGTTTCACGCGCGTAGTTCCCGTTCCCGTGGGAATATGGAGATAAAATATAGCCTATGTTACTCGTGAATAATTTAGCTTTCGAACGGTGAAAGAATTTTTAAAATCGGTCCAGTAGTTTTTGAGCCTATTCATTATAACCAAACAAAAAAACAAACAAAGTTTTCCTCTTTATAATATAAGTGTAGATAGTGTAGATTAAACACAATCACACACTTAAACAAATTGTTCTGAACACCTGCATCGTTCAGCCGATCTGTTTGCAGACCACAGATAATTATCAGCAATAATGAAACAGCAGTCATTATGCATATGACACGGTTCACTAGGCTTATCGAATGATCGGAAACCATTAGCAAATAATCTGCACGTGTAATCATCCTAGTTGGTCTCTCAAACAAGAATCCATTATGATTCTGTAACAGTTGATTTTCATTGGTTTTGTGTTTTGATTGGTGCATTTTTGGAGCCTAAAAGATGAAATCACAGAGCTTGTAGATCAACAATAGCAGCGAGGTCGGTCTATTGATCGAAGACCTTGATCATCTAATACGTACCGAGAATTTTTCGTGCCTCAGACGTTGGTCCCGGCTGTCATTTGGAGATCTTTGGCAGTCGTTACGGATTGTCAGAAGCCAGAAAATCTGACACCAGTCTTGCCAAAAAGTACCGTGTTCCCCAGTTTATGGGTTGTAGAGGTCTAGTAGGCAGCCACTTCACGTAAAATACTAGTATTCAGCTGAATCCAGCTTGACTGGGAGCCGACCCCAATATAGTTGAGAAAAGGCTAGGCAGATGATGTTGTCTGGCTGTTTGAGTATTTTTGTAGCCTACCCAAATGTCCTTTCCTTGGCATTTGATTTGACCAGTACAATAGTATGGACTTCAAAAGAGACCTTGACCTCTGAGTTTGTTTCAGTGTTTCTTCTCAGGCCCAGTCAGCTAAGAAACACTGGCCTCATCTAGTTTTTATAACGGCTAAAAAAGATTGACGTGTAAGTGTTTTTTACGACCTACTTACAAAATAAAATCATGTATCATTTACTGGCTGCAGTTGGGTAACCAGGAAGCCGACCTCAACATAGGTCCTGAGACCTGAAGCTGCGCAGACCATGAAGGAAATGGCGAGACGACTAGAATGTCATCCTTAAGAGTTGGTAAGTGATGCTAAGAACATGTGAACAGTTAAAAAAAATGCATCTCACTTCACTTAATCTTTTAGATTAAAAACAGTAAACACCAACTAATTTAATAATCTAGATGCAAAATAAAACAAAGTTTATAACTCTTTGTGTCTACATAGTGCATTTAAATTCATACTTTCTACAAAGAACACTTTAGGAGGTGAATAATAATGCAGCTAAGAGCGGTCTCGCATACCGCTACTTTTTAGAACAAAAGCCAATTAATTAAGACTCTGTAAAAATTTTGTTCAGCCATAGGATATTAATTATCGCAGTAAGATGTGCAATGCAAAATAATTTGTTAAAATTAACATTTATTTCGAGGGAGACCATTGTGTGAACATATTACAGCATTTTTTATTATTTTGGTAGCCTTTTGATCAACCACATACTCAGGCCCTATTTAATAATTATATTTTGCATTTTTACATTGCCACAAAATAACATAATTGCTACATTTTGCGAGGTGCTATTAAATTTATAAATACAAATTAATTTGTATCAAATTTGTGATTTTCATCAACGCACTATTAAATAAAACTGACAGAATCCTCCATCAGTTTTTTTTTTTGTATAAAGCCTAAGCTTTGTAAAAACTTCAATTAATATTTGCCTATCGGTCATCCGGTATATGAAGACGGAATCCTACATGTTTACTAGTTCAGATTTTTATATTCTTACTGTTGTTTATAAATACTATTCTTATTTTAATTCCTATGTCATCAAAAGAACTTTACATTGTCATTCCAAATGACGACCGAAAATTAAAATTGTCTATTCCAAAATACGACCGTCACAAAGCGCAATTCTGCAATTTGCATTTCACATTACTCAGTGTAAGTTAAATTTGCACAGATATGAAAAACGGCGCCCGACTTGCAATGCGCCGTTATGACTTGTCTGAGATAATGCCAAATGAAGGATACAACCTATTAATGTTGGGGTGTTTGTTCGTTTAAACTTTGAGGGTAGACAGTTATATAAACGTAAATGTGAAATACCCTTACGAACTTAATATTTAGTGTGATAAGGTTTTGACTCTGTCAAAGTCATCGAACTGCCTGACTTTTTGTAATATCGCCGCGTATTCTCTGAAGAATCTAGCTACAAGTAGTGACGATAACCATGTCATTGTCCTGGATTATGTATGACATACTAGCAGCGCCCCGCGGTTTTACCCGCGTTGTTCCTGTTCCCGTGGCAATACGGGAATAAAATATAGCCCATGACACTCCACAATAATGAAGGTTTCTAATGGTGAAATAATTTATATAGCCGAAACCAGGCATTATTAGGGATAACTCAAATATTAGTCAAATCACTCAAAGAACAATGGTCATTTTGGACTAGGAAAAACAGAAAGTGGTACCGAGATGAGACTGTCACTAATAGGTACTGCATTGTTAATATAGTTATTGGATATCTTCTTTGATTTTTAAAAGCTGGGGAAATAAAGTTAATCTTTTTTTTTAAACACCATTTTGTTTATCAGAACGCAGTATAAAATACCTAACTTCGAATGCATCCGTAATTACTTACGCTACTAGAGAAGTCCATACCTAACTTACTCAAGTCTATGATGAATATAATGATCTTCCATTGAAATAAAAAATACCAGGCAATGTCAACTGTATACACTCACACTAGTTATTATACTAAGCTAAACAAAATAATGTGATGTTTTTGTTTTAATAATGCAATGACTTAAATAGAAAAACTAATGAATTTCCATATAAAAATCGATACTGTCACAAAATGATCAATAATGTCCCTCCCTATTTTTGACAAGTAAAAAAAAACTGTTTCTGCGCTGATCGTGTGTTGTTGTGGTTGCTGTTTGCAAAGAAAAGAAGTTCGAAGTACTATTATGTTCAAATAAATAACCATAAGTGTCAGACCACGATTAGTTCCGGTAATAGCTATGAAAATATGTAAACATAACCTCAAAAACAAAATTCATATTTACTTGACTCTACGACCTTTTAAAAATATATGAAAGGCCGCACTTATTTATATTCAAATAGACAAATGAAACGACATATGTTTCATCAAGTTACGTTTTGTTAGATTTTTCTAGTCCAAGCATGTTAGCCGAGTGACCATTGTTCTTTAAATGGAACCACATGACAAGCATCAGCTTTCGAATATACAAATCGGTACACCCAGTAAAACCTCATTTTTTGGTCGGTTAAAAATAGTCAAAAGATGGCATCGAAAAATTCTTCCGCATCGCAGGCCACTGGCAATGTACCCAAAAGGTTGGCATCATTTCCACGCTGTATGGTGATATTTATCCTTTGTCCAAGATAAAAGTCAGTTCTTGGTTGACCCAAGAGCTGACTTTTGACGAAGTGTCAACTAAACGTCTTGACAAATCTTTAAACACGTTATGTCACTCGGAGCCCATTGTTGAAAGCAATTATATGAGCTGCTTACCTAGATCCTATATTACGCCTACTTAATTACGGTACATAATACGGTTCGATCACATAATCGCCTTCGATAATATCCCATTGTGTTGTATTCCGTGGGGAATGAGACGAATCAGTAGAGCCGTAGTTTCGCAAATACCCTATTGTTGCAGTTTGTAGAGAAATATTGGCTGACAAATTCGTTTCTTGTGGATTGTCAATGTTATTGATAAAAAAAAAATAGATTTTGAAGTTACTAGGTGCAGTTATCACAGTAATTACACTCACTTTTTGTGGATTTTCGATGAGGTTCATTGCGCTGACATTATATTTGAATAATATGAGTACAAGTAGGAAATCTGATTTTAATAAAATTTTCATAAGTATCTTACTTTAAGCAGGCTAGACATTTGAGCAGGGGAAAAGTGGATTCAATTTAAATATACGTCTTTCTCCAAGTTATATGTAAGTATACCCAAAGAAGATATTTTCCAGAGGATTTTGTCGGTTTACATAATAAAGACTCTAATATAATATTTATTTATCTATACATCTTAGACATGGGTGCCTGGCGACCACTATAAGCATATATAAGCATAATCAGCCTAATGTTCCCACTGCTGGGACACAGGCCTCCTCTCTAAGAGGGGGAATGGGCCGTAATCCACCACGCGACCGACGAATGCTATAACAAGAATTCGTACTCATTTAAAAAACAAGATGTAAGTTAATTGTAACAAATTGTAAGTTAACTGTGGTATTTATCATTTGATTAAATATCGCAGCAGATGCTGAGATAGGGACCTTTTTTGGCCTCGCACAGTTTAAATTTTATATTAAGCTTTTAATTATGTTTTTTTTTAAATTTGTTTTGTGCGAGTCCTAAATAAACATTTTTTCTTTCTTTCTTTAATTGGTAAGAATGACGTGAGATAGACGTACAGTGAAGTTTTATTGAAAGCCCAGAATAACTACAGAATGTCGGACAGTTGGAGACTTGGGTGAAGACAGCTGTTGAATTCTTTAGCAGTGTTGAAATGTTTTAACCTAATTGGTATCTATTAGAAAATTCTATTTCAGACCAACTTATTCGGTCAATTGTAAATGGTTGACGATAAGGATGTACTGAAGTAGCTTTTTATCAGCAAAAGAAGTTTCGTAATCGGATCGGTTAGTTCAGATGTTTGTGTCTGTGTGTTCGTTTTTGCACCCACGATACAGAAGACATTATTGGTGTGGGTTAACGTTAAATAAAAAATAAAAAACAAATAAGTCAATTCAATTAAAATTTCAAACAAGGAAACAAGAATCGAAGTTAATCAACTATTCGAATAAAAAAATAAGATACTGTACTCAAAATATATTATGATACTATGAGAATCTGATGAAATAAAATTAGGAGAAGCAATTACACTGATAAGAACTTTCTAGGTTTAATATACCAATCTGATAAAATTTAGGTCCTCCTTCATTTTCAAGTACAAGGCCAGTCATCACAGTTATTATTAAATAAAATTATTCAAATTTTCGTGGAAAATGTCTTCGCGCAATCTTAGGAAAATTCGTAAGAGAATTCCACAAAAAATGTTTTCTTATTGGCTCCTCAGTTATATCTTAAAAAGGAAAATGTCTCCAAATTATGGTCAAGGTTCTTGAAGAATGTTGATGAGATCCTTGCTTATTATAAATTATAATTTTATTTCTCTTAAATTTGACATGCGTAGATTTCTGTCCCTTTTAAGTAAAAAAAGGATGATGGCAGATATTTTTTACTTAGCATGTTTCATAAAATGGGAAGATGGCGTCAAATCTTACAAAGAAAGAAAGAAAAAGTAGTTATTATCACTTATCACATAACTGACAAGCTAAGTAAGTCGTAAACCAAAACTTCTTAGCGATGATATTATTAATACTTAATATTGGGTGAAGCGGAAGGGTGAGTCAGACTGTTATTACCAAGACCACAATCTGTGTTACTCCAAACGCCCTTTATTTTCCAGAGCCATGGTGACTGCGGCTCGCCATCCGCAGACCCGCGCCTTCGGTGGCCAGAAATCGCGTTTCCCGACGTCCGGGCGTCTTCTTCTGTTGCGGCGTCTGGAGCGTGAGGTTTCCCTCTCCCGCACGTGGGCCATCTCCTCCTTCGCCAGCATTATTGCTTCGCAGAAGGAGGTGACCGCGTCCTATGCCTCTTCGACGAGGACACGGCGTTGCTCCACCCAAGCAGGCAGACAGACCTCCACCGTGTTTTCCGGGCATCCGTTTAACCCCTTAAAAATTGAATTTACTCACCTACCTACATATGTACATCATAAAAGTCCGGCGGGGCGTTGATATGTCAGACATTCAGTTTTTTTTTTTTATAAATGAATTGTTTTAACGATTTTGTGCCATTTATATAATTCAGTTATTATTAAATCCATTTAACTCCTGCTTTGAATCCGGATTTAACATTTCCTCTCCTATTGTTCGCCTCAATACCGAAAGTCTAATACTAACAATTCAAAACTTTCTGAAAGCAACTAACAACAATAAACATCTTAGAAACATATCCTAAACAATTAAACAAACATTATTTTAGTGTAGTATATTTGCTTACGAAACAATTAATTTAAAGTTTAATTTACGCAAACATTCATCATGTAATCCAATAACATTTCAAGCAATTATGACCTTTATGAGTCTTAGTATCACGGTATAAAGTAGCGTGTATTTTGTAGACCAGCTCAACGATTGTGTGGAAGTCTGTATTACGAGGCAGAAGTTCTTAGGAAAAGACAAACTTGGAATCGATTTGTCGAGCTACTTTATAGTTTTGTGATATAAAATGATACCAGACTACTTTGTAGCATTTCTGGAGAGTATTTCTGTGGCTTGAGGATTGTTTATTTTTCGATTTCGTTTTAAGTTGCCATTTTTACTGCATCTTGGTGTTCCTTTTACTGTTTCAAGTCAGCAGGCTATTGCATAATACTCATAATAATCTCCTTGTGATTTATGAGAATCATTATTTGTAAAGGATGTATGTATGTAGCTAGCTTTTACAACATATAGCCTACAATGTTATCGTAAGCCAACAGGTATGTCCAGTGAACTTTGAGTATTTAATATTTTTCTTCACCATTTTGGGAAAAGTGGTGATGAACGCACTTCCTACAATTTTCAATCCCACTGCTACTTCTTTGATGTACTTACCTGCGCAACCTGAAACCAAAAATACTGTTACAAAATGCATACTAATATTATAATTCAATGCGAAAGTAAATCTGTCGGTCTTTTTGTTACCTCTTCGCAGCACAACAGATATGGATGGAATTTAGGACATGGATAGACCATATCTTGTATATAGGACATAGGATATTTTTGGATAGGATTGGATACTTTTGATTTTCACGAGAGCGCAGCCGCTGCCTAAAGCAAAACAAAACGCAAAATGCAACAAAATATTATGGTAAATGTTGAGTAAAACCTTCGATGGAACTGTGACCATAGGCGACCTTAAGTCATGCACAATCACGGGAAAAACTGGGACTGAAAGGGAGGTACTCACGGGTCTTCTTCACAAACTATGGTTTTCTCGTGGCGCCACTCCAATACAATCCGCGGACGTCCCTCGTTTGTCACTTAACACTTCACTGAATTGTTGAAAGTCTTCTTAGGTGGGTTTTGGTTACAACATTGTTCATTTATAATTTATAGCCAGCAGAGGATCCCACGCGCCATTTTTTCGTTTAGTATTATTCATGAATAATTTTACGTTGCTAAATGTAGGTACGAGGGCATTTTGATTAAATCAGTACCTACCTATACAAAATAAACTGTACAGGTACTGATGTAATCAAAACGCCTTCGTACCTACAGTTAAACCTCTTCTTATCCGACAGCTGTCGCTCGTAATTATTTCACAGCGAGATCGCACCATTGAATTATATTCTGATATGAGCTTGGGCGCATACCATAATAGCTGAGCTGTGGGCTATAGAGTTACACAATAGGAATTTATTGTCAAACACCGCATACTTAAAACACAGTCTACTTACAAATGGACTGATTCAAGAATAGTTGGAGGTAAACCTTAACTTTTTTGAGGTAAAGGCCTTTATTAGGGTTCCGATCCCAAAGAGTAAAAACGGGATCCTATTACTAAGACTTCACTGTCTGTCTGTCCGTTTGTCTGTCACCAGGCTGTGTCTCAAGAATCCCGTTAGCTAGACAGTTGAAATTTTCACAAATTATGTATTTCTGTTGTCGGTACCTATAACAATAAATACTAAAAACATCTATCTTCTATACTTATAATAAATCTGTAGAGAGGTCAATTCTGTACAAGGAATATATTTTCAAAATAACTATCAGGGGATGATTAGTGATCGATACTGGTGCCAAAAATGCAATCAGTAAAATTTTTGTCTGTCTGTCTGTCTTTCTGTCTGTCTGTCTGTCTGTCTGTCTGTATGTTCTTTATAGAAAAAAAACTACTCGACCGATTTTAACGAAACTTGGTGCAATTATTCTTCATACTCCTGGGCAGGTTATAGTATACTTTTCATTACGCTACAATCAATAGGAGCAGAGCATTGAAGGAAAATGTTGGGAAAACGGAAGAAGTTACTCCATTTTTTAAGCTTCCGTCGCGTGTGTAGCCTTAATGGTTAAAGTTACATAGAAATCATGTATTACGGAAATGTTCTACATAAAATTATCTAAAAAATATCCCGAAACAGCATGTCTATCTTTTGTCAATTTTAAACCGATCGGGCTGAGAGTTTCAAAATCGGGGGTAAAGTAACTATTCCACGCGGACGAAGTCGCTGGCAGAAGCTAGTAACAAAATAAATATTTAATCCCATACAACAAACGCAATTTTTTTGTCCTTTTTGCTCGATATCTATAATGGCAACATATAGACAAGAACACTTCAAATATGCACAAAATACTAAGTTGTATTTTTAATTTAATAATAAAAAATAAAAATAAAATAAATATTTAAGGGGACTCCCATACAAAAAACGTAATTTTTTAGACATTATGAAATTTGTGTACTTACTGTTGTTTACCTAGTACGGAAATCTTCGTGCGCGAGTCCGACTCGCACTTATTTTGATTTGGATTTTTCCGAAGAATTTTCACTAAATTTAAAGGGGACTTCCCCTTTATCTCATCCAATCTATTTCTACTAACTATATTCTTACATCGGAGATAGTTAATCGAAATAGACTTGAACTTTGGTTATATACCACTGATCTCAAATCAAATAAAAAAAATATCATTATACACTATAAAAATAAATCATTTAACAAATATATGAATTATAATTATATTTTATTTAAAAATATATATAAATTTACAATATATTAAAAACTTTAATTGTAAATGAAAACTGGTTGAGGTATTTATAAGTTCATGTCAATCCCAAAGAAAAGAGTTTTGTAGTTGATGGCAGAATCGGAATCGCTGTAAAACCATCAGTCGTAAACGTGTAACTTATATCAGTATTTTATCACGCACTCAACAGCCATGGGAGCCACGAGTCCCGAGCCCCCCTAATGATTTATGTGAAATGGTACGCAGTACGCTCAAACACGAGATAAAACGAAGGAAGTTTCCGTGCACCTCGTGTTATGAGAACGTTTGATAATTACATGTAAGTCTCAAAGACAGTGTTTCAGTAACCGTGGCGTCAAGAGGTATTTAAAGTTCCTCTTGAAAACACTGCAACCAAAAACAAGTATATTAACTAACATTCATAGTATGTGTTTGTTATTTAGTAACTTTAGTAACATTGGTAGGAAGAGATGGTGCGTAAACCATGATAATATTCATCAAAAATATATTTTTATGACAAATTAGGTATCAACATATTAATTCAATGTCAAAATAGTATAGAAATAAAAATAATAAGTCTGTAAAAATACGAATTTCTGTCATTAAAATTTCAATTGCAAATTACAATTATTCCAAAAGATACAATAGATTATAATTACTATCAATAATACAACATCGTCATCTCAAAAAGAAAGAAAATTTTCCTCTTTAATTAATAAACTTGTTCGACAGTCAATCTATACTATCTATACTAATAATATAAAGCTGAAGAGTTTGTTTGTTTGTTTATTTGAACGCGCTAATCTCAGGAACTACTGGTTCTAATTGAAAAATTCTTTTTGAATTGAATAGACCATTTATCGAGGAAGGCTTTAGGCTGTATCATCACGCTTAAGCCAATAGGAGCGGAGCAGCGATAAAGAATGTTTCCCCGGGGATTCCACGGGGACGAAGTCGCGGGCAGCAGCTAGTAATAGATAATTTTACTGTGTGAAATTTGTTTATCGTCATCGTGATCGACACTCCGATTCGGTGCTAGTCGGGCCAAATAAATATGTATGCCTCTATTTTCATTTGCCATACCTTTCGCTCATGTAACAATTTCTTCCCAACAATTAAATAACATTACGAACTTAACAACTCTCAGTAACAAGATGCTTGTATAAGATTTCATTAACCATTAGCATAAAGTAAAATCTCATGGAGAAGGATTCTCCAAGGCAGAACTAAAAATTTGAAGACATACGACAGCCACATTAGATGAGGATTATGCTTGCTGTCACGGAAAACGGTATGTATCCCAGCATCCAGAAATAAATCAGAAAATATGTATAATAGACCGACCATAAAAAATCATCTAAATAATCATCTAAATAATCTGCATGCAAAAGTATTTCTGGATATTTCTAATAACACAATATCCATTTACAAAAATCTGAAAAGATTTAGGATCGAACACAAGATTGAACCTTCCATCAAAAAAATCCAGCTGGTTTTGTAATAAAGATTACATATTTTCTAATAAAAAAAAGTTTATAAAAAAGCTTAAATGCTGATATTTTCTTACACAAAGTTTTTCTCGAGCTAAAATCTTGTTATAAAAAGATATCAAGTATCAACTGAGCTCTGCATACAAATAACTTCATACGCTAGCAAATCTCGTGTATCTGATGCAACATGCTAATCAGAAGAAATAACTCGTGTATCATGTCAGCATAATATTATTATTTACATCTATGTTCACTATACAGGGTTATTTGGAAAACAACAACAACCTCTTAAGAGCTACTCATCATTATGAACAACTTTTACGATAGAACCAACCAAATCTGAAATAGCGAAAAAAAGATCAGCTGTTGTCAAAATGTAGGGAACACCTGACTTTTTTTTCGCGATTTCATGTTTGTTCCCATAATAAAAGTTGTTTACAATGACCTCTGAAGAGGTTGTTGGTGTTTATCAAATAACCGTGTATAAAAAACTGAAAAACTAAAACTAAAAACTGTTTCTGCTCTCTATATATCTATCATATCTGTATGTTGACGAATTTCTTCCTTCAAGGAATTCATAATCAATTCCCACTCAGCATTATGCTGTGCCATGGCAGAATCGCAGCAGTGCACCGATTTTTATTGACCGTTTATAAATCGAGTATCGCTCATGGTGTTAACTTGCTAGCAAAAGGCAGCAGCACCATGTATCTTATTTAAATACATTTTTTCATAAAAATCTCTGAACTATTTATCACCTCATAAGCAGATTTATATTAAAATTGTTTACGAAGATTTTTGTTCATCAGTTGCATATTATGGGATCTTTTCTTTGCATGGTTTTCACTCTGAATACTTAGGTACCTTACCTTATTTAATAAATATTCCATTTCATTATACATTATAAATCTATTTAATATTCCAGGTGTAGGCAACCTTTTCGTTCGTGCGATGGAAAATAGTGAATTAAATCACGTACATTAATTTAATTTAGGGGAACTCGGGCTTAGTGTAATTAAAAACTTCATATTAGCTCTTCAGATGTGGAGAGCATACCAATTTAGTCGGGTTAATTCTCGTTTAGTTTTATAGTATCTCAGCTATAAAACTAAACGAAAACTTTGTGCACTTAATTTTGGTGGAATATTCGCAATTTTAATTAATTGTTTTGCTCTCTGTCTTTTGATTTCCATAGCACCTACAGTTTTAATACTACCACCATTTTTTTTTCCATACAGTCATATTTCCTTTTAAATAACAAAGTGACTTTTGTCAAATCAAACCATGGGAATGGCTACAAAAAAATTCGGTAAACCCTGGCAATTCATTTTGGACTTGTTGTCATTCATAAAATTTTACTTGTGTTTACTTGTTAACAAAACATTGGCAGCTTCATAGGCTATTAGCCAAGAGGACCAAGAGTGAACTGCAAGCATTAGGATATTTTGTAAAAAAATTGTACTTAAGTGGATATCATCGACCCAGCACACACGTGATTGTGACGGTGTTCCTGATCAGACTATTTCCTATTTGCTAGTGAATAGACTTTTGGAAAATCTGTTCATTTGATGATGTGAACAGTGGCTTTGGCGCGGCCGATAATTACAGCCACCTAGACCGATTAGGCCCAAATGGTACACATAATTTGATGAACCATCATTACAAACATGAATGAAAGAAGAAGAAACTAATTCTTTCACAAGAATTCCTCATTTTTTGTTTTTTTATTGTGAAATGGATTTACTCTTGACTCTAGTCTAGGTCACAGGTGACAGAGACAAAGTCTACGATGGAATGAGCTTACCCAGAAGAGCCTGTTCACTCTAACTTTGAAGAGATTAGGGTTAAATGCGTTCGGAAACACAGACGCAGGCAGAGAGTACATAATCATCAACTACGAACATGTTTTAGAATGAAAAAGTTACTGTTATTAGGTAAACAAAACTAATTCTTTCACAAGAACTCATGCATACAACTTAACTATACAAAGACAAACGTTCATCCACATTAAATGAAATCCGGCACGGTAACGGCTCAGGTGCTCTGCCGGAAGGCAAGCTCGCGTCACTGAAATTATGACGTCACTGATTTACAGCCCACTTTTGTTTTGTACGGGCAAAAACGTACTAAAATGTGCTGGATTCATAGTGCAGATTTCTATTTTAGTAAAATGTTTGTTGTTTAAATTGTGGGGAATTCAAGCGTATTCGAGTGGATCGTGTTAGAGAATGCAGTTTAACGGTGTTTTAGGAATAGTGTGAAAATCGCAGGTTTTTATACACCAAACAAATACTCAGAGTAATTTAATTGAACAAAAGATAACACGAACAGGAACTTGCGGTTTGAATTCACTATAAAAAAATAAAATGATTACGACGACACTGCGTTCCTACAACAGTTTGATGAGTCCATACAAGGTTTCATAAAAAAACCCCATCATCAATATCGTCATCACGATATCAGATGAAAGACGTCGACTGCTGAACATAGACTTCCTCCAAGTGTCGCTAAAACAAACATTACGACACCTGTCCTGTGCATCTCGCATCCATCAGCTATCCGTGA
The DNA here is from genome assembly GCA_905332915.2 of Hecatera dysodea. Taxonomy (NCBI): domain Eukaryota; kingdom Metazoa; phylum Arthropoda; class Insecta; order Lepidoptera; family Noctuidae; genus Hecatera; species Hecatera dysodea. Next base: position 16,606,908 of record HG995294.1, read on the forward strand.
CCCTCACCAGCCCCGTGATACATTGTTGAATAAAAAATTACCCCGAAACATCAAAAACCAATATCCATCAACTACAAAGTAAATTCAGAAATGCAAACTCAGTTTAAAAAGGTCCTCGAGTAAAGGAAAAAATAATGAATTCTAACCGAAAAAAAAAAAACATTGCTTCCCCAAAGTATTATAATTACGTAAATCTTGTTTCCAGGAACTCCTAAAATCAGGTTTAGATTTCCGAGCCGGGTAATTTGATATTAAGCATTGTAATGAGTCAATTAGACCGGTCAAAGGAGAATTAATTCAAGACTGTTTTCTCTTGTAATTACTGCTGTGGTTGGTGAAACTGCTAATTTATTGGATTCTGTAAATATCATGATAAGATTTGCCGTGTATCCGCCCAGTAACAATATGTTCTTTATAAATAACAAAGGCATAGCGTTGATATGAATCCTCAAAGGGAGTTAACTTTATTTCAAGATCCTACAAAAGACGTATTAGTACAAAAGTCTACACATGGTGATTTTTGACGGAACTGCGGATGGCGAGTTATGGTTGGCTCGCTGTCCGATAACAACCAGTGGCCGTACTACGAAGAGCCAATGCTATCATGAATCAGTGTGAGGGAAAGGGATAGTGCTATTCGTCTTGTGTGATTCCGTCTCTCTCTGACACAGGAATCATGATGAATTTAAGACGTCATGGTAGGGCTGCAGTTCAAGGTAGATGGCGCGTTGTGGTCCACGCGTGTCTCAAAGAGACATGATTATGAAAACAATCACAATTTAAAAAAAGAAAAAGACATACATATATTTAGCGGCCTAATTACATTCCGCGAACGTATCTACCAAAATATCTTTTGTTGGATGTATAGACAGAATGTGGGCAACATTCCACCTAACACTATTCTCTTATTCTGGAGTAATGATAAAATTCATTGTGAATTGATAAAATCATGATTATGGTAGGTTAATTCACAAAACCATTTACATTCAAGGTACGGTACGACGGCGGCGGACTTATTTCATGTAACCTAGAATAGAAAAGAACAATGGCAATAATTTAATTTCGTTACAAGGTGCAAAATAAAACTAAGATATCATTAAACGTACTACAAGACTTTTGAAAAAAATGTTGTTCGTAGAATTCTCACGTGTTATCTGAGAAACATCCAGTATAGTAAATATATATAGTTTATATCTATACTAATAAATATTAAAAAGAGGAAAGATTTTTATTTTTGTATGTAACGAATAAACTCAAAAACTACTAACTTTCACCATTAGAAAACTACATTCATCCTGAGTAACATAGGCTATATTTTATTCGCACGGGAATGGGAACTACGCGAGTGAAACCGCGGGGCGCTGCTTGTCTCTCATAAATTTTATTGTAAGTAAGGAGTGCCCCTAAAATATTTTTTCCATAATATCACAGTACTTTTGAATAGCAGTTCACAGGTTGCACTTACTACCAATTTTCATTGATGTATCTTTAATAGTCTCCGAGTAAAACGGCTGTGACATACAGACGGAGTTTTTGCCATTTGGCTACGGAGCCCTAAATATAGATTATAAAGGTAGGTTTTGTAGAGACTTTATTAAGTAACATTATCGACTTTGTATTCCTACGAGATCCCTTCGTGCCTCGAAAAGCACGTTAAGCCGTTGGTCTCGGCTGTCAGTTATAGATCTGTGACAGTTAAATTGTTACCGGTAGTTAGATGCCCAAACGACTTAACTAATCTTAAGGGGTATTCTGTTATACAGTTATTTAATTTTAGTAGTTAAATATTTTCGGAAGTCGGTGTTTTTAGTTGTTTCTTCGTTTTTTGAACACCGACTTCCGAAATTAAAGTTATATTATATTTTTGTGTTATTTTTTTGTTTGGAAGATGATTGTATAAAAGATTTTTTATTTTTCACTTTTTAGTGGTGACAGCTCATAGCTAACCGTATCCATTACAGCGTGTTGTAAACTGGTGCAAACAATAAATAGACATGCAATTTAAGTAATCCCGAAGATTTGCTATCATTTTTTGAAGAGCACCTTTCTAGTTTGGTGAAAATCTGATGAAGAACGGAGATTTTCCTATCTCCGTTAGAAAGGGACCACCTGGAAATACCAAGGTACTCTTCCAAACCATCTTATACAGTTTTTTTTTGCATCGACAAGAGAGAATGAGAATATCATCAATGAAGTCGAAGCCACGCATTATTAGGTACTAGCTTCTGTCCGCGACTTCGTCCCCGTGGAATCCCCGATTTTAAAACATTCTTTATCGCTGCTCCGCTCTTATTGGTCTTAGTGTGATGATATATAGCCTTCCTCGATAAATGGGCTATCTAACACTGAAAGATTTTTTCAAATCGGACCAGTAGTTCCTGAGATTAGCGCGTTCAAACAAACAAACAAACTCTTCAGCTTTATAATATTAGTGTAGATAACTCAAATTCAAGACACAAGTCATCAGATCTCACTCAAATTGAAAAATGGGACCACAATACCACATGACAGGCAACTAAGCTAACAGGCAAAATCATAAAAAGCTATGAGGTAACACACACAATAAAAAATACACAGTAGACTTGAGAACCTGCTCTTTTTTTGGAGGGCAGCTAAAAAAGCTACACAGTTGATTAGAAATTATATACCTAATCATTATAATACCAGACTAAATATTATCTTCCATCTCTGTTCGAGATATTAATCTCATTACTTAGAAATATTCTAGGTCTGTTTTAGGCTGGTCAACTTTCAGAGCCATTCCCGAACAACGTTATTACGAAAATGTTGGCCTGAATGTTCTTTGATCCGTTGAAAACAAATGCCTCACTCGACGGTCTGTGTAATGTCTGTGGTACCTACGGTCTACTATTTATGGTTTAATATCATAATTTGTGAAGTAAGATTTGTAAAGAGAATCAAATTTTTTAAGCCTTTTAACTGCTGGGACACAGGCCTCCTCTCTAGGAGAAGGAATGGGCCGTAATCCACCACGCGGGTCCAGTGCGGGTTGGTGAATGTCACATGTCTTCGAATTTTTGGTTCTAGGACATGCCGGTTTCCTCACAATGTTTTCCTTCACCGTTTTGAGAGCAGTGCAGGTGATGAAATTAATTACACAAAGTTATGCGCTTGTATGGGTTTGAACCCGCGACCTACAATTTATAAGTCGAGGCCGTTACCACTCGGCCACTACTGCTCTATACTGCAAAATCTATAAAGCTGAAGAGTTTGTTTGTTTGCTTGAACGCGGTAATCTCAGAAACAACTAGTCCAATTTGAAAAATTGTTTCAAAAATTAACTAATTAGATTTTTTAAGTCTACTACCCTATTCCCGGCTACTATATATCTTTTCACCAAATTTCATCCATATACGCATTTCTGGCGTGATTGAGTAACAAGCATCCATCCAACGTTCCATCAAAACTTTCGCATTTACAATAGAAGTAAGTCTTGGATAAAGTAATTGAAATGTTAAAACCAGGCTCAAATCTCTGTGAACTTTGGGTAAAAGTCTCCAACCTAGGTTCATGATCATACAGGACACCGTTGAGGTTCAATAAAAGGTCCATAAATAGCTGGCGAATTGACTTGAGCTAGTTTGAGTTGTACCATAACATGTCTTAGCTTGTTCGAGATGATACGGGAAAAGGTTTGGGAGTGAACTTAAAAATCCAATGAAGCGGTTTCAGTTTTCTCTTTACACTCCTTTGAGTGCTCTTCACTATTTAATTCCTAATAGTATCGAATTTGACCTTCCACGCCTACTTGGAAAAAGCACCTAGTATTTTCGGCACATTAGCATAAAGATACTACAGAAACAATCAAAGAAAACCATATATTAATAACTTAAGATACATACTTCAAGAAGTGAATCAACTACATCTTAAAACATTCCAAACAGATTTTCGTCGATCTCTAAAACAGAAAAGAAATAAAACTCAAAAGGCAGGATTTACTTCAATTCGGTGTTCCCTTATGGTAAGTCACTTTAAGCAGATCCCTCCTTATTTTGAAGTAATAAGGAAAAATAATATTGGTTTACATGCTTCCTCGTTATTTTGAATGAGCAATACATACCCAGTTTTTTTTTTTTGAAGAGCTCGTGGCTAAAGACTTACAGCCGCACGGGCACTTCAAGGTTAAGCAACGCTTGCCAAGGTTGGTCTATGGATGGGTGACCATCTTAACATACTGAGTTTCCTCCGTGCCTCGGAAAGCATGCTAAGCCGTTGGTCCCGTCATTTGTAGATCTTTGGCAGTCGTTACGGATTGTCAGAAGCCAGTAAATCTGACTCCAGTCTTGCCAAGAAGTACAATGTTTCCCAGTTAATGGGTTGTAGAGGTCTGGTAGGCAGCTGCTCCACATAAAATACTAGTATTCAACTGAACCCGGTTTGACTGGGAGCCGACCCCAATATAGTTGGACAAAGGCTAAGCAGATGATGAATACATACTCAGTTTTAATTAATTTATTACAAATTTAATGTGTCTATTGTTATTCTGAGGTTTTTTTAAAATTGAATTTTCAATAATATCACCAAGCTTGTTTATCGAATTTTAACTAAAAATAGACAACTTTTATCATAACTAAGTATTACTATATATTTATTTATTATATACTTAATTATTTATTATTTATTTATTGCCTAGACATAAATGGGGTTGTAATCGGTGCAACATTACTATAAATAATTTAATATATACACTTACATAAAAAAAACTCTTAATTAACTAAAAATAAAATATTCAAAAGATCGCGTCGTTCCTCCGTACCGTTGGCCACTGGTAATGTACCCAAAAAGCTGGCATCATTGCCACGCTGTATAGCAATGCTTATCCTTTGTCCAAGGTAAAAACCACCCCTAGGGTCACATGAAGTGTCAACTACACGTCTTGACAAATCTATACTAATATTATAAAGCTGAAGAGATTGTTTGTTTGTTTGTTTGAACGCGCTAATCTCAGGAACTACTAGTCCGATTTGAAAAAATCTTTCAGTGTTAGATAGTCCATTTATCGAGGAAGGCTGTAGGCTATATATCATCACGCTAAGACCAATAGGAGCGGAGCAGTCATGAAAAATGTGACACAAACGAAGTTGTGCGGACAGCTAGTCTTTAAATAAGCACACAACCCGAGGTTAATTATTTTATCTAACTTATAGCGGAGAAGCTGGTGTGACAATCTGATCTCCTGTATGGATAAATCTTGGCCAGAGATTGCAGGGAATACAGAGATATGGAAGGGTGGTCTTTGTCCAGCAGTGTGACATAAATTAGGCTAGAATAAAAAAGTAATATTAAGCCGCAGTTAAAAGTTTTTCTACAAGTTTTAAGTTTTGTTAAACTGTTGAATGGGCTCTTTCATTCAAAGTGCTATCGATTATAATCATTTATCAACCATGATCTTACAAGACAATAATGCTAATTCACAAAAAGAACAATAGAACATTTATTGCTTTACAGAAACAAAAAGTTACAACAAATTATCTCATAATCGACATCATAATGTTTTGGTTAATTACTTCTTAAGTTTTTTGTGTCTGTTCAGGCTAGGAAAACGTTATGCAGATGTGAAGTCAACGGAAGAAAAATTGCCATTCGACGAAGACAATGAGACTACCTAGATCTTGTTTGCCATACAGTATCGGTAGGCATATTATTGAATTGACGTTAGTACAATCTCTTTATTTACAATCAAATATAGAAACAATGTAATACGTTTAGCAGGCGTTATTAATACTTGTGTGTGTCATTGTATGTATTTAAACTGTTGTACTTAATTTTATTTTTAAAGTGCCATTTATTATGAATTTTATCTTTATTTTTATTTATTTTTTTAAATATTACTGTACCTATTCTATTTTATAATTGCGAAATCATATGATTGACTTCTATGGCCTTAATTACCCGAAATAAATGAATTATTATTTATTTATTCAATAACAGAACTTGTTATTTGAATTGAATATCTTACATACATACAAACTGATAAAAAACTAACTAGACAAACGCTTGATATAATAAATAATGGGGCATGAAAAAATTCGTCTACATAGTTGTCAATGGGAAAAGTGGACAAAATACTGGCAGCACCGCCATGGTACATGGCAACGTCGATGCTTTAGTCGATGAAAAGCCCAGCCTTCTGGTCACATTTTAATCCTAATTCGTCCTGCTACCATGCTTGGGCCAGTATTTTTTAACCTTAGTTAACCAATGATTATAAAGTATGGGATATAATAAGTATGGGAATATTGAGCAATATTGATCGAAAAAAAAAAGAAATGGTTATATAAGCATGCAGCCATTTCCTCCTTTAAAAGCAGTAAGTAATCAGCCGTAGTACCTAAATGATTAGTACGAGTAAAATCAGGAAAGTTGCAGAAAGTTAAGTGCTCACAACCGTTGTGCTGACATTGTTATTATTCGAAACTAATTTGTCAAAACGTAGCAGCAACAAAGTATTTGAGAAACATGTTTGTGTCAAGCTTAGTACCTACTATATAATTGAATTCCTAATTCGAGACACCGTCAAATTTCGGAACAAATATTTAATAACTTTATTTTATACAGTACAAAGTTGAAATTCGATTGAATTTCGTGCATTTGAAGGCTTTTTTGATGCACTTAAAATGTACAATATTCGAAGCCGATATTTTAGTTGGTGGCGTCATATTTAAATAATTTTGAATTATTAAATCATGTATAGTTTGTCACTAAAAGACTTCACCCGCGTGAACGAAAAGTCCAAAATGATCCATAAGAATGCACATATTACTGGGATAAAACATATTTTGTCTAAATTCGTTCGACCCATTGATTTGTGACTGATAAAAAAAAATATTTCACTAATCTATTATTACTATTCACTTTCTATTTTTTTGTTTTGTGCGAGTCCTAAATCAATATTTTTTTCTTTTTCTTTCTTTCTTTCTAGGAATGTGAATAACGTCAGCATTAAAGTCATGTTAGAATCAGAATCAGAATCAATGTTTATTTGTGAAACATAGGTTTTTACATTTAAAAGATCTCATGTTACGCAACCCATCTATACAATGTCCATAAATCGTCGTCGTCCTGGTCTTTCTTTCTTTCAGTTTTCCAGTTCATACCTGAACACTTGAAAAATTCATACGATGTAATTGTGCTTAAACAAGATCACATAATATTGTGACTTTCAAACTTGCTCCGATCATTATGTATTCTAGGGACCCTAGTAGTTTTGATGCATCAGCCATAATGTCCCGGATTAGTGTGACACGTGTCAAAAACTTAATTGAGTTATAACAGTATCTTCTGAATAAAAATGAAGCGAAAATACTATGAAATTATTGTTATTTGGCACAAATCTGATTACGTGGAGTATTTTCACAAAGAAGCTTCGCCTTAGAAATTTCTCTTGGAATTTCCTTGTATATCTGATAATCTGACTTTATTGATAATGTTTATGCCGACCTCACGTAACTCAGAAAAATATTTTGTGAACAAAAAAGGAAAAGTGTAAGTGATTTTTTGTGCCAAGCACAACTCGAACGGGAACAAAATTAGTGATATTGATATCGCATACTATGTAAGTAATGCAAAGACAAATATTGCAGAAGACCCAGATAAAAGCTTAAATGAACCTGTAAAACTGGCAAGACATGATGAAATTGTTGGTCATAATCCTCCTCTGCGATTTACTTTCATCTTTGCTCTTACCATTTTTCATGTTTCTGTGCCACACATCCTAATTTTGCATTTGCAACGTCAGTAACTGCTAAATAGACAAGAGTCGCTTCATTTCTTTTAGAAACATACAATATTGGCAAAACCAACCCCAAAATTTCACACATCATAAATGCACAAGGATAAAACTTCAAGAGCCCCATGTTTCAGGTTTACGTGGTGACCTGTTGAACTACTGACGTGTCGGCTTTGCTCGTTGGCGCTCGGCCAACCTCGGCTCTTTTACATAATTCTCCGAATCCATGATAGCACACGTTTTAAAGCTATTACGGAATTGATGACCCTTTTCGCGTTCGCAATTAAGAGAGATCGGTGGACGAAGATCAATGTCGTGTTTCGAAACGGAAACTAACTAAAATGGGAAGGTTTCAAACAGAGGCTGTAAATCATGTCTGAAACGATGCTCATTAGGACTTGTTTTTTAAATGGAAGTAAGGATGTATTTTTACGACTGTGTGACGTGCTGTTGTATGTAACGAAACTACACCTTTGCTGTTAGATGAGTAGTTACGATTGAGGTTGGGCTTTTTAACCCACTTCCAAAAAGGAGGAGGTTCTCAAGTCGACAGTTTATTTTTCATTTGTGTGTGTTATATCACAATTTCTTACTGAGTGTACCGATTTCGATGATTATTTTTATATTAAATCGAAAGTTGATGCTTGTCATCTAGTCCCATTTAAATTTGAGTGAGATCTGACGACTAGTATTTAAGTTATCCCTAATAATGTGTGGCTTCGAATACGTTGATGATGTTCTCATTCTCTAATTGTCGATGCAAAATGAAAAAATAAATAAAAAACAAAATCTATACAATGGTTTGGAAGAGCATCTTAGTATTTCGAGATGGTCGGTTTCCAGTTTGGTGAATATCTGATGAAGAACTGAGATAGGAAACGGAACTCTTCAAAAAATGATAGCAAATCCTCCGGGATTACTGAAATCGCGTGTCTTTTTATTGTTTACACCAGTTTTTAACATGTACACTGTGATGGGTACGTTTTGCTGTAGGCTGTCACTACTAAAAAGTGAAAAATAAAAAACTTTTTTTACGTCGATATTTAGGAGTAACCATGGTCGGTTTATATTTTTTTTATTACTTGATTATTTTTTAGCCTTGCGTATTTTTAACCGACTTCTTTTCATACTCATTTTAAAGAATCTTGAAAAAACTCAAAGTATATTTAACAGTCTTTTTAAAATATCAGTGGGTATCGATTAGGAAATCTCTATTTCGTTTAACCTTAACATTATCACACTATTCCTTTTCGGGAAATCTCTTCTTACCTTTAAAATACAAACTTTCATTTTCGAGAATTTGTAAACGTGCGGGATTACAGTTGTAAACGATAATTTACATGCTATCGCATGCTGTCAGGAAATTGCCACAAATTATCAGGTTGTTTTACTTAACGGGCTGTGATTACAGCTAGCTGACATTAAAATAGTAAAGTATTTGTTCCATAATTACATACGTGCACGTTGACATTTATTTTTTTGATTTAAAACAGTGATTATTTTGCTGTCAAAGGCTAGCATAAAGTCTTGTTATTGGATTGAGTAACTATACTTACCGTCCGTTCTGGGTGGAGCTAAAGGGAGTGTTAAACTCTTACTGACTAAAACACACCCGTGTTCACCCTAATGCCCTTTGCGTTGCAGGGCCACGGTAACTTTTTCAAAAGAAATCCGCAAAGCTGGCGAGACCTTATGGGGCCCCGTCAGTTTTGCTGACATCTCTTTGAGGCGTACGTCCGAACACGGCGCGCCGTCAACCCAGGCCTGGTTTTTATCGGACGGCGAACCACCCATTGCTCGCCATCCGCAGGCCTGCGTCAACGGTGGCCGGGATTCGCTTTGCTACTCCCGATGGGCGGGTCGTCTTCTTCTGTTGCAGCGGCTGGGGCGTGAGGTTTTCCTCTCCCTCACCCGGTCTGCCTCCTCCTTCGCTAGCCTAACTGCATCGCAGAAGGAGGTGACCGCTTCCCATGCCTCCTTGCTCCGGACCATGGATTGATCCAGGGCCGTAAGTGAGAGGCCGTGGCCGCCGATGGCCTCGATGAGGACACGGCGTTGCTCCGTCCATGCAGAGCACTGTCCTCCAGGCGATCAAAACTATACCTACATATAGCGGTATTTTTTAACTACAAATTAAGTTTTCATATACTTCTTATATAGATTTAGATTTCATTGGCAATTTTTACCCTGTGAGCAACTCTGAAATTGAGAAAATAAATTAGATGTCTCAATAATGAGTTTATTTATTTATCAGTTGTCACTTTTGTGCCACAAGTCATCTAGTCACCCAAAAACTATAAAATGAAATCACACTAAAACCACCATCAGCCACTCGTAACCCAACCTTCTAAAACCACAAAAACCTTCTAAAATTACAAACAATTAAACATATGTTTCTCAGAACCGAGCAATGCATCGGAAACCCTGCCAATAGTAAAAGTTGCGCCGGCTATTGCGCGAAGGTATTGTCGTTCGTCTGACATGCGACATTCAATTTCCTTTTGTCAACTATTGCAAACTGCGGCTGCAAGGCGGCCATGATGTATTTCCTGTCGCGTTTAAAGAATATTAAAATGTTGCTACTTTTATGAGACATGACGATTTTAAATTTGGAATTTGTACGTACTGGCAGGTTTGTGTCAGTTTTGTTTGGTGGTATTAGTTTTGGTGTTAATGTAGTGAAATGATTGAAAATGTTTTCAAATATAATTTTTTGTTTATATTTTCAAAGAGACTTTTATTTGATATTATACCTTAACTATAACTGAAAACTGTGTGATTTAATATAGTCAACATTGCTAGATTTCAAACCGAATTTTGGAATAGGCAAGTAGGAAGTTGTCATTCCAACCTCGCAAAGTGGGGCCACCCCGTGACGGATCAACTGCAGGCCGGTCAGCAGGGTGTGGATGTGATGCCGAGTTATAAACCATGCTCCACCTTCTATCTTGTCTCCTGTGCCTCGAAACATGCACCTGAAGAGACCTACGTGTTGCCACACGATGCCGTGAACGTGGCAATATACTTTTCCAATTCTACGGCATCGTTAATAGTATAGCGTTTATCAATCAATATCTTATTTATAAAATTTTCGTGTCACAATGTTAGTTACCATACTCCTCCGAAACGGCTTGACCGATTTTTATAAAATTTTATATGCATATTCCGTAGGTCTGCGAATCGGCCAACATGTATTTTCATCTCCCTTTTTTTTTTTTTTTTTTTTTTTCTGGATGGGAAATCATCAAATGACCCCTCCCGCCCTGGGTGGGGCGGTAGGGAGTGTCAGACTTTTACTGACTAAAACCCACCCGTGATCCTTCTTGTGCCCTATGCGTTCCAGGGCCGCGGTAACTCTTTCGAACAAATTCCGCAACCCTAGCAGGCACCGACCCTATGGGGTCCCGTCCTTGGTGCTGACGGCTCCTTCGGCGCGCGTGGAACACAACGCGTCGTCGACTCAACCTGGTGTCGGACGGCGAGCCACCCACGCTCACCGTCCCCAGGCATCAGCCACTGCGCAATAGCACAGCGGCCGACTTGTCTCTGGAGGAGGCCGAGATGGGACCATTACTGGCACTCCATCTCAGCACCCTCCCGAGCGTTGGGAGTCGCAGCACCCGCAGCAGAAGCGGCAGAAGCGGCGACGGAAGCCGCGGCGGCGGCAGAGGCGGCGGCGGCGGCAGACCTCTTGCCCTTGGTCGGGGCGGATGGCGCGCAGGCCCTTCCCCCAGCCCAGTGCTCGGCCGGCTTGCCAGCAGCCGCACATGCACTGCAGTGCGGCGTGGCCTCACATGAGCCGGCCCGATGACCGGGCTGACCACAGCGGAAACAAAGACCGCTGCGGTCCACCTCCGAGGGGCACATAGCTCCCGTGTGGTTGCCCACATGGCAGCGGTAGCACCTCAGAGGCCTGGGTTCCAGCAGTTTTACCCGCGCAGACACCCATCCCACCAAGAGCCTTCGGCCCTCCGACACAGTTCTGGCCGCCGTCACGGGGCAGCTCACCACAAGGGTTTGCATGCCCGTGTTGTCAGGCCGGAGGGTGCCCGCCTTGACGAGCTCGGCAGAGCACCCCCCAGTCCTGGCGACGGCGGCCACAACTTCCTCCTCCGTCACGGAGTCATCCAGGCCCACTATGCGCATATCGAATCGCTTAGTCGGCCTGGACACCCGGACCTCGTCCGCGGGTAAGACCGCCCTCAGCCTTTCGGCCAGGGCGTCCGCGAACGGGCCACTCTCCGCTCCGGCGAGCTCGAGCTTGCGGGCACCGGTTAAGGTCCTCCTGACCCCGATGCCCCCGCTGATGCCCAGCTCTTGGAGGCTCACCGCCTCCTTCGCCCGCTTCAGTACGGCGAGATACGTCACGCCCCTCTGTTCCGCTTCCGGCTGCAGTGTGAGCACTACAGCCGCGGATTTCGGGGCGCGAAGCCTCGCCGCAATGGCGTTGGCCTTCCGCCGCTGCCTCCTCGCCTTGTTTTTGGCCCGCCGTTTCTGGCCAGCAACCTGCCACTCGGCCTCGGCCGCAGGAGGGTCCGAGGGTGGGGGTGGGGGCGGCTGCGGCACCACTGGCGCCGCAGCCTTAGCTGCTCCTCCAGCCTTCCTCCTACCCCTCTTCGCCGGGGCCGACTTGGTCGTCGCCGGCGTCGTAGTCGCCGGCGTCACAGGCGCTGTCGCTGGGGCCGGCGCGGCTCCGCCCTTGGCCTTCGCCTTCGCCTGGCCAGACGTTCCCGGGCCGGCAGCCACGGCGGCCGCGTACGAAGCCGCCTTCTGCCGGCCCTGGGGCCTCTGTGTCGCCGCTAGTGGGGGACGCCGAATCATGTCCTCCAAAACGGAGAACTGCTTCTGGTAGGGAGCCAGCTCCTGCCGCACCAGGCTCCGCACCTGGCTCAGCACTAGGCTCCCCTCCAGCGTCGCCGGACTCGGCCCCCCCTGCGGCTCCTCCGAGGCAGCTCTGGCCATGCCAGCCAGGTCCCTCCGGAGCGACTCATTCTCTGCAATGAGTCGCTCCGTTACGGCCGCGAGGCGGGCGACCTCCGCCCGCAACTCTGTCGCCTCTCCGGACCCGCCGACGTTGGCCGCCGCCGCCGCCATAATCGAGGCTTTGGCCGCCGTAATGGCCTCCCGCTTGGAGGACTGCTTTCGCTTGAAGGCCACAGCGCGGATCGCGGCCTCCACGACCTCCGCAAACTGGGCCTTCTTCTCTACGACAGTGGGACGCACCTCTCCCGGGGCCTCCGAGTCGTCGGAGTCGAGAGCAGGCGGAAGAGTAGAGGGAGCCCTACGACCGCTCCCTCCAGGGCGACGCCCCTCCTCCACCAACCTCCCGGCCCGACTCTCCACCTCCCGGGTAGAGGGAGCCAGCCCCCTCCCCGCCTCACAGCCCCTGCCCCGCCTGGCGGTGGGGATCTTGCGGGCGGAGGCAAACTCGCCCTCAGAGGACGACCCGCTGTCATCCTCCCGTCTGGGCCGCTTGCGGAAGAGCTTGACGCCCTCCACATCAGCCCCCCCTCCTCTGTCTCCAGAGCCCGCCGAGCTGACCGTTACTAGGTCTAGCGCGGAGCCGGAATCCGACTCCGCACCACCCCGGCGCTCAGGCGAACCCTCCTCTACGCAACCGTACGCCATCAGCTCCTTAAAGGAAGCGGATTCGGATGACGACGATTGGGAGCCTCCTCGGCTCGTGTTGCCACTGGCAAGCGGAAGGCGTTTGGTGCCCACCCCAGAGTACGGAGGGCAGCCCGCCGAAGCGGGGTGGGATTCCCCGACCGCTGAGCAGTCGGGACCCACCTGGGGACTCATTTTACATTCGCCTTGTTTCTTCATAATGTTCCTTTAAAGGGTGCGGTCCCTGTTCGCTCCGCCCCTTCTCAGGGCCCTCTCTCCTAACTCACCTCTCCACCTGCTCGCTGCTCCCACAGTCACGTCTGATAATCAGACGCGTACCAGAGAGCAGCGAGCAGGCGTGTGTCTCTCTTGGTCTGATCCCTCACTTGCGACCTTCCGGCATGAGTGGCTCTACCGGGAAAGCTCGCAAGATCATTGAGACGCTCAAGCCCCACCACGACGACAACGTGGAGACACATTCGGTGGGGATTTTCATCTCCCTAAGTATTAAGTGTGATCCACCCCTAATTTTTTTTATATGGCAAAACGACGTTTGCCGGTTCAGCTAGTAATATATATAAGAGAACAAACCGCAACGCACAGTCGGAACTACTGGTCTAAGAAAGATAAAATTTGGCATGTAGGTTCCTTGGGGAGCACTAAAAGAGGTCCTGAAAATACAAGATATGCGCGCACGAAGTCGCGAGCAAAAGCTAGCTTAAGATAATTGCTTAGTAATATAAATATTAGATTTTGATAGAACCTTGGCGAAACACAGACACCAGTTACTTTACCTTATAAAAACCATTCCCCAAAAACAAAGAAGTACAAATGATAAGCGTGACTCAGCTCAGCTGTTCCCCAAACGCCATTTAAATATCAATTTTTCAATGTCACTCCTCAAATACAAGATGTTTGAATAAAGCAAGGGCCAGTTTGATGAGGACATCAGCATCAGTGATGTCATTAAATTAGACTGGGTCCCCTCGTGATGGGGATTTGTGGGAAAGCTATAACTGCCCTACGGTGCACGGTGGGCTGAAATCGGCAAGTGGGGACTTAAGGATTCAAATGAGTATTTTTGAGTTTTGTGTACGAATACAAATATTTTTTGTTATTTGTAATTTTTTTATACCTAGTACTTTTCGAGTTATGGACCCCTAAACTTTGTATGAAATATTTATCGGTTTTTGGTTTAATCTGACACGTCTTATTGTTGTATAACAGAAATATGTACTTATAGCAAAAAATCAAATTATTGGTAAGCATTCTACACCACCCTTATGACGTTAGTTATTTTTCACGATACTCACACCACTCTTAAGACGTCATTTGTTTTTATCAATAGCGCGGTGTACCCTCATTAGCGCGTCGTCCAATGAGCGCAGCGAAAAAAAATGACACGGTTACATTTGAAAAACAACTACCCTCAGTACGTTGTTACACATCGTAATAAACGCACTATCCTATCTCACATTTTCGAAATACTATTACTATTTATTACGTAAAAATGTTCGATTTGGTGTCAAATATTGATATTGTTGTGCTATTAAAGGAAAGTGGAATTTTTAAAAATAATAATGTTTTATATAGTGCTATTAAATCTAGATTAGTCCCCAATGTGTTAAGTGATGAAAACGATAAAGCTTTAAAAGCGTTTTGTGCAAAATATTGCTATAATCTGCAAAGGAGATGGCAAAATGCTCATAGCAAAGAGGTATTGTTTAGTAAAAATAATAACGAATGGTTATCGTCGGAAATAATTTGGCCTGATTTCATTGCAAGTGCATTTGAAAGATACCAAGACTCTGTTCCTAGTACATCACGTGTACATGAATCTCCAGCAAAAGTGTCTACTGCCACGTCAACGAATGTAAGTCCAAGAAAACCATTTTGTGAATTAGGACCTAAGCAAAAAAAGAGACGTACGGAACATATTCATACAACTATGACTACAGAGGAAATATCTCATGCATGTATTATAAAATTACGAGAGGATGGTAATCAAGGAATAGCTGAAATCCTCGAACACCTACTTAAAAATCCACAGGATGTACATAAAGTAAAAGATAGTCTTTTAGAAAAAAATGAAAAACCTAAATTTACTCCAGATGAAGCTTTGGGACTTGTTTTGTCCCTTAAATTAACAAAGTGGCAATACAATACTTTAAGAATAAGTATCAAAGAGAAAAATGTCGACATGTTCCCTTCCTACTACAAGGTGCAAAATGCAAAACAAGACTGCTACCCGCCAAAAGATGATATCACCTTAACAGATACAACTGCTAGAATAAAATTGCAGCCTCTATTAGGTGTAACCGCCAAAAGGATATTCAAAGCAATCAATATTGATAGCACAAACTGTAAGAAGTTGACAATGATAAGCAAATGGGGAATGGATGGTGCTTCGAATCAAGCAAACTACAAGCAAAAAATGACAACGGATGACAAAGAGGACAGTGCTTCGACAGATGATTCAAGTATTTTTATGGGTAGTTTAGTACCAATAAAAATTGTTTCCGAGGAACAAATTATCTGGGAAAACGACTCCCCAAATTTAGCGTATTGGTGTCGACCAATATTTTTCAAGTTTGAAAAAGAGAACAAAGCAACGATTTTAAGAGAGAAAACCGAAATTGAACCGGAGATAAGTGAATTGAAGGAAACAGAAATTGGCGAAATAAAAGTCTCACATTCATTATTGCTTACCATGATAGATGGTAAAGGAACATCAATCCTCTGTGAAACTTCAGCTCAACGATGTGACATATGTAAAGCTGTTCCTACAGAAATGAATAACTTGTCTTTGTTATTGACTAAAAACATTGATACCGACTTGTACAAATATGGTTTGTCATCGCTACATATATGGATACGTTTTATGGAATGCATTCTTCACATAGCCTATAGACTAGATTTTAAAACATGGGTTGCAAAAGGTGAAAACAAAGTTTTGATGGAAAATAGAAAAAAAATAATTCAGGACGCTTTTAAAAATCAACCAGGGCTTTTAATCGATGTTGTAAAGCAAGGGCATGGAACTACTAATGACGGGAATACCGCTCGAAGATTTTTCTCAAATACAGAGATTGCTGCTGTAATTACTGGTGTCGATGAAAACTTAATAAAACGGTTTTCAATCATTTTAGAAACAATATCTTCAGGCCATAAAATTGACACAGTGAAATTTAAGGAATATGCGGAAGCCACTTTAAAATTATACGTAGATTTATATGACTGGTTTCACATGCCGTCTAGTGTACATAAAGTTCTGGTTCATGGAGCAGCTATCATTGAAAACTTTGGATTAATTCCAGAAGAAGAAGAGCTAATAATGAGGATATTTTGAATAATTTAATTATTAGTTCAGATCCTTATATTTCATCAAAACGTCATAAAATGATACGGAAACACAAACCATTTTCAGAAGAAGCGAAAACCATGCTTCTGTTGCTTCCAACATTTGAGGATGATGAGCGGGAAAATATAGAATTTGTAAATGTCATTTAGACAACGAATCTGAATCAGAATCTGATAAAATTGCGTAAGTGATAGTTTTGTGAGTGCGTGTGTGAGTGAGAGTGTGCGTATGAGTGGATTAGGCCTCCTGGGGACACCACTGATAAAAAAAAAACGCGCTTAGTTCTCTACCTCAAGGGTAGTGCGGAAAAGGGAATGAAAATCAATTTCCTCCAAAATCGAAGAAAATCGAAGCAAGTGATATATTTGATAATTTGCCTAAAAAATAGCACAGTCGAATACCAAAAGCCGTTTCTTGAGAACTTTTGAGAATTAAAAGTTATTCACATAAAATAAAATTTCTTCATACAAAAATAAATTCAAATCGTTATAACTTTAAAAATATTAGGTATATACAAACATCGAAAAGAGGAAAAATGTCTTGTATTTAGTGGTAGATTGCAAATCCGTTATTATTTTCTGATAAATTGCTCATCAATTTTCGTGAATCCCTAAGTCTATGGAAGCTTGATTTCAGCCCATCGTGCGGTGGCGGCGTAATGATAGCTGGGGATCCGGTAGGTAATTGTACATAATTTAATTAATGAACTTTTGAAATTTTGGATAAATTCAGTCTATTTTATGAGAGGTTTTATGCACATAATGAAATTCGAAATGCGTTAAAAAACTGTTCAAGTTTACGAAGCTTAATACCTATCTGATAAGCTTGCTTTAGTGACATTTTAATAGAAAAGTATTTTGACTTATTTGAATCACTAAATAATATTTTTTAAAGGTTTTTACCGTTCGTAAGAAACAGAACCAGGATCTCTCGGTTGTTTGTACGTCTCTGACAGTCAATATCCTCCGAAACTACTGGACCGATCCAGTTGAAATTTGGTACACATATGAACTGTGTCCCAAATATGGCAACTAAAATATAAAAATTGAGTAGGGGGTCATTTTTGGGGGTGAAACTATAAAATTACAAAAAGTATTATGTGATATCAAATGCAAGGGCTTATTGTGAGGGTTTTAACTGTTAATTTTTATTATAATTTTAAAATACGTAGTTTTGAAGTGACAAAAATTACCCTTATCTACGAAAGTACTGAGCTTAAAATTTTGAAAAAAATCCTGATATATAGTTCTGTTGGTAACTTACATATAGATTACAAGAAAACCTTTAAGAAGTCTAGTGTTAAAAATAATATATTGCAATAATGAAATTCATTCGTTTCCCACGCGAATCCAACTCGCACTTGACCAGTTTTTTTTTTGTATATATGCTTTACTGTCCTATGGCCGGCAAAGGCCTCCCCAAAGCCCTTCCATTTTATCTTCTGCTTCGCCACAGCCATTACCAGCGCTCGTACGCGACCTTGCCATCTCGCATCTCATCATTCCAATCTAGATAGGACAAATTCCTAAGTTTTTTTTTACCAATAATTTACTGAAACATTTCTGTATCATCAATCGACTATTTATCACAAAGTCGGGACCACTTCGGTCACCATCCATATTTTATGGACTTACGAAAACATTTCAAATTGATAGCATAAACTTTATCAACATAAGCTTGACCCAAGGGAAAAAGAGATAGTGAACAACTAACTAAATATCCGACTACCCTTCAAAACGCCGACTTGAAAAAACACCTTTGACATCGCTAAACAACTTTGTTTCTTTATATATGTTTTGGAGATAAAACTTCCCTATACATATTATATTACTTCTGCCTACGGCTTCACTCGTGTGTGAAATGTTTTACAAATAATGGCCAATTCCACAATTTTTTTCACTCGCATCTCTGTAGCAATCTGCCGAAGTGTAGGGAAATTAGAGCTAATTTCTTTTTTTGTTTAAACTCTTTAAAAAAAATCTAATTTCATTCTCTTTATGTACACTACCTTTACCATTTGTAAAATTGAAAAGTGAGGCCTCCTAGCACAGGTATATCTTTTACTTAAAATGAGGTCTCTATATGAGATTGACTGTAAAAGTTTATACAAGTTTCTGCAATACATTTTCATATTTTTTTAGAACTGTTCTAGATACAATCCGCAGCTGAGATGCGAATGCGAACGTTGTTAACTATAAAAAGATAATAAATGAGAAGATAAGATTGCCTATGGTCTAGCGCAAAGCATAGCCCACCCATGCGCCAATTTTTATAAGAATCCGTGCACCATTCATTCGTAAAAAGTACCTAACTACAACCGTCTTTTTATTATACAGTTTAAGTTACTAATAAAAACAAAGAGATCATTATGTAGTGAAAGGTATGTTGCTTCTTTGATGCATAAAATGAATTGGTCTTTGATCCGCCAGGTGTCACTTTGCTCAAAAATTAACAATTGGCATGGCATTTACCTGAGTTTTATTGTTTTGTAGGTTGTTATGTTTTGGCATAAAGAAAGCTGCGAATAAAAGAGGCTGTCAAGGTTTAAAAATTTACCGAGTTGATAAATGTATGTATAATGTATGTGTATCAACTATGTAGTGTTATTTTATTCTTAAAATTTATAAAACCGGCTACTCGGTTTTTGGATCAAATTAATCGGAAATCTGGTACATGCGTGTTTTATACGAGTTCATACATCCTCTCTTTTTTCCGATGTGTACATATGTATCTATTTATTAATAAAATGTTTTTTTTTAATTCTGCTCTCTTTTAGTAGTTAGTTTAAGAATATTTCAAATTTTCGTCAAATCAAATGTATCTTCCAGAACTAATCAACTGGAACCATTCATTGGAAGTTTTATTTTACTAGGTACACAATTCCAAACAAAATATTGGTCAATAAAATTTTATCGCAGTCATGTAAATAATATTTTGTGAGTGCCTTGATATCGGTTTTCCTTTTTATGCTCAAAACAACGAACAAAGTTGTTTTCAACACCAAGACGCCGCGTAAACAAAACTGTTCAAAGTAGGGTAGTCTTTTATTTACAAGTACGGCAATAAACAAAATTTCTGTTGCTGTTACGTGTTTTCCATTGCTCTGTTATTCGTGGTTGCTCGATAATTTTTAGAGAAAAATAAAAAGTTACAAGAGTAAAATGTTAAGTGTATTTAGGCAATGTAAGAGATAAACAATCGATGAATTACAGCAGTCGACGAAAGTTGGAATGATAACTTTAGGTGCAAACGTAGTTGCGGAATTTGTTCGAAAGAGTCACCGCGGCCTTGGAACGCAAAGGGCACAAGAAGGATCACGGGTGGGTTTTAGTTAGTAAGAGTCTGACACTCCCTTCCACTCCGCCCAGAGCGGGAGAAGTCATTTGATGATATCCCATCCTTTAAAAAAAGTTCAAATGTATCCAGGAAATTCCAAAAACACCGTTTGTTTGCAATAAATCGCGTAAATTTTTTAACTCTTTCTTCGCGGCAAGATACAGATATGTTATGAACTATTCAAATTTGATTATCAGATCAATGGATCAAACACTCACACACACCCACACATCGAGATTTTATAGTATAGCAGGATTTATTACAAATCCAGTGACATACATGTAGAAAGAATCACAAATTGAAAGACACGAATCAGAAAAAAGACCAATCTGTAAGGGACACAGTTTTCCTCATAAAACAATACATATTTAAACGACAGAATACACTAATGTGTTTGCCTACCTACGCAAACTCAAATATTTGGTCAGCATTATAAATACCTCGCAACACGGCGGTAAATACCGTTATATATTTCACCTTTACAAAATAAACAGGGTTTTGATTGCAAGTGCACGCTGAAAGGCCCCCAGCACGAGTTATAGCACACTTTGTATCTTCATTCAAAGAAATATCGCGATAAGCGTACTCATTCAAGCGCCCGTCTTTTCAAGATTCAACAGAATTGCTTTTTTTCGTTATTATTGAAAATGCCGACGAAATGCTTGGCCGAAATGACTGAAACATCTGTTCAATGTTTTGTTGATGAAATTAGAAGGCAGCATAAATTATTTTCAATTATTTCGACAAGGATATTAAATCATCTTACATTGATGTATTTCCTGTCTGCGTATAGAGGTTAGGTTAATTTCTATGTGAGGTAGGAAATATGTTTTATTTTTTATCTTAACAGCGAAATTTTTGTTATTTTAAAGTATTTTAAGACGATTACAATTTATCTGTACTTAATAAGTGTAAGTAGTAAGTACACCTCATAATAAGAACAGGACAAACATTTTTATAAAAAGAAGTGTGCATTTTGCAGTCTTATCGCACAAGGCAATTTCTTACAAACAACCTTTGGAAAAGCGAAAGAAAAAGTGTGTGGTGATTAAATTACTGTAATGTTATAGACAGATTTTGTAGAAAGTGAAGTGAACTTAGATGTCTACGAGGCGTGAATTATAACGTGTGATTGGAGACTTTTTTCAAATTAGGAAGGTGTGAGCATCCTAAATTAAGTGAGGCCGTCATTAAGTGAGGCCGTCATTAAGTGAGGCTGTCATTAAGTGAGGCCGTCATTAAGTGAAGCCGTCATTAAGTGAGGCCGTCATTAAGTGAGGCCGTCATTAAAGGAGGCCGTCATCAATTGAGGCCGTCATCAAGTGAGGCCGTCATCAAGTGAGGCCGTCATCAAGTGAGGCCGTCATCAAGTGAGGCCGTCATCAAGTGAGGCCGTCATCAAGTGAGGCCGTCACTAAGTGAGGTCGTCATTATTATACGAACCTACAACAGTAATTTCTCTCAAGTTGACTTATTTAATTGTACAAAACCCAGTTTTAAAGCTGAGGTTAAAAATATCATTCTGAAAGAGGAATAGCAAGCTGCACAAACTACGACTACGCTCTGTTCATCATCATCTTTAAGAATTCAATATGATGAATTGTTAATTACAGATTTTGGTATGTAATTAGCAGATTTTGATGTCTTTAAAAGTACTAACCACATATTGTCTGAAGTCCGTTCGCATAGTTTATACACATTAAGTTAAACAGGGAAACCTATTATTAGCCATACAAAATTGATTTATATTTTATAAGTATCGCTGTTGGTTTTCTGAATAAAGTAAAATAAAAATAAAATAAAATTATTAAAAAAACCGAACATGTGCGAGTCTGACTCACGCAACGAGAGTTCCGATCAAGTCTTCATTTTTTCAAAGTATACATATTTAAAAAACACCTGCGACACACTGTGCTTTCCTCTATTCTTACTATTTAATAAATGCATTACTAAAGGCGTTTTCCCAGAAATCTGGAAACGAGCTAATATTGTTCCGGTCCACAAAAGCGGCTCTAAAAATGATGTGTCTACATACCGTCCAATATCTTTGCTGTCGGCACTCTCTAAACTTTTTGAAAAACTCGTTCACAACGAGATCTACCCCGTCCTACGCCACGTGATAATAAAAGAACAACATGGGTTTGTAAAGGATAGGTCCTGCGTGAGTAACCTCCTCATTTTTACATCGCAGTTATTTGAAAGCCTTGATAATAGACAGCAAATTGATGCGGTATATACTGATTTCCAAAAAGCGTTTGACAAAGTGGATCATAAGTTACTACTAGATAAAATTGCATTTAACGGCGTCAGAGGAAACCTGCTTCGCTGGTTTGTTTCTTATGTCACGGATAGGACTCAAAAAGTGGTGATAAGCGGCTATGAGTCTAGTCCCATTAAAGTCACATCTGGAGTCCCGCAAGGATCCATTCTGGGTCCATTATTATTCATTTTATTTATTAACGACGTTAAAAATTGTTTTCAATCGTCTAAATTTCTTCTATATGCGGATGACTTAAAGATATACAAAAATATCACCAATCAATCTGACTGCATAGATTTACAGAAGGACCTTGATCGTTTCTTAGAATACTGCTCTTCTAACAAACTTCAGCTTAGTTACTCTAAATGTCACAGTATTACGTTTACTAAAAAGAAATTAGTTATCAAGTTTAGTTATTGTTTTGGTAATACTGTCCTAAATAATGTTACTTGTCTCCGCGATCTTGGTATTCATTTAGACTCCATGCTCCATCTCGATGCGCATGTGAATAATATCGTCAATAAAGCTTATCAAATGTTTGGCTTTGTAATGCGCGCATCTAGAGAATTCCACCGCCCCTCCACTTATTTGCATTTATACAAGTCGATAATCCGACCACAACTAGAGTACGCAGTCCCTATTTGGAATCCTTTTTACAAAAAATATATAGAAATATTAGAGTTAGTCCAACGTAAATACCTTCGCTCTATGCACTATAGATGCTTTCGTAAAAGGATTTCCTACCAATCACTGCTCGACAAATATAATATCCTGACCCTACAATCTAGACGCACACTCCTTGAAATGATGACCCTGTTCAGTATATGCCGCAACAAGTTTGATTGTTTTGATCTTGTGAGAAGTTTGTGCTACCTGGTCCCTCGCACACTACAGAGTAGAGAAGTACGTCCACGGTGTTTGTTTGCCACTAATTTCTGTCGTACCAACTCAGGCGCACGCTCACCGTTGCATCGATTGGTCGACACATATAATAAAAAGTTTGCATCAATTGATATTATATTTCTGAACAAGAATAGGTTCAAAAATCAAGTTATTTCCACTTTAAAGGAACAGCCATAAGTTTCGATGTTACTTGATTTTGATTCCATACCTTATGTATTTATGTAGCCTTAAGTTCTTCCTTTTGTCCTCATGTTTTTTATATGCCGATTTCATCTGATTCCAAGCCATTAAAATTTGTGCCCAGTATTAAGACGCAGATATTATTAGATCTTTTTTTTTCACTTCATTTTATGCTCTCCGAGATACATCTTAATAGCAAACCGAGTAATAATTTTAACTTTGTAATGAGTAGAGTTTGCCCTCACTGTTATAATTAACAGTACCTATGCTAATTATTTTATATGGTAATCTGTGGATAACGTTGTGAGTAGTATATTTGTTAATTCTATTAGTTTAGTACTCCGATCATATGTAATATTTAATATACTGCTGTTTGTTGTCCCTAATAAATAAAATAAAATAAAATAAAATAAAATTTACTGACAGAAGTTATATTTCTTGTTCTATATACCCCTATTTTTTAATTAATAAAAATTTATGAAACGTCTCAAAAAATTATGTTCATAAACAGCAAAGTTATTAGCGTGTTTTTATATCCCAAAATGTCACTCAATTTATGAATATATTGTACAGGCTATTGATTTATGAATGAATAAATGACAATTAAAATGGAAAAACACTGCGCCTTGCATTTTCTAGCAGCAATTGAAATTGATATAACCAGTTATGAAAAAACTCCGAGGACAATTTTAGGATTTTATTTTTTACTTTTGACTACACAAATATGATCAGTAACGGGGTTTTTTGTACTAATTAAAACTAAGGTTGTATTTATTGTTATATCATTCATAACTATGACTCTCATTACTCAGACAAAAATATAGCAAGTAACAATAAAGAACAAACTTAACAATTTTGTTGAATAAATGTTCTCCCATACATCAGTATACGTCACTGAATATTTGTAGTATTGTCATATAATAAATCATGTTTTGCAATGACAAACTTGTCTTATAATTTCGGCTGACAATTATTCAACCGAAGATATAAGTTTGTAATCGAAAAACATATTCCCAATTTTCTTTTCTTGTCCTATACTTGTGCTGGAAGACCAGGCGGGAAGCCCAGGTTTTGATTCCCTTGCGAGCATCAAAACATGCGCCATAAACGGAGCATAAACGGCAATATCTTAAGATTGCGTTGACTTAGAAATTTCATTTTTTTATAGTTTGAAGGGGTAGCTTTGGTTATTTGATATTAATGTCGGCTTTATTCCTACATGCGTTCGGACAACAAAGTGATGATGATGAGTATGAGAGATCCGCTTTTGCCGACTTTAACAAAAGTGAACACAGATAAAACACTAAAGTATAATAATATATTTAAGTAATTGCAAATAAATAATTAGAATTAGTATGTAGTTGCTTCATTAATTGAAACTTCTACAAAAAAAAATACGTGATATTGTATACCTGATGATGAATTCTATTTACTATTAAGTAATTTTCGCACCGGCAACTCATTCGTAATCAGTCAAAAAGCCTTCATTTCCATGCACTTTTGATAAATTGCGAATTAGAGGCGAAAGAAAGTAGAATTGGCACTGTATTTATCAGCTGACTAATCAAAAATGTCGACCAGTCGGATTAAAATGTTGATCATACGAGTATAACAAATTAGAATGCACATATATAAGACTTAGGAACCAAATTTATATCTCTATCTACTTATGTGTAATAAACATACCAAACTAATACCAACTCTAATTCGGGAAGTAGTATTTACAGGCAAAAGCACTGACGGTCTGTTTGCGGAAACTTTTGACGATTTGCTCGAACCCAAAGTGGTAAAGTTATCTCTGAAACACTGATTCTCTGTTTCTGTACGACTGTTCAACACTCCCATGACCATTTGTTGTATATAGATAAACACTTAAACAGAGCTGTAGCATAATCAGCCTTTTAATGTTCCCACTGCTGGGGCACAGGCCTCCTCTCTAGGAGAGGGAATGGGCCGTAATCCACCACGCGAGCCCAGTGCGGGTTGGTGAATGTCACATGTCTTTGAATTTTTGGTTCTAGGACATGCCGGTTTCCTCACGATGTTTTCCTTCACCGTTTTGAGAGCAGTGGTGATGAAATTAATTACACAAAGTAATGCCGCCTGGCTGGGTTTGAACCCGTGACTTACAATTCGTTAGTCGGGGCCTTTGCCACTCGGCCACCACTGCTCTCACGGCCACCCCTTTTTTTTTTTTTTTTTTTCTGGATGGGAAATCATCAAATGACCCCTCCCGCCCTGGGTGGAGCGGTAGGGAGTGTCAGACTTTTACTGACTAAAACCCACCCGTGATCCTTCTTGTGCCCTATGCGTTCCAGGGCCGCGGTAACTCTTTCGAACAAATTCCGCAACCCCAGCAGGCACCGACCCTATGGGGTCCCGTCGTTGGTGCTGACGGCTCCTTCGGCGCGCGTGGAACACAACGCGTCGTCGACTCAACCTGGTATCGGACGGCGAGCCACCCACGCTCACCGTCCCCAGGCATCAGCCACTGCGCAATAGCACAGCGGCCGACTTGTCTCTGGAGGGGGCCGAAATGGGACCATTACTGGCACTCCATCTCAGCACCCTCCCGAGTGTTGGGAGTCGCAGCACCCGCAGCAGAAGCGGCAGTGGCGGCGACAGAAGCCGCAGTGGCGGCAGAGGCGGCGGCGGCGGCGGACCTCTTGCCCCTGGTCGGGGCGGATGGCGCGCAGGCCCTTCCCCCAGCCCAGTGCTCGGCCGGCTTGCCAGCAGCCGCACATGCACTGCAGTGCGGCGTGGCCTCGCACGAGCCGGCCCGATGACCGGGCTGACCACAGCGGAAACAAAGTCCGCTGCGGTCGACCTCCGAGGGGCACATAGCTCCCGTGTGGTTGCCCACATGGCAGCGGTAGCACCTCAGAGGTCTGGGTTCCAGCAGTTTTACCCGCGCAGACACCCATCCCACCAAGAGCCTTCGGCCCTCCGACACAGTTCTGGCCGCCGTCACGGGGCAGCTCACCACAAGGGTTTGCATGCCCGTGCTGTCAGGCCGGAGGGTGCCCGCCTTGACGAGCTCGGCAGAGCACCCCCCAGTCCTGGCGACGGCGGCCACAACTTCCTCCTCCGTCACGGAGTCATCCAGGCCCACTATGCGCATGTCGATGCGCTTAGTCGGCCTGGACACCCGGACCTCGTCCGCGGGTAAGACCGCCCTCAGCCTTTCAGCCAGGGCGTCCGCGAACGGGTCACTCTCCGCTCCGGCGAGCTCGAGCTTCCGGGCACCGGTCAAGGTCCTCCTGACCCCGATGCCCCCGCTGATGCCCAGCTCTTGGAGGCTCACCGCCTCCTTCGCCCGCTTCAGTACGGCGAGATACGTCACGCCCCTCTGTTCCGCTTCCGGCTGCAGTGTGAGCACCACAGCCGCGGATTTCGGGGCGCGAAGCCTCGCCGCAATGGCATTGGCCTTCCGCCGCTGCTTTTTGGCCTTGTTTTTGGCCGCCTTCTTCGCCTGCCGCTTTTGTCCAGCAACCTGCCACTCGGCCCCGGCCGCAGGAGGGTCCGAGGGTGGGGGTGGGGGCGGCTGCGGCGCCACTGGCGCAGCAGCCTTAGCCGCTCCCCCTCCAGCCTTCCTCCTACCCCTCTTCGCCGGGGCCGACTTGGTCGTCGTCGCCGACGTCGCAGGCGCCGGCTTCACAAGCGCTGGCGCGGCTCCCGCCTTGGCCTTTGCCTGGCCGGACGTTCCCGGGCTGGCAGCCACGGCGGCCGCGTACGAAGCCGCCTTCTGCTGCTGGTCCGGGGCCTTCTGAGTCGCCACTGTTGGGGGACGCCGGACCATGTTCTCCAGCACGGAGAACTGCCTCCGGAAGGGAGCCAGCTCCTGCCGCACCAGGTCCCGCAGCTGGCTCAGCACCCGGCCCCCCTCCGGCGCTGCCGGACTCAGCCCCCCTCGCGGCTCCTCGGAGGCCGCTCTGGCCATCCCCGCCAGGTCCCTCCGGAGCGACTCATTCTCCCGAACGAGCCGCTCCGTAAGAACCGCGAGGCGGGCGACCTCCGCCCGCAACTCAGACGCCTCCTTTGCCTCTTTGGCTTCGCCGTTGGCCGCAGCTGCCGCCAGGATGGAGGCTTTGGCCGCGCTGATGGCCTCCCGCTTCGAGGACTGTTTCCTCTTGAAGGCCACAGCGCGGATCGCGGCCTCCACAACCTCCTCAAATCGAGCCCTCTGCTCCTCAGCGGTGGGAGTCACCTCTCCCGGGGGCTCCGAGTCGTCGGAATCGAGAGGAGGCGGAAGAGTAGAGGGAGCCCCACGACCGCTCCCTCCAGGGCGACGCCCCTCCTCCACCAACCTCCCGGCCCGACGCTCCACCTCCCGGGTAGAGGGAGCCAGCCCCCTTCCCGCCTCACAGCCCCTGCCCCGCCTAGCGGTGGGGATCTTGCGGGCGGAGGCAAACTCGCCCTCGGAGGTCGACTCCCCGTCTTCCTCACGTCTGGGCCGCTTGCGGAAGAACTTTATGTTCTCCACAGCAGCCCCCTCTCCTCCGTCTCCAGAGCCCGCCGAGCTGACCGTTATCAGGTCAGGCGCGGAGCCGGAATCCGACTCCGCACCTCCCCGGCGCTCAGGCGAACCCTCCGCTACAAAATCGTACGCCATCAGCTTCTTAAATGAAGCGGATCCGGATGACGTCGATTCGGAGCCTCCTCGGCTCTTGTTGCCACTGGCAATCGGTACACAATTGGTGCCCCCCCCAGAGTACGATGGGGCAGACGCTCTTGCAAGCGTGGCGGATTCCCCAGCGGCTGAGCCGCTGGAACCGCCCTGGGGTAATACTCTTACCTCTTGTGTATTCATCTTTTCCTTTTAGAGGGTGCGGTCCCTTACTCCTCCGCCCTTTCTCCATCACAGGGCCTCTCCTCCCACCCGCTCACTGCCTTCACAGCCACGTCTGATGAGCAGACGCGTACCAGAAGGCAGCGAGCGGGATTCCTCGCGTGTGTGTCTCTCTTGGTCTGATCCCTCACTTGCGACCTTCCGGCATGAGTGGCTCTACCGGGAAAGCTCGCAAGATCATTGGGACGCTCAAGCCCCACCACGACGACAACGTGGAGACACATTCGGTGGGGCCACGGCCACCCCTGCTTTACAACAACAGAGCTGTGATATTTACTATTCATCAAAACAAAGTAAAATTAAAAAATACATTTGATTGTTAGTACAAACAAAACAACAAACCAGATTACCTGACTGTACTTGCTGATCTGATTTCCAAAATTATTTCATTGATAGGAAGCTACATTACTGCTAATTGCTAACATGTCCAGGTCCAAGGCAGGAGATAAATTACTCTTGACAACACTCAGGAAACTAGAAACATTTCCTTTCCTCTTAACTTGCGGCTTTCTAAGAAGAAACATAGATATCGATACAGTGGCTCGAAGTAATGATATTGGCGAATTTCGTAAATGGATTTGTGACTTCATGTAATAATAAATTCGTACCCATGGCAAATTATGTAGATATAAGTCAGTCTTTTATATGTTAATTCATTCTAATCTTACTTTAGTTAGAAATGTGTCTCTCTTTTTTTAATCGTTTTTATTTGGGTTCGATGCATTTTGTTCCATAACTATTATTGTATATATTTATCTATTATGTATTCAATGTATATATAATAAGTACACCTAAGACTACCTACAGTACTGTATTTCCTTTTCTCTTTAAAATCCATCCAAAGGTTGTCTTGAAAAGATCGCTTTTAACAATAAGGCCGTCCATTGTGTCACCCTATGTAATGTTTTCATCATCTATATTTTCTGTAACTTATATGGTGTACATAATAAATAGTATTCTATTCTATAGCACGGTATAGTATAGTAGACAATGACGTATGATTTCCTACTCGTTACCAAATACTAAAGAAGAAAAGATGAATTTACTAAAGAAGTTTTTCTTTTTTTGGATGGGATGTCATCAAATGACTCCATCCGTTGTGGGCAGAGCGGAAGGGAGTGTCAGACTCATACTGACTAAAACTCACCGGTGTTCTTCCAAATGCCCTCTGCGTTCCAGGATCGCGGTAACTCTTTCGAATAATTCTGCACCTCTGGCAAATTAAAGAAGCCGATGATTTGAAAGAACTGAAGACTTTATAACTAATTTGTTTATAACTATATTTTTCTCCTGAATTAAACGCCTTAACAGCCGATCACGTACTGGTTACGTGATGCCGTTATTTCCTCAGGATGCCGAGCATTTAATACTAAGTACAGGATCAATTTTTATATCATTTATTTAAAAAACACGCTCGCCGTGCGTGATCGGTGGATAAATAAAGTCCTTGTCCGAGCAAAAAATAAAGAAAAAGCAAGAAAGCGACAAGAGTGCATAAAGTTCGTGCCGACATAACAAAGAAATAAACTTGCAACGTGGATGGGAAAAGACATTTTTTTACTGTCCGGACTGATACGTACCCTCTTTGTTATTACTTTTGTTTAAAAAAATCCAACAATTGCATAGGTTAAAAATGTGTAAATTAATTCTCTAAAATAGACCGAAAAATTAAAAATGCATTTTGATTTTCTTGATGGAATTTTGAAATTCTTCTTTCAAAATTTTAAAGGCATATGAGATAACATTTTATGTTAAACACACACATGATTGTAAAATTGATAACATTCTTTGCATTTCAAAATCAGTACATGTACCTACACTTTTCAAGTACTGCTATTTTTAAGTACCTTCAGTTATTATTACTCGTCGGTAACAAAGTAGTCTTAAAATCAAAAGTGACAGCCTGCATACTCGTCATTGTCTCTCGAACAAAAACAATTGCACATTCCCTCCAACGCCATGATTAAATCCGATAATTACTACTAACAGGAACAATAGGAGTTATAGTCACGCGGTCGGGTGATAACTTTTAAGTAGCAGCCTTCTATTCAAAGTTTCGAAGTGAAGGGCTGATTTATGTAGGTAATCTGTGTATTATGGTGGCCAGCACGGAACTCCGATCTCCGGATCTCCCTCTTATTCAATCCGTTTGATAAGGGTGATTTTCCAGCAAAGATGTGTTTGGTAATTAGGCAGTACGAGGTTGTGTAGTGAAGCAATAAAACGACATACTGTTTGACGTCATGGTTGGCGCAGTGGTTGAGCGATTGACTACTGCGCTGCGTGACGCGGGTTCGATTCCCGCGTGGAATAGATATTTGTATGACTTACAGATAGTTGTTCCGGGTCTGGCTGTTTGCTTATGTGAAATTATATGTTTGTAAACGCACCCACGAGCACGACAACGTATATTTAAAAAAAAATGTTGTGGCGAATAATTAGTTCCCTATATCATTTTGCACACATTTCTCGCTCGCAACCCGTGCCTGCCCCAGAAGGACGGTAACTTTTTATGAATGTAGATCTTCGTTAACCCTTTCTTCTAGATCGGCACTAAGCCACGTTAAGAAAATGAATTATTGATACCATTGCTGGAAGAGCATCCTAATTTAATCCGTGCTGGTTCGATAAGCCTCCCCTTAATTGTATCTGTGAACTCAGTATTGTAAGCAAACAGACGGATATTTAGATAAGGCGAGCGTAATGTAACCCGTATGTAATTTGCAAGTAAATTAATTTGGAAATGTAAATTGTTATGTAACGTACATACGTTCTAAATGTTTAGGGATTAGTTTGAAATGGAGAATAAGGAAGAGATTGTCCACAGTTTGTTTTTATTTGTAATCTTTCAGGGAGTGTAAATACTCATGAAAGTTAAGTCGGTGTTCAAATAAAGAAGAAACGACCAAGAACACCGAGTTTCGAAATTAAAGTTATTTTATCCTTTTTTTTTTGTTTACAAGCCGTTTGTATTAACAAAAAAATATACAAATAATAAAAAATATTTGTAAAAAAAAAATTAGAGACAAAGTTAAGCTTTTGTCCAGCTTCATTTCATTGCGTTGTTGAATCCAAAAATACTGAACTACAGATATTTCATAGTTAGTGTCTGAAAAACGGTTAGAGTTGCTTTCTTGTGACGTGACCTAATGTAGCAAGAAAGCACCCGCAGAGATGGGCAAAGATGGTCACTCACTGGATGGCTGAGGAAAGACTTCGTCATCAAATTCACCCACGGAGAAGATGGTGTGAAGATCTTATCACATTCGCGGGTCGTAATGGCCAGTTATCGCAGAAGATAGAGAGGTTTGGAAGGAGAAAGGAGATGCTTTTGCTCGGCAGTAGAATAAATCAGTCAAGTAAAAAAAAACAGACACACACAGTGTTTAGTGTTTATCATGTATCTAGAAAAAGTTTTATATAACTTTTTGTACATTCATGCCCTGAAATACAGCCAACAAATCAAAAGACTGCCCATTTATGTCATTTTTGAAGTTATAAAAGCTAAATATTACAGCCCCTACATCTAACGTTGTCAAAGTCAGAACCTAACAGTACCTAAGGGTAAAACGAGAGCATGTCGACGGTATTGTGGAGCGGAAATTATAGCAATATACAACTCGGCATAGAGGAAAATAACGTGTCATCTTCAAGTAAATATATATTTTTTTAGACCTAGAAATTCTTGTTACTACTTTTATATTTATATATTTGTATACAGACAGAAAATCAGTTAAAGATTGCATTATAATTATGAGTACAAAGAGACTGCTTATTTCTAATGAATAATAGCAAATCTATACTCGGGGATTCAAATAAATATACAGGGATGTTACTGAAGTGCATGGGCATATTTAGACGCTTTAGAGCAAAGAAACCATATCTAAATAAAATAATAATGACCTTACAAATCGACTAACTCTTTCATCTGTAATAGAACTAAAATAAACAGCAGTGGAGATGGGCAATGTGTTTCTGCCCGGCAGGAAAATTTGGTAAAAATCCGGCATTTTGGGCATAAATTTATTATTGCCCGATATATGCCCAATCGTAGGGCATAAAAATATGGGGTCGTAAAACGTAATTTAATATAGTTCTTCAAGTAAAATAGTACTAATTAATGAAATAAAATAATGAATGTCAATAATTGAACACATTTTTAATTAAAAATAATAACATTTATATACTTTTTCATGTGAAAATAGAGATACAAGAATTAACAACATAATTTTTATAATCTTTTCGCAAAAAGAGCACTTCACGGAATTGTCTGGTAATTGATTATAGTGCCGCCATATAGTTTGATTTTTTGATCGTCCCATAAGCGCTAAAACAACAAATATTTGTCTTAAAATAAGCACACTTAATTATGTATTTATGTATGTACGTAAGTTTATTTGTTGCTTATTTAACAATATTTCTTTGGTATTTTTTTTACGAGAACGTTTCTTACTTAGGAACTGTTTATCATAATGTAGGTGTATCAAAAATATGCAGAAGTTATTAAAAATGTATTACTTACCTATATTTATTTGAAATTATTATTGGTTCGTCTATAAAAGAAACACTTACCCAAGCAGCGGTAAAATAGCACAGATTTTAAAACTAATATTTGCATAAATTGGGTAAACGGAAGTCTCGAATGGAATAAAATATGCGGACGGTATCTGCAACTGACACAGGATGACTATCAACAAAATGGCGGCGCACGATGGGCTGAAATCAAGCTTCCATAGACTTAGGGATTCACGAAAATTGATGAGCAATTTATCATAAAATAATAACGGATTTGCAATCTACCACTAAATACAAGACATTTTTCCTCTTTTCGATTTTTGTATATACCTAATATTTTTAAAGTTATAATGATTTGAATTTATTTTTGTATGAAGAAATTTTATTTTATGTGAATAACTTTTAATTCTCAAAAGTTCTCAAGAAACGGCTTTTGGTATTCGACTGTGCTATTTTTTAGGCAAATTATCCAATATATCACTTGCTTCGATTTTCTTCGATTTTGGAGGAAATTGATTTTCATTCCCTTTTCCGCACTACCCTTGAGGTAGAGAACTAAGCGCGTTTTTTTATCAGTGGTGTCCCCAGGAGGCCTAATCCACTCATACGCACACGAGCTCACTCACACACGCACTCACAAAACTATCACTTACGCAATTTTATCAGATTCTGATTCAGATTCGTTGTCTAAATGTTCCACATTTACAAATTCTATATTTTCCCGCTCATCATCCTCAAATGTTGGAAGCAACAGAAGCATGGTTTTCGCTTCTTCTGAAAATGGTTTGTGTTTCCGTATCATTTTATGACGTTTTGATGAAATATAAGGATCTGAACTAATAATTAAATTATTCAAAATATCCTCATTATTAGCTCTTCTGCAGAATTTTCTTGAATGGTATTGGCGATATCGCCTAAAGTCTTTACTTCTGGATTCAGCCGCTTCTTCCGATAACTTTCCAATCGGAATTAATCCAAAGTTTTCAATGATAGCTGCTCCATGAACCAGAACTTTATGCACACTAGACGGCATGTGAAACCAGTCATATAAATCTACGTATAATTTTAAGATGGCTTCCGCATATTCCTTAAATTTCACTGTGTCAATTTAATGGCCTGAAGATGTTATTTCTAAAATGATTGAAAACCGTTTTATTAAGTTTTCATCGACACCAGTAATTACAGCAGCAATCTCTGTATTTGAGAAAAATCTTCGAGCGGTATTCCCGTCATTAGTAGTTCCATGCCCTTGCTTTACAACATCGATTAAAAGCCCTGTTTGATTTTTAAAAGCGTCCTGAATTATTTTTTTTCTATTTTCCATCAAAACTTTGTTTTCACCTTTTGCAACCCATGTTTTAAAATCTAGTCTATAGGCTATGTGAAGAATGCATTCCATAAAACGTATCCATATATGCGATGATAAACCATATTTGTACAAGTCGGTATCAATGTTTTTAGTCAATAACAAAGACAAGTTATTCATTTCTGTAGGAACAGCTTTACATATGTCACATCGTTGAGCTGAAGTTTCACAGAGGATTGATGTTGCTTTACCATCTATCATGGTAAGCAATAATGAATGTGAGACTTTTATTTCGCCAATTTCTGTTTCCTTCAATTCACTTATCTCCGTTTCAATTTCGGTTTTCTCTCTTAAAATCGTTGCTTTGTTCTCTTTTTCAAACTTGAAAAATATTGGTCGACACCAATACGCTGAATTTGGGGAGTCGTTTTCCCAGATAATTTGTTCCTCGGAAACAATTTTTATTGGTACTAAACTACCCATAAAAATACTTGAATCATCTGTCGAAGCACTGTCCTCTTTGTCATCCGTTGTCATTTTTTGCTTGTAGTTTGCTTGATTCGAAGCACCATCCATTCCCCATTTGCTTATCATTGTCAACTTCTTACAGTTTGTGCTATCAATATTGATTGCTTTGAATATCCTTTTGGCGGTTACATCTAATAGAGGCTGCAATTTTATTCTAGCAGTTGTATCTGTTAAGGTGATATCATCTTTTGGCGGGTAGCAGTCTTGTTTTGCATTTTGCACCTTGTAGTAGGAAGGGAACATGTCGACATTTTTCTCTTTGATACTTATTCTTAAAGTATTGTATTGCCACTTTGTTAATTTAAGGGACAAAACAAGTCCCAAAGCTTCATCTGGAGTAAATTTAGGTTTTTCATTTTTTTCTAAAAGACTATCTTTTACTTTATGTACATCTTGTGGATTTTTAAGTAGGTGTTCGAGGATTTCAGCTATTCCTTGATTACCATCCTCTCGTAATTTTATAATACATGCATGAGATATTTCCTCTGTAGTCATAGTTGTATGAATATGTTCCGTACGTCTCTTTTTTTGCTTAGGTCCTAATTCACAAAATGGTTTTCTTGGACTTACATTCGTTGACGTGGCAGTAGACACTTTTGCTGGAGATTCATGTACACGTGATGTACTAGGAACAGAGTCTTGGTATCTTTCAAATGCACTTGCAATGAAATCAGGCCAAATTATTTCCGACGATAACCATTCGTTATTATTTTTACTAAACAATACCTCTTTGCTATGAGCATTTTGCCATCTCCTTTGCAGATTATAGCAATATTTTGCACAAAACGCTTTTAAAGCTTTATCGTTTTCATCACTTAACACATTGGGGACTAATCTAGATTTAATAGCTTTATATAAAACATTATTATTTTTAAAACTTCCACTTTCCTTTAATAGCACAACAATATCAATATTTGACACCAAATCGAACATTTTTACGTAATAAATAGTAATAGTATTTCGAAAATGTGAGATAGGATAGTGCGTTTATTACGATGTGTAACAACGTACTGAGGGTAGTTGTTTTTCAAATGTAACCGTGTCATTTTTTTTCGCTGCTCTCATTGGACGACGCGCTAATGAGGGTACACCGCGCTATTGATAAAAACAAATGACGTCTTAAGAGTGGTGTGAGTATCGTGAAAAATAACTAACGTCATAAGGGTGGTGTAGAATGCTTACCAATAATTTGATTTTTTGCTATAAGTACATATTTCTGTTATACAACAATAAGACGTGTCAGATTAAACCAAAAACCGATAAATATTTCATACAAAGTTTAGGGGTCCATAACTCGAAAAGTACTAGGTATAAAAATTACAAATAACAAAAAATATTTGTATTAGTACACAAAACTCAAAAATACTCATTTGAATCCTTAAGTCCCCACTTGCCGATTTCAGCCCACCGTGCGGCGCGGCGAGTGCGTGTGCACATCCCTCACCCCGCATCCCTTAGCCCGCAACCGTCACTTGGTACAAGTCTTTTTTACCGGCGCAGCGTACTTTGAAACATTTATATAATTGTTATGACATATTTTATATTTAAATTTGTATTTTAATAATTAAATAAAATGTAACTTAATTCATAAAATTATAATGTACCAAGTAATCTTAACAGTATACGCATCCCTCGCCCTAAACTCACGATGCAAGTATTTTCACGCCGCCGCCGGGTAATTCGTAACATTTATGTTCGTAAACATGGTTTTGCAAAACATAGATTTAAATAAAATGTACAAATTCATAAAAATACACCTTTAAAGAATTAACTCTAGGTAAACTCAACAAGTTAGATCATCTTTCTAAGCGAATATCATTTTCTTAAATTAATTTTGAAACAAAAAATATATGCCCAGATAAATGCCCAGGGACAGAAATTTATGGGCACTTATTAGGAAGTTACCCAATTTGCCAAAAATGCCCGGGCATTTGCCCATCTCTAGGCTGACTGCATCGAAAAGCTTGAACAGTGATTTTTTCTTAACTATTCAGTAATTGTATAGAACATTGCCCTTAAATGTGACCACTTCTGGAACATCCTGTATATCATCTATACATATATTAAAATGTCACTCCAACGTCAAAACACCAAAAGACTCTGGAATACCTATGGCCGTGTTTCCACATGCAAGCAACTCGCATGCAAGTTATTTACATTGATTGATTACAACTAGCATACGAGCTGTTAGCAGAAGAAAACTTAACCTGTGCGATAAAATATCAGCAATAATCGACGTTGCACTTAGTTTCAATAGGCTTCCTAGGGATCTTAATATCGACTGGTTCTGCACTAGTGTGACGTCCTTAAGACGGCTTTGGTGCAGTCATTTTTCAAGGATAGTTAACTTAAGAGGCTAAATTATAACAGCCGCACGGGTCGATCTTCGAGGTTAAGCAACGCTTGCCGAAGTTGGTCTGTGGATGGGTGACCATCTTAACATAACGAGATTTCTCGGTGCCTCGGAAAACACGTTAAGCCGTTGGTCCCGGCTGTCATTTGGAGATCTTTGGCAGTCGTTACGGATTGTCAGAAGCCAGAAAATCTGACACCAGTCTTGCCAAGAAGTACCGTGTTCCCCAGTTAATGGGTTGTGGATGTCTGGTGGGCAGCTCCACGTAAAATACTGGTATTCAGCTGGATCCGGCTTGTCTGGGAGCCGACTAATATAGTTGGGAAAAGGCTAGGTAGATGATGAATTAACTTACGAGTACGTATTACTCTCTTAACTGATTATATTAACTTGTATGTACTTTCTTTGTATCAACAAGTTTCCTTAGATATATGTGTAGGCTTGTTATTTGTTAATATTACATTATTTATGTAATTGGTATATTAGTCTGTAAGCCTTCTTTACAATAAATAAGTACATAATCATCGTCCAGGAATTGAAAACGATTACCAAGTTCTACCGGAACAACTCGTGACCAATCTATACTAATATTATAAAGCTGAAGAGTTTGTTTGTTTGTTTGAACGCGCTAATCTCAGGAACTACTGGTCCGATTTGAAAAAATCTTTCAATGTTAGATAGCCCATTTATCGAGGAAGGCTATATTTTATCCCCATATTCCCGCGGGAACGGGAACTACGCGGGTGAAACTGCGAGGCGCTGCTAGTTTCAAATAAATATCCACCATCGAATTCTTAATTTGGAAAGTGAAGTTGAGTATTTGTTTCGACAAATATTACTTTAGAGTTTGTCAGGTTCGTAACTTGAAATACTCAATTTAGAAACTGGTCATTACATTTCACAATCAATCTTGTGTCGCTGACATAATGTCTGATCTTCAGTCTTTGTGACAGATGGGTTCAATCTTAGAGAGATTTCAATTTACTATCAAATTATGCAAAGGCAATTAATTTTCATGACATTATATTTTTAAATATAATAATAATTAATTTCCAGACCAGAGTCCATAGCTTAATATAAAAATATAAAAACATACATAAACAACCAGAAATATAACAAAATATATGAATAGTCAAACAACTTATTTCATGTAACTGAATGACGCACGGTGTGTCTTCATCCAGTGCCTCATCATTGGGCTATCGACCCTGCTGGCCACAGTATAGATATAGCACTCGATACATGCTTCAATAAGCTTCTATTGATTTTTTTCTGTGAAACATAGCAATTCAAACAAACGTCATGCGATGTGGTTTTATACCCGTATGTATTGAATTTAGTTTGAATTTGAATTAAATATAAAACAAAAGTCTGTA
The DNA here is from genome assembly GCA_905332915.2 of Hecatera dysodea. Taxonomy (NCBI): domain Eukaryota; kingdom Metazoa; phylum Arthropoda; class Insecta; order Lepidoptera; family Noctuidae; genus Hecatera; species Hecatera dysodea. The sequence goes on from HG995294.1 coordinate 16,645,232, forward strand.
TCTACAACATTTAGTTTTAAAAGTGCTTTTCTAAAGTCTGTATCGTGAGGACTCAGTATGATACACATCGGCGCACAAACGGCAGTTTATTGTTAATTCTTTACTGTTTATTATTTTTTATTAAAAGCGGCTAAAAATAACGTATTCACTCTTTTCACTAAAGATGCAATGTAAATATTTGAATAGGGTATATCTATTTTAACTTTTCGTTTTACCGTTGTTATTTTATTTAATTAATTAGACAATAGTTACGAAGAACAGGAATTGTTTATTTTGTATACCAATATTGTCAATTGCCAACCTGTCACAAATCCTTTGTAGAGGTAATTCTACGGTCTTAGTAGTTGGTCACTTGGTTTCAAATGCAGTCTGCGTTTGAAGCTAACTGCTAAGAAATGTACAGAGAAAGACGCCTGCAATTTATGTTATTGTAAAGTTTCTGTAATTAACTTCGTAGGAAGTAGAGTAAGTGCAGCAATATAAAGGCTTAAATATTAAAAGTGATAGTAGTTTAGGTCCATAATAATGCCATACAATGAAGTTTTCATATTAAAGGAAATCTTTATTTTTAAGATTTTCCGCACAATGTTTTCATATAAACTATTCTGAGATTGTTTCAATAAATCTCTGTCTGTGAGGGCGTTTTTGTGTCACATATGTAAGTATAAATCCTCGTTGCATTTTGATTATTGAACCGTCCCGTTTATGTGTTGTGAGATATAAAAAAAAACTTTTTACAAAAAAATACAACCGACTTTTACACAAAAAATCAAAAAAGTGCAAAATAACTTTAATTTCGGAACTCGGTGTTTGTGGTTGCTTTTTCGTTTTTTGAACACCGACTTCCGAAATTAAAGTTATTTTGCACTTTTTTGATTTTTTGTGTAAAAGTCGGTTGTATTTTTTTGTAAAAAGTTTTTTATTTTTCACTTTTTAGTGGTACCTACACCCCCTCCCCTCCCCCACCTAAACGAACCAATCACATTGGTGTAAAAAAAACGTACAGCTCCTTTGCAGAGTAAACTAAGAGGTCGTCAAAGTAGACAAAGTACATATTTTTTTTAGATTTTTCGAAAACCGCTTGGTTGATTTCGATAAAATTTTCATGGGACCATTTGGGAAGTATACCCTTTCCAACAAAAAAAGAATTTTTCAAATCGGTTGACAAGCGACGGAGTTATGCGCGAACAAACATAAAAAAAAAAATACAAACATCCGAATTGAGAATCTCCTCCTTTTTAGAAGTCGGTTAAAAATTGGACAAATACATTCAACATTAGTCTAAAATAAAAACAAGTATTTTCCAAATTTCCCAAACAACATCCAATTTACGAAAAGTACTCGGCTATAAAATAATACGTACCTGTTCATCTTAAATTTTCTTCTGCAATATCACGGTAACAGCAAATTCCTGCAGTAAATCCTTAACCATTTCTTTACGATTTTAATAAACTGAGCGAGACTCAAAGATGTTTTTTTGGAACGTAATTTTCACAGTGTAAAACCTTTAATTAAAATCTTGGCTGCATTTTATCTTTATAAATAATTTGAAAGCGGTTTCATTAAAAATACATTCTTTAGAGGTGAATTTCTTAACAATAAGAATAGAATAGAATACTCTTTATTATGTACACCATATAAGTTACAGAAAATATAGATGAAGAAAACATTACATAGGGTGACACAATGGGCGGCCTTATCGCTGAAAGCGATCTTTTCAAGACAACCTTTGGATGGATTTTAAAGGCTATCAAAACTGCAGATAAGTGACACTTGTTTTTGAGAATATAATATGCTGCAAGTCAGTTTAAGTCTATATGACAGGAATTCAACCCAAGAATTGTACCAGCCTAATTCATTGTAATAATTACCAATCGATAAACAAATGTTACAAGAATGTGATTCATTAGGAACCCTTTGATTGCGAGTCCGACATACACGTGGTCTTGTTTCGTCAGGCTCTTGGCCTAAGTTCTTTGAAGGCGACATCAAACCATTATTCTCTTCCATTCTTTCTTGAACTGCCTTGCTTTCTTTTAACAATCATGATTTATCATCAACAATTGAATTCTCCACACTCTCAAAAGCAATAAACCAACTAATTATCCTTAATGTTCGTATCTTACAATGGAAACCTCATCTTGAAAGGGTTAAGTATGTAAAACGATTTCGAAGAAGATAAGGACTGTTTAGGCCCATTCTCCATGGTCCTTATTACCCAAGGGTGGGCTTTAAGGCCCACTCTGCCACAATTAGCCGCGGGATGGTTAACTTTTGGGCCTGATTTAATTACTTGGCCGATTACGGCCCATATCATGTTACGGGTTATGGTCGGTGCAGTAAAAAAGGGCAAGAAATTTATTACTGTGTTCATGGTGTGTTTTTGGGGATTTCGGAAGTTTGTTAACAAAAAAATTAAAGAAATTATATGTTGTTTTTTGATTATCTAATTTATTAGGTGCTTAATTCTTGCTAACTCTTTACTAATGATTCTTGTATATTTTTGGCAAAAAGGTACCATCTTCGTAATCATTCTATGAGACAATACTCTTGGGATAAATATGTTCCTATGTTCTATTTCAGGTCATGGTCTCCCTGCGTGCTTATTCATTCAAATCCGTTTAGCCGTTAAGACGTGTAGATGTAACAAACAAACTGACAGAGCAGATTTACTTTCGCATTTAAAGTATCATTATGGAAGTAATGTATGCCGCAGTAGTTTCTTGCAAAAATTATGGCTTGCTTCTCAATTCTAAACTTAACCGTCTCTTCTATATTAACTACTATTTCAAATCGAACTCCAGACTACAGTACCAAACACTGCCATCAAAACTTCAATAGTTTTCGAGATTTATCACTAGCGACAAAACTGACACGACTTCGTTCTCTTGGAGTAACAAAAACGATTATTATAGAGTTATTGTTACGCTAACATCCGACTTCAAAACTTCCACGTCTAAGTTTAGAGAATTATTTCTCTATAGTGAAACTTTTATTGAAAAATCAAACTTCTGTGACTTTCTCGAAGCTTGGGGTAGACTGCACAGCACTTGCATTTAAAGCTAAGTTTAGACTATGTTTAGATCCGGAGATTGGATCGGAAAATGATTTTTGTAAAAGATTTTGGATATAAAGTTTTAGTGCACAGGAAATAAAATGGAATGGCTACATAGTGTTTATGACGTACGCTGTAGTGAAAAGCGTATCCCAGAGGACATCCGATAGATTTTCTAAACGGTCGACAGATACTGATGAACACCTTAGGGCCAGTTTTATTCGATTTCGATAGCGTTAACGTTCACTTATGACAAAACAAATGGAAAAAGTAAAGTTTTACCACTAAACGGCGCTTAATGAATTAAATACAAATTAACATTTACATCAATGCGATCGAGTACATTTAAAATTCGCACTAAGGCCACTAAGCTCGTGGCTAAAGAATAACAGCTGCACGGGTCGATCTTCAAGGTTAAGCAACGCTTGCCAAGGTTGATCTGTGGATGGGTGACCATCTTAGCATACCGAGTTTCCTCCGTGCCTTGGAAAGTACATTAAACCGTTGGTTCCGGCTGTCATTTGGAGATCTTTGGCAGTCGTTACGGATTGTCAGAAGGCAGTAAATCTGACCACAGTCTTGCCAAGAAGTACCGTGTTACCCAGGTAATGGGTTGTGGAGGTCTGGTAGGCAGCTCTACGTAAAATATTGGTATTCAGCTGAATCCGGTTTGACTGGAACCGACCCCAATATAGTTGGGAAAAGGCTAGGCAGATGAAAACTAAGTCACGTACATACCTATCACAAAGGCAACAAAGTATATAAGAGTGCCAATCCTACGACTTTTTAAGCAACGCTTCTATTCGCATCTCAGTCGAAATCTGACAAAATATATGAAAAGTGAGGTCTTTTGACAGAATGCGAACGTTGTTCAAATAAAGTTGCTAAAATTGTAGAATTGGCACTCTGTTGTAGCCATATCACAGAAGTGGCAATAAATAAGTTAGGTTTGGTTAGATGAAGTGGCTAACCACTATTTGAACTTCTTGAAAAATAATACGATATGGCCACGGCATTTACAATAACTGATATAAAAGTCTCCAGAACATGACTATGATCTGAAACATAAACGACTTACATACATCAAGTAACAAAATATTTCCAAACCTCTCACACAAAAAGTTAGAGTATGTTTTCTTCAACATTAATTACGACAAAAAACCAATCCTCAGAAAGGCTCTCACAACATAATTATTATATATGTACATAAGGAAATAATGTAAATTAATCATCAGCGTAACCGTAAAGGAAACATTCAGGGTTTTGAGGATATCCGCAACCCTTTAATCATAATACCTAAGCGCGTTTAAATGATAAATGGACAGGGGTTGGCGTTCCTATTTATGTTGCGTATCTATGAGCGATGAGAGATCGCTCGTACACACATTTAACTATGTGGAGGTCATGGTTGCTTGATTTTAGGGTCTTTGGTGGTACAAGTTAATAGAAAGCCTTTTGGTAAATAGGAGGGTCGTTTATTGGTCTGACGAGAGATTGAATAAAGGACGAGTCGTGTAATCAAGATGTTCGCTAGATATTGGTGGGACTTATTCAAGATCGACCTCCAGTTAGACTTAGGCGAAAGTAACGAGAAGGGCTCGTCTCCTGCCGGAACAGCTGACCTGCTATAGCAGACACCAATTGTGTAGAAAATGGAGAACGAGGCATTGATCTTACAATGGATTAAATCATGCACTTGTGAGCCCAAGAACTTAGTTTTGAGAAAACTTCCATTACAGCGCGTAAAGATAAGAAGTGGAGTTCCCTGCCAGAGTACGTGTTTCCTGATAGAAACAACCAGACCAGAGAGTAAAGACCCTCTCAAGTCAAGAATGAATAGGTTTTTTCAAGGGAACCGTGTACCATCGTCGACAACATGATTGCTTTTCATCAGGTGGGATTGTGGTGAAATGTGATTTTATCTCTATATACATATGAAACTAGCTTCTGCTCTCGACTTCGTCCGCGTGGAATAGTTACTGACCCCTCGAATTTGAAACATTCTTCATTGGTGCCCTGCTCCTATTGGTCTTGCTTCCTCAATAAATGGGCTATCTAACACTAAAATAATTTTTCAAATCAGACCATTAGTTCCTGAGATTAGCGCGTTCAAGCAAACAAACAAACTCTTCAGCTTTGTATGTGGTATAAATGTTTTATCCCGCCTGATGGATCAGCGCACCCTTCACTACGGCCAATTCACTTGAAACTTGGTACAAATACTGGACACAGTGAATTTTAAAGCTTTTCACAATTCGTTTATCACAACTATCCCCAAAATACCATTAAAGAGATTAATTCTTGGTCGAAATTGGCCCAAGTCTGGGAAGAATCGAAGGAAAAAACGAAAGCCTTTCAGAGGATAGGCTAAAAAATGTAGGATTTCAAAAATTCAACATTTTAAACAGTGAAATGGGATGGCATAATAGATCATGTCCTGAAATAGGACACAGGGTACATTTATCCCAGAAATATGTTACCATTTTTTTTGGATGGGAAATCATCAAATGACTTCTTCGGCACTGGGCAGAGCGGAAGGGGGAGTCAGATTCTTACTTACTAAAACTCACCCTTGTTTCTCCGCAGGCCCGCGCCTACGGTGGCCGGGAATCGCCCTGCGACTTGCCACTCACGGGGCGTCTTCTTCTATTGCGGTGGCTGGAGCATGAGGTTTCGATTTCTCTCACGCGGTCTACCTCATACTTCACAAGCATTAGTGTTTCACAGGAGGTGACCGCTTCCCATGCCTCCTCGCTCCAGATTGAACCAGGGCCGGATGCGAGAGGTTGCCACCGCCGATCGCCTCGCCGAGGATACGGCGTTGTTCCGCCCAAGCAGGGCAGACCTCCACCGTATGCTCTACCGTGTCCTGGAAATATGTTACCTTAGGATAATTTTCAAACTTCACAGCAAAAGCTTCTGGCAGAAGCTAGTCAAAAATAAAATAAAAAACTTTAATTTGTTCAAACTTTAATATAATATCTGTTCAACCGTCTGTTGTCCATTTGTTTGTTCGGAGTATTAACCAACTAAGAGGAGTACATTGGCGGACTGCGTTCCAAGTGTTTGGCCCAGCATTCAACTCTACGTTACGGCAGGCCAGGCCTTGCCGTAAAGATTCCACTGCATTTTGTGAATAAACATAAATTCGTAAACTATAACAAAGACAGGCTGTCTGCTTTAATTTCTGTATAGTCATATTTAAGTGTTGATTTTTGGATAGGACTTAAAGGATAGTCAAAAGGCATTAATCTAACTCTAGTCTTTCCAAGAGCTACCGTGTTACCCAGTTACTGGGTTGTTGTGTATAATACTGGTACTCATCTGCACCTGGTTAGACTGAAAGCCGACCTCTTCTGTATCGTGGGTGCGTTTACAAACAATCTTGCATAAATACACAGCCAACCTGGAAAGCTACCTGTAGGTTATACCAATATTTGTTCAGTGCGGGAAACAAACCCGCGACACGTAGCGCGGCAGCCAATCGCTCAACCACTGCGCCAATCGTTACGTCAATGTGAAAAGGCTACACAGATTAATGGATTAAAATGCATAATTATTTGTTTGTTTGTATGAGGTAATGTCTAAGTCCAGGGACCGTCTTAAAATCATCATGATTCCGGTGTGGGAGGGAGATGGAAGACATGACAATTTTTTGGAATCGACTCCCTCAAGCTCTTTATTTTAACTCTGCACATGATTGTCAAAAATTAAATATCAACCTGTGACTTAGCTAACGGTGGCTGCCATGAAAACACAAAAACTCTCGAAAAACGTCACCCTCATTCTTGAGAAGTCACGTAAAAGGAAATAGGATGGCTTAAAAGCTCTAAAAGCTGAATTTAGTAAAACTACACATAGTAGGCAGATTGTTTTCGTATCAGCTTAAATGTTTGTGCCAAAATGTCTAAAACCCTTTACCAACTACACACTACATTACCAAAATTAATTGCTCTACACCATCCCAATCATACACCAACATTAATGACCATTATAAAGTGTCATTAACATAAATGTGTGTAGAATTCAATTTTCCGCAGTCATCCGTTTTGGCGTCAACATGTGTTCATTGTGTTGCGCGGATATGGGGCGCAGGGTTATCACAAAGATTCGTCATATTGATTTGATTTCGATGTAATAGACTTTGAAACGAAAGTAAAACTGTTGTATGAAGATTGGTTTTCTGCAGACCGATTCTCGTACCTTGTTATACAAAATTTTCAAGTTAATCAGACTCCTAAAAGTAGGGGAAAATTAAGTTAAAAGATTCCGTTACGTACCTACATACAGCTAATAAAAGCGTGTTAAAAAACGTTCACGTTAAATTTGCAACATAATATCTCAGCAACAATCATTTATGAGAAACAATTGTGAAACTATTGAGATATTAAGTACACTTAATTTTCCACATGTTAGTAAATGTTTTTCGCATATTGCGACTGTAATGCAAATGCAAACGCTGATTAATAATGCTTTACGAGAAATTATTACATTACCTCTGCCTATAAAATATCAAATTGATTGAGTCAGGCGTTACTTTGCGGAAATCCATTTTAATTTGAAATTGAAAACAATATATCTAGTTTTAATTTCCGCGAATATTAGTGGGTTGCAGGCTTTGCCTTCCTGCATGTGCATAAAATCCTTGCATTTGCCTTGTAATCTTGCATGTGCATAATATAGCGGGCGGAAGGGAGGTGCATACCTGCAACCCACTAATATTCGCGGAAATTAAAACTAGATATATTGTTTTCAATTTCAAAATATGAAATATCATTTCATATCTAAAATCCTGATCACAATTTTAGTCGAAAGACGTGATGTGCTAGACATAGGCGTCCCTCGAACGTCACCCAAACCTGTGTTTCTTGTATGCAGCAATACCAGCCGGCTTTTGGCAGGTCAGCGAAAAACTCAGTCAGTTAGCAGCGTCTATTTACCAAATAAGACTTCACTCTAATCCTTTACCAGACGACACAGCCAAAACAATTCTGTAGCTGCACTAAAATCAACGCCACCGGTACCACCACAGGGTCGTTTAACACTCTACCCACTGTGAATATTAAATCAACACGCCGGTAGCCCTATACTCTGTGGCATGGACACATATCTAGGTCAACGTCACGCTTATGCCACTCCACACAATAGATCGGAAAATGTGCGTCGTTTCATATAGTCGTCGTAGGTACATTAGTAAAGTGAGGCGTATTCCTCTGTTGTGTTAATCTGACACTGGCAGTGCTATTAATAGAGATGTTGACTGCTATGTAATTATGTTTCGTGTAATTATAGCTGTCGGGATTAAAATTAATTTTGACAATGAGGACGTCTCGAATTTCGGGACGACTCCGGACTCAAATTCTCGGAAATACTACCGCTTTGGAAGGCCTCCCTACATAGTGGATGAATGAGCTGCCTGGACTTCAAGAATCTGCTGGAAGCAAGCTTCATAGGTCTGGTCGATGTGGCGATATTTGGGGAAAGCCTATGTCCATCAGTGGGACATTTCTGGTTAAAATGATTATGGTCTGGAACATTCGGTATTAAAAAAAAATTAAAGCTAGGTCTGGTCAATGGCGATGCTTGAAGGAGGGCTATGTCCAGTAATAGACATCTTCCGGCTGATTTTGCGGAGATCTGAAAAAAATCTATAGGTATAAAAGAAGTAAAGCTTAAATAAAAACTTTAATAATTTCATAAGGTGAGTGTCGGGATCAACAAGCGAAATTGGAAAAAAGTAATCTATTTTACGAAACGTAAACAACTTGGAGTGAAGTATACAAAGATATAAACTGAAATTTAATTACCTTGTCGCTTTACCTTATCTCGTTTTAAGTATCTAATAACTTGACGATTTTGACATTACCTAAAAAGTTTTTTTTTTTTTCTGGATGGGAATATCATCAAATGACTTCTACCGCACTGGGTGGAATGGAAGGGAGTGTCAGACACTTACTGAATAAAACTCACCCGTGATCCTTCTCGAGTCCTTTGCGTTCCAGGGCCGCGGTGATTTTTTCGAACAAATTCCCAACCCTAGCGGGCACTGACCCTATGGGGTCCCGACTTCTTTGCTGACAGCTCTTCAAGGCGCGCGTGGAACACGACGCACCATCGACCCGGGCCTTGTTCCTGTCGGACGGCGAGTCACCTATAGTTCGCCATCCGCAGGCCCGCGCTTACTGCCAAGAATCGCCCTGCGTTTCCCAACGCCCAGGGAGTCTGTTGCGGCGATTGGAGCGTGAGGTTTCCCTGTTCCGCAGGCGGTCAGCCTCCTCCTTCGCTAGCATCACTGCTTCACAGAAGGAGGAGACCGCTTCCCATGCCTCCTCGCTCCGGATCATGGATTGAACTAGGGATCTATATACATAGTTCTACCAAAATGTGTTGAGCACAGTAGTGTCCCCACCAACAGCAACGTCTCCTGTAAAATACGTGTAAGGAAACTTTGAACACACCAAAAGTATAATAAAAAGTGGGTTTTCAGTACAGTTAAAAATTGTTGATTAAACAAGTATATTACTTGAAAAAGCAACAGGTATTTTTATCTCTCTTCTTCTTTGATTTCATTTATATAGGTACCAGATGTAACACTTAAAACTATATAAATGCAATTCACTAACCATAAAAACTTACGCCCGATTATGACCTATGCGTGTGCTACTTTTGCGCACACTAAGTCGTACCGGATCCATAGGTTGCAAGTAATCCAAAACCGATTTCTGCGGAAGGCCACGGGTGCCCCGTGGTTCGTTAGAAACGATCGACTCCATGTCGACCTCCGCATTCCAACTATTAAACAATTCATGAAGCGCCTTAACAAGCGTTTCATTGAGTCCGCCGAATCCCATCAGAACCCTCTCATTATATCGGCCGCCCGGTACACTCCCTCCAAGATTAGTAGGATTCGCCGTCCACGGCACTCCCTAGTCGAACCCGACGACCCCATCACCTTACTACAAGAGAGTAATAGGGAAACCAGTACGATTAGAAAAAACAAAAACAGACCGCGTTCCGTATTCCGGCCTCGCCGACGAGGCCCATCGCGACGCCCCAGTAACATCCCTCCCCGACTTTTGCCTAACGAGCCAGCCCGCGCCGCTGAGCCATTAGCGTTAAATCCCCTAAATAATAATAATTGACCCAGCCTGTCCCTTGCTGCCCCTCTCAATGACCCCGTTAAGCCGAGGCCCGTATCCCACAGGGGATGCCCTTAGCGAAGCGGTCATTTAGCTTTTTAGTAGTTTTTAGCCCTGGCTGGGGGCCTTAAATTCATTTGAGGCCACCACAGGATTGTCCGGTTGAGCAGTAACCAGCCTTAGTGTGCTGAACTGCGAGTGTTCCATTCCAAAAAAAAAAAAAAAAAAAACCATAAAAACTGACTTCATGTGAATTATCGTCTTCATTCTGATAAGATTAAGAGAACATCGTACCTATGATCATTAATTCATCTTAAGCCAAAAGCTAGCTATCAGTAAATAGTTCAATTTCAATATCTGACTTATGCTCACCGACAAAGTCTGACATTGTCGTGATGATAACATTATCAGGTAAACCTAAGGTTTTCCCTAGTGACGCCATATTTTCAAACAAATCCGTCCCGACTGTCCACATAAAGAGATGTGATCGTTTCATATTTAAATTGCGAATTATAAGGTACAGCGACCACACGCCGCGGCGCTGTTGAAATATGTTACCCATATCATCTCGGAAGCATTACTAAATACATATACGAGTATCTAACATTTGCATTCCTGTGTTTATATAGGATACCAACTGTCTGAGTTTGTGAGAATTGTAAGTACTCTTAGGGATGGGAATATGGCGTGTTTATGAGGAAATTCTGGACGGAGTAAATTGTAGAAGTTTGAAAGATACGAACTGTAATAATTTGATAGTCGAAATTTCAGTAAGTTTCGAGGGCGGATGCGCACTCGTTCCATGTAAAATACGTATATTCAGCGCTACCTGGTTTGACTGGAAGCTGCCACAACATTTTTGGAAAGAGACTAGACAGATTGATTGATTGAATATAGGGTCGTCTTGAGAATCTTGAGAACTAGGGTTCCAACTTAGCAAGTATGAAATCGTTGACACGCAATGGGCAAAGATAAGGCATTTAATGTGCTATGGAACACTTAATTGAACACAGAAACCTAAGTGTTGCCAGAGATAGGTATATAGTTACATATATATTCGTCTAACATTTTGTTTTTTTTTTCTCAACCCATGTTGACTCACTGCTTGGCAAAGGGCTTCCCATGGCCTTCAACTATTTTCGGTGTTTCACCTCCCGCAAACGTATCCAAGTAATCACGCCAGCGTTTTTAAGGCCTTCAGCAATGACTCCCATTTTATTGTTACTACTCTGGACTCCTTAGCATATTCTGCATATTTTATATGGCACGCCCAATCACACATCAATCTTGGAGACTAATTACCCACATCGGCAATTCTTGGTTTGGAGCGTTTAGTTGTTTTGCGTATTCGGCCACAAAACTTGACACCCAGTATCCCAATAGGCTTCGATATCCCTTTGGCAAACCTTGAATTTGGACTTTTCATACCGAAGGAAAAATTATATTTGCTCCATAATTCAGTTACCACGTCCATACTATTATTATTATCACCATTATTCTAAAGATACGAGTACCCTAACACGAGTTGGTCTCATCACTAAAATCGTAAAATGGCGTCGACGAGCGCGCTATCTCTTCACACTCGCAGTTTTCTTTGTACGCGTAAAAATATATGAAACATTTGCGTCTCATCGCTTTTTTATGGTTCACTCATGTACTGAAAGAGTAGAATAACTCTGTTTTACTAAGTTCTGTAATGAAGCTCGAGACTTGCTGATTATTTTTTTAGATATCGCTACGTGGGTTCCCTATCCATTAGCATAAAATTTTAAGACCTAATATAACTTAGCATAATGTTGTATGGCATAATTATTTTTTCGCATAATATAATTACGCATAACAGCTCATGCATAATTTTTTTAAGCATTATGTCTGTAACCATAATAATGATTAGGCATAATATTTTAAAGCATAAACTTATTAAGCATAAAGTTCTAAAGCATAACTTTTTTAAGCATAAAGTTTCTAAAGCATAACTTTTTTAAGCATAATATCCTAAAGCATAAAAGTTAAGCATAGATATACCAATTTATTTCGACGATTGGAGAAAAGCCATATCTCCTGAATCAGGTAATATATAAAATATTAATATATTATAACGTATTGAACAATTTTGTGAGTATGTTTTCGCTGTAGGAAGCAAGCATTGCAAGCATACAGCATGCAAGCAAGCATGCAGCATGCAAGCAAGCAAGCAGCATGCAAGCAAGCATGCAGCATGCAAGCAAGCAAGCAAGCAGCATGCAGCAGGCAGGGTTTCTGTGACGGCTCCGGCGCTGCGGCCCTCCGGCGGCCCCACGCGTGCTTATCGTCGCAGACGGCTTTCGTTCACCACCGCTCGCTCGCAGCCGCCTGCTCCTCAGTCCGCGGGCCGCCTCGCCCCTACGCGCCTACGCGATTTTAAATAACACTCTAGGGGTAGGACAAACAAGACTACGTGAAGTCGGTTTTGCAGCAATTCGGTTCTGTGACTAACTTTTGTTGCACAGCATATTAATTTTTTAACCAACAATATTATTTGATTATTATGCTAAAAGTCTTTAGGCCTACTAACGTTATGCTAATAGTCATTAGGCCTACTAACGTTATGCGAATCAAATTTATGCCAAAACAAATTAGTCTTTAACATGATTATGCCAACATAAAATGTATGCCTAAAAAAATTATGCCAAAGTATTATTATGCCAAAACAAATTGTGCCAAAATCGTTATGCCGAAGTATATTAGGACAAAAAATATTATGCGAAAAGAAGGGATCCCCGCTACGTGTAGTGGTAAACTGGTAAAATTTTGGATGTGGGGTGGCTTACGAAATATCGCCCGGCTCTCTACTTTTTTCATCGAGAAAAACATGGTTATTGTGAGGCAACCAGAAGCTGAACCGCGGGAAAAACCACCCGAAAAGTAAAAAATGGAGTCCTATTACTGCCTCCGCTATCCGTCCGTCTATTTGTCAGCGGAATGTATTTCATATATGAGGAAGTAAAAGGTAAAAAAATACACAATTTTTATTTCATCGTGTTTAATATATTTTGCTTCTACCACAACAACTAATCTTAAGAATAGGGTTAAAACTACAGGGGAAGGGGTTTTTTTCAGTTTATGGCGCGAAATCCTGTATGAATGCGACTCACACGTGGCGGGTCTGTATTTTTTTTTATAATCTTTGCACGCACACATTATTTTTTTGTATAACGTAAATAAAACACAACAAAATAGTAACTATCAGCAACAAAGCTTAATATGAGCATTTTATATTACACAGACACATTCTCGTATACAATCGTGTTATTGCCGCCTAAGAATAGGAATTCATTTACACATGCTTGAACATTCCATTTTGCATAGGGTGTTTGTACACGATGCAATTTACTTGAACATGATAAGACAACAACAACAATAATAAGCACCGTCTTATGTAGAACTACGCATTTTTTTGTGTAACACATAATGCACTGGAGCTTGAGGCTAAATAATATTAGCCCCAGGTTCCGATTATTGAGGTTAAGCATTTAAGCAATGCTTACTGAGCTCGATCCGTGCATGGTTGACCTTATTTATATATCGAACTGATCTCGGAATGTACGTTAAGCCGTTGGTCTCGACTATCAATTTATTGTACATTTGAGAGTCGTTAGCGATATCTAGAAGCTAGATAATCTGACACCAGTCCTGCCAAAGGTACTTCTTTGTCAACTAGTCAATGATTATATTTATTTTACATAAGCATTAATAGTGTTTCCTACATAGAGATGATTGTCTTTGGTTTCCTGTTATCCTCGTACCAAGCGCGTGCAGTGGTTCGAGTTAGGGTGGGCCAGAAAAAATGTCCAAATAAATTTTGAAAAATAACCACATAATTCAGGGTTGACTTTTAATTAAATGAGTTTTTTTTAAATAAATAAAAACACCACATTTCAACCCTGAATAATGTTGTGTTTTTTTTTTGGAACTTATTTTCTGGCCAACCCAACTCGAACCACTGCACGCCACTGCCTTGTACAGGGTGGAAACTCTCAGTGGGACAGTAAGGGCCTGACCAACGCAGCGACGCGAAAATGGTCTTAGGATCATCATCCATCCATATATTTTTTTGTATACTAAGAATGTTGCGATTAAAATAATTTTAGATTTATTTTCTGAAAGCTCGTGAAAGGGGACTATCCAGCTGCGAAATAAAACTGCGAAAGCATTCAATTTAATTTGTCAACGTCAATCGTTAATTTGCTGCCAGTATGTACTTTTCCCACTGACAGGAATATGGATGAGTTTTTTTGACTTGATTCTATATTTTTTACACGTTTGTAGTATTATGCATACTTTTTATTGGTCTAGCCATTTATTAATATCCCTAAAGGTAGATAACATAATCAGCCTTTTAATGTTCCCACTACTGGGACACAGGCCTCCTCTCTAGGAGCCGTAATGGGCCATAATCCACCACGCTGGTCCAGTGCGGGTTGGTAAATGTCACATGTCTTCGAATTTTTTGGTTCTAGGACATGCCGGTGTCCTCCTGCCATAATGCCCTAGAACGCGTTACGGTGACCAACCGCAACACTGTGACGCTGCAGTGGATAAAACGACACAGCGGATCACTGGGAAATGACGCGGCCGATGAGCTGGCCAGAAGGGGATCTGAGACGGTGGCTGTTGGACCCGAACCCATTGTTCCACTCCCTTTCACCCAGCTGCGCATATGGATACAAGAACATACCCACACACCGGCAGAGCGATGGTGGTCCTCGGCACCAGGCTGCAAATAGTCCAAGCAGTTGATGCCAACCCTGGACAGGAAACTGACAAGGCGCTTATTGCACTTGGATAGAGGCAGCCTACGAATGGTGGCGGGGACCATCACCGGGCACTGCTGTTTGAACAAACACTTACACACGATAGGTATTACGGACAGCCCCCTATGCAGAGCATGCATGGAGGAAGAGGAAACGGTATCGTATGTGCTCCTTGAGTGCACAGGTGTAATCGAAATACGGAGGCAAACAGTAGGGACACCGAATACACTTTCAGAAGTCCTGAACACACTGAGTGGACTGATCTGTTTCTGGAGGGATGTTGGCTGGTTGGAGTGATTTGGCCGTCATGGCTCACGCACAATGGTCCAATACTAGGAGTAAGTGCGGAAACCAAAAACCCAGATAGATAGATAGATAGATGCCGGTTTCTTTACGATGTTTTCCGTACCCTTTTGAGAGCAGTGGTGATGAAATAAATCACACAAAGTAATGCGCCTGGCCGGATTTGAACCCGCGACCTACAAATTCGTAAGTCGGGGCCGTTACCACTCGGCCACCACTGCTCCCTAAAGGTAGTAAATGTAACGAATTTCCACTACATTACCCCGCACTATCCATAAACTTTCACGCTTCTATATCTACATATACCTTTTTAAAGTATTAGGGTCAGAATGACGTCAGGGCTGGCAAGTTGGCCGAGTCGCCGTGCCTTCGCATAACAATTTCAGCTTATGCAAGTCTAGAGTATTGGTTTGACCTATATATGTATCTACAGCCATAAGTTTTATGTCTTTGGATCTTTGCTTAGCGTGTAAGCTAAAAATACAAGAACTTACGAGGTCATGTTCGGGATATGTAGAGAGAGTAAGTAACAAGATCAATCAATTTGTTTAGGTTTTTAACCGACTTCCAAAAAAGGAGGAGGTTCTCAATTGGGGAGGTGGATTGGTGGTGCGGACTGCTCAAGACCGGAATGGTTGGCGTTCTTTGGGGCCCGGCTTCTTCAGCAGTGGACAGCAATTGGTTGAGATGTACTATATCAAGAATATGAGGCGCTCGTGACTAATAACAACCACTCAGGTCGTCAAGGTTAAGCAACGCTTGCCGAGGTCGGTCTGTGGATGGGTGACCATCTTAACATACCTGACTCTGACTCTCCATGCCTCGGAAAGCGGGTTATACTTTTGATCCCGGTTGTCGTTTGTAGATCTTTGACAGTCGTTTTTTTTATTTTCAGAAGTCAGAAAACCTGATACCAGTGTTACCAGAAAGTACCGCAGCAGCTTCACGTAAAATACTGGTATTCAGCTGAATCTGGTTTGATTGGAAGCCGAGCCCAATATAGTTGGGAAAAAGCTAGGCAGATAATGAGTAGCCATAATTAAAGTTCTCTTGGTATCAACCTGAATAAAATTATAGATGAAAATTATAAATTAAAGGTGTAATCGGGAATAATTTATTATTTAAATGTAATGTTATTACTTAAGTCCCTGTATTAACATATCATTTATTACTAACGCAAATCAAAACATGATATGACTGAATTGAATACTTAAATCCATAGAAATAAGAAGAATATTCGTTAAAACTTCAAGACGGATTGCTAAAGTAATACGAAGTAACAACTCTCCGTCGAAGTAATTAAAGTTGGGAGATATGATCAAATATCGTACGCGCAACTTTTACGGATTCATTATGTACCTAAACATATTAAGATGGAGGGATAAATATGTTGTTTGATATAGGCAAGACATAATTACTTACCAATGATATTTTTTTCACTTTTTTAAATATTTATGGTGCATTCTCACAGCTAGGAAATTTGTCCCCCAAAAATTAAAGATATTCTTGGCGCCTCTCTCTCCCACACCGGCTCAAACCAACGTTCGCGGTGTGATCAAATAATCTCGCCATTTATTGGGCGCGTCTAGTCTACGCCTTCTATTTTCAGGAACCCACTACATGAAGACTTGATCAACAGTTTTTGCACGTATCTGACGTTTTTATATAATGTATGTTTTAAGTATTTCAACATCTTGTAAAACCATTGCAACTTAGTATTTCAAAAACAAAAGTCAAAAGCTACTGCCAAACAACATTCAAAGACATTCATTGTAATAATAAAACAACCGCGATTACATTCCATGAAATTCCATTATATTTAAACCAAGATAAATCTCTCATATTTACAAAAGATCGAGCAAAGCCTCGTCAAAATTGCATTTTCAATAAAAAAATTGCACAAGCTACTGCCAAACAACACTGCGTTATTCAACAGATTTTAGATCAACTGCACCAATTCAAGGACATTCATTTAAAAAATAAAACAACCGCGATTACATTCCATATAATTCCATTACATTTAAACCGAGATAAATCTCTCATATTTGCAAAAGACCGAACAAAGCCTCGTCAAAATTGCATTTTCAATAAAACATTTGCACAAAGCCGATGAATATCAAAGTACCAGGAATTCATAATATAGAGAGGGGTATTTTTCTTTTCAGCGTCCCGGCTTCCCTCAGATTTGTACCCTTCATTCCCAAAAAGGGCTTTTGTTTGATTTAACGACGGCGAGCACGCATTTGGCCCTTGTTCCGGATTCCGGAGTTCCGCTAAATCCGGACGTCCGAGTCACAGGCGTGCTTTTTTTTTTTCTTTATATTTAAAGTGCTTCTTCCATCAAGGTTTGTTAGACACCTGAACCTCGAAAATCCTCACTTTGCTCTGATGTAATGACATCTTCTTAAGCCCAAGTTTAAACAAGTCTATCTTTGTTTATATAAAGCTCAAATATCGTCAAACTTAGATTTCTTTCAGTATGAAGAATCACATATTTTGAGCAGCTGAAAATATATTTTCAAATATATTTTTTATGTAACAAGGTATCTGATATGGCTTTTGGGAAGATTAGTATGATGAAAGTACACTACTTTAATTTATAACAGGTACTAATACCACGGAATAGTGGCAAATATTTAAATACTCGTAGTACGTTTATAAAACTATCTCAAAAGGGATGACGTCAGTTCAAATTAATAATAATCTATTTCAAACATAAGCATACACACAGCACACACACATACATACACACACACACACACACACACACATACATACACACACACACATACATACACACACACACACATACATACATACATACATACACACACACATACATACACACACACACACACACACACACACACACACACACACACACACACACACACACACACACAGTACATAGTTAAATATATCATCATCTCGAGACCTTAATCCTACGCGTTCTACGAAACTAAACCTCAGACCGAAATAATAATTTAACTTTAGACACATGAGTATTAAACTGCCTGGAGCCTTTATTATGACTGGCAGGCAAAGGTCACTATTGTACAGGGTGACTTTCAATCTTTTAGATACTTATAAACTGAAATAACATTTACTAATAGGTACTGGAATATTATATTTTTGGAACTTGAAACAGCTGTTATTTTTCTAGACATTCCAGAGTCTCTAGAACGGCTGTCTTATTTCAAAGTATAAATTATCTATCTACCAGTATTTTAAAACATGGTATATTATTAATACTTAGGTAAGCTAAGATGTCCATATTAACATCTGTAAAAAAAAAACAACCGGGCAAGTGTGTGTCAGGCTATGCCACAGTGCAGGGTTCCGTGTTTCCCTCCACAAACATGAAACTGAAAACCATATCATTTTAAGAAATGCTCATCACTGGCACCAACTTATAATTTTATTTGGAGCCCATTTTCGTTATTGCAAACCAAAAAACCATAAATATTACACCGAATGAAAAATGCAAAGAATTTAAAGAGTTGTTCGTATAATATGAGTATAATTTCTTGCCTCATAATTCAAAATCAGCCTGTACAATAACGCCTATTAGTAAATTCAAACCTACGACTTAGATATCAATAACCATATTGATAGGCATCAATTTACCAAATGTAACAACCACTATTGGTGTCGATTCCCTTGAGCGACTGATTAATTTTCAATTGGCTTATTACGCACAATCGAATAGGTAATGTTCTAGAAAATGGGATTAAGTTTTTGTACCTAAATCTTTTAGTAAGTATAATAATTGTTGTGTTATTTCCGCGTCCTAATTGTCATGTCATCTGACTACCCTTCAGTCACTATTCAATATTCAAAGGTAATCAATAATATATGTATATACTTGCACAGATAAATGATTAACTACTTTTACATTGGCCAAGAAATGGAAATCTAGTAGGATGAAAATGTCGTTTGCCGTATTCCACCAAAGGGGAAACTGAAGCGTAGCACAAACACATAAAATTATACTTAACACAAAACGATTACACCGTGTATTAGTCAGAGTGAAAACCGGGTTGAAAAGTCGTTGGCACAAGCACCAGTGTGAAAGGTAACAAACAGAACATTTCTCTTGTAACATGGCAAAGTGCTTTGACTAAGCCGGCCCCCAGTCTGTAGCCTCGGGGATTAGAGACGCTTCTTGAAAAATACGTTCCCGGTTAGATTTTTGTTTTGGTCCACCAAAATGTCTGAACGCGATTTTCATTACTCGGTAAATTTGAAGTTTTGCTTAAGTTATTACAGCCACACACGTACATCCGTACGATTGATCTTCAAGGTTAAGCAACGCTTGTCAACGTTGGTCTGTGGATGGGTGGCCAGTTGTCCATTACATACCGAGATACCTCCGTACTTGAGAATGTACGCTAAGCTGCTTTGACAGTCGTTACACCCGTAACGACTGTCAAAGCAGCTTAGCGTATATTCTTGCCAAGGCGTTATCGTGTACAACAACAATTACTACTATGCTGTAAAGGTCAGATAGGCCATGTAAAATACTCAGTTACTCCATGTAAAATACTCTGATGCATCCAGTTAGATTGAAATCTAAACCCAATATAGGTGGAAAAAGGCAAAGCGGGTTTTTTTTTTTTGATCGGTAAATTAAAAAGTGATTGCAATTTGAAAAGGGAACGCTCGTGTGTTTATTCGAATGTTCGTTATTCGAATGATGTTTCACATTTCCCAGCCACGAGTGTTGCTTTTTGTATGCAAAATGAAGAGTTAAAAATATTTTTCCATTCGAAATTCAGCTTAAAAGGAAAACACGGATGAATCAATCATTATTTTAACGAGTTTATTTTGACAAGAGAGTAAACAATGCGTAAACAAACTGTTTCTACTGCTTCTGTTGTATTGACAAAGTGTAGATATTGTTCAGCCGGATACTACCTATACAAAACTTTAGTGAATAGTCTTTTCATTTTGCCGGTTGAGCTTTTGTTTAGTGTTTATTTCAGTTGTTGCGTCGGTAATTATACCGATTGTTTTTAAGCGACATTCTCAGTTCGCCTATATATTATTATTTTAATAATTAATTTTTCGGCCTCCATATAATAAAAGGAAGAAACAAAAGTCTTACCGAAGTGATCCGTACTCCGTCTGTCAGTCTGTCACGACCCTTTTCCTCAAGAACTTGTGGACGTATCATGTTGAAATATCAAATACGTAGTCAATGTAGTACCTTGTAGCTCTAAAAATAACAAGCTTCTAAGTAACGTAAAAAAAATATACGATTCTAAATGCAACATAAAAAAAATTGCGGCATGTTCTAGAACTCGCAAGTAAATCAAAACCTAAGGCGCGGGCCTGTGGATGGCGAGCTATGAGTGGCTCGCCTTCCGATAACAACTAGGGCAGGGATCGACGGCGCGTCGTGTTCCACGCGCGCCTCAAAGAGCTGTCAGCAAAAAAGATGGCGCCCCATAGGGTCAGTGCCTGCTAGGGTTGCGGAATTTGTTCGAAAGAGTCACCGCGGCCCTGGAACGCAAAGAAACTAGAAGGATCACGGGTGTGTTTCAGTCAGTAAGAATCTGACACTCCCTTTCGCTCCGCCCAGAGTGGGAGAAGTCATTTGATGATTTCCCATCCAGAAAAAAAGGGGTACTTAAAAATCACGACATTTGGCATGAACAACTTTTACAACGGGACCAAACCTGAAATCGCAAAAAAAAAAACAGCTGTTGCTTACATTTATTTTCGTATAACTCATCAAAATGTAGGGGACAGCTGATTTATTTTTCGCGATTTCAGGTTTGGTCTTATAGTAAAAGATGTTCATAATGATGAGTACAATGACCTCTTAAGAGGTTGTTGGTGTTATATATATAATATACATACTATTATATACAATTAAGTAGAAAGTTATTTATTGTGGAATGATCAATAAATAATTATATAAAATTGTCTTCTTGTTTTAAAATTCACTTTTGCCGGCAACAGCTGTGCCCGTGTGAGCCTGACTCGAGAAGCGAGTCTTCAATGTAAAATCAATATTCGCTGACGAGTCGAAGAGTCGTTTATCATGAATGGTGACAGGATGGTCGCGGAGAAATTAGCGTTGTTGCGGTCGGAGATTGCTAATGTATGTATCGGCACGCCTTCAGGGCGAAATTGGTACTGAAAGGAAAATCTAAACTGGAGTATTTTGTTACAAAATTCTGTTGTAGCTAGAACATTCCGAAGCGTAAAGGGTAAATATTCTAGAGATTATAATTATGGACCCTTATGATTGCATCGGCAACTGAGATTAAATCCTACTCAATTTTAGCAAAAACGTTATCTTTACGTCACGCGTAGTAGAAAAAGAGAAGTCATAAAAACTACAGTATAACTTAAAAACCGGACAAGTGCGAGTCTGACACGCACTCCGAGGGTTCCGTACAAAATCGAATGTAGCTCGTCTATTGTAGGAACCGCATCTTTTTACGAGTACACATTACCTACTGACGTTCTACTATTCTCATTATTCTGATAAAACGATAAGTACGATTGAAAGACAAATTTAACTTTGTAGTTGAAAAAATGTTTTCCCATACATCGATGTAAGTCACGGTCACTTCTTCAACTGAAAATATATGGATGTATTCGCAAAAACAAATAATTCTGCAACGTGAAACAGAATAAACGCTATAGCTCTTAAGGATTTCATTCATTATGAACAACTTTCACAATAGGACCAATACTGTAATTGCGCAAAAAAATTTAATGCCCGATACATTTTTGTGCGCAGAACTTGACAACATGTAATGAACAGCTGATATTTGTTTCGCGATTTTGGGTTTGCCCCATATAAAAGTTGTTTATAATAATGAGTACTCACCTTAAGGGATATTGCGGTTATTCTTTTACCCGTTTTATGTGATAAAATGATAAATATTTAGACATTTTTATTACTTGTGCTGAACTACTCTGTTTCATGCCAAATGTCGTGATTAAAGGTAGACGGGAAGTACCCCTTTTTTTTCTAGATGGGAAATCATCAAATGACTTTTCCCACTCTAGGCGGAGCGAAAGGGAATTTCAGATTCTTACTGACTGAAACCCACCCGTGATCCTTCTAGTTTCTTTGCGTTCCAGGGCCGCGGTGACTCTTTCGAACAAATTCCGCAACCCTAGCAGGCACTGACCCTATGGGGCCCCTTCTTTTTTGCTGACAGCTCTTTGAGGCGCGCGTGGAACACGACGCGCCGTCGATCCCTGCCTGGTTGTTATCGGACGGCGAGCCAACCATAGCTCGCCATCCACAGGCACGCGCCTTAGGTTTTGATTTACTTGCGAGTTCTAGAACTTGCCGCATTTTTTATATGTTGCATTTAGAATCGTATATTTTTGTTACGTTACTTAGAAGCTTGTTATTTTTAGAACTACAAGGTACTACATTGACTACGTATTGGATATTTCAACATGATACGTCCACAAGTTCTTGAGGAAAAGGGTCGTGACAGACTGACAGACGGAGTACGGATCACTTTGGTAAGACTTTTGTTTCTTCCTTTTATTATATGGAGACCGAAAAATTAAATATTAAAATAATAATATATAGGCGAACTGAGAATGTCGCTTAAAAACAATCGGTATAATTACCGACGCAACAACTGAAATAAAAACTAAACAAAAGCTTAACCGGCAAAATAAAAAGACTATTCACTAAAGTTCTGTATAGGTAGTATCCGGCTGAACAATATCTACACTTTGTCAATACAACAGAAGCAGTAGAAACAGTACAGTTTGTTTACGCATTGTTTACCCTACTACGGGACCAAACCTGAAATCGCGAAAAAAAAAATCAGCTGTCCCCTACATTTTGATGAGTTATACGAAAATAAATGTAAGGAACAGCTGTTTTTTTTTTGCGATTTCAGGTTTGGTCCCGTAGTAAAAGTTGTTCATAACGATGAGTACAATAACCTCCAAATAAATAAAAGATGGATAAAGTGAGAAACGAGTACATTAAAGGTAGTTTAAAAGCGGTGCCAGTGACGGAAATATTGGAATAGAACCGCTTGTCTTGGTATGGTCATGTGAAGATGAAGTATACAAAAAGCATTTGAGTAGGAGGAGGGCTAAAGAAAAGTTTGATGAATTGTGTGAGAAGTGATATAATAGAAATGAGAGTTAGTGATAGCATGACGGCTGACAAGACAGAATGGAAAAATAAAAAGTGTTGTGCCGACCCCAAGTAACATGGGATATGGGCAGGTAGATGCTGATATGATGACGATCTCAATCTACGATTTGGATCAGAAATGTTTAATTTTCTAACCTACGTGTTAAACTTAATCTTTTCTACAAATGCTCCAAACAAACATGCCAGTAATTAATATTTTTTCCATCGAGTTATTATTGAAATTAGATATATTATTTAAAAAATATAGTAAATAATAAACAAACGGTGTTTAATTTTTTGCGGGATACATTTCGACATACTTCCCTAGCTCTCCACATTCAAGGCAAAAAACAGAGTTAAGAATTATTGCAAAGTTAGTTTAATATTTGTAGTAATTTGACTGGACTAACATCGCATTACTTGAATGGCGTTTAATTCGTGACGCATCTATAATTTCTTTGGAGATTTTCATAATTATTGATCTGTTTTATTGTGAAATGGATTTGCTCTTGACTCTAGTTTAGGTCACAGGTGACAGAGAAAAAGTCTACGATGGAATGAGCTTACCCAGAAAAATCCTGTTCACTCTAACTTTGAAGAGATTAGGGTTGAATGCGTTCGAAAACACAGACGCAGACAGAGAATTCCATTCCTTTGCTGTGCGCATTATAAAAGATGATTGAAAACTCTTGGTGCGAATTGGTGGAATAACTACAAGGTAAGGATGATAACCTAGAGTGCGTCTAGATGTCCTATGGTAGAAGGGGGCCGGTAATAATCATAGTTTATTGTACGTATCGCACTAAATGTGAGAACCTTAAGACTGCGTCCGCGAATGGTGATAGGTACCGGTGCTAAGTAATAGGCCATAGATAAAATGTAATAATCTATATTTGTCGGACGCTTAGAAAAAGTCTTTACACCAAAACAACTCTTACACAAACTTAAGTCTCAGTAAAGAGGTACAGTGTTATCGCAATAATTTTAGTTAACCGTGTAACTTTTATATGAACATACATACATACATATACGTACTTTCATTTTGTAGCCAAAGATATGAAGAGAAGAGTGTAAATAGGTATATAAATCTATCGTATTTATATATCTATTTACATAATGTGTTAAGGGAAGCAAATGGTGTTTACAAATATGTATCGAATTTATTGAGTCAATCCACAAGTTATATTAAGTTTATTGTCGGTGAGTCTCGAGTGGCGAAAATCCTTGTTCGTACCGATGTATTTTTTGTAATTGTTTCTTTGCGAATTTGACGCTTAGTACTTCCCCAACTTGCATAACTTTTGCAATTTTGTCGCAAAATTCTAAGTCATTAATTCCAAGCGTAAAAGATTTACTAGATCGATTTAATACACATCAACAATGCTGAATATAATAGGTACTCAGCATTATTCGAGTTCCCAAATCCAATAATAAACGTATTAAATTCAATGTTGTGAGTCAAACAATATGATTGCCATTATCCATTAACCGGTACTTTGGAACAGAATCTAAATCAGTATTGGTATAGTAATTAGTCCGCAAATGATCACCATTGAGTATTATGCGAATATTCAAATGAGTTTTAGTAGTATCACAGGATTTTATTGTTCTAGCGTCTGCTTGTAACTTCAATGGCGTAAAAAGTCTTTTAAAGCCCCGGCATAAAGCGACCCAGACCGTGGTCTACCCATACGCTAAGTTTCATCTAAATCAGATTGAAATCTTCTATCACAAATCCAGGTTTACACCTTTTTATGCCTATTAGTGGGAATAAAGATTTCAATTATAAATAATCTAAATAATAAAAAAGAACGACTCCTTATCTTATTGTTGTTTTCTGATCAACTTACACATTTTGTACAATTACTTTATTTTTATTTTATGAAACAAATACGAATATGAACCAAATACAGTACCTACCTACCTATACTCTATAGAAGTGAAAAAAGGCTCTTTTAGGGGCACACTTTGTTATAAAAGTATTACAAACATTACTACAGTCAAGATAAATGTGGAGTTAAATATAAGCAATTTTCCTGTATAAGTTAAAAAAGGTGTTTTTAAGCGCGTATTTTTTTTAATTTTGTCGGCTACTAAAAAAAAATTAATGAACCGACTAGTTAAAAAAAATAATAATGAACAGACTATTTAAAAACAAAATCATTTCATGTATCTATCAAAGCATCGTGACGAGTAAATCGATGAAAATATGTTTTATAATATTGTATGCTGTACATTATTACTTACAAATAAAGCACATACATTATATATAAAAATTGTTTGAACTTAACTTGAAAATAAATGGTTTTGTACTCCTGCTTCTACGAGCCTTTGTTTTCTAATATTTATAATAAATGGAGTAAAGTATATTTAGCTCGTACATTCACAACTTAAAGACCTGCTTTATTTAAAAAACTATATATATAACTATAACATTTGTGACGTTTGAACTCACGTAAACTTAATTTTCTTGTTTAGGTATTTTTGTTTAAATATACGTAACGTTAAAATCTACGCTATCGTTAATTTTATCGTTATGAGTTAGTTAAGAAATTTATTCTCATAAAAGACAAAGTCACTTACATGAAAAATATGGTTTACACATATTTATAAGTCGGGCCACAACTCCACGTCCATGTAAACAAGTGTTCAACTGCTGAATTATATCCGGTGTCTATCTATGCTTTAAACCTTCATCAGTTCCAGTCAACCCGGATTCAGCTGAATTTTACCCACCACCTGGATAACACGGTACCTCATGGCAAGACTGGTGTCAGATTTTCAGACTCTGGATATATTATCTATGTGACATATTTTTCCGACATTCACGCGAACGAAGTTGCGGGTACATCTAGTAATAACTAAAATTTCAAAACAATGATAATTATATTATTGTGTTATGAGCTTATTCCGTCCCTTGACAGGGCAAAGTTTCCGTTTCTTCTTTCCATTTTTCCCAGCTCCGGGTGAGCGTAAAGCAATCTTGTCGATAGGCGTCAACCTCGTCCTAGAATTATTATAATGTCGTTAAAATCCCGGGATATAGAAACTACGAATTATTTAGGTATTAGAAGAATAAAATTATTCAGTTGAATCATCATGAACATTTTTAGGCTTACGTACGTTTTTTTTTTTTTTTTTTTGGAATGGACCACTCGCAGTTCAGCACACTAAGGCTGGTTACTGCTCAACCGGACAATCCTGTGGTGGCCTCAAATGAATTTAAGGCCCCCAGCCAGGGCTAAAAACTACTAAAAAGCTAAATGACCGCTTCGCTAAGGGCATCCCCTGTGGGATACGGGCCTCGGCTTAACGGGGTCATTGAGAGGGGCAGCAAGGGACAGGCTGGGTCAATTATTATTATTTAGGGGATTTAACGCTAATGGCTCAGCGGCGCGGGCTGGCTCGTTAGGCAAAAGTCGGGGAGGGATGTTACTGGGGCGTCGCGATGGGCCTCGTCGGCGAGGCCGGAATACGGAACGCGGTCTGTTTTTGTTTTTTCTAATCGTACTGGTTTCCCTATTACTCTCTTGAAGTAAGGTGATGGGGTCGTCGGGTTCGACTAGGGAGTGCCGTGGACGGCGAATCCTACTAATCTTGGAGGGAGTGTACCGGGCGGCCGATACAATGAGAGGGTTCTGATGGGAATCGGCGGACTCAATGAAACGCTTGTTAAGGCGCTTCATGAATTGTTTAATAGTTGGAATGCGGAGGTCGACATGGAGTCGATCGTTTCTAACGAACCACGGGGCACCCGTGGCCTTCCGCAGAAATCGGTTTTGGATTACTTGCAACCTATGGATCCGGTACGACTTAGTGTGCGCAAAGGTAGCACACGCATAGGTCATAATCGGGCGTATACACGTTATATAAATGCGCAACTTGCATTTAAGGGAAAGCTTGCTGCGTGCATTCAGCATGGGGTGGAGCCTACCGAGAGCGAAAGCGGCGTGATTACGCACCGTCTTTATGTGCTCACCGAAAGTAAGCTTTCGGTCAAGGATTACACCTAAGTATTTGGCTTGCTTCACCCAAGGGATCGGCTTGCCAAACATGGTGATCGGGCTGGGAGGCTTACGTACGAAAAAGTGTTTTATTTATATAGGTAAAATAAAATTAAGCTGGCTTGGCTTAGCAAATAAACGAGGTATTATTTTATGTTATTTTGTTACACAAATATTTAGTTGTTTGTGCCCAGGAACTGGTAGCGGTGGCGGTTTCTATTGTTTCAAAACATTTTTTGTCACACAACTAAATATATACTTAACTGCTATTATCTCTTTCATATACCGTTAGACTGGATATTTGTTATCTCTTTCACTCAATGCAAACGCTTTGTGGAAGAAATAGCAAGTATCGTATTCTTTGGTAAAATGTGCGTAAGCACATTCCTGAATTCTGTTGAGTGCAAATGAGTGTAAATCAGTGTCAAACTTTAGTTTTAACTTTTGACCCCAGCTTGTTTTTAATGGTATACTTGACTATTTTCTTTCATGGTAAATTATTAATTTTGTTTGTAATTTGATAACTGGAATTTGCAAGTGTGCAAGTGTGCAAAGTTGAATTATATAATATACACAAAATAACTAGCCCACTTATCAAGTTTTTATTAATTTTATTGTTTGGTACAGAACCGTAAAAGATGTATGATTTTGAATTCAATCATTTGTAAATATAAATAAAGCCCAATAAATAACAAGTGTTTTTTTTTTAATCCCGGGATTTAAACGTGATTACAATCATTTCGGGATTTCAAAGGAGTTATTATCCACTCTATGTGGATAATATCCTCGTAGTTTAGTTAAATAAACTCTACCCATCTCTGTTATATCGTCTGATTAAATTGAAGAGATAAAATTAATTCTCCGTTTTATATTTTTTACTAGCAGCGCCCCGCGGTTTTACCCACGTAGTTCCCGTTCCCGTGGGAATATGGGGATAAAATATAGCCTATGTTACTCAGGGTGAATGTAGATTTCTAATAGTGAAAGAATTTTTGAAATCGGTCCAGTAGTTTTTGAGTTTATTCGTTAAATACAAAATACAAATCTTTCCTCTTTATAATATTAGTATAGATATAGATAAAACCAATGCAAAATCTTTCACTGATAGATAAACTCTAGAAAAAAAATGCAGATTCTATAGAAAAAATTCAACAGCGAAGTCTCAGTAGAAAATAAACTAGTCACTCGCAGCTGCTTTTCAAACAGAAAACTCTTCCAAGTAAATAATTAATATTTTAATTTAAATAAAAGCAGGTACATTTTAATTTAAACGGCAGCAAATCAGATGAACATTTTAAATTGTTATTCACCGTAATTAAATCGCCGTCGTATTTTTTTTAATTCACTCGGTAACGATACGAATTAAAATTATAGTCTGTTGATTTTATTCACGAGATAAATAAACTGTTAAATTCGATAATGTTAGTTCATTTTATTTTTAACAAAATAAATAAATTACCCTTTTTTAGAAAAAAATACTTGATATGACGGGAGATAGGAACCCCGCGGTTAGAATTAAGTTAAGAAAATTTAAATTGTATAATTTACAGTCTTAACGTTTCGTTGCTCGCTATTCTATGATTTCTCGGAATTATTTCGAGAACTCTAATATTCAGATTTCATTTTATTGAGACTAAAATACTTCAAGATATTTATTAACCACAAGGAGTTTGCTATTTTCCTTTGAAATAATTATGTAGATATGGATATAAATAAAGGTTTGCGCCCATTGCGCACAACAACGCTACTATTTTTCGCACTCGGAAAGTCGGAATGTTAGCAGATGTCTTTTATAGCGTCATTGGGCGAGGACCTTACAGTTGTCTGCAGGCGGCAGGAATGTGAAGGATCTTACGTATAGAATGTTACAAGAAATTGATTTCAGTTTTATAGGTCGCGTGGCTGTTGCCGAATGCATCAAGGCAGCCTCAAAAGTATTTAGGAATGTGGAACATTATATCGTGTATCGGTTTTTAGATTTACAGTAAATATGATTTTGTTTTGATTTTAATAATTTGTAGAACATAATGGTCAACTGTGCTTGGTAAAATTTTTTTGGTAGTGTTATACTTAACTTCCTTCATAAAGGCTTGCTATTGATTCATTGACCTTTTAGGCTGTCAAAGTAAATATTAATGAATACGAACGACCGCTGCTTTGAGACAATGTGTGAAAAAATGAAGTATGTGAAAGAAGTTTTATTATCTATACTAGCATTTTGTTCTCGCGGTTTCACTAGGGAATAGATTTTAGAAAAAGATCTCTCTGTCTTTGTACCAGAATTTGTCCAGAAACTAAGGAATAAAAGTGTAATAATCAAACAACCATTTTTCCATTTATACTAAGTATTGAAAATATCACATTTTTGCTTGGGATATAAGGCGAATTTAGGCCACTGAACCAAATGAAACGACACAAACTACGGGCTATTATTTAAGACTATCCTCGTTTGAAATCTCTGTCACTAGTCAAGCATTCCGTCCTCGGGAACAAAGCTTTCATGTGAATACAGTAATCCATTAAGGTTCACTTAGTATATTGATACAAATATAGCTACAGGAGTGTTGGAATTTGGTCATACTGTCTGAAAGCCTGCCGTTCATAGATTACGATAACAGCAACGTAGGTACTAGTATATATCATCAGTTGCAGAATTTGTTCATAAAAGTCACCGTGGCCTTGGAACGTAAAGGTTATTAGGAAGAACACGGGTGGGTTTTAGTCAGTAAGAGTCTTACAGTTCCATACTGCTCCTCCAGAAGAAGTCATTCGATTTCCCATTCATACAAATGGTACGTATTATAAGGTATGTACGTTTGGACTGGTACCTCGGTTTTGTAATTATTGGGAGATTTTGATACATGCTGAAATAAAATAACACATAGAGAAATAATAAAAAAAAAATACTCAAGGGGAGAGGTTTTAGCCTTAGATTTCCTGACGTCTAACCAGAAATTAAAGATATCCGCAGGAACACCAAGGTAGCTAACGTCACTCGAAGAATTGCCCAACTTAAGTGGCGTTGTGCGGGGCACAGTTTTAACAGAGCGGACGGCTGCTGGGGCTAAAATGTTTTGAAGTAGCGACGGCGTATCGGAAGAAAAAGCTGGAAAGCCTCCCACAAAATGGACTGATGATCTAGTGATGGCCGTGGAAGTTCGCTGCACGGGAAAGCTGCCGATGTAGTGCCCCTTGCCGGAGCAGTCTAACAGTCGAAGACATTTGGCTGAATAGGGATGTTTCCTGAGTAAAAAAAGGATTATTCTAGATAATCCGTCGATTAGATTATCGAAAAATATAGGACACGTATTTTTTGCTTTTTCAAATCCTTAAAAGTTGACGAAGATATAAAGCATCAAAGATCAGGAGTGGGGGCTTGTGACATCACGCCGCGCCGTGGTAAAAATTGTAGCACGTAGTGACGTCACACAAGTTTTCAACCCACTGTATCGTCTTCGTTTTTTATTTACGTGAAAAAAGAAAAAATACGAGTCCAATATTTTTTGGAAATCTATCAGACGGACTAATTAGATTTTTTAGTCGACTACCCTATTAACCACATAATTATTAAAAAATATTATTACAGATGATTATCTTATCCGAATTTTGTAAAGGTTTTCAATAAATGTTCATTTTACCTACAGTAGGTGTTGGTTGTTAACGACACTTTTGGCAAGAAGCTAGATTTCTGCTCCAAGAGTCATATGAGGTATATCAAAACTAAAAACTTGATTTTTATTCATTCTTCCACATTATTTTCAAAGCCGTCATAAAACTTCACGATAGCTTTGTAATGAATAGTTATTATGTGAGTTTTCATGGAAAATAACATGTGTATCTTCAACGGAAGATATAAAAGAAGAATTATGTTCTCAAGGAGGCGATAATCATAGTAGAATTATTCTTTTTACCTTATAATACAATTTATCGACGAATAAGGCTGGGATATTATTGTAGGCGCACGTCGAATTATGAGCGATAACAAGTCAGTGCGAGTCGAATGAATTATTCAGCGATTCGTCGATCGATATGTCGCGGAGTTCTTACCTAATCTCGTCCTTTCGTAATAATTCTAAGATATAATGAATATTTTCGGGTTCGGATAAAACGAAAGGATAAATAAATAATAATTGAGTTTCAGACAGCCATTTCTCTTCTTTGAGTTGAGGTATTGTATACGATTTTCTATGTGAATTATTAACGAACTAAATTATACTTTCGATTTCTTTTTTGTTTTTTTTTTTTTGTTACGTGGCTGTTATTGACCTTAAATACTTGTGTTTATTATATATTAGCAATGCAATAAAAAAACCCGATAAAAGCTCTTGAGATTTAAAATAATATTATTGCATTTTTGCCAGTTATTGTGGCTACACTTGGGAGATACTTCCACTGACATAATGATGACGATTGCATTTTATACACATTTATTATTTTATCATTTTATACATAATTCATCAGTTGCCCCGACTCCGCCCGCATAAATGTCGAAAATTATCCCCAGGGAACATACTCCCCTAGGGTTTCGAAATTTGATCGAAAGAGCTACAGCGGCCCTGGAACGCAAAGGGCACTAGGAGGAACACGGATGGGTTTTATTCAGTAAGAGTCTGACACTTCCTTCCAATCCCCCCAGAGTGGGAGAAGTCATTTGATGATTTCCCACCCAGGACAAAAAAAATAGGGAACATACTCCCGAGACAAAGTATCCCATTATAGACTATAATCTACCACTGCGCCAAATTTTAACAAAAGCCGTTCAGCCGTTATGACGTGATTGAGTAACAAACATCCTTACAACCATCCAACCATTTAAAATTTCGTATTCATAATAAAAAAACACCATCATTTCAGGTTATGAGGTTTAATTTTCAGCAGCCAATTTAAATTGAATAACCAATAATTTGTTATTTAATCGTTTTACATATTATGAAAAACGTCCATGATAAAATTTAAAATTCGGTTAAAAACAAGCGATGGTGCAAATTTTACTTAACACCGAAGTCAATTGAAAAACAGTTTATTTTTATAAAACATTAAAAAATACTACTTATAAAAATACCAGACAATGCTAGAGTATTTTAGTTTAGAGTCAATGAAAAGGCTAGTAAGTAGGCTATCTTTTTTACAGTAAGACCATGCTGCAGACATACAATAATATTTATATAAGATGTCAAACTACTTTTGTGTACCAAGAAAGTCTTATGCAGTTATTCGCGTTACAAATGTTGCTAGATTTATCTTCATTCATATTAATAGAACTTTTAAAAGTCATTATACTGCCGTACCAGCTTTGAAGTTAAGTACTAGCTGAGCAGTTTTAGCGAAACTTCTTAAGGAGTCTCTTGAGCCCTATTGTCGAAAAACAAAATCCCTGTATCCAAAGCTCCACCAGCTTTGGATACAGGGATTTTGTTTTAGAAAGATTAAAATTACAAACATAAATTAAGTTTCGATGAAATTTCTTACTAGTAGATTGGTGATTTATCATACAACTAGCTGCCCCCAACTCCGTTTGTGTCACATTTTAAACGAATGCTCCGATCCTGTTGGTCTTAGCGTGATGATATATAGCCTATAGCCTTCCTCGATAAATGGGCTATCTAACACTGAAAGATTTTTTCAAATCGGACCAGTAGTTCCTGAGATTAGCGCGTTCAAACAAACAAACAAACTCTTCAGCTTTATAATATTAGCATAGATATACTAAAGATCTCTTGTTAAAGCACTAGTTTTACCCAGCAGCTATGCTCAGGTCACCTGATCCAGAGGAATTCAACTCAACGATAAGCACTCAACGCCAGTTTAACTTTCTAATAGATAAATAATTTGTAAATTCGAATTAAAACTTTTAGAGATAATATTTTACAGACGTTAAAAACATAACACTTTTATTTATTTATTTTTATTAGGGAAAACAAACAGTAGTATATTATTGTTTTACAAATAGTTCTTAAAACTAAAATTAACGAATATACTAAATCTGTACGCAGACATTTGGTGTCTAATCGTTATTCAGAAATCAAAGAGAGGTAGGTAAACAAAAATTAGATACTAAGTGTAGCTAAGTAATTTGTTAATGAAACAAAAGTAACAAATATCGGAATTGTGAAAAGTGCTCTCCCTTATTATGAATATAATAAAATGCCACATTTCTGTGCCTGGTGAATTTATACAAAATCTTATCTTAAATTCAACTATCGTACAAAGAAAAAATAATAATGTAATGCGTCTTACGCAGTCTATTGCCGATCCATCAAAACGTCGATTATGTGTCTTTTAAAACTAACTCTGTTAAGATGAAATATGTCGATTGAACCAAACTGTTCATTGTATGTGTCCACTAAGCGACGGAGTGGAGAACGTTTACCAGAATTGGATTTACATAAGCTGGTAGCAAATAGGCGCGCAACTTTACCTCTCTATAGTTATTTTGAGATTTGATTGACGTTGATCGTTGTTAATTGTTATATATTTATTGTATTGATCTGATATATTGTATTGATCGTTGTTAGATGTCAGCAAAGAAGACGGGGCCTCATAGGGTCATTGCCAGGGTTGCGGAATTTGTTCGAAAGAGCCATCGCGGCCTGGAACGCAAAGGGAATTAAAAGGAACACGGGTAAAAAAAAGGACTGAGTCAGGAATATTGGTTTTTATTTAATCTGAGACTTTTCAGACCATCAACTCATTTTAATTATTTATTTTTTTCAAAGTCAAGTTTTTATTGTAGAAACACAACACGTCATCTTCTGACTTGAAAGGTTTTGGCTGACTTGAAAGGGATTTCGGTTAAATCCCTATTCTGAATGTGACAGTAAAAGCTAAGAACGTAGCGACAAAATATTCAGCCATGAAGTCAATTAAATAAATTTCAATTCGGGTGCCTCTTCTACATAGCTCCTATAAACTATCACACCCCTACATAATCAGTATATTATGTTATGATATACGGGAAAGGAGCAGTTCCTACGAGGGAGCAAATCGAATTCCTTGTCAATTTCCTTTCATAGTTTGTCATTGGATTAGGTTTTCTTTTGACTGGAGATGGTGGTAATATTTTCAGACTTTCGAACAGTGACGGTCACATTTTAAAGCTGTTCTGAAAGCACCATTCACTCACATGTTTACCAGATCATGTGTTGATTTGTTTACTTTAAAATTGACAGCAGAAGCGTCTTTGTACTCCATAACTATACTAGCCTAGGAACTGCTCCTTTTACGCTCAGAGTATTACTTAGTTGCAATAGTGGTAGTAAACGGAGCTCGTGGTTAAGTAATAACAGCCACACGGGTCGATCTCCAAGGTAAAGCAACGCTTGCCAAGTTTAGTCTGTGGATGGGTGACCTTCTTAACATGCCGAGACTCCTCCGTACCTTGGAAAGTTCGTTAAGCTGTTGTCCCGGCTGTCATTTGGAGATCTTTGGCAGTTGTTACGGATTGTCAGAAGCCAGAAAATCTGACTCCAGTCTTGCCAAGAAGTACCGTGTTACTCAGTTAATTGGTTGCGGAGGACTGGCAGCCGTTCCACGTAAAATACTAGTATTCAGCTGAATAAAAATTGGGAAAAGGCTAGGCGGATGATGATGAGTAATTGTAGTAAATGACAGTACTAAATAAACTGTGTAGATGTTAAGGAGATATTTCTTATATTGCACGCCCCCATTTGCCCACGTTTGTGAGCTGACACGTTATATGTCACTAAATATGTCCAGGGACGATCCTGTAATACTTGGATCTGACATATTTATATTAGAGTATCTACAGAGACATAAATGGAACGACGGAAAGGACGCCTTTGTGCCGCAGTGGGACACAACAGGCCACGGAATAATAGTAGTCAAAAATAATCGACATAGAATCTTGACATTTCAATCAAGTACCGAAAGACTCGAATAATATAGGTTGATGTTATCGTCTTCAGAATGCGTACTACATACCTCCTTATATATTGTTAGGCATGTAATAAATTGTAAATTGCCTAAAAAGTAGTCGACTAAAAAATCTAATTAGTCCGTGAGATAGATTTCCAGAAAATTGTGAGTACGTATTTTTTCTTTTCAATCGTAAACAAAAAACGAAGACAATACAGTGCGTTGAAAATTCGTGTGACGTCACTGCGTGTTACAATTTTAACCACGACGTGTCATCACAAGTCCCCACTCCTGATCTTTGATGCTTTTAATATTCGGCATTTTTATAAATTGAATAGAGCGATTAATACGTGTCGAATATTTTTCAATAATCTAACTGACGGACTAAATTAAGAAATATTTTTTTAACTCAGGAGACATGCGTATTATTGTGCTCGTAACAGTAACGTGTAAATATTACTTACTTACCTATATGTAAGTATTTACAGTTTTAAGCTCGAATCTTTGAGATCGTTAACTTATCACCTTGTCCTGTCTGCTACCATTATATCGTATCCTCCCCCATCAATGATAAAGTTTAAAGGCCTAAACCGACACGTGAGACGCTATGACTGAAAAACCCGTGATCGTGATGTCTTCGAGCCTTAACGCGTGGGAAAAAATCGAATGATGTTCGCCAGTTATTTCATTTCAGCGAGTTTAAGGACAATAAAACACAAAACAGGCTTAAATTAAGCTTTTATTAATCATTCACAATGTACGACCATGTAGGTACATAAAGTGTTTTTTTTTAATTTTAATATGGCCAGAGGACTAAAGAAAATTATTAATGCCGACAATCGCTTCTGGAATATTATTGAAATACATTTTTTTTTGTTAATTATGTTTACGTACTTATTATTGTTTCCTTCTTTATAATATATCAGAGTAAAAACATGACACACAAAAATGCAAATGTAATCAGTTAAGGGGACAATGAGGTGCAAATGGCAAGGAAGCAGTTAGAAAATTATTTTATTTCATTTTCCTTATTTTTTAAAATATATATTTGAAAACAAAACTGCTTTATTTTTATCCTGAATTGTTGTTGTTATTTGTTCAGTGTACATAATGTTATTATGTACATGAACTATATTATATAAAATACTAAATTAATTTGCATTCATTGTTCACAGTTGCGACTTGATATCAAGCTTTCATTTCAAACAATACATGCGCACAAGTGTAGATTTTCAAATTAGTCAGAGATCATTCACAAAGATAGTTTATATTAACAAATTAAAATTTTATGTTTAAATAAATACAACGATATTTTAAAAGTCTGCCACGATGGTGTTGTGGTCATAAAAACGACTGTTGAGCTTGTACTTAAATTAGAGCACCGGTGCAGTAAGAAGTATATATTCAGTTTTCTTTTTTAGTACCAACTCTGAAATGCGTTGATAATGGCAATGTAACTTCTAACTCACAAAGAAAGTATACCTGTACTATGTCTCCTCTTCCTTTTCCGTTGAGGAATACCGGTGTGGATAAGAAACGGGTCAAATCGTCGCTTTATCGAACATATAAAATTCGATCGCTCAGAACTTTTAATATTCAAACGCATGACAAGCTATTTGCACATTTATTAGAAAAACGTGTTGTTGTTCACTCTTGTATTACATGTGTTTGTGTTGTGAACTTAGTAAAGTATTTTTTTTTTTTACTAAATTTATTATTGTGAATATGAGGACAATAGTCCTCAATTCCTCATATTCAAAATAATACATGTTTTTAGGTTATTCTTTTATTTTTTTCTTTCCTTCTTTAAAGTACCTATATTTAACGATGTCTGTTAGTTTGAGTACTTTTGTGGCCTACCCAAATGTCCATTCTTTGGCATTGTTCGCCGGGTCGTTGAGCTCCTTATTGTTTGTAAGTTGAGCTACTCGACTACTGACAAAGGCTTGCACTGAATGGACAGACCCACTTAAATCTGTGTGATTCTTTCCTCATAAGACCATTAAAGACACAGATTTGCAAGGTTCTCATTATAAGATATTGTGAATGTGAGGACTATGTACATAGATCGCCATACTAGGGTCTTATTTCAGTAAGTCTGGCAGTTTGAGTCATTTATGCGGCCTACCCAAATGTCCTTACTTTGGTATTGTTCGTCAAACCGTTGAGCTCCTTAAAGTTCTAATTTTGAGTAGGGTTGTTTGAGTTTGGTTGACTGACAAATACTTGCACTGTCTGGACAGGTCTACTCAAATCTGTGTGGCACTTTCCTCAAAAGGCCACCTCAGACATTAACCTACATGGTTCTCATATGATTTGACCAGCACGGATTATATGGACTTTAAAACAGACTTTGACCTCTGAGTTTGTTTCGGTGTTTCTTCTCAGAGTAGACGGTTAGGAAACACCGGCTTCATCTAGCTTAAAATTACCAGAAATATTTGACGTGTAAAAGATAACAATTTTATGTAATGTTTAACCTACTTACAAAATAAATATCATTTATCATGAAAGTTACAAATAAATGTGCCAATTTATGGGTTGATCGCATCTGGGGATGTGAAAATTACATTAGGTACAAGG
Organism: Hecatera dysodea; assembly: GCA_905332915.2. NCBI lineage: Eukaryota > Metazoa > Arthropoda > Insecta > Lepidoptera > Noctuidae > Hecatera > Hecatera dysodea. The sequence continues at coordinate 16,683,118 of HG995294.1, forward strand.
TGTTCTTACGCGTACTCGAGTGGTGCTAAAAATAAAAACGGCACATTGGAGATCATAAACATTTTTGATCGTAAAGGAAAACCATGTAAATAAACAATTTATTAGACTTACAACCGAAGCGATTGTCAGATACATTTCATGGATGTTATCTAATACGCCTAAATGTATCTATTTTACAATTATTCATATATTTTCATCTATACAATAGCACATAAATAATTAATCTATTTTAAAATATATTTCGCTTCAATATACACATTTTTCTTAACTTATCACATCTTTTAGCCTAACAAATAAACTTTCTACAATAGTCAGTGTAAAGAGCTGCAGGAAGACTTTCAACGCCAATTTGGGAGACGGAACCTTGTCACGAAACACCTAATTCAATTTGCCCCAAACAGGTTTTATTATTGGGCCAACGAAATCATACATTAATATTGGGTTAATTCGTCCCTAATGTGTAATTCCATTTACCCCGAGTTCACCCGGAGGGGCTAATCGAATTGTTCGGATAACAAGTCGTCTCCCGCATGGCAATTACGATTAAATACCATAACCTCTGCTTTACAGCGTAACACTAATCATATCGAAAATATTCTGCTGAAATATATTAGACAATAATTTAATTCTCAAAATACGTTCTCACTTTGAAAATCACCTACCAACATGAAATATTATGATTACGAACGAGAAAAATAAAATAAACGTCGTTATAATTTTCTATTATTCTATAATCTTAGATCTAGGATGAGTAACAGCAAAGATCTCAAGTCAAAGAGGTACAGAAAAAAAAAAACAAATATAATGTAAACGCATATAGGATAATCTCCGGAAAACTTCTTGGTTTTGAATATTCCATGGTTACCTTGAATCTAGGGGTAAGACAACACTCAAAGCAGCAGCGAGAAAGGATTTATTCCACAATGTTCTTTATTACAACTGTACTTTATGTTATTATTCTGACGGTGCATATCAAATGGAACATTGAATAAATTCAGTTATACCGATTCAATTTCTACCTTAATTGAATTATTGTTTTTTTTCCATTTTATGATTTATCATTAACATAGTACCTATTAAAATGCAGTAAGATATCCAGAAATAGCCTTTATATGCGATACCGTAATAAAAATAGCGACAGTTTGGTTAATCCTTGGAACCCTGTAGTAACTAGGTCAGATAGGTATAATTGACATACAAAAGCTCAGGAAGAAAAAGGACACATTCGAAGGTATGAAGTGATTGAAATATGCAATAATAACATCTTCTTAAAATTAATATACACTGTTACAATAAACTCTAGGTACATCATAACATTAATGCGTGAACACATTCAAATTATATTTATATTTCTTTTTATATCATATAATTATTATGAAATCTCAAGCAAGATGCTTATAAGAATGACATCAGAATAGATGTACATTTATATAATAATAAATATAATAAGGGTGTAAATTATAAAATATTCATTTAGCAAAACAAAGTTAGGACAACCATTTCCCTTGAAAGTGAGACGAGGAAAAGCTTAAAGGTACACAAAATTGTATAGTAGGTATAAATAAAGGGTAAGTACCTAAGAAATATTGAAACTACAATCTATAAGCCGCTTCGCAGGTAAAATATTTTGATCGGGGATAGGCGAGATTCATAGAGTCGTTCAATTTAATTGTAGTGTAAATTCACGCAGTAAGAGACCGCAGCCGAGGATCCACAGCGGGTATCTTTCGAGGCAGCTTGAGGTGGCGTTTGCTTGGCTTGTTTCGGAATGTGGCTTCTTCAAACTAAGTTCGTTGACCGCCACTGCAAAGATTTATTAACATGAAACAACTGACAGACCAGAACCGTATTCGGCAAGTTAACTTTAGTAGTCATAAGCGTACATACAATGCTTGTAATATTCATTTGTTAAACATTTCCAGCGTTTTGTTGGTCATGAATTACGGAATATTGGCGGAATTATATATACTCAGGTCAATCATGCGCCAATAACAACAGTGACTGCAGCCAAACTGACGGTCAAATCTATAAAGACTCCCACAGACAGATGCATAATTATTCTACTTATAAAAATGCGTTGTCATATAGTATTCTCATTTTTATGTTGCATCTATCTGCCGTAAATGGACTAGACCGTAGGTATGGTTAGCTATAGTTGAGCTGCGAGAGGAAAATAAAAAAAAATCCAATAACTTAATACTATGTAGTGACTCGCACAAGACTGTTTGTCGTGTCAAAAAATCTTATAATAAAAATAAATCAACAAAAGCTATCAGTAACAGTTTAAAAAAATCGACCAAAAAGGTTCTTATAGTTAATAACTAATAAATACTACATAAGTATAAATAAATACTATAATTTATGGTTACCATAATAAAAAACGAGCTAAAACGCCAAATAGTGAACGCTTGAAATTAAGTACATGTACGGCACCATGGAAAAGTCGACTCACACTTGGCCGGTTATTTTCAAAACCTAACGAAAACACTAGACGCAGTAGAAAAAATTACAAACCTTAAAAAAGATCACGTTGTTAACGTTTTAAATCTATGATAAACAGAGACATTACCTAATAGCGTGTGAAATTACTCGCCAATCACGCTATTTTGTATACCTAATGTCATTTAGTACAAAAGTCGATTGGCGAGACAAGAAGATAGACCAATAACTTAAAAAGATTTTATATTTTTCTTTTTTTTGCAAATCGTAATTTATCTTTTTTAAAAGTATTAATTCTTGTAGATTTTTTATGGTACTTTTATCGGTCTTAATATCATAAAATCATATAGCCTATTCAACGTGTTCCTTTTGATATTCCATAACTCTAGGTTATTAATTTGACCACCTGAGGTAATCGAACAGCAAATAAAATATTTCAATTTTACTTTTTCATCACGCCTAGAAAATAATTCGACAAATCTGCGACTGTTCATGTAAAGCGACCTTACCTGAATAACGACAATATCTTTTACCTTAATTAGTGGATGACTGACCTTACTTATCAATATGACTTAAGTACTTAAATAATGGATATATTGGTGATTTTTTTTTTGTATTATCTTAGTTAATATTAAAATACTGGTATTCAGCTGAATCCGGTTTGGCTGGGAGCCGACACCAATATAATTTAGAAGTATAAGCTAGACAGAGGATGAAGTTTGATGTTAGCTCCGTGACTGTTAGTTTTGGAACCTCTGTTTCTTATTAATTTAACATGATTTATATTCTTATAAAGTAACCTTAAAGTCATGGGATATAAATATGAACACGTTGTATGTTTGAGTTTTATCTTCCGAATTCTCGAAAATGAACCCTAATTAAAAATAAACGGTATCCGCCTTACAAGTTATAGTTCGTGAACCATAATTCCTTGAACCGCGCTAAGATCAGACTTTTGCTTATTCTGAAACTTAACTCACTTGCTAAGTTTCTTGGATCCGCATTAATGTAAATGAAAGTTTGTTTCGCAGTTCCCTTTTAAGTTTAGCGGAGTTCTTTCGAACAGAATAATAGACAGCGTTTAAGTATTTTCGTGAAGTTGGAAAAAGTAACGTTTAGTGAAGTGCTGGGTACTTCCCAGCACTTCAGCTGGGAAGTAAGAAATAACTAATTAGGTTTTCTTTTTAAAGACCAAAAGAACTTTTAACAGTTCTTTTTAATAATAATATGAAGTAGTATTTTCGGGCTTGCTCTAAATGTGTATCCTAGGTAGAATTATCGTTGCGATGACGCTGCTTATTCGCTGCGTCTCTACTACGCTTGCGTACTATGCGCAGGATATAAGTTTGACAAACTCTTATGTAGTAACCGCTTGAGGCATTATAACCACTCTAACAACCGATTTTCAATCTTTAAACAACCCTTAGTTTCTTCTTCTTCTTCTCAGTTTTAGTATAGTATCTGCACAAAATAGACTTCAGAACAGTATAAAGCAACGCCTTAATACAAAGCGTTAGTCGGGCAAAATATGTGCTATACGTTGCGTCAATTCGTCCTGCAAAACCAAAAGACGGTCTGTCGCGTCGGCCTGACAACGACGCGATCGGGTTTACCGTCCACAAACGCGAAGATCGTGTAGTCACGAGACAATCGCTTTCTATTATAGAATAGAATAGAATTTCTCTTTAATCGAGTATCCATGACTCATAAAAATGTTAGTAAAACTTACAACTATGTTATTACGCACTAAAACTAAACAAAACAAAAATAAAACTACTATTATGAGTACTTACGTCTTAAAGTTTCCAATTATATCTTAACTCACCAGTAACAGTCTGTTTCTTAATATCAGCGAACTTCTCCCCAGGCCCAACTTCGTCAGGTATGGTCGCAGTACAAGTCAGTTGAAGTCTGCCGTGCGCTGGCGCCTTCAGCTCTGCTATAGACACCCATAGAGATATGGGTATCACTGGTGGTACTCGTGGCCTTTCTTGAATCTATAGGGAGAAGAATATGAATATGAGTAGAGATATAGAAAAGGCAGATGAATCAGTTGATAGAACATTGATGAAAATGTTTGTACCCAATACAAGTAAAAGGTTGAAGAGAATGTCATAAAATCCCAGCAGAACCTTTACCCCAATAAATAAAATCAGAATGGTTGATTTGATTTGATTGAAACTTCTGTCAAAAAGTTTACAATAGCAGAGTAATAAAATTTGCAAAACATCATATTCAATTAATTCCAAGAAATTAACATGAGAATTCTAACCATCGCATTCTAAGCAAGCTCCTTAGGTAAAGCATACTTAACTAAAGCATGTAACTTTGAAAACATTTCTTAAGAAGGTTCTAAAACAATTAAATATTCCTCAAGTGCCTTAACTTGGGTGAAATTATTAACGTAATCCCAGCTCAGCTGCCGAACTTAGCTAATTTTCCGTTCTTACAAGAACGTCACGGATGTCAAAGAATAAGGAAATTGGAAATTTATGGACTCGGTAAAAAATCGATTCGAAGAAATGACGAGGTCGGGAATTTGAATTACGATAAAAGTAATAGAGAAACAGGAAAACGGAACGACTTTCGGGAAGAAATGACATTGTTTGTTTGAACGATTGTAAAGTCAATATTTTGAAAATCAATGGGACAAACAAACATAATGGAAGGAAAATAACAAAGAAATTAAATATATTTACATTTAAGAAAATATTACTTAAATGCCTTTGAAAATTAACTTGATAAATTACTAACAGTTAATCTATGATGTACATAAAAACATGTTATTTTAAACCAATAATCACTGTACAAACCACAATTGAATCAAACACAGTACCAAAAATAATAATTCAGCATAAAATATAAATAACAGTAACATATTTGACACCACAAAGCATTGTTAGAATAATGAAACTGGCCATAATACAGAGCGATTTGAAAATGTTGCCACCACAAATAAATGTTCTTACGTCAAAAGCGTTTGTGCTCGAAACTTCCGTGGACCGAACGTTTTCATTCGATTGAAGATGGTTGTCAATTTAAACAGGAAGGATGAAAAGAGTAATATTGAGATACAGAATATCTTGTACTTGAGCTCAATAGACTTCAGATTGGGATTGTCTTTTGTTATTTATTGTAAGCTTTGATTTGTTCTTTATCTGGTACATTCATTGCGATCTTTCAATTTGTTCTTTTAAATTGCGACATTAAAAGATGTTCGTGCTATAAGTAAATAGTTACAGGACGAGTTCCATTTTCTTTGAAGACAATCGAGTAATCGTTGTCTTTAATCTTTTGTCTCATTTCTTGTCATGATTGGGCTTTATAGTCCAAGAAAATTACGGCGAAAATTACGATTACTTTGAAATCGTTTTTAACTGTGTTTTTTTTTTTACCTTTGACATTGAAAGGTAAGGAAATATGTTAAAATGTATCCCCCAAAAAGTTTAACACGGCATGTTTGTTTTTTTTTTATACTACTTAAAACTGTTAACTAATATAATAAATCCATGGAAGAAATATTAACTGTCATGCTCTTTTGGAACATTTGTAGAGGAGATTGAGTTTTGCAAGTAGGTCAGCCTTAAAATTTTTAATTCACGAAACTAGACTCCTTTACTAGTAACTAGATTAATTTATTTAGAACTTCAAGGAATAATAATTAACTGCTTTCTTTCATAAAATATTTTGAAATGCTAACTAAAAAATTAAAATAATGTCATATTGCAAGTTATTAAACTCAGTATTTTGCAATACTGATTCAGGAAATAGTGTATCAGAATTGAATTGGCGATAATTTTATTCTTTGGACCATATTTGAATTAATTAAAATTAAGAAATTTTACAAAACGTAGAATAATTTTTTTTTTTCGTTATTCCCGGTGTTCAAAATGTTTTATTTTGAAAAATTTAATATTTTTTAACAATTTTTAAATATTGTGGCAACAGTTAATATTTTTATAAGATAAACGCGTATTTTTTTTATCATGATCCGGTTATGGAAAATGTCTATTTTTTTGTTAGTATTAGAAGAGCTTAGATAAAATACATGATTGATGACACACACATGACATTCAAGAAAAAAATTGTGTTGGGAATTTATGCAAGGTTGAAAACTAATTTCCCTGGCCTATTAGAAATACAGAACTCGATAAAAAACGTGACCACCCGAAATTGTTCATTGCTTTGTTTTAAATTCAACATCATATAACTCGACAGTTAATTAATGCGGGACCAATGGAATTCTTGTAAATGAATGTTAACAACGAATTGTTTGACTCTGGCCGGAGCGCGACCTTTACAATTTCATGAGCTTATCATAATAATTTTGACCGTCAATATGAAAAACAAATTCTATTTTCTGTTTTGTGAAGGGTCAGAAATGTTTTGGTTTATGATTTTGTTTTACAAATTTATTATAGTAGAGAAACCGATGCACAACATTTCAAAGGCCAAATGTATCGCAAAAATATTAGAAAAACTGTCAATGCTGTGGTTGGTAGAATAAGTATTCAACTGTCAATATTGCATCATTGATGTGCGTCTATTTGTAACGCGTCAGTATTTTTTTTTCATAGAACAAGGGTTGATCTTTTGTCCATATCACATAAAAAATCTATGATCTTTAGGGACAAGATAATAAGGGATAGATAGAATGAAATCTTTTTCTCTGTCACCTGCGACCTAGAGTAGAGTCAAGAGCATATCCATCGGACAATAAAAAAAATGCTCGTAAATAAACAAAATACGAAAGAACAAACCTTAGCCATTTCTTCGCTCTGCTGATCTTTCAAAGTGCACTTATGATGTTTAGTCGTGTTGATAGGTGGCGCCACAGTGGTTTCGCTGACAAGCGCCCAGTATTTGGCCGTATAGTTGAATTCCGGGGCAATGTAGCGATGCTGGTGCTTCCGACTGCGGTACCCACCGCCCCCTTTCGTGCGGGTGGAACTTGAAACTCGGTAGGAGAAGTATTTCACTGATTCTTCGTCGACCTAGGAATAAAGGAACATTTATTATAATTATGTAAGTATGTTTTAGTTTAGGATACTAAGGCCCTGTTTCTCAATCATCAAATAAGGTTTATCTGACAGATAAAATATAAACTGGCCAAATTAAATAACCAATTTAATATGGCATGCAATTTAAAATAGCTACTATTAAATTTGTTTGGTTCATAGGTTTATCTGTCAGATAAGGTTTACTTGGCAATTGTGAAACAGGGCCTAAGATAGTAAGTATGTTTTAAGTATGTTTTTAAAAAAGGCTGACTCAAAGCCTTGGCTTTGAGAAAGCGATGACACAATAATAAAGGAATCATGACGAGTCCAGAAGAAAACAACTTCTACCGAGAAAGACTAATATATAAAAAATTGCTACAATTTTCCAGAGAATATACTCCCAATGACAACCTACGATCCCAGACTGCGTAGTGTATACACTGTAGAGATTTTCAGCTTAGTTCCAAAGATATACCTTTTCATTGTCGATGTACCACGTGAGGCGCGGCGCGGGCGCAGCGGGCGCGCTCGTGCAGTTAGCACGCAGCAAGCCCCCCACCACGACGTCCGGTTTGCCGAACGTTATGATTGGTGGGTGCTTTTGGGAATCTGGAGACAATATTGCAAGTCAATAAAGCGGTAACCGTTACAAAATTCAACTTAATTGCCTCGTTTATCCGTATTAGTACAACAATTCTTTTAATACTTAACTAGGTATATACAATTATGTAGGTACACTTAAAACAAAACTCCTAACTAAGCAAACCTCAAATTATAGCATCAATAGACTGGCATAGCTGTCAACTTTAAATGTGCTCAAAAGACTGGCGGCACTGCCACCCACGTGCACGTGCCTTGTTAACTTACGAATTGGCCGGCGAGAACTTTTGAGCAGTTTCTGTTTCCATATTATCTGATCAACGAAATTTGGAATCCTTATCTGTTACCGTATTTTGTGGCCAAAGCTATTCAGTGACTATTGATGTTTTCGTTCTTGACGATTTTTGGTATATTGTGCTTGGGCATTGAATTTTATCGCAGACGTAGGTACAGATATAGGTTGGAAAGATATGTAGCGCGCCCTATAGTCGACACCAAATAAATGTGCAATAATGGTCATTGACCCACCTACATTTATTGACAACCTTAATTCTTAAAACAGAAATAATAAATTAATTCTATATTTGAATCGACATCCATCGTGATCCTTTATTTTTACTAGTAATGGAAAACCAACAAAGAGATTGTAACGTTTTTCCCTCACAGTTAAATAAAAGAGAGGAAATAAGACGTACTAATATATTAAAGAAGAGCAGTTGACTTAAAAAAAAACCTTAACACTGTCTCTAGCTACCCCTACCTATCGCTCTCCATAAGAATCACAACACTGACACAAACTTGGAACAGCCTCTGGGCTCCCCGCCAGAGAGGCCAGGCAGCAGGTCCGAAGGCGAGGCCCCCCAGTAGGGCCTGCACGCGGGCTCCAGTACTTCCGCGGTGCGAACTCCGGTGGTGGTTCTTATTTGAACCCTGTAGTAACGCTCGGTGATGGTTTTCTTCGGATGGACTTCAGTTGAGCCCCGCAAATACCTTCCATCCCGGCTCCTCCACCTGTTCCCCCTTCAAAGCCGTGACTCCTTTTTTTTTTCAAAATTAAAAACGTATCTCCTTTCTTCCGGAACAATTCAAAATTCCATTCAGTTACGAGTGCCAGTGAGGTTTATGGCCAGTATTCCGTTTACAAATAATCTAAGTCTGAGAGCGCTCATAAGAATTTTAGAAGTACAGTTTATAACATAGCTATACAGAAGGAAAACATAATATAGCTTAACATCTTATATTAATCTATTAAACACAAATATAAAGTGAATTTTAGTATTTAAATCAGTTAAACCTTTTTAGTAAAGCTATAGAGCAATTACATAAAGAAAAAAGTTACAGCTTGACAAACTCTGACGTAGAATGTCACAACAATAAAAATAAACAACAAAAATATTAAAAGGTGATTTTATATCCAGTGAAATCGTTTAGAATCAGCGCTTAAAGCATTCAATAACGAATTCCACTACTAATACAAGCACTTCATTAATTTCAGTATATGTCACTGTGAAGATATTCTAAAAGTCAAAGATAAATCATGTGAACATAATGAGATGTTACAATGAATAAAAGGCATAAAATACCTAAAACGTAAGTGTTTAATAGTACAATATGATAGTATCTGCAGTATTTAAAGTACAGATACTATAAGATATCAAGGAAAGGGACAAGACCTTTATTGCACATTTATCTGGTGTCAACCATAACTAGTAGGACTAAAGGAATAGGTATTTTTCATAAATAAATCGTGGTCATACGAATACGCGTGCTTACTCATTTCCAGCTGTAAACGTCGATGGTCAGAGAGCCATAACAGTTATGAAAAAAAAAATGAAACAACAGCATAATAATTCAGGATTATTAACCCGATAAAATTACGAATAGCTAGTGTTCACAACATAATGCCACTATTATCAAATTTATTTACAACATTGAAGTCAAGTCATCTACTCATTTAATACACTCGTAATAACTGTTAGGTTCCCAAATTGTTTACAGTGAGAGACAACTCAAAGATTACAACATAACAGTGTACAGTTAACATATATGTCAATCGGGCACAAAACCAGACTCCAGAGAGCTTCTGGGAAATGGGAAATCCAGACGAGAAAACCTATTATGTCTTTCCTACATTTTGCTTCACTTGAAAATACAAAACTAAGACGATAGATCAGAACAGTATTCTCTTTATTATATACCTACAGCATATATAAGCAGAACCTATCAACCACATTTTCCATCATCGAGAATCAACCCCGACTAAAATATGTTTACTGCAATAATTTTAATGTGACATAACATTGCTATTTAATTTAATTATTTGATTACGTAGTATGTACTCTTCATTCACTCACTCACTCACTCACTGAATAGATCCACAATTCGAAAATAAATTATTAGTTTTTTTTTATATATCTGTCGCACTATTATAAACAGATATTGGTAACTTTTGAAAGTCAGAATAAACAGTGATGACCTGCAGACGTGTGCCGTGGCATTAAAGCTGTTGGGCTTCAGGCTTCCAATGGTGACACGAGTCTTTGCTCGGAAACGTTAGCAGAGGAGTAAGAAAAAAAACTTTTTACAAAAAATAAAACCGACTTCTAAACAGAAAAACCAAAAAGTATAAAATAACTTTAATTTCGGAACTCGGTTTTTTTGGTTGCTTTTTTGTTGTTGAACATACCGACTTCCGAAATTAAAGTTATTTTATACTTTTTGGTTTTTTTGTTTAGAAGTCGGTTTTATTTTTTGTAAAAAGTTTTTTATTTTTAACTTTTTAGTGGTTCACTACTTAACTAGCTCAACATACCCATCACAGCGTACGTGGTATAAATTGGTGTAAACAATAAACAATAACAAACATGCGATTTCAGCTATCCCGACAGATTTGCTATCATTTATTGAAATTAAATTGTTTGTTCGCGAATAACTCCGTCGCTTGCCAACCGATTTGAAAAATTCTTTTTTTGTTGGAAAGGGTATACTTCCCAAATGGTCCCATGAAAATTTTATCGAAATCTAACAAGCGGTTTTTGAAAAATCAACAAAAATCTAAAAAAATATCTACATTGTCTACATTGACGACCTTTTAGTTTACTCTGCATTGGAGCAGTACGTTTTTTTACACTAATGTAATTGGTTCGTTTAGGTGGGGGGAGGGGAGGGGGCTTAGGTACCACTAAAAATTGAAAAATAAAAAACTTTTTACAAAAAAATACAACCGACTTTTCCACAAAAAATCATAAAAGTACAAAATAACTTTAATTTCGGAAGTCGGTGTTCAAAAAATGAAAAAGGAACCACAAACACCGAGTTCCGAAATTAAAGTTATTTTGTACGTTTTTGATTTTTTGTGGAAAAGTCGGTTGTATTTTTTTGTAAAAAGTTTTTTTAGAAGTCGGTTAAAAAACAATTTCCACTTCCTTGAAATAATTATTCCGTTGCGCAAGCCTATTCCTTCCTATTTCCTACGCTATCTCAGTGTTCATCATTCCTATTTCTTGCGCTATCTCAGCGCTCATCGCTCTCTTGGACTTAAATCCTGTCTGTTATGTGGTTGTGGACGAATAGAAGTTGAGCATGTTCGCTTCAACTGATGTACATACCTAATTAAAAGTAGCAGAAGCTTGCAGTTCTAAAAAAAAGGCTTAAAGAATACTATATTTCCTTCCCGTCATAGTAGTATATTAGTATGTATTATTATTTATCTTATTGTGCGTATTATTATTATAATAATGATTTATTGTTAATTAGATTTTTAAAATGTATTGTTTTTACCTACTTATTACTTTTACACACGACGTCTACATCTGTTTTTACTTGACTCTCTTTTCGCATGTATACTGGAAGGAATTTCTGTAGAAATAACTGTCACCATTGAATCTAACTCTTCCACCTGTTATACAACTGCCGGTGAACCTCAGGGTGGCGTTTTATCTCCATTACTCTTCGCAATATTTATAAATGCTATCTCCAAAAAACTTATCTCTTCCTACCACCTATGCGGACGATTTACAAATCTACAAGCAAGTTCCTCTTGCAGAATTGGCTGATCCAGTTAATGCATAGAATAAGGATTTGGCAACAATTTGTGAGTGGAGTGGGGGCTTCAGGTAAATCCGTCGAAGACCCAGGTCATTGTTGTTAACAGCTCTACGGCGATTCCAAAGGTAAGTTGTTCACAACTTCCAATGTACAAGTTAACGGAACTACTATTCCATTATGTGAGACGGTTAAGAACCTTGGGGTTTGGATCGACAAATATCTGTCTTAGGGTCCATAGCTCCAGCACGCTAGCTACAAAATGTATGCATCTGCCAGGTCCCTCAGACGATTGCGGAACTTTCTTCCCACTGCCACTAAAACTGCGCTTTCACAATTCCTTCTGATTCCCATCCTTGACTATGCACAGGCACAACTTGGTAAACTTGAGCGTCTTCAAAATTTTTGCATAAGATTTATATTTGGCCTGCGCAAATATGATCATATTTCCGAATTTCGCACAAAGCTCAAGTGGCTTCCCATACGTCTTCGCCGGGATTCTCATATTCTATTTCTGCTCTACAGTATTCTGTTCAATCCTATTACCCCCTCTTATCTTCAAGAACGTTGCAAGTTCCTTCATGACATACATAATATCTGAGGTCATCGGAAAACTTGAGACTAAAGATGCCGATACATTCCACCAGCTTTTACGACAAATCATTTACGGTTCAAGCGGTGCGGTTATGGAATACCTTCCCCGTATCGGTAAGGCGTGCTCAATCTTTGTCCATTTTAAAACAATGTGCTAAAATCGCTACCTTTCTCTTTAATTGTTTTTATTTGGGTTCTATGCATTTTGTTTCATAATTATTATTGTATATATTATGTGTTATATATATTATTATGTATTAATGTATATAATTATAATTAGTAGGTACACCCAAGATTACCTACAGTACTGTATTTCCTTTTTTCTTAAAAATCCATCCAAAGGTAGTCTTGAAAAGATCGGTTTTAGCGATAACGCTGCCCATTGTCACCCTATGTAATGTTTTGTTAATCTATATTTTCTGTAACTTATATGGTGTGCATAGTCAAGAGTATTCTATTATAATTATTATATTCTACCATTGTACCTATTTTTCCGATTCCTTCTTCTTATATTTTATAAAATGAGGGTGCATAAATTGTTAAATATAATAAACACACCTTCCTTTTACTAATTCACCAATGAAACAAAAAAAGCTAATTTCGTTACCAATTTGTTCATCTATTATAACAAATATGTTACAAGAAATAATAAGTGTAATAACAATAAAATCCGAAGTAACACAGGTATCCAATAATATCCTACATCTAATATTATGGCATTAATCGGAGTGGCTATCTTTCAGAACTACAATATCTCCTACCTACAGGATGGACAGGAATTGCGTGATCATAATTAAGGGTGATGTTCTGTATCCAACACAGTAAAACCCGACCGCAAAATTGGAATAAGCAATTCCAAAGAAATCATCTTTTGGCGTTTATTTTAGTTCAATCACAAAGATTTTAGTTCAATAACAAATTTGATCACACGAGCTGTACCAGACTGCTTGAAAGAGTTCAATTCAATTCAATTCAATTCAATTCAAAATTCTTTATTGCGAACTAAGTGTACAAAAAGAAGATGTTAACAACAAAATAGGTGCTATGAACTTAGTTACCTGTTAGGGCATTGCAATTTAAATGATTATCAAACACACTTACATATAATATTATATTATTCTTATAAATTAACATACTACATTAAAAATTACAATTTTTATGCACTAAATAATTATTTTTCTTCAATAAATTCTCTTACGGAGTAATATGCCTTATTAATTAGGAAATCTTTTAGCTTCCTTTTAAAAATGCCAATTGGATGTAAATTTTTAATCCCTATCGGTAAGCTATTATATATTTTTATGCCCATACAAAAAATACTATTGCTGTATAGTGCAGTGTGGGAAGTTTTATTACGTAATGTATTTTTAAGTCTACTGCTCACCAAGGTATCATAGGTAGTGATTTCTAATTTAACTAAAATTGATGCCTCATAGATATATAGAGCAGGGAGGGTTAATATTTTGAGGTTTATAAAGTGAGGTTTACATGAATCGGTTGAGGGTATTCCGCATATTGTTCTAATACACTTTTTTTGTGCCTTGAACGCAATTTCTTTATCTGTTGAGTATCCCCAATAGAGTATCCCATAAGATAGAGTTGATCCCATAAGATAGAGTGCTTGAAATATTAACACCCTGTATTCAAGGGGGTGGGGAGTATTAGATTTTATTTTCAAATAATGAATGATGTAAGAAGTTACATCATCATTCATTATTTGAACATAAAATCTAATAATAGAGTTAACATTTTGTTGAAGCCCTTTTGAGATAATGACGATGAATTGCGAAATGTGAACACAGACAACGGAAAGGATATAAATAAGTATTTTTAAATGCAAAGTAGATGATTTAGGTTGAGAGATAGAAGCGCGTGAGAGCCCTCACGACGGGGGAGGCGATTTCCCGGGGTGGGGTGGTCGTGGCGATGTCCCTTGACATCGCCAACGCCTTTAATTCCCTGCCCTGGAGTTGCATCAGGGAGGCACTCCGGTATCACCGGGTGCCAACCTACCTCCGTCGCGTGGTCGAGGATTACCTGACGGATAGAGCCATCATCTACCCCGGTCACCGGGGAGAGTGGAACCGGCGAGAGATGTCGTGCGGTGTTCCACAGGGTTCGGTTCTGGGGCCGCCCCTGTGGAACATCGGCTACGACTGGGTGCTGCGCGCCGACCTCCCTCGCGGCGTCAGCGTAGTCTGCTACGCTGACGACACGCTGGTTTTAGCGCAAGGGGGGTCGCACCAGGCGGCGGCTGAGTTGATGACACGCGGGGTTGCGATAGTCGTTGACAGAATCCGGCAACTGGGTCTCGAGGTGGCCCTACACAAGTCCGAGGCCATGTGTTTTCATGGCCCTCGGAACCGGCCACCACCGGGAACCCAGGTAACGGTAGGAGGGGTTCACATCGGCGTCGGGTCAACGATGAGGTACCTGGGCCTCGTCCTCGATAGCCGGTGGAACTTCGCGGAGCATTTCCGACGTTTGGCACCCAAACTGGGGCGGGCTGGGGCTGCCTTCAAGCGGCTCTTGCCCAATCTGGGGGGACCAAACGCCTCCTGCCGGAGGCTGTACGCGGGGATCGTGCGGTCCATGGCCCTTTACGGGGCCCCAGTGTGGGCGCTGTCGCTAAGGCGACTGCCAGCGCGCCACCTGGTCTCGGCCCAGAGGGTCATGGCCACTCGGCTTGTCCGTGGATACCGCACGGTCTCTGGCGAGGCGGCGAATCTCCTTGCCGGATTACTGCCGTGGGATCTGGAGGCGAGAGCCCTCGTGCACGTTTACGCGTTGCGCGTGGAGGCGCTAAGCCGGGGTGAAACGCTGCTGCCGCGGCAAATTGCTGCGCAGCGGACGGAGCTCCGGCGGGATCTCACGGAGGTTTGGAGACAGCGACTATCGCAACCCAGTGCTGGGCACGCCACTATTGTGGCGATAAGTCCCCTCTTTGAGGCGTGGCTGGAGAGACGTCACGGCGTTCTCACCTTCCGCCTGACGCAGGTGCTCACCGGACACGGCTCGGGCTCGGGCTCGGGTTTCGGGAGGTACGACACGTCCGGGTGTCATCACTGTGTGGATCGTCCGGAGGACACGGTGGAGCATACGGTGGAGGTCTGCCCTGCTTGCGCGTGCGAGAGAGGGATGCCCCTCGCTCCAGCCGCCGCAACAGAAGAAGACGCCCCGGGCGTCGGGAAACGCAGGGCGATTCCCGGCCACCGTAGGCGCGGGCCTGCGGATGGCGAGCTATGGGTGGCTCGCCGTCCGATAGCAACCAGGCCCGAGTCGACGGCGCGTCGTGTTCCACGCGCGCCTCAAAGAGCCGTCAGCAAATTAGACGGGGCCCCATAGGGTCAGTGCCTGCTAGGGTTGCGGAATTTGTTCGAAAGAGTCACCGCGGCCCTGGAACGCAAAGGGCACAAGAAGGATCACGGGTGGGTTTTAGTCAGTAAGAGTCTGACACTCCCTTCCGCTCCGCCCAGAGCGGGAGAAGTCATTTGATGATTTCCCATCCAGAAAAAAAAAAAAAAAAAAGGTTGAGAGATACAAAGATTTGGTGCTTAGAATGTACATGAAGTGATATTCTGTTCTTAGTTAAATAATTATTATATGGATAGGACGGCTTAATCCAAAACTATGAGGATAAGCTTGACATGTAGGCTAAAACTGCATAGATTTTTGAAAAACCTATCTTCCTAGTTAGTTATCGGTTTATTTTGAAAAATAAAAATACATCCTGTATTAAAACACCATCCGAAAGTCCTTAATAAGGTTCAAAATCTGGAAAGTACATAGCAAACTGAAGCTCTTTCCTATAGTATTCATAATCATGATTTTACCCGAAAAACATCTACTGCTTGGTTCTCTCAAAAATACGAATTGAATGATTAAATTAGGTTTATATTATGCATGAACATTAGTTTTGTGACTATAAATACTTCTTCTTTTTTTCTAGTTACCTTTAATTTTAATTTCCTTATTACAGGCTCTTTACCCATATTATCACCGTTTTCTTCAATCAGGATTCATGACAAAGCAACTTTCAGCGCGACCCAACCAAACCTTACAATATAACCCTGCTAATAATATGTAGCTCCTAACATAACAGAATACAAATTGCTATTATTAATGACATTTTCTTATCTCGTCCCTATTTTCTCATCACATTCTCCGTCATTATTCGCTGTCATTTTGTCTACCTTAGTCAGGGAGCCCTTATTTAATAATAGCCTTTATTCAGATCGACATAGCTTAACCTAATAACAATATTCTAAAGCAAACATAAATCTTAAAGTATAATTAAAACTTATTCTAATATTTGCTGCTTATTTAAAATATTTTTTTGCAGATCTGTTTGCCGATCGGCAAAGGCCTCCTCCAACCTTTTCCATTCTAAATTTGAAAATGAAAATAATATCTAGTTTTAATTTCCGCGAATATTTGTGGGTTGCAGGTATGCACCTCCCTCCCGCCCGCTATATTATGCACATGCAAGATTACAAGGCAAATGCAAGGATTTTATGCACATGCAGGAAGGCAAAGCAATACCCAACACCAATACCATATTACACACACACACACACACACACATTGGTATTATTTTCATTTTCAAATTTAAAATGGATTTCCGCAAAGTAACGCCTGACTCAATCAATTTTCTTTTCCATTCTGTTCTTTCTAGAGCCACTCTGTTCCACATCACTCCTGCCCCTTCTCTTATATCGTCGTCCCACCTTTTCTGCGGTCTGCCTCTTTTCCTTTTACCTTCCCAGGGAGCTTTTACAAAATTACTATTAACAACTCAAGCATTTGAGATTGAACGATTTATATATTCATGACTTACTAGTCTAGGAGCTAGTGTAAAATGGAAGTGGCAAGTATAATTTTTTGCTGTATTGCTTCATTAGATATGCTTTAATCCTATTTAGGTGTTAAGATATCTTTGATGTTTTCACTGAACGTTTGTGGTTCTAAATTAGATGTATAGGATTGAAAAACACATATGGCAAAGCATTTCAACATTTTGGCCTTTATGTATGTGAATAAGCAAACTAACTTTAGTGTATTTAATAACGTCAGTAACAGTTGCTTCGATATCAAACTCTTCTTAGGGCTACACATATGGCTGACAACTAATTTAAAATTTCTCAACTGATGTCAATTTTTGTATTTACGTAAATACATTCAACACAATATTCATCACTTTTAACCAAAATCAATGGAGTAAATAAATAATGTTTAATATATTTCACTCTCAAAAATATAGTAGAAAATTGTGCTACTATATTTTTACAGTACTGAGAATATACAATACCTTTGTGTGCAATACAATTATCATTTATGAACACTTGTCAGTTAATAAACAATTACAAATGTGTCAATACACAGTAATTTTCGCAAATAATTCATCATAATTTCAACTAGTCCCACGAGTTTTCCACCAACTCCCAACCGCATTTTATTTACTGTAACAATAATTACAGCTGTTTAAATAAAATATTGACCCATCCCTGATTCGCTCTGTTTTTATAACTTGACAAAACACCGAGGCTTCTTCATAATTACTATGCACTAGCAGCGCACCGCGGTTTCATCCGCGTTATTCCCATTCCCATGGCAATACGGGAATAAAATATAGCCTATGTTACTCAGGATGAATGTAGCTTTCTAATAGTTAAAGAATTTTTGAAATCGGGTTGGGAGTTTTTGAGTTTATTCATTACAAACATACATACACACAAAAATACAAATCTTTTTCTTTGTAATATTAGTGTAGATAATAAATGGCATTTATATTGTACCTAAAATAATGACGTGTGAATGTGTAATTTTTAACCTAATAGTTAAAAATTACACATTCACACTTACTAAATTGTAAAAATCCACGCTTTTTTCCTTTTTATTAATTGTTATCAGTTTTGATAGTTTAATCGTCATGTCCAAGTTGAGTTGAGTGATTATTTAAAATACAAAATAATCTATTTTCATGATGAGAATGTTGGTATTAAAGCGATTGCTACGAAACTTAATATAGCGGTAA
Organism: Hecatera dysodea; assembly: GCA_905332915.2. NCBI lineage: Eukaryota > Metazoa > Arthropoda > Insecta > Lepidoptera > Noctuidae > Hecatera > Hecatera dysodea. The sequence continues at coordinate 16,701,829 of HG995294.1, forward strand.
GTGTATTCTTTTTTATGCTTCATTTATAATTATAGTTATTCCTTAACCCTTAACTTGGCAAGTGTACCAGAGGGCACATGAAAATGTGATATGAGTTTCGGCATGTGACCTATGGAGCACGGGTCTATTTATAGAGAATACAAAACAAAATACTTATGTATCTAAATGTTTTAATAATTTTTGCTGTAGCTTACTTTATAAACATTCATCTTTCAACGTCATAGTTTTTGTGCAACGTCATTTTCAAACAATATCCGCCAAAATGTCGAAATGTCAACAACGGAACTCGCGCCTAAAGGTAAATTAACTTGTATTTTTTTATTTAGTTGTTTTACTTGGTGTACTTCACGATAGTTTTATTATTAAATAATCAATTAATGATTGTATCGCTTTATTTGGACAACTTTCACCATGTTTTGCCAAATATTTCACTGTAAAGTTAATTGTGCCCTGTAGGGTACGCTGCGAACTTCATTGAAAACAGGTTTTGTACCCTGCAGGGTACCTTGCCAAATAGGGTCAGTTTAATTTATGTGACCTATAGGTCACATACTTATTTCGCCTTGATTATGACTTGACATACACAATACAATGTTTTTTTATTTTTTTTTATTATTTGCGTTTTGTTTTAGCGTATTATGGATGCCATAATACCACACAAAGACTCGGACACAGATTCAGACATTTCTGATGATAGTGTTATAAACAAACGTATTGTTGAGCAAGCGTATAAAGTAAGTGATACAGATTCGTCAAGTATAGATGAGATACCCGATTCACCCAAAAACAAACCATGCATTATCAACCCCAGTCATATTGTTGCCAAAAAAATCGACACTGCTTTTTCACCTTGCAGTTCAGTACCAACACCAGCAGCATACATATCTATCAACTTATCATCTGTAAATTCAAATAATGAAATAATGGCATATCAAGATAGCCCATCTCAGGAAGATAGTGAAGCAAAGTCTTCACTGATGGTACACTGCAATCATAACCCACCGTTAGAATTATCAAGTCCATGTCCGGCTGGTGCTAGTGATCTCGAAATGGATAGTGGTAATGAAATCACTACGATCGTTCCAAGGAGGTCAAAGAGAAAATTATGTGCGAAAGCCAAATCTACGTTTTGTAAAAGACGTGCTCTGTCGCCAATACCTATGACATCCAAAAACAGACGATGCAAAACATCAGGAAAAATAAACAAAAGTGATAATAATTTAAGCAAAGTAAATCCAAATAAAAATAATAAGACAGTAAATACAAAAATAACACAAATTTTAGATTGGCAAAAAGATTTATTTTTACACGAAGTTCATAATACTCGAGAAAATGTTTTTACACAACCTAAGAGAATCCGATCACCAATTGAGTATTTTAAATTATTCTTTACTGACAAAATAATACAAAAAATTCGAGAGCAGAGTACATTGTATGCATTTCAAGCAAATACCAAAAATATTGCATTGTCGAATCAAGATATCCAAGATTTTCTTGCCATAGAATTATTGATGGGTATAATACAATTACCTGCCTATTCGGATTATTGGAGTTCGAAAACAAGGATTGAACACATAGCCCAAATAATGTCACTGAAGAAATACGAATTAATTAGGAGATATTTACACTTTAATAACAACGAAAATATTGATAACAGTACTGACCGATATTTTAAAATAAGGCCGCTGGTGGAAGCCATTAGAAAGAATTGTAATAAGATTGAAGAAGAAAGTCGAATGTCAATTGACGAAATGATGATTCCCTATAAAGGAAAAAAAGCCGGAAACCTTAGGCAGTATATCAAGCCTAAACCTAAAAAATGGGGTTATAAATTATTTGTTAGATCAGGTGTATCAGGTTTTGTGTACGACTTCTTGTTATACGGTGGAGAAAGCACTTTCCAGGAGATCACATTCAAAACTAAAGAGAAATCCATGGGATTAGGAGCTAAAGTAATTTTAACATTATGTCGTACAATGCGGAATCCTGTTCTATCGGTGGTTTACTTCGATAACTTTTTCTCAAGTATCGAACTTATGACATACCTGCGCGACGAAATGGGCATTTTATCGATCGGAACTTTCCGTCAAAATAGAATACGAAAATGTGATTTAGAATCTGATAAATCATTCAAAAAGAAACCACGTGGTTCTGCTGATTATAGAGTTTGTAATGATCAAAAGATTATCATGGTAAAGTGGTTGGACAGTAAACCTGTACTAATCGCGAGTACATATGTGGGTCTTGAGCCTATGGGAGTATGTAATAGATACAGTAAGGAGACTAAAAGATTTATTGACATACCCTGTCCTAAAATAATTAGTGAATATAATAAACATATGGGTGGGGTGGATCTCTCCGATATGTTGATTGCCATATACAGAACATATTATAAAACACACAAGTGGTATATGGCAATTTTTTCACAGCTTCTTGATTTATCTGTTAATAATGCGTGGCTATTGTATAGACGAGAATATGGTTTACTAATGAATGATGACAAATACCTTCGTTTAAAAGATTTTAGATTAAAAATCGCTCAAGGCTTACAAGCACAAAAAGAACCTCCATTTGGAATGGATTTGCATAATGTTCCGGGACCATCATCTAGGAACATTATTATTAACCCTATAAAAGTACGCCCTGCTGAAGAAACACGATATGACGGGTATAATCATTATCCGATCGTAACAAATAAAGGTCGTTGTAGACAATGCAACTCTGGAAAAACCACTTTTATGTGTACTAAATGTGAAATGCGATTGTGCATAAAAAAGGACCGAAATTGTTTCGTATGTTTTCACAGTAGGAGATAACTTTTTGTTTTTAAAATTTGAAACTAAGTTTAATTATCACATTAATTAGATACATATGTATATTAGATAATTTACAACTGTGTAAGTTTTGGTTACGGACAATTGTTTGGTTTTGTAAGAAGATTTTATTTTTTTGATCTCATTCATAGAAAATAAGTGTGGTAATATTTTGCATTCGATATTTTTGATCTCATCAGGAGGCTGTTTAAAACTATAATTAATGTTATTATTTTTGTCTAAGATTTATAAGTTTTATTGAAATATTCTGTCGTTTTTTTTTTAAATAAATTACCTATTACTGTGGTTGCAAAAAATAGTTTTGTTGTTAATTAGTATATTATTACCATAATTATATATATACTTTATTTCAGGCAAAAGCGGCAAAGTGCCTTGCAGGGAACAAAAAACAGTAATCTCTAATTTGAGCGAAGATGGTGATGTGTCATGTGTTGAAAGTGGCAACACTGCCCGAGTGACATGTAAAATTTCTGTTCCGTATTTTAAAATTAGATTTAATTAGTATTTAAGTGAAATTATGGTGTAATTGTTTTTGTAAACGTATTATAACTGCGTAAATACACAGGATAATTATTTTCTTGTAAATATATCAAGAAAAACACAGTTTTCGGTACTAACTGTCACCGGTAACCTAAAACGGTCAGCTGACGTTTGAATTACGGATATAAACGGGGAAGTATTGTTTACTTTTATTTTTATTCATCAGCATTAATAGCACACATTCATGACCATATCTCAGTAACACGTCTTTGCAAAGTTTTAATAAGTTTTTCGCAGATTTACGACTCTGCGTTGAGACTATATCGCTTTGTTTACATTGTTTATGTTCAAGATTTCTTATTTCTGTGTTGTCCAATCCAATTATTAGTATTTCTTTTCAATAATATACAACATCAATAACGCTTATAATCGTTATTTTTGCATTGTGATCTATTAAATATTAAGTATGTTTTAATTTAGACATCCTACCCACATGAAAAAAAATCATAATTTAAAGGCAATCAAAAGCGAGAAAATAAAATAAACAATAGCTTTTAAAGCCAATTTAGTAGCCTACTTTAGTCTTTTACTTAACTGCACTAATTTTTTTTCCAAATTCTTAATATTACTGTCATTTCCCAATTTTCTTTGTTTTGTCATTCCTTTACATTCTCTTAGTTTCTTTCCTTCTAATTTCAGTACCTTAACTTCAAACCATGCCTGTGATGACCCGTAAGGCTACTGCTCAGGATATGGAACTTAAACTGAGAACGGCTCTCCAGGAACTAAAAGCCTCGAACCTCCAATGTCAACAATTGTTACAAGAGAGAGAGGAAAGTGAGGTGGAAGTAAGGAAAGTAGTTCAGAAAAACACAAGCCTTAAACGTGAGCTAGTAGACCTCAGTCAACAATACCAAGATATTGTTGAGGAACGTGACCAACTGCGAGTGATCACTGAGGGTTTCAATAACTGTAGTAACTTGTATGAGGAGGCTTTATGTAAAATTAGGGACCTAGAGGATGAATTAATTAATGCAAAAAGTTGTATTATCAAATTACAAAATGAAAAACATAGTACTCAGGTTAAGGAAACCAACCACTTATTTAATGAATTACTAAGTTATAATAATTGTAACCCTCATTCTATGGTAACGATTGACCTAACTGAAGATTCTTTATTGAAACAGAACAATAGCTATAAAGTTAGTCATACCAAGTTAAAAAAGTATGCAAAATTAAATAGAATAATCAAAAAATGCTATCAGTACAAAAAGCAACATAAACACTTTTCTAAAAATATTCCACTCAGGAAAGAACGTGTTGATCTCATTAGTAAATTAAATAATTATCAAATTAAACTAGAAGACAGCAAAAAAATATATGAGATTGACACACAGCACTTACAGTCTGAAATAAAGGTACTTGAAGCTCGTCTGAACTCACTATCTAATAAATATGTTCAATCTCAGAATCAAATAAAAGAACACATTCTTGCAGCAAATGAGTTAATTATGTGTCAGTGTACTTGCCAGTCAGTATCAAACATTGATGCTGTCCAGCCTGAGGCAACGGAGGTACCGTCCCAGTCAGAGAATTTGTCTCAAGACTGCTTCACTGACCAAGATAATATTAATTTTGTACAAGATTTATCTCAAGTTGAACAGCCTGATATTGGTAGCTTTTCAGCTGTGAATAGTGGTTATCATTCAGTTATGTTCTCAGACAGTATAGGAAGAGGTTTAGGTAAACTGGTTGGTAACAACCTAAGTAATTCTACACAAAATCATTGTATGCCAGGTTTAACTTACAAGCGTATTATGGCATTATTAAAAAACAAAAATTATACTTCTAATACCACTATTACTGTGTTTATAGGAAATAGTTTAAAAGTAAAAAAAGCAGATATCACAGACAATGTAACTGAGATGTTAAATTTAAATTGTAATAAAATAATATTGTGTGCTTTTCCATATTTTGATCAATTGTCAATTAGACAAAATGACTACATTCATAGGCTAAATAAACACATGCACTTTTTGGCTAGTCATTATAGTGACAAGTTTATGTTTTTTGACACCAACATTTTTTTGGAAAATTTAAAATCTACTAGGGATACTGTGTATCTGCCAATTTATTTTAGACACACAATAGCAAAGCTATTAGCTAATTATATTAACTCAGACATAAGTAGTATGTCGAAGTCTTCTGTAATTAAATCCACAATGTTTAGTAATGATACTAAGAATCAGGTGGTGAACCAAAATAACTGTAGCACTATTGCTATAAATCTTTACACAAATTGTACGAAGGAGGTTCCATATATCACTAGGGAAAATTCATTGGTTAACATAGAGGACTCATTGCAAAGTGATGATATAGGGCAAACTCTGGATAAAAATTTAAACTAGTATATAAGACAACAGAGGATACTAATAACCAATTAGTTTTACCTACCAACATTAAAGTGTCCTCTTGCTCTCAATTTAATAAATGTCAAAAAGGGGGTCAGCAGCATACCTTGAAATTATTTCATCAAAATATTCAGGGTGTCTCTTCCAAATTATTAGAAATTGAGATGTTTTTAGAAAGAACAATGTTTGATATTGTATGTCTTAGTGAACATTGGCTGAAGGATTACCAGATGCTAATTAATTACGAAAATTATAATGTGGGCAGCTGTTTTAATCGTAAATCAATGTTACGCGGTGGTTCCCTCATATTAGTAAAAAACTGTTTAAAATTTAAGCAACGTAATGACATTGTTAACCTGTCAGTGGAACATTGCATCGAACTGTCCTGTGTTGAGCTAGATAAGCATGTTATAGTGTGTGTGTACAGACCTCCAAACCCTCAAAACTTTACTTTATTCGAATCAACAATGGAAGACATCCTTGCGAAACTTGCAGCAGGTAGCAAATCTACGATTATTTGTGGAGATTTTAATGTTAATATTTTAGAAAATAATTCAGTAAGCAGTAGATTTTTAAACCTTTTTAAATCATTCAATTTATCTAATGTTTTTGCAGAACCAACTAGGATAACACCAACTTCATCAACTTGTATCGATAATGTATTCTGCGATTGTGATTATCTAGATAAAGCCATAGTTAATTATCTACCGTCTGACCATAGTGGACAATTGGTAACGTTTAAGTTTAAAGCTGCCTTACAAAAAATTCAAATACAATATAGGCCAATTACAACTGGCAAATTAGCGAAATTCAATTGTATTTTACAAAATAAGTTAAATGATCTAGGCCATGACATTAAAGATGCAAATAAATTTTACGATAATTTCTTTTCAGTGGTATTAAAAGAATTCAATACAACATTTGAAAAGAAGTCAAAAGACACTTTCCCTAAGTTTATATTCAGTGACTGGGCGACTAAAGGTATTAGGATAAGCAGGGAAAGACTATACGAACTATATGGCCTTAAGCCTTTCATTAACACGGAATCATTTAATAAGTACGTAAACAAATATTCAAAAGTTTTTAGAAACACTTGCAAGGTAGCTAAAGCCCTGTACATTAGCAACAAGATCAAATGGGCTGATAATAAAATAAAGACAGTTTGGAAAGTTATCAATAATGAAACTAATAGAAATAAAGTACGGAACACTGATTTTTTACTGGAGACTTCACATGGTGCCATAAGCTCAAATTTTGAAGTAGCTCAAGAATTTGTGAATTTCTTTACTAACATACCATGTAAGACTACTGAAGCTTTAGACTCGTCACCCGAGGTCTCAATTGCTTTATTAAGAGCAAACGTTCCAGACTGCCCGGTTGAATTCCAATTCAAACATATCAACCCTATGACAGTTATAAAGGCCTTCCGGCAAATTAAAATCAAATTGACCGAAGACCTATGGGGTATGTCCGTCAAAGTGTGCACATCCATAATTGAGACCACAGCACCATACTTGGCTTTAATATTTAATTTATGTGTGGACCAAGGTGTCTTTCCGGATATAATGAAATACAGTAAGGTTATACCACTTTTTAAGTCCGGCGATAGTAAAGACACCAATAATTATAGACCTGTATCCGTGTTGCCGGTTTTCAGCAAGGTCTTCGAAAAGGTGATGCTCAATCAGATGCTCATTCATTTCAACACCAATAAAATCTTACACGATCAACAGTATGGTTTCACCAGAGGACGTTGTACGACTGACGCTGGTGTCACCTTACTAAAACATATATTTGCAGCGTGGGAAGAGGCCCAAGATGCCATAGGAATCTTTTGTGACCTCTCCAAGGCATTTGATTGTGTTAATCACGAAACCTTGCTCTTAAAACTAGAACATTACGGACTTTGTAAACTTGCACTCAGTTTAGTGAAGTCTTATTTAAATGACAGACAGCAGCAAGTTCAAATAAACGGTGTAAATTCATGTGGTTTAGGAGTCAAAATGGGGGTACCACAAGGCTCAATACTGGGTCCTTTCCTCTTTTTAGTGTACATTAATGATCTACCCTATCTTTTGAAAAAACAATCACAAATGGTGTTATTTGCTGATGATACGTCCTTAATTTTTAAGATAAATAGACGTTCCGCAAATCTTGACGAAGTGAATGACTCCCTACAGCAGGTCCAAAATTGGTTTACTGCTAATAATTTAGTATTAAATGAAAAAAAAACTAAATGTATTAGATTTGTTTTACCGAATGTTAAAAGTAGTATTGAGGAAATAGTATTGAATAAAGAGAAACTAGAATTCGTCGAAAGCACAGTTTTCCTGGGGATAACGCTCGACTCAAGGCTACAATGGGGTCCTCATTTAGCATCACTTGCAGGACGGCTAAGTTCAGCAGCATATGCTGTCAGAAAAATCCGTCATCTTACTAATGTAGATACCGCGAGACTGGTCTATTTTAGTTACTTTCATAGTATCATGTCTTACGGTATTTTGCTATGGGGACGGGCTGCAGACATAGAGTCTATTTTTATTCTGCAGAAAAGAGCAATAAGAGCCATTTACAATCTCCGCCAGCGCGATTCTCTAAGGGAACTGTTTAAGGAAATTAACATCATGACGGTACCTTGTCAATACATATATGAAAACATTATGTATGTTCGGAAAAATCTTCATATGTTTAATAAGATCAGCGACAGGCATAATTTTAATACCAGAAATAAAAACAAATTAGATCAACCTAGGTTTAGATTGGCTAAAGTACACACTTCTTTTATGGGGTATTGCATAAAATTTTATAACAAAATACCAGTCGATATTCTTCAATTGAATGAGAGAAAATTTAAAACATGCATAAAACGCACACTATGTAGGCAAGCATATTATAAACTGGAAGATTATATCCTTGATAAAAATGCTTGGTTAAATGCCGGTCCTGCTCCACAGCCTCAACCACTTGGGTTAACAAGTTAGGATTATATATTTGGAAGAGATGCTCGCCCTCTTTTTTTTTTTTGTCTCATTTATTTATTCTTTTTTTATTATATTATTTTGAGAATAAATAATTTATCTTTTTTTTACTGTATTTGCTTGGTTAATGTAAACCATAGTTTTGTATACTGTAGAAGCATTTCATTTTCAAATATTGTAAATGTGAGTACCATGGAGCCATTTACATGTGATACCTTATAGTTTACTTTGTGACTTGAACTAAAATGGCAGTTGAGAGCATGTCATGCTCGCTCAAATGTCTCGCTGATGGTGGCGTGCGTGTTGGATCGTTCGGTTCCCTTCAAAATGGTTGAGCTAAACGGTGCCGATACACGCGTCAGGTTCGTGAACGGGCGCCGTCGGTTGAGACTGGTCACCTCTTAACTGCCACTGATTTGTTTTAATCTTTATACTTTGAATTGTTTTGTGGTTTCCTTTCTTTTTTTTTCTTTGCATTGTCCTCACATATAGAAGCACCAAAGGATGTATTAAACGTAATGTAATACAGAACATGATTTAAAAGAGTGTCCGTGGAGTTTCTTGCACGTTCTTCTCCATAGAGATCTACGCTTTGGAACGTGCAGATAGCTTCACCTCTTTCGACTTGACAATTCAAAAGTGCCTGTAAAGGGTTTAATTGAAATAAATGCTTTGAGTTTGAGTTTGAGTTTGAGTTTGTCTTTTGGGGCACTATCCATATTTTATAAAGTAACAAAGTAATATTAAAATAAATATTTATTACAGTGTATTTGAGTCCCCCTGAAGCCATTTTAAAATAAATAACTGTTAAATTTGAAGTTTTGTACTTTGCCAGAATACCGTACTAACTGGTGCTTTAAATTTTGCCAAGTTAAGGGTTAATTCGTTAGTTGGCTTAAAAGCCGGTGAATGTAGAATAATAGACAATTAACTATGTTTCATTATGAGTCTAATTTGAGATCATTTATAGGTCTAATTTGATTTATATTATCTAAATTGATAAACGTATTTTTGCAAACTTAATCGATAAATTATGTTTACCTATTCGTTACTAAAATTATGCTTATTGTGTTGTTTCAGAGAAATACAGTCAGATTGTGGCTAAGACGTTTGACGTGTGGTTTTAATATTCAAAAAGATCGTCCTGGACCAAAACCATTCATGAGAGGAAGTGATTGTTGTTGGATATGGTGCGCGGTATGCGGGACCGCTTGCAACAAGTAATAGAAAAAAATGGTGCTCCACTTCGCTATTAAAAGCATATTATAAATGACTTGAGTAACCAGTGTTGGTCACAAACAATACTAACGTATGTCAGTGTGTGTATTAAATTAACTATTGTTATAATTTCTAACGAAGTATTTCGAATACCTAGCTTTTTGTCAAAACCTTATAACTAAAATAACTACTCACAAAACAAATTGATATATAGTAGGTAGAACTTCAACGTATAATGCCGTTTTATTTAGTTAAATGATATTTAATGTGGTGATGTTATTGTTATGAAATAGAAATACATACCTATATTTCTAAATATTATAACATGCTGATTCACTACATTAAACTCAGTGCAGTTAACAACGTTATTAGTAAAATAGTAAGTAGGTAAATATTATCATCTTCGTGTCGTCATCAATATCATTTATGTTATTCTTATAATATTTTTTTTATAAAATATAATCGTTTTTACCATCATTTTGGTTTTTTATTTCTGTTCGTTTTTTTATTTTATTTTTGTTGCTAAAGTTATAATTTATTATTTATAACTTAAAACAAATTTACAAAACAGAAACAAACGCGTCAATCACAGCTGGTTACGAACTCACAACCGCGATTTGTCAGCTCACTACAGTCACCACTAGTCCACTCGTTACATAATTAAGGTGATCGAAATTACGTATTATATTACAAGTTAAAACAATATTCAAGATCATACCTACCTTAACACTGCGTATTAAAGATCAAATTCGAATAACTATTTTATTGATTGTAGACGTTGAACCAGTTGTCTTACTGCTAATAAGCAAAAGGTTCAAATTCGTTTAATTTTTAGGGGGTCAGATAATTGCTATCACCGATTGTACATAAAAACAAGAAAAATTGTAGCAGTCGGGAACCATTCTAGGTTTTTAGTTTTTTAAATTATCGTTTGTTTTATAACGTCTATACACTACAACCTGAACTGGTCCGTTGACCACTCCCTTCCGCTCCGCCCAGAGCGGGAAAAGTCATTTGATGATTTCCAGAGAAAAAAAAACAAGAAAGGTAACGTGTAGGTTGTACTAGTGTGACGTAAAATGATAATATGTGGTTCTCATATGACGTTTCATATCAGAACCACATAAGTTAATTTCTGAAATGGTATTTTGATGTTATTTACACACTAGCAGCGCCCAGCGGTTTCACCCGCATAGTAAAATACATACAGCCTGTGTCACCTGGGGATAGTGTAGCTACACAACAGTGAAAGAATTTTTCAAATCGGTCCAGTAGTTTCGGAACCTATTCAATAAAAACAAACACAAAGTATAGATAAGCTTTCCAGAATAAATTCCCTAAATCACAAAGAGAACTGCTTCAAAATCTATTTAGTAGTTTTTACCTAAGCCCTCACTGTCCTACAGCTAGGAAAAGGCCTCCCAAGACCTTTTTTCACAAGCACTCTCGTAGGAGCCCTCACGGTATGCGCAATAATCTATATAGATAGATAATTTCACAGATAGTTGTTTACAGCAAAGAGCCTTGACCAAGTTCTGAAGAAGTTCTCGTTAGGGGGGTGGGTCAAGAACTTGATAGTTGATACAAAATGAGGCACTTCTGGAGAATAGCCGTTTTGTTTGGTGACAAAATACAACCCGCGCTGGTAAGTGTTCATGAAACATTTGTTACTTTAAATATAGGTAATTTATTCAAGTTTTTTCAATAGATAGGTTTAACGTTAACTATTTGAAAATCACCCTTAAAAACCAAAAAAACTGGTCAAATTTTGGAAAAAAAAACCAATATGTACTTCTTTATTTATAAATCATCGGAAACTGAGTAAGTTCAACTCGCACGGTCGTGACCGAGTTATATTTTTGCAAGACAATGCGGCTCTTCAAAAATAAATTCTTCAAATAATAAATCATTTATTTCGGGTAACAAAGACCCATAACATATATACTTTACAGACTATTATACATATTAATAAAAAATGCAAAAGCAACATTTGTTACTATTTTCCCAATCAAATCTTAAATCATAATAAGACACCAAGAGCAGTGGTGGCTCGGGTGGCCCAGTGGTAACGGCCCCGACTTACGAATTGTAGATCGCGGGTCAAACCCAGCCAGGCGCATTACTTTGTGTAATTAATTGCATCACCACTGCTCTCAAAACGGTGAAGGAAAACATCGTGAGGAAACTGGTATGTCCGAGAACCAAAAATTCGAAGACATGTGGCATTTACCAACCCGGACTGGGTTCACGTGGTGAATTACGGCCCATTTCCTCTCCTAGAAGAGGCCTGAGTCCCAGCAGTGGGAACGTTAAAAGGCTGATTATGCTATGCTTCTGCTAAGACACCCAGGCCTACACTTTTCATTTGATAACATATCACATTTTCTCAACTCATTCCCACCGTGCGTAATGCCAAAACAATTAGGTTAGACGGCTATCTCAGCTAACACCCGACATAAAGGAGTTCCATCGTCCTCCGAAATGACTTATTCATTGTAATGTATGTACTCTGTAGTCAGGGCACGTGTATGTGCGATTAGTGTTACCAGATGTGTCGGGGTTTGTGGGAGGATACGATTTTCTAGGAATTTAAAGGGAAATGGCAGAGTGGGAGTCCAAATTGTTGGTAACATGGTAACTGACGAAACTACGATCGGCATTATAAGGTACAGTCAGGAACGGTATGAGGATATATTGCAATAAAATATGAAAAAATAAATTAAAAAAAAACGTATGTATAAACTAAAATAAACTTTTAATAGTCATAAATAGTATGAATATTATACGTACAATCCAAAATAATTTGGCATGTCATGAATTCAGTAAACTCATCCTCTACCCCATAGCTAGTCCCCTCCCTCCTTTACACAGCCAATTTAGTAATACACAAATCAAATCCTCACTCGGAATATATTCGCTTAGTATCGTTTATTCATCCCCTCTTCCACCCCCTATAGCTATTAAACGGCGGATTTTTTTTTTCAAACATAGCTAAATAAACATCGGACAACAGAATCGTATCATCTGTTCGGGAACTACGGCACTGTAGTTCCCGAACGCTTGTGACAGACACACACAAACACACATAAGCACAAAAACACACATACGCATACAAACATACATACGCACACAAACACACGTACGCACACAAACACACATACGCACACACACACAGGCACGTCAAACACACACCATCGTTCTTGCGTCGGGGGTTGAAAAGGCTCAAAGTAAGATTCAACAATGCCATTGCGAGTATTGCGAGTATACTGGGTGAGGCTGTACTAGGACCTGGGAATTGGTATAAGAACCTGTGCTCAGCAGTGTGCCAAGTCGGGCTGTGGATGATGGTGATGATGAAAAACTAATAGCGTCTACTGGGCTCGCTTATTTCATCGCTATCTATCAGGTAAGATCAAAGTCAAGAGATAGCTCGAACCAAGACAAAAAAAATACATATAGAATAGAATACTCTTTATTATGTACACCATATAAGTTACAGAAAATATAGATGAAGAAAACATTACATAGGGTGTCATAATGCCTTATCGCTAAAAGCGATCTTTTCAAGATAACCTTTATATTATATGTATGTATATGTAAATATTTTGTTGTCATTCTATTAATTAGTAAAAGTTGTTAAAGGTAAAAATCTATACCTCACTGTTTTATTAATAGGGATGTTTCCTGAGGAATAAAAATATGATAGGTACTATTTAGTCCGTAAGTTAGATTATCGAAAAATATTGAACATGTATTTTTTGCTTTATCAAATCTATAAAAATTGACGAAGATAAAAAGCTTCGAAGATCATGAGCGGGATCTTGTGACGTCACGGCGGCGTGGTAAAAATCGTAACACGAAGTTACGCCACACGAGTTTTCAACGCACTATATCGTCTTTTTTTTTTGTTTACTTGAAAAAAGAAAAATACTTGTCCAATATTTTTAGACATCTGTCTGACGGAATAATTAGATTTTGTTATAGGCAACGTGCAGAAACTATAGGTGGCAGCACAGACGCATCAATGTCAAGTATATTTTACTTATAAGTTTCAAATAACGCTAGATGGCACAGTCTAATTCGTGCACGTTCCCCTAAACGGAGGCTGCAGGAAGTATAGGTGGCAGCACAGGCCAAATATTTACAACGTAAAAGTTTCAGATTCGTAACACTAGATGGCATAGTTTACGCCGTGCACGTTCTCTATAGGTCTACCGTATTGGATATCTTTTCTGTCAGGTGGATAAAATTTTATAATCCTTGTTACTTTCTCCAAGTCCTAAATAACCATTTTAAGAATAATGATTTCCTTCGTGACAGGTCTAGCTAGACCAGTATTTCCGAAACTTGTATATTATAAATATTTATGTCTACTTACATACGACAGTCAGCTGTCGTGGATTTGAGGCAGCTGTGAAGATGGGCGTCTCCAGCGACACCTCGCACCAGTAAAGCCCTGAAGCCGATGGATCTAAGTTGTCGATTGTTATTGAATTTTCTGTTGATAGCGTCATCTGGAACAAAGTTAACAATAAAATCAAGCTGCTTGAAGGCAAAAGTAGAAGTAATATCGATGCAGCCAGTCTATTGCCACAAATTGGTAACTAGAAAATCCCACTTATACTTTGATCAACTCGGGAATCGAACACAAGACAGCGAGCCAATCCTAGCTGAGCTGAGAGCTCAGCAGACGCTCTTGCGACCACTAGACAATAAGGTATTTTCCTGAACGGATCAAATAGATTTTGTTTGATCCTTCAGACAAATAGAATTATTACTTTCAATCTCAATTGTTTTTTTTTTTTTTCGAGACTATCTCACGCTCATATAAATAAAATCTATTATTCATCATCTGAACTGATCTTGAGCTCACAAAAGAGAAGAAATCCCAAACACATAATTTACCTGTCACCTGTACCAGAAACCTCATAAATTCAACACAATATACATTTCTCTGTCATAACAGGACATAAAATACGACAAACATCCCCAGTACATGTATGTATACGAATCAAACGGATAAAAAGGTCCTTTGGAACCTATTCTGTACAAACTAGTTCCATTGTGATGGAAATTACGGCCCTAATCAACTGGGTCTTACGAACTGGGATGTTTGTTTTGAGCATGTATAGAGATGTACTGAGATATATGTATTGTGCGTTTTGTATATGTATACATCTTGTAGTCTGGTTTTTTGTTGAGAAAATTTTATTTGAAAGATCGTTAAGATTTTTTTTGGTGCACTGTAAATTGAATGGTTATTGACATTCTTTGTTAAAGATAGAGGTGAACTAATAAGGATAAAGACAGATATTGTTGATATTTACATGACTGATGTAGGTACATAATTATGAACAAAGCAAAAGTACGTAAGGATACCAGCAGGTGGCTTTCTGCTGTTTTAACTAAACGCAATGGAAAACATGCTGGAGTTCATGTAGGGTCCGTTCTATTGTTTTATTTCCTACTTGTTTTTTTTTTTCTTTAATAATATGTATTTAGAACATTAGCTAACGTTATTTATTAAAATCTTATTTATAGTAGTGGTGCATATGCGAACCTAATGCAACCAGGAATTCTCCAATTATATAATTTTTTCGGGTTAAAAAGTGAAAGGTGTACAATAGATAAATACATATCATTCAACATAGAAATTACTTGGTAATTAATCACAAAAAAAAAAAACATTTGTAGTAGATATTAGGCATTAAATACTCACATTAACCCGTCCTCCGGGGAAGGTATAGCTGGTAAAAGGCGGGACCCTCTCCCGGACGTACTGTAGGAGCTTCGTCCCCGTCCGTAAGAACTCGACTTTGTAGAGCAGCTGCGGAGGCACCTGATGCAAGCAGCGGAGCGTGGCGGAGCCCCCCCGAGCCACCCACGCGGGGGCCACCAAACGGACGTCCACGTCCGTCGCCTGACCGCTTCCTGGAGCAAAAATTTAACTGGGTTTTAATATTTGAATGAGTAGTGTGACCTCATTTGTGGTATGACATGGTATGTTGACCTGATTATTTGAAAATACAAACGGAATTGCAGTTTGGAGATCAATAGTATAATGTTTGTGTGTATAATAATGTTCTTTGATTGAGGAAGCATTTGTTTTTGAGACAGAAACTGACAGTTTTTTTTTGGCATCAATTTTTTGTTTGCTCAGCCTTTTTTCTATAATAACTATTTTGGGGTTGGTTTCCACAGTTACCGTTGTAGTACAGTACTAGTATTTTACATATAGCGTCTGTTATCACGATACCCCATGATATCGTTGAATCAAAACTGAGATTAAATGGAGCTTTTAGTATTTTTTTATGTACTGGATATTATCTAATTACCTCAATATTACATCCATACCTATGTAGTTACTTACTTTAGATATTATAGTTTAAATATTAAATATGCGAATTGTCTTTATGGAAGACAAGTCGAGGGGAAATCCTATTCATCGAAGAGCTTTTGTCAAGCAGTAGCAGACGGTATTCATTTACCAGCATGATTCATTTTTTTCTGGATGGGAAACCACCAAATGACTTCTCCCGTTCTGGGTAGAGAAGAAGGGAGTGTCATACTCTTACTGACTAAAATACGTCCGTGTTTCTCAAAGTGCCTTTTGCGTTCCAGGGCCGCGGTGACTCTTTCGAGCAATTCTGCAACTCTAGCAGGCGCTGACCCTATTAGGGACCAAAGTTTATAGTTACCTATGTGTATTTTATCCATTGTACGTACAAATGAGAGCTTGGGAAAAATATCAACAGGTCAGTAACAATCTAGGCCCCTAATTACACCGTAAAAACAGTTCGCGTCGCTTCGCAACCAGTTTAACGGCTAACACTATCAAGACGATTAGGTACTGTAGCAGTTAGGTGCTTACCTGTTAATTTCTTTGGTGAGAGGTTTACAATCAGTTTTTCTTTCTTTTCAATAAATTATCACTCATTGTATGTGTTTTAGTTTTAAGTCTACTTTTTGAGTTACTTTTGGTGTACAATAAAGTATATAATAAATAAAGAAAATTTTGCAAAATTGTAAATGAAAGACAATCTGATTCGTACCTGAACCTAACTTTCTGCTCGTAATAAATCAATTATCTAAAATATGTACAAACAGAATGACTAATAACGACCTTTTGGCCTTTAATAACGACACAAAAGAGAAACATTTTAAAATAAAATGAGAGATGGCGCATGGTCCATGCAAATATGTATCATAAATGCAAAAGTATCTCTTCCGTCTGTTTGTTACCGTAACTTTTAAACGGCTAAACAAATTAGAATGAAACCTGGCACACGGGTAGACCATGTCCTAGATATAATGATACCTTTTATTCAGGTAATTTAGCCCTTGGAATGGAAAAAAAAATCCGATTATCATTTGGGTGAAACCTTTGGCAGAATTTTGTTGAAAATGAACTCTTTTCTTTCAAATGAATGTCCAAGGAAACAATAAAGTCATTGAAATAAGTGGGCATTGTCACCCGGTCTATTACGACTACAGCTCCCAATGGTAACAACTAAACGGAATTGTTTGCAGATAGACAACACAGTTGTTTGCCCATTTAACTCAAGATCTTTTCGTTTTCCTTATTGCTTGTAGATTTAGGTGGAAATTCAATTCCCCTGGAATATACAAGGCCTGTGTACATAATAAGGTCCCGCACCACCTAATGTTATTAACATACGACTTATACGTGTCTCGGGCTGTTTGAGCAACTAAAGAATAAGGGATTCTTTTACAAACTTCATGCTATGCGGGATTTTTATTTTGAGAGGCCAAATGTGCAGGAAATGTTTCTTTTTATTTTTCAGCTTTGTTGATGTAGACTTCATTACTCAGAAGGAAATTGTTTAAGTAGTCATTTAAATATATTGGGCCAACGTTTGTGTGTCTGAGCCTGACATTCATTGATAAATAAATATAATACTGTTCTGTAGCAATCAAATTATTTTGAGTTATTTTTACGACAACAAGAGCGCAGGTGAATCTGCTAATGAAAACATTACTGTTGTCATTACTCCGAAATTCGCAAACGTTTTATTTTTCACAGCAACGAATTAGGTCTTTGTATTGCTGATGTTTTGGTGAAATATAGCTCAGTTCTATTTCCGTAAGGTTCAAAATTGCTTGTCGAGATTTATATTCACGGATTCCCAGTATCATTTCCATGCAAACACACGAACATCCGTGATGTCATGACTTGTTGCGATACTGGAAACGGCGATATACAGAGGTTAGATAACAGCAAATGTCTTGAGGGTTGTGAAGACGTACATACACAGCCTCCGTGAGGGGGTGACATCCGGGAACGTGCATCCGGTGTACGCATCACCGGCACCGGACAATGAACATGTCGTACGAGGTTGCCAGATTGTGCAAATTTCATTACGGGGATACATTTGGAAGTAGGACACCGGGTCGACGGAATCTGATCTATGGGACACCTCTATTGTTCTGATCAGACGGCTTTTGTTTGACGGAGAAGCTTGTTAATTTTGGTGTCGGTACATTGCAACTGGGCTTTGGACGGAACGAAATTTCCTCCGAAATTGAAATTTAAAAACACAAGCCAAGCTTAATCTATAAAATTAAGTTCCCGTCACTTTACTAAACTTGTTAGATAGGTAAATTCATACAATATATTTTTTTACCTGAGTAGCTTATGAAAAAAACACCTGCCCAAGCTGATTGGCATACGCACACAGGTATCTGGACCATGTTATCAAAATATCTGAGCAACAAAACTAACAACCCCCAACACGCAACCATGAAACATGATCAGAATACCTTTCCTCATCTCTCTTCCCTAATCTGAGAAATCGTGAGAGGTAAACCCGCGTACTGAGAACCCAAAAATTAAATAAAAGAAGCGACCAGTGCTCGGGCGGGCGAAAAACCCCGCCGAATAACCCCGGTCACACGTGCGTGAGGTGCGGGATAAGACCCACACACTTGGGCGTAATGGATTTTTAAGTGTTTACAGGATTTTATTACGCCACACCTCGTTTTTACTTTATTCACGTGTAAGTGTTTATTCATGTCTAATGTGATGGCATTCGGATACGAAGTTTGGAAAGTGGTGCGATCTTTTTGTGATGGAGTTTTTCAATGGTGTTATTTTGTTTAGGTATACTACAGTACTATATTGTATATTACTACCTAATTTAAAAGCAATTCTCTTCTTGAAATTAACATCTCAACGAAAAAGAGGTAAGTACAGGTGTAGATTAATCTTTATCTGCCTGTCTTTTGCCCAACTATCTTGGAGTCGGCTTCCACCGAAGGGACGAACCAGATTCAGCTGAATGGTATTTTATGTGGAGTGGCTGCCTACCATACCTCCACATCCCATTATTTGGGTAACACGGCACTTCTTGGCAAAACTGCATTTAGATTTTAAAATTATTTATCACAAAGAAAAATATTTTCTTAAATCCATCTAGTAAAATTTTAGTGTCACATGGAAAAACTAGACGTACTTCCTCAACAGAAAACTGTTTGAAAAAAAATCATCCGTTTCATTTTCTCTGAATAGAAAGAAGATTTTTTCGGAAGCCCGAACCTACTTAAAATTTATGAAGACCTTTTTTGAGCTAGCTCAGACTTTTTTTTGCTAATAAACCCTGAATGCGTAATTTCAGAAACCGTTGAAAGTCCCATTTAGACATTCATATAAATATATTTTCAGAATGGACGTTGCGATATAAAATAAAATATATGACCGCTGGGGCTAGGCTTCGCTACCGTGGTCAATACCACAGGAATCGCGCATATTGTCAGGACAATAAATTAAAAATAGTACATATGTGACACCGAGCAATAAATGTAGCTTTCATCAGTCAATGAACGTTTAAAATTCTATACTGCATTTTATTTGTCATGTCTTATCTTCAAGATTTATTAAATCGTCATGATCTCCCTGTACACGCGGCCTCCATGAAGTAATTACTCAACGTCCACGGGGTGACTACGCGTTCTCTAAGTGGTGGTTACACTGCCTCCACTTACGGCCGAACTCAATAACCGATCTATCACATACTGGAGATAAACACATAACATACTGGAGAAAGCAAATGAAACAATAAAAAAAATAGGTTTTCTGTTGTTTCATTTGTTTTTCTATCTCCAATATGTGATAGAGCGGTTATTGGGTTCGGCCGTTAGTAAACACGCGGTCACTATGAGGTGGCTAAGCAGCCTCCACGTGACTGCTATGGGGCCTCTACGTTAAGTTTACGCGGCAGTATTCATTAATTGACTAAAATATGGTTTCAAACTGCTATATCGTGGACAGGGGTTCTATTCCTTAAGAGTGGTAGTAGAAAGTAATGTTACCAGAAAGATTCTGTTACCTAAACTAATTTCAAAGGTCCAAAAAAAGCGTTACTAATGCAATAAATCTGTTTTATGGAACAAAGCACTTGTTACAATATTATTTCGACACCTTGTCCAAATCGTATTATATAAGCAATATATACATAAGTTACCATCATAGTTACAATCTTATTACTAAGATCAACAGGCTAACAAAATTATCACAATTTATTGTCTCCCGAGGTTAGTACGTACTCGACTTGCTTCATGCATCGGGTAGTCTCGAGAGGGAAATAAGTTTACCTGCTATAGATTGCGGAAACAATGAATCCAAATACATTTAGCCGTCGAGGCGTGATTGACATGTATAAAAACTCATGCATCATTCAAGCACAAAGATTTTCACATTTTATAGCATCATCAAATGCATTCAATTACCTCATTTAACAGAAGTATAGGTATTCCACAAAACTCAAAAAATAAAAATTCAATTTAATTTAACAACCTCATTATCTATCTTCGAAATGTGTTTCAAGTTGTACAGTATTATAATATAAAATAATGTTGTTTGCAAAACAACAAAAATGAGCAACAACGCCTGAGCTAGGCTGATCCTGTATTGAGGCGCGGTTCAGTTTCCAGAAATTATGAACAGTAATAATAGTAGTTGGGTCTTACGTTTATATATAATCAGCCTTTTAATGTTCCCACTGCTGGGATACAGGCCTCCTCTCTAGGAGATGGAACGGGCCGCAATACCACCACGCGGGCCCAGTTCAGGTTCGTGAAAGGCACATGTCTTCGAATTTTTGGTTTCCTCACGATGTTTTCCTTCACCGTTTTCAGAACAGTGGTGATGAAATTAATTACACTAAGTAATGCGCCTGGCTGGGTTAGAAACCCACGACTTACAATTTGAACTCGGGGCCGTTACCACTCGGCCACCACTGCTCTGTTACATCATTTTGTTCATAAAATCGAAAAACACTTGTCTTAACCAAATCACATGATAAGTTACCTTCATAATTACAACCTCATTACTTAGATCTACAGACTAACAAGATTATTACACGCTCTTAGGTTGGCTACGCCGTGTAGTCTCCTGAGGTTGGTACGTACTCGACATGCTTCATGCATCAGGTCGTCTCGAGAGGGAAATAACGTTACCTGGCGTGGCGTGGCGTGGAGGGCTAAGAAATAAGCGCGGGCTGGGAAGTGAATGGGATCGTGTGTAAGTTAAACGTTGTAAAGTATTATCTATAGTTGTGTGAGATATTATTTTAAATGTTGAAATACTGCTATAAGTGAAATGAGTGTGAATCTGTTTGGCTATGAATAGGTTTCACTATAAATTAATGAGAATTCAAATGTAATTTTGATTATATGAAGCATCCGTTAATTTATATCTCTCTTATGTTATTCTTTATCTTTTTAATTTAGTCTAAATCTAAATTGTAAATATGTAAGAACTATGTCCCTTACTAATAAACTTACACATTACTCATACAACATTAATTTTACTTCTGCTGCTATTACTTTGTTGTACCTCTTATTTGTAATACTTAGTATATTATTCTGGGTGCACCGTCTTCGCAAATAATCAATTGATAAAAGGTATACAAAATATTGTAAAACTTATATTTGAAAAGAGTTACTATGGACTTTCTTGTTCGTTCTTCTCCATAAGAATCTTTTTGCGAATGGACAACCAGACTACTATAATATTTTATTTTCAAACTGTTTTGACGTTCAAAAGTGATTTTTAATGGTCTAGTTTAAAAAAATGACTGTATTCGCTGTACTTGCTGAGTTAGGAGCCTTTTTGACCTCGTATTTTTATATTGTCAGTTTGTAATGACTGAATTTTATTTTATAACTTGCCCTGTGTGATGTCTAAATATTTTATTTCATTCATTTCTTATTATTCTTCTTTTCGCCTAAACAGCTATATTACTAAGCGTTGTGAAAAAAATGCCAATCAGTAAAATCAGTAGCGGGCTAAAAACTTCTCAAGTTGCTTTGATTTCTATCTATCTATACATATATTGGGATTGGCGCTTAGCCCTTGTGTTAATAGACAACCTCTTTCAGAAGCAGATCAGTCAATTCTGTGTGTTCAGAATTTCTGTAACTGAATTCGGTGACCCTATCGTTAATTTGTCTCCGTATTTCGGCTACACCTGTGACTCAAGGAGCACGTGCGATACCGTTTCCTCCTCCTCCATGCAAGCTCTGCATAGAGGACTATCCTAATCAATCTGTGTAAGTGCTGCTTTTATTTATTAAGTAAATTTTAACAGAACTTAAAAAACAACGAACAATATAAAACATGAAATTGAACAAAACTAATAATTTAACACAAACGCTTGTTTCATGGCCACAATATAAGATTCCAAGTAATAAATGGAATAGTTCTGAACTTAATAGAGTATTGTGCTCAGGAACAATAAATGCCAATAAGTTTTTATTCGTTCGAACTTTCCTTACTTACCTTCCAAACTTTGAAGTAGAATTTGTAAAGTATGAGTTGATAGCAAATCTTTCAAGTGTTTTAAAATTAAGCTTTGACTTAACTGAGGCGTCAGTAATTTGTTAAAGCGTCAGCTGAGTTTGAAAGATGTTTGTGAAATGTTTAAAATGACTACGTCCGAAACATTACGAAACGCTACGAAAGCTATCTTTCGGTACCGGGAAAGTGCAAAATCCATATGATTATACATATTTGGACACAGAACACTAGTTTCTTTTAACGATTTCTTCCATATGAAAATCGAGAATTATTTGAAGTTTCATCCAAATCCATTAAGACGTGAAGAGAACAAACATACAGCCAGTTAGAGTTACTTTCACATTTATAATATAAGTGTGGTGAGTACATATGTGTGTAGTGTAGTATCTATGCATGTGTGTACTCGACTTGTCATTTTAACGCCTGGTCACTGTCATACAAGGGCGACTTCCTTACCACATCAATCGCGTCACTTACGCAACTCGGTTTGCTTGCGTAAGTCTGTCCTGAGCTTTATAGTGCAAAGCGTGTTCATACTATAAAACGACCTAGTTTTACAATGGGGTTATAAAGACCTAAGAAGCTAATTGGAAATATTATTTATTGTGCTTTTGTAGATAAAATTGTTTACTGCTCGTAATTTACATAGCGTTGTATAAACTAGTAGATTAAATGGTAAGACGTTTTAATAAACGGCTGAAGCTTACGGCTTTACTGAAAATATCTTAGTACTATTTGTACCTTTGAATAATGTAACCCATAAAAGTGATTAAAATCTACTTCGCTGGTGTTTTAGGTCGACAGGATAACTGCTGAACATGGGGTCAGGGTCCTAAGTCTTCTGGCAGGCTATTTTTATCAATTTGTCATTCCAACACGATCCCATTGTCATTTTGCTAAAAGTTCGTAATGTGCTAAATTCATAATGGTCGATCATTGGTCGGTCAATGGTCTCGTAATACTTTTTGATAACCGAGCTATTAAAAGCAATGACTGCACAAAGACGTTCCAACAGTAGGTCACTGATCAAGGGAAGTATTAAAATTTTAGCAGATTACTGCATACGTCTGTCATTTATTTGTCATTATGTACGAGATTACCATTCTATGCCATTTCTTTCAATGGAGTGTCAGTGGTTGACCATTGGAAAGTCATAGTGACGCTTTTATATATGTAGATTACTAAAGTAAAAATCAACCATTATGAAATCAATGATAGACCATTATGACACAATTGTAATAGCAGACTTGGGGCCCTGATTTCTGGGTCGGGCAAAGTGTGATTATGGTTTTCCATTACGAATTTCTCAGTAACAGCTTAGAGCTCGGAAGTTGTTCATGTGATACCCTTTATCGGTACTGGGCCGTTTCAAATAGTTATCCTTTCAAGAGTGCAGTGAATGAATAGACCAGGCCTGTGCTAGGTGCTAAATCTTCCGACTGATTGCTTTAGCTAAAATTGGCTGCCATGACCAAAACTCGGTCTGGAGGATATTATAAGCTATAGCTACACGACTGCCCAAACTAAAGAGTGTTATGTTTTCAGGGTTCATGTAAATAATAATCTTTTCATTACAGTCGGGGGACGGCTCCTTTGGATAGTTCTTTACAGGTCCCCCGACTGCAATGAAAAGATTATTATGTACCTTATTTTTTTTTAGTTCACGTTTTGATAAGACAGGCGTGTTTTTCTATATATATTTTTAATTATTTGTTTTTTTATATATCGAGAGTCCAGTAGCCTTAGTGCGAGATTTATAACGTTCTCAATCGCGTGAGCGTAAAAGTTAATGTACTGAATATGCGCCGTCTAGTGACAATAGCGGAAAACCTTTTTTTAATACAGTTTGACATTATGCGAATGTTTACATTATCGCGATCGAGTATGATATAAAACTTGCACTAATCTCTCAGACAGTACAGGGATCATACTGGTAATTGATTACTGTCTGCTGGCAAAAGCTTTTTGATGAATAAAATTTCCCCTCGACTTGTCTTCCATAAATACAATTCGTATATTTATCTAATATATAAATTATATCTAAAGTAAGTAAGTACATAGGTGTGGACTTAATGTAACAAGGCTTTATCTACCAGTCTACTTTAGGCATCAAAAGACCACACTTTGGTGTGCATTAAGATCGATACTCGTACAATTTCTATTTTTTAAAGTATTATATTGAGTAGTTGATATTTTCCTGCCATGACGTGAAACACAAGTTTCTTTATCAGCTACAGCTTAAGACGAGATCTCATCACTTAAAAAGATAAGTACTAGTCTCTTCTGTGACCTTTATAACATTCTACTTTTTTAATATCAGTCAAATAACTCAAGTTAATGCCCACAGGCGTTAAAAGATTTTCGAAGAACGTGACTTTAGTTAAAAAGTTGTATTTTGATACGCAAGGAAGCCTAATCTACCTACTTAGTCTTGTATCGGAATCTATAATCTTGAAAACAGGATTATCTTGTTTTACTTTCCTAGTCAAGATTGTAGATTTTGTTCCTGAAACCAATTTTTATTTTTAAGTTTTTCTTGAGAGTATTATTAGCGAGAATGTTAGACTAATAAGACACAGCAAGAGGAACCGATTTTGACCAGTGTGTTCAACACAGTAGATTTAATTTAAGTAATAATTACAACGTGTAACAGAATAAACGAAGTACCGTTATCTCTTAAGGGGATATTGTACTCATCATTATGTACATCTTTTATTATGGGACAAACCACGAAATCACGAATATATATACTATATATTCGTGATTTCGTGTTTTTTTTTTGTTATATGAAGTGACATTATACTAATTTCACTTCATATAACGTTCAGTGGATATAACATACACTTAAATTAATAATTAAATGTTATAATGTTCGTAGTGTAAATATTGTTGAATGATCAGTTTATATGCCTAATGACGACACGGTGACGACACGGTTGGCACAGTGGTTGAGCGATTGGCTGCTGCTGCTACGTGTCGTGGGTTCGATTCCCGCACGGAACAAATATTCGCATGGCCTACAGATAGTTGTTCCGGGTATGGCTGTTTGATTATATGTTTGTAAACGCACCCACGACACAGGAGAAATTCCTAGTGTGGGGCAATGTTTTTTCTAAAAATAAAATAAAAATAAACAATTAATTTTATTTATAATTTTATTGAACGTAATCAGCTTAAATTACGGTCGTGACTAAATAAATTCAACGAAGCCCCGATGCGTGGGGCTCGTATTTCTATTTGTAGGATTTAATGGAACCTACTATAAATGGGATCACGGGAGTAAAGTTTGCTCGCTTTGCTCGCTCACAGTAGCTCTCGTGACCTCATTCGAACCTAACCTATCCGTGTCTTGTCTTGACTTAAGTTCCCGAGTTGACCCCTCCCTTTCTCTGTTCAGCGGTTAGATCAAATGATAATTAAAAAAAAATAAGACCAAAAGAACCTTATGCTACACAAAAATATACTAAACAAACGTTAGAGACAGTATTGTTATAGCATATGCTATTATACAAACTGAATGTTATATTAAAGTGAAAGTTATATAATTTGAGCGTTATAGCTTTTGGAAATGGAGTAAGTATTCTTATGTTAAATGAGCGGCAACATTCTCGAACACCCTGTATACATACTCAAAGGAAAATTCTTAATAATCACCCACAATGCAAACAAATGAAGTCCCAGAAATGCTATTCAATATAATTATAGTATAGTTGGTACTTCTCCGATAGTATTTGAAACGTAGCCACAGCTAATATCTTGACCGAAATTCAATTTGTTTGAAAGCAAATCCGTGTTGCCATTTAAATAATTCATTACCTGCTACCGTCCTTTGTTTACTGGCAACAAATACATTTTTGGAGAAGAATAATGATTATGGATACCGACTTTGATTGGATGTATTTTTGGATGTGATAAATTTAATGAGTACTTTGACTAAATTATAATTGGGTCTAGTGCGATATTAATGACAATTCTAAAATTATGTTTGGTTAACTAGGTAGGTAATTAAGGTATCTCTCAAGTTTAAAGAAATAATTTTTACGTACTTAAAATTAGGCTTATTTTGTGTCCCTAAGTTTCACAAAATTCGACAAATCAAATCTAATATCGGAAGATACTAATAAAATTATTTAATTTTATCAGTATTCCTGTACAATTCTCAAGAACCGATGAATGAGAAGAAAATTCAATTCAAATGAATTATGAAAATAAAACACTGAGCACTACATTTGACCCCACCAGCTTCGTTCTAGGCTGAGTGATCGTTCTCAAAGTATTTTCTACCACCTGACCTTCGTCAACCAATTAATCGAAAAACCAAATATTCCGGATGTAGCAACCTTTCTCCATTATAATTAACCTTTGCCCACGCAAAACCGAACTAATACGTATAAGCACGATAGCCAATCAATTGTCAGGATTAGACAGGGGCTCCCACAAACAAATCGTAGACATTTCGCCCTCTAGTAACAGAGTGTATCGAGAAAAGTACATTCGCTTTAATAGTGCGGCCCTTTAAAAAGTTCTGTTGGATGGTTACGCCAAAGATGCCAATAACACCATTTTCTTTTTTCCTTTAAAAAAAGAACGTTGCCCCCCACACTAGGAATTTCTCCTGTGTCGTGGGTGCGTTTACAAACATACAATCTCACATACACAAACAGCCAGACCCGGAACAACTATCTGTAACATATGTATATATTGCTTTTATTTATTTTTAATTACTTTTTATACGTACGTATCTAATATTCGACGTCATTCAGTCAACGTCGACAGTCGCTAAATAACTGGCGTTGTGGTTCTGTACCGCACATGCCTCCCAGCATGACACTGAGCGATGATCGTTTTGCGTAGATATGACGCATATTTTCCCAACCTGTATTTCACGTTAATTGTTGTCTACTCATATTCGTGTAGCAAAGTGAAAGGTTCACAATTACATTAAATATTTACTATGTAACTTTATTTCACTCAACCATAGCTTATACTACAGAAATTGCATTTTATTTGTGACTAGCATCGCCCCGCGGTTTCACCCGTATAGTTCCCGTTCCCGTGAGAATATGGGGATATAATATAGCCTATGTTCACCGGAGATAGTGTAGCTTCCCAACAGTGAATGAACTTTTCAAATCGGTTAAGTAGTTTCGGAGCCTATTCAATGTAAACAAACAAATAACGTAGATTAGCTGACCTTTGACTGCGTCACATACATCGTTTTTACAACATTTTTCATAAATACCCCGCTCCTATGGGTCATAAAGTGAAGGTATACATAGCCTTATATACTATGATTTCCTATGTATGGGTTTTGTACTTTTTACATGGTGCGGGCAGGACTAAGTCAGCGCGACGATTACTCTCTATGATGTTTCTTACAAAACTTAGAAATTGAATAATTTTTTATTTTGTGATTCAATTTTAATTAAATAAATGTTAGATAAAACTCCGAATATCACTCAATATGTCTAAGTATCTAGATTTTGAATTCAATCAGAAGTTCTTGCGCGATGCTCCCACTAACACACAGATAAACAACTCAAAAATTGCAATTTTGTGTACTATGTCTTTTTCCTAACGTTTCTCAGTTATTTTTATGCAAAAATACTCAACGCACAGACACGGGGTGTCTACGATTATATAATATTATATACAGTATAGATAAAAAGTAGTCCGGTCTCAGTGATAGTGTGTCTCTCTATTACAAAATAATGTTTCGTAATCGGATCAGTTCTTTCAGAATTTACTTTCTGCAAACACATAGCACATTTGTATGTACATAAATGTATTCCTCGAAATTTCTGTCCTTAGATTGGTTGGTTGCGGCGTCCCTACTTGAGCGAATAGACTGTTGTCGATACACTGAGTAGCTGGCAACGTACGAGTAATATATTTTTCCGCCGAGCACGATTTGGGTCGGCTGATATGGCCCCCGGTTCGGTTGTTCGCTGCAACTGACACGCAACTTACTGTATTGGTAACTGGGAACCTTCTGCAAGGTTTAGCTCGACGGAACATTAGGCCAGACTAATGTGTCCTCGAATAAATCATTCTGGCTTTGTAAATGTAGGAAGAATGTTCCTGTAATATTCCAACTGAACTTGTTTGAATGAGTACTAATATACTTGATAATGACATGCACATAAGTTATTTCTCATGACAATTCAATACGAATTGTAAAACTGGGTCAGTATAAAGTACTAGGTAAGTAAAAAGTATTCGATATGAAATATCATATCGTAGTATAATAAAACCCAAGAGCTTTCAAATTGAAAAAGTTATTTCCATGAAACAAAAAAAAAGACCATCGAGATCTATTTTTTTCAAAATGCACAAGTCATTCACCAATATAAAAGTAAACCATGAAAATAAACAGACAAACTTTCGATATTGCAAAGGAAACAATTTCTGGCCAGATAAGGCATTATGTGTAGCGAACCATGGTTCGATGGTTTGTATCAGGAATTTATACATACGTATTCCGAATCGCCATGGGAATTTCCTTTGCGTGAGCATGAGAATTTGCAATACTTTTCCTTCTTATCAATTTGCGGAAAAATTGCACTGTCACCGTTTTTGAAGAAGAATATGTTACATTTCAACGTCACGGTACAAATTGAAGTGCTTCTAAATAAAATCCCTTTCAAACCCTATTCCTGGTAAAGTCAAGGGCAGAAACATTTCCACCCCGCTGCCTACTGTCATAGGCATCGCTTAACCTCACTCTACGTGAGACCAAATTGGAATCCTAAAGCCCCTGAATATTTTACAAGGTCAACCCTAAAGGTTACCCGAGCGCAATCCACGCACAAAAATAAAAACAATTTACCGTCAATCTGATTTTGGAACCCGAAAATCAAAGTCCGAATCTGTCGCCCAGTAAATGAAAGTCAGCAATTTGACTTTAGGGACGGTCAATTACTGGTAGATGGGACTGACCTACTACGGCTTAATCGTTTTCGTCTTCACGTTTGTACGGCGTCAATGGAACTTAATTTACTCGTAGGGATTGACTTTATTTCCATTTTAGCGCTGGGACAACCCTAATGCGACCTAGTAGCCAAACGCTTGAGATAAGTCCTCACTCGGGGAAAATTGTATCTTAAATCGGTGAACGTATCGAAAATGGCTATCGTACCTCAGTGACATCGGAAATTATGAAATAGGATCATTTTTTGTAGCGTTTAGCGTGGATTTAAAGGTTAATAGAAGCGTTTTACCTACCAATAAAACGCATATTAATTTACTTACCTTATTCGAAGCTTATTTAATTTGAGATAGGCACTACGTTTCCCGCCAACTATATCCGTCTCTCTCTTTCCTGTGTCCGTCCCTTTCTAACCCCACCACCTGGCAGAGTGGGGGTGAACTTAGAGAGCCACCATCCGTATTCCTCATTGAGTCGAAAATCACCAGGCAGACTTTAAAACATAAGCTTCGAATAAGGTAAGTAAATTAATATGCGTTTTATTGGTAGGTAAAACGCTTCTATTAATTTGACTTGACCGTTATTCGAAGCTTATTTAATTTGAGACCTGTTTGTTATCGCCTGGTGGTGGTGATACGGACGCCAATGTGAATGATTTCATAGTAAAATAAGATAATTACTGGTCATATTGAATTACCTATTCACTATTTGAATGAACGAAATGCGTTTTGAATTTTTACTTTTTATTCATGAAAAATAGTCTTACACAGTAGCGTGAATAAATGATTTTTGTTTCAACTTCAGTAATCATAATGTTATGTTAGAATCATAATTAAATCAGTAACGTCAATCAACAGGATTAAATAACATAGTAATAGAGGTACCTGAAGATGAGGGTTGAACTGTCCGCTTATAGAATTTACAAAACGTATTTTGGGACTTCCAATTTCCTCTCGCGAGAATATCCTCTAGCGGGAAATTGTCTACCCAATTTTTTGAAGCAACAGCAGAGCGGAAACTACCAGGCGTTGCAGTTATACCCGCATCTTTAAGCAGAGTTTTAATCCAACCCGATATGATTGTCTTAGAAGCGGCTTTAGCTTCACCTCTTGTAGTAATAAACAGATTATGGATCTTAGCCGAATCTCTGCGAATTTTTAATAATTCAATTGTTCTATTAATCCAATAAACTGGATCCAAAATATTGCTATCTTGATTAGTAAACAATTTCCATCCAGATTGCCTGTGATCCGAAGAATCAGTTTTAGAACCAAAAATAGGCCACAAGATGATAGAATTATTATCTGGAATACAATGCTCTGCATCTATTCTTAACAAAGTCAAATCGTGAATTCTTCGACCTGAGCATAAGAGTAATAATGTGGCAGTGTGTCTCTGGACTTGGAAATGATTGTCTTGTGCAAAATTATAACTATTT
This sequence comes from Hecatera dysodea, assembly GCA_905332915.2. Classification (NCBI taxonomy): domain Eukaryota; kingdom Metazoa; phylum Arthropoda; class Insecta; order Lepidoptera; family Noctuidae; genus Hecatera; species Hecatera dysodea. Next base: position 16,732,933 of record HG995294.1, read on the forward strand.
AGATATGAAGCTAGATTATCTATGTTCCAAATCGGTGGTTTAGGTTTAACTGGTTTTTGTAATGCTATAGATTTTAAAACCTGTTTTACTAAAATATTAGAACTAATTTGCCCTGCAATGTCTGGATTGCACAGAGTGGAAATTACAGATTTGTGCAACAGAATCGTATTATATGATAAATTATTAATCAGATGAAGGTCTGACAGGAATCTAGCTACTTCTCTACCGTTAGGATTATGAGGATTAATTTGGTGTTGCTCAGACCAGATTAGCCATTTTTTCCAAGCTACATCATATGTTTTTAGTGTAGAAGGCCGCCAAGACTTCTTTAATAATTTAATTTGGCTATCATTCCAATCTTTTAGAGTCTCGGCCCACCCCCACATTTCCATACTTCGAGAATCATGTTCTGTATCCCCGGAGGTGGGAGTCCTGTCGATACATCTATTAAGACTTGATCGAGATTCCGAACTATGAATGGAGCTGCCAGCGCTCGGGCCGTCAGGTCTGCCCGCCAGTATACTCGATCCCAATGTGGAACTACTAACAAATATATCCCGTGAGCACTGTTCAAATGGGATAGTACTTTGGGAATCAAGTACGGTGGTGGAAAAATCCACGCCAGTTGGAAATTCCACTGCCGGGAGAAAGCGTCGTGAAACAGTGCTTGATGGTCGTTCAGATCCAGGGACGCATAATTCACTACGACGTGAGCTCGACTGGAGGCAAAGAGGTCTATCAGTGGGTTGCCCCATTTGGCAAACACTGTCTCTGTGGCTCTGGTCAAGAGATGCCATTCCGGATTGACCCGAAGTCTCGACAAATGGTCCGCATGACTGTTGTACATTCCGGGAATGTGAAAGATTTTCACGTGAATTTGGTATTCTTCCAGGATTTGAAAAACTCGGTATGTTAGATCCATCAGTGGCGTGGATCTCGTGCCCCCTTCGTGGCGGAGATATGCGATCACAGTTTTGTTGTCGCATTGAATTAGTACAGTTCTCTGGTGCAGGAGCTGACAATGATCTTGTAAAACCTTTAGAATGGCGAGCATTTCTTTCTGATTGCAGTGTAACTGTTTTTCGTGATCTGTCCACAAACCTGTCAACGATAAATTGTCTAATCGAGCTCCCCATGCTATATCGGATGCATCTGTTGTCAGGTAATGAGTTGGTGGAGGTATATGAATGGCTGAAGGGCGTTTGCAATTCTGAAGCCACCATATTATGTTGTCCTTGGCTTCGATAGGAATGAAATGCCGTTTCTGATCTGATCTCAACATTTTGTTGAGGAGATTCAACAAAGCACGATAATTGAGTCGGCCTCTTGGGACAGTAAAACTCGCAAAATTCAGAAGTCCCACCAGACTCTGAACTTCTTTGAGCGTTGTATGTTCCCTGTATAGTATTTGGGACAGTTTGACAATCAGTGAGGACAGCTTCTCCTTGGGGAGTTGCTTCTGGTTTGTCCAGGGGTTCCACTGAACGCCCAGATACGCCAACGTTTTTGACGGAGTCAATGCAGATTTCTCGTAATTTATGATCCAGCCTAATGTCTCGAGAGTCCGAATGACAATATCTACATGTTCCTTCAGGGCTTCCTCGTGTTGATGGGCAATCAGGAAATCGTCTAAATAAACCAGTATTCGTATTCCTCGTTTCCTGAGCATTTGGGCAACCCAATTTGTCACTGATGCAAAAGCCTTGGGTGCAGTGCTTAGACCAAAGGGTAAACATGTCATTTCCAATAGCTCTTTTCGATACATTAGGCGTAGGAATCTTCTGTGACTGCGAGCTAATCGAACATGAAAATAGGCCTGTGAGAGGTCTATTTTGCACAACCAGTCTCTTTCCTGTAGAAAGTCTGGTACGCGAAAAACATTCATTAATTTGAATTTTGTGGTTATCACGTATTGATTGAGGGCCCTCAAGTTGAAAATGGGCCGAGCAGAGCCGTCGCTCTTGCGAATTAAAAACATTGACGATAGGAAACTTGGAGACAGATGAGCTCGTTCGAGGACTCCTTGATCCTTCATTTTGTCGATAGCAGACGTCATCTCTTCTGAGCAAGGAACGAACATACCCTTTTTTATGTGCCTTGGATGGATCATTGGAGGCCTTTGACGAAAGGGTATGCGATACCCTGATATCATCCTGAGAACGACATTTGGGGCTCCAAATTGTTCCCATTGAGTTAAAAAATTTGCTAGACGGCCTGCTTTGAATTGCATTATGTCAAAATTTTCGACGTTTGACGTCTCTGTTATTGCCGGATGGAGACGAAGCTCTTTTCTGTCCGTTTTTAGATTGATCTTGATTTCGGTGCTTGGGGTGATTTCTCGAAGAACCCCGTTTACGAAAAAGCCCCCGATTATTCGGTGCGACCGAATGATAGCCATGTTCATGGTACTGGGAGTTATAATCACCCTGCGGGGGTGGTGCAGTTTGACAACAGCCTTGCACATAGCATGATCCATGTTTAAAACCCTGCGAGGGTCTTTTTCGGGATGCGTACTCCTGCGAGGAGACGCTAGTTTTGTGTGTTTCTACCTGTGAGGTAGAGTTATTTGACTTCTTTAGTGGCCAAAAACATTTACGCACTCCACCAGCTTTTTCCAAAGCGGCTGTGAATTTTTCTGCGTTAAATAAGTTTGTGTATGTAGGGGGTATCTTCCTGAGCGTAGATTTCACTAACGGCTCCTTTACCTGTTTGAGAACACAGTCCCGTCGCATTTGCAATATTTCTGCGCGATGGCCACAAACAAGTTGTAATAAATCTGAGGAAGTTGTTTGAAAATCACCGCAATTTATAAGGTTTGTTAATTTATTAATAATAACCTCATAATCTGGGGTTAATTCTTTGGACCATTGGGCAAAATCAAGCAATACCTTCTGAAGCGACTCCTTCTGCTTCAAAATGCACAGTGTTAAGGCAGCAAAGGCTTTATCAGCATATATCAAGTGGCGGGGAGACTGGAAGGCTGCAACTTCTTCATTTATCTCAATATCCGTAAAGCCCGGTTTGTGATTATACGCCTTTTGAGTTTCGGAATATCTGATTTCGTTCCAGTTACTAGTATCCCAATGTTGAAGGTCACTGAGCAGTTTCAAATGGAGTTCAGAACTTTTGGGCATAGAAGGTTCTTTTAATTTTGTTTGAATATTAAAACCAACCTCATTAGGAGCGTCGACAACCGACGCATTATCACCTAATTCATCGTAAAGATTTCGACTAACCCCAGAAGTTATGGACATGGAATCACTGTAGTTATAGTGATCTTGACGCTCATTATCACGAGCATGCAAGGATTTACGAAGATCACGTACCTCCTTAGATAGTTTTCGGTACTCCTTTTTCGAATGTCTCCGTTTCTTCCCCCTCCTCTTGTTTTCATGACGTCGTCGACGCCTTGAGGAGCGTGACGAAGACGAAGATGAAGAACTGCTCTGGGAACTACTACTGCTTGAACTTGAGCTCCTCGACCGTACCTTACGTTGCATACCAGATGGTCCTGGTACCGGTTCAGCTACTTCATTTTGTACATGATTATTACTGTTATCCATTCTAAAACAGGGAAGCGGCTTAAGAACAACACTAACGGTAAAAAACCGTTAAACATTACAGTTCAAAAATAAAAAGGGTAGGTATGCGACTACAACATCATACGTTAGTAAAATGTTCGTTCTAAAAGGCCGTTTATCTTGTATAATACTACATAGCATAAAAAGGCACTTTGTAAACTAAAATCTTAGGCAAAGTGTCACTATTTTAATATCAATATAAAATTACTCACGTGTAGAACAGTAGGTTTATAATTACCACACTAATAATATTATGCACCACACGTAAAACACAAAAGATATTTGAAATTCTAGTATTTGATATTAAAAATATTTAACACTATAATTGACAGTTATTTTAAAATAAATTTGAATATTGAATATTGTTAACACAACTGTACACGGCGGGAAACAAGACGCCAATGAGGAATACGGATGGTGGCTCTCTAAGTTCACCCCCACTCTGCCAGGTGGTGGGGTTAGAAAGGGACGGACACAGGAAAGAGAGAGACGGATATAGTTGGCGGGAAACGTAGTGCCTATCTCAAATTAAATAAGCTTCGAATAACGGTCAAGTCAAATTAATAAGATTATAAAATTACATAGTGACTGGAAACCAGTTTTATTTTTGTGTGATATTTTGACGTTTTTTTTTTATGTTGTTGCAGCGGTATCTTCTATTTATTTTTTTAAACATTGTCCCACACTAGGATTTACGGAAAACAAAGATTAATGGGAAAAAAACATTTAGCCATTTGACTACTATTCGACAAAACGATATTTTTACACAGATAATGGTAGTTTTATTTAAATTATTGTCTGTTAATCAAGCAGGTTGCAGTTTGGGATGCAAATTAGTAGGATGATACGGTAGTTAATTTGAATTTATAATGAAACTAATGAATTCACTATCAATAGAACTTGGTTACTTAGATATGCTAATATTGTGTGAAATTATGCATTTATGTGTGTTCGTGTTTTCTTCACCAAGTATATAAGTAATATATTTTTAATAGACTTCCAAAAAAAAAGGAGGTTTTCAATTCGACTGTATTTTTTTGTTGTCCTCACTCACAACTCATAACTTTGTACTGGGTGGACCGATTTTTATGATTCTTTTTAAATTCAAAAGCTGGTGCTTGTCGTGTGGTCCCAGTTATTTGATTGAAACCTGAAGACTCGTGTTTGAGTTATCACTAATAATGCGTGGCTTAGGCCACATTAATGATGTTCTCATTCCCTCTTGTCAATGTAAAATGAAAAAATTAAATTGTGTACGATGGTTTGGAATAGTATTCCAACGTAACAGAGATAGGAAACGGAACTCTTCAATAAATTATAGCAGATCAGTCGGGATAGCTGAAATCGCTTGTTTGTTTATTGTTTACACCAATTTATACCACGTACGCTGTGATGGGTATGTTTAGCTGGGATTGAACCACAAAGTGAAATGTAAAAAATCTTTTTACAAAAAAATACAACCGACTTCTAATTTCATTTCTAAAGGTGTCAAATTCAATCTCTTTAAGTTTGCATATCAAAATTCTATCATTCATCCAAACTAATAAAAATACTAATTTCTTCGACTTCAATGTCTATCAAAATGGATTGTTAGATTTGTAACCAACAACTTATCTATCGGTTTATTTCGCAACGAAAAATCTGCAAAAGTTAATAAAAAAAATATAGAACCAACTCACCTAGTTTTAAACCGCAAAACAGGAGTAGTATCGAAAGCCATGACGTCACCATAGATCGCACCATCGCCCAAACGTTCCTATTTACATCACTTAAACCATCACTCGAGTCTCTATTATCACTTATTAGCACTATTTTATCACAATTTCATTTTTAAATAATATTTTTAAAGTACTTTCACGTTCACTAGTATGTCATGTCGAGCACTGAAAGGTAAAACAACAATATATTAAAGATGAAAGTATTTTTGTGACTGACAGTCTGTGACAGACGAACTGACATTAACTAAAAATAGAAAAAATATAGGAGAATATATTTCTGAGAGGTACAGTGTAGGTGTAGGTGGGGGCTGAAACTCAAGCTTTCGAGCGGGTTGAATTTTGCATGAGAAACGAGTCAGTGAAAAAAGGCTGAGTAGTCGGCCGAGTAAACAATGACGTTTTTTCTATAAGCTAAACCAAAAAGCTAAATTCTCTTCTTAACCTCTCAGACCCCGCGAATCAAAATAATTATGACTCATCGATGAGTCATCGCGCCCACGCTCACTAAAAACGTAATCGCTCCGGATGTATAGTGTTTATTTAAACAATTCAAACGGTGTCGAGTAGCTGATTAATGTGGCTATGAACTACAATATAAACAAGAATCTTATTAGAATTCGAAAAATAAGCATTTCTTATTGGAATGTAAACACTTACCGAAACTGCCGATGTTGTTGTTTTTTTTTGTTACTTTTCGACCACTTCACACACACTGTTGCTTTATTTGGCCTTAAAATGATAAGTACACTTAGAATAAACTAAAACACCCACTTATATCCACACTTATCTAAACATTCACAGAAAAAATCGTTAAGATAAACATCTCAAGTGGCTCTTTGTTTACACGACTTTACACTGACATTTCAAAATGTTGTCAGATATATTATTTTGTTCTGTGTGTTGCCAGAGTTAGAAAATATATTCTACCATACAGTACAATCATCAGAATGGTAAAATAAATCGACTAACACCAAAAAATATCGGTAAAATCGCGCGCGAATCTAGTGGAACCAAATGGTTCCACCGGGACCCAGGAGGAATCACAAGTACAGTGGTACTTCTAATGGAAAATAACAAATTAAGTAAACAGTAAATTATATTATAATTAAAAGTTCAGATACTTAGAAAATATAATTAGGTATATTTTAATTAGGTTTCTATACACATAAATACTGGCAGCGCTTCGTTTACTTCGGTGAGGGCTCAGCGCAAACATAACACAAAGAAAATAGATAAATTAAGTTGAACAACAATATCTTTGATCAATGTTTAAGGTTTCATTATACTCGAAAATTATATTATGGCATTTATTTCATTATATACAAATGCTTCCATGCAACGTACTTGCATGAAATTATAAGAAGGTATGCGTAGCAGTAAACGATTCAAACATGCAAAACCGTGAAGTTATTTCATTATTATTCTATAAAAAAATATATGATAAAAATATTTAAAAATATAAAGAATAGTATCGGGATCAGGGTCCAAGCTACTGTTGCGGAATTTGTTCGAAGGAGTCACCGCGGCCCTGGAACGCAAAGGGCACAAGAAGGAACACGGGTGGGTTTTAGTCAGTAAGACTTCAGAGTCAGTTACACTCCCTTCCGCTCCGCCCAGAGCGGAAGAAGTCATTTGATGATTTCCCACCCCAAAAAAAAAGGGTCCAAGCTACTGGTGTTCAAGGCTCCTGAGAGAGGAACCTCCTATGTGCACCGTGTCTAGGAGTACTGCTTTATGAATCAAGCCCTAGATCCAGCTACTCAACGAGAGGATCATTATTATTATTTCAACATAAAGGAACTAAACCTGAGGACTTACGTATGTAATATTATCGGATTTGTAATCTCCATAGCAAAAATATAAATAAAAAACAACTATCAAAGTACGCTTGAAGTTTGCATGAAATGGAAGTCATATACGAGTCTGACTGCGTATTTCTATTAGATCCCTGAGATGGCGTACGAAGACTGAACTGAATTTGTAGTAGAAGGGTTATTTATTTATTTTATTAGCGAAAACGAACAGTTACACACATTTCTTAATTAAGCGTGTAGCTCACGACGTTATCCACAACTTAAATAATACAATTTTTAGGAACTAGTGAAACTTGAAAGACAAAAGGAGAGAAAAACAAAAGAGTTTAAATTATACTCAAGCAGGAGGGTTAGGCTTAAATATAAGGTTTGTCAGTGTTACTTGAGAAGTAAATGTCGTAAGTATACTTGCAGTTAGTCTGCCTAGCATTTTCCCAACTATATTGAGGCCGGTTTCCAGTCAGCTGAATACCAGTATTTTACCTGGAGCGGCTGCCTACCAGACCTTCACAACCCATTTACTGGGTAACACGGTACTTCTTAGCAAGACTGGAGTCAGATTTACTGGCGATCCGAAACGACTGCCAAAGATCTACAAATGACAGCTGGCACCAACGGCTTTGCGTGCTTTCCGAGGCACGCAGGAAACTTAGTTTGTTAAGATGGTTACCCATCCACAGATCAGCCTTGGCAAGCATTGCTTTACCTTGGAGATCGAATCGTGCGGCTGTTAGTGTTTAGCCATGAGCTCCTCCGTAAGTATACTTGCAATTAATTTAATTTAATTGTTGAATGCTGTAGCTAGTGAAGGAAGGACTCCTACCTCATTCAAAACGTCTGAATCGCCTTCACACTGGTCACCTGCGGGCGTACCATGAGGTTTTAAAACGTGAGTCTTCCGAGCGAGAAAGAGGGATAGAGTTATACACCCTATATAGCTCCATCCCTTTTTCTCGCTCGGAAGACTCACGTTTTAAGACGTCATGGTACGCCCGCTGAGCTGTCTATTAAGTAAGAAAACCCTCAAAAAAATGTCAAATCATCAAAAAGATCCTACCTACCTACAGCACATCAACAAAACTCTCGCTCGAAACCTGTCGAGCCGGCACAAACACCTAGGTATTTGTCTAATACTTAGGGACGGTCCCTTTATCGGCGCACATCGGTCCGTACACGATAATAAAGGGTTCGGCCGAGGCGTCCCCTGCTGGCCAACATTTTATTCAATAAACCTTCCATATATCTTGCGTCTGTGTGGGGTTTTCTACTAAAATATTTATTGTTTGCAGTCCGCCTGACTGATTTGATTCAGTTTGGGATGCTGCTTGTTATCAAAGATATAAATGCGTGTAAATCTAAGGGATACTGTTGGTGATTGTTGAGTATTTGTTCGGATGGAGTAAAAGTTTTTAGGGATTTTGTGAAGTGTAAAAGAAAGTAAAAACGATGACGTTGTACACATAGTATCGCCATGCACCAACATTTCACTGCTCTGAAAAATACCACCTGTTGATAAATAATTAGTATCTACCAATAGTATTCGTGGTATTCTTCAGATAGCAAGATAGCTAATTATACCTTCGCGACGTAAAGGGTGCGGGCACCGTATCTATAGTTTATAATATCACTGAGTATTAATGACTACATCAGCCAAAGCAAAAGATTTTTAGTCATTGGATTTGAATTAAATAAAAATATTGACTGTTGAATCATAAACAGATTGTGCATTAATTAAAGATGAATTTGGGCAAATCTATCACAATTTTAGACTAGCAGGATACGATAGACATTATTTTACTTATCTAGCTTAAAAATACAACTGTAGAAGTTCTGAAAACTCACTACAAAGGTCATTCTAAAACTGTCTCTTGGGGTAATATATTCATTTTGAATAAGGATGCCAAACGCGCCATTTGTCTAACCCGTCGTTGTCTCCAAACAAAACGTGAAAGGGTTCACCTCTATCTATTCTATTAAATTGTATTCACTTCGATTTGTAACTAAGTGACTGTCGTTTATCGACAACAGAATAAATGACCTTCGATTTTAGAGGAATGTAGATAGCACGATTATAAATTGGTGTGATGGATATCTAGAGATCCTATCGCAGTAGGTAGGTATTCTTACACGATGTTTTACGAGAAAAATCACAGATTTTCCGTGTGTTGTTATAGAGCTCACATTGAAGATTGTGAATCATGTTGAATCTGCAATGCACACAATGTGTTTCAAATTATTCACCATTATAATTTCAGCAAGCAGACGTCCACTGTTTATGTTGTTTGACGCAGCGTTTTTGACTCTCAGAACTTCCAGTGGTAGGGAGCAGTGAACTTGTCCCATAAAAAAAAGTTGAGAAGTCCACTATTTGATAAAGGCCTGCCCTGAGTATCGCAAATTTTTGCATACAGCAGATTCTTGCGGCTCTAACTAGGTCATCGATTCACTTTAATATATTCCCTAAATTGGAAGGAGCATACGAAGCATAGACAGGAGGAGCTCGTGGCTAAAGAATAACAGCCGCGCAGATCGCTCTTCAAGGTTAAGCAACGCTTGCTAAGGTTGGTCTGTGGATGGGTGACCATCTTAACATACCTAGTTTCCTCCGTGCCTGGGAAAGCACGTTAAGCCGTTGGTCCCGGCTGTCATTTGTAGATCTTTGGCAGTCGTTACGGATTGTCAGAAGCCAGAAAATCTGACACCAGTCTTGCCAAGAAGTACCGTGTTCCCCAGTTATTGGGTTGTGGAGGTCTGGTAGGCAGCCGCTCCACGTTAAATACTGGTATTCAGCTTAATCCAGTATGACTGGAAGCCGACCCCAATATAGTTGGGAAAAGGCTAGGCAGATGATGATCATACGAAGCATAGACAAAAAACAACACGCACAGAAAAAGTGACACGGCGATTAAATCACAGCACACGTCTGTCATCCTTTTAAGGGTAATGTAAAACAGGACACGCTAAAACTAACACCATTGTGATTTACGTCAAAGCCAACTATGTCCACACTATCATTTTGTACTAAAACTTGATATTCATAAGTGTCGGGACGTCTTGATCGCGGCTCGGTCATCCATCACGTAGGAGCGCATACAACAGTGATAAATGACGCAAGTTGACCTAAACGCTGTCTTTGCGTTTAGATGCTGACAAGCAAGGCTTGTATCTCTACGGACGTAGCCAAGTCTGATAGATCAGAGATTTTTGTTTTAGAATTGGGTATTTACACACACGTAATCTAAATACATATTATTTTACACCAGGATAGGAGTAAAATAATATGTATTTGTTGTCGTATTATAAATTACTAGCGGTTTTACCCGCGTAGTTCCCGTTCTCGTGAAAATACGGGGATAAAATATAGCCTTTATTACTCAGGGTGAACGTAGCTTTCTAATGGTGAAAGAATTTTTGAAATCTGTCCAGTAGTTTTCGAGTTTATTTGTTACATACAAAAATACAAATCTTTCCTCTTTATAATATGTTCTATTTCCTGCTGGATAAGGAGGCAAGTGGAAAGCTTTTACTCCTTCCTCTTTTCTGATTAATTTTGTTACGAGATCCAGTTGTCGCCAAAAGTAACTTAAATCTGCTTGAAGATTACAATTATTCTACAGCAGCACAACAAATGCCTATTCTAACAAGCAAAATCCATCCTTTGCCCTTTCCATTCATAACCCAACTCAACAGTTCTACCCAAGGTTGTCACTTAATAGGGGAGGAATCAAGGTTGAGGTTACTCAGGCCTGCTAACCCTTTTTTTTTTTTTTGGATGGGAAATCATCATATGACCCCTCCCGCCCTGGGTGGAGCGGTAGGGAGTGTCAGACTCTTACTGACTAAAACCCACCCGTGTTCTTCTTGTGCCCTTTGCGTTCCAGGGCCGCGGTAACTCTTTCGAACAAATTCCGCAACCCTAACAGGCACCGACCCTATGGAGCCCCGTCCCTGGTGCTGACGGCAGGCCTGCTACCCCTTGAAGCAGTAGAAAATCAAACTTCTGGCCTGCAGATGGCGAGCGATGGGTGACTCGCCATCCGATAACACCAGCGAATACTGAGGTGTCGTCTCAAAGAAGAAGAAGGACAAGATGCACCAACCCAAATAAACTGGCGAAAAGGAGCAAGATAATGATGAATAATGCTTTAAAGCATTTTGGAAAAAATACGAGGTAAATTAATAAGAGTTATTTGTGGGTCTTTTATTTGTACATCCATACAATCTGCCTAGCCTTTCCCAACTACGTAAATATTTTGGGTTCGGCTTTGAGTATTACCTGATCCCGCTGAGAAGGCACATCTGAACTCCACAAACCAGTGTCGGGGTAACACTTTACTTTTTGGCAAGATAGCTGTCAGATTTTCTGGTTTTTGACTACCTTAACAAATATCAAAGACTAGCTTCTGCCCACGACTTCGTCCGCGTGGCATAGTTACTTTACCCCCGATTTTGAAACTCTCAGCCCGATCGGTTTAAAATTGACAAAGTTTCATACAAACTTTCATCCCCTATTTTATCCCCTTGGGGGTAGAATTAATCAAAATGCTTTCTTAGCGGATGCCTACGTCATAACATCTATCTGCATGCCAAATTTCAGCCCAATCCGTTCAGTGGTTTGGGCTGTGCGTTGATAGATCACTATGTCAGTCAGTCAGTCACTTTTGAGTTATATATATTTGGATTTACAAATGACAAAAGGAGAAGTCTCGGTTTGACATGGCTTATCCCCCATCCGCGAACCGACCGCAGCAAGCGTTGCAGAGCCTCGAAGATCGACGATCGAGTCACGAGCTTGACATACAAAAGTTATGTTATATATACATATATGTACATAAGTTATACTTACAAATATCCAAAGTAAACCAAGCAACACACAACATAGAAGCTACCTTAACTTAAGCTCCACCACAGCTGTTACTCCCACTAATTAACTTCTGTTAACCTAAATACTTGAGACTTCCGCGTAATTATTTCTTAAGATAGATTCCTACTCTTTAAACAAAAAGCAATAAGGGATGGTTAATAGAACGGCAAGCACCCCGTCTGTACCAGACACGTTTTAAAGCGAACATTGGAGCCAGTTGAGTTAATAAGCCAGGAAACTAAAGTGTTTGTCGAAGAGGTTTTCAATTAGGGTGGAATTTTGAAAATCTTTCTACTCGATAAATTGGTCGGTTTTAAGGAAGGTCTTTGATCATTGACACTTTGTGATGAGGCGCTTTAAATTGAAGAAGTGTGTCAAAATATAACAATTCATATTTTTTTATAACACAATCAGCTTGTTATTGGACTCGATCTTGCTTAGAGACGCAACTGGACCTGGAGGATGGCCTATTTATTCTAGGTTTTTTGGGTTATAGCGGTAGGGAACACAGAAGCAGGCAAAAAGTCACTTTGTGATGATGTGAATAAATGGGAAATAGGACACGTCGAGCTGAACCCGACGTGTTGGGTTATCAATCGCGTGTCAATCAAGAATTCAAGTACCAGGGTAGCGGAATTTGTTCGAAAGAATCACCGCGGCCTTGGAACTCAAAGCACATTTTCTTTTTACTATTGGTAGGTACGCGTTTGATCACTATCTCACCTAATGGTAAGCGATGATGTGGTTGACGCTGAAGCAGAAGTAACCTATTCATTCTTGACTTAAAGACTCCCAGGTTAAAGTTTGAGGAACACGGATAGGTTTCAGACAGTAAGAGTCAGACACTATTTAATAAAATAAATAATAATAAATAATAAATATCTTGGGACAACTCACACACGTGATCCCAAACTAAGCAGAGCTTGTGTTATGGTAACTAGACAACTGATATACATACTTATATAATTTATAAATACATACATATTATAGATAAATCACACCCAGACACAGAACAAACAATCATGCTCATCACACAAAGTTTGTCCTGGGTGGGAATCGAACCCATATTTATTAGACCAGTACGGATTATATAGACTTTAAGAGACTTTGACCTCTTAGTTTGTTTCGGTGTTTCTTCTCAGGGTAGTCAGCTAGGAAACACCGGCTCCAACTAACTTAAAATGACAAGAAATATTGGACGTGTAAAAGTGTATTTAACCTACTTACAAAATAAGTATCACTTATCACTCCCTTCCGCTCCGCACAGATTGAAAGAAGTCATTTAATGACAAATCATCAAATGACTTCTCCATTCTTAAAAAAATAGGTATCCAAGTACTATTGCTGTAGTTCGGTAGTAAAAGGGAATTCGTGTGATCAGTAAAATGTAATCGTGATATATTTTGTTTATTATTAAACTTATGACAATTGATATACCTAAATATTATTGAGGTGTACAGGTTTCCTATGTAATTTTACATAGCGCACCTTCAAGCAGCGAAAAATGCAAGTTTTTCGCTGGGATTTTAAATAGCGCAAAGGATAATGTCGGTACGATAAGTTAACGAGGTAAAAACGCGTGCACTCGACGTAATAGCTTGTGACGACACTTCCCATTACTCAACGTTATGGCACCAAAAGTACCATAAAACTGTGATTGAAAAATGTGGAAGTAAACGAAAGCTCACTTTATATAAGAGGAACCATTTTTCAACATGCGCTTTGTTGAAATAAAATATGGAATAATGTAGTTTTTAGAGTTCTGTAGCCAAATGGCAAAAAACGGAACCCTTATGGATTCGTCTTGTCTGTCTGTCTGTCTGTCCGTCCGTATGTCACAGCCGTTTTACATGGAGACTATTAAAGCTACATAAATGAAAATAGGTAGGTAGATGCAACCTGTGAACCGCTATTCAATAGTGCTGTGATATTATGGAAAATAATATTTTAGGGGTGGCATTCCATACATGTAACTGAGCGATGAAAAAATAAATTCCAACAAACATAATCGTGTGGAGTATCATTGGATAGCTTTTCCAAAATAAAATCGAGGTTTCTACAAAAGTTTATTTTTATTTTAGGCAATCGTTTTTGAGATATGTGCTTCAAAATTCGTAAAAATGTGCCTCTAACTTTTAAACTATGAAGTTGAAAATTCTAAAAAAACGTTGAGCAAATAGAGCTTTACAGACACTTCCAATGAAAATTAGTTTTAACATCACAGCTTATATACTTTTAGAGCTATGAGATTTTAACTGTGAACTCGAACGTGGTCCGATACGTACTTGGCTTTTTTAAAATATATTATACCTACTGGTGCAGCACAGTATATTCTATTATTATTTTATCTAAAGAAAAGTCAAATAATTTTACCATAAAACCATTGGGCCCAAATAGTATCTATATTTTTAATCGCCACATAAAAAAGAAAGCGCACGTATGGATATAAAAATCGAATGTCATACAAAGAGAGGATTACAAAATTTAAATCATAAGTATTATAATTGGAGTATAAAATATTCCAAATAAGTCAAAATATTTGTAAGTACTTTTAATGAGTTTTGTTAAACCAATATTACTATCCTGTCTATTTGATTTTGATGGCGAGAATTTCTTAGAAACTCGGAACTCAATTACCGTTGTTAAGAGAGTTATGAAAAAACGTTTCATAATATTTTTACACAAACAATGTTTAGATCGTATAAAACTTGAAGCAACAACTGTGAATACGAGTATACCTAGGGAGTTTTTCCAATGAATGTCAAAATAATACTCGATCATGAATATTATTTTCATACATCGAAATTTCAAAACCTCGTAATTTACTGTAATAACAACGCACACATTAAATCAATCCTTACACCATTATTTTGCGGGCATTGATGTGGGTTACACGTTTACCTAGTTTTTAACTTTATCATGTCACACTTATATGTAATATGTAACTGTTTTATGTCCCAATAAAGTAAAATAAAAAATAAAATCCTCCTCACCTTCCGCCTGACGTAGGTACTCACTGAACACGGTGGTTTCGGGAACTAACTTTTAGATTCGGCGGTAGGACACGCCCGGGCGTCATCACTGTGTGTCGCCTCTCCAGGCGAGGCGAGGCTTCAGACGTCGGAAGTTATAGGGCGATTACTGGCCACCATAGGCCGGGCCTAAAGACGGCGAGCATTGGGAGGCTCGACACGGTAGGGGCCGGCTTCCACCATATGCTCCACCGGATGCTGGGGCGAAACACCGCTATGTCGTCGTCGAGGCGATCGACGGCGGTTACCTCTCGCTTCCGGCCTTGGTTCAATCCTTGGTCCGGAGCAAGGGGGCATGGGAAGCAGTCACCTCCTTCTGGGAATCAGTAATGCTAGCAAAGAAGGAGGTGGACCGCGTGAGGGAGAGGCAAATGTTACGACCCAACCGCCGCAATAGAAGAAGGCACCTCGGGCGTCGGGATGACGGCGAGCGTTGGGTGGCTCGCCGTGCGATAACCACCAGATTCGGGACAAAGGCGCGTTTTTTCACGCGCATTTCAAAAAGTAGTCAGTTAGAGTCAGATAATCCCTTCCTCTCCACCCAAAGCGGGAGAAAAAATTATGTTCTTAACGAACATACACGGCGTAGACAAGTCTTAACTTTAACTTCAAACACACCTTACAATACAAGTAAATAATGTTACATACGCGATTGCGTAAAATTTCCATCCACCTGGCAAGGTGTATTTATGCCTCCTTTATATCGAATACAAGCATATACTATATTACAGTACTTGTACTATGCCTCGTTTACAACGAACGATCCTGGGGGGATAGTGACGGCTTGATTATGTACCTCAGGTACTATCCCAGTATCGATTTTTTGTTTTACATAAGCTTTCAGGCGAAGTAGACTGACTGCCTACTTACTGTTTTGACGCAACTTTAAAGAATCTTTTAAAGGCAGATTGCTACTGTAATATTACATTTTATTGAATACTAGCTTCTGTCCGCGACTTCGTCCCCGTGGAATCCCCGATTTTAAACATTCTTTATCGCTGCTCCGCTCCTATTGGCTTAAGCGTGATGATATATAGCCTACAGCCTTCCTCGATAAATGGTCTATTCAACCCGAAAAGAATTTTTCAATTCGAACCAGTAGTTAGAGATTAGCGCGTTCAAACAAACAAACTCTTCAGCTTTATAATATTACTAGTATTCCGCTTGGGGGCGCGAGTTGCGAGCAACTCGCGGTGTCTTTATAGTATTTTTTGACTAACAATTATTATTTCCCTGTCAAAATAATAATTAGTGTCAGGTTTCTGAGATACGCAAAGGGGTTGAAAGAAGGGGGTTGAAAAGGGTTGATTTTTTATTGGCCATATACTCACCCAGATACCCTCTATACAAACCCGAAGACCATTTTTCTCTACTATGACAGGTTTCTGAGATACGCAAGGGGGTTGAAAGAAGGGGGTTGAAAAGGGTTGATTTTTTATTGGCCATATACTCATCTAAATACCCTTTATACAACCTCGAAAACTATTTTTCTCTACTATGTCAGATTTCTGAGATACGCAAAGGGGTTGAAACAAGGGGGTTGAAAAGGGTTAAAAATTTTATTGGCCATATTCTCACCCAGATACCCTCTATACAACCCCAAAGACCATTTTTCTCTACAATATCAAGTTTCTGAGATACGCAAAGGGGTTGAAAGTAGGGGTTGAAACAAGGGGGTTGAAAAGGGTTGAATTTTTTATCGGCCATATACTCATTCAGATACCTTCTATACAACCCCGAAAACCATTTTGCTCTAAAATGTCAGATTTCTGAGATACGCAAAGGGGTTGTAAAAAGGGGGTTGAAAAGGGGTATTTTTTTTTTTCGTTTAATACTCACCCAGCTCACCCAGATACCTTCTATACAATCCCGAAAACCATTTTTCTCTACAATGTCAGGTTTCTGAGATACGCAAAGGGGTTGAAACAAGGGGGTTGAAAAGGGTTGAATTTTTTATTGGCCATATACTCATCCAGATACCCTCTATACAACCCCGAAAACCGTTTTGCTCTAAAATGTCAGATTTCTGAGATACGCAAAGGGGTTGTAAAAAGGGGGTTGAAAAGGGGTAATTTTTTTTTTTCTTTTTATACTCATCCCAACACCCTCTATACAACACCGAAAACCATTTTTCTCTTTGACGTCAGGTTTCTGAGATAAGCAATGGGGTTGAAAGAAGGGGGTTGAAAAGGGGTAGTTTCAGATTTTTCCCATACTCACCCCGACACCTTCTATACAACCCCATATAAAGATTTTCCCTCCTAGCACGGCAAGTGGGAGAACAATTATGTCAATCAGTCAATCAGTGAGTGGTTTTTTAATTATATATAATATAACTAGTATTTCGCTTGGGGGCGCGAGTTGCAAGCAACCCGCGGTGTCTTTTTAGTATTTTTTGACTAACAACAAAAGGGTTGAAAGTAGGGGGTTGAAAAGGGTTGAATTTTTATTGGCCATATACTCATCTAAATACCCTTTATACAACCTCGAAAACTATTTTTCTCTACTATGTCAGATTTCTGAGATACGCAAAGGGGTTGAAAGAAGGGGGTTGAAAAGGGTTGAATTTTTTATTCGCCATTTACATTTCATTCAAACACCCTCTATACAGCACTGAAAACCATTTTTCTCTACAATGTCAGGTGTCTGAGATACGCAAAGGGGTTGAAAGAAGGGGGTTGAAAAGGGTGGATTAGGGTTGATTTTTTTATTCGTCATATACTCATTCAGATGCCCTTTATACAACCCTGAAAACCATTTTTCTCTACAATGTCAGGTTTCTGAGATATGCCAAGGGGTTGAAACAAGGGGGTTGAAAAGGGTTGAATAGGGTTGATTTTTTTATTGGCCATATACTCACCCAGATACCCTCTATACAACCCCGAAGACCATTTTTCTCTACAATGTCAGGTTTCTGAGATACGCAAAGGGGTTGAAAGTAGGGGGTTGAAAAGGGTTGAACAGGGTTGAATTTTTTATTGGCCATATACTCATCCAAACACCCTCTATACAACCCCGAAAACCATTTTTCTCTAAAATGTCAGATTTCTGAGATACGCAAAGGGGTTGTAAAAAGGGGGTTGAAAAGGGGTAGTTTTTTTTTCGTTTTCTACTCATCCAAACACCCTCTATACAACCCCGAAAACCATTTTTCTCTTCGACGTCAGGTTTCCGAGATAAGCAATGGGGTTGAAAGAAGGGGGTTGAAAAGGGGTAGTTTAAGATTTTTCCCATACTCACCCCGACACCTTCTATACAACCCCATAAAAAGTTTTCCCCTCCTAGCACGGCAAGTGGGAGAACAATTATGTCAATCAGTCAGTGAGTGAGTGGTTATTTAATTATATATAATATAATAACTAGTATTTCGCTTGGGGGCGCGAGTTGCAAGCAACCCGCGGTGTCTTTTTAGTATTTTTTGACTAACAATTATTATTTCTACAATGTCAGATTTCTGAGATACGCAAAGGGGTTGAAAGAAGGGGGTTGAAAAGGGTTGAAATTGAAAGAAGGGGGTTGAAAAGGGTTGAGTTTTTTTTGGCCATATATTCATCCAGATGTCTTCTACACAACCCCGACGACCATTTTTCTCTACAATGTCAGGTTTCTCAGTTACGCAAAGGGGTTGAAAGAAGGGGGTTGAAAAGGGTTGAATTTTTTTTAGCCATATTTTCATCCAGATGCACTCTATACAACCCCGAAAACCATTTTTCTCTACAATGTCAGGTTTCTGAGTTACGCAAAGGGGTTGAAAGTAGGGGGTTGAAAAGGGTTGAATAGGGTTGAATTTTTTATTGGCCATATACTCATGCAAATACGCTTTATACAACCCCGAAAACCATTTTGCTCTAAAATGTCAGATTTCTGAGATACGCAAAGGGGTTGAAAGAAGGGGGTTGAAAAGGGTTGAGTTTTTTTTGGCCATATATTCATCCAGATGTCTTCTACACAACCCCGAAGACCATTTTTCTCTACAATGTCAGGTTTCTCAGTTACGCAAAGGGGTTGAAAGAAGGGGGTTGAAAAGGGTTGAATTTTTTTTAGCCATATTTTCATCCAGATGCCCTCTATACAACCCCGAAAACCATTTTTCTCTACAATGTCAGGTTTCTGAGTTACGCAAAGGGGTTGAAAGAAGGGGGTTGAAAAGGGTTGAGTTTTTTTTGGCCATATATTCATCCAGATGTCTTCTACACAACCCCGAAGACTATTTTTCTCTACAATGTCAGGTTTCTCAGTTACGCAAAGGGGTTGAAAGAAGGGGGTTGAAAAGGGTTGAATTTTTTTTAGCCATATTTTCATCCAGATGCCCTCTATACAACCCCGAAAACCATTTTTCTCTACAATGTCAGGTTTCTGAGTTACGCAAAGGGGTTGAAAGAAGGGGGTTGAAAAGGGTTGAATTTTTTTTTGGCCATATTTTCATCCAGACACCCTCTATACAACCCCGAAAACCATTTTTCTCTACAATGTCAGGTTTCTGAGTTACGCAAAGGGGTTGAAAGTAGGGGGTTGAAAAGGGTTGAATAGGGTTGAATTTTTTATTGGCCATATACTCATGCAAATACGCTCTATACAACCCCGAAAACCATTTTGCTCTAAAATGTCAGATTTCTGAGATACGCAAAGGGGTTGTAAAAAGGGGGTTGAAAAGGGGTAATTTTTTTTTTCGTTTTATACTCATCCAGACACCCTCTATACAACCCCGAAAACCATTTTTCTCTTCGACGTCAGGTTTCTGAGATAAGCAATGGGGTTGAAAGATGGGGGTGGAAAAGGGGTAGTTTCAGATTTTTCCCATACTCACCCCGACACCTTCTATACAACCCCATAAAAAGTTTTCCCTTCCTAGCACGGGAAGTGGGAGAACAATTATGTCAATCAGTCAATCAATCAGTCAATCAGTCAGTGGTTTTTTAATTATATATAATATAATAATAACTAGTATTTCGCTTGGGGGCGCGAGTTGCAAGCAACCCGCGGTGTCATTTTAGTATTTTTAGTAACAATTATTATCTCTACAATGTCAGATTTCTGAGTTACGCAAAGGGGTTGAAAGAAGGGGGTTGAAAAGGGTTGAATTTTTTTTGGCCATATATTCATCCAGATGTCCTCTATACAACCCCGAAGGCCATTTTACTCTACAATGTCAGGTTTCTGAGTTACGCAAAGGGGTTGAAAGAAGGGGGTTGAAAAGGGCTGAATTTTTTTTAGCCATATTTTCATCCAGATGCCCTCTATACAACACCGAAAACCATTTTTCTCTACAATGTCAGGTTTCTGAGTTACGCAAAGGGGTTGAAAGAAGGGGGTTGAAAAGGGTTGAATTTTTTTTGGCCATATTTTCATCCAGACACCCTCTATACAACCCCGAAGACCATTTTTCTCTACAATGTCAAGTTTCTGAGATACGCAAAGGGGTTGAAAGTAGGGGGTTGAAAAGGGTTGAATTTTTTTTGGCCATATTTTCATCCAAACACCCTCTATACAACCCCGAAAACCATTTTTCTCTAAAATGTCAGATTTCTGAGATACGCAAAGGGGTTGTAAAAAGGGGGTTGAAAAGGGGTAGTTTTTTTTTTTCCTTTTCTACTCATCTAAACACCCTCTATACAACCCCGAAAACCATTTTTCTCTTCGACGTCAGGTTTCTGAGATAAGCAATGGGGTTGAAAGAAGGGGGTTGAAAAGGGGTAGTTTCAGATTTTTCCCATACTCACCCCGACACCTTCTATACAACCCCGTAAAAAGTTTTCCCCTCCTAGTACGGCAAGTGGGAGAACAATTATGTCAATCAGTCAGTGGTTATTTAATTGTATATAATATAAATAAAGTAAAGATAATTAATTAAAAAGTGAACAGGTTACTTCTAAGTAGCTTAATCGCTAACTACGTCATCATCACTTACCATCAGTTGTGATATATAACGTCGTCGTTTCAAAAAACGTCTGAAATATTTCTTTTTTTTTTCAGATTCTGCGTGCATTACGTAAGAAAGGCTAGTCGAAAACTAATGATTCGAAAATAAGGGTAAAGGGTTGTTTCACGCGTGGACTAAATGATTGATGACTGTAAGGGTTGAATTTTGAAATCAGAAAGGTCTAACGATCTTCTATGTCAAGCAAAATAAAGAAGAGAATTCGAAAAGATGTTATGTATCTACCATAGTGAGATAAAATCCTATCTTGGTTTATTTATTTACTAGCTTCTGCCAGCGACTTCGTCCGCGTGGAATAGTTACTTTACACAAATAAATTTTTCACAACACAACTTTAAACAAATATAATCAGAAAGCTCCGAACTTCTAAGCTATCGGGAGTTACACGTGTTATTGTGAGTCAACCATAAAAGATAGACATATGCTGTTTTCGGGATATTTTTTAGATAATTTTATGTAGAACATTTCCGTCATACATTATTTCTATGCAACTTTAACCATTAAGGCTACACACGCGACGGAAGCTTAAAAAATGGAGTAACTTCTCCCGTTTTCCCAACATTTCCCTTCACTGCTCTGCTCCTATTGATTGTAGCGTGATGAAAAGTATACTATAACCTGCCCAGGAGTATGAAGAATAATTGCACCAAGTTTCGTTAAAATCGGTCGAGTAGTTTTTGTTTCTATAAAGAACATACAGACAGACAGACAGACAAAAATTTTTCTGATTGCATTTTTGGCACCAGTGTCGATCACTAATCACCCCCTGATAGTTATTTTGAAAATATATTCCCTGTACAGAATTGACCTCTCTACAGATTTATTATAAGTACTTATAGATTAAAACATTATGTTCTTACTACTAAAAATATTGTGCAAAGGTCAACTTAATGCGTCAGGCATTTTCGTTTTCATCATTCGACCTCAGATAATGTGACGACGTATACATTTTGCTGCATAGATATTCGTACATGTAATAACGGGTTTTTGTTTTACGGTACTTCACATAGGTAGCTGTACTCACAGGTCAGAATGAAAACATTCCCATGTATCCCGCCAACATCCAAATCTACCCAGAAGTAATTAAACAAATTCATGGCAAGATGGAACTCTTAATGACAATTATAACATTACCTATAGTAATTTCGTTTTAGGGTGATGACTAAATTGTGGCCCCGGAGTATATTACGAGCCCTATCGTACATCTGGGTGAGCCCACACTTGACTTTGATGGTGGCACGGAATGTGATAAATTGAATTATTATTCTCTTTTGAAGTGGCTCTTTTATGAGTTCAGTGAGTGCGTAAGAGGTTTTATGTTAATTAGTTTGCTTTTATTTTAAAATTAGAAAGTCCAATGTCAGTGGAACTTTAAAAAAAAAGGGGATTCGAATTTTAAAAATAATTTTCGAAACAAAAGACTGTCGTTTTTTATCTGTTACCCATTCGACATTTTCCCATTGGTATGACCATTTTCACACATAAAAGGAGACAAACTTGATATGACAAAATCAAGATTCTTTGATCACATCTTTTGAAACATCTCTCTTTTTTTTCATCAGCAATAAATAAACAATGAAAAACAAAAATAATCTTGTGTTTCCTAACCTGAGTCCCGTTTTTATATGTCTGATTTATCATTCCCAGCGTTATTTTGGGCCTCCGCTTTTCTTGACCCTACTTTGATGAGTTGTCAAAAGGAGCCAAACAAAGGAGTTTGATTGTACTCTTGAAAAACAAAATCAACAAGCGAAATGTGTACAAAGACAGACATAGAATACGGGTCAATTATTATAGGTACATAACAATGTATGAAAGCAATTTCAAACAATGACAAATGTGTACATTGTCAGCTTTGGGAGGCAAACAGTGTTGTACTGTAAATAAAAAGGCCTTCAGGAAATTTTGAAGGCTGTCCATTATATTTGTATAAACTTATATTTATAAAAATGTACCAACAATATAACGTAAAATCACGCTTGAAGAATGGGCATGCAGAAGTACACCAGACAGTTATGGCAGTTATTTTAAAGTCCCATGTGTCTAATAGAGGTTGAGTCTGAAGACGGGGCTCCATAGGGTGCTAGGGTCAGTTGCTAGGGTTGAGGAGTTTGTTCGAAAGAGTCACCGCGGCCCTGGAACGCAAGAGCACTACGAGGAACACGGGTGGGTTTTAGTCAATAAGAGTCTGACACCAAAAGTCACAAACATACCTGTTAAATATTTCTTGGTTTATGGAAATAGGCTCAACCTTTTTTTTCTGTTAGGGAAATCATCAAATGACTTCTCCCGCTCTGGGCGGAGCGAAAGGGAGTGTCAGACTCTTATTAACTAAAACCCACCCGTGTCCCTCCTAGCGCCCTTTGCGTTCCAGGGTCGCAGTGACTCTTTCGAACAAATTCCGCAACCCTAGCAGGCACTGAGCCTATGCGGCCCCGTCTTCTTTCCTGACATCTCTTTGAGGCGCGCGTGGAACACGACGCGCTGTCGAACCGGGCCCGGTTGTTATCGGGCGACGAGGCAGCCAGCTCGCCATCTGCAGGCCCGATTTTTATACATCCTGGAGTAACACGCAAAGTATCTTATAAAGCTTAAAATACAAATTTATAAATGAATTAACCGTGAACACAAGACACCCTATCCTTGAACTTTGAACGCTTTAAATTTCTAAGCCCGGTTGTTAATACGCTGGTAGGTCTTCCCACTCGTCTTGCTAATTTAATCCTCTTACCTCACCCGCACTTAATTACAGGGTGATCTGCTTTTAGCCTTGCGAATTATAGAAAGGGGAAACTACAAATTTGAATATGAATTAAGAATAAAATTACAAAAATCTCTCGAATTAGATACGGGTTTTTTTAAAATGGGAAATTGTTAAATGACTTCTTCCGCACCGGGCGGAGTGCAAGTATTTGACTCTTACTGACTAAAACCCATCTGGTTTCTTCCTAATGACCTGCTTTTCACGGCTGCGGTGACTCTTCCGAACAAATTCTGCAACACTGACAGAGAATTACCTTCTAGTCCGATTTTCCTAACAGATACAAGAAGTGTATTTTTTTTTTCGCAGCTAATGTTGTGTTAGGCTGCTTTTTGACATCTAATAATATATAATTAGTCTTGTTAATTTCTTCTTTGTTAGTATTTCCTGTGATTATTTTATCATTTAAAGAAAAGAAAGCTTATTGCTGAGTGACATAAACTACCTTATATTTCGAAAAACCGGTTCCTACGGTACAAACCAGCGCGGGAAAAATCCAAATTACCTATTTAACAACTAAACTTTATTACAATAGATATCTAAGCATTTAGCAATAATAAAATAACTAACAGATACATAATAATATAACATATTATATGATCGCAATTTCGCCAAAAAATATTTTCCCAAGCATAACAAAATATCACTATTTTCAACAAACTTTTATAATTTACTAGCTTCTGCCAGCGACTTCGTCCGCGTGGAATAGTTACTTTACCCCCGATTTTGAAACTCTCAGCCCGATCGGTTTAAAATTGACAAAAGATAGACATGCTGTTTCGGGATGTTTTTTAGATAATTTTATGTAGATGACTTCTTCCGTTTTCCCAAAATTTTCTTTCACTGCTCTGCTCCTATTGATTGTAGCGTGATGAAAAGTATACTATAACCTGCCCAGGAGTATGAAGAATAATTGCACCAAGTTTCGTTAAAATCGGTCGAGTAGTTTTTGTTTCTATAAAGAACATACAGACAGACAGACAGACAGACAGACAGACAGACAGACAGAAAGACAGACAGACAAAAATTTTACTGATTGCATTTTTGGCACCAGTATCGATCACTAATCACCCCCTGATAGTTATTTTGAAAATATATTCCTTGTACAGAATTGACCTCTCTACAGATTTATTATAAGTATAGATGTTTGAATGAATAGTTTCCAATTATTCCAGCCAACAAAATAAGAAGGCGCGTAAAACCTCTTTTGAAAATCATTCCTCATTTAAACCCTGATTACGCTGCAACGCAAAACAAAATGGAGCCACGGGATTACTTCCGTCCGCTCATTGCTTTCTTGTTCTTTTGGCTAAAGATGTGGCTGTTAGAACAGGGAAAACTATCGAAGATACGTTTAGAAACTTTTTTTATTTCTGTAATTAAACTAAAAGTTTGTCAAAAACTTTTTTTCATTACATTTTTCTGTGTCGACTTGTAAGCCTAAACTTAAGACAGATAATTAAAAGATAAAACATTTTCATAACAGACTAGTTGCTTTCTGAATTTGAATCATGATTGAAACAAAAGATAACACAATACTTGCATTGTTCGTAACGTTTTAAATGTTTAGTATTTTCAAAACACACGGCTTTATTTGATTTTTTCACTTACGGATCACACACTCGTATAGGATACATATAAAACAGCTGTTACTTTCTACACGTTTTTGCACGCTAATTTTATAAACGGCTCATGGATTTTTGGCACAAAGATAGCTCATAACTGCATAACTGGGGTTAAGACATTTACAGTTTACTACGATAAATCACGACTTAACGGAGGCTGGGGAGGAAGTAGAAATTCAAAGATGAAGCTGACTAAGTGCTAAACAATCACAAGTACCAGGAGACCAAAAACATCCGGACGAAGTATTTCTGGGGCTGGCACTGTGAGCAATAAAGATTTCTCAGAACTAAGAGACTTGTGGCAAAAACATAATTTTAACTTTTACATTTATTGCTTGTGTTATCACACATTTTTAAATTTCTCTCTGAAGCCAGTTTTAAATTTCACGGCGACGAATTTGTGGGTAGAAGTTAGTAATACATATTTTTTACCATGCAACACTGTATAATAATCAGACATACACTTTAATTTCGGCTATCAGATGAAAATTACTGCAGTAATTAAACGACACTGTTGCTCACTGATATCAACATAGTCCCGACACTATATACCTACATATCTACAGTATTGCAAAACACTCGGACGGTGTCATGCACAAGTAAATGAGTTTTTAATTTCGGTAGCCACGCTTTGTGTGATAGTGGAAAACTGGAAAATATTCTGGTAAAACATTTCGTGTTGCTACGTGTTTCGAAATTTGCTACAGTTTTATTTTTGTTTGTTACTATAAAAATACATTGTGCAAATGGACTTGTTTGCTGTTTTGTTTGCAGTTTTGAAATAGCACGAACAGATTCCTGGATTATGTTTATTAAAAATAAATTTAACAACTTTTCATCAAGAATTATGTCATTTTGTTTCCGTGGGAGGAAGTGATCATCTTGAGCTCTAGACGAAGTGACATGCTATTGACTTTTGTGATGGGAGTAAAGACAAACATTTTAAATTGTGAAAGAAATTTCGGAAAAACAAGTCAGTTCCATTAAATATTTCAATCAATCGTTCACGATTATAGAATGTCACTTTATCCAGAGAATACAAAGACCACCAATCAGGCTGGCTACGGCAAACATTACTTAACTCTGGAAATCGACTCGTGCGGTTACTATTTGCGTTTTATACCAAAAATAGTAAGCTAACCACCTACTCCCAAATAAAAAAGCCATGATCTACGTGCCTAAACTACAAAACCATTTTTGTTTACAATCAACGATTTTTAAAAGCCCGTCTCCTAAGACCAATTGGGACCAGGGTTGAATTTATTCGAAAAAGTCACCGCGACCATGGAAATAAAGGGGATTAGGAGAGGAACATGCATGGGTTTTAGACAGCAAGATTCTAGTACTCCGCTCCGCCTGGATTGGAGGAAGTCCTTTGATGATTTCTCATCCATAAAATAAAATTAAAAAAAAAAAACAGAAAAGGGCTAATTGAGAGAAGATACTATCTAGACTAAAGATAAAGTTAAAGCAGCACGCAGCGAAGTATTTTTTAAAATATTATTATTGTTGTGAACGTATGTATACAAAAGCATCACAAAATTCTAAACAAAAAAATCAAACCACTTCATACTCCTAAATCAAAAATCCCACTGATCTACCCGCCTTAACTACAAATCCAAACATTATTCTTTTCCAACTACGATCTTTAAAAGCCCGTCTCCTAGGACCAATTGATAGTAGATACTGTGTGTGTGAGGACAAAGTTTCAGCACATGAAACACGTTTTACTAACGAGCGGATGGCGGACGAGGAAACAGGACGGAGTAAGAGCTCATTTCCAACCGCCACGCTTCTTTGTCAATTTGTTGCTCCTCTGCACTTATTGCTATCTTTCTTTAAAGCAAAGTTTAGTTCTATTTAGCTTTTATATTGCAGAAATAAATAAAATCCATAAAGCCAGCCAAACCATGCTATATGGCCTCCCCGCGGCTCTTTTGAATGTAAAACATTTATTGCAAAATACAAGTTGTCAAACGATAGCTGCTCTGTTCGAGTAAATTAATTTCCCACAGCCAACCGCGTCACATGAATCGCGTTTAATTTATGACGCAACGATAATATCCTAGCAGAAACCTCTTACGAAACCGGGGATAAGTAACGTCACTTAAAAGTAATCAATTTCAACAATAACAGCTTTATTTGACAAGTAATTTCCTGTATCATTAGAATGTTGTAAAAAAATATTACATATACTTCCAGCGACTTCAACTGCGTGAACATCTCATATTATCCCAAGGACCCCTACTACCATCCATCTCATACTCTAGGCAAAAAAGTCCAAAGCTTATGTGATTTTCCAGATTATAGTCTATATCTGTGCCAAATTTCACTTGGATTCGTTCAGTCCTTCTGACATGATTCAATTACAAACATGTATCTAAACTTTCGCATTTATACATAGTAGTAAGATTGCAGTTTTTTAGATCGATTATTTTATAGTTATTTTGCCAGTACGCATTACATGTAGGCCTTGCAAACTACGAGTATTAATTTATTAGTATATTATAGGTTAAGTTACACTTATAGCTATAATTCACTACAGCTGGAAAGCCAAGGCATAAATGTAGGCAGTTTTACGCACCTGCGTTTTCCCAGAAAGGTATTAAATCCCTTATGATAAGGGTAGGAGAATTTTCATTCATCATAACTGAACTACAAGCCCTTTTTGACCATTTTATGACTAATGTCCGAAAGTGCCTTGTCGGTTCCGATTTTTTTATGAAAGGGCTGATGAGGCAATCTGTGAAATGGAGGTACATTTATGTTTAAATGACAAATGTGTGGTTTATTTATAAAACAAATGGGTTGTAGTCTATTTTTCTTAAGATATTCTCAACTGATCAAACTGTGGCTGACAAAGAAGTTGGCTTACATGCCTCGAAAGCCTGTGGTTTGTGGTCAACGATAAGGTAAGTTTCTAGTCTAAGATAATTAACCACTGACCAGAGCAGTGGTGGCCGAGTGGTAACGGCCCCGACTTACGAATTGTAGGTCGCGGGTTCAAACTCAGCCAGGCGAAATACTTTGTGTAATTAATTTCATCGCCACTGCTCTCAAAACGGTGAAGGAAAACATCGTGAGGAAACCGGTATGTCCTTGAAACAAAAATTCGAAGACATGTGACATTCACCAACCCGCACTGGGCCCGCGTGGTGGATTACAGCCGATTCCCTCTCCTAGAGAGGAGGCCTGTGCCCCAGCAGTGGGAACATTAAAAGGTTGATTATGTTATAATGTAACCACTGACCACAAAATATACTCATATTGATCTCAATGAAGCTAACGCATTTACTGTAAAGAAGAGTTGAGTACGATTACTCGGGAAACCCAGTAAGTTAAAATTACTCAAGTCGTACTGCCTTAGAGCATTTTTATAACTATTACGGTAGTATTTGAATAAATAATCTTGATGGGACTACAATCCCATCTGATGGTAAGCGATGATTTAATAGAAGATGGAGGACGCTTGCCTTGAAGTTGATTCAAGGCAATTAATGCTTGTCTAATAGATCCCAGCTTGTTTCTATCAGGAAACACTGTAGTTTGCGGAACACAGCTGGTGCGCACACATTCTGGATACTCACCATGTATAATTATGTGTTTGCAGTCTTCAAACGTAATTAAGTATTGCACATTTTGCCCTGCACACTTTTACATTTACCTCTTGGTACATTCTTTTACGCTTGCATGCGTACCGCACGTAAACTAACCCATATTCATGACCTCAACACAAACAAGTAATTTACATAAAGTACTAAATACTACAATCTACATATATGCGTACTTTGGTATGTAAATTACATTGAAATGTGTAAAACCGCAACTTTATAAGAGCAAAATTCATGATATTAACGGATTACTGTAATAAATTCGTTGTTTGTTGTTTTGTTATGTGTTAATTATTTTTATGATGTTGTACCATTTAAAATATGAAATAGCGTCAACTTTATAACGGAATTATTATGGAATGTGTTTATCGTGAATAAAAATACTTTAACACAGGTTGTGCCTGGGTTAAGACTTTCACAAATATTTTTTTTATGAGAAATCATTTAAAACTTATACAAAAACGCGCTGGGAATCGGAAGCCGAGCCTTATACCTACTTAAAAAAAAAGGTTTAACTCTAGTCGCTATTTTAATTTATGACAAAATGAAAAATATCAACCTGCCTAGGCTTTTTTCAATGATGTAGTGAGTCAGCTGCATCCAGTATTTGAAAATCAGTTGATTATCTAACCTCCAAAACCTAGTAATTGGATTACACGATATCTCTTGCAAGACCACAACGACAATGTTCTATTAAAACAAAAAAACTGTAGATAGGAAGTTAAATGTACTTTAAAAATTAGGATTATTATTCTACTCTTCTTTCAGAATAAATTTGATAAGTAACTATATTAAGCTTCTGGATAGAAAGCTTTACTTTAAAGATATAATATAAAAAGATATAGGTAAGCTCAACTTCATAATAGACGCTGGCTCCATTAAACCTTCTTTTATCCTTATCTGTGGCATAGTAAAATATTCATGAGAGGGTACTTATACATTCAGGGAAAAATTGCAGTATTCATAGCTGCTGGCTTTTAATGAGGTGCTAATAATGATAATTACTGCGAAGAGCTTTTGTCTTTATTTCAGTAGCTCAGTAGTTTTCTGCGCAGCACCGTTTCTTTTACAATGGTCTTTTAAGTTTAGTGTTTTGTACACTTCTGATTCTATATTCTTAAATTTTCCATTAGTAAAAATTTTAAAAGATACGAGAGTTATAATTTTTGATATATCTATTTTTAATTTCAAATGGTCTTGTTCGGTTTTGCAAATTTCGCCAATAATACAGTGTTAAACTTATAAATATAATTAAAATCAATGACTAACTATCTAGCTTTGTGTTGTTGGACAAAAGCAAAAGCAATATTTTGCTACATTCAATAGACCTGTGTCAAGATACGAGCTTAATAACAACAGTGCCTCTCTTCACCTTTTAAATCCCAAACATTCTGTCCCAAAAACCGTAAGTTCTCGTCGTACGCCCCATTCACTGAATTTTCCTTCATACTGGCTCAATGTCCATGAGTTTTCACAGAAATTCCTTTTTTATTTTCAGTGTAAAACGAAAAGGTGAGGCCACTGTGAGTAGATGACGGTGCCATGCATCGTGTGCCGCAGAAAAATGTGAGGTTATCTAGATTCATCGCTGGCAACTACGGCGCTAGCGAAAAGACCTAAGCTAGCTCATTTCTCGCTTAGTTGCCCTCGCTTTCGCTAAATTGTAGTTGGAGAGGAGCGAAATGGGGCGAGGCTTATTTGAGGTGATCTTTTTTATCTCTCGTCGTAAGTACTTTATATACGTTCTGTTTATAACTAAAACGATCCTAATGTGATACTGGCAGAATAGTCAACACCGACTAAGATGCCATCAAAAAAAAAAATAAGAACTTTTATATTTATGACAAAAAATAAATAACTAATACCACATAATATACAGGAACCAGTTACAAGAATTACGTACGTAATTTATTAAGATGAATTGGTAACACTTACGCTTTCTAGAGATTATGATAAAGCGCGAGCCCATCAATAATCTATACTAATATTATAAAGCTGAAGAGTTTGTTTGTTTGTTTGTTTGTTTGAACGCGCTAATCTCAGGAACTACTGGTTCGAATTGAAAAAATATTTTTGGGTTGAATAGGCCATTTATCGAGGAAGGCTTTAGGCTATATAACATCACGCTTAAGCCAATAGGAGCGGAGCAGCAATAAAGAATGTTTTAAAATCGGGGATTCCACGGGGACGAAGTCGCGGGCAGCAGCTATCACAAAATAAAAGTTAGCTCCACTCATTTCTCGCTCATCTCAGCTTAGTCTCACCAAATGCGAGACTCATTTGTCCACCCTCAGGCTATTAAGCACGGTTAGGTGGACATTTGCAAAAGTACATTCCTACCAGGATGACGCCTTAAACTTCCTAGTTTGTATACATTTTTTCCTCTTTTGTTTTTCAAAGTTTGGGACGTTGGACGGGTTTTAGTTAGACGGGCTTTTACAGTCTAGCTATAATTGAATAGTTGGACGAAATGTGTAACTTTTCTCTTAGAATATTCTTTTAAAGATAATTCTAGTAAATAGTGCTTGTTACAGAGAATCGGGATGGAGAGTTAAGAGGCCTTCCTTTGCATTGTTGTGAGTAAATACAGAGAATTGATAATAATATATTCTAGTAGTTTCTTCTCATCCTATAAATTACTCTCCTAGTGTGCAATATTCAATCCTTCCTAGGGAGTAGATTGTACCGTAATTTGGTTAGATAACGTCACTTTCTTGTCAGTTAAATGGCAATATAAATAACAATACTTACTTCACAGATGTAGTTAAGTCCTCAGTAAAGTTCATTGGAAAGTTGTGGTGCTGAAAATTTAATTTAATGAATAACTAAATTCTAACCTACATAAAATATGCATGTTTAATTACCTAATATCTGACAGATCTAAATTCAAAAAGCGAAACAGCGTTCGAAGAAATTACTTCGGCTTCCATTATGAAAAATAAATCAGAATCTGTCAGATGCATAAAACATAACTTTATTTGCTCGAGTTTATGCCAGGAACTTTTTATTAAGACATTTCCTCCTTTATTTTTATCAAATATTCAATATTGTCTCTCCTGAGCCTCCTTTCATTATTTTAACCCCCACCTGAGATCATCATCCCGGTTGCCAAATTATCTCGGTTTTAAAAGAGGTTTTATTTATTCATGAGATATTTTAACATACCCTGACCTCTGGGAAAAGGACGCAACTGCGGTTTTTGTATTGAGGGGATGTTTGAAATTACTGTTTTTTTTCTTTTGTGCTTTGTTATGACAGTAAAATTGTCAGCGACGACCACTTTGAAGAGTACTTTTTTATTAGAGTACTACCGACCCACTTCGGTTTCACACGGGTGCAATGCTGATACTAAATCTCTACTATATTATGCATATACACCTTCCTCTTGAATCACTCTATCTATTTAAAACCGCATCAAAATACGTTGCGCAGTTTTAAAGATCTAAGCACAAATATGGACAGACAGACAGCGAAAAACGACTTTGTTTTATACTATGTAGTGATTAGTTAATTTTTGTGCCTTTTGCTAATGGTTTTAATTATTTTGATAAAACGCGCACTCTATTAAAAATCACGTAAGGTAATAACAATATCGGATATATACATAGATCCTAATAAATGCCAAGCCATAACTGCTCTTTTAAACCAGATAAAAAAAAGTTCGTAAAAAAATAGTAGTAGTAAGTAGTAGTTCGTAAGTTCGTAAATATATTAAGTTCACATAAAAAAAAAACACCCTGAAACACTTGATAAGCTAAACATGCAAAGTGAAATATCAGAATAGGACCTCATACAAATCCCGTTGTTTCAAAACGACATACAGACATGACAATATGTGACAATAGACGAACTTGTTCACTTGATTACTGGATTAAAACAGTGCAAGTGTGTGATAAGGAGAAACTTGTGGAAAATTATAGAAGGCTTACTTCTCGCGACTCATGTGCGAATAACAAGAACAGGCATATAATAATGATGGGTTGTGTCACAGTTTTCAATATAAGAAAATACGTGATTACATAATATACATACATGTTAACAGAGAGAGAAATAAAATAATAACAGACACACAGCTCAATCTTTGAGGATAAGTGATGCTGCCGAGGACAGTCCACCGCTGTTGGTTTCAGCTGTCAGATTTTTGACATTTGTTAAATGTAGGCAGCAACCAGAAAAAGTGACACTAGTCTTGCCAAAGGGTATTGTGTTCCACGGCCCGCGGCCCTGGAACGCAAAGGATATTTGGAGGTACACGGTTGGGTTTCAGTCTGGGTTTTAGTTAAAAAGAAAGAAAGAGAACTCGTTTATTCCACCATAGATGATACACAAAAAATTAAATAAACAAACTTAAAGAAAATAACGTTTCAACTTAAACTAAAAACAATGTGGTCACACCACAGACAAAACAGAACACAGTTTCTGATTTGATTTCCCGTCCATATAATTTGACCAGCACGGATTGTATGGACTTTAAAAGAGACTTTGACCTCTGAGTTTGTTTTGGTGTTTCTTCTCAGGGTAGTCGGTTAGGAAATACCGGCTCAATCTAGCTTAAAATGACCAGAAATATATGACGTGTAAAAGTGTTATATTTAACCTACTTACAAAATAAATATTTATCATTTTATCATAAAGAACGGGTATCGTATTACCCAGATAAAAGATTGTGAGGATTAGACAGGCTGTCGCCCTATGTAAAACACTAGTACTCATCTGCATCCAATTAAATTGGAAGCTGACCCCAATATTATTTGGAGAATCCTAGGCAGATTGATTTTTTTCAGAAAAAACCTTCTGTTCCTTTCTATCTCGTGAGCGTAGTCTGAACTGTTCCACAAGCTCGTTCTTATTGCTGAAGCTGATATAATTTAATACGTCGCAGCGAAAGGGTCCTTTGTTATAGCGTTAGGGGTCCTTTAGTTTCATGGCAGTTTTATGGGGATAGGGGGGAAAACTTATGACAAGCTGCTTGAAGCATTAGGTTTTTTTTTGCTGAGCTCTTGTGCGTAGGTGAGTGTTATTATGCCAAAGTTGAATAGAAATTTTTGGCTCACAAATTTTTGAACTGCGAATTTGTCTTTGAGGTTTTACGAATATGTCTTTTAGGCACTCTTACCATTGACAGCTGCTATACAAATGACTTCTTCGATGCTAGATAAATTCCTTTGCAATCGATAACTTTGAAAAATCGCATCAAGTAACAATTAAACAGACGGCTGCGCTGATGGATAATGTCTACAGTTTACCACAGGAATCACAAGTCCACTCCTCCAGGCATGGATAAAGATACACCGGACGCGAGTAAAAAAATCTTACTAATATTATAAACGCGAAAGTTTGTAAATATGGATGTTTGTTACTCTTTCACGCAAAAACTACTGAATGGATCTTGATGACATTTGGCACAGATATATGTAGATCATAGTCTGGAATAACACATAGGATACTGTTTAGCCCGGAATTATATTCCCTTGGGATAATTTCCGACATTTACGCGGGCAAAGCCGCGGGCAGCAGCTAGTATAAAATAAGCCTTATTTTATTCATAAGCAAAGGGTTCTTTGAGTAACTACATGTTATTAACATTTATTATTTACTCATTAGTTAGCCACAAAATATACCAACAAACAAAATCACACCTCGAAACCCCAATTAATCCCACATAATTTTCTCTCCCAACCGCACAAAACATTGACTTCATCAAATATATATGGTACTTAAAGGTTGTCTTGAAAACCCACAAGCCCTTTGTTACGATTAGAGCTCCCGAAATCTTAGGATATTACCGTTGAGGCTCTTTTAACCGGCTGGATATGCGCCTTAAGCCTCATTGGGTATTCGCCTTAAAGCCTGACTAGATAAAGTACAGAGTAATCAGGACTGTCGCTGTTACGTAAAGGTTTGCGTTTGCCTGGGTTTACAAGATTAGAGTCTAACGTGTTTAATGTAGTTTGTAAATTATGGGTTCTTTTTTGTTTATTTAGTTGGGTGTTGATGTATTTCCAGTTGGATTGGTCTTATTACCGATCATGTGACCCATTTCGTAGGTTATGTGAAATTTTTCGAAATAAAATTAGTATACCTTAATGCCTATGGACTCTTGGTGGTCGGGTAGCTATCAGAGAAAAATAAGCATTTTTTATTTTTTTTATAAAAGTTTATTTATTTATTATATACTAGTATAAGCAAGTTATTGGTTTAACCTATGTTCCTATGAGTGGAAAGCAGTTAAAACTTGGAGAAAGGAACCGTCTCAAGAAGTCTTGCATACGTTCATATTCATTTATTTTATAACTAACTAGCGACCCGCCCTGGCTTCGCACGGGTGCAGTGTAGATTACGAATGTTTTCTCTACTATATGCATGTATTATACATATAAACCTTCCTCTTGAATCACTTTATCTATTAAAAACCGCATCGAAATTCGTTGCGTAGTTTTAAAGATTTAAGCATACATAGGGATTTAGGGACAGAGAAAGCGACTTTGTTGTATACTATGTAGTGTAGTAAGTAAATGTATGTGTCCAATTTTAAAATAAGAATTTAACCAGCTAAAATCAAATGAAAAAAAAAATCAGAAAACTTAATTTCAACAGCACAGAATTGAGTGAATTTTAATAAAACCTTTTAAAAATAATTGGCTAAATATTATCTGAAAGAATGAAAAATATACAAAAGTTGAAAAAAAAAAGATGTTAAACCAATAACTGGGACACCTTTTGTTTAAGTTTATGAAATAAACACTAAAACTTTAATAAAAGGCCTAAGAAAACTTGAATTTATTCTTCGAAGTTTTGTATAGATCGTTGTTTTCTTTCATAACGGGCAATTTAGAACTAACAATAAAATTATATTAAAGTTAGAATGATCTAAGTACATACATAAAACGTTTTAAAAATAAATCAGTTTGAGGCAGTATTGAAATAATAACACTAGGCGATCAACACTGCTGCATTTTCCTAAAATGCTTAAAAAATATTACATTGGTTACTCTCATGTATTTACTAAAACTATATGGACAAAAATTGGAAATTGAATTGAATTGTATGTGTAATAAAATAAAAAACGCCGAAGCGTCCTTCTCAATCACGCTACGCTAACGTAGCAATCGACCTACATAAGTCGTAGCATTATCTGAGCTACGCCGTAGTCCGATGCGTAGCGAATAGCGAAAAATAATTAAATTGGCATGTCACCGCGAACATCACGATCTTAAGTGAGCAACACGATCTTAAGTGAACAGCGATACTCAAAAATACAAAGCAATTTGTCCAAATAAATTACTCCATAGAAATTTTCACACGAAAGAGAAAGGAGAAAATATTTATTACTTAATAACACTTTGTTTACAAAGAAGCCAATCGTAAGCGGAAGACACTACGGGTAAAAGTTTACTGGCCATAAAATTATAATCATGCGAAAGTATCGAAACAAACAACCACAAAGAAACTTAAACAAACTCTCAATTGCTTTCTTCCTGTAGTACGATAAATAAACATTTACTTCTAAGCCAGTAGCAAAATAAACAAAATTTACTCGTAATAAACGATACCAATAATCAACTCAATTCCTTAAAAGCCGAAGTTTAGGTCTTTCAAAAGAAAATCGGGAATACAATCTGATAAAAGAAGGACTGTATCCAACTGAGCGGAAATATAAAGTCGAATTATACAACACCGATCCAATTTAAAAGCTTAACGATTCACATTTTTTATTTTGGTAATTCAAGTTAATTGCGATCCGAATTAAAACGACATCGATACGGGATTACGGGAAACGATTATTATCGATACATAAAATAAAAGATGCATCTCCGAATGTAGGAGTGAAAAAAAAAACAGGGATATGAAACCTTTTAGTCTAAAGCAAACGCTATCAACTGGTCGAGGCACTCGTCATCCGATTCCGCATCGGAGATTGGGTGCGAAAAAATTCATGTCATGGAGAGCTCTAAAGCCGAATCAAAAGGCGTTGGAAGTGAACAAACTGTATGAGTGCTTAGCACGCGTTTTGTGTCGAGCTGGAGAGCTCGCAGGCCGGATGTAGTGGCGGACACAAAGGTCTTGTCGCCCATGAGTCCGTGACGGTACGTTGACGCGGATTTTTCGCCTATTACGCGCCTGAAACGAACCTCCATGCCTACGCCTCGCAGCCACTGAATTTATTTTTACCTAGGTCTGCCACCCGTAAAATTACGCCTGGACACAGCGGACCGTGGCGTTGGACTAAATTTCTCTTTGATATAACCTACGT
The DNA here is from genome assembly GCA_905332915.2 of Hecatera dysodea. Taxonomy (NCBI): domain Eukaryota; kingdom Metazoa; phylum Arthropoda; class Insecta; order Lepidoptera; family Noctuidae; genus Hecatera; species Hecatera dysodea. The sequence continues at coordinate 16,770,131 of HG995294.1, forward strand.
ATGTAGGTAGCTATCTTTTTAATGGATGTTGTGATGGTTTTGCTTGAGTTTGGGGCTTTTAGAATGAGAGGTTAGTTACACTCTGATAATCACTTATTAAAATTAATTTTGCATCAGTTAGTACTTTGTAATTAAATTTTGAATATAAGTATTGTGACATTGAATACATTGTGAGGTTAATTATTCATACATATTTACAATGTTGTAATTGTTCATGTTACCGAAATTTTGTTTTTAGGGCAGATTTTTTCGTATTGTGTTTTATGAGGTTTTCGGTTTTTATGTGTATTTGTTTGTAGTTAGCAAATATCAGTAAATAAGTTTGTGAGGATGGCTAAATCCAATCCTGTTTCACACACAAACTACTCAACGGATTTTAATGAAACTTTACGGTGACATAAGATTATATCTACATCAGAATAACAGACTATAAATGTATTAAGGGGTATAAATGTATAAGTACAAACACTAAGGCAGCAGCCTATAGTGTATAAACGACGCTCATTCTTTTTCCATATCAGAAGAGATCTTTGCTCTTCATTAAAACAATTACAAGGAGAGTTTCAAATACAGTGTAGACACGTGCATCATGAGAGAAATTTCAAGGAAATGGATGTGAATACCACCCATCCACCCTTGTCATTACGCCTGCTTGACGTGAAGCACTTACGGCGCTTTTTAAATGGTTATTGTGGAGGAAATTCTTGAGACGCCATCTTTGGAATCAAGTGTCTTGAGTGGGTAGTTGTAAATTTGTTTGGATGGTTGTTGAAATTGTTGAGATTGGTAACATGAATTTAAATGTAGAATCTAACAATATATGTGTGCATACAATACAACGGTTTGTGGGTTTTCTTGCTAAAAACACAACGTTTATCAGTCGAATATCTACTCCTTCCTTTTGATTTCAGATAAATGTTGAACTAAATGATGTGTTTGTACTAACATAATCTAAATACAAGTAATAAACACTTTACGATAGTAACGGATTTCGATTTTAAGGTTTTAATAGGTATAACTATTAATAGCTTTTTTTGCCGAGTGCTGGTGCAGAGTATCAGGTCCTGGGTTCAATTCCTGGGTTGGGTAAATAGCAATGAAACATTTGCATTTGTGTCCGGTTGATGGATAAAGATTTGCTCACGGAACTTGAACATAACCAGCGAAATCAACTAAAGGGACACCTCTACTAAACCCTTCGGGGAATACAGGCGTGATGTTATGTCATCATACTAGTCTTTTGCCCGCGACTTTATACGCGCTTATCCCGTATTTTCCCGTACGAATTTCGGGGAACCCTCTCTTAGTGCTCTCCTACGAACTGTAGGGAAGCTAGATACGAAATTTCAGATCTCTACGAACAGCAATTTCGTCTGTGGCTGAGGCTTTGTCTGTCAGTCACCAATAATGGAAGAATTTTATTTACATACATATATTGAAACGAGGTGATCCATCAGAGAAGCAACCGGATTAGTAAGCTGCAGTGGCAGTGGGCCATATTAGTCGTAGAACCAACAACCGTTGGAGTAAACGAGTTCTAGAGTGGAGACCGCGTCTCTGCAAACGTAGTGTAGGACGTCCTCAGGCACGGTGTAGTGATGATTTGTGCAAGACGGCTGGCAGAAACTGGATGCGAGAAGCCGAAAATAGATCTAAGTGGCGTGCAATTGGAGAGGCCTATTATATGTCCAGCAGTCAACTGTTAATGATGATGATGATATTTATTTTCACCATGCCATACAGTTAGCATAAGTCGATGTTGCCGATAGGGAGAGGAAGAAGTTGACGTATCATTTTAAGAGTACTTTGGAAACATGTTTGTACATTGGATAAAACGTAATAGTAGTAGTAACGACTAGTTGGAGAGCAAAATTAGGTCGTTTGTAATATTGTTTACTACAAAAAAATAAAGGGCACTTTTTCATTTGCTCTCAGAATTCAGTTTATAATTTTTTTTTTCTTAATTTAAATTTCATTACATAAATTACATTAAAAAAACTGGTTTTTATTGAAATATTTATAATGTTCTATGTTTTTCATACTGATTTAGGAACCATAATTTATTCTTTCATAGTAAAAGAGCTTCCAAGTGTGATTCCCATATGTCTATTACAATTTATAGCTAGTAGGACCAGATATACATAAATCCTACGAAAACAATTTAGACAAACAACGAAACTATCCTTCATCGATAACCAATAAAACATCTATCTAGCCACATAAATCAGCACTGTACATGGTAGCTCTACCGACAAACCAGAAAATACAGCGCTCCTGTAATTAGATGTGTCACACTGTAATAATTATGAGCTCTGCCGCACCTGCGCTAATATCGACACGACTGTACCACAAATAATGCAGAAGGTCAGTTTCAAACAACGATTGAAAACGCGCCAAACGCGTATATTTTCTGCTTGAAGTGAAAGTGTACATATGCATATGTCAGTTATACCAGAAAAGTCATAATAAAAAATTTCGTGTTTCCGTATTAGCCAGGCAAGTGTCAATCCATAGGTTACAAAGTCCAAAGTCCCCAGTCAAAGAAGTTTTTCAGCCGTGTGTTTTAGCAATCCACCTGTCATTGTATGTTCGTACGAATGTAAAGAGAGAGAGAGAGAGAGAGAGGAAAGAGAGAGAGAGGGTAAGAGAAAGTTACCAACCCGCACTGGGCCCGCGTGGTGGATTACGGCCCATTCCCTCTCCTAGAGAGGAGGCCTGTGTCCCAGCAGTGGGAACGTTGAAAGGCCGATTATAACGAGTATAATAAAGCTTTATCGTTTGGGATCCACCTACTTTGGACACAACTTGTCATCAGAGTCTCTAAAGTTTTGAATAGCATAGAGTTGTTAATCCTACATTTTTATACCATGACTGTACAAAATGTTTAAGCTGTTTTAGCTGTCATTTTTGTATTATTATTTCGTGATCACATAATGAACATAGTACGAAGACAGACGATGATTGCCGAAACGCATTTTTTTCCGAAAAATGTGTGTATACGTGCAGCGATTGAATAAACAAAGATGGCTGTTCGAAGGCATTTCCTTTTCGAGACAACCTTCTATACCTTCTTATTTAGTAACTCTACGTAGCTCTATGCAGAGATATAGAGCCACCGCTAATTTGTGTAAATAAATAATTATAGAAGGTATGCGTAATGTCATGTGAGGGTGTGTTGATTTTGTGAGTAAATTAAAATGGAAGCTAAGTAATTTGAGTAGTACAGAATGTTAAGTAATGGGTTTAATTGTCAATGAACCTGAGTAGCGCTATCAATTTCTTCTATAAACAATAGGGTTGTTTCCTGAGGAATAAAAATATGATTCTATTTAGTCCACCAGTTAGATTATCGAAAAATATTGGACCAGTATTTTTTGCTTTATGAAATCTCTACAAATTGACGAAAATAAAAAGCTTCAAAGATCATGAGTGGGGGCTTGTGACATCAGGGCGTGGTAAAAATCGTCGCACGGAGTGACGTCACACGAGTTTTCAACGCACTATATCGTCTTCGTTTTTTGTTTACGTGAAAAAATAAAAAAAATACGTGTCCAATATTTTTGGGAAGTCTATCTTACGGACTAATTATATTTTTTTAGGCACTTATTGCACTGCTGTTGAGAAAGACAGGCTTCAATTAGGACAAATGTTTTTCTTTTTGTATGGATGCCAAATCATCAAATGACTTCTTCCACTCAAGCACTCTGGGCGGAGCGGAAGGGAGTGTTCTTACTGACTAAAACATATCTGGGAGTGTGTGCCGCGGTGACTTTTTCGAACATCTAAATTCGCAAACCTGGCAGGCACTGGACCTAACTGGTCCCAACTTCCAATAGTCAGTGCCCTGCACAACCTTCTTTTTATGTTCATAACTAGCTTCTGCCCGCGACTTCGTCCGCGTGGAATAGTTACTTTACCCCCGGTTTTGAAACTCTCAGCCCGAAGTTTCATACAAACTTTCATCCCCTATTTTATCCCCTTGGGGTAGAATTAATCAAAATCCTTTCTTAGCGGATGCCTACGTCATAACATCTACCTGCATGCCAAATTTCAGCCCAATCCGTTCAGTAGTTTGAGCTGTGCGTTGATAGATCACTATGTCAGTCAGTCACTTTTGAGTTATACATATATATTTAGATTCTTATAGTGGGTGGATGTGGTATATTGTAATTCTCTATTATATTCAACAAAATCTGCGAGCAAAATGCAAATCGCGGTTTAACAGTCTGATTAATATAAATTAAAATTTAAGTAAAGAATCTTTTTAAGACAGTGACTAGACTGTAATATATTCCTAAAAACTTGAGGCTTGGTCTTAAAATATTGTATATTGGATGTTCTCGCCTCAAGCTTTTAAAAAATTGGTACCGGTGTATCTTTGCGTATCTTTTTTTTTTTGAAGTTTTTAGCGTTCGATTTTCTTCAATTATCATATCACCCATGTCCTATCACCAGTAGCATATTTACCCATAGCCCAAATTCATTAGCAATCTGAGATATGTATTTAATATTGTAAAGAGGAAAGATTTGATTATTTGTTTGTATTGAATAGGCTCTGAAATCACTGAATCTATTTGGAAAAATCTTTCACTGTTGGAAAGCCACACTATCTCCGGGTGACATAGGCTACATTTGTGACCCCCATATTCCCACGGGAACGGGAACTATGCGGGGAACACCGCGGGACGCTATTTATCTGAGATACTCTTGCCCATAACTTCTTGTTAGTCGAATGAGCACAGACGCTGCACAGCCAAGTCATGATGAATTATAGAAGGAGCTATTATAACAGAATGCTGATATAAACATTTCGTGCATGTGCTGTTGATCGCTGAAGATATGTCACATTTGGAGCCAACCCTGCACGCAACACTCACGTCGTGGTGGATTTTTGAATGTGCTTAAAATATAACGCGCATGTACAATTTTGTGTCAGTACCGTTGATCTTTGAGGAGTTATTTTGTCTAGACCCAATCCTAGATGGCAAATCAGGTAATATTTATCATTGAAATTCATTATTATCGAAACTGAATCATCATTCAAAATTTCAACTCTCAAGGATAAGAGAACTTGTTTTAATTCAGTTTATTAGATTTATGACCTTAACCAGCAAACATACAGACGTACAAACATTGTATGTTAAATAAAAGCTTTTAAAAATAGGTGCGTGCATAATAAACTTTTCACAGTTTTCTACCACAGGTAAAATTGTCCTCAAGTAGGTACAACACCATTGCGGCGATGAGTCCCCTCTTTGAGGAGTGGTTAGAGAGACGCCACGGCGTCCTCACCTTCCGCCTTACGCAGGTGCTCACCGGACACGGCTGTTTTGGGAGGTACCTGTGTCAGATTCAGCGGGAAGACACGTCCGGGTGTCATCACTGTGTGGATCGCCCGGAGGACACGGTGGAGCATATGGTGAAGGTCTGCCCTGCTTGGGCGGAGCACCGCCGTGTCCTCATCGAGGCGATCGGCGGCGGCGACCTCTCACGTCCGGCCCTGGTTCAAGCCATGGTCCGGAGTGAGGAGGCATGGGAAGCGGTCGCCTCCTTCTGCGAAGCAGTAATGCTAGCGAAGGAGGAGGCGGAACGCGTGCGAGAGAGGGAAACCTCTCGCTCCAGCCGCCGCAACAGAAGAAGACGCCCCGGGCGTCGGGAAACGCAGGGCGATTCCCGGCCACCGTAGGCGCGGGCCTGCGGATGGCGAGCTGGGGTGGCTCGCCGTCCGATAGCAACCAGGCCCGAGTCGACAGCGCGTCGTGTTCCACGCGCGCCTCAAAGAGCCGTCAGCAAAGAAGACGGGGCCCCATACGGTCAGTGTCTGCTAGGGTTGCGGAATTTGTTTGAAAGACTCACCGCGGCCCTAGAACGCAAAGGGCACAAGAAGGAACACGGGTGGGTTTTAGGCAGTATGAGACTCTTCCGCTCCACCCAGAGCGGGAGAAGTCATTTGATGATTTCCCATCCGAAAAAAAAAGGTAGGTACAGCACTTGCCCATAATGCCGGTTAAAGCATTAATGCCATGCAAAAAACCGAGTATCTGCGATTCTAAACAAGACGATTCCAAAACTTACAGTTAAAATGATCATTAACCTGATATTAACTCTACTAATGTCACCCTAAATGACATTGTCACTTAAATTAACAAAACCTGGTCGATTCTACCAAAATGGCCAAGTTTGGCAAATATACGAACCACATAATTGAAACTGCGGTCAAGCCTTCAACTATTAAAACCTCAATCAATCAATTTAATAATAAAGCGGTTGGTATAGTGAACTTTGGCTAACGAAACTATACAGAGTGACTTTTGAAACATTGGCAATCTCTTAGGTGATCAAAGCGTGGTAAATTAACATTAACTACATTTAATAAAAAAACTCACAGACACTCTGTCGAAATATGCAAACATAATTCGTAACTACTAAACGGAGCCCTACAAAATATAACTGAAAATGTAACTTATTTGTGAAAAAGCATCAGACAAATTAATTTTAGGTACACTAAGATAAACGAACTAGTACTGAGGGTGTTCAGTGGCCGTATTACGAAGTGCCAATGCTATCATGATTTGTGTGAGGGAAAGAGATAGTGCTATTCGTCTTGTGCAACTCCGTCTCTCTCTGACACAGAAATCATGATGGATTTAAGACGTCATAATAGGTCGCCAGTAAGCATCTGCTTCGACCCCCAAAGGATCAATTCTTATACTTAAAACCGTTGAAATTCAAGCACTAATAACAACTTATCAATAAAAAACTTGTCGAAAAGCGAATTTTGAATACGAACGCTTCTTAAAATACCACTGTTACAAATGTGAATGTTTGAATGAATGAATCTAAATATAATTAAGCACAAAGATAGATCTGGACTATGTAACTTTTATATCCCGGTGTTTCTTTGGGATCATTTCCAACATTCACGTGGGCGAAGTTAGTTTTGAATAAATCAAAAGCCATCCTGTATATTTTAATGACGAAGTAGTAAGCCTAAATAAATAAACGCACTGAAATGTTTTGTCGTTTGTCGGAAGGCCAGTGTAAACACCACCTAATAGGGTTGTTTTAAAGAAAAATAATGTTTGTGTTCAGTTAGGAGCTTGTTTGAAGTTATAGAAGAAACTGTATTAGTATGCGTAGGCGTCCCTGTTAGTTTCAATGTTTATTGTCATATTGTATTGAAAAAAAGAAAGGAACTTAATCTCTACTAATATTTTAAAGAGGAAAGATTTGTATTTTTGTATGTAACGAATAAACTCAAAAACTACTGGACCGATTTCAAAAATTCTTTCACCATTAGAAAGCTACATTCACCCTGAGTAACATAAGCTATATATATTTTATCCCCGTATTCCCACGAAAACGAGAACTACGCGGGTAAAACGCGAGGCCCTGCTAGTTTGTGATAATAGTTTAATTATGTTGAGCACAAATATATTTTTTGATACGCGGAAACTTAAAAAAGCTAGAGATATGAGAATTTAAACATAGTAAATTCTTATTCAGTTTGGCGATCCTTTGGACTATTTCGGTGAACTTGGTTATCTTGTGGATATCATCATTCCTGAACCGATAACGCAAGGAAACTCCGAGCATTGTCCTCTCCATTGCTCTTTGTTTATCGGGTCATATGATGATTATGATGAAAATCTTGTTGGAAATTGAATTAAAAATGGAAACTATGCACCTAAATTCTGAGCATTTTCTAATAAAACAACTGTTGGATAAGTGGTGGTGGCTTCCAGGAATGCAGAGTTGCTCGTAAGAGAGCCTGACTCCCCCCCCCCCTTAACATCCAAAGCTGGAGAAGTCTATTGATGATTTCCCATCTACATAAAAGGAAAAACATTCCAAAAACACGAAAATAATTCACATAAAAAATGAATCATCCACCATATGAGGTTAGCTCAGTAATAAAGTGAAGGATAAAATATTTCAAACTTGCACGCTTGCATAAAAACAGATAACAAAAGTATTAAACTGGACATTATGTGCAGGACAGTTACTGGCACTCATTTGTGTGCTGAAATAAAAAGATAGTACGCTCACAAGCACGGTATTTGCAGAAAACGACAGTAGTAGTACATAATATACAGGGTGATACAACAAAGAGTAGTCATATTTTATTACAAATGGTTCATGGAAATGAACAACTTTATTTAAGGGATTCAAAGTCAACTTCCGAAAAAGAGTAAATTTTTCGTACACAGATACAATCAGCTGAATAAAAAAATAATATTGGAAATACATTTTTCTTTTCATGAAAATCTGTTCAGTGTTCAAATATGACTGTACCCTGCCCTAATACGTTTATTTATAAAAGTTTCTACTACACATCTTTACCTACCTAATGAACGTTAAAATACTCTAGTTCTGAGATTCTTTGATGATTTCTAAACAGACATTGTAAAAGTGGAAGCTTTCGAAATGTGGGTTTACAGACGAATGTTAAGGATATCCTGGAGAGACAAAGTACGAAATGAAACAGTGTTGCAACGAATGGGGAAAAAGGTGGAGGTTCTTAACGCTGTCAAGAGGCGAAAACTTGAACATCTTGGCCACATTATGCGCAGCTCGAAATATGACCTGTTGCAAATTATAATTCATGGGAAGATATAGAGGAAAAGAAATCCAGGAAAGAGAAGAACATCTTGGCTTAAAAATCTGCGCCAATGGTACAACAAAAGCACACGTTCCCTATTTAGAGCTGCTGTGTCGAGGGTCCAAATTGCCATAATGGTCACCAACCTTCGATAAATGATGGCACTCAAAGAAGAAGGAACAGACATTGTAGTACAAGTAACGAGTTCTTGATAGAACAGAGGCCGAACTATGAAGTGCCAATGCTATCATGATTCAGTGTGAGGGAAAGAGATAGTGCTATTCGTCTTGTGTAACTCCGTCTCTCTCTGACACAGGAATCATGATGGATTTAAGACGTCATAGTAGGGCTGCAGACAGTGGTAAGCATTGTGCTGTACGCCTCATAACTAGAATGACCGATGAAACCCAAAAGTTATCTGAAATAGACTAGATTAGTAGAGGGTTGTCTTCAATACTAGACTGCCATTGCTAGGGCAACAAGCATGTTGTATTACTTCATGTTTAATAAGTAAGTCAAGGTTTTTTTTTCATTACAGCACCCCTGAATGCCTAAAACCTTAAAATTTTCTTTTAAAATAACTTTTATACTAAAAAGTAGTTAAAACATCTTTCGAAGCCAACTTTTCTTCCTAATTTTCTAGTAAGAAATTCCCCTTCCTGATATTATATAGCGCGCGTGAAAATTTTACTGCTTGAACAGCAATATGAACGAGAATTACGGTCGTAAACAGTTTTAAATCTCGTGAGCATAAATTTTAAATAAAAACATGACTTATACGCGAGAACATAGGTTTTCTTTTTTCAATTAATTTAGCGTTTATCGTAAAATTCCAAACATGGATCAACAAAAGTGACATGCGAAGAACCGCACACAGATGGAACGTGACAATGCGATAACGTTGCGACATCAACAATTCAACACGCCTCTTTTTTCTATGAAAATGCGACACAGTTTAATAAGTGAATCTGAAGATCACAGGAAACCATCGATCAAATGATTCATGACCGTTATCCAAAGTCCTCAAAATAAACTTAAATTACCTATCGCCTTTACAAAGTTTCTACTAAGTTTACTTAAGTGCCTGCGTAACTTTCAGAAGTATGTACATATTCATGAGGCAGTATGTCAAACAAATTTACAGCATTGATCGAATAGATAAACTAAGGAAAGAAATATCTCTAGAACTTGTTGTCTTACCAATTGCAATTTAATTACAACGAAACATATAAGAAAGCCCTAGCAAAATAACATTCTTATAACCATTAAGAATTTAAATGTATATATGGGATTTCCTTGCGCTACCAAAATGTCACGTGACCATGGTCAATCTAATAATAGCATGCACAAAGGTAATAGCATACAATATAATTATCTTGTCATCTCCAAATAATATTGAACAAAGATACTCTCTGTCTTTATCCGCGCCTTCGCTTATTCCTTCCAAACCACGTAGTTGCGTGGATTTTGATACCGTTTTCACTAAACGAAAGAGCAATAAACGATGAAGGTTTAAAATTACTGCCGGTACCAATGACTTAAGGTAGGAGATTTCCAAGGCACGGAAGTGTTTCAGTTTGTAACAGATGGTCGATTATGGAGATATATATCCATCACGTACCGAATTCGGCATGCGTTCCTTACTCTCAAAGATTGACGCTCTTTGTCTAATGTTGTAAAACATTGACGCGACGCGATGGGATAATCGCTTGTATTTTAAAATTTGAAGTTTATCCTTAATTAATAAGGACCAAACTGCCACGTAACATAACCCTTAAATCGATTGATTTGACACTCACGCAAAGCCATTCCAGGGAATACGACTCTTAAATAATGAGTGCCGTGACGTCATCCGTCGGTGGCCTAATTTAAGGCGACGACGATGTGACATAATATGATTAAAGATTTCCATTAACTCGAAAGCTTTTCTCCAGAAAGTATTTCTAATATTTTAAGAAAACATTTTTTGAATAGCGCGGGCTCAAGAGATTAACGTAATCAGTTTTATTTTACTTGCGGGGGTGTAGGAAGGTCTGTACGAGTATTTTTTTAAATTTTATTAGGTACTAGTGATGGTATATTTTACTTGCGAAGGTGTAGAAAGGTACAGTGTTTTTTTATATGATATGCTCGCGTTCGAACACTGTCTCACCTGATGGTAAGCGATGATGTGGTCTATGATGGAACACGCTTGCCAGGAGTAACCTATCTATCTTGACTTAAAGATCCTCATTTTAACTGAAAAACACAGACTGAGCAAGGGAATTCCACTCCTTAAATGTACGCTACGTTGTGTGCGAATTTGTGGGATGTCGATCAAATGGAATCAGTTTTTGAATTGCTTGGAAAATTAGCTAAGTTAGGTACCATCGAAGGAATTTTCCCAGAAAACCTATCTTCTAAAAATTGTTGTAGGTACAACATCATCCTTACTAATATTATAAATGTGAAAGCGTGGAAGTTTCTCACGCTTTCACGCAAAAACTACTTGACGAATCATCATGAAACTTTGTACACATATTCTGGGAGTAGGAATAGGACAAGTAACATAGGATACTTTTTTTTTTCAGCAGCTAGTCTAGAATAAATGCTCCGCTTAAGCAGGCAGGTAAAGCCACAAAACTCGTTTTCAAAAGACACCTCCCAATATAAGTAGGTAATTTCATTTCGTTTGCATCATAATATGAGCGCTATGCTAGTTAATCAGGACGAAACTCCGAACGTACTAGATAAAAGTTTTCGTCTCAGATTTATGTTAAAAAATTTCCGCTTCCCTCTCAGAATTCGAAATTCAAAGAGCCACTACCATTCCGATGTTATTTTAATAAAATACTTCCAGATTAGTTTTTGTAGCACTAAGTACTTTTGCGTTATTTGTGTCTCAATTTAATTTATTTAAATGTATATAATTATTTTTTTGTTACGGATTGGAAATTAACAAATGACGTTTAGGGCGGAGCGGAAGGAAAAGAGAGCGTCAGACTATTATTAACTAAATCCCATCCGTGTTCCTCCTAATGCCCTCTGCGTTCTAGGGCCGTGGCGATTCATTCGAACAAAATCCACCAGATCGGACAAAATCCGAACTGAACCCTGGCAGAAGTAAGTACCTCTAGATCTTTCTAAAATAAAGTAGGTATAATCATAATGGCTCCCCTGTTACAGACAATCTGTATCCGAATTAGCTTCGGATACAGATTTTTTTTGGAGATTATCTGTTTATAACCTGATAAGGTCATACTATAATCTATCTGTATTTTATTATTCACTCGATTGCTTATTACCGTCATGAAAATGCGCAATGTATAGATACCATATAACCGTAACAAAATTTTTAAATTAGGCGAAAAAAAAAGAATATTTGGAAAACATGATAAAACTCCGTAAGAGGAATAAAGAGTTTTGTCACTAATTAGCTATACCAAACCGCTCAATGAATCTAAAATAAACTCAATGTATGAATATTTAAAGTAGGAATTGTTGCAGTTGCAGTACCCATTGCGCTAAGTAGGACAACCTTATTCGTTGAACATAAATATACGAAATATCTTCAAGCAAAAATATAAAAGTACCACCGCATCTAATGATAGATGACTTCCCCGAAAGACTCTGTGCAACATTGTAAAATAAAATCTAGGTCACAGGAAACTCTGCCTTAACCGTGTTACGTATATCAATACAGGTGATATAGTGTATAGATAGGCAGGTACTTTAGTACCTCCTGCGCAGGTCATGCGCAGTGGAACGATGCGCGAAAATCACCCTTAACGACATTAAACTTTTCACTTAACTTTTAATGAGAATCCTGTCAAACGTCAACGCTCAATTCAAAATCAAACGTAACGCGGGACTCTTTATTCAACTCTAATGAAATATACGAAAATGACTGATGAGAATAGATACGTCATAACATTAATAAAAGAACTAGAGTTAATTAAGCGTAATTTACTACAAAACTATTCACTTACGTAACGGTCAACAAAACACGCGAGCTTTTAAGCTGATAAGTATGAAAGAACAAAAAATAAAATAAACAAAAGTTGTTTATTTATTCGTATCGCTTATTTCCTACCACTCAACTGGTCGGGCGCGGCTGTCGGGTCGAAAAAACACTGTCATTTATCATGTAGCTGGCGATTAGGGCACCTGTAGCCTGTTGCCCGTTTTTTGCACCATGCCGCGTGTTTGTCAGCCGCGGTACGGAGCGCGCGCGGTGCTTCTAGCGCGACTAGGGGCAAACTGAGCGACTCCCCGCCCACTGCGATCGACCGTCGCGCCTCGGCCCCGCTCCGACTCACAAAAAGCCTTGTTATTCGCGGGACAATTAATACGATTGAGCCTTTTTCGTGAATTGCCTCTCGACGGTCAAGTTTGCTTTTACAAGTTTATTTTTTCACACTGTATTCTGAATAGTTCGCGTGACTTTGATTGAGATTTTTATTTGATCAATTTTAGAAGCGTTATCGCAAAAAATGTTATCCAAGAAAAACAGCGAAAATAAAAATAACAATAAAAATAAATAGAAAAACTTTCATGCTAACGGAATAATATCGCACTCAAAAACCGTTTAAACTTTCAGCTTCCCAACACTTAAAATAGAAAACTTAACACAAAGCTCTTGGGGTATAAAGTATACCTTTCGAAATAGAAAGCTTGTATCCATAAAATACAGCTTTGTTTCGTTATAAATGATTTCCAAAGTAAGCGCAGACTTTGGAATATAAATTATAGGGGCAGCTTGCCAACGCCTAGGTGTGGGGTAAAATGAGAAATTAATTTTCGCACTAGTACCTACCTGTTGCGATTATTCTAGCGTTTGCTGGAAATGAGGAGAATGTCGAACTGTTTAATTGAAGTGCAACGAGAGGAAACTTTGTTCGTATAGTAGTAGATAGTATAGTGAACGTTATGCATAGTTAAATGTGGGCATGTTGTTAAAGTATCTCCATGTAAATTTCAGTTGGGAATCCTGCACTGGCCTTAGTATCCTATTTGCGTCGTAAGTAGCTGGAGGTTTGTGTCAAGGGGATGGAACGTCTTATCGACCGGTATTTTACTAGACTGTCTGCCTGCAAAGTGGATATTATAGAAATTATTCGCGTCTCTAAACTCTTTAAAGTTTACAGTAACCGATTACATTGTCGGCGATACTTTGATAAATATGTAATTGCATTTCATTTCATTTGTGTCGATGTACAATCAGTGCCTAAGTACTTTGTGTGTTAACACTAAATTCTATGAAATATTTCAATTGATGCAAAAGATTTCATAAAAGCCGCTACAAAAATAGCGGATTTTACAATAATAGTATAGGTATCCCGCAAATCACAAGGAATACCAATCACTTATTATATAAAGCTTAATGTTCAAACAGTGCACACATACGAGTACTCCAGGAAAACTGATACACATTACATTCAGTAAACACTAAAAACAACAAACAAACACAGTTATTTCCATTGAACCATCTCATTAATTAAATTCACTCAAAATAGCCCGAAACTCAGTAACCTACCCACTACTTCCACCCACGTACAGTTTTCGTCGGAATACCAACTACCCACGCAAAAACGATGCCCGTGTTGATTGACAAAACAGTCGAAATAAATGTCTGTTATTGCTCAAATGTTTAAGGCTGAAGTACTTCCAGTTCTGGGTGGACAATATTGATAGTTGGATAAAGGAGTTAAACACGAAGGCTTAGTTACCTACATACCTTATTGTTTAGATATTTGGAACTGTTTTGGTACCTGAAAAATAACTGTAATTGATGAATTAAAACAATTTGAGAGGTGTGGCTCGTTTTTTGCCATTTAAAGAAGTAGCATTGTCATTCGAAGTGGTACTGTTATTAGTCTTTTGGACACGTTTGCAGATCACACCGATGTGGAGCAGTTCTTCGACTCCGAAGTGTCTTTTCTTTGTAGTTTTGTACGTGATTTCTTTTAGTATTGATAGTTAGTGAACATTAAACTTACTTATATACATACATTTATATTGTTATTCACGTCACTGGAAAATTGCAGACTCCGTAAAATGGTTTTCTCGATTTGTTATGGAAAAATCGTTTTCTGTACAATCAAACCCATCCAAATTCAATAATTTCCAATATATTCGAGTCATATTACGAAACAATAATTTTACGCGATATTTTATAATCGTACGGCGTTTTCAATTTTCCGGTGGCATACACAGTTTTAATAAAAACAAGTGGTAATATCAAACTGGGTAACAGTTTCGGATTCGGAATAGGATTTTCATCACACAATTTTTGGGGCTATTGCATTACTTAGTTGTTTTTCCGTAGCGGCCAGAGTCTTGATTTGTTCCCGGTTGATGACCAATCCAATTTCATGGGAGTTAGTTACATGGATATAACTAGCGTTGTAAAAAATCCACTGTTCAGTATAATTGGCCGTGATCGTCTAGTGGTTAGGACCCTACGTTGTGTTCAGTATAATTATTTTTGTTATGTTTTTTGTTTACATTTTTCATTTTTGTTTGTTTATTTGTACCACTGTGTGTGTATATGAGTGGAATAAACTATTTTTCTTTCACATAAATGTATCAGGCAGTCGATATTTTTTTGCGATTTCAGTGTCGGTCCCATATTAAAAGTTGTTCATAATTATGAGTATAATGACCCCTTTTAAGGTATTGCAATTAGTCGGTTACAAGTTTTATCTCTCATGGGACATAAAAATAAATGGCAAAATGTAGTTGTTTAACCTTGTCTGGGAATTCAAGTGTGATGTCATGCAACATCTCATAAAATCATTTATTTTCTCTACTTATATACTATAAAGAGGAAAGATTTTACCATTCTTTTGTAGCGATTTGAAAAATTCTTTCACTGTTGGGATGCTACACTATCCCCGGGACACATAGCCTATATTTTAAAATAACATATTAATAATAGAACTAAACAAAATAGTGATTTTCGGTAATTTTTATCGCACAAATACAGCGTTATTAGGAGACATAGGCAATGGTAGGTAAATAAAGCAGGTGAAAAAACTATTCGAACACGCTAATAAACGAAGTATGATAGTTTTCAGTTAGTTAAAGACAGCTAAGAGCAGCGAGGCAGAAAGTTTCCCGAGTGAATCTGATATTATTTCTTCTGAGTTCAGCCAGTTGAACAAAAAGGGTATTAGAAACTCACAGTTATCTCTCTATACTCACAGGTATATGAAACATCGAAGATCACTAAATAGATAGATGATGTAGTAAAAGTCTGCAATCATAAGAAATAATGAAGTATCTACACAAAACGAAGTACCAATTTCCAACATTAAAATTATAACATAAGGTCGGAAATTGGTTACTTCGTTTTGTAGATAAGTTCCTTTTTTCTTATGACATCAGAAGTAACCGTGACAAAAGGCTCTGGACTAAATATCTTTCCATGAGCCATAAAGATTGTTGAAAAGTTCAAATGTTAATAGCCTGATTGTAATTTTGGACTTCATGACAATCCGAAAAGACAATAGAAAAATCAGGCACGGAACGTACTCTGTACTCTGTACGGCCATGCCACAACACTAACTTCCAAACCTAGCTTCTACAGAGAAAATCCTACTGGAAAAACCTAATAAGACTTTACGCCCAGCCAGGAAATTACATTAAAAATTATCTAAATTCCATTTCTCTTCTTTTTAACTAAGAAAATTACAAAAAATGACATTCGAATGGAAACTAGATATCATTAAAGACTCCTAAACGCACACAGAAGTACTCGTTGCCATCCATACCCGTAAGCTGAGCGTGGCAATTACGGCTATTACCCTAATTATGAAGAGCCTTGCTTCTGTAGCACCACAGAATAATAGGAACAAAAGGCTCGGTCCCTATAACGAGCAACACCAAGTCCACGCAAAAAAAGACGCGTAGCAACAAGAATACCCCCCAAGGTGCCCCAAGTCCTGAGCTCGCTTCGCTCGCTCTTGCAAGTTCTAAGTTTTCCTTTCAATAATACCTTGTTTTTGTTGGTGTGGCACGAAAAACTAACTATAATTTGTTTCCATTTTTCTATTATTTTATGCCTTAATACTATTATTCTAATAGTCATTATGCCTAGAAAAATTATGCGAATTGAAATTATAATATACCAAAACCAATTAGCCAACACGATAGCTATACAAACATTTATACTGTATGCCAAACAAAAAATCCTAAAACAGTTATTCCAAAGTATATTAGGAAAAAATCATTATGCGAAAAGAAGGGATCTCTTTGTAGCTGATTTTCTGTTATAATCTGTTTCGTGGTGCTACAAGCTGTACGTGGGTAACAAGGTGTGAAATAGATAGGAACAAGGAACCTACATATATATGGAGGAATGTGATAATTTTGATTGGTTGAAGGAATATACCATCATAAATTCGAATCTACGAGTAAGTAATTGGTTTTCAACATCAACAATATTTTTTCCAATGTTTTTGGATCTTAACACTTCCACCATGGCTTGATTTGTCTTTACTAACAGATTCAATTCTTAGTTATTGAATAATGCATAACACAGAAACACACCGTTATTTTAATTAATTTTGAAAATCTTGAAATAAAATTATTTTAATATAAATTACATGTGGATAACGTTCCGACTAAGAAAATTCATTCAATTTAGTTTATAAAACAGAATTCAAGAGCACAGTTAAATTTTGAATATTATTTTGAAACTATTACTTAAATTAATATCCAACTATAAGCGGTTGGCTGGCAATCGTTCGCAGCTCCGTAGCACTTTCGTAGCACTCTTATTGTAGCACATAATGACCATCTCGTAGCGACTCGTAGCAGTTTCGTAGCGTTATTTACAGAAAGTTGTGTTTTCGGCAACCACACGAATTAAACCAATCTTGCTAATGTTTACACTAATTAATTGAGTTTTAACTAGTCTCACTTGGTTAAAACTATGTAAACAAAGTTTTGTTACTGTAGTGTCGGGCCAGTCAGCTGATGTTTATCTTTGATTATTATTATTTTATAAAGGTAATCCGTGACGGTATCTGTTGTGTTTTTCCCATTACATACATATGAGAATACAGTATATGTAATATGCTCTTGCTTGTTTTTTTTTCTTAACTAGGTTCAGTCAGTGCCTTCGCCTGTGTTAAAGTCAAAAATTACCTTAAGGGAACATACTCCCATTGGTAAAAAGTACCCTTTGTCCTTTTTTAAGTTTCATCTAAATCCGTTCAGCCGTTAATACAATACAAACAGACATACCTACACATAGAAAAGGCTTTATACAACGAGTTGTGGAAAATATATTAAAAAATAACATAACATTCAAAACTAATTATTTATACCTACACAGATTTATTCAAACATTATCCACCACAAACAACGATTTAACAATATAAACCTTACAGAATTGATAATAACGAACAAAAACCACAGAATCGCCTACACAGTTTCATTTCAAACCGCACGGAATCTGTTCGTGCATTACACCGGATGTTTATACATATAAATGTCGCAGGATAGTTGGAAAAATCGTTTTCCATGAAAATCCTGAGATTTTTCGGACTATTGCCCAAGGACCATATTATAAAAGAACTTCGTGATACAGAAACTCGTGTGTTCTATCACGATGTTTGCAAAAACCTCGCCTGTTTTGAAAATTTATTATTGACTGGCAAATCGTAACAACTTCATTCTGGTTAATCAGAACATAGCCTGAATTAAGCTATTACCTTATTAACGAATCCGTGAGAACATCGAGGCAAAATCAGCCAATTTCAATAACGCAATTAGCCTAAGAAAACTATTTTTTTAATCTTGAAAAATAAGCTCTTAACATTGCGAATACTATTCAAATAATCTGGTATATTGATAAAAATCTAGGATTTACACAAAAAAGAGGTTTTCATAAATATACGGCTACATATTACATTACAGCATTCGATTCGGAAGTCAGACGGTTGCGTTCTGAACGAAATACTGATATCCAACCGCATCTGGTTGAATGTCGCTGACCTCAATATACTTTGTAGGAGATCAGAGCACAAGTTTTAAATGATTGAATTCTTTTTTCGTAAAAAATCCTGGGGATCATTTTAGACATTACATCAGGGCCCCAAGTCTGCTATTTTTATAAATTTACTACCCGCCCCGGCTTCGCACGGGTGCAATGTTGATATTAAATATCCGCTATATTATGCATGTAGTATACATATAAACCTTCCTCTTGAATCACCCTATGTATTAAAAAACCGCATCAAAATCCGTTGCGTAGTTTTAAAGATCTAAGCATACATAGGGACAGACAGCGGGAAGCGACTTTGTTTTATACTATGTAGTGATCATTCCAACACGATTCCATTGTCATTTTGCTAAAAGTTCGTAATCTGCTAAATTCATAATGGTCGATCATTGGTCGGTCAATGGCCTCGTTATACTTTTTTATCACCGAGCTATTCAAAGCAATGACTGCACAGTGACGTTCTAATGGTAGATCACTGATCAAAGAAACTGTCAACATTTTAGCAGATTACTGCATACGTATATCATTTATTTGTCATTATGTGCCCAAGTCTGCTATTACAATAGTGTCAGAATGGTCTATCATTGTTTTCATAATGGTTGATTTTGACGAGTTTGGTTATCTACTAATATAAAAGCGTCATTATACCTTTCCAATCGTCAACCACTGAAACTCCATTGAAAAAAATGGTATAGAATGGTAATCTCATACATAATGACAAATGAATGACAGACTTATGCAGTAATCTGCTAAAATTTTGACAATTCCTTTGATCAGTGACCTACCATTAGAACGTCATTGTGCAGTCATTCCTTTTCACAGCTCGGTTATGAAAAAGTATTCCGAGACCATTGACAGACCAATCGAACAAACAAGTGGTGTACACCACTTGTCAGCAACGTCCAAATTAAGTTGCACTTTTAAATTGTAATCTTATGGACTGTCCACACGATACAGACTTCCAGGCAAACTTCCATAAACTTCAAATCAAATCTGTGCTATACTGGTATTCACCTAAGCCCTGTAGGTTTAAAAGCCGACCCCAATATAGTTTGGAAAAAGCTAGGCCAGATGATGATGAATCAAGACCTTGCATACAAATGTTAGTATGATAGATTTTTTTGTTCAGATCTCAAAGTCTGTGTAAACAAAAATTTGTATCTTGTAGACACACTATTAGAGATTCAAACACCGAATTCGTAAAAGTCCAACTAACACCACTAACATTGATCAGAAATATCAATCACAAACATTGCATGAACACTAATAAATAACCTTGATAAAAATTAGTGCTTGACCAAAACCTAATTCTATTACTACGACCCTTTTACTTTTATATCCTTAAAGTGGGCCCTTGAGTAATCCTACGGAAAGTAGGCTGCCTGAAAAATATTAACTTCCAATTAGGTAATTGATAAAATCCATCATCTTATGACACTAAAGACGAGTATCATAGTCTGAGAGCTTGATTAACATTCACTCACTCATTCAACATTTCACTCATATATGTATTATCTCAGGTATATTAAATCAGGGGATAATTTTTAAATACTCAGACAATTACTAACTAAGGATTCAAATTATGGCTGTTAAGCATATTTTCCGAACAAAAGCTGTTAAATTGCTGTGTATATTCCTCAGATAAAAATTATATTATATAGGTATTATCTAGTAATCAGCGAACACTCTACGAATGGTAAAAAACTTCAAAAAATAATTTAAATAATAACGTTAAGCCTACTTCTTGATGGGAAATCATCAAATGACTTCTCCCGCTCTGGGCGGAGTGGAAGGGAGTGTCAGACTCTTACTGACTAAAACCCACCCGTGATCCTTCTAGTGCCTGCCGCGTTCCAAGGCCGCGGCGACTCTTTCGAACAAATTCCGCAAAGGATACCCTTGACCAGAAATTACTCCCTACTCTTTGTAAGTTTTAACATCCAAAATAGCTATACGTACTATTTATTTATTTTCAGCAGAACCATTGAAAATATTGCATTTCCATACTAATCTAACTATATACAGTTAAAATAAGAATAAGACGGGATGGCGCAAGGGTATTGACACAAGTAGTGTCCCACACTAAAAGCCTACCGATCTTCCATGGAAATAAAAACATACCGTCCAGTCGCTTAGTACCTGGTCGCTGTTATACAGCTGGAACGCCGACGGCAACAAGATCGCGTCGGATAATGTCATTTAATTAAAGTCTAATTGAAATAAAAAAATTGACTTAAACATAAGTCAATGTACACTCATCATTATTTATCTGTGTTATTACTTTGGAAGGACTTGGGGAGCCCTTTGCTCAGTAGGATCTATAAATAAAACTTATTTCCATGAATGTTGTTAATTGTAATTGGCGAATGTGTATCTAAGTCTGCCGCTGAATTCATACCCAAAGATTCACCGTATAAAAATATATATTAAAAACATAAAATTACCTATTTAATCAAATAATAAACCAAATTTATAAGATTCCTGACAGATGCTAGGATCAATATAACTCTGCCAGGCTTTTGGAATTTATTCGAATGAGTTACAGCGGCCGTGGAACGCAAAGACATTAGGAGGAATAGGTATCTATACTAATATTATAAAGAAGTAACGTTTGTGAGTTTGTGACGTTGTAAGGGGTAATCTCTGGATCTACTGAACCAATTTTCAAAATTATTTCACCAATAAAAAGCTACCTTATTGTGGAGTATCAGAGGTTATATTTTATCCCCCTATTGCCACGGGAACGTGAACAACGCGGGTGAAACCGCGGGGCGCTGCTAGTATTCAATAAGAGAAACTCCCTTCTGCACCTCTCAGAGCAAAATAAGTCATTTGATGATCTCCCATCACTAAAAAGTATCAATATAAGATTTAAGAAGCTAATGACAAGTTATCATTGCAATATGGTAGGTCCTTTTTTCTGTGAAAAATTATATGAAATAATAATTCGCTACCACAAAATGTTCAGACTAATATACTAACCAGATGACTAAAAATAAAGTCACACAAGATCTCAGACTACAACAAAGCAGCTCGAATCGTAAACCCAGCAGCTATGATATCCAAAATTCAATTGAAACAAAGCTTAGACAGGTGGCGTCAGATTGATCGGCCGACCCAACGATAAGACGACTAAGGGCTAATGAGCTTATAACGGCTTTCATAGATAAAAGGGTCTGTAAATTTGTCTGTCCGTTCTGTCATATGTCTTTTTGAAACGTATTATGTCTAATACAATTACGAAGGACGCATTTCCAGCTGGATGAATGGGACAAAATGTATGTAGATATTTGCTGCGGAAAATTGTGTATCTTTTGTTTGTGTGATGTTTTTAACTTACCTTAGGTACCTTATTGCCTACCTAGTCAATAAGGTAGATGTTTCAAATGATCTTGGATTGTGCATTGTATTTAGTATTTTTCCCAAATTCATATTCAGTTTGACTAGAAATATGATATTTATAATTTGCCTTGCGGTTATAAAGATCTATTTTTTTTTGTATCAGTATTTGCATTAAAATTAAATTAATTTAATCTAGCATTGTCTTCACTAAAGACACACCTACAACTATTAAACTTTATAGTATAATACAGTTTGTTTCATTCAAGGGAAAATTAAATTTAAAACGGACAGAACCACGGGTGATGGCGAATTTATTAATAAGAAGAGATTAAATTGCGATCGTGTCGCCGCTGTCTTTACATTTTGATCTAATTCAGACGAAATTTTCGAGGAAAAATTTATTAGTATTGTTGTGATGACACTGTGAATTGATTTTAGTTATAAAAATACATAATAACATTTATTGAAAACAATAAGTTTGCAAAAAGTGTACATATAACCATATGTACACTTTTTGCAAACTTATTGTTTAGAGTAGTATATTATTCTAGGCAGTGGCGGCCTTAGGGGGTGGCGAGTAGGGCAACCGCCCGGGGCCTCACTCTGTCAGGAGCCTCACGCAACCCGAATACAAAATATTGACCTTACATTTGATAAAACGTTTTAGATGTTTGTAATAAAATTAAGTTATTACATAGTAAATTAGATTTGATTTGAGTGAGAAGAGAGGGTAGTGACAAGATGGGCTTTTTGCTTTGCAGTCTTTGTTATTTGAAAATGTCTTAGCTCACTGTGATTTTATTTTTAAAAAAACATACAAGAGAAGTCCCAAAACTTCAGAAATACCTTTTTACTGATTTCAAAAAGAACAAAGGCCTCACAAAGGTTTGTCGCCCGGGGCCTCACAAATATCTACCGCCCGTGGCTTCGCGACGACAAAGACCGCTGCTGAATCTAGGCCCATAACAGTATTATAATTAATTGGATAAAAACTATAGTATCACCAAAAATATAAGATTACAGTTGCAAAACAAAAAATATAATACTTTTGGTAATGTGGTGCGTTGCCCGATCTAGGTTTATTAAAACCTGTGTTTCAGGCCATTTCTGTACGATAATAATTTTAGACAGTATATAGTTTTTCAATATTCAAGCAGGAAAATCTTTTGCGTTACGTTATTATAAAGTAGGATTATTATTTATATCTAAAACTAAAATGGCTGGTTAAGTATATCTGTAAAACTTTTATAAATTACACATGTTGCATACCGATGTAGCCAAAACAGCTATCATATTAAAATGGTACCGGGTAAGCCATATCTGCTGCATGTCACACGAGAGCTGGTCGAAGGACTACTTTCGCCCACTACAGAATATGTCCCAAACGGTTGACCCAAAAGGAGATCGCGAGGGCTCAAGGAAGACTTTTGCCCTGTATTGAGATAATATGGGCATTATAACAAAATAAATTAACATTGTACACGTAAAAACGACCCTAAATAACACGTGAAAAAGTTACTAATATGTTTATAAACTTAGTTACTTTTTGGAGGGTTGAAGAGTAATATTCCCTTCACTTACAGCAACTAGAAGCGTTGTATTAACAGGCCTTTTACTACAATACCATCTCACTAAAACTGCGTATCCTAAACTATTCTCAGTAGGCGATTGGTCAGTAGCCAGTTAAAACGATTTCAGTGGTCAATTTCGGTTACGTAAATTACCTACATTGTTCTTTGAAACCCATTCCATGTCGCCCTTAGCCCAATGTGACGTCTAAAACATAACTAATTACTTTGAATTCAAGTACTTTATTCACGAATTACTATGTCCCTACACGTCAATATTAATATATATATTTTTCAATTATTAGACTTTGTAGTAAAGTTATTTTTATTTCAAATTACCTGACCCGACCTCCTATTTAAACTGAGTTCATGAAAATCCTAAAGAATAAAACTCTGGTAGTTTTAAACGTTTTTTTCACTACTATAAATTTGAAAATTTATAGTATAACATATAGTAACAGAAATCGGTACAAACCAGTTTCTATATTGCTACACATTTACCACAGTTATAACTACAATATATTTAAAGAACTACGAATATAAATATTGTTTTTGGCCGGTGACAGGCCATTACTCAAAAGCGTGCTGTTAAAATGGCCTGTGCTGCCAGCATAATCCTAGTCAGAAAACATACCTACCAACATATAATCTTTGAGAAACAGTAGGGTTAATTATGCAGAACAGAATCTTTTGTACTAAATCAAGTCTTTTGTTCGGAGACTAGCTTCCATTCTAAGCGTAGTATTCATTTAATTCTGCGTGATAAGCACTGAGGTTTTAAGCGTAATAATTACGGTATCCTTTTTTATGTATAGTAAATCATCAAATTCAGAATAAAAAATATCAAGACGATACCTCTTGGCAAGACTAGTAGTAGTTCAGATTTCCTGGCTTCTGACTCCCAGTAATCTTCCACTGACTGTCAAAGACCGAAAAATGACAGCTGACACAATCGCTTAACGTGCTTTCCGAGGCATGGATTTTGGTATTTTAAGATAATCACCAATCTTTTTTTTAAGGACCGTCAAATTACTTCTTCCACTCTGAGCGGAGCGGAAGGGAGTGTCAGTTGCGGAATTTGTACGAAAGAGTCGCCGCGGCCCTGGAACGCAAAGGGCACTAGAAGGATCACGGGTGGGTATTAGTCAGCAAGACTCTGACACTTCCGGGAGCGGGAGCAATCATTTGATGATTTCCCATCCAAAAAAAGAAGGAGTGTTCTGACACTCCTTTTTTGGATGAGAAATGGATTTGGGGGATGGGCCCTGGCGGGCCCTGTCTGCTATGCTGACAATCTATGAGGTGCGCGTGGAACACAAAGCGCCGTCGATCCGTGCCTGGTTGTTATTGTTGGACGGCGAGCTAGATTATGGTATCTTACGCCTGATTGAATGAACCTGAGTAAGGACTAAAAGCCTGATTATTTATAAATGAAAGATAATGATATTTTCCATACATTATGATTTTTAAAATTTTACCGTTTTGTAATGGCCATTCTAAATTTTCAATGGTAACTTCCTCAGCATTAGTCACCACTTATTAAATGAAGTCATTGTTATGTTTGATATCAGCTCATCATCATCAGCATTTGGGTTTCCATGGACGAAACATTTACTTAAGACTAATTTTGGCTCGCGTGTTTATAATGACAGCCACAATGGTCAATCTTCAAAGATAAGCAACTATTCCGAATTAAGTCCGTGGGTGGGGGCCGCCAAAACGAGATTCGTTCACGCCTTGGACAACACGTTAAGCTGTTAGTCCTAATTCTCTTTTGCGCACAGATAAATTGATACTCGTTACGGGTACTTAGAGGTCACCAGTCTTACTGTTGCTAATGGAACTCAAAAAGGCAGTCGCTCCACGTAAAATACTGGTACTCAGATAAGACTGAAAACAAAACCTAATTAGGAAAACCAATAATTACAAAAAAAAAAATGAAACAAGCCTGCGTTTTTTTTTTTATTATAGTATACGAGTACGTAGTCGTCGTAATTTTCATGAAAATAAAATATTTTCGTTTTTTTTATGAACCATGACTTCCCCTTTTTATTTTTTCATGTTTTTATTGGCCTATATTACCCGGGATAACTCAAAGCTTCTAATGATACCACATATATTGATATCAGTTAAGCCGTTTAGAAGTTATGGTATAATAAAGAAACTGAAAACATAACACTCCTTTTTTCTGGGCAGTTGTATAAAAAATGGCTGGGCAGACAAAACCATGAAAAAATTAGTTCATAATTCCGCTGCTTTAGACCTTCATAACCATAACCACGTCTTCAGGATTCCTTATTCATAGACCAGCCCTATACAAAAACTGTCACTTTAATAAATTCCTGCGTTTAATTTCCCCCAGTTGCGTCGTTATTCTTTGAGTAACGTGGCAGAGAGATCTTCCTGTCACCTTTATTTATTAGTCAAGAAAGGTCTAGGACATACTCAGTGTCTTCTAAGCTCTTATAAATGTGTCTTAGAAGTACTATGAGTCTTATATTCTATGCTGATACTGAAAAAGGCTGAAGTTTGTGAAGATGGACGTTTGTTACTCTTTCAAGCAAAAACGAAAAAAAATAGTGTGCGTTATTCCAATAACACATACATACACACAGCCTGCTTTAGTCCAACTTCTGGTGACGCCGCATCTTTCCCTCGCAGCCAGGAACACGTCGTGCCGCCCCTTTGTTAGGAACGCAGACATCATGACTCCTGAAGCCCTTAATTCCAGATATAACCTCAGAAGAACTCGCACTAAATCCAGTGCGAGTTCTTTAACATAGTCAGTCGCGTTAACGTAAACGTTCGCAATGTCACATTTTATAAAAAAACTACAATTTTGACGGCGGTAATACAAATTCCCCGCGAGGGTATCTCGGGCGTAAGTTAGTATTAAATTAGATAGTCACCTTTATTATTTCAGTCATTACATTTTCACTGTCAGATATGAGCCTCTTGTAGCTGTAATTCCTGCATTCAGCGGACTCCTCCGGCCAATGTAAAAATTTGGTAATCCAACCAAATAAGGTGACCCAAAAACAAATCGCTACTCACCACACAAACACACAAGACAAAAGCTTTCTTCAAATACTCCTGCATAATCATTTAATCTGTTAGAGTGCGCACTAGACCGACATCGTAGTCATAATGTTTATGTAGGAGTTAGCAATATTTTGACCAAGAAGTTTCTGCCAGCCGTCCTGCGCAAATCGTCACTCCACCGTGCCTGAGGACGTCCTACACTACGTTTGCCGAGACGCGGTCTCCACTCTAGAACTCGTTTACCCCAACGGTTGTCGGTTCTACGACCAATATGGCCAGCCCACTGCCACTTCAGCTTACTAATCCGGTGGGCTATATCAATTACCTTGCTTCTCTGACGGATCACCTCATTTCTGATGCGATCCCTCAGAGACACACCGAGCATAGCCCTTTCCATAGCCCGCTGAGCGACTTTGAGCTTATGGACCATACGAGCCGTCAGTGTCCACGTTTCGGCTCCGTATGTCATGACGGGTAGGACGCACTGATTGAAGACTTTCGTCTTTAGGCACTGTGGGATCGACGATGTAAAGACTCGACGTAGCTTCCCAAATGCTGCCCAACCCAACTGAATTCTTCTGTTCAACTCGCCCTCAAAGTTGTTTCTACCTAACTGCAATGACTGCCCGAGGTACACATATTTTTGAACAAGACCAAGAAACAATTGCGACAAATTCTGGAAAACCTTGAGCAGCTTTGATTAGTTTAATTACTGCTTAAAATATAAAATTTGAAATTTTGTTTATCCGATGTACAACTACCATATTATATAAACTTTTTAACCCAAAAGCTGATTTTAGAGAATGTATTGTTGAATAAAGTCCACCTATTTATGTAGTACCACTCCTGTACGTAATATTTGAATAACTAAACAGGCAAATGGTTTGTATTTAATTTGTAACGCATCGATAATTTCCTTCCAGAAATCAGGTAATAAAATAACGGCCAACTTCCAAGAAACTTCCCTGCAAAAGGAAAACAAACTTGGACCCCAAGACCGATCCTTCTCGAAATGGAGTCAAAGTAATCCAGAAGAACAGAACAGTCACGCTTGGAAATACATGCATTTTCTTTCTTTCTTTTAAATATTGTGCGTGCACAGGTAGGTAAACTTTAATTTACAGACTCAAACCAAAACCTAATATTATGTTAGATTCCCTAAAAGCCCAGTAGAGATTTATAATGTCAGTGTAGCTACGTCTATTTTACAAGTCAACTTATGCAAAGTATCTCAGCCAAGTTATTGTTTTATCTCTCCGTATTTTGCTATCTTAAGCGTCAATATCTTTGCCCAAAACTTTGTTTTACGCCATTCATGACTTTACGAGCGCACTTTAAGATGTTGGCTTGGTTTCATTGAATTATGTATGTTGGTATTATATATATGTATATACTGGGTTATACCGGTTTTCTTGAGATAGTATTTAAGTTGCGTCATTGGAGTTCTGAGGTTAGTTTGGGTTTTCTGAAAGTAAGTTTTTGGTAAGGTTTGTTTATTTACTGTTCGGAATGTGTCAGGAATGTAATGAAGATATTGAGTTAGAGATAGCGTGACGGCTAATACGACAGAATGTGCTTAACTTGACTGTGCCAGTGTCAACTTCACAGAATATTCTACCTATCCAGTCCTTTATGGCCAAACATCTGTATATTTCAGAACCTGAACGTGGATAACGACGGAGCTGTACAAGTTGCCGCATATTGGTTGGACATGATAAATTGCGTCAATCGACACGAAAAGTAGGAGGACGACGACATGGAAGAAAAAAATTGTTTCGCTGACCATAAGTAACATAGTACAATGGCATAAAATTGATGACATTGATGATAATCACAGTAATCACAGCTTAGACCTGTTCTCCTTCGATTCTGCGAAAATCTCAAGTCGCAGAAGCAGGTAGCGGAAAGGGAGATAGAGATTTCGAGTGCTCTCCCGGCCGCAGCAGGCGCTTCGAGCGTTGGCGGAACGCAGATAATGCCAACTTAAGGCCCCCCTAAATGGGTCTAGGGACGATGAACTCGGGGACGTCTGGCGCCTCCCATCTTACAGGATCCGAGGTGGTGGTGCCTATTGCTCCACGCGCGCCCTATTTAGACATCGCGGAGGGAGTTGAACAGCCAGCTTGGTAAGATGGGCCCGCGGTGAGAATGGAAGAGGATTTCCAACCTGATACCATAAAAAAAGAAGTTTATGTTTACTTCGATTCCCTCTCCTGATCACGTATAAAGTTGAAACATTCATTTAAAAACAATAATAGTCTTCACAATTGACTATATCAAATTCATTACGTTATTCTACATAATATGTTACACTAGAAAATATAATAAAATCAGTTTTGTACAAATACCAAACAATAGCTCTCATATCCATGTTAAGCCCACAAAAGAACTTCAGTTACACGCTTGAGAAACATTTATAGCTAGATTCAAAACGAAGTAACAAAACATTTAGTCTGTGGGATTCACTGACAGAGCAGCTAATGGATATTAGTATTTCATTAGTTGCATTCATTGTTAATTAACGAGTTCAGTTGTAGCAGACCACATATGGATAAATACATTATCGCCTTTAACAGTTAGGTCTGGTATTCACATATCTATCATAATTAGAAGCTGAGTGAATTCAGTTTATAGTTTCAGAAATCACTCAAACAACTTTGAAGAAGGTCAAAGTTTAATGTCAAAAATTCATGAGAGCAAAAGAAAGTTTTAAGTAGGTACAACTGTTCGATTTAGTCAACCATGTATCCGATTACTCACGCTACCTGAAGAGGCTTTTTTAACCCCAAACCTAAGACCACGTAATCCTTCAAAGCCTTTCCTTACTTTGGGAATGTATACAGGGTGTAATTTGGTGTTAACTACGCGTATACAAATAATGTATGTATATTTATGTCACCGGTAAATGGCAAACTACGTCAGTATATAAAATATCTTGAGATGTTGAAAACTCTTGATATATTTTCAACTAAACATTTGGAATTCTTTGTTACGCAGCAAAATTTGTTAGTCCATAATCTCTCCAAGTCATATCGAAAAATATGGTGTTACTTAGACGTATATAAAGAATGTATGTATATTTATACTGAATGTTTTTGTCGTTGTATTAATTATAGCATATAAATGAGGAGCTCGTGGCTAAACAGTAACAGCTGGTCAGATCAATCATCACGACCTCTTGCGGCCCTTTGATTTTGGTCTTTTTTGTGGTTTTGTTCGACCTATCGATGATTTTTTTTTGTTTTTTTTTTGTCCAATCTCTGTTGTTCTAGAATAAACTTTAGACACACAACTAAATATTTGCTCGATCCAAAATTATGAATGGCCTGGCCTTTAGCGTACCGTTTTCGATAAGCTGGGACTGTATATGTATATACTCTCTTTCACGCTACCTAGAGCGAAAGAAGTCATTTGAAGATTTCCCATCCTTAAAAAAAATGGGTGATCATCTTAACAAACCAAAATCCGTGCCTCAGAAAGCACGTTTGGCGATTATGTCGGCTGTCATTTTTCGATATTTGACAGTCAATGGTCGGCAGCTACCAGGGAGTCAGAAGCCAGGAAATCTGACACTTGTCTTGCCAAGGGATATTGTCTTAAGTTACTAGGTTGTTGAGTTGCGATAGACAGTCGCTATATGTTAAATACTGGTACTCAACTGCATCCAATTAGATTGGAAGCTGGCCCAACATAGTTGAGAAAAGGCTTGGTGACTTCTCAGCGTAAGGCCCTGGTATCGGTTCCCAGATCAGTCTTTGTTTGCTCCTAATATTCATAAAAAAAATGTTTTTAATAACGAACTGATTTTTACACGATTTCTGCGATATTCAGACGTTTAGTAATACAAAGGTATAACAAAATATACATTTTACTCAGACGCGTTGGTGAAACGATTTCAAGCGCTTTCGAAAAGCATAAGAAGGTTCTCATGGTTTCATTCTCGTATCAAGAAATTTAATACATAAATATTGAGTTTTTCATTAATATTTTTTCACTATCAGTTCGGAATCTCGAGTTGTGCACGGTAGTGGTCGAGAAGCATATATGTAAGCACTCTGGGTGAATTCACAAGGAATGCATTATTTATAATTAGTTATAGATCTTAGTATAACGTAGGATAAGCGCATTTATCGCATTTGGGAAACCCGTAATGTTAAATGTAAGATGAAAATAAAAAATAAATAAATAAAAATATCGCAATCATACATAAAAAAAAAAAATTC
Organism: Hecatera dysodea; assembly: GCA_905332915.2. Lineage (NCBI taxonomy): Eukaryota > Metazoa > Arthropoda > Insecta > Lepidoptera > Noctuidae > Hecatera > Hecatera dysodea. Next base: position 16,800,899 of record HG995294.1, read on the forward strand.
TTACTTCACCCCTGTTCTGTTCTTGATCCAATACAGTTGAATTGTATATCCGAGACTCGACGAGTTTCATAGATTTAATGTTTTTTTTTCCAGTGGTTGACACTATTGATTCTGGCTCTTAGGAGTTGAATTGAAAATGGAGTTTGGAATAGTGTGGCGAACTTGTATCGCCCCTATTCCGTGATTACTTACTGAAGAAATTTGGCCGTTTTTGGAAATATGAACTCAATAATTTTGGCCATAAATAAATGTGGAGCAGTGGTGGCTGAGTGGTAACGGCCCCGACTTACAAATTGTAGGTCGTGGGTTCATACCCAGCCAGGCGCCTTACTTTGTGTAATTAATTTCAACACCACTGCTCTCAAAAAGTGTGAAGGAAAATATCGTGAGGAAATGTGACATTCACCAACCCGCACTGGGCCCGCGTGGTGGATTGCGGCCCATACCCTCTCCTAGAGATGAGGCCTGTGTCCCAGCAGTGGGAACATTAAAAGGCTGATTATGCTTATTATGCTAAATTTGGCCGTACTTACACCTCTGCCCAAACCGTCAGGGTACAGAGGCGTGATGTTATGTTACTGCAAATTGTCTCAAAACCAATCTATTAAACTTCCATCTCTACTCATAGGTACATCATCGAGTACCTACGAGTACGTACTTCTGACAAAATCTCCGAGGACGAAGTTTGCTTAGTTTACGTAAACATTTCGAACTTTCATATAAATAGGTGAGTTCCGTGAAATATTGGTGTGGGCGTACTTAAAATTGATTTATTGTAAAACTTGGGGCCGTGTACCGTTTGGAAATGAATTTTACAACCGCTTTTGGTATTACAATAGACTTGGGAGTCTACCTCAAATTGTGCATTTTACTTTTGATTTTAAGTTAGAATATTGCTGAAAGAAATAAAATAAAATAAAAATAAATTTTGGATTTTTTTTAAATTTAAAGCAGGTGATTATTACCATGGCGCCAAATAGAAATAAATGGAAGCTGAAGACTATCCCGACAAAAAAAAACTAAGTTGCATTCTACCCAATAAAAAAACACTAAGCTGTACTAAGGACACGCATCTATTACGAATCATCTTCACCATAATTCTAGCTGAAAGAGGTAGACCAAGCCGCGAGTGTTGCCACATCTCGAGGTCCTGCTATTCATCAGGGCCCCAAGTCTGCTATTTTTATAAATTTGTCATTCCAACACGATCTCATTGTCATTTTGCTAAAAGTTCGTAATCTACTAAATTCATAATGGTCGATCATTGGTCAGTCAATGGTCTCGTAATACTTTTTGATAACCGAGCTATTAAAAGCAATGACTGCACAGTGACGTTCTAATGGTAGGTCACTGATCAAAGGAACTGTCAAAATTTTAGTAGATTACCGCATACATCTGTCATTCATTTTTTTTTTTTTTTTTTTTGTGTTGTGGCTCCATCGTTTAACTAACGATGATTTTGCCAATGTCAAGGTTTGGAGAGGAACTAATGATCGGTTCTCATTAACGATAGTGAATTTGAGTCAGTTTTTGTTGTGAATCGAGGTTCAAAAGAACAAAAAGTTTTAGGATTGTAAAGATAACAGCACTTATTAGTGTTAAGACACGAAGGTAAGTAAGCAAAAAAAAAAAAAAAGTAACAAATAATATTAGTTATAACTGGATTTTATTAATATTAATAAATTTATAAAGGATTTTAACTGCGGGGGAATGGGCTAAAGATAAAAGGAAAGGAATGTTAACTGGGCGAGGAGTATCAGAAGGGAGTAAATCATAAAGGGGAATTATTAAACGTGGGCAAGAAAAAAACATATGCTCCAGAGTACCTTCCTCTAGACCACATTCACATAAAGAATTGTCTCTCACGTGGATTTTCTTCAAAAAAACTGGAGTGCAAACAAACCCAAGGCGAAGTCTAATTATAACTGAGGTAGCCAGTTTATTTGAAAATTTAAATTTACTGAACCAGCATTTAGTAGGGATAAATGGTTGAATGGAGCCATAAAATTTTCCCTTCAATAAACGGGTCTTTTGCCAATGTGAATTCCAGCAGTTCATCATCTCGGGTTTAACAAGACAGCGCAAATCTCGGGGATAGCAGGATGAATGTGATTCGGTACCAATCCGAGTAGCCGACTTGGCGATCGAATCTGCACTCTCGTTACCAACAATACCAGAGTGGCTAGGGATCCAAGCCAAAACAACGTCTATGCCTAAACAGTGACATCTAAAGAGGATTTGTTTGATCTGTAAAATAAGGGGACAATTGTGACGAGATCGAAAAGGCGATTTAACTAGGTCTTGTAGGCAGCTAAGGGAATCCGAGAAAATTATGGATTTGTTTAGACCATGCGATTCAATATAAGATACCGCTTCCAAAAGGGCTATTCCTTCCCCAGTATAAATGGAGCCATATGGAGAACTGCGAAAATTCAGGATTATTTGGAATTTTGGGATCCACACAGCAGATCCGACATTGCTATTAACTGACAGCTTCGAGGCATCTGTATATATTGTGAGCCAGTCCTGCCAGTCCTCAGATAAAATCTTTTTGAAGCTATCATTAGCAGCAGGGTCATGTTTCGAGATACCAAAATTAAATATAATTTTAGGTTGGAAGAGTAAGGAGTTAAAATTTACTTCAAATAAGGGGTTCAAATTTGACTGGACTAAAGAAATGTGCATATTATTAAATTTACAGAAGCTATTAACGAGGAGGGGAGGATTTTTGTGGGTCCAATAGCTGGACGTTGGTATTAACTGATGAAGAGAACGAAGAAGAGGAAGAAGGGGATGAGATTTAATCTGAATGACTTTATAAAAAAATCTATCACAGAGATACTGTCTACGTAAGTGAAGGGGGGGCTCCAGACATTCTACCTGAAGAGCATTAATAGGAGAGCATTTCATAGCGCCCGTGATGATACGCAAGCATTTTGACTGGATCTTTTCCAATTTAGCAAGGGCTATTTTGTTGCAAGGTTCTATAAGAAAACTTCCATAGTCAAAATAGCTACGAACTATGGCATTGTAGAGAATTTTCTGGGTAGTAGGATGGGCTCCCCAGCGAACTCCAGAAAGGGCACGAAGTATATTGACACCTTTTTCACATTTCTTAGAAATGTAATCCAAATGATAAAGTCCAGATAATTTGGAGTCAAGAATAAGGCCAAGAAATTTAACTTTATCAAGTATACGAATGGGTTCATTTTCAATAAATAGGTTTATAGGGGGAATATTACGTTTGCGAGAAAAAATAACTGCACTGCACTTGGGTACAGACAGATTTAGGCCGTGATCGATCAGCCACTGATTTAAGTAATGAAGGGCAGAGTTTAAGCGAAAAGAGGCATCTGAGAGGGAAGCTGAATTAAAGTAAAGTGCAATGTCGTCAGCGTATTGTAAAACTTTGCAGAAACAGTTCACTGATGACTCCAAATCGTATGTGTATAAATTATAAAGCATAGGGCTTAAGACCGACCCTTGAGGAAGACCCTTCCACACAAGACGCGATGAAGAAAGTGTGTTTTGATGACGAACATAGATGGAGCGGGACATAAGAAGGTTACAAATGATGTTGACCATCCTCACAGGGATACTCAGCTGAAGCAACTTTTGCCTAAGTATAGGAATTTGAAAATGAAAACAATATATCTAGTTTTAATTTCCGCGAATATTAGTGGGTTGCAGGTATGCACCTCCCTCCCGCCCGCTATATTATGCACATGCAAGATTACTGGGCAAATGCAAGGATTTTAAGCACATGCAGGAAGGCAATGCAAAACCCAACACCATTACCGACACGTGTTTCGCCTCTCCACGAGGCATCCTCAGGGGACGTGTTGACTCGCTGACCGTTGAGTTGCGACTGAGCATTTAGTACAAGGCACCCCCCTTTTATACACTGCCACCGTTGGTTATTTGTGTACAACTACCCACAAACATTCGCAGTAAAGGGGAAGAAACCAAATTCGTCTGGTCATTCAACAGTGCAAAATTATTATTATTACTATGTTTAAAAATCTCTAATTGTTCTAAAACACACAGCCGGAAACCCTTATCACAAATATGTAGTATATTAAAACTATTGTTGTCGCGCAAAGAATGGCCGGTATACTACATAATAATATACTACATATTTGTGATAAGGGTTTCCGGCTGTGTGTTTTAGAACAATTAGAGATTTTTAAACATAGTAATAATAATAATTTTGCACTGTTGAATGACCAGACGAATTTGGTTTCTTCCCCTTTACTGCGAATGTTTGTGGGTAGTTGTACACAAATAACCAACGGTGGCAGTGTATAAAAGGGGGGTGCCTTGTACTAAATGCTCAGTCGCAACTCAACGGTCAGCGAGTCAACACGTCCCCTGAGGATGCCTCGTGGAGAGGCGAAACACGTGTCGGTAATGGTGTTGGGTTTTGCATTGCCTTCCTGCATGTGCTTAAAATCCTTGCATTTGCCCAGTAATCTTGCATGTGCATAATATAGCGGGCGGGAGGGAGGTGCATACCTGCAACCCACTAATATTCGCGGAAATTAAAACTAGATATATTGTTTTCATTTTCAAATTTAAAATGGATTTCCGCAAAGTAACGCCTGACTCAATCAATTTTAAGTATAGGAAGTTGGACATTATCATAAGCTGAGGCTATGTCTAGAAAAACACCAAGAACGCTTTCATTGTTCGAGAAAGCAATGCGGACATCGGATAGGAAAATACTGAGGCTATCTAAAGTGCCCATGCCTCTACGAAAGCCGAACTGAGACTTGGCTAAGATGCCTTGAGATTCTAAAATCCATTCAAGCCGGTTCTTGATGAGATTTTCCATGATTTTAGCCAAGACAGAAGATAGGGCTATAGGACGATAGGAAGAAGAATCTTTTGGATCTTTCCCAGGTTTCAGAATGGGGATAATAATTTGAGATTTCCAAGACTCTGGAACTAGGCCAGAGGCGAAGAAGGAATTGATAAGGTTGAGAAAGAATAACTTACAGTTTGAAGAGGATTTGGAGATAAAGGAGTATGGTATTCCATCAATACCAGGAGCAGTATCACGAAGATGATCCAAGGCACATAATAATTCTGAAAACGAAAATAGTTCATCAAACCTATCAGAAGAAGCAGAAGAGGAGTCTATAGTGGGAAGGCATTCAAAACTAGGAACAAAGGGAGGAGCTAACCTAGTTATAAAGTCTTCTAACCAAGAACTAGGGTCATTAGTTGAGACTGCGGGAGACTGATTGTCACATGCTCTGCGATATGATTTAATTTTTTTCCAAACGAAGGATACTGGAGAACGTGGAGACAGAGACTCGCAAAACTTGAGCCAGCCAGATCTTTTCTTTTTTGCCAATAACCTACAGACACTAGCAGAAGTCCTTTTAAAATATAAGAAATCTGACATATCTAAACTAGAGGAGAAAATATTTTCAGCTTCTTTACGTTTACGAATGCCATCAGTGCATTCAGCATCCCACCAAGGGGGGGAAGGAATAAAGTGACGGGCAGAGTTTTTCAAGGGGATAGAAGAATCAGCCGCTCTTAATAAGCAATCAACGAACTCATTGTAAACGGAAAGGGAATTTGAAGAGTTAATTGGGGGAATGGTTTGAAGTTCTGAATCCAATTGGGAGGAAAAATTTGACCAGTCAGCTTGTGAAAGAAGATATTTTTGTAGGGGTTGAAGGGGAGGAATACGAGGATGATTACTTGGAAAAGAAATTAATATAGGAAAGTGATCACTCCCGTAAGAATTCGGAAGAACAGACCAAGAGAGGGTTGAGACTAGGGAAGGGGAAGCGAAAGTAAGGTCGGGAACACTAATGTTTTGGGAAGGAGAAACCCTACGGGTAGCAGATCCATCATTAAGGACGCAAAGGTTGCGATCATCTAAAAGATCTAACAAGAAGCTCGAGGACGGGTCATTACAGTGAGAGCCCCAAAGGGTGTGTCGGCAGTTGAAATCACCAAGCACAATCAAGGGGCATGGAATAGAAGAAAGGATAGAGTTGAATTCAGACAAAAGATCAGCATTGGGATAAGGAATGTAAGCAGATACATAGGATATGCCCATGGCTCTAACAGCTACCACATGTAGCCCAGGATCATGGCGAGGAAGAGAAATTTCGGAGAAAATAATAGATCTATTTACCAATAGGGCGCAGCCTGCCCATCCGTCCTCTCTATCGTCCCGAAGACATGAAAAGCCAGGAACCCTAAAAAGAGCTTCGGGCCTGAGCCACGTCTCCGACACTGCAAAGACGACGGGAGAGTAACGGTTAATAAGATAGGTCAGTTCATGCTTTTTCCTGCGAATTGATCTACAGTTCCACTGAAGGATTGTATCCATTTTGGCGAGTCCAGGATTCCAAGAGTTGTTGAACTAAAATTACGACATTGTTCGGTATTGCGTCACTAAATTTAGATAGCATGTTAATGAGGGAGCATGCCAGGAGCTCTATCAAGTTGTCATTAGGGGTAGGAAGGGGTGTGGATTCCACATAAGGGGAATTCAGAGCACAGCCATTAGGTTGAGAAGAGGAAGGGGAGTTAACCATTGACCTATGGGCTTGGGCATCATAAGACTTGCCCAGTTCCGGTTTAGGTCTTGGGGATCGATAAACAGTTTTGGTGTAAGAATTCTTAACTGGGGTTGAATACATAGAGGACATAGGACTATTAAAAGAAGCTGGGAGAATAGGATCATGGGATGAAGATTGAGATGGTTTCATAATGGAGGGATCTGCAGTTACATTAGAGTATAGCTGTTTAGGGCGGGGGAACCTAGCTGAAGCTTCACGGTAGCTTAGGTTTTCTTGTGACATTACCATTTTAATCGATTTCTGTCTTGAGTGTTCAGGGCACTTCTCGTCAGTAGCCTTATGGCTTCCCCCAAAACACAATAGACATGTGACTAGAGAATCTGGGACATTGCAGCTGTCACCAAGATGTGGTTGAGCGCATCGGTAGCATCGGGGCTTGGATCTACAATGAGAGCTTATATGGCCAAAACGAAGACAGTTACGACATTGGATAGTGGGAAGGTGGTACACAGAAACAGGAAGGGAAGCATTATAACAGAATACTTTTTCTGGGAGCATTTGACCGGAGAAAGTTAGCACTACCGTCGTTGAAGGAGACCAAGAGACGGAATCCTCTTTTCGAATTTTAAAATTGAGCCTCCTAGCTTTAATAACTTCCCCGCAATTACGAGGGGTCTCTATGCCTAGAACCAACTCCTCGAGGGTCCAGTCAGTGGGAACATCCCGAACGACACCCATGCGAGTTACATGGAAGCGTGGAATAGTCGCCAAATATTTGTTATCTAACAGAATAGGATTGTTTACAAATTGATTGGCGTCATTAAATGAATTAAAATCAACTGACATCCTGTTACGGCCCATAGACTTGATACTGCCCTGAACAACACCCTTAAACCCTTTACTATGAATAAACTGTGCAAACCTCAGAGAATTTAGTGTTAGACCTTGCCTAGGGTCCGATTCCATCCTAGAAACAAAAACAGTGAAGGGAGCTCTGTCGCGCTCACTATAAAGAACTTTGGAGTCGCTCTCAAAACCTGGAATGGTGTAAACCGATTGAATAGAGTCAGACGGCGGCTTGTTCCTTTTAGCATCAACAAAGGTCTCAGATCCTGCGTGGCGCTTTCTAATGTCAGACCTTACGCAACCATCATCTGAGTATTGCGAGCACTCCAAAAACTCGATATCTGAAGGAGTTCCTCCACCCCCGTCAGGGGGTTCTTCTGCACTCATTTCCTAAGAAATGAGTGCCTAGAAAACTTTATATACTAACTTTATAAGTAGATTCCTGCACCAAATAAGACACAACGATAGATTCGACAGCAAAAACCGATATAGAATGCCAAACAAACTGTGAAGTTAAAAATGGCGTCCTTAGTCTCACCAAGACACTAGCAAAATCCCTGTCATTCATTTGTCATTATGTACGAGATTACCTGTCAGAAATGGGATCACGGGAGCTAAACTCGCCCGTTTTGCTCGATCACTCTAGCTCCCGCCACCCCATTCGAAACTTTTATTTGGTAACTTGGGGTGGAAATCCTTCATGGATGTCATCCGCCCTGAGGCGGAAGGTGGGCTACTGACTAACACATCGCGTGTTCCTATACGCAGAGGGCTACGGGAGCACTTAAGCGGCTTCCCATAAACCCCCCCATCCGAACTTAACCTAACTTAACGAAAGTTAAAGAATTTTTTCTGTACTATATACATTATTATACAAGCTGAACGTTATATTAAGTGATCATTATGTAAAATGTTGTTAGACGAGGTAACTATAATTGCATTTAAGAGCGAAAAGTAACCCCAAGCATAACCCTTTCAATTGCCTTTAGGCGACATTAAGCCTTTTGATGAGGCCCAATGTGAACAATATACATATTTCAGTTCCATATATTTTTACTGTCAAAATGCATTGTGGTTAATAAATTAAAATGCTAATGCCAACACAAATATATCTTTATACATAAATCGCTTGATGGCTTTTTATTTTACGTAAAGATACTTCGCACTTCCCACAAGCGAGGAAGAAGAATGCAATCGTACATAGTTCAATAATCTATATTGTTAACAGTACTATCGATAGTCCAAACACAATACTGGAAAAGAATGATAACGCTCTAGCAACAGCTGTTGGCTTACGCTACGAAGTGCTACGATTTTGCTACGCCACGTAGCCGATAGCTTGTTACGTAGCACATTTGCTACGAGCCTTTTATTTCAAACATTTTCGTTGCATAGAACACTGATTAGTTACTTTTACATAATTTTATATTATTAAGAGATAGATGGAGCTCGTGGCATAACAGTCGCACGGGTCGATCTTCAAGGTTAAGCAACACTTGCCAAGGTTTGTATGTGGATGAGTGACCATCTTGCATGCCTCCGTGCTTTATGTGTCTCGGAAAGCACGTTAAGCCGATCGCTGGCATTCTTTATGGACAGTAAATTTTGACTTCAGTCTTACTAAGAAGTATCATGTTACCCAGATAATGGGTTGTGGAAGTATGGTAAGTAGCCGCTCCATGTAAAATACTGGTATTCAGCTGAATCTGGTTTGGCTGGAAGCTGACCCCAAATTGTTGGAAAAAGATTTTTGTTTATAGGAATTACTCTTTGATGATACTGATTCGATTACAAATATTATTTTGCTAATAGAAAGATACACTATCACTACCTAGTACCTTATTTGACTTTTTATCCCAGAATGAAAAAAAAAACCTTTTTATCCCAGTATAAAATTAGTTTATTTTAAGATTGTTATCAAAAGATCAAAGGCCTATTTTACGCATTCAGCTTCTACAGTTCTGTATTTAATAAAACAATCTTTGCATAATAATTATAATTCCGGAAACCTCTTCATGCAAAGCTTGAATTAATAATGTCGTTTCTCAATAACTCACATTTCGCCAAATCCAGAATAAAATAAGAGGAAATATTGTACAGGAAATGAAAACGCGTTTCTAAGGTTTAACAGATACGGATTACTTAAAATTTATTAAATTTTTGTTTATTTCCTATCTTACAATTATCTTTACAGGTTTATCACCTAATGTGATAATGTAGCTATCCAATATAATAACTAACTACTAAAACAGTTACAAACAATCTTCGTGCTTAGATACTACCACCAGCAGCATATCTAAATGTAATTATCAAATGGTTACTGCATCTATACTATACACAAACAGAAATATTACTTGATCTTGCCAAAAAAGTAAAGGCTTCCTAGCAGTCTATACTTATGTATGTACTTGTAATTGTAGGTGTGATTATAGTCATATTAGTTTATATATTTATTTTTTTATACCATCAGACAAACATACACAACGTCACCAAATTCCGTAGTATTTGCCACGTTGACAACAACTATTTATGTTGTAAATAGGTATAGTTTTAAATAATCGCATTACTTAACTTTTTGTTTGTTAAATAAGTTTGTCATTTTTATTTTTCAAATATTTTATATAACGGAACACCGGGACTATTAGAGTTTTTAGAAACGGCGACGTCAGCAGAGCCGACGTCACCATCTCCATTGTTAGGCTCACTTATTGCAAATAATGAATACACACAATTCACTTATTGCTATTTAAGTAAACAAAATTATAAAAAGACAACCTTAAAATTTAAATTAGTAATTACAATCGTACTCACACGATATTTTTTGATCACGACTTCCCCTAGTTTAATGTGGCCTCGCAGCGGCTCGCCTTTTTAAATAACAAAACATGGCGTCGTCGTTGCGGAGTCATTACACTTATTTTGTTATTACATATTGCAGATAACATTTAAAGTAGCCAAATGTGATTTGTTAATTTGTTTTAGTATTTAAGCTCTTGATTTTAACAATGAATGAATTTTCTATTGCTTAAAACATTCTAATCGCGCGCCATGTGTTCCGTTTGTTCAACAGTAGTTTATTCAACTCTTTTCTCTAAACAAAAATTAACCAAAAACATTTTTAAGCTAACACATGTCGCTTATTAATTAATAAATGAATTTAGCAATAGAAAACTTGATTTAAAACCTAAGTTTAAAAAACCTTGAGTTATAGTTTGCTGGTATAGTCATAGCAAATCATAACACTGCTTTTTATATTGAAAAGTAGCGAGTTGACTACAAAAATTAAATCTAGATTAATTTAAACCTACCCAGTCATATTTAACTATTACATTTTAACCTGAAGTTGATATTTTTAATGTTTACGGCAGTCTTGCGTCGACATGTATTAATATTACTAATCCAAGTGATTTTGATCTTATCCAATCCATTCTAGACTAAAATTCAATAGAAGAATTTGAATGAACAAAACGTATGGCCGTTTGAATTCTGATCACGAGTACAACTTCACTTCTAGTTTGTTAAGTCAACATTGCGTTGAAGGAAGTTTTAGAACTCCTTCAAGATATCGGACATTGATTAAGCTTTATTAAGCCAGTCGAGGGATATACTGAGTTTAACTTTAAAACTCGGTTTTTGTTCAGTTTTGTGGAGATACCTTACGTAGTTGTGCTTTTAGGAGCTCATTTCACGGACAATACTATTTTAACCGACTTCCAAAAATGGAGGACGTTCTCAAGTTGTCTGTATTTTTATTTGTCTTTTTCCCTCATTACTTTTTGACTGGGTATACCGATTTTGATGATTCTTTTTTGATATTCGAAAGCTGGTATTTGTCATAATAATATGGTCCCATTTAAATTTAGGTGAGATCTGACCACTATTATTTGAGTTATCCCTAATAATGTGTGGCTTCGACTACGTTGATGATGTTCCCATTCTCTCATTGTCACAAGACAAAAAAGGGACATCACTTAACAAATTATAAACAATATTTATTTGTTCACGACTTAAAACTATTTACAATGGTAATACAGGTCCACTCAAATCTGTGTGGTACTATCCTCAAAATACCACTTCAGACATCAACCTACATGGTTCTCATATGATTTGACCAGTACAGATGTGTGGACTTCAAAAGAGAATGATCTCTGAGTTTTTTTCAGTGTTTCTAGCTAGGAAACACCGGCCTCATTTAGTTTATAACGACCAAAATAGATTGACGTGTAAAAGTGTTATTTACAACCTACTTACAAAATAAATATCATTTATCATTTTCATTTAATGATTTTACGCATTAGACTTAACTAACTTAGTGGCAAGCTACAACACACGTGCAACTGGGCTTAAACTATGAGGACTCCTGTGCTATTAGCTGGTGCTTACTATACATCCGTTTCCACCGTGATTAAAATGTCAGTAGATACAAGTGTGGTGCAGTGCAAATGTAACCTACATATTACAATATTATTTTACTTTACTATAGTAATATTAAAGAGTTGCTGCTTACTGCTGAACGACTAACCCTAAACTACATAATTTTTGGCTACTTCCAATTTAGGGTTTGATAAAATGCTTTTAATCAGACCTACATCCAACCTGTTTTTTTTTTTAAATAAAGTTAACATGTTCCTCCTGTGTTGGTTTATAGTCTTTATAAACCAAATTATTCTAGGTACAAAATAACGCATTAGTAACGTAACATACACAGACAAAGAAATGAAACTGACTTAACCCAAGGTAAACATGTTCATCAGTCCGTGCAGTGTAACAAAAACGACCCATCATCATTACACTAAATTGCCTCCAGCAGATTTATATGTGCATCGAGAAAATTGTTCTAGCAAAGAAATGGCGGTCGTGTGGTTTATTTTAACTGACGTACAGTATACACAGTAGACCGATAACTGCACGAGATTAACCTATTGATTTCCTTTTACAGGCGGTGCAAAATTATGGGGACAGTTACGAGTTGACAACGCAATCTCTGTAAGAGACTTTTATTTTTGCTCGACTGTGTAATATTGAGCTGCGAACGTGGAAAGTTTAGTTAAATATTAAATTATTATAAAACAACAAAATGTTTATTATTTTCAAGATCTTCTTTTAATTGGTATTTCTGGTGGACTAATATTTGTCAGCGTTTTCGGTGACGTGGAAGTCATCAATTTATCTCTCGGGAAGGCACTGGTTTAAAAGTGTTTTGTGTCCTTATTCACGTTTGCTGTCGGCGAACTTAGGCCTGACTCGTCACCCGACAAGTCAGTCTTAAAGTACGAAGTGTTTCTATGTGCTACCCGATATCAATGGCGGGCTGATACGAGTACCAGCCGGGGGTGGGCGTAAATGTAAAGGTAATAGGGATGTTTCCTGAGTAAAAAATATATGATTATGTTTAGTCCGTCAGTTACATTATAGAAAAATATTGGACACGTATTTTTTCCTTTATCAAATCTATAAAAACTGACGAAGATACAAAGCATCAAAGATCAGGAGTGGGGGCTTGTGACGTTACGGCTCGGTAAAAATTGTAGCGTGTAGTGACGTCACACGAGTTTTCAACGCTCTGTATCGTCTTCATTTTTTGTTTACGTGAAAAAAGAAAAAATACGTGTCCAATATTTTTTGGAAATCTATCTGACGGACTAATTAGATTTTTTTAGTCAACTACCCTATTGTATCCCTGGCCCCAACTCATAGTAACTCCTGAGAAACCGGTACGGCCCTTTTGCGACCGTCTTTTTTATTTTTAATTGTTCCTTTTAAAGGGTGTGGTCCTTCTATCCCACTTTCTTTCACTGGGCCTCTTTCCCTCTGCTTGCTCATTGCCCTTACAGTCACGTCTCATGAGCAGACGCGTACCAGAGAGTAGGGAGCAAGGTTCCTTCAAACGAAACGCACACCGTTCGAAGACCCTAACACTACTCAAGTCTCCAAACGGTGTTCCTCTCAGTCTGGTCTCTCACTTAAACCTTTCCAGTATGAGTAACTCTACCGGCAGAGCTCCAAGATTATTTAGACGCACAATCCCCATCACGACGACAACGTGGGGACACCTTCGGTGGGGCATACACAAAACCTCACCCACGACATTTTCCCTTCCCTTTCTCTAAAGTTCATTTAGTATATTTTTATTTCGCATTACGGTATTCTGATCTAAATTATTATTTTGTATAATTATGTTCATCTCATCTAACCGATGAATAGAGAAAGGGATGGATCGGCTCGAGAACTTAGATCACTCCGACATGGATAGGTTAGGTTCGAATGGGGTGACGGAACTAAGTGAGCGAGCAAAGCGTGCGAAGTTAACTCCTGTGATCCCATTCATATTAGGTTCCTTTAAACTCTGCAGATATAAATAGGAGCCCCGTCTTTTGGCTTTCCTTGTTCAAGCTATAATTTAAACCAAATTTATATTCGATAAAATAATATAAAATGAACATTAGATCAAAGAATATCAAAAAATCTTATACAAAATGAACATTATAACTTTTAATCATTAGTTTAAGTGTATGTTATGCACTGAAGCTTATATAAAATTAAATTATATCTCTTGGATGTACACATATCATAAGTTTTTATTATAATAAATGATTATAAAAGAATTAAATTAAATAAATCAAAATTATATCGACCGTTATTATATTAAAATACTTATTACAAACATATACACGCATATACCACGACAGCCGATTTCCACACTACTTTTCAGTCACTGTTGTTTTACAGATTTAGCTTATTCTATAAAATAATCTTGCTTTACTCTGTAAAAGCAAGCACATTAGTCGTATTCAAGCCTACTTAATTAGAAATTCTATTCATAATTCATAAAAAAAGGTCAAATTCCTTCATCCAAATTCTTCGAAAATTTTAAGTCCCATTCATAGGAAGGAAAATTTCATTTTAGCCCGAACGAGGCGCTAACAAAAGAGTTAAATAGATCGCGGCTCTTTGCTTCGGAACCTTTCTATAAATTAAGGCCATTATAACTATTTTTATAGCGTAAATCTCGTGGATTTTAATGAATCGTTTTTAGCTGGTTACGGTAATTGATAAGAATGTCTGGTCTTAAAGTAAACTGAGGTTTATTTTTATCAAACAAGAACACATGTCCACAGCAGTCATCATTGTTTTAGCCGAAAGGTCAGCAGCGGACATTCGGCACTTAGCTGCGATTGTTCACTCGCGCGGTCCTCACTATGACGTTGGGGATGGGAATGGGATGAAGCGACAGTAAAAAGAGACAGAGACATGAATTTATGTGTCTTTTTATAATGATGCTAAAGAAGTTTTCACTTCAAAAATCCGAATTCAATACTCATCAAGTCTACATATTTTGACTTCTTGTTCAGTATCATTTACTCATGCCAATTCAAAGGTTCTCTCACTTTTATAGCAGACGTTATACTACATCATATCCTCGAAAACCACTCAAAAAAATGTTCTATCTTGCTTAGTGCCCATATAAAATCGTTTGATTTAAGTAGTCAGTATCCATTAGAATTTTACGATTTAGCTTCGATGGATTTACGAGGCTTTCGAAGTAGACTTACCGGAAAATTCAATTAAAATATCTATTATCGGATAGAAGTTACAATATTGGTAAAGTGAATATTTTTTCCTAAATTGATGCTCGATTTATGGTGTCATTATGGAAATATCTTTATTTTTAGATGGGAAATCATCAAATGACCTTCCACTCTAAGCTGAGCGGAAGGGAGTGTCAGACTCTTACTGACTAAAACCCACCGGTGTTTCTCCTAATGCCTTTTGTGTTCCAGGGCCGCGGTGACTCTTTCGAACGAATTCCTCAACATTATGGAAACCCTGCCCGTTAGGCTCGTGGTTGCAAACGCGGCTATCAAGCGTGGGGTCCTCAGTTTGACCTAGGGCATGCAATAAATGTTATTGGCTTTTTCCATCAGGAATGTTTCAGTAGTAGCGCAGAGTTTGGATGTTGCAGTGTCGACATTTGTTGGAATAAAACCTAAGACCTCACCTTGTTGTCTTGTGGTTTGCTGGTGAACTTTCCGCATAAACTATGTATACCTCATAACAGCCAGACTATTCTTGGAAATGAGGGTTTAGAAAAGGCGGTTGTGAGGATTTCATTTTTTTTATTCTTGCTGATTTGGGAAACCCATTCAATAAAAGGCCGCTAAACGTTTCCAAAAGTAAAACTAAATAAGTGTAAGTGCATGCCTGAAATAATTTATATAAAACTGTAATGTAAATACGAGGACAGCAGACCTGTACCCATATCTAGTAAGTGCAACAGTACCTAACCTTTCCGACGATCGACATTTACGACTTGCGCCGGATGAAAAACACCTGGTACGCTCCACTACACCTTTCATTTCTAAAATATTCGAGGAAATACGCATATGCTTTTTGGTAAAATTTACTGTTAAAAGGAATATGGTTTTTGATTAAACGATTGGAACGTATACTTACTTTTAATAAGAAAATGTGATTCTTGAGTGTCTGATTTTATTGTAAATATTTGTAACCTACTTGAATCAATGAGTTTTATAATCTTTGCGTATATGTATGACTTAGGTAAAGTATATTGCTTGGCCCTATGATACAAAATACTGGGTGTGAATCAGCTCGTAGCTATAATAAACTAACCAGTAACAGCCCAAAAGCCAAAATGTGTTTATTACCATAACACAACATAACATAATCAGCCTTTTAACGTTCCCACTGCTGGGACACAGGCCTCCTCTCCAGGAGAGGGAATGGGCCGTAATCCACCACGCGGGCCCAGTGCGGGTTGGTGAATGTCACATGTCTTCGATTTTTTGTTCTTCGAAGTTTTATTACCATAGTATTTATTTATTTTAACTTTTGATGTGAAACCTTTATTGGCGTGCCTTGGCAGTAATACCAACATACATACATATATGTCGTAACGGGAAACGACACGGCGCTGTCATGCTGTGGCAACAAACGGCATGACGCTACTATGCCGTGTTGGCAAACGACATGACGCTGTCATACTAGCTCCATTGTAAAACATATTTTATATTTTCCTAAATAACGTACCTACGTAACGTAACGTAATTTTATTTTTCATTTGTTTTATTCCATCTTTCGTAATAGATTGTTATGAATTATGTTTAGACATGTGTGATTTTTCACATCTGCCGGGCGTCCTGCGACGGCCAACTTTTTTTTTTCTTTTCATAACTATTCATATTGTAGTGTTTCAATAACTATGATTAGCGGTCCATAATGTAAAATAGATAGAATGTCTCTATAGATGAACACTGCATGAAGAATTTGGCTGCTGCTTTACGCGTCGCGGGTTCGATTCCCGCACGGAAAAAATATTTATATGGCACTACCGATAATATTTTGACGAGACGGTTGGCCCAGTGGTTGAGCAATTGGCTGCTGCGCTGCGTGCCGCGGGTTCGATTCCCGCACGGATAAATATTTGTATGGCCTGCAGATAGTTTTTCCGGATCTGGCTATTTGTGTATGTGAATTTATATGTTTGTAAACGCACCCACGGAGGAAACATTCCTAGAATGGGGCAACGTTTTAAAAAAATATACTCGTAGTACATTAACTAAGAGTGCAGTTATTTTTTTATGATCAAGTCTGTTTATGCACAGCAGTGGTACAAAAACGGAATTTAAACATTCTCTGCCACTCAACCTTCGTATTTCAATTTGAAATAATAACACTATGAAATTAAGTACCAACTCCATTTATTTTGCCCGTACAACAATGCACTATCAACACAACCATTGAAACCATAACAGGCACAAGACGACAAAGCATGAAAGGCACATTATTCCGCATCGAACGTTCGCAGAGAACCCCATTCAAGAAGCGGTGGGAAATCAATCTCAATCAAGCGCAGGCAAAGAAATATCTTTATAAATCCTACGTCAATAGTTGACCTTTCAGGAAACGTGAGAGCCGTAGTATGATTATTTTGCTATGGAGAACTTTTGTAATGTAAGTGGATGTTCAGTTTGTGTAGTGAGAATTAGCGAAAATATGTCTGAAATTAGAAATGTGATTTTTGATGGAGAGTATATTTTGTACTAGATTTTTTAGACGGCTCATGTGACCTACTTTTATTCGTTCTTAAACTCAGAATATACAGATGCAAAATATGGTAAAACAGAATATGTGCGAAAAATACTTAAAAAGGCAAAGTAAACCCAGAACACGGGTTCACTTACAGCAAACCTCCATGAGATACAAATATTTGAAAATAAGGACAGTTTATCCAAGTGTACGAAAACTATTTCTTGGATTATCTATCGTTATATTTAGATTATACTAAAGTTTGGTGTGTTTTTTTTTGTTCTGGATGGAAAATCGTCAAATGACTTCTCCCGCTCTGGGGGAGCAGAAGGGAGTTTCAGACTCTTACTGACTAAAACCCACCCGTGGTCCTTCTTGTGCCCTTTGCGTCTGCCCAGGGCGGCGATCACTCATTCGAATTTTAATTTGCTGTCAATCCTAAAAACTCTATTTTTGACGTAACACCTAAAAAGGGCCGTATATACCCTTACATGCGTAGTTAAAACTTAAAGACAAACTCATATTTCTCAGACCGTATTTTTCAAATCTTAGAACAATGTGATAGGTAAGCCTTTCAATGAAAACTCGAGTAGCGGATTTCTTCAAACTGGCCTTATTGAAAATATTGCTGCGGCAGACAATTATTGTTTATATAATTTATTTATAGAAATAAAAAAATACATTTTGTGATATGGAGGACCAATCCTTTTAAATACTAAAGCGAAATAACTAAGGATTGTATTTGGTCATAATTAGCAGTATAGATTGTCTTCCACGAATCATCATCAATTTCATTATACTACCGACACATCGACAGTTCCTGCGCTTCTGGTACCCAACTATCAATGTACGAGTTACTTAATTTTTACGCGTAAACTGCCAAACCCCTCAATATCGATAAATTCAAATATCATATTTGAGCTGTCATATAGATTAAAACCAAATACGAACTAGATACTTTTTTATAAAGTGTCCTTTTGCTGGACAAATCTTGCCAAACACTATTTTCCTGTGTCACTTCGAACCAGTCTGCGGGTTCACTAATTCAAAATACTGTGACTACCGAACGGACTGAAGTCAGCGAGACACAGTTACTTTAATTGAATAATAAAGATAAAACACGATCTCCAGAATCGTTTAAATAACCAATTAAACTTTAAATCCGAACGCTTAAAACCAATACACTGAAAGGCTTAACTCGAGACCGAGTTGTTTGTATTTAGATTAACGTCTGGAAACGTAGTTTAGTTTTAATAAAGACTCGCCGTATAATCTAAGTATTATTGCTCAATTTAAAGTGTGATCTTAACAAGTTTTCATACCTTAATTGCTTTAACTTCGTTGAAACAAAAACTTTATTGAAAATAATTTGGAAAATGTCACGCAGTAGGTGCCGAAAGACTTGCGTCGCCACTGAGGCAGATCTGTGAAACGCTGGCGTGATGAATTGGAGGCTTTCATGATGGATTGGTTTGAAAAAATAACATAGTTGTATGGAAGGCTATAAGGGAAACTATAACCCAGAAAATATAAAAAATACCAGCAGATTATAACATTTAAGTAAAGCTTTGTTTATCAAATGTAATTAACAACTCACAAACGTTATCCTTTGATCCAGAATTAACTTTAGAAACTTAAATACAAGAGTTAGTCAATGACGCACGTTGGTTTGAACCCTTGGCATTTAAACTTGATGTGGGCGGAATAGAAAACATGCACAAGTTGAGTTAAATGTTATCTTCTCTAAATGTTATGATACTCAAAATGAAGACAGTGTAATTAAAGTTAGCGGTTACCAGATGCTTTCGTCTCACGTAAATTGAAAATTAATTCATAGAAAAGTTGTTTTTGTAACAACCTACGAGCACTGTCATAAAGTAAGTGAAATGTAAAGGTAGATGAACAGTGTTGAAAGGTATCTTATAACCGCATTATTTTTATTGTATTGAAAAGAAGATGGTGAAATTATAAACAAAGGTAGATAATTTATTTGAATCGTCTTGGCTATGGTATAATGAAATTCTATGAAATGGTCGGTGATTTCATCACATAGCCGGCCACTTTACTAAATAGCCAACTCAAACCTAAGCTCTATGACGGAGCGCCTTCTATTTCTATCTGCAGGATTTTAAGGAACCTAACATGTATGGAATGATGGAAGCTTAGTTTGCTCGTTTTTTACGCTCCATTCAAATCCAACCTATCTGTGTGTGAGAGCAGTGGTGGCCGAGTGGTAACGGCCCCGACTTAAGAATTGTAGGTCGCGGGTTCAAACCCAGCCAGGCGCATTACTTTGTGTAATTAAATTCATCACAACTGCTCTCAAAACGGTGAAGGAAAACATCGTGAGGAAACCGGCATGTCCTAGAACCAAAAAATTTGAAGACATGTGACATCCACCAACCCGCACTGGGCCCGCGTGGTGGATGACAGCCCATTCCCTCTCCTAGAGAGGTGGCCTGTGTTCCAGCAGTAGGAACATTAAAAGGCTGATTATGCTTATGCTTATGCTTATGCTATCTGTGTCATTGTTCCTTAAGTTTCCTCAAACCTAAACTAAGCTAAGCTCGGGCACACTAGAAATGGAAAATTCTACGATGTAGCCACGTCACTTGGGTCAATATCACAATAGCACTAGAAATTACAACATTTATCTATCTAGCTCGTAAAACCAGAAATTATTAACAGAAAACAACTTTAGTGCGCCATCTGTCATGAAATAACATTGTTACGAGTATCTTTATGGACTAATACTTGCTTCTTATGAAAAGCCCAAGACAGTCCCCGACGTTTAAAGGCCCTCTTGAGGGTTATAGACTCTAATCAAAACGTTTAGAGTATCCGGCTCGAAGGACCAAAAAAATGTCTATAGTTATTTGAATGTCATGGTGCAAGGTGAAGGATGAACAAGGATACAACGTATAAGGTACGGTAAACTAAACTAGTCAACAAAATAATAAAAACTAAATGTGAACATAATTAAAACATACGCATAAATCTATGTGGTTATGGTATGCCACATGGCTATGAAACTGGAACGATTACGCATAAGTTCTACTTGCTAAATCCCAAACCAGCATCTCGAAATTTAAACAGACCTACTTTTAATTAAATGAAATCGAAATCTTCCTCTCGTTTTCCTTCAAATATCTTAATGCATTTACTGTTGACGGCTATACAGCTAGTTTAAAATAGCCTAACTTCTTGAAGCTGGCAATCGATTTGATGTGCGGTGTTCACACTTCTAGCACAACCTTATTTAGGTCAGTGGAAAATGTAGTCTAAGATATAAAGCGCAGTTTCGTATAGGTACTTACAGTATCTCTCAACGTTGAATGATACTGGCTTAAGTTTTATTATGAGTACTAAAAAATACCAAAATTATATGGCTGGACTAACTATAATAACTACTAACAAAAAACACTACATAGGTATGTAGTTAAAGCTAGTTTTGACAAGATTCAAACGTTGATTGATCTTACTTTCGATTCTAGTTTGAGAGAGATTGTATTCGTAAATATCAACAAACCGATATTACTACTACAGTCACCTTTTCAAGTGATATAATGTCCTAGAAAAATATTTTACCTTCTATAAAATACAACCTACATAGCGAGATTCTCACAAACGCTCAGTGGGTGAAGCGTCCGGCGGAAAGCGGTTGCATTCCGGGCCCGAGGCGGTGACGCGACGAGGGAAGGATTTTCTATTGAACAATACTGCCTTTTGGTGTGAAAACATAGCTAGGTATATTCAGACATACTTTTGTATTGAGATATTATTATGTACATATATGCTCAACGGCCAGAAACATCCACAACGAGTCTTAGCAAACATTTTATTAGGTTTTACTTTATTTTCGTTCATAATCGATTTTTTTTAAAACTTTAATGTTATTGGTTCTTGAGCAGGGCGCGTGTACTATGACGTCTTAAAACAATTATGATAATTATCTATGTGGGAGGGTGATTCATATTCATAATCGTTTTCTATTAATTAATTTATTATTATTTATACATATATTGGTTCATTTATTTCCGTAGAAAGTTTAATGATGGAGGTTTAAAATAAAACACATGATGAAACTCATGATGGCACTGGTACCTAATTCAGAATAGGGATTGTTTGTAAGTTAAGTCAATTTGAGTCTCAAGTCAATTTGATTTCTCCTATCTTTGTAGAGCTCAAGTTTACTCCATAATTCTGTAAACTTGAGCTGTAAAAATAATACAATGCCAAAACATAGGTACAGTTTATTTCAAGTCAGTGGTATCGCCCTGACCTGCAGCCCTACAATGACGTCTTAAATCCATCATGATTCCTTTGTCAGAGAGAGACGGAGTTACACAAGACGAATAGCACTATCCCTTTCCCTCACACTGAATCATGATAGCATTGGTACTTCATAGTACGGCCATTGAGCTTAGTATAGTGCGGAGTTTCAATAGAATAAGAGGCTAGTTTATTTTGCTATACTAGTCAAGCTTTAACTGAAATCTAGCCTATACCTACACGCGTTTATATAACCCATCAAATATGAACAAATCTATTGAATAACAGAAATAACTCAAATAAACCAGCATCAAAAAAGCAAGTAATTTATAAAAGACTCCCCCATATGTGGGGAGTATTTGATGTTTTTTGGTTCATCTGATATGATGGTCCGATAAAAATAATGGCTTATACTCATGATGTTGAAGAACGGCTCCGCTTTTTGAAAGCACGTGTATTTTTCATCGATTTTCTATTTGATTACATTCTGTCCTGAAAAAGATTCATGCGTGGCGAATGGTCGCTGAAAATAAGTTAGGTAGCCTAAGCAGGTATCGAAGAGGATAATCCTTTGAACAATATGGTATCACTAGCAGCGCCTCGCGGTTTCACCCGCGTAGTTCCCGTTCCCGTGGGAATATGGGGATAAAATATAGCCTATAGCCTTCCTCGATAAATGGGCTATCTAACACTGAAAGATTTTTTCAAATCGGACCAGTAGTTCCTGAGATTAGCGCGTTCAAACAAACAAACAAACAAACAAACAAACTCTTCAGCTTTATAATATTATAGTATAGATTATAAGTTGCAAGTACCTATTCAAGACAAAATCTGTATCTTTGATTTTGTGGTTCAGTTACAGCTAGGTCGCATTTACAGTAATAGATCTTAGTTGATATGTATCTATTAAAGTGGTTTATAGTAGATTGATTTATGATTTCCATGCTGGATAATTAATATTTATTTCTCTCTTTGTCATGTATTGTAATGACTTGGCATACTATTATATTAAAGTTCTTAAAACGCAACAGACAGATGTGTTCCCCCCACTCCCCAACTCCCCAGAGTTTGTTGCGCAACTTCTTCGCAGCTAAAACACTAGGAAGTGGTGACGGGTGGGCGTTTTGGGGGACTGTCTTTATGGAAAATTTGGCGTGCAAAAAGTGCTGGTTCTCAGCCTAGTTTGAATAAATGACTTTTGATTTGATTTGATTTTGTGGTCCAGTTATAGCTAAGTCGCATTTATAGTATCTGATTGGGACTACATCTTAGGCAATTGTCATGCTGTAAGCGCTAGCGTGATCAAGATGATTGTCAAAACGTGAAAAGTGTATAGGATTGACAAACATATTCGAAATGCCACGTGAACGTTCCCTTATATTTTATCATTTCGACAATCGTATTCGTTTACAAAATAAGCACTTTGTATAAAGCTCCTTAATTGTAAAATCGACCAAGCAATGTTTGATACATAAGTATTTTTTTATGAAAAGGTTTCTTAATAAAAACTGAAATTGAACTGATATCATAATAAAAAAAACATCTCAACTCTCACCTTATCAAACATTTAAAGCACAAGAGCGTTCCCTAAAAATAACAAAAGAAAATATTAGTACACGAAATTTGTTTCTAAAAATTGAAACTAAAATTCACATTTATAAGATTTTAAAAGGCAAACAGTGTTCCAAAGTTAAGGTTGTAGAAGTAAAAGGAATGTCTAATAATATTTTCATAAAACATGATGGTTATGGAAAAAAAGCGTCTGGGTATAATAACTTATTTCGGTAGGTAGGTACGTATGTAGATACATACGTACCTACCTACCGAAATAAGTTAGTAGGTACTAACTCCGAGGCGAATCTATTCGCGAAAAGGGTTCGAGAATCTTTGTCGATACTTAGGTGCGCTGTAGCCGGAAGCGGAACAGAGGGGCGTGACGTACCTCGCCCTGATGAAGCGGGCGAAGGAGGCGGTGAACCTCCGGGAGCTGGGCATCACTGGGGGCCTCGGGATCAGGAGAACCCTGACCGGTGCCCGGAAGCTCGAGCTCGCCGGAGCGGAGAGTGGCCCGTTCGCGGACGCCCTGGCCGAAAGGCTGAAGGAGGTCCTCCCCGCGGACGAGGTTCGAGTGTCCAGGCCGACTAAGTGCATTGACATGCGCATAGTGGGCCTGGACGACTCCGTGACGGAGGAGGAGGTTGTGGCCGCCGTCGCCAGGACTGGGGGGTGCTCTGCCGAGCTTGTCAAGGCGGGCACCCTCCGGCCTGACAACACGGGCATGCAAACCCTTGTGGTGAGCTGCCCCGTGACGGCGGCCAGAACAGTGTCGGAGGGTCGAAGGCTCTTGGTGGGGTGGGTTTCTGCGCGGGTAAAACTGCTGGAACCCAGACCTCTGAGGTGCTACCGCTGCCATGTGGGCAACCACACGGGAGCTATGTGCCCCTCGGAGGTGGACCGCAGTGGACTTTGTTTCCGCTGTGGTCAGCCCGGTCATCGGGCCGGCTCGTGCGAGGCCACGCCGCACTGCAGTGCATGTGCGGCTGTTGGCAAGCCGGCCGAGCACTGGGCTGGGGGAAGGGCCTGCGCGCCATCCGCCCCGACCAAGGGCAAGAGGTCCGCCGCCGCCGCCGCCTCTGCCGCCGCCGCGGCTTCCGTCGCCGCTTCTGCCGCTTCTGCTGTGGGTGCTGCGACTCCCGGTACTCGGGAGGGGGCTGAAATGGAGTGCCAGTAATGGTCCCATTTCGGCCTCCTCCAGAGACAAGTCGGCCGCTGTGCTATTGCGCAGTGGCTGATGCCTGTGGACGGTGAGCGTGGGTGGCTCGCCGTCCGATACCAGGCTGAGTCGACGACGCGTTGTGCTTCACGCGCGCCTCAAGGAGCCGTCAGCACCAGAGACGGGGCCCCATAGGGTCGGTGCCTGCTAGGGTTGCGGAATTTGTTCGAGAGAGTTGCCGCGGCCCTGGAACGCAAAGGGCACATAGAGGAGCACGGGTGGGTTTTAGTCAGTAAAAGTCTGACACTCCCTACCGCTCCACCCAGGGCGGGAGGGGTCATTTGATGATTTCCCATGCAAAAAAAAAAAAAAAAAAAAAGGTGCGCTGTGTTGCCATCACTGATTATTATTTTGATTTGAAAAGAGCCAAATAAGTTTTTGTATTTGAAAAAAAATGGTGAGGTAAATATGAGGCTTACTCGTATTTTACTTTCTTTTTAAATTCAATATTGGGTTTATTTGAATGAAATGAAAATATAAATGTAAGTCAAGATTTTTCCAAAACAATATTACTTTTGAAAATAAAGACAAATAGCAAAGATTCACACATGAAGGTCTTCAATTAAAATATTGGAATTATTACAATAAAATTATGATTTTGATTTTCAGTTACAGTTTTTTTTTTTAATTAAAAATAATTGATTCAAAATAAATAATACATATAACTATTGCCGCACAACATTTTTCAACCAAAAACGCCTTCAATTTACTAACACAACCTATCTACCAAAGTTTTTGCGAGCATGGGAACCCAGCGTAACACCCCACGTTTTCATATGAACACAAGTACCAGCATTGCGTGAGCAATCTATTGAATGTGTAATTATTATATTATATATAATTAAAAAACCACTCACTGATTGACTGATTGACATAATTGTTCTCCCACTTCCCGTGCTAGGAGGGAAAAACTTTTTATGGGGTTGTATAGAAGGTGTCGGGGTGAGTATGGGAAAAATCTGAAACTACCCCTTTTCAACCCCCTTCTTTCAACCCCTTTGCTTATCTCAAAAACCTGACGTCGAAGAGAAAAATGGTTTTCGGGGTTGTATAGAGGGTCTCTGGGTGAGTATAAAACGAAAAAAAAATTACCCCCTTTTCAACCCCCTTCTTTCAACCCCTTTGCGTATCTCAGAAATCTGACATTTAAGAGAAAAATGGTTTCCGGGCTTGTATAGAAGGTATCTGGATGAGTATATGGCCAATAAAAAATCAACCCTTTTCAACCCCCTACTTTCAACCCCTTGGCGTATCTCAGAAACATGACATTGTAGAGAAAAATGGTCTTCGGGGTTGTATAGAGGGTGTCTGGATGAGTATAGGGCCAATAAAAAATTCAACCCTATTCAACCCTTTTCAACCCCCTACTTTCAACCCCTTTGCGTATCTCAGAAACATGACATTGTAGAGAAAAATGGTATTCGGGGTTGTATAGAGGGTATCTGGGTGAGTATATGGCCAATAAAAAATCAACCCTTTTCAACCCCCTTCTTTCAACCCCTTTGCGTATCTCAGAAATCTGACATTGTAGAGATAATAGTTGTTAGTCAAAAAAACTAAAAAGACACCGCGGGTTGCTTGCAACTCGCGCCCCAAGCGAAATACTAGTTATATTATATACAATTAAAAAACCACTCACTGATTGACTGATTGATTGACTGATTGACATAATTGTTCTCCCACTTGCCGTGCTAGGAGGGGAAAACTTTTTATGGGGTTGTATAGAAGGAGTCGGGGTGAGTATGGGAAAAATCTGAAACTACCCCTTTTCAACCCCCTTCTTTCAACCCCATTGCTTATCTCAGAAACCTGACGTCGAAGAGAAAAATGGTTTTCGGGGTTATATAGAGGGTGTCTGGGTAAGTATAAAACGAAAAAAAAAATTACCCCTTTTCAACCCCCTTTTTACAACCCCTTTGCGTATCTCGGAAATCTGACATTTTAGAGAAAAATGGTTTTCGGGGTTGTATAGAAGGTATTTGGATGAGTAGAAAACGAAAAAAAAAAACTACCCCTTTTCAACCCCCTTTTTACAACCCCTTTGCGTATCTCAGAAACTTGACATTGTAGAGAAAAATGGTCTTCGGGGTTGTATAGAGGTTGTCTGGATGAAAATATGGCCAAAAAAAATTCAACCCTTTTCAACCCCCTTCTTTCAACCCCTTTGCGTAACTCAGAAACCTGACATTGTAGAGAAAAATGGTTTTCGGGGTTGTATAGAGGGCATCTGGATGAAAATATGGCTATAAAAAATTCAACCCTTTTCAACCCCCTTCTTTCAACCCCTTTGCGTAACTCAGAAACCTGACATTGTAAAGAAAAATGGTCTTCGGGGTTGTATAGAGGGTATTAAGATTAGTATATGGCCAATGAAAAATTCAACCCTTTTCAACCCCTTTGTTTCAACCCCTTTGCGTATCTCAGAAATCTGACATTTTAGAGAAAAATGGTTTTCGGGGTTGTATAGAGGGTATCTGGGTGAGTATATGGCCAATAAAAATTCAACCCTTTTCAACCCCCTACTTTCAACCGCTTTGCGTATCTCAGAAACCTGACACAAATTATTATTTTCACAGGGAAATAATAATTGTTAGTCAAAAAATACTAAAAAGACACCGCGGGTTGCTTGCAACTCGCGCCCCCAAGCGAAATACTAGTTATATTATATACAATTAAAAAACCACTCACTGATTGACTGATTGACTGATTGATTGATTGATTGACATAATTGTTCTCCCACTTCCCGTGCTAGTAGGGAAAAACTTTTTATGGGGTTGTATAGAAGGTGTCGGGGTGAGTATGGGAAAAATCTGAAACTACCCCTTTTCAACCCCCTTCTTTCAACCCCATTGCTTATCTCGGAAACCTGACGTCGAAGAGAAAAATGGTTTTCGGGGTTGTATAGAGGGTGTCTGGTCGAGTATAAAACGAAAAAAAAAATTACCCCTTTTCAACCCCCTTTTTACAACCCCTTTGCGTATCTCAGAAATCTGACATTTTAGAGAAAAATGGTCTTCGGGGTTGTAGAGAGGGTATCTGGATGAGTATATGGCCAATAAAAAATTCTACCCTATTCAACCCTTTTCAACCCCCTACTTTCAACCCCTTTGCGTATCTCAGAAACCTGACACAGTAGAGAAAAATGGTTTTCGGGGTTGTATAGAGGGTGTCTGGATGAGTGTATGGCCAATAAAAAATTCAACCCTTTTCAACCCCCTTCTTTCAACCCCTTTGCGTATCTCACAAACCTGACATTGTAGAGAAAAATGGTTTTCGGGGTTGTATAGAGGGTATCTGGGTGAGTATATGGCCAATAAAAATTCAACCCTTTTCAACCCCCTACTTTCAACCCCTTTGTTGTTAGTCAAAAAATACCAAAAAGACACCGCGGGTTGCTTGCAACTCGCGCCCCCAAGCGAAATACTAGTTATATTATATATAATTAAAAAACCACTCACTGATTGATTGATTGACTGATTGACATAATTGTTCTCCCACTTGCCGTGCTAGGAGGGGAAAACTTTTTATGGGGTTGTATAGAAGGTGTCGGGGTGAGTATGGGAAAAATCTGAAACTACCCCTTTTCAACCCCCTTCTTTCAACCCCATTGCTCATCTCAGAAACCTGACGTCGAAGAGAAAAATGGTTTTCGGGGTTGTATAGAGGGTGTCTGGATGAGTAAAAAACGAAAAAAAAATTACCCCTTTTCAACCCCCTACTTTCAACCCCTTTGCGTATCTCAGAAACTTGACATTGAAGAGAAAAATGGTTTTCGGAGTTGTATAGAGGGTATTTAGATGAGTATATGGCCAATAAAAATTCAACCCTTTTCAACCCCCTTTTTACAACCCCTTTGCGTATCTCAGAAATCTGACATTTTAGAGAAAAAATGGTTTCCGGGGTTGTATAGAGAGTATCTGGATGAGTATATGGCCAATAAAAATTCAACCCTTTTCAACCCCCTTCTTTCAACCCCTTTGCGTATCTCAGAAATCTGACATAGTAGAGAAAAATAGTTTTTGAGGTTGTATAAAGGGTATTTAGATGAGTACATGGCCAATAAAAATTCAACCCTTTTCAACCCCCTACTTTCAACCCCTTTGCGTATCTCAGAAACTTGACATTGAAGAGAAAAATGGTTTTCAGGGTTATATAGAGGGTATCTGGATGAGTATATGGCCGATAAAAAATTCAACCCTTTTCAACCCCCTTGTTTCAACCCCTTGGCATATCTCAGAAACCTGAAATTGTAAAGAAAAATGGTTTTCGGGGTTGTATAGAGGGTATCTGGGTGAGTATATGGCCAATAAAAAATCAACCCTTTTCAACCCCCTTCTTTCAACCCCTTTGCGTCACTCAGAAACCTGACATTGTAGAGAAAAATGGTCTTCGGGGTTGTATAGAGGACATCTGGATGAATATATGGCCAAAAAAAATTCAACCCTTTTCAACCCCCTTCTTTCAACCCCTTTGTGTAACTCAGAAATCTGACATTGTAGAGATAATAATTGTTACTAAAAATACTAACAAGACACCGCGGGTTGCTTGCAACTCGCGCCCCCAAGCGAAATACTAGTTATTATATTATATATAATTAAAAAACCACTCACTGATCTAGTGATTGACATAATTGTTCTCCCACTTGCCGTGCTAGGAGGGGAAAACTTTTTATGGGGTTGTATAGAAAGTGTCGGGGTGAGTATGGGAAAAATCTGAAACTACCCCTTTTCAACCCCCTTCTTTCAACCCCATTGCTTATCTCAGAAATCTGACGGTGAAGAGAAAAATGGTTTTCGGGGTTGTATAGAGGGTGTTTGGATGAGTAGAAAACGAAAAAAAAACTACCCCTTTTCAACCCCTTTTTACAACCCCTTTGCGTATCTCAGAAATCTGACATTTTAGAGAAAAATGGTTTTCGGGGTTGTATAGAGGGTATCTGGGTGAGTATATGGCCAATAAAAAAATCAACCCTATTTAACCCTTTTCAACCCCTTTGCGTATCTCAGAAACCTGACATTGTAGAGAAAAATGGTCTTCGGGGTTATATAAAGGGTATCTGGGTGAGTGTATGGCCAATAAAAAATTCAACCCTTTTCAACCCCCTACTTTCAACCCCTTTGCGTATCTCAGAAACTTGACATTGTAGAGAAAAATGGTCTTCGGGGTTATATAGAGGATATCTGGATGAGTATATGGCCGATAAAAAATTCAACCCTATTCAACCCTTTTCAACCCCCTTCTTTCAACCCCTTTGCGTAACTCAGAAATCTGACATTGTAGAGATAATAATTGTTAGTCAAAAAATACTAAAAAGACACCGCGGGTTGCTTGCAACTCGCGCCCCCAAGCGAAATACTAGTTATATTATATACAATTAAAAAACCACTCACTGATTGACTGATTGATTGACTGATTGACATAATTGTTCTCCCACTTGCCGTGCTAGGAGGGGAAAACTTTTTATGGGGTTGTATAGAAGGAGTCGGGGTGAGTATGGGAAAAATCTGAAACTACCCCTTTTCAACCCCCTTCTTTCAACCCCATTGCTTATCTCAGAAACCTGACGTCGAAGAGAAAAATGGTTTTCGGGGTTATATAGAGGGTGTCTGGGTAAGTATAAAACGAAAAAAAAAATTACCCCTTTTCAACCCCCTTTTTACAACCCCTTTGCGTATCTCGGAAATCTGACATTTTAGAGAAAAATGGTTTTCGGGGTTGTATAGAAGGTATTTGGATGAGTAGAAAACGAAAAAAAAAAACTACCCCTTTTCAACCCCCTTTTTACAACCCCTTTGCGTATCTCAGAAACTTGACATTGTAGAGAAAAATGGTCTTCGGGGTTGTATAGAGGTTGTCTGGATGAAAATATGGCCAAAAAAAATTCAACCCTTTTCAACCCCCTTCTTTCAACCCCTTTGCGTAACTCAGAAACCTGACATTGTAGAGAAAAATGGTTTTCGGGGTTGTATAGAGGGCATCTGGATGAAAATATGGCTATAAAAAATTCAACCCTTTTCAACCCCCTTCTTTCAACCCCTTTGCGTAACTCAGAAACCTGACATTGTAAAGAAAAATGGTCTTCGGGGTTGTATAGAGGGTATTAAGATTAGTATATGGCCAATGAAAAATTCAACCCTTTTCAACCCCTTTGTTTCAACCCCTTTGCGTATCTCAGAAATCTGACATTTTAGAGAAAAATGGTTTTCGGGGTTGTATAGAGGGTATCTGGGTGAGTATATGGCCAATAAAAATTCAACCCTTTTCAACCCCCTACTTTCAACCGCTTTGCGTATCTCAGAAACCTGACACAAATTATTATTTTCACAGGGAAATAATAATTGTTAGTCAAAAAATACTAAAAAGACACCGCGGGTTGCTTGCAACTCGCGCCCCCAAGCGAAATACTAGTTATATTATATACAATTAAAAAACCACTCACTGATTGACTGATTGACTGATTGATTGATTGATTGACATAATTGTTCTCCCACTTCCCGTGCTAGGAGGGAAAAACTTTTTATGGGGTTGTATAGAAGGTGTCGGGGTGAGTATGGGAAAAATCTGAAACTACCCCTTTTCAACCCCCTTCTTTCAACCCCATTGCTTATCTCGGAAACCTGACGTCGAAGAGAAAAATGGTTTTCGGGGTTGTATAGAGGGTGTCTGGTCGAGTATAAAACGAAAAAAAAAATTACCCCTTTTCAACCCCCTTTTTACAACCCCTTTGCGTATCTCAGAAATCTGACATTTTAGAGAAAAATGGTCTTCGGGGTTGTAGAGAGGGTATCTGGATGAGTATATGGCCAATAAAAAATTCTACCCTATTCAACCCTTTTCAACCCCCTACTTTCAACCCCTTTGCGTATCTCAGAAACCTGACACAGTAGAGAAAAATGGTTTTCGGGGTTGTATAGAGGGTGTCTGGATGAGTGTATGGCCAATAAAAAATTCAACCCTTTTCAACCCCCTTCTTTCAACCCCTTTGCGTATCTCACAAACCTGACATTGTAGAGAAAAATGGTTTTCGGGGTTGTATAGAGGGTATCTGGGTGAGTATATGGCCAATAAAAATTCAACCCTTTTCAACCCCCTACTTTCAACCCCTTTGTTGTTAGTCAAAAAATACCAAAAAGACACCGCGGGTTGCTTGCAACTCGCGCCCCCAAGCGAAATACTAGTTATATTATATATAATTAAAAAACCACTCACTGATTGATTGATTGACTGATTGACATAATTGTTCTCCCACTTGCCGTGCTAGGAGGGGAAAACTTTTTATGGGGTTGTATAGAAGGTGTCGGGGTGAGTATGGGAAAAATCTGAAACTACCCCTTTTCAACCCCCTTCTTTCAACCCCATTGCTCATCTCAGAAACCTGACGTCGAAGAGAAAAATGGTTTTCGGGGTTGTATAGAGGGTGTCTGGATGAGTAAAAAACGAAAAAAAAATTACCCCTTTTCAACCCCCTACTTTCAACTCCTTTGCGTATCTCAGAAACTTGACATTGAAGAGAAAAATGGTTTTCGGAGTTGTATAGAGGGTATTTAGATGAGTATATGGCCAATAAAAATTCAACCCTTTTCAACCCCCTTTTTACAACCCCTTTGCGTATCTCAGAAATCTGACATTTTAGAGAAAAAATGGTTTCCGGGGTTGTATAGAGAGTATCTGGATGAGTATATGGCCAATAAAAATTCAACCCTTTTCAACCCCCTTCTTTCAACCCCTTTGCGTATCTCAGAAATCTGACATAGTAGAGAAAAATAGTTTTTGAGGTTGTATAAAGGGTATTTAGATGAGTACATGGCCAATAAAAATTCAACCCTTTTCAACCCCCTACTTTCAACCCCTTTGCGTATCTCAGAAACTTGACATTGAAGAGAAAAATGGTTTTCAGGGTTATATAGAGGGTATCTGGATGAGTATATGGCCGATAAAAAATTCAACCCTTTTCAACCCCCTTGTTTCAACCCCTTGGCATATCTCAGAAACCTGAAATTGTAAAGAAAAATGGTTTTCGGGGTTGTATAGAGGGTATCTGGGTGAGTATATGGCCAATAAAAAATCAACCCTTTTCAACCCCCTTCTTTCAACCCCTTTGCGTCACTCAGAAACCTGACATTGTAGAGAAAAATGGTCTTCGGGGTTGTATAGAGGACATCTGGATGAATATATGGCCAAAAAAAATTCAACCCTTTTCAACCCCCTTCTTTCAACCCCTTTGTGTAACTCAGAAATCTGACATTGTAGAGATAATAATTGTTACTAAAAATACTAAAAAGACACCGCGGGTTGCTTGCAACTCGCGCCCCCAAGCGAAATACTAGTTATATTATATATAATTAAAAAACCACTCACTGATCTAGTGATTGACATAATTGTTCTCCCACTTGCCGTGCTAGGAGGGGAAAACTTTTTATGGGGTTGTATAGAAAGTGTCGGGGTGAGTATGGGAAAAATCTGAAACTACCCCTTTTCAACCCCCTTCTTTCAACCCCATTGCTTATCTCAGAAATCTGACGGTGAAGAGAAAAATGGTTTTCGGGGTTGTATAGAGGGTGTCTGGGTGAGTATAAAAAAAAAAAAAAAATTACCCCTTTTCAACCCCTTTTTACAACCCCTTTGCGTATCTCAGAAATCTGACATTTTAGAGAAAAATGGTTTTCGGGGTTGTATAGAGGGTATTTGGGTGAGTATATGGCCGATAAAAAATTCAACCCTATTCAACCCTTTTCAACCCCCTACTTTCAACCCCTTGGCATATCTCAGAAACCTAACATTGTAGAGAAAAATGGTTTTCGGGGTTGTATAGAGGGTGTTTGTATGAGTATAAAACGAAAAAAAAAACTACCCCTTTTCAACCCTTATTTTACAACCCCTTTGCGTATCTCAGAAATCTGAAATAGTAGAGAAAAATAGTTTTCGAGGTTGTATAAAGGGTATTTAGATGAGTATATGGCCAAATAAAATTCAACCCTTTTCAACCCCCTTCTTTCAACCCCTTTGCGTAACTCAGAAACCTGACATTGTAGAGAAAAATGGTCTTCGGGGTTGTATAGAGGACATCTGGATGAATATATGGCCAAATAAAATTCAACCCTTTTCAACCCCCTTCTTTCAACCTCTTTGCGTAACTCAGAAATCTGACATTGAAGAGAAAAATGGTTTCCGGGGTTGTATAGAGAGTGTCTGGGTGAGTATAAAACGAAAAAAAAAATTACCCCTTTTCAACCCCCTTTTTACAACCCCTTTGCTTATCTCAGGAACCTGACATTCTAGAGAAAAATGGTCTTCGGGGTTGTATAGGCGTCTGGATGAGTATATGGCCAATAAAAAATTCAACCCTATTCAACCCCTTTGCGTAACTCAGAAATCTGACATTGTAGAGATAATAATTGTTAGTCAAAAATACTAAAAAGACACCGCGGGTTGCTTGCAACTCGCGCCCCCAAGCGAAATACTAGTTATTATATTATATATAATTAAAAAACCACTCACTGATTGACTGATTGACATAATTGTTCTCCCACTTGCCGTGCTAGGAGGGGAAAACTTTTTATGGGGTTGTATAGAAGGTGTCGGGGTGAGTATGGGAAAAATCCGAAACTACCCCTTTTCCACCCCCATCTTTCAACCCCATTGCTTATCTCAGAAACTTGACGTCGAAGAGAAAAATGGTTTTCGGGGTTGTATAGAGGGTGTTTGGATGAGTAGAAAACGAAAAAAAAACTACCCCTTTTCAACCCCCTTTTTACAACCCCTTTGCGTATCTCAGAAATCTGTCATTTTAGAGAAAAATGGTTTTCGGGGTTGTATAGAGGGTATCTGGATGAGTATATGGCCCATAAAAAATTTAACCCTTTTCAACCCCCTACTTTCAACCTCTTTGCGTATCTCAGAAACTTGACATTGTAGAGAAAAATGGTCTTCGGGGTTGTATAGAGGGTGTCTGGATGAAAATATGGCCAAAAAAAATTCAACCCTTTTCAACCCCCTTCTTTCAACCCCTTTGCGTATCTCAGAAACCTGACATTGTAGAGAAAAATGGTTTTCGGGGTTGTATAGAAGGTGTCTGGATGAGTATATGGCCACTAAAAAATTCAACCCTATTCAATCCTTTTCAACCCCCTACTTTCAACCCCTTGGCATATCTCAGAAACCTGACATTGTAGAGAAAAATGGTTTTCGGGGTTGTATAGAGGGTGTTTGGATGAGAAAAAATACTAAAAAGACACCGCGGGTTGCTTGCAACTCGCGCCCCCAAGCGAAATACTAGTTATTATTATATTATATATAATTAAAAAACCACTCACTGATTGACTGATTGACATAATTGTTCTCCCACTTGCCGTGCTAGGAGGGGAAAACTTTTTATGGGGTTGTATAGAAGGTGTCGGGGTGAGTATGGGAAAAATCCGAAACTACCCCTTTTCCACCCCCATCTTTCAACCCCATTGCTTATCTCAGAAACTTGACGTCGAAGAGAAAAATGGTTTTCGGGGTTGTATAGAGGGTGTTTGGATGAGTAGAAAACGAAAAAAAAACTACCCCTTTTCAACCCCCTTTTTACAACCCCTTTGCGTATCTCAGAAATCTGTCATTTTAGAGAAAAATGGTTTTCGGGGTTGTATAGAGGGTATCTGGATGAGTATATGGCCAATAAAAAATTCAACCCTTTTCAACCCCCTACTTTCAACCCCTTTGCGTATCTCAGAAACCTGACATTGTAGAGAAAAATGGTCTTCGGGGTTGTATAGAGGGTGTCTGGATGAGTATATAGCCAGTAAAAAATTTAACCCTTTTCAACCCTTTTTAACCCCCTACTTTCAACCCCTTTGTTGTTAGTCAAAAAATACTAAAAAGACACCGCGAGTTGCTCGCAACTCGCGCCCCCAAGCGAAGTACTAGTTTATATCTAAAGGGGAATTCTCACGCTGAGACTTTATTAAGATAATGATGAAACTCTTGCGGGTTCTACAGACAAGTTCATAAATTATACGAAGGCGAGATACCAAAATAAATTACATTGACTCTAATAGGTATGTGGGAAAATTTTAAGACAGTAAATAAAAAACAATCTATGCAACTATGCTGTATTTTTGGTACTAGGTATAATTGGTCCTGAATAATCACAATACCAAATACTGTATATAAATGTACCTATAGTTTGCAAAGTGCTGTTAATTTGATGGCCAAGTAATTAAATTAATTACTTTTTATATTTTTAATTGTGAAATGGATTTGCTCTTGACTCTAGTCTAGGTCACAGGTGACAGAGAAAAAGTCTACGATGGAATGAGCTCACCCAGAAGAAGCCTGTTCACTCTAATTTTGAAGTAGGGTTGAATGCGTTCGGAAACACAGACGCAGGCAGAGAGTTCCACTCCTTTGCTGTGCGCATTATAAAAGATGATTGAAAACGCTTGCTGCGAATTGGTGGAATAGCTACAAGGTAGGCATGGTAACCTACAGTGCGTCTAGATGTCCTATGGTAGAAGGGGGCCGGTGGGTTGAGGAAGAATTAATTTAACATTAAACTAAACTACAAATTCACACAAATAAAAAGTAATACCAACAATTCCAGCTTATTCTGTCAACGTCTCACCGTGTAAGCTTACAAGAAGTGAGCATAAAGTGAACTCACATTCCATGATGTATTAACAGCTCACTTCACCAAATCTTACACCGTGAAATGTTTATAAGGAACGTGCACGGCGTAGACTATGCCATCTAGTGTTACAAATCTGAAACTTTTACGTTGTGAATAGTTGACCTGTGCTGTCACCTATACTTCCTGCACTCTCCGTTTAGGAGAACGTGCACAAAGTAGACTGTACCATCTAGCGTTACAAATTTGCCAACTTGCCAAACGCGACTTGCCAAACGCGATTTCGGCCTTCTTTGCCACATAAAAAGAAAAATAAAACCTATTTTAGTATTTCACTAACCTATATAAATGACTGAAATACTCAAACACAACGATAAAACAACCCTTTAATAGATGAACGAACAAATGAATCGTACAAACACAGTATTTTAAGATACTAAAAGCAAAGCGCAACAAGACGAACCATTCGTTAGTTTTATTGTCGCCCATCCAATTAGTCTTGCACTACAAATAGGAACATTTTATTTCACTACAGAAAAATATAACAACAGAGTAATAGCAACAGAGTAGATATATATTCATCACTACGTTAATTATTAAGGTGAAAGTGGCATTGTTTAAACCTTAAAAGTGCAGATATTTGGGCATTTTGGGGCCATTTCAGTATCTGACAGCCAAAGTGTAAATAAAGGCGATACGATTATTTACATTTTGTTAAAAAATCTTTCATTCTTTCAATTTTCATACAAATGATATCTCCGCTTTTTTTGTGTGTTACAAAATAATGTTTCTTTCTTTTCTTTCCGAAACGAAAAAGTCAGGAACGTACCCTCGAACTCTACCTGAATAATAAACTGTAACCTTATGATTACGCAAAGGCTTATCAATTTTCCGCTACCATTTTGAAAGTCAAGCTAAGGCACAATCTTTCTTATCACTCTTTACACAAGAAGGGACTGCCACCGTCCTGAACTAATCGAAAGTTGCCTTGAATATCTTTAGGTCCTACAATCTAGGGCTGTAACGAAACTTCGTCACGCCACACATTCGCATCTATATTTTAACCTCCGTATGTTGATAGCGGTGTTGTATTGGAAGTACACGGAAGCTAATGAAATTATACCTACAAAAAGTAAAGATGTACATATATTAACATACGTATAGACACAAATTTATACAGTACAGAACCAGACTCAGACCTACAAAATATGCCAAACCAACTAATCAGGCCAGCATGCAACAATAATGGAATACATTCCTATAAATGATATTTATTTTGTAAATAGGTTAATCATAACACTTTTACACGTCCAATATTTCTTGTCATTTTAAGCTAGATGAAACCGGATGAAGCCGGTGTTTCCTAGCTGACTACCCTGAGAAGAAACACCGAAACAAACTTAGAGGTCAAAGTCTCTTTCAAAGTCCATACAATCCGTACTGGTCAAATCATATAAGAACCTTGTAGGTTAATGTCTGAGGTAGCCTGAATAGTATAACGCGATGTTTCAAGTTTCTGTCACCATGTCATTGCCACTAGGTTCAGAAATGTTATTGTTAAGTGGGGACGGATGTATGAACCACTAAGGAATCACCTAGAAGGTTTTGATTACGATGTCGAATTATTTATTTTTTTCTTTGAAAAAAAAAATGGGTTTATTTTCCACCTTCGCCTTCGTTAACTTCTGCAGAAGTGAAGGTCTAGTAGCTATGCAACCTCTGTCTCCGCTCCCGTTTAGATAGCGTCTTTTGCATCCCTACTAGAATCTTGATAAAGAGCCACGAAGACTTATAGTTCTTTGCGAAGCCACATTTAAGTATCAAGGCCTGTTTAAATACTAAGATAACGAGTATCTGAAAGACATTTGCCTACTTTGGAAGCGAGATTTGCCTGAAGATAAACGTGAATAAGTAGAACGCCAAAGAAATTCATTAGTGAAGAGACGTATTTATGTTCAGACTTTTTTTTTCTGGATGGGAAATCATCAAATGACTTCTGCCTCTCTGGGGAGAGCAGAAGAGAGTGTCAGGCTCTTACTGACTAGGACCCACCCGTGATCCTTCTTGTGCCCTTTACGTTCCCGGGCCGCGGTGACTCTTTCGAACAAATTCCGCAATCCTAGCAGGCACTGACCCTATGGAGCCCCGTCTTCGTTGCTGACAGCTCTTCAGGCGCACGTGGAACACGACAAGCTGTCGACTCGGGCCTGGTTGCTATCGGACGGCGAGCCACCCATAGCTCGCCGTCCGCAGGGCATTTATGTTCAAACCTAAAATTTATTATTTTGTGCGTGTTGAATTTAGAGAATAAGTTTTCTTATCCGATGTTCTAAAGAAGTGGGAATACTTAATTGATATTTTTTGCTGCAAACAAACTAAAACTTAGTTGTTTCTGAATCTCGTAAAAGACAAAACAACTATCATTGTCATTTTTGCCAAGAGTGTTTGTGAAAATCGCAGTCAGTAAATTTTACCTAAAGAAATAGATTTCTTTAGGTAAAATTTACTGACTGATGATGACGGATGGTTAAAAAATCTGGTATGGTAGACCATACCAGATTTTTTGCAATTCATAAAAGGGTACACGACTATTTCCGTGCCTTTCTGAGCGTCAAGCGTTGAGCTCAATAGTCAGAAACGACCAATCATATATGTAAATAAATCATCAATTTATAAATGTCATTTACGTATTTATTTACGAAGTTGGCCTTCCAACTTGCAGTAAATAAGATTAATTTGTCATACAGAAGTACATATCTTAGTCCATGGATCATGATCTGACTATCTTTATTAGCTAATCCTTCATGCCAGTAAGTCAATAAATATATACATACATACGTATTGAAACAAATTTATATAGTGCAGAACCAGACTCAGACCTACAAAATATGCCAAACCAACCAATCAGGCCAGCATGCAACAATAATGTCCTGAGTTTATAACAATACTACCCCGATACTACTAGTAATGTCCCAACTTCCAATACGGCTAAGTCAATATATTGTACAATATGGTTCGATAACAGTCCAAACAGTGCTTTGAAAGCTAAGGAGAATATTCAGGCACAGATACACGAAAATATTCACATTTTCAAAGGTAGTTTTATGATCCAGGTCCTATTTTGCAATGAACGATAGGCAAAGTTGATGGACAGTATTTTTATTATGAAGGTTCGTTTTTATAGAGGGTCTTGTCAGATAAGCAGTGGGAATGACATTCTTCAGTCCGATCTTTGTATCTTTTATATAAGTATTGTAGAATGTACCTACATAGGTAGCTATAGCTTCTTTTACCTGAAATCTTTCTGTTATAGGTCCCATAACGATCGTAAATTTAGATTAAGAACAATCGTTCTTTGCAGTAGTAGGTTTTCCCAAACCAATGTATCTCTGTCTATTGTAATTTTTCGCTACAATATGAATACAATGTACAGTCTTAATTCTATAGGGAGCTATGAGACAAGTTCAGAAACAAGCAAACAAATTCAGAAAAAGTATTGACCTCTTTTCTTTCTAATTCTTCTTTTAACCAGGCAATAAAGAGTTATGACCTACTGAAGTTCATCAAAATATTCAGAAAAACAAATAATTCAAAGAACATTAAAAACACGCCTGATACGCACTATGACAGTATACGTAGTCTAATTTTATATGTTTCCCGGGATAATTCAACGATACCACATGCATAGTTTGTTAAGCCGTTTAGAAGTTATGGTGGAATAAAGACCCTCACAATCATACAGAAGAAAAAAAAAATTGATTGAGTCAGGCGTTACTTTGCGGAAATCCATTTTAAATTTGAAAATGAAAATAATATATCTTGTTTTAATTTCCGCGAATATGTGTGGGTTGCAGGTATGCACCTCCCTCCCGCCCGCTATATTATACTTGATTTTGCCTTGTAATCTTGCATGTGCATAATATAGCGGGCGGGAGGGAGGTGCATACGTGAAAACATAACACTCCTTTTTTGGGCCGTCGTTTTAAAAAGGAAGGTCGTTCTCCATAATCTGACACACCTGTTCTATTGACGCCGGATCATCAATATGCATGGATCCGACCCGGTCGAGGGCCATCGTAATTGTGCGAGGTACACAAGTTTCTTGCTTAGGTAAACTGCGCAAAATATTCATAGGGAAATCTTTTGATGACGTAACGAAATAATATGTCTTCGAAAGTCCACGACGAAGCCATTAAAGTTTGTTATTGAAATAAAAGTTTGTGAGTTTTATTTGAAGCACATTTCATCGCCTTAAAAGTCTTCGGCATGAAAATTATAAATTATAAGGTTATGGTCGTGGAGAGTCAGGTCCAGTGAGTACCTTCCTTAAAGGGAGTTAAACTTTTGTATTTGGTGAAAATCGACCATCAAAGTTCACATCTAAAAGTACAATGAAGGGACAGCCTGTTGACAAGCATACATTATTTTTAGCAGGTGGACTCAGAGCCCTACTTGCGGACGACTCTCTGGAAAGAGGAGTTTCAATATCGTTGCCGCTATAATGTACTTAGATTTTACGTATATAATTATGTTGCTTATTTATAGTTAGCCTGATAACTACAAATAATCAAATAAAAAAAACAAAAATAACGAAGAAACAACCAAAAACACCGACTTCCGAAATTAAAGTTGTTTTATACCTTTTGTGTTTTTTTGTTGTTTAGATATCGATTGTATGTTTTATGTATTAAGTTTTTTGTTCATTTTTCACTTTTTTTCGCCACTGACGCCCCACATCTAAACGCAGCCATCACAATGAACGTGTTATAAGCTGGTGTAAACAATAAACAGACATGCGATTTCAGTAACCCCGGAAGATTTGCTATCATTTATTGAAGAGTTCCGTTTCCTACCTCCGTTCTTCATGAGATCTTCACCAAACTAGAAAAGCACCACCTCGAAATACTGAGATGGTCTACCATCATATACTGATTTTGTTTTTTTAATTTACAAGTAGTCACAGCCACGCATTATTAGGGATAACTCAAATACTAGTCGTCAGATCTCACTCAAATTTAAACCACAGGATAAGCACCAGCTTTCGAGTTTAAATCAAAATCGGGAAATCCGAAAACAAAATTTCAAACCCAAAAATAACTAACTTATCTTTATCACTTTCTTTACCATCCTTATGTACTCTGTCTTCTTAATAAGAAAAATCTATAACCAAAAGATACACTCTCCTCAGTTCTACAGTGGACGTCTGTTTCGTCCGCTGTAAGTAATTACATAGATTTAAATCTGGCCGGCGGCGTATTCCGGTGCGGTCCAATTTCCTCAGGAGACAATCGCGAGCGTAACGGCTAAAGTTTCGCCTGGCTGGACGGAGCGGCTATAATAACCGCTATGATGTTATACAATTATTGGCCTTTGTTGCGGCAGGTGGCTTTGTTTTTTGAGATTAATACCGTTCAATGATATAATGAAGACCGTTTTATCATTTAACGCCATTAATCTTAAAAACCTGAATGGTATTCGTATTATATTCGCAAGTCGCTAATTGAGTTTTTGACTGTTTAGCTCAGGTACTGAAAAGTCCTAAGAGTCCAGTCTAGTGCAGTTCAATAATTTTCTTAGGAGATAATTGGGAGTGTAACGGATAAAGTTTCGCCCGGCTGGACAGAGCGGCACTAATAACAGCTACGATGTTACGCAATTATTGGCGTTTGGTGCGGCAGGTGGCTTTGTGTTTTTGTGATAAATGCCGTTCAATGATATAATGTCGTGCTGATTGGTATACATCTTGTATTCCCAAGTCACAAATCCAGTTTCTGGCTGTCTAGGTCAGTTACTGAGAAGTCGTAAGGCCAACCGGGGTAATTTTTATTTATTCGATATGAAAAATCCGATTTTGAGTCAGCAGCCCAGATTGCTAGAATCAGCAGAGCAACTCTTATATGTGTGTGATCTAGAGTATTTCTAATGCAGTTCAATTTCTTCAGGAGACAATAAAGAACGAATAAAGTTTTGTCCGGCTGGACCAAGCGGCTATATTACTATGACGTTACGCAGTTTTCGGCCTTTTTTTTTTGAGAAATACTCCGTTCAATGAAATAATTTTCTTGCTGATTGGTAATGATCTGGTATTCGCAAGTCGCTAAATAGCTTTGTAAAATGAGTCCGTTTTAAGAGCCAGAGGACCAGTTCGTGAATCTTCTAAAATTAGGCTTTATTTGATCGAATATAATTTTCTGATGCAGTTTAATTTTCTCAGGAGGCAATAGGGGTCTCCAATTTTGTTTGTTCTTGTTAGTTTACTTAACTTTCTAGAGCTAGAATGAACCAAATTCTAACAAAACAGAGATATTATTTTAAATTTTGTCCTGATTCAGCCATCTTTCTGCTTTGTCGTCACAACATACACCTTCAACCCATTTTAGAAGTCTAACCTATAGGAAAACTTTATACAGATATCTTGATTCTGAATAACTCAAAAGAAGAAAATCTCTATTTTGGTCCTATCAAAAACCAAACCACATATTTCAGTACCCACAAAGAGAAGTAATTCCTGTTCGAACTCACATTACCATAGAATAATGTGACACCCACACGTATTTACCCGACTGCCGTAGACGGATGGTTATGTTTTCTATTTATTATTTCTATGGATGATGTGCCATAACGGCACCCACGCGTCAGATAAGGCGGTATTTCCAACAACATGGTAATGTATGAGGGTAAACAGGAAGATAATATTATGCATGTAAACGGTAGAAGGAACATGTCGAAAGCTTTTTCAACCGTGATGATTGCTTTGACGTAACACAAATACGGGAATGGCGTCACTAGGAAAGTAGGTACATAC
This sequence comes from Hecatera dysodea, assembly GCA_905332915.2. Classification (NCBI taxonomy): domain Eukaryota; kingdom Metazoa; phylum Arthropoda; class Insecta; order Lepidoptera; family Noctuidae; genus Hecatera; species Hecatera dysodea. The sequence continues at coordinate 16,843,798 of HG995294.1, forward strand.
TCCTCTTTGAATATCACTGTTTCCATCCAAATGGATGGTAGGTAGATTTATAAATCATATATAATTAATTAGTTAGCTATGTATATGTGTGCTGTTATGTTATGTAGTGAGCCTTTTGAGTCCCACTGCAGGTTTTATGGACTTTAAAACAGACTTTGACCACTGAGTTTGTTTCGGTGTTTCTTCTCAGGGTAGTCGGCTAGGAAACACCGGCTTCGTCTAGCTTAAAATGACAAGAAATATTGGACGTGTAAAGTGTTATGTTTAACCTACTTACAAATAAATATCATTATCATTAATTTATTATTATCAGGTCTAGGACCTCCCTCAGTCCCTCCCTTCCCTTCTTTCACTTTGCTCTGTCCGTTGCTACATTTGGCCAATGTTTGTGATATCGAGAAAACGTTTATATTTAGCACATGTCTTGAGTATGAATGTGTATGTGTATGGCTAAAACAGTAGGGAGAAACTACAGAAGCGATAGATAGACAGTGTGAAATTATGTTATAGCGTTCTAGTGTAACATCTACATATTTAGAAGTCATCGTCACCTCTTGGTGACTACTAAAATGACGACTAATGTACTAAAGCCTATATTGCAAGTCAATTTGCAGGACCTCCACTCAAAACAGTCGACATAATAACTGAAAAAGCCCTCGATGCTTAATAAATAACAAGCTATACCTCCTGTCAATTTGAGATTCAACGTGGAATCGAGTTGAAGGTATGACTTTTAATATTGAGGCTTGTTGTACGGAAGTAGAAAAGGTAATTTGCGCTGACCCCAAATAAAATAGGATACAAGCAAAAGGATGATGATAAATCCAGACTCCGGCAACGGAGGCAATCTTTCCTATTCAGTTTTTTCTTTAGGATTGACAACAAACTACAGGGAACGTACCGTAGAGTTGCCTGACTTGGGAATAGTTTTACTTTTAAAACATGGATCATTTGTCTTTAAATGCCAACACGGCAAAACAGCATGTTTGTTCAAGGCAAAAATCGCTCCAAGAAAACGGTTACTTTATATCGAATAGATATTATTTTAAATGTCTTTCCCGCAAGCGATATCGTTTACGGCACCAAAGAGGTTATGTGTAAGCTCGAAAACTTTTAGCCAATATTACGTTAAGATTCGGAACACGATCTGCTTGTCATAAAAACGTTTTAGCCATACCTAATGCTTCCAAATGTGCTTATTTGTGCCTCAAGTAAAGTTATAAATATATTATGTACGTATGAATGCGAAGTATTATGTTTGTCGTTGCTTCAGTGATAAAATGCTTGCAAATGTATGAATTTGTGCTTAGATATTTATTTTTGTTTGTTTTGTTGGAGGAGGATAGACGCTCGTTTTGTTATTTAGTTTAGCTCAGTATTCTAGAACCTACGTAAATAGGCAGGTTTCTTGAGGTATCTAAGTAGGTAGCTACCTACATATGTATTTATAAACCGATACACATTCCAAATATGTGTTGTGGGCTGTCAATTATAGTTTGAAGAATCTTAACAAAACAGTGAAGTTTAAAGAAGACGTAGGGATTAACATATGCTGAGATAGTTAGATTTTGCTTTCCATTCATCGTCTCATCGGGTTGAAATATGAATGAAAGACGACTTAAGTAGGATACAGATAGATGAGAGCAAAGAAGCCCCATAGAGCTAGTGCCTGCTAGGGTTGCGGAATTTGTTCGAAAGAGTCACCGCGGCCCTGGAACGCAAAGGGCACTAGACGGGTGGGTTTTAGTCAATAAGAGTCTGACATTTCCTTTGGCTCCGCCGAGAACGGGAAAAGTCATTTGATATCATCAAATGACTTTCCCATCCAGAAAAAAAAGAGATAGATGAGAAGAGATACGGCCTAAAAGGACACAAACAGATCTTGAAAGTCCAGAGGCTTAGTGTTTACAACCAGCGGGAACATAATAATTTGACCAAACGTATGAACATAAAGAATCATGGAGTATTCTAGAACTAGTTCTGCGCCAAATATCTAATTAACCACTAAAATCAACGCGCCCAAAATAAAATTCTATTTTGTCAATTTAGCTTCTAGGAACCACTTTCCAGAGCTCATTCGACCAAAGAGGTTAACAATCAATAGCCAATAAGGTGCTTGCCTACGAACCGGACGCTATTTCGTTTCACTGCGGAATATAATTCGCTGTATACGAGCAAACTTAAAAGTTGCAAATACTTGAAAGCATGCTCGGGACAGAATTTTAACTTAGAGTATGAAAACTATACGCTGTCAGCAATAAGATATTCTACGGGATTTGTGTGGTCGTATTAAGGATCCGTCTTCTTTCCTTTATACATAGATGTGATATTGTAAGGTATTTTCGTGCTAGTAGATTTTTCCAACGGAATCTAAAGATTGTAAAGGTTGATTTATACATAAATCCGGGCCGTGCCCACTTGCCCAGGACTTAGACAGGCCGTAGCCCGCCAGGAGCTAAAAAAAATATCGGTGCAAACATTTTACATTAACAACCAGTAGCCCATCCATTATGTTTCCTGTGTCAGAGAGAGACGGAGTTATACAAGACGAATAGCACTATCCCTTTCCCTCACACTGAATCATGACAGCATTGGCACTTCGTGGTACGGCCCCTGGCTTAATATGAAATACATGTTACCTACCTGAGTTGTCCTTTTAATCTGTCTGCAAAACAATTTTGTCCATTTTAGACAGAAGCTATCGTAAAAACAAAATCAAAATCGGTTCATCCGTTCGGGAGCTATAATACCACAGAAAGACACACAGACACGTCAAACTTATAACACTTTTTTAACCCCGTCGTTTTTGTGACGGGGTTTGAAAATAAAAACTGTTTTATTGCATCCACACCATTAGTTTTAATATAACGATATTTTATTTAAAGGCAGATAGTTCAGCAGATGCAGAGCAGATACTTCTGTTCTGCACATGCCCTAAGACTTTCGAGTCGAATCAACAACAGTACCTATAACTACCTACGTAAAACTGTCCAATAAGGTTCCCATCACATTCAAATGTGTCTCAAACAAAGATTACGCATTCATGAACATTCCAGAAATACATCCAATGACAAAAATCTCCTCTATCCAAAAATACGGTATTTCAATCCTATATTTAGGACGTAGGTACCCTCATGTATGGAAAATCTTTCGTTTTCAGAAGTGACGTGTAGGCGTATAAGGCTTCTTGTCCACCACAGCTCACGCGAAGTTGTTACGTGGTGAAGCTAAGCTACGAACCTACTAGTCACAAACTCTTAAGCCAAGATTATTTTCTGCTACTGTCATACAGCTGTCAAACCAAGAAAGAGCCGGTGAACAAAACCCAGTATTGGATCTCGTATTATTTTTAATTTTTACTGTAGGGTAGACGTATAAAACAGGAGTGATATGAAGATTCGAATAACGTTATTGCGACGCACGCTATTTCGAAAAACTTTCGAGTGGTGGTGTTCGAAAACGCATTGAGTCGAACACCGCTATATCGAATGACGTTGTCTCGAACACGCTGATTCAAAAAACTGTTTGATTGGTACGCTAGATTGGTACGCTAGTACGAAAGTCTTAGTATTGAAATCCACTGTTGCGAATAGCATATTCCAATCAGAATTTGTCTGGGGATCGAACTCGCAACCCGAGAAAGTCTTATCTTTGTATTGGGTTTGGGGAACAGGGCAAGGAGAAGTATTATTTTAAGTTCCCCTTCGCACATGCAGTCCGATCACGCGAAATACTTGAGTAGTGGTGTTTTAGGCGTCACCACTAAGCGTATTGTTGATTAGTCTATGCCTGTTGTCTTTTACTTTCAACAGAGATATGAGCGGCGTAGCGGAGCGAGTAAGATGTGGTTTGACACATCGCACTCGCCCCAAGAGACCCAGGCTAAAAGAGCCAAAGAATAGTATAGAATACTCTTTATTATGTATACCATGTCGTGTAAGTTACAGTAATGTAATACGCAAACAAAAGCCACACCACACCACACGGAGATAGGCTGGATCTCCGTCCTAAAGCACAGAAACGATTTTATATCTAGGTTGTTGTCATACACATCTTTCGCTGCACAGCTTAGCATTTTGGTGGAAGAGTAGCCTAAATCTCGTATTCACCGGTAATTTATTTGGTTCTCTCCATGCGTATGCATCGATAATGGGTGTTCGCTTTCCGTAGCTGAGAATATAATGGGGAATCATAAGCATCGTGAGCACATTGGAAAATTCATTATTATAGCCCCTGAATAGGAAGTTGACTACGTTGTGATTTTAATAATGATTTTAGTTTAGTATAAGCTTAGGTGTTGTTAATCTTCGGGTGAGGCAGTATTTAACCGGTCTGCGTGACTTTTTTAGATAGAAAATCTGTCTGGGTTTATTATTCTCCTCTCTAGGACATTTTTCAACTTGAAGCTATCTCGACTACTATAGCTCTATCTACTAAATTTTATTTTGTTCCGAAAATGAAACTATGCAACGAAAATATTAAAAGTGAACTCTTATGCGGACTGCCAATCTGAATTCCATTTCGCATTCAATCTACATATGTATAAGACTGTAGGTAGGTGTTATAAATTAACACCTCCACCAGCAAGTATCTTGCGACGATATTATGGTCCTGCCACTAGATACTTTTTTAAGGATGGCAAATCATTAAATAACTCCTTCGGCTCCGCCCAAGTCAGACTCTGACTAGAATAAACCCGTATTCTTACTAGTGTCCTTGGCGTTCCAGGGCCGTGGTTACTCTTTCGAATAAATTCCCCAACCCTAGCGGGCACTGACCCTATGGGGTCCCCGTCCACGGTCTTCTATGCTGACATCTCTTTGAGGCGCGCGTAGAACACGACTCGCCGTCGACCCCGGCCTGGTTGTTATCGGACGGCGAGCACTATCCCATTTTGACAAAAAAGTCCCACAGGTAAGGGAGTAATGTTTTTACCATGAACAGGGCACAGTCCCAAATTTTATGGTGAATGTAACTGAAAAATAAGAATATTCTAAAGGTCGAAACGAATTATTAAATTGTGGAAGACATTACCCTGCATTCATAAATTCACAAATTCCTTTTATACCCATTATTAATACCAGGATTACCAAGGGTCAGCCTTGCACCAAACGTCTACCCTTTCAATATTATCATGGCTAACCACTTAAAGAATTCACATAAATAAAAAATAAAAAGTTAACATAATATAGAATAGAATACTCTTTATTATGTATTATTATGTACACTATATAAGTTACAGAAAATATTGATGAAGAAAAAATATTATGAGTAAGTATAAATATTTCATGCACTGTCTACAAACACAAACATACTTTACCTAATGTACCTACCTACCTATTTTCCACAATCCTGTGCACTCCAACTTGTACACCCAAAGCAATTCTTATTAAAAAGCTCGACAGTGTAAACAAAGGATTCTCTGATTGCTCGTCTAATCTAACTAAAAAGATCGTTTCATGTAATAACGGTCTGTGATAATGGTTATGAAACGGTTTAACGGTAGGAACCATAGAGCACCGAGAAGCCTTAGCGGCTAGCCGGCCAGTGCTAGAGATGAGATTGTCAAGACTTCCTATACAAACCATGCGCGTCAGTGAATGGTGACGCTTAGTAGTGCGATTCTGTAAAAGTCTCGCCATACTCGTGAGTCTCTTCACTGTGTACACTTTGGTGAAGAGAACACGAGCTGTCAAATCATACAAACAAGACGGAATGACAGTTCACTTCACGCTCAATCCAAATAAGCTATCGCGGTGATGTGGTCACAGAGAAGACAGGTTATAAACAGTGACTTTACTCGTGAAAACTGAAGTGAAGTGAACCGTAATTCCACCCACTTTTGTTTGTAACTCGCCGTGGAAATTTAGAAGTGAGAATAGAGTGCTGCCACCACAATTCCCTATTATGGTAGCAACAAACTTTCCTGCACAGCAATGATTCCTGAATAAAAATTAAATGATTCTATTTAGTGACAGAGAGACAGACAAAGAGTGGTCTAAGATAGTTTCCGGTTTTCATACGGACGATCGGAACCCTAAAAAAACCGGCCAAGTGCGTGTCGGGCCAAGCGCAATATAGGGTCCGTAGTTGCCCATAATAATGTGAACTTAATTAAAAACTGTTCTGGTTGTTTATTACTGTGACCAGTTTGAGTTCTAGGTTAACTCAAAAACTACTGGAACGATTTCAGATATACTTTCACCGAGGTATGCTACATTATCTCTGAGTACCTAACATAGGCTAATTACTTTGAAAAAAATGACAACGCGTGCGAAGCCGGGACAAACGACTAGTTTTAGATAATTTTTATAAGGTCAATGAATTTACATTTATAACGTGTTTTACGCCACTAATTTAACGTCATCTCAGTTATGTTCAAAGAAATTTGAAAAAAAAGATCCTTTATACTTCTCCGAATAGATTTTTTATAGTTGATCGAATATTAGTTAGTAACTTATGAAGCCTTCTTAGCCGTGATAGTTTTCCTTTTAATTCAGCATATTACTCTGCCTCTAATGTTTTCACATTTCAAGAAGCAATCGTTTAGCCGGTAGAAGGGGGCGATACTGGACTCTTAACGATTTTTTCCACTTTAGAACTTCGGAAAATGAAAAAATCGGAAAATGATCTTTGAAGACTGGTAATATTTTTGAAAAACTTATTCAACGACACCCCACATGATGGGGTGGACGTGAAAATAAAGTCATCTCCACTTGACGTGTAAGGGAGGTACCTACCATAAAAAAAAAAATATTTTTCAAGTTTTTATTCTACCATTTTGTCGGCATCATTAATAAGTACATTCATGCCGAATTATAGCTATGTAGCCCCCATAGTCTCTGAGCAAAACCGCGGACAGACAGACAGACGGACAGACCGAAACTATAAGGGTTCCTTGTTGACTATGGAACCCTAAAAAGGCCAGACAGATGATGTTGCCTCTACTTTTTAGTCGATGCCAGTGCGGCTACTCTTAGGTCTATGGAAGTATAACCTACTTGAAAGTGGGTGAAGTTTAGTAATGAAATCTTAACGCCAACGTACCTACTCGGTTACATAGAAACTGATTTAAGTAATTACTGGTTTTTTTAGGTGGTTATGTAAATAAAGAACCCTAATTTAATGTAAATATATTTATTTATTTTTTTGAAAAATTTGAGGTCGTTACAAAATCCTTACAAAAACCTTAGGTAGGTAGGACATGTACACGAACATATTTTATTCTAGGTAGGTACCCAACCGTACCTACCTAGAATAAATTATTTTCGTGTAAGTGTCACATTATTCTAGTGTTTTGTGTAGGTTGGTGCTTACAAGAAAGCAAATGTGTTTAGACATACAATTTGAAGCTAAGTTTCAATGAAGTACCTACCTACTTTGAAATTCCTAATGTTAGACAGTTTTTCGCCCACAGATTCGATTAGTAGGTAGGTAATCTACTTAGAAAAACTTTTTCTAAGTAGTTTTAGTGTTATGTTTAATTTATAGTTAGGTTGTTATGTACCTATTTGCGTTATGTTTATTTGACGGAAGGCCAAAATTAGAACCTTCCGCCATCTTGTTTCTTCAGTGCGAGTTCACATGATAATTTAATAAATGTTAAATAACAACTCCAGCAATGTCATTCAATTGCCAAAGATATCAATGCACACAACAACACTGCTAGAACCGTCATTACAACACCCATCGCCATAACTACGCTCAATAAAGAACTACCCTCATTTATGCACACAAAAATGATATCTATGTTCCCAATATTAGGGATGCCGCAACGTCGGCGTCGTTTTGAAGCTGACCTTTGTATCGCTAAAGCTGAAAGCTTTATTCCCCACTAGGGGTTAGCTACCTTATTCTATTGAATTGTTATGCCCTGCGAGACGCCCTGTTTTGTATCCTAGCCCGATATTGTATAGACCATAACGCTTGGCTTCCAAACTTTTCGCTTACTTGATATTTTGCCAAGAACTTTTAATATTTTGACTTGGCGGGTTGTGTAATAATATGGGGCATCTTTATGCTTATGTAGTCATGGTTATGATGAAGGCTTTTATCAGATTTATGTGGATAGGTCAGCGATAAGATTTGTATTTTATGGCGATTTTTAAATCAAAGTAATGCTATAGAGCAAACCAAGTTTAGTGTAGTACATTATTTTTTATATATAGACACTTCATCATCATCACTTTCGGTTCAGCAGGAAAACGTCGACTGGAAATAGCATCCACCAAGCATAACCACATGGACGGTTAGTTTCCGACACGCATATAGTGGACTTTGCCCTCAACACAACGGTCAGCGGGCTACTCTGTGGACCGCATACCAAATCCGCGTCTACCGGTAGGTACAAGTTCAAGATCACTGAAATGTTCGGTCCCATCATCCATTATAATTTTAACGACCATATTGAAAAAGAGGACCTTAAGTATAAGTAAGTCATCAATCAATGGCTTGCAGTAAATCAACAAAATGTCATAGAGAAATTCTTGATCGGGCAATTTTATAGTGTTTATGCATTGTAACATTCTTAGCCGCAATGCAGAGCCTGGGTAGACGATGAAAACATTATTTGTTTTTATCAAGAACCTCCCTCCTCCTCGAACCTCGGATTCTCTTCAGATGTACCACCTTGATTCTGAAAACTTTTAGCCGGAAGGAACACAGACTAATTACAAAATTCTGCTAAATACAGCAGCACGATTAACTTCAAGTGATTCCCAGCTCTAAGCTCTAAGAAACAGTTAATTTAATATCCTACACATTTCTTAGTTAATTGGTACGCCCCGGGCGCGTGTGCCAACCCACATAACTGTTTAATTGAGTATCTATCCAATCTACACCTAAAATGTAGGTACACATGGGTAAGTAAATTGAAACTCAGATTCCTAGATACATATGTATGTAATAATTACGTATATTCTAGAATTCAATTTTGTGTGAAGGTATGTTAGGTAAGTACCTATCTACTATTGTTGTATGCCTATATAGCGTTTTATAGCGATAAGTGGATGTGTGAATATCTATTTTATCTGAATTCTTGAAAAAGGGAAATAACAATAAGTTATTAAAAATTTAGGACACTTCTTTCTTCCTTCTGTTGGCAAAGCAACAACGATGAGATGGATGACCCATAAATCTTTCAATGCCAGGTTATCTTTTAGAGAGCGTACCTTTTTTTTTCTAGCTGGGAAATCATCAAATGACTTCTCTCGCTTTGTGTGGAGCGGAAGGGAGTGTCAGACTGTGTTACTGACTAAAACCCATCCATGATCCTTCTAGTACCGTTTGCGTTTCAGGGCCGCGGTGACTCTTTCAAACAAATTCCGCAACCCTAGCCGGCACGGACCCCATGCGGCCCCGTCTTCTTTGCTGACAGTTCTTTGAGGCGTCGCACAGTGGATTGACGCCATACAAGCGAAGGGACATAGGCAACTCAAAAATACATGTGTCAATTTTTGAAAAACAAATCATTCCATCGTATAGGCCTACTTATAAGCTGTAAAAAACCTATGAAGCATTTTCTTATCGGAATCTATATATCGATATGAAAATGCTTCATAGGTTTTTATAGCTTATAAGTAGGCCTATACGATGGAATGATTTGTTTTTCAAAAATTGACACATGTATTTTTGAGTTGCCTTTGTCCCTTCGCTTGTATGGCGTCGATCCACTGTGCGTCGACCCGGGTCTGGTTGCTATCGGACCGCGAGCCGCCCATAGCTCGACGTCCACAGACCCGCGCCAACAGTGACCGGGAATCGCCCTGCGTTTCCCGACGCCCGGGGCGTCTTATTGACTATATATTCATTACTATCTTCTGCCAGCGACTTCGTCCGCGTGGAATAGTTACTTTACCCCCGATTTTGAAACTCTCAGCCCGATCGGTTTAAAATTGACAAAGTTTCATACAAATAATCAGAAAGCGCCGAACTGCTAAGCTATCGGGAGTTACACATTTTTTAGATAATTTTAAGTAAAACATTTCCGTAATACATGATTTCTATGTAACTTTAACCATTAAGGCTACACACGCGACGGAAGCTTAAAAAATGGAGTAACTTCTCCCGTTTTCCCAACACTTTCCTTCACTGCTCTGCTCCTATTGATTGTAGCGTGATGAAAAGTATACTATAACCTGCCCAGGAGTATGAAGAATAATTGCACCAAGTTTCGTTAAAATCGGTCGAGTAGTTTTTGTTTCTATAAAGAACATACAGACAGACAGACAAAAATTTTACTGATTGCGTTTTTGGCACCAGTATCGATCACTAATCACCCCCTGATAGTTATTTTGAAAATATATTCCTTGTACAGAATTGACCTCTCTACAGATTTATTATAAGTATAGATATACTTTATTGTACACCTTATAATAAGAAAACACATCTTCTGTTACGGCGGCTGGAGCGTGAGGTTTTCCTCTTCCGCACGTATTAATGCTTCGCAGAAGGAAGTAACCGCTTCCCATGCCTCCTTGCTCCGGACCATGGATTGAACCAGGGCCGGACGCGACGGGTCACCGCCGCCGATCGCCTCAACGAGGGCACGGCGTTGCTCCGCTCAAGCAGAGCAGACCTCCAGCATAAGCTACACCGTGTCCTTCGGGCGATTCACAGTGTCCTCCCGAAATAGCCGTGTCCGGTGAGAACCTGCGTCAGGCGGAAGGTGAGGACGCCGTGGCGATTCTCCAACCACTTCTCAAATAGGGGACTTATTGATGCAATGGTGGCGTGCCCAGCGCTTGGTTGCAACAGTCGCCGTCTCCATAACTCCGTGAGATCTTGCCGGAGCTCGGTCCGCTGCGCAGCAATTTACCGCGGCATCAGAGAGAAAATGAGTTAATCAAACGTCGGAAGTGTTCCACAAAGTTCCACCGGCTCTCGGACGAGACCCAAGTACCTCATCGTCAACCCGACGCGGATGTGAACCCTTCCTACCGTTATCTGGGATACCTACCGATAGTGGCCGGATCCAAGAGCCATGAAACCACATGGCCTCGAACTTGTGCAGGGCCACTTCGAGACCCAGTTGCCGGATTCTGTCAACAACAAACGCATGTCACCAACTCGGTCTCCGCCTGGGGCACCCCTCCTTGCGCCAGAACCAGCTTCCATCAGCGTAGCAGACTACGCTAACGCCGCGCAGCCCCCAGTCGTAATCAATGTCCGCACCCCAACTGGACCCTATATTAGACTTCGCCCACTATCAGTCCGTCTATCAAACGTGCATTTGTCTAGCTTTTAATACAAAAAGTTAGCACAAACAGCAAAATACCAACTTAACCTAACAAAGACACCTAACACACTTCTCGAGCTTACTTTAAAAAATATCTACTCTTACATCTTAGGACCCCCCCACATTATAGATTCACGCGAGCGACGACGCCGCGCGCCGTCGTGCGTGATGTCATTTTGCTAACAAATTGATAGGCACCCAATATACGGCATAATATACCTTTCCACGTACCTATCTTGTAGGTAAATAACATTTCAGGTGCTTTTACGGGGTAAAAAACATGGTGTGACTGGCGAAAAAGCGACAGTTGAAAGATTTAAAAAAAAAATACAGTCTCAGTCTTTCCGTAGCTCAATGTTTTCCCGAATACCTACTAATTAGCATTACCTTGGTACTGAATTCATAATTTAAAAAAAACTACTAAAGTTTGTGAGCAATGAAGTTTTTACCTATATTCTAACCATATTCTAACTAAACTGTTGTGGTAATAACCAAACAGGTAGTTGATATATCAGTATCACTACGATGTTTTATTTGAGAGAGTTGCAGTTGCACATACAATCGATTTAATTCACACAAAAGCAAGTATACTTTCAACCAGTCGACAGCACAAACAACACATGTATGAAAACGACACCTCGAAAAATAGCGAGAAAACACTGAGCTTCATAAAATGTTTACACACTGTACAGATTGCCTGCAGTATCTACTGGCGGCGTGCCACGGAGTACGCGACAACGGGTGCTTTCGGCACTTAGCGGAAACAAAACCGAGTGTCAACTACAACGCAGCGACGTCAAAGTCAAAGTCAAAGTCAAAGTCAATTCATTTATTTCAACTAGACCATTAACGGCACTTTTGAACGTCAAAACATTTTAAAATAAAAATATTATAGTGACTCTAGTTGTCCATTCGCAAAAAGTAGATTCTTATGGAGAAGAACGGACAAGAAACTCCATAGTTACTCTTTTCAAATATGTATAAGTTTTACAATATTTTGTATACATTAGCCAATTGGTTATATGTGAGGACGATGCACCCGAATAAAACTAAGTAATATACTATTAACAGGTACAACAAAGAAACAACAGCAGAGGTAAAATTAATAAATTTGCTAGTCAGGGACATAGTACTCACATATTTACAATGTTTTTAATCCTTGTTTTATATAATTACCAACAATGAATCAGTGTGTGTTAAATTAACTATAAAATATCAGTAACTACATCTGTATACATAGCAGATAGATCACACATACAGACCGACAAGTTTGGCTTTGTCTACTACACCCAATATTGTCCTATGGAGCAGGACCAGCATGCTTCCAAGCATTCTTATCTTGAATATAATCATCTAGCTTGTAGTATGCTTGTTTACAAAGCGTGCTTTTAACATAGGTTTTAAATTTCTTTTCATTTAATTCTAATATGTCACAAGGTATTTTGTTGTAACATTTAACACTGTACCCCATGAAAGATGTACGTACTTTAGCTAATCTATATAATGGTTGATCTAACTTATTTCTATTTCTAGTATTAAAATTACGTGACGTGAGCCGTGTGTGTGGAAGGGCTTTTATACACGCTGTCAATCACAAAACGGTTCATCGAATCAAATTATTAGGAGGCTATCAGAGTTAATTAAATTGTTGGTATTTGCGTATCTCGTAATTAGATTGCAAACAGTAATTAGGACTGTTTATGGAATAACGGTCGGTGAAACTGTGCTCGAGTTCAAACATATTGATGGGATTGATTGCGATCAAACCTGTTAGGGAATAGAACAAATATGAGCCAGGTGGATTATTAAATTAAATATCTACATGAGAACGTAACTTTCCGTTTCTAAAAAATACACTTTTCACACTCCGGACAAAAATTGTTATTTTAGAGGAAAAAAAAAAACTTTGTAACAAAAAATACAACCAACGATGTTTGTGTCAAGAAATGACGAAATAACCAAAAACATTGATTTCCGCAATTAAGTAGTTATTTTCTACACTAGTGTTTTTTTTTCTATTCAATTGTAGGTTATTTTGTAAAATTATTTTAATTACACTTTTTAGTGGTGGGGTGAGGGTCATTATTCGGATTATTCCCATAATGAGTGGTTGCGTTATTTGCCGAAGTTAAATTGTTTGCCTTCGCAGTCCAAGCCCAGACTAGCTCAAAGTTAATTATTTTCCTTATTTTCTCTGAAATTGACATAAACCTGAAAATATATACCTAACTTTAATATATTTTAACTTGAAGAGGTCACTACATTAAGGAGTACATTATCTTTGAAGTTCGCAAATTCAAGATGGCTTTAACTAAACCCAACTCAAAAAGAATCATCAAGATCGGTTCATAAACAACAAATTGAAAAGGGACCAGTCCGCGAAAATAAACTACAGACTCGTACCTATGTTTACCTTTTGAAATAAATATATAAATTGACATAGATAAAGTGCATCAAAGTTCAGTAGTGGGGACTGATGACGTCACGCAAATTTCAACGCACTGTATCGTCTATTTTGTTACGTGACTACAGGAAAAGTAATGTGTCCAATATTTTTTTTCGTAATCTAACTGACGGGTCAAATAGATTTTTTAAGGAAAATACCCTATTGCCCTGCACATAATAGGGATGTTTCCTGAGTAAAAAATATATGATTATATTTAGTCCGTCAGTTAGATTATAGAAAAATATTGGACACGTATTTTTCCTTTATTAAATCTATAAAAACTGAAGAAGATACAAAGCATTAAAGATCAGGAGTGGGGGCTTGTGACGTTACGGCTCGGTAAAAATTGTAGCGAGTAGTGACGTCACACGAGTTTTCAACGCTCTGTATCGGCTTCATTTTTTGTTTACGTGAAAAAAGAAAAAATACGTGTCCAATATTTTTTGGAAATCTATCTGACGGACTAATTAGATTTTTTTAGTCAACTACCCTATTATCACTGATAGGTTGACCAAGGCGCCCAACTTTCCTCCCATTATACCAAAAAAACAGCCCGTCTACCTGATGGATTCACAAGATTAACATAAATGACAAAGCATAGGTAGCAAATGACTGCCATAAACTGTCATATCATAGTCGCAGCATCAAAGTGTCACGACTATGAGCCACTAATTCATTATGCTAACGAGGAGCGTTGCCCCGACGGTGATGGATTAGCCTTTCTCCCCTTCGCATAAACGCAACGACGAGAGGAAATGCGTAAAAAATGGACCAATAACAGTGTATGCAAAAGTTCGGAGCTCCCTCGACGTAAAATATTAGGTTATTGAAATTTTCCAGAGCTGTGGACCGGAGTAGACAAGACTGCTAACATGGCTTCTTCTTACGTTGTGAAAATAGCATTTCGATGTAAGTTTGCGACGGTTTAGAAGAAAATTGAAGTGCTGAATTAAAAATTGACTGTTCTTGCTTTTTGGTTGAAGCAATTTCGATGTTTTGCGTCAGCATGGGAGTTTTTGGGTGTTTTATAAGTTTTGACGTGCGATAAAGTTACAATTTTAGTTTAATGAAATGGTAATTATATTTACTGATAGGTGACCATGTCAAAAAATAAAACACTTTTATATGAAAAAATCATCTTTTTATTATAAAGTAAACCTCAGAATCGTCGCGATTGTTTCTCATACAATTTTCTCTTGCAACACCTCTTTGTTTTCCAACATTTCATCCTTGTGACGTAGCTTTAAGTGTGCAAGCATTTGTTTTTTCATGTTAAAAGTCTTTTCACAGTTGGCAACTTTACAACTGTACCTTCGAACACCCGTATGGACTGAGGAATGCCTGCTTAAAGACCTCGCATTCGAGAACGTTTTCATACAGAGTGGGCATTGGGGCACAATTCCATTGTGTTTTTGAAGATGCTCGGTTAGTTGAGATTTGCGTTTGTAACTGGCAAAGAAAAAAAAAAAGGTGACTACATTTGATAGCGTGTGAATTTTCTAAATTAAATTTCTCAAAATGTAGGGAAATGAAAAGACAAAAAAAACCGGCCAAGTGCGAGTTGTTCGAACATATTTTTCGTTCAGAACCGTATGCCTCGCGAGCATACCTATAGGTTTCCGACAGTATACAGAGGTTCGCAACCCTAATAAACCCTGCCTTTTTTAATTAAATTTTACAACAACAACTAAACCTAATGAAAATGATATTGCAATAACTTACTTGCTTCCACAGAGATCACAGCTAAAAGGCCTTTCATCAGTGTGGGCAATCATATGCTTCTTCAACAAGGTAATACTTATAAAGGTCTTGAGGCACACCTCGCATACCATGGTCTTCTCTCTGGCAACGTTTTTCTGATGTTGTTTTAGTGAAAACTGACTCTTAAACATTCGGTCGCAATGGTTACATTTGATCGGTCCCGATTGATAGTGTACTGTTTCTTTGTGTGCCTTGAAAATATGATGGAAAACAAATTAGGTTTCTATCAAGAAAAGGTCAAGTAAAATTTGACTCCATCGATGGAGTGAGTTAAAATCAGATATGGGATGCATATTTATCTAAAGTTAATTTTTGGTCTACATGATAAGAGTATTATGGAGGCGGCTTTTGTTTTTTTTTTTATATTGCATAACTAATCTTAAAATAAGTTTACCTCAGTTTGCCTCTGTACATTTGTGTGCGTAAAGTATTAAATAAATAAATAAATAATAGTGGGTTCTATAACTAGTATCCTTGGCTTTTTTATTGTGTACCAAATATTGTAAAAAAAATTGTGTAAAAGTCGGTTGTATTTTTTTGTAAAAAGATTTTTATTTTTCACTTTTTAGTGGTACCTACATCCCCTCCCCTCCCCCCACCTAAACGAACCAATCACATTGGTGTAAAAAAAACGCACTGCTCCTTTGCAGAGTAAACTAAGAGGTCGTCAATGTAGACAATGTAGATATTTTTTTTAGATTTTTCGAAAACCGCTTGGTCGATTTCGATAAAATTTTCATGGGACCATTTCGGAAGTATACCCTTTCCAACAAAAAAAGAATTTTTCAAATCGGTTGACAAGCGACAGAGTTATGCGCGAACAAACATTTAAAAAAAAAATACAAACATCCGAATTGAGAACCTCCTCCTTTTTTAGAAGTCGGTTAAAAAAAAATATAATATGGAATATATTATGCTACCCATTGACATCAAGAAGGTAGCGTCTAAATTTTCATTTAAACGTTAAATCCCAAAACACAACATAATAGCCTGCCATCCTAAGTTTGGTCTTCGTCATAATTATGATGAGTTCTCTAAATCAGAAAGGTAAAACATCATTTTATTCGTTTATTATTTTAGCATATATAAAATATATATTATAATATTTTATTACTATTTTATCGCCAGGAAAATTGCAAACTACGTATGATTGTAATAAATCTTTGTTTAAAAATAATTTCTCGATATATTATGAAAAAATAGTTGTTTACAATAAATACCATCCTAATTCAATAGTTTCCAATATATCCGTGTCTTATTTACAAAAACAAGTTTAAATTTTCACGCGACATTTTACAATCTTACGGCGTTTGCAATTTTTCGATGACATATATAAATGCTAATAAAATCCATCTATATGTGCTAAAATATGATGATATACATATATATCATTTGTGTACTCATTCTGAAAGATAAAAAAACTATTTTAAATTTTATTTATTTGTTGTACCTACCTACACCTACCACGGTGTAATCTTTTTAACCCAAAGGTTGACTGATAAAGATTGCCTTGTTGCATTAAGTCCGCCCATGTAACACTAATGTTCATAAAGAAAGAAAAAAAAGAAAGAAAAATAGTTTATTCCCCCCATACACACAGACAGGTACAAATATAAAATTATAAAAAATTAAATTAAATTGAATATAAAGTTTACTTAAATAAATATTTACATACCTTAAGATACCTTTGACGGGACATAACTTTACCGCAAATGTCACAAACGCTCTTATCCAGCTGCATATGATCAATCATGTGCGCCGTTATATTACTTTTATAACTAAACCTGTGAAAACAATGAGTTGGTAACTAACAAGATGACTGT
The DNA here is from genome assembly GCA_905332915.2 of Hecatera dysodea. Lineage (NCBI taxonomy): Eukaryota > Metazoa > Arthropoda > Insecta > Lepidoptera > Noctuidae > Hecatera > Hecatera dysodea. The sequence continues at coordinate 16,861,064 of HG995294.1, forward strand.
TATAAAAACCCAATAAGCTGATCCTGCATATATGTATATATATATGCAGTAGTTTTGCCACATAAAATAAAATAAAAATGAGGGGTGGACAACCCTTAAAATGTAGGGGAATGAAAAATAGATGTTGTCCGATTCGCCACCCTAGCCGATATGCACGCTAAGATTCACGAAAATCGGTCGAGCCGTTTCGGAAGAGTTCAACCACAAACACCGTGACACGAGAATTCTATGTATAAGATATTTCTTAGGGTCCTACCAGACGCGATATTTTTTTTTATTGTTAAATATTACATTCCCAAAAGTATGAACAGACAACTAAACCCCTTTATTTTGTTTAACCCCATACTATTTTTTGTAGGAATGTGAGCAAGCATTTCTCTGTGAATATGAACCTTAACAGCTTAACAAATGTTTTTCATATAAACCTGGGCGAATCGGAAGGGAACTGACTAAAACCCATCCGTGTTCCTCATAATGCCCTTTGCATGGAACGTGGGGCGCGGTGACCCTTTGAACAAATTCCGTTACTCTGGCAGGGCCTACTTAGCAGAGTCCAAGATTGGTTGTCCTAGGACATAAATCTTGTCCTAGGTCGATACTTAGGGCTAAGAATTGCACTTATTTAGTGTTTTACTTCGACGAATTTAACGATACATCGGCTATCATGGTATGGGCATATGATGCAGAGGCATAACTTGGATAATATCGTGAAGATAGTTTTGAAATTTGGAAGGCTATAATAATAAAAGACAGAAACGATGGATGGACAGTTTGAATGTTGACATTATATTTTACAGGGGTAACTAAACTACTCAGATATGACGATTCGACTAATACAGAAGAACAAATTTTGCGACGGCCCAAAGGGATAAGGGAACGATTTGCTCGCCGTCCGATAGCAACCAGGCCGGTCATCCGTCAGCGCATCGTGTTCCACGCGCTCCGCAAAGAGCTGTCTGCAAAGAAGACGGAGCCCCATAGGGTCAGTGCCTGCTAGGGTTGCGGAATTTGTTCGAAAGAGTCACCGCGGCCTTGAAACGCAAAGGGCACTAGGAGGAATACGGGTGGGTTTTAGTCAGTAAGAGTCTGACACTCCTTTTCACTTCGCCCAGAGTGGGAGAAGTCATTTGATGATTTTTCATCCAGAAAATTAAGCGTAAGGGAACTTACTACGAATACGTTTTACTCACTCTTTGTCGCAAATGTCACACATATACTTAGGAGTATGGTGAGTCCTCTCATGTTTCTTCCATAGACACAATTTGTTGTATTCCTTATTACACCTGGAGCAATAACCTCCGGCCTTCTTCAAATGTTCTCCTCGATAATGAAAGTGCAATGCCAACAGCGAGTGCCGGGGCTTTTCGCAAATGTGGCACACAAAATGCATTTTTTTCCGTGGCAAGTGTGAAAACCTGAAAGTATTTTAAATTAACTGCCTCATTGGTTTATTCTTAGGTCGGGAATTCCTCAGTAGCAGCTCTGTGTTCGAATACGCATAGACTTAAAAAAACGGTCAAGTGCGAGTCGTACTCGCGCACGAAGGGTTCCGTACCATTATCTACAAAAAACGGCAAAAAAATCATGTCTGTTATATGGGAGCCACCCTTAAATATTTGTTTTATTCTGGTTTTTAGTATTTTTTGTTATAGCGGCAACAGAAATACACCAAATGTGAAAATTACAGCTAACTATCACGGTTAACGAGATACAGCCTGGTGACAGATGGACGGACAACGTCGTCTTAGTAATAGGGTCCCGTTTTACCATTTGGATACGGAACCCTAAAAATGGCTTACCTATGGGAAATTATAGCTGCCAGATCAATGCCAACGAAATCACATAATTTGCACTCTAAGTTATTATTTGACCAGTGATCATCCAAATGTATGTACAAATCTTTAGCATCGCTGAAACTGAGATTACAGAGACCTAAAAACATGAAATAAAAACAATTTTAACCCTGTAAAAGTTCTAACATGGTAAGATTTGTCTAGAAGAAAAATGGCCAAACAATGAAATATAGGTATAGCAAAAACTATCTTTATCACAATGCAATAAGATTCATATGGCACCAACCCCAAGTAAGACGGGACCAGATTAGGCAGGCAAAAATAATATCATAGACATAAAATTAATTAAATATATTTAAAGAGTTATTACCGCAAGAAAATTGGTTTCTAACTATTTCAATATTTTGTAGCTCTTGTTTTACTATGTCAATATTCGGACCATCATATTTTCGACCTAAAAAAAACGAGAAAAATAGTACAAAAATTACAAAAAAAAAACGTACATACCTACTACTCTAGTAGAACCGATTTTGACTTTGCAAAGTAATGTATGCGACTCATAGGAATATTTTTTTCGTTTATAACATAAACGTAAACTACCCTAACGTTATGCCCCTTTGGGTAATAGTTCAGTGGTGAAAACTGTCTCTCCTATTCCAGTCATGGAATATGTTTTCCTAGTTATATCTAAATCCGTTCAGCGGAGAAGAGTCAGCAAACCGACAGTTACTTTCGCATTTAATCTAATAACAAGGTTAATAATACTTAACGAAACGAAACGCTCCGTCGTTTTTTTTTTAACTCTCATAACTTTGCTTTGGATGATGTTAAATAGATAAAAAAATTTAACAAATTCTACATTTTAGTCAAAACGTGTGGCTTGGCCGTTTTATTTCACACCCAATGAACGAATGCCTATGAAATCTTCGTGACGGTAGCAAAATGGCCAAACCACACGTTTTGACTAAAATGTAGAATTTGTGAAGGTAGGCCTGGTAAAATTAGGGCGCATAGATCAAAAATCTTGGCTCTACATGAGATCTGACCGCTTTTTCATATATTTTGAGTAAGGCGAAGTGTAGAGCTTGTAGGTCTAGAGCGTGCAGTCTCTATACGAGATCTGATAACTTTTTCACTGGGTAAGCTACGTAGACTCGTCTTGGCAACATTTTTACATGAAAATGTTTTTGGTGGGATTATTATATCTAAAACTGTTTGAATGCCTTAGATAAAGTAGTTAGTATAAGGATTATTTCAAACTTAACATCTGTAACTTGTGCCTACTTCGTACAAATAGAGTTTTACGACTGTGAACCTTATCCATTCGCCAGTAACGTTCATACTCGTATAAACAAATGCGACCAGCAGTTTTATTCGAATTTGAACGAGTAGCATACCATAATAAGTGCAAACACACATATGTACATATACATAGTCTATAGAAATTAGTTGAAACACTTACCCAAGTCAAAAGAATACTCTTGATTGTAAAACAATTTTTTTCTTTTTGCTTGACATACTTTTATGTGCCTGAGATACCAATATTTCCTCCCTGAAGCATGGACTACTATTAATTAAAATTTAAAAAAAAAAAATTGTGAACATAAAGTCTGTTCTCAATGCGATTATTTTTACTTTTTGTATTTTAAAATGTGTAAGAATTTATAATTAGAATTAAAAAAATCTGAGCTTAATTAATCAGAGATTACATTTAAAAACATGAAATCAAAAACAACTACATTTTTATTCCTTTTATTTAGAAAGACGAAAAAGTACCCTGTCACGGGTTGTGGTAAATGATAAATGATTTTTATTTTGTAAGGTGGTTTTAAAAAACACTTTTACACGTCAATGTTTTTTGAACGTTATAAACTAGATGAGGCCGGTGTTTACTAGTTTACTACCCTGAGAAGAAACACCGAAACAAACTAGGTCGGCAGCACTCCACATAAAATACTGATATTCAGCTGAATCTAGCTGACTGGAAGCTGGCCCCAATATAGTTGACCCCAAATGATGATTTAGAAAAGAATTAAAAACAAATTCATTAAAATGTTGAAGTTCTCACCGTAACTACATTTACACTTCGCACAGGTGTAAACTTTCTTTTCCGCACTTTTTACACAGCCATTACTGACTGAAACTATTTGGAATTTTCTTTGCTTTGTATCATCTTTATTTCCTACAATACAATCGCTTTTCTCGATATTACTCTCTTCATCCCTGGTTCTGGTACCTTTATCATCATCAATCTCTGTTCTAATTTCAGCTGGTGAAATATTTACCATCGTGATGTCATCATTGGTGGAAAAATGAGTATCATCATCAAATAGTGAATCAAAGGTTTCATTTTTTAAATGTTTTGTATTTGTTATGGGATCATCAGCATTTTCTTTAGTTGCTGGTGGAGTTTCAACATCTTCGTGTTTAATGATGTTACATGTCTAAAAACAAATACTGTGTCACTTTACTTACATGGTAGTATATGCTCTGTTGTGATATTATTTTCTGCCATTTACCAACGCACTTGTAGGGACATCCTATTTGCCATTTTTACTATTTTTGTCTATACTATTTTATTATTAGGTAGGTACTTTTGGCTTAATTGATTCATGACCCTTTCAGCAAATAAGCAAAATAACACAAATTGCGTTTTAAATATTTAGAAACTATAATATCAATAATTCTTATCATTTTGTTCAAAGTTTATTAATGCAATAAATAAGTAATGTTTTTAAAAGGCAGTAATTAAGTTTTGACTTTAACTGTCTTCCAGAATGAGTTGCTTATAGATTCTTTTTTATATTTCAAAAATATTATGATTAGTATGTTTAAATAAAAAGACAAATGCGAAGTGGTATTTAAATTAAGTATTATTTCAATAATACTTAATTTACCACTTGGGATTTGTCCGACTTTGTGCTGCTACTAATTTAATAAGTGTATAGTTTTTTACTAAGGTAATACATTTAATCCAAATCTATAGTGAAGTATACTGAAGACTGGCCTAGGATCAATTATCTCGATAGTACTGTACATGCCTTAGTTATATTTGACAGGGAATAATCTCCTTTTCAAGTAAACATCTAAGATTTTTTCCTCTACCAAATCAAATCCTGGAGATCATTCTTTAACCCATTGAATGCCGAAGTTACCAGTCGAACCATCAGTGACCATCATACAAATGGCCTGCTATGTAATATGTCATGGTTGGCATTGCGGATACCAATTTATAGAAGGATGCCAAGTTAGGTAATATTGTGTAGGTGCAAAATTTTGTACCCTTGGCACCGTGATCAAACACAGTTTGTTAACTATAGAAATAATGAAGTTTATAGGTCCTTTTTATTTGAAATGCCAAAAAGTATAAAGGAGGCCAAATTATACAAGATTATCTATAGAGAAGACCTATGAATTAATACATAATTGGTCTCTGCCATTATTTCTAACAATGTGGCATTCAATGGGTTATTATCATTTAATTTATAGTTTAGCTATTTGCCTGGTTCAGCAGTTACAAGAGTTTTATGTAACATATATTTCTTATAATATTGGTGCAAGTAAACAAAATATAGTGGTTCAAGAGCATGCATTAAGTGCACCCATCTATTGAAAACTTAACTTGTGTAACTGTATTGACTTACCACATCAGAAATCACCAATTTCCAAAGGCTGTGAGACTTTTGACATTTCTCCTTAAACTTAACATAACTTTGGACCTTTTCAGCACATATTTGGCATAATAAACGAGGTTCGTCTTGAGTGGTTAACTAAAAAAATTACATTGTATGACATAAATAATGTACTAGCTTCTGCCAGCAGAAAGTTGGAAATTCTTCAAGGGGAACATACTGCCACGATAAAATTCTTATTTCCTAATCTATAAATGGCCTCCCAATGTGACAAGGTTCAGCCAAGTCGTCCAGCCTAGATCATAATTAGACTGACAGAGTAACTTATGCATTTATATTATTGGAATGTAAACATAGACAGGTAACTTTACCACTGAAATCACAGCACTTATTGATGACTTAACTGTTTACTACTACACTGATGTTTGGTACAGGCCATTAGCAAAACTAGAACATTTAGGTGAAACTGAAGCTTTTGGATTGACAGCATAACCTTTTCAATTTCCGTAGCCTTTAGAAATTGAAAGTTAAAAACCAAACCCATAGGTAAGTTCAATAACTCTTTCAGAAAATTTTAAGCAAACTACCAACAAAGTTAACTACAAAATATTAAATCTCACCGTGAACCCAAAACAAAACTCGAAAAGTTTTAACCATCCATTCTGTTCTTCTATTAAAACCATATCATCACTTTTTGCGTCAAGACATATTCTACACGTACGTGCGTTAATTCTGTTATGCCTTGTATTAATTACAGACATCATAGCAATTCAAAAATATAAATTAAGAATAATTTGCTTGAAAATAACCTTACAACTGACATTGACATCATTAAATTGATAAACAAAATGTGACGTTAATTTGACAGTTCACTGTTTAACCAATCGGTATTCTTCAGAAGATTTTGTAACAATCATGATTGGCTCAAGCAAAGGCTGACTGAAACGTGCGTGACGTGCTGTCAAACAAAGCGTTTCAAACCCGTTCAAATATTACATTCTGTAACATTTAGAACCGTAAAAAAGAAACTTTCGGAGTTCCGTACATTTTGTCAATTTTCACAGGTTTCATTGTGTACCTACTTTTTTGAGTGGTGTAATATTTCTTAAGGTTTAATTACATATTGGTGCTTAATTCATTTAGTGAATCGACTTGTGAGTGAATCGAGAGCGACGAAATCAAGGCGCAAAGAAAATAATACCTATTATTATGTTGCTCCGACTCTATGTAACAATCTAAGTACTATGGTGGATAGGGTGATATAATTACGAGAGCAAGAATGATAATATAAAACATGCTAATTCTAGATACCTAGTTGGGTAATTCCTATGTAAGTATAACCAATTCTCTAAAAATATAACTTGCCTTTACCTTTATACTAGTCGGTAAAGCCGATTATCTATCCGACCACTGTCGTCGGCGAAAAGTCGATGACTATTCGGAAAAGAGCGCCGGGTAATCCGAATTCTTACTTTGAATGTAACTGTATTTCTCAATTAAATGTATGCAGGAGGAATTACATTGAATGAAAACCTCCCTTTAAATTATTTTCCAGCAGGACTCGCATTTCCATGACAACCAGGCCTGGGTCGAGGGCTCGTGGTGTTTTACGTACGGTTCAAAGATATATGATGGGCATAGGTCCTAGTCGAGGCCCGCTATATCCAGTGCCTGCATGCCAGGACCGCGGCCCTGGAACGCAAAAGGCGTTAGGAGGAACACGGATGGGTTTTGAGTCAGTAAGAAAGAGTCTGACACTCCCTTCCCCTCCGCCCAGAGCGGAGGAAGTCATTTGATGATTTCCCATCCTTAAAAAAAGGACTTGTACGACAACCAAGATGCGTGTTGCTATTGTTGTGTGCCATTACACCTACTTAAAAGTCTCCTCCCGAGTATCTGGAGTCGCAGCGCATACAGCAGCAGCGGCAGTGGCGGTGACGGAAGCCGCGGCGGCGGCAGAGGCGGTGGCGGTGGCGGATCTCTTGCGCTTGGTCGGGGCGGTTGGCGCGCAGGACTTTCCCCCAGCCCAGTGCTCAGCCGGCTTGCCAACAGCTGCACATGCGACGCAGTGCGGCGTGGCCTCGCACGAGCCGGCCCGATGACCGGGCTGACCACAGCGGAAGCAAAGTCCACTGCGGTCCACCTCCGAGGGGCACATAGCTCCCGTGTGGTTGCCCACATGGCAGCGGTAGCACCTCAGAGGTCTGGGTTCCAGCAGTTTTACCCGCGTAGACACTCACCCCACCGCAGACACCCACCCCACAATATTGATACCCTGCCTCTGTTATCTGTAAACCCCTTACCATTATTTACAACAAATGTATCACTGAAGCCCAGTACTTTACGTGAAGCGGCTGCCTACTAGACCTCCACAACCCATTAACTGGGGAACAAGGTACTTCTTGGCAAGACTGGTGTCAGATTTTCTGGCTTAGGTACCTACAGACATAATATTTAAAATAGAGATGTGGCGACTAGTCGGCGACTAGCGGTAAAGCCGATTATCGGGCCTCTATCATATACATATAAATATAGTCTGATATAAATCGGCGATTATTCGGTAAAGAGCGCCGACTATCCGACTTATTATATTAGCCAGGTTCCAAACCGTGGGCATAACGGTTCCCTATCCATTAGCATAAAATTTTAAGACCTAATATAACTTAGCATAATGTTGTTTGGCATAATTATTTTTTCGCATAATATAATTACGCATAACAGCTCATGCATAATTTTTTTAAGCATTATGTCTGTACCCATAATAATGATAAGGCATAATATTTTAAAGCATAAACTTATTAAGCATAAAGTTCTAAAGCATAACTATTTTAAGCATAAAGTTCTAAAGCATAACCTTTTTAAGCATAATATCCTAAATAAAATATTAATATATTATAACGTATTTAACAATTTTGTGAGTATTTTTTCGCTGTAGGAAGCAAACATTGCAAGCATACAGCATGCAAGCAAGCATGCAGCATTCAAGCAAGCATGCAGCATGCAAGCAAGCATGCAGCATGCAAGCAAGCATGCAAGCAAGCAAGCAAGCAGCATGCAGCAGGCAGGGTTTCTGTGACGGCTCCGGCGCTGCGGTCCTCCGGCGGCCCCACGCGTGCTAATCGTCGCAGACGGCTTTCGCTCACCACCGCAGCTTCGGCTTGTTGGCCGGCTTCGCCGGCCAGCCTCAGCCGTGGCGGCTCGCTCGCAGCCGCCTGCTCCTCAGTCCGCGGGCCGCCTCGCCCCTACGCGCCTACGCGATTTTAAATAACACTCTAGGGGTAGGACAAACAAGACTATGTGAAGTCGGTTTTGCAGCAATTCGGTTCTGTGACTAACTTTTGTTGCACAGCATATTAATTTTTTAACCAACAATATTATTTGATTGTTATGCTAAAAGTCTTTAGGCCTACTAACGTTATGCTAATAGTCATTAGGCCTACTAACGTTATGCGAATCAAATTTATGCCAAAACAAATTAGTCTTTAACATGATTATGCCAACATAAAATGTATGCTTAAAAAAATTATGCCAAAGTATTATTATGCCAAAACAAATTGTGCCAAAATCGTTATGCCGAAGTATATTAGGACAAAAAACATTATGCGAAAAGAAGGGATCCCAGTACTGGTATTCAGCTGAATCCGGCTTGACTGGGAGCCGACCCCAATGTAGTTGGGAAAAGGCTAGGCAGATGATGAGGTACTCCCAGTTAGAGTAGGACCAAATCTATACGCTCAAATTTAGCCCACAATGCGTTGTGACGTCGTGGCTCTTAAATAAACAGCCATTAAACGTGGTGTGTGACAAAAACACAGACCTTGACCCTAGCGTACCTATATCTACCTATTTTTTCGTATCCTAACAAGCGTACCTACCTATTTTACATCCTTAGTATCTTTTTGCCTACTTAGACATAAAAAACCTACCTTTAGGTAGGTTATAAGCCCTAATATTTCAAAGTCTGTTTGAAATCACCCAATTTTATGATCTATAGCTGATTCTACGAATTATTCAAGGAACATGAGGCAAAAGTGAGATAAAATTGCTCAATTTATCAAACTAGTCAGTTTTTTTGCGTTCAACGGAGGGAAATATTAGATCACTTTAAGCGTTCGCATTATTCTACTAAGGGCAAAAACAGATACCTAACCCTTCCTTTCAGGGTAGTTGAGTGAAAGCACTTAGGTTCCTCTTTTTAATTTTGTAAAGAAGGTTTTAACCATAATTCTTTTAATTTGAAGTAGGTAATAGGTACGGGCTTGAAGTTTTGCTGCCTGATCCTCTGTTAAACACAGGCTTTTTAGATGATGGCCTAAATTGTATCGCAACGGCCATGTCCAAAGAGAATACTTGCTTTAAAACAAGACAAACAAGACTTGCCATGTTGTATCTGCAATGCAACACCCTCAGATCGACCGTAGTAGAAAATTACCAAGATAAAATTGATTGAGTCAGGCGTTACTTTGCGGAAATCCATTTTAAATTTGAAAATGAAAACAATATATCTAGTTTCAACTTCCGCGAATATTAGTGGGTTGCAGGTATGCACCTCCCTCCCGCCCGCTTTATTATGCACATGCAAGATTACAAGGCAAATGCAAGGATTTTAAGCACATGCAGGAAGGCAAAGCAAAACCCAACACCATTGCCCACCACCACCACCCACCACCACCACCACCACCACCCACCACCACCACCACCACCACCATACACCATTGCACCATTGCTTTGCCTTCCTGCATGTGCTTAAAATCCTTGCATTTGCCTTGTAATCTTGCATGTGCATAATAAAGCGGGCGGGAGGGAGGTGCATACCTGCAACCCACTAATATTCGCGGAAGTTGAAACTAGATATATTGTTTTCATTTTCAAATTACCAAGATGTTAAGTCTGTCTTTGTATAGTGTTTTACTAGTGCATACAGTTTTAATAAAATTAAATCTATACCTACTTAATATTATAAAGCTGAAGAGTTTGTTTGTTTGTTTGTTTGAACGCGCTAATCTCAGGAAGTACTGGTTCGAATTGAAAAAATCTTTTTGAGTTGAATAGACCAATTATCGAGGAAGGCTTTAGGCTATATATCATCACGCTTAAGCCAATAGGAGCGGAGCAGCGATAACGAATGTTTTAAAATCGGGGATTCCACGGGGACGAAGTCGCGGGCAGCAGCTAGTAAATAAATAAAAATGAAACACGTCATTTTTGAAATTGAAATTCGCGTTCCCTGGTAATAAAGCATAGGTACACCTATGAAGACGGGTTCCGCTAGGGCCAGTGCCCGCCAGGATTGCAGAATTTGTTTGAAAGAGTCACCGCGGTCCTGGAACGTACAGGGCATTTGGAGGAACAGGGATGGATTTTAGTCAGTTAGAGTCTTCAGTAATCTGATGAAACCCCATCCTTTAAAAAAATGCGCCCTATATCTTGCAACCTATCTAGTACGTATATTAGATGGTGTAGGAGCCAATGGTTTTAGGCGCCGTTCACTATCACTTTGTTGATGTTGGTATAGTTGTGGAGAACAAAGAAAGAACCACAAGTTAAGTTTATTGTTGTATTAAAAGTTATAAGTTTAACTAGTGGTAGTGATTCTTTCTCTTGACAAGTGACTAACCACAGTTGATGTCTGACTTGCATGAAAAGCTATAATTACAGCGTAGGTACAGGTAAGTCAGTTTCAAATCACGTAAACCATTAACGTTAAATAACCTAAACAACAGCAAAATTGTACAAAAACTAACGAGCAACCTCGCTCATGAAATAAAAGACGAAACAATAATTTATATCGGCAAACTCGTAGCTCGGTGGGCGATGATAATCTTCAAATTCAAAGGGGAAGGTGAATATTCAGTGCACGTACTCCCCTCGTGCGTCTGCCCCGTACGGTACCTACGTGCTTCTACTTGCCATAACTATTCCTACATTATAAGCAGATACTTCAGATATAAGAGTAATCGAACAGACGCGAATGTTCTTTGAATTTATTGACTTGTGCCTACAATGGAATTTTTTGCTCTTTTTTAGAATATTGGCGATGCAAAGATTAAGCGCGCGCCTCTAGCGACGAAATTAAGAAGTTGTTTAAGAACGACATTTTGCTGTTAACCAACGAGGACGTGATCATGTTTAGATGAACAAAGCTATTGCTAATAAAAGCAGAAATATAAAATATTGCGATTACATGAACAAAGCTATTGCTAATAAAAGCAGAAATATAAAATATTGCGGCGTTCCTGAATGTAGTGCTTGTGGAGATTCGGGAATAAGTTTTAATTTGTTTTCAAAAGACCTAAGTAAGTACTTAATTATGAAGACAAAATGGAAGATTGCTTTACGAATGGGCAAGTCGATTTTACCAGTAGCTTCAGATTATTTTCTAAACAGTAAGTACTGATGATGTTTTAATTGTTTTGCTGTATGTTCTTTATTATAATAAAGAATTATACATTTATTGTGGCTAAGGCAAGTTTTTCGTTAGACAGCAGTGAGATTATGTTTATTGTTCCACATTCTAAGAGAAATAACTAGTTTTCTTATGTTTGTACCATCTCAGAATATTTCTAAAAGGAGCTTTGATAAAGAAGTAGGTATTATTGGCTAAATAATGAATCATTTTCTACGTGATGAAAATTGTATCGAAACTGTCAAAGAAGAGAATAGAATACTCTTTAGGTATTATGAAAAAAGAAAAGAAAAAAAAAGTAAAAAAAGAAAGAAAAGAAAAATAAAGAAAAGAAAAAAAAGAAAGAAAAGAAAAAAAAAGAAAGAAAAGTATCGTTCTTAGACAGCTTCACAATTTTGACACTAGAGGCGCTAGTTAGAATATTTGCATTGCTGTATGTGTACGGGTGTGTTGAATAGTCTTTTGTTACCTGAAAGTTGGAGAGCGTGTTTGATCTGGCAGATGATGGATGTCGCTCTAACTCACTACTGCTAAATGAACGAGTTACGTTGTTGTTTTCATCGTTCGATATGTCTTGTTTTTTACATCTATGGTGTCTATAGTCGTGTTATTTAGGTCCAGTAAGTACCGCAGATATTTTAACACCAATGTATTACCATTATATGCCGAAAGGTTAGTTATGGGTCGATCTTTGCGGTTGCCGAGGTTGATCTGTGGATGGGTGATCATTTTAACATACCGAGACTTCTCCGTGCATCGGAAAGCACGTTAAGCCGGTGGTCCTGGCTGTTATTTGGAGATCTTTGGCAGTCGTTACGGATTTTCAGAAGCGAGAAAATCTGACACCAGTCTTGCCAAGAAGTACCGTGTTCCCCAGTCAATGGGTTGTGGAGGTCTTGTAGGAAGCAGTTCCACGTAAAATACTGGTATTCATTAAGATCTATAAGTATCCGATTATACTGGATATTGACCCAACAAGGTTGGGAAAGGGCAATCCAGATTAATTGAAATGAAACTGGAACTTGAAAGGTTGATAATGTTAAAACTATTAAGCAGATTTAAATTTTCATCAATTAAAACCTCTTCTTTGCTTGTATGGTGTACATAATAAAGAGTATTCTATTCTATTCTTTTCTCAGTTTCAAAATCCCAAGTGCATCAAAAATACGAGAGCAAATTTTGCTAAGCAACAGGCAAAAACCGAATAAAAACAAACAAATCATATCAACCCGAAACAATACAGTTACGAAAGCAACATAAAAAACATTTAATTTTGTCACCGCTGTCTATATTATGCACACAATCGAAATATTGTAAAGGCCGTAATGGAACGCAAAGCGAAACCCGAGACTCTCGGTAGGTACTTAAGCGAGCCCGAGGCACTCATTAACGAGTTTTTGGAAGCGGCTACTAATGGAATAAGTGTGGATACATTAAAAATAACTTTACACAAAGGCATGGGGGAGTTCTCCATAAATCTCATAGGTAATGCTTTTAAATTGGAGTTGGTAGGACCAGGCTCTGATGTCAACGTCTGCCGTCAAAGCCTTGTCAAAGATAATAAATTCGGATATCAAATAAAATTACGAGGGCAATATCTCGTAAAGTTGCATTCGGTTTGATGGTTCGTTTTGCTGTGTAGGTGGAATACTGCGTATTTTTCGTGTGGGTACTTGTTTTCTTGGGAACGAAGCTTGATTGAAATGTGTAAAATGTGCATTTTATTACCGTTTTATGTTTCGTTTTGGAACGGTCGTAAAAGTAAGAGTTTGGTTGTTTGGTGAATTTTCAGCAGATGGAACAATTTTCTTTAAGCAATAACTTAGTTTAGTTAAACTAATGAACTTAGTGTTCAGTTCACATTACGGTACTTGATTTTTGACTAAGAAAAAATACGATTTCGCTCGTACAAAGTAGGCAACGTTTTACCGACCCGACTTCAAATATCTTTCAAGTGTTTCGAAAAAAGGTCGAATGTCAAAAGATAGAATATGCTGTATTGTAGTTACCTACAAAAACATTTAATTAAAGTACCTATTGTATGTCAGGGATTGTCATCATATCGGTATCATAATTGTTTAAGTGAAGAGAAAATCATTTCCGAGCTAGTCATTGGACACTTTGATAAGATAGATTGATGTGGGTCTATGCTTGTTGCGGTTATATCAACAAGTTGGCAGCCTATCAACTTAAGTACATATGTTCTGTCTGTTGTGAAATTGACCTTCCCCATTGGTTCTTCCTTTTTAGTTCTAGTTTTAAATCGGGTAGGTATCAATTCTGCTGGATTCCTTTGTATGTCTGCAATTTTCGTTAGGATAAGCAGAGAGCTAGAAATAGGGAAATACAGTGATATTTTTTCTTAAATTTCCTACAAGTAACATGAACTTAGGGTGACATAACGTAAGAGGTTTGAAACCCAAAATCATCCCTTAAGGCTATCAAAATAAAGGATGTTTCTCTAAAATACCTAAATGTGTCTTACATTAATTGATTACTTCTGGCATTGATAGATATTTTACATCCAGAATCCTTTACAGTGCAACATTAATTATTTCGGAATGTTAATAGTCCCTCGGATCGACTTTCTGTCAATCTCGATTGATACTAGCTGTCAGCGCAAGAAATATTATAGTACCTACACAATTGAAAGAAAGAAAGAAAATTTATTTATTTGCCACAATTGGGTACGTGAACACAGGTGCACTCGCTGTTCTTCACTCTCATGCTTCAGTGGTGCGATTATTCAACCCGACCCGATGCAGTGAGAGATCAGCCCTTTTTTTTTTGGATGGGAAATCATCAAATGACCCCTCCCGCCCTGGGTGGAGCGGTAGCGAGTGTCAGACTCTTACTGACTAAAACCCGCCCGTACTCCTTCTTGTGCCCTTTGCGTTCCAGGGCCGCGGTAAGTCTTTCGAACAAATTCCGCAATGTGAGAGATCAGCCCTCCTACCCAAGTTGATAATCTGCAATCCTTAACGCTTGTCGAAAACGAATCAAATGTATGGGGATGAAATCATCTCAACGTTAAGTCACGTGGTTAGAACAAACGAATAGAAAATTCGTAGCCAAGTTCACATCTGCATCGTTCAAAATGATAGAATGAATTGTTATTGATTCTACAATGTTCAACGATACATTGTTTGTTAAAACTTAATGGTTAAAGAATTTAAATAGAGTTTAAATTCTAACCTGTTTGACGGGACGCTCGCCATAGACTAAAGAATAGGTTGTTTTTCCAAAGACATTGTGGAACGAGCGGAACTCGTTCTCCAAAAATATTGTCACATTTTTGCGTTGCGTCTGTCTCTGGACGACTTAAACACCCTAGCTCACAATCATTAGCACAAGTACCTACCCACGATATGAATGGGAATTTTTCATACCAATGTGGCGTTCCAAGTCCCGACGTGTCAGCGTGACCAATCTTTTAATCCCACTTGTTGCGCTAACTTAGCGAATAAGTGGAACCAATGTTTGCACAGATAAGTGAATAGAAAACTTTATAGAATTAATTATCTTATATTACCTTATTATCTTGACAGCTAATTACAAAAACTTAGACTGCTGATTTGAGCTACATATATGATATTTTTGATCTATTTACAAAATAAAAAACTGTATAATGATTTTTACAAATTAAAAAAAAAACATTTTTTAAACTGGTGTGCAATTATGTCCCTTGGCCGTGGTCAACCTTTTTGCTTGATCAAGTTGTTAATATTGGACATCAAAATTTTATACGTAAATAAATAGTTTAATTATAAATTTTAAAAGCCACTATGCGAGGATTAAACGCTACTTTTTCTATTATCTTTGTGGTTAGTTAAAAGTCTAAAAGTTTCAATAAAAGTTACAAAATACTTAGGTAATCCTATTTCAGTACAACCGCTACATTACGTATTAATAACAGGTACCCCAGGTACCTTACTGTTCCTGATGAACAATATAAAAATAATGTAGGCACTCGAAAAATCCTCTTATTTTCGATAAACTTGTCTAAAAGGCTTGGTAAAATGGAAGATTAGAATTCTGTATTGCGAAGAGAACCATCATAGTAGCGCTTATCTCTTGGTACCGTATCCTAAAACAGTTTTGTCGATTGCATCAAAACTACTCGTAGTTCATATTTCACCAGCTGATGCATGTGGTTTTAACTTTTACTCGCATCATAGAATCTAGAATCACCACCAAGTGGAGGCTGGATATTAAAAAGGTATTTTTATACTTTATACATAAGTTATGGTCTACACACTTTACAAGCCTAAACTGGATGAAAGATCACCTCAGTTTTGCGAGCTAAATTAAAATAGCTTAGCTAACAGTTTGCAATCTAAGCCTAACAATAATGATGCCCACAAAAATGTAAGCTATCTCTGAGCCAATTTGCGTCAACATCAGCTCAGTGGTTTAGCCGTGAAATCTTTACAAACATACACATCAAGTCGGGCTCTTTCATATACGAACATGGATGCCTACAGCTCGAACTGACGGCGACAATGTACTAAATGGAATGGCTTTGTCAGCTGTACAGTACTCGCTATTCGTAGGAAGCGACAGTTCGGTCGTGCTTATCGTTTATTTTGTGTAGAATTGTTATATGTGGGAAGTCGTTTCGCTTTAGTATGACTATATCAGACATTGGAATGTTGTGGATCACGATAATGAGTATAGAATTAAAACTGCTTCATGTTTTTATTTCCCATTTGAAATGCACAAGTTGGTATGATGTCTAGCATTATCTGTACCCTCGCGCACATTTACGCGTGGCGCGTGGAGTTGCTACGCCTGGATGAAACTCCGCTGTCGCGGCAAATCGCAGGACGGCGGCTGGAGTTCCGACAAGTTCTCATGGCAGTATGGAGAGAGCGATTGTCATTCAGCCCAGCATTGGGCACAATCTGGGACAAATATTTGGGCACGCCACTACCACTACCTATTTCAGATTCGGTAGGAGGATACGCCCGGGTGACGTCACTGGGTGGGAAGGGGAAGCAGTCACCTCCTTCTGTGAAGCAGAATTGCAACCAAAGAGTCTCGTCCAGACAATTATGTTAGGTATTTAAGTATCGGGCCTGCGAATGGCGAGCTATGTGTGGCTCGCCGTCCGATAGCAACCAGGCCCGGGTCGACGGTGCCTCGTGTTCCATGCGCGCCTCAAAGAGCTGTCAGCAACGAAGACAGGGCCCCATAGGGTCAGCGCCTTCTAGGGTTGCGGAATTTGTTCGAAAGAGTCACCGTGGCCCTGGAATGCAAAGGGCACTAGAAGAATCACGGGTGGTGTAGTACATTTGCATGACGTCAGTGAGGTTTCATATAACAGATATCGAGCCTACCGCCATCAACTGGACATAAATCCAAATAAAAAAGTGGCCATTTGAAAATCGGAATCGCCTTGCTCAGCAGTAACGCATTGTATTTAAAAATTAGAAACGTCTTTAAGTTTAGAAAGGTCAATGAACGCTATTGCCTTGCTAGAACGAAACATCTATAGTAAATACATATAAATATAGGGACACTCTGCATTTATGACAGTACCTCAGTCGGGTGTATTTTATCCATCGATCAAAGTGTAGTTCGATAGGTATCGGTGAAAATTGATGATTCAGATAACACTTTTGTTGTGATAGTGTTTTGTCATGGGTTTGTTTGAGGGGTATTCCCGTAGTTTTGAGAAATATTCGTATTCACATCGTAGTCGCGGTCTTTCAAAAACGACTCTAATTTCTCTACTCTTCAGTTAAGTTTTATATACATATTATTATAATTATGTTTATCGATTTTCACTGAGATGATATTGCGACGACTTGAATTTGAATGTTTTATTAGTATGAGAATTGACCGTTTTTGTTCAGCTTTGTGTCCAAATATCTACGTGTAAAAATTTGTGGAACTGTGTGAACTTCCACTGCATTTGCTATTAGCGCTGAGTAAATTTTCTCAAAATGTCTTCTTAATTCTTTATTGCACACCACAACTACTTATATTATATTATACATAATAAATTGCATGTACAAAGGCGAACTTAACTCAAAGTTGAGTTTTCTTCCAGCAAACCTTTGAGTGATAGAGAAAGATCAGCATAGAGGGTAGGATCCAGTGTACTAGATAATATGGATCTATATATTTACATACATAAATACATATATATACATATACATACAGATCTACTAATCAAACAAGTCAGTCCTACTGACTTTTAGTGACATATCTATTTAAGAAGATGTTATAGATTAAAAACAAACAAATTTTAATGTTCTGAGAAAAATTACAAATAGTAGGTAACAAAGTCGTAAATGCAAATCTTGACAAATAAAAACGGTGTTTTAAAACGCATGTACTCAGTTTTCATTTAACATTAGCTTCAAGCGTTGAACGAATCGCGCGAATCTCGCGTTTTAATAATAAATTATTCTAAACGTGAAAATAACCATTGTGTGTGCATGAACAGAAATCCTATTCCGAATAATATCATTTTATAATATATTAAATTAAACAGGTACTTCTTAGCTCTAGTTTTATAATATAGACTAAGTCTTTAAAATGGAAAGCCGCAGAGACCAGTCGCTTTAACTGTAATACATTGGGTAAACTACTGGACTACCTATCCTATTATTCATGGTCTAAAATAATACTTAGTGTGTACGTATACTGAGTCCGTGACTAAAGAATAACAGCGGCACGTGTCGGCCTTCAAGGTTATGTAACGCTTGCCCAGGTTGGTATGTGGATGGGTGACCATCTTAACATACCGAGACGCCACCAAGATTGTTTTAAATATTTTATAGTAATTTTTTCAATATATTTTATTATCTAAACGTGAAGCAAAACTTTTTACTCCTTTTTACGAAAGTTACGCGGTCGGAGGCGCGAACATTTGGGCCAGTTAAAGTTTATATGGAAAAGGAGTGCAGGAAGCATTTTTTTTTATAATAATAATACTTTAAAATACATTTTATAAATAAAATTCTTGTCGAATTTTGAACACTGGGTGACCACCGTAATTCAAATCATTTAAAGATAGTGCTCTTGTCTGTGATTGTTTTTGTGAGTAATAAATTAAAAACATTCAGGTACCTACTAATAAAAATAGTAAATCTATTTTAGTGGAGGCTTGTATATTATGACTTTTTGTGATATATCTTACTATTACTTTTGTATTAATAGCTGTAAGTCATCCAACCATGATAAAATAAAATATTGAGCCGTTGGAGCCGGCTATCATTTGGAAATCTTTCATTCAGGTTCAACAAAATAATTTAGTCAAACATGAGTATGTACATACAATCATAACAAAAAAAATGCATCCTAGGGGTTATAAGTACATGGAGTTGTTCTAACATGTTTACCATATTGTCATGGTGTGCAAATATTAATAGAAGTTTGGAACTTAAAGTACATAAAAGGAATAAGAACAACATTTTATTAACCATTGATGCTACACTAATGATGACGCAACACTTTAATGGCAGCTATCTTTTAGAATTCTAGCTTTTTCCTAATGCCGCTGATTTTGTACCATGATGTTCGAGTATTATTGTACCCAGTCTTTCAAAAATGTTGGTACTTCTTCATTTATCTGTCTCGTGTCAGTGAATATAGCACTGGGTAGCTATCCCCGCAAGGGAGACTTAGCGTCATTACATTGTGTTTATTTTTTTATTGTGATCTTCCAAGGAACGTCTTTGAATACCAAGAATACTTAAATTAAGAAGAGGTTAGCTTTGAAATATATTTTAGAAATATTTTGCTATCGAAACTTAATTTTATTCGTAGCTAATCAGATTTTTTGGTAGATATTTATATGTATTTGTATGAATATTATCTTTGATTATTTTCGGCACGAGTTTTATGAATCTAGCCTAGGATTATTCAAATATTTTGGGTCAACGTCAGTCAAACCGACTTCAGCGGAATACGTTTTATTTATCGTGGAGCGATAGCCTATCTGACGTTAACAACCCAGTAACTGGGTTTTACACGGAACTTTTTTCTGGTGTCAGATTTTCTGGCTTTTGCGATCCGTAAGACTGCCAAAGAGTTCAAATGCCAGCCAGGACCAATAGTTCAAAGTGATTTTCGAGGCACGGAGGAGTCTCGGTATGTTGAGCTGGTCACCCTTTTATAGATCGATCTCGGCAGGCTTTTCATAACCTCGAAGATTGAACCGTGCGGCTTTTATTATTTTAGCTACGAGCTCCATTTGTGATTAATGATAATATTTGGGTAATTATATTTTGACGATTTGGAGTCATTCATGACTGACAATAGCAGAAGGAAAAGTATGAGATTCCTGTTTTATACATTTTTCCAATAACAAAGCAGTTATTTAAGTTCATGAAAGTGTTTACGTTCGAATTTTCACTAAATTGGTAATATTTTCAATATAATAAAAATGCCAATATCTGAATTTCCAATTTCAGAGTTGAAAATGTTACAAAAAATTATTTTGTGGCTACATGCATTTCGATGTATAATTGCATTTTTAAATAAAAAAATAAACAAAAAAAATAATTTTTTTTTAAATAATCTATAGCAAAAAAAAATAAATACCAAAATGAGCCTTGCAAAAATATCAGGTCTTGTTTGTTTTATATTGCATGAAATTAAATCAAAACACTTTCAGTATTTTGTTGCAAAAATATTCAAATTTCGTATATATTCAAATATTTGCTTTGCTTTGCTTTATTTTTTTCGTCAAATTTACCACAAGGTTATAATTTAATATAAATATTCAAGTGCTTTCGTCATGCATTACTTCTTCAATATTTTTGATTAAGCTTCGGCAGAAAAAAAAATATTAGTCTGAGCTAATAAGAATTTCATTTCAATATCATCAATCAAGAATATTATTATATAGAATATCATAATAATCGAACTATTCAGATATCTTACAATTCTTGATTTACACATGTCAGAAAAATATTTTTTTCTCTCTATTTTTTAACAATTGAATCAATGAATAAAAGATCACTTCAAAAAGAAATGGCAATGAGCTGAAAGATGTTACAACCTTCAATTCATTCTAATTCTAAAATTTCCAAAGACCTATTAATAATTTTAGTTGTTGCAAAAGTTTCATTATGAATGATTCAAAAGTTAACAGTACCAGATGGACCGGATTAATTTGATCGCTTCAAATTTTATTAATTTTATAGGTACCTAAAGTTTTGGAAGGTATTTTCATTCATAAACGTCGTATTTTGAACTGGAGCCATAGTAACGGAATTCAAAATTGTAAAAAGTTCGGTTTGCCACCGAAACGATTGCAATTTAGACTATTGATATTTAATAAAAGTTTAATATAATAAAATTACTGTATTATTGTGCTATGACATCAATATCAAGGGATTTATTAAAAATATGCAGGTACTTCCAAATCACATATGTGTTCAGAAAAAGTAAAAAAAAAATATTTTTTGCCTTAAAATACTTTTGCATTTTTTGTTTTATTTTTAATACATTTTCATAACCCCACAAAACCCTCAAACTCACAGAGTGCATTCACGAGCCTGAACTTTAACGCCAAAATCACCCCTACAAATAGCCTTAATAATGTCTGTGCGTACGTCATTATAGGCCAGGTGTTCGCCGCTATTTACCGCCCTACTTATTCAAGTGCTCACTGTGGGGGCGTAGTTCCACGCTTATGGATCGAGGGAACCCGACCAGTGAGTACCGAAGTGCCGGCCCGCGCGGACGCCTCGCACTCAGACCCTTACACTGACGAAACGAGACAACCATACGCTAGACAGAGACGCCACCAGCTCCCTTTTCAACAGGTCGTTATTGTAACTTCCACTAAATGGTGATTCCGTGCAATAATTCTTACTTCTGTTGTACTTTTATTAAATCGTTCGCTTAAACTTTTATGAGTTTGCAGTTATGCTTCGGAAGTTACTTTCGCTAACGAGTTTTATTATTATTTGGTTTTAGTGGGCGTCCTGTGTTTCTCATTGTTGGATAAGTTTTGGCTTGCTGTTATATTAAACGATGACACTAAAAAGTTTTGTTTATACCATTTTCTAATCAAAAGTTACGCAGTTATGAATGTCACAAAAATATTGAGTGGTGAAACCAAAGTAACGATTACGTTTACAAAATTGACTAGAATACAATGGAATATTCTGGAGCTTCATCCAAAGTGTTCATGTCGTAAGCAGTACACTAGCCCGTATGACTAATATTCCAGCACCCACCTGATGATATGTGACCTCAGTCGCCCATTTATATCAATGAGGCGCGTATTCTGACGTTTATCCGTTTGTTATCTCCTCAATTTTACATTATCGCCGAATAAAATACAAGGAGGTTTTATTCCGGAAAATTCTTGATAAATTACTGTCCTTATAAGGTTTGTGATTGTGGATTCTTTCCGTGTCCAACCAATTATTTTTCTACTACTAAGACTGTCAATTTCTTCGTGACCTGTTTGACCTATTTTTGTGGTAGTGGCTCTTGAAAAATAAAATAGTATGGAAATATAGATGCTTCATTATCCTTCTTTTATTTAATATGGTTTTTGTGTAATGGATTCCTGAAAAAAGGTTGAAAGCTTTATTTAAATATGCTATCATGCTAATAACGTGGATCACTTTGAATGAAATTATATTAAATATCACAGCTAGTTTTCGCGAAAAGATTGCATGTACGGTTAAATTGTGTATTTATTTACGTGGTTGTTTTTGGGCATTTAATTGTAAATGATGAAACTAAATACCGCAATTGTATTATGATATCCAGTGGAATATGCGTTTTAACTCGTAGGTTTTTCAGTTATTCGTGGAATCAAATTTAAAGTGAATATTTTTATTGTGCGAACAGCTAACTAGTGGAATTCTTGTTGGATAGTAAAGAGTGCATTGGTCACTTTTAGGCACTTTTAGACAATAATAATTAGTATATACTAATTATTATTGTGCTTCATCGTCTACCAAATCATTGAGGTACCAGCCGATGAGATTATGAGGTCAAGCGTATACCTACGGATAAAAATAATTATTAAAAAAAAAAACGAAATAATAATAAATAAACTCTTTTTTTTTTCTTCATCTCGCTTACAAAAAAAAAGTATAAGTAAATGTGAATAATGGTTAACCAAGTGGTTTTTACCTTGGTGGTTATAACTTCAAGTTAAGGAACGCAGTGCATCTTCTAATTACACCGGAATTAAACACAAAGAGAATTTTATTTTACGAGCGCTCTTTGCGCTCATAAAAATGACCAAGATTTATTTGACTGCCTTTAAAATAGCATGTGCGCTTTTAGTTTTATTTCTAGTTTTTTTTTATCATGAAGAAAGTTACATTAATAGAGTGCGGTATTGGTAATAAAAGCAAATAATTTTATCAAAAATGTATAGTTGTCTAACAGTGATAGCTTCAAAATGTACTACAAAGATGGAAATAAAGATCATACAAACGAAGTAAATGAGACGTAAATTATTACATTTGGTCAGAGGCTATGTTTTTTTTTGTGGTCAGTTTGCAATATTTATAGTTCATCATCTGAAAACGTGGAGTTATTTAAATGTCTTTAGGTTACTTCAAGGGCAGATACTATACCATATACGAGTACATACATAGATTATTTTTCCGCAGTCAGTAATACTAGTACTAAAACCCAACACAATAAAATCAAATAAACAGCTCGAATAAACTTACATCTTCTTCACTCTCAATATAATATATTCCTCGTATTCAGTGCACCAAGCATTGCACTTAATTAATCAATTGAAACTTGCTACGAGCCGCTACGAGCCTCTACGAATCGCCACGGGCGTGCTACGAGCTACACATTTCTGTAGCACTGCTACGCGGGCTATTCATTGGACGCAATGGAACCATTAAAGGTAGTTGAAGCACGTCTGTAAGTGTAGAACCTTTTTACTGAAATTAGTGATGCAATAAGATGCATGGAGTTTTCCGTCTAATAGATTTGTGACAGAATCTTCTTTAAAATGTGTTTTTCTTTACAAATGGAATCAAATCAAAAATTAAATTTAACATCAATAAGCCCAGTTTGGATTAAAACTAGGCACTTTCCTATTTTATATAACAAACTCTTGATGTTTTTTTATTCGGACGAGAAATACACCTGGGGATTAATTTTATGGACCTATCCCCCATCAATCAGTTTGTTGATTAAATAATAGTAGGACCTACCGCATAATATTATGTATGTATAATTTTCAAACCGATCAAACAGTTTGATCGAGTTCTGTGCTTGGGGTGATTCCACGTCCAGATCTAGACTTACTATATGTATGTAATTTTCTATTCGGGTCTGGATCAACTGTTTAGTCGAGCGTTTGTGCGTTCTATTTTACTGTCGGTCGATTGTTGTTCTTGTTTAATGAAAAAACAAATCTAGTGCTTTTTTTTCTTGTGTTGATTAGTGAGTATAAATTGCTTAATATACTTAGTTTGCATCAAAGCGTATAGCAAGCCAAAAGCAGAGTATTAATCTTAGAACTAAAAAAAAAACAATCTCCATTGATTCTCATACATCCTACTAATATTATAAACGCGAAAGTTTGTAAGTATGAATGGATGTTTGTTACTCTTTCATGCAAAAACTACATAACGGATTTAGATGAAATTTGGCACACAGATGAATTATAACCAGGATTAACGTATTTTTCACCCCGATATTTCCACGGGATCTTACGCGATAAACTTATGCGGTGAAACCGCGGGACGCTGCTAGTAATATTTAAATAAGGTATCCAACTAAACAGTTGGTCGATTAAAATTTGTATATATGACAGTAGGCCTGTTACATAACATACATAACATAATCAGCCTTTTAACGTTCCCACTGCTGAGACACAGGCCTCCTCTTCAGGAGAGGGAATGGGCCGTAATCCAGCACGCGGGCCCAGTGCGGGTTTGTGAATGTCACATGTCTTCGAATTTTTGGTTCTAGGACATGCCGGTTTTCTCACGATGTTTTCCTTCACCGTTTTGAGAGCAGTGGTGAAGAAATTAATTACACAAAGTAATGCGCCTGGCTGGGTTAGAACCCGCGACCTACAATTCGTAAGTCGGAGCCGTTACCGCTCAGCCACCACTGCTCTCATATGGAGATTAATTATGCATATTTAGTAGGCCTGTTATATATACAAATTTTAATCGACCAATAGAGATTTCAGATATATTGTAGCCATTTCTATAAATTGGAGGTCATGTCCTAATCAAGGCGGGGAAAAAGCAAGTTCATCATTGGACAAACGATATCTTTGGACATTGTATTCTGAACCAGTAATTATCGTACTTTAATACCTACGTTATAAATTTTGAATTCAAAACTCATTTTCAAATCGATTTTACGTTATTTGGTGGTCACGCGAGAATCGATTAACAGAACTAAACCACGAATTTGTGTCATGTTAAAATACTGTTTTATGAACTTTTCACATTATCGCGTTTGTTTGGGGTTTTTCAAGTTGGGAAACATGGATGTTTTAAGCTCTAGATAAAATGGAATTCTATTGTTCTCCTAATACAAGCAATGGCCTTCCTTAAAAGGATATCTCCAATATTATGTATCTAAATGCCCATTGTAATTGATTTTTTTTTTGTGAAGTGCGTAAACGTTAATAGAAAATCATATTCTATCAGCAATTGCGATCGTAAAAGGTGAACAGTATTTGAGATTGATAACCATCATCGAAATTTTATACCGACATCTATGCCACCATATTCAAACTACAAAATATACCTCTACGCGTTTTTGTAACACATAAACACTCATTACTACCGGTTAAAAAGTAACCAGCCTTAGAGTGCTAAACCGCGAGAGGTCCACGACAAAAAAAAAACATAACTAAGCAACCTTCAGACACAACATCAACAAGCCTCCGTCTGGTCCGAGGATCTCTACTTTACAATGAAAGTTTGCGGTTCCGCATACCTCTATAATGTCACTTAGCCCATCAGATCCAGGTTCGAGAGTGACTGGCTGATTGTAATTTTGTCTCGGCTTAGCTAGATAATTTATCAACTAATTAATGATCAATAAGTCCTAAATCTATACGGATATCATAAATTCGACAGTAAAGTCTGTACAGTTGTTTGATACGTTTCATAAATCACCGGCAGACGCTTTTCCTGTATAATGTACCAGTTTCAGCCAGCAGCTTCATCCGCGTAGAACTTGAAAAAAATATCCCAGAGATACATATTATACTTCCGTGATAATAGAATCCTGTATACTTAATTCACGAACAGGTTAAACTAGTTTAATATAAAGTACGTTCAGCCGTTACAATGTAAAAAGGTAACAAACGGACGGGGAAATTTTATTTATTTATAGAAAAAACGCTTAGAAAAGAAAATGATGAATACAGTATAGGTAGGAAGCAGTAAGGTGCTGCTGGATTCTAAAGAAATTTCGTACGTTTTTAATATTAGTACAGATTAAGTATGAAAAATATGTATATTATGTTGAAAATTACATTAATTTAAAAAATTAAATTATAATAACATTGTATGAGGAAAATTAAATGACGTACAATTTTCTTGTAGAAGTTTTTTCATTAATATAATATATAATTCTTATGATTTAATATTTATCTTTGTTGTTTGCTTTAATTATGTAAAAAAAAATATCTTTATAATGTTCGCGTAAATCTAATGTTCGCAGCTTGCTTAATGTAATAATAGAAATACTGAACTATACTATACTCCTTAACTAGAAATACTGAAAAGGAAAATAACAAACGACGTCAACAGAATTCAACTGTGTAAACGGCAAAATAATAAAAAAATACTTTTTACAAAAAATACAACCGACTTCTAAACAAAAAAAAAAACAAAAAGTATAAAATAACTTTAATTTCGGAACTCGGTGTTTTTGGTTGCTTCATGTTTTTGAACACACCCACTTCCGAAATTAAAGTTATTTTGTACTTTTTGTTTTTTTTTTTTTTTTGTTTAGAAGTCGGTTTTATTTTTTGTAAAAAGTTTTTTTTTTTATTTTTCCCTATTTAGTGGTTCACTCCCAGCTAAACATACCCATTACAGCGTAGGTGGTATAAATTGGTGTAAACAATAAACAAACATGCGATTTCAGCTATGCCGACAGATTTGCTATCATTTATTGAAATTAACAAAAACCGCTTGTTCGATTTCGATAAAATTTATGGGACCATTTGGGAAGTATCCCCCCCCTTTCCAACAAAAAAAGAATTTTTCAAATCGGTTGGCAAGCGACGGAGTTATACGCGAACAAACATAAAAAAAAACATACAAACATCCGAATTGAGAACCTCCTCCTTTTTTAGAAGTCGGTTAAAAATAAAAAGTAATAGGTGGGATTTGAACTTGCGACTCCCAGCGCAGAAGTCAATCGCTCAGCAACTACGCTTACCTAAGGTACCATCAATATTTCAATCGTTGAAGAGTTGCTCTGACTCTTGGGAGTTTATGTTCAAACCCATAGATCACGGAATCGCCGTGCTGACAGCAACTACAGTCGGCACTCCCAAAACTTTCCACACAAAAACTCAGTGTGTGAGTGAGTACCATCGTTTAATCACAGAAATAGGCTAGGTGACACTTTCGGGGTTTCGTCCCCAAAAGTCGTTTGATTGTTTGAGTCGTTTTGACATGTTTGCCTTAAAACAGATTAAAAACGGGAATTTTGAAATTGAAATTTTACTATTATGTATTAAAATATTGCGGAATTTGTTAGAAAGAGTCACCGCGGCCATGGAATGCAAATCCATTTGGAGAAATACGGATAGGTTTTGCTCAGTAAGAGTCTGACACTCCCTTCCACTTCGCCCAGAGCGGGAGAAGTCATTTGATGTAATTTAGCCCAATTTAGTAACGGCCGTGTTATGTTGGCTATAACTACGACGGCCGAAAATTGTAAACAGTACTGTATTTCCTTTTCTCTTTAAAATCCATCCAAAGGTTGTCTTGAAAAGATTTTTAGCTATAAGGCCGTCCATTGTGTCACCCTATCTAATGTTTTCTTCATCTATATTTTCTGTAACTTTTATGGTGTACATAATAAAGCCTCTTACCCAGGCAATGGGTTGTGGAGGTCTGGTAGGCTCCACGTAAAATACTGGTAATCAGCTGAAGCCGACCCCAATGTAGTTGGGAAAAGGCTAGGCAGATGATGATGATAATAAAGAGTACTCTATTTTACTGCTACAAATGGCGTCTAGACATTCCGTGCTCTAAGTTTAAAGCACACGTTGCACCATTGCAGCGAACCGTGTGTCTCAATCCTTACACATCTTCGTTCCACCAATGATTTATACCCACGAGTGTACTAGATGCGGCACTTTTTGCGAGCGTAGTTACGAAGAGTTTCTTAAGACATTGTTGGTTGCGCTGCAATAATTTTTAGTGTCGTAGACATGTGGTGCGCTAACAAAAAAGCAGTAACACTTCTAGTCGCGTTATAGTGACGTTTAGTAAATGAAGTTCCAACTTGGTTGGACTGTCTCGTGTGTAGTCATAAATACATCTGTATTCTGTCTGTATTGGTTGAGGGAGATGTTTTATGTATGTAGGTATGTAGATATATACTTGTAGTCTCTTGGAATATACTCATACTTATGAACTGGCTGGTGCCAGTTTTGCATGGGTGCGAATTATACACACAAAGCTTTCTCGTTTATCGCTTTATTTTATTCGTGAGAACTATACCAAAATTCGATGTGTAGTTTAGAAGAAGTAATAAGGAGAGAAACAGACAGAAGGAGAGTAGCGACTTTGTGTTATGTCATTCAAAAAGTACTAGCACCGCGCGGTTTCTCCCGCGTAGTTCCCATTCCCGTGGGAATACGGGGATAAAATATGTATATCCTATGTACTTGCAAAATGGTTAAAATCATTTCAGTAGTTTTGGAGTGTATTAGGTACAAACAAATAAACAAAAATATCTTTCCTTTTTATAATATTAGTATCTATGGATTAGAGAAAATCCAAGCGTAGGTTCTTGGATGTTCTCTATATTTTTTTTCTGTATTTTTTTTGGTGTTTGAAAAATTAATATTTTCTGACCTTTGATAAAAAAAATATAAACGTTTTTAATAACAAGCTCAGTAATCTTCTAGCTCCTTTTACAAGCAAATCTTTTAAATATTCACAACCCACGTCGTGAAGCATTATAAGAAGTAAAAGAGCATGTTTCACACCTACGCCTACGTAACAAACGACATCTTCTAAGACATTTGCAAGAAAAATAAATATTTAAAAAAAAGAAATACATCCCTATTTGTAAAATTTACCTACTTTTTTTAGTGCTCCATGCTTCCGAATGTTTACATTTGTACCTGTATTTAAAAAGAGTATCGTAAAAAGCGGTAATTCGAGAACCTTAGTTTGTTGTAGGTAAAATATTTTATAATGTCGCTTATTTTTCTCCACATATAATGCAACTAGCTGCTGCCCGCGACTTCGTTCCCGTGGAATCCCCGATTCTAAAACATTCTTTATCGCTGCTCCGCTCCTATTGGCTTAAGCGTGATGATATATAGCCTAAAGCCTTCCTCGATAAATGGTCTATTCAAACCAAAAATATTTTTTTAATTCGAACCAGTAGTTCCTGAGATTAGCGCGTCAAACAAACAAACAAACTCTTCAGCTTTATAATATTAGTATAGATTAGCTGCTGTCCGCGACTTCGTCCCCGTGGAATCCCCGATTTTAAAACATTCTTTATCACTGCTCCGCTCCTATTGGCTTAAGCGTGATGATATATAACCTAAAGCCTTCCTCGATAAATGGTCTATTCAACCCAAAAAGAATTTTTCAATTCGAACCAGTAGTTCCTGAGATTAGCGCGTTCAAACAAACAAACAAACAAACTCTTCAGCTTTATAATATTAGTATAGATAAAACGAATTTCTAAAACAGTACATGCTTGTATCGATTGGTGTTATAACATTGACGTTGTGGAGACTGGAGCCTGTACTAGGAAAACCTGTGTTACAGGGCTCCAGGCCTCCAAAACTCCTGCTAGGGTTGCGGAATTTGTTCGAAAGAGTCACCGCGGCCCTGGAACGCAAAGGGCACAAGAAGGATCACGGGTGGGTTTTAGTCAGTAAGAGTCTGGCACTCCCTTCCGCTTCTCCCAGAGCGGGAGAAGTCATTTTGATGATTTCCCATCCAGAAAAAGAAAATGGTTCTCATTATAACATATTATGAATGTGGGAACTATGTAGATCGCCATATTAGGGTCTTATTTCAGTTTCTCTGGCAGTTTGAGTAAGTCTTGCGGCCTACCCAAATGTCCTTACTTTGGTATTGTTCGTCAAATCGTTGAGCTCCTTAAAGTTTTAAAGAGTCTGACACTCCCTTCCGCTCCGCCCAGAGTGGGAGAAGTCATTTGGTGATTTCCCAACCACAAAAAAGGCCTCCCAAACTACCCCGTTTAGTTGCTACTGCAGAAAATGTTTCAAAGTGTAATATTTCTATGTTACATGACAGTTCAACAATATCCACTGTTTATTAAGCCAATTGTCCCACAGCTGGGCAAAGACCTCCATCTCCCTTTTCTATAACTCTGTCATTTGCTATGTCGGGCCACACCTTTCGGTGTGAGTGAAATTTTTGCCTTGGTTATTAGAATAGGATTATGAAATTTTTTGCTTTAGTCTGCGTGCCTTTGTCATTCAATGGGAGTCATTCGGTGGTTCTCTTTGCCAATTTCTCTGTTTAATATCCACAGCACCATATCACTACATACCTAGTATAAAATAAATTTGCTTCCCGCTGTCTGTGTGTCCCTATGTATGCTTAGACCTCTACGCAACGGATTATAATGCAGTTTTTTTTAATCGGATGGAGCGATTCAAGAGGA
This sequence comes from Hecatera dysodea, assembly GCA_905332915.2. Classification (NCBI taxonomy): domain Eukaryota; kingdom Metazoa; phylum Arthropoda; class Insecta; order Lepidoptera; family Noctuidae; genus Hecatera; species Hecatera dysodea. The sequence goes on from HG995294.1 coordinate 16,891,723, forward strand.
AGGTTTACAGTCAAAATCAAAGTCAAAACGTTTATTTCAATTAGGCCATTAAACGGCACTTTTGAATCAAATGAATGTTTTACAATATTTGGTATACAAAAAATACTTCATATATGTGAGGACGATGCACCAAGTATACTAATTATAGAACAAAGTATTACCAGCAGAGGAACCTAAACTTCTAAATAATCTCATGGTACTCACATATTTACAAATATTGAACCAGTAGGCGAACAGAAAAAAAGTTCAAGACAAAAAAAATGCATTCATAAATTCCACACATAAATCAACCAGTTTGATTTTATCTACACCCTTCATTGCCCTATGGAGCAAGACCAGCATATTTCCAAGCATTCTTATCCTGGATGTAATCTTCTAATTTATAATAGGTATGCTTGTTTACAAAGGGTGCTTTTAATAAAAGTTTTAAATATTCTTTCATTTCATTCTAATATGTTACAAGGTATTTTGTTTGTTGTCGTTATACGTATAATACATGCATAATATAGTAGAGAAACACCGATAATAATTTTAAACACATTTTTTGCGCTTACATTGCAAATGCTGGCTGAAGCCTACGATATATTTCAAAATGATGTACTACAGTATTGTGAACCTTAAAAAGGTATGCAAAAAGCCCACGATGGTATATGTCTATTTCTTAGGGATAATCCACAATAACAAATTTTTATCCTTTTCTTTTTACAGCATTGCACCCATGCGAAGCCGGGGCGGCTCGTTAGTAATTTTATACAAGGTGTTCACACTTACTCGCGAAATGTAATGAACATTAGTTTAATGTCGAAAACCAAACGCCATTGTTTTACGGGATATGAATTCCGAATTCAAAATCTTGAAGTTCGAATTTGTGTATGCCATTAAAATCTCTGTGTATTTATGCCATGTATAACACTCTTTTACATTTTTCACGACTAAGCGTGCGAGTTGGCCCGAATGGTTTCCATTGCAGTCGGAAACTGATTACAAATTTAAATGGGATTCGTATGGTAACGCGTAGGTATCGGTGTGTGGGCTTAGCGATCCTTGTTTTTGGACTGGGTTTCAAAACACTTTTAGGTTCGTCTATATTTGGATTCGGGTGTCTACTATTGTTCGGATACTGTTACGCTAAATCTGTCAAAAGACTGAATTATTTACGATGACTGACTAAAATGCCAGGATATTTCAGTACTTCCACTTTAGTGAAGTATGTACATTTTTTAGTAATCGTCAGTCTAAGTTCATGTCTCGTCTATATACACTTGCTCCAGCCGGCGACTTCGCTTGCGTTGAGTTCAGAATTAGTAGCAGAGAGAAACGAAAAATGTGTTATCTCCAACGAATAATATAAATGTATACTTATAATATTATAAAAAGATTAGAAAGATTTTTATTTCGTTTGTTTGTACCGAATAAGCTCCGAAAATACTGAACCGGTTTTTATCATTTTTTCACTAATGAAAAGCGGATTAACAGCGGGTAATCACTAAAAATTGAAAAATATAAAAGTTGGTTGTTTTTTTCTTTCTTTCTAATATTGCCGAAATAATTGCCTCATTTTATTTATGTTGTTGCTACAGATTGATGCATACGTGTTGGCGGGCAGTAATTGCTCAAAAACTTGCCCGTGTAAACACACCTTTGTTAACCTCTACTCGCAATCCCCTTCGCATACCTATGCACTATGTTACCCACTGACAGATAGGAATAGACTAAATGTGCCTGATACGCAGGCCCGCTTTTTCACTAGGCACTCTCTCGATCCATGATGTGAAAAAAGGTCGAAACAACCAAAAGCGTGAGCAAAAGTGTGTTTTTTTGTTTAGAAGTCGGTTATATTTTTTTTTTTTTGTAAAAAGATTTTATCATTGAGCCTACAAAAGTAAATAACACAGTCTTATTTCGTGCCCGTTTCATACATGTTCAAATATTTGAGTAACTAAGAGAATATCTCTTACAGAAAACCATAAAAAGATTAATACAATAAGTGAACATAATCTGCCAATCCCACATCAGCAAACATTTATTCTGCAGAGTACCTACGTCAGAAAAAATAGCAGTAACACGATTACTCGTACTTGTTGAATACGTCGGCAAACATTGATAACGTATGCTAAATAAACACATCAAAAGTATCTAGGGATCAACATATATTTTTGCAATAACTTTTCTCCTGATTGATATTAATTAAAATTTTCTTTAAGGATTCATCAAATAAAGTGTTTTCGTTTGTCACAGTAACGATAAACCAAGTCACCTTTGCATTAATAAAGAAATTTGCCATTTTCCTAATAAAGGGATTTTTGACATTTGAACCACTAACATTAAAGTTCGAAAAAAAGACTGAAATAACAGTTTTCTTTAAAATTTTATTGGGTAACTTAAACAATTAATAATCCGTGTTTCTACCGCGAACACTAACAACACAAGAACATCGGTTTGGCATACTCAAAATGAGTTCATCCAAATCACGCTGTGGAATGGCCGCCCATGTTCGTTGCAACAACAAAAAAAGGTCTTCTTGCGACTGGATACCCTCCATATTCGGCAGAGCTCTTCTCTGTAGCATATCCCATGCATGCTCAATCGGGTTCAAGTCTGGCGACTGAGCAGGCCAGGGCAGGACATTGATGTTAGCTGCGGCGAGAGTCTGTCTTACAACTCTTGCGGTGTGCGGTCGTGCATTATCATGCATTAACTGAAATAAGGGACCGATTTGCACTTGTAGAGGAACGATGACGTCTGATACAATCGTCTCAGCATAAATTTGAGCGTTGAGGTTGCCTCTGATCCAAATCAACTCAGTTCTTCCGCCGATCCAAATACCCGCCCATACTATGATGGTTCCACCACTATAAGGATGGACTTCCTGGCAGGATTTTAATCGCTGTTGGCGTCCAGGGGTTCTCCAGTGTCGTATACGTCTTGTATCCGGTCTCATACCAAAACGAGACTCATCAGAAAAGCACACGAAACGCCATTGTTCTTCTGCCCAATTTCTGTGTTCAAGAGCCCATTGATATCGAATCCTACGATTGTGCATTGCTATAGGTGGTACCCGTAGCGGTCTTCGGGAATGAAGGTTCACTTCATGCAAGCGGTTTCTGACTGTTTGGTCGCTAATTAAGTTCCCTGAAGAGTGATGAAGCCTCACGGCTAACATCATGGCGGTTATTGTTGGAGCTCTTCGAGTTAAGATTTGAATGTATCGGTCTTGTCTCCGTGTGGTGCAGCGATACCGTCCTCCATGGCGCTCAGCCAAGGTAAGCGAAGAGCTCTGCCGAATATGGAGGGTATCCAGTCGCAAGAAGACCTTTTTTTGTTGTTGCAACGAACATGGGCGGCCATTCCACAGCGTGATTTGGATGAACTCATTTTGAGTATGCCAAACCGATGTTCTTGTGTTGTTAGTGTTCGCGGTAGAAACACGGATTATTAATTGTTTAAGTTACCCAATAAAATTTTAAAGAAAACTGTTATTTCAGTCTTTTTTTCGAACTTTAATGTTAGTGGTTCAAATGTCAAAAATCCCTTTATTAGGAAAATGGCAAATTTCTTTATTAATGCAAAGGTGACTTGGTTTATCGTTACTGTGACAAACGAAAACACTTTATTTGATGAATCCTTAAAGAAAATTTTAATTAATATCAATCAGGAGGAAAGTTATTGCAAAAATATATGTTGATCCCTAGATACTTTTGATGTGTTTATATTCATACTCTCACAGACGTCTCTGGAACAGGAAAGTTGCACGGTGCACAGATTAAAAAGAAGCTCTTCGTGTATATGTTAGCCTGGTACTTTGAGTTCTTCCAGCATATTTATTCTGTGAGAATTTGATTATAATTTATATTTTACTGTGCCTTTGAACTTTTATAGTACCCACTTGGCGATTTTATAGAAGTTTTAATATTTTTTTAACCACTCTGCTCGACAAGATTTTGACATTTGATACACTAGCTGAGTCGACGGGGTGTTGCATGTTACGTCATGAATTTCAGAAATTATCTCAACTTTCAGAATCTTAATTTACTATGATAAATTTGTTTCTGCAGCAATTTTATACGATAAGTTATTGAGAAATATCTTAAATAACAACTTAATATCGCTCAAATCACGTCAGTCAACTTAAAAATGCGTCTAAAATACGCATTACTACACCCTTCCAAAAGATAGTCGTCTTAGATTTTGCTAAAATTATATACGTAAACAACCTTCTCGCTTGCTAAACAGAGGCAAAACCGCAAGATCAAAACATATTCATTATATTTGCGGTCTTTCTTTGTCATTTTCTACACGCAAGTTAATTTAAAATACGGTTCAATTATGACAAAAAAATATTACTTTTCAACTTTGATGGCAGTGGTGTTCGAGGCTAAAAAACATGAAAATTATGAATTCCAGAAACCCAAACTCCACTTGAGGAGTAGTGGTTTGTTCATCATTTGATGATTTGACGAATTCATCCATATTTCTAAGGAAATATGTAGCGGTAATGAAGTTTTTTGGTATCCAAAGTCAAAGTTTCGCGCCAACTGTGTTTGTTTACGTTTTTATTTCACACAAAAAGCACACACTCACATGTAAATACTATTACAAATACACACATTATGATTCTAAATATCGTAAAGAACAAGGAAAAGCCCAGATCTAAATGCAATAAACGAACACAGATCCAATAACACGTAATATTCATTACCGCTAAATTATTTTTGTTTAAAATCGTCAGCCTTTTTAATTTTTTTAATGCTAGGGTGTGGGAAAACGATTATTATAATCGATGGTTTTTTTATTTCGTTCGACTCGATAAATATAAATGAGCAATTATCATAAATCGATTATTAAAAATTAGCGCAAAATATTTTATTTATCATTAAATCCAATAAGCATTTATAAAAACCATATTTGCGCTTTGTTAAGTAATTTAAATAGTTCTTTTTTTGGAAATCAACGAATAAAATCAACTGAACAAATTAATCGGACCCGTGCGGATTTCGCGCTGAAATGCCTATTTTATTCAAAATTTAAATGCAGAACCAGAATGCGCTCGTGTATCCGAAATATTTATTATTTTCACATATTCTTTTTTATCTCTATATTGACTATGGTATGATTAGGTAGTGGATCGGTTTGAACTTTGATATAATGTTATTTGAATTTGATATGCTTTATAATGTGATTAGTTTTTTTATCCGCAAAGGAGAGTCCTTTTGCGGATAAAAAAAACTTATCTAAATATACTATATTATAGAATGTTTGTTGAAAGTATGTACCTATGTATGTAAGTAGGTACGTATATATATATATATATATATATATATATATATATATATATATATATATATGTATGTATATATGTATTTTTGTAGTTAAGTCTATTTCTTTGGAACGTCCGGTAGCCTAAACGGCTGCATAGGTTTTTCAAATCAGGTATCATTCGATTAGTCATAAATGCCGAATTGACATAGGCTATTCGAATTTTGAAAAAAAAAAAAGTTTTTTTTTTCATCACACTCATTCACACTTACGTCATTCTGCCTAGCCTTTTCTTTTTCTATGTTGGGTTCGGCATCTAGCCTAATCGGATGTAGATGAATACCATTTTTTTACATAGAGCTATTGTTTATAAGACCTCCACAATCTAGCAACTGAGTAGAACATATGTACCTCTTGGCAATGTAGGGGTTACAGTTTGTGGCCTATCGACTGTCTAAGATGTTCGAATGACAGCCGGCACCAACGACATGCTTTCCAAGCCATGGTGGAAACTCAATTTGTATTAAATGGTCACCCATCCACTAGCCGATCTTGGCAAGCGTAGCTTAACTTCGAAGTTCGATTTGTGCGGACATTATTATTTACTTATTAAATATGTGCATTAAAAAAGCTCTATAAAGCAAAGGACCACTCATGTCACGCATACTCTGAACGCATTTGAAACGATTCAGATGAAATTCGGTGGGTAATAATTATGAATTCCCGCAACCCAAATAAGATTCAGGCTCGCACTTTACCGGATTTTTTTTCATGGAATTTGATCGCAGATTCGTGATTAGGAACCCTATAAACGATGAAAATAACACCCATAACAAAAACCTAGAAAAATCTAGTCGGTGCCATTTTCACTTATAAAACTTATTCAAATTTATTGAGATTGGTTATTTACCATGTAGAATTTGGCCTTAATAACCTTTTTTAGAAGATAGTTTTAGAACCTTAATTTGAAAATATATTTTGTAGGTAAGTATGTGTAATTGTAATAAAATGCATTTTTCCGTGCCCTGCATGGACATATTAGATATTGGGTTTCAGGAGCAGGATGACAAAATCGAAAAATATTTATTTCAAAGCAACATTCAATTTTCACAACATTATAAAAAAAAATCTGATACCATTACTCACTCTAGATAAAAAATATTTTTTAAATACCAGTGTAAATTTGTCTAGACCTAATACGTACAATACATAAACTATAAGCTTGGTATTTCGTACGCAACCAGCTGAAAGTATCTATCATAAAACTCTCAGTAATTTAAAAGGAATAAAATAGTTTTTATTCTTATTTTGAATAACATAGACAATTCTGCGCAAATTAACCTTGGGTCCGATCATAGTATATCTATGGGTCCGATAATCTGGAGTAGATTTCTTTCTTTATTGTAGAGAATCCTATTTGAATTACATAAAAAAGCATAAATAATAATTATGATTAATGCTTATTGTATTTTATGTCCTAAATGTATTTTTCTTAATATTTTAGTAACGAATTTAAATTAATCGATTAGGATGAAATAAAAAATAAATCGATTCGCATAATCGTTTTGGTACACCCTAACAATAAAAAAAAAACAATAAGAATGATGGTTGATGGCGATTATTACATTTATGCACTTCGATTTTATTTATGAAAATTAGTAAACTTGTGGGTTAAATAATAAAGAATTAATAACGCTAAGATATGAGCATTTTATCTAATTGTTTTAACTAACGCCCATACATAAGATTTTTTAAGTGGCTTTATCAAAAATGCAATTATAAATTAGAATGTCGTATGACGTAACTCTGAGGTCCAATTGGTACTACAACCGAGCCGGCGGAGGTTTGCATGTCTAGTACCAATTGGTACTACTACCGAACTATACGGTTAATATCCTAACCACTAGTTTCTGATCAGACACTTGATTGGAATTGGTTTAACCACGGTCAGAACTCTTAGCTATGTAGCTGAATCTAATCATTCAATTATTGTAATCTCAATTGAATAAAATCTTCGAGACTTCGTTCTCGTGCTTGTTGAAAACTTTGCCTTTACTTTAGGGGTGAAAACAAATAAACATTATTAAAACAAATAGCCAGTATTAACAAACAGATACAACAGCCCATTTTATCTGAACATTTTAAAACCAATTCATGCAACTGATGTGACATTACTAGATTTTCATCAAATAGTCTGGTTTGAAATCACACTCGCCGGCCGGTTCGACTAGTCGTCACGTTTCAATAGTTTTTTTTTTTTTTAATATTTACTTTCTATGCCCTTAAACCTTCAGAAACGCTTCGAGGCTAATAATATACTCTTCAGGTCATAATGACCCGGATACATTTGATAACGCCCATCACCTTGGTGTCCCACTTACGGCTAACGTACATAATAAAATATGTCATTTATGTCTAGTTATTTCCATTGTACGGGCACTATAGGAACCAAAAGAACAATGACATGAAAAAGTATCACCATTAATCTGTGAACTCACTGATGACGTCAGGGGCCATAAACTACCCGTGTAGAAAAGTTTTGCTGCAAAAGTTAGTACAAGGAAACGTCAGTAACAAGTATCTCGACATTAACTTTGATAGCAGTCAGGATTGTGGTAAAATCGACATACAACTCTCACTGCTGCTCAGAAGGTAGGAGGTTAGATAGTATCAAAATATTTTTAGAGTTACGTACGTTTTAATTAAAAACCGGAACCCTTATAGCACTCTCACGTAGGTATGTGTCCGTTTGTTTGTCTGTCACAGCAATTAGCTCCGAATCTACTGGAGCGACGCAGTTAAAATTTAGTTCACATAATGAAAATCTGTGTCAATCTGTGTATCCTACCCGCATCGTTTCCTTAGCAAAAGGGTTGTGAATAGAGGGTCATTTAACAAATTAGAAAATTTATTCTTATAATATAATAAAGCTGAAGAGTTTGTTTTTTTGGTTCGCGCCAATCACTGGAACTGCCAGTCGGATTAGAAAAATCTTTTTGTACATGATAGGCTATACAGGAACGGTAAAAGTGGGATATGCGCATACCAGTCACGGGCAATTACTAGTTAAAAATAAACGTGACCGTAAAAATAAACCGTTATATGAGATATATCTTTAAGGTCTTATTGTGAGGGCCGATTAAAGTAAAATCTATTGGAATACTAGCAAAATAGTACATTAAAAAAATAATATTCGTTAAGAACACTCTCGCACTTTGTCCGTTTGCTTATCAATCATTCAGCTTTTTTAACATAATATATAGGTACGTACATGTTCCTATAATAATTATTCATCTCTGAAATAGTCACATGGTTAGTTGAACTAACAATAACCTGGCTATTCTCATGCTGATTATCTGACATTGAATTGTATCTAATTAGTATGTTGATTTGTAATGATACCTTTGTCTTGTGTTAAATTACATGATAGACAGTTTATGCTGGTTCTTGACCTACATTATGTATATAATGTAATTTTAATGAATATTATCACAGTTTATGCACCATCTCTTCCTACCAATTTGTACGCTACGATATGCGGCTGTAGGTACATGTAAGATTTTTTCTGTATGTCAATATTATCTTGCATGCAATTTTTCATGTACACTATGTTTTAATAAGTCTTTAATTTCTTAAATAAATTAAATAACTACTTTGTCTAAGAAAGCAGACCAAAACGTGTCGGTTACTGCAATATCTTTATACTAAAGCAAACAATAGGCGGTATCAATACAGGAACGAGCCTTCTAACGCCGATAGCAAAATATTTTCATCGAGTTTATCCTTTATTCATAAAATACCCTTAAAAAACTCATAAATCTTACCTGTCATTATCATATTCCATATTCTTTTCATTATAAAGACGGCCATCGATTCATAGAACGATGTGACTATAGAAATGGGAAACTCTTATGAATAATATTATTTACAAGAAAGACTCAAACTGAAGGAATTATTAAAGTGTTCGCTGTCGCTAAAGCGACTGCCAGCGCGCCACCTGGTATCGGCCCAGAGGGTCATGGCCATTCGGTAGATCCGAAGATACCGGACAGTCTCCGGCGAGGCGGCGAGCCTCCTTGCCGGACTACTGTCGTGGGATCTGGAGGCGACAGCCCTCGCGCACGTTTACGCGTTGCGCGTGGAGGTGCTAAGCCGGGGTGAAACTCTGCTGCCGCAGCAAATTGCTGCGTAGCGGACGGAGCTCCGGCGGGATCTCTCGGTATGGAGACAGCGACTGTCGCAACCGAGCGCTGGGCACGCCATCATTGCGGCGATAAGTCCCGCTCACCGGACACGAATGTTCCGGAAGGTACCTGTTTCGGATTCAGCGGGAGGACACGTCCGGGTGTCAACACTGTGTGGATCGCCCGGAGTACACGGTGGAGCATACGGTGGAGGTCTGCCCTGCTTGGGCGGAGCAACGCCGAGTTCTCTACTTCTTCTCTACTGTATACTCGCAAACACTTTATTAATAACAACAATCACTGTTAATTATAACACTAAAGAGCTCGTGGACAATATCAGTCGCACGAGATCTGAGAGAAGATGGGATGGCGCAAAACTATCGACACAAGTTGCGTCCTACACTAATGACCTACCCATCTTCCATGGAAATAATGACGGTTAATTAATCCAATAAACCACAGCATATTCAATAATCAAAGTTTTTATCTTAACACATAACTCATCATAAAAAGAGACTTAAAACCGAAAACGTTATTAAACTTATTAGTTTGCAAGCGGTACTCAAGATTCAACTGCGATTCAATTGAGCAAAGATACTGTTTCGAACAAGCAACTCATTACGTTGCTCTTTCCATTGCTTTTGCCCTGGTACTCGGAGATTGGAAAACAGTACAAATCTTAGGTATTCAGTTGTTTTCAAGTTTTGTACCTAGTACCGGTTATCTGAACTAGTATTTATTATGTTCTGTGTAGGACTTTTTTGTACTTAAATGATATTTTATTCCAACACTGTTGTTTTTACCTGACTTCAAAAAAAGGTGGAGGTTCTATATTTGATTGTTTGTTTTTTTTTTAATGTATATTCACCGGTTCTGGAGTTCTGGACCAATATTCTTTTTTTATAATTCGAATGCCTATATTTTAACGTGATCTCATTGCACCAAGTCAGAATCTGATTATGGGATCCTAAGAAAATTAAGGTCAACCTTCAACTTTTATAGACATTGTTTGAAACAGTATACTTCCCATGTGGTCCCGTGGCCATCAGGTCAGGATCTGATGATGGGTTGTATTTTCTCGGAGTGGCCCATTTCAAATTGGTAAAGATTTTATAAAGAGCTTCGAAGACAGGCAACGAAACTCTCCAGTATATGATAGCTAATGGTCCGGGATTACTGAAACGAATATCTGTTTTTTTGTTTACCAGTTCATAACATAACATGACGTCGGATCGCTTATGTGAATTTCAATGAAGTCGTGGAGTATCACCAATAAAAATAATAAAAATAGTTACCTTAGATTCTATTACATAGTTACATACAGGTCGACCTAATAAAAACGTGATAAAAAATCAAAAATATTATTTGTTTACAAAAAAATACAACCGACTTCCAAAATTAAAGCAGAAATACAGCTAAGTGCAAGTCGGACTTGGTTCACGAATTGTTTTTTTTGACATGTTTTTAACAACAAATTGTTTTAAAACCATAGTCCTTATAAGATTTACTGGCACCAGTAGAGACTTGAATATGTTGTCCTTTTAAAAATATTGGCTTCGAAAATAACTTCATTTACATCCATTTTTTTTAGTAACTTAAATAAAGTATTAGTAAAATTTACGCCTAACAAACAGAATAAGATCTAAACTGGTCTTTGATATTACCTCAATTTTATTGCGTTGCAGTAAATATTTACAGAACGCCATCTGATACGATTCTCACATGCACTCAAATTCTGTTGATGAAATATGGACGAACCGTCCATATTTCATACACGTGATCATACATATGTCCTGGCAGACCTGGCCTTCTTTAAGGACTTTAATACGGTGTTTTAGAGTATCCCTCCATTAGTCAAATTGAGATTAATAAATCAACCCATTAGTAACTGTTCCTATAGAGATACATACAAATTGGGGGTACCGTGAATAACAACATCGGTATTGATAGAAAGCTTAACCGATCAATTTGTTTGTCCCTGTCAATTCTTGAAAGGGTGTGATTCGCTCCGAAACCCTTTCGTGGTTCAGAAGCCACGATAAACTGTCGGTCCCAGCTGTCAATGTCTGTACATAATTAACAACCCGACTCTCAAACGACACTTATCTTTAAGATGTTCTTGAGAGACTTTCCGTCATTCGACTTGAAGAGGCGCGGACAGCTTAAGATTTAAGGGCAATAATATGAAATTCTGTTACCCACGCTTGAGGATTCAGCTGTATATCTTAACAAGGGAGGAGACTTTCAAACCTTTATTTCAAAGTATGAAAGTCTAACGGAATAGCTCGAGGATATCGGTTTTGCCCATGTAATTGGGCTAGAGCTATTCGTAAAATAATAATATCGGTTTCCAGGGAAATAGACGCTTACATTAATTAGCTCTAACTAGGCATAGGTATATTCTTTGGTTCATGTTTATTTTTTGTGATCAATTCAGTAGGGTTGTTAACTAAAAAAATCTTAATCTTAAAATTTCCAAAAAATAGTGGACACGTTTTTTTTTGTTTTTTCATGTAAACTAACACAAAGATGATACAGAGCGTTTAGTACTCGTGTGACGTCACTACGTGCTACAATTTTTAACACGTGACCCCCCACCCACTCCTCCCACTCCTGATCTTTGATGCTTTTATCTTCGTAATTTTTTTATATATTTGCTAAAGCAAAAAATACGTGTCCAATATTTTTCGATAATCTAAATGACGAACTAATTAGAATCATATTTTTTTTACTCAGGAAACATCCCGATTATTAACCTACTCTTTAGAAACAGATTTTTTTAAATTAAATATACTTTACAAAAATGCCCAGTCTCTCTCTCTCAAAACATTACAATAGTCTGCTGTTGACTGATACGATTTGAATACAAAAATATTTTTCTTTTCATTTTGTTTGTTTTACATCTTTAACCAGCTAGTGGGTTCGGTATGTTGCTTCGAATGAAACTACTGTGGAATATTTGCACAGCCCAGGAATTGGGAAAAATGTACGAGCTCGTGTGATTATTCCATTCCATCCATTCCCAAAATGCGTACAATTTTTTGTGCTATGTTGCTTTCGTAATTTAAATTCCCAAACTGAACGATATTTACCATTCGCCGGAATCATTCGACTTGTTACCATGTTGGAAGTATTCCCAAATGAACTTAACTCCACTAACTAGTGATAGATAGCTCCATACGTGACGTATAAAAGTCCCTCTTGGTATACATAATATACATTACGTTTGATCAAATAATATCTATCAAATAAATATACGGAGAGCGTACAGCCAATACAGTATCGTTGGTATCGAAAGAGAAAATCAAACGAAATTGGATAGCACAATTGTGTGTGGCAAACATAATGGACTCAAACATCTACTTACATGATTGCATTGTGTTGTATAAAGATGAAATTGTATACCTGACCCTTTTGACATCCCTCAAAGATCTTGTTTCAACATGAATTATTCAAGAACAACAAATAAATATATGCGCCACAATCCAAAGGAACATGTGGTCCAATAAACGTAACAAAGAGATACTTTTTGGTTTAAACGTGGGACACGCACGCTATGTCGCCATAACATGGTATTGCTGATAAATGGGTATCATCTAAGCCTTAGTAGTATGGACGGAGCGATACTTTTACTAAATTTCTCATATTTTGGAAAGAAAAAAGTGACTGTGCGGCCTATACCGGTCTCTTCTCTGCAAGGTAACGCTGCAAGCCTCTGAGTCCGGTCTCTTCTCTGCAAGGTAACGCTACAATTTTTATCGGGCAGTGACGTCACACGCTCCCACTCCTGATCTTTGATGCTTTTTATCTTCGTCAGTTTTATAGATTTGATAAAGGAAAAAATACGTGTCCAATATTTTTCTATAATCTAACTGACGGACTAAACATAATCATATATTTTATACTCAGGCAACATTCCTATTGCTGCCGTTGCTTGCCGAAAATTGCTTGATATATTCCGATGTCACAATCGAACAGTACTGTTTAATAATTGATCAATAAATATATGAAATATCCGTAGCGGGTGTGTGCGAATGTGTCAATTATTGTATATATGACGGTTAACGAACGTTTGGGTTATTGTTTTGTGGTATTATCTATAGTTTATAGTAATATTATAAAGAGGAAAGATTTGTTTGTTTGTTTACATTGTATAGGTTCCGAAACTACTGAACCGATTTGAAAAATTCTTTCACTTTTGGGAAGCTACACTTTCCCCTGCTAGTGTCTGATAATTTAATTACAAAATTGGTACCATTTTGTTTTTGTTATTTTTCATGCCAATTGACTGTATTTTTACAAATATTCATTAGCTAGTAGTAAGTAATAATATTATAAATATTCTGTAGCAAGAAAGTTTTGGATCTGACAAGGAATGCATTTCTTTCTCGAGGTTAATTAATACTTAATAAGTAAATTACGTTTCATTTAAAGATATTCTTTAACTTTTAATAGGATCTGGGTTGTTGTTGGATTTATATTAATTCCTAATTCTTTTTATAAATAGGTTCTATTGTTCACATCAATTTGAAATTCACCATCTTGCAATTTGCAATGTTTTCTTCATCCATATTTTCTGTAACTTAAATGGTGTGCATAATAAAGAGTATTCTATTCTATTCTATTCTATTCTATACACTCAGGGCTATAATTTCGTTGATCGGGAACATTTATTTTTCTAATTATACTATAATTATTTGTGACTTGAACATAAAAGTAAAAAAAAATCAATCCAACAATTTATTTATTTTTAAAACTTTATGCTCTATTAAAAAAAAAAAACTGTAAAAAGGCGGACATAATGCCATAAAATAAGAAGAAAGAATAAGTCATGAAATGCCTGTCTAGCCCCACATTGTTCTGTAGGCGAGCAACAAGTAAGGTTGTAACGACCTACATTGAGCACGCCCTTTCGATATAAAATGTCACCCTTACAGTCAGAGCCAGTGCTTTATAACCTGAACAAACGGCGACGGGTCAAGTAAACATCTTGCCTAATTAAATGGCCGTAATTTGTTTGCACAGACAGTATAAACTTCTTGGCGAATAAAGGAAATATTGTTAAAGTAATTTGTGTGAAATGTCCTAAATTATTTGGATGAATCAGGGAGGACTATGAAAAGGGCCGGTGATGTTGAGATGTTAAAAAAAAAACATCTAAACCTTAGAAAGAGTTTCATCTCAAGTTTGAACAATCGTTCATACTGCGGATATTAATAACTCACAAAAAGAAGCAGTGGGTACCTTCATCGCGTACCTAAATACGTTATTAAATAATGAACAAATACTGCCTATACATAGGTACCACTTTTTTTTTAAATGTGTACGAAGTGGCAGTTATGAATTCTTGCAAGAACCAATCAAATCAGCTTATTGTAAGCTGACTTAATGGCTTCTCCAGGCTGCTCCAAAAAGACGGTGCCCCATAAGATTAGTGCTCGCCAGGGTTGTGGAATTAGTTCAAAAGAGTCACCGCCGCCGCCCTGGAACGCAAATAACACTTTCGCCCTTGGCGTTCTAGCGTTTTTTAAAGCAGCCTTTTTTCTGTACCTATGGGGAAATCATCAAATGACTTCTTCCGCACTGGATGCGTCCAGCGGAAGAAGTCATTTGATGAGGACTGGAGTGTCAGACTCTTACTGACTAAAACCTATCCATATTCCTCCTAATGCCCGCCGTGTTCCAGGGCCGCGGTGACCGTTTCGAACAAATTCCGCAATAGTCAGCTTACGGACAATACTTACGGAAATAGGTTCTTTGATAAATATCCCCAATATTGGCCAGCCTACTACGAATTTGCTTGCTAAAGGTTAATCTATATTTACTCGGGCCATACTCGGGACGTGGACGAACCGTGGTCCGTTAGGGGCTCAAAAACAATATCCTTGCAAACATTTTCTTATGATATCCTTCACACGTGTCCGTGACCGGAACGTGTCAGACTATACGAAGTGACAGATCACGGTCCATCCACGTTCCGGGAACGGTCCTGATATTTGTGATGTACAAAGAAAAATCCAAAATTATTAGGTAAATTGTGGCAAAGTGACCTTGCTTCCCTTAGACCTTTTTTTAAACATGTTAGTTAATCATGATAAATTATGAATTATTAACATAGTCAATTGTATTATAATACAACAGGTTTATCCTGCAATGATGGAGCGGTAAAATGGAGGAGCTCGTGGCTAAATAGCCGCATGTCGATCTTCAAGGCTAAGCAAAGCTTGCCAAGGTTGGTCCGTGGATGGGTGACCATCTTAATATACCGAGACTGACATTTGTAATATTTGGCAATCGTTATGGATTGCTAGAAACCAGAAAATTTTGTCTCCAGTGTTGCCAAGAAGTACCGTGTTTACCCAGTTAATGGGTCGTGTAGCTCGGGTAGGCAGCCGCTTCACGTGAAACAGTGGTATTCAGCTTAATCAGGTTCGACTGGAAGCCGACCCCAATATAGTTGAGTAAAGGCCAGGCCAGGATGATGGAGCGGTAAACTCTTAACAAGGTAGTATGAAGTTAATTAGTAAAGTTACCTATATCAGGCGTGCTTGTTCGTTGCCGGTGGAGAGTTCATACCGCATGGAGTTCAAAACAAACTTCACATTCATGTTTTGAATAAACATGAAATGTGCGTAAATTATGCATTGAAAGGAAAATTTCAGGTGTTTAATTTGATATTAGTGGGTTGGAAAATGTTTGTGTTTGGCTGTTTAATGTTTGTATACGTTTATGCGGAAGTCGTAGATTGTTGATGTTGTTTGCCAATTAATTATACTTACAGATCTTTTTGGCAGTCTAAGAATGAATTGAAGATATTACCGTGCCACAATTTCAACCTCCTAATCATCGTTTCAGCCGAAAAACATCCACAGCTGGACATAGGCCTCCCTCAAGTGTCACCACATTTTGCGATCCATTGCGTCTTGTATCCAGCCGATTACCACAGCTTTTAGCAGGAAATTGGTCCACCTTATGGGAGGCCTGCGTTTTTCGGTACGCAGTCGCCACTCTAGAAATCAATTTACACAATTTCCACCGTTAAAATATTATGATAATTCTCGATAAAAATATGCCATTTCATACGGATTGGTTTTGGTTTCGGCCCAAAAATTTTGTTTCGGCCATAGTTGCGGTTTCGACCAAAAAGTAGACCAAACATTCGGTCCTGCTCCAAAACTTGTGACTTGAATCGGGTGTATTAATCATTAGAATATTGTGAACACCATAAATAAAATGTTAAAACAAAGAGGCTCTTGTTTAGGTAATATTGATTTTAGATAAAGTTTTCTTACAAGCGAGAGTTTTTAACCCGTTAATTATTTTAATTTGTTAAATTGTCAAAATAACATCAGTAAATCTTTATTACAACCAATTTTATTTGTTGTTCTTTATTTTATTTAAGAAAAGTTAATTGTTATTAAAACTACAAAACTAAATTAACATTTTATAGCATATTATTTATTTAATTAAATTTATTTTAAAATGCTATCGATATTTTAGAACACTTGAAAAATTCACGCTGTATTAGTTTTGAGATCTTTCGGATCTCATCTCGAAGGTTCGATTTTATTTCGGCAGAAAGTCCTGTTTCGTTCGGAAACTAAATGAACGACCACATTTTACTTATTGATTTTTATGAATTTGTGATTTTACGTACGCTCTGCAATTTGCAATGTCAGATCGGGCTCGATGTTCCCAAGTTTTTTTTTACCTCTGACAATATCAGCCATATTTATATGTAGAAACTTTTTAACCACATATGAATTTTTTAATAAGAACTCATTGAATTTACTATACCATCAGCGTTTTAACTTAGTTTTTACTTTAGCTTACGTACAACTACAACTTTTGGGTACACAATGCACAAGCAAACCCTGATTCTGGTACGCAAAACTTTTCTCTACAAATAATTTATTTGTTTCCGTTTGCGTCCTACTTTTAAAGAGCGTATTATTGTGTTTTGGTTTTATTTTTCACTAGAACTCATGTGTAAAGTCAAACTTTTATTCCATCAACACGTGATCTAAAATAAAGGGTTATATTTTAGGGCTAATCAATAGAATTCAAGATATGAATTGTAACATTTTGGAACAACTAACTCTCTACATACACGAAAAAGTTCATATCCTCATATTTTTTTGGCCTTCACAGTACAAATGGTAACTTACAATTCGACTTAAATATCCGATGGATACAAATTACTTCGAATTATATAATTAAGTAAACCTAATAGGTAACTAGATTTTCTCAGCACCCATTTTATTCAAAGAGTGACTAAAAACTTAAAAACAAGAGATAGCAATCTTTTCATTGTAGTCGGGAGACCTGTAAAAAACTATTAAAAAGAACCGTCCCACGACTGCAATGAAAAGATTTATAGAGATAACCTTTGACATGGCGGGCTTGTTTTTTTTATTATTTGTTTTTTATGTCATATCGTTTTTTGCTACGTACTAAGCAAGCTTTAGAGTTTAGCCGATGACACTATACGTAGTCTAATTTTCCATTCTTGTTTTTTTTTTAATGTTTACAAGCCTATGTTACCCGGGATAGCTCAACGCTCTCTATCTAACAATACCATATACATAGATATCAGTTAAGCCGTTTAGAGGTTATGGTGGAACAAAGATACTCACAAACATACATACAGAAAAAAATACTGCAAAATCTGCCTGAAATAATATTGAACGCAGATCAAAAATCAGACGTGACATTTAATGTGTCGCATGAAATAAAATAACTGCGTACAAAACCACGTACCTACATGATTGAATGACGCGGCAAAAACTAAAACGGATTACGTTACCTAAAAATATCTATGAAAATGTTATCGGAATGGACGTCAAACGAAAGATCGACTGGGTAAAAAAAATAGTCTGGAACGTTTTATTAATCTTGTTTGGATCGCATCGCCATCGGCACCAGGCATATTTACGTTAGCTGCATGGTCCTATACAAAGTCTAGTTCAGGGATGGCAAACCTAAGACGACGTGTGGAAAATTTTGAGCGTAAAAGTAAACAAATAAAAATTCTTAACATGTATTTATTCAGTTAACAGCTAATCATAAATATTTTGAATGAAAATGAGTTTTTGTGAAGAACGCCAAACAGAGTTCTACGGGCAAAAAAAAAAACATATATTTTTTTTTCCATGAAGAACTGAACTGAACTGTTTGGCGTTAATCACCCGATGTGAGATAATAGAGATAATAGTAATATATTCAATTGCTACTTTTCCTACACTATGATAAGAAATGTAAATCATAGGCCGCCGACGCCTGTGATTATATTGTAGTATCTGGGTTAACTTTTGAATGACACCATTTTACTGTGATTTAACTTTTCCTACCTATAGCGGGTCAAATAATTTTGGGATACATTTTAATGGCAGCGTGTATTTATTGCTTAAGATACTTAGACGCTAATTTGAATGGCTATCATATCGATGGTAAGTACCTACTTATCGATTGGACCTCGATATTATTTTGACGAGAATAACATCAAAAACATTTTATAAAAATCACTATGTTCACTTTTTACGAAAATTCATGTTCTCTTACAATAATTCGCATACAACGCCACCTCTGATGCATGACAGAAACAGGTACGGCAAAAATGAATTTTGAGGTGGTATTAAGCTCGCCAGGACAACTGTCTCTTATTTTATCCACTACTGGCTAGACAATCTTGCAATAAATTAAAATGTCCCACACGACTCGACTGTACAGGAGTTCGTGGAAGCAAAGGTCTTGCACTTCTTCACGTCGATGTCCGTGTCCAGTCCGTGAGTGTTGGTCGGAACACGCCACCTATGCGTGCAACGCAGCGTCCACGTTGACTGTACGCAAGGCGGTGGCTCGAATACCAATAGTCACCGATAGAAATAATTGTATATAGCTTTTAGATAGCCGAAAATTTGTTTTGATTAGGACATGGCTCAATTATATTTTTACTCATGGCTTTTGTTTAGGGTAAAGCTAGGTATGACTATAAAAAATACTGGTTTTGCCAGAATATTAGTAACTAGGTTTTGCACGTGGCGTCGCTCGGGTGAATTATCTTAAGGGCCCTGTGCATACAAATCAGTCAGTTACTGATGATTAATTTTTCTGTCAGTCTAGTATTTTCGTAATAAGAGCAGTGTTTTACAAGGTTTTCCTAAAAATTACACCCAATTTTACCTCTGTATAATAAAACTGGTGACTGAAACTAAAAACTCAACGTTTAACGTATCTAATCAGTAACAATACTATTGTAGCTCATTTGTCATTGAATTGATTGCTCAAATACACAAACATAGGAAGGATTGTTTGTAAATGCATGTTAAGAGCACTCGAAACTACTCATTAACGATTAATTACTGTACCATAAAGTATGCCCCAAATTATATGATAATGAAGCTGAAATTGTTGTGGTTTGATTTCAAATGATTATTATTGGATAGCAATTGGAATATCTTTAATGGGGTATGATTTTTGCAATGGTTAGAATGATTTACTTATGACCGCATTTTGGTTGAGGCTATAAGTAGCTAATATGCTTACCTACTAATTACTGCATTTATGTTTTATAAATTATTCAAATTCTAACAACGGCCTCTGACAGTTCCATTTCTGTTTTTTTTTGTTTTTAAAACAAACATAAAAACTCACATACACAAACAGCTAGACCCAGAACAACTATCTGTAGGCCATACAAATATTTGATCCGTGCGGGAATCGACTCCGCGACACGCAGCGCAGCAGCCGAGCACTCAACCACTGCACCAACCGTTTTGTCAAAATTACAAAACATTGACCTATCCCAAGATGCGCCACAACACCCATTCCTCATTTTATTCATTTTAAGGTCTTGCTGGGCTCGCTGACTTACGATCAATACTCAGGACTCATCTGCTCCACAAGCTATTGATCCATCGACTATCTTGATAGACCCATGGCCTCTTCAGCACGCTATCTTTACAAGCTACGAGTATGTCGGTGATTGCAGCTCTTTTCTAGATTCATTTTTCAAAGAACATCCCCTTTGTTTCTTTTTTTTCTGGATGGAAATCATCAAATGACTTCTCCCGCTCTGGGCGGAGCGGAAGGGAGTGTCAGACTCTTACTGACTAAAACCCACCCGTGATTCTTCTTGTGCCCTTTCAAAGAACATCCTTCAAATAATTATTTGACTTAGTAAAATATAGATACTCGTATCTTTACTTAGCTTGTTTCGTCCATACCTGTTGACGATCATGTTGCTGTGTAATGCTGACTAACTCGCCAAAATCCTTCGATCACTGATTGACAAACGAGACAGAACAGCCAATCATGGTGAAAAAGGTTCTTTGAGAGAACGTTTTTGTTGATGTTTTAGCTAAAAATTTATCTTGTGAGTCCACCCATTTGAGGTTCTACATCTCTGTTAAACGCCAGAATACGTTCATTTAAACTATTGTTGTATTCGTTAAACATAACATACAGGCATACTGACTCACTTTTTTATCTAATAACTCAATATCATCAACAGCCTGTTGCAGTCCACTGCTGGACATAGGCCTCTCCAATTGCACGCCACTTAGATCTATTTTCGGCTTCTCGCATCCAGTTTCTGCCAGCCGTCCTGCGCAAATCGTCACTCCACCGTGCCTGAGGACGTCCTACACTACGTTTGCCGAGACGCGGTCTCCACTCTAGAACTCGTTTACCCCAACGGTTATCGGTTCTACGACTAATATGGCCAGCCCACTGCCACTTCAATACTATATAAAATAAAACATCTACAAAGCTTGCAAGGTGACAGTCATTTCGAATAGTTTGATAGAAGCCTGAAAGTGTCGCAATTAAAAGCGAATCGGGTTTCTGGAAATTAAAAATACTTATTGATTGTGCAGACTCTATATAAATATTGGTATTAGACTGCGTTCGATTAGACTGACTTACGAAAGCAAAAAGCTAAACAGATTTATCAATAGACTAGAATAGAATATATTTGTTGTAAAACATGAGTATACATCAAATAATGTGTGCAAGGTCTTAAAAATAACAGGTAGATCTGCATGTTTTGCCATTTATGGCATACAAAAACAACACGTTTTTGGTTTAGAAATTAAAGATAAAGCATTGTTTTTACAGATTTGGGGGTCAAATTGTGAAAATTTCGTAATTATAGGAAACCAAGTATTTAATTAATTGTCATTTAAAAATTCCGATATCGTATAATAACATTTCGCTATGAGATATTTTCTTAAATGTTTTTTAAACAGAGCAGTAGACATTTTGTCTAATAGGTTTTGGGATTTTATAATAAATGATTGGTGCTAAGCTAAAAATACTTTTACGCATCAATGCTGTGGTTAATCTTGGTACGCATAATTTGTTATTATCCCGTCGATTACGAATAGAAATTATAATACCCACAATTGCTCCTTTAAAAATATTCCCGCTTCCCGCAATACACATCAATAAACGAATCATAAACCGGGATCCCATAACATTGATTGACAGAAACACTCGTGACCTGCCCTTTGATTGAGGTGGGGCATTTTAACGGCTCGTGTCCCAATGAGGACATCAATGTCCAATCCGCTATGACGCACATTAAGTATCATGTATTATGAAAAGGTCAATTATAAACACGGGGAAAATAGAAAACTAAAATTGTTATTAAATTATAACTTGTCTTCACTAACATAATTTATGTACTACTAATACTATCGTTTAGGTTTTAGTGGAAAATCCATTTAATGTATGTCGTTTTGTAGCATTTTTATTTTACTTTCTTCTCATTTCCCAAAAATTGCAATTTTTCCTTGTTACATGTTGGATCACTTCCATTCTAAGCATGCTCTTGTGACGTTAATTTCTCAACTTTTCACAGGCATGCCTTGGCTTACTCTTCATACTAATTTCAGAAGACCAGATTCGTCAAGAACAGTTGACAAATTTATCCGAATACCCAAATATTGCTTCAACCTTGGCACTAAAAGGCGAGCTAAACTTTTTGAGTATATTTCTATTTGACTAAGGAAAGACAATTCCACAGATAAAACTGTCTATTATTTATTTATATACTTTATTGTACACCAAAAGTAACACAAAAAGTAGACTTAAAACTAAAACACATATTACAATGGGCGGTCTTATCGCATTCCGCGATCTCTTCCAGACAACAAGGCATGGACAGTATGTCTGGACATGAAATGGGGCTATCATAGGTGTAACAAAAACCAATTCAACAATAATATAAAAATATTAATAAGTTCTCTATTAATGAGTATAATCGTCCCAAAACTAACATTTCGAGCGGGGAGTAATTTATGACACTTATTCTAGAGCTTCAGCGTTCGTTGAAAACAAACCGACATCCAGTAAAGTTTGCTTTATTTTAGTATTGTTACAGCACAGTATGAATATGTTCGTTAATGCTGTTTGTCATGAACTTTGATGCAAATATGTGTTCAACTTTATTCAAAATTGATTTAACGAATGAGTAATAATATCCGGCCGCGCATAATGTCGATTTTATGAAAAATAACGCAATATTCGTTTTAATGGGGAGATAAAATTACTTTCTCCTTTTGTCATTTCCCAAATTGCTGGAGGTCGTTACCACATCATGGTTTCAAAGCCAAAGTTATAAATATCTCTCATGCACGACTTCTGAGGTTTTTATCTTCTAAAAATTATCTATTTTAAAGGAATATTAATTTATGTACCTGCATGATAGATAAGCATGCCTGAGCATGTATCTAGTGTAATGTGTATTAAATTATGTATTATGTAACGTCTTTATATCACAAGTTCCCGTTCCCGTGAGAATATACGGATAAAATATAGCCTATGTCACTCAGGGTGAATGTAGCTTTCTATTTTTTAAATCGCTCCAGTACATACTTTTGAGTTTATTAGTTACATACAAAAATACAAATCTTTCCTCTTTATAATATTGGTATAGATGTTGGACTGAAATAAAAGAAGGCTAAAAAGGAGAAAGGAAAAGTCGCCTTTAGATTTAGTAATATTTTAGCTACCTATTTGGTGTATGAGACTAATATTTCCTATGCTAGTGGGTTTTGGGACAACAAAAGAGAGGTTTGTGCTCATCAGTGGATGATGATGATGTGGTGGAAGATTGCAGAATTGTAAGAGCGTCTCTTGACTACCTGTCTGTCTTTCTAATTAGCCTGTTTAGTCCCACAGTTGGGAAAAGGACTCACTCTCTCTTTTCCATACACGTACATATATGACAAAGCATGTGGTATGAAACTACCAATTTATATTATAGGCGATTGAGAAAAATAATAGTTTTATACTTAAGTGGACTGTAAATTTAAGGATGGCTGTAATCGCCTAGAAATTAAAACTGGATGAACGGACGATCAGTTACGGTATAGGAATAGGTAAGGACAGCACGACTTACCTTGATTTCCCGTCACGACGCGTGGTCGAGGCCAAAATGGCGGCAACACGTTGTTCCTGTTTCTAAGCACAGATCTTGATCGCAGGAGTCTCTCGATCACCAAGTCACTCAATCACACCCGCGGGCGGCTATCCATAATTCAATCACAGTTTTTGCGGTTCAGGCGGACACGCGATATAAGCGGGGCGCGCGCGCGCGTCGGATACGCTGCGTCACGAAAACTGCTCTTCGGCGCAAAGCTTTTCAAGCCGAGCCCGAGAGGCCGAAACAGAGTCCCATCCCTTGGCCAATTAGAGGCAGGCGTGCCGTTCGGGTGGGAAAGAGAAATTCGATCGTCCGTTCTGACCTTTTCGTCAATTGAATGAAACTATCTTTAAGCGTTAGTAAATATTAAGAGCATCAGTAGATGGCGTTACCAGCATTTCAGTTTTTTCGGCAGGAGTCAAGATAATTTCTGCAACTAAAAGCAAGCAAATGCGAATTTCACCTCTATTTTAAGGATGGGAATCAACAAATGACTTCTTCCGCTCTGGACGGAGCGGAAGGCAGTGTCAGACTCTTAATGACTAAAACCCATCCGTGTTCCTCCTAATGCCCTTTGCATTCCTGGGCCGCGGGATTCTTTAGATCAAATTTCGTAACCCGGGCCGGCTCTAGGAATTTCACCTTACTTACAATGAAAACGATGATTTATTTACTTTTCATCATACATAAAACGGCATAGTAAAATGTTTGTTTAATAACGCCCAAAGATCTGTTATTTCGCTGAATTTATATATAATAACTGAACGTCCATACATATGTATGGAAATTGAGTTATTATTCAGCGAGAGAACTCGTAAAATTGTGACGTGGGAAAATTATATTATTGTATTTATTTAAAATTGGAATCGAAAAACAAACAACCTAAATATTCGACATTTTCAAGTGGTTCTGCGTGTTGATTTTGGCGCGATCAAAACTTTATGGCAGTTTAAGCAATTTACTGCTTTGGATGCGGAACACTAAAACTATAAAATAATTCATGAAGCTGCTGCAGTGGCTTTGCGGCTCAATTTAAGCATAGGTGATATTGATAAAGGACCGTGTGTCGGGTCTAAGGTCTAATACCTACTGTGTTTCATATGACGTATATCCAGCAGTGGTGGCCAAGTGGTAACTGCCCCGAATTCGAAATTGTATGTCGCGGGTTCAACTCCAGCCAGGCGCATTACTTTGTGTGATTTATCTCAAAACGTTGACGGAATACATCGTGAGGAAACTGGCATGTCCTAAAACCCAAAAATTCCAAGACATGTGACATTCACCAACCCGCGTGGTGGATTATGGCCCATTCCCTCTCCTAGAGAGGAGGCTTGTGTCCCAACAGTGGGTACGTTAAAAGGCTGATTATGCTTATCCAGCGCTGAATAGTCAAGGACAAGATTCGCCGCGCTGTGCTCGCGCCTATTGAGTCAACTGACTTGAAATGTATTGTGTGAACAATTGAATGGTTTCCATAAAACCAGAGTTTAAGTTTTATTAAGCACAGTATTGTATAAGTGGATACTTATACAAAACTGAATGACTCAAAAACCAAGTTACCAGTAAGGATGGGTATCCCATACTGGTAACTTGGTTTTTTAACCGTTTGGGGTTGAAACCTTCGGCGGTGGGGCCCTTGTGCGCCAGCCTTGTCAAAGAAAGTTGGAGCAATTTTTTTTTAACGCAATAACAACGACAGCCTAAAAATAACCTTTTTCGTGAAAGGGAAATCATCAATTGACTGCTCCAGCTGTGGGCGGAGCGAGAGGGAGTGTCTCTTACTGACTACATGTTGACCTATGAAGTCGAATTTGGGACGACAGCACTCCCTAGAATCATTGATGAGTATCACTCTCTTATTACGAAACTATCCAATCTTGACGTGTTCCACGATAGGCCTTCAAACGCCCTTTGTGTTCCAGAGCCGCGGTACCTCTTTCGTATGCCCTGGATTATCACAAAGCACACTTTTGAAGCCAATGTGCTCATGAAGACTTTGCCCAGTCTGTCATACAAAATCCTTAAAGAAGAATTGGCGCTCCATTACTCTGTACTTTGTTAAGACAAGCACCGAGAAAATGCAGCTTTTTTATTTTTATTAAAAGTTTAGAAGCCGTCAAAACTTCAGTTCAGTACATTTTAAGTGTGAAGTTGAAACTATCGTTTTTTATGCTTTTTAAAAAGAATTTTAGAGTGGAAAGCTCTATAAAACATTGGTATTACCAGGCCTTTCCACGCTCGATAGTAAAACTAGCTAGGTATTTGTATTACTATAAAATGGCCGTTTTATTAAATGAACTACTTTGTACTATTATAAATTTGGTTTGAATTTGTAGGAACAACAAATCCCTAAAGAACACGTATATTTTTTATGAATCAAGCCTGTTAAAGTATACTTGAATTTAAAATGACCGAAATGAAAGGCAATTTCTTCGGTAGAGACCTGAAGTATTTTTTTTTAAATCGATTTGTTAGTTTCCTCACGAAAATGTTAATTACTACTGGTTTCAAGATATTCCAACCTAAACTTACACCACCTATATAACTAGGAAGATTCCTATTGCAGTTATTTGGCATCGTTAGAGAACTTTTAATCAGTACCCCATTCAGGTATTTTTTTAATCAGCTCTAGTGGCCGTTAATCCAAAGCCATTAAAAAAATGGGTGTAAAATCAAAGCAAAGTTCATTATTTTCATAAAATAAAACCTACTGTAAAAGATAGGATCACGGGTGGGTTTAAGTCAGTAGAGTTTGACACTCCCTTCCGCTCCGCCCAGAGCGAGAGAAGTCATTTGATGATTTCCCATCCACAAAAAAAGGCCTGCCAAAGCTGAAAGATATGTAAAAACTTTTCTTCTTCAGACACTATAGTAATGATAGTTTAATTTTTTGATCCAATTTTTATCTTTAAAGCAAAATCTCTTCAAAGAAAATCATTCTTAGTAAATATAACGGGTAACAAGATTAGTTCAATCCATTTTTGTTAGCGCCAAGCATCAATCTCTTATACGCTGTAAGGTCGTCGTTCCACTTCAAGCGAGGATGCAACTTGAGATACCTATATCTGAACTGGTACTGGTGACTGTTCCTTTGATAACGTGCTTGTTTGCCACTTCATGCTGTGGGGAAGGTATTACTTGATTTTATTGACAATTGATAGATGATGTTACCGTTTTTCGAGGTAGATAAATGGACATGCTAAGCAGAGTGCCAATTCTACTAATTTTTAAGCAACGTCCGTATTTCAGTCGCAATGTGAATGATGTTAAAAAATATGTGTTTTCAGGTCACTGTTTTTTTTTAGTGTTTGTCATTTTATTAAAAAAAAAAACTATTTCATTTGAAAATATTGCTAGGTTATATTTCTTTGCTTTGTGACTTTATACAGTTACCCGATTTTAAAATCGGAACTGCTAAGCTAATATGAGTTTTCAGCCAAACCAATATCAGCAAGTACCTACCTACTGATTAATGAAATGTAAAGTAATATGAAACAAAATCGAAGAAATATTTTATGTTTTGTTAAAAAAATAAATCAGTATGTACCACGCACGTGATGTTCAAAACGTTTATTTTATAATATAATATTGAAAAAGTATCTGGCCAGCAAAAGAAAAAAGAAAAACTTGAAAATGGAACGTAAGATTCCACACCCATTTTTTTTAATTTCCTCGCTCAATTCGCCACTCGCTGTCAGCGTGACAACACCACAACATTGCACGGAGTACATCACGGCGGTATCTAGCTAATAAACCGGGGTTAGCCCGGTAAGATTGGATCGCACGTAACGACTGGGTTCGCACGGTATATAGCTGGTAGGCTTAACCAGTTTGATCTCCGTCTGATTGGGGCATTCTAGACCGAGTGGTTACTTGCTACGTCTGAGTACGAATGTGGTATTGTCTACGCAGTATAATATATATTGGTAGTTCATCACAGTAATTTTGACTTAGATCTCTGAAGGCTGCCTAAAATTTCTCCTAAATTGATTTTTGTTTTTTAGATAAAACACCACATGCTATTTTTTCATTTAGCATATTCTGTCCCACTGCTAGCCGTAGTTTAGTGTAAGTAGTGTACTTTTATCTCGGAAAATTGTATGATTCGTGCGGTACAGACAACGGTAGTGAAGCTGCGAAAAAAACAATAATACAATTTGAAGGTTTCGTCTTCTCATTTACCGCTGAAAAGATGATTCAGTCCAGCCATTTGATTAACAATACTATTGCTTACGATGCCTCATCGATAGAGGAAAACCTCTAGCTATCAAACAGACTGAAAAACTTTCCCGTTCTATCTAGAAATTCCCCACAGAAATATCGAATTTCCCTTTGTTACGAACACGCTTGCTTCCACAATCTCTACAATTTTGTTCTACGAGAGATAATGAGCATAGCTTACTATGTTACCGTATGATTTTCTTCTTTTACTCGTACTACTATACTACCAATGTTGTTTTTATAGACCTGTATGAGCAAATGTGCAATTTATCAACCCGAACACGGATTGTAGGGAACCCCAAAACTTTGATTATTGGTCGTATTCTTTGACGCACGTGACTGAATTTAAAATTATGGGTACATAATATTATGCTATAGTTGGGCCACATGATACTGTTTGATAGAACACCATAGAATTTTTAACCCCCGACGCAAAAAGACTGGTGTTATAAGTTTAACGTGTCTGTCTGTGGCTCCGTAGCTTGCGAACGGATAAAGCGATTTCAATTTACTTTTTTTTTGTATAAAAGATGAGTTACGGGCGAGTGTTCTTAGACATGTTTGATGAAAATCGTTTGAGCAGTTTAAAAGTTATGGGGGGTGAAAGCGGGGAAGAATAACTGAATGTCTGCAAATATACTCGAGTGGGGTCTCAAATGAAAGCGCACTGAAAGAGAATATTGATGATGACTTAATCGAGAGTGTTCTTATGAATATGTACCTATAAAAAGTATAAAATAAAAAATGCAGAAAAATGTCGGAGTGTGTCTGGGGTTTTTAAAATTTTTAATTTAATTTTTTTGCCTGCACAGCACATCACACCGACATTTTTCTGCATTGTTTTGTTGTACAGACAAAATTCTACAGACGTTTATGTACGTCTAGAGAATTTTGTATCATGTGATCCGCCATTATTTGCAAAAAAGTAAGTGGATTGCTGATTGGGCTGGATTGTTCTCTTTTTGTGCAATGTGTTTGAAAGTAAAATAGGTAATTAATCTCATGAGTTTTTCTCGCTTTTATGTAAAAAGCGAAAAAATTCGACTAAAAAGAATTCTTTTTAGTCGCATTTTTTCGCCCATTTTGTTCATTAGTCGCCATCTGAGTAGCCATATAAATAACTATACTTATATAAAGCTAGCAGTGTCCCACAGTTTCACCCGCGTAGTTCCCGTTCCCGTGGGAATACGGAGATAAAATATAGCCTATGTTACTCACGGTGAATGTAGCTTTCTAATGGTGAAAGGTCCAGTAGTTTTTGAGTTTATTCGTTACATACAAAAATACAAATCTTTCCTCTTTATAATATTCTCTTCTTCTCTTTTTTCTTTATTTTTTTATATGTGTTAGTTAGGTCTGCTGGAAGAAATTTCGTTTGAAATAAGCAGTTCCTTTGTACAAAGATTGTAATGTTATCTCTTACTTATTGTATGTGTGTACATAAATAATAAATAAATAAATAAATAAATAAATTAGTATAGATATAGATAAAGACTAAGAAACACAGTTTTCACATAACCAATTTCAACACAGCCTGTCAATACTATTAAATGACTAAGATTTATTATAATTCAACACTAGGTACTCAGCTATCCAACATCGAGCAACACCTGTGCCTCTCTCTCAAGACGTATCGCCCACAGCATCCGTCACTGTAATCTCTTAATGTATCTATACAAACGTATCAGGTGTAGCACAAATTACGAAATTACTATCTTCTATTAGTGACTTAGTCCGCGTGAATATCGCAAATTATCCCAAGGAAACAAACTCCCGATATTCAACAATAAATATAATGTAAATGATAACTATAATCTATCGGTGAGCCAAATTTCATCCAGATCAGTTTAGACGTTCTGGCGTGATGGAGTAACAAACATCTATCCACCCGTTAATGCATTAATCCAATCTTTCACATTTAAATTCGTATTTAAATAGTAAAAGTAAGATAATAACAACTTAATTGGTTAACACTTGGAATGAATAAAAACCCCTTTGTTCGGAAAATGCATACAGATCCCTATCGTTATTTTTTCAGTCGAAGCGAGCTTTTAAATGTGAATTTACATTACAAAATTAATTGAACGCATGATAAAATTAATTTCACGAGACTAGTCCCAATAACAGTGTAAAAATATCGTAAAATATCACCGAAATCATTGCACCGTCAGAATCAAAGTTTTATTTGCATTGTACCAAAATTATCGTATCGAAAGCGAAACTAGTTTTGACAAAAAAAAAGTTACTTCAACATTAAATATATGTTAGAATTGAAAATTAATTTGCTGAACAAAATATATAGGTAGAGATAGGTAGCAGTAGATATTAATATTTCAGTACATATTTCTGTCGTTTCCAACTTGTGTGGGACGATAAATAAGTGACATTTTCATATGGTTAGAAAGCAAATACTCGTACATATATTCATTTTCCATACACACTCCTACTTTTTTCTCTAGAGTAAACACTAATAAAATCGTATACTTTCACTATTCGTTTATACTCACGATGTTCACTTTAATTAGGCATTTAAAAGTAACTTTTCATAATAAGACTAGAAATTTACTCGCGACTTCGTCTGCACAGATTCAGTAAACACAAAACTCCTTTTTCATCTCCTCAAAGTTTGTATTTCCGAAAAAAAAATGCAAGGGTAGACAGACTTCTGTTTTTTTTTTCATTGCCAACGTATTGTTTCATGAAGCTCTTGTTGTACTCCCCAAAATGATTCAAGGAAACCTTGTGAAGAATTTCATGTCCCTAATCACCGTAGTTCAAGCTGTGCGTTGTCGTAGTTCTCTTCAGAAAAGTTGTAAAGCTTGCCACAAAATAGAAATATCTGATCAAACTTCGTTCCTTAAAGCATACTTCACGATATATCGGTATGAAAATCAATGAACTACACGCCATACGTACCTACCTTAATATAGGCACCTATCTTGTGTGACACGCTTTAGGTTGACTGACGATGTGATTTCGTGAACTCAAATCATATCCCTTTGAACGGCTCTTAACGTGGTGGAGTGGATACATTCTGATTTATAAACAACATAAAGTTAAAGAGGGTTCAAGGCAATAGGTTCAATGTAAATGTATGTCGTTTAGCTTCTGATATTTATTTAATGTATTTATGCCACTCACAATTAAGTTTCCTGTTTTATTTTTCTTATTGAAATAATGTAGGCGGTTGAATGTTTTTAAGAAGGAACTAAAACAATTTTATGATTGAGTTTGATTTCATTTTTATGAAGTACACTAAAGTAAAAGTTTATTATATGTACAGGGGTAACAAGAAATACTTAATGCCGAGTACCTAATTGTATTCACAACACTATTTTAATCAAAATTGGGTGGGGTAATTTGGGTGTATCAGGTACAAGTCTGCCTCACCCTTCGGAGAACAACAACAGGCGTGAACTATGTTTACCTGCTTTCCATCATAGTTACAATCTATCAGAATTACCTATCAAATATATTGTCTTCATCAGTTCGCCATATTTTTGCGCAGTTCACAAGCAAGGAGAACGCAACCGTGAATTGGTTAATACCTACATACGTACTCGTGACGTCATCTACTCCAATAGCGTGATCTAACACGTTAGGAACATACCTGCGCAGTTAGCTCGGGACTTTATCAAGGACAGTTCAGGTCCTATTATTTTAGAAACAGGAGTCGTAGATTCTTCGCGAGACTTTATTTTGTTTACTACTAAATTAGGGAGGAATTTATCCGGGTCTTAAAAAAACTTCAAAGGATAGTGGAAATCGCCATGAAGTAAAAACTGTTTTATAGCTTTTACTTTTTACTTTATTGAACCAACTTCATATTCATAATTTTGTTAAAAGTCGATCGTCTTTTGTTCATCGATTTTAAAATTATGTTCCGATATCTCGATCGTGTTTTGTTAAAGTACCTCAATATTAAAGTCAGTGTTCTTTTGTTTCCAGATAGTGCGACCAAAGGATTGGAGTCATGTGTTACTTCAGCATAATAGTGATAATATTTGATAGTTCTGTGTAGTGAAGTGACTGTGAAAACTCCGAAATGGATTGGAGGCGTGACGTGCATCTGTTACTGCTGGTCACCCAACTTTCTGGAGTAATATTGGGTGAGTGTTTTCTCCTCTAATCAATAAATGCGAAGTAGAGTTACAACCAGTATAAATAGGTGCCTAAGTTACGAAGACACCAACAGTTTTTTTCTACTAATACGACCTTTATATATACTTATACGAAAAGTAATAAGGAATGTTTACATTTAAAAATGTGAGAGGGCTAAATTCTATGTTCAAAAATATAAACTAGCAAAATTTTAAAAATATACTACGCGTCAGAAATCAATTTGTATAAATAACACCTATTTATTTAATATTGTAATTTGTACAGAAAGTTACATTGTGTAAAAAGAAAAAAAATTGTGAGATACCACATTTTGACTGTCACCGGATAATTAAAAAATCCGTAAGAGAGGAAAAATCCTTGGGACATTGTATAATTATTCTCGATAAATGGTCAACTGAAAATTTGGAATACTTTGTGCGCATCAAAATTTGGTAGTTTATAATGAGATTATAAACTACCAAATTTGATCATTTATAGAGAGTTTATAATCTCTTGAGACATTTTATAATCTGACGGAGTTTGCCATTTTCCGGAGACATGCATACTTTTCTATATCAAATGGTCATTTTTTGAAAATCAAATTTAGAAAGTCAGGTATGTATAAACATGTCATTTGTTATTATGCTGAGAGTGATGCCTATTTTATTTAGTTATTTTATTCAAACTATAATTTATCACGATCAAGTTTAAAGTTAATTAAGCATGTAGCTTTTAAAATTTAAATAATTATGTAATATCAAACCAGTCACTTTATAAAACTGACATAATTGGCGTTCGGGTTGTACACATGATTTAATAGCAAATTAACTTTATTGAAACATAAACAATTTCTGTAAACATAACTCTGTTTCAACAACGCAATAAAATGGCGCTTTAGAACATTATAGTTTTATATCAAAATGCGCTGCTTTGTTTTCTCATTTTAATATAGTAAACACATGCTGAGATATGAGCCTTTTTATTGTTAGTTTCTTATTTTATATTGTTGTTTGTCTTCTTTGTACTAATTTACTGACTAACTGTATTGTTTTCATTCTTACTTAATATATTTTCTATTCATTTGTTCTAACCACGTGACTTAACGTTGAGATGATTTCATTCCCATACATTTGATTCGTTTTCGACTAGCGTTAACGATGGCAGATTATCAACTTGACTAGGCTATGACTAAATCTTAGCCCTATTTCCTACTCAATCACCTATGTACCTCGTCACTAATCGAACATGCGGACATAGGCTCTAAGTACGGCTCTATTAAGTCCTAATTTGAATTTAGGATTAATTGCGGCCCGTGCCTGGGACGTGATAGTAAACTCAAAGTTGGTAAAACTGAATCGATGTAAACAATATACTGGTGTGTGAACTCTGTAGGTAATAAAATGTTCTAAAGTACGCGAAATTCGATATTAATGAGAAGGTTTAGATGGATGAATGGCTGGATGTTTGTTAGTAAATCACGCTAGAACGGCTGAAGGGATCTGTATGAAAGTCTGGACGAAAGTAAATTTTATAGCACATAGCCTATTTTTAATCCCAAGGGTATGTTCGCTTGGGATATTATTTGACATTTATGCGAGCGAAGCCGCGCGAAGGAGCTAGTCAGTAGTTCAGTACTAAGTACAACTGAGTAAATGTCTACTACTACTGAAATGCCAATTTTAAATGTTACATAATTATTTGTATTGTAAGTGATTGTGCTGTTAGTGTGCTTATTCTAAACTAGCAACGCCCCGCGGTTTCACCCGCGCAGTGCCCGTTCCTGTGGCAATATGGGGATAACATAATATAGCCTATATCACCCGGGCACAGTTTAGTTTCCCAGCAGTGAAAGAACTTTTCAAATCGGTTCAGTAGTTTTGGAGCCTATTCAATGCAAACAAACAATCAAATCTTTCCTCTTGATAATATTAGTACCTATAGTAGATAATTAAAATACATGTTTAAAGCGCCAAGCTTTGATGCTAGTAAAACCGCAAAATTGCAATTTCTATTCCCATTTGCCAACCCCTTTACTTAATCCGAACTAATAGCAGCGTAAGAGGGGGGGAGGGGTAACTAGAGTGTTCTAATATGAATTTCCGGGAAACACACGGCACAGCACGGTCCAGTAATAAACAGTTGTTTATCCACGTACGTAAAATTCCAATGTTGACAGTAATAAAATTAATTAATTTTGACTGCAATAGCTTACCTACTATATGTAGTAGTAGTAATTCAATATATATATATGAATATGAAATGGTTGCAATATCGTTTTAGTATTCAAATTAAAATAGTATGTACTTTATTTCATTGCTCTGGTTAATTAATGTGTGGTCGCATTTTAGAGAGCCAAATAGTATTGAAGCAAAATGTTTTGATTGATATTTATGACGTCATTCGGAATTTTATTTTGAATCCACATAAACTGCATTTTGCAATCTATACTAAGTATAGATTGCAAAAGTTTGGACGGATGGATGTTTGTTACTCATTCACGTCAGAACAGCTGAACGAATCTTGATGAAATTGAGGTCTGGAATAACACATAGGGTACTTTTATCTCAGGAGTATGCTCCCTTGGTTCTGCTCTCTTCAGAATATTGATTTGATATGATTTGGGATAATTTTCGACATTCATGCACGCGGTGCCGCGAGCGGCTACTAGTCATAAAATCTTGACAATATATTGTAACTTTTGTTTTACCACCTTAACCGGATAATTATCCGGTGAAAATCGTAATGCATCTTTATTAGCTTACTAACTTCTGCTCGCGACTTCGACCACGTGGAATTATTACTAACCCCCCGATTTTAAAACATTCGTCATTGGTGCGCCGCTCCGCCCGGTGTAAATTCAATAGTTTCCAATAAATCCGTGTCTTATTGAGAAAAATTAGTTTAGAATTTCACGCGATATATTATGAACTATACATGTTATCAGGTATTTTTTTTCAACTTATAAAGTTATAAGCTAAATCCCGCTATGTCCACTTCAATTCCCAGATTTCATTAGAAACAAGAGGTCAATGAACCGCTTTAGTACAGTAGGTACATTCATTTTAAAGAACATGCTTTTAATTAATACTTCCAGTAACTTCTAACTCTCTAAAGTTAATTTGCTGTTGAGGATACTATAACAATAAATATATTTAAGTTTGGAAGTTTTTAACTAGCGTTTCGGTTTGCAGTTTTAAATGTTTATACAATTTATTATGATATTTTGAAACTTTCTTGATCTTTACAGTAGGTATTTATTATTTTGCAGGTATTTGAATTGTTTTGCCAGCTGATAGGTTAACATACATATATTTTATGGTAGAGTCTTTTTATTTTTCTTTAATTAATCTTCATATTAGGGCAGTGGTACCCGAGTGGTAATTGCCCCGACTTACGAATTGTAGGTCGCGGGTTCAAACCCATCCAGGCGCATTACCTTGTGTAATTAATTTCATCACCACTGCTCTCAAAACGGTGAAGGAAAAACATCTTGAGGAAACTGGCATGTCCTAGAACCAATAATTCGAAGACATGTGACATTCACCAATCCGTACTGGGCCCGCGTGCGCGTGGTGGATAACGACCCATTCCCTCTCCTAAAGAGGAGGCCTGTGTCCCGGTAGTGGGAACGTTAAAAGACTGATCATGCTAATCTCTATATGTTAATTTACAAAAATCTAATTCTAAAAAGTAAATGTTCAACATGTTTTGGGTATACTTATATTGTGCGCACAGCTAAGAAGTGGAGTATTCTCCAGGTGTCTGAGTTAGCTACAATCTGGGGGTATTTGGGTCTAGAGTGAATGGGTTATTTCAGCGTCAGACAGCATCACTCTGTCTGACATATCGCTGAAATGGACCTGTTTAGTGAAGCCGTGGGACACACACTTGTCACACCTATTTTTTTTATTATTTTTTTTACCCTGTACCGTGCGTGTTTCATGTATATGCTGAATAAATATAATTCTTTCTTGCTTTTCTTTCTTTCTTTCTAGAATAATTCACATCATCGCTTACCATCGGATGAGACAGTCAAACGCGGTACGAAAAAAAAACATGTAATGAGACGATTGGTTCCTTGGCAGTCATAACTAAGCTGCTACGGAAAAAAGAAACTTATTCTTCAGGATAAATACCTATAATCCTTGGTAATACCTTAATTTGTCGCCTACGTCATCCTACCTTAGCTTAGGCGACAAACAAAAGCACATTGCCAACATGTTCACGTTTGCCGATAGACAAACTTGACACTCACGTACATTCGTCCATGCAAACTTTGTTGAGCTTCTAATAAAATTTATTCGTACGTCTGTGCCATTAGCAAGTTTTGCGACTTTCTGTTTGGTAGGTACCTACTAATCTTCTTAATTTGTGAGGTAAAAGTTTACGATGATTAAGTGGTGTTAAAATAAATTGGATAAAAGGTAAAAAAAGGCAGTTACATGTACCTTTTTTTTTTTTTTGGATGGGAAATCATCAAATGACTTCTCCCGCTCTGGGCGGAGCGGAAGGGAGTGTCAGACTCTTACTGACTAAAACCCACCCGTGTTCCTGCTTGTGCCCTTTGCGTTCCAGGGCCGCGGTGACTCTTTCGAACAAATTCCGCAACCCTAGCAGGCACTGACCCTATGGGGCCCCGTCTTCTTTGCTGACAGCTCTTTGAGGCGCGCGTGGAACACGACGCGCCGTCGACTCGGGCCTGGTTGCTATCGGACGGCGAGCCACCCATAGCTCGCCATCCGCAGGCCCGCGCCTACGGTGGCCGGGAATCGCCCTGCGTTTCCCGACGCCCGGGGCGTCTCCTCCTGTTGCGGCGGCTAGCGAGAGGGGCTTCCCTCTCTCGCACGCGCTCCGCCTCCTCCTTCGCTAGCATTACTGCTTCGCAGAAGGAGGCGGCCGCCTCCCATGCCTCCTCGCTCCCCACCATGGCTTGAACCAGGGCCGGACGCGAGAGGTCGCCGCCGCCGATCGCCTCGATGAGGACACGGCGGTGCTCCGCCCAGGCAGGGCAGACCTCCACCGTGTGCTCCATCGTGTCCTCCGGGCGATCCACACAGTGATGACACCCGGACGTGTCCTCCCGCTGGATCCGACACAGGTACTTCCCGAAACAGCCGTGTCCGGTGAGCACCTGTGTCAGGCGGAAGGTGAGGACGCCGTGGCGTCTCTCTAACCACTCCTCAATGAGGGGACTTATCGCCGCAATAGCGGCGTGCCCAGCGCTGGGTTGCAGCAGTCGCTGCCTCCATACCTCCGTGAGATCCCGCCGGAGCTCCGTCCGCTGCGCAGCAATCTGCCGCGGCAGCAGAGTTTCGCCCCGGCGTAGCGCCTCCACGCGCAACGCGTAGACGTGCGCGAGGGCTCTCGCCTCTAGATCCCACGGCAGCAATCCGGCAAGGAGGTTCGCCGCGTCGCCGGAGACCGTGCGGTATCCCCGGATCAGCCGGATGGCCATGACCCTCTGGGCCGAGACCAGGTGGCGCGCTGGCAGTCGCCTCAGCGACAGCGCCCACACCGGGGCCCCGTAAAGGGCCATGGACCGCACGATCCCCGCGTACAGCCTCCGGCAGGAGGCGTTTGGTCCCCCTAGGTTGGGCAAGAGCCGCTTGAGGGCAGCCCCGGCCCGCCCCAGTTTGGGAGCCAAACGGCGGAAATGCTCCGCGAAGTTCCACCGGCTGTCGAGGACGAGACCCAAGTAGCTCATCGTCGACCCGACGCCGATGCAAACCCCTCCCACCGTTATCTGGGATCCCGATGGTGGCCGGTTCCGAGGGCCGTGAAAACACATGGCCTCGGACTTGTGTCGGGCCACCTCGAGACCCAGTTGCCGGATCCTCCCGACGACTGCTGCGACCCCGCGTGTCATCAGGTCGACCGCCGCCTGGTGCGACCCCCCCTGCGCCAGAACCAGCGTGTCGTCAGCGTAGCAAACAACACTGACGCCGCAAGGGAGGTCGCCGCGTAGCACCCAGTCGTAACCGACGTTCCACAGGAGCGGCCCCAGAACCGAACCCTGTGGAACGCCGCACGACATCTCTCGCCGATTCCACTCTCCCCGGTGACCGGGGTAGATGACGGCTCTATCCGTCAGGTAGTCCTCGACCACGCGACAGAGGTAGATTGGCACTCGGTGATACCGGAGTGCCTCCCCGATGCAACTCCAAGGCAGGGTGTTGAACGCGTTGGCGATGTCAAGAGACACCGCCACCACCACCCCGCCCCGGGAAATCGCCTCCCCCGTCGTGAGGGCTCTCACGCGCATGATGGCGTCCACCGTCGAGCGCCCCGCGCGGAAACCAAACTGGTTCTCCGCCAGATCCGGCCCAACTCTCACCAAGTGCTTGACGAGGCGGTTTGCAATAACTCTTTCAAAGAGCTTGCCCACCTCGTCGAGCAACACGATGGGCCGGTATGCGGACGGAGAGTCCGCTGGGCGCCCTGGCTTCGCGATGAGGACCAGTTTCCCCGTCTTCCAGCGACGTGGGAACTGGCCCCTCTCCAAGCATGCGCTTAGGAGCCCACGTAGTCGAGGCCCGAGAGCCTCCGAGGCCAGGACCCAGGCTTTCCCAGGTAAGCCATCGGGTCCTGGGGCGGTATTTTTGGCCTTCAGCCTGTTAACCGCCGCTCTCAGGTCTACCTCGGTCACCTCCGGAGTATCGTCGTCGTTGCCGTCGTCGGTGTGGTCCGCATCGGGCACCACGGGTAGCGGAGCCATAGGCGGGGGAGCATGGTCCCCTCGCATAGGGAACAGAGCGCTCACCACGTCCTCCACCAGCTGGGGCCGGAGACTCTGCGTCAACGGGGGGGCCCAGGTGCGGAGTTTGTTCCGCACCATTTTGTAGGGTCTTCCCCACGGGTCCCCGTCCAGAGACTCCAGCAGCTCTTTGCGAGCCAGATCCCTGGCCCGCAAGATCCCCGCTTGGAGGGCGGTCTTCGCCGCTCTGTACTCCTCGTACAGCTCCGCCTCCCTGGCCTGCGCATCCGGAGGGCGGATGCGGAGCCGGCGATGCCTGGTGTACGGGTGACGCGCAGCAACGCACGCTTCTCGAAGCGACGTCAGCTCGCGCGACCACCAGTACACCTGACGGCGGGCGCGTCTTGGCTGGACCCGGGGCATTGCCACGTCGCATATTTCCGACATGGTCTCCCGGAACCGCTCCGCCTCGTCGTTGATGTCAGCAGGCCTGTCCGGTGGTGACACCCAGGCCTGCACGATCGAGGCTTCCAGGAGAAGCTCCCGTTCCAGCTGCTTCAGCGCCCACCGCGGACCACTCGGGGTCTGTCGGACCGGCGCGCTTGAGGTCTGGGCGGAGACGTCGAACCGGATATACCGGTGATCGGAGTAGGTCTCCACCTCCTCCACAACGCGCCAGTCGACGACACGCGGTGACAGAGCGGGGCTGGCGAAGGAAATGTCCACCACGGAGTCACCCCGCATCCGCACACACGTGGGGACAGAACCCCGATTTAGGACGACCAGGCCTGTCTCCAGAGCCCAGTCCTCCACCATCCTACCCCGCACGTTGGTATAACGGGAACCCCAAGCCAAGTTCTTGGCATTGAAGTCCCCGAGAACAAGCACGGGGAGGGGACGATACCCGACGACGACGATACGCAGCTCCCTAAGGGAGTTGTGGAACTCGGCGAGAGTTCGGTTCGGGGAGAAGTAGACTCCCACTACTACAATCTCCCCGAACCGTGCTGCTACGCACCCCTGTCCTCTCCTAACACACTCGAGGGACGGGGTACCGGCGGCGGCCGACGAAATAAGTGCCACTGAGCCGTCCAGGTCCTTCACCCAGTCATCCCTGGGCTGGACGTAGTACGGCTCAGCGACCACAGCGACATTTATCAACCACTGCGCCATGCTCTGGAGCAACAGGTCCTGAGCGGCGGCGCAGTGGTTGATGTTCGCCTGGAGGAGGCGTAATGGAGCCGTTATTGGCATTCCATTTCGGCCTCCTCCCGGGAACCCTTAGTGGGCTCCGGTGTAGCAGCCACCGCTGTTGCGGCGGCTACATCAGCGGCGGTGGCAGCGGCGGCGACGGATGCGGCGGCTGGCACGGAGACGGCGGGTGAGGGCCTCTTACCCCCGGCTTTTGTGGGTGGAGGGCAGGCTTTGCCCCCAGCCCAGTGCTCGGCTGGCTTGCCAGCTGCCGCACATGCAGTGCAGTGCGGCGCGGCGTTGCAGGAGCCAGCCTTGTGACCGGGCTGGCCGCAGCGGAAGCAAAGCCCGCTGCGGTCAACCTCCGAGGTGCAACACGCCCCCGTGTGGTTCCCCACTTGGCAGCGGAAACACCTCAGAGGCCTGGGCTCCAACAGCTTCACTTGCGCCGACACCCAGCCCACCAGCAGTCTGCGACCCTCGGTGATCTTCTTGGCCGCCGTCACGGGGCAGCTCACCACAACGGTGCGCATGCCCGTGTAGTCAGGACGTATGGTGCCTGCCTTGACTTGCTCGGCAGAGCACCCTTCCGTCCTGACCACGGCGGCCACGACATCCTCCTCCGTGACGGAGTCGTCCAGGCCCAAGATGCGCATATCAGCGCATTTGGTGGGCCTGGACACTCGGGCATCCTCCGCGTTCAGGGACGCCCTGAGCCTCTCGGCCAGAGCGTCTGCGGTTGGGCCGCTGGCTTCCCCGGGGATCTCCAGCATACGGGCACCAGTCATGGTTACCCTCAGCCGGAGGCCCCCGACGATGCCGAGCTCCCGGAGGTCTACCGTCTCCTTTGCCTTGGCGAGCACGTCACCGTACGACACGCCCCTCTTGACCGCGTCTGGCTGTAGCGTTAATACTACAGCTGCGGTCTTTGGGGCGCGGAGCATCGCGGCGACGCGTCGCTCCTTTTGCCGCCGTTTTCGCGCCCGTTTCTTGGCCGCCCTGGCTGCCTTGCCCGCCTTCTTCTTCTCCCCGACCACTTGCCAACCGGCTTCGGTAGAGGAGTTGGAAGGCGGGTCGGAAGATGAGGGCTGCACAACCGGCGCTGGAGCCTGCACCGCCTGTGCAGCCACTCCGCCCTTCTTTTGCTTGGCCGGCCCCGGTTTACCCGTTGCCGGCTTTGCAGATGCCGACTTCGCCGGCCCGGCCCCTGCGTTGGCCTGGCCGGACGAACCCGGCTTGGCAGCCACGGCGGCCGCGTATGACGCCGCCTTCTTGCCCTTTTGATCCGCTGCTAGCGGGGGGCGCAAAACGATGCCCTCCAGGACGGAAAACCGTTCCCGGAAGGCGGCCAGCTCCTGTCGCACCAGGTCCAACACCTGATTCTGCGGCGCCGGACCCGGCGCAGGCAAGGGCCGGCTTTGCCCCTGCTTTTTCCCCCCTGGAGGCTGTAGCGGCCCCCGAGAACTGGCTCCTTGGAGACTGGCCAGGTCCGCTCGGAGCCTCTCATTCTCCTTATGGAGTAGCTCCGTGGTGGCCGCCAAGCGGGCGACCTCCTTCCGCAGTTTGGACGTTTCGTCCGTCGCAGGCCTGCGGAAGGTGGCCTCCGCTGCCTCCAGGATAGAGGCCGCCGCCTCGCTTATGGCCCTGTTCTTGGACGCTATCGTCCTCTTCAGGGTCACAGCGCGGACAACGGCCTCAACGGCCTCCGCGAACCCGGCCTTTCGGTCCCGTCGTCCAGCGTCGGGGGCACCAGCGGCTTCGGACTCGCCACCCGAAGACCCCGAGAGAGGTCTGGGATCACTCATCCCGGGGTGCCGCCCCTCCTCGGCGAGCTTCGCCGTTCGCCGAGCCTCCTGGGCGGCGAGCCGTCGCCCCTTGCCTCCCCGACCTTTACCTCTCTTACTGGTGGGGACCTTGCGAGCTGAGGCCAGCTCTCCCTCGGAGGACGACCCCTGATCATCCTCCGGTCTCGGACGCTTCCGGAAAAACTTGCTGTTCTCCGTAGCCCCCGCAACCTCCCCACCAGTATTCCCCTCGCTCATCGCAGCGGATGCGGAGTCAGAATCTGAATCCGCACCCTTCCCGCGCTCGAGCGACGGCTTCTTCCAGAGTTTGGAAGGTAGTGCGCCCTGCACCAGCATCTCCTCCATGGGCTTGGAGCCGGAGGGTCCATGGTCATTATTTTTATCTGCAGAAATCGTAGTCAAGTTGTCAAGCGTGTGGTCGTCGTGTTTGTCCGAAGGGACAGATGGAAGGCGTTTGTTGCCCACCCCAGAATACGGAGGGCAGCCCGCCGAAGCGGGGTGGGATTCCCCGACTGCTGAGCAGTCGGGACCCACCTGGGGACTTATTTCGCAAAGGCCTAGATCCATGGTTTCCTTTTAAAGGGTGCGGTCCCTATTCTCTCCGCCCCATCTCAGGGCCCCCTCTCCTCCCCTCACCTCACTGCTCGCTCGCTGCTCCCACAGTCACGTCTGATGATCAGACGCGTACCAGAGAGCAGCGAGCAAGCCTGAATCGCACACCGTCCGCAGACCCAAACACTGCTCAGGTCTCCGAACGGTGTGCCCCTCGTGTGTCTCTCTTTGTCTGATCCCTCACTTGCGACCTTCCGGCATGAGTGGCTCTACCGGGAAAGCTCGCAAGATCATTGGGACGCGCAAGCCCCACCACGACGGCAACGTGGAGACACATTCGGTGGGGAGTTACATGTACCTACGTTTTTATGAGGGTTAAATCATCAATGACTTCTTCCGCTCTGGGTGGAGCGGAAGGGAGTGTCAGACTTCTTGACTAAAACCCATCCGTCTTCCTTCTAATGCCCTTGAGTTCCATGACCTCGGTGATACTTTTGAACTAATATCGCAACAGACTAAGAGTCTACCCCTACACGACATTGAGAAATTCTGATATTTTAAAGAGATCATTGGGGAACACGGGTGGACCCGTGTTCCTCCTAATGCCCTTTGCATACCAGAGCCGCGGTGACTCTTTCGATCCAATTCTGTAACATTCATATGTGCCTTCTGCGTAGCCTTTTTTGTCTTTTATATTAGTGTCGACTTCCAGTCTTAGTGGATATAGCAGAATACCAGTATTTTACATGGAACCACTGCCTATCTACAAATGAACCAGTGCGACATTAAAAATAATCAACTCTGTTTTTCCTTAGTAGGTAAGTTTCCAAAGTTCTCAGCAAGAATACAATTTTCCATGCTTAGTAGTAGCGCGTTTCCCAATGCCAGGGAAAACGCCAGTCACTGCCTTTACCATCTCTGTTCTATATTTGTTATGTCAGCCAGTTCCAATTTAATTTTGCCGAAAATGTACCAAGACAATCCCCAAATTATACTATTTCTTTTCTGTATCCAAAATTATGTTTTTAAAACCTTGTTTTCGGGATCCCGTATAACAGAAGGAAGCAGTCATTGCAATATGTTTTAAGAAGGTGGTATCAAAAAACGAAGAAACCGCACCAAAGACCGACTTTCAAAATTTAAGTTATTTGTAGTTCGTCGTGGTTTTTATTTGGCAGTTATACAATTTTTTAGTGGCTACCCCCCAAAATTCCAAACATTCCAACTAGTTCATATCAATTTAGCTGTCTATATCCGAAGTTCTTAAACAGATCTTTTTGATATTTTGAAAATCTGTCTATATAATTATGACAGTGTGATGCCCGAACATAGATAATAAAAAACAACTTTTTACAAAAAATAAAACCGACTTCTAAACAAAAAAACCAAAAAGTATAAAATAACTTTAATTTCGGAACTCGTTGTTTTTGGTTGCTTTTTTGTTGTTGAACACACCGACTTCCGAAATTAAAGTTATTTTATACTTTTTGATTTTTTTGTTTAGAAGTCGGTTTTATTTTTTGTAAAAAGTTTTTTTATTTTTCAATTTTTAGTGGTTCACTCCCATCTAAACATATCCATCACAGCGTACGTGGTATAAATTGGTGTAAACAATAAACAAACATGCGATTTCAGCTATCCCGACAGATTTGCTATCATTTGTTGAAATTAACAAAAAAAAACCGCTTGCTCGATTTCGATAAAATTTTCATGGGGCCATTTGGGAAGTACACCCTTTCCAAAAAAAAAAGATTTTTTCAAATCGGTTGGCAAGCGACGGAGTTATGCGCGAACAAACATTAAAAAAAAAACCCAAACTGCTATTTATAACCTATCGAAGTAAGGAATTTTCCCTCCATTTTCATGGTAACGAGACAGATTTTTTTTTATTTAGTGGCTAGACTGGCTTCATTGCGCATGCCCGTAAGTGTCTGATAAAGGTTTATTCGTCAGTAAGCGAGAGGCGCTGGCTCGAGCGGTTGGCTCGTGCACGCCTCTCTCTTACGGTATAATCAAATAATTATTCTATATTATATAGATATACGGATATAACTACCATTTGTTGGTAGTTATAGCTCTGAAATACTCTCTATTGTGAAATTGGAAGTATCGTACTACAGATCGGTGGTGGCGACCTCTCGCTTCCAGCCCTGGTATGGATATAACCAGGGCTGGAAGTCCATGGCGAGGAAGCATGGGAAGCGGTCACCTACTTCTGCGAAGCAATGACCGCGCGAGGAAG
The DNA here is from genome assembly GCA_905332915.2 of Hecatera dysodea. Taxonomy (NCBI): domain Eukaryota; kingdom Metazoa; phylum Arthropoda; class Insecta; order Lepidoptera; family Noctuidae; genus Hecatera; species Hecatera dysodea. The sequence goes on from HG995294.1 coordinate 16,936,397, forward strand.
ATGGAAACCTCACGGCCCAGCCGTGAGGTCGCAACAGAAAAAAGACGCCCCGGACGTCGTGAAATGCAGGGCGATCTCCGGCCACTGTAAGCACGGGTCTGCGGATGGCTAGCTATGGGTGACTCGCCGTCCGATAACAACCAGGTCCGGGTGGACGGCGCATCGTCTTCCACGCGCGCCTTAAAGAGATCAAAGAGAGCAAAGAAGACTGGGCCCCAGTGGGTCAGCACCTGCTAGGGTTGCGGAATTTGTTTGAAACTCACCGCGGCCATGGAACACAAAGGACTCTAGGAGGAACACGTGTGGGTTTAATTCAGTAAGAGTCTGACACTCCCTTCCACTCCGCCTAGAGCGGGAGATAAGAAGTCATTTGATGATTTCAAAAACAAGTGCTGTACTACAGCAATTCGATTTTGTTAACCTTTCAACTTATAAGCTTAGATAAACTAAGCATGAAGTTAATGACACTTCCTTTCATACTCACTCCACCTAGGTTTAAACGGTGCGAAATTGACGCAATAAACCGGCTGGTTTGCATCCGACCCAGTTGTCGATAATGGCAATATCACACTCTAGTGAGATCGGTCTATCTTCACTGATAGGGATGTTCTAGCTAATAAGCCTAATATTGTCGTGCACACTAGATTCGGTTACGATCACGGAATCGGCAAACTTTGTACTAATGGTTATGATGAAATAGCCTCAAGTCCCAACCAACACATAAGGAGGCTATCGTTAGGCAGTTGGATCAAAAGCTTGATTCAGAAGGCAGTACTTTTGGACAGGGCTTGTATTGTTAAAAAAAGAAAGAAAGAAAGAAAAAGCGTTTATTTACCACAAAATAAACGACAGCAATTGTTCTAAACTAAACCGTACCTGTTGAGACGGCGAGCCACTCATTACTCGCCATCCACATGCCCACGCCTACGCCTGTCCGGGAATCGTCCTGTGACGCCTGACACCCGGGGCGTTTTTTTCTTTTGTGGCGGCTGGAGTGTGAGGTTTCCCTTAAGCAGTCCGCCTCCTCCTTCGCTAGCATTACTGCTTCGCAGAAGGAGGTGACTGCTTCCCATGCCTCCTCGCTCCGGATCATAGATTGAACCAGGGCCGTAAGCGAGAGGTCGCCCGCGCCGATCACCGATACGAGGACATGGCGTTGCTTCGCCCAGGCAGGGCAGATCTCCACTGTATACTACTACGTGTCCTCCGGGTGATCGACACAGTGTTGACACCCGGTCGTGTCCTCTCACAGAATCGGAAACAGATACCTCCCGAAAAATCCGTGTCTGGTGAGCACCTGTGCCAGGCGGAAGGTGAGGACGCCGTGGAGCCTCTCCAACCACTCCTCAAAGAGGGGATTTATCGCCTTAGTAATTATTACTTCTTGTGAGTCGATTGGTCAAAACCTAATCAGAGGGCTTAGTGCGAGATTTTAAAGGATCTTGATCGCGTGAGCGCCACCTGGAACAACAACGGAACATGTTTTCTTTTTCCTACGATGTGACATAAGCGAGCGTTTACGTTAACGCCATACGTTAAAAATTTGCTTTAATACCTCAGTAGTGAAACTTTTTGGTTTCGTGCATTGTATAGTATCCTCTATTGAGTATTCTGTGTATCTAGTGTAGTCAAAGCTACTGCATTTTAACTGCCGCTGGCTGAAGCAAGCACTCTAAGAAACGAAATTATTGGGGTGAGTCTGTTTTTATGACTTTTAATAATAATTATTTCGTACAGTACGAATAAGAACAAAGAAAACGTGAAGCCACAGGAAATGCAGCTAATTTTAGCTCAACTTCAGAGAGAAGAACCCAAATTAATTACAGAACTTTTCTTTCAGCCCTCAAATGAAACGCATTTTTCTCTTTTATGGGAAAAGTTTGTGAAAATCAAGGGACTTCCCGCAACCATTTGCGATGTCAATGTGGTCAAGTTCGTTGGTTTTGTGGTTATAATTAATTGGTTACCTGAGACGGGTTGCCCCTAGCAACTGTTAATGTTATTAAAGTGCAAACAGCACGGTGAAGCTGCTCTTGGGACCTATCAAAACTTTCTTGATATCATATGCGAGTAATATAATATTGATCCTTGATTGTGAGACGCTTGTACTTACTTACGGCACTGTCATCACTACTACTTGCAGTACATCAATAATCGCGCAAGTAGTTATTGCTCTGGGGTCGATCGTCAAGGTTAAGCAACGATTGCCGAGGTTGGTCTGTGGATGGGTGACCATCTTAACATACCGAGTTTCCTCCGTGCCTCGGAAAGCACATCAAGCCGATGGCCCCGGCTATCATTTGTAGATTTTTGGCAGTCGTTACAGATTGTCAGAAGCCAGTAAATCTGATTCCAGTCATGCCAAGAAGTACCGTTCTACCTAGTTAATGGGTTATGGAGGTCTGGTAGGCATCCACTTCACGTTAAATACTGGTATTCAGCTGAATCCGGTATGACTGGAAGCCGACCCCAATATAGTTGGGAAAAGGCTAGGCAGATGATGACTATTAATTTTTATAGTAATATTTTTTACTATTTTGTGGGCAAGCAACACACGCTTGATTTTTCCTTGTTAATTAATATATATGGAATTCTATTAATGCAAATTATAAAAATAATATTCTACTCGCAACTTTGGCTTTATAAAATCAATAAAACAAAAACACAAAGACAAAACGCAACAGAGTGGGGCTTGTTACGTCATCTTTACGTAGAAGTGACGTTACGTGAAATTTCAACGTTCTGTATATAATCCTAATTTTTTTATATATTTGTACAAATAAGAGATCTCATAATTCTTAGTTTTCTTTTTTTCGGTAATCTAACTTATGGAATTTTCATTTTTGGGAACAGTACTGTACTGCCAACGTCAAAGCCATTTGATGAGTTATCATCGCATAATTTCAGACTGAATTCTGTAAAATAGATCGTTGTGAATTAAGATGACAATTAATCATGCAAATCTCAAGACTTTCCAGAACAAAATTTCCAACATGCAGGCGTTCCCCTGAGCTAATTACCTGCGTCACTGGAAACTTCCCAACATCATCGAATTTTGAATTCTTGTGTTCACACTAGAACTTTGCCTGCGGGTGGTGATAAAATTACCCACAATTTATTCTCCAAGACCGGTCATTTGCAACAGCCGCGTTGCTTTCAAGAAGAGATTTCGGAAAATCTTTAAGAATAAGACTTGGGCTTCTTGAATTTTAAGTAGTTTACATCGTGTTTTAAAGGCCTGCATTATAAATGCTTGTGAAAATAAATAAGTACGTTAAGTTAATGAGTTTCTAATAATAATCTATATTTTTTTAAATTATAGTTTTAATATGTATGTATCTACGATGCAGCAGTAAAAAATATCGCGTCATTATTTAGCTAGTGCTTTTTTTAAATAGTTCTTTTTTCGTTAAATGCTTTTTTTATTTTGTTAATTTGTTCTGCTAACAGCCAGCTATGCTGTATAATCTGTGGATAACGTCTAGAGTATTTGTTACTTTTATTATAAGTTTCTATATTGTGTGCTTCCTGCTATGTAATATACTGCTGTTTGTTATTCCTATCCAATAAAAAAACTTTTTACAAAAAAATACAACCGACTAACCTAATTTCCAAAAAGACCTAATTTCGGAACTCGGTGTTTGTGGTTGCTTTTTCGTTTTTTGAACACCGACTTCCGAAATTAAAGTTATTTTGCACTTTTTTGATTTTTTGTGTAAAAGTCGGTTGTAATTTTTTGTAAAAAGTTTTTTATTTTTCACTTTTTAGTGGTACCTACACCCCCTCCTCTCCACCACCTAAACGAACCAATCACATTGGTGTAAAAAAAACGTACTGCTCCTTTGCAGAGTAAACTAAGAGGTCGTCAATGTAGATATTTTTTTTTAGATTTTTGTTGATTTTTCGAAAACCGCTTGGATAATTTCGATAAAATTTTCATGGGACCATTTGGGCAGAATACCCTTTCCAACAAAAAAAGAATTTTTCAAATCGGTTGACAAGCGACGGAGTTATGCGCGAACAAACATTAAAAAAAAAACACACACAAACATCCGAATTGAGAACCTCCTCCTTTTTTAGAAGTCGGTTAAAAATACAATAAAAAATAGAATAATAATAAATTTTTCTTCAAGTATCGGTCGAAAAAAGAAAGAAATGTTGTGAACAAAAAAAAAGTTTTACGTAGTCAAATGATGTTTGAACATCACTTGACTAGGTACGTAAAACTTTATTTTTTGCGTTTTCACGTTTTTTTTATTTATTGAAACTATCCACACCGAAAGGCGTGTTTAATGCCTGAGGCATTCTGTACCAGTCAGCCAAAGGTGAAGAGGTAACATAACACAGTAGGTGCTTGGCTAATCCTGCCAGAAGGAAAAAAAATATAAATAACGAATAGATATATTGTAATTAAAATATGAAACTACCTGTTGCAAGAAAAGCAAGGCAAAGTTTGAGTCGAGCTGGTTCCGCCTTTTGACGTTCCAGATTGAAATTTTGCACATTATACTTCAAAGTTAGCCCCAAAGGATTGAGCGCGAATTAATAAATATAAGCTCATCGATTTAACGTCCGTTCTTCTTTGTCAAGATAAGTTTTTGTTGTGCTTAAGGGAATAGCCGTTTTTTTCTTTTAATGATCTCTTTAAGATTTCAGAATTGCTCAATGTCATGTTGGGGTAGTCTGTTGCGATATAAGTTCAAAAGTGTCGCTGACGCCCTTAAACCCAAGGGCATTAGGAGGAACACGGATGGGTTTTCAAGTTATTTTTGGATGATTTCAGCACGCAGCTTAGTACCATTTATCATCTTCCTGCCCTTATCCCATGTTACTTGGTGTCGGCGGAACATGTTTTAACCGACTTCTAAAAAAGGAGGAGGTTCTCAATTCGGATGTTTGTATGTTTTTTTTTCTTCCATTCTGTCCTGCCAGCCGTCACGCTAGCACTAACTCCTTTTTCTTTCATATCACTCCTCACACAATCCATCCATCCACATTCATATTCATAACCCTTTTAGTTACGTGTGTTTTATCCCTCCTTTTTACATGACCATACCAAGACAAGCGGTTCCCTTTCAACCTTTCCGTCAATGGTGCCACTTTTAAACTACCTCTAATGTACTCATTTCTCACTTTATCCACCTCGTTACTCCACACATCCATCTCAACATTATCATCTCCGCTACATGTAATCTATTTTCATCAATCAGCTTAGTACCAGTAATATTCGTCGAAAAGCTGCCTATCTGACGTTCACCACCCAGTATCTGGTTATCATGATATCACTTGGCAAGACTGTCAGATTTTCAGGCTCCTGTCTAATCATAACGAGGGACTGTCAGAGATTTACAAACATACACAGTCGGGACACAAGCCTTTATGAGCTTTCCAATGCACAGAGCGGCTTCAGCATGTATCGGCTCCACGCTCAACCATGAAACAATGTCAGCAAGCGTTGCTTACCTACTAATATTATAAACACGAAAGTTAATAAGTATGGATGGATGGATGGATGTTTGTTACTCTTTCAAACGCAAAATCTACTGAATGGATTTTGATGAAATTTAACACAGAAGTAGATATAATAAATAACACATAGGATACTTTTTCTCCTGGAAGTACGTTTCCTTGGGATATTTTTCGACATTCGCGCGGACGGAGCCACGGACGGCTACTAGTCTTGAATATTGATCCGTGTCATTGTTACTATTCAGACACGTAGTCCTCTAAATACAGTGGAAACCAATTAGAAACCTCAATTGTCTACATTGAAAACAGAGAAAGACAAACAACAAAAAATAAAAATTATTAAAAGCTTAATATTAATTTTAAACTGTTCGAGGCCAAAAAAGGTCCAAACACGTGATTTATCTAAAGTGACTCTATCAAAGCCCTCCAAACATACAAAATGATCGAACTATTTTGAAACAAGAAGCAGATCACTCGAATCAGTCTACCTTTGACATTCCACTTAAAAAAACACTTTGAGGTAACCGAACTCTCTACGGGAGCGACCGCCTTTCTGTAGTCTATGTAAAATAAAAATATTGACTAAAGTAGCTCTTACCTACGCGTTTTTGCTGACGCAAAAATATCCAATAGGTATATAACATAAAGCTGATTCTGAATCGACACAAAACATTTATCTCTTCATTGTTCACTTTTTCAATGTGAAATCTATATCAACGATCCTCCTTTTTTTTTAGTTTTATGTTAATTTTATAAAGAAAAACCTACATTAAACATTTTATAACTACGACTTTTAGTTATTTCTAAAAGGATGCAAGCTCCTTTCTTTGTTGTTTTGGATGGGAAATAATCAAATGACTTCTCCCGCTCTGGGCGGAGCGGAAGGGAGTGTCAGACTATTACTGACTAAAACCCACCCGTGAAGCTTCTTGTACCCTTTGCGTTCCAGAGCCACGGTGACTCGTACAAATTCCGCAACTGACACTTCCTACCGCTCCGCTCAGAATGGAAGAATTCATTTGACGATCCTTAAAAAAAAGATTGGTGATCATCATAATATACCAAAATCCGTGCCTCGGAAAGCACGTTAAGCGATTGTGTCAGCTGTTATTTTTTATAGGATGCAAGCTCCTGCACTATAAAAATCCAATTTCCGTCACATTCTACGGACGGCATAAACAATGCATGGAATATTTTCATATTATGGATTACATACATTTTCATAGGAATGTCGTTCAAATGAAATGTTTAGTTCTGCGAACAGGTATTCCAGGATTCCAGCTACGTGTTTCGTTCCAAAATTCATATATTACTAGTTTGTGCCAGTGGATTTGTCCGGGTGAACGTCGAAAATTATTATACATGTTATTATTTATTATATTAAATTATTATACAATTATTATTATACATATACATGTGTGATGTGTGATCACATTTTTAAATATTTCATTAAAATAGTAGCCCACCGGCATCGGGAACAGGTTCCAAGCTACCTGCAGCGGCGGTCTGGGCTCCAGACAGAGGAATCTCCTAACAATGCGAGTCATGTTTGGAAGTACCGCTTTCTGGATCAAGCTCTTATGATTCAGCTGCCTAACGATAGCCTCCTAAGGTATTGTTTACTGACACGACTATCGGTACAATGACTGCTGATTACACATTCCACTTGTCGACAATCTCGCGAGCCAAGATATTTAATTTGCTTATCTTTTTCGGCTTTCGTGAGGTTCTCGTCATGCGGAACGGTTATATTTGCAATAATTGCACGCCTCTCGATTCGGCCCATCACCATTATATCAGGCTTATTTGCAACAATAATCCTGTCAGTGATGTTTATTTTATTATACTTACATAATTTAGTTGAATATGACCCTGGGATAAAAAAGTATTTTTTATCCCTATTCGAGGACATGCTCAACTCGAGTGCCTTTTATCAAAATCTGTTCAGCCATTAAGGTGCGAAGAAGTAGCAAACGGAGAGATCGTATATACAGTAACTAATATTAGTATGGATAAATTCGAAGTAACTCTGTTTGACTGTCTGTTTTCTATTTTTAACCGACTTCTAAAAAAGGAGGAGGTTCTCAATTCGGATGTTTGTATGTTTCTTTTTTTTTTTTATTGTTTGTTCGCGCATAACTCCGTCGCTTGCCAACCGATTTGAAAAATTCTTTTTTTGTTGGAAAGGGTATACTTCCCAAATGGTCCCATGAAAATTTTATCGAAATCGAACAAGCAGTTTTTGAAAAATCTAAGAAAATATCTACATTGACGACTTTTTAGTTTACTCTGCATTGGAGCAGTGCGTTTTTTTTACACTAATTTAATTGGTTCGTTTAGGTGGGGAGAGGGGAGGGGGTTTAGGTACCACTAAAAAGTGAAAAATAAAAAACTTTTTACAAAAAAATACAACCGATTTTTCCACAAAAAATCAAAAAAGTACAAAATAACTTTAATTTCGGAAGTCGGTGTTCAAAAAATGAAAAAGGAACCACAACACCGAGTTCCGAAATTAAAGTTATTTTGTACTTTTTTGATTTTTTGTGGAAAAGTTGGTTGTATTTTTTTGTAAAAAGTTTTTTTAAGACTGTACGGATTAGGATGAAACTTGACACCCAAGTATACATGACATACACGCCATAATCCTGGATTAAAGCAAAGAACAGTTTAACAGTCAATTAACACAAAAATCCGTCAATCTAAATTAAAATTATATTTCATGATTGATGCTACCGATAGCATCATCCTAAAATAGAGCCTATATTATTAAAGTCAATACACAGTATTTCATATTACTATGTTAGCTTATAACCAATATTGAGCATACATTGACTGGACACTGTAAACAAATAATGTTGATATAACCGGGCAAAGTAGGCCACGGTATAACTTACACAAGTAAACAGAATATTTTTGTATGAATATGATTTTATGGACCTAGCTGAATATTCACAACTATTTTGTGGTTTTATTTTAACAAAGCGTCTTTTATAATCGTCCCTTATCTATAAATATAAAAATGAATGACTTTCTCTAGATTTCATTACTTTTTAGAGATAAACAAGCAGCTCCATCGTGATTTGGCTAGTTTTTTACAGAATGTTTTTGGTGGGATTTACTTTACTCTGTTTTGAATAAGGAAGAAACAGACTCACTTATGTATGTATTTATAATTTACGTTATTATTAGAATAGGAAGGATTATCTTGCGAAGACAGAACGTGCCGACTTAGAGGCATTTACGGGAAGCTGGTCTGACAAACAAGGCAACACACCCGGAAAAGTAGAACACTGTGGGAGAGATATTTACACAGCAATAGAACAACATAACTGTGTATGTTGAAAATAAAAATGTTATATTAATTTGTGTTGTGTATTAATGTTATAATAATATGAGTAATCTGTGTCTAATATAAATCAAAAGTTTTTATAAAATCATTTTATTTCATAATTAAGGATAAATATGGCTACATATTTCTATTCCAGCATTCAACATGGATTCAATCAACACAAGACTTTTTTCATGTCTAAAATATTTTTCTATAACTTTCACTTTAGTTAATGCACAACGTATAATGCGATGTGTGTCTGTGAACACGCAGAAGTTGCCAGAATATAAAAACATTGTTAATTCATCGCTGAAAACTAACAAAGAAAAGTATCTCAGAAAATTATTCGAAAAATCCCCACTGGTACGAATTTTCTTTTTTGTTCTACTTATCAACTCCCTAAGTACGGAATAAAGTGTTAATATTTCGAACAAAAGTTAATCCAGGTCTTTTTATTCTCTTTAAAACCGTATTCCGCCGTATCCTCATTTCAATTAGAGCGAAAAGATACTGTGACAGGGTTTTAATTGTCTGCCCGAGTCAAGGAAATTGGGAGCTATTATAAAAGAAGGTATTGTGAGTAAATGGTTGACATTTGCTTAATTATTTTCTTCATTATAAATGAATCGTTGTGTACTTTTTTAGTGTGAGTTTCAATTTTGTTTTATGAGGTGCGAAACTATCCGAGTTCTTTTTCTGGTTTTGTTGAACTCAAATTCAAAGCATTTCAATGAATTGGGTCGGTCAGTCAAAAAATGAAGCAATTTCCACGTTCCAAAGCGTAGATCTTTATGGAGAAGAACGTGCGTGAAACTCCAGAGACACTCTTTTCAAATCAGTAAATACTAACAAATAATGGTTACATCTAGAATTATCTATACTATAATATTATAAAGAGGAAAGATTTGATTGTTTGTTTGTATTAAATAGGCTCCGAAACTATTGAACCGATTTGAAAAATAATTTCACTGTTGGAAAGCTACACTATCCCCAGGTGACTGATTTCCCATCCAAAAAAAAAAAAGGTGACAGAGGCTAAATTTTTTCCCATATTCCCACGGGAACGGGATCTATACGGGTGAAACCGCGGGGCGCTGCTAGTTTATTCATAAAACTATGTACGATACTAAAGAGATTGAATCTATGCAATACAAATGTCAAGCTAATAGAAAACCATTTAGGATTCAAATTGATGTGGTTTTTCGAGGAAAGTGCCACACAGATTTGAATGGACCTGTCCAGACAGTGCAAACATTTGTCAGTTATCGTGCAGCTCAAATTAGAACTTTGAGTAGCTCAACTGTTGACTTTGCTTTATATTTTCATTATTTATTATAAATAATTAACCGCTTCATTTTAATTGCAAAGTTTTCCACTGTATTTTCGTAATTGCGAGAGCAACAATATTTACGGAATATAAAATTACTAACTACTTACAATCTGAAAATTTGACACTTTTATTAGGTACATATATGAATGATGTTACATATTATGTATACATATACCTACTAGCTGACCCAGCAAACGTTGTTTTGCCATATATAAAAAAAATGAAAAAAGATTTTTCCGCTTTTCTGTTGAAATTTTTCCTGAATTTTCTTTGCTATAAACCTCACGGAGCCCGAGACCTTTCCAACGAATGCAAAACCGTGGAAATCGGTTCGTGCGTTCTGGAGTTATAGCGTCAGGAAGGAAAACCCGACTTATTTTTATATAGTAGATATATAGTAAAGTAATGAACTTGAATGAGTTTGTAATGCTTTCACATCTAAATCACTGAACCGGTTTTTCGTTTTTTAAAGATTCTTTTATCCGCGCAACACCTGTCTCCAAATATGAAAACTATGTTTTTTTTAACTCGTACCTATTTCAAATTGTGAATCTATTACAGCTAAGTAATACTCGGCGTACAACAGCTGTGATGATACGGATGGACACTCCTAGTAGTTTCTACTGTTTCTGTATGCAAATACAACAAAAAGCTCTCCGATTAAAACTTAAACCCTTCAACTGAAACAGCAAAACATCCTTAGAAGCGCAACACTAAATCTGATAGACCCTAGAACTACTGAGAGTTCCGATCTCTCTGTGCCGCAATCCTTGACTGTAATTAGATTTTCCGAATTACTTGCAAAGAAGACTACACAAGAGTAGTTGAAATATAGGGTATTCAGATCACAGTAATCTGAATACCCTATATTTCACAGTTCAACCATTCAAGTATCCCTATATTATTCTATTCGAAATGAGGCTTCGACTAAATTCATTAAAAGTCGTTTCATGTGAATGAAAAGAGTAGTCAGTTCATACTCATCATTGGATAATTCAGTAGGAATAATCTATTCAGATACCAACGTGTATGGAGTGGAATGTGCACAGATGTTGCCCGCTGACACCTTATATAGGTAGCATCTTGTTACCTTTAAAATGCAGGCTTTGTGTATAGTGTAGATGTAATTATATTGTGTTCGAATTAATACACGCAAACATTCGAATATTTATCTACTCAGTACCTATCCACTTACGTTGTGAAATAACTTGTTCTCAAATCCCATCAGATTATGTAATTTACTAGATTGCGTTCTAGTTTAGGTATATTTTAATCAATAAGCACGTTCATGCTGAATAAGTACTGAACTAACGTTATAATAGGGTAAAGGTACCTTTGCCTATTCTATATTAAGCTAATTTACAATGCACACAAAATCGAGGTATGTTGCGTAAATAAAACCATAAATATTGTTGAACATAATTTATTCTAGGATATATTGTTATGGTCTGTTTGCTGTAGAATAACACTTTACCTAGCTTTTACAACTGTTATATAGTCTTCCATTCTTCGATATGGATTCGAACTGATACAGTGAAGCTACAATGGTTTAAATAAAAATAATTTCATTTCCTGGCTGAAACTGGTAGCATAAAACATCTTCTGAATCAGGTAGAACTGTGTCTGTTGTTGACATACTACTTTCACTAGGTTTTGATAATCCTTCATTATACTTTTCAATATCAGTTTGTATGTCGCTTACTCGAACGAATGTATGAGCATCTTCATGATGGCCACTCTTGACTATAAGATAATGAGGGTATTCAAAGTCAGATTTCACCGAATCATGCATCTTTAGTTGAAACAAATCTTCTGTCTGGCTTGTATCCTTGCGTTTCGATGAACTTACATTCGGTAATTTCGAATCAGTCTGCATATCTTGAGTAAATATAATTTCACCGCTAGCATTCTTGCAAATAATTTTACGAACGCCTTCTAAGTCAGATTTTAATGAATTAAACATTGCAGTTAGTATTTTTGCACGATGAACCTTCACACTACAATTGTAAGAATGTAATGTCGTCCTAACTGATTGTAACCAATTTATAAGTTACTTGGGCTTTAATAGGTACTCATCCCATATGTATACACATCCATTGTAAATTGTCATTGAAGTTTATTCACCATATTCTTTCCACATATTATATTGAGAACATATGTATATGGCAGGCAAAGTCATCATATGTTAATAGTATACCAATAATCATGAGTTTTGTAATGTGAGTAAATCTTTATAAGGATACAGATCAAAACAAAATAGCATCATGCAAAGTAAATACATAGGTAGGTATAGGACGGCGCATGCGCTCCACATCTATGTGTGCGTGAGGTATCGCTCGCTATAGAAAGCTGGCTTTCTGTACATATTATTTTGTAATATAAACATTCTATTGTTGCTCTCGGTTTTACTTACTATATTAGCTAAGTAGTATTATAATGTTAATTAAAATACATACATCAGTATTAACTGTTTATTATCTATATATTATTAATAAATTACATTTACTTTAGAATAATAGATAGTATTACAACCATGATGTGTAACGTATACTGCACAAACTCAACTATATTTTCTTTTGAATTTTATTTATCATATCTTTAGCACACATGTATATATCATCAGTAAATATATTTTCAACAATATGCTGAGCACATACTTTAGCTTTACAAGTGCATAACTTAGAACCATCGAGTTTTTCACTATCAAAGATTTGAATACGTATTATTTTGCGGTGTGGGCCTTTTACATACTTTTTAACATACGAATACATTATTTTGCTCCCATGTCTTTTATCGTTGATGTTGTTACTGGTGGTATTGACGCTGTTCAACCTTTCTTCTAACTGGGGTGACGTTTCACTCTGCACATTCTGATATAATGGTGGTGAAATTGGAGAGTATGATGTAAACGGTCTCTCTCTTTCCAAATAGTTCATCACATTTTGACGTAATTGTTGTACGGCTGGATTCGGCGAGTATGGCGGGGTTGAAATGAAAAGTTTCTCGGATTCCTAAAACATGAGAATAAATAAGTTTATATTCAATTATGATTATTTAAAAATATCGGCTGTCCAAGTTCTTCTTTATTCATAATAACTAAAGTATAATTCTATAACAAAAAATTATAATTAAACCTTATCATAGAAATTGCGAAAAACATAATTAATTTAATATAATGTCGCTGATTTACTTACCGACATTATTTGTGAAGAAACGCTCACGAGATTGTGATTCTTTTTTTAGATTGTATTGGTTTTATACATGTTAATGTTTTTTTTTTTATTCCATAAGGTTCAAAATTATTAGATAAAAACAAGCTTATTCTTATATACCGAAATATGAGATTCTGACTCGTCATCTCTAGGAGTTGCATGCGAGCGTGCAAACCGCAGCGTTTGTACCGCCCGCCGTCGGTGTCGAAAACGTTCAGTAAAAACAACAACCTTCAAATAATAAGTATGAAATTGAATATCGTTGATTTTTTAGTAAGTATGTACCTACGTAAGATTCAAAATCGGTTATTTAAAAAACGCTGTATCTAAACTTAATCGCTACGATTTGTACGCTCGTGTACGCAACTGCCAATTTTTGCAAGTATGCAGTTTTCCAAATTTGGATTGAATGACGTGATTTTAGGCCTATAAAAACGCTTCGCAAATTAATCTCCGGTACAATTCCTCTCTGGAACGAATCCTCTCTGCAAGGAATAAGCGCTCCGAGCTCCTCATCAAGCTACCTGTTTAAGCATCAATCAAGAATGTAAGTACCTATTCAGTATGATATCTAACTATTGAATAGTCAGAGTAATGTATTTATTGTTTATTGAATGGTTAGAGTAATGCATTTATTGTATATTGAATGGTTAGAGTAATGTATTAATATAATCAAGTATTTAAATGTTGATCGTCAAAAGTTAGCACGCTTGGCTCAGAGACTGAGTGATGCTTTTCTGTGCTGCAGGTTCAATACTTGCACAAATCAAATTGTACTGTATGTTATTCATCTATTAAAATTAGTTTTTTTTATGTATGGGCGGTGCAGTGGCTGGCTGATCGATTTTTCGAATTCGATTCTAGCATAAATCAAATGATATTTATATCTGTTAACTATTTATCTTCGTCACGATCAGTTACAACTGTAGGAATTATGAAGGAAATGGACTGATTGCAATGCACTAATTATTAATAATTTTTGTTCACAGGTCGAAACTACTTAGCAACGACCTTTTCGTCTCCAGCGATGACTCTGAGCAAGAGGCGAGGCCGAAGAAGAAGACAGAAGAAAGAAAAACGAAGCGGGAAAGGTCCACCAAGTCGAGCGAAGAATCAACAGGTGCAAAAAAAATGAAGCCTGTCATTGCACCAGTAACGCCGCCAGCTCGAGTTACAGCTAGTGAATTATTCGGTGAAGACAGCGATTATGAAGAAAGCAGCACCCCAACACAGAGATCCCACAAAACTGGTAATATACCCCCACTATACTCATATTTTACTAGAAGGATGGCTAAAGGATATTCCCGACAGATAAGCGAGACTAAAGAAGGAAAATATTATGTAGAAGTGAAAATTTACAACACGGAAGAAATAAAAAAAATAATGCCTATAAATAGATGGCGGTCGGCCATAACCACCATCAAGACAAAATTAGATGAAAATAAAGAATCTTGGGCCCACTTAAAGGAGTTTGTTAAAACAACTCAAAATGATTTTAAAAACTGTGCTATTACCCATATGGGTGCTTATGATACTTAATTTGATTAACTAGGTCTCCGTCAATATTTGCTTCTATACGTACATTAATCTGTATCTTCTTTTAATTGTACTTACATACATACGAGTAATATAACATTAATAATTGTACTATATTCTATAAGCATGATATTGTAGTATA
Organism: Hecatera dysodea; assembly: GCA_905332915.2. NCBI lineage: Eukaryota > Metazoa > Arthropoda > Insecta > Lepidoptera > Noctuidae > Hecatera > Hecatera dysodea. The sequence continues at coordinate 16,951,414 of HG995294.1, forward strand.
AATAAATATTATATAAGTAATTACATAAGTTAATCTGGTAAATGGTTTTCTTATTTACAGTTACACACTTCAACAGCAAACCGAGATCTAGAAAGTCAATAACCTGTCATAAATGTAAAATTGAAATACCAGAAAATCAGTATTCCTATCATATGAGAACGAATATACACAAAGCAAATTGTTTATTGAATACCAAATTCACAGATATTCATATTATTGCAACAGCATTCAAAAACAGATTAATGACATACAGATTGAATGTCACTCAGAAAGACGAGTACCTCGGTTTAGAGGCGTTCCTGGGTGATCATCTAATAAATATAACAGAATTGATAAATATGTCAGTTAATGAACACAACTGCATAAAATTGAATTTCGAATTGTTTGCCTATTTTATGTTATCAAAATCAGGCGAACAGCAATTAAAGTCATTTAATACCAAATATGAAATGATATATAAGAACACTGATTTAAATGAATTATTAACCAAAGTAATAAATAAACTAAATAATAAATTAACCGAGTTCCAGCACTGTCAATCCGGTTGGACATTTGTTTCTATGAGTCATCTCGAAATTAATATAAACAAGTATTCCCCTATGAGAGGTGGGTCTTATATAGAACTGCCGCCAGCTATTAAGCACTCGAAAAGTTGTATAAATATTAAAAATAAAGATAGTTGTTGTTTACTATGGAGTATAGTAGCTGGATTGTACCCAGCTATAAATAATGTATGCAGAACAAGTTCATACCCCCATTATACCTCTGTTTTAAATATTGAGGGAATGTCATTTCCACCTACGATAAATGATATTAAAACGTTAGAAAAAAATAATCCCGACATTAGTCTAAATATATATGGTATTCAAAATAATATTGTAACTGGACCTCTTTATGTTACACAAAATAGAAGAAAAAATCATTTCAATTTACTTTATATCGAAAAAAACTCTATAGGACACTACTGTCTAATTAAAGATTTAATGCGACTAGTGCGACGTCAAGTGACTCGTTCTAAAGGAAAACATTATCTATGTGATGCATGTCTACAACTATTTAGTAACGAAAATAGACACAAGAATCATAACTGCTCTAAGATTTTGACTGTATTACCTGAAAATAATTCTGTAATAAAGTTCAAACATTATGAGAGGCAGCAAAAAATTAATTTTATAATTTATGCTGATTTTGAATGTATGTTAATAGACTGTAATGAAAGTAGCTCTTTGAATACGCAGAAACTAAAAACACATGAACCTTCATGTTTCGCTTATTATATTTGTTGTGCACATAATGATCAATTAAACAAGTATGTTACATATCGAGGTAAAGATTGTGTTGAAATATTTGTTAAATATTTAATAAAAGACGTTAAACAAATACATAAGATTTTGAGTAGTAAAAAGCCAATGACCCCGTTATCAGCAGAGCAAGAGAAGGATTATCGAAATTCGACTAACTGTCACATATGCAAACAATTATTATTGAATGATAAAGTCCGAGATCATGATCATATTACATCTGAGTATCGTGGGGCAGCGCACTCCCATTGTAATTTGATGTATAGAGTTTGTTCATTCATTCCTGTTGTCTTTCATAATTTGTCTGGATATGACTCACATTTATTCATTGAAGAATTAGCAAAATATGAAGGTTCTATTAATATAATACCAAAAACTAAAGAAAAATATCTTTCAATAGTAAAAGTAATAAATTTGGAAAAAAACAATCACCCTATACAAATAAAATTTATTGATTCCTTTCAGTTTCTTAGTTCTAGTCTGGATGCACTAAGTAAAAGTTTGTCAGAAAACGATTTTTTGAACTTATCAAGAGAGTTTACTGATAAAAGACAATTTGATTTAATGCGAAAGAAAGGTATTTATCCTTATGATTACATTGATTCTTGGTCTAAATACGATGAGACGAAACTTCCCTTAAAGCATAATTTTTATAACAGTCTGTGTGACAAACATATAACTAAAGAAGAATATTTACACGCTCAAACAGTTTGGAATATTTTTGAAATAAAATCTCTTGGCGAATATACAGATTTATACATAAAATGTGATGTGCTTTTACTATGCGATATATTTGAAAAATTTAGAAAAACCTGCTTACATTTCTATAACTTGGACCCGGCTTATTATGTAACGTCACCGAGTTTAAGTTGGGATGCGATGCTTCTATATACCGGCACTGAACTTGAGTTGATAAGTGATTTAAAAATGTATGAGTTATTAGAAAAAGGTATTCGTGGTGGGCTTGCACAATGTTCTCTACGTCATGCTGTAGCAAACAATAAATATTTACCGCATTTTAATGAGTTCGAACCAAGTAGTTATTTAATATATCTTGATTGTAATAATCTATATGGCTATGCTATGATGAAGAAACTGCCTATTAAAGAATTTAAGTTCTTGAGTATGAAAGAAATTAACAAATTTGAAGTAAATGATATATCAGATGATAATGATTACGGTTATATTTTGGAAGTAGATTTAAATTATCCAAATTATTTGCATAACAAGCATAAAGACTTACCTTTTGCAGTTGAAAAAATAGTACCTCCTTATGGAAAATCAGTAAAACTGGTTGCAAATCTTTACGATAAGCAAAATTATATAATTCATTATATTCACTTGAAAGAATGTTTAAAAAAAGGTCTAATTTTAAAAAAGATTCATCGTATACTTAGCTTCAGACAAGAATGTTTTCTCAAAAAATACATTGATCTGAATACTAGTCTTCGTCAAAATTCCAAAACTGCGTTCGAGAAGGACTTTTTTAAATTATTGAATAATGCTATATTCGGAAAAACTATCGAAAATAAACGGAAGCAAGCCGATGTAAAATTAGTAACAAAATGGTCAGATACCAGAAATAAAACAAATAAGCATCTTGGCGCTGAAAAATTGATATGTAAACCAAATTTAAAAAGTGTATCAATATTTTCAGAAAATTTCGTAGCTGTGGAATTGTATCGTGAAAAGGTTGTTTTAGATAGACCTATTTATATTGGATTTACCGTTTTGGAATATTCGAAGCAACATTTATACCAATTTCACTATGACGTTATTAAAAACAAATACAAAGGAAATGCTGAGTTATGCTATACAGACACTGATAGCCTATTATATTTAATTTATACAGATGATTTTTATCATGATATGCATGATGATCTTTCAAAGTTTGATACTAGCAATTTTGGAATGAATAATCCATATCACATACCGCAACTTAATGCTAAAATTCCTGGATTATGGAAACATGAGGTTGGTGATGATTTAATTATAGAATTTACCGGTTTAAGAGCTAAATTATATTTTATTAACAGTGTGAAGGCTGAAATTAAAAAAGCCAAAGGTGTTTCAAAGTCTGTAACTTGTAACCTAAAATTGAAAGATTACAACAATGTACTATTCACAAATAAAACGCATAGATGTAAAATGAATATGATAAAATCAATTAAACATGTTTTATACACTCAGCAAGTACATAAACAAGTTTTAGAAAGAAACGATGACAAAGTTCAAGTATTACAGGATCAAATTCATACATTGCCCTGGGGGCATCGTGATTCTATGTTTGTAGATTATTCCAGTGATGTGTAATCTGTTATATATTAAAATGTATTATTGTTATGTAATAAATGATTTATAATTACTGCTAATAGTAAACTATTTTACCATGTTTGTACACAAATTAGATGTAAATTGACTGCGTTGTAAGTACGTGCTAGTATAAAATTAATGTTTAATAAATATTTAATGTGTAATAACTACAAGCGTTTTATTTTAATTTCCGCTATTATATCAAATTACATATCATTCTTAATACTTTACTTACAAGTTAAGAATTAGTATAAAAAATAAATCATCTCGCCTTTTAGTAAAGTCAGTAGTATATATACTCTGGTCAATTCTTATCATCTCGCATTTCACAATGAAGTTCGTTAAGCAATCACAGACTTTTAAAGTAAATAATATAAAATTAGAAAATCATTCACAAAAAGTGAGACATAGTACACTCTTACCTAACAATATAAGATGTATTATATGCGGTCCATCTAACTGCGGAAAAACTAATATAATGCTTAATTTACTATTACATGAAAATGGAGTAAAATTCAAGCATATTTATTTATACTCGAAGACAGTTTTCCAGCCGAAATATTGTTTTTTAAAACAGGTCATACGTTGCATACCCAATGCAAACTTATTTATCTTCCAGGATAATAAAGAAGTTATACATCCTAATGATGCCTTATCCAATTCAATAATGATTTTCGATGATGTCGCATGTGAAAATCAAATAAATATTCGTAACTATTTCGCAATGGGGAGACACAAGCAGATAGATTGTTTTTACTTATCACAAACCTATTCCAAAATACCTAAGCAACTAATACGAGATAATGTTAATCTTTTGTTAATCTTTAAACAAGATGACATTAATTTAAAACATATATACAATGAACATGTGAATATGGATATGGAGTGGCTTAAATTTAAAAAACTTTGCTCTACTATATGGCAAGATCGTTTTGATTTTGTATTAATAAATAAAGATTGTTCTCTAAATGAAGGCAGATATAGAAGGGGGTTTGACATGTTCGTAACTTTTGAACAGACATAATATAAACCATATTACTGTAAAAACATGTTCAATCGTAGTCTACTATCTGTAAATAACGGTTGTATATAGTCGGGGATCAATATGGAGGTCAATATAAAAGAACAATTGATAAAATCAGTAGATAGTATAAAAAATAAAATTAAAATAATTCAAAATGAAGAAGATGCCAGTAATTTAAAATTTAAGAAACTTTTTAAGCCAATAACAGATCCTCTAGAGACTTTAGTTAAAGTTAATGATAAGAATAGAACTATATTGAATACGAGTGAAGGTGAGAATAATGTAATGAGAAGATGTAGCTCATTCGTGGATTTTGAAAATTTTAAAGGATTTATAAACAAACATTCAAATGATGATTCTGAATCCTATAGCTCCACGGGCAATGAGAGTGAGAATGATACATTTATGTCACTTAATAAAGAAGATATGATTGAAATCTATGATAATAACATGAATGTACCATTTGGAATTCGAAGTGAAAACAAAAATTTGATGATGGGGGACTCTAAAGTATCATTTTCATTTACAAACAATGTTAACAGTTCCCTCAAATCAATTATAGCCACAGTTAATGACAAACATTATGAAATAACTCCTGGACTAAAAGAACTTTTACTACGTAATAAACCTGACCTCAGTCTGGTAACTGAAACTGATAAAATTATTTACAAAGATATGCTCAATAATACAAATGCTCACAAACGCGACTTTAATCCAAACGGTCAATTAAAGGGTGATAAAGGTTTGAAATACCGTCAAATCATTAAACCTTTATTTTCTGAACAAAATTACGCTCAACATGCAGAAGAACTTATTAAGTCAAAAAGTGGTGGCTACTTACCTAAATTGAAAAAAAAGTATAAGAGTAATACAGATTATGTTTATTGGGATGACCCTAATGAATTAATCGATAGATTAAGACTGTTAATGTCTTCAAAGAACGCTGGTAATACTAATCATGACAATGAAATTATATCAATTGTTGAAGAGTTAAAAGAAGCCGGTGTTATAAAATAATAAAAAGCATTGCAGATAAATTTTATACTTAGTTATATAAAGCGTGTAGACCATGAAGGTTCATACAAAACAAACATCGCTATCAATTAACGAAATAAGCTCTGAGCGTATTGAGATTTTAGACAAAACATCCGAAACTGAATATTGTAAAGATATTAATAAATTCAAAGTTGAAATATCAATTAAAATAGAACAATTGAATAAATTAATTACTAGTTTAAATAGTAGATTAAATAAAATTGAAAAGATCATTGATTTAAAAGAAATAGCAGGGAAGTTAAGCAAGCATTATGAGCAAAATAGACGTCATAAATGAAATTCATAAAAACGCTAGAGTTAATTTTCCAAGAAGAAGTGTAATACTTAGAGATATAGATGACCTTTGGCAAGCAGATTTAATAGATATGCAAGCAATATCAAAAATGAATGCGGGTTATAAATACATACTGGTGATTATAGATACTTTTTCAAAATATGCTTGGGCAATTCCACTAAAACAAAAAAACAAGCAACAGGTATCAGAGGCTTTTAAAACAGTAATAGAAAAAGGACGTGTTCCAAAAAATTTACAAACAGATCTTGGGAAAGAATTTTATAATGATCAATTTAAAAGTGTGGTTAATAAGTATAAAATTAATCATTATTCTACTTATTCTACTAAAAAGGCATCGATTGTTGAAAGATTAATAAGAACGTTAAAAAATAAATTATACAAGGAATTTAGTTTGAATGGAAATTATAAGTGGTTTAACGATATCTTAAATAAAAAGTTACATGAATACAATAATGATGTACATAGGACTGTTGGTCAGTCACCTGCTTCAATAAATCAAAGGAATAAAGCAAATATACTACAAAAATATTTAGACGCAGCTCAGTCTCGAAAAAAAGTGAAGTGTAAGAAATTCAGTGTAGGAGATTATGTGAGAATAAGTAAATATAAAGGATGTTTCGATAAAGGTTATTATCCCAACTGGTCCACTGAAATATTCAATATTAAAAAAAGCCAAGAAACAAATCCAACTACTTATTTAATAGAAGATTATAGATGTCGACCCATACTAGGCGCATTTTATGCACATGAACTTCTGAAAACTAATCATCCTGACATATACCTTGTTGAAAAAGTTTTGAAACGAAAAGGAAAGCGAGTTTACGTTAAATGGTTGGGGTTACCGACCAGTGAAAATAGCTGGATTGATAAATTAAATGTATTATAAATGTACTCCTGAACGACATTTAAGCATTTTACAAATAATTATCTATTCACTTCCACTTTGTTCTTAATGCAATAAAGACGCAATACATGTACATATATTTCAGTTTTATGTAAAAAAAATTGTTATTTAAAAATATAATAATTTAACAATGAAGAAACCACGAGAACTTTGTACAAATAATAAAAAAATGGCTGGATTATCATCTCGAAAAGTAAAATCTGGAGCGGGATTTAGAAAAACACTTAGAAATATTGTATCACATACCAAAAAACACATTAAGAAGCTAAAACCTACCTGTAAGAAAGCATTAATGGAATTAGCCTGCGCTACAGCTCATGAATTTGCATCTGATTTACCCATAAAATTACCCAGAATTATACCAGTACCTAAAACGGGTGGATTTCTTCCTTTAGTCCCAATATTTGCTGGTTTATCTGCCGCTGGAAGTTTGGCTGGGGGTGCTGCTGGGATTGCGAAAGCTATTAATTCATATAAAACCGCTAAGAAACAATTGCTTGAATCGGAACGTCACAACAAGCAAATAGAAGCTTTAATTATTGGAAAAGGATTACATCTTAAGCCATATAAAGAAGGTTTAGGAATTTATGTTACAAAGACGAAAAAAAACTAAATTGTCGGCTACCCAATAGAGCTTTAACTAATATTGATATATTAAAGCATTCAAATTGTATCCCTTTCTTTCGAGGTGTATTTATGAGAGATGAATTACCAGAAAACCCTCTACCGTTAGAATGTGGAGTGATTAATCTTGATATTTCAAAAAACTCTGGCACTCATTGGGTAGCCTATGCCAAAATATATGATCACATTGAATATTTTGACAGTTATGGTAACTTAAAACCACCCAAAGAATTTATAAAATATTTAGGAAACAATATTCATTATAACTATGAAAATATTCAACATGATCACTTGTATAATTGTGGACACTTATGTTTAAAATTTCTTAAGTCATTTTGGAAAAGTAATAAAGAAACTTATTAAGTGAGTGATTTTTATTTCTTACGTCTCAAATTTCGTTAAACAAGTAAAATATAAATGACATTGCTAGTTCATACACATGCATTCTTCAGTTGTTGGTGATAACAATCACTAGTGTAAAAGTTTTTTTTTTATTATCTGTTTAAAGTAACCTCCTCCGTTTTATTCATACTAACATCATGCTAGTTCTTAATAAAACTCCTAACGAGAGAGGGAAAAATAACATAAGACTGCTAATATCCAAAGAAGTGAGACGTCTCAGTGCAGTGAAAATTAAAAAAGTTTCAAAGGAAAACAAAAGATTTCTTAAAGATATTGGTTTTAAAATATAAAATGCTTCAAATTACAGATTTGCCTCAATATGAGACCTCTATTGAGGCTTATGAAATCCACAGCTATAACCCGTATAATAATAGCTTTAAAGAAAATGATGAAATTAGAATACCCATACATCAGCAAGATTTATATGTATTGCCATCAGGTAGTTCCATTTATATAGAAGGACATGTAAATGTGACAACTAGAGATGCAGCGGGAAAATTAGTAAAAAAAGATGTTGATTTTATAAATAATCCAATTTCGTATTTGTTTCAAGATATTAGATATGAAATAAATGGTGTTGAAATCGATCGCATTAAAAATGTTGGTATTACAACAACCCTAAAATCGTATATCTCTATGAATGAAGGTGAAAGTAAGGCTGCAGCAGTTTGGGGATGGAACTTAGGTGGTAGGAAATTAAAAAACGAATATTTTAGTGTTATCATGCCATTAAACAGAATACTGGGATTTGCAGAAGATTATAACAAAATAATAATCAATTGTAAACATGAACTTATATTACAACGAAGCAGCTCAGCATTGAACTGTGTGCTTATCGACAAAAATGATAATATAGAAATAGATATACAAAAAATACAATGGCGTGTGCCGCATATTAAAGTTTCTGATCGTAATAAATTGTTATTGCTTAAAAGTTTGGAGAGAGATCGTTCTATACAGATAGCATTTAGAAATTGGGATTTGTATGAATATCCATTACTACCAAGAACAACAAAACATTCCTGGTCAGTAAAGACAACTTCCCAGCTAGAAAAACCAAGGTTTGTTATATTTGGTTTGCAAACAGCTCGAAAAAATAATAAAACTAGAAGTTCTTCAATATTTGATCACTGCAATGTAAGCAATATTAAGTTATATTTGAATTCTCAATACTATCCGTATGATTCACTTAATCTGAAATTTGATGAAGGTAAATATAGTATATTATATGAAATGTATGCTAATTTCCGTCAGTCGTATTACAGCTTAGGCATTGATCCATTGCTTAGCTTAAACCAGTTTAAAGAAATTGCTCCACTTTTTGTGATTGACTGTTCAAGACAAAACGATTCACTTAAAACTGGACCAGTTGACGTGCGATTAGAAATTGAATGCTCTGAAGATATTCAAGATAATACATCTGCCTATTGTTTAATAATAAACGATCGACTGTTCGAATACAAGCCGCTAAGTAATATTGTGAGAAAACTATCATGAATATCATAGTAGATGTTCAAGGGTTTAAGAGTGAAAGAAACGACTTTATTCCAAAAGAAATAGCAATAATGTACAAAGGACATATACAAGTACTGTTGATAAAACCACCACGATCATTCTATGACTTGACGAGGAAAGAACGGTTACAAGTGGCTTGGATTGAAAAAAACAGAGGAATAAAGTGGAACGAAGGCTTTGTACCATATTTTAATTTTGAAGCACACTTCGGCAATTTTTTTCAAAATAAATCTATATTTACTAAAGGAAACGAAAAAGTGATATGGTTGAAAGATATATTCCAAATTAATAATGTATACAATTTGGAGAGTAAGAACTGTCCAAGTTTGGCGACATTATATAACAATTATTTAGATTCATCTGACATTATGAGTTGTATGCATCATACCAATATATGTGCTTTAAAAAATGTGTTTTGCCTAAATAAATGGTGTGAAGAAAATCAAGTGTTTAGTCAGTAAGATAAAATAAGAACGATCCTAGTTTTACGTATTAGTAATTATTATAGTTGAATGTTAAACCTACCTATCATTCGAAGTGTGAATATCTAATCTATAAACTTACCTACACATATTCTGTTATTTAGATCAGTGGACATGTAAATAATATTATAATATTATTTTAATAAATGTATTGTAATAAATGATAAATGTATCATGGCTTATAAAAAATAATGTATTTGAATGAATGATGTGTACTAAATTATATTTTTATTATTATTATTATTATGTAGAAATAAATATTTAAACTTGACTTTCTTGTTAGTTTTATTTCTTAAATACTAACAATATTAATATACCAGTTAACCGCCTGCCTACCGCAAGTAATATATCAACATCGAAAGCAAAAACAGCCTGTTATAATGAGCAGTTCATACTCAACAGCTTGTTATTATGAGCAGTTCGTACTCAACAGCTTGTTATAATAAGCAGTTCATACTCAACAGCTTGTTGTAATGAGCAGATCATTCTCAACAGCTTGTTATAATGAAAATAAATATATTATGGGTTTACAGAGGAATAAACTGGTATGATTAAGGGGTTACTAGAATACTCTTTCAATGAATTCAGTTCAAGGTCTCATTTCGAATAGTGAAATATAGGGATACTCGAATCGTTGAACTGTGAAATATAGGGTTATTCAGATCTGTGATCTGAATACCCTATATTTCAACTACTCACAAGTTTCTTCGAAGGCCGCAGGTGGGGTTCGCTTTAAAAGTTTTTTTCGCATTCCAGTTTTGCTGATGGAGAGACGGATCTCCGTAATAATAATATGCTTGATACGAAAAGCTGTGTGTAGTTGTTCTTTTGAGGTAAAGGTAAAAGTTTTAGTGGATTTCTTCGATGTTAATGATTTTCGCCGTATAGTCGATTTGTCGAAACCTCAATGTGTTTTCCGGATAGTGTAAGGCGACTACGGATTGTATCAAACGGATCACTGGTTTGTGACGTAACATTATCCAAATTGGTTTTTCGAAAATCGTTAAATCATTATTTAAGATGCAGATGTTTGAGTAATTGAGTGAAATGGGAAGTGTATCTCTTTACATTTGAAGCATCTTCTGAAGTTCTCTCACTCGTAAAAGAACTTAGTATTTAAATAATCCCTCAATAATAGCTAACTAACCCTAAATAGAAACAATAGAACGCAAATATAGTATGTCTAGTTCATTGAGAAGAAATAATTCGTAATCATTTAAATAGTTAATCTCATTCAATCTGAAGCTATAGTAAAACCAAAATAAATACAAAAACATACAATTGGAACTTGCAGACAAATACTTCAAATTACTGGGTAAACCAGAATCGTTCTTGACAAAAGTTCCCAGTCTCACCAACGCCTCGAAACCCATTTGGAATCCACTCATTAGTAAGCCCGAACATACGAGAGCTTAGCATTTGGAACAAGTTAACACGCTGTGCGACAGTGTATATTGACTTACTTGAAATCGCGGTTCTGCCTGGATATTGTTGAGGATAGTGTCAATGATAAATGATTTTTAATTTGTAAGTAAGTTGTAAAAAACACTTTTACACGTCAATCTTTTTTGGCCGTCATAAAAACTAGATGAGGCCGGTGTTTCCTAGCTGACTACCCTGAGAAGAAACACCGAAACAAACTCAGAGGTCAAGGTCTCTTTTGAAGTCCATACAATTGTACTGGTCAAATCATATGAGAACCATGTAGGTTGGTATCTGAAGTGGTATTTTGAGGAAAGTACCACACAGATTTTAGTGGTCAAGGTTTGACAATGTTGCAAGAGTTGATGATTGTGAAGATGTTATGTCTAACATATTGACAAGCTCACTATGAGATCTGCTATAGCTACAAATATAATGGCTATTTTACACAGTATCAGCTGCTAACCGAACAGTAGAGAGATACTCGGACTGTTTACTTGTATGCCAGAAACTCAACTCGCCTTAGCTGTCTTCACGATGATAGTAGTTGCCCAGTCTCTTGCGAGTCGCAGTACAAAAAAATACAGGTTCCGGTTGTAACTACCTGGCTGACACTGGCGAGTTACGGCCGAGAGCGTTCAAACGATGCGAGTGATTTTTGAGTTGCTGCCTTGAGTGAGTTATAGTCACGCGAGCAAGACAGTGAAAATCAAAATTGTTGAAGTAAATCGGATGCTCTGCAGCTCGGCAAGCTGACTCACACACTAGTCCGCGCTGTTTAAACTAGCCATAACATTTTCATGATTGACTGACTGACAGCAAACTCCATTTTAAAATCAGATTTTTGGATACCTGTCTACTTTGCCCTTGAAGGAGATTTGATATAGAGGAAAATCGTAACTGAATTTTATAATAAAACTAAAATTTCAGCATAAACTAAAAATAAGTACGTACTTATACCCGCCTGACTCGTAGAGTTGAAATCATCGATCATAGACAGATCCTCTAATTCGTGGATTATATACAGTGACTCCACAAAGTATTCGTACCCTAATAAAATGTATGATATCTTTCTTTATTTTCTTCTTCTTTATTTTCTTGTCAAGAAATGACCACAAGTTTTCTATGGGATTTAAATCGGGCGACTGGGGTGGAGTTTTTAGCTGATGTGGAACTCTGTCGCGAAGCCAGTTCTGGACAATCCTAGCAGTATGCTTCGGATTGTTGTCTTGCTCAAAATAAAAAATTTCGCCAAGTCCCACAATTTTAGTAGATTCAAATAAATTATCTTGCAATATTTTCAGGTACATTTTTGCATTCATTATACCCTCAATGAAATGAATTTTTCCTACAGCATTATTTCCCATGCAACCCCAAACCATGACACCACCACCTCCGTATTTAACTGTTGGAATAACATTTTCTTTCAATAACACCATACCTTTTTTCCTCCAAACTTTTCTTTTGCCACTAGAACCGTAAATTTGAAACATGCTCTCGTCTGAGAAAATAACAGATTTCCAATGGCTTACTGAGATATTCTTTAGCAAAATTTAATCTTTTTTTTCTGTTAATTTCACTAATATACGGTTTTTTAATTGCAGTTCGTCCCTGATATCCATCTTTTCTGATAACTTTCCTCACTGTCTCAGCACCGACACTCTTTCCTCTTAATATTGCGAGGTCTGTTGCAATTGTTTGTGCGGATACAAAAGGATTGGCACTTACTTATTTCATAATGTGTCGTTCATTTCTGGTACTTAAAATCTTTGGACGTCCTATTCTTGGTAAATTACTAGTAGTACCAAATTGTTTCCATTTTTGTATAACGTATGGTATAGTCGACTTACTTTTATGAAGCATTTTTGCAATCTTTTCATAGCTATTGCCTCCCATGTGAAGCGAAATAATTTTTAATTTTTCATCACTAGAAAGTTCTTTAGTTTACGCCATTATACATACATATGTATGCTTACGTAGAAACTGTGATTAAAACCGTTTGATCGTCTATAGCTATTATGTTAGTGTATTATCTATGATCGTCGACGTGTCGCGACATGCACTGCTTTGTGTAACGCATCGGGATCGGCAGCTCATGTTTGTGGTAAGGTGGTGGGGGTACGAATACTTTGTGGTGCAAAATTTTTACATGTTCAAGATTTTATTTTTTATTTTTATAGCTAAACGGTAAATAAATAATGTGTAGTGTAAATACCAATGATGTACAATATTTCACAAATGTTAAGTTTTATTAAATGTTAACATTAATAAAAATAATATAGTATTTGCCATCATACGAATACTTTGTGGAGTCACTGTATATGTATATATACGTGTAATTGAAAAATTGCAAACGCTGAAATATTATAAAATTCGCGTGAAATTGTAAAATTTTTCTCAATAAGATAAGGATATATTGGAAACTATTACATTTGAATGGGATTTACTGTCCACAATATGAATTTTTAGTAGTCTGCGTAGTCTATTGCTTTTTTGGATGAAGATTTCGAATCGTAGAATGTAATAACATACCCACAATGAGCAGAAGGCACAATTTAAATGTAGGTTATAAACTCAGAAAATAAAAGGCAATTTAAAACCTACCCTATTTTACGTATAAGCTCAACAGCTTGTTAAGATTTTAGCAAAACATAGGAAGGTTGTGTTTATGTAAATAAATCTGATACAATACAACTTAATGACTGTTACACACGCGAACTTCTGAAATTCAGAGTTATCGTGAACTGTATTAATGTGCCTGTTTTCCTATTTTAATATAAAATGACTCGATACATATAATCGCCTTTAGTAGACATTAAATTCCTGGTAATTAATTTTATTTGGACTAAGCTCGTTTAGGCACTAAGTATTTTCATCATTTAATGTAGTCTTTCGTAAACTTGAGACTAGAGATATCGATACATTCCACCAGTTTTTACGACAATCTTTTACGGTTCAAGCGGTGCGGTTATGGAATGCCTTGCCCGTACCGGTAAGGCATGCTCAATCTTTGTCCATTTTTAAAACAATGGTCAAAAATCACTACCTCTCTCTTTAATCGATTTTATTTGGATTCTATGCTTTTTGTTTCATAATTTTATTTAATTTAATTATTATGTATTTATTGTATACATATAATTAGTACACCTAAGACTTCCTACAGTACTGTATTTCCTTTTCTCTTTAAGATCCACCCAAAGGTTGTCTTGAAAAGATCGCTTTTATCGAAAAGGCCGCCCATTGTGTCCCTATGTAATGTTTTCTTCATCTATATTTTCTGTAACTTATATGGTGTAGGTACATAATAAAGAGTATTCTATTCTATTCTTTTTCCTTAGTAATCACCTGATTGCGTTTTGGAAATTAAGAACGGTTACGAGGTAAATAGCGAAACCAACATTCGAAACGTTCTTGTTTGCCCCTACTAACATACTCGCTCAGAATTTCGAGGAAGCAGGTATCTATTTTTTAGGATATCGTATGACTTACTGAAAAAAAACCCTTATAACTCGTTTATCTATCTGTCAGTTCGTCTGTCACAACCAATTTTTCCGAATCTACTGGATCATAGCAAGTACTATAAGGTATCTATGGTTTAAAATGAACTTCAAGAAAATTATACCTTTGCTCGCGAGAGAGTTTTTATTATATTTATTTTACCTTTATCCCTGATAGAACTTCCCATCTTCGTAACGGAACATGTCTTTCAAGTTAATTTAGTTTACTTGCAGCAAATTGAATATGCATTAGTTTAGAAAACTTAGGACCTTATCGAAAATGTTTAAGAAGCCATAATTATTGGCCGTAAACGGCTGTTTTAGTGAAAAATCAATAAGTTTCCGAGTTTTACTACCGAAGCGATTAGATAACAAACCGTAAGCCTTAAGGGTTACAGCACACGAAATACTTTTTGTATCCATATCGTTTGTACGGTATCCGTAATCCTAATAGTGGAGTATTTATTTAATTTAGGGCCGCTTTTTCAGCCTGTTCAACATGCTTATATATGAAGAAAAAAATGGTTGTTTTTATTCTACAGTTCAAAAATGTCTGACTATTAAAAATTCAGCCCAAAAACAATTTCCACTTTCAACCAGCTATCATTGGAAAGAGATAGCTCTCCAATGATATCTGGTATTTTGGCTGGATACATATTATTATTCAGTGTGTCTGGGAGATTGAAAACGGTCGAAATACAGCCATTCATAGGTACAAACATCATCATGTTTCATCATTATCAAGATGTTTTTGGTGATGTAGCAATCAAGTGCCGCCACATGTGCCGACGCGCGACGGTCCGACCGGTGTAACTAGGTATTTGGATTTGCTAGTGAGTTTTGAGCACAATTATCAGTGACTAGTCTCAAAATGTGCCAGTGCCAAATAGGTACTTCTTCACGATCCTATTCACTGGCATTTTCTTTCTATTTTGTACGTACATAGGTTAATCAAAGGGTAAATTCGTGCGACTTTTTGACCGTGCAAATGAATGACGCCTTCACATTAGGTACAAGACAATTTTTAAAAAATGTACAGCTTTCTACAGGAATATTTTATAATCATTATACACATAGTGAGTAAATTATATATACATACCAAGCGCGGTTGATAATCACGGAACCAGCCTTGGCGTAGCGGGTTTCCTTCGCACGGCACTGCTGCGGAATATTAATCCTGCAAACTTGGATCTTGCCATCCGATAGTGGTCAGAGTGGCACGCGCCGCCGCGCCGTTGGCACGCACTGCGAGGAGATTTGCGTCTTGGGAGACTGTTATGATATCAGCTCTGGCTTTATAGAGCGATGCCAGGCGAAATTACGTGAGGAACATTCCGCGATTGCTATGGAAATAACCTGACGTAATTTCGGCTTCATATTTATAAGTTACTAGCTGCTGCCCGCGACTTCGTCCCCGTGGAATCCCCGATTTTAAAACATTCTTTATCGCTGCTTCGCTCCTATTAGCTTAAGCGAGTTATGATGACGATGTTATATAGCCTAAAGCCTTCCTCGATAAATGGGCTATCTAACACTGAAAGATTTTTTCAAATCGGACCAGTAGTTCCTGAGATTAGCGCGTTCAAACAAACAAACAAACAAACTCTTCAGCTTTATAATATTAGTATAGATTTGCAGATCTTTGGCAGTCTTTAAGGTTATATAAAAGACCAAAAGTCTGTCCCTTATAATGCTATGTTATCTTAATCTACCTGAATATTTTAACCCTCTGTTCTTACGCTATACAAAAATTTGGTATTTAGTTACCATAGCTTAAGGACAAGGCTACGAAAAATCTTAGGTATTATTACAGGAAAGTACTGCAAGAGAAATAATATCAAACTTTCCCAAACTCTAAATTGTATTGACTGACTTAATGACCTAACATAGGTAGCTAATACTGCAAAGATATGTATGTAGCAACCTGCAGACTATAACTTGGTGTTCTTAGGGTTCCATACGTCAGAATGATTGAGAATATAGGAAAAATGAGCCGAGTGTGTTAGTCTGAACGTCTGTCTGTCCGTATGACACTAAATTGTTCCAAATCTATACCGAATGCCAGATAAATATGCAATAACGGTCATTGACCCACATACATTTATTGACAACCTTAATTCTTAAAACGGAAATAATGAATGAATGCTATATTGAATCGACATCCATCGTGATCCTTTATATTTACTAGTAATGGAAAACGATTCATTTTTTTTTTGTCCATTCACCTACGAAGAGATATCAAGGAAAGGGCAATGACCTTTATTGCACATTTATCTGGCTTTCGGTATAGTGGACGTTTCGATCGTACAAAAGTATGACGTCTAAACTCATTTCCAACTAGAAAGGCCAAACGCATTCGATCATCATTTGTTTTCCAAACAAAACGACCCTGTTTTCAAGGCCCCACACAAACATTTTAGTGAGGTAACAAACTAGAGGAAATTTGTATCTAATTTGTGAAGTATACTCAGTGCGACGTGTTAGGTTTCGGGTAGAATGACTAATGTATTTTCACAATTGCGAATACCTATTTAGTGCTTACTCGTGTGGACTTTGCATTTCACCGCTGGATATAGGCCTTCCGAAGTGTTGCCACATCAACCTGACCACAGAACAGATAAATTTATCTGTTCTGTGAACCGGACCTATCGTCTCACATATGTGAGTGGATTTCCTCAGCGCTCTTCAGGTCGACCGATGATAACGCTACGTCTACTGGCACGCCTTTGGCAATCCAGAACCTTTCGACTTATCTACTGCCTGTTCTGCAAGTAATGTTCTCTATCTACTTCTGCTTAAGATTGTTGCGTAGTGTTGTTGATTATTGCCCGCACTGGACCCGCGTGGTGGATTACGGCTAATTTCTTCTCCTAGAGAGGAGGCCTGTATCCCAGCAGTGGGAACATTAAAAGGCTGATTATACTTATGCTTATGCTATAGCAATTCGCAGAAAAACCTTTATCATTCTGACTTCATTACTTAAAATTAAAGCTTTGTTTTTATGTTATTTTTTTGACAATATTTAATGAGTTGTTTAAATATTTAAATTTTATTAATGGCAATTTTATGTGTCTTAGAATTTAAAAGTTTATAAATAATTTAAATGTACAGTCGGTGATAGCAATTATCTGACCCCCTAAAAATTAAACGAATTTGAACCTTTTGCTTGTTAGCAGTAAGACAACTGGTTCAACGTCTACGATCAATAAAATAGTTATTCGAATTTGATCTTTAACACGCAGTGTTAAGGTAGGTATGATCTTGAATATTATTTTAACTTGTAATATAATACGTAATTTCGCTCACGTTAAATATGTTTCGAGTGGTCTAGTGGTGACTGTAGTGAGCTGACAAATCGAGGTTGTGAGTTCGTAACCAGCGTGATTGACGCGTTTGTTTCTGTTTTGTAAATTTATTTTAAGTTATAAATAATAAATTATAACTTTAGCAACAAAAAAAAAATAAAACGAGCAGAAATAAAAAACCAAAATGATGGTAAAAACGATTATATTTTATAAAAATAATATTATAAGAATAACATAAATGATATTGATGACGACACGAAGATGATAATATTTACCTGCACGTAACGTTAACTGCACTGAGTTTAATGTAGTGAATCAGCATGTTATAATATTTAGAAATATAGGTATGTATTTCTATTTCATAACAATAACATCACCACATTAAATATCATTTAACTAAATAAAACGGCATTATACGTTGAAGTTCTACCTACTATATCAATTTGTTTTGTGAGTTGTTATTTTAGTTATAAGGTTTTGACAAAAAACTAGGTATTCGAAATACTTCGTTAGAAATTATAACAATCGTTAATTTAACACACACACTGACATACGTTAGATTGTTTGTGAACAACACTGGTTACTCAAGTCATTTATAATATGCTTTTAATAGCGAAGTGGAGCACCATTTTTTTCTATTACTTGTTGCAAGCGGTCCCGCATACCGCTCACCATACCCAACAACAATCACTTCCTCTCATGAATGGTTTTGGTCCAGGACGATCTTTTTGAATATTAAAACCACACGTCAAACGTTTTAGCCACAATCTGACTGTATTTCTCTGAAACAATACAATAAGCATAATTTTAGTAACGAATAGGTAAACATAATTTATCGATAAAGTTTGCAAAAATACGTTTATCAATTTAGATAATATAAATCAAATTAGACCTATAAATGATCTCAAATTAGACTCATAATGAAACATAGTTAATTTTCTATTATTCTACATTCACCGGCTTTTAAAATATTTAGAAATATAGGTATGTATTTCTATTTCATAACAATAACATCACCACATTAAATATCATTTAACTAAATAAAACGGCATTATACGTTGAAGTTCTACCTACTATATCAATTTGTTTTGTGAGTTGTTATTTTAGTTATAAGGTTTTGACAAAAAACTAGGTATTCGAAATACTTCGTTAGAAATTATAACAATAGTTAATTTAACACACACACTGACATACGTTAGATTGTTTGTGAACAACACTGGTTACTCAAGTCATTTATAATATGCTTTTAATAGCGAAGTGGAGCACCATTTTTTTCTATTACTTGTTGCAAGCGGTCCCGCATACCGCTCACCATACCCAACAACAATCACTTCCTCTCATGAATGGTTTTGGTCCAGGACGATCTTTTTGAATATTAAAACCACACGTCAAACGTTTTAGCCACAATCTGACTGTATTTCTCTGAAACAATACAATAAGCATAATTTTAGTAACGAATAGGTAAACATAATTTATCGATAAAGTTTGCAAAAATACGTTTATCAATTTAGATAATATAAATCAAATTAGACCTATAAATGATCTCAAATTAGACTCATAATGAAACATAGTTAATTTTCTATTATTCTACATTCACCGGCTTTTAAGCCAACTAACGAATTAAGGAATAACTATAATTATAAATGAAGCATAAAAAATAATACACTTACCGCTATATTAAGTTTCGTAGCAATCGCTTTAATACCAACATTCTCCTCATGCAAATAGATTATTTTGTATTTTAAATAATCACTCAACTCAACTTGGACATGACGATTAAACTATCAAAACTGATAACAATTAATAAAAAGGAAAAAAGCGTGGATTTTTTACAATATAGTAAGGCAAAGTAAAAATGTTCGCGCGTATTCACTGCTATTTGTGCATAGAATATCTTGTTCAATTTATTCTTCTACCCCATATTCCTAATGTCATATCTATAGCAGTTTTGGTTGAATACGCATATTGACGTCTAACTACCCACTTATTAAAATAGGTGAACAGTTATAAATAAATGACCTAATACCAACCTCTTAAAGCTCAAGTTTGCGTATCAAAATTATTTATTGTTTCTGTTCAACGAGTAGTATTAGTCTGATAGACTCATACATATTGAATAACGTTTAATGTTATGAGCATAGGGTGTAAAATCGAGTAATTTTTAGGGGGGTCAGCTAATTGCTATCACCGACTGTACCTATGAGTGTAAAACTATGGATTATGTCTGACATAAATTTAATAATAGCTTTGTCTATGTCAAATAAGACATCGAAGTTGGTAATTAGAAGAATGTAAACAAGCACCCATTGTAATTTTGTTTCAGCAAAGAAGTGGAAAAAATCATTTATAATAAATGGTGTATAACTACATATATCTACCATTTATTACAATATTAGAAAAAAGAGTCTCGAAAAAGCAGGGGTACGAAACGTTTTATTTTCAAGTTAAGTTCAAACAATTTTTTAAAAATAATGTATGTGCGTTTTTTGGTAATAACAATGTATGGCATACAATAAAGCATATTATTTTCGTCTCTCTCCTCGTCACGATACTTGGATAGGTACATGAAATGAAACAATTTTTATTAATAAACAGTTTATTGAAAACAGCTTTTTTAACAACCGACCAAATTAAAAACCACGTGCTGCCACAACTTATGAAGATATAATAGGTAACATTTTAGATTTGTTAGTGTTATAGTGACATGGAAATCGTTCCCGGTACTGTCCACCTCTGCTTCTTTTAGACTTTAAACATTGACACGATAATATTGTAAATAAAAACTAAATATAATTAAATGTAAGCCTTTTAATTTCAGAAGATAGATAGGTTAAATAAGTAAAATTAAATGTGACAGCTGTTATTTAAACTGATTATACTTATTTCCACATCAATCTTGACTGTAATATTTTTTGTATTACTTTTATTACAAAGTGTGCCCCTAAAAGAACCTTTTTTCTTATGTCTAATGCTGTATAAATAGTAAATGGAGTATAGTTAGTTTCTCTACTGCGGGAGATTAAAAAGAAATCTTCCTTGAGACGATTTTGCTGAATAAAGATTACTCTATGATTTATATGACATTGCAAAATAGCCTATATGAGTATTTTATTAGAATAAGATTCAGTTGAATGAATGTCAGTATAAAGTACTGTTCCTACTGAAAAAATATCTGAGGTTCGCCGCGAAAACAAAACCAAAACACCAATTCACTCGTCCTTATTGTCACATAACACATGCACAAAAAAGGGTCGCACAATATCCGGGTACGAGAAATTATTAAAATCACGCGGGTTGGCCTGCAAACTCGGACAAACAGCGTAAACAAGAAGTGAAGATGACATTTTTTTGCTTTGGCGCACGGTGACCCGAATATGTAATGACTTGTGGAACGAGAATAATCCCGTCGAGTTTTGTTTGTATGTATAATTTAAAGCAAAATTTATAACCGAAGAATATATATGACTGATTGTCATATTTTAAAAAGTTTTTTATTTTCTTCTTTATGATTGGTGTCTCGCAGTTTTTCAACCTAAGGTTGGCGACCTGGTAACGTATGGCCAATTTAAAATCTACATGTAGAGCTTAATTGCGGACATAGAAGGGGACATCTATGATTTTAAAGAGGAAACGGTTTTTGGGTGTCTGTGGCACCTCCACAGGATGCAGAACCTCCCGACTGGGCTTTGATAATGATTTTCAAAAGCTGTTAAACTGCCATTTTTATACCTCAAGTAACAGTTATCAGACTATTGAAAAATTTTTTTGTTGGTCAATTTATAATTCGTGTCAAGCATGTCCCGGTAACCATATCGAGTAGATGTAACCTATTTGGTGAATTTGTATTATGAACATGCATACTCTATGTACAGATCTGATGGATTTTTTAATCTTCAATATTTAAATTTTACGACAAACTATTCGGTCAAAGACTCGCAAAGGTAACATGGGAGACAAAAATATTTGAAGTCAACCGCTGAGATATTTCTAAATTGAACAGAATTGGGTTCTGTGCTCCCGTCAAAGTTGAGACAGCTTCTTTTCCTTCTGTATACTATATGGCCAAATATAGAAGCAAAATCACAAAATCTATCTCATTATAATGAACAAGCTATTCCCGGACACCGAATGAACTTTTTTTTTTTTGGCCACAATCGTTATTCTCATCAAGACATTTTTGTTGTTATAATGAACAAGCTATTCCCGGACACCGAATGACCTTTTTTGTTTTTTTTTTTTTGGCCACAGTGGTTTTGATTCTCATCAAGACATTTTTGTTGTATTTTGATAAGATGGACACAGTAACGGACTATAATTTTCGTCTATCTGACCTCCATAACCCAGTAAATGGTTAACACGGTATTCCTTAGCAAGACTGGTGTCAGATTGCATGAGTTCTGTCTGCCCGTAACGACTATCAAAGATCTACAAATGGGAGCCGGAACTAACATAACGTACGTACACGGAAGAATCTCGGTATGTTAGGATCGTACCACAGATGTCACCACTGATGGAATGCGCAGCCCAAACTCGGCAAGAGTAACTAAACATTGACGATTGAACTGTTATTATTTAGTCAGGAAAGCTCGTGACT
Organism: Hecatera dysodea; assembly: GCA_905332915.2. Taxonomy (NCBI): domain Eukaryota; kingdom Metazoa; phylum Arthropoda; class Insecta; order Lepidoptera; family Noctuidae; genus Hecatera; species Hecatera dysodea. Next base: position 16,974,148 of record HG995294.1, read on the forward strand.
AAAATCGTATACAAAATATATAACTTCGACTTCCCGAAATTATATATTTTGTATTACTTAATAGCTAACAATTAGCTATGTTTACCCAAACTAAAGGCTATACCCAGCAGAGCAGACTACAAGTTTGTAAGGTAATTATAGAAATTATTCAACGTCAATTATGGACTCGTTGCTAATTTAATTGGAGTACAACAATAGCCGTCTGTCCGACATACGATAACATAATTGACATTTTTAATTGCATTTTATTTTAGTTTCGTAGGGATAAATTTATTTATAAAAAGTGGCAACGAGCCCCTATATTTGGACTTTGCACTTGTGTAAGTTTTTGATAGGCACTGGTGTAACTACGATTTTTTTTTTGTGGATTTGGAACGAAAATACAATCAACTTTGTTAGTATATGTATACAGGATTATTAACCGACTTCTAATTTGTAAAACACCAACAACCTCTTAAGAGGTTATTATGAACAACTTTTACTATGGGTCCAAACCTGAAATCACGAAAAAAAAATCAGCTGGTCCTTACATTTATGTTCGTATAACAAATCAAAACGTAGGGAACAGCTGATTTTTTTTTGCGATTTCTGGTTTGATCCCATAGTAAAAGTTGTTCATAATTATGAGTACAGTCGGTGATAGCAATTAACTGACCCCCTAAAAATTAAACGAATTTGAACCTTTTGCTTGTTACGAACGATCGAACTAGAACAACGTTGGAACTGGTTCAACGTCTACGATCAATAAAATAGTTATTCGAATTTGATCTTTAATACGCAGTGTTAAGGTAGGTATGTTCTTGAATATTATTTTAACTTGTAATATAATACGTAATTTCGATCACGTTGAATATGTTTCGAGTGGTCTAGTGGTGACTGTAGTGAGCTGACAAATCGTGGTTGCGAGTTCGTAACCAGCGTAATTGACGCGTTTGTTTCTGTTTTGTATATTTATTTTAAGTTATAAATAATAAATTATAACTTTAGCAACAACAACAACAAAAAATGAACAGAAATAAAAAACCAAAATGGTGGTAAAAACGATTTTATTTTATAAAAAAATATTATAAGAATAACATAAATGATATTGATGACGACACGAAGATGATAATATTTACCTGCTTACTAATAACGTTGTTAACTGCACTGAGTTTAATGTAGTGAATCAGCATGTTATAATATTTAGAAATATAGGTATGTATTTCTATTTCATAACAATAACATCACTACATTAAATATCATTGAACTAAATAAAACGGCATTATACGTTGAAGTTCTACCTGGTCTACTATATATCAATTTGTTTTATGAATAGTTATTTTAGTTATAAAATAAGGTTTTGACAAAAAACTAGGTATTCGAAATACTTCGTTACAAATTATAACAATAGTTAATTTAACACACACACTGACATACGTTAGTATTGTTTGTGACCAACACTGGTTACTCGAGTTATTCATGCTTTTAATAGCGAAGTGGAGCACCATTTTTTCTATTGCTTGTTGCAAGCGGTCCCGCATACCGCGCACCATATTCCAACAACGATCACTTCCACTTGCAGTTGAATGAGTAGGCAAAAATGGCTGTTCAGTATGCCTTCTAACAATTGCTTGATGACGTTCTGACACTGGAGTATGTAATATAGTAGGTTTTGGTCCAGGACGATCTTTTTGAATATTCCCTGCCTCTTCAAAACGTCTTAGCGACAATCTGACTGTATTTCTCTGAAACAACACAATAAGCATAATTTTAGTAACGAATAGGTAAACATAATTTATCGATTAAGTTTGAAAAAATACGTTTATCAAATTAGATTATAAAAATCAAATTAGACCTATAAATGATCTCAAATTAGACTCATAATGAAACACAGTTAATTTTCTATTATTCTACATTCACCGGCTTTTAAGCAGACTAACGAATTAAGGAAAAAGTATAATTATAAATGAAGCATAAAAATAATACACTTACCGCTATATTAAGTTTCCTAGCAATCGCTTTAATACCAACATTCTCCTCATGCAAATAGATTATTTTGTATTTTAAATAATCACTCAACTGAGACATGACGATTAAACTATCAAAACTGATAACAATAAATAAAAAGGAAAAAAGCCAATTTAGTAAGGCAAGGTAAAAATGTTCGCGCGTATTCACTGCTATTTGTGCATAGAATATCTTGTTCAATTTATTCTTCTACCCCATAGTCCTTATGTCATATTTATAGCAGTTTTTGTTGAATACGCATATTGACGTCTAACTACCCACTTATTAAAAAAGGTAAAAAGTTATTAAATAAATGACCTAATACCAACCTCTTAAAGCTCAAGTTTGCGTATCAAAATTATTTATCGTTTCTGTTCATCGAGTAGTGTTAGTCTGATAAACTCATACCATATTGAATAACGTTTAATGTTATGAGCATAGGGTGTAAAATCGAGTAATTTTTAGGGGGGTCAGTTAATTGCTATCACCGACTGTACAATGACCCCTTAAGAGGTTGTTGGTGTTTTACAAGTAACCCTGTAAATATACTTCATAACAGAATGTTAGTAAAAGATTACAAAAAAAGGATAAAAAAACAATGAAGAAGTATCTGTGGCGGGTTGCGTAAATGGTAAAATTATGGTTCCTGCCGGAAAATCATTTTTTTTTTTTTGTTTTCTCTTTTGGTAGATATTTTGTTAATGCGATTCCCGTAAAGTAATTAGGGCAACTTTCAATTATAGTAATGGTTTGTGGTCACAGCATTGTATTTTCATGTCGATTCATATTTCGTTGTAAATTGCAAAAAAAGAGTTAAACTAATGTCATTCAACCTTATTAACCGGCTTCCAAAAAAGGGAGAGGTTCTCAAGCCGATTGTAATTTTTTGTGTATTGTGTCATAGCATTTTACAGGGTGTACCGATTTTGGTGATTCTTTTTATATTCGCTAGCTGATGCTTTTTATGTTATCCCATTTAAATGAGATCTGACGACTAGTATTTGAGTTATCCTTAATAATGCGTGTGTTCGACTATATCGATGCTATTCCCGTTCTCACTTGTCAAATTAAAAATATTTTTTTTTACTTTTTAGTTTTTTATGAGACTACATTCAGGTAAACAATTCCATCGTTATTTTTTTTCAATTTCATTCGTTAAGCATGTCACTTGCCCCAAAACACACTCAGGCCGTGGAAAGTGCAAATGAAAAAAAAAACGCCATTTAAATATTCGCCAAATACTGACGAATAGGCACGAATGCGAGTATTTATACAATTTGTTCGCCTAGTTATTTGGCGAAATATTGGCCGATAATCTAAATGAGGCACAACAATGTTAATGCTAACAACATAATTATCACGTGTGCAATTGCATATAGGATGTCACTTTGTCAAAATACCCAGAGTGTAGAATCACTACGAATGTAGGTCTGAGTGCCAATAAACCAATATAATGATAAAAACGGGATTTTCAGGCACAATTCCAGGGGCCTAAGTCTGCTATTTTTATAAATTTGTCATTCCAACACGATTCCATTGTCATTTTGCTAAAAGTTCGTAATCTGCTAAATTCATAATGGTCGATCACTGGTCGGTCAATGGTCTCGTAATACTTTTTGATAACCGAGCTATTAAAAACAATGACTGCACAATGACGTTCTAATGGTAGGTCACTGATTAAAGGAACTTTCAAAATTTTAGCAGACTACCGCATACGTCTGTAATTCATTTGTCATTATGTACGAGATTACCATTCTATGCCATATCTTTCAATGGAGTGTCAGTGGTTGACCACTGGAAAGTCATAGTGACGCTATTTTATTAGTAGATTACCAAACTTGTAAAAATGATGAAATTTGATATTCAGCGGACATTTTATACTACTTCAGCTTGGTTTTATTGTGCCAACGTGATTGGCGTGACAGATTACTTCGTGCGCCATAAAATTTTAATTCCTTTTTTTTTTGGTTTAATAGTTTTTTTTTTTTACATTCCCGCTGTCGCCACTGATGTTGATTCATCATTTATTGAATTTTTTATCTTGATTTCCCATCTATTAATATTTAGTCTTTACTGCTATCCAGAGGTGCTTTTTTTATGACAGAGCGGAAGGAAGTGTAAGACACTAACTGAATATAACCCACACGTGTTTTTGCAAATGCCCTTTGCATTGCAGGGCCGCGGAAAATCTTTACAACAATTCTGCAACCATCTAGAGGGTGGCTGGAACAATAGAAAGAGCTACAATTTTTACATGCTCTCTTTTATTACGTCCACATTGTACTTAATCATACATACATAATTATTATGAAGGGCCCACTGCAATAATGTCCATTTACGTTGATAAATCTAAGTAAACACGTCTTTCAGCCACTGGATATATGTAGTTGATAATCTCGTTAACAAACTTGGCAATATTACTTGATAAAAGGACGGTACTCAATAAAGTCCTGGTTTTTCAAAATAACTTTAAATATTATATTTTTTACTTAGTTCTTAAATAAAGCGTGATTAAAGAAACAACATGATATCAATAATAAAAATGTGCTGTAGCCAATAATGTTTTATATTCATACCTTTAAAAACGACTTTCCTGTTCCCATTAATACAATTGAAACGCAATTATCTCAAAACGAGGAAACAAGGACATCTATCGTTATTGCAGTGGACCCTTCATATGTGTTCATACTAGGTATATACTACATGGGTATGTGTGTAGGTACCAAAACTATTTTGAAGGACGAATCTTTTGAAAAATGATACAATTTTTTATGATAACTGCTTGATTCTGATGATGCTTAACACTAATTCGCAATTAGATAACGATATTATAATTAAGTGTCTACGGTTTCATTCATCAACTGTCAAACACATTCATTCATATAATGAGCTGTTGGCGGTTGTAACTTGATTTCTGACAACACAACAGCTGATACTGACACATGACTGTTTAGATTAATCAATGTACAATGTAACGTTAGGTTTCTATCATTGCATCGGTAATAGACAATAACAGCATATTGAGATGATAGGGAACTGTATGCAGAAACTATAAGTGGCAGCAGAGACGCGTCAATAGCAAGTATATTTTACTTATAAGTTTCAAATTTGTAACGCTAGATGGCACATTCTACTTTGTGCATGTTCCCCTAAACGGAGGGTGCAAGAAGTATAGGTGGCAGCACAGGTCAAATATTTACAACGTAAAAGTTTCAGATTTGCAACACTAGATGGCATAGTCTACGCCGTGCACGGACCCTACAGTAGCCACCTTGGCTGTGGTCACTGGCAGACAAGTTTGTCTATAGAACTTTGGAAGTGTCTGACAAAAGAGTAATTCGAATTATAAATACGGAAAATATGTTTTGTTCTATATGACAAGCCGTGTAGTAGCGCTTATAAGGCAGATGCCATAAATAAATACCAAGGTCAATCCCAATCGATGTTTTATTAATTAGAATAGTAAGTAACACTAGGGGCAAGGTCACTGGTGTTAAGTATTGGTGGAGACGTCAGCTATAGCGGGTAATATACCATAGATAAAATAATAAAAATATAAAAAAATATTCTCTTTCATAATTCGTACACTCCGCCCAGAGCGGAAAAAGTCAATTGATGATTACCCATCGAGAAAAAAAGGTTAACTTGAATGGATTAAAAACAAGTCTTCACTTAACAAAACGAAACTTAAGTAAGTATCTAGCTAGGTGTTTACTTAGGTTCAAATATGTACATATTGTCATGATTCCGTATTCTGGGATTTTATTTATTTCAACTGGCAACACAGCCAACTGCCATGCCATTTAAAATCGTAGCCACACGGGAATCGCTCTGTTTGCCCCGGCTGGGGGCCTTAGAATCTAAGGCAACCACGGGATTGCCCGGTTGAGCAGTAACCAGCCTCAATGTGCTGAACTGCGAGTAGTCCATTCAAAAAAAAGAAAAAAAAAGAATCGCTCTGTCAGTTGGGAGACGGTAGTCGACCTGATAAGACGTTCCGTAGTAGAGTTACATCAAGTTGTATCGATTAATTGTATTTTTAACCGACTTCTAAAAAAGGAGGAGGTTCTCAATTCGGATGTTTGTATGTTTTTTTTTTTTTTTTTTTTTTTTTTTTGTTTGTTCGCGCATAACTCCGTCGCTTGTCAACCGATTTGAAAAATTCTTTTTTTGTTGGAAAGGGTATACTTCCCAAATGGTCCCATGAAAATTTTATCGAAATCAACCAAGCGGTTTTCGAAAAATCAACAAAAATCTAAAAAAAAATATCTACATTGTCTACATTGACGACCTCTTAGTTTACTCTGCAAAGGAGCAGTACGTTTTTTTTTACACCAATGTGATTGGTTCGTTTAGGTGGGGGAGGGGAGGGGGTGTAGGTACCACTAACAAGTGAAAAATAAAAAAAAACTTTTTACAAAAAATAAAACCGACTTCTAAACATAAAACCAAAAAGTATAAAAAAACTTTAATTTCGGAAGTCGGTGTGTTCAACAACAAAAAAGCAACCAAAAACACCGAGTTCCGAAATTAAAGTTATTTTATACTTTTTGGTTTTATGTTTAGAAGTCGGTTTTATTTTTTCCATTTTATATTATTCAAACCCTATTTCATACCACCAGCGACACCTATTATATTATATTGGAGAAACGCTACAAGACTCCTCTATACGACACTAGATGGCGTTGTCGCATGACGTCACTTTTCTGAATCGCGGTGTTAAGATTCTCCGCGATCTAATGACCTCCCTTTGAACCTATGATTTTTGTGAGACTGAATTAGTGGTGCATTCGTGGGCCACGTCCTACTTGGAATGGTCACATGAGACTCTGCTAATTAAGTAAAATCAACCTAGGCTCCGGTCAAGTTTTTTGGATCTGCTAGGACACAACCTCTCCTCCTTCATCCCTTCTGGGAAAAGGTTGAAGGGATCGTCCTACCTATTTTAAATCTACACATATTTTAATATAACCAGTGTACGGTGTGAAAAATAAACAATAGTTGCCTGGAAAACTGGACTTTTCCTTTGTGCCGGAAGTGCTGACGACCCATCCCTTACAAACTGGCGCCCAACGTGGGGCCCGACAAGGATCAACAGAAATACGTCACGCGTTCAGGCAGAATAACGACGTTACCTGTGAAAACCTCACCTAAAGAGATGTCAGTCAACCTGTCCGACACCCAGTTCCAAGCCCTCCTGGAGAAGATTTCACCGCCCAGGCAAGGTTCTTTCACAACGTGCACTGCCCAATATGACGGGACCAAGAACACTGAAGTCCTAGAAGCATTCCTGGCAGCTATAACTATCTTCAAACAAATTGAAAAAGTATCGGATGAAGATGCCCTAATCAGTATTCCGCTACTGCTGAAAGGGGAAGCAGCAATATGGTGGCAAGGTGTAAAGAAATATGTTACCACATGGGAGGCATTCAAGGACCGCTTACGCTGTAGCTTTGCCCCTAAGAAACCAGGCTATGTTCTATATCAGGAGATAGTTGGGGTGAAGCAGGACGCGAATACCCCTACAGAAAACTTTGTAGCCTACAAACGGATGCTGTTATCTCAGCTTCCGGCACCTGATCCACCCGAATCACACCAGCTCGATATGATATATGGATCATTGAGAAGTAAGATCCAAGATAAAATTCCACGAGATGCCTTCAAGACGTACGACGAGCTAATCAATATTTCACGAGCTATTGAGCAGTTGTGGAAGGAACAAGGCAAGGAGGCGAGATCCGTGAACACTCAGGGGAAACAGCAAGCATCTAGTGAGTTGCAGCCGAAAAAGAAGTGCAGCTTTTGCCATTTCGTAGGTCACACTACTGAGGAATGCAGGAAGCTAAAGAAAAAGCAGGAGGAACTCGGAGTCTCAACCCAACCCCCTGAAGTTGTACGCCCGAAGACTGAACAAACCAGGTCGACACAAGCCCCATCTCCCTCAACGCCTGCAATACGATGCTACGGATGCGGGGCAACAGGCGTAGTTCGCAGCAGTTGTACTACATGTTCTGGCAAAAAGGGACAGGACCCACCAGCGGACCTAAAATTCTGCTCCTTCAACTTCCGCTCTGACGTAAGAGCAAGACCAGTTATATATGTGGATATTGATGGCATCAAAGGAGTGGCGTACATAGATACCTGCGCAAAAACAAGCATTGCCTCATATCAACTATATAACCAATTAAAAGCAAAAGGACAACAGTTCGTTAGTGAACACGCTCAGGTCACGTTAGCAGATGGGATACCTAAGTATCAACGTGTCCTGAAAACGGTGGTACCAGTGCAACTCGAAGGCAGGACAATTCCTACTTCATTCATAGTCTTGCCTGAGTCCAAAGATAACCGCACCCTGCTAGGAATAGGCTTCATACAGGATGCAAAGATGGTGCTGAACTTATCACAGTTCACCTGGGAATTTCTTGGCAGTCCTATAACTTATGAGTTATACGAGGAGGATTTTGTGGACTTCATTGATACTGCTAGTAGTGTAGACATGACTCCCCCACAAGACAATTCTGCTGGATACTCGATGCCTAAGCAAACGGTTGATAGGCCGGAGCAAACGAAGTACTATAAAACCATTCCGCTGGCCGAGTCAACGATAAAAAGACCCAGACATGTCTTTGATGGGTACTCACCCCGCTTTGCTGATTATATGATGATGGACGCAGTGCGCAACGTTCGAGAAGCGGAAGACACTCTAACATCCCAAGAAAGAGAGCTCTTCCCAAGCCCAAATAGATGCAATCAAAGTGCTTTTAATGAATCATTCGACCTGTGTTCGGTGGATATTACTGTTCAGCAGAGTATTAACCTTAATAAAGTTTTAGCAGAGTACAAGGACGTTTTCATTGATAATGGTAAGCCATCGTTACTTGGAGAGCATTCGATTGTAACAACAAATGACATCCCTATATCGGTGCCTCCTTATAGATTATCCCATGCTAAAACAGAAGTCCTTAAGACTGAAGTAGATAAAATGCTGCAAAATGGCATTATTGTACCATGCACTTCACCCTGGGCTTCACCTGTAGTAATGGTACCAAAACCTAATGGTGAAGTACGGGTGTGCGTTGACTACCGACGTTTAAACGCAATAACTGTACCGGATACTTACCCACTTCCTCGAATAGATGACTTGTTGCATTCAGCTAAACCGACCCCTTTTATGACGTCACTAGACCTAAAGGCCGGCTATTGGCAGATAAAAATTCGTAAAGAAGACGAAGAGAAAACGGCATTTATTACACCTTTTGGCGTCTATAAATTCCAAAGGATGCCCTTCGGTTTACGCAATGCGCCCGCTACTTTCCAACGTCTAGTCGATAGATTTCGAGTTACCCTGGGAAACATGAAGCTGTTGGCTTATTTAGATGACCTAATATTATTTTCTACTACATTTGAAGAACACCTTGCGGATCTGGCAAGTGTTTTACAGAAGATGAGAGAGTACAACTTAACGGCAAATAAGGAGAAGTGCAAGTTTTTGCGTTCATCGATTAGATATTTAGGGCATATAATAACGCCTCATGGTTTGAAAACTGATCCAGATAAAACCAAAGCCATCCTTGAGAGGCCAACGCCTAAAAATCTCAAACAGCTTGTTTCATTTCTGCAAATGTGTTCCTGGTATCGTCGGTTTATTGAAAACTTCTCGGGTATTGCTCAACCACTTACTAAACTTACGAAGAAAAAACGCAGATTGGGAGTGGAGTACGGAACAAGAAAATGCATATAATACACTGAAACAACGGCTTACAACTGCGCCTGTCCTAAAACAGGCAGACGGAACCAAGCCCTACATTCTTAAGACAGATGCTAGTGGTTTTGCACTCGGAGCAGTTCTCGTCCAGGGGGAGAAGGAAAAAGAGCACCCCGTGGAATACGCTAGTAGATTACTTACGGCAGCTGAAAGAAATTATTCCACAACTGAGCGAGAAGCGCTAGCCGTAGTATGGGCATTGGACAAATTTCGAGCATACATAGACGGCTCACCAATTACCGTTATCACGGATCATCAAGCGTTAAAATGGCTCATGAATTTAAAATCACCAACAGGCCGTTTGGCTAGATGGGCTTTGCAATTACAGTCATATGATATAAACATTATTTACCAACCCGGCAGAGTGAATATCGTGGCGGACGCACTGTCTAGGCCTCCGTGTTGTGAAGAAACTTGTGATGTATGTCTAATTACCATAGACATGCCCAGACGAAGTACTAAAGAAGTACGAGAGGAACAGATGAAAGATGAAAAGATTAAGAAAATAATAGAGGCTCTTGAGGAAACAAGTACGGTGGAGGATGCCACCTATTGGAGCAACAAAGGCTACCTAATGAACAATGGTATGTTGTACCGCTTACATCCTGATTCTGAGGTAGATGACGCCCAACTTTTGGTACCTGAACATGAGTGGAGAAATGTTCTCAGTGCCTATCACGACGACCCTCTTGCTGGCCACTATGGTGCTGAAAAGACCTACAAGAAGATTGCAAGTAGATATTTTTGGAGTGGAATGCGAAAATACGTTACGAGTTATGTACAAAACTGTTTGGAATGCCAAAGATACAAGCCCTCAAATCAGAAGCCTGCGGGTTTACTCCAGACTACTACGCTAAGTCAAAGATTCGAAGTAGTATCCTTTGATCTATTTGGGCCCCTCCCACAAACTGAAGACGGGAAGGCATGGATACTAATTGCCCAAGATATAGCAACGCGGTGGGTAGAATTATTTGCCTTGGCCACCGCTTCAGCAGAAACTTGCGCCACAACACTAATAAACGAAGTTTTCCTAAGATATGGGGTACCAAGGAGACTTATAAGTGACAACGGGACTCAGTTTGTTAGTGCGGTAATGCAACAAGTAACGTATAGCTTAAACATAAAACATCAGTATACTCCACTTTACCACCCTGAAAGTAATCCAGTGGAACGTAGAAACAGAGAATTAAAAACTCAACTTTCTATAATGGTGCAAGGAGTAGAACATAACCAATGGGTAGAGCTACTTCCTGCCATTCGATTCGCCATGAATAGCACTAACTGTACCTCAACGGGACAGACACCTGCATACCTAACATTCGGAAGAGAATTGAGATCACCAAGGGATAACGAGGTTGATTTTAGAAATATCCTCATTTCTGAAAACATCATACCTGAAATCACCCCGAAACTAAGAACGCTGGCAGACAGCTTACTTAAAGCGAGGGAAGTTCAAGAGATGAAAGAAGAAACTCGCAAAGAGTACGTTGACCAACAGAGACGCGCCCATCCTCAATACCGACCAGGAGATCTGGTACTGGTCAACACACATCCGATCAGCAGAGGAAGACAGGGAGTGACAGCCAAATTTGCACCCCGCAGAGATGGACCTTATATTATCGTGCAGCAGCACGGACCTGCATCCTATAAAGTAGCTCCACCGAGTACTCCTGAAATTCCGATCGGACTATATCATACTTCCGCCCTTACACCTTTCAAAGGTGAAAATTCCACTGCAGTTCCTGAGCCTGTACAACCGCTAAGAAGAAGAGGACGACCTGCGAAGAAGTTGGTTTCCCAGACCACACCTCCAGCCAGTAAACGAGGCCGTGGACGTCCTAAAAAGCAATAAAACTCCAGTTCTCCTCGCCGAGACGTCTTCAGGAACTGAGGGGGAGATTGTAACAAACCCTATTTCATACCACCAGCGACCCCTATTATATTATATTGGAGAAACGCTACAAGACTCCTCTATACGACACTAGATGGCGTTGTCGCATGACGTCACTTTTCTGAATCGCGGTGTTAAGATTCTCCGCGATCTAATGACCTCCCTTTGAACCTATGATTTTTGTGAGACTGAATTAGTGGTGCATTCGTGGGCCACGTCCTACTTGGAATGGTCACATGAGACTCTGCTAATTAAGTAAAATCAACCTAGGCTCCGGTCAAGTTTTTTGGATCTGCTAGGACACAACCTCTCCTCCTTCATCCCTTCTGGGAAAAGGTTGAAGGGATCGTCCTACCTATTTTAAATCTACACATATTTTAATATAACCAGTGTACGGTGTGAAAAATAAACAATAGTTGCCTGGAAAACTGGACTTTTCCTTTGTGCCGGAAGTGCTGACGACCCATCCCTTACACATATAGTTTAATAGCATAAAAGTGACTTTTATTATAATATGTATATGTACGTAAGGAAGTAACTTTATCAAACTGGTGTAATATGCCAGCTCACTTATGTCCATCATGGACGGTACACAATTAGTACTAATTGGTTCATCACTACTTGTCGCATTGTTTACCTGATCGTGTTTGTTGAGTGTATACTTTAATTAAGTGATCGTTCAACGAAATTGCATTAGATGAGGGAGATGGAACAATTAGTTAAGTAATTTGTAAGATTTAAAGACCTAGTCGCCAACTTAAAAGGATTAAGATAATTTGTTTTCAGAAAACCATTTTTTTGTTTTTGATAGTACTAGGGAAACTTAATACTGAATTTAGGATATTTAATTAAGGAACTATGGATTTTTTATCAGCCTGAGGTAATTTAGGAGCAGCCACATGTTTCAATGGACTTAGAAGTTCAAAAGTAGTACTCCGACATCTGACAATACCGATAAGTTTCATGTCTCATATTTTTATATTTAAAATATAGATACATATGTACGATACAATAAATTCATAAGGCTAAAGAAACTGCATTAACGTACTTTGGAAGTTGCTGACAGGTACCCAATACCATCATGATTAGCTTGTGAAAAAGCGATAGTGCTATACGTGTTTTATAACTCCGTCTCCCTCCTGCACCGGTATCATGATGATTTTAAGATAATATAGTAGCCCCTACTTATTTTTTTTCCCAACTTTGTTGTAGTTAGCTTCCAGTACAACAAGATACAGCTACTACTGCTCGTTGTACAAAACGTCCTTCAATCCTAAGTGTATCTTTAGTCCAAGGTCAGTTCAACGGCCTTGGCGTGAAAACGTAACAAACGCCTAATACCATTTTTTTAATTCTTAAACCATTGCGTTAAACTACCTTCTTAAAATAAAATTATAAATTCACTCTGCATAAACATCGTAAAGACAAGTTATTAGTGCCCTCACAGACGGCAACATTTGCGCGACGCCGACGTAAGACGCCAGCGTATTCTCGAGACGCGTTTGCATCAGCGCGTGCAGCAGCGTGGCACGCCTGGCTACGCTCGAAGCTTAGCGTAGCGTGGCGTAGACACCTGTCGTAGCTTTGAGTCGCTAACTTACTAGGTTATTCGCTTTTACGTTGTTATTTTTTTAGTTTAAAATAAATGAGATGTGTGAAAAACTTCTATGTGAATTAGTTACTCGTAGGTTTTGAGGATATTTTAAGTTCATGTAATAAATAATTCTCACATTTATTTTTCAATTGGAAAAATTGTAACATTATACGTATAGCTACGAAAATGATATCAAAATCAGCAAAAATAATTTTACTTTCTATTATCAGACGTGAGACGATAAGAAAGTTGTTTGTTTTCCTGCAGTCCAAGCGTCCATTAATTCTGGACGTGACAAATACTCAACCTACCTTTCAAATATTAAACTTCGAAAATACATGTTGAAAATAACAAACAACAAAAATGTTCAGAATAAAAGTGTAAAGTTCTGTCACAGCATTTTTCAAACGACACATCTTTTCAAAAATATTCTATGTAGTAAATTCTTACTACAAGTACTTTTGTGCTGTATTTTTGCTTCGTTGTACTTCCTCTATAGGGGATTGCAACCGTCCTTTTGGCAACGAAATTTTAGTTTATGGACTTAGTCTTAATTTTACGAGTCTACTGACTTTTGAACAACAAATGTAAGTTCAGATAGAACGGTCTAAAAGGCAGGTTTTTTTTTTTTGTTTGTTAGGGAGTGAATTGTGATGCTAGAGACGGCAGTTTTCCATAAAATGAAGCTAACTAATAGGGTAGTTGACAAAGAAAATTAGTCCGAATTATTCCGTCGGATAGATTTCCACAATATATTGGAAATGTATTTTTGCTTTTTCACGTAAATAAAAAACGGAGACGGTACCTACAGTGCATTGAAAACTCGCGTGACGTTACTACGTGGTATAATTTTCGTCATCTTCAACATTTTAGTATAGTTTAACAAAGCAAAAAATACGTGTCCAATATTTTTTTTTTAAATCTAAGTATGTAACCGACTAAATAGAATCATATTATTTAGCTCAGGAAACATCCCTATTATGCCTGTGGCAGCTGAATCTTGCGCTAACCAGAAAATTATTAGAACCTAGCTTCTCCTACGGCTTCGCCCATGTTAAGGTCGAAAATGATCCCAAAGGAACATAGGAAGAAAGACCTTATGTCATATTCAAGGACATAGTCTGTCCCGTGCCAAGTATCATTAGGTTTAGCTGTTAAAACATGATGACGTAACAAATAGACAGAGTTACTTTTGCTGCGAATAAGATTCTTGTCTTATTGCAGCGGCGATTACATGTTCTGTGATGGCAACCGTGATGCTACCGTACCAGGGTAAAAAAGACTTCAATGTCAAACTTCTATTTACAAAAAACCATGTACCGCTGTCATATGGACATATATGGTACATTACTCAAAAGGTCCTGTCTTTTCCTCTAACCAAAACTTAGATGAAAGACAAGATACTTAAATGTTTATATTATAAAATTAATTAAGCTTTCAATTTATTTTATGGTTTAGTATTTCCATAATTACAGTACGTTCCTATTCAGTCAATTTAAATCTAAAGCTTGTTGAAATATTAGAGGCTGTTAAAATCCACTTGAACTCCAGAAACTAAATACATTTCCAGAAATAAGCATAAATTACACGGACGTGATATTATCAGAACTACTAAATCTCGAATTGTTCGTAGTATTTTATAGGTTTAAGCATTTAATTACATGAATGCGATTGCCCCTTGACCGGCAATTTATTGTTACGTTATAATATTTATACACGAACAGTGTTTCGCTTATTTTGGTTTCTTTGTGGGAATGAAATTATTACTATTATACTTGTGTAAATGAATATCTACATTTTGAATGTTTTGCTTCATCTTGCTTGGTAAATAAAAATTATATTTTCTAAAATTGAACATTTTGTGTCTTTGTATTTTTATACTGTAATTTATAGAACTGAACAATCACATATCTATGCAAAAATAAGTCACAAAATAAGGTACATCTGTTTGACAAGAATCTGACATGCAATATGCATAAATTAAATCAAGTCAATCACTAGGTCGTCTAGGTTTGCTGGAAGAAAATCCAACTTTGAGTTAAGCTCGCTTTTGTATATGCAATTTATTATGTACCTATAAGTTGTTTTGGTGTACAATAAAGAATTAAGAATTAAGAAAAATATTATAGGTATATGGTAGTAGGAACACACATTAATATCGACCAACAGACATCTTATCAAAATACACAGTTAGAAGCGGCTTGAAAACCACGAGTATAGTACGATTAATGATACTAAGAGGTACCGAGGTACTATGATTTTTTGCGAACAATAATCTCTCATTAATTAAAAAGAAATATAAAACACAAAATGTATAAAAAAACAAGAACAAAACTAACATAAAATAAATAAATAATTCAGAAAAACAATCAACTAGAAATAAAAAGAGCTTTTTATAGAATAAAATAAAACAAAAGCACTAACTAATAATAACTGTCAAACGAATACAATTGAAACGTCCCGAAGTCAAAACAATTTGAGCTGATAATTAGAAACATGTATAAACATGTTTTTTAATTAACTCCTCCCACGCTGATGATCCGCAAATTGGATTACCTACGCACGCCTTTGTAACTGTCTCGTTTGTTGGGATAAATATTGTGTTGAGTATATTATGCTAAGGTTTCAGTATGTAATGGGATTGTTACTGTTATTAACATACATGTAGATAGCTAGATTGAAAAACTGGACGAATAAAAAAACTTATTTAGTATGTAGTACATAGGCGTTTTATAATCATGTTCAAACGCGTTTCAAAAGAACTCATTGGGCATCAAACAATTCTTCCGCATTGATATCAATGAAAAAAGTGCTCAGAACACTGGCAGCATTGCCACGTTGAGCGGCAATGCTGATTCTTTAGCAGAAGAAAAACCCGTACGCCACCATTGCGGAACGCCGCAATGGAGGCGTGAGTCTCTCCAACCACTCCTCAAAGAGGGGACTGGAGAGACTCCACGGCCTCCTCACCTTCCACCTGCCGCAAGTGATCACCGGACACGGCTGTTTCGGGAGGTACCTTTTTCGGATTCAGTGAAAGGACACCGTGGAGCTTACGGTGGAGGTCTGCCCTGCTTGGGCTGAGCAACTCCGTGTCCTCGTCGACGTGATCGGCGGCAGCGACCTCTCGCGTCCGCCCCTGGTTCAATCCATGGTCCGGAGCAAGGAGGTATGGGAATCGGTCAATTTCTTCTGCGAAGCAATAATGCTAGCGAAGGAGGAAGCAGAACGCGTACGGGAGAGGGAAACCTCACGTCCCAGTCGCCGCAACAGAAAAACGCAGGGCGATTCCCGGCCACCGTAGGCGTAGGCCTGCGGTTAGCGGGCTATGGGTGGCTCGCCGTCTGATAGCAACCAGGTTCGGGTCGATAGCGTGTCGAGCTCCACGCGCACCTCAAAGAACGGTCAGCAAATAAGATGGGGCCCCATAGGGTCAGTGCCTGCTAGGGTTGCGGAATTTGTTTAGAAGAGTCACCGCAGCCCTGGAACACACAAGACACTAGAAGGACCACGGGTGAGTTTTAGTCAGTAAGAATCTGACACTCCCTTCCGGTCCGCCCAGAGCAGGAGAAGTCATTTGATGATTTCCCACCCAGAAATAAATTTAAATAAAAACAGGGGTCACATGAATAGTCAATTATGTAGATCTTTGCTAATATCCCCAAAAACTCGATGAGCACTCGGACCCCATAGAATAATAATGTTTTTTTTTTATATAATATTTCAAAACCAAAAGGGTAAAACTTACGACTCCCGATAAATTTGTTATATTTGCTCCTTTTGAGATTTCCCACACGTGTAGCCCTAGCATACGCTATTCTAAGAAAATGGGATGGTGCAAGGGTAAAATAAATTGCATATTATATTCACCCTTACACCATCCCATATATTTCCATATATCCCATATATTTGGGAATTGGTACAAACAGGAGGCAAAAAAACAGCTTGACATCATTAAGCAATACAAAATGTTGAAATAAAAATTTTTCGTCATTATTTATTTCTATTCACTTCATCATCGTTTGTTGAAAAGTAGCTATTAAAAAGTTGAGCCATTTAATGATGTTCCTCCCGAGTAACCAAAATTCGTTAATTACTAAGTAATATTAAACAAAGCCAATTAATTGTAAAGGTTACGATGGGGCTGACATATCTTTGATAAAAGCCTCGAAACATATATAGATTAAAAAGAACTCTGATCTAGGACCAGAGCTTCTTAACAGATCTTGAGATTTGAATTGAGGCATTTTCAAACCAATACTTCTGACGTTTACTTTTGGCCAGTAATAAGCATTCTGCCAAGTTACCTGAAAACTTCATTGCATTTTAATGCGCATCTATGCGCAATAAAAATTGAGCATACAGTTCGCTGGTTTCCGATTTCAACGCGGATTCTGTATTTTTTTTTTAATACTGCTATCCGTGTTCCGCTTCACGTAAAATACTGGTATTCAGCTGAATCCGGCTTGACTTGGAGCCAACCCCAATGTAGTTGGGAAAAAGGCTAGGCAGATGATGATGATCCGTGTTTATCTAATAATAATCTACTATATTGTACCGAAGATTTTTTAATAGATTGTAGATTTTTTGTTTGTACCGAATCAGCTCCTAAACTACTGGACCAATTATAACCAATTTTTCGCTAATGGAAAGCTACATTATCAGTGAGTAACATAGGATATATATTTTTTTTATAAGATCACAGAAATGCTGAATATGCAGTGTACAGATAATTTTGCTGAAACCGGCTACTAAGATAAGGACTAATGGAAAATAAGTATGAAACCAACTAGTGAGATGATGACTGATAATGAAGTATGAAAGAAGGAACCACGTTGCGCAAACCCCAAATAAATTGGTAAAGCAAGGGAATGAGATACAGAACCATCCAATATCACGCCTTGCTCCACATATCCACACGACTGTATCGATTGTGTAGCGGCTACTGAAACGGAGTAGTGTAATGATACACGAGTTTTCCGCCCGTTAGCAAACTGTCAGTTGCACTCAACCAGAGAACTACGAAACTGCTTGGATGAAGCAGTAGGTACATTAGTTTTAGTGGTAATTTGTGAACCAAGTCTAAATTGTGATTATCTAACATAATAGGTTAGGAAATTTACAAAACTATAAAAGTTATAGTTTATTAAAATAGGAAGACCGCAGTTATTATCGGGATTAAATAGGGAAGATGCAATTACAGAATTCATAAACATTTTATTATTGAAATAAGAAAATAGCATAAAAGAAGGGCCACTGCAACGTTTTTATTGTACTTCATATTGATTTTTAACAACTATTACGAATTAATATAACGTGAAACGGAACGTAAACAATCAGAGTCTAGTGATGTCACTGGTGTTCTGACAACGAAAAGACGAACTTAAATTTGGATACATGACAGTTCATGATCTCTGGCAGACAGGAGTGACTTCATCATTCGTTTTCGCGGGAAAAGAAAAACAGTCACGTTTATAATCGCAATTTTGGCAGTAGGTATATTAAAGCGTATTATTTTTTAATTTTTATATGGTCTATTTTACACGGAGTTCTTTTAAATGAAAGCAAGATGAAAATATTGCATGTTCCCTATTCTTATGGGTCGATTGGGTATTTTTTGTCGTGTCGTGCCTGAAATGAGACTGCTGCTGGAAATGATGGCTCACACTACACATATCAAAAATACAACCGGCTTCCAAATAAGTGTTTTTGGTTGTTTCTTCGTTATTTTATTTAACACCAATATATATTTTTTAGTCTTTTTTATTTGGAAGTAAGTTATATTTTTGTTTAAAAGGTTTAAATTTTTTCGTGGTAGGTATTGATGACAGTCCAGTGCTGGAAAAAAAAAACAAAATACGCATTTTCATTTACTTGGATAACATATTTTTTACACCACTTGATCGATTTTGGTGAAATTATTATGGGACCAATCGATGTTCATGTCATTTCACAAAACATTATATTTCAAATCGAGTCATAAATTACGGAGTTGATAACCTCCTCCATTCTAAAATGTGATCAAAAGTATGAAAGAGGCCTATTTATCCATCAGAATTAGTTCACGTACTTAGACCTTATAGAGGTCCATGTCGGCCTTTTTTTTATAAATGGACCACTCGCAGTTCAGCACACTAAGGGCATCCCCTGTGGGACACGGGCCTCGGCTTAGCGGGGTCATTGAGAGAGGGCAGCAAGGGACAGGTTGGGTCAGGTTGATTATTATTTTGGGGATTTAACGCTAATGGCTCAGCGGCACGGGCTGACTCGTTAGGCAAAAGTCTGGGAGCCCATGTCGGCCGTCATTGTAACCAGCGTACTAGAAGCAGCCTTCCTGTTTTTCCAGAATGTTTATAAAAAGGATCCCTTAAAATTCACTGGGATTATGTCGGGGTATTCCTAACTAGTAACTAGCCTTTGGTATTACTATTGAAAGATAAAATTATTAAAAACTTCCAAATAAATAATTGGTTAAGGTTTGAAAAAACTTTGCCTTCCTATTTTTTTACTATTTCTAGATAATGTGAGTTCATCCGGGGAATCCCATTCCAAAATCAAATTTTATGCTATTTGAAAGGATTTGTTGGTCAACACTATCGAAATTCAATTCTATCAGACGAGCCATTTATATACATACGTCATACGTGAATGCATTATGCAGAAGGCCGCGTTTTGAGCAATCAGACACGGTTGCGTTGACCAATCAGACTCCGCCACGTCACCTTTGCTGACGATTGATTGGGACAGCATTGCTGCTGTTTACCTTAGTTGTCAACCCTAGCGCTACAGACCACTGCACAATTTGAATTATTCAAAGTCACAGTTCAGTAAATATTTGGGAATTCAGATCATAGTACTGTATTATTTCAAAGTTGGTATTTGTTTGTGTCTTTGCTTCTGGGTAATACCATATTTAAATGACGGTTCATTTCTGATTTTTGGCTGTAAAGTCAATCATCAAATCTGCCTAGCCTTTTCTCAACTACGTATGTCGTGATCTTTCAGTTTAATTGACTGCCTATCATACCTCCACACCCCAGTAACTGGGTAACGCGATAGTCAATCTCATAAAACTATCAGCAATTATTATGAAAATGAAACATAAGAAAAATATAAATATATGTAAACTTCTTATCCTTAAACAAAGCAGAGCCACCAGTAATGAAATCAAAACCCATCCACCGGAATAAGAACAAAATGGAACCTGAATTTTCAGTATCCGGGAATATAAATAAAAGTATCGGGAATAGAATTGTCTGTCCGCTGCAATTCCTCGTTTCCGTAAGACGAATCGGAATCTCCATTTTACGAATAAAGGACGAAGAGCTTGAATTTGCATTTTGCTGGTTTAGGACGTCCACTTCTTAGAGCAAACAACTCCAAAGTAAGTCAACATTTTTATTAACTGTAGTACCTACTTGGTTTGTTTTTCATTAGGCCTCATTTACGGAGACGCGGGGCGTCGCGAGTCGCGTGCGGCGTGGCGTCTCGCGGCGCATCGTACGATTTTTCTGTTTACGAAGCGGAGGCGTGTCACGTGGTACTTATCATCGCACGCGTTAACAGAAACGTATAGCAATAAAAGATGTTGTTCATAGAGATGCGGGGCGGGAAGCGTGACTGGCCGTCGACACATGTTGCAAGTTGCGACACAAGCGGTCTTATCTTCCGCTTACCTAAAAATGGTCGCTTTGATCCCCGCGTGCGCGCGTCGCAGCGTTGCCCGCCGCTGCGCCCGCGGCGATTCCTCAACCATGTAGCAAAGCACGCGGCGACCATTTTTAGGTTAGCGGAAGATAAGAGCGCTTGTGTCACAACTAGCAACATGTGTCGACGACCAGCAACAAACCATAAGATTTGACCTATAAAGATTCGCGTATTCCCCAAACTTCTCATGATCCGTTGCTGTAAATACTGGGCCACTTTTATATTAAATAATTCACTTTTTAACGTAGATTTTTTTTGCAAAAAAGAAATCCATCATATCGTACTCCACTGTGACGGTGACTATACTTCTGCGTTCTGCAATTTCCTAATATGACTGGCGGAAGATTCCGCCGCGGGCATCGCTTCATCTGCACAGTCGCGATAAACGCCGCGAGAGACGCGGCGGTGCCAGCTGCGGGCTCGGCCGCAAAAAACGCTAAATTTCAAGCAAACGTGTCTAAAATCGCTTCTTCGTAAATGCACTCATGTTTCAGCGCCATATGTTTGAACTATCTTCTGCCCTCGACTTCGTCCGCGTGGAATAGTTACTTTACCCCTGATTTTGAAACTCTCAGCGCAATCGGTTTAAAATTGACAAAGTTTCATACAAAGTTTCATCCCCTATTTTATCCCCTTGGAGGTAGAATTAATCAAAATCCTTTCTTAGCGGATGCCTACGTCATAACATCTACCTGCATGCCAAATTTCAGCGCTATCCGTTCAGTGGTTTGGGCTGTGCGTTGATAGATCACTATGTCAGTCAGTAAGTCACTTTTGAGTTACATATATTTAAAAGATTCAGTGCGGGTCGCGCCGCACAACTTGACGCGCGACGCCCCGCGTCTCCGTAAATGAGGCCTTACAGCCTGCCTATCTTTGA
The DNA here is from genome assembly GCA_905332915.2 of Hecatera dysodea. Classification (NCBI taxonomy): domain Eukaryota; kingdom Metazoa; phylum Arthropoda; class Insecta; order Lepidoptera; family Noctuidae; genus Hecatera; species Hecatera dysodea. The sequence continues at coordinate 16,995,971 of HG995294.1, forward strand.
GTATTTATTCTGTAATCTCACTTGAAGTTTTCTTAGAAATTTTTCGGATCTTCGGTAAAGCGTGGGAGGATTTGTAAAACATGATGACCTTTTACCCACAGTTTTTTTCTTAGAAATAAATTGGAACAATAATAAAGTAATAAAAAAATGGTTTGCTTATTAGAAATATATTTCTGAGTTCGTTTAAAATGATTCTTGTATCTTTCGGTTCCAAAATTAACTTTCTTTTCACCATTTCGTTTTTGTTAGGTATTTTAATTTTTGTTTGGCAAAGATTGTGCGTATATTTTTTGTAGACAATAATTAATAATATTAAAATAAATTAGCCTTTTATTTCAGGTTTAAAGAAATTTCTACACTAAACATATTTACATATTCGCTTTCACCGGGACCCAGGTAAAGGCCTCCAAGGCAAGTAATACACGAACGAATTTATTCGTTTTTCTGAATATTTTTATCAATTATTCAGAACCTATCCATCCTTTATGTAGCGTTACATTATTACATTCCCCAAATATTTCACAAAAGACGGTAGTACAAAGTTTTTACTATCCCTGTAATAATTTAATATACTATGAAACCACGTGTGGTGTGCTCGCTGCATTTCGTGACTCCGAACATGAAATGTGGTTGCTTTCCATTAATTCTGTCTAGCCTTTGCATAGCTACGGAATGTATATCGGTATGTACATAGTTTCGCATAGGGTGTGGAACACATAGGTAAATCATACGCAATATGGTATTTGACTACTATCAAAAATCTACATGAATAACTACTTATTTGAAAGACCAACATCATCATCCTAGTCTTTTCCGAAGTATAGTTGGGTCGGCTTCCAGTCAAACCGGATTCAGCTAAATACCAATGTTATACCAGGAGCGGCAGCCTGTGCCAGATCTCCACAATGCATCAACTGGGGAACACCATACTTCTTGGCTAGCTAGATAAGACTGGTGTCAGATTTACTGATTTCTGACAATCTGTAACGACTACCAAAGATCTACAAATGATAGTCTGGGCCAAAGGCTTAATGTGTTTTCTGAGGCACGGAGGAGTCTCGGTTTGTTAAGATGGTCACCCATCCACAGACCTACGCAAGTATTGCTTAACTTTGAAGTTTGACCAGTGCGGCTATTATTATTGAGCCACGTTCTCCTTCACTTATTTGAAAGATGTTGTGCAATAAAATTCTGAAATTTGTGAAAAAAATAATGTAATGGATAAAGGGAAGGTACACGTTTTTGAAGTTATTCTTCTTTCTTTGACACGGCAAACGTCTTTTGTACTGAAACAGTGATTATCTATGGCTTTTGCATACCAGGGTTGAGGAATTTCTTCATAAGAGTCATCACAGCCCTGGAACGGCCTTGATCTTAATTTTATGGATGGGAAATCATCAACCGACTTCCAAAAAAGGAGGAAGTTCTCAATACGACTGTATTTTTTTTCAAATACCTACCTTTCGCTCTGGGTGTAGGAAGGGAGTATCAGATGATTACTGACTAAAACAGATCAGTGTTCCTCCAAATGACTTTTGCGGTTCCAGGGCCGCGGTGACTCTTTCGAACAAATTTCGCAACCGTACTTTGCATCTATAGAATTTATGTAGTTTGTGAATATTTCGGCTAGGGGTAACAACTAGGGTTTACATAATATATTGTAGGCGAACGCAGGGAGATATATAATCATAAGCGTGTGTAGGTTGTATGGTTCTGGATGCTGTTGTGTTTTGATGTTGATTTGAAATCACTTCAGCTCGCTTGATTTTATATTGTTTGTTGTTTTACATTTACACGCGGGTGAAGCCGCGGTTCGCTGCTTGTATTAAGTAAATTTGCTGAATCCTGCGTTTTCGTGGCAATTTGGCGATAAAATATAGCCTATGTTACTTGCTGATAACGTAGCTGTTCATCGGTGAAAGAATTTTTGAAATCGGTTAAATCGTTTAGACGAGAAAGCGTACCAAACAAACTCATATTCGCATTTATAATATAAGAGTTAGATATATGAAGTATAGCATGTGGAGACAATAACAATATTATGAAATTAAAATGTTAGCAATGCCAGAACACACGAGTTGTTTGAAGCAGTAACATAATCAAACAAGCTGAGTAGTGGTGTCAGTCAAACTATAGGTCTTTCCAATCTTAGATAAGCTTTATTTATATTTAATACTAGCTGCTGCCCGCGACTTCGTCCCCGTGGAATCCCCGATTTTAAAACATTCTTTATCGCTGCTCCGCTCCTATTGGCTTAAGCGTGATGATATATAGCCTAAAGCCTTCCTCGATAAATGGTCTATTCAACCCAAAAATAATTTTTCAATTCGAACCAGTAGTTCCTGAGATTAGCGCGTTCAAACAAATAAACAAACAAACTCTTCAGCTTTATAATATTAGTATAGATAATATGTAATTTTATCATTTATACTTAATATGTATCACATACTAGTGTGTCATCATGACTTATCATCGTTTCCATCTAAACTAATATTATCTGTAAAGAGAAAAGTTTTCGTTGTTTGTACCGAATAAATTCCGAAACTACTGGAAATTTACTTTAACCATCTCTTCACCAATGGAATATTTTATCTCAATATTACCACAGAAACGAGAACTAAGCGAGTAAAACCGCGGTGCACTGCTAGTCCTGTACAAAATAGCGCTCTATCAACAGTGAGGAGACAAACCTTTTTTTTTTTTTTTGGATGGGAAATCATCAAATGTCCCCTCCCGCCCTGGGTGGAGCGGTAGGGAGTGTCAGACTTTTACTGACTAAAACCCACCCGTGCTCCTCCATGTGCCCTTTGCGTTCCAGGGCCGCGGCAACTCTTTCGAACAAATTCCGCAACCCTAGACAAATTCCGCAACCCTAGAGGTGACAACCCTAAGCTGAACATTAACAATTAGAGACAAAACACCGTCACCAAACAATAAAACTGTCAAAACATGTAATTTAGCATCCGATCTTCACTTCAAGACATCAACAAGAGTTATGTACTCCTTAATTACTAGTATATTACTTAATAACGTAACCGTTCTCTCCTGGCATGGGCGACATTAGGTGACAACCCTTTTAATGGTACTACCTACACTCAAGTGACGAACATTGCTATAACTTTGTAATATTACAAGTGTTACACTTGGAATGGGTTCATTTAGAAAGCAGCTGTGTTGTTTTGGGAACATGTAACATAATAATGTTACTGAAAAGTTCTTTTGCTTGGTTTATGTTGAGAATAAACAACAACGGCTGTAAAATGTCGTGAGCTTGAAAGGAATGAATTCTTAATCGTGCTAAACCAAGTTGTGTTTTACATTTCTCTTTTGTAGGAGTAATTATTTTAATAGGATTATAATTGTATTTTAGTTATGATGATTATGTAGGGTATTTTGTTTGATATAAAGCGACAATCCTTGGTAAAAGGAGTATTACATGAAATCGTTACAATTATGAGACGTATTTTAATTAAATTAAGGTTTGAAGACTGAAAATTAAGAGTATACAGGGTATTCTAGAAGTGAGTGAACATATTTAAGGGTAGTATTCTCTGTACAATTAAGAAAAAAAAATTGACTTTTTGTTCAAACCTGACTGCCTAAAACAACTACCTATAAAGTTAACATTTTTCTAAGATATAAAGGAAACATTTTTTTAGCTGTCCGATGCAGATGGTGCTGTTTAGTTTAATTCAATCACAGAATGATTTGGTGCCACCAACTGGATCAGACTGTCTGTAAATTGTTTTTTTAAGGTGTTTACCAAGGTTAAGCTTTTTATGGAACACCACTTTTAAATATGCACACACACTTCTGCAATACGCTGATGAAAGCTGCTGAGTGTTTATGGTTTTGACCACTATTTTTTTGTTGACAACGGAACCATATGATACTACATACTAATAAAGGCTACTTCCCGTCATATCACATTTTCTTGCCCGATTGAGCAGTAACCAGCCTTAGTATGCTGAACTGAGAGTGGTCACGTAAAAAAAAACACATTCCCGATTCGTCAATATGTCAAAAGTTTTAAAAACAAATGAAAACAAGAAGTGTTTGTTCAAGATTTTGATCTTCATACAATAATTTCCGAATCGTCAACATTTGAGAATGCCTATATTAATTCCCGTTTGGTCAAACTTTTGTTTAGAAAGACCAATCAGGAGTAAAAAGATATACCTCCGTTCATGTTCAATGTAAAAGTACTTACTAGCTTCCGCCCGCGGCCTTGCTCGCGTCAGAAGTGTTTTGATTTATTTATCACTTTGTGGGTTTCGTGGGTAGTACTTATCTTTTTGTCAGAGTAATGAGACTGCTTTCATAGTTACATAATTACGTATATTTCAGTGGGTAAAGTATACTCTAAAAAATCGAGACTCGATTCCCGTAATGGAAATATCTATATACATACGAGTTTGTATGGAACCCTCGATGTGCGAGACAGACTCGCTCTTGTACGATTTTTTTACATTTTATGCTACACGCAATACTTTACAGTACACTAAGAATATTAGCATATTTTTAACACAAACGCGTTTATTACGTGTGACTAATGATCTGTGATAATTTTTCAGCTAGTTATTTTGGGTACATGTAAATTTATACAAAATAACTCCTTAATCGAGTACTTGGAAAATTATAGTTGAAAGAGAGAAATTTATTTTGATTTCTCATGTTATTTTACTTTTTGAGATAGCTAATTACCACCTCCAAAGTTTCATCTACTTCTGTGACAAAATTCATCAAAACGTTCGGCGATTTTTAGTTGTTTTTTTATTTTTTATTGTATAGATCATATAAATAAATCGACGATTATCCTTAATGTGAAAACTCACATATTTTAATACAAGTTTAATTTCGAAACGTAAAATAAAAACCACAACGTAGTATAAAACAGTCGCTTCCCGCTGTCTGTCTGTTCCTATGTCGTATGCTTAGATCTTTTATACTACGCAACGGATTTTGATGCATTTTTTTAAAAGATAGAGTGATGCAAGAAGAAGGTTTATATGTATAATACATGCATAAGATAGTAGAGCTTTAGTATAAGCATTGCACCCGTGCAAAGCCGGGGCAGATCGCTAGTAAACCATTAAATGTTTACAGAGATTAACTAATCTCAAGCCACTGAAAAGTCAGCAGAATAAATAGAAATTTAAAAATTCATAACTTTTCAAATAGCTTTTTGAAATCTGTTAATCCAGTCTCAAGATTGAATGAATATGATTGTTGTTAGCTGAATTTAGCTTACACTGCGTTTGTAAATAGAAAATATTATTGAAAAGGAATTAAAAATATAAAGGTAAAAAACTGTAGACTAACCCAACTAAACAAAAATAAAAGTTCCCTGAAAATTATTTTCCCTCGTTTTCGTCTTGGCATAAAGTCGAATAATGAAATCATAATATTATATGATAACAAGCTTCGGCCCGCGAATTCGTCCGCGTGGAATAGTTATTAAACATGTTTCATTGGTGCTCCACTCCTATTGGTCTTAGAATGATGATATATAGCCAGCCTTCTTCGATAAATGGGCTATCTAACACTGAAAGAATTTTTCAAATTGGACCAGTAGTTCTTGGGATAAGCGCGTTCAAGCAAACGAACAGACTCTTCAGCTTTATATATCAGTATAGATTAATAAAATAAAAGATTTTCAAGCTTATATTAATATCATAGGCATGCCATAAAATTCGCGATAACATGAAGTGGTCGATAATTTCTGGAAATAGTTGTAAACAGTGTTGTAAAGGCCAACTCAAACATAATCTCGACAACGGACTTATGACCTCAGTCTACAGAGTTTAAAGGCGCCTAACAAGAATTGGATGACGGGAACTAGTCTTGTCGGGGTACCCTAAAACCCGTCAAACCAAATATGAAGTAGCAAATTCTACGAAATGACATTAACACAACAAAATTGCTAGGCAAAGCATTATAATCATAACCTAACTTAATATCGACAAGTATCATAATTTGAATCAAGTACCTACCACTTATAATTATTCACTACTTTTTTGGCACATTATATTAGATAGCTTTTGCCCGCGAATTTGTACGCGCATATCACGTTTTGACCCATTCCCGTTGGAATTTTGGGCAATCTTCTCTTAGTGTTTGCCTACTCTACCCAACGAACGAAATTTCAGCTTTCTACGACCTATAGTTATGACTATGCTACTATAGTCTGTCAGTCACTCAGTTACATGAGTTACTCAGTAACTAAAGAGTTTTATATATACATATTGACATTGATCTATACCAATATTATAAAGAGGACAGATTTGTATATTTGTATGTAACGAATAAACTCAAAAACTACTGAACCGATTTCAAAAATTCTTTCACCATTTGAAAGCTACATTCACCCTGAGTAACATAGGTTATATTTTATCCCCGTATTCCCACGGGAACGGCAACTACGCGGGTAAAACCGCGGGCGCTGTTAGTTACTAAATATAATAAGTAGCTCTAAAATAGAAAACACTTCCCTGTCTAATCGACAGGGTTTTCAAAACTCAATCTACAGCTTGTGAGGCAAATTGACCCTCACACTTTCTTTTCACAAAAGAACACTAACCAATTACTAACCAGATATGGGTTTCTAAGCTCCACCCTCGTTTCGTTAGGCTATCAACTCTTATGGACCCCTCCACAGCCGCAGGCACTTGTGAGACCCACTATGTAATTAAGAAATAATATTTTATCTACGAAAACGCTATTCAAATTTTATTCAAAGCGAATGTTTGTTCTGTAGTTTTGCCCAAGGCCCCGCTGTCTTTTGTAAGAAAGCCTTTTTATTAGAAATGTTATGTTTTCATAAGCTTTGTTACGTTACGTTTGTATAGTTCTGTTATGGCGTAGACACAGGATCTTCCTGAATACGTAATAACAAAAGTCCTACTTTTCATTAGTATTATACCTACAGGCATCTTGTTTCTTCACAATTTCTTTGCAAATACATATGTACCTACCTGCCTTACATTTTAACAGTCGTTAAATAAGTAATGTGTTAGTTACAGTTGTGGCTTTTCTAGAGCAAAGTAGTAATTGATTATGCAATATACATAAGAGCAATTGAAGAAGCCGTGCTTGATTTTTTTTTGTCTAAAAGTTACCGACATAGCTCGTCGATCCGACAAAATTAAGTGGGAGTGGGAGACATTGCTCGCAGAACAGATATCGATATGTTCGATCGATAGCGTACTGGAAGTCGCAGCATAGGAAAGACTAGTAATAGGTGGAATGATGATCTGGTAAAGACCGCGTGAATCCAATGGAAGTCACACGCATAGAGCCGGTCGATGTTGCGCCCAGTCCACTGCTTCTTCAATTATGACAATGAGTAGGTAAGTGAAAAAGTAGTTAGTATTGGAAGCAGTATAATAGGTATTGTTTGTTGTTATTTAGTGACTTGCGGCGCTCCATCATATTCTACTGCTATAAATTAACAACTTTGGTGTATGGTCTCCATGTCGGTCTTCGTGAAGTCTTTGAGCCAACGTATTTTAAAGAAATCTGGTGTTTCACAAGATATCGAAGAGCTATAAAAGAAGCACATAAAAAGGGTCTGTCGTGAACGAAACGAAGGTGATTTTCAAACAAATGTGTGATTTTATCTCGAGTTTTATTCGTCGAATAAAACATTGGAAAGAAATTCACACCTTCGACGATTTTAAAACATGTGTGCTCAAAAATGCCACGTCTTGAACTATTTTAGTAAAAATAGGAATGTACCTAGGTACTAAACTTATCTTTGAAACGGAACAGAATATAAGCTGTAATGAAACTGAAAAATAGTTTTATCTTTGTTTAATGTACACACCAATCTTATAGAAGCGATTGTGCGTCTGTTGGTCTGTTTCGTTTTCACGTCTAAACCGGTGAAGGGGTTTTTTTTTATCAAACTTGTCACAGCGGTAGTCAATGACCTGGATTAGGACCCAGCAGTTCCAACCTCATTTTAACCTATTCTTCTTCTTCTGCCTAGCCTTTTCCCAAATTTATTGGGGTCGGCTCCCAGACAAGCCGGATTCAGCTAAATACCAGTATTTTACTTAACGCGACTGCCTACCAGACCTTCACAACCCATTTACTGGGGAACACGGTACTTCTTGGCAAGACTGATGTCAGATTTTCTGGCTTCTGACAATCCGTACTGACTGTCAAATATCTCCAAATGACAGCCGGGATCAACCTTATTTTGACCTAGTGAATAAAATAAATGTTTAACTGTGTGTGAAAATCAGGAAATACGTTTTCATCTTCAGTAGACGTTGTACTTGTACACTAACTGTAGTATCCTTATATTTGTCAAAAATAACTCAACGTAGACATTCCGACGGAGACTTGAAATAACGAGCTGTCTAGGGCTGCTTACACGCATAAGCTTTCGCGATTTTCGTTTTGGAATCATACTTCCATTTGGGGTAGCCCTTTCAATTTTCAAGTTTAATCAAACATACAGATTGAATAGTGTACTTTAAGTAAAATCACACCACACGGGTTGTAAATGATAATTTACAACACATGTATTTGTGAAAATTAGCAGTAACTATTATTTTAGTCTTATTATTGTATGTCACCGGATGATTGTAAAATGTGTAAAATTATAAAATATCTTGAGAGATTGCAAACTTTCGATAAATTTTCAAGTGAATATATGTGATACTATTTTACGCATTAGATTTTGATAGTCAATAATATCTCGAAGTCATTCCGAGAAATTGTGAATCGACATAAACTGACGACATGTTGGCGACCTATCAGTGTTCAGTTCTACAATTTATCGGACTTTCTGGCCTACCTAAGTAGCGGAACATAGGGCACAGGAAACTTACGGCTCTCCAACACGGAAAGGCTAGGTTATAAAATTATGATGTGTAAATAAGTGTTCCAAATCTTCAGTTGCCAATTTATCGACAGTTTACAAACTCACAAGATATTTTATAATCTTACGGAGTTTGCCATTTTCTTGTTAGTGATCCAAGTGTAGGTGATAGTGTAGATCAGTATATTAGGTACCTATTTGACCTCAAATCGTTGCATAGTAGCTCTATCCTATTTGAAGGGCCGCAAAAGTTATCTAGCATTCTGTAAAACTGCGTGCACACTCTTCGCTGTAAAACTTCCTTTTTCTAGTACTTAAACACGCCTGCGTTCCGTTATACCCCTTTGTCTCTAAAAAAATGGTGCAATTTTGTTTTGTAATTACGTCTTGGGTAGACGCAGGCATTGGACTAACATAAAATCCACGATTTCTTTTTACCTTTGGATTTTTTGTACTAGTATTTTGGTGGTAGTGTGAAGGTAGCAATTTGAATTATAGTGGTTTCATTAGCTTCAATATCAGAGTATTAAGTATTCCCGACTAGGATTGCGGAATTTGTTCGAAAGAGTCACCGCGGCCCTGGAACGCAAAGGGCACTAGAAGGATCACGGGTGGGTTTTAGTCAGTAAGAGTCTGATACTCCCTTCCACTGCGCCCAGAGCGAGGAGAAGTTATTTGATGATTTCCCATTCAGAAAAAAAGGATTCCTAATACCCATAGTAAATTATACACTATCAATTTACGCTTTTAAATCTAGATACTGAATTTAAAAAAAAACGAACTGAAATTCGAATCCTCCAAGGTTAATATTTTGCTTTATTTACTTGTTTGTTTTGTATTAAATAAGAGCATACAATTATATACATGCAATTATATTATAAACATACAATTATAATGAATAGGTTCTCAAGTCTTGGGTAGAAAAGTACGTTCAGTGACATAATTTTTCCGAATCATTGGCCAACTAACGCAAATTTCACAAATAATAGATTGTTTGTGGTATATGTGTAGTTTTATGGTTAGTTATAGTTTTTGGGTTCAAGTAGGTGAAGGGACACGAAGACCAGAGGCTGATATGAAGCCTTAGAAAAATAAATTACCTATGTAAGCTGTGAGTTCAGGATTAAACGAAGGCAAAGATATCATTTCAGACTATGTATTCCACTGCTGGGGGAAGGATCTCCTCAGTTCTCCTACTTGAGCATTCCAAATATCAGAAAATGACAACGCTGGTCCAGACAAGGACGCCGGTTTGAGCTGGACTGCATCTTAGCTTGACATGGAATACGCATGTCATTGTTTCACGAAGTAGTGTTTCTTTGTCTCACGCTCTATCATTTGTAGATACCTTGAAGAATACCAACCACCATACTCGCAGTCAAGTAAAAGAAGACTCAAATTATCTTGACCACTACGTGGTTACTTACAAACAACTTGAAATTCAGTCAGGCCATAGTTCACGTAAGAAACTGGGTCAGAGAGCGCTCTGACACTAAGTACGCGTTACTTACCACGCTGGAAAGTTCTGCAGTCCAGTTCGCCAGCTGTCCAAGAGTTCGGTTGCAATCGAGGTAACGATTAATATTAACGACCTCCATATTCTGTGAATAGGAACTGCAATTTGCACTGCAATTGGTGTTACTGGTGAATTATGAGTAAAAATGGTTCGTTTATTGGCATTGTGTTCATTAATACGCAAGGTGTAACAGAAATAACGCAAAATCTGCGAGGAGGTCATTATTTTCAACGCTAAGAACGTGAAAAAGTAATCTGTTCACTATATTTAACTGTATTATAAAAACATTCATGTAAGGGAGTTTGGGTTTCATAATTGTTTATCAGGACAATGACCCATTTTCAGGATTTACCTTATTTCTATTACACTCTGTATAGTGGAAAATGTGAAGGGTTTTCTATGAAAAGGTGCAGCTAGTTTCTTCTTTCTGGCTGCCCGACTTCTTGATAGTTCAAAATTGCTTATAAATAAAAATAATTGCTTTCAGTTGAGTTTCAAAAGAGGCCTTTTTAAAATAGGCAACGCCCACAGTACAGGCGGGCCCGATGATAATTTTGGAGACTGTATGGACTAAATACCTTTAAGGCAACATTTCGTGTATTTTAAATACGTTCTAAAGGGTAACTGGAAAATCTAAATTTTAAATTCAATAAAAGTAAAAATGTAGTCTAAAAAAAAACAAGTCGCATGATTTCCTCTCATAAAAATTCGACCAAGAGAGCCGTGAACTTACTACCAACATATACTCGTTTTTAATTACTTATATTTATGACCTTAATGAGTATTTCGAATTATTTTCGTCGTTGATTGATTATGAATAATGGTAGTCGGTGTCGGTATGGCACGCGGCCCGAAACACGAATCTCAAAACATAATGTTTTGTTTGTCACGATCCATTAAGTTTTGCCGTGTTCATTATTTTTGTGACTATTATTGCCGCATAAAATAATAGCCGCTGCTGTTTTATTATTTGTTCAGTTACAGTGTTGAATTTCACTGAACGTGAGCTACCGAATTGTAGGTATAAGGAAAATTTTACTGTTGTATTAAGGATTTAGGAAACATCTGATAGTTTTTCGCGATTTTAGGGTCGATACTACAGCAAAATTAGTTCATATTAACTGATGACTTCTTCCGCTCTAAGCGGAGTGGAAGGGAGACTCTTACTGACTAAAACCCACCCGTGATCCTTCTTGTGCCCTTTGCGTTCCAGGGCCGCGGTGAGTCTTTCGAACAAATTCCGCAACCCTAGCAGGCACCGACCCTATGGGGCCCCGTCCTCGATGCTGACGGCTCCTTGAGGCGCGCGTGGAACACAACGCGCGTCGACTCAGCCTGTTTGCTATCGGACGGCGAGCCACCCACGCTCACCGTCCACAGGCATCAGCCACTGCGCAATAGCACAGCGGTCGACTTGTCTCTGGAGGAGGCTGCAATGGGACCATTACTGGCACTCCATTTCAGCCCCCTCTCCGGGAATTAGCCTGCAACTATGAATACTATGAGTACTTGTACAGGTAAAAAGGACACTTATACAAGGGCACTTGTCCTGCACGTATATACATCATCTGCCTAGCCTTTGCCCATCTATGTTGGGGTCGGCTTCCAGTCAAACTGGATTCAGCTGAATACCAGTATTTTACGAGGAGCGGCTGTCTACCAGACCTCCACAATCCATTAACTGCACCTATGCATATACAATCCTTAGAAAAGTGAGGCAACCCTATGCAGCTGTTTGGCACATTTTTGCCCATAAACACACACAATTACATTAAAAATAGAAAAAGATGATTTAACACATCATTTAGGACACAATAGAGATATAACAAAATAAAGCTCATACTAACATAAGAACAATATTAAGGCAAACTAGCAAAAGAAACAGAACAAATGTATCAACTAAGTAATTTTCTTTGTACCGTGTTTGCCATCTGTTGCTCGGATTTTCGTATGGGGTTTTTTCTTAAAGGTTTGTGTTGTTTTATTATTATGCTGTAGAATGTTGAATGTTCTGGTTTATTGAACAAAACCAACAGGCAACAATCTGACAATTCGACGACGGTTGTCTATTCTAATTCTGTAACAAATTTCATTAAAATTGGTTCAGCGATTTTGGCGTGAGCAAAAAACCAAACTCACGTCGCATTTATAATATCCTGGCTTTGACCCGCGACTTAGTACGCGCATACCCCGTTTTAGGGTTCCGTACCCAAACGGTAAAACGGAACCCTATTACTAACACTCCGTGTCCGTCCATCCGTCATTCATCAGCCTGGTATGCACCGTGATAGTTGAAATTTTCACAGATGATGTATTTCTGTTGCCGGTATAACAAACAAATACTTCCATGCAATAACAATACAACAAACCTGATTTTTTGCTCCTTTTGCACGATATTGATAACGGCAACAGGTGGACACTTGAAATATTTACAGAATATTGAGTTATATTATTAACTTAAAGTGGGGCTCCCATACACCAGACATAATTTTTATAGATAATGGTACGGAACCCTTCGTGCACGAGTCCGACTCGCACTTGGCCGGTTTTTCCGTTATCGTAGGAATTTCTGAAAATTCTCACTTATTGCTACCCTACACTCTCCAAGCAATCTACATACGTGCCAAATTATCTCTTAGTGCTACCCTACACTCTCCAAGCAACCTACATACGTGCCAAATTATCTCTTAGTGCTACACTACACTCTCCAAGCAAACTACATACGTGCCAAATTATCTCTTAGTACTACCCTACACTCTCCAAGCAACCTACATACGCGCCAAATTATCTCTTAGTGCTACACTACACTCTCCAAGCAACCTACATACGCGCCAAATTCTCTCTTAGTACTCCCCTATAATCTCTAAGCAACCTACATACGTGCTAAATTATCTCTGCTCCTCTACACTCTCCAAGCAACCTACATACGCGCCAAATTCTCTCTTAGTACTCCCCTATAATCTCCAAGCAACCTACATACGTGCCAAATTATCTCTTAGTGCTACCCTACACTCTCCAAGCAACCTACATACGTGCCAAATTACCTCTTTGTGCTACCCTACACTCTCCAAGCAACCTACATACGTGCCAAATTATCTCTTAGTGCTACCCTACACTCTCCAAGCAACCTACATACGCGCCAAATTACCTCTTTGTGCTACCCTACACTCTCCAAGCAACCTACATACGTGCCAAATTATCTCTTAGTGCTACCCTACACTCTCCAAGCAACCTACATACGCGCCAAATTACCTCTTTGTGCTACCCTACACTCTCCAAGCAACCTACATACGTGCCAAATTATCTCTTAGTGCTACACTACACTCTCCAAGCAACCTACATACGCGCCAAATTATCTCTTAGTGCTACACTACACTCTCCAAGCAACCTACATACGCGCCAAATTATCTCTTAGTACTCCCCTATACTCTCCAAGCAACCTACGTACGTACCGAATTTCAGCTTTCTCTGACCAGTAGCTAGGTACTTGTTTGCGTTGTTTGTCAGTCACTCAGCAATGGAAAAGTTTTATATATATTGATTAGTTTGAATAGAATCCAGGCAGACCAGTCAAGAACTAATTTGAGAAACTAAGACCAATTTATCAGAGCAGCAACGCCAGAAGTACACTACCGAAGTTGGTTCAATATTTATCGTATGTTATTATCAAGTTTTAACGAGCGTATCATAAGCTGAAAACGATCACTTTGAAACTTCCACTACTTAAATACTTAGGCAACATATTACACATCGGAAACAAGACGTATGTATCAACTAACGTAAATCAAACTTGGAAATAATCTGCAATCCAGTGGAAATCTAGATTAAGGATGCTTTTCCAGTAGCGATGTGCGAGTTGGGGCAGGGCGGTGCGGGGAAAATGTGTGTTTCCCTCAAAGATATGAAGGGTTACGCGGTGCAAAACTGTGGAACAGTATGGGAGGCCTTGGGTATTGCGTAGTGGACCCTTTTCAGCTGGACGCGCACACATTCTTCGCTTTCATCGCTCGGCTTCCGTATTTTTAACTGACTTTCAAAAAAGGAGGACGTTCTCTATTGGACAGTGGTTTTTTTTTTTGTATGTCTCATAACTTTGTACTGGTTGTCCCGATTTTGATGATACTTTTTTATTTGATAGTTTGTGCTTTTCGTGTGGTCCCATTTAAATTTAATTTGACTACTAGTATTTAAGTTATCCCTAATAATGCGTGGCTTCGCATTCACTCTTGTTGATGTAAAATGAAAAATAAAATTGTATACTATGGTTTGGAAGAGCATCTTAGTATTTCAAGGTGGTCCCTTTTTAGTTTGGTGAAGATCTGATGAAGAACAGACATAGGAAACGGAACTCTTCAATAAATGATAGATATCTTTCGGGATTGCAGAAATCGCATGTTTGTTTATTGTTTACACCAATGTGATTGCTACGTTTAGGTGGTTACACCACTAAAAAGTGAAAAATAAAAAACAACCGACTTCTAAACAAAAAAAAAAACTATAAAATAACTTTAATTTCGGAACTCAGTGTTTTTGGTTGTTTCTTCATTTTTTGAACACCGACTTCCGAAAGTAAAGTTGTTTTTAATTGTTTTTTGTATGTTCAACTACCTAACTTCGCCAACCATTTTCCACTAAACCAAGCTGGAAAAGTAAAGTGAACTCACTGCCGTATTTTTTACTCGCACATCTCAGGTGTAAAAGCACCCTAAGCAGGGGTTGAAATTTAGATAGAGATTAAATTTACACCGGTTTTACGGCGCCCGATCTCGGAGGGCGAGGTGAAATATAGCGTCATTTGGAGGCGGTAGGCTGAAGCGAGAAAGTGATCATCATAAAGTCCCTCCTAGCCTGCTAGAGCATGCGTCACGTGACACTTTTAGCGTCGGACTTGACACGATTTTCTGACATAAGTATTATGTTCGCGCCTTTGAAAGCTGGCCGTTTTTTTTTTTTTTTTTTTTAAATGGGGAGGCACGAGCAACGGACATCTTTCGGCTGGTATAATGATGATGATCACATAAATATTTAAAGTTTTTGCTTTCTATACAGTAGTTTCTGTGTATTACTTTGCTCCCTATAAAGTAAACGGGTAGTAATTATATGCTATTTGTGTCTCAGACTTAACATTAAAGCTAAGTGTTCATGTGCCTCATTACCTCGAGGGGTGAAGGACCTCATTATCTCGTTTGTTAGTGCATATGTTTTCTTAAGAAATATTCATAAGCAACCGTCTAGTCTGGCCTTATAATTTGCTTGCAAGAATAATCTTGTTTACTCAACTGTAATTGTCGTTTCAGTATGTTGTGTTATTGAAAGCTGTCTACGGCCTCAAAATTGTTCTGAATTTCAGTTTGTGTATAAATTCTAGTCGTATTTTTAAGCTGAATAAAGTATTTTTGCACTGGTTCATTGTACGTTCTTTTTTAACCGACTTCAAAAAAGGAGAAGGTTCTCAATTCACCGGAGGTTCACCGATATTTCCGTCAATTATAGACGGATATCAATTTTTTTTTTTCAAAAAATTTCAAAGCTTTGTTGAATAGAGTTCACTTCTGAGGTGGTCCCATTTTCACTAGGTCAGGATCTGATGATGAGATCCAGGAGAAATCGAGGGCAACCACCGAAAATTGTACGCTCGTACTTTTGTTACGTAATAATCATGTCTTACACAGGTATATATGCTTCAGAGTGTCAATATCTGATGCTGCTGTGCTGATGATGAAGCTACAGAACTCCTTAACGGTTAGGAGTTGGGAGACAGTACTGCAATTGGTTGATGGAAACTATTTAGTATTATGTAGGGCTAACGTGTTGCTTATGAGGTATGCTTGAATCAACATCTGATGCTGCTGTGCTGATGATGAAGCTACAGAACTCCTTAACGGTTAGAAATAATGGGAAAGTACTGCAATTGGTCGATGGAAACTAGGTAGTAGTATGTAGGGCTAATGTGATACTTGTAAGGGTAGGTACTACTTAGGTGGGGAGGCGTACCACTAAAAAGTGAAAATTAAAAAAAAAAACTTTTTACAAAAAGCAACCGACTTCTAAACAAAAAAAGTATAAAATAACTTTAATCTCGGAAGATGGTGTGCAAAAAACGAAGAAACAACCAAAAACACCGAATTCCGAAATTAAAGTTATTTTATACTTTTTTTTATTTTTGGATGGGTTATCGTCAAATGATTTGGTGGAGTGGGGGAGTGTCAGACTCTTGATGACAAAAACCCACCCGTGTTCCTTCAAATGCTTTTTTGTGTTTCAAGGCCGTGGTAAATCTTTCGAACAACTCAATACGCACAAAAACATATACAAATGAGTACTTACTTTCAAGTGTATACAGCTAATAAGTGAAATTCCCTGCCGGAGTTTGTGTTTCCTAATAACTACACACACACACACACACACACACATACACACAAACACACACACGGCACGGCACGGCACGGCACGGCACGGCACGGTATACATTAAATCCTAACTACCTGAAAAATAAAACGGTAACAAATGCTTCCATTAGCCAGTTATCCATTATCTGATAGCCTTCGATTCCTTTAAAAGCCTTTTACTTGGAAATGCTTGTTTCGATTCCATTTATCACTAATGTTTAATTATTCCTATACTTATATAATTGAGTTTGGTTCAGCGGAATGTACCTTCTTCGACCAAACTTATCTTTCAATCTTCGTCGTAGGAGGAATCCTCTTTTCAGCAATCTTTGATCTACCCTTATTCTTAAAGTTGTCCATATTCATACTCATAATCTTCAATCTGCCTAGCTTATCTAAATATATATAACTCAAAAGTGACTGACTGACTGACCTAGTGATCTATCAACGCACAGCCCAAACCACTGAACGGATTGGGCTGAAATTTGGCATGCAGGTAGATGTTCTGACGTAGGCATCCGCTAAGAAAGGATTTTGATTCATTCTACCCCCAAGGGGATAAAATAGGGGATGAAAGTTTGTACGAAACTTTGTCAATTTTAAACCGATCGGGCTGAGAGTTTCAAAATCGGGGGTAAAGTAACTATTCCACGCGGACGAAGTCGCGGGCAGAAGCTAGTTTACTAAATATGCTGGGGTCAGCTGTCCTGCATTGGACATGGAGCTTAATTGAACTCCACAACCCAGTGACTAGGTAACTCAATACCTTTTGGCAAGACTGGAGGTGACTGGTGGTGACATGTGGTCTGACTACTCATTACGTCTGTCAAAGATGTTCAAATAACGACTGAGGCTGCTAAGTCATAAGTACTAACATAACATAACATCAACATTGTACACTTAGTTTGCAATAAACGTTTTGACTTTGACAAATGACAGCCTCGGTATATAACTGATGGCCAGTATGAGTATCCACGGTCCGACCTTGAAGTTTAGTTGGATCCGTGCTCTTGCTATTATTTAGTCAAAAGCTCTTCTTCATTCCCTCGCATAAAATGCAATGTCAATGGATTTCCCGTACAACTTTTAATTCACTGATTTGCAATTATCTTTCTTTAGTTTTCAACCACGAATGTAAAATCAGTTTTTTTACATAATACTTACCTTTATCCCTATTACCTGGGAAAAAATGGCAGAAAAGAATTTGAAAGACAAAGTTATGTTTTTGCGAATAGTTATTATAATATGAGAAGAAAGCTTTTACGAGCAAAGTAGAGGATAATATTATTATTTCGGTCTCGACTCGTGATAATGTTTTTGTCAAAGGCATTTTACTTACTTGTATTCCAACACAATATAGCTGAAAGCTGGAATTTTTTTGCAGTTTATGATCAAAATTATCAACACAGATGTTTAACCCCTCAAGAGGCATTTCCTATTTGTCGAAGCTAAATTTAGAAGAAGGTAACATAAGCATAGCAGCCTGGGTACTTTATTGTAGCAATGTGGTGGCTGCGTATTCTCTTATACTCTTGCAGCACCGGAGACCAAACTTTTTGCCCCAGCGGATGGCCTTTCTTTTCCTGACCCCCCCCTCCCTCTTCGTCTCCTTAGGTCATCAATCTTTGAGAATATTACTTTCCAAATTTTGTTGGAGAAAATCCTAAAATTTTAATGACTTTTCTGAAAGATTCTCCGAAATTTACATGCCCACCCTATTTCCTTATTGCTGTTTCGGTCCAAAATAAATATGTTTCCTTCGTGCTTCCCTTTTACTGAAGCTCCCTCACCTTTTGGATAAAATAGAATTAGATCAAACTATTAAGCATACACTTACTTTTATTTTTAACTAGCTGCTGCCCGCGACTTCGTCCCCGTGGAATCCCCGATTTTAAAACAGTCTTTATCGCTGCTCCGCTCCTATTGGCTTAAGCGTGATGATATATAGCCTAAAGCCTTCCTCGATAAATGGTCTGTTCAACCCAAGAAGAATTTTTCAATTCGGACCAGTAGTTCTTGAGATTAGCGCGTTCAAACAAACAAACAAACTCTTCAGCTTTATAATATTAGTATAGATATGGCCACGGACGACTCCAACTCAAAGCGTTTATTTCAATTAAACCCTTTACAGGCACTTTTGAATTGTCAAGGTTGAAAGATGTAAAGCTATCTGCACGTTCCAAGGCGTAGATCTCTATGTAGAAGAGCGTGCAAGAAACTCCACTGACACTCTTTTAAATCTATAAATTGATGTGGATACATTATTCTTCTTGATATTATTCCTATATGTGAGAATGATGTAGAAAGACTAGAGGTATCAAGAGTAAAAGGGACAATTCAAAGTACAAATAATTAAAATAAACCGTGGCAGCTGAGAGATGACCCGTCCCAGCTGAGCCAAATGATGAATGAAACATATACGCCATCATCAGAGAGACTTTTGAGTGAGCATGACACTTCCAACCGCCAGGGTACGCCAGTCTGACATACATCAAAAATATTGTTTAAGGTACATAGACTGAGCTTGCAAGCAACTCTTCCCAACCGTATGGGGGGCTTGGCTTCCGCGAATTTGCCATTACCATACGCATTAGTTTGGGGTTGAAACGTTGGGAAAAGTTGGGGTCATGGGGTCCGAGTGCTCACATTGTTTAAAGATCTCTCAAGATGCTTATTTGACACTTCCCATAACACAACGGCTGGCTTTTACCTTGACCAAGCGATAAGCATTACCATATAACGTGGATTGCCACGTTATATGGTAATGTTAATCGCTTGGTCGCCAGTCTTTTGGGCCCATTCTAGCATTGACAGCGGTGCCGATGATTTGATTAACTTAGTTAGGAGTTTTTATTGTTTATAATTTCTTGTGTATATAATTAGTTAAGCATTTAAGCTTGAATTTTTTCAAATATAGATTAATAGTGATCATGTCATCTTTGACTAGCAGCACCCCGCTGTTTCACCCGCATAGTTCCCGTCCCCATGAGGACAGGGGGATTAACATATAGCCTTTGTTACTTGCTGATTATGTAACTTTCCATTGATAAAAAAATAGTTAATATCGGTCCAGTCGTTGCTGTGCGGTCCAGTAGAGCTTATTCAGTACAAACAAACAAAAAAGCCTTATGTCCAAATGCTTTGTCATAAAAAAATACTTTGACTACCATTCTAATGACTAAGCGTGGTGGATACCTTTTTGCAGTATTATCAGTGTTTCCTCAATAGACTATGTTAGGTGCCTTACTTAGGTGTGGGGTCGAAACATTAGGGCCATGGGGTCCGAGTGCTCATCGAGATTCTCGTGTCATCAACAACCACTTAATCGATTATTTACTGAACTAGAGTTGTCCTTTTCAGCAAAGTAATTTTTGCTTTACCAACCAAAACGTGGCAATGCTGCCAGTGTTTTTGATGCCCAATTACTTTTTATACGCGTTTGTATGTTTAATACCACGTTATGACGTTTACACTGTGTAATTTAATAGTCACTACTTACCGACATTTAACGATGAATTCATATTTGTTTAACAGTCAGTAGAACAGTAGTGGCCGAGTGGTAACGGTACGACTTACTAAGTGTAGGTCGCGGGTTCAACCCCAGCCAGGCGCATTCCTTTATGTAATTAATTTCATCACTACTGCTCTCAACACGGTGAAGCGTCAGGAAACCGGCATGTCCTAGAACCAAAAATTCGAAGACGTGACATTCACCAACCCGCATTGAGCCCGCGTGGCGGATTACGGCCCATTCCCTCTCCTAGAGAGGAGGCCTGTGTCCCAGCAGAGGGAACGTTAAAAGGCTGATTATGCTTGTGCTAATATTTGTTTGTTATTTGTCTACAGTGGCAGGCATGTCCGAGGTATGGGTGGAGCTGCGAGCACCACGCTTTGTGGTACATCGACACAGTGCCGTGCTTCGCTGTGACCACAACGTTGACCCTGAATCACTTTACAAGGTTTGTACCTTACACTGCACTATGGAATATCAGTCGTCTATCCTATCACTCTTCCGATTTGAGGTTGATAAATCTAAACTTAATTTTTTCGACTTTGATATTTTTTTGGTTTTGAGAACACATACATTGTTTTGTAATGCAGACGCTAGACAACATTATTGTCTTTAGAATATTATTTTACCTCAGTATGACAAAAAGTTTAAGAGATATGTTTTTGACACCTCATACTACTAGGTAGAGGAGAATGAAAATCATGCATGGATTTCAATTAAAATTAGCAGTTGGATTGCTGCAAACAACAGAAGCCACAAGACATACTTATGTTGACTTACCGTTGAGAAAGCACATTGTATTCTAGGATATAAAATCAATATACCAGCATTTTGTGTTCTGCTACTTTGTAATAGTATTTTAAATAATATATAGCAGTACGGGTACTGCTTAATAAATTGAAAATTCGAAGGAATGCTATTTCTAAAATGAAACTACAACTTAAAATAGAAATGCTTACAACTAGAACGAAAGCTACTTACGTCTTTGTCTACATAAGTATACAATATATGTACCTATAGCTGTATGACTATTTTGTACGGAGGTAAAGGTAACGTCGGCAATAGAACTCACTTTATAATACACTAGCAGCGCCCCGCGGTTTTACCCACGTAGTTCCCGTTCCCGTAGGAATATAGAGATAAAATATAGCCTATGTTACTCAAGGTGACTGTAGCTTTCTAATGGTGAAAGATTTTTTTAAATCGGTCCAGTAGTTTTTGAGTTTATTCGTTACAAACAAATTACAAATCTTTCCTCTTTATAATATTAGTATAGATTATTAGTATTAGTATATTAGTATTAGCATAGATATATGTATATTATCACTTTTGAAATACATCAAAACAGTAAAAATGTTCATGATACTTAATTCGATTGGTTCAGAACTTAAGATCTATACGGCAGACACAGTACCTAAGCAATGGTTAAATGGTGGTTTATAAAAAAAACCTGACATTTTGGATGTTCGTTACTCAAACACGTGAAAACGTCTGAACGGATCCTGATAAAATTTGGCACAGACGTAGATCATAGTCTGGAATAAAAAATAGGATACATTTTATCCTGGGAGTATGTTCCATTGGGTTAATTATCCTCCACTCCAAACCCATCATACGATTTGAATAATAATTGTATAATATTTCCAAAACAAGGCCCTTGACTTTTATCATAAATCTACAACTACACTATGAATGCATAAATGAAAGAAGTTACGCTTTGAAATTTAAGATCTCTGGGTTTTGAGAAAATTTGAAAAAGCCAGTCGAATATCATATTTGCTTCTCGAGTCGTGGTTAGCTACTATCGCAAAATTATTTTATATTATGCAAGTAAAATGTGAAAGTACACTAATATTTTAAAGAAGAAAGTTTGTATGTTTGTAACGAATGAAATTAGAAACTACTAGACCGATTCCAAAAATTCTTTCACTATTAGAATGCTACGTTATTCCTGAATAAGATGACTAGCAAAAATAATACCCCCTTTCCCTCCTCCTCCTTTTCTTAAGTAAAAAGGTCGTGAGGAAACTTTAATTAAAATCTATTAAGACGCTGCCTACTTGCTTTTAGCAATCGTTTCAAATGTAAATCTATGTCTTCTTTTTGTGTGAGCCATTTGTTCTGAAGTTTGAAAGCTACAGATTAGTCTTATTACTTTTACAAGCGACTCGATGTTGTGAGCTGTACAAATTAATGCTACACGCAATGCCTTAAAAGTATAAACTCTCTACTTACAGCCAAGCCTTTCGTCTAAGTTTATCTAATTTATCTTCTTATAAATGAATTCTTAAGTTGGCAAGGTTGTAAGCTACCAAACCAAATTTCTTATTCTTGTCTTTAACAATTAAAATAATTATTATCGTCTTTATGTTCTAAGACATTGGAATCAAATCACTACATAGTATAAAACAAAGTTGCTTTCTCTGTCCTTATATCCCTATGTATGCTTAAATCTTTAAAACTCCTCAACGGATTTTGATGCGATTTTTTTTTAAAGATAAAGTGATTGAAGAGGAAGGTTTATTTGTATAATACATGCATATTATAGTAAAGAAAACATAAATCTACATTGCATCCGTGCGGGTCGCTAGTAGATTAATAAAACAGACTACGGTCCATCCAAATTCGAATCGATCCAAATTTTCGTTTTCGAGCGTATGGCACTTGTGGGTTGCAGCTGAAAATCAGCGTCTGGTGGTACACCTTGTGTTGCCATCTGGCATTATGCTGAGCTGAGGCCCTTTTGGCATTATTTGGTTTATGTTATTTTGTTTAATTATAAGGTGTTTTTTTTTATATAATGCCAATTAAACACATTTTTCTTTCTTTCTTTCTTTCAAATCCCAGACATGGTCATAAGATACGTGGATAATTCTATACTCGTAAGCTGGCAAACTTATAAAACCCAGACTTTTAAAAATGGACACTAAAACAATAGAACAAAAGCTAAATACTTAAAGATAACTCACCACACATACCTTATAAAGCATAATCATCCTCTCTAGGAGAGGGAATGGGCCGCAATCTACCACACCAGTGCGGGTTGGTGAATGTCACATGTCTTCGATTTTTTGGTTCTAGGACATGCCGGTTTCCTCACGATATTTTTCTTCACCGTTTTGAGAGCAGTGGTGATGAAATTAATTACAGAATGTGCCTGCCTGGTTTTGAACCCGCGACCTACAATTCGTAAGTCGGGGCCGTTACCACTCGGCCACGAATGCTTTCCTACACACCTAGCAAGTGAAGAAACAAGAACCAAGCCCAGCACTCAGAGTGCTAATAGCGAAAACACCAAGAGCTCTAGCACGGCACAAGCTAAATCGGCCTAGCCCGGATTGTTCCAGGCGGATTTGCGTATACGAACCTATCCGAATGCGAAATACCGAATCGTATTTGAAATTCGAATTGCGAAGTTTGTTCTTCACTATCGAACGCTCGAAAAGGTGAAAAGTATTAATGAGAAATAAATTAGTGTGCGTGTTTTAAATAGACAGCTGTTATGATGGATTCGCTGGTGAACGCCATTTTAATTATTACATTTTCTATTCTCTATTACAAGTTTACTTTAAGTGTTTAAGTCATTTAGTATTCATAATAAAGAGAATTTTATTCAATTCTATTTGTCTGACGAGCTTGAATAAGGGTTCTAGATTACAAAAGGTAGGTACGCCGCTTGTATTAGCCAAACTCAAAACTCGACCACTCACGAAGCTCCTAAACTAAATAATTCGTACAACCGTAGCACATATTCCCTAAACATTTCAAGCACTAACAACTCAAATCACTTATGAAACATGCACTTAGCAGAAACATGCGATGAATTAACTCCCGTTTCGACTTACTTAATAAGGACATTCGCATGTAACACGCACATACAGGCTGAAATCAATGGCTATTAGCCGAAGACCCGAAGTTTTCCGAATTAATACGATCAGGGTTTACGAGGGTTCCTCCAGTAGCTATTTGCTCTTCGGGAAATTGATTAAAAACATACAAACTGAGACGTAAATTGTCGCGGTTACGTTATTTAGTCCTATGCTTCGGTATTTGTATGAATAAATAATGTTGTTGTTACTTTTTTGGGCAACTGATAGTCTGATATTCAGGTGTATCTGTCAGTCGTTGTTAAGGAGTCTGTCGTACTCATGCTTTTACCGGAACTGAAAAATGTATATTTACTTTATTTTGCTTTTATTTCAAATAAAATTTACCTTACTTAAGATGCGGAAGCAGTGCGCATCCTTTATCCGGCGGATGCGGGGCAGCGCCAACAGCATCCTATCTGTGATAGCTTACGGCCGAAACCAATAACCTATCTATCACATACTGGAGATAGAAAAACAAATGAAACAACAGAAAAATTGTGTAGATTTTCTGTTGTTTCATTTGTTTTTCTATCTCCAGTATGTGATAGATCGATTATTGGGTTTGGCCGTTATTAGGCTTGATTGAGAGTTTGTGAACCACTGCTGCAGGGTTTCGAATTGAGCTGTCACTTTGCAACAAAGATGTCACAATCTGTTTCTATTTTTTTTTCCTTTCACTAACATAGTTTTCAAGTGAATTGTTGTTAACAATATGAGTCTTGTTGCTCAAATTAAATGATTAAATTGAAACAATGTTGAAAAAAAGTAACTGTACGATGACGGCTGATGTAAAAGAAAACCGAGATGAATCTGAGAGCGATCATAAACTGGTTAGCCATTTTCTACTATCTTGATGGCAACGTCCGGTCTAACTGGATGAAGCTGAATACCAGTATTTTACATGCAGCAACTGCCTATTATCCACAAATCGGTAACTCGGCAGTATGACTAGAAAATGACTGTTATATAATATTCAGAGCACTGTCTCCATTAAGATTGGAAATGTTTAAAAGCCTTTCTACTCGTACCAGCGAAGACATACATAATTGAAACTCTAAAACGTTCAAAAAATACTTTCATGTTATAGACGTAGTGATCTAAATTTACGACCACATTTATGTCCTATATTTCTGTTTTAGTTAAATTCAGATCCTCTTACTTATTGTAGCAGTCGCTTTGAATGAAAAAAGGAAGTATATTTTAAGTGCGAGTTCTTAACATACCAAATAAATCTTTTCTAGGGTTTTTGTTATGAGACGTTGGTGATTCGCAATGAAAAAATCCGTGATACACGATTATGTACCTCTTTATTTTGTTTTACAACTCACGCTTACTTTCTAACGCTAAATCTAACTTAACTAAATGTAATTTCTTAATCTAATCCTATGTCTAAAATAGTAGGGCGCCAGGAGGGTTTAGTAACACTAGATGGCGAGCGCAAGGAACCCTACCAATCCTGAGTGGCCAGCCGGCTAGGGTGGTTCTTATCCAGGCCTGATGAGTTTCCGAATTAAAAGTAGTAATAAAGGTTACATACGGTCTGCACACGAACCCTTGAGAGAACTAGTTTTACATTACAATGTCTCTGAGAAAATCGTAGAAATTCCTCTAAGAAACTTAAATAACTACGCTCTTTATTTAATTTTCTTAGAAGAATTTCTCCGATTTTCCAAGGTTTGAATTCAGCAGAAAAATGCTTTTATATGAATAAGACTTTTTACGTATTGCTTAATGCTGAGCTTTCCTGATACTCAGAAATAAGTAAGATAACAGAGTCTATTAAATGTAATAAATAGTGTTCTGTTTCATTTACGGTATTTTCTGACAAATTGCCATTTTCATTCCTCAGTCAACAGTTATCAAACTACTGAAAAATCAGGCGTAAGGGCTATAATATCTATACTAATATTATAAAGCTGAAGAGTTTGTTTGTTTGTTTGTTTGAACGCGCTAATCTCAGGAACTACTGGTTCGAATTGAAAAATTCTTTTTGGGTTGAATAGACCATTTATCGATGAAGGCTTTAGGCTATATATCATCACGCTTAAGCCAATAGGAGCGGAGCAGCGATAAAGAATGTTTTAAAATCGGGGATTCCACGGGGACGAAGTCGCGGGCAGCAGCTAGTTTCAAATATAAACTCAAACTGTTACTCGCAGGTGGTGTTCTTCAAGAACGGTCAGCGCATCATGAAGTTTGTCCGAGGCAGGGACCCTCCCTTCGAACTTTACAACGTCACCGGAGCCGAGATTAATGTAAGTTTACTTTTTCTTTATTAGTGGTCTTGAACTGATATCATCTGGCTGAGCTTTGGCCTCTCCATGACTTTATACCAGTCTGTTAAACTGTCACCGTGAAATATACGTGAATAGCACTCCTGTTATTTTTGCCAAGGGTTTATGTGAAACTATTTTATAAACATTACTTGTGTTATTGCTGGGCTGGTCTCCTCATAGTTGTCCAACGTTCTTTGTCTTTGGCCGTCTGCGGGCAATCCGTCAGGAATGATTCCAAATCGGCCCGTCAATTTTGCTAGCCTGTCTCGATCTTGATGTATCTTGAAGCCCGACCAGCCTCAAAATGTAATGTTTGTTTTGTTGATACTTCAAGACTGACAACCAACTATGATATTTATCTTCAACGAATATTAAATTCCACCACGTAGCTATACCTACCCGAATTCTGCCAAAGAGCTATAATGACAAAGACTCCAAAAAGGTTCATAATTTATTTAAATTGCTAACCAACTTAAATAAAAAGGCTAAAAAAGCCGCAGCTAATGTTGAAATTCGTGCCTAGATTATGGTCCTAATTTGCTAACGGTATAAATTAATTAGCTCAATAATTGCTTAGTACAAGACAACTTAGTAAAGTTAGCCAGACCAGGCCAATTAAGTTCCACGGGCTATACTTAGGCCAGTAACCTATTGATCCATAGCTCAACATCTAATTACAAAGGCCTTCAAGAAAATGAGTAACTTAGTACTTAGTCTTTTGGTCTAAAAAGGTTAAAAGAAAAGTTATTGTGTTCATTAAATAGATTAAAAGCTTTTGTAGCAACTTGATTGTAGTAATAAAATATGAAATATTTTTTCGTTTACTAAAATTGGAGCTTGTTACGGCTTGTGGGTTTGTTTTTCAAGAAGGATATTGTTCTAAAAACGCCCGAATTTTAGTATAGACTTGCTTAATTTATGTAATTCCTGCCTTTCTGCTTTCTTAGAACTCTTCGCAGATCAGAAAATATAAGCTTCTTACTACAATAATATCTTAACAGTGAACTGATTAGCAAAATTATTTTTGAATTCACTTACTAGCTCCTAAACAAAAAAAATCATAGATTTTTTTTTATTATAAAAACAGTGTTATACATAAAACCCGTTCAGTTATCCACTAAATCATCTCAGTATTACACCAATAGAGAAAACATAAAATCCCGATGCAATATCTAAGTCCAATTCAATTCAAACCATCTCCAATCAGAACAGACAAACAATACTGCAGTCTATTTACAAAATCACGTTAACCAACATCCCAAATTAAATAGATACCTACTGTATCCAACAGTTGTATTGTATCTTCAACAATATAAAGTGAATAACCATTGCATGCAGTACATCATCATTTATCTACAAACACAATAAGAGCGTCTATTTCCCGAAGTCGGTTGCAAATATATCCCCAACGGACGCTGCAATATATTATAATAACATGGGAATGAAAATTGTTAGGGGCAAGTTCCTATTGCTGGTGAGGCACGCGGGAAATACAATCCTGTCAGCTACTTGTCCACGTAGTATTGTTTGAGATCGGGTAGAAAAATATGGATTATTTATATGGATTATTAGTATATTATTATAGTATATTATATATTATAGTATATTATTATATGGATTATTAGTATTGATTGAGTTACAGACTTTGGATTTAAAAAACGGATGGACTTGTTTTGAAAAACTGCTTTGTAAAAGAAGGAAAGAAATCATTTATTTGCTGATAATGTAGGTATACATATAAGTTGGAATATTTATGTGTCCCGATACATTTTACCTTACGGCATGCAACATATTAGGTTTCAATTACATAGTAATATGGATGATTATTATTAGCCATAGTCAAATTTAATAGGTAGCTACAGATCAGATTAAAACTAAAAAATAATAACAATAACAATCAAAATAATCAATGAATTAAATATAAATTTCTGGCAAATCATACAATGAAGAATATGTCGTAATGTTAAAGAGCTTAATGTCAAAATAATCCAAAACGTTAAAAGGACAATCACAGTTACAACTAGTTATAAATTTTAACATGTTCTAGGGACTAGTCTTCATCGTCTTGCTCTTGTACTTGAGTTCAGCACAAAGCATTTTCTTCTTCCAGTCTCTCATTTCACACGTCTAGTCTCCTACTCTCTTATCCTTTATGTCATTCCTCACAAAACCTATAGACTTTTTTCGGTCTTCTATTCCCTTTTCAGCTTTTTAACCGACTTCCAAAAAAGAAGGAGGTTCTCAATTCGAGTGTATTTTTTTTGTGTGTGTTACCTCATAACTTTGTACTGACTGGTAGTACCGATTTTGATGATTCTTTTTACATTCAAAAGCTGGTGCTTGTTGTGTTTTCCTATTTAAATTTGATTGAGATCTAACTACTGGTATTTGACAAGCACACCAAAAAACACCGAGTTTCTAAATTAAAGTTATATTGTACTTTTTGGTTTTTTTAATCACAGCGTTCTATCCGTCTTTACAGCTTAGGTACTTTGTTTACACTAGTCTACTCAATTACTTTCTGAAATGACATATCTAATTATCTTCCTGTTCATATTCAAACTTATTTGGTCACGATTCTTTTCAACTTGTACATTCATCTCTATTTGTCTTCATTCCAGATTTTATTTCTTTTTTCCTTAAAATATTTCTCACAACAGTCATCCATCTTATCTTGAGTAAGTATTCCATCCAAATTTCTGTCAGTTAGTTCTAAATAGTGAACCATTTATAATGTTAAGATCTAATTCAACAAGCTGTTGTTCTGTAGAGAAGTTTTATTTTGAACTAAAGGCTATGAATTGTCAATTCGTATTATTTTTTTAAATTAACTCTGTGATTGATCGTCTTATAAGCGTCAGGACGATAATGATAAAGAAAGGTTTTGGGGTATGGCTTAAGGAAAGTTTTAGGATTGTGCGTAAGAAGTCGTGGCTCCAGAAGACGTAAATCCTGACATGAAGAATGATAAAGATGTATAGCAAAAGAAAATATGATATGTATTAATACTAATATGCCTGCGTCAACCCAAAATAAATGAAGGTAAAGAAAGGCAGCTAGCAGCCTATTTTGATGACAGCTACAATTACGAAGGAATTGGCTGATGCTTCATTCAAAATCACAAAAAGAGGGATTTATCACATAAGCAGCAAAAAGTTCGATCAAAGTAGATCTTTTATCTACGAGTATCTCAAGTAACGAAATGCACTCTCGATCCCAGTCCGATTCAAAAATGGAATCACCGCCTAAGGAGTTTCACTACAAAATCCTTTAACAATAATATCTTTTTTTTATTATTTTGATATTACTGGCCACTTCATTGATAGACACAACTGTTCAGCAATTATAACAGGAGAATGTAATCACGTACACTCCGTTGCAACAGTATGCACTGTGCATACAGATGGCTCGGAGTCCCGGAATTGTACCATAATCAACACAATACGAGTACTACTGTTTGAATTAGCTACGGGGAAATTTAGTTTTTAGTTCCGTTTACAAGGAGAATAAAGGGTGGGAACCCTTTTGTTCCGGTATGGACGTTCTACGGAAGGTTTTTTATTATTGTGCAAGTGAAAAATCAAAATATTTTCCTAGAATTATGCTTTTTCTTTATGGAAGTTATATGATAGAAGCAACATGTCAAACAGAGTCTCGTCTATTTCTGTACCAGACAAAAAAAAACTCACTTTTGCTTTTAAAATATTATTTAGAATTTAGATTACTGAAATATTTTTTGTCTAAAAATCAAATCGAATCGAATTAGCGTCAGTGGAAACTTATTTGTTCCAGTTAGGTGGTTGTCTATATCTATTCTTCTAAACTAATATTAAAAAGAGGAGAGATTTGTATTCTTGTATGTAACAAATAAACTCAAAAACTACTGGACCGTTTTCAAGAATTCTTTCACCATTAGAAAGCTACATTCACCCTGAGTAACATAGGCTATATTTTATCCCCGTATTCCCACGGGATCGGGAACTACGTGGGTGAAACTGCGGGGTGCTGCTAGTTAGCAATAAATCGATACAAAAACCTTTTCAATTCTGCTGCTTACTTTGAAAATCCTTATGTTTATATATCATTGTTTATGCTGTTATCATATCCAATATCAAAGTGATAGAACGTTACAAAACTATTAAAAAAAAGAAAACTTGGAACCCCTTGAAAGAACAACTTGATACCCCTCATCTTGTAAATAACAAAAGAACATAAACAAAAACTTGCCGAAATATTTCCTTTCATTGATACATCTTAGAACTATCGATAAGGCTGAAGTGTCACCGTAATATAAACACATATCGCTTTTATGTTTTACGTAGGTTTATGGCATTTTTATTTTGCTTATAGTTCTACGCCTTCAAACCTCTACATTATTTTCTTTGACTTAAATGTTACAAGAGTCAATCTCATAAAAGTGCAAATTAAATTATACACGCTGTCATGTACAATCGCAGCCCACTTAATGTATCTAATGACTACCTGCTAAATATAACATAAACATTTATGAACAATTGAAAAATTAGCAAAATATTATTCAGTATCATGAAAGCATGACGCATGGCGTAGTTTGAAACAGCCTGTTGCGACGCCGCCGCCGTCCAGTTCAAAAAGTACTCTGTGAGTTCATTAACCTAGCGCAAAAATAAGTTTCTATTTTTTCAGTATATAGCATTTTGTTAATGTTTAAAACCCACTTAATTCCAATTATTCCTTCATATTTTTATCTAAGATCCAGTATCATTTATCTAAGTAATAACCAAAACTAAGTTGTAGATGATACATAAGTAGGTTAGTTATTATGTAAGTACAGATTCATTAAAAAAGGTACGATTTAAGTGACACAGAAACTGCCAATGTCAATAACTGATCAATTTGTCTGTTCGACTCTATTGAAGATAGACGTTACACTCATATTTCTTAGGTAGATCCAAAAAAAATCCAAACAAAAGGTAATTTCTTTAATTAATTAATTATTCCAAATTATTCACCCTCGTTTTTCGATCAGTTGTTAATTATTCACTATTCGTTTTTTGTATGACCACTGACCAAGCTAACAATTATTACCAGAAAAACGTATTTACCCAAATTTAAAATTATTATTGGTTCAGTTAACTGCGAAAAAAATATTTTCACGTTAAGAAGTCGCCTAGCCATCCCGAGGTAAAGAACTCATATTTATCCTGTCATACCAACAAATCCTTTATACCCTTACAATCTAAATACAACTCCCAGCCAACAATGGCGAGAACACAACACAATGATACAGCAAATATAAATAAATCAACATAAACAAACAATTAACGGTGTATTTCTCGTTAGGAGAACTACGAGTAGCGTAGATATTATTTTCTCGGTTTTGAGACCCTACAAGCCTTCTTCTCGGGTCGACCACAAGTGCTCTGAAATTCTCCAAATGGGACAAACAATATACGAGAATAATCCCTTGAACTTGTTTATTTATTATTGGTTTAACTAATGGGGTGCTCGTAAATATCTGAGTAATGAATGGTAGTGGAAATATTTCGCATTTAAAAAGTCAGAATTTTTTGTATTCATTTTTAAATCTTGAAAAAATATATAACAAAGTAATACAGATACTTATAGCCAGCTTTTGAAAATCTAGGACAAAAGAGAATAGATAGACAGTAGGTAGGTTATCTGGCTGGACCGATCACCTGGTGAAGGTCGCGGGTAGACCATGGATTCTAAACGCACTGGACGGGTTGTTGTAACCATACTTGGGGAGGCATATGTCCATCAATAGTCGTCTTTCGGCTGATATAGTTATGATTTTCTAGCTGTAGGTTTTTCTTACTGGACAAATTGATTGCAGAATGCGACTTCATTGATTAGACTAGGTACCTGTACGGTTAGACTGAAGGTTTCATCCTCTGTTTTCCGAAAGTACGTCCTTTGAAAATAACAGATGAGATTAGACTTGGTTAGACGAAACTGATAGACTAATCGATTTTAGATAGTCTTATTGCAAAATGAGTTTTTATGGCACTTATTCAAAATTTTGCGAGTTTAGGCACTTCCTGATGAGTAAGCATTATTGCTGCCAACTGTGGCGAAACTATCAACTGTTTCGGTGACCACAGCCTGCCATACAGTCGAAGTTTGGGTAGTTTATTTAATTAGGAAGTGTGTCCCTAGTGGGTACATATATAGCCCTATTTGGGTTACGGAATTTGTTCGAAAGACTCGTGGCCTTGGAATGCAAAGAGCATTAGGAGAAACACGGATGGGTTTTAGTCAATCTGACACTCCCTACCGCTCCACCCAGAGCGAGAGACATTTGATAATTTCCCATCCATAAAAAATGTACATAAAATATAGCCTAATGATAATTCCGTAATCTTTATCAATTATATCGTCTAATACAACCAATTGGTTTTTAAACCAAAAATACGTTAAGTCAAAAATACATTATAGTAATTATCACTACATAGTATAAAACAAAGTCACTTCCAACTGTCTGTCCCTATGTATGCTTAGATCTTTAAAACTACCTACGCAACAAATAATGCGGTTTTTTCTAATAGATAGAGTAATCGAAGAGGATGGTTTATATGTATAATAAATGCATAATATAATAGAGATTTAGTATCAGCATTGCAACCGTGCGAAGCCGGTAATGATAAAAAATACTTATTGAATCAATTCTAAAACGGTATCTAAATAAATTTGCAATAAAATCAGAACGAGATACACAATAATGTTATATGACAATTTTTGGTCTCAAAAAATAATTACCTTAATTTCACTAAATAAAGTAGACTAGTTTTACGAAAATTGATTTTGAAAAACTTTATTTATTTAAAGTATTTTTCATTTTATAAGAGATTTATTCAAGAAGATAATAACAATACGGTTAATTTATTTGAAGTGAAAGAGCTTTAAATCAATCATTATTTTTCTCTGAATTGTATCGAATACTTTTTTTAAAATAAATTAATCGACTTGTCTAGACGTACCCATACAAATTTAACGAGCACTTACGTAGCAGTATTAACAGGCCAATTTATTATTTTATAAATCTTCAAGTTCTTTAGAAGATAATGCTTATGAGACATTTTTTTTTTTTGCTTTTATTGCAAATTATTTGAAGTTGGCGCGTCCCCTTCATGCAGTGATCTTTATTTATCATTATGTTAGTCTCCTTTTCCAGACTTATCATATTAACTCCTTTAGTACTCCTAACCTTTTAGCATTAAAATATTTATAATAAAAAAATATACCGCCATTGTACCCTACAAATTAAGAGTAGTTTCAATGTTGGTATATATCATCATAATAATTCCATCTGTATAATTGTGTTGATATATTTTAACACATTTTACCCTCCAAATTTTGGAGGGTACGTAACATGTATTAAAAATATTATATAATTAATTTACCAATAATTCAAATAACGATATTAAACATGTCTTCACTCATTGCTCTGATAGTGCTGTGCACTTCTGTGAGTCACGAATTCACTCTACCTAAAACTCTATGTGATTTATGTTTATGTATGTTTTCATAATCATAATGGCTTGGTGATTAATTTAAAATTAACATTGTCCACAGCTAATAAAGCTATCACCAACCTCTATAACATTAGAGCGCCTGGATTTCTCCGCGTCGGGCCCCTACGCCTGCGAGATTGCGCTCGAGACGCCTCTCTACTCAAAAGTGTCCAAAATACATGAACTGAACGTCATTGGTGAGTATGAAAATGTTATTGTTAGATGTTGTAACGAAGTCCCACTGCTGGACTTTTGCCCATACATACCAACCATGCCTCTCGATAAAAGCCCCTTCTCATACATACCGACTTCTGATGCGATATTGCTTTGCCGTATTTAGGTGGTTTAAAATATGGAAGCCAGAGTACTCGTAGAACATATCAGCTATGCTTCTCTGCAGCTTATATTTCAAATGTGATTTCAAGTCATAGCTCACTATCTAATTTATAGATTAAATAACATGTTCAGGAGAAGTAGACTTCTAGCATAATTGAAGGGAGAAGTTTTTTGATAGGTACATTTATGAAACAATTTTTAAAGAAATGAAACACTCAATCCAGTCTAAGCTGTCGGTTAGATTATGTTCAACTGCTTAGAAACTGCTGATTCAGACATATCTTTCTAATACAATAAATAAAAAATGAACACATTTTTATTCCCAAATAGAGAATTCCACCTAAATAATATCTAACGCTATAAATATTGTTTGTTTCAGTACGTCAGAAATTCCGTCCAAAGATAAAAATAATAAAAAAAAAGTTGTCTTCGAGCGATCACCTGGAAGCGACCTGCCAGAGCGCGCCTGCGCACCCCGCCCCCCACCTCACCTGGTTTATAAATAATAACAAGGTAAATTTCAGTACTGCGCTCAAAAAATAAGTAAGAGATATGTGGCTGACAGTGGATGATACTGATTCGTGAGTAATTTTCTTGTGTCGGTGTAACGTCATACAATGGTGAAAAATATATTTCACCATTGTATGACGTTACCATAGATTTTGTGGTAATCGGATGCACAGTGAAATTAATATAACTATTGTCGAATTTCCAAAATGGCATTTCGGTAACACATCAATTTGATTACATTTTGGACTTTTCCACAACCGTTTTTTTCGCAGTATTGATTTTTTTAGGAAAATTGCTATGGAAAAACGTGTTTCCTCTGTCGATTTTGACTGACTGACCGAGTATATTTTGTCACAACAAATAACAATCTAAAATATTAAAACAACATACGCTCAACAAATCGTAGTAAAAAAATATTTACCCGTTATATGAGGAACTGAAAAAAGCAAATCCACACGTTGAATAAAACCATATTTCAGCAGTCCGCTACCACAACACAAAACAGTCTTAACTTTTAACACAGTTTTTACTGAACGGGGAGTTTCAGTTTCAGTTATAGAAAATTTTATTCAATGTAGGTAACCCTGTATAGAATTCGACAGAGGTGTGCATTTCGCATGTTTTGATTAAGTCCCATATTGTTTGTTGCTAGGGAGCAAGCCGATGTCCAAAAAAAACAACAATCAACCCGTTTGGACTGGTTCCTGGTTCGTATATTCCTCCAGACTGAAAAACCCAGTAATAGAATGGAACCCAAGACCTCATTCTCAGCAGTAGCTCTTGCGTCCACTAAACCACGGGAATTTAACCCTTGTAGCATGGCGTTACTAACTCCGTACTCGGGCGTGCCTTATGCGCGGCGATGGCGAGAATATACTCCCGCCAGCGATTCCCGCCAAAAACTTAAGTGGACTAGTGACCGCGAAAAGCGTACGACTTTCCGCGAGACACTCCGTTAAATTTTTCTATTGTTTTACTGTTTGTGCCTTTTTACCGTTTTTACTTATACATTATATTTTATTTATACCAAACCTGATAACGTGCCGAACTCATTCCATAGCCCATTAAGTCAAACCCCTTAGAAACTTTCTCACACCCTGTATAATTCTGCCAGAATCGTAACCCTGTACCAACTTGTCATATAAATGTGCCTACAAAGACATTACAGGCAAGTTATATGAATATTTGAAACTGGTGGAGTACCCGTATCAAATGAAGCACGTTTTGTATTAGCCGTTATTGCGTGGATGAAATAGAACACGGAAAAATGGGATTGTACGACACACATTTTTTTACATTCGCGTATGTTTTGTTAGAGAAATCTGTTGAACGAATTAATATTTGTGTGTAATGGACAACTGTGTTGATTTGCGCTGAAAAAACTATTGCTGCGGTTACAAAACTAAAACAAATCTTTAGCGTGGTAACTATATCTTCTCTCGACCTATATAAACGTACACATTAATACTATAATAGCATATATAGACACTCCCATAAGCTTTCACTATTCTCTGTGTGCCCTATCCTATGATCTATATATCGATATGAACCACTTCAACTCGTCACACCAGCTATTAGGAAGCCAGTTCTTAGGCATTCCTTGGCGAGGACGCTGCGACTACTTAATGATACTAGTATGGACCCAACACAACAGATGTCTGCCCCATTCCACTTCAGTGTAGAAAGATAGGAAAATTAAAAAACCAATCTGCTGAAACTTCACAGAGGTGACTTCCAGAACTGTTGTTTCATCACGATTTGAAATCAAAACACAACTCTTTTTTTATATCAATCTAATTTTTTTTCTAAATCTATTCAATTGAATCTATACTAATATTATAAAGAGGAATGATTTGTATTTTTGTATGTAACGAATAAACTCAAAAACTACTAGACCGATTTCAAAAATTCTTTCACCATTTTAAAGCTACATTCACCCTGAGTAACATAAGCTATATTTTATTCCCGTATTCCCACGAGAACGGGAACTACGTGGGTGAAACCACGGGGCGCTGCTAGTAGTAAATATGAAGTAACCAAAAACGATTGTCCAACATGACTTGATTCAACCTTAGAAAACCTTGAATCCATCATCGAAATCATATATTATCTTTCAACTATCTTTAAACCATGGATATTCGCTAAGTAGTCATAATTTCATCGTCCTCATTAACATAATTTCAAACCTTACTACGAAATACTACGCTCTGAAACATTTATATCGATTTAAATGAAAATGGTTGATTAGTATTCAAAAATTCGAATCATACTGTAGGTATGATCGTACGAAATGAATATTTATGAAATCAAACTGTGAATTCAATAGATCTACTTCAGTGAATTATTTTGAATATTGAAATCATTCAATAGATTCTATGAAACTTTTCAGATGATTTGATTACTGTGTGTTTACTGCTATTGGCTATTTTACTTAGGATGAAGCTGTTAAATAGACACTATTTAACCGACTTCCAAAAAAGGAGGTGGTTCTCAAGTCTCTCTCTCTCTCTCTGTATTTTTTTTGTGTGTCTTACGTCATAACTTTGTACTGGGTGTCCCGATTTTGATGATTCTTTTTATCTCGTCAAATTAAAAATAACATCATCAATTTCGGAACACGGTGGCCCGCGAGTTCCAAAATTAAAGTTATTTTATACTTTTTTGTTTAGAAGTCGGTTGTTTTTTTTTTTTGTAAAAAGATTTTTTATGTTCATCAAAGTTGATTCGAGATAACAGGATATACTTCGGTTGTTTTATTTAATTTGAATCGGAAGAGGTGATGCATTCAGTGCCATGCATTACCCTCTTCCTATTTTCTTAATTCTGAGAGGGATCAAGGTTGTACACAAACAAACACTTCAGCTAAAATGCAGTACAGTACCTTATTTACTGTACTACGGTTGAATTTAAAAATTATTTTAGTTATGGATAGCCCATTTATTGAGGAAGGCTGGGATATTCTAAATACTTAACATACACACACACGCACACACACAGCTACGTTACATAGGAGCAGAGTATCCATGAAAAATGTTACAAAAACGGGTTTTTAAGCTATTGCATAGCTACTATCGCGGGCCTTGAGCGTGGCAACCGAATCCAGAAAATCCGTAACGAAAATAACCTAACACCGCTACGTCATTCTGTACGGGGCGGGCGTGATCGACTGGACTGTAGGGTGGCCAGGGTAGGTTATCCTATTCTTCAAAAGTGGACTGTATGGTGACAACCCCACCTAGGTATAAATGATCCAGACGCGCTGACGCTCCGTCTATAAGCTACGGGCCATGAGGTTGCAACCCTTAGTTGGTTACTTGCTGTTATTGACACAATATATAGGTATTGGTAAGCCCTCAATACCTACCGGTATTGAGGGCTTACCAATAAAGTCACAATAAAACACTATTTAACTTGTTCACTATGCACTTAGCGATTTGAAGGGTGAAATTCGCGACTATATGATTCTACATTTAGGTATAAATTCAAAATATCTTGCAAATGACTACAAATTGTGTTAATTTTCTAAGTTACTATTGTACGGTGTAACTATACCGTACCGACACCCAAAAAATCACCGTGTGTGATGAAGTTTATTAACACTAATTTTCACTATGATAATCCTAGAATTTAGACTATATCTAGGCTTAGGTCTATATAAGTAGGGGTTGTCGTGCCTTCACGGATAGCCCTCGGTAAGCTCCATACAGCGGAGACGAATTCACCCCTTCATCCCCCTCCATGTAGGGGTGGGATGCCGAAAACTACAAAACTATTATAGGCACGAAGCTATTACCTATTTGGGGTGAATTTACCGTAAAACTGTGCTAGGAGGGCTATACAGCTATATGTATCTCTATAGATACGACAACCCTCTACAAAACTACATATGTTTCAACCCTGTCACTCAAGGGGTTGCAACTCTATAAGCGTATATATTTCAGGGGGATAAAAGTAAACAGTTTTATTAAAACCTTAATTACGGCTTTATGCCTTTACATACCATAGACATCTATATATCCCCTGAAAGGATTTTTCAAGGCGGTTCTATTTCAGACATTTAGAAGTCTAGAATCTAGACTTGTATTTTCGGGAAGGGAAGAGGGTAGATGCAAAGTGTTTTTATTTTATGTATACCTTCACCAGGGCTATTTATCAAAAACCATTAACCAATCACGTACCAGCACCCTCCTGCTCTGTGATTGGTCAGTGTCGCTTTAGCTATGTGACTACCTTTGACCTATTATTATTATTGTAGGTCTCAAATTACCAAGCCCTTTCTATTACCTATGTATATATGTCTATGTGTGTAAATACCTTGTTACCTTTATATACCCTGATTACCTTTATATACCTTGATTACCTTATATACCATCGATCACCAGGGTTACCATGTGTTTACTGTTTATGTGTAAGGGATAGAATACCCTACCTAACTATATTCTATTTACTTGGGAGAAATAAAGGCTCCAAGGGCTTATATATTGCCTCTTGAGAGCAAACTACTGCAACGAATGTGTTTTATTTCAATATAACAAACTATGTATCAACTATTGCTACCTATAATTATCTATACTATGTAGCTTTGCTTTTATTTGTTATAGCATTCTATGTACTAACTATAACTACCTATAACTACCTATACTATGTAGCTAAGATGCATCGTCGCGAACACATTCGATTAGGAACCGCGTTTTTAAAATGGTCGCTTCGTTACTGAGCTATTATGTCGCCGTCACCGAGCCGACCCGAACGTCTGCGTTCGGAAACAATCGGTGGGACAAAGTTAAGTGAAACGTATGTGATTTTCATTAGTACAGTAACCCAGGTGAACGAATCGATACCATATTACAATGACGCAGAGTACCTACTAAATATATAATTGCATAAGTTGATAAAAAATGCTATGCAATAGCTTTACCGCGGCAGTCCCCGAGTGCCACATGTATTTTTTCTCTCTTATGTGACGCAAACGAAGTTGCGTGGGTCAGCTAGTTTCTTAATTAATTTAATATTTAGAAATCTATTCGCTATTGTTTTGTCGTCGACGTTTTGGGTATGGCCTTCTGTCTTTTTTGTCAGTTACCATAAAGATATTAAAAAAGTGCTCTTAATCTCTTTGGGGAAGACCCTAAAGAGTTAGGCAGTGAAACCTTTGCCTAATTGTTTTGATTTTAATATTTCCCAAGTCAAGCCATCTAAAAGTTCATAAGTTTTTTTTAGACTTCAATTAGTTTTCTAGGAATAGAAATATTTTTTATTTGCATCCATGTTATTCCTAGATTAAGCTATTTCCATAAGTTGTTCCAAGTCAATAAAGAGCATTTTGCTTATATCATGGCAGGCAAATATTATAGACTAGCTTCTGCCAGCGACTTCGTCCGCGTGGAATAGTTACTTTACCCCCGATTTTGAAACTCTCAGCCCGATCGGTTTAAAATTGACAAAGTTTCATACAAATAATCAGAAAGCGCCGAACTGCTAAGCTATCGGGAGTTACACGTGTTATTGTGAGTCAACCATAAAATATAGACATATGCTGTTTAGGACATTTTTTAGATAATTTTATGTAAAACATTTCCGTAATACATGATTTCTATGTAACTTTAACCATTAAGGCTACACACGCGACGGAAGCTTAAAAAATGGAGTAACTTCTCCCGTTTTCCCAACATTTCCCTTCACTGCTCTGCTCCTATTGATTGTAGCGTGATGAAAAGTATACTATAACCTGCCCAGGAGTATGAAGAATAATTGCACCAAGTTTCGTTAAAATCGGTCGAGTAGTTTTTGTTTCTATAAAGAACATACAGACAGACAGACAGACAGACAGACAGACAGACAAAAATTTTACTGATTGCGTTTTTGGCACCAGTATCGATCACTAATCACCCCCTAATAGTTATTTTGAAAATATATTCCTTGTACAGAATTGACCTCTCTACAGATTTATTATAAGTATAGAAGATTACTTTACAAATGTTTTAAAATATTCAATGTACGTACGGCTAGTCTACGATTTTATTATATAGTATGTTAACTAACAGAGGGCGTTCCCGTTAACCCGCAATAGTATAGCATCCATATAGGATAAAAAATATTACCATTCGAAAACAAAATGTTTTTTTTTTTATATATTATAATCTTCACTAATCATGTTAAATTGATACGTTAAAGAAACACTCTGTACACGCGTTCTTGCTGGTTTGGGCATTGCTACTACGAATACTATTCCGCGCTACTATTTTGATTTTAAAAAGGGTGTTTCGAATTTATTGTGAGTTAATTATTTTTTTGAATTCGGATTATTTTATGCTTATTTTTCTATGCTGATATTTTATTTTTAATCTATTAATGATATAGATTAACGAGTTTAAGGGAACGCCCTCTGTTATTTAACATATTGTATGTATTACTTTACAAATGGTTTTCGTCAATAAATTAGTTTATGCTGTAGAAATTAATGCACTACATTAACTATTAAAGCAGTATTTTTTTAAACAATCTAAGATCTAAAGTTTTGAAATCACTTGGAATTTTATTATTTATTTAAACACACACGGCGTTCATTATATTTAGCCAGTCGTGGTCTAGACTATTCAGTAACAAAAACACCGTGATTTGAATAACAATTGCCAACAAATGACAGGAATACATACAATAATTGTTTTGGATAATAATTACATGAATACATTCGGGTATTTAAAAAGCAACTTTGAAGTTAAAATTGAAGGCACGCCATGTCACTTTATTCAAAACTGTAATTTGAGTTTCAGGAATATTTAATTGAACAGTAATTACAGTTTTCTTCTGTAGTCTTTATTTGAAGTTTTTACCTACGCTTTAAAAAATGTGTGGGGCTGTAGTTTACTAGCTTTTGCTCGCAGCTCTGCTCGCGTTATTTATTTAGACTTTATGCACATACATATGTAGGTACAAAGGCGGAATTCATGCCTTTGGCATTCTGTACCAGTTAACCAAGTGTGGTGAAGACATAACATGGCAGGTCGAAAGAGTCACCGCGGCCCTGGAACGCTAAGGGCACAGGAAGGATCACGGGTGGGTTTTAGTCTGTAAGAGTCTGACACTCCCTTCTGCTCTGCCCTGAGCGGGAAAAGTCATTTGATGATTTCCCATCCAAAAAAGATTGTTCGTTCAGTTGAAAACAAAACAAAACAGAGAAACAAAAAATATATGATATAATTTAAAAATCTTTCGATTTTATAACTGTCTCGATCAAAAAAT
Organism: Hecatera dysodea; assembly: GCA_905332915.2. NCBI lineage: Eukaryota > Metazoa > Arthropoda > Insecta > Lepidoptera > Noctuidae > Hecatera > Hecatera dysodea. The sequence continues at coordinate 17,037,964 of HG995294.1, forward strand.
TTTTTGAAAAAATTACTAAAAAATAATTATTTAAAATTATTAGTTAGGATTACTAACATTTAAAAATATCAATTAAATGAGATTATTAAATGACATGGTAAAACTCTTTTAGATCTGTAATCTATCTGTAACGGACAACACAAACAACAATTTAATTTTTTTTTTTTTTTTTAATTTTTTTTTTTATATAGTATGAGATTTTTTTACAGAAAATAACATAATTTTGATCATAGCGTCACTATTTTGTATGCCTTTCGGCGGAACATAGGTTGGACCAAACATTATGTATAAGATCTTTTTTTTTTACCCTGTGTTCACAAAATGAATAAATGAATGAAATGAATGAATAAAAACAGCTTTTAACACGTGTCAACATTAATTTTCAACGTTTCCACATGCCGCTAAGGTTCAATTTAAAAGCCTCAGTTTTCACTACTCTTTCAAACTACACTTACTAACTAAATATTCCAGTAACATTTCAGCGTTTCGACGTGAAACTATCGACCATAGACATCGCCTGAAATGTTCCATTAGACTGTCAATGGGTGACCTGTGACCACAGAGTATCAAAGCGACCATAGACATGTAAAATGGACTGAACGATACCGGCCTGTATCTGACTCTTTCTACGATTTCTTCCAATCCTGCATGCTTTTGACGAGACCCAATCAAAGATATTGAAAAAATACCACGTTCAAACTACTGGCACTTTCGCTTTATTTCGTTCAGCCAATATTCACTTCTGCTTTGGGAACAGCCAATCCATTCTCTTGTCTATGGACAGGCTAACGTGCTAGAGAAGAAAATAAAACAAACTATACGTGTATCAGTGAACGAGTGACAGCTAAAACTGGCGTTCAGAGGGCAAATTTCTAATTTTTTAACCGATTTCAAAAAAAGGAGGAGGTTCTCAAATAATCTTTTTTTTTTTGTTTTTGTGTTTTTATCTCATAACTTTCACTGGGTGTAGGTATCGATTTTGATAATTCTTTTTATATTTGAGAACTGATGCTTCTCATGTGGTCCGATTTAAATTTGAGTGAGATATGTAGACTAGTATTTGAGTTATTCCTAATAAATGCGTGTTTAATTGGTTTCAACTACATTGATGATGTTCTCATTTTCACTTATCGAAGTAAAATTGATAAGAAAACACTGCATATGATGCTTTGGAAGAGCAACGTAGTATTTCGAGGTCATCCCTTTTTTATAAATGATAGCAAATCTTCTTGCTGAAATTGCATGGATGTTTATTATTTACACTATGTAGTTTATAACATACCACCACTAAAAACTTAAAAATACTTTTTTATACTGGTGGTGGTGTTTTAATTTGTTTCTTCGTTTTTTGATACCAACTTCCGATATTAAAGTTATTTTATACTTTTAAGTCGGTTTTATTTTTTAGTAAAAAGATATTTTTTTCTACGTTCGCACTCGCATCGCATTATCAATTTTTCAAAAGTGTAGGTACATAAATAGGTTTTCTTTTTTTAACAGATTACGACTGAGATGCGAATATACGTTGCTTAGAAGTTAGTAAACCTGTTTAAACGGCCACAAGTATGTTTAGTAATGCTGTCTAGTCCATTCCATGCTCTGGGCCTCTGACAGTCGATTGACGTCATCGTGACTGGTGTGAACGTGTTATTGGCGGCCATAATTGTCAGATGAAGAACAGTGTAGACGAGGGCACGGACGGGACTTTCAGAAACAAGGGAGCATGTGCTATGATTTGAGGCAGGGTAAAGGTATTGACTACTTGGCTCTTAGATTATAGATCTTGTTGATTTTGCTGGAGTTTTTAGGGCTACGTACCCAAAGGGCAAAACGGGACCCTCTATTACTAAGACTACGCTGTCTTTCCGTCGGTCTGTTTGTTCATCTGTCACCAGGCTGTATCTAATGAATCGTGATAGTTAGACAGCTGAGATTTTCACTGATGATCTATTTCTATTGCCGCTATAACAACAAATACTAAAACAGAATATAATATTTTTAAGTGAGGCTCCCATAATATAACAGACATGTTTTTTTTTCGTTTTTGTAGATAATGGTACGGAACGATTCGCACTTGGCTGATTTCATATATATCGCAAGAATAAATTTGTCTTACTGGGAAAAGCTACAGTTGAATAAAAAAACTGTAAGAAAGCTTCCATTTATGTTCATTACTTATCTAATAAATACGCCACACCTAGAGTCGATGCAGTACGCACTTTTTAAGATAGCGATAGCGCAACAATTTTGAAATGTTTGCCTATCTTTTTTTTTTGGATGGGAAATCATGAAATGACTTCTCCCGCTCTGGGCGGAGCGGAAGAGAGTGTCATACTCTTACTGACTAAAACCCACCCGTGTTCCTTCTTGTGCCCTTTGCGTTCCAGGGCCACGGTGACTCTTTCGAACAAATTCCGCAACCCTAGCAGGCACTGACCCTATGGGGCCCCGTTTTCTTTGCTGACGGCTCTTTAAGGCGCGCGTGGAACTCGACGCGCCGTCGACTCGGGCCTGGGGCCGTATTATGACATCTTAAAACCATCATGTTTTCTGTGTGAGAAAAGGATAGTGCTATTCGTCCTGTTTTAACTCCGTCTCTTTTTCACACCGAAAACATGATGGTTTTAAGAGGTCATAATACGGCCCACAGTTGCTATCGAACGGCGAGCCAACCATAGCTCGCCATCCGCAGGCCCAAATGTTTGCCTATCTGAACTCACAATCCAGTAACTGGTAGACAGATTTTATTAGCTTTTGACTACCCGTAAATTCGGTCTTAAGTCTTAAAAAAACGCCAGAGACCAACAGCTAAACGTGCTTTCCGATGCATGAATATTTATTGGTACCTATGTTAAGAAAACAAAATGATATGCCAACCATCAACGGAGTAACTTTGGCCATTACTTGCACGACCTCCTATTAATGCGAATTCTGCAAGAGTCAAAATCTTCACAACGGAGTGGCAAACAATAAGAGTCATAGATGAGATTTTAAAATACCAAATGAAATATATTATAAAAATAATGACAGAAAACCTACAACTATAGTGTTAAATATATAAATAGCTAAATCCAAATATGTACGAGGGTCGGCCTAAACATGTGTATTTGTGTAACCTCATTTAACCAAATTTTCCGTTGCTTGACAAGTGTGACGCATCGGCGCCATGTTTGAACAAACACATTGAAATCTATACAAGTCAACAGTGAAGTTGGTTGTTAAACTCGAATACATAATTATTTTGAAGGATATTGTATCATCATCATCATAAAAGACATCCACTGTTGGACATAGGCTTTCCCCAAGTGTCGCCACAACAGGTCCTGTGCGTCTTGCATCCATCGGCTACCAGCGACCTTCGTATCACCAGGTCATCGGTCCATCTTGTGGGAGGCCTTCCAATGCTGCGTTTTCCGGTACGCACTCCAGAACTTTTCGGCCCCAGCGACCATCTGTTCTGCGAGCAATGTGTCCTGCCCATTGCCACTTCAGTTTGGCGGTCCTTTGGGATATGTCGGTAACGTTGGTTCTCTTGCGGAAATCATCTTTCCTCATTCGATCACGCAAGGAAAATCCAAGCATTGCCCTCTTCATTTTCCTTTAGGTGATTTTAAGCCTTCTGATGCAGCCCATTGTGATCGATCAGGTTTCAAGTCCGTAGGTCATACCGTGTCATAAGTGCGTGTTGCTGTTCATAGACTTCCGTCTTGAGACACTAGTATATGAGACGAGACGATATTATATCAAGCTCGGTAATCTTCTCGTCAGTCCTGAGTATTCTTGTGTTCAGTGCTGCCCGTTCCAGTCGTCTGTGTTTGTTAGGGTAGCCGGATCCACTCCGGTTATTCTTAGATACCCTAGCCTCGTCGTGACCTTGATCGCTACCGGAGTTAAGTGTGGGCGGGTTACCGGGCACTAGAGACCATTTTTTTGTTGTGCACGTCATTTGTTTTTTGCCATAATCGACACGCTTGGCAGGTGGGTTGGCGATCGTAGTGTAGCTGTTGAAATGTACAGATAACGCTGCTGACCATTCTCTAGCGAGTCCCTTAGTAGCCTCTTACGACACCCAAGGAAAGTAATGGAATTGTGCTATTCTTTTACGTCCGACACCATACGGAACTTTTAGAAGGAATAAAAGAAAAAGTCAGCCTCGTCCACAAAGTGCTCCTTACCTACAAACTCGTCTGTAGATAACGTTCGTTTATACGGTAATTGAATCTCGATGTTTTCCGAGTAAACATTATCTACTTAAGTGTATAAACTATGAAAGCCCTCACATTATTTTGACTTAACGTAAGTGGGCCGGATTGAAGGACAATCATAACTTTTCTGTTGAAAAAATGTTCTTCCATATACAATATAACATGTACGACTTGGTCAATTCATCGACTGCAAATATTTATAAGTATGCAGACGTAAAAAGTGTTTTTTTCTTTGTGATAAAACTACAAATTATCAATTTTCATATTGTTTTAATCCCCGACGAAAAAAGAGGGGTGTTATAAGTTTGACGTGTCTGTCTGTCTGTCTGCCTGTGGCTCCGTAGCTCGTAAACGGACGGAGCGATTTCAATTTAGTTTTTTGTTACGTACGCTTTAAGACCTTGCTTGGGATGGGTTTTGATGTGATCCTCAAAACCTATAGCAAAAATGATGCATAAGTAGCCATACATTTGTATTACGTTGACTTAGAAGCTTGATTTTATTAGGGTTCCAAAGGCTCATCATAGTTTTTGATAATAATTTCAATATTCCACGTGTTCCTGAGAAAATGGAACCTATGAGGGCTCTGTTTTTTTTTTCCTTTTGAGATACGGAACGATAAAAATAGTAAAGTAACGTACACATTTCATCAACACTTTTCATCAGTTAATATTTTGTCCCAGATCAAAGCCAAGTCAAGCCGGCAAATGGAATAAATCTTAATTATTGTTTCCTGAAAGATATACACTATATTGAAGATACCACTGGCATGATATTGCCAATAGGCAATCATACTACACCATAAACGATCAGTCGTTTATTTTTACAACACTCGATGGGAGAGGGCAAAATGCAGCACTTAGTAAGCCATACCCATACGATTATATATCGAATATAACCGCTAAGGGTCACCTTACACAGAAACGAAACGCAAGCAAGGTTGATGTTTAAAGACGCCATCAAGCCGCGGGAATATTCAAATTCGGGAAACGCAGCAAAAGCCAAAGATGGTCTTATGATCGGAACGCACAACGCTACAGTATTTTTTTTATGGATGGGATATCATCAAATGAGAAGTCATTTCACACTCCCTTCCGCTCTGCCCCTAGCGGAAGAAGTTCCGCTCTGGGCGGAGAGGATGGGATTGTCAGACTCTTACTGAGTAAATCCCATCCGTGTTCCATCTAATGCCTTTTGCATTCCATGGCCGCGGTGCTTCAATCGAACAAATTCCGCAACCCTGGCGCTGGAACTAGCGGGCCTCGTCTTCTATGCTGACTTCTCTTTGAGGCGCGCGTGGATACAACGTGCCGTCGACCTGGTTTTTATTGGACAGTGGTGGCCAGGAATCGTTTCGCGACTCCAGACGCCCGGGACGTCTTCGTCCGCCTCCTCCTTCGCTAGCGTTACTGATTTGCAGAAGGAGGTGACTGCCACCCATGCCCCTCGCCCCTCATAGATAGATCCAGGGCCGGAAGCAAGAGGTCGCTGCCGCCGATCGCCTTGACGCTACAAGTATACGATGCCGGACACATATTACTATGTGAAACAAAAATAATGGTATTTTGTCCCGTTGTAACACACATTATAGGTGTGAAAGATTATAGAGTCCATCAACGTAGTGTTATTTATTTGTATTTTTATAGCTTTTGCGGCCTAACGGCGAATCATCACTGTGACGCACTGGGCCTCGAGACGTTTTGAGGTGCAGCGTATTTGAATTATCTCACTGAATTGTGTCGAAACCTCTTGGTGTCGAACATTTTGTTTTTTAATTACTAACGTTAGAATTAATAATAGAGTAGCATTCAAAAAGATATGAGGAATTTAAGAAAATTATTAGTAGTCGAAAGGAAAGTATGATAGGAAAATTAGACGAGGCAAGATGGAGAGCGATGCGAAATTGAATAATCTTTGTGAAAAGTGAAACTAGACTAACTAACTAGAAAAACTATAAAAAAATAAGTGTCTTAAAGCATAAAAAAGTTTAAAGTCGCTCGCTTTTTATTTACATTAAATTCTTAATTTTCTCGACATCTCCATTAGAAAATCCACAAGCTTGGATAGAGAACTTGTATCAATATTCTATGTTATCTATCTTGAAAAAGTACGTGACACGTCGCATTGCTTTTGTGTAAGCCAACCCTAATATTTTCATGTAAGTATGTGAACAGAAAATGTACTAGGTTATCGATTGACAGATCCATCTATAACACTAACTATTGTACAAGCCAGTTTATAAAGAGTATCGCGTGCTTTTTTATATTAACCTTGGTCAGTGGTTAAAGGAAAAACGCTTAGTCACACCAAGAACGGCTAAATTTGAGGTTGACCGTTTCCGAAAGAAATAGTATTATGCTGATTATTGTTGTATTTTACTTCGTTTTGCTTAGATTTACTTTTAATAAGCTCTTTAATCGGGTATTTCACTGGTTTTTAGGGTTCTGAATGTCCTTATCGAAAACCGCTCATGTGTTTGTGTGTCACAACCCATTTGCTCCGAAACTACTGGACCAATTCCGTTAAAATTTCCTACACATAGTAAATTCTGTAACCCAAACACTTGCGCGTAACGTTTATTAATAATTAATAAGTGCTGGACCTGAAGTCACTTTTGGGGAAATCAGTAACAAGTCTTCCTTCGAATTTAGAAGATAAGCTTAAAAAAATATTTAATTTTTCACTTTTTTTTAATTTTTCACATATCGTTTTTTTTTTCGGAAACGTTTCCATATAACTTGAGGTTGGGCTACATAATTATTTTATTCTTACACTCATTCAAATGCCAAACGCCACGCTATGATTCTTTAATTTCCTATTTCTGAATTCATAAATTTAAATAAAAACCGCCATTGATTCCATCGATGAATCTAAATATCTGTTCCTAACTTAGCAAGGGAACAAAACAGGAAAACACAATTTGGATTTTTTTAGAAATAGCCGAATAGCAAGGCTGAACGAATTTTCGTGTAAATTTTGAATCCACTTTCTGCGATGAAATCCACGGTATTTATACATTTATCGATACGGTATTTATTTTGATAATTGAGCCCTTGTTGGTAATATCATACGTGTGATATTTGATTGTTCATAATTAGGTTGTCTTGGAACCATACTAGTAAAATTCTGGTATTCAGCTAAACACGGATTTACTGGAAGCCAACCCCAATATAGTTGAGAAAAGGCTAGGCAGATGATGTTCTAGGAATCATGATCTAGCTAAAATGGTTAGTGGTATATTGGCTATTTTAAAACTCTTACAAACTTAAACAAAAATAAAATCAAACTTCGAACATAACTATTACTTTGTGAATATTTCAATAATTCAGTTGATAGCAGGTTTCGGAAAATAAACTCTTGCGAAAATAATGCTATTAATAGTTTATTTCAACTGCTATGAGTGGAAAGCTCTAAAGTAAAAGCGTAGGTGCGGCTCATTTAGTTTGGTCAAGTTATTTATAGAACTGTACTTTAATACAATGACTTTTTGCTATATGTATGTAAATTAACTCAATTTTGACGTTTATGTTTTAGTACTTTGATCTTGCGTAAAGCCTCAGGCCTCTTGTTGGTTTTCGCTAAAGTTAGTCCAAACAAATTAAAACCAACGACGTTTAAGTAAGTATACTGAAATGTCTTTGTTCATTTATTCTTCCATCTCTGGTGTTTTCTTGGATTCTGATATTCTCTCTATACAATCATTTCTTCAGTTTAGTTCGGGCTGTTTGAGATCTTCAGAAAGAGACTTTCCACTATTATAGACTGCCTCAGCTTCACTTGTACTATAAAATGTTATTATCAGAAGTAAACTGCGTCTTAACGAAATGTTGACTAGACTAGTCTGTTACTAAGAAAGTTTATCTTCGACTAGCATCGCTCCGCGACCTTACCCGCGTAGTGTCATTTCCCGTGGGAACATAGGCATAAAATATAGCCACCTGGGAATAGTGTAGCTTCCCAACAGTGGAAGATTCGCATTATTCAAAAAGCACATCTTTCTTCTTTATACGAGTAATATTAGTAAAGATGACTTACTGAGTGAAATTGAGGTTTGATCGTTGTTAACCGTATTCGTGACCACTTAGTGGAGCTTCACTTATATGGAGCTCTTTATTTAGTCGTAAAAGTGTTGCCACAGTTCTGGTTTAACGCAAAAAGATTAGCTTCAACGCGATCATTTCTGTCAAGCACCAGTTCCTAAGATATAAGTTTTCGCAAGAGGTTACAAGAGAAAAAATACAGATTTTGACTCGGCAAGACCTTTGGTGAAATCCTGTGTTTTTTTTGCAACTATGTTTGTTCCACGAAGTACAGAAATCAAAACCATTTAATTAAAACTAATTAATTTTATTACAAGCATCTTCTACATACACATAAATTTAGGCCAGTAACTTGGATCTCTATTAGTTTTTAGCGGAATTAAAATAAAAAATCAGTATTACAAACGCATTGTAATTTCATGGATCCCCGCCCTGATTTTTATCATCTCTGAATGTAGCACCTCGCCTGAATCCCATCCTCGTCTTACAGGTAGATGAAAGCCATACCACTCCGTATGGCACGATGAAGGTGCACCGCCACCACCACGGTGTACCTATGTCGATGACCAACACGTCTCTGCACTTCCCACTGACAAACCTTCAGCTGTATCCCAACCAGACAGTGGACATCACCTGTTTGAGCACCATACCGAGCTACGCTAGTATGGGTGAGGGGTTTGCTGATGTGCAGAATAGTACTGTCACAGGTATGTTGGAAATATTGATATTTTTTTTTGTCTGACTACAAGCACGCCACACCATTCCCAATTTCCCAAATTTCAATTCCCAATCCCAAAATTATTTTGGCTTTGGGAATTTATTTTGCCAAAAAAAATCAATGTTTTATTTTGACCAAATAAGAAGTAATTAGAGCAACTAATCGTATCAAGTTTCCTAAGATAATGTTGTCTCTAAACATCTTGGTGAATATATATTTATTTTAATTATGATAATGTAAACATGCATTAATGCTACAACAGTGACTTAAATCATGGAATAATAATATACCACCATAAATAAATAATAACCACCATAAATTAACTTCTTTGTTTTAGTATATGTATTTAAGTAGCAAAAGAGCAAGCGATAAGCATTAAAGAATTTCCACTTTGCAAGCAATATTACACATACTCCATTCTACAGAGTGTCGAAAAAACTAAAATTAAAATTACGTTTCTGCTAAATTCAACAATATTCTAATTTTAAAATGACATGGCTTTTCACAGGAAAATGCATTATAAGAAAGATATTTCACTGTAAAAGTAACAGTGGCAGTAGCATTTTTTATTTATCATCAATCCCTGCAAAACCCCAGTTCTCGGATTTTCCCTCTGAAAATAAAATGCTCGAATATGACTCTGTATTTTGTATTCAACTCATACTTTTCGCCGCTTGGGAAATAAAAGAAAGATGTGGGTTAATCGATTAACATCGCTCTTAATTCGAGACGCAATCAAAATTCGATGACGTGTGACAAATTCGAATTAGATACGTCACTAGACCATATCAATATATCAAACATCAGAAGGGTTTATTGTTAAAATAATACTAGGCCCTCTTCATATTTGTGTGTAAGATGAAAACTAAAACTAAAACTGTAAGTACGACAAGAGTTATTCATAAGCGAGCAAAAGATAAAACGAAGGAAAAATTCTAGCAAAAAGCAGGGTATTATAACGGTTGAAGCACACCTCAAAATCTCTCCTCAAAGTCCTGAGGCGTATGTAAGCACAAATTCCAGCTAAGCTAACCAAATTATTCTCGTTCCCGGTGAAAAAATCCACTCATCATTTTTGTTTTAAAAACGTTTTTCTTTTTCAGTCAACGTGGTTCGCATCGAACCGGCGCCGACTCAGCTGCCCGTCAAAATCGTTAGTTCCCAACTAAATTTATCGTCTCGATGTCATGTAGAACACATATTGTATGTTTTAGTCATATTTGTGTGCCATATTTATTCCTAAACTCTGATGTGACGTATGTATTGTAGCATAACATCTGTCAAATTTGTTCTCATTTATAATGTAAGGTAACATCGGCTATGTGAAGCCGTAGTAAATGTTTCATAAAAGTTGTTCCATATATGTTCCCATTGCAGGGGCAGGTTGGACTAACGGGCGGTGGTTTCAAATTGCCACATTTCGCCGCAGATTGCGTTGCATTAAAACCCGTCGAGCAATGATATGTGAAAACCTTTATAATTATAACGCATGCACGTTCACTCTTGATATTTGAAATTCGCAATGTCGCCCCAAGTGAATGTTACTAGTACGTATTTTATGAGCTTAGTAATGTTTAGTACGGTAACTGGGTACATATAGTTTGATTGAGTGAAGTGAATTGACTGTGGTGCTATGATGCTGTCATAATTATTATTTTGGGTGTGTCTGTGTATTGCATGTTATGTTTCTGAGGACCTACCAAGTTAATTCGTTTGTATTTTGGTCATTTGTAATATAAACTACAAATACCTACCACTTCAATCAAATAAATTTCAGAAAATCCGATCGATATTTTTCATTAACAACAGACAATACAGCGCTTGATTGCGTGCGACTAATAACTCGTTTCGTGCGTTACAATTTGACAGGTGTTATAATAAAATTATGAAGAAACATGTCGATATTAATGTATTTATTGGTGTAATACATCATAAGGATTTTCAGTAGAGTATTTTTTTGATTTATTGTTTTATAAAACCATATTCTCCCTTTGTTTTAGTGTGAATAGCCACGCAGTTGCTGTTAGAAACAGATGTAGCGATTTGAATACCTTTGTATTTACATTTCACAGACCAAGCAAATTTTTCAGATAAAATGGCAATTTGACCAACAATTTCATTCTAATTTTCCGAACAATAAACTTCGGTAACAACTCAATTGTCAGCGATAGTCGACCGAATACGCTTAATCGCTATTTAAATCTGCTGAAATAACTTCAAATGACGCGATTCTCTTTGCAAACAAATATTAATTTGATCAGTGTTGATTTCAATCTTATTTCGGGCGTTTAAATTAATTATTTTCTGAATAAATACGTTTATTTGGGTTGCTTATATCAAAATTGCTTTAATGAAAACTTTCAATGCTGAATTTCGTACAGGTAAATTCCAACGGACTTCAAATATCGTTTTGTATTTTTATAAAGATTATCTACTAAGCCTCAAACGCAACTAGTGTTTCACACAATAACGGTATACGGTATGTTGGAATACTAGCTGTGTTATATAGACGCATAAACTATACAGCCAACAATAAAAGCAGGCTCTGAACGTTACTGGGCGCCAGCTCATAGCGTTATTTAACGTTAAAAACACAGCGCAGATTGAACATGGAACAGCTACATGTGAATTTTATATCAAACTTTATCCAATGTTATTTCTAACTGCACGTTTTTAATTATGTTCAGGTAATTTTGAAAAAGGAATCCACGACCAAACGTTTGTCCATTATATATTTTGTACAAGATGGCTGACATTTTTGATGCACTTTACTTTTTGATTTGATATTTTTCGATGAGCTTCTCAGCGCTTCTTCGTATCCTTTTTATATTTAACTGTTAACTTATGTATGCGCAATTATGAGACTGAATTAGAAAGTTAGATATGTAAATGACCCTATTTGACACCCACCTATCAATTGCTAGAGAACCCATGTCCATTTTGTAATATAATGTAATGGCTAAGCCAGAGACGATAAAAACGTGTAATAAGTCACATATATTGAATCAGCGTGACTTTAAAAATTAATGCATTGGCTTTTACATATCCGTATGAAATTGTTTCTGAACGTGAGTGATCTTTTTGTGTTTTCTTGTTTCTAAACTTAGATACTTATGGAATTCTTGAGTATAGAATCGTAATAAATGTAAATAAAAAACTTAATAATAATAATAAAAAAAAAACAAAATCGATAAGTAACCAAAATTCTTTATGTTCAAATTTCTGATATATTTGTGTATTGCTTGTGGATTAGAATATTTTTATTACGCAAGATGAATTTAATAGAAATTGTGAGTTGCTTTTAAAGTTTTTGTGGAAACTTAGTAAATATAACTTTCAACATGAGCTCCCCGATTAGTTCATAAGAAATTCTGTTTCATTGTTGTAATTTAATTGATAGAAATTATCAATTGCAGATTTATATTGAGTAGATACGTCAATTCTCATTCAATTCGTTGTAGACAATGTAAAAAATGAAGATGAAAATATTATTTATATTTAACACACATTGCGAAAAAGTCAATTGTTTTATATGTTTATAAATCTCGATAAAGTGAAGTGAAATTGAATTGAAATGACTATGATGCTCGCGAGTACATGATATGGTGGATAAGACATCGCGCAATAAATGCCTCTACGTGGTAACTTCATCATAATATACCTAATCTTTCCCCAAGTACATACAGTACATTAGGCTCAGCTAAATACCAGGATTTGACTTGAGGCGACTGCTTATCTGACTTCACAATCCAGAACCGTCGTAACACGATACTCCATGACAAGACTGGTGTCAGATTTCCTGAGTGCTGTAACGAATGCCAAAGACCTACAAATGATAGTCTGGGGCCGTATTATGACCTCTTAAAACCATCATGTTTTCGGTGTGAAAAAGAGACGGAGCTATACAGGACGAATAGCACTATCCTTTTCTCACACAGAAAACATGATGGTTTTAAGATGTCATAATACGGCCCCTGGACCAACTACTTAACGTGCTTTTCGAGGCACAACGGAGTTCCGTTATGTAAAGATGGTCACACAGGCCAATCTCGGCAAGCATTGCTTAACCTAGAAAATCGACCCTTGGTTGTTATTATTTAGTCACAAAATCCTCTATCTATGTGCTAACTTATCATAAAGAAATAAAGCATATTTTTAGAAACGTATTAGCCAAGATATTATGTTACTTATTATTATTGGTTTAAAAATTATAATAAGAGTAAGATTTCTTATCAAACTTTACTTTATTCCTTCAAACGTAAACGCTTTGACACGAACAGTTTTCTGGGAGCGCATAGACACTACCACTCACCATACAGCAAGGAGTACCTACATATATCATGTTTTATTAATAGCATGCAGTATGAATTACAAAATTTATCACTTAACTAGAGCTATATGTTAGGTTATTGCGTTATTCATGAGGTATATTAATATTCTAAGGCATCTTATGTCTAATTAGTTATTTACAGAAAAAGCTCTGATTAAAATGTAGGGTTCGCAAAAATAGCTCTGATTAAAATTTACTGACAATTGACTTATATTATATGGGTTTTTTTCGGACACAGTGCGCATTTTTCTTCCATGAAATCATTGATGTAGAAAAAACAAAAAATGAAAAATAAACCTGTTGTTTTGTTTGTTTCTATCATTTAATTATATTGTTGCTATACATCGAAAACATTGACTGTTACTTTTGTTTTTCTTTTGTTATTTTACCTCTTTTGTTTGTTTTTTCGTTCGAAACACAAAATTAGCTTCTTTTTATTTTTAATACGATCATTCGTCGAATCGTGTTTTTGTGTTTATTCTATACTTAAAATTTGATGCCCTTTTATAACTTACTAGCTGCTGCCCGCGACTTCGTCCTCGTGGAATCCCCGATTTTAAAACATTCTTTATCGCTGCTCCGCTCCTATTGGCTTAAGCCTGATGATATATAGCCTAAAGCCTTCCTCAATAAATGCTCTATTCAACCCAAAGAGAATTTTTCAATTCGAACCAGTAGTTCCTGAGATTAGCGCGTTCAAACAAACAAACAAACAAACTCTTCAGCTTTATAATATTAGTATAGATTAACGAAAATCGTTTCGTGATCGTCCCTCAAAATAATCCCCATACAGTAAACAACGAGTAGGTACATTCGCACAGTAGTGCAATTCGTACTAGCAAAGACAAAGCCGTGTGAAAGCTCTCAGGGACGTACAATGCCCATTCGACACGACACACTTAACACTTCGTGCTGACGTTCAAAGTTTCAACAATCGGTTGGATTGGTGTTTAAGGTCGTAACTTATATTTGGTTCAGTGAAAAATATTTTTTCTACTATACCAAGTTAAATATGAGTGTGATATCATAAGCTCTACCATTCTTCATTCATTTCTCTTCAACATGATAGTTTTTATTTTGTATCAGTGTTACCTTCTATGAGCAAAAAATCTACTTTAAATTCTGTAATCTGCAGCTACCTACTCTTTATATTTCAGTAGATATAGCGCCATCCACTCCCAGCAGTCGCTCAGTAGTGAAATCCGTGTTAGCGTAGACAAAGCCGGGCTGGCGCGTTGTGGGACGTGCGGTGTTAGCCCGAGTCTGCATAGTGCATACAGTACAGACTGAGGCAAGCAACGCGTCGCCTAATGATCTAGCAATCATTGCGTTCTCGATTGTATGTGGCCAGGATTTCGAGTGAATGAATTTTTAGAAACAATATTTTTTTTACTGTTCCAATATTGAAAATGTTTTTCCTTTTTTGAGGAAGATGGTTTTGCTGCAACAGTAAAGATTATTAATACACGTTTCATGCACAGTATATGCATAATTTTTACATAACTTCAAGACATATTTTTGCAAAGGCATTTCCATAAAACCACGTAGCAGGCATGTTGTGCGATGGAATATTTTATTAATGAGAATATTTAGGAGCAATTGTGTAACAAAAACATATCATGATTAGGAGTGAGTATTTATAAACAATTTTATAAATGTTGTCATAATGGCGAGGCTTACATATCGTTCGGTTCGTATTGTAAATGTTTAAAAATAATTAATTAATTGTATTTCAATGTTTTCTTAAGCCAAACTAAAAGGTTAAAGAAAACAAGATTAAATGAATTGTATAGATAATCTCGATGACTTAATTTTTGAACGTAATCTTGTAATTAGCAAAGCTTAAAGCGTAAATAAGGTAGAGATTATAATATGTGTGTAAAACTTATAAAATGTAAGTGAATGCTAATTTATATAGGCTAATAAACATTCTGTGGATGTATCAATGGAAAATAATAACTGTGTGTATAACTATTTTATTTATTTAAATATTATTCTTATTTCATAGCTAACTCGATGTTATGTTAGGGTCTGTATTTCAAATGTATATGGATGTATAACTGTTTCCAAAAATACTAAAATATAATATATGTACCTACGTATATGTTGTGTGATGTAAAATGCCTACTTAAGTTACATAGTCATTTATTGAAAAAGGAACAGGAAATATGCATCTAAGACAATATATGACTTCACATTTGAATACATAAAATAAGACCCAAATTTTATAAAAAAGAAACAGGATTTCACTGACATAATCATCGATGCACAAATTAAAATATTATTGAAAAATTTCATTATTCGCCAGCAATAGTAAATTGGTTTTCGTTTAATGCGAAGCGAAATCCTGAATCTCTTTTTTTCGAAGTATTGACTTGCGTCATTACTGAAAAAATATTTCGATGATCCTAACCAATGGACATAAAATTAAAGATACTAATAACATTTTCAAATAACAAATACAATTGACTAACATACATATATTGCTGATTTGAACATAATAAATGCTTAAATTAGCAACATGTTTATTTTAAGGTAACCCGCTATCTGGAAAAAAAAAACAATCGGGCACAAATTACAGCAAGTCAAGTGATGATAAATGGTCAGCTGACTCGTTCAACTACACAGCTAGATAATGCGGATTTGAAATGTTGTTACAATTGTTTTGTAATAATTGTCGTCTGAGAAACCGGGCCTTCTTTCTGGATAGGAAATCATCAAATGACTTCTCCTGCTCTGGGCGGGGCGGGGAGAAACCGGGCCTTAGAGTCATTTAAAAGTGTCGAATTTGGTACAAAATGACCAAATTTTTTTGTTCAAATATTTCATTATATTGTTTGATACGCCACTAATCCCACGTGCCCTTTATTTGGATAAACATTTGATATAAGTTAGAAAAAACGAGTAGATGTTCCATCGGGGTAAACACGACTAGACCATGCATATTTGCTTTCTAAACGAACACTAATAAAACATCCTCAAATTTTCCTTTCACCGACGACGCTTCAGTTCAAATACGAATAATATTACCAAGATCACTGGAATATAAGTTGATTGTCTGTCTCTAGCAATTCTCTAGTCTACATTGGTAACGGTTATTCCTCTGACTTTACATAAGTTAGAAATTGCATTGAAATCAAAAGATAATTTATTGTATTTTCTATATTGATGAAGTAATTTATGCAGGCTATCGATGTCTTCCTTATTGCTATACACTCTATATATAAACTTTAAGTCCTATTGTAAGTTAGATTTTATAATGTAATAGTTATAATGGAATTACTGTGAAACTGGATATTCTTGTTTAACCTAGATATAACCAGTCTACGTTGCTTTATAGCTACTAAAGAGATTAATGTGTGTTGTCAATTACGCATTTTGTAAAGTAAAAATATTGCGTAATGATAGGTTTTATTATTCATATCATTTACCCTCCCTCTAAGATAAATTGTATATCGTCGTATCCTACGAATAGGGGCGTAACTGCATAATAGCTACTTTTTAGGAGACACTTTTTTGTGTTTAATTCAAGTAAATATGAACAAATAGTTATTGGTTGTTTCAAATAATATGTATTGGTATTTTCTGGTTGCTTTAGGAGTATTTTCAATAAATTAACTTAATATTTAATACGCATTTTGTCCCTTAAACCCTTATTCTCTGTTGTGTTACGGCGACGTACGACTGAACTTGAGTATTAAGTTACATTAGGCCTTTTATCTCCGGAAATGTTGAGGTCACAATCGCCTTTGTGTCCTTTTCATACTATTCTGATGTGGGTATTTATTCGTATATGATAAGAATTTCTTTATGATAACTATATATTAATTACTGGGAACATGTTAATTTATTTAATATATATATATATATAGAATTTTAATCTTTAATTGCAAACAAACTGAATTATATTAACCTTTGGTATGTCACTAATATGAATAAGCTTTCGTAGCATATTTGTTTAAGAAAGTGAATCGAAATTAACAAAAAGAAGAAGTGTCGAACACAGAATAAAATCGCAATCAGTCATTAAATCATATTAAAGATAATGGACAGAACAACAACCTTTTGTGACGTACCATGACGCTTTCATTGTTGATAGGTCAAGTATAGACTCTTGTTTGAGATCTATTGGAACTTTCAACTTTAATTCTCTTCGGATTATGGCTCTTTACGTACTTTAGTATAAGATCCCACTGTTTTTTGAGACTTCCCATTTCCCAGAAACAATTAAAAATATCCCTTCTACTGTCATTTTAATATTTACAACAAAATTAACAAAAACTGCAATATCAAAGACCTGAAGGGCATTTCCTGTAAAAAAACTTTAGTTAAATTTTCCCTTCTATCATACGAACAGACAGAGGAAATTATAAACTAATTCAAATTAATATTCCTGTCAAGCGATTTAAAAAAAACACAAATTCAAATAAATATCTCAAATATCAAACATAGAATACCTGTGTAACTCACGAGTTAATTACACACATCTTTATGTTGTAAGTTAATTTGTTTGTTTTTGTTATATTTTCTTTCTTATTTTAAAACTTTTTTATGTACCATTGTTTACAGCAACCTACATACTCATTAATTAACCGACTCAAGACGTGTCCTCACAATTGTTACTTATATTTTTAATGGAATCACAACGCAGGACCCCAAGATACAGGTTCTACCTAGTTTGGGTCCCAACGTCCACAAATTAACCGACTCAAGACGTGTCCACACAATTGTTACTTATATTTTTAATGGAATCACAACGCAGGACCCCAAGATACCCCCACCGAATGTGTCTCCACGTTGTCGTCGTGGTGGGGCTTGAGCGTCCCAATGATCTTGCGAGCTTTCCCGGTAGAGCCACTCATGCCGGAAGGTCGCAAGTGAGGGACCAGACCAAGAGAGACACACGCTTGCTCGCTGCTCTCTGGTACGCGTCTGATCATCAGACGTGACTGTGGGAGCAGCGAGCAGGTGGAGAGGTGAGATGAGGAGAGGGGGCCCTGAGAAGGGGCGGAGAAAACAGGGACCGCACCCTTCAAAGGAAAAAAACCCATGGATCAAGGCATTTGCAAAATGAGTCCCCAGGTGGGTCCCGACTGCTCAGCGGTCGGGGAATCCCACCCCGCTTCGGCGGGCTGCCCTCCGTACTCTGGGGTGGGCAACAAACGCCTTCCAACTGCCAGTGGCAACTTGAGCCGAGGAGGCTCCGAATCGACGTCATCCGGATCCGCTTCTTATAAGGAGCTGATGGCGTTCGATTTTGTTGAGGAGGGTTCGCCTGAGCGCCGGGGAGGTGCAGAATCGGATTCTGGTTCTGCACCTGACCTGGTAACGGTCAGCTCGGCGGGCTCTGAAGACGGAAGAGGGGGGGCTGCTGCGGAGAACGTAAAGTTCTTCCGCAAGCGGCCCAGACGGGAGGATACCGGGGGGTCGTCCTCCGAGGGCGAATTTGCCTCCGCCCGCAAGATCCCCACCGCTAGGCGGGGCAGGGGCTGTGAGGCAGGGAGGGGGCTGGCTCCCTCTACCCGGGAGGTGGGGCGTCGGGCCGGGAGGGAGGTGGAGGAGGGGCGTCGCCCTGGGGGGAGCGGTCGTGGGGCTCCCTCTACTCTTCCGCCTCCTCTCGACTCTGACGACTCAGAGTGCCCGGGAGAGGAACCTCCCGCTGCCGAGGAGCAGAGGGCTAACTTCGAGGAGGTGGTGGAGGCCGCGATCCGCGCTGTGGCCTTCAAGAGGAAGCAGTCCTCGAAGAGGGAGGCCATCGGCGCGGCCAAGGCCTCCATCCTGGCGGCAGCGGCGGCCAACGCTGGCGGGCCTGCCTCAAAGGAGGCGTCGGAGTTGCGGGCGGAGGTCGCCCGCCTCGCGGTTCTTACGGAGCGACTCGTTCGGGAGAATGAGTCGCTCCGGAGGGACCTTGCGGGGATGGCCAGAGCGGCCTCTGTGGAGCCGCGAGGGGGACTGAGTCCGGCAGCGCCGGAGGGGGGCCGGGTGCTGAGCCAGGTGCGTGACCTGGTGCGGCAGGAGCTGGCTCCCTTCCGGAGGCAGTTCTCCGTGCTGGAGGACATGGTCCGGCGTCCCCCAACAGTGGCAACTCAGAAGGCCCCAGGCCAGCAGCAGAAGGCGGCTACGTACGCGGCCGCCGTGGCTGCCAGCCCGGGAACGTCCGGCCAGGCGAAGGCCAAGGCGGGAGCCGCGCCGGCGCCTGTGACGCCGGCGCCCGCGACGCCAGCGACTACCAAGACGGCCCCGGCGAAGAGGGGAAGGAGGAAGGCTGGAGGGGGAGCGGCTAAGGCTGCTGCGCCAGTGGCGCCGCAGCCGCCCCCACCGCCACCCTCGGACCCTCCTGCGGCCGAGGCCGAGTGGCAGGTTGCCGGAGAGAAGCGGCGACAAAAAAAGGCGGCCAGGAGCAAGGCCAAGAGGCAGCGGCGGAAGGCCAACGCCATCGCGGCGAGGCTCCGCGCCCCGAAGTCCGCGGCTGTAGTTTTAACACTGCAGCCGGAAGCGGAACAGAGGGGCGTGACGTACCTCGCCCTGATGAAGCGGGCGAAGGAGGCGGTGAACCTCCGGGAGCTGGGCATCACTGGGGGCCTCGGGATCAGGAGAACCCTGACCGGTGCCCGGAAGCTCGAGCTCGCCGGAGCGGAGAGTGGCCCGTTCGCGGACGCCCTGGCCGAAAGGCTGAAGGAGGTCCTCCCCGCGGACGAGGTTCGAGTGTCCAGGCCGACTAAGTGCATTGACATGCGCATAGTGGGCCTGGACGACTCCGTGACGGAGGAGGAGGTTGTGGCCGCCGTCGCCAGGACTGGGGGGTGCTCTGCCGAGCTCGTCAGGGCGGGCACCCTCCGGCCTGACAACACGGGCATGCAAACCCTTGTGGTGAGCTGCCCCGTGACGGCGGCCAGAACAGTGTCGGAGGGTCGAAGGCTCTTGGTGGGGTGGGTTTCTGCGCGGGTAAAACTGCTGGAACCCAGACCTCTGAGGTGCTACCGCTGCCATGTGGGCAACCACACGGGAGCTATGTGCCCCTCGGAGGTGGACCGCAGCGGACTTTGTTTCCGCTGTGGTCAGCCCGGTCATCGGGCCGGCTCGTGCGAGGCCACGCCGCACTGCAGTGCATGTGCGGCTGTTGGCAAGCCGGCCGAGCACTGGGCTGGGGGAAGGGCCTGCGCGCCATCCGCCCCGACCAAGGGCAAGAGGTTCGCCGCCGCCGCCGCCTCTGCCGCCGCCGCGGCTTCCGTCGCCGCTTCTGCCGCTTCTGCTGTGGGTGCTGCGACTCCCGGTACTCGGGAGGGGGCTGAAATGGAGTGCCAGTAATGGTCCCATTTCGGCCTCCTCCAGAGACAAGTCGGCCGCTGTGCTATTGCGCAGTGGCTGATGCCTGTGGACGGTGAGCGTGGGTGGCTCGCCGTCCGATACCAGGCTGAGTCGACGACGCGTTGTGCTTCACGCGCGCCTCAAGGAGCCGTCAGCACCAGAGACGGGGCCCCATAGGGTCGGTGCCTGCTAGGGTTGCGGAATTTGTTCGAGAGAGTTGCCGCGGCCCTGGAACGCAAAGGGCACATGGAGGAGCACGGGTGGGTTTTAGTCAGTAAAAGTCTGACACTCCCTACCGCTCCACCCAGGGCGGGAGGGGTCATTTGATGATTTCCCATCCAAAAAAAAAAAAAAAAAAAAAAGGACCCCAAGATACAGGTTCTACCTAGTTTGGGTCCCAACGTCCACAAGATACTAATATATACATAGTTACTGATAATATAATTATGTTTTAGTCGTAAAGTTATCAATATAACATGAACGAATAAAATTTATTCTTATTTTCTTCCAACTATTAAAAATATTTTTTTGGATAATTGCATGATGATTTCATTTTCTTTTCGGGGACATTTTCTCCCCTCTTATTTATAAAAGCTTTGCCCGAATTTTTCAGCGCCTTTCGTTTTTAAGTATTTCCATTCTGCAGGATTTCTCGTTCGTATATTACCTGGACCTCGTTTTTAGAACGAACTTACAGCTGATGATAGCGTAGTGGGAGTCGTGAAACTCGAAGTCGGACTATCTAAAACTAAATCAGTCGTTGCAACGAACAAATTTTCAGCAAAAGGTGTGAGTTCATTGTATATCGTTTCTAACTGGCAAATAGATAAATTCGACAATTATATCAGTAACCATTTCAGGTTTGGATGGAGGTTCTTACACTTTTATTCCGTTCCGGGTTTTGTAAATTATCTTTTTCGGAAAAAGTTACAATCTCACTTGCGCTTTCATTTTGGTTATGTTGGTTCATGTTGTTTTCAACGTCCTGAAACTAAGAAATGAGATTTTAAATCGTTAATTTATCATGCTTAACTAGTTTTGCAGTATTGTAGGTTGATAAAAGTGAAGAATATTATTAAAAAACGATTTACGGTATTAAGCTCATGGCGGTTATGATATTTTCTTAGATTAAAAATTCTGTTTCTTTTTCACGCGCTCCCTTTCATCGTTACAAGTTTTAAAAGTATAGGCTCAAAAAAAAAACAGTTATCAGAGAAAACTGCTGAAATTCCGTAATTGCCTATTATATGAATTAGATCGAACAGATTTGCTTAAATTCTTACTTCGTGATTAATTTAACATAGCCATAACATATTAAATAGAATTCTTCTAAAATTTAAGGAAAAAGGTAAAGCAATGAAATAAACGTAACTGTCATTGTCGTAGGAAATACTACGAATACGGCCACAAATGCTTTTATATCAGTTTTCAAGCAGAAGAAAAAAAGCCTAATTGCATTTAAGCCCTATACCAGCAAAAACATAAAATTGTGTATTAAGTGTTTAAATTTGTACAGAAGGGTTTAACATCATGAAAGCATAAAATATTGTCCTTAAAATAACAATGTGCATATTTCAAATGCATCATAGAAAGAATAAGAGACAAAAACATAATTTGAACGTAGAAGAACGACACAAACGTAATTAGGCGTAGTCTTTTTTATACATACTCAATTTAGCCATTCCATAGAACACGGCCACAAACACCATGAGGGTCTTTTTCTATGTATGTATAGAAAATAAAATGAGTAATTAAAATCACTTAATTAAACAGTTTTATTTTCCAACCAATTCTACCAACGTAATTATAAAATATAACGGTTAATTTGTTAATTGATATTCAACTTTATTGATATAGACAAAAATGTTTTTTATTTAGAAAACAAATTACTCTCGCCGCAGCCATCAATCTCCGCGTTCCGCCGACTAACGGCCGAACGGCGCTAGCACGCTCTTCCTGCGCCCGCACACCCTAGCTACTCGCGCAGAAAAAGGGCGCGGCGATGATTGTGACTTTATTCTTCGTTAAGAACTTGGTGCTTCAATTTGTGGCTTTTTATAAAACCTAATTATTTAATAATCTGTCCCGTTTTTATTTTTTCTGTTTAACTGGTTATATGTGGTATGATAAACAGAATTTAATTATGCAATAAAAAAAGAAAGCCCTTATGTTCGTTAGGGCACTCTTCGTAGGATACGACGATATAATGTGAGTTGTATATTTCGAATGTAATTTATTGGTGAAGATATTTTATTCGATTCTCTGTAGCTGATTACATAACTTCCTCGACAAACTTTATTTATGGGCCCTGAAATATTATACGGAGAAGCGTAAATCACTGTTTTTAGTACAAGAATAATATTCTTTAGTGCAGTGCTCTTAAACTAAACAAGAGAGATTATTGAAATAATTCCAGCACTGTTCTAGTAAAATAACAGAGCGTTCAAGCGTCTTATTATTCTTATCAATTAAACCAAAGCATACGTTATTCTCCGTGCAATATATCCAAGCCTTAATCAAGAGACGCACTAGGCAGTTTAACGGCCGAGTATCAGGCTTTTACCACGGTGATTCAGGCATTTTCATAACGTCTCTATACGTAAGATATAGTAAAGCATTTTTACCGCCTAGTTCGTTTCTCTTTATACCTTCTAAGTTTGAATCAAACATGTGAAGTTAGCTTAGCCAATAGTAGATCATGAATAAATTTTATATATTGTGTGTTTCAGTCTGTTGCGCTGAATGTGTATGAAAAATTATGTCTAATATTTACAAGATGTGAAATTTTATCTCTTTATAATATAAATGTATTACACGTTGGTTTACACATACTGGTTATTTGTTTTCTCTTCTCCCTCCAACCCTGAAAGTTTTTATCTAGATTTCCTTGATGTCAAAGTTTAGAATACTGTCGTCTTTCTTCATTTATATTCTACTTTTGAAACAGAGTGCGACTTCCAACATTTCGTAAGTCCACGGATTTGGATCAACATTCCCGTGAGATTTTGTCTTACGATTGTGGTGGACTTTTCAATTTGCTGAAATAATACAATTTCATTTTACTGTTTTCGTAACGGAAAATGAAACAAACATAATGAGTACTTAATGTTTGTATAGCTAATGGATTCTCGCTATACTGCATATTTGTGAAATTTTCAGAAAATTATTTTCAGCAAAGCTGCAAAATTAAATCAAATACAAATACGTAGTAAGGTTTTGAATGCAAAGACAAAATAAACACGTGCTCGTTCTGTGGCGCAAGTAGTGCCTAGACTAACTTGGGGAGGAAACTAACACCATTAAGTATTCCCGTCTCCTTTGCGATAACACAGCGGACGGAGCTACTTCGCCAGCCGTCCTAAAATATCAGTTCACTGAAAGCAATTTTAAAGGATAGTAAAAAGTTAATTTTCGCGAACTATGAAGCTGTGCAATCTGTTTATGATAAATATGATATACTAGGTTCTGCTCGCAGCTTCGTCCGATTGAACGTCAGAAATTATCTTAAGCATAAGCATAATCAGCCTCTTAATGTTCCCACTGCGGGCCTCCTCTCTAAGAGGATGGGCCGTAATCCACCACACGGGCCCAGTGCGTGCGTTGGTGAATGTCACATGACTTCGAATTTTTGGTTCTAGGTTATGCCGTTTTCCTCACGCTGTTTTCCTTCACCGTTTTGAGAGCAGTGGCGGCAGAGCTGGCTGGGTTTGAACGCCCGACTTACAATTCGTAAGTCGGGGCTGATACCACTCGGCCACCAATCCATCAGAAATTATGGCCAAGGGAATAGACTCTCAGTATGAAAAGTCTCCTACGTTCTATTCAAGTACATGGAATAGTCGTGTGTTAAATTTCATCTGTTTCATACAAAATCCATTCTGCCATTAAGTCGCAGAAAACGTAACAAATAAACGAACTTTTTCATTTTACATTTATAATGGCATAGCGATGCTTCCACTTTTCAGACCACTGTTAATAGAGATACCGCCAGTTAATAATTTCTAGCGTAAAAATATAATAATTTAAGTGTTTATGACGGTCGAGTAAAATAAATATTAGCACATACAACGTTGTAAAATCAGTTCTATTCTGTTCATCAAAGCTTTGATACCTTCCCATGTTTTACTAACTAATTCTCGCATTAAATTACAAACAAATTCGTGTTCCCCTGATAGATAGCAAATAAACAAGCAGTTCAAAACTCTAAACGATGTCGCTTAACTTAAATCAAAAGCTCTAAGTAAGAGTTAACAGACTCTTAAACAACGTAACTGTCGGACGTTTTGACACAAAATGAAAAAACAAAAGGGCGGAATTGTGTTTTAACTAAATAGCTTTTTTAATGCACACAGTAAAAACATTACGAGGGAGAAGTTAATAAAATAGGTAGAAAGTTTCCGCGACCCATTTGACGATAAACGTTTGCCGACCTACGGCCGTTTACAACACCCGCGGGCTTAACTCATTACCTAACTTTTAAAACGAGTGTACCACTTGAGCGGGCTACATAGAGACACGCCTATTATACAGAGACGAAAACACATTTGTAAGGAACAGTTTGATGGCCTACATTAATAGTTTTCCGAAATGGTTCGCGTTTAGAGCTCTTTGGATGTTTGGAAGAAATAAATCCAAAACAATTGAGAGTCGAACAGTAAAGTTGTTACATCGCGTCGTTAACTCACGCTCGGCCGACCTCCATCGACGACCGTCCCACCAGATTTGAACTGATATAAACACTCGTATTTTGTGAGATTTGGTCTATAGGATAATGCCAGGGATCAGTCAAGCGCGTTCGGAGGGCAAATTGCGCCTTTTGTTTTTATCCCTCGGCTCGACTCTGCGAAAATCTTGTTATACCCAATGTTATGGACTTTTTATATTCACTACGAAACCATGTGGATGGATCAAATAACTGTTTTTATTTATATTTGAAAATCGCAAAATATTGAATGTATCAGGAAAGAGAAAGAGAAGTGTATTAAACGCAATAGAGCGACGGTTTTCTCTGCTAACAAAGTTGCTCATAAAAAGTTACGCTTATGTTCCCCATTCTGAGTTAAAGACATACCTACTCGATAGAATGACAGCCATCATGGATAATGTTTACTCAATTTTCCAGATACGTTGTTCAATTTGGTTTCTGGTTAAATCGTATTGATAAAGTTCCGATATTGACAATAAGAGATTTTTATTTTATTTTACACTTATCTTTTCTCACTGATTTGGTACTAAAAAAAACAAACTTCCAGCATATTACTATCAGAAACAAAACTCTATTTGAATATCAAAAAGTAATCTAAACTTCCAAATTTGCTGTGGAAATTCTGAGGAAAGTCTCTACAACTTTTATATTAAACAAATGTCCTACGAGTATATAAGAATATTGTGCTTCGTTCAAATCACTGAGTTGTTAATAAACGGTCTAAAATGTGAGACTGAAGCAACACGATTCGAATTTTAAAATGGTTTCCTTTTCAAATACGAGGCCAGTGATTACTCGCTAATCAAACATGCGAGTGAATGCGCCTTAGTTTATTTGCCTCATAGTGCCAATAAGTATTCTGAGTCGAGAGATTGGAACGAAGCAGCTCTAGTTTCGTTAAAGCCAGTGATTTTTTTAGCTTAGCTGTTCTTATTTAACTTGATTGAAAAGGCTTTAGGATACGTAGAAGGAAATCTTATTATAGTATTTCGTCAATCTTTATTTGGAAATAATTAAGTCTTTTCTTCTAACAAATCTCCAATACAGTTTATTTCTATGATTATTTGCGAAGATTAAAGGCAATTAATGTAGGGTAAATCTTTGCTTTGCATTTTGCTCGTATACACATAAGACGGTCAGACCATATAGGAAAGGAAGCGAGAAACGCCCCAAAAAGTTATTCTCATGTACCCACCGTTCAGGCATAGTTTTGTTGATTTTCTTCCTGTTTCCTCTCGTTCGTGCCTGTACTCTGCAGATGCCCTTGAACTAGTTGTAACCCTTTGTTTAGTTAAGTGCCTGCGTTCCATTCCTCCTTGCAACTCTGTAAATATGCAAGTAACGTCTGCGATCGACGGCGTTTTTCCAGATGAAGATGTTTTATTTTCTAAATCATACATGACTTGCACAGTTGCTCAAAAGAATATCATGCAGCAAACTGCATTAAATCAGTGGGATATCGAAGAAAAATATTTGTGACGTAACGAGATTCATCACTCCCAAAGATGATGATAAGTTGACGTTTACCATGCACCAGTTGATTCTGTAAAAACCACACCCAGAACACATGTGTGTGTGTGTGTCACCTAAGTATTCTCGGCAGTTTGAACTGTAATTCCACCCTGATAACTTACTACAAGGAGCTCGTAAAGAATAACAGCCACGCACGCGCAGGCTCGTGCCAAGGTATGGATGGGTGACCATCTTAACATACCGAGTCTCCTCCGTGTGTCAGAAATTACGTTAAGCCGTTGATCCCGGCTGTCCTTTGTAGATCATTGGCAGTCGTTGCGGATTATTAGAAGCCAGTAAACCTGACTCCAGACTTGCCAAGAACTACCGGGTTACACAGTTATTGACTTGTGGAGGTCTGTTGGCAGCTGCTTCATGTAAAATACTGGTATTCAGTTGAATCTTGGAAGCCAACCCCAATATATGTAGTTGGGAAAAGGTTAAGCGGATGATGAACTTACTTTAAGGATCCTTCATCTAAAGCACCACGGTGTGATTTTTATAGAATAACAACACAGTATCTTTGTTTTGGGGAGAAATCCTCACTTCAAGCTCTTACCGACTTTGCGGAATTTGTTCGGCTGCGGTTTGGCCCTGGAACACAAAGGGCACTAGGAGGATCACAGATGGGTTTTAGTCAGTAAGAGTCTGACACTCCTTTCCGCTTCAACCAGAGAGGGAGACGTCATTTGATAATTTCCAATCAAGAAAATAACGGCTCCTACCGACTACAATCTTGAAACTTTACAGAACAAAAATCAAACTTCGAAAATCTACAATAAAATCCATCGTTTAATTGCTAGCCTAAAAGCTAAGACATAAACATATACTACCGTGTACCTAGAACCTGGACGGCCTTACATCTTCATTTAGTAACAGAGCTATAAGTAACATTACACCTAATCCCGGATCATTAGTCCCTTTGACAACAACACATTACTGAGGCAGAGCAATCAATACTATCAATCTACACTGGAATAGAACAGCGGGATGGTTGAGTGCCTTATAAAGAATGAACGGATGCAATATTAGTTCAGGTAAGCTAAATTAGACAATACATCCCCCCCCCCCAACTTTTGCCGAGCCAGCCCGCGCCGCTGAGCCATTAGCGTTAAACCCCCAAAATAATACCAACCTGACCCAGCCTGTCCCTTGCTGCCCTCCCTCAATGACCCCGCTAAGCCGTGGCCTTTGTCCCACAGGGGATGCCCTTAGCAAGCGATCATTTAGTTTTAAGTAGTTTTTAGCTGTGGCTTAAATTCATTTGAGGTCACCACAGGATTGTCCGGTAGAGCAGTAACCAGCCTTAGTGTGCTGAACTGCGAGTGGCCCATTCAAAAAAAAAAAGGCAATGACACTTTGCAGACGCGTGTGACATGAGATGATATTTAAACTTCCTTTCAAATATCATCTAAGGAGAACAGGTAATAAGGACAAGCAGAGCTAGTTTTGCAGTTCAACAGCTGTCAGAAGTTCTTAACCGAAATTTTTTGTGCATTGTCAATGAGGGTTTTCAGGAAAATTTACGCAACCAGATGGCGCCACATAGGCGAGAGGTCCTATTACTTGAAAAAGCGACTTTGAATTAAACATGACGTTGATGTCAATTTAACAAATGACAGATAACATTACCGTTTTGACAGGGGTCTGGACCTGGCGCATCGGTGCTGCCACCTGGTGCTCGTCATTTCAGAGAACCTGCAAAAATTAGCCTGTTTCCTCTGAAAATTTCAAAAAGATCGACCAGAGGCAGCACTAGTGGGGGGTACATACATTTTGATTTCTCCATCCAGAGTAACGTTTAATGTAAAATATACATTGAGAAAATGGAATAAACGAAAGATGAGGTACTTGGAGCAAAACTGAAATTTGGAAAAATTCAAGATCATTTCGTCCGGAAAAAATGTATGAGATTGAGTGATTGAGATTAAACGCTGTCGATATGTCACGTGGTCAAATCCGTATACTTTGGCATTTCAATAAACGCCATCACTAATATAATGGCACTTTTTCTAGAGGTAAGAGGTAAAATGAACTCGTAGAATGGTTGTATTGTTGAAAGTTCTTTTTATGAATGTCAGGATTTAAATCTTATAATATGAAGATAATTTTTTGTTAGTGTTTCTTTTTTAAATTTTGGAATTGAAAAATGCATTGCTGAAAGTGTGCACTTTTCCTTCTTCAAATTAAGCTACTAATTTTTTCCATCAGATAGATTTCCAAAAAATATTGGACACGTATGTTTTGCTTTATCAAATCTATAAAAATTGACGAAGATAATTTTTTTTATTACTAGTGCTGCCAGTGGTGGATATATTTAAGTCTTCAGAGGAAACAGTCTAAATTATTATCTGTCTAATGGATGATGTACAACAAAATGCAAATAAAAAAAGTAAGTAATTACCACGCAGTGAAACCACGATCCCTAAACGTTACTAAATCACTTCGGGACATAGGTTTAATTCCAACGTACAGCTGAAAGTCTAATTGGATTTTTCCGTTGCAAAAATTTTCTGCTCTCGGAATTGGTCCGATCAATGGCTGTAGGCTAGCATATGAGACTAGGGGATTACGATTATTGAATGTTCTGCACCAATGGGTCTATTACTCTGTCACGACCTATATTGGATTTTTTTCACGATATTGTTGATTTAGTTAAAAATAGATAACAACATCTAGGAAGTTATATCCATCGTCTGCCTAGTCTTTTCCCAAGTATGAGTCGGTGTCCAGTCAAACGTCGAATTTAGGTGAATACCAGTATGGCTGCCTTTTGTATGATGGGAAATTATCAAGTGACTTTTTCGCTCTTGAGGGAGTGGAAGGGCAAAGGAGGAGGCGGACCACGTGCGAGAGAGGGAAACCTCACGTTCTAGCTGCCGCAACAGAAGAAGAAGCCCTGGGCGTCGGGAAACGCAAGGCGATTTCCGGCTACCGTAAGCGCGGGGTGAGCTATGGGTGGCTCGCCGTCCGATAGCAACCAGGCCCGGGTCTACGGCGCGTCGTCTTCCACGCGCGCCTCAAAGAGACACACACACAAAGGACACAAGAAGGATCACGGGTGGGTTTTAGTCTGCATGAGTCTGACACTCCCTTCCGCTTCGCCCAGAGCGGGAGAAGTCATTTTATGATTTCCAATTAAAAAAGGGAAAGGAAGGGAGTGTCAGACTCTTACTGACTAAAACCTACCCGTGTTCCTCCTAATGCTCTTTGCGTTCCAGGACCGTGGTGACTCTTTTGAACAAATTCGGCAATTACAAGTAGCATGGGTAGATTATGACAGTCCATCCCGCTCTGCCTAGAGTGCTAGGAGTCACTGGATGATTTTCCATCTACCAAAAAATTGTTTAATCCGTTCGGAACTTCAAAAGCTCAATACAAAAACCGGCCCGTCTCAATAACTGTATAGTTTTGAATAAAATTTGATAAAAACGCAGGTAGGTAAACCGTGACCTGGATTAGAATACAAGATACTTTAATCCCAGCAGTCCGTTCCCTAGACGTAATTTTCATGTAGACTGAATCGCTGTATATAGCTTGTACTAAATTATGTCCGCAAAATAAATTAGTTACAATTTTACAAAGAAAAAAGATGAAAGGAATATAACACAGCCTCGAGGGTATCAAAACGCAAATAAAGTTCCTACATAAATCATTTCCTATGATAATTTCACTGATACGTCCTTCAAAAACATGTATAGCCTTCGGGTAGAAGCAAAATCACAAAATATTCCATCTTAGTATGAAGATACTAGGTACTTACATCGTGCAGGAATGAATTGAAGTCGGGGGTCCGGAAACGTTCCTGACTCCGGAGGGCCTCGGTGTTTTTATCCGGTTTTAGTTCAAATGTTACAAACCTTGTTATTCTGAAGTTATGAACTTGTTTGCATTCGGAGAGAGGACGAAATAATCCGCTGCGTACCCGAACAACAGGTGTGAGTAAATGTATCTCGGCTGTTTAAGATATTACGCGGCATAGCACAAGATTCTATTCGTTTTAAACAAGTTTTCAGGGCTTCGTTTTAGATAAATCTCCAATCTTTTATTCGTAAAGGAGTTTTCTTTGACATTAATTTGGATCACTTTCAAAGCCTAATTAAAAAGCAGACGTCTTTTACAAGAAATTCTCTAAGAATTAGAATCGGTGTTTCAGTCTCAAGAGGAAAAAAATACCTAAAAGTTTTTAGGAAATCTAAAAATACGACTAGTTCCCAGAAAAAGGTGTCTATCAGCAGCTCTCGCTAATTACCAAAGTTTAACAACTAAAATACCTATTTCTCTGTGTAGATTGTAACTTTTATATAATTTAATGCGACTCCCAAAATTATTTGACGTTAACTAATAGCAATTATAAACTTATTGTGAAATTAAGTAAAAGGTTAGTGAGGGGCTCCGGTTGAGGCTGGGTCATCCGAAACTGTCTTGCCAGGGGCTGTAATTATGTAAAAGTTTCGACTTTCCAACTTGGACGAACTTGTAAGGACCCAAAGGTCAGGTGGAAAGAATACGAGTGTTTTTAACCTTTGGACTGTTTGTTTCTTACTTATACCAAGAAACAAGGTAGGTAAGTATTCGGTTTTACGTGCCTTAATGATATTAAGAGAGAGATCTTAATGAGATTAAATTACGGAGAATTTAATTTATTCGTTTGAAAATTAACGACAGTTTTATATTCTCCATTTTTTATTTCTATCTCACTCTCTGTAACGTAAGTATATTATATTTACATGAAGGTTTCAAATTAATACTTTTGACAATTTAATCGGTGTTGTTTTTTTTGTATATTTCTCGGCTGACATGTCCGGCCCTGTGTGCTTAGCGGCTTTTTGGGTAAAATCCATAATGTTGGTTTTGAGGCGAAGTGTTGTGTTCCTCATGTGGTCTGAATAACGGACTCCCACGCCCATCCATCCTAACCTCCATGTCTCGCTGGCCTCGGTCGTTTACCTCTACAGAAGTATCAAGGACCAGGTAATTGCACCGTTTGTGAAAAGGGGAGAATACATATGTCCATATTACACTATTTGAAACATATTGGGGATCTTCTTTTAAAAGATCTTTCAGCTATAAGCTGGAACAGCTGTTCCTCCAGGCGCTTGGTGTTCTTGGTGTCGATATTTATTCTATTTAATTTTATTCATTATAATATCATCAAGATTTAGACCGAGGAGACCTTATCGAATTTATAAAACTTTACGACACGATAAGGCATGACGTGTAATAAACTTGTGTCCGTCAGAGTATTAGTCGGTTTTCAGTAATAAATAATATACGCAAAACTCACTCATATTTTACTAAATTTTCTGATCTTATCTTATGTATATTAAAAAGCGATATAATATTATTGCTTCAGTAAAAATCCTTGTCAATGTTGGCTTGGTCAGCTGTCAAAACCAACATAATAGGGAAAAAAATTGAAAGAAGACAATCATGTATGACTATTTTGAAAAGTTGGGTATTGATTTGAAAGGTTCATTAGAAAACCAGTGTCAGACCGCATCTGACCAGTCTGTCTGACATATCGCTGAAATGGATCTTTTTAGTGCAGCCGTGAGACACATACATATATTTTTGTTTTATTAATTCCATGTACGAGTACCGTGCCTGTTTCATGTATGTGCTAAAGAAATATTATTCTTTCTTGTTGTTTGTTTTTTTTTTTAAGGCAGCCAAACCACCGTAGTACCGCACCGCACCGTAGTACCGGAGTAGTGGTGGCCGAGTGGAAACGGCCCCGACTTACGAGTAGTAGGTCGCGGGTTCAAACCCAGCCAGGCGCATTACTTTGTGTAATTTTATCACCACTGCTCTCAAAACGGTAAAGGAAAACATCTTGAGGAAACCGGCATGTACTAGAACCAGAAATTCGAAGACTGTGACATTCACCAACCCGCACTGGGCCCGCGTGGTAGATTACGTCCCATTCCCTCTCCTAGAGAGGAGGCCTGTGTCCCAGCAGTGGGAACGTTAAAAGGCTGATTATGATATTAAACCACAGTAAGTCATACATATAAACGTCCTAATGATGAGCACTCGAACCCATGTTTCCAAGAACAATAGTTCAAACACTGCGTCATAAATGTCCAGTCAACCCCCCGCTGAAATAAAGTGCTGTGGCTCTGTTACACACAAGTAAGATTAGAGAAGACACAACAACAACACTTGTTTTTGGCATGTTTCTCACTTGGCGCAAATAAATAAAAATATTTATTTTTTAACTATATCATCATCATCTGCCTAGCCTTTTCCCAACAATATTGGGGTCGGCTCCCAGTCAAGCCGGATTCAGCTGAATACCGGTATTTTACGTGAAGCGGCTGCCTACCAGACCTCCACAACCCATTAACTGGGGAACACGGTACTTCTTGGCAAGACTGGTGTCAGATTTTCAGGCTTCTGACAATCCGTAACGACTGGCAAAGTTCTCCAAATGACAGCCGGGATCAACGGCTTAACGTGCTTTCCGAGGCACGGAGAAGTCTCATTATGCTAAGATGTACCCATCCACAGACCAACCTCGGCAAGCATTGCTTAACCTAGAAGATCGGCCCGTGCGGCTTTTATGATTTAGCCACGAGATATCTTTTTTAACTAAATATAATCCATAATTATTTTTTGAGAACACATTGTGCTTAATCATAAAATACCATAAACAGCAAAAATCACAATATAACATTTTTTTATAAACATAATATATTTTTTATACATTTAATATAAATTTCAATAAAATAATACAACAAAATACCAATCATGAGTTCCACCAAATAAAAGTATCAAAATACAAGTAAACAGATCATGATAATTTTGGAAGAAACAATTCAACAATAATGGATATTTTATTATTGTTGCTTGTAGAACGTTTCATATTCCCACGTACTCGAACCTAGTAAATTACAGTTACTTTATTACTGTGTTCTATGGAGCCTAAAAAAACGTTTTTTTTTTTTTATCATACTTTTGTTTTGTTTATCACAATACTTTTGTTTGCTAACTTTATCAGCTGTATCGTGTAACATTTCAAAGTATATTTTCACGTGGGAATACCTATATTTGTTAAATATTTCAAATAAATATTAAGTAAAATGTATTATTACAAAATGTTAGACTAATATTATAAAGAGGTGTTTGTTTGTTTTTAAGATGTAGTCACTGAAAGAACTTTATCGCTGACTTTTTACTTGGAAAACTGCGCGGCTCCTCTGGGATATGTACTAGATACTTGACAGAGAAAAAGTAAAAAGCTAAACTTTAATCTTCAAAGCAGCGATCATACTTTTAAAAATCTTCATAATACATTTTTTATTAGAAAAAGTTAAAATCGAGTACGTTTCGGACCCCAAAATTTTATTAAGTTTCAAAGTACTTGTTTCAATAGCTGGAGGCTATACGATTCTGGGGAACCACGTTCAACGTTTCAGTATTTGGAAATAACCCTTCTTTACGGATTAAAAAGCTTTGATCCCTGGCTTAAGGATATGTGTCCTGTAATTAATATCATCACCGCTTAAGAACACTGTCTGACCCATGTTAAAATATATATAATCTTTATTAAAAATCTTTTAATACAATATAATTACATATTAATAGCCACAAGTAATCTAAAATAAATAATTATGGTAGTATCGAACAAATAAATAAACTAATTTAGTTATACAAAATAAATTATCAATATTTCAGGACAAGTTTTGGAAAATTTATTTTAAACCTACAATTATGTATAAATTAGCGACTTTCCTGAGCTAGATTTATAAGACCTGTGTTTCAGGAAGACTATATATAATCATTAAGGGTGCATGAATACAAAAATTATAGAATAAAAACTTACGAATTAAACCCTACAATCATACTAAAACTTCCAATAGTTTCTCTGTGTCAGTGTAATTGAGTTTTAATAGATACTCTGATATCAATATAATTTGACATTTAATGTAATTTACATTATATATTATATTCTAACAATTTTTTAGCTTATTGTACAAAAAAGGTCCTAAATTACGTAAAAAAGGTGAGTAATGAAAAAGTTAAGTAAATAACCTGTATTGTAAGATATTCTATGTGTTTAATATATGTAAGTAAATTCTAGCTTAGAATAAATACATATTTGTTTGCTTTGACTTTGAAAACTAAACAATGATATACAATATTATAAAAGGGATAACAATATTCACTCAACTTATCTTTGTTTTACGGATCTGTTTATTTAGCATTGCTTGTGAAAGAGTGGTTTATTTTGTTTATGCAAACATTAACAATGAATATTCATTTTATTCAAAACTGAATAGCTGCTTATCTTACACGTTATCATCGTTTAAGCACGTGTAATCAATTCGACTAATACGTGCGTCGTTCTTATATTTTGCGTTCACAACCCAATAACGGGGAACACGATTCCTTGGCACGACTGGTATCAGATTTTCTGACTAGCTGTAAGGACGGTCAAAGATGTTCAACATGACAGCCGAGACCAATTGCTTACCATACTTTCCGAGTCTTCCGTGCTTCGGGTCTAAATCTCTCTCCGGATGTGTCGGGTTGCCGTATCATCGGAATGTGAGAGTGATAAAAGAGGGAGTGCACTTTTGTTTACGCACAAAACTATGCACTATACGAGTAATATACCCACGCCCAGTGGCGTAACTATACCATCGGGGGCCCGTGACAAATTCTTTTGATGAGGACTTCCCAGTTTTATTTTCAAAAGCATAGGTTTATTCATGCCACCGGAAAATGGAAACCTCCGTAAGATTATAAAATATCTTGAGAGACTGTAAACTCTCGATAAATTGTCAACTGAACATTTGGATCTCCTTTTACGCAGCAAAATTTGATAGTCTATAATCCCCGAAGTAATTCCTAGAAATTCCAACGGATCTTGGAGACGTCATCTTCGGCCGGGGCCCTCTCGGGTCAGGGGCCTGTGGCATTTTGCCAGCTCTACCACCCTAAAATTACGCCACTGCCCACGCCGATGGCCTCGTTGAGATTGGTCACCATGGCTGCAATCAGTCAGGGCCTCAAGTCTGCTATTACAATAGCGTCAAAATGGTTTATCATTGATCTCATAATGGTCGATTTTTACAAGTTTGGTAATCTACTAATATAAAAGCGTCACTATGACTTTCCAATGGTCAACCACTGACACTCCATTGAACGAAATGGCATAGAATGGTAATCTCGTACATAATGACAAATGAATGACAGACGTATGCGGTAATCTGCTAAAATTTTGACACTTCCTTTGGTCAGTGACTTACCATTAGAACGTCATTCTGCAGTCATTGCTTTTAATAGCTCGGTTATCAAAAAGTATTATGAGAACATTGACCGATCAATGATCGACCATTATGAATTTAGCAGGTTGCGAAATTTTAGCAAAATGACAATGAGGTTGTGTTGGAATGAAAAATTTATAAAAATAGCAGACTAGGGGCCCAGGAGGAATGTATATGTACATATGTAATGGATAATAACTTGTCCACATACCTACCTCACCAAACGATGCATAACACCAAAGACCGACCCATACGGAAATTCTTATTTAGCCACGAGTTCCCCTACGTACACACATCAGAAAACAATACAGTGACAGTTTAAAGTCCAGTCCAAAAACGTTCAGACTACAAAAGTTACGCTGAAACTCGTCTACTTTATTTAAAACCGTGCATTTCGTGAACAAAGAGCGGGATTGTAGTTATTTTTAGTTTCACTGACATGCAATTTAGTTTAATTCTCGTATGGCTCTCATACAATTGTACGAATAAAAATATTCTTTATCTTTGTTCGTTATTTTATTTAAACGTTCTTTTGTTTTACCACCAGACGTCACTCACTAGCTTGTTCTTTATATTTTTATTTGCATGTGGCATCCAATTTGATATGAAACTTCGTATATAAATGGAATGAGCATTTATCACCACCCTTGGTGACTCCAGTAACCTGCTCTGAGCCCGCGTGGTGGCAGGCCGGCTCACCGAGGGAAATCTTTGTCCCAGCAATGGAAAAGGTTGTCATAATAATTAAGTCGACTGCTGCAAGAAATCTACTGCTGGAAATCAGCTAACCTCCAAAGTCGTAATTGTGGAAAAGTTTTATATTAATAATGCTATGATTACGCTTGATCACTCCGTGAAAACTTAGGTGGGAAAGCTTGAAATGAACTGTCATTATACCTTTTTTTTCTGGATGGGAAATCACTAAATGACTTCTCCCGCTTTGGGTGGAGCGGAAGGGAGTGTCAGACTTACTGACCAAAACCCAGCCGTGATCCTTCTAGTGCCCTTTGTGTTCCAGGGCCGCGGAACAAATTCCGCAACTACTGTTATGCCACCTTGATTGTATGAATTGCCACCACTTCTATGTTCATATCACCTAAGTTGTCACGGAGTGATTTTTACAGAATAGCACAATAATTTGTTGCAGAGTATATGTGCTGTGGAATTACAAAAAATAAAAATATCCTGTACGAGGTTAGACGTTTGTATCCAGGATTGAAAGTGTCATAGTAGACCAAGAAAATATATAGAACACTATTTGAACATCAGGTATAATTTACAACGTTAAATAGTTCCTATTCAACATAATTTTCTTCTAAATTATTTTTTTGGTATCCTTAAATATTCGGACACTTGAAAAAAAATTTTTTTACTCTGCGAAACGACACGGCCAAATTATGAAAAAACGAAAACATATTTACTCTTTTACATTTGTTTACACTCAAAAACAGCCTTTGCTTCGTAGCCATCACTCCAACACTCTGTTATCCACACAGCGTCAAACCGACTCAGTGTTTAATCAATCAACAGTTGTGCCTATACAAATAATCTCGTGAACACTCGCCCTTAGTTACAAGCTTTGACGTGGAGTTCCGTGTGTAATCCTTCGTTAGGCTCAATTACTACAGGGAGGAAGAAATTCATTTTGGCACAAACGAAAACTTATGACAGATTTAAACTGATCGTGTTTTTTTTGCAATTTTTTTATGTTTCTATACATGCTACAGCATCATTACGACAGGGTGAAAACTCATATCTATTCTAATATTATAAAGAGGAAAGATTTGTATTTTTGTATGTAACGAATAAACTCAAAAACTACTGGACCGATTTCAAAAATTCTTTCACCATTAGAAAGCTAAATTCACCGTGAGTAATATAGGCTATATTTTATCCCCCTATTCCCACAGGAACGGGAACTACGTGGGTAAAACCACGGGGCGCTGCTATTTGTAATACAAACGAGTACTTTGTTTATTAGTAATTTAACAAGCGGTGTACATAAAATGAGAACTATTCGTTGTATACAATATAACACCATTAAGAACGTGTCATTTTTAATGTTAAAGCATATAATGGTGCGCCGCAACTTAAAAAGAAAATACAAAATGGCGGCGGGTGGCGGCGACTAAAGTTCTATTCTGATGGTTGTCAAAAAGCGGCCCACGATATTTGTGCGACCTGCGTCATACCAAACAGATTTTGTAAACAATAACAAAATCAATACTAACTTTGCACATGAAACTTACAGTATTCCCAAATTAATAATGCGCATGCAGATCTTCACTAATTGTCGTATTCCCGGAAACTCCCGAATCAAAAAACATAATTCTACTAAATTATGCATGAAGAAAATGCACTTAACCAATCTATATACATATCGTCTGACGCTCGGGGAATACGACCGTTGCCGAACAGTGACGAAGATTTCTATGCGCGTTATCACTTTGGGAGACCTGTAAGTACATGATTTGTTCAAGCCCATTTTCATACAATGCTACCTTCTACAACACAAAAATATAGAAATTTGAATTTTAGTCAGTTTAAAAACAGTTAATAGTTAGTTATTCAAGCCGGCCGGTTAATAAATTACATTTATGGAAATTGCAATTTCACAGCTCATACAGAACGTGGCAATTGATTGGTAGTGTGAACTATACAATCTATGATTGTGCGGTCCGGAGGGATAGCTCAGATATCTCTGAGGCTTAACTCAAAATGTTCAGCCTCAAAATGAGCCCTCATTTTGAGGCCTTACTCAATGTGCCTGTTAAACTGAACGTACAAAAATATCTCTTAAACCCTGAATGATGAAAAAGATTCCGAAATATAATTGTGAAACGGACAGCTTAGGTATACACACATATGTAGGTCTCGGGAGATACTTGTTTTTTACCCAATACTTTTCAAAGAATTAAATTCTTGCTTATTTGCCATAAACTGCAATTTTAGAGTTAGGTCCCTTTCCTTCTAAGGGTGCGATATATAGTCCTATGTGGTTCTTGACCAGAAAACTGTCGACCACTGTTCCATCCCCTTTCATTTCGCTAGGTGTGGGATAAAGTTCAGTTACAAGACATGACCCACACTTACTAACGAAGAAGGCAAGTTTTTTTTTTTTTTCATTACGGGAAGTCATCAATTCACTTGTCCGCTCTAGGCCAAGCGGAAAGGAGTGTCAGACTCTTACTGAGAAATGTCCACCCATGTTCCTCCAAATGCCTTTTGCGTTCCAGGGCAGCAGTAAAGGCAAATTTAACAAAAGCTTGTAACAAACAAAAGACACACAACTGAAAACTAAAAAACGCAGAAAATGCTTGCTGGAAGCTGTTGGCTGTATGCTATGATTAAAGCAAAGAATGTACGCGTTCAAGTATACGACAGGTGTGCCTCAAAGCTTTGCCTTTAAGCTGTTTGTCCGAGCAATAGCTCGCAGAACCCGCTGGCTATTGCCAACTATTCCAGCCGAGATTTCTTTTTCCCAAAGGCAAAAAACTTCTCTTTTTTAACCTTAACAGGCTACACAATTTTACTTCACCTGAACCCACTTTCAATTCAAAATTAATTCACTAAAGTCTTCTTATACAGCGTGTCCTATTTGACCGTGATAAATGACCTGTCCTCGCCATGTCTCTAGTACTGTTCTCAAAATAATCTCCGCAAGTAGGTACCACCAAATTGAATGCCAAAGCACCTCGATTTATTTTGTGAATAAATTTCAATAAAAAAAGTGTTTTTCTCGACACTGTAAACCGTGTAATCTGTACAATCTAGACTGTCACCAGTTTGAGATTAATGGTATTGTTAATTATAATAAAATTAAGTCCAGGCAGGGAGTGACAGCAGATAAATTGTTATCTTGACATTCTAATAAGACGTGATGGACACTTCATTTTTGGATAGTTTATGAACAGGATAAGATTTCCATCTTGCTAGAACAGAAATTCAACATACTTTTTGTAAAGAAAGTTAATTAGGCACCAATTGTGATGAAGGTAAAAAGGCTAGTTCCGCATTATAGTGGTTTATCAAAACTACACATATAATTATTGATTAGTATAAAATATCTGTAAAAGGTAATTTCTGATAGAACTGATCTAACATCCGATTGCTAACATTATTTCACTGATAGACCAACACTATCACTGAACCTCATGACTTTATATCAAAAGTACACGTTGTATGTGTGCCACGAAAGAAAAGCTATAGAAAATAGCAAGTACCATGGCAAGTACATAATATTTTCTATTTTACAAAATCCTCCGCAAGTCAACTCAACTATGGCAATTCACTGTGTTATATTTGCTTCTGCAAAACTAACAAGTTACCTAAGCTTGAGTTTGCGGAAATTGAGTTGTAACGAGTAAGTAGGGTTCCTTCATGTCACAATATAAACAGAATGCGAGACAGGCAAGCTGCAGTTACTTATGCAAACAAAATAAAAATAAATAGGGTTCTCTTTGGATTTTAAAAATCACACGTCTGTTAAATTGACAGCCAGAAAGCAAAAATATTCATTTGACTGCAATCCAGGTACAAACACGTAATAAAATTAAAATGAGAACAAAATCAAACAAAGAAATCATTAAATCCCCCACATTTAATGATTTCTTTGTTTGAGTTTTGTTTGTTTGAGCTGACAAAGAAATCATTAAATGTGGGGGACATTTAATGATTTCTCTGTTTGTTTTTGTTGTCTGGACTAAAAAGGTTCATTCAACATTTATCAGACAGATTCTAAAGCTGATCTTCTAATGAACCTTGAATGACGAACTTTCAAATGTATTGAAAAAGACTACAGCAATTTTGAAAAACAAGCTTCTGCTTTGTCAGTTTTCAAGAGTTTGTTTCATAATCAGCACATCAATGTATCGCCAAAACTGGCCTGTGCTCCTCAGATCCAGCGGACACCTGCGGCTTTCACCTGGTCTTAGTTCCTGGTATTATGACCGCATAATTATTGTAAGGGTGAAATTGACAGTTTCATATTTGCTTTTAAAAACATCGACAAGTTAAGTAGAAGATACGCACAACGTCAACACTCGCCATAAAAAAGGTTACACCCTCCATCCTCAAGAGTTAATGTTAAGTGATAGCCCATATTATCTAGGTATATTAATATTATAAAGAGATAACGTTTGTGACTTTGTGACGTTGTAAGGGCTAATATCTCTGCATCTACTGAACCGATTTTCAAAATTATTTCACCAATTGAAAGCTACGTTATTGTGGAGTATCATAGGCTAGCAAAGGCATATTTTATCCCCGTATTGCCACGGGAACGGGAACAAAAAGGGTGAAACTTCGGGGTGCTACTAGTCTCTAACATTATTAAGAGGAAAGATTTGATTGTTTGTTTGTGTTGAATAGGCTCCAAAACTACTGAACCGATGTGAAAAATTCTTTACCTGGTGAGAAGCTACACTATCCCCGGGTGACATGGGCTATTTTATCCTCATATTCCCACGGGAACGGGAACTATGTATGGCAATAAAAATATACAATAAGTAAGTTGCCCAGCATGTCAAAACTGAAAAATTAGTAACAAAATCCAAAAAAGGCTAAAACTAAATCTCATCGAAAAATCTATAATATTTAGAGTCTAGCTTAAAATAATGATAAAGATAAAGATAGACAGTAAAACTTATTCTATGTAGACTATTCAACTTCATATACAATTATTATTGCTTTTTGTACTACCTGAAAAGGATGATACTCGTATTAATATTGCTGTATAATAATTGTATTGAATTCATAATTTTTGTTATTTAATTTTGACGTAACTATAATTTCACGGTAAAAAGTAATAATATAAAAAAGTTAAGTCAAAATAATGTTTAATGCATGCTCAATCAGGTTAAGGGCAGGCTGAATGATAATTGCAATTCTTGTAAAAAGCTGCTACGTCATAAATACC
This sequence comes from Hecatera dysodea, assembly GCA_905332915.2. Classification (NCBI taxonomy): domain Eukaryota; kingdom Metazoa; phylum Arthropoda; class Insecta; order Lepidoptera; family Noctuidae; genus Hecatera; species Hecatera dysodea. The sequence goes on from HG995294.1 coordinate 17,079,974, forward strand.
AATATAACATAACACCAACATTGTACACTTAAGTAGTAATAAACGTTTTGACTTTTATGCCAAACTTTTTTTTCGGATTTTTATTTGCAAAGATACGCTGCTGCTAGGTTCTACCTGTTTAGACAAAAATATTTAACACAGTGGCCAAAGTTTATCGTGACAACCTTTAAACAGAATGAGACCTACCCCTTGAGAATTACCTAATAGGTACCATGGGATCTACACGTCACAAGCAAAATTTGGAAACACAGTAGGTTCACCTCTACTTGATCCTACGGGGAATACATGTTAACGTTGTTAATGATTTGCAATTAACATGCTTGTGTCGCATTTATGATCATATTAACATAACCAAATACATTAATAATTTCTCAGAAATGATAGTTATCAGTCCCTGGTTACTATTTATCTATACTAATATTATAAAGAGGAAAAATTTGATTGTTTGTATTGAATAGGCTCTGAACCGATTTGAAAATTCTTTCACTTTTGGGAAGCTACACTATCTCCGGATAGCATAAGCTATATTTTGTCTCCGTATTCCCACGGGAACGGGAACTACGTGGGTGACACCGCGGGGTGCTGCTAGTAAATAATATAATTGTTTAGTGTGTTTCCATGTTAGAATGTTTGTTAAACTATTACGTTTGCCCCCCCCCCCTTGAGCCACCACCCCCTTGCTCAATTTGTTAAACTTTATATTTGCAATAAGTGCAGACTCATTTCGTGTCTAGGCTATCTCTTTCCGTACCAGGTTGCCTGGAAGAGATCGCGAAAAATGATAAGAATTATCTTATCATTTTTCGCGATCTCTTCTTCGAAGTTCAGAAAGTCTAAAGCATATACCTGAATAAGACATGATTATTAAACCATGTCTGGTATATGCTTTAGACTTTCAACATCTGATGCTGCTGTGCTGATGATGAAGCTACGGAACTTCTTGACGGTTAGGAATTAGGGGGCAGTACTGCAATTGGTCGATGGAAGCTAGGCAGTAGTATGCAGGGTTAACATGATACTTGTAAGGGTAGGTACTACTGAGGTGGGGGGGCGTACCACTAAAAAGTGAAAAATAAAAAAACGATTGTTTTTTTTTACAAAAAAAAAACAACCGTTTTTTTATTTTTCACTTCTAAACAATCTGAACATATATTATTATTATTATTATATTATATATAATTAAAAAACCACTGACTGATTGATTGACTGACTGATTGACATAATTGTTCTCCCACTTCCCGTGCTAGGAGGGGAAAACTTTTTATGGGGTTGTATAGAAGGTATCGGGGTGAGTATGGGAAAAATCTGAAACTACCCCTTTTCAACCCCCTTCTTTCAACCCCATTGCTTATCTCAGAAACCTGACGGCCAAGAGAAAAATGGTTTTCGGGGTTGTATAGAGGGTGTCTGGATGAGTATAAACCGAAAAAAAAAAAACCCCTTTTCAACCCCCTTTTTACAACCCCTTTGCGTATCTCAGAAATCTGACATTTTAGAGAAAAATGGTTTTCGGGGTTGTATAGGGAGTATTTGGGTGAGTATATGGCCAATAAAAAATTCAACCCTATTCAACCCTTTTCAACCCCCTACTTTCAACCCCTTTGCGTATCTCAGAAACTTGACATTGTAGAGAAAAATGGTCTTCGGGGTTGTATAGAGGGTGTCTGGATGAGTATATGGCCAATAAAAAATTCAACCCTATTCAACCCTTTTCAACCCCTACTTTCAACCCCTTTGCGTATCTCAGAAACCTAACATAGAAGGGAAAAATGGTCTTCGGGGTTGTATAAAGGGTGTCTGGATGAGTATATGGCCAATAAAAAAATCAACCCTATTCAACCCTTTTCAACCCCCTTGTTTCAACCCCTTGGCATATCTCAGAAACCTGACATTGTAGAGAAAAATAGTTTTCGGGGTTGTATAGAGGATGTTTGGATGAGAAAAAATACTAAAAAGACACCGCGGGTTGCTTGCAACTCGCGCCCCCAAGCGAAATACTAGTGTAAATATATGTAACTCAAAAGGGACTGACTGACTGACATAGTGATCTATCAATGCACAGCCCAAACCACTGAACGGATCGGGCTGAAATTTGGCATGCAGGTAGATATTATGACGTAGGCATACGCTAAGAAAGGATTTTTGAAAATTCGTCTCCTAAGGGGGTGAAAAAGGGGTTAACATTTTGTATGGAACTCCACGCGAAAGAAGTCGCGGGCATAAGCTAGTAAAAGTATAAAATAACTTTAATTTCGGAAGTCGGTGTTCAAAAAATTAAGAAACAACCAAAAACTCCGAGTTCCGAAATTAAAGTTATTTTGTACATTTTTTGTTTATACATAAGTCGGTGGTTATTCTAACAGACTTCAAAAAAAGGAGGTGCTTATCTTTTGGCCTCATTATACATTAATTGTTAACAAGTGATAATACATTAAGAACATTTAAGCTTGTTTTAAAAGATTTTATGTCTACTTATTTATCCTGTTCATACGCTCCCTCGATATAATTTTCGAGTTTCACGCGAGCCAAGCCGCGAGAAAAAACGAGTTGTGATACAGGCTCAGTAGCAACCGGTATTGTTTTTGTTATCCTTCGAGTGGAGAATTGAAACAGCGTGTTTACTTTATAACCAGTTTATTTTTCTAACATTTAAACAATTTGCATTTTCTTGTTTATTTTATCGACGCTGTTGTTAAGCTGTTAAACTGTCTGTTTGTTGTGACTGTATGATAAAGTTAAGTCATGGATTTCACATAAAAATATTTAGATTGAAACCAAAAACAAAGGTTTTCGAATGTAGTCCTTTCCCTGTTTATTATCAAGAGTAGATTTACCTAGCTTTTTGAACGCGATTTCTACATAGATATGAATGAATGTTTAAATAGTAGATAAATGTATGGGGCAGTTGTTTTTTTTTTTTTGCGATTCCCATGTAGGTCCTATTATAAAAGTTGTATTGTTGAGGTATGCGCAATCCTCTATGGAAAGGGGAGGATCCTCAGGCCGGACGGTTGTTGTGTCCGGATAGTTGATTTTTCGGGCTGTTGTATATAATACTAGCTTCTGCCCGCGACTTCGTCCGCGTAGAATAGTTACTTTACCCCCGATTTTGAAACTCTCAGCCCGATCGGTTTATAAAATTGACTAAGTTTCATACAAACTTTCATCCCCTATTTTATCCCCTAGGGGGTAGAATTAATCAAAATCCTTTCTTAGCGGATGCCTACGTCATACCATCTACCTGCATGCCAAATTTCAGCCCGATCCGTTCAGTGGTTTGGGCTGTGCATTGATAGATCACTATGTCAGTCAGTCAGTCACTTTTGAGTTATATATATTTAGATAGATAAAGCTTCTATAGCTTCAAAACGGATCAAACATCGACGGAAAAAGGACACAAAATTATAGCCGAATGTTTACAACATTATCTTCCTATGAGAAAATTTACAGTAGGTATAACGAGAACAGTATTTTATTAGGGTATCCCGTTTTATTCCACATACTGGGAAGGGTTTCACTAAATTAATAGGCGATTACTGGGAGCGAACACGCTCCAAACAGATGAGGTTACGAGAAAATTATATAATTGAATACCCTTCCCAGTACCTATTCGACGGGAATGGTCTATTAAATTGGTGTCGTAAATAACCTATTTGGGGTGCCCAGTTATTTTCTGTTGTCTATTTTTTTTTCAATTTTGTTTTGATGGCTTTATTATGCATTAGTTTTGACAGCGTTGTGAATTATTCTCTCTGATATATTTTTCGTAAGATTTTGTTATGGAAAATTATATTCAGTGTAACTTTTCGTATTTTTTGAAAACTTATGGATCTTATCCCTAAGCCCCCAGAATGAAGCTAGCAGGTACTCCTATGCAATAAAAGTACTCACACTTGTTGTTACTGAGAGAATAAGTAACGTTAAAAGTTATCAAGGCTGTTTTGTATACACATTTGGTTTGGATAACAAAACACGTTTATTTAAGTATCATTACTATCTCGAAAGAAACTTGACAGACCAATTATTATGCAACCTGAAAATTATAATGTATATTTGTGTCAAATGAACGGGTTTTCTGAGAAAACTAATTGAAAGGCTTGCTATTTTATAAATAATTAATCTAAGAACAAAAGTTGACCTTGAAATAATTGCTTATGTATGAGTCATAAGATCCATTCAATTAAAACAAACCAGCAACTATGTATAATGTACTCATCAATTCAAGATTATATTCCTTTCCGAAATACAACTTAATAGAAACCACAAAACACATTCACATTGCCAGGAATCCAAGTGGATTCCAGCTGTCGACCGAGGTTTTGATACAGGATCGAGAACTGTGCGAGGCTCAAATAGAACTCATGTAGATGGACTTTATTGCGAAACCTTCATCAGTTCAGGGCCTCAAGTCTGCTATCACAATAGTGTCAGAACGGTCTATCATTGATTTCATAATGGATGATTTTTACAAGTTTGGTAATCTATACTAATATTATAAAGCTGAAGAGTTTGTTTGTTTGTTTGTTTGAACGCGCTAATCTCAGGAACTACTGGTTCGAATTGAAAAATTATTTTGGGTTGAATAGACCATTTATCGAGGAAGGCTTTAGGCTATATATCATCACGCTTAAGCCAATAGGAGCAGTGATAAAGAATGTTTTAAAATCGGGGATTCCACGGGGACGAAGTCGCGGGCAGCAGCTATCTACTACTATAAAAGCGTCATTATGGCATTCCAATGATCAACCACTGACACTTCATTGAAAGAAATGGCATAGAATGGTAATCTCGTACATAATTACAAATGAATGACAGACTTATTTTAATAGCTCGGTTATCAAAAAGTATTACGAAACCACTGACCGACCAATGATCTGCCATTATGAATTTAGCAGGTTACGAACTTTTAGCAAAATGAAAATGGGATCGTGTTGGAATGACAAATTTATAAAAATAGCAGACTTGGGGCCCTGTTTTCATCCCATTTGAAGAACGGGCCAATATCAAGAAAGGTTAGTAAAACTAATACTAAAAAATTTTGACAGAGCTGTTTGAGATCTGATATCTAACAAATTCTGTTTTATTTCATTTCCATCACTGTTATACGTTATTATTTGAAAACTTTATAATAACAAAAACAACATGAAATCGTTACAAGTACGATAAAGTTTGTCAAGATATTCAAAGGTAACGTAGATTTTTAGGTATTTTCTAAAAAAAACTAATAACACCTCAAATCAAAACATGTAAACGCTGACAAAAACAACTTTTCAACAGCCCTTTAAAACTTGTGGTTTGCTACTGATCGAACTAAAAGTTAAACCCAGCCCTTTTTTTTTCTTTTGTTAAATTATTTTTGGAGGCAGTGATTGAATCATTAGCCTCGGGCGTTCACGGGCAACTCCTGTTGAGGCCATAGTGTGAGTTTTTAACGTTCTCGATCGCGTTAGCGTAAACGTCAATTTGTATTTATTTTAGGATCTCCGACATATACACAACACACACATAAATAAGAAGTTATAATAAATATCGAGTAGGTGTACTTCTTCACTTATAGGAGACCACAGCATGCACAGATAACAACTAAGCTATAAATGTTAAATAATTACTAATTGAAACTAAATAAGCACCGTCTGGTGACAATAACGTCAAACCTTTTTTTCTGCACAATCTGACGTAACCGAACGTTTACGTTAACGCGATCGTATAGTAAAAATCTCGCACTAAACCCTCTGGTCTTTGGCTCGATCGCGTTTGTGGAGCAACGTTTTCTTTTCTAATAGAACATTCTCAGTGTCAGCCCGAAATCTGTTTTTTTTTAATACCAGTTAATGGCAATAGATAACGGTCCAGACGGCCGTTTATTCGTATCTGATCAATACGTTCTATTATCAGGTCATAAAAAGAATTATAAGCTCTTGTACAGGCTTACTACTCATAATTATATTTGCTACTGCTCCAATCAAAACTAGCTGGGTGTTTTCTTAACTTTTAAAACAGTTTAAACTTTAAATATGTTAGACGTCACACCTTATTTTATGACGGAGCATCAGACTGTTACTGACTAAAGCCCATCCGTGTCCCAGGGCCGCGGTGACTAATTTTGCAACCAGTCACTGGCTCTAGAGGACCACGTCTGCGACCTACTCTGGACACTCAAGTAATTGAGAGCACATCAAATTTGTACCCACAGTCTACCGCCCCAGAACATAGGCGTGATGTTATGTCAAGTTTGTGCGGACCTAACAAATCAATTAGTGAAAGACCCAGACATAACGCACCACATATGTGGATCCGGCAACAAACAATCTTCCTCCTACCGCTTAGACCTGACATATTTATACCCGAAGCCTATCGTAAACTTCGTTTATAGCCCGTCAAGTGAACAAAATTATTTTACTTGTTTCAGATATGGCTGAAATACTCCCGCGGTTCCGGGAAATCATTCCCGGGTAGGTCATGTTTGATGTTTTGCGAATCAAGGGAATGTAGGACCGTCGTAAACTGCAGTGTTCCTTGAGTTTGGGGTGGGGTCCTTTTGCCGTATCTACGTACCTCTATTTGTTTTTATGCATATAAATTTAATTGTAAATTAAACCTACAGATGGCTTGAAGTAATTACAATTGAAATAAATAGACTAAGTACAGTAGTTCTATATATATAGTAGTTTAGTAGTTCCATATCTTATTCTATATTTATCATATTTTGTTTGTTTGACTATGTATTATTAGTGTGTTTCTTTTTAACTGACTATGGCGAAGCAAGATTGGGAGTTATGATTTTTAATAACCATGTCTCCAAGTAGACACAACAAATATCAGCACATCTAAATTTTTAGAGCGCAGTAAATGGACCCGACGTGACTGGGCGCAGACCGTACAATCAGTAGGTTTAATTACAGGGTCAGGATTTCAACGAAGTGGCTATATTCCAGAGAAAGAAACTCATAATTAATTTGAACAACTTTCACTACGAGACCGAGCAGGAAATCGTAAAAAAATAACTATTTTTGCATACACTTGCAGACACGAGCAGATCAATGATGAATCACAATGATGAATGATCAATCACGAGCAGATAAATCTAAAGCGGACATTTACAGCTGATAGTTCTTTTAAATTTCAGAGCTGATCCCTTACTATTTATACCATATTAATACTGTTTATTACTTTCGCTCCTTTAAAGCCAATGTATAAAAGCAACTACAGATCCGTTATTCTTTCTTTGACATAATAGTCTCGCCATATATAGGATTATCCAAAAGCGCAACCATCTCCTAAGTATAAATTTAAGGGTGATGTTGGGTCTGCTAGAACGCGGAATTAGAAGGATCACGGGTGGGTTTTAGTCGGTAAGAATCTGATACTCCCTTCCGCTCCGCCCAGAGCGGGAGAAGTCATTTGATGATTTCCCATCCAGGAAAAATATACATAGAGGAAAAGAAATAAAACGTATTTAATTGCTACAGAGAAGCAAAAAGAGCAAAACAGAAAAAAAAGATTATTCGACCACTAAAAGCGACACAAGAGTTCCAGACAAATGACTATTCAAGCAGTCTAATGCAGTGACATCAAATCTGTAATTGAATGAAAGTAAATTCCAGCAACTGCAGTGCTATTCTGTAAGAACTCACGTGCGAATTCGATTCATATCTCATTTTCGATTACACTTCGTAACTCACCTGAAGTGAAAAGTATTTGATATTCTGACTGTCAAGTTAAGTTCGCTTCACCTATGTTCTCACTTAGTGGCGCTAGTGTAGTTTTCATCAAGTTACAGAATACCAAATACAGTTTTCACTGCAGAATCAGAAGTGAGAACTGGAGTGAGTTCTTACAGAATAGCATTGCTGGTACAAAATGCTTGAAAAGTGATTTTTTTAGACATCTGGTGGAATTTAATGAAAATATCCAATTTTATTGTGTTTTTTTAATTTTTTCCTTAATGTATATAACTAACCCAACACCACCCTTAAATATGACCACGTTCTTCTGGAACACCCTGTATGTAGATCAAAACACAATTTGCATACCTATTAACAATAGACCACAAAGATTTAACTTTTATTGCAGTACTCGAATGCAAAGCAATCAATACTGTTAGAGTCTCTGATAGTCCAGGTGCTAATATTAGCTATTATAACCGGGACTTACAGACCTATTAACAAGATTTAATGGCTAGATAAATTCAACGGAGATTTCGTGGGGTCGCATGATTATGGCAAGGTATATATCATTTCCTTTCTACCCGTTAGTAGCATGGGTATGATGGAGGCCTCTACAATATGATATATAGCAGAATTCAATGCATACAGGTAAACTCACTTCTTTTTTCTCATGTGGTAGGTAGAAACAACAGAACATGACTCACACAGATGCTTCTGATTCTTACAGACGTGTTTTTCTTCGTGTTTCTTCTCTATCTCCAAATATATACTAGTATTATAAAGCTGAAGAGTTTGTTTGCTTGGTTGAACGCGATAATCTCAGGAGCTTATTCGAATTGAAAAATCCTTTTAGTGGCGGATAGCCCATTTATAGAGCAAGGCTATCGGTTATAAAACATTACGCTATAACCAAGAGCGAGGCAGATAAATAAAGACTGTAAAACAGACTTCGGGCTGACACTGAGAATGTTCTATTAGAAAAGAAAACGTTGCTCCACAAACGCGATCGAGCCAAAGACCAGAGGGTTTAGTGCGAGATTTTTACTATACGATCGCGTTTTTACTATGGAGCGAGGCATTTATGAAAAAATTGTAAAAACGGGTGCTTTTTTCTCTCTCTCTCTTATGTGACGCAGACAAAGTTGCGCGGGACAGATAAATAAAGTAGGTACATAAAATAAAATTTCTGTCTGCTTCTGTCTGTTTCTCAGCTTACGTAACCTCCTATACTTCTATTTCACTAAACCCTAGTTTTAATTCGGTTTTCATAACTAGAAAACGCTATAAACGATATCAGTCGTTACAGATTATCAGAAGCCAGAAAATCTGACTCCAGTCTTATCAAGAAGTACCGTGTGACGCAGTTAATGGGTTGTAGAGGTCTGGTAAGTAGCCGCTCCATGTAAAGTAATGGTACTCAGCTCAGTAGAATCCGGTTTGACTGGAAGCCGTCCCCAAAACAGATGGAAAAAGGCTAGGCAGATGATGATGTCTGTGCAGACTTTGAACTCTGAATAAAGTTATTACAAAACTAATATCAGTGCGATAGATTTTTTATTCAGAATTCAAATTCTGCATACATGTACATAATAATATGTATGTAAGTCGTGTATCGTGTGGATGCACTATTAGACTTATTTTCTTAATTATGTTGCAATTCGTATTTAGTTAAAATATTGGTCCTGGAACATTGTTTTTTTTTACTGTTGGGAAAACATCAAATTACTTCTGCTCTGGGCGCAGCGGATGACAATGTCAGATTATTTCTGAGTAAGGTGGAAAGGAATGTCAGACTTACTGACTAAAACCCATTCGTGTTCCTCCTAACACCCATTGCGTTCCAAGGCCGCAGTGACGCTTTCGAACGAATTCCGGAACCCGGCAGGTAAACACATGTTCACGGGATAATATTGTCATTACAATAAATTATTTTTAAAACATAAATATAGTACTCTCTCGCCAATCCGTCACTCGGTAATCCACAATCCAATATCACACGCGCTTTTTGCAACACACATATTATTTCCCAAAAGAAAGCAGTAGGTAAGTATCTATTATTTTGTTTTCTGGCACTTTATGATTGACTAAATGATCTCCTGTTACATAAAATATGTAATCGAGTTATCCAGAAAACATATTCCGACTTAATAAATATTAAATTAATACTTTTTCACGAAACCTTTTTAAAACTCGGAGAAGAAACATGAAATTTAATAAAAAAATTGGCCCGATTTCAGTAATCCGCCGTCTGATGGAATTTTGGGCTCGCGGATTAGCTTGAGTTCCTGGGATCGACTTATTTCAATTATATATAGGATTTACCTATTAATTGAATTACTTTTACATAAATTATTAAAGCCCTTATGGCCTGATAGCCGTCCTACCTACCTTACTGTTAAAACATTATTTTTCTAAAGTAGCAGTAACATCCTAGACCTCTAATGTGGAGCACCTCTTTTTTTGGATTGGAAATCATCAAATGACTTCTCCCGCTCTGGGTGGAGCGGGAGGGAGTGTCAGACCCTTACTGACTAAAACCCACCCGTGATCCTTCTTGTGCCCTATACGTTCCAGGGCCGCAGTGAATCTTTCGAACAAATTCCGCAACCCTAGCAGGCACTGACCCTATGGGGCCCCGTCTTCGTTGCTAACGGCTCTTTGAGGCGCGCGTGGAACACTACGCGTCGTCGAGCCGGGCCTGGTTGCTATCGGACGGCGAGCCACCCATAGCTCGCCATTCGCAGGCCCGCGATGTGGAGAACCTCTACTGTTCTGTATTTCCTAACATAAAGTTGACAAATGTTATTAATATGAGCAAAAAAAACTTGTAGGAAACATCATATTGCTGATCTCACGGCTGGTAACTTGCAGATTAATAAAACTTGCTAGTATACAACAAGTTAGTATCAGATATCTAAGTACAACACAAAGTTATCCAACTTCCTCTAATAAAAGGCACCTCACAATAGATAAGCTAACTTGTTGCTTTATTGCAGTAAAGTATATGCTTACAACATTTATTTAGTACAATAGAAGCTTAAATTTAGTATGTCTTGCTGCCGTGGCCGTAAAGAACCTGATTCATAAAACCTAACATTGTGTTAGATAATATATTACTGGATAATTGCAAACCTCGAAGGATTGTAATAAATCTTTTTTTCATCCGATTTCCAAAAAAGTAAAATGTACCGACTCTCCTGCCTTTAGCATGATTGATAGACTAAACATAGTTCCCATTAAATGTTGCAAAGCTGTATGCAAAGAAAATCATTGTTTTTTTTTGCATCCAGGCTTATTGAAAGCTATGTAACTGAAATATTCCCGTTTAAGCACCGATTTGAAGAGCGCCAATGCTAAAAGTTCCACATATGATAGGAATACAAAATATAAATCTTTTATTATTCATATAATATTCTTTCTTCATTTTTATTTTGGATGGGAAAGCATCAAATGACTTCTCCTGCTTTGGGGGAAGCGAAAGGGAGTATCAGACTCTTACTTACTAACGGAACGCAAAGGGCACTAGAAGGATCACGGATGGGTTTTAGTCAGTAAGAGTGTGACACACATCCTTCCGCTCCGCCCAGAGCGGGAGACGTCATTAGATAAGATTTCCCAACCAGAAAAAAAAGCGCTGCGGTGGCTCTTTTATTCAGGAAGGCTGGGATATGCTATATAACATCTCGCTACGATACATAGGAGCATCAATGAAACATACAAAAATGGTTATTTTTCTTTCTTATGTGACGCAGACGAAGTCGCCCGTGTCAGCTAGGAAATAATAAAAGAAAAAAGAGCACAAACTCAGATGCAGCAAATTTTAACATATTTACAGTTGAAACTTAAACCTAGCCAAATCTAGGCAAAGTTTAGTCACACGTATTAATTATACCTACATCGGTTAAATCATATTCCAACCCTCAACGTTCTAATCGTGAGCAAGTCATTACCATCTCGCAGTAACGACAAGGCCCATTATAAAGACATGAATTAAGTGGCCATGTAGTTATAATTACAGTCGCTTAATGTCAGACGGCTCCTATTATCATATTAAGTACCAAACCATTACCCCCAGTTCAGGCTTCATCGGCTTTAATTAATTAATTATTGTCAGCTTAGAACACAACATGTGCCATTTACAAGATACACGAGTTCGCCAGAAAGTGAATTTGTTAATGTGAAAAAAATGGTTTTGGAATTCGGTTTGAGCTTTAAGTGAAAAAGTGAGGTTTGACATTTGATTGGACTGTTTTTTTTTATAACATAAGTCACAAACAGTATTTCATAGGAAAGGCTTCAATACTCTTTCCGGCTTTTTCAATTCCGCGGGATATACTTCCCAAATTATTTAATACCCAAGACTCTATAAGTGACCTCAATCTAGCCTTCAAATATTAACTGCACCAGCCATATAAAATACAACCTGTTTACAGGATTCTATGACATGAAACGATACTCATGTAAGTAAGTACTTAAGAGATAAATATGAAACCTAGCTAAAAATCTAACATGAAACCCAAATAGTAATAAACAAAAGTTGTTAGGAAACAATGAACTCTATATCTTCCGAGAGGTTAAGTAGAAATCTTTAATACAATAAAGTGCTGCTACTAAGTAATCCAACCTGATAATCGAACTCTGGTTTAGTTGTCAAGCGTCTGACACACTCTGCCGCTGAGCCCAGAGCCGAAAAAGTCATTTGATGATTTCCCATCCATAAAGAAAAAGTTCACAACTCAGCAGTAATGTCCTTCTACCATTTCACCAAAGAGGTAGTCATTACTGTCATATATTCAAAACCTTACAAAATTATACCTTCAATAATTGAGCACTGCTCTTACTTTTACCTACACACATTGCAACTGACATGATAAATTATTTCCCACAGCCATCCACCATCTTTATTTCCTCAATGTTTATCCGGAAAATGGGAGACACGCATTCACTTGAGTGTGGCTTAAAATTTATGGCAATGAGTTTAAAGCATAGGCTACACTGCGAGCTAAGCTTACTTTAGCTCACAAAGTTGAAACGTCTTGATGTATGAACTACATGTTAGTTTAAGACCTGACACCATTCAAATCCTACATCGAGCAATCAATATTCTCCGTGCAGTTAACTGCCCCCGATTCTTGTCAAATAATCGTGGGCAGTTGCCCACTGATCACAACACCCGTTTTGTCAGAGCAATGGACTTTGCCGGACATTATAACCTGTTCTGCATACTTCAAGACTGTACAAACTACAGAGCTAAGCTAAGTGAGCTTACTAAGCTGGGAACAAGCTAGTCCAATCATAACGGCTAACATAAACGAACTGTATATTATATGTCAGCAGAGACCAGATATCGACGCAGAAGATACTATCGTGTAAAATTAAATGTACAAATAGAGATAGAGATGTACACTTGCTTCCCTCTATTCTTATAGTCCAATACAATGACAGTCCGATACGACCGGAGAGAGATTAGACGCAGAACCATCAGCTTTACGTGCTTTCCGAGACACGTTATCACGCCACAAACGTCCAAATCTCACATTATTCAGGTAAGCAAAAAATGCTGAGGCTCTAGACACGGTGTTCAAGATAGCTTTAGGGTAGTTGACTAAAAAAATCGAATTACTTAGTCCGTCAGATAAATTTCCAAAAAATGTTGACGTTATTATTATGGCATTATCCGCATTATTTTTTTTTTTTCACGTAAATAAAAAACGAAGACAGTGTGACAATTTTTATCAGGAATTGACGTCACAAGCCCCCGCTCTTGATTTTTTAATGCAAAAAATATGTACAATATTTTCCGATAGTAATCCAACGGACGGAATAAATAGAATCATATTTTTTTTATTCAGGAAACATCCCTATTGTCGAAATACCAAAAGATAAGGGATTAATTGCATGACATTTCGTCCGTGTTTATCAATTACATACATTTTTGACGTTTTGAACATCGCCTTCTTTACTCTACGCTACCTCTTATAGAATGTCACTTGTCTAAAGCCTCTGAGTGCCAATTCTACTAATTTTAAGCAATATTCGGATTCGCATGTCAATTTCAGTCTATCAAAGAAACCGCAATTTCCGTACATTATTGTATAGAATTGGCTCTCTGATAGTTATGTTAGCATAGCTATATATCTGCTAAGTTAGCATAGCTCGCAGTGTGCCGTACGCTTAAGACGTAGAACGTCGGCGCCTGTTCATTTCAACTTAGATGAGTTCCCAGAGAGTTCACTTTAAATAAAATTAAGTATTCGTCTCGTGTGATTTAGCTAAAAGCGTTAAACATTAATTTATTAACTCTTCTGCTTTGTGGAGTGTATAAAGGTGATAACTTAAACTCTATACTAATAAATCGCTTTGAAGTTATGACCCGCTGGGTATGACTTACTTTAGGTTAGTTTTTAGTTAATTTATAAATAGAAGATAGGTTGATGAATTCAGATTAAACCGTGATTGTTATATTAAAAAATATATATATTCGAGTATTTTGAATAATTGATGTGCGACCATTGTCTCTGTTAAAAATAGATGATGGAATCAGCGTAAATACATATAGGTAGTTCCATACAAAAGTATAGCATACTATTTACAAGCTAATAGAAATAAACACACCTACATACATGCCAAATAAAAAGGAGAGCATATTGCTGTCAACGGAAAAAGTGCCCAGAACACTGGCAGGTGTTCTGTTATGTGAAAAAGAAAAAACGACTTCTAAACAAAAAAAAAGGTATAAAACAATTTAAATTTCAGAAGTCGGTGTTTTTGATTGTTTCTTATTTTTCTGAACACCGACTAGTTATTTTATACTTTTTGTGTTCTTTAATGTTATTTGTATGTGTTTTTTGTTAAGAAGTCGGTTGTATTTTTTTTTTGTAAAAACTTTTTATTTCTATTTTTGACTGTTTAGTGGTAACATTCCACAGCTAGACGTACCCTTCACAGCGTACATGTTATGAATTGGTGTAAACAATAAACAAACATGTGATTTCAGCAATCCCGGAAGATTTGCTATCATTTATTGAAGAGTTCCGTTTCCTATCTCCGTTCTTCATCAGATCTTCACCAAACTAGAAAGAGACCACCTCGATGCTTTTCTTGCAGTTTTATTTTTTTATTTCACATCGACAGGTGAGAATGAACATCATCAATCTAGTCGGAGCCACAAATTATTAGGGATAACTCAAATACTGGTCATTAGATCTCACTAAATTTAAAAGGGACCACATGACCAGCACCAGCTTTCGAGTATAAAAAGAATCATCAAAATCGGTACAACCCGTAAAAAGTTAAAAGGTATCACTCCACAAAAAAAAAACAATCAACTTCAGAACGTCGTCCTTTTTTGGAAGGTGGTTGATAACTGGAAACTCGCGCTAACACTGCCTTAAATCTACGTCACCAACTAAAACTACACAATATAATAACTCAGACTTTGAAAGCATACCTACATCAACGATTATCAAATATTCACTAAGTTTTGCCACCGACTCAACCTGTCACAGCCCGTACAGTAACATGTCAACTTCAACTGATACTAACTAAAATATCAACGTAACAATATGCTCGACAAACGTTGCTAAGTTCATTAACATTATCACATTGGCAATGATGTTAATTTAATACAGAGATTCATTTTGTACCAGAATTTAACTGTCCCACAAGATACCACACAAATGTTGGGTTATGATGATGTTGAGCTATCCTTAGTCATCTGTCCAGCCTTTTCCCAGCCATATTGGGATAGGCTTCCAGTCAATCAGAATTCAGCTGAATAATCGTGATTCTTTCCTTATCATAATCAGCTTCTTAGATAAACCTAAAAATATCGGCTAACTGCAAGTCGGGCCCCATCGCCCGGGTTACAAACGAATCTTGATTTAATTTTTTTTTTTTTGATTTTTGTTTTTTTTTTTTCTTTATTTAAGTTTAGTTTTTTTGGAGTCATGAGAATTTTTTTTCAGTGTCCGTTAACGTCATTAGGGTAAACGTAAACTACGAGTACCAAACTTATAATTTGTATTTTGACACATCATTTGTGTCGATATGTTTGTATATGCACCCGCTCGAGGAATAGGTCCTCTGCTGTGATACACTGCTTCAAATTAATTAAAATATAAAACACGGTAAATTAAAATGTAAGTATGCAAGTATTTTTTTTAACTATTTTTATTTATCTGATTTTACAACCAGCAAACAACTCGATCATGGATAAGTTTCAAAAGGTTTTTGGGTGATGATCGCGTTCCGGAAGGGGTAGCGTTAGCAAGCCTCCCACGAGGTTGACCGATACGCGATGGTGAAAGCTACGGGAATCGGTTCAATGCGAGACACACAGGACCAAACGATGTGGCGACACTTTGATGAGGTTCGACAGTGGACATCTTTCGGCTAAAATTATGAAGATGAATCAACTGGATTCCGACTACTTCCTCCAAACTTCATATATTTGAGGCCTTTATAATTAGCCAGGGATTTTTTTATTGCCAGATGAATATGCTCTTGACTCCAGTCTGGGTCGCAGGTGACAGAGACAAAGTCGACGATGGAATGAACTTACCCAGAAACCTGTTCACTCTAACTTTGAAGAGATCAGGGTTGAATACGTTCGGAAACACAGATGCAGGCAGAGAGTTCCACTTTGTTTTGAATTGACATGTTACAAAGCACAATTTAAAATAAAGGGTTGCGTTTTTTCATACGTATATTCGGAACGCTAAAGCATCTTTGATAAATTTGCTTTGGTAGTGGTGTACTTTTCAGTTACAGTAGGTATGTCGTTTACTTTTTATGTATTGGTGGCATTCAGTTTCATTCAAGATTGTAGGGCGTAAATCCGATTTTGTACTCTTACTTATTCGAGAAGTTCGTTCTAAAATTTTATACTGCAATTCAGTACTAAGTTGCAAAGAATCCATAACATTGAAAGTTTAAAAGGCTCATGTGTCCCAAGATACCCATCAGTCATCGTAATGGAGCCGTTTACTCAGTAATTATAGCACCCTCTGGGTCTGAAGCGGAATCTATTGTATGTGGTCTATTGTATTCATTTATTTTCATTAATAGCTTTCTTGAACATAAGTAGCTTAATGGTTTTGCGGTGTTTAGGGAAATCAGGAATAAGTATACCTACTCGGAAAGATAAGGAACATAATGTGGTAGATCGGTACAAGGGCTCTTTGGTTATGTCGACGCTTAAGTGTATTATAATTTTGTATTTAGTAAATTCAGTACACTCGTAAAAAGTTAGTTTTAAGTAGGTGTCTATATATTGTCTTAAGAATTTAAAAACTGTGTTTTGTTATATTGAAATGATTAATTGAAAATGATGCTCATTTGAAACTGCCATTTTCACATTTTATTTACAGGAATTTACATTTTAATCTTGATCATAGACAACACTGTTAAATTGCGTATTTTCATCTAAAGTGGTTCAGTTCCATTGCCGTGATTGACTAATTTGTATTATTAAAAAGGCATATCCTTCCATCATGTTTCTAAGGACACACAAACGACTGTTTTCATAACACAAAAATTGAAGATTGTACTCACACCAAAATATCACTCCACTTTCAGATCAGAACAAAAAAAAACGAAATGTACCGTTTGGCACACCTGTTTTCCCGTACTTCGATAAAAAGCCCCCATGCCCACCGTTTCATTTTCCTTAAAGCCTTCGAACAGGATATTTGTAGCCATCACGGGCGGGAGTCGATCTCTTGACTACTGATCAACTGGTAAACAAAACACGACTTCCAGTCTACGTCATCGAGTTGTTTTTCAACCTTATCCCTTAACCCTTTATAAACAATTGGTGTTGAAATAGATCCCTACCCTTGTATTTGATGTTTTACTACGTGGCTACACGTGTTTCGGTACGTTTTGGGAAGTCAGAAATTCGTCAAGTGATTCTGAAACTTGTAATAAATTGTTAAGTCACAAAATGGCGCCTGCTATGATTGACAACGTCAGTTTTTTTTTAAGACAGAAATGTCAGCAAATTTTAGACTGATTTAGATTTTTGCCTCTAAAAGATACAAAATACCTCAACATTTTAAGCAATGCAAATACTTCATGCACCATATAAGCATGTATATATATTTTTTGGTCCATTTATTCACTACAATCTGTCACATACTCGGGACATTGAGTAGCTGGCTGGTCGGGGTCTATCATGATATCCTCGGAATGTGACCTGAGTCACAACCTCCTTTACTTTACTGTGATTTAAGTATGTCGTGGGGCATTTTCCGTTTTAGTCGACGAGGTGCGTTAGTTTTCTTCATCGAGACTTTTGCTAAGTGATTTGGGTGGTTTGTGATCCGTTCTTTATAGGTTTCTGTATGTCGTAGAATTTCTTGTTTGACAGTATTACTTGAACATATATGCATAAATGTAGGTATTCCATATAACGCCCCAGGCGTCGGGAGTTGCAGGGTGATTCCCGGCCACCGTAGGCGCGGGCATGCGGACAGCAAGCGTTGGGTGGCGCGCCGTCCGATAAGGTCCAACCCCGGGTCGAAGCCGCGGTGGTTCCACGCTCGCATCAACGAGATGTCAGCATAGAAGACGGGGCCCGCTAGGGTCCAGTACCTGCCAGGCTTGTAGAATTTGTTCGAAAGAGTCACTGCGGCCCTGGAACGCTAAGGGCATTAGGAGGAACACGGATGGGTTTTAGTCAGTATGGGTCTGACACTCCCTTTCGCTCCGCCCAGAGTGGAAGAAGTCATTTGATCATTATATAGGTAGTGTCGTAAACGAGTACTTCAAAGTGGGAAATGCGCCCCAAAATACAAAAGAGAGAAAAGATTTACACATTAAAAGGCCATGAATCTATATGGTAACGTGTTTTGGAGGCCATGACATTACCATTATAGTTTTTTGATGACGAAGGTATGTACGATAAGAATACTTACGTTACTACGAAATAAAAAAAATATGTTTATAAAATTAATATAATAAATTATGTTTGGTATTTCGCATTTATAATATTTTAATTCCATTTATGTTTTATTAAAAGCATTTAATTACATTATTGATGAATGATGACGCAAAAGAACTTTGCTTGGAAGAAACCAATAGTTGTGCCACAGTTTCTGCCTACCTCAATGAGACTCAGGTGTGTTGATTTATGAATATACAATTTAAACTCTCAGTATTAAATACGTACATAAATAACTAATAAAGGGGCGAGTCATTATAAGACTTTTTTACTATGTATCTTCTTATTATGGAAAAAGGAGATCATATGTCAGTTATTTTAATAATTCATAAATAAAGACATTTTAGGATACATATAAAAGACAACAAAATTAATAAATCAAAATTAAAACAGATTTGTATTAAGTATTTCTAAATATTTTTGATTAAACTGCATTTATCCTATAAAACAAATAAGCTTTTTCTTTATTAGTCCCTGGTGAAAAGTTGCGTTTTTAGACTCATCCCCCTTTACTTTGACAGCACAGATATACGTATAACTCAAAGCTTCTAACGATACCACATACATTGATATCGGTTAAGCCATTAAAAAGTTATGGTGGAATAAATAAACTCACAAACATACATACATACATGGACCCTGAAAACATAACACTCCTTTTTTTGGGCAGTCGTGTAATAACACTACTTTTTGGGCAGTCGTGTAAAAATTAAAATTTGAACCAATATATCCAAACGACACACTCCATAAAATTGCATTAGGAAAAAATAAAATCCCAATAAAATATACTCTTGAATTAATTTTCCCCACACATCGCGAGAAGCGCCAAGTCAATCACAAGAACTCACTCCCCCCTACAAATTGATTCGTTTACTTCAATATACCGTTAAAGGAATAAAAACCCGTGACTTACTCAGGAGTTAATCTACCTTCGTAAAGCGTAATTTCCGAACGAATCTTTGCACCCTAAAATGGGGGGCCAAGGGGACATAAATCCAATGTTTGTTGATTTTAATGTTCCCCTTCCGTTGTTTATTGGAATTAAGAAAGTTAAATTAAAATATCAGGGAAGTTCTGTAAGTTAAATTGGATTAGTGGATTCAATGTGTTTCATTCAACAGGGTTATTAGAATTCATATTGCTTTGGATAACATTAGATCATATCAGTATAAAATAAGCTAAGTTTTTGTTTAGTTGCCCAGTAAAAGAGTTGATAATGTTGTTGTACTCATCATTATTACTATTTTTATTTGGAAAGAAAAAAAAACAGCTGTGTCAAACATTTTTTCGGTTTATGTCATCAAAAATTAATGAAGTATACTGAATACTTTTCGCGATTCTAAGGTTGGTTCCGTAAACGAAGTTGTATATGTAATTAATACAATGACTCCTTATCAAGTTTAGGTTTAGCATATCGAAGTGTTATTTAGACTTTCTGGATGGACGTTAAAACTCTATGTATGGACTGAAATGTGGACGTGTCTAAGATTTTCTATATCATTGCAGTGGTCGCGTCATCGGCTGATTTTGGGATTTGGGTTTAGTATAGTTTAAGGTTTTTCCATTAGTAATTACTTAGTACCTAGTACACTAAAGGCTTGCTGAAAGCTTGATATTAGGTAGTCGTAATATTCAAAAATATACAAGCATAAGCATAATCAGCCTTTTAATGTTCCCGAAACTGCTGGGACATAGGCCTCCTCTCTAAGAGAGGGAATGGGCCATAATCCACCACGCGGGCCCAGTGTGGGTTGGTGAATGTCACATGTCTTCAAATTCTCGGTTCTAGGACATGCCGGTTTCCTCTCGATGTTTTCCTTTACCGTTTTGAGAGCAGTGGTGATGAAATTAATTACACAAAGTATTGCGCCTGGCTGGGAATGAACCCGCGACCTACAATTCGAAAGTCGGGGCCGTTACACCTCGGTCACCACTGCTCTCAAATATTCGAAAATATTTAATAGCAACTGTTTTCCAAGTTTCTCTTGTTGTTAATGTTATTTCTCTTATTCAAAACTGCTTGTTCTATTCATTCAAAGTTGTATTTCTACGTGAGATTTAAAGCCTTCTGAACAGCTGTTTATACATTACGTATCAAATAAATTCATTCAAACGTATCTATTTCTAAATTGACCTTTAGAAAAAAACTGATGAGGGTGCAAACTACACCACCACTACCACTGTTTTGTTGTTGTTTCAGTTTGTCTGGCAGTTTGAGTAATTCTTGCGGCCTACCCAAATGTCCTTACTTTGGTATTGTTCGTCAAACCGTTGAGCTCCTTAAACTTTTAAGTTTGAGCTACACGGTATCTGACAAACGCTTGCACTGTCTGGACAGGTCCACTCAAATCTGTGTGGCACTTTCCTCAAAAGGCTACCTCAGACATTAACCTACATGGCTCTCATATGATTTGACCAGTACGGATTGTATGGACTTTAAAAGAGACTTTGACCTCAGAGTTTGTTTCGGTGTTTCTTCTCAGGGTAGTCAGCTAGGAAACACCGGCTTCATCTAGCTTAAAATGACAAGAAATATTGGACGTGTAAAAGTGTAATGTTTAACCTACTTACAAAATAAATATCATTTATCATTTAAAAGTCAACATAACTCATGGTGGAAACTGGAATGTTACATAAAATAAAAAGTTTAATATTTCGAGAACTGCCTAAATAAGCCCTTTTTTCCTGTATGGGAAATCACCAAATGACTTCTCCCGCTTCTCCAGTCTCAGGGCTAGTACTGAAAAATTATACATGGATAAACCCAACAACACTGGCTATTTTTTGGACGGCAAATCATCAAATGTCTTCTCCCGATCTGGGCGGTACGGGTGGGAGTTTCAGACTCTTACTGACTAATAAATCTATCTAAATCTAACCCACCCGTGATTCTTCTAGTGCCCTTTGCGTTCCAGGGCCAAGGTGACTCTTTCGAACAAATTCCGCAACCTTAGAAGGCACTGACCCTATGGGGCCCCGTCTTCTTTGCTGAAAGCTCTTTGAGGCGCACGAGGAACACGTCGCGCCGTCGACCCGAGCCTAGTTGCTATCGAACTGCGAGCCACCCATCTTTTCTCAAAATATATTTTAGACTAGCTGCTGCCCGCGACTTCGTCCCCGTACATTATTTATCGCTGCTCCGCTCCTATTGGCTTAAGCGTAATGATATATAGCCTAAAGCCTTCCTCGATAAATGGTCTATTCAACCCAAAAATAATTTTTCAATTCGAACCAGTAGTTCCTGAGATTAGCGCGTTCAAACAAACAAACAAACAAACTCTTCAGCTTTATAATATTAGTATAGATAACGTACGGTTCAAAGGATTTTAAATATTAATGTAACATTACTTGGCACTCTTTGTGTAACTTGACAGGTCTTTTTTATTTTATAAATATATTCACCTGTCAAGTCGCTTACGATATACATATATAAGATTCATTATTTGTATGTATAAAAACATTAGAAAAGGAAAGTACCAGCATGAAAGTAGGTAACCTTAGTGACTTTAAACTACTTTACTGTAAATAGGACAATATTACCTATGCCAGCAGCCCTACCATGACGTCTTAAATCCATCATGATTCCTGTGTCAGAGAGAGACGGAGTTACACAAGACGAATAGCACTATCCCTTTCCCTCACACTGAATCATGATAGCATTGGCACTTCGTGGTAAGGCCCCTGCAGTAAGTTATTGAGAGAGACCTTATCTTTATTTTTTATATGGACCACTCACAGTTCAGCACTCTAAGGCTGGTTACTGCTTAACCGGACTTTCCTGTGGTGACCTCAAATGAATCTAAGGCGGGGAGCCAGGGCTAAAAACTAAGCTTACAAGCTAAATGACCACTCGCTAAGGGCATCCGCTGTGGGACACGGGCCTCGGCTTAGCGGGGTCATTGAGGGAGGGCAGCAAGGGACATGCTGGTTCAAGTTGGTATTATTTTGGGGATTTAATGTTAATGGCTCAGCGATGCGGGCTGGCTCGTTAGGCAAAAATCGTCGTCACGATGGGCCTCGTCGGCAAGGCTTATACAAAACGCGATCTGTTTCTGTTTTTTCTAAGAGTGCTGGTTTCTCTACTACTGTCTTGGGTCTGGGTGATGGGGTCGTCGGGCTCAACTAGGGTATGCCGCGGTCGGCGGTTCTTGCTGTTCTGAGAGGGCGTGTATCGGGTACCCGATGTGAATAGGGAGTTCTAATGCTTTTCAGCAGACTCTATGAAACGCTTTGAAAAGCTTTTCATGAATTGTTTGGTAGTGGGGATGTGGAGGTCGACATGGAGTCGCTCGTTCTTAACGAACCACGGTTCGCTCGTGGCCTTTCGAAGAAACCGGTTTTGAGAGAGACATGATATTGATCTATTTATTGACTATCTGCTATCGACAGGCGCTTGCGACCATTAAACTAACTAGATCTGCTAATTAAATTATGTTTAATTGATTTCTTGCTTGTTCACGAAGTTTCCTTCTCGTAGCCTTTGACACAGAATCCAAGTTAAAAAAAAGTCAATGATAGTGTTGTGTTTTTTAACTACTGACGATATTAGCTTTAGATCTTTCAAATTGTATTTCTTTGTAAACAGTATTTGCAATCTTTAGAATTGCTTATAATTAGTTTTACATAGCTGACTTCCGGATCACGAACAATCTTGCCTTCAAATCCACATTAATAGTCCAAATTAGTCCAAAAACGATTAAAACATTAAGCATTAATTTAAGGTAAATGCCTTTCAAGTGATAAGTGTAACATTAACTATCAGGCGACCTACCAAATTGCCCACAATTTATTTAAACATCTGAAATTAAATTACGAGGGACAATTGGGACAGAGCTATTAACAAAAATATTTTAAATGGAACGGTTGAAAGATCCTTCCATTCTTTGTCTTGTAAGGAAAGAAAGGTTAAGAATTATTAGAATTTTATTTTTTTTAGGTTACTGGGAGGCCAATCCGAGAGGCTATAAATCCAATTAAATAAAAAAACCCTCGGATTTTGTCCTCTTTCATGAGAACTTTTCTAGGTAGAAAACCTACGTTTTGGAACAATACAGAGTGATAATCAAAGTTAATTAATGACAAATAAAAAAATTATTTTAAATTTATTTTACATATAAATTTTAGTGTTAATAATAAATTATTTTAAAAATAATTTATATTTAAAAGTAGTAATTAATATTAAAATATTTAAACAAATTTCGCAACCCTAGCAGGCACTGAACCTATGGGGCCCCGTCCCTGATGCTGACGGCTCCTTGAGGCACGCGTGGAACACAACGCGTCGTCGACTCGGCCTGGTTGCTATCGGACGGCGAGCCACCCACGCTCACCGTCCACAGGCATCAGCCACTGCGCAATAGCACAGCGGCTGCCTTGTCTCTGGAGGAGGCTGCAATGGGACCATTACTGTAATTTCAGCCCCCTCCCGAGTATCGGGAGTCGCAGCGACCACAGCAGCAGCGGCAGAAGCGGCGACGGAAGCCGCGGCGGCGGCAGAGGCGGCGGTGGCGGCGGACCTCTTGTGCCTGGTCGAGGCGTATGGCGCGCAGGCCTTTCCCCCAGCCCAGTGCTCGGCCGGCTTATCAACAGCCACACATGCAATGCAGTGCTGTCCTATGACCGGACTGACCACAGCGGATTCAGTACTAGCCCTGAAGCTGGACTTGTGCCCATTTGTAAAAAAGGCTCGCACCTTATTATAGACATATTCTTGTTCCCGGAACTTAAATAACAGCAATTTGGGTATACTATCTACATACTAACATTTCTGCCTCATCTTCTGGCAAAGGCATCATGTCGGCGTGACG
The DNA here is from genome assembly GCA_905332915.2 of Hecatera dysodea. Lineage (NCBI taxonomy): Eukaryota > Metazoa > Arthropoda > Insecta > Lepidoptera > Noctuidae > Hecatera > Hecatera dysodea. Next base: position 17,104,393 of record HG995294.1, read on the forward strand.
ATCAAAAGTCGTCACGCGTTTGTTTTAGAAGAAGAACAAGCAACTAAAGAGTAATTCTACAAAAGACATTAGTGCTTAGTCGAAGAACATAAAAGCCTAACATTACTAATAAATATCTTAAAGAAAAAGTTGTAAGTATCACGTGAATGTTCAAGGAAGGCTGAACTTTCTTATCGAGAACGCACTGGAACAACTTGTTGAACAAAGTTATCTCATTAGGAGGAAAGTTCCATTTATTCACTAGATAGGTATAAAACCTCACTAGCTACTTAGTTACGGACGCAACAGAGTAATTGATGGTGGATATACGCTCCTGTATTTAGTTTCCTGTGCGTTATTGTCATAGATATAATAAACTATTGTGTACAAGGTAGCTTTTGCCAGCGATTTGGTCTGGGTGAACTTCAAATCGAGGTAAAAGTTTGTGTGGATCCATATATGTAGATATGTTTGTTACTTTTTCACATACAAACTACTAAGTAGATTTTGATGTAACTTCACAGTTTTATAGCGTATTACATCAAGATAACACACAGGCTTAAAGTGAGTTTGTTTGTTTGTTCGTAAGGCTTTTACGCACCGAATTTTATACAAAAATCAAGATTCACGCGAGCAAAGCCAAGTGCGATCAAAAGCCAGGAAACTGCGGGAAGTGCCTACTATGTATAAGATTATAAAAACCATTATTATTTTCATTCGCTACCACATAATTGAATGTTGTACAGCTCTTGAAAATTGTCTGTAAAAATATATTTAAACCAAGAAGCGTGATACCCATACATTTGACAAGGAAAGTGGTAATTTCGCGAAATTGACGGAACCCCACATACCACCCGCGTACACCGCAATAAATTACGTGTAAATTGTATTGTAAACACCGCCCCTGGGACCGATTTAATAGAATAAAATTTACATTTCGTTATGTAAACTCGGCTTGAGTCTCCTGCGTCATTCGCGTATTAAGAGGTAATATAGAGCGAGATTTTAAGTACGTCATGAGAAATATGATCAAAATGTGATCGTAAGCTATAGTTGGGATCGCGGGCCTGCGGATGGTGAGCTATGGGTGGATTGCCGTCCTATAGCAACCAGGCCCGGGTCTACGGCGCTTAGTGTTCCGCGCGCGCCTCAAAGAGCCGTCAGCAACGAAGACGTGGCCCCACAGGGTCAGTGCCTGCTAGAGTTGCGGAATTTGTTCGAAGAGTTACTGCGGCCCTGGAACGCAAATTGCACAAGAAGGATCACGGGTGGGTTTTAGTCAGTAAGAGTCTGACACTCCCTTCCGCTCCGCTCAGAGCGCGAGAAGACATTGGATGATTTCCCATCCAGAGAGAAAAAAAAAAGCTATAGTTGAGATATAACAGGGGTTCATATTAGACTACCATACTCAGACTTTTTCCCAGCAGTGCAATAATAGTATATAGGTTTTAAAAAGGAAAATTGATAGTAAAATTGGGTATTTTATTAGATATAAAAATCATAGTTCTATTTAGTTAAAAAAATAAAGTTAAAGCGATGGTGACGTCACGACGCTTGTAAAAATTGTAGCACGTAGTGATGTCACACGAGTTTTCAACATACTGCATCGTCTTCAGTTTTTGTGTACGTGAAAAAGGAAAGAATACCTGTCCAATATTTTTTGGAAATCTATCAGACGGACTAATTAATTTTTTCCCGTAAAATACACTATTACTTCTATTCGCGAGTGCCTACTGACTAATCTACATCATAATTTTCAAGCCCGTGTCCAATGGTGACATAAGCATAGCATAGCATAATCAGCCTCTTAATGTTCCCACTGCTGGGACACAGGCCTCCTCTCTAGGAGAGGGAATGGGCCGTAATCCACCACGCGGGCCCAGTGCGGGTTGGTGAATGTCGCATGTCTTCGAATTTTTGGTTCTATAAGAACATGCCGTTTTCCTCACGACGTTTTCCTTCACCGTTTTGAGTGCAGTGGTGATGAAAATGAATTACACAAAGTAATGCGCCTGGCTGGGTTTGAACCCGTGACCTACAATTCGTAAGTCGGGGCCGTTACCACTCGGCCACCACTGCTCTCAAGTCACCGCAACAAGATTTTTTTTTCTAGCTTTCTCTGCTGTTTACAGTCACGATATCAAACGATTAGGTTAGTCTAATTAGTCCGTCAGATGGATTTCCAAAAAATATTGGACACGTATCCCACTGATGTCCACACAAAGTAAATCCAAGTCGCTCCAAGTAATCAGAAACCTTAAATTCAAACCAAAATAAAGGATCATGCCGCCGTCGAAATTAATACAAGACTTTCAGTGGCTCCCGTCAAAGGCCTGGACATCTTAATTGGCAGGATTACTGTTATTTGAACATTATTAAAAAGGCCACCGAACTTTTCCCACCCCACTTTAATAAATCCGTTTGAAAAACTTTTCTCGTAAATCAACAGGAGCACAGATTATTTTTAAGTCGGCCCTAACTTCGACTTTTTTTTTAATATAGTAATGTGCCGAATCTGCTAAGAGGCTTTTTGACATTGAAAAGTTAATGTTAGTAGATATGTTGGAATACCTCCATGAGTGAATGCATTATGGTGAAGTTGTATTATTTTTTGATGCGTTAAAGTACATAAACCTGTATTAAACTTTATTATTTAGACTAGCTTCTGCCCGCGACTTTATCCGCGTGGAATAGTCACTAACCCCCGATTTTTTGTGATATTGATTCGTTGGTGGGAGGCACCCGACGTGACGGCACAGTGGCATGCGCGTGAGCTGCGCGCGGTTCTGGACAGTACTTGGACATAACTTTACTTTATTTTTCTAAAATAAAAGTAGGTTAAGTTACTCATTATTACATCAGCTACCTGTCAATATCAGTCCCGTCAAAATCGGTCCAGCCATTTCAGAGATTAGCCAGAACAAACAGACAGACGGACAGACAAAAATTGTAAAAAATGTTATTTTGGTACATGTACCGTAGGTATATATGCATGTAGTAAAAAGCGGTTATTTCAATATTACAAACAGACGCTCCAATTTTATTTATTATGTATAGATAATGTTTTATTTTTATCTAAACGACATCAAGTCGTGTAGGTACTTTCTATGACATCATTTCAGTATTTAATGTGATTATTAATTAAGTTTAAATATGAACTTACTCACTTATCTTTACTTTGAATTAATCTATATTATTTATCAGGGCACGTAATGTTTATTTAGCAATAGACATTAAAACAAAAATTAAAAGAGAATTCGTTTGAACGCCACAAGAATAGCAAATAGATTTTACTGAGTAGGTATCATTCGAACTGACAAGCGTTTTTGTTGCAAGAACAAAAAAAAAAGCAAAGGTGGATTGAATTTAGAACGTTGACAACACCGCAATATTGTATAACTTTATACGAATATTATTCAACGAAGAAAGGGTTTTGGGACTGTGGACTGTGTGATGTAGTAGGTTATTTAGATGGTAATATAGTTGTTTCGCGACTCAAATATGTTGAATAGGTTCGTTACGTTGGTGTTTTACTTCGAGATTTATGTAACTTGCAAAGAATGTGTGTAAACGCTTTACGACTTTATTTTTGCTAAAGTATTTACGCTGTTTTGTTTGTGAAAATTGTGGAGACAACAATATAAAACACACCTACCTACGGTTTTTTTTTACTATCTGACGACTGTTACGGTTACTGTTAAGTAACAAGATGGAATGAAGATTTATTTTAGGGTTCTGTAACTCAGTTGGCAAAAACGGAACCCTTATAGGATCCCCTTATTGTTCGTCTGTTAAGACCCGCGTGTAGGAATCAAGCTGAAATTAATATGAAATACTCTAGTTTGCTACCCTTTAGAGCAGCGAAAAATCATTGAAAAATCAGCTGCACGTACGCAAAAGGTTGACTCACTGTAACGTTACGCTCATTGTATCGTTACGATCGGATCGGATAAACTATCGTCCGTAAACCGGCTTTACAGCCAACCATTATTTTTAATATCATTAACAATTTTTCGTTGCGTAGTTTGACTAAGGAACGATTAAAAAAGCATAACTGTTTTTTTTTAGTAGGTATAACATTATCACGTGACAACTGGATAAGAGCAACTATGAGGCTGTACTTAAGAGGGTTTTCTGAAATTATAACACGGTGGAAGCACTGAAGCGTACACACACAGCACTTAGTTTTCCGACATTGGTCTAAATTTACGTCAACGTCATTACGTCATAAGTTACGTTCTCAAAGAAGAGAACCTCTCGCCTGAGTAGCGCTAACTGTTGGTCTGAATTTTCCCCTCATAATAACCCATATAATCTGACAAGGAATCACTAGAGACTAAACGATTACAACATTCTAGTGCCAAAGCCATTTAGTTTTCTTCACCAACATAATAGATCCTCAAAAATTACCCTCTAATTATGTCATTCAAAGTTACATTCGGTATTATATATATATTATATTATATATAATTAAATAACCACTCACTCACTCACTGACTGATTGACATGATTGTTCTCCCACTTGCCGTGCTAGGAGGGGAAAACTTTTTATGGGGTTGTATAGAAGGTGTCGGGGTGAGTATGGGAAAAATCTGAAACTACCCCTTTTCAACCCCCTTCTTTCAACCCCATTGCGTATCTCAGAAACCTGACGTCGAAGAGAAAAATGGTTTTCGGGGTTGTATAGAGGGTGTTTGGATGAGTAGAAAACGAAAAAAAAAACTACCCCTTTTCAACCCCCTTTTTACAACCCCTTTGCGTATCTCAGAAACTTGACATTGTAGAGAAAAATGGTCTTCGCGGTTGTATAGAGGGTGTCTGGATGAAAATAGGGCCAAAAAAAATTCAACCCTTTTCAACCCCCTCCTTTCAACCCCTTTGCGTAACTCAGAAACCTGACATTGTAGAGAAAAATGGTTTTCGGGGTTGTATAGAGGGCATCTGGATGAAAATATGGCTAAAAAAATTCAACCCTTTTCAACCCCCTTCTTTCAACCCCTTTGCGTAACTCAGAAACCTGACATTGTAAAGAAAAATGGTCTTCGGGGTTGTATAGAGGACATCTGGATGAATATATGGCCAAAAAAAATTCAACCCTTTTCAACCCCCTTCTTTCAACCCCTTTGCGTAACTCAGAAATCAGACATTGTAGAGATAATAATTGTTACTAAAAATACTAAAAAGACACCGCGGGTTGCTTGCAACTCGCGCCCCCAAGCGAAATACTAGTTATATTATATATAATTAAATAACCACTCACTGATTGATTGACTGATTGACATAATTGTTCTCCCACTTTGCGTGCTAGGAGGGGAAAACTTTTTATGGGGTTGTATAGAAGGTGTCGGTGTGAGTATGGGAAAAATCTGAAACTACCCCTTTTCAACCCCCTTCTTTCAACCCCATTGCTTATCTCAGAAACCTGACGTCGAAGAGAAAAATGGTTTCCGGGGTTGTATAGAGGGTGTTTGGATGAGTAGAAAACGAAAAAAAAAACTACCCCTTTTCAACCCCCTTTTTACAACCCCATTGCGTATCTCAGAAATCTGACATTTTAGAGAAAAATGGTTTTCGGGGTTGTATAGAGGGTATCTGGGTGAGTATATGGCCAATAAAAAAATCAACCCTATTCAACCCTTTTCAACCCCTTTGTTTCAACCCCTTTGCGTATCTCAGAAACCTGACATTCTAGAGAAAAATGGTTTTCGGGGTTGTATAGAAGGTGTCTGGATGAGTATATGGCCACTAAAAAATTCAACCCTATTCAATCCTTTTCAACCCCCTACTTTCAACCCCTTGGCATATCTCGGAAACCTGACATTGTAGAGAAAAATGGTTTTCGGGGTTGTATAGAAGGTGTCTGGATGAGTATATGACCACTAAAAAATTCAACCCTATTCAATCCTTTTCAACCCCCTTGTTTCAACCCCTTTGCGTATCTCAGAAACCTGACATTTTAGAGAAAAATGGTCTTCGGGGTTGTATAAAGGGTATCTGGATGAGTATACGACCAATAAAAAAATCAACCCTATTCAACCCCCTTCTTTCAACCCCGTTGCTTATCTCAGAAACCTGACATTTTAGAGAAAAATGGTCTTCGGGGTTGTAGAGAGGGTGTTTGGATGAGTATTAAACGAAAAAAAAAATTACCCCTTTTCAACCCCCTTTTTACAACCCCTTTGCGTATCTCAGAAATCTGACATTTATAGAAAAATGGTTTTCGGGGTTGTATAGAGGGTGTCTGGATGAATATATGGCCAATAAAAAATTCAACCCTATTCAACCCTTTTCAACCCCTTTTTACAACCCCTTTGCGTATCTCATAAACTTGACATTGTAGAGAAAAATGGTCTTCGAGGTTGTATAGAGGGCATCTGGATGAATATATGGCCAAAAAAAAATTCAACCCTATTCAACCCTTATCAACCCCTTGTTTCAACCCCTGGGCATATCTCAGAAACCTGACATTGTAGAGAAAAATGGTTTTCGGGGTTGTATAGAGGGTATCTGGGTGAGTATATGACCCATAAAAAAATCAGCTCTTTTCAACCCCTTTGCGTATCTCAGAAACCTGACATTCTAGAGAAAAATGGTTTTCGAGTTGTATAGAGGGTGTCTGGATGAGTATATAGCCAGTAAAAAATTCAACCCTATTCCATCCTTTTCAACCCCCTTGTTTCAACCCCTTGGCATATCTCGGAAACCTGACATTGTAGAGAAAAATGGTTTTCGGGGTTGTATAGAAGGTGTCTGGATGAGTATATGACCACTAAAAAATTCAACCCTATTCAATCCTTTTCAACCCCCTTGTTTCAACCCCTTTGCGTATCTCAGAAACCTGACGTCGAAGAGAAAAATGGTTTTCGGGGTTGTATAGAGGGTATCTGGATGAGTATATGGCCAATAAAAAATTCAACCCTTTTCAACCCTTTTCAACCCCTTTTTACAACCCCTTTGCGTATCTCATAAACTTGACATTGTAGAGAAAAATGGTCTTCGAGGTTGTATAGAGGGCATCTGGATGAATATATGGCCAAAAAAAAATTCAACCCTATTCAACCCTTATCAACCCCTTGTTTCAACCCCTGGGCATATCTCAGAAACCTGACATTGTAGAGAAAAATGGTTTTCGGGGTTGTATAGAGGGTACCTGGGTGAGTATATGACCCATAAAAAAATCAGCTCTTTTCAACCCCTTTGCGTATCTCAGAAACCTGACATTCTAGAGAAAAATGGTTTTCGAGTTGTATAGAGGGTGTCTGGATGAGTATATAGCCAGTAAAAAATTCAACCCTATTCCATCCTTTTCAACCCCCTTGTTTCAACCCCTTGGCATATCTCGGAAACCTGACATTGTAGAGAAAAATGGTTTTCGGGGTTGTATAGAAGGTGTCTGGATGAGTATATGACCACTAAAAAATTCAACCCTATTCAATCCTTTTCAACCCCCTTGTTTCAACCCCTTTGCGTATCTCAGAAACCTGACGTCGAAGAGAAAAATGGTTTTCGGGGTTGTATAGAGGGTATCTGGATGAGTATATGGCCAATAAAACATCAACCCTTTTCAACCCCTTTGCGTATCTCAGAAATCTGACATAGTAGAGAAAAATAGTTTTCGAGGTTGTATAAAGGGTATTTAGATGAGTATATGGCCAATAAAAATTTAACCCTTTTCAACCCCCTACTTTCAACCCCTTCGCGTATCTCAGAAACTTGACATTGTGGAGAAAAATGGTCTTCGGGGTTGTATAGAGGGTGTCTGGATGAGTATATGGCCAATAAAAAATTCAACCCTATTCAACCCTTTTCAACCCCCTTCTTTCAACCCCTTTGCGTAACTCAGAAATCTGACATTGTAGAGATAATAATTGTTAGTAAAAAAATACCAAAAAGACACCGCGGGTTGCTTGCAACTCGCGCCCCCAAGCGAAATACTAGTTATATTATATACAATTAAAAAACCACTCACTGATTGACTGATTGACTGATTGATTGATTGATTGACATAATTGTTCTCCCACTTCCCGTGCTAGGAGGGAAAAACTTTTTATGGGGTTGTATAGAAGGTGTCGGGGTGAGTATGGGAAAAATCTGAAACTACCCCTTTTCAACCCCCTTCTTTCAACCCCATTGCTTATCTCGGAAACCTGACGTCGAAGAGAAAAATGGTTTTCGGGGTTGTATAGAGGGTGTCTGGGTGAGAATAAAACGAAAAAAAAATTACCCCTTTCCAACCCCCTTTTTACAACCCCTTTGCGTATCTCGGAAATCTGACATTTTAGAGAAAAATGGTTTTCGGGGTTGTATAGAGGGTATCTGGGTGAGTATATGGCCAATAAAAAAATCAACCCTTTTCAACCCTTTTCAACCCCCTTGTTTCAACCCCTTTGCGTATCTCAGAAACCTAACATTCTAGAGAAAAATGGTTTTCGGGGTTGTATAGAGGGTGTCTGGATGAGTATGTAGCCAGTAAAAAATTCAACCCTATTCAACCCTTTTCAACCCCCTTGTTTCAACCCCTTGGCATATCTCGGAAACCTGACATTGTGGAGAAAAATGCTTTTCGGGGTTGTATAGAAGGTGTCTGGATGAGTATATGGCCACTAAAAAATTCAACCCTATTCAACCCTATTCAATCCTTTTCAACCCCCTACTTTCAACCCCTTTGCGTATCTCAGAAATCTGACATTTTAGAGAAAAATGGTTTTCGGGGTTGTATAGAGGGTATTTGGGTGAGTATATGGCCAATTAAAAAATTCAACCCTTTTCAACCCCCTTGTTTCAACCCCTTGGTATATCTCAGAAATCTGACATTGTAGAGAAAAATGGTTTTCGGGGTTGTATAGAGGGTGTTTCGATGAGTATATGACGAATAAAAAATTCAACCCTTTTTAACCCCCTACTTTCAACCCCTTTGCGTTTCTCAGAAACCTGACACAAATTATTATTTTCACAGGGAAATAATAATTGTTAGTCAAAAAATACTAAAAAGACACCGCGGGTTGCTTGCAACTCGCGCCCCCAAGCGAAATACTAGTTATATTATATATAATTAAAAAACCACTCACTGATTGATTGATTGACTGATTGACATAATTGTTCTCCGACTTCCCGTTCTAGGAGGGGAAAACTTTTTATGGGGTTGTATAGAAGGTATCGGGGTGAGTATGGAAAAAATCTGAAACTACCCCTTTTCAACCCCCTTCTTTCAACCCCATTGCTTATCTCAGAAACCTGACGTCGAAGAGAAAAATGGTTTCCGGGGTTGTATAGAGGGTGTTTGGGTGAGAATAAAACGAAAAAAAAAATTACCCCTTTTCAACCCCCTTTTTACAACCCCTTTGCGTATCTCAGAAATATGACATTTTAGAGCAAAATGGTTTTCGGGGTTGTATAGAGGGTATCTGGATGAGTATATGGCCAATAAAAAATTTAACCCTTTTCAACCCCCTACTTTCAACCCCTTTGCGTATCTCAGAAACTTGACATTGTAGAGAAAAATGGTCTTCGGGTTTGTATAGAGGGTGTCTGGATGAAAATATGGCCAAAAAAAATTCAACCCTTTTCAACCCCCTTCTTTCAACCCCTTTGCGTAACTCAGAAACCTGACATTGTAGAGAAAAATGGTTTTCGGGGTTGTATAGAGGGCATCTGGATGAAAATATAGCTAAAAAAAAATTCAACCCTTTTCAACCCCCTTCTTTCAACCCCTTTGCGTAACTCAGAAATCTGACATTTTAGAGAAAAATGGTCTTCGGGGTTGTGTAGAGGGTATCTGGATGAGTATATGACGAATAAAAAATTCAACCCTTTTCAACCCCCTACTTTCAACCCCTTTGCGTATCTCAGAAACTTGACATTGTAGAGAAAAATGGTATTCGGGGTTGTAAAGAGGGTGTCTGGATGAGTATATGGCTAATAAAAATTCAACCCTATTCAACCCTTTTCAACCCCCTACTTTCAACCTCTTTGTTGTTAGTCAAAAAATACTAAAAAGACACCGCGGGTTGCTTGCAACTCGCGCCCCCAAGCGAAATACTAGTTATTATATTATATACAATTAAAAAACCACTGACTGATTGATTGACTGACTGATTGACACAATTGTTCTCCCACTTCCCGTGCTAGGAGGGAAAAACTTTTTATGGGGTTGTATAGAAGGTGTCGGGGTGAGTATGGGAAAAATCTGAAACTACCCCTTTTCAACCCCCTTCTTTCAACCCCATTGCTTATCTCGGAAACCTGACGTCGAAGAGAAAAATGGTTTTCGGCGTTGTATAGAGGGTGTTTGGATGAGTATAAAACGAAAAAAAAAACTACCCCTTTTCAACCCCCTTTTTACAACCCCTTTGCGTATCTCAGAAATCTGACATTTTAGAGAAAAATGGTCTTCGGGGTTGTATAGAAGGTATCTGGATGAGTAAATGGCCAATAAAAAAATCAACCCTTTTCAACCCCCTTCTTTCAACCCCTTTGCGTATCTCAGAAACCTGACATAGTAGAGCAAAATGGTTTTCGGGGTTGTATAGAGGGTATCTGGATGAGTATATGGCCAATAAAAAATTCAACCCTATTCAACCCTTTTCAACCCCCTACTTTCAACCCCCTACTTTCAACCCCCTACTTTCAACCCCTTTGCGTATCTCAGAAACTTGACATTTTAGAGAAAAATGGTCTTCGGGGTTGTATAGAGGGTATCTGGATGAGTATATGGCCAATAAAAAATTCAACCCTATTCAACCCTTTTCAACCCCCTACTTTCAACCCCTTGGCATATCTCAGAAACCTGACATTGTAGAGAAAAATGGTTTTCGGGGTTGTATAGAGGGTATCTGGGTGAGTATATGGCCAATAAAAAATCAACCCTTTTCAACCCCCTTCTTTCAACCCCTTTGCGTATCTCAGAAATCTGACATAGTAGAGAAAAATAGTTTTCGAGGTTGTATAAAGGGTATTTAGATGAGTATATGGCCAATAAAAATTCAACCCTTTTCAACCCCCTACTTTCAACCCCTTTGTTGTTAGTCAAAAAATACTAAAAAGACACCGCGGGTTGCTTGCAACTCGCGCCCCCAAGCGAAATACTAGTTATATTATATATAATTAAAAAACCACTCACTGATTGACTGATTGACATAATTGTTCTCCCACTTGCCGTGCTAGGAGGGGAAAACTTTTTATGGGGTTGTATAGAAGGTGTCGGGGTGAGTATGGGAAAAATCTGAAACTTCAACTTTTCCACCCCCATCTTTCAACCCCATTGCTTATCTCAGAAACCTGACGTCGACGAGAAAAATGGTTTTCGGGGTTATATAGAGGGTGTCTGGGTGAGTATAAAACGAAAAAAAAAATTACCCCTTTTCAACCCCCTTTTTACAACCCCTTTGCGTATCTCAGAAATCTGACATTTTAGAGAAAAATGGTTTTCGGGGTCGTATAGAGGGTATTTGGGTGAGTATATGGCCTATAAAAAATTCAACCCTATTCAACCCTTTTCAACCCCCTACTTTCAACCCCTTTGCGTATCTCAGAAACCTGACATTGTAGAGAAAAATGGTTTTCGGGGTTATATAGAGGGTATGTGGATGAGTATAAAGCCAATAAAAAAATCAACCCTATTCAACCCTTTTCAACCCCCTTGTTTCAACCCCTTGGCATATCTCGGAAACCTGACATTGTAGAGAAAAATGGTTTTCGGGGTTGTATAGAAGGTGTCTGGATGAGTATATGGCCACTAAAAAATTCAACCCTATTCAATCCTTTTCAACCCCCTACTTTCAACCCCTTGGCATATCTCAGAAACCTGACATTGTAGAGAAAAATGGTTTTCGGGGTTGTATAGAGGGTGTTTGGATGAGAAAAAATACTAAAAAGACACCGCGGGTTGCTTGCAACTCGCGCCCCCAAGCGAAATACTAGTTATTATATTATATATAATTAAAAAACCACTCACTGATTGACTGATTGACATAATTGTTCTCCCACTTGCCGTGCTAGGAGGGGAAAACTTTTTATGGGGTTGTATAGAAGGTGTCGGGGTGAGTATGGGAAAAATCTGAAACTACCCCTTTTCAACCCCCTTCTTTCAACCCCATTGCTTATCTCGGAAACCTGACGTCGAAGAGAAAAATGGTTTTCGGGGTTGTATAGAGGGTGTATGGGTGAGAATAAAACGAAAAAAAAATTACCCCTTTTCAACCCCCTTTTTACAACCCCTTTGCGTATCTCGGAAATCTGACATTTTAGAGAAAAATGGTTTTCGGGATTGTATAGAGGGTGTTTGGATGAGTATATGGCCAATAAAAAATTCAACCCTATTCAACCCCCTTGTTTCAACCCCTTGGCATATCTCAGAAACCTGACATAGTAGAGAAAAATAGTTTTCGAGGTTGTATAAAGGGTATTTAGATGAGTATATGGCCAATAAAAATTCAACCCTTTTCAACCCCCTACTTTCAACCCCTTTGTTGTTAGTCAAAAAATACTAAAAAGACACCGCGAGTTGCTCGCAACTCGCGCCCCCAAGCGAAATACTAGTTATATTATATACAATTAAAAAACCACTCACTGATTGACTGATTGATTGATTGACATAATTGTTCTCCCACTTGCCATGCTAGGAGGGGAAAACTTTTTATGGGGTTGTATAGAAGGTGTCGGGGTGAGTATGGGAAAAATCTGAAACTACCCCTTTTCAACCCCCTTCTTTCAACCCCATTGCTTATCTCGGAAACCTGACGTCGAAGAGAAAAATGGTTTTCGGCGTTGTATAGAGGGTGTTTGGATGAGTATAAAACGAAAAAAAAAACTACCCCTTTTCAACCCCCTTTTTACAACCCCTTTGCGTATCTCAGAAATCTGACATTTTAGAGAAAAATGGTCTTCGGGGTTGTATAGAAGGTATCTGGATGAGTAAATGGCCAATAAAAAAATCAACCCTTTTCAACCCCCTTCTTTCAACCCCTTTGCGTATCTCAGAAACCTGACATAGTAGAGCAAAATGGTTTTCGGGGTTGTATAGAGGGTATCTGGATGAGTATATGGCCAATAAAAAATTCAACCCTATTCAACCCTTTTCAACCCCCTACTTTCAACCCCCTACTTTCAACCCCCTACTTTCAACCCCTTTGCGTATCTCAGAAACTTGACATTTTAGAGAAAAATGGTCTTCGGGGTTGTATAGAGGGTATCTGGATGAGTATATGGCCAATAAAAAATTCAACCCTATTCAACCCTTTTCAACCCCCTACTTTCAACCCCTTGGCATATCTCAGAAACCTGACATTGTAGAGAAAAATGGTTTTCGGGGTTGTATAGAGGGTATCTGGGTGAGTATATGGCCAATAAAAAATCAACCCTTTTCAACCCCCTTCTTTCAACCCCTTTGCGTATCTCAGAAATCTGACATAGTAGAGAAAAATAGTTTTCGAGGTTGTATAAAGGGTATTTAGATGAGTATATGGCCAATAAAAATTCAACCCTTTTCAACCCCCTACTTTCAACCCCTTTGTTGTTAGTCAAAAAATACTAAAAAGACACCGCGGGTTGCTTGCAACTCGCGCCCCCAAGCGAAATACTAGTTATATTATATACAATTAAATAACCACTGACTGATTGACATAATTGTTCTCCCACTTGCCGTGCTAGGAGGGGAAAACTTTTTATGGGGTTGTATAGAAGGTGTCGGGGTGAGTATGGGAAAAATCTGAAACTACCCCTTTTCAACCCCCTTCTTTCAACCCCATTGCTTATCTCAGAAACCTGACGTCGAAGAGAAAAATGGTTTTCGGGGTTGTATAGAGGGTGTTTGGATGAGTAGAAAACGAAAAAAAAAACTACCCCTTTTCAACCCCCTTTTTACAACCCCTTTGCGTATCTCAGAAACCTGACATTTTAGAGAAAAATGGTTTTCGGGGTTGTATAGAGGGTGTTTGGGTGAGAAAATGACGAGTAAAAAATTCAACCCTTATCAACCCTTTTCAACCCCCTTGCTTCAACCCCTTTGCGTATCTCAGAAACCTGACATTTTAGAGAAAAATGGTTTTCGGGGTTGTATAGAGGGTATCTGGGTGAGTATATGGCCAATAAAAAATCAACCCTTTTCAACCCCCTACTTTCAACCCCTTTGTTGTTAGTCAAAAAATACTAAAAAGACACCGCGGGTTGCTTGCAACTCGCGCCCCGAAGCGAAATCCTAGTTATATTATATATAATTAAATAACCACTCACTCACTCACTGATTGACATAATTGTTCTCCCACTTGCCGTGCTAGGAGGGGAAAACTTTTTAAGGGGTTGTATAGAAGGTGTTGGGGTGAGTATGGGAAAAATCTGAAACTACCCCTTTTCAACCCCCTTCTTTCAACCCCATTGCTTATCTCAGAAACCTGACGTCGAAGAGAAAAATGGTTTTCGGGGTTGTATAGAGGGTGTTTGGATGAGTAGAAAACGAAAAAAAAAACTACCCCTTTTCAACCCCCTTTTTACAACCCCTTTGCGTATCTCAGAAATCTGACATTTTAGAGAAAAATGGTTTTCGGAGTTGTATAGAGGGTGTTTGGATGAGTATATGGCCAATAAAAAATTCAACCCTATTCAACCCTTTTCAACCCCCTACTTTCAACCCCTTTGCGTATCTCAGAAACTTGACATTGTAGAGAAAAATGGTCTTCGGGGTTGTATAGAGGGTGTCTGGATGAAAATATGGCCAAAAAAAAATTCAACCCTTTTCAACCCCCTTCTTTCAACCCCTTTGCGTAACTCAGAAACCTGACATTGTAGAGAAAAATAGTTTGCGGGGTTGTCTAGAGGGCATCTGGATAAAAATATGGCTAAAAAAAATTCAACCCTTTTCAACCCCCTTCTTTCAACCCCTTTGCGTATCTCAGAAACCTGACATTGTAGAGAAAAATGGTCTTCGGGGTTGTATAGAGGACATCTGGATGAATATATGGCCAAAAAAATTCAACCCTTTTCAACCCCCTACTTTCAACCCCTTTGCGTAACTCAGAAATCTGACATTGTATTGATAATAATTGTTAGTCAAAAAATACTAAAAAGACACCGCGGGTTGCTTGCAACTCGCGCCCCCAAGCGAAATACTAGTATATATATATATGTACATATTCGTAATCCTGATGTCATTTGTTAATTAAGCTATCGAATTCTCTCCCTAAGCGAATAATTAATTTCATCTTATCATAATAAAAACTACAATATTAGCGTCCTTACACACACCCCTCCTCGCGTCCTTACACATATCGCTTCATAAATGCCGCGGACACAAAGTTAAATTATTAACGTTATAAAATGTTCAGTAACAACTACATAGAATAAACAGACTGACCTTTTCATTTTTGTCAGTAAGTAAGAAGTCAATTTGTTCTAAGTATTTATTTCCAATTTATAAGAAAGTTTTTATAAAATTCTCCCGAGATTATCATAATATTTTATCATCCATCATTCATGGAGTGGGATATAGGGAGGCTCTTAATTTATGTAAATGAATTAGTTATAACAACATGCACCTAATATTATCTAAGTCGTAAAACTAGTACTTGCTTCGGCAGTAAACATACAGAGAAAATTAGAATGTCTCCTGCACATGGACAACAAGCAAACCGTGAAGCGTTCCACATTTTTAAAACGAACTAAATATTAATTAACCTGTACACAAAGACGCGGTCTATCATATCTGCGGTGAAACAATATGTATAAAAAAATCGTAAAAGTAAGTCAGGTAAAGTTTTTCGTGAGTACTGCTTCCCGTTAGGTATACCTAATGATCGGGCCGAGCTATGGGTGACTCGCCGCCCGATAACGACCAAGCTCTGGTCGACGGCGCGTCGTGTTCCACACGTGCATCAAAGAGATGTCAGCAAAGAAGACGGGGCCCATAGGGTCAGTGCCTGCTAGGGTTGCGCAATTTATTCGAAATAATTATCGCGGCCCTCGAACGCAAAGGGCATTAGGAGGAACACCGGTGGGTTTTAGTCTGACACTCCCTCCGCTCCGCCTACAGCGGGAGAAGTCATTCGATGATTTCCCAACAGTACAGCTAATTTTGGTTTGGATTCTTTTTTTCGTTCGAAATAATGATGATGATTACATTTGCAGATCTTTATTCGCTCTAATACTAATGATTCCAAGAGGAGAGGTGGAGAACTTGTGGCTAAATTATAACAGCCGCACGGGTCTATCTTCGGGGTTAAGCAACGCTTGCCGAGGTTAGTCTGTGGATGCGTGACCATCTTAACATAATGAGACTTCTTTCGTTGGTCCCGTCTGTCATTTGGAGATCTTTGGCAGTTGTTACGGATTGTCAGAAGCCAGAAAATCTGTCACCAGTTCTTGCCAAGAAGTGCCATCTTCCCCAGTTAATGGCTTCACGTAAAATACTGGTTTTCAGCTGAATCCGGCTTAACTGGGAGTCGACCCCAATGTAGTTGGGAAAAAGGCTAGGCAGATGATGACTACACTATTGCCTCAAAAAAATCAGTGCCTCCGACCACCGCTTAAAATCAACATACCCTTAGGACCCGACGTGTCCCGCCTTGTAACATATTATGTGCGTAATTCTCGCTGCTCTTAGCAACACACGCCATTTTGCTAAAACACTCGCCAATTACGAGTAAGCAGTCCCTTGTGTAGACTGCCTAATTCTAAATAATGACAGTTTTTGTAACCACTGGCCCTTTGGCACAATATGACGTTTAGAATTTTGGGTCTTTGTGCGTGAGAGATTCTGCTGTAAAGTCTCTTTTTGTTGTATTTCATGTTGTAGAATATTTGTCGTTACAACATTACAGCGTGTAGTTATCTGCTTGTTTATATTAAAGCCAAACATCAGGTAATAATTCAAACGTTATTTCCTGATAGGTGGAAAAAAAAATAGTCTTATTTAACTCTCTGTTCTGTATAGTTATATACAGAACAGTGAGTTAACCAGTTCTTAATGAAACGGGAGACGGAGCAAGGGCCCTGATACAGGACGAGGTTTCCTTCAATTTGTCGATCATCGTTTGAATTTGTACTTACAAATTCCGTGTTAAACTCCCGTGTAACATCGCCATAGCAATCCACTTGGATTGCTATGGCGATGGGAAACTACCATTTATATTACCTATCCGTTATAGGCAAGAAAAAAACGGTGCTAATATGGACTAACCTTTGGTTTAGTAGGTATGACTGCTAAGGAAATATGATTAAAGCCCATAATACGAGCATGCAGTAAGTAAGGAAGATTCGATATTTGTATGAGGATGTGTGTTCACATGTTACAAACGCAAGATAAACGTAACTAAAAGCCTCACAAGTCTGCCACCAGTGAGGGTTTGAAGTGTTCCTCGTTAAACATACTTCACGAACTTTTATGACGTTCACGGAGTACCTGAAGTAGGTGACACAATTTTGTGTGTATTGTGATAACGGGTTGAGAGAAGGATCATTCCGGAGCCTCTTGGCGGTGTCGGTGAATAAAATATTATCTGGCGGCCGTTTGTGGTCGGGTACCGTATTCAAGTTTGTACGTATGTGGTGGAAATATGTGAGTTGTGGACTACCTATGCTAACATTGTTTCGGATTTTTCAATGGCAAATTCAAGGTTGTTTATAACGTCTCGACTCACGTAGGAGTATTTGATCGGTATACGAAGGCTGAGATATTTAGATTAAAAGCGATAATCTAGTGTTATGCGCCGGTGATCAGTTTGTTAGAAAGATAGCTGTACGCACGAGATGTGTACGCTGAAATTCAGCATTTCTGAAAGTATTGTAGTTGTGTGTTGTGTGTTGTGTAAGTGTTTTTGTTGTATTGTAGTTTGTAAAAACCGTGTAAGTATTTCTGCTGTGTATAATCGGTGAAAATGCGACATCGATACGATGGCCATTATACAGTGCACCAGTCTGTGATCGCTTTTATGTCTAAGTTAAACAGCGATCTATAAAATTAATACGCCTTTACTAACACACTTTTTTTTTCTTTTTAATTTTATTAGCATTGAAACCAGCCAGTATGAAAAATGCACCTGTGCCGTGAAAATGAATTCAATCGAATGCACTTCAGAGGCCGCTTTGAAGCGATGAAAGCTTAGGTAAACTTTAGCTTACAGCTATGCTATTTATGCTGTAGCGACAGCTGATCCCATTAAACTCTGAATAAACTATGGAGCGCGTAACCAGCAATAAAAAAAGACAACATAAAAAGTAGGTTTACTAGATATATTGCTACCGATAGTGTTTATGATGTTTTTGAACGCCATGTTGTCCGCGTATATTGTATACCTACATAATTTATAATGCGTCACTGAATAAATTCACATTTTCAGCTTGATATCAGTTTGAAGGAGTTATTTTATTTTCTGATTAGTATCCACTAATCAGCAACCCAACATTTCCATGTTGGATTTATGGTTGAATTGAGCTGACAATACAACTGGTGGATTTATATCAGAGATGTTACGGAGCTCCGATTCCAAGCCGAAAGTTCGGAACTTCCGACTGACATTCGATTTTGATTTCGGTACCGATAAATTTTATTCGGAAGTTATATCGGTGGTCGATGCACAGCAGCGGCGGTGTCTCCGCCAAGTTCTGTAGCAAGCGAGCAACTTTTTAGTGATTCTGGCCTAATCTTTGACCTGTTCATAAATAGATTGGACGAAAAGCTGCTAAGCTTTTGTTCATTTATACTAGTACTAGCGACCCGCCCCGGCTTCGCACGGGTGCAATGTAGATACTAATGTTTCCTCTACTATAATATGCATGTATTATACATATAAACCTTCATCTTTAATCACTCTATCTATTAAAAAAACCGCATCGAAATCCGTTGCGTAGTTTTAAAGATTTAAGCATACATAGGGACAGACAGCGGGAAGCGACTTTGTTTTATACTATGTAGTGATTATAAAGAGGAAAGATTTGATTATTTGTTTGTTTGCGTAGATCCGATTTGAAAAATTCTTTCACCTATGGAAAGCTACTTTATCAGCAAGTAACATAGGCTATATTTTATCCCCCTATACTCACGGGAACGGAAGCTACGCGTATGAAACCGCGGGGCACTGCTAGTTAAATATAATTTTCCTCTGTTGGAGTTACTTGATTTGACACGTGTTTTAAAAAATTAAACCTAGTTTGAATTATTCTTTATGAGTGAGTTTTTTAAAGCAATGTTCATACAAAAGATATTTCTCATCATAATATACAACTCCATAATAACCAAAAAACACAACTTGGTTCACCTCTATAGTACAATTATAACTACATAATTCAGCCAGTAGCTAAATCTGAATCTCAATTAACAACGTCAGGATGGGATAGATATCAAAACTCAGCTCACCATAAAATAAAACAATGACAGAATTTATTTTCGTAACCACGTTTTTCTAGCTTTTCCAAAACGGTATAAAGCTTTATTTACCCTATAAGTAACAGTTCTATGAAAAACTGGAGTGAAGTCACGTCTGTTGCAGCTTTTCAGTGAAATAAGAAATTTTCTCTTAAATTGCACAAGGCAACCACAACTGTAGCAGCTTTATAATTCTTGAACGTGAGATATATATAAGCTGCCTTACCTACTATATCTAAGTGATAAAAACTTATATTTGAAAAAAGAGCATAGATAATATGATAAGTTTAAATACTGACTAGCAGATTCTTATTTCAAATTTGAATATCAGAATACCGAACGATGATTCACAAAAAATGCCTAAGCATAAAGGTTGTCTTCCCTTCATTTAACTTATGGGTTCTTTATTCAAATATGTACATTAACTATTACATAAAATTTTTGTATAAAGTATTTGTACAACATTTGTACAACTTGTTTTGGTATCAAGAACTAATTTAAAACCACACTATATAATAACGTTATTATTTTGTTCATCAACAATGAATGAGCTTGCTAACGCTACTTGTAGTTACGCACACAAGCGCGCGTGTGTATACGCGCTACAACTACAACTATGGCTCACCCGCGCTCGTGAGATAAAAGAACTCACACTAAATCATTACCTATTTAGATCAATAAAACTTTTTTCAGCTAGAAAACGCATGTGAGGTCACTGCAACATTAATTTTTCGGGATAAAAGCTTATGGAATTCGGTGATAGTGTATTTTTCTATTACAGAAATAATTTAAGTTCGAGCACTCAGAGCTTACCTCCTATTAATAAATGCAAAAACAATGTTATCTTTTGTATCATGGCATTAGCAAGTCCATGTTAGACCATGCCATTAAACGTGAGGTTGAGAATACATCCCCGCCAACCAAAGATTTTTTGCGACGTTCGTTATATTTCCCATGGTTTTGCAATAAGCAAAGCCTTTGAGCTGTGGTGGCCGAGTGGTATCCACCCCGACTTACGAATTGTAGGTCGCGGGTTCAAACCCAGCCAGGTGCATTACTTTGTGTAATTAATTTCATCACCACTGCTCTCAAAACGGTGAAGGAAAACATCGTGAGGAAACTGGCATGTCCTAGAACCAAAAATTCGAAGATATGTGATATTCACCAACCCGCACTGGGCCCGCGTGGTGGATTACGGCACATTCCCTCTCCTAGAGAGGAGGCCTGTGTCCCAGCAGTGGGAACGCCTTTAAGGTCTGCTTTAACTGTTTACTGTGGGTATAAAGACGTCATTCTACTGTTTTTGTCAAATGAAACGAAGACAACAAAAACTCCTTTACAACCAATTACAGCAAACTACCTGTAGCTCCAACAAAGAACAATGCCGGTAGCATTGTTAAATAATAATTCTGCCAACAAAAGCCAGCAGGTTTGATAAAGCGATAGAAATATAATCCAACTAACAGAATTTGATTACGTGCGTAATTAAATTATGAGGGGGACTCAGGAATTGGGTGAAGGCAGTTTAATGAGGTTACGAAGACTGATAGATAGAGACTGATTTCAATATAATGGCGGGAGGTTTGGCTTTTAGTCTAAGTGAATGTTTGCTATCGTTTCATTTCTTGGACGATGTTCTTCGAGATTCTGTTATCGTCAAGGTTAAGTAACACTTGCCGAGATCGATCTGTGGATGGGTGACCTTGATATACTGTCTTCAGCCGTGCCTTGGAAACGACGTTATGCTATTGGTCTCAGTTGTCATTTTTAGATCTTTTGCCGTCATTACGGTTTTCAGAAGCCAGAAAATTTGACCAGTCTTGACAAGGAGTACTCTGTTATCCAGTTACGGGGTTGTGAAGGTCAAATACATTTCTGGTATTTAACTGCATCTGGTTTGACTGGAAAATGACACCAACATGGTTGGCGTAGTGACTTAAGCGATTGGCTGCTGCGCTGCGTGTCCTGGGTTTTATTCCCGCACGGAAAAGAAAAGAAAAGAAAAGAAAAGAAAAGAAAAGAAAAGAAAAGAAAAGAAAGAAAGAAAGTTGAGAAATGGCGAGCCAGACGATGTTCTCCGGTGTTTATTGTGATTATGACATATCAGTTGTCTTTGCTTACCCTTGGCACCCAGTTACAGGGCAAAACTTAGGTTTGAGTTAGGTCTGTTGCCAATTCCCAGGTCTAGTCAGATGTCTCATCAAACTATTTATTTTCATTTAAGTATGTAGGAGTCACTTTTCGGAAAAATCACAAGATTTAAAGCCAGTGACTGAATGGATACTTTGGAGTTTAGAAATTTCAACCCTACTTGAATGACCATGTTTGACAGTTTTACAGGAAAAAGTTGCGTTTGCAATATAGGCAACATTAAATTCTTTACTGAGAAATTGAGGTTTATTCAGTAGACTATTTTTCATCAATTTTGAAAAGAATGGAACGTCTTTTTAATCGTATTCGTATCTTTTCAGTTCACCATAATAATAATTTTCCAAGTCTAAATTAAACGTTTCGTTCCTTTGAGGAAGCAGAACAAAAGACATTAAAGGATTATAGAGGCGCGGTTTCATAATAAAGAATGTAAATAAAAATTAAGGAAGAAAGAATAAAAGTTTATCTTCATTTCATAAGATTCTGGTAACAACGCATAAGAACTAAGGCCTAATTGCACCAAACATAACTAAATACGTTTAATGGCATACCTATTTATAATATTATCATGTTGAATGGAGTATCAGACTCTTACTGACTGAAACTTACCCGTGTTCCCCTTTATGCACTTTGCGTTCCAGGGCCGCGGAGACTCCTTCGAACAAATTCCGCAATCCTAGCAGGCACTGACCCTACGGGGTCCCGTCTTCGTTGCTGACGGCTCTTTGAGGCGCACGTGGAACACGACGCGCCGTCTACTCGGGCCTGGTTGCTATCGGACGGCGAGCCACCCATAGCTCGCCTCGGCCGCGGAGACTCTTTCGAACAAATTCCGCAACCCTAGCAGGCACTGACCCTATGGAGCCCTGTCTTCTTTCCTGACATCTCTTTGAGGCGCACGGGGAACACCACGCGCCGTCGACGCGGCCCTGGTTGTTATCGGACCGCGGGGCACCCATCGCTCACCATCCGCGGACCCGCGCCTGCGGAGGCCGATTCCAGCCCTACGAATCCCGAATGATACTGATACCTACTGCAAACGA
The DNA here is from genome assembly GCA_905332915.2 of Hecatera dysodea. NCBI lineage: Eukaryota > Metazoa > Arthropoda > Insecta > Lepidoptera > Noctuidae > Hecatera > Hecatera dysodea. The sequence goes on from HG995294.1 coordinate 17,126,917, forward strand.
AAGTGAAGTTCTTCATTTTTTAAGATACAACTCTAACCTAACTAAGCTAATAAGCTCTATATAAGTTCTATATTACATAAATTCTCCTTCACGGTATTATATTGTACATTTACTTAGGTACATTTACGTTTACGTCAGTGATCTCTTTGTAGAACGAAGTTCAAATACTATTTAACGAGAGTTGTTCAATTAAGGCGATTAGGTATCCAACCAAACCATTGGATCCGCAGTCGTTAGCCCCTCCAGTAATTTACTTGTACCAAATTTCCGTCTTTTTACTTTGAGTTTGTGTCGTACTCAACTAAGCTTTGTACTTATTTGGTTTGCTTTTGAAAATACAGATGAATTAAATACAAAGAAATAAGTAGATACCTCCAAAGAGATAAATAGGAATAAAGGGTGTTTCACGTGAACCTTCAGAAATCTTGTTCGCATGCTTACGGTCTCCATTTTTAATGAATTTGAATTTGAAAAGAAATTTTGCTTTTTAGAAACATGATATTAAAGTGAAAATCCCTATCAAGGTTTTGTTTCGATTTACCCCTCCGTTCCTATTTATCCCGTTTCACGGTATCAACTCTTTAGTTGTACCTATTTTTATTTGATGAGTCTCCTGGACAGGTAAGACGGAACAATGGGACCATGAAACGCATGCGATGCTTTTTCAATATATGTAGTATAATTTTAAAACAATGGCTATGAAAACGCCTTTAAAACGCACTGTCGTATTGTCGCACCGTCTCTTTATTATGGACCATTTTAATCTCGTTTTCGGGTTTTATTTCGAACGCTTTTTCTACCGAAGTTATTTTCAGTCAGCACTTAAAAATTACAACAATCGCAAATAGGTTTTCCATTTTCAACGCTGCACGTTGTATTTTCGGATAGAGGTACGGAAAAGCTAAATGTATGATACTTTGCTTTGTTTCGGACGGCAGGGACACGATCAGTATCCGCGCAGTCGTCCTGGGACAATCTCCCACTTTGTTGACGTACGCTCCTTGCTTCTTCGTAGGCTGGTTACGTACGCCCCACGCACCCCTGAATGCGTATGTGTGTAGACGGACCACTAGGACCTCGGGAGCAGGACGGAGTACCGGGAGGAGGCGAAATAAAACATTCGTTTTTGACTCTATGTTCCTAAGGCTTCGGCTTCCTATTTTTCTTCCTGATGTTGCCTCTTCGACGGCTGTGTTGCGACTGTGTCGAGTTCGGAAATCGGCCCTACTTATATACGGCCCGTTGTTACCTTAGCGAGAACCGTGATTTTTGAACTTATTTTGCTAATCATTTTCACTTTAAGCCGAAACCCTTGGAGCCTTTATTTACTGTGTTTCTTAACAAAACCCTTACATATTATACATTATTACAAAGCTAAAATCTTATTCTATAACATAAAACCATTAATTAAACCATTACATTACAAATTAAAAAGTTTCTAGAACAAAAACTTACAAAAAGTTGATGTGTCAAATTTTAACTATACAATTTTTATTATATCTCTAAAACTATATGTCCTATTAACTTAATTCTTTTTGCAATATCGTTTTTAAGCAAAGACCTTTCATTTGACACTAATTTCACAAAGATATCTCCATAAACAAAAAAGGTCATTTTCAAGTTACGTAATTATTTACAATACAAATATTCACTTTAAATTTTCTTTGAATTATCGAATTCTATCGCTATAAGATTCTTATTAGAGTTGTTTTATATACTTATTATACTTGTTTCTAATTAGAATAATCAAAATCTTAGACCTTTTTAAACTCACTTATAAAACTAAACTTCACAAAAACTAAAATATATTACACGGAATTGCTACCTAGTCGTACCTAACACTACTTGCGCCCATGAGCGCGGACGGGGTCTTATTGCCACTTATTTTAAAATATTTACATTACATATATTTGTTACCGGATCGCTCTGTTATTACTTGCTCTGGTCGCCGACATTCTCCCCCTCGTGCGTCGCACCATCTCCTTGTTCCGGCGACACTCCAGGCACCAACAGCACCACTCTCGAACTGGGTCTTCTCAGCACACCTCCGCGGGTCTCGACGTCGACGATTCTTGTACGCCCGTCAGGTCCGGGATACACCTGCTGTATTCTGCCTCGTGGCCAGGTACATCTCGGTAGGCTGTGATCGACGATTAACACGATGTCTCCAACTTGTAGGTCTGTGGCGTTGGTTCTTCCCTTTGTTTTCCTTGGCAGCAATGTAGGTAGGTATTCTCGCAGCCAACGTTGCCAGAAGTGGTCGGCAAGGCGCTGTGTAGTTTTCCAGGTCGATCCTCCTACGAGCTCGCTGTCGTCGAAGCTGCCTATTCTCGCAGCGCCACAGGACCGTCCGATTAGGAAATGGTTCGGGGTCAATGCTTCTTCTTCAGGGTTTTCAGAAAGATGGGTGAGAGGTCGAGAGTTCACGATGTGTTCTGCTTCCAGGAGAAGTGTGTGGAGCGTTTCTTCGCGTGGATACCTTTCGTGGAGCGTGGCGTCTAGCGCGGTTTTGATCGATCGCACCAAGCGTTCCCATGCCCCACCCATGTTAGGTGCGCCAGGAGGTATGAATTTCCATTGTACGCCAATCCTTTCGGCTTCTGAGATGAGGTCCTCTTGTTGCAGGGTGTCGATCGCTTCTTTCAGCTCTTTGTTGGCGCCGACGAAGTTGGTTCCGTTATCGCTGTAGATCTTCTTCGGCATTCCTCTTCTTGCTGCGAATCTTCGTAGCGCCATGATCATGCTGTCCGTGGAGAGTGAAGGAGTCAGTTCGATGTGTACAGCCCTTGTTGTGAGGCATGTAAATAGAGCTCCCCATCTCTTTTCGTGCCGTCTTGCCACGGTGATCGTCATAGGACCGAAGTAGTCTACACCGGTACATGTGAACGGAGGATATCCGTGCATCAATCTTTCAGCAGGTAAGTTGCCCGTCGGAAGTTCTTGTGGTCTTGCTTTCCTTGTTTTACACCATTGACATTGATGCTGAACGGCTTTGATTGCTGACCTTAATCCTAGTACCCAGAAACGTTGTCTTATTTCATTCATCACCGTCGCGTGATTGCCATGGTTGAAGCGGCAATGGAAGTCTTCTATGATGAGTCGTGTTGTTCTATCCTTGCTGTCGAGTACGATGGGTCGTTTGTAGTCTCTGGTCACTCCCTGGATTGCGTCGATTCTCCCTTTCAACCGTAGGAGACCATCTTCCAACACCACATCAATCTTCTTTAATTTGCTACTTCCTTCTAGATGTTTTCCTTGTTGTAGGTGCTTGATGTCTTCTTTGAAACTTCTTTCTTGGCTTCCTTTCAGTAGAAGAGTTTCAGCTCGTTCCAGTAGATCGGCGTCCAGCGATTTATATTTTCTTTCTTCTTTCTTTGATGACTTGCATTGCTTCTTATCAGTCTTCTTTTTCTTCCCTGGTATCATTTTCCAAGTAGGATCTCTTTTGCAGACGTTAACTTTTTCTCTCTTTCTGCAGAGTTGTATGAACTGCAACACTCGTGCCATGGTTCGCCAAAGTTTCTTCCAAGATGAGAATCTATCGGGATCTGGGAATGAAGTGATGTTCGCCACTGTCGCTGTGATGTCTATTGATTTTTCTTCACCGGTAGTTTCCTTTTTGAAAGTTCTGGGTGCTGGCCAAAAGGTTTCTTCTTTTCTTAAGAAGCACGGTCCGGTGTACCATCGGTGACTGCTGTTGAAGTTCTCTGGTACGTCGCGTGTTGCGTCGTCTGCGGGGTTCTGTGCAGTAGGTATCCACCTCCATTCTTGTGGTTTAGTGAGATCTTCTATCTCCGCTAGGCGATGGGCCACAAACGTCTTGAAGGTTCTTGGGTCCGTTTTGATCCAGGAAAGTACGATGCTGGAGTCTGTCCAAAATGTCTTCTTTGTTATTTTCAGGTCCATTTCTTCTTCTACTGAATGAGCTAATCTGCTTCCTAAGAGGGCCGCTTGTAGTTCAAGTCTTGGGATGGAAACTGGCTTCAATGGAGTGACTCTTGCTTTGGCTGTCACTAAACTGACGTGGTATGTCCCATCTGGATCTTCTGTTCTCCAGTAAACTGCTGCAGCATAGGCCATCTCGCTCGCATCCGTGAACGTATGCAACTCCCCCTCGGTGCGGTGTGGCGCTAGGCATCGTGGTATTTGAAGGTCTTGAAGTAGCTTCACTTTTTCTAAATATGTCTTCCATGATTCGTATTCCTTTTCTTCTATTTCTTCGTCCCAACCGACGCCGCTTCGCCATATGTTTTGAAGTAGTTTCTTGCCTTGGATGAGTACTGGTGATGCTAAACCTAGTGGATCGAACGTTGACATTACTGCACTGGTGACTTCTCGCTTTGTTGGCACCTTGAATCCTTTTGCTATCTCTTCTGGTGTGTTCCGGAGGTTTGCTCTGAAGCCGATGGAGTCCCTTTCTGTGAACCAGCGCAGTCCCAACGTTTTCTCTTCTTTTTCGCCAAGGTCTATTTCCGTCTTCTCAATGTTGTCAGTCTTGATGCCTTGTAGTAACTCAGGTTGATTTGACGCCCATCCCCTGAGTTCGAAGCCTGCCTTCTTGTGTATTGTATCGACTTGCTTTGTCACTCTTCTTAGATCTTCTTTTGAATGAAAACTCTGTAGATAATCGTCTACATAATGATTTAGTTCTATTGCTCTTGCTGCTTCTGGATATTGTTCTTTGAAGTCCGCTGCGTTTCGATTTTTTACGTAGATTGCTGTGCTCGGAGATGATGTAGCGCCAAAGATAACTGATGTCATCCTGTACTCCTTCGGTGACACGTCGCGACGATCTCCTCGCCACAGAAATCTCAAGCTGTCTCGGTCTTCTGGTCGAATACGAACTTGCAGAAACATTTCTTTGATGTCAGCGGCAACTGCTAGCGGTCCCTGACGGAACCTTAGTAGTATCCCGAAGAGTGACTGCAGTAGATCAGGTCCTGGTAGCAAGGCATCGTTGAGGCTTCTTCCCTTTGACTTGGCTGCGGCATCGAAGACAATCCTTATCTTCTTTTTCAATGGATGTACTACAGAGAAGTGAGGGAGGTACCATTTCTTCTTGGAATCTTCTTGATCAACAGGTGCTTCTTCCGCGTACTTGCTGTCAATCAAATGCTGGATCTGCTTGATGTATTCTGCCTTCAGCTGTGGATCCTTGTCCATCTTCTTTTCTATATTAAACAGCCGGTTTCTTGCAGATGTGTAGCTTTCTGGCATTTGTTCCTCTTCATTCTTCCATAGGAGTCCAGCTTCAAACCGTCCGTCTTCAAGTCTTTTGCAGGTCTTCTCTAGGATAGCGAGCGCCCTTCCTTCTGAATCTGTAGTAGGTCTTCTTGGCTGCACGCCCAATGCTTCGATAGCGAAGTGTTCTTTAATCGCCTGATGCATTTCTTCTTCTGGGGTGCTGACATGAAGGCAGGTGTTCAAGAAGTTTACTGGTTTCGCAGCTCTGCTGTCAGACCCGTGGAGCACCCATCCAAGTCCGGTTCTCGAAGCAACTGGTTCTCCTGGTTTCCCTCTTCTTACTTCTTGAGTCACTATTAATTCCCAATTATCTTGCCCGATGAGTAGTTGTGGCGATTCTTCTTCATAATACAGACGGTCGGCGATCTTCTTTAAATGCTGACATTCTTCTATCCTTTTCTTCTCCAGGAACTGTGGTGCAAGCTTCAATTCATCAATAGTCCGTACTCTCTTCAATGTCTTCTTGTTCTCTTGATGAACTCCTTTTATCGTGAGGTCTAGTGTCTGAGAATCTTGCTTCCTTATCAGCCTGCCTCCCACTGTTTCGATGACTAATTCTGCATTGTTTCCTTGAGCGCCGACTTCTTTTGCCACCTTCTCATCAATAAGTGACACTGTTGACCCTTCATCCATGAGGGCTAGTATCTTCTTTGATCCTTTTGTCCCGAAGACTTCTACTGGCACTATCTTCAGGTATGCTCTTGCATTATTTATGGAATTCACCGATGCCATGACGCTTGTCACTTCTTGTTGGGTCTCCGTCTTCTTTTCTCCCGAGGTCCTGTCTTCCGTTGTGACGTGTAACAGATGATGATGCCATCTCTTGCATTCCTTGCATGGGGGTTTCCTGCAGCTTTCTTTTCGATGATTCCCTTGTAGACACTTGAAGCAGATGTGACTTTTCTTCACTGTTGCCCACCGATCTTGTACTGACGCCTTCTGGAACTTCTGACAGTCGATGAGGGAGTGTCCACCTTCACACATAGGACACGCTTTGTTCGGAGGCTGTCTTGAATCCTTTTCTTTGAAGTCCCTTTCCCTTGTTGAATGAGTAACTTGTCGATGAGTCCTCTTGAAGCCGATCTTCTCTTCTGAAGTTGCAAAGGCTCCACATTTGTCTGCTTCGATGTTCAGGAACTTGGATACCATCGTTAGGTCGGAGAACTCGCCTTCATCTGATGCTGCAGTGAAGTCGTACCACCGGAACTTGAGAATCGTTGGCATCTTCTCTATTATCTGTTTCACCATCTCAGGTGAATGCAAGTACTGTGGTTTCTTCAATCCTCTTATTGCTGCCACGCTGTTGTTGATCTGGCTTGCGAAGACACATATGTCCCTTGGGTTTTCGGAAATCTTCGGTAACATCTTGATTTTGTCCAACTCCGCTAGCACCAGCGCATCGGGTCTTCCGTATCTTCTTCTTAATGCCTGCATTACTTCTAATGGAGATGCTTCTGAGTACAGCAGGCTCTTGATGGCTTCTCTTGCATTGCCCTTCAGTGCTCTTCTTAGTCTAGCCATATTTTGAACTTCACTAAACATCGGTGCTGTATCTTCATAGACAACCTTGAAGGCCAACCATTCACTGCTGTTTCCGTCGAAGTAGGGTAACTCGTGGATGTACTTGGGCTGAGCTTCTGATCCTCTTCCTGTGGTAAAGGCTTCTTTCAACGCTGTCGCTAGTGCTTGAATTTCGCTTGTACCTTCTTTCTTCGAGGAGTTCTCTTCGGGTTTCACCTTCTGTGGCTCTTCCGATGGGTGCTGACCTCGCTGCTCAGGTTGTGTCGTGTTGCCTTCATCTAAAATGGATGTCTCGATCCAGTTCTGCACCTGTGCTGTTCTGTCTTCCTGGTCTTCATCCACGGAGTCCTCATCTTCACATTGTGCCAGCTCTAACCTGACACGAGCTAGCTTGGCCGCAGCCTGTGCTTGTTCTAACTCCAGGCGTGCTAGTTCTTCTCTGGCTTCCAGTTCGCGTCTTCTGGCTGAGGAGCTCGTGGTCTTCGTGGACCTGGCGCGACGACTAACTCCTTTTGGTATAAGGGCTGCGGTCAAACCGCGAGTGCCTTTGTCCGGGATATCCTCTGGAGCCTTCTTAGTCGTTTCCTTCTGTGCGGCTTCATCCATCTTCTGTCCGTTCTTCTCGGACGCCGCTGTAGTGGCAGTCGCAACTGTAGTCTCTGTCGCCGTGGTGCCTTCTGTAGTCATAGTTCCTGAAGAAGTGTTTGTACCCGACGTAGTTGCCGTTCTTGATGACGCTGACGCTGACGCAGACGTGACCCCTTCTGGTCCTGACGCTTCTTCTGTCGCGTCCTCTTCTACAGGACGAGACCTGGGACATGAGGGAGCATCCTTCTGTGACCTGGTTACTGGCATCTTGAACACAATTCTGATGGAATCTTCTTATCTTCTGGATTCTTCTGACACTTCTTCTGGTTATCTTCTTGCAGGGATCCGGCTCGAAGGACCAACTGTTTCGGACGGCAGGGACACGATCAGTATCCGCGCAGTCGTCCTGGGACAATCTCCCACTTTGTTGACGTACGCTCCTTGCTTCTTCGTAGGCTGGTTACGTACGCCCCACGCACCCCTGAATGCGTATGTGTGTAGACGGACCACTAGGACCTCGGGAGCAGGACGGAGTACCGGGAGGAGGCGAAATAAAACATTCGTTTTTGACTCTATGTTCCTAAGGCTTCGGCTTCCTATTTTTCTTCCTGATGTTGCCTCTTCGACGGCTGTGTTGCGACTGTGTCGAGTTCGGAAATCGGCCCTACTTATATACGGCCCGTTGTTACCTTAGCGAGAACCGTGATTTTTGAACTTATTTTGCTAATCATTTTCACTTTAAGCCGAAACCCTTGGAGCCTTTATTTACTGTGTTTCTTAACAAAACCCTTACATATTATACATTATTACAAAGCTAAAATCTTATTCTATAACATAAAACCATTAATTAAACCATTACATTACAAATTAAAAAGTTTCTAGAACAAAAACTTACAAAAAGTTGATGTGTCAAATTTTAACTATACAATTTTTATTATATCTCTAAAACTATATGTCCTATTAACTTAATTCTTTTTGCAATATCGTTTTTAAGCAAAGACCTTTCATTTGACACTAATTTCACAAAGATATCTCCATAAACAAAAAAGGTCATTTTCAAGTTACGTAATTATTTACAATACAAATATTCACTTTAAATTTTCTTTGAATTATCGAATTCTATCGCTATAAGATTCTTATTAGAGTTGTTTTATATACTTATTATACTTGTTTCTAATTAGAATAATCAAAATCTTAGACCTTTTTAAACTCACTTATAAAACTAAACTTCACAAAAACTAAAATATATTACACGGAATTGCTACCTAGTCGTACCTAACACTACTTGCGCCCATGAGCGCGGACGGGGTCTTATTGCCACTTATTTTAAAATATTTACATTACATATATTTGTTACCGGATCGCTCTGTTATTACTTGCTCTGGTCGCCGACAGCTTTCTCGGAAAATATCAAGCTAAGAATCCTTTAATATAGTGATACAAAATGCGGCTAGAAAGTGGGGTTGCTTTTAAGAAAAAACTTTACCAAGTTTTCTTTCCATTAGGGTTATGTGGGCATCATTAATAGCAAAGTTAGTTGCTTTAACTTTGGAGAAATCTCTATATCGACGGCTCCTACGTGCATACATAAAGACATGTCAAAAATGGCTTTTTTATTACTTATTTGCTTTGGATTTTCTATTTGCACAATACCTATATAAGTTTTGTTTAATAATATTATGTATTTAACTTCATTTACAAATCGGATAAAAAATATTTCTAGAGCGGTTTGAACATTAATTACGTTCTCCTGTAAACCTCGGTTTTGATATGTATGTTTTTATGTACGTAGGGGCCGTCGATATGTGTTTTAGTGGAAAAATTACGGTATATTTCGACATTTCCGCTCTTCTGTTCTTCTCTTCGTATTGTTGAAAATTTTTTGAGCCTCGTTCAGGCTCTAGTTTTTTTTTTTTATTATTATTATTTTCGCGTTTCTGTCTACCTTGTGTGACGTGTGGATTTATGAACGTAAACGAAGCAAAGAGTATGGAAGGATAGTTGCAACTGATACTCTGTAGGTCTGCATCCCCATTGGAATGCACTCACATTAAATAAACTCACACCTTTTGCCTATGTCGATAGGCAAAAGGCATGAGTTTATTTTGTGTGAGTGCCCGTCTGTCTACACATGTACTGTGCCGCTGTACTTTTCGACTCATATCGACTTTAGGCATTCGCGGTACTGAGTACCTATCACAAAGCCTTTGCTCTTTTTGCCTTCTGACAGAAGTGGAAATGAACAGCTACCTAAAAGCTTCGAATAGAAAAATTACTGATTTGCCCGAGTTTTGTTAAAAGATACACTCTTCACTCAATATAGCATACCTACCTATCTCTAAAGGATCGCATGGCTTCATGAAAATCAGATTTTACCTCAAAGAATACATCATACAACATCGAAAAGTTTATTAATCATACATAACACAGGTTTGAGCCTGACAAGAATTGACACATGTAAGCCCTTAGGAGGTGTCCCAAAACTTTACACTCCATTAAAACGTCCACAGACAAGACAAAATAACTTCATTTAACTTTCGCTGCAGACCCTTCCGTGTCCGCACAAAATAGAAAGAAAATATCCCCGCTGACTGATTGCCTCATCAACCCAAAAAGCAAAGAAACACGGAACCCACGAATTATTCCTTTTTATTATAAACCAAAAAGTTTTTCTTATGACCGGAGAAAATTGGCCGTTACTTAGTTCAACGGGAGCCTTTAAAGCAACAGCAGATCTGGTTAAATATTCGCATTATTTACACGAAGTTCTGCGAAAATCAACAGTTCGTCTACAATAGAACAACGTTTAGTATTCGTGTACGAACTAAAGTATAATAGAAACATAATATAAGCAGGGTGGAAGGGTCAAAATAACGTCATTAACATAAGGGAGGCAGGTTCGGTTCGTGGGCGAGAGATAACTTTTGATAGGTAGTCGGGGAGTCAGTGATCCGTGCGAGTCAGAATAGGCCGGGAGCCGGTCGAGTGTGACTTGTGCCTTGTGCTCGATCCTTCATAAGCACTTGTCTATACAAAGGGACGTTTTCGCATTATTGGTAGTTTTAACTTCCTGCTCTTTACAGACAGTTTTGTTTGTTATTTGTTTTTGGATTATTTTTTAATGATACACTTCGTGGAGGATAAAACATACTGAAACATTTTATTTTGCAAATCATGTTGGCTATTACGCTGATCTCAGTGAATCAATATTGTTTTATGTAACTGCTTTTTTCATTCTGTCCCGTCAGTTTTCCATAAATAAAGTATTCGAACTCAAAAATCATTTTTGTTTTATCTACAAGAAGTTACCCAAGTTTTTTTTTAATCTACTTTTTTTAGGTGTACAATTAAACATTACTCCCAGGAAAAATCAAAGCCTAACCCAAAAATATGTTATTTATAATTCCGAAAACCTTCATCCTCTGCCTGAAAAAAAAAGCAGGAAAATAGCAAGTTTCATCAGTTCTAACATCACAAAGGAATACTGAATGATGGTGGCACTCGTCTCAAAAAATTCACGAAACGAAGTTTCAAACTTAATTTGCATTCGGAATAGAAATAAAAAAATGACAATTGCGCTCAGGGAATAAAGTGGAAATCAAATGAGGAGCGAGAACCCGAGATGGCATTTTCATTAATCGCATTTTACAATTTATTACGACATCTCAATGCCATCGAAGCGAGAAATAAAAAAATTATGGAACATAAAAGGATGAAATTCACGTATAAATTGCTTATCTATACTAATATTATAAAGCTGAAGAGTTTGTTTGTTTGTTCGTTTGTTTGTTTGTTTGTTTGAACGCGCTAATCTCAGGAACTACTGGTTCGAATTGAAAAATTCTTTTTGGGTTGAATAGAACATTTATCGAGGAAGGCTTTAGGCTATATAACATCACGCTTAAGCCAATAGGAGCGGAGCAGCGATAAAGAATGTTTTAAAATCGGGGATTCCACGGGGACGAAGTCGCGGGCAGCAGCTAGTTTGAGATAAAAAAGGAAGTCATGGGGTACAGTCCCTTCAGTACGCCCACAGACATTGAACATGACAAAGGTAAAAATAAATCCGTTTTGAATGACAAAATTGGGTCATCATGACCTTTAAAGAACAGACCGTGAAGTTTCAGACTACCTTATGTATCCTACTTATTGATATAGGAATGCAATGATAAAGCCAGTGGTTGGAAAATGGAAGGCCCCTAGAAGGCACGTGGCGTCAAGGTTTGGACGCGTAACTTTTTTTTTTCTGGATGGGAAATCATCAAATGACTTCTCCCGCTCTGGGCGGAGCGGAAGGGAGTGTCAGACTCTTACTGACTAAAACCCACCCGTGATCCTTCCTGTGCCTTTTGCGTTCCAGGGCCGCGGTGACTCTTTCGAAAAAAATTCCGCAACTGGACGCGTAACTTGAGGGCTGGATTGAGACGGCACGATAAGAACATATCTATGTCTAGAAAGACTTCGGATTGACCTTTTCCAGCAGTAGGACAGCAACGGCTAGAAATTCAGAATGAAACTATAAGGCATCTTACTACGGTGGAGGTCTACCCTGCTTGGGCAGAGCAATGCCGTGTCCTCGTGCGGCCTAGGTGCAATCCATGATCCGGAGCAAAGAGGAATGAGAAGCAGTCATCTCCTTCTGTGAAGCAGTAATACTAGCGAAAGAGGAGGCAGATCGCGCGAGGGAGATCGAAGCCTCACTCTCCCCGAAAATGCCCCGGGCGTTCGGAATCGCAAATTGTGAGCTATGGGTGGCTCGCCGTCCGATAACAACCAGGCTCCGGTCGACGGCGCGTCGTTTTCCACGCGCGCCAAAGAGATGTCAGCAAAGACGACGACGAGTCCCATTGGGTCAGTGCCTACTAGGGTTGCGGAATTTGTTCGAAAGAGTCACCGCGGCCCTGGAACGCAAAGGGCACTACGAGGAACACGGGTGGGTTTTAGTCAGTAAGAGTCTGACACTCCATTCCGCTCTGCCTAGAGCAGAAGATCCAGAAAATAAAAGAAAAATGGCGTCTTACTAGACATCATCATCATCATCTTTCTTTTTTTTTGGCACAATTATTTTTTAAGGACAGTTAATTTATCTACTGCTCTCTTAACTGGTTATATTAACTTGTATGTACTTTCTTTTGTATCGACTATTTTCCTTACCTATATGTGGAGGCTTGTTATTAGCTATTTGTTAATATTACAGTCTTTGTGTTATTGGTTGATTAGTCTGTAAGCCTTCTTTAAAATTAAATAAATAAATAAATAAATCTTACTGCCCATATCCCATGTCACTTGGGGTCCGGCGTTTTTCTTCCATTCTGTCCTGTCAGCCGTCACGCTATCACTAACTCCTTTTTCTTTCATATCACTCCTCACACAATCCATCGTTTCTTTGGCCTACCCCTCCCTTTCCATCCATCCACATTCATATTCATCACCCTTTTAGTTACATGTGTTTAATCCCTCCGTTTTACATGACGATACCAAGACAAGCGGTTCCCTTTCAACTTTTCCGTCTTAATAGACATTTCTAAAAAAAACTGCACTGAAACAAATGCCAACGATCCAGCAAAAACAGAATAGATATTACAACATTTTTAAAATTTTGTGAATAACCACGTAATATTTTGCAATCTTTATCACGGATAGACATTATTTGGCAATCGTTATCGCGGATAGACTGAACATTTTCGACTCTCACGGTCTTCAGCTAGGCTTTTTTTTTTCTGGATGGGAAATCATCAAATGACTTCTCCCGCTCTGGGCGGAGCGGAAGGGAGTGTCAGACTCTTACTGACTAAAACCCACCCGTGATCCTTCTTGTGCCCTTTGCGTTCCAGGCCTGCGGTGACTCTTTCGAACAAATTCCGCAACCCTAGCAGGCACTCACCCTATGGGGCCCCGTCTAGGTTGCTGACGGCTTGTTGAGGCGCGCGTGGAACACGACGCGCCGTCGACTCGGGCCTGGTTGCTATCGGACGGCGAGCCACCCATAGCTCGCCATCCGCAGGCCCGCGCCTACGGTGGCCGGGAATCGCCCTGCGTTTCCCGACGCCCGGGGCGTCTTCTTCTGTTGCGGCGGCTGGGGCGTGAGGTTTCCCTCTCACGCACGCGTTCCGCCTCCTCTTTCGCTAGCATTACTGCTTCGCAAAAGGAGGCGACCGCTTCCCATGCCTCCTCGCTCCGGACCATGGCTTGAACCAGGGCCGGACGCGAGAGGTCGCCGCCGCCGATCGCCTCGACGAGGACACGGCGGTGCTCCGCCCAAGCAGGGCAGACCTCCACCGTATGCTCCACCGTGTCCTCCGGGCGATCCACACAGTGATGACACTCGGACGTGTCCTCCCGCTGGATCCGACACAGGTACCTCCCGAAAGTCTTCAGCTAGGCCTAAAGATCAAGACAAGTGAACCAACTGACAAAATCAAGTTAATCAGAGGCTTACAAGCCTTGTCCTACGTTAGCTGGCCTAAGTATTTGTAAATGAATAGTTACTTGGCGACAATGGAACGCTTCTCTCGCAAATGAAAAACACGCTTGCAAAGTGAAAGGCACTCTTTTTACGTATGGTCTAGGTCCCATAGACAGCGATGTTATGGCTCCTGTAGTTACAACATTCCTTCTTTTTAATAGATACAGTCTTTTCCATACGTTTTGGGAATACTTTTATTGTAAGTACAGCTAAGGAGTGAAATTCAGTTTGGGCGGTTTCCGATGGTTACAAGCCTGGCGTTTTCAGTCAAAATTGAATAGTTTATCATCGCTTAACATGAAGTTTAATTGTGGCGAAACGTGAACCTTTCTTAAATTGATTGAATTATGTCTTTGTATTTAAGTATTCGTCAAAATCGCGCCATAAAATACTTCTCTGATTGTATTGAAACTGAAAGCTTACTCAGCTGTTTCAAAGAAAACCTGAAAGCTTTAGTTTTCTATGAAACAATAAAATATTCGGTTTCGTAGTTCCAGGAAAATTCAAGTCGATCAAACGTCTCTCAAAGTAATACAAGATAAGTAAGTACTGTATTACCTAAGATTCAGAGCAAATATTCTGAGAAAATACTTATTCCATATCAAAAATTTATTCAGAATAAAATTCAAATGTGCTTTCCCGCTGACAACGCGACCACAGACAACCCCGGCACATAGATAACTCCTCGAGCTTTGTACCGCTTGTACCAAATGACAATACGCGCACTTACAGTAACTACGCAGTGCGTTTGTACGCGTTTGCGGAAATGATGTATTCAACATTCTGTTGGAACGCTAAGAATTTGTATGAGCCAGACGACTTCTATAGTTTGAATGGAGGAAGTGTTCATGTTAGGTGGTGTATGTTTTAGGTAGATATGATTGTGAGAGGATGGAGGAAACAGGAGAAGCAGAAAGTTGTGAAAATATTTATTTAAATCCTAAATTTAATATCTAGTAAATTGAGATTGTTTCGTTGTCACGTCTAAATCGCTGAACCAATTTTGATTCATTTTGTTTCAGAGACAGATGGGACCATGAAGATAATTATAGGTTACACTAGGCTAGCCAAAAATCTATATGTAAGCGAGCGAGACCGCGGGCAAAAGCTGGCATCAACTAAATGATGTACCTACCTATATTGATATATAAGAAGCTGGGTATGCTTATGTCCGACAGTAGTCGATAGCCAGTTATTCAAAACTCAAGCTTAATGCTTGGTATTTAGCTCTGATCCCTGAATAACTGAAAACCTATCTCCACTAGTAGTGCCTTCATTGAATGATCCTTACAAGAACTTCATTAAAAAAAATGTAGTTCAGGTCAACCGGAAAGCCATTGAACGTTAGCATTTCCAACATAACTGTCAGAAAAGTAAACAACGGCACGGGGAATGTTACGATAGAACTTAGACAATATCACTTAAGGGCACCGCGGTGCAGAATGGAGATCAACGTTATTGGTCCAAGTTCGACAGTAAAACGGGAACGGATTAGCATTTTATTTATTTTGAATCCGACGAAGCGGTGTGAGGGGTGGTGGCTTACGACCTCATTCTACATTCAAGTCAGCGGACCCGCGGACGAGTTACAACATTCGTGAACTTTGTAGTAATCAAGATGGCGGTCTATCTATCTTCTGGCGTTGGCGGGGCGGTTTTTTAAAGGAGTTTATTGAACGTAAGATAAGGAAAACTCGGGAATGGTGTCTATTTAATGTTTATTACGATTAAATAACCATTGCTCGGCATTTTATAAAGATATATATCTAAACTTAACCGGTTCGCAGTCATGAACCACTTCTCTGATTGTTTAACCGTGTTAAATAACGCTGCGCCAACAGTGAACCTGTTAAATAAATGACCTTTTTTTTCAACTCTCCTTTTGCAGGTACGATGGAAAAGATTTTTACAGAAATAAGCATGAAAAAGTTTTGAATAATAAGGTCTATGATGGTCACCGACGATCTTAACATGCCGAGACTCACCCGTGCCTCGGAAAGCACGTTAAGCCGTTGGTCCCAGCTGTCGTTTGTAGATAAATTTGGCAGTCGTTACGTATTATCAGAAGCCAGAAAAAATCCGGCCCCAGTCTTGGCAAGAAGTACCGTGTTGCCCAGTTAATGGGTTGTGGAGTTCTGGTAGGCATCACCTCCACGTAAAATACTGGTGCTTAATTCGGTTTGACTGGAAGCCGACCCCAATATAATTATGAAGAGGCTAGGCAGATGATGAAGCATCACCAATAAACCTATTGTTCTATGCCCTTTTCTTGACTGTATATTATATACTAGCTGCTGCCCGCGACTTCGTTCCCATGGAATCCCCGATTTTAAAACATTCTTTATCGCTGCTCCGCTCCTATTGGCTTAAGCGTGATGATATATAGCCTAAATCCTTCCTCGATAAATGGTCTATTCAACCCAAAAAGAATTTTTCAATTCGAACCAGTAGTTCCTGAGATTAGCGCGTTCAAACAGTCACACTTCAGCTTTATAATATTAGTATAGATTATATGTAAATTAAATGTAAATTAAAATTTGTTTCTTCCTTATTTCTAGTCATTTTTACTCCAATATTCATCGGTCAGCGATAAATCATTTAATAGTAGCCTTGCTCACAAATAAATACTAACGATTAACGTGTGCATTTCAAAGTTGTAGGAAATAATCTTACTTGGTAGTGCGCCGCCCCGGCATCGCATGGCCGCAATGCTGATACTAAATCTCTTCTATATTATGCATGTATTATGCACAGAAACCTTCCTCTTTGATCACTCTATCTATTTAAAGGAACCGTATCAAAATCCGTTGCGTAGTTTTAAAGAGCTATGCATACGTAGGGACAGACAGCGGAAAGCGACTTTGTTTTATACTATGTAGTGAAGTATCTCATAAATAAAAGGACTGATTAATGGATACGAGACGCACAGGTCCGGTAAATGTCGCGACTCTAGGGGAAAGAAAGAAAATAAATTTATTTGGCTCATACAGATCGGAAAAATGTAGGGACAAATACAATGAAATTTAATATTCAAACAATAACATTGTGGTGCGCGGCTGCGCTAAATAGGTCCAGTTCAGCAAAATGCTAGACAACTAGGAGCTGTCAGACGCTGGTTTTCAACTGAACCTTACGTTAACTAGGAGCTGCCTGACGCTGGTTTTCAACTGAACCTTACCTACGTTGAAGGGTAAGGATGTAAATCAGTTTTGTACGTTGTTAAATATACAGGTAAATAGATACATATATGTTAATGTATAGTAAACGATACATAATTATTTGGTGTCTACTGATAAATAAGTTTGCCTTCTTTTTTTAAATCATAAAAAAGAAGGAAAATACTTGAAACATCATCTGCCTAGCCTTTTCCCAACTATATTGGGGTCGGCTTCCAGTCAACCCGAATTCAGCTGAATACCAGTATTTAACGTGGAGCGGCTGCTTACCAGACCTCCACAACCCAATAACTGGGGAATACTTGAAACAATATACAAAAATGTCATCTAAACAATCATATACCGAGCAATTGACGTATGCACATATTTCTCCGAAATGATAAATCATTTTAGTTGGGGTGAAGTCACTGTTTTTTTTTTCTTAAATGATTACAATAGGCTTTACAAGGCTATTTACCTTGTTACTTAAACTTACCTTTTATTTCATAATGTTATCCGTTACTACAGTTGCTTACAAACACTGATACTTATCGAAGTCACAAAGCGACCTTTCCTTTAACTTAACTCAAGGCCGTTTCTTAGATCTGAGCCCCACGATATGGCCGATCTAAATCTATTAATTACGCCTAGCCTAGAGGGAGTTGTTGTGAATAGATTAAATTAAGGTTTGCTGTAATAATTCAGATAGATTCCACTCTAATATTCATGGATGCATACATTTTGTGTGTATTGTTATAACTCGATTAGACAGCCAGTTACGTTCTTGTAATTTTGCCAGACGTCTATTGATAGAACAGATTTTGACAAGTTATAGTAAAGCAAAAGGTTGTCATGTTTTTTCTACATTTACACAACAAGTTGTGGTCGAATATTATGAAAGTCACGACCGAATTTCGCTATGCGATCTTTTTGTATTTCGGTATGTGATCTTTTGGTATTTACAACGTTGCCACGGCGCGAAAATAGCTAAAAGCCGTTTGAAAAAATCCACAACTCATCCTAAGTAGTTTTTCCGCTGAATGAGCATTTCTGTTTTTGAGCCTCACATTGCTATCTATGGGCCTTAGATGCCTGCCAATAAAACATTATCAAACTTATGAATATGACGATTGAGCTCATTTCATTTTAGTCTGGCGGATTGAGTTCTTTACACGGCCTACTAAATAACGTAACCTTAATTATTGTTCGTCAGATCGTTGAGCTCCTTAAAGTTATAAGTTTGAGCTATAACTGACAAATGCTTGCACTATTTGGACAGGTTCACTCAAATGTGTGTGGTAACAAAAGACGACCACAGACATCAAACGGCATGGTTCTCGTATGATTTGATTCAATTGTATGGACTTCAAAAGAGTCTTTCACCTCTGTGTTTGTTTCGGTGTTTCTTCTCAGGGTAGTCAGGCAACACCGGCCTCATCTAGTTTAAAACGACAAAGAAATATTCATGTCTAAAAGTGTTATTTACAATGTATTTATAAAATAAATATCGTAAGTATCAATATTTAGTTCAAGTATATATTTTATTTACCCTCCTCGTCCGTGCGTCACTGCGGGGTGCCAACTGAAAACCAGCGCTGGGTGTCTGACGCCCAGCAAATGCTGAGGTGGTAACCCTTTCGGTTCGGACACGCTCGGCGCATTCTGTACTTTTCTTCTCCTTTAATATGTGTTTGTAACCGTTGTGCTGTGTCTGTCCTGAATAAAAGTGTCTATTTTCTAAGTCATAATTGTTATGGGTATATCGTAGAATTGGCCATTTCATAATGTAGCCGCCGACCATTTCAAGAAATGGTTGAATACTTCAATAATCCATACAGTTTTGACACCCGGATGTGTCCTCCTGCTGAATCTGAAACAGGTACCTCCCGAAACTGCCGTATCCGGTGAGCATCTGGGTCAGGCGGAAGGTGAGGATACCGTAGCGCCGCAATGGTCAAACTCTCACAACAAGCCTATCCATTTGATATGTCACACTCTAAAGATTGAAAAAAAAATATATATTCTAGTTTATCCCCCGAAAGTGACCCGAGTGAGAAGTTCATATGTACCAAATTTCAACAGAATCGGTCCTGTAAATGCGGAGAAAATTGGCTGCGACAGACGGTGAGACAGACAGACACATGAATGGATACAAGGGTACATTTTTTTACGGACTTGCAGAAATCTAGAAATATTTTGATAAATGCAAGATAAGTAAGAACTGCATTACCTAAGATTCAGAGCAAATATTCTGGGAAAATACTTATTCTATATCAAAAATTTCTTCAGAATAAAATTCAAATGTGCTTTCCCGCTGACATCGCGACCGCAGACAACCCCGGCACATAGATAACTCCTCGAGCTTTGTACCGCTTGTACCAAATGACAATACGCGCACTTACAGTAACTACGCAGTGCGTTTGTACGCGTTTGCGGAAATGATGTATTCAACATTCTGTTGGAACGCTAAGAATTTGTATGAGCCAGCCGACTTCCATAGTTTGAATAGAGGAAGTGTTCATGTTAGGTGGTGTATGTGTTAGGTAGATATGATTTTGAGAGGATGAAGGAAACAGGAGATGCAGAAAGTTGTGAAGATATTTATTTAAATCCTAAATTCCATTTCTAGTAAATTGAGATTGTTTCGCTGTCACGTCTAAATCGCTGAACCAATTTTGATTAATTTTGTTTCAGAGACAGATGGGACCATGAAGATAATTATAGGTTACACTAGGCTAGCCAAAAATCTATTTGAAAGCGAGCGAGACCGCGGGCAAAAGCTGGCATCAACTAAATGATGTACCTACCTATATTGATATATAAGAAGCTGGGTATGCTTATGTCCGACAGTAGTCGATAGCCAGTTATTCAAAACTCAAGCTTAATGCTTGGTATCAGCACTGATCCCTGAATAACTGAAAACCTATCTCCACTAGTAGTGCCTTCATTTAATGATCCTTACAATACCTTCATTCAAAAAAAAATAGTTCAGGTCAACCGGAAAGCCATTGAACGGTAGCATTTCCAACATCACAAAAGTAAACAACGGCACGGGGAATGTTACGATAGAACTTAGACAATATCACTTAAGGGCACCGCGGTGCAGAATGGAGATCAACGTTATTGGTCCAAGTTCGACAGTAAAACGGGAACGGATTAGCATTTTATTTATTTTGAATCCGACGAAGCGGTGTGAGGGGTGGTGGCTTACGACCTCATTCTACATTCAAGTCAGCGGACCCGCGGACGAGTTACAACATTCGTGAACTTTGTAGTAATCAAGATGGCGGTCTATCTATCTTCTGGCGTTGGCGGGGCGGTTTTTTAAAGGAGTTTATTGAACGTAAGATAAGGAAAACCCGGGAATGGTGTCTATTCAATGTTTGTTACGATTAAATAACAATTTCTCGGCATTTATAAAGATAAATATCTAAACTTAACCGGTTCGCAGTCATGAACCACTTCTCTGATTGTTTAACTGTGTTAAATAACGCTGTGCCAACAGTGAACCTGTTAAATAAATGACCTTTTTTTTCAACTCTCCTTTTGCAGGTACGATGGAAAAGATTTTTACAGAAATAAGCATGAAAAAGTTTTGAATAATAAGGTCTATGATGGTCACCGACGATCTTAACATGCCGAGACTCACCCGTGCCTCGGAAAGCACGTTAAGCCGTTGGTCCCAGCTGTCGTTTGTAGATAAATTTGGCAGTCGTTACGTATTATCAGAAGCCAGAAAAAATCTGGCCCCAGTCTTGGCAAGAAGTACCGTGTTGCCCAGTTAATGGGTTGTGGAGTTCTGGTAGGCATCACCTCCACGTAAAATACTGGTGCTTAATTCGGTTTGACTGGAAGCCGACCCCAATATAATTATGAAGAGGCTAGGCAGATGATGAAGCATCACCAATAAACCTATTGTTCTATGCCTTTTTCTTGACTGTATATTATATACTAGCTGCTGCCCGCGACTTCGTTCCCATGGAATCCCCGATTTTAAAACATTCTTTATCGCTGCTCTGCTCCTATTGGCTTAAGCGTGATGATATATAGCCTAAAGCCTTCCTCGATAAATGGTCTATTCAACCCAAAAAGAATTTTTCAATTCGAACCAGTAGTTCCTGAGATTAGCGCGTTCAAACAGTCACACTTCAGCTTTATAATATTAGTATAGATTAGTATAGATTATATGTAAATTAAATGTAAATTAAAATTTGTTTCTTCCTTATTTCTAGTCATTTTTACTCCAATATTCATCGGTCAGCGATAAATCATTTAATAGTAGCCTTGCTCACAAATAAATACTAACGATTAACGTGTGCATTTCAAAGTTGTAGGAAATAATCTTACTTGGTAGTGCGCCGCCCCGGCATCGCATGGCCGCAATGATGATACTAAATCTCTTCTATATTATGCATGTATTATACATAGAAACTTTCCTCTTTGATCACTCTATCTATTTAAAGGAACCATATCAAAATCCGTTGCGTAGTTTTAAAGAGCTATGCATACATAGGGACAGACAGCGGGAAGCGACTTTGTTATATACTATGTGTGTGAAGTATCTCATAAATAAAAGGACTGATTGGTGGATACGAGACGCACAGGTCCGGTAAATATCGCGACTCTAGGGGAAAGAAAGAAAATAAATTTATTTGGCTCATACAGATCGGCAAAATGTAGGGACAAATACAATGAAATTTAATATTCAAACAATAACATTGTGGTGCGCGGCTGCGCTAAATAGGTCCAGTTCAGCAAAATGCTAGACAACTAGGAGCTGTCAGACGCTGGTTTTCAACTGAACCTTACGTTAACTAGGAGCTGCCTGACGCTGGTTTTTAACTGAACCTTACGTTGGAGGGTACGGATGTAAGTCAGTTTTGTACGTTGTTAAATATACAGGTAAATAGATACATATATGTTAATGTACATATAGTCAACATAATTATTTTGTGTCTACTGATAAATAAGTTTGTGAAAATCATAAAAAAAGAAGGAAAATTTCTGAAACATCATCTGCCTAGCCTTTTCCCAGCTATATTGGGGTCGGCTTCCAGTCAAATCGAATTCAGCTGAATACCAGTATTTAACGTGGAGCGGCTGCTTACCAGACCTCCACAACACAATAACTGGGGAATATTTGAAACAATATACAAAAATGTCATCTAAACAATCATATACCGAGCAATTGACGTATGCACATATTTCTCCGAAATGATAATGATAAATCAAATGATTTGAAAAAGAAAACATTGACTCCACCCTAACTAAAATTAGTTGGGGTGGAGTCAATGTTTTTTTTTTTTCTTAAATGATTACAATAGGCTTTACAAGGCTATTACCTTGTTACCTAAAATTGCCTTTTATTTCTTAATGTTATCCGTTACTACAGTTGCTTACAAACACGGATACTTATCGAAGTCACAAAGCGACCTTTCCTTTAATTTAATTCAAGGCCGTTTCTTAGATCTGAGCCCCACGATATGGCCGATCTAAATCTATTAATTACGCCTAGCCTAGAGGGAGTTGTTGTGAATAGATTAAATTAAGGTTTGCTGTAATAATTCAGATAGATTCCACTCTAATATTCATGGATGCATACATTTTGTGTGTATTGTTATAACTCGATTAGACAGCCAGTTACGTTCTTGTAATTTTGCCAGACGTCTATTGATAGAACAGATTTTGACAAGTTATAGTAAAGCAAAAGGTTGTCATGTTTTTTCTACATTTACACAACAAGTTGTGGTCGAATATTATGAAAGTCACGACCGAATTTCGCTATGCGATCTTTTTGTATTTCGGTATGTGATCTTTTGGTATTTACAACGTTGCCACGGCGCGAAAATAGCTAAAAGCCGTTTGAAAAAATCCACAACTCATCCTAAGTAGTTTTTCCGCTGAATGAGCATTTCTGTTTCTGAGCCTCACATTGCTATCTATGGGCCTTAGATGCCTGCCAATAAAACATTATCAAACTTATGAATATGACGATTGAGCTCATTTCATTTTAGTCTGGCGGATTGAGTTCTTTACACGGCCTACTAAATAACGTAACCTTAATTATTGTTCGTCAGATCGTTGAGCTCCTTAAAGTTATAAGTTTGAGCTATAACTGACAAATGCTTGCACTATTTGGACAGGTTCACTCAAATGTGTGTGGTAACAAAAGACGACCACAGACATCAAACGGCATGGTTCTCGTATGATTTGATTCAATTGTATGGACTTCAAAAGAGTCTTTCACCTCTGTGTTTGTTTCGGTGTTTCTTCTCAGGGTAGTCAGGCAACACCGGCCTTATCTAGTTTAAAACGACAAAGAAAGATTCATAATTATGTAAAAGTGTTATTTACAACATACTTACAAAATTATCGTAAGTCATAATTGTTATGGTTATATAGTAGAATTGACCATTTCATAATGTAGCCGCCGACCATTTCAAGAAATGGTTGAACACTTCAATAACGGTACGGCGCCAATTTTATAAGTTAATATCCAATGTAAACTTTAAATTCCCATCAAATAATAACGTTTGTAGCTTCAAAACACAGCCTAATAAACTCGCTATAACGGATACCCAACATTATAGCTAATCTGAGTCGTTATCTTGAAAATTAGTGTAATGTTGGGCCAGTGTCGTTCCATTCCATTAATTACTAATTATCGATATCCCCACTACCCTTGAAGCCTGAGCTATGGCTTCGTTACTGCTAAGGCGGTCCATAAGAACGTGTTCACATGAGCGTTATATTTTTATTTTCTTTTTCTCGTTTTCGCACTGATAAAATTGGGGTTCGTATGAATACGCCTAGCTACACCACACCGAACGCGACGATGCTCGCTCTATACAGGTATGTATTTGGTTTTTTTCTTTTGCTAAAATCTATTATTATACTATGACTTCTATGGTCGAACGAAACTGTAATAGAAAAAAGTTATTTATAAAGATTTTTTGCCAAAGAAGGTGTTTTATGGAATAATGTCTTATTAATTTGATTAGAGTTGTCTTTGGATAAAATCTGTCATTCTTCACCAAATATTATTAACTGCGAAAGTGAGTTTGTTTCATTGTAACGCAATCCCGCCTAAATCGCTGGACCGTTTTTGATGAATTTTGGTAAAGAGATAGAGGGGGATTGTAAAGTCATTGACCATTATTTATTGACTATCATCATAGAAATATATCTTTGGCTTTTATATTTTAATGACGTTCAAATGTGCTGTTAATGGCCCAACTGAAATAAACGTTTTGACTTTGAATTTTGCTTCTTTTTTAGCAAAAATTTATATTAACGCGCTAGTGAGACATAACTTTTGATTTTATAAGTGGAATCGAATTATCTCTTAGAAAAGTGTACCTTTTTAGTATAAATAATAAAGTATCTAGTTCTCCCTCGCCGCGTCTTGTGCAAGCTAACCCTTAGGCGGTGCGTAATGAGTTAGCTGGGCGAAGGAAGTAATGTAAAAAATCTTAGGCCTGGTTTTTGGGGCACGTCTGTGCCTAATCATCGCTTATGAAAATCTCAATGATACTAAAAACATCACAGTTCTTGTCGGTCAAATAACCGAAGCTTCTTTCTGGTATTCATTTGTTGCAACTGTTTTCTTTTGTTTTTTTTTTTTTGTGTATTTTGATTTTTTTAGTGATGATTTAAGTAGATAGCTGTTTAGATAAAATGGCGACAAATAAACTTCTTTAATCATACTAATTTCAAAACCGAATTTGCCATATTTTTTTATCAGCCATAATTTGTTATCAACCGTAAGTCCTGGCATTAAAAAATACCATTCGATATTCAAAAAAATAAAATGACATTGAAGCTTCAATACTTTGCTACCTAAAAATTTTCTTAATGAATCTAGGAACAAACTAAACACATCAAAAGTATCTAGGGATCAACATATATTTTTGCAATAACTTTTCTCCTGATTGATATTAATTAAAATTTTCTTTAAGGATTCATCAAATAAAGTGTTTTCGTTTGTCACAGTAACGATAAACCAAGTCACCTTTGCATTAATAAAGAAATTTGCCATTTTCCTAATAAAGGGATTTTTGACATTTGAACCACTAACATTAAAGTTCGAAAAAAAGACTGAAATAACAGTTTTCTTTAAAATTTTATTGGGTAACTTAAACAATTAATAATCCGTGTTTCTACCGCGAACACTAACAACACAAGAACATCGGTTTGGCATACTCAAAATGAGTTCATCCAAATCACGCTGTGGAATGGCCGCCCATGTTCGTTGCAACAACAAAAAAAGGTCTTCTTGCGACTGGATACCCTCCATATTCGGCAGAGCTCTTCGCTTACCTTGGCTGAGCGCCATGGAGGACGGTATCGCTGCACCACACGGAGACAAGACCGATACATTCAAATCTTAACTCGAAGAGCTCCAACAATAACCGCCATGATGTTAGCCGTGAGGCTTCATCACTCTTCAGGGAACTTAATTAGCGACCAAACAGTCAGAAACCGCTTGCATGAAGTGAACCTTCATTCCCGAAGACCGCTACGGGTACCACCTATAGCAATGCACAATCGTAGGATTCGATATCAATGGGCTCTTGAACACAGAAATTGGGCAGAAGAACAATGGCGTTTCGTGTGCTTTTCTGATGAGTCTCGTTTTGGTATGAGACCGGATACAAGACGTATACGACACTGGAGAACCCCTGGACGCCAACAGCGATTAAAATCCTGCCAGGAAGTCCATCCTTATAGTGGTGGAACCATCATAGTATGGGCGGGTATTTGGATCGGCGGAAGAACTGAGTTGATTTGGATCAGAGGCAACCTCAACGCTCAAATTTATGCTGAGACGATTGTATCAGACGTCATCGTTCCTCTACAAGTGCAAATCGGTCCCTTATTTCAGTTAATGCATGATAATGCACGACCGCACACCGCAAGAGTTGTAAGACAGACTCTCGCCGCAGCTAACATCAATGTCCTGCCCTGGCCTGCTCAGTCGCCAGACTTGAACCCGATTGAGCATGCATGGGATATGCTACAGAGAAGAGCTCTGCCGAATATGGAGGGTATCCAGTCGCAAGAAGACCTTTTTTTGTTGTTGCAACGAACATGGGCGGCCATTCCACAGCGTGATTTGGATGAACTCATTTTGAGTATGCCAAACCGATGTTCTTGTGTTGTTAGTGTTCGCGGTAGAAACACGGATTATTAATTGTTTAAGTTACCCAATAAAATTTTAAAGAAAACTGTTATTTCAGTCTTTTTTTCGAACTTTAATGTTAGTGGTTCAAATGTCAAAAATCCCTTTATTAGGAAAATGGCAAATTTCTTTATTAATGCAAAGGTGACTTGGTTTATCGTTACTGTGACAAACGAAAACACTTTATTTGATGAATCCTTAAAGAAAATTTTAATTAATATCAATCAGGAGGAAAGTTATTGCAAAAATATATGTTGATCCCTAGATACTTTTGATGTGTTTATTTCCATCCCATTATCCTGATCTAAACCGTAACCCCCATCACTCACTGGGCCTTAACGCAACTTGAACAAACTTAGACAATAGGAAGCCAGTGACGTAAAGCTACTATCCCAGACAGTTACTGAAGTCTGACTTCTATATCTATATACTTATAATAAATCTGTAGAGAGGTCAATTCTGTACAAGGAATATATTTTCAAAATAACTATCAGGGGGTGATTAGTGATCGATACTGGTGCCAAAAATGCAATCAGTAAAATTTTTGTCTGTCTGTCTGTCTGTCTGTCTGTCTGTCTGTCTGTCTGTATGTTCTTTATAGAAACAAAAACTACTCTACCGATTTTAACGAAACTTGGTGCAATTATTCTTCATACTCCAGGGCTGGTTATAGTATACTTTTCATCACGCTACAATCAGTAGGAGCAGAGCAGTGAAGGAAAATATTGGGAAAACGGAAGAAGTTACTCCATTTTTTAAGCTTCCGTCGCGTGTGTA
The DNA here is from genome assembly GCA_905332915.2 of Hecatera dysodea. Taxonomy (NCBI): domain Eukaryota; kingdom Metazoa; phylum Arthropoda; class Insecta; order Lepidoptera; family Noctuidae; genus Hecatera; species Hecatera dysodea. The sequence goes on from HG995294.1 coordinate 17,153,849, forward strand.
GCCTTAATGGTTAAAGTTACATAGAAATCATGTATTTCGGAAATGTTCTACATAAAATTATCTAAAAAATATCCCGAAACAGCATGTCTATCTTTTGACAATTTTAAACCGATCGGGCTGAGAGTTTCAAAATCGGGGGTAAAGTAACTATTCCACGCGGACGAAGTCGCTGGCAGAAGCTAGTATCTAATATTATTAACATTTCTGAGCCAGACCGGACCTTTCACAAGATACACAAGATCTGAGAACATAAACCTTAACGAAGTGAATCGAAACTTGAATTTGTACACACTAAGCGCTGGTATTCACTGAACCAATGATTTCAAATCGTTACAAAACAGGAACATTTAGTCGTAATGATAAGAAATCTTGTCTGGTTTTTAACCGACTTCAAAAAGGAGGAGGTTCTCAATTCGGCAGGTATGTTTTTTCTGTGTATGTACAGCTATTACACCGAGAGTTCTGATCCGATTTATGTGGTTATTTTTTTATTCGATGCAGAATAGTTGCCATTTGGTCCCATAAGAATTTAGTTCAGTTTCGTCGAGTATCTAGTTTTTATTTTATGAGCATTTTTTGTTTAATTTCAATAAATGATAGCAAATGTGTCGGGATAGCTGAAATCGCATGATTGTTCCAATTTATACCACGTACACTGTGATGGGTATGTTTAGCTGGAAGTAAACCACTAAAAAGTGAAAAATAATATTTTACAAAAATATACAATCGACTTCTAAACAAGAAAAAAAAAAACAAAAAGTACAAAATAACTTTAATTTTCGAAGTCAGTGTGTTCAAAAAACAAAAAAGCAACCAAAAACACTGAGTTTCGAAATTAAATTTATTATTATTTATTTATTTATTTTATTTATTTAACAATTTATGTACACACATTTAATAAAAAGATAAGAAGAAGGAAACAGAAAAATAGGTACAAAGGTGGTACTTTTTGTTTTTTTTTTATTACATTTTGTCGAGTAATGCAAAACAAAACCTGCATCCATGCTGTGCTGTTGTCTGTGTTTCCTAATAGCTAAAACCTCGTGATCATTAAGTTAAGATTACATAGCTTACTTTTAGGCAAGTGGGCTCCATTGTCATCCATAACTTTGCTTCTCATCAGGTGAGATAGTGGTCAAAGGCGAGCCTCTCAGTAGTAAAAAAAGAAAACAAGACGTACAGGACAGTTTTTTTTCCTCTCTTTTGAGTTTAGCTACGTTGTAAAAGCTGTTTATAGTGGTAAGGACAATAAACCCTTTTTCGGCTTACGACACCCTGTCATATAAGCAGCTCGATTCAGTTACAAGTCACAACATTTTCGTCAGAATGACCATAGGGAACGTGCACGGCGTAGACTATGCCATCTAGTGTTGCAAAACTGAAACTTTTACGTTGTAAATATTTGACCTGTGCTGCCACCTATACTTCCTCCGTTTAAGGGAATGTGCACGAAGTAGACTGTGTCATCTAGCGTTGGAAATTCGAAACTATAAGTAAAATATACTTGACTTTCGCGCGTCTGTGCTGCCACCTATAGTTTCTGCCCGTTCCCTATAGATCATCGTGAAACCGCAATGGCATAATCTAAGAGGTTCACAGTGTCCATATATATATTGTAGTCTTTGGTTCACAGTGTGAACTGAAGAATATACCTACGTAGACATACATAGGACGGTGAGTAGCGTAGAACTGACAATTTCTATAGACAACACTTGAGTTGAAATGAAGTTGACAATAATGGAATTTATAACTTAGTTCAAGAGAGGTTACTTAGTTTAAATTGACAAGACAGACAATTTACGACATTGTTTTTGAGAAGTTTACTGTAACAGGTACCTTTGGCGATATTCAATTTGACTGAAACAAGTTCTATTTCCGAGAATAGGTCGTCACAATATACTTTAACTCTTATACAAAACGTTTTCCCAATTATTTTTGGGGTCAGCTTCCAGTGGAATCGTCTGCAATTGAGTATCAGTATTTTACATGGAGCAATTGCGTATCAGACCTGCAGAACCCAGTAACTGGGTAAAACGATACTTTTTGAAAAGACTGGTGTCAGATTTTCTCTTGCATGCTACCTGTGGCGTCTGTCAAAGATATAGAAAATGTTGATGACACTAAGCATGTTAAACCGTTCGAATAACGGTTTAACGTGCCTTCCGAGGGACGAAGGAGACTCGGTTTGTAATGAATAATTTATTATTTATTTAAACTTAATAATGGTACATGGGTAGACATAATGCAGCAAGGCATTCTCTACCAGTTAAAATTTGGGAAAGACAACACTGTGGTCGGTGTACAACAAAAAAATAAAATTATACCATGAGCTCTGTCGTATTATCATCCGTGCATGCAATCTCCTTTAAATCGTCAAAAATATAAATACTGGAAAATGACAAAAAGAGCTGATAAACCGAGGAAAAAAGCTTAATATTTTCTTTCCTCAAGTATTACTTTTTTGAAAAACTATAGCTCTCTCAATATTAAATACATTCTAATGCTTCCAATTCACAGTAAAATCTTCATCACACGCGAGTGAACTGTTCAATTTTATCATTCATTCATCGTTCAATACAAGAGAAGTATGGGCATGGAAACGCACCAATAACGGGCCTATTTAGTAGCAGCCACTCACATTCACCATTCATTGGAGCATATTATGGACTTATCATTATAATCGAATCGTTGCGTGTAGAAAATGCTAGTGAAATAAATAAATGGAATATTTTTGTTCGTCTTTATTTGAGAAATTCATTCGTTCATGAGCTACATGAAAAGCATCAGTTGACTATACAGAGAGGACTTCTAAACATTTTCAGTTTTTGGTTGAATAAAATTACAAAATAATCTTAAAACCTTTTTAATAAAAAGAAAAAAATACAATATGGACCCCAAATTTTCGGTCGGTCAAAATCGTTGTTTGTTAACTTTAATATATACTGTTTTAAATTAAACTAAAGTGTTATTCATAACTTTAATTAGGATAAGACATTAGTATAAGGTACGATGGAATTGTCATCGTCATTTTTATGTACAAAAATCCCTTAAATAAATAAAGAGAAAAAAAAACTTTAATATATTTTATAGAACGCACTCAATAACCAGTTACCCTGTCTGCATTGCCGATATATGAAAGTACGACGAAGAGTAAGTTTTGCTAGACTGGCACGTCAGACCGAGCTGAAGATGGCTAGATGCCTTTGATGGCTTCTTAGTGAACTGGCAAGAAAAGCCCCCCTAATAGTTAAATGGACGAAATAAAGGGAGGTTTTTACTCAGGAGTGAGACAGTTCAGACTAAAAGAAAAAGCACGACGTACTCGTAAAACAAATATTTGTATGGCCTACAGTTAGTTGTCCGGGTTTGCAAAATACGCGCTTAGTCGTGGAGTTGCGGAAACCAGCCCGCTTTTACATACATACATGTGTTAACGTACCTACGATACAGGAGAAATTCTTAGTGTGAAAATTAAGTAAATTTATACAACTATAAATATAAATAAAATTTGGGCGTCTGTTTGTAATATTGAAATAACCGCTTTTTACTACATGCATATATGAATGTATACGGCACATACACCAAAATAACGTTTTGTACATTTTTTTTCTGTCTGTCTGTTCCGGCTCTGAAATGACTGGACCGACTTTGACGGGACTTAGCAGGAGGACTTTGGATTAGCAGGTAATAAGGAGTACCTTATTACCTGCCAATAAAAGTCCCGTCAAAATTAGTTAACATAGGCTACTTTTATTTTAGAAAAATAAAGTAATGTTGCAATGTGCAAGTACTGTCCAGTACCGCGCGCAGCTCACGCACATGTCACTACTGTGCCATAACGTCGGCCCCCCACTTCTCCCATCAACGAAACAATATCACAAAGAATCGGGGGGTTAGTAACTATTCCACGCGGACGAAGTCGCGGGCAGAAGCTAGTAATAAATAAAAAATAAATAAATTGACGTATTATTTACTAGCTGATCCTGAGCGTCACATAAGAGAGAGAGAAAAAGAAAAAGCTGTTATTGCGACATTTTTTAGTCATGCTCCGCTCCCATTGGTCGTAGCGTGATTTTATATAGATCCTTTCTCGATAAGTGGGTTATCCAACACTAAAATAATTTTTCAATTCGTACGTCTTGAACACTGGAACTCTATTGAGATCGGGTTCAAACAAACAAACAAACTCTTCAGTATAGATTTGGATTAATTAGTTTTGATCATTTAATTTGTAAACGGTGCCACAAATTTCCTAATGCTTGCACCCACCGCTTGCTTCGCTATCAAGATACCGGTGCCTGCCATTTAAATTACCATAACAGAAAACGGGTTACAGAGGGCAGGTGGTAGTGATAGGGTTGAATTATTTCAGAGGAAACGCTGCGTAAAATACTGATATTTCACTTTTATCTAAACGTAGCAGCGCCCCGCGGTTAAACCTGCGTAGTTCCAGTTCCCGTGGAAATATGGGGATAAAATATAGCCTATGTCACCCGGGGATAGTGTAGCTTTCAAACAGTGAAAGAATTTTCGGAGTTCAGTAGTTTCGGAGCCTATTCAATACAAACAAACAAACAAAATTTTCCTCTTTATAATATTAGTGTAGATATAGATACTGGGATGAGGCTCTCGAGATGTTATTATCCAATACACCCAAAACATAATGTGAGAATAAGTTTTGAATGGTTGCAAATCTTTACTCTCCTATCACATAATGTTGATGGAAATTCGTCATTTTTATTTTGAATTGTAGCCTGTTAGGCTCGAAAAATCAATCAATTATAAATATACAGAAAACAATACTGAAAAGTTACCGAACATAAAGAACAAATTGACCACTCGATTCAAAACTATAATCATTTGCCTAGCCTTTTCCCAACTATGTTGGGGTCGGCTTCCAGTAGAACTGGTTTGACAGCTGAATACCCGTATTTTACGTAAGGCGACTGCCTACCTGACCTTCACAACCCAGAATCTGGTTAACACGGTACTTCTTAGCAAAACTGGTGTCAGATTTTCTGGCTTCTGACAATCCGCAACGACTGCCAAAGGTCTCTCTTTATAATTATGTAAATCAGGGGTTCCGAAACTGTCTGCCGCGATTCCTCGGGGAGACGCGGTGCTTTCCCAGAGGCGTCACAAACTACCACGAAAATGACTCGCATATGCTACAACTAGCATATAAAATGGGAGCGTCCTGTTTTGAAAGCCTGTTTGCATGCAAAATCTGTTGAAGATCTGATTTGAAGCCAAGTTTGCAATGATTTGACATCTGTCGTACACTTATCTACCAGCTCACATTTTGATATATATTTTCCAGTGAATCTTAATCCGAAAAGCAAATTCATCCATGTCATGGATTGTACGTACCTACTGGTTTTCCCAAAGGGAGCTGCACACAGGTATTTTCTTTTACAATGTCGTCACAAAAAATATAATATGTAAAGGAAGTCACAGTATAAAAGACAAAAAAAGTATAAAATAACTTTAATTTCGGAAGTCGCTGTTCAAAAAATAAAGAACAATCAAAAACACCGAGTTCCGAAATTTAAATTATTTTTTTATTTATTAACCATGGCCCTTCTTTCTTATAATTTTTCACTAGCCTATGTTACTCGGGATTAACTCAACGCTTCTAACGATACCACATACATTGATATCGGTTAAGCCGTTAAGAAGTTAAGGTGGAATAAAAAAAAACTCACAAAAATATTGTTGCACATATTTTTTTTTTTTTCGTTTATAAGTCGATTGTTTTTTTTTTTTGGTTCGTTCATATAAAATAGAATTTTATTTCTACACTCATCTTACATTATTCACAATGCCCGGCTTAGTTCTCCGACACAATAAAGTGATTATTTACCAGTTGCTGAACGCAACAATGTCCGTGCCGACACGCGGACACAAAGGTCCTGTCTATCCAGCGTATCGTCATTTATCATCGGTATTGATAGACTCGTAGAGCAAGGAATCGCCTCCAGCAGGACTTATATATTTTGTGTGTTTCTCGAAGTCCGTTCGCACACATTTTATGCCACAGACCGCTTTCAAAGCCATTCGATAATGGACCGTGCAGAAACCATAGGTGGCACAGAAGCGTGAATGTGAATGTGAACTGCAACACATATTATGTACATACATGCCACAGATATCACTCTGCACGTTCCCTATACGTTGTTTTATAGCACAGAGCGTCACACCTTTGGAAAACACCTCTGTAATGAGATACAATGGAGGACACGGTGGAGCATACGGTGCTAGCGAAGAAGGAGGCAGACCGCGTGCGGGAGAGGGAAACCTCACGCCCCAGCCGCCGCAACAGAAGAAGACGCCCCGGGCGTCGGGAAACGCAGGGCGATTCCCGGCCACCGTAGGCGCGGGCCTGCGGATGGTGAGCTATGGTTGGGTCGCCGTCCGATAGCAACCAAGCCCTGGTCGACTCAGAGAGCTGTCAGCAAAGACGACGGGGCACCATAGGGTCAGTGCCTGCTAGGGTTGCGGAATTTGTTCGAAAGAGTCACCGCAGCCCTGGAACGCAAAGGGCACAAGAAGGATCACGGGTGGGTTTTAGTCAGTAAAAGTCTGACACTCCCTTCCGCTCCGCCCAGAGCCGGAGAAGTCATTTGATGATTCCCCATCCAGAAAAAAAAATAGGTGACATAGAATACCATGATGGTGATTATGATCACATCTTAAAAGCTTAAAACATCATGTGCGTTTGCCGTCCCCTTTTTTCATGAGTACCAGAGTAGAAGGTTAACCTTTTTTGAGAATACGTATGTATGAACGAGTACAAGTAATATGTCCATTTTGTTGGCTCGCGTTGAAGCTGTAGAGCTGTACAGTATTCAAAGACATGTGACATTCACCAACCCGCACTGGGCCCGCGTGGTGGATTACGGCCCATTCCCTCTCCTAGAGAGGAGGCCTGTGTCCCGGCAGTGGGAACATTAAAAAAAAGGCTGATTATGAAACTGTAGCTAAATAGATTTAACAAAACCGTCAAAAGAGGTTAATGTTTAAAGATGAATTTCTTCAATAGGGATGTTTCCTGAGTTAAAAATATATGATTATGTTTAGTCCGTCAGTTAGATTATAGAAAAATATTGGACACGTATTTTTTCCTTTATCAAATCTATAAAAAACTAACGAAGATACAAAGCATCAAAGATCAGGAGTGGGGGCTTGTGACGTTACGGCTCGCTAAAAATTGTAGCGAGTAGTGACGTCATACGAGTTTTCAACGCACTGTATCGTCTTCTTTTTTGTTTACGTGAAAAAAGAAAAAATACGTGTCCAATATTTTTTGGAAATCTATCCGACGGACTAATTAGATTTTTTTAGTCAACTACCCTAACTGTTCATGTCCATTAACTACACTTTCTTGGTTTGTTTAAAAAGTTTGGACTAATGCTGTCTCTAAGAGTGACTGCTGCCGCATGATTGTGAGCAGCTCATCAGCTGTGAGTGGCTTCCAAGCTCTGTAGCTAGCCTTGATAGCCGACGTCTATACCGCTAGGAGCATGAATTTGCCTGTTTATTGAATTCAATGTTGTTGCCAAAATGGAGGGAGCAAATGTTTGGGATGTAGATTTCTGTTTAGCAGAGAGTTGTAGCATCATTGCTAATTCAAATAACGACGTTTTTTGTTCTCAGTCTCTGATCTTGTTGATCGTTTAACGATCACTAATTTTGATTTGTCTACCTACCATTATTGTATGTATATATATATAAATCATATTTAATTTATTTTGATCACGTCTAGTTTTTGTGTTGCAACTGCTCCCAGGAACATCATTTTTCTTTGTTATTTCGCTTGTTATTTCAGACTTTTTTAATTTACAATAAAGTAGCTGTTTTTTCAGCTAAGTTTCTTATATTCCTAAATAATGTGGGAAAGTATTTAAATGATTCTGGTAATTTTCTTTCCACTTATGGTGAATATTTGAAAAAATCTGTATTATCAATGAAAAAAATGTGAGATTTATTTTGGCATTTTTAAATATAAAAGGACAATTGAGTATCCTGATGTTCCATATGCTACACTGCCAATCATCTATACTAATATTATAAAGCTGAAGAATTTGTTTGTTTGTTTGAACACGCTAATCTCAGGAACTACTGGTTCGAATTGAAAAATTCTTTTTGGGTTGAGTAGACTATCGAGGAAGGCTTTAGGCTATATATCATCACGCTTAAGCCAATAGGAGCGGAGCAGCGATAAAGAATGTTTTAAAATCGGGGATTCCACGGGGACGAAGTCGCGGGCAGCAGCTAGTTTGAAATAAAATGATAATGTGCCTGTACTAGAACCACCCGAAAACCACAATAAATAGGTATTTATTTATTAAGCCTTCTACAGTTTTTCCTTTCCCTAAAAAGCAAGGTAGAGGTATCAGGGCTCAATATTTATAAAACAAAAATATGTAAAAAATTTATTTGTTGTGTTTTGTTTGTCCTTGGAAATGTGTCTTAACCATCATCTGCCATCATCATCTGCCTAGCCTTTTCCCAACTACATTGGGGTCGGCTCCCAGTCAAGCCGGATTCAGCTAAATACCAGTTTTTTACGTGAAGCGGCTGCCTACCAGACCTCCACAACCCATTAACTGGGGAACACGGTACTTCTTGGCAAGACTGGTGTCAGATTTTCTGGCTTCTGACAATACGTAACGACTGCCAAAGATCTCCAAATGACAGCCGGGACCAACGGCTTAGCGTGCTTTCCGAGGCACGGAGAAGTCTCGTTATGTTAAGATGGTCATCCATCCACAGACCAACCTCGGCAAGCGTTGCTTAACCTAGACGATCGACCCGTGCGGCTGTTATAATTTAGCCACGAGTTCCTCAAAAAAAAAAAGGGTCTTAATAAATTATCTTATTTAATCTTAGTTAGCTTGAAGAATTTGGAACCAGCTTTTTACCAGCTGCGGGAAACAACAGCCTTATTAAAATAATAAATAACCTAGCGATAAAATGATAAATGATTTTTATTTTGTAAGTAGGTTGACAAAAACACTTTTACACGTCAATCTTTTTTGGCTGTTATAAACTAGATGAGGTCGGTATTTCCACAGAACAGATAACTCTTTTTTCCTCTTTTATCTGTTCTGTGGGTATTTCCTAGCTAGGACTACCCTGAGAAGAAACACCAAAACAAACTCAGAGGTCAAGGTCACTTTTGAAGTCCATACAATCGTACTGGTCCAATTGATAGACTATAATATATCAATCCGAGTTTATAAATGAGTTTTTTAATAAACGTTTACACACCATTTAAAAAACTGATATCTACATTCTCCCTCATAAATTAATTTCCTGCAGATCCGACATTTTACGTACAAAGTAATTTATTATCACATGTAATGTAACGCTTAGTATCTAATAGGGTTGCATGCAACAGAACTTCGTTTTCGCTTCCACAAATGCAAAATTTCCTCAAGAAATTGAACATCCACACTTAACCACAGACTAAACTAACGTTAAGCGCATTAAAGAGAATTCACTTTGAACCAAGGTCATTTACACCATTAATATTGTGTTTACACCAACAAGACAAAGCCTAGTAAACTGTGCGCACTGTAATTTACATGAAGCAAGCCATCTGACCTCCATAACCCAGTAACTGGGTAACACGATACCTTTTGGCATGACTTGTAGTCAAAGATTACAACCGTGACCAACGGCTTAACGTGCTCTCGGAGACACGGAACAGGTATTCCACCGACAAACCTCAGCAAACATTTTTTAACCTTGAAGATCAACACTGTGCGTCTTTTATTATTTAGCCAAGAGTTAATTCACACACAGAAGTTCCCTACACCGAAATCCGTTTTTTTATCAATAGATCTTTGCCCTGCATTGTATTTCATTTATTAAAAAAAAACCTTTTTTTTAAATTGTACCTACCTTGAATAACGTCTGAAACATCGTATTTTTTAGGGATTGGAAATCTCCAAATGTCTTCTCCCGTACCGGGCGGAACGGAAGGGATTTACCACACTCTTACTGACTAAAACTAAAACTCATCCAGATTCCTCCAAATTCCCTTTGCGTTCCAGGACTCTTTCGAAAAAATTCTGCACCCCTGGCAGGCTGTTACATCCCTAGTACCTAATATGCAGCGCCTGTAGGTACCTACAGTCCGAGGAAGGGGCGTAATTTATGTTCAACACTGAGACAGGAGACAGTACGGCACCGCTTGTGATAACTTTATTACTTGAGACGGGCGATAAATGAAGACGGGGAAAATCTATTAAAGTGTTAAAAATCATAAGCCAGGTAAAAAGGTGAAAAGGCCCTGCATGGGCGTACCCAGGGGGGCAGGGGAGGGCAGCAGGAAATCTCGCAGAAAATGTATGAAGTCGCCTATCACTAATCAAAGTGTAAACGGGACCTTAATGTGTGCTAACTTTTGAATAAACCACGCAGTATTCATTGGCAAAATGCACGGTGCAATTGCCATAAAAAAAACGAATTCAATAATATAAATAAAATAAAATGCATGTTCAAAACAGGATCATATGCGGCTGTTTGTACCACACACTACGTATAGATACCAAATGTTTCATGTAGGTGTCTTTGTGTAGTGTGTATGACAAAACAGCCGCGGATGATCTAACTTAAAAAGTCTGACTTGCCTCCCCCTAGGCCAGAAGGTGGGTACGCCCTGAGGCCCTATTCCCTTTTTTTATTGGATTAACTACAGAACAGCTAAAAGATCTGTTCTGTGGGATTAACGCTCCAAAAACCTAGATGGATTTCTGAAATATTTATCTTTCTGTCTCTAACGGTTGGTGTACCTACTTAGTACCTTGGTGATCGTGACACAGTGTAAAATACTTTGTGTTGTATTGCTGTACCTATAAAAGGACGCCGCGCCAATGTAGTTGGGAAAAGGCTAGGTAGGTACCTGATGCCTTAGCCACCACTGTTTAGTAACTCGTTCTATCAGAAACTTTATACAAGTAGGTACATACAAATTTAATTTTATTATGATGCACCAAATATTAAAGTACAAGTTAAAAATTACGTTATGTAGGTACTTGTTTATCTATTTAATTAATACAGCCCACCACATAAAATTACTCTAAAACTCTTTTACTTAGTTGTCTTTCAACGATTTACTATCTATTAGGTATATTTAATTAATGATGATACATAAAATTGAGCTCCTCCGTCACGTACAAAACCAGGCTATTTCCTTGTTTCCCAAATATTGCAATAAGTGACAGACTTATAGCAATATATCGTCTATAAATCGCAATTTGCGACACAATGGGAATCTTCGGCAGACATAAAATAAAAGTTTATTTTGTTTTCATACTCGTCCTGAATGCAGCGCCATCTATTTTTTAGACCTTGGTACTAATTGACACCTAAACTGCTCAAAATGAAGCTAGTCCAAGGAAAATCCGAAAATGTTCACGGTTTGTATCGATTGCTGGTTGGTGGCGCCATCTGTTCACTGTAATATGAACTAAAAAAGTAGAGCAAGTTGTTGCGTTGGATCTAGTTTAGGGTGATTTAGATAGATGTCGCTTATGGAAATTTACTGACCTTACCTTAGTAAACTTCAAAACATAATTACCTTACTTGAGTTTGACAATTCAAATCTTACTATCTAGCGTTAACCCGCAGCTCGTCTAAGGTCTATACAATCAAAGCCAAATAATTTATTTTAGTTAAAGAAAATCATTCGAAAAGGGAATAATTTCCGAAATTGTTCCTACAGAGTAGGAGCCTTGGTGCTATATAATTATATATTATATATCTACTTATAGGTACAAGAATACTCAATTCCATGAACTTGGAATTGAGTATTCTTGTATAAGAACTCCGTCTGTCACCAGGCTGTATCTCAAGACTATATAATATATATTTCTGTTATAAAAACATACTAAAATGCGCTAAAACGAAAAAAAAATTAATGTTTACTTTAAAACTTTTTATATCTAGGTACTTATAAAGTCATTACATCATTTGTATGATATAAAAGCCTTTCGCGAAATTTAAGTACCTATTTAGACTGATAATTTTAGTACCTAGTTAAAATCAATCACATCAAGTTATTGAATTTATTTGTTTATACACCCCTAGTTTTTAATTAGTACAAATACTTTAAGGGCTTATTAGAAAAGGTCTCGTTATTATTTAAGAAAAGTCTCAAAAAATTATGTTCATAAACAGCAAAGTTATTAGCGTTTTTATATCCTAAAATGCCACTCAACTTATAAAAATATTGTACAGGCTATAATTGATTTATGAATGAATAAATGACGATTAAAATGGATAAACACTGTGCGTAGTATTTTCTAGTAGCAATTGTTATGAATGTTGATTCTATTATGAATTTACCAATTATTAAAAAAATCCGTGGACAATTTTAGGGTTTTATTTTTTTACTTTTAACTACACAAATATAATCAGTAACGGGTACGGACAGAGCCCTGTTATTTTTTGTACTAATTAAAAACTAGGGGTGTATATACAAGTAAAATTGGCGATGAATTTTTATATCATATACCTAAATTATGTAATGCCTTTGACCAGTTTATACTTTGGCAAAAGTATAAAGAGTATTTGAATTGTGAATGTAGAAAATATGTTTTGTTTTACATGACAATCATGTTTTATTATTATAAGGCAGATGCGTTAAATAAATACGAAGTTAAATCCCTATTGGTGTTTTATTTATTATAATTTTATTTAGGTTCCCTGGTGCTACAATATCATGGAGGTATTTCATAAGTTGTTACAACTTTAGATTGTCATATAAATAACTAGCGGCCCGTCCCGGCTTCGCACGGGTTTCGCATTTATTTATTTAAAAAAAAAAAGCCAATGTCACTCAGGGACAATGTAGCATTCTAATGGGGAAAGAATTTTTGAAATCGGTCCATTCGTTTTCGAGTTTATTCGTAACAAAAATACAAATCTATCATTTTTACAATACTAGTGTAGATGAAAATGATATCAAATGTCGTGATGTCCATGACTAAGGCGGATTCTCGTATTTATTTATTTTTATCCCAATATCAAATCAACGACACTCGATATTCAAAACTAGGGAAATTCGAATGGTTTTTGACAATTTGTGACTGAAAGAAAGAAACTGGAAGGAAAACACAAAGTATATACAAATAAAAGTAAACTTATTTTTTCAATAACGTGCGCCCCACACCTACGCTAAATAGGTCCAGTCAGAGCAGTGGTAGCCGAGTGGTAACGATCCCGACTTACGAATTGTAGGTCGCGGGTTCAAACCCAGCCAGGCGCATTACTTTGTGTAATTAATTTCATCACCACTACCTACTCTCAAAACGGTGAAGGAAAACATCGTGAGGAAACCGGCATGTCCTAGAACCAATACTTCGAGGACATGTGACATTCACCAACCCGCACTGGGTCCGCGTGGTGGATTACGGCCCATTCCCTCTCCTCTCTTCCGCAACCCTAGCAGGCACTGACCCTATGTGGCCCCATCCTCTTAGCTGACATCTCTTTGAGTTTTTATCGGACGGCGAGCCACCCATAGCTCACCATCCGCAGTCCCGCGCCTACGGTGACCGGGAATGCAACTGCGCTTAGCCTCTGTAGCACCCGACTTGGGGACAGTTTTTTATACGTATTTAACAATGGTTAAAAATAATGCACACCTTAATTTCGTATATTTTCAGATTGACCAAAGGTCAAATATTATTAGATAATAACAAAAACAAATGCATTAAATTTAATGCTATTTTTTTTGTGCTTAACATTTTAACGAAATGTTTTACAATTTTAACCGTTTCCTTAACTTACGTAAAGAAAACTCTTAGGCAACGTGCCACGTGTTCACTCTGACCAATCACATACAGTAGCAACTTAAACGTGACCATTACGAAACATTCACTTATTTTCCTCTTTTCCCCCTAAAGGAAAAAGAGTACTAAAATTAATAAATCGAGAGGGTTGCGTTATTAGTCACGTTGTCATACCGAAAGGGGGAGAGGGTATTTCTAGGAGTCACGTTGTATAGAAACGTGGCGTTACGAAACCGGCTTTATATTTTTCCTGACTGTTGGAAAATTTTGAAAATTTTTTTCTTATAAGAATTCTTGCTACAAAAACAAATCAATTGTTTCTCAATCCGCTCCCCGAAAGTTCTGGAAGCCTTTAAAAAGCTGTAGGTCACGTAACGCAAAAGTATCCATGTTGATTTTGTAAAAACAAAAATTCTTGGTAAATAACCTGCTTTCAGCATATTATTCGAGTCTCGCTGAGTTTTTGAATGTGAAATTAGGTGGTACATACATTTTGAATTAATTCAAACAGGCCTTCGCAAACTGTTTTTATTCAATTGTTTTTTTTTTCTGTTAATATTTGTTATTCATGTAACTTAAATGGTTAAAAATGTTTCTAGACTTAAGTCAAGTAACTTGTCTAACCAGAAAAAAATACTACATGCACAAATGGTAAACTATTTTAACTTTAGGCCTAATCGGCGAAAAAAGAAAAACACCCTTCGTATTTTTGAATTGCCAACAGCGTTGAATACCGCACCACATTGAATGAAAATCTCAACTTGACAGATTACCTTAATGATCTATTTCTCTAGATGTTTCGCTTCGTGCGCGCGGCGTTGCGAGTAGTACATGTCTATGTATATAGCTGGAATTGGTTGGTTTTTATAATGTTCCAGAGTTAGCTCTTCTAGACACACTTTATTTTTTGTCTCTAATACTCATCATGTCAATCAAATCATGCATACCTATTATTTGCATGGTTACTGAAAGGCCAATTTTAAATCTGTACTAATATTATAAAGAGATAAAGTTTTTCAGGTAGTGAGGTCATAGGGAGTAATCTCTAGATCTGCTGAACCGATTTTGAACATTCTTTTTCCAATAGAAAGCCACATTTCATAAGCTATATTTGATCCCCGTAATCCCACGAGAACGAAAACAAACAGAGTGAAACCGCGGGGCGCTGCTAGTGTTACATAATTTGAATTTAAGTGACTGTGCTGTTGGTATGCTATACTAACATTATAAAGAGGAAAGATTTGATTACGAAACTACTGAACCGATTTGAAAAATTCTTTCACTATTGGGAAGCTACACTGTCCCCGGATGACAGGCTATATTTTATCCCCATATTCCCACGGGAACGGGAACTATGCGGGTGAAACCGCGGGGTGCTCCTAGATCTAAATAAATACATAACCAAAACTGCTGTTCACGCAATCATACGACAAAAGTCGGCAAGTAATCGAATCGACCTTTAAAATTTTCCTAAATCGAAACACGTGTCAAAAGCCCACGAAACATCGGGTATCAAAACATGGTTTTATAAACTGCGAAATAGTCTAGTACTATTAGAATGTATAGGCCCGAAGCATTGGCTAAGGGATTTTTTTGTTAAATCATGTGACAAAAGTGACGATTAGGTTCATATTGCTGTAATTAAGCATCTTCTCATCTTTCTTTGGTATGAAATTTTCCAAACCACCCCGGCCGTATACGTAGTACAGTCGCATTCAAAATTACCTGCGTAGTTGATGGCAGCGCGCCTGCGCGAAGTTATCGATCCGTGGCTTCGTGGAAGCGCTTTCATTCGCCCGGTATCTACCAAATCGGTGAGTACGCAAAACTTTTACCCGTGTTCGGATAATGTGATCAAATTCCATTGAGAAGACGCTAAAAAGGTGTGCATGTATCTTGCGGTGGCGCTAATCATAATTATTGCAAGTTTGGTCAGATTACATGTAAGTCATTTTTAAATATTAACCCGATGTCTGCTCTCTTTGCTTACCTATACTATCTATTTCGATGCCCCCTTCACTGAAGTTCACGACACGCTTCAAATCTTCTTACTTACTCAACTGTTATTGATTTTTGCTTATCTTTTTTGCTTTCACTGATCGCAAAATATCAAGCCACGCAATCAATCACAAGTTAAAAATGTATGAATACGATTACGTCACAATGTGTGTCATTGATAAGGTTTTGATAAACTTAGATACTAATGTGACTACTATTTAGAATGTAACTTTCTGAAATTCAGTTATCTAATCCCTAAATCTTGATTCTAGTCATATAGTGTTTAGAGAAACAACGACAGATTTAGTCTATGATCGTGATTTTGATGAAACCAAATGTTATATGCCACCAACCTCCATATACCACGTTGACATAACTGTGTAACATGCGCAGTAGGAGTTTGCATAAGTGCATTGTGTGCTGACTGTACTAAAACATAATCCAGAGAGAGCCAATTCTACATATTTTTAAACAACGTTTGCATTCGGATCTCCCACGCAATCTGGTCAAAAACACCCTCAATATAATATACATTTTTGACATTTTGCGATGACATGCGACTACGAACGTTGCTTAATTTATATATACAGTATTTTAAATAACAGAGGGCGTTCCCTTAAAACCGTTAATCTATATAATTAATAGATAAAAATAAAAAAATCTGCATAGAAAAATAAGCATAAAATAATCCCAATTCAAAAAAATAATTAATTGACAATAAATTGGAAACATCCTGTTTAAAATCAAAATAGTTAGCGCGGAATAGTACTCGTAGTAGTACTACGCGTACTTGCCCAAACCGGCAAGTACGCGTGTGCAGAGTGTTTCTTTACGTATCAATTTAACATTTGAGTGAATATTTTAATATTAAAAAAACATAAAAACATTTTGTTTTCGAATGGTAATATATTTTTTGTCATATATAGATGTACCAAAAATACGGTTATTTGGTTTTCTTGTTGTATATCCGGCCTGATGGAAAAATATGAACACATTACTAATTAGTATCGTATAGCCTTCAACCATCTGTCCTGGCGGACGATTGTATGGCCGGCAGCGGCTGTTACATAAAAGAATGGATGATAGTCTATCAATCGGATTTCTAGGTTACTGTAATATTTGACGGACAATAACTAAAATTATACTAGTTTTGTTATACAACTTTTATCCCGTTTAAGGAGACTTACTGCACCTGAAAAAAAGGCTTTGCAATAAAAAATGGTGGCGAGGCACGTGTCATTGTTGCGCCCCTTCGTAAATTATCCTAATATATATATATATATATATATATATATATATATATATATATATATATATATACACTTCATAAAACTAACATAAATTTAACTTATATAAAAAAAACTTTTTACAAAAAATAAAACCGACTTCTAAACAAAAAAACCAAAATGTATAAAATAACTTTAATTTCGGAACTCGGTGTTTTTGGTTGCTTTTTTGTTGTTGAACACACCGACTTCCAAAATTAAAGTTATTTTATACATTTTGGTTTTTTTGTTTAGAAGTCGGTTTTATTTTTTGTAAAAAGTTTTTTTTTATTTTTCACTTTTTAGTGGTATCTACACCCCCTCCCCTCCCCCACCTAAACGAACCAATCACATTGGTGTTAAAAAAAAACGTACTGCTCCTTTGCAGAGTAAACTAAGAGGTCGTCAATGTAGACAATGTAGATATTTTTTTTTTAGATTTTTGTTGATTTTTCGAAAACCGCTTGGTTGATTTCGATAAAATTTTCATGGGACCATTTGGGAAGTATACCCTTTCCAACAAAAAAAGAATTTTTCAAATCGGTTGACAAGCGACGGAATTATGCGCGAACAAACAATAATAAAAAAAAAAAAAAAAACATACAAACATCCGAATTGAGAACCTCCTCCTTTTTAAGAAGTAGGTTAATAAGAAGTCGGTTAAAAACACTAGCTACCCCGCGCAACTTCGTTCGCGTCACATAATAGGGACAAAAAAAACCGTTTTTGCAACATTTTTATTGACGCTCCGCTCCTTTAGGTCTTAAATGGGCTATCAAACACTGTAACAGTTTTTCAAATCGTTATTCGTTCAGTATTTCCTGAGATTAGCACGTTCAAACAAACATGGGCTATCTAACGCTGAAATATTTTTTTCAAATCGGACCAGTATTTCCTGAGATTAGCGCGTACAAACAAACAAACTCTCCAGCTTTATGTATTAGTAAAAGTATAGATTAAATACATATGTATCCCTTTTTATAACGAAAGTAAAATTAGTCTATAAAGTCTTAGCATTCGCTTTAGCCATTTTGTTTTAGTCATTAATCGATAAATAAAAGTGACATTTTGAGTCGTATAAGAAA
Organism: Hecatera dysodea; assembly: GCA_905332915.2. Taxonomy (NCBI): domain Eukaryota; kingdom Metazoa; phylum Arthropoda; class Insecta; order Lepidoptera; family Noctuidae; genus Hecatera; species Hecatera dysodea. The sequence goes on from HG995294.1 coordinate 17,172,002, forward strand.
GGTCACACATAGCTATACCTCTAGAAGAAACACAAAACTTGAACGTCAATTTACGCGCAGAGGCGAGCACTACTAATTTCCTCTTAATAATTTAAAATCACGAAGTAAAATTTAACGGTGTAAAATGCTTTGTGGTAAATTTTAATTTATTTGCGCCCTCTTTCGATAGGCGCCCAGGGCGTCAAGTCTGCTATTACAATAGTGTCAGAATGATCTATCATTGATTTCATAATGGTTGATTTTGACAGTTTGGTAATCTACTTATATAAAAGCGTCATTATGACTTTTCAATGGTCAACCACTGACACTCCACTGAAAGAAATGGCATAGAATGGTAATCTCGTACATAATGACAAATGAATGACAGACGTATGCGGTAGTCTGCTAAAATTTTGACAGTTCCTTTGATCAGTGACCTACCATTAGAACGTCATTGCTTTTAATATCTCGGTTATCAAAAAGTATTATCTACATGACTATTGATCGACCAATGATCGATCATTATGAATTTATCAGATTACAAACTTTTAGCAAAATGACAATGGGATCGTGTTGGAAAGAACATTTATAAAAATAGCAGACTTGGGGCCCAGGGCCTGTACCCTACTCACCTACATTTATCCTACATATTTAAAAAGATTAACAACTTTTACTATGGGACCAAACCTGAAATCGCGAAAAAAGAATCAGCTGTTCCCTACATTTATGTTCGTATAACTCATCGAAATCTAGTTCAGGTTTTGGTCCCATAGTAAAAGTTGTTCACAATGATGAGTAGAATGACCTCTTAAGAGGTTGTTGGTGTTTTACAAATAACCCTGTATATATTAAAAAAAAAACTACGGGCCACCGATATCACGAACAGGGCTTAAGCTACCAGCGATGGGCTCCAGAGAAAGGGACCATCGATTAACATTAGAGAAGGTCTAAGAAATAAGGTCTGCCAACAAGAGTTCTTAATAAATAAATAAACCTATCAAATCAAGCACTTTGAATCAAGTCGGGCTATTCATTTGCATTTCTTTCTTAGTTTTTTGTAATCACTTTAAGTTTCACTGGTTTTTTTTTTATGGATGGGAAATCATCATAATTATGACTTCTCCCGCTCTGGGCGGAGCGGAAGGAAGTGTCAGATTCTTACTGACTAAAATCCTCTCGCGTTCCTCCTTGTGCCTTTCTACTGATTTTCTTTTGTATAATTTTTAATTCTAATGCTATTCCTATGATTTAATTCAAATTGACAGTAATAATATTCAGGCTTTTATATAATAATGATAACTTACAATTGTAATTGTTGACTCTCTGCACGTGTTGGTAATTAGTGCAAATAGTAATTGAACTTAATAAAATAAATAAAAATAACAGTAGCACAAAAGGTTTCCTAAAAAAAAGTGTGTACTTTAAGGCTACACCAAAAAGGTCCATTTTAGTGATACTTCAGGCAGACTGATGCTGTTTGACGCAACTAGGGATAGAACTAGGAATAAGAATTTTTAATATAAAGTTTTTCAAGTACGAGGAGTGACCATCTGGGACACCATTCTCAAATCGACAAACTGTCAAAAACACGTCTAACTTCTGTACTGTTTGAAAAGTTTTTGATATTGATAGAATAAAATAGAAGCTTTATCATGTACATAATATAAGTTACAGAAAATAAAGATGAACAAAACATTACATTACATTTTTGACTGTCGCCGAGATGATATTGCGTCTTGAATTTGAACGCTTATACAGTTCCAAAATTGACCTTGGGGACTGACACACTAAAAGCTTACCCTAGGTCCTTTAAAAACATCTCAAGGTCGCGACTGCGCACTTTATCACAGGCTTCTAACGTCATTGCAAACAACCGTGGACTCTATTAAGACGGCATTAAGCTCAAAATCGTGTGGGAAGATCATTTGTCACTCGAATTACGCTTGATTCGTGCAGGCGACCTACGTTAGCCAATTTCACATTGGCGATATGAACACATAACATAACTCCTGTATGTCTCGAAGGTTAAGTAGACTTCCTACATTTTGCCAGATTTAATGTTTATTTTATACTAGCAGTGGCTCGCAGTTTCACCCGCATTGTACCCGTTCCCATGGGGAAACTGGGATGAAACATTATCCTATGTTACTTACTGATAATGCAGATTTCCATTGGTGAAAGAATTTTTGAAATCGGTTTTGTAGTTTAAATGTGAAAGCGTAATAATTAAACTCACATTTTTATTTATAATATTAATTTAAAATTCGATTTTCATCCGATGTATTTCAGAGCGAACCATTGCCACCAATTGTAATAATATAATTTTATATTCATATTCGTTTATTTGCGTTCTCCGAGCTAAAAGAAACCAGCCTAGTGCATCAGAAGGATTTTGTACAATCGCGACTATTATATTATTAAGGTACTTATATTAAAATCGAGCAAAAAAATTCCAAAAAATACGCCCCTTGTATGGGGACTTTTTTTTCGAATATATCAACACAAACTCTGTGAGCACTTTAAGTGGCTACCCGTTGCCATTATTAAGATTGAGCAAAAAACGGCAAAAAATATTTTAATTCTCCTTTAACAATAATGAGTCAATTAAAGAAGCATTAATTATCTATTTATAGAATACTAGTAGCGCCCTGCGGTTTTACCCGCATAGTTCCTGTTCCCGTGAGAATATGAGGATAAAATATAGCTTATGTCACCCGGGGATAGTGTAACTGCCCAACAGTGAAAGAATTTTTCAAATCGGTTCAGTAGTTTCGGAGCCTATTCAATACAAACAAACAATAAAATCTTTCCTGGTTATAGTATACTAGCAGCGCCCCGCGGTTTCACCCGCGTAGTTCCCATTCTCGTGTTATGTATACCCGTTTTTTTACCCGTGTGTTACTCAGGGTGAATGTAGCTTTCTAATGGTGAAAGAATTTTTGAAATCGGTCCAGTAGTTTTTGAGTTTATTCGTTACATACAAAAATAAAAAAGGATACATTTTCAAAACTAAATTATTTTCAGTTGGTTTGAACGTAGACGTGTTATCTCGCGTAGGCGACGGCGCGGCGGCGTAGCGCTACGTCAAGCGTCCGGTGCTACGCCAAAATGCTCAAGACAATTTTATAAGACCGCTACGCTTCCTTTTTCAATTCTTGTACAAGATTGACCGTCATATCTTTAGGTTTCATTGCATAAGCATAGTCAGCCTTTTAATGTTCCCACTGCTGGGACACAGGCCTCCTCTCTAGGAGAGGAAATGGGCCGTAACCTACCACGCGGGCCCAGTGCGGGTTGGCGAATGTCACATGGCTTCGAATTTTTTGTTCTAGGGCCGGTTTCCTCACGATATCTTCCTTCACCGTTTTCAGAGCAGTGGTGATGAAATTAATTACACAAGGTAATGCGTCTGGCTGGGTTTGTACCCGCGACCTACTATTCGTAAGACGGGGTATGTTCATTGATAAATAGATAAATTGCAAGAGAATGGTTATTGGTACATATTCTTTATTTTCGGACAAAAATGATCCATTGTGTTAGTAAATAATATTATTTCTTATTAGCTACGCCCGCGACTTACAAGCGCGAATACAGGGTTAAGTATAGCCATGTTAAAATCTCACACTAACGAAATCGGTCCAGCAAAAAACAAAAAAATGAGTGTTTTGTTTTCAGGGTTCATGTATGTATGTATGTTTGTGAGTTCCTTTATTCCACCAAAACTTCTTAACCGATATTAATGTATGTATCATTGAGTTACCCCGGGTAACATAGGCTATAGTGAACATTTAAAAAATAAAAAGGGGGAGCCATGGTTAATAAATAAAAAGTTGGTTTTCATGAAAATTAGACTACGTATACTGTCGTCGTCTAAAGCTTGCAAAAAAGGTATGAAATATAAAACAAATAGTTACAAAAATTGAAAAACACGCCTGCCATGTGAAGGAGTTAACAAAAAAATTAAAAACAAGGTAATATTTTTTTCATTGCAGTCGGGGGACGGTTCTTTTGAATAGTTCTTTACAGGTCGCCCGACTGCAATGGTTCACTTTTTGACATGGCAGGCGTGTTTTTTTTTTTAATTTTTGTAATTATTTTTATATTAGTGCTTATAGATTAAATATTTGTTCGGATGCACGCTCGGCATATATTTCAATATTATTTCTAATTTATATTTTTGACCTCTGTATTTTCTCCTCTCTCATATAAAACCCCACTCCAGAAAAAAAACGAAGACCCCCCACACTTTCATCGATTGATAGCGGTCAGTCAGATTATTTTTCGTCAGTCAGATTGTTTTTCTTTCTTATAAAATGTACCTACATAATATGTCACTCGAACTACCGCCTCGGTTCTAATTCACTGTTATACGACAACGCTCTGAAATATACATAAGTTATATGCTATGTCTGCGTGCTATGCTGAAGTATATTGCCCTACCTGGCGACCAGATTTCTGCGAAATAATATCTGCAATATTTGTCTGTCAATATTACTTCCCCAGGCAACAGCATCCATTCGGTCCGCGCCTGCGCTATAACCTCAAGCCTCTAACGTAACAATAAACAAACCTGTATTTTATGAGAAAGCAATAAGACTCAATTTAGCGTAGATGTTGAACGCATCCCCATTTTAAACCTTGCAAAGCCGGCTAGCCCGTGCAACAGTTACGCGCTCACCTCCGGCCTGAACAGACCCCAGTGGCTGTACATAAAACTGGACCTTATTTTCTAATAAAAAGAACACAAATCTGATTGGTCTCGTGTATTCGCTCGCTTATATCAATGTCGCACTTCGAATTAACCGTAAGTTGCGCAAATGAAAAATATTTGAAACATCGTACTGCTCTAATAGTGCTTGTTTCAATCGTGACCGGTATTTTCTTTAGTCTGAAAATAACGATTTTTCTGTTTCGAAAATTGAAAATGATTTTGATGTCCACCATTGCTATGTTGGGTTGGACGTCATAAATTGCAAATTTAAAAAAGAGGATCAATCTTTGATTTTAAATTTTGTTAACCGATCAGATTTAGATTCAAAAATGTGTATTCATTATCTTAAACCGCGTAAAATTCTGAGCGATTCAGGTGGGAACGATGACAGCAAAACTCGACGCAAAAGGTGCGTATGCTATATTAATTATAACAATTAATACATAGACTCCCCAACATGTTATCTATATCATAGACTCTCGCCCTTATCCCTATTTATTTAGGGTCGACACCCAATATCTTCTTCCCTACTCTTCTATTAGCTTTCATCTCGTAATGATCCCGTTTTTATTCATATCAGCTTTCAGATAGTCCATCCGCCGTTTTTGTATAAATCATAAGTTGCATTTCCAATATTATGTAAACAATCCCCATGCTTTGTTTTTAAGGCGCTACAATAATCCAATCGTCGTTCCTGTTCAATATCGAACCTTATGCTGCCCAGACAGAGCTCTATTTTGGGAACAAACCTAGGACTCGCGCGCCTGCGCGTTTCACGCTCATAAAAGTAGACTCTATGTCGTTGAAAAAAAGATAAATTTTCGTTAGCAATCAACCTAACAAAAACACAAAATTGAGGAACCAATAATAATCACATTCGATTTTACATTCCGTATCATCCATACTCTTGATATAGATAATTAATTACACACGTATAATTTTTTATGCTTTTGCACAGGTTTCAATGCTCACGAAATGCGTTATAATTATCTAGTAAATAGGCAATAATGAATAGCTGTAATATTATCAGTTTAATAGTTTTATCAAACTTATACTTTAGCAATATGATACAAAGGCAGGGATTTCAGTTAATTTACCTACTCTTCTTACGAATTTGTTAGTATAATTAAATAAAGCCTTTGCAGTGTTCTTACGTTTCCAATCGATACGTAGGTAAGTTTTCAATAAACAATAAAATCAATTATTCAATATCTTTGCCTAGAACCCAGGCAGGACTATAATTAGTCACCAATAGATCTGTGCCTCACGCCTGCGCAGTGCACAAGGGCATCTAACATACTATCACTCAAAAACGATCTTTAAGCTACAACGTTATAGAGTGAAAAACGGCACAATCACTTGTTCGTTGCGCTTTCAGGCTTTGGAAAGAAGCCTTGTGCACTGAAATACGTGCAACAGTTCCGTATCGGCGTCCGGTTTGTTCAGTCGTAAACAAGAATGGACTTTAACTGACAGTTATTAAAAGCTTTTATTGTTTAAATAATACGCCATTAAAGAGCTATATCATAGCTATTAAAGATTTCATTGCGCGGTTTCATTAGCTGTTTTTTTTTCATCAATAATTCCTTAGAAACGGCTCCATGTATTTAGCCCTTTGCCTCATTATCATCATCGCGAGCTTGATCAGGATTCATGTAAGTAATAAATCATAAGAATTTAGCAACAGACGTTGTTTGAAAAAATAATTGAAAAAGATTCTAAATTCAAAATTACCTTTAAAAAAATCTACTACTACGTACTATGCAAATGGCTTTTTATTACGAATAATCCTATCATTGATTACAATAATAGCATAATCAACCTTTTAACGTTCCCACTGCTGGGACACAGGCCACCTCTCTAGTAGAGGGAATGGGCCGTAATCAAGCACGCGGGCCCAGTGCGGGCGGGTAGGTGTGAATGTCATGTCTTCGAATTTTTGGTTCTAGGACATGCCGGTTTCCCCACCGAATGTGTCTCCACGTTGTCGTCGTGGTGGGGCTTGAGCGTCTCAATGATCTTGCGAGCTTTCCCGGTAGAGCCACTCATGCCGGAAGGTCGCAAGTGAGGGATCAGACCAAGAGAGACACACACGCGAGGAATCCCGCTCACTGCCTTCTGGTACGCGTCTGCTCATCAGACGTGGCTGTGAGGGCAGTGAGCGGGTGGGAGGAGAGGCCCTGTGATGGAGAAAGGGCGAAGGAGAAAGGGACCGCACCCTCTAAAAGGAAAAGATGGGTAAAACACAAAAGGAAAGAATATTACCCCAGGGCGGTTCCAGCGGCTCAGCCGTTGGGGAATCCGCCACGCTTGCAAGAGCGTCTGCCCCACCGTATTCTGGGGGGGGCACCAATTGTGTTCCGCTTGCCAGTAGCAACAAGAGCCGAGGAGGCTCCGAATCGTCGTCATCCGGGTCCGCTTCTTTTAAGGAGCTGATGGCGTACGATTCCGTAGTGGAGGGTTCGCCTGAGCGCCGGGGTGGTGCGGAGTCGGATTCCGGCTCCGCGCCAGACCTAGTAACGGTCAGCTCGGCGGGCTCTAAAGACGGAAGAGGGGGGGCTGCTGCGGAGAACATCAAGTTCTTCCGCAAGCGGCCGCGACGGGAGGAAGACGGGGAGTCGACCTCCGAGGGCGAGTTTGCCTCCGCCCGCAAGATCCCCACCGCTAGGCGGGGCAGGGGCTGTGAGGCGGGGAGGGGGCTGGCTCCCTCTACCCGGGAGGTGGAGAGTCGGGCCGGGAGGTTGGTGGAGGAGGGGCGTCGCCCTGGAGGGAGCGGTCGTAGGGCTCCCTCTACTCTTCCGCCTACTCTCGACTCCGACGACTCGGAATCCCCGGGAGAGTTGCGTCCCACTGTTGAGGAGAAGAAGGCCCAGTTTGCGGAGGTCGTGGAGGCCGCGATCCGCGCTGTGGCCTTCAAGAGGAAGCAGTCCTCCAAGCGGGAAGCCATTAGTGCGGCCAAGGCCTCCATTATGGCGGCGGCGGCGGCCAACGTCGGCGGGTCCGGAGAGGCGACAGAGTTGCGGGCGGAGGTCGCCCGCCTCGCGGCCGTAACGGAGCGACTCATAGCGGAGAATGAGTCGCTCCGGAGGGACCTAGCTGGCATGGCCAGAGCGGCCTCTGAGGAGCCGCAAGGGGGGCTGAGTCCGGCGCCTCTGGAGGGGAGCCTAGTGCTGAGCCAGGTGCGGAACCTGGTGCGGCAGGAGCTGGCTCCCTTCCGGAAGCAGTTCTCCACCCTGGAGGACATGGTCCGGCGCCCCCCAACAGCGGCGACACAGAAGGCCCCGGGCCGGCAGAAGGCGGCCTCTTACGCAGCCACGGTGGCTGCCGGCCCGGCAACGTCCGGCCAGGCGGCGAAGGCCAAGGGAGGAGCCGCGCCAGCGCCAGCGCCGGTGACGCCGGCGACTACGACGCCGGCGACGACCAAGGCGGCCCCGGCTAAGAGGGGTAGGAGGAAGGCTGGAGGAGCGGCTAAGGCTGCGGCGCCAGTGGTGCCACAGCCGCCCCCACCCCTACCCTCGGACCCTCCTGCGGCCGAGGCCGAGTGGCAGGTTGCTGGCCAGAAACGGCGGGCCGCGAAAGCGGCCAAAAGCAAGGCGAGGAGGCAGCGGCGGAAAGCCAACGCCATTGCGGCGAGGCTTCGCGCCCCGAAATCCGCGGCTGTAGTGCTCACACTGCAACCGGAAGCGGAACAGAGGGGCGTGACGTATCTCGCCGTACTGAAGCGGGCGAAGGAGGCGGTGAGCCTCCAAGAGCTGGGCATCAGCGGGGGCATCGGGGTCAGGAGGACCTTAACCGGTGCCCGCAAGCTCGAGCTCGCCGGAGCGGAGAGTGGCCCGTTCGCGGACGCCCTGGCCGAAAGGCTGAGGGCGGTCTTACCCGCGGACGAGGTCCGGGTGTCCAGGCCGACTAAGCGCATCGACATGCGCATAGTGGGCCTGGATGACTCCGTGACGGAGGAGGAAGTTGTGGCCGCCGTCGCCAGGACTGGGGGGTGCTCTGCCGAGCTCGTCAAGGCGGGCACCCTCCGGCCTGACAACACGGGCATGCAAACCCTTGTGGTGAGCTGCCCCGTGACGGCGGCCAGAACTGTGTCGGAGGGCCGAAGGCTCTTGGTGGGATGGGTGTCTGCGCGGGTAAAACTGCTGGAACCCAGACCTCTGAGGTGCTACCGCTGCCATGTGGGCAACCACACGGGAGCTATGTGCCCCTCGGAGGTCGACCGCAGCGGACTCTGTTTCCGCTGTGGTCAGCCCGGTCATAAGGCTGTCTCGTGCGAGGCCACGCCGCACTGCAGTGCATGTGCGGCTGTTGGCAAGCCGGCCGAGCACTGGGCTGGGGGAAGGGCCTGCGCGCCATCCGCCCCGACCAGGGGCAAGAGGTCCGCCGCCTCCGCCGCCTCTGCCGCCGCCGCGGCTTCTGTCGCCGCCGCTGCCGCTTCTGCTGCGGGTGCTGCGGCTCCCAACACTCGGGAGGGTGCTGAGATGGAGTGCCAGTAATGGTCCCATTTCGGCCCCCTCCAGAGACAAGTCGGCCGCTGTGCTATCGCGCAGTGGCTGATGCCTGGGGACGGTGAGCGTGGGTGGCTCGCCGTCCGATACCAGGTTGAGTCGACGACGCGTTGTGTTCCACGCGCGCCTCAAGGAGCCGTCAGCACCGAGGACGGGGCCCCATAGGGTCGGTGCCTGCTAGGGTTGCGGAATTTGTTCGAAAGAGTTGCCGCGGCCCTGGAACGCATAGGGCACAAGAAGGATCACGGGTGGGTTTTAGTCAGTAAAAGTCTGACACTCCCTACCGCTCCACCCAGGGCGGGAGGGGTCATTTGATGATTTCCCATCCAGAAAAAAAAAAAAAAAAAAAAAAAAGGACATGCCGGTTTCCTCATGATACTTTCCTTCACCGTTTTGAGAGCAGTGGTGATGAAGTAAATTACACAAAGTAATGCGCCTGGACGGATTTGAACCCGCGACCTAGTATTCGTAAGTCGGGGCCGTCACCACTAAACCACCACTGCTCTCTCACATTGATTACAATAAATTAAGTTTATAAATAAATCTTGTAGCAGACATTCAGGTTTATGTTATTCAGAAAAGTATATGAATCGTCCATGAAACATATCACATTTTTTCTCCTACTCCTACCTGGAAAACTTAGCTAATAAATTCTACTTATTTTAGTTTATGATAAATATTATTTATTTGCAATTGGTAATAAATAACATATTAACACGGTGCAGGTCTGTACCAAAGTGCATCAAGATCCATTCAGTAGTTTTTCGTGAAAGAGTAACAAACATCCATATATGTTGTATATATGGATGTTTGTGATGAACTTTCGAGTAAGGACAAAAAACTCATCGGCACACACGTCATGCAAAATATGCAGTTAGTGTTCCACGCGGTTTTCCCATCGTAGACGTAGAAGCTTTGAGCTTTGTCTTTAAGTAATAAAGCTCAAAATAGAATGGCTTATATAAGAGAGTTTTCACACTCCACGCTTTTCAAAACACCCTGTTACGCTGTGACATTTCCTATAGTCTTGGGTACTTTTATCAGACCTTTTTTTTTCTTTCAAAACAATTTTAGTTTTCCGACGTATTATTACGATATAATCTCAATAAAACTTGTAAGTACCAAAAATTAAACGATAAAGAAGGAAACGCTCACAGCACAATTAAAAACTCGTTAGCATCGCTGTCAATGCGAAAAGTATTGACAAAGTTACATTGTCATCTAAAATGTTCATTTAATTATAATAATAATAATAATAAATCATTTATTTGCGTAAAACATGGTATAAAATGGTGTTAAATTAAAAATAAGTACAAACATGTTTTGCTATGTTATAGCATGCAAATATTTTTTGGGTAATTATAATGAAAGTAATCAACATTTAGCATCCATAAACTCTTTCAAATTATAAAAACTACGTTCACTTAACCACTTATAAAACTTGGTCCTCAATATTCTTAGATTCAGTGACTTAAAATGGATTGGCATGTGGTTATAAATACGCACACACATGGCTAGGCAGATAATTAGAGTTAATGTACTCTTACAAAGGAACAAAAATGGAATTAATCAGACATAATATCAGTTTATTTTGCCCGATGTTGAATACTATCCATATAGCTAGGTACTGCAATGATGAAACACATGACACCTGCCATCAGGGTAGCAATAAATCAATACTCCCCAGGTACCTATTAGTCCCAGACATAGCTCTATATTACTATTTATAAATGCAGTGGACGCCTGCGCGTTGCACAGATGCCTCTAACAATGAAGCACGGGATTCTCGACTCTACGTCGATAGTGTTACGGTTCAATTTACAACGCGGTTTATGCAGTGCGTTTTCAGGCTTGTGTAGGAAGCTTTCGTTCTGGCCTTATCGATGATAATTTACAGCTTCAGCAACTACAAAAACCAACCGTTTCTGTTATTGTGGTATAATGTTTTGAGACTGAAAATTAAGTCGAAAATCGTTTGATAAAATAGACAGACCACAAGTTCTTGATAAACTTGACAATTTGACGACATGGATGGCGCAGCAGTGGTGACTGTCGCGGGTTCGATCCCGCACGGAACAAATATTTGTATGGCCTACAGGTAGTTGTTCCAGGTTTGGCTGCGTGTATATGTGAGATTGTATCTTTGTAAACGCAACCACGATACAAGAGGAACTCCGACAGTGGGGCAAAGTTTTTTTTTTTCAAGATTCATAGCATTTCTTTCAAATAAACCATTTACTTTTGAGTTATCAAAGTCGGTCAGTCAAAAATATACTATTTGCACGTTCGAATCTAATGTGGTATATTCTTACTGCCTTTAATTCAAACGAGTTTCCTTGTCAAATTTTCAAGTCTAAAACCCCTCTTAAAACCATTTGAAACTATCGACCCCATCCGGGCTTGTACTAGTACAATTAATTTCCATTAGATTATCCATAAAAATATTTCATACAAAAAAAAAAACACTTATATAAAAAAAGTAAGTCGAACTGTTTTCAAGTTATGATGTTTCATACAATTAATTTTTGTTATGTATGTTATTCAAATATCGAAATTATAAAACAATCGAACCGCTCTTCAAGCTTATAACAGATTTTCCTACTTTTCGAGAAGTGTTTCCATGTACATAATTGTTATAATTTTCATATTTAAAAATGATTCAAGTAAAGACCAACCATATGCAAAATAACTTTGAAACTCTGAGTATTTTTCTTTCATTAAAACTCGGCTTAAAAGAAAATATTCCCTGCACATAAAAAATTACCTGCTTTTTTTTAGAACTGTTATCACTATTATTTTGTTGTCAAAAATCGAAAAGCCTTTTTTTTTTGTTCTCGAAACTGCACTGTTCTCGAAACAACGCCGTCTGAAATATAATTTTGGCAGGAGAGTTCAAAGATATCTTTATCTTTAATAACTTCGCTAGACACAAAACTACTTCATGTTTCAATTGTCTGCTGTGTTTTAGGTAACATAAATCCCTCGACAAATAGGTTCCATTTTGGGCGCTCCCTATTTTCATTCAGTTTACGACTCTAAGTTAAAGTTATAAAGTCTTTATTCGGCCAATAGGTGGTCTTTGACAAAGGTTAAGGTCAAGAGAAAGCTCGTGACTTGCACCACTGAGTTAATTCCACACTAACCTCTCAATTCTAAGTCATTTTCTCCAACCAATTTAATCAAGTGGGCAAATTAGAACTTAGATATAACTAACTAGTTTTTTCCCAACGGCTTCGCCCGCGTGGAGGTCGGATATATTTCCAAGAGATTTTCATGGGATAAAATGTATCCTATATCCGGTTAATTGTCTACTTGTATGCCAATTTTTGTCAGTAAAGTTAAGGCGTCAAAGGTATCTAACAGAGTTACTTTCGCATCTATACTGTGGTATTATAAATGCGAAAGGTTGATGTTTGGATGTTTGTTTCTTCATCACGTCAGAATGGTTAAACGGATATTGAATTTGGTACAGAGGTTCTGAAATAACACATAGCATACTTTTTATCCCGGCAGTATGTTTCTTTAGGATAATTTTTGACATTCACGTGGACGGAGCCGAAGGTGGCAGATAGGTAGTTATTGTTAATTGACATTAATAGATGCTTTTTTTTACTGTCATAGCGAATGAGTCGTTGGGCAGGAGTGAAGAGTGTTCCTTCAAACGTGCTTAGTATAGACCTATGTGTTGTTTTTTTGAGTGATTAATATATTTCCTAGTAGGTTCGTACCTAACATTAAAATTATCATTTGTGCCTTATTATTCCAAATGACAAAAATGGCACTTAGGTTTTTGGAGCTTCCCCGAGTAGGTAGACATACCTCAATAGTATGTGTGCAGTGCACGCCTGCGTGTTGCACAGATGCCTCTAACAATGACGCACGGGATTCTCGACTCTTGGTAGTCGAGTTATGCAATTTTTATAACTAATTTTTAAAAATTTCAATTTACAACGTGTATCGTTATTGCGTTTTCAGGCTTGTGTAGGAAGTCACCGCGGCCCTGGAACGCAAAGGGCACAAGAAGGAACACGGGTGGGTTTTAGTCAGTAAGAGTCTGACACTCTCTTCCGCTCCGCCCAGAGCGGGAGAAGTCATTTGATGATTTCCCATCCAAAAAAAAATTAAAAGGCTTGTGTAGGAAGTTTACGATTGAACTTCACAATTACATGTAAAAGCTTCCAGGCTTTATGTGCTTGTTATACAGTATGTTAACTAACAGAGGGCCAAAAAAAATATTACCATTCCAAAACAAAATATTTTTATTTTTTTTAATATTAAAATATTCACTAAAAATGTTATTATTAAATGAAAACAAGTAGTTCTAATTAGAAAAACTAGGAAATACTTTATTAAAATACGATACGAAAATGCCGGCTAGTGATATTCACAGAGTAGAGTGAGAGAACAACAATTTGAAATTAGAAAGACAGTTCTTGTCAGTTGAGTAAAAGGCGCGAAATTTAAATACATATACAACACTCCTCCAAAATTTAAGCCTTTTAAAAAAACATGTTTAATTTTGAACATTAACAAAATAACAGCCAATAACTAGCCTTTAATAACTACATTGCTAGAGTTAACTCCAATTTTATCTCTTAAATAACAAAACTTAACTTTACACAGAGGTTTAGTAAAAATATCAGCATATTGTTCATCACTACACACATAGTTTAACTGAATAATTTTGTTATAGTATTTTTCTTTAATAAAGTGGAACTTAATGTCAATATGTTTACATCTTTTATGAAAATTTGTATTTTTGATTACACTGATAGCACTTTGATTATCTAAATTTAAACACACAGGCTTTTGTTTAAATTCACCAATGTCACATAATAGCTGTCTAATCCACATGACCTCTTTAGTAGCAGCACATGCTGCCATGAACTCTGCTTCAGTGGTTGATAGAGCCACTGTCTGTTGTCTCTGACAGGCCCATGTTACTGCTCCTCCATTTTTAATGAAAACATATCCAGTGACTGAACGTCTAGTATCAGGGTCATTAGCATAGTCTGCATCACTATACCCTATCACAACACTAGGCTCAGATGATGGTGTGTAGTACAGACCATACTCCTTAGTTTCCTTTAAATACTTGAAAATTTTCTTTACAGCATTCCAATGAGTTTCATTGTAAGAATTTAAAAATCGACTCACCAGGCTTACAGCAAAAGAAATATCAGGCCGGCTTACTGTGGCAAGGTGCATCAAAGATCCAACAGCTTCTCTATATGGAATGTTCTTTTCTGTTTCACCTTCTCCTTTTTCCAATATTTTATGTGGATCAACTGGAATGCTGTTAGGTTTAGAATTATCCAAATTAAATTTTATTAGTAGTTTTTCAATATAGCTTGATTGATGTATGAAAATATATTTTTCAGATTTCAATATTTCCATACCAACAAAGTTTCTGACTGGAAAAGTTTTTACTTCAAATATTGACTGTAAGTCATTAATTAACTCCTTTAGGGTTGAACTATCCCTAGAGAATATCAGTCCATCGTCAACATATAAACACAGATAGCATTTTTCTCCATGAATGGTGCCCACATACACACATTGATCCGCTTTACTATTGACTAGCCCAAATTTCTTTAAAACTGAATCAAATTTAGAGTTCCAGCATCTGGGAGATTGTTTTAAGCCATATAATGATTTATTAAGCTTACATACCTTATTGGTGTTGCAGGCTAAGCCTTCAGGTACAGTCATATATATGTCTTCCTCAAGCTCACCATACAGGAAAGCTGTTTTGATGTCTAATTGTATCATTTGAAGGTTATGTTGGGCAGCTTCTGAGAGTAATAGGCGGATTGAATCATACCTGACAGTAGGTGCAAATGTCTCTTGATAGTCAATACCTTTGGTCTGTGAGTACCCTTTTGCACAAAGCCGAGACTTGTAACGTGGTCCAGAAGATTCTTCTTTAATGCGAAATACCCATTTACATCCAATGGCTCGTATATCAGGAGTTTTATTGACTAATGTCCATGTTTCATTTTGTTGATGAGCATCAAGTTCTTCTTTTATTGATTTTATCCATTTTGAAGCATCAACAGACTTCATTGCTTGTTCATAGTTTTCAGGAACTTCATAATTTAACATTTGTTTATCAAAACACAGATAAGAGTTCTCTTCTTGTTTCTGAGAAATTAAATGTTGTCTTCGTGTTCTGACTGTAACATTCCTTTCTGGTGAAGATTCTAAAGTTTCATCGGGCATGTACTCACTCTCAGACTGTGATTTACTCTCTGTCATAGTGTTAAATGAGTCATCGCTTGAAATTTCTTCACAGTCCTCCTTTTGAATACTGCATTCATTTGTAGTTAACTGAATGGGCACATAATTTCTTTTAACAGTTGACTCTAGAAATATTGCATCTCTACTTTTTATTGCTTTTCTTGAATTAGGTAATAAAAATCTATACCCTTTTGTATTGTCACAGTATCCAACAAAGATCATTTTCTGTGATTTTGGATCCAATTTCTTTCTTTTCTCTTTTGGTAAATGAACCATCGCCTCACATCCAAATGTTCTCATATGGCTGACATTTGGTTTTTGTCCAGTCCACATCTCTTCTGGTGTTTTATAACACAAAGATTTAGTTGGAGAGCGGTTTATAATGTAAGCAGCAGTGTGAATTGCTTCAGCCCAATAGACTTTAGGTAGGTTGGCATTCAACATCATACATTTTGCTCTTTCTATCAAAGTTCTATTCATTCGTTCTGCTGTCCCATTTTGTTCTGGCGTATAAGGTGTGGTCGTCTGATGTATTATACCAGCATCTTTGAGAATGTTTGAGAAGTTTCTGTTCACATATTCAAGTCCATTATCAGTTCTGAGAATTTTAATTGTACGGTTTAACTGATTCTCAACTAACCTTTTAAATTCAATAAATTTGTCTAGGACTTCTGATTTATTGTGCATTACATATACGAATATTTTTCTTGAGTAATCATCCAGGAATGTCACAAAGTATCTAGCTTTGCCGAATGACTGAGTTTCCACTGGTCCGCAGATGTCTGAATGTACCAACTGAAGCAGGTCTTTACTCTGAGACCCTTGACTTTTAATTGGCAGACGTGTTTGTTTACCTTCCTGACACGTGATACACTTCACATTGCTAGCTTGTACACCAAGCTTTAAGTCAGCAGTGTTCTCAGATAATTTGCTTAAACTTTGAAAATTTAGATGACCCATCCTTTGGTGCCACAAGTAAGTATCTTGCTCGATAACATCTGATATGCAAGCATGCACTGCAGGCATGTTCAAGCGGTACATATTATTTATCAAGCTTGCTGTTGCTACTATGACATTGTTTTTGTTTAGTATAATACAGCCATTCTTATTAAACTTCACTTGGCCACCTTTCTTAATTATTTGACTTACTGACAGCAGATTTGTAGCTAGTTCAGGCACATAAAGCACATTTGTGAACAATAAGTTATTTTGTTGACCTCTTTCATTATGAACACATAAACTTATTTTTCCAGAGCTGTGAACCGGTAATGATTTGTTATTTGCAACTTTAATGGTTTTTATATCTGGACTTGTTTCTTCTAATAACAAATTCTTGTGTTTGGTCATGTGTACTGAGGCACCAGAATCAACATACCAGTCATCAGAGTACTCAGAAGAAGCAATAAATACTGCTGCATAAGATGATTGATTCTGTTTACTTTCTTTTTTCTTCTGATACTTATTAGGTTTTGATTTACAGTCTGGGCTTTTATGACCATATTTGTTGCATGTATAACAGCGGGGGCCTTTTGAAAAACTTTTGTTTTTATTCTGAAACTTCTGGCTTGAAGTGAAAGCAGTTGAATCACTTTCAGTTTGCTTAACATCTTGTAGAATTTTTGATTTTATTGAGTCAGAACTAATCTTCATACCTGAACTCTCAATGGCTATTATCATTGGCTTGTAACTCTCTGGAAGGCCGGACAGCAGAAGTGTACCAAGCCATTCATCGTCCACATGAAAGCCAATGTTTCTTAATTTATGTGCTGTTGTCATAATTTTACTGACATATTCCTCCACGTTTGAACATCCTGCTAGTGTAGTATTGCATAAGTCTCGCAGTAAACCAACCCGGCGTGTTAGTCCTGAATCATCAAAAGCACGTGATAAGTTATCCCAAACCTCTTTTGCTGTGCTTGATTCTTGAATATGAATGTAATTCACGGGATCCACAAGAAGAATTATCTTTGATCTGGCTTTGGTGTCACGTCTTGCGTCAATACACGTGCCTGGATCAGCAGGTTTAATACAGTCCCATAGTTCTTCGTGCTCTAAATACGTTTTGACTGCAAATCGCCACGTTGCGTAGTTATCACGGCCTGTTAATTTTTCTATTAATGCCAATGAGTTATTTGACGAAGACATGTTAGTTGTATATCGGAGAACAACTTAAGTTTATTCTTCTTATTACTGAGCACGTTGCGGTTGAGGTTATGTGTTTTTGAAAACTTAGAGAACACTGAATTTAATTACTTTTGTTCACTTATTTTAACTAATCGGACACTCTGGGCCCTTAACCTGTTATTATTAAATGAAAACAAGTAGTTCTAATTAGAAAAACTAGGAAATACTTTATTAAAATACGATACGAAAATGCCGGCTAGTGATATTCACAGAGTAGAGTGAGAGAACAACAATTTGAAATTAGAAAGACAGTTCTTGTCAGTTGAGTAAAAGGCGCGAAATTTAAATACATATACAACAAAAAATGTTAAATTGATACGTTAAAGAAACACTCTGTACACGTGTACTTGCCGGTTTGGGCATTGCTACTACGAGGAGGTATTATTCCGCGCTACTATTTTGATTTTAAACAGGATTTTTCAAATCTACTGTCAATTTTTTTTTAATTCGGATTATTTTATGCTTATTTTTCTATTCTGATATTTTTATGTGAATCTATTAATGATATAGATTAACGAATTTACGGGAACGCCCTCTGTTATTTAACATACTGTATAATGTTTTGACACTGAAAATGAATTCTTTAATATTTTTTATTGCATAAGGCATCGTCACAAAAAATGTTTTTTTTTTACTTTTTCAGGCTTACAAATCCAAATTCAAATTCTCTTGATTTGAATCTGCTAATTAGCATTTAAACTAGTCATGCCAGTATTTTTTTTTATACCTAAATAGAGCTATTTGTGACAAATGGGGATTTTTTTTTAATTTACTCGTCGATACACGACACCTGCCAGCAGGGTAGCAATAAATCAATACTCCCCAGGTACCTATTAGTCCCAGACATAGCTCTATATTACTATTTATAAATGCAGTGGACGCTTGCGCGTTGCACAGATGCCTCTAACACTGTAGCACGGGATTCTCGACTCTACTCAGCAAGTGTTACGGTTCAATATACAACATCGTTGTTTAAGTGCGTTTTCAGGCTTGCGTAGGTAGCTTTCGTCCTGTCCTTCACGATGACATTTAAAAGCTTCGGGGTGGTTTCTGTTGTTGTTACATAATGTTTTGATACTGAAAATGAATCTTAATACATTTTGAAAGTAGTTTACGGATGCAAGTTTGTTCACGCCACGAATTATGACAATTGATCTAGTAGGCATCTAATTGAGCCTCAAAAATACTTTTTTTATAATGGCATATAGTCTTAACGTACTTAATTAGGTCAATAACCATTTGGGGCAATACTCTACTAAGTATCAAACAAGATTTATTTTTAAACGTCTCTGTCTAACAATGTCTACGTTGCTCAGATAAAGTTAAAGAAAGTAGGAAAAACCCGTTATTTCTTATAAATAAATAACGTTTATATATGTTTATTTATAAACGTTATTTATTAATAAAAGCAAGTTGAAGCTTTCAGGCGTATCTTATTCATAAAAATAACTGAACCGTAGAATTATTTTATAAAATTCTCCTCCATAGAGAATTTAGCTTAGCAGTTGCTTAACTTTTCATAGTATTCTTATAAATAAGAGTGTTATTTTGTACTTATATTTCTTATAAATTATAAATAATTAAGTTTTTTATAAGTAACATACATTTTCATCAAATTAAATTAGATATATAGCCGGAAAATATCTACTAATATTGACACATGTCATGCCAAAAATGCATTTAGTTTTCCACACGGTTTTTCCATAGTAAACGACACGCAAAGCTTTGCCTTTAAGCATTAAACCTTTGAATAGACCGGCGACCGGTTTATGTAAATGAGTCTTCATACTCCACGCCCTTTGAAGAACCTTGTTGCGCTTTCAAATTGCCTGCAGTTTTGGTTTTGGGTACTTTTCTTTAGTTATCACTTAAAAATGGACCTCGTATTAGTATTATTTGGAGATATAATTACAGTCTACCAAAACTTACGTCGTTCACAGACTTTAATTAATAGAAAGACGTCATGTTACGAATCAATCTTAAAACAGTGAATACAATATGTACATAAGTACCAAAAAATAAAGAAAAGGGAGAAAACGCTCATTGGGTCTCTAAAAATAACTTACGAATCTTAATTTCAAATCACCTGAAAATTATTTTTAATTATACGAGTATCTACTTAATATTCGAAGCAGGACTACAAAAATATATCTTTAAATCAGGATAAGTAACACCATATGAGTAAGTAAAGAAAGAAAAATAAAATAGGTATCAGAAATAATAAAATATCATATTTTTTATCACCAGATTCCCAATTCTATTACAAATAATTATCAATCAACGGCTTTCATATCTCAGTCGTAATGAATGAAAAAATGTATGTTTTTGTTATAGAAACAACGGAGATGCGAATACGTTATTTAAAAATGAGTAGAATTTTATTTTCCTTCGGTTTATTTCGAAAAGTATCCAATTTTTCAAAAATGTATGTTATTGTTATAGAAACAACGGAGATGCGATTGCGTTGCTTCAAAATTAGTAGAATTTTATTGGCCTCCAGTTTCTTTCGAAAAGTATCCACAGATACAGCTAGATATTACGCAATGATAACGAATACACGATACCTGCCATCAGGGTAGCAATAAATCAATACTCCCCAGGTACCTATTAGTCCCAGACATAGCTCTATATTACTATTTTTAAATGCACTGGACGCCTGCGCGTTGCACAGATGCCTCTAACAATGAAGCACGGGATTCTCGACTCTACGTAGCAAGTATTACGGTTCAATATACAACTTCGTTGTTTAAGTGCGTTTTCAGGCTTGCGTAGGAAGCTTTCGTTATGGCCTTCACGTTGACATTTAACAGCTTTGGGGTGGTTTATTTATTTAAAATAATGTTTTGATACTGAAAACGAATACTGATATATTTTGAAAGTAATATACAGAGGCAATTGTCACGCCACAAATTATAACAATTGATCAAGTAGCATTTTTGTGATGTCTTAACAGATTTTTTATTTAGTGGATAGTTTCGATGCCAAAACTTCGCGTTCATTATAAACACCTAATTAAAACCCTTTTTTTTTAACTCGGGTGCAATTCAATTTCCAGTATATTTTCCGTAAAAAAAAGAAATTCAAACTATGATGTTCATGTAAAAAAAAAACAGCCAAATCATTAGATCCTTCATACAGTTAATTTTTATTTAAATAGACTGTCCAACCCAACAAATATTGTCCTGTACAAACGTCGAATTTGTACAACAATGACATCGGTCTTCCAGTTTCAAAAATATACAGTTTTAGAAACGTTTCCACATAATTGTTATAATTTTCATAATATTTTAACAAAGACAAGCCACATATAGATAGAATCTCCTACATGTTTCTCTAAATGTCGATAACATAATTAAATTGTAGAGAGTTAGGTTCCCTTATTTTTATAAAAGTTCGCTAAACGCAAAACCACTCCACATTACAATTGTCTGCTGTATTGTATGTATGAAACATAAAACCATCGACAAATATTTTCCATTAATAAGGCGCTCCCTGTTTTCCACGTATTTTCATTCAGTTTACATCTGTAAGCTATAGTCATGAGTTACTAATTCGGCCAGTAGCGTTTTTTGGCTGGTTGCAATGATTTGCGACAGTTTTCTGTGCACAACAAATTAAAAAAAAACAACAACAGCAACAAAAAAGTCACCTCGAACTGACTTTTATTTTAAAGTCCGTAAATCAATAAAAAACAATTTAGTGACTGTTAAAAGAACCCTTACTTTCCTGTCTTTCAGACAGTTTTAAACCTGGCACATTATATCATCTATCACATTATCTAATCATCATCATCAAGCCATATACTAGCCTCATGAGGTGGGTTATTATTTGTACGCTAGTGACGCATACCTTTAAATTTTAAATCATTTTAATAGAGTTGTTGAGTTACATAGCTTACTATTTATTTGATTAAAGGGGTTTCCCGTTTAGTCATGGCGAGTCGTTGGTTTGTAGTAGAGGGTAAGTTCTTAGAATATAGACCCGTGCCTTTTTTGAGAGGTTAATTTATTTTCTAGTAGATTCGTGTAAACATTTAACTATAGTTATCATAAACGACCCTTATAATTCTAAATAAGAGAAAAGGCGCAATAAGAATCCTAGACATAGCTCTATATTATTTATTTATAGGAATAGTGCACGCCTGCGCGTTGCACAGATGCCTCTAACATTTTAGTACAGGATTCTGGACTCTATGTTGAAAATGTTAAGAGTCAATTTCCAACGCCGTTCGTTAAGTGCGTTTTCAAACTTGTGTAGGAAATTTCCGTACTGACCTTCAGAATGACAGTTAAAACTTTCAAGGCGTTTTCTGTTGTCGTTTCAAAGTGTTTTGACACTGAAAATGAATTTTTAAATATTTTGATTTTAATTAACAAGCAAACACAGAAGCTTTTTTTAACGGGGTCTTCTAAACTTCATCATAGAAAAACTCTAAACATTCCTTTAAATACTGATTGGCAGATTCTAAATTTAAATGTTCTATAGAAAATATTAAAAAGCATCTGTTTATCAGTATTTCAACAAATCACGTGCCCCTTTTTGACGAATGGGGTATTTTTTTTTCTATCATATATCCATCAATCAATACATGCCTCTGAGTGATTAGGTGAAATTAGAAGAAGAAATTAGTAAGAGATGATAAATTTTCGTTGTTACTATGGTTCACCATCTTTATTGAACCCCTCTTTGTGCCAGTTTTGTATTGAAAATTGAAACACAAACCAAACAGTATCTGGAGCATTCCCTATTTTCCACGTCTGTTCACTCTGTTTTGGACTCTATATTGAACAGTCATAAAGTTCAAAATTGTCCCGAAACATTTATCGCCTCGTTGCGCTCGATGACAGTCTTTGAGAACGGTTAAGGTCGAGGGGAAGCTCGTGATTTTCACTACTGACTTAATTTTAGATTGACCTCTAAATTCTTAGTCATTTCTTCCACTAAATTTAATCCAGGTGAGAGTTCTTAGGTTTTTTAGTTACCTATTATTCACTGACATAAATTGCGGGCAATTGTCATTGTCATGGCAACGGAGTCGTTGTTGAAAAGTAGGTACTTAGAAAAGTGCTTTTTTTGAGAAATTCATTTATTTACGTTTATACATAACATCGCTACAATCCTAATTTGAACCATATAATTGTTAACGAGAAAATGGCGCTTAGTTATTTTGGAATTCAGTATTCTCTAACAAACAAACATTATAAAGATACTTAGTAATTTCAGCCACTGTGTATTAAGTTAAAAACTTTGCAAGCAAGATTAAACAAACCAATAAATACGAGAACTGAAAACTCGTCATTTGGTAAAATACCGCGCAGTAAAAATAGTTCCAAATCAATAACCTGCTATATTATTTAACATATATCAACTGCAGCAACACGCCTGCGCGTTGCACAGAGGCATCTTTCAGGGCTGTAATGAAAACCCAACCTTATCCTATCGCGATAAAGTTCAGTATCCAACGCGCTCGTTCGAACAGGGCCTGTGCACAGAACAGCTAGCTTCACCCGAGATACTGCACACTAGTTTCACGGTCACTTTCCCCTAATGAAGTCGTTGCATTTCATTCAAGCTAAAATCAAGTTTAATGGATTCATTTAATAGTTTAATTTTGTTTGCGTGTCAGTAGCGTGCTTTCCTTCACGCGATAATTATTTCACGTCACTGAAAACAAAAGTTCCGTGACATTTTTTTTATGAATCCGTGGCTTTACAATATGCATTAAATAGTTTTTGAAAACGGCTATATTTATTTTATTTATTTGCTTGAGCTTATTACTATTGAGCGTCCGGATCAAGATACATGTAAGTACACATTTCCTATTAGAAAAAAAAAAATATTGCGCGTCCAAGTTGTTTTTTTTTTATACCAAGAGAACTCACCATAAACGTCATCATGCATGGTCTATCATTTTATCAGGTTACATAAATATCAGTCAATTAAGCCAATAATAATAAGGTAGTTGACTAAAAAAATCTAATTAGTCCGTCAGATAGATTTCCAAAAAATATTGGTCACCTATGTTTTCTTTTTTCACGTAAACAAAAAACGAAGACGATGATACAATGCGTTGAAAACTCGTCTGACGTCACTTCGTGCTACGATTTTTACTACGCCGTGACATCACAAGCCCCCACTCATGATCTTTGAAGCTTTTTATCTGCGTCATCTTATATATAAAATGTTCGTGTCACAATGTTAGTTACCATACTCCTCCGAAACGGCGTGACCGTGATTTTTACAAAATTATATATACATATTCAGTAGGTCTGAGAATCGGCCAACATCTATTTTTCATACCCCTAAATGATAAGGGGGACACCCAGCCCTAAATATTTTTTTTATAGCAAAACAAAGTTTGCTGGATCAGCTAGTTTTTTATAGATTTGATAAAGCAAAAAATACGCGTCCAATATTTTTCGGTTATCTAACTGACGGACTAAATAGAATCATATTTTTATTCATCAGGAAACATCCCTATTCACGTTTTTGTAGGAAGTAGTCGAATCAGTAGTCGAAGTAGTAGGAAGAATCGGTCATGGTTTGGTGACAAAATCAATTAATCTGACTGTCAGTTGAGCTACCTACCGAAGTCCAACATACTTAAGACGCGTTAGTTAATTATCGATCGAATTAAGCATTTAAAGTAGCAGTCTTTTACATAGACAAACGTCATGGAATCTTATTTACACGTCTTTACGAAAATTGAGACTTATTGTGAAAAATTCATATTCTCGGCTTTTAAGTTAAAAATACCTATAATTCTATTGTTAAAAGATCGTAACGTCTGTCTGAATTGCCTAAAACCTTACTTAACATTCACGAATAGTATCGATTAGATTATTAAAATCAGCGTTTAATCAATCGTGTCGTTCTTAAAGCCTTATTCAGGCTGTAACATACACGTACATAGACATCAATTTCAAACTGAACACATGCATTTTTGGGTGAGCTTAATTTCATTCGCTAATACACAATAACAAGATAATAATAATAATAATTTATTTGCATCAAGTTTTACATTTTACATTAAACACATGGTAGTACAAACAATTTAAAGTAAAATATACAATGGTGTGGAGACACCAGCACCCTTGCTAAGTTGTTAAGACAACTTGTGTTAAAGATGCTGGGCCCAACCCTTTATTGGATGTTTCTTAATTGCATTTAAGTACATACATGCCATTTTGTAATTATGTGACTGGTTCATTATATGACCCAGGTAAGATGGCTACCCTCTCTATCAAAGTACTTATAGAACTATCAATCAATACTCCCTCAGGGACACCAGGCCCTGGACGAGCTCCAAATATCCATCAATCCAATGCAGCCAACCACGCCTGCGCGTTGCACTCGAACCTCCACCCATAAAGCACACAACACCGAGCGTTATGACGCAAGAAATAAAGCTGAAAATCCCACGCGATCGTCACTTGCGCCTCCCGACTCCTGAAATAAGGCTGTGCACTGCGCGCGACGTCATTCTGTGCAACAGTTCCGTGTCGGTCTCCGGGTTGTGAAGTTGCTCCATTGGATTAGGGACTTTAACTTGAAGTGATAGAGATTAATTTTGCTGTTCTTAATTAACAAGCTCGAGCACTGAGCTTGACGTTGCGGGGCACAGTATAGAACAAACGTATCTTCATCTTGTTTTGTTGGTCGACTATCTTGGATTTTCACGTCCGTTTTTCATTTTCCGGTCTAGTTTTTTTTAATAAAACAAATTAATGTATTTCGCACTTTGTCTTATCGTGATAATAGCCAGTTTGCTCCGGATACATGTAAGTCTTACTTTTAAGCCATCATTTAGGCTACCTATTTTTTTATTTTAATTTATGTGGTTATGTCAGCAGAAAATGAATTGTACTAATTCTTCATTAGATTATAATATATTGATATATTATGAAAAAAAAAACCTTTTGTATAGAATAAATCCCATCCAAATTCAATGTTTTCCAATAAATACCTGTCTTATTAAGACAACATTTTTTACATATAACTAACATACAACTCTTTGGGTAACATAGTGGTCACGGACGACCGTTCCAAATATAAATTCAGACCGTCGCAGTCTGCTATTGGATAGGCCCCGCCCAAACTGCGCCACAACATGCGGTCCTCCGCATTTCGCATCCAGTCTGTCCCACGCACGTTTTTACTCAAATTTGGAAAGCGATGTCTTTCTTTTTTCTCAAGACAAGAAATTCAAAGAAAACTCTTTATAATGTAACTCTACACTATAAACTGCCTTTATTGCATACGTAAGTTTACATAATATTATATAAGTTTTTTTCACGGGGCATCGCTGTTTTTGCCTGTCCTATTCCGTGCACTTTTTAGGACAAATAAAAATAGCCTGTGGTGCGCAGTGTTAAGATTTCCTTTCAATTAAAGATTTGTCGTAATCGCATCGCATTTTTTTTAGATAAATTACCTCCGACACACATACAATTTTATCGGTATATAATTTTATGATAGTTCCCATAGTTTAGGTAGATTTTCGACACCTTCGCCATCTATAAGCCATGTAAAATCAATGTTTTAAGGGTGGGGGGCACGCCACCCCAACTATTTCCTGTTTGACCTGAACGTTCTAGATACAGCTATAAATTAGCCCTCAATCAAATGCAGCTTCTCGCGCGTGCGCGCTGCCCATAACTACGCAACAAGGAACTCTACGCAAATGGCACAAAGTTGAATATTGAGAGTTTTGATGGACGCCATCCTTTGTTCCTGTAACAAGGATTGCAAGGTGCGTTCCGTGCATCATTTAGTAGTCCCGGCTTATCCGTCGCTAGTCGTTTCGTGAACGGGATTTTAATTAAATTAAAATTAAATAATTTAGATTCCATGAGTCTACAAGTGCATGTCGAGTGACTTATACCGATATCCGCGAAAAATATAAGATTATTAGACTAAAGTTTAAAATAAAATGGTGTGTTTTCGGACTGTTTAAATAAACAAAACGTGATTAATATGTATCTTGCAGTAGCAATCATCATAATTGTAGCGAGTCTGGTCAGAGTCCGCGTAAGTTTCTCAACTAAAGTTATTTTACTTTTTATTTTATTGTTTTTTATTCACTACATTATCGACACTAGATTAATGAGGAGTTATTTTGTGAAAATGTAAGGACAAATTTATTAATAATCCTCAATACAAAGGAAAAAAAAATACAAAAATCGGAAAGCATTACAAAGTTACACACGATAATAAATATGATAACGTCTCAATAAAGCTTTTGATAAGGAATCATCTCGAAATTTCACGCGCCTGCGCGTTTCCCAGAGGCTTCTTACTCAAGAGCGAGCAATAAACGACTCTATCGCGCAGTCACAAAGTTCAATACAGCACGCGATCAATAGTCGGAAAAGCTTTGGACCGCTGAAAGAGCCTGAAAGGTTTGCGACGTCTTGGGCGCAACAAGTCTCAACGGGAGATTGTGATTAATTGTGTCTTAAAATATTTAATACATAGTGTAGTATATAAACAGTTCACAGTTATAGACTATATTCCGAACAACGGACAATTAACTAAGGTATGTTAATTCACCTCATATCTATTCTCCTAATTGACCCATTATCAATTCAATATTTGATTTATATAACTCCACGTCAAAGTTACATGAAATAGGTTTTATTCTTGAATAATAAACAATATAGACGCACTTAACAATGTTTATAAATCGCTTCATATCGTGCCTTAGTCAAACAGGACTGCTTAATTACTGCAATTTCGTAATTTCAACAAAGTATATTGAGAACATGACACTCGTAGGTTTAATTGCTTAATCGTAAGGGAATAATGTCAATTTTATGTGCCAATTACGGGGAAACAACCTATCATTACTTATGTATTTAGAATATACGGTACTATATATATAGCTCAGATAGATATTGTAGCTCAATATCTATCTGAGCAAATAGATAGGCTATTTGCTCGGATAGAGGGACGGTGGTGGTGCCTAGATTGTATTGATTGAATCTAGACTTGCGCAGTACCGACTTTTGTATCGTTGTGCGCAGATGAAAATAGAGCTTCCACATAGTTCCTAGGAATTGCCCTGCCTCTCTCCCCGCAGACTTCGACCCCGCGGCCACCCACCCCTTCCTGCGTGGGCCGATATGATGGGGCGGTCGATAAATGCTCAATTGGTTGATAATATGCATTTTATATAGTTTTACGTTCGATTTTTTGTTCGATTGGCTTTTCTACTTGTTTTGTGACTTGAAGGAAATCTTTGAAAAGGATTGAGAAAGGACTTATTTTTTGTGCAAGTTACCTCATCACTTTTGATTGGGTGTACAGATTTTGATGATTCTTTTTATATACGAAAGCTGGTGCGTGTCATCTGACGATTAGTATTTCAGTTATCTCTAATAATGCGTGGCTTCGACTACACTGATGATTGATGTTCTCATTCTCACTTGTCGATGTAAAATAAAAAAAAAAAAAACTTTATACGATGATTTGGAAGAGCATCTTAGTATTCCGAGGTGGTCCCTTTGTAGTTTGGTGAAGACCTGATGAAGAACGGAGATAGGAAACGGAACTCTTCAATAAATGATAGCAAATCTTCCGGGATTGCTGAAATCGCATGTTTGTTTATTTATTACAGCGTACGTGTTATAAACTGGTGACACCCAAAAGCTAGACTTACCTATTAAGGTAAGTCTAGGTTTTGGGTGTCACCACCAAAAGTGATTTTTTTTTTGTTTAAATACAGAAAATACAACCGACTCCGCCGACCCCAACATACATACATATGTACGACCAGGGTTGGCATGAATGAATCATTTTGAT
The DNA here is from genome assembly GCA_905332915.2 of Hecatera dysodea. Taxonomy (NCBI): domain Eukaryota; kingdom Metazoa; phylum Arthropoda; class Insecta; order Lepidoptera; family Noctuidae; genus Hecatera; species Hecatera dysodea. The sequence continues at coordinate 17,200,427 of HG995294.1, forward strand.
TTAAATCATGATTTAAATCACGATTTAAATCAAATGATTTTTTTAATAAAAATCAGTGATTAAATCAAAAATGTTTAATTTCACTCACAATTATAATTAAGTTACAAACTAGGGTCGTTTAAATCTGAGAAATCAATATCATTATTATAATATTTGAATAAAAAAACTAGTTTTCCAGCCTTTTCAATTCCCAGTCGGTTTCTTAATTTGCTCTGAACAATTCCAAAGGTGGAAAACGCTCTTTCCACAGCAGCTGAAGAAGCTATCGCGCCAAACAATTGCTTCAGCACTGGAAAAACTTTTGACTGTTCCTCTTCACTAAATATATTTTTCTGTGACACCCACCACTCTAGTGGTGTCACATTTTTTACTATTTCTTCTGTGAACATCACACTTTTGAATGGTTTTGATTTTGACTTAAGCTTTACTATCAATGGTAGCAAAACTGAACCATCATAGTGATTTCGCGCTTCCTCCAACGCACTTTCTTCTTCTTCATCTGTCAGTGTGAATTCTGTTTGGGTTGGGTCTAATAAAAATGCCAAAAAGTGACTGGGGGTCATTGCTTGCTTATATCTCTTTCGAAACTTTGACATTTGGCTACTATTTAAACCAGTTTCTTTAAATTTAGCTCCAAGCTTCTTCCAAGCTGTTACAGCAGTAGACAAATTTGCATTATTTCTTTGTAAAGTATCCAATGTAACAGAAATTGGCTTCAAAATTATTAGATAATCTTCCACTGACCTTTTTACGACCATATTTTCAACTTTTGCTCTAATAACAGGATCTATGACGTCCCTGTTCTCTTCACATATTTTTAGTAGCTTTTGCCACTCAGACACAAAGACTTCGAAACAATCAGTTACAGTATTCCAACGAACATCTGATGGTAGCACTAATGCTTTCCCTCCTTCCGCTTTGTACAAACTGTTAGCTGCATGATTGTTTCGGAAGTATTTTATTATTTGCACAACATGCTCCTTTATACTGCTAATTTCTAAATCTTTGGAAAGTAAGTTCAACAAGTGTGCAGAACAGCCGTATGTGATTATTGTATCACTATTTTTTAATTCCTTCCGCATTTTAGCCATGTTCGCAGCGTTGTCGGTAACAAAACTTGCAACATTACAATTATATTGAGACTTTAATCTTTCTATCAAACCCTCAGCAAGTTCAGCTAGGTATTCACCAGTGTGCGGCTTTCCTGTAGTGTCTATCGAGTCAAAAAGAATTATTTCAGATTGCTCCGTCGTAATAGTGGCGCAAATAATCGGTTCATTGTGAACGTTAGACCACCCATCTATAGACATATTCACATAACTACCAGATAGATTAGAGAAACACCGTTCTTTTTCTTCAAGGTATATTTGATCCAATAATTTGCCTGATATATCCTTCCGAGATGGTGGGATATATCCTGGGCGTAATAATGAAATGGCTTTTTTTACTTCTCGATGTTCAATACTTCTGAAGCTACAGTTTGTAGCAAACATGGCCTTTGCTATTTGTCGGTCTATTGTTTCTTTTGTAGATTTTGGCGTTGTTACTATAAAGGAGCTTAAGTTTGCAGATAGTTTCTTTTTTTTAAGAGACGGTTCCGCGCAATCGTCGCCTTTTGCCGAAGAACTTGCAGGTGAGCTAGGTTCGGAAAGTGAAGCCAATTCTGAAAAATATATTTTTCTTATGATGTTGTTATTTGTTACGCAGTTAGTACTATTAAAACAATCATGTCTACAGACATCAAGCAGTTAAAATTTTTCACGAATCATACTGTTGTCCACTGAGTACGATCACCAAAACCATATAGAAAACTAGTTAGTATTTTTTAGTCTGTTTTGTAAATAATAACTTTAATAACTTACCTACAACTTCAACATCGTCACGAGATACCGGAATATTATTTTTGCACTTTTCGTAATGTATTTTCATCCTCGCAACCAGACCTTGAATTTCTTTTTTACATTTGTTGCATATAGCCCGACAGCCAGTTTTGGTAGTTCTTTTTTCTGTAAAATGTGCCCAAATCCCATCTCTTTGGCGAGGCATTTTATTTATAATAAATTGGTCACGCACGCATCACAGCAATAACAATAGTGAACAAAACTGAACGAATGAATGCTTGTTAGAACGAAAGTAAGACCGTAATTGCAAGCGAAATAAACAAAACACTACACGGGAATTTCCCTTTTGCTTGGCAGTCATTTGTCAGACAAAAAGGAAATCCCCGCGCTGTGCCCGCGCAATCCCTTGAAGGCGCGTTCCGTTTTGCGAAAAAATATATTAAATTTAATAATCAAACGAAAAAATCAAAAAAATCGTGATTAATTAGATTTTTTTCAAAAAATCGTACTTTATCCGATTTTTTTAAAAAATCATGATTTTTTCCAACCCTGTGTACGACCCCAAGATATATACATATGCACGACCCCAACATACATACATATGTAAGACCCCAACATACATACATATGTACGACCCCAACATACATACATACATGCATGTGTATGACCCCAACATACAAACATATGTATGTTGGGGGTACATAATTGGATTCCCCAACTAAGTTGGGGTAACGATTGATAGATTCGCATTTGAATACACGCTCTGCCTCCAGTCATCCCAGACGCAGTTGTGAAAATGCTAGGCAGATTAATTAAGCGTCGTGTTGAAAAAATCAGTTACACGTTACGGTATGTAAAAGTGTCAATCAGAATCAACTTCAGTTCACATTCCTAGTCTTATGATCTGTGACTTAGATGACACTAATTAATGGCGAGTAGAAATAGTACAATGGACTGTAAAGTGTTTATAAATCTTAATCAAGCGGCTCGAGATTGTCCCTCCCTTTAATTTTCATGCAACGGTCACAAAAGCATTTGTGTCAGAACTAATTAGCGTTTCAGGACGTAACGGCTATAAATATTTGTTACAATTGTTTTCATTTAAAAATGTTGAACACAAATTTAAAAAAATAAAAAAATGGTGTCCTTCACATGTCGTGTTAAAATAAAACTACATATTGACTTTTACACTGTGAGTAAAGATTTTTGTTTGAATAAAATTCATAACGTGTTGCTTATCAGAAGGGTAATTACCGCATTTTTACGGAACTTTGGTACGTGATGAACTCTTTTCAGTACGAGAATTCGCCTCATGGTTTACTATTTTTACACACACTTTAAAAGATTAACACGTAGGTACTCACATGCAGCAATCAATAAAATATAGACAAACGCAGTTCTCTCTTTCGTTTTACAGTACCTGTCACTTTTTAAGTAGATACCACATTAAACCATCGCTAACTCGCAAATAGGTATGTTATAATATCGTTCGAATAGGTATGTATTTCCGAATATTTCGGGTTTCACTTTGACAAACTAGCGTAGTGCCACACTACACTACCAACGACACTTTTTTTTTTGTTTTTTTTTTTTACTTTTCCCCACACTAGGACTTGTTCCGTGCGGGAATCGAATCCGCGACACGCAGCGCAGCAGTCAATAACCCACTGCACCAACCGTGCCGTCTAACATTAGTCATCATCTGCCTAGCCTTTTCCCAACCATATTGGGGTCGGCTCCCAATCAAGCGGATTCAGCTGAATACCAGTATTTTACGTGAAGCGGCTGCCTACCAGACCTCCACAACCCATTAACTGGGGAACACAGTACTTCTTGGCAAGACTGGTGTCAGATTTTCTGACTTCTGACAATCCGTAACGACTGCCAAAGATCTCCAAATGACAGCTGGGACCAACGACTTAACGTGCTTTCCGAGGCACGGAGAAGTCTCGTCATGTTAAGATGGTCACCCATCCACAGACCAACCTCGGCAAGCGTTGCTTAACCTTGAAGATCGACCAGTGTGGCTGTTATAATTTAGTCACGAGTTCCTCCTGCCGTCTAACATTAGTATTCGCCAACAATTTTCGATCGTAATTCATCTCAGTTTATTTTTTTACTAGAGATAACACTTGGTACCTGTTCGTCAGTAATCGATCGGTATCAGAGGCCGGAGTTCATCACTATTCAGGGCGCGTTAGATACGTTTAGGCATGTTTAACTCCGGGATCCGGGATCAATTGTTTAACTTAATTTTGTCATTTCTATTTTTACTTGAGTGATGACGTGTGTGCCAAATGTAATATTTTTTATGTGTGCCTGTGGTTAAAGTGACAAACACAATATGTTTAAAAGAAAGTGTGTTCTCCAAATAAAACAAAATCTATACTAATGTTATAAAGCTGAAGAGTTTGTTTGTTTGTTTGTTTGTGTCAGGAACTACTGGTTCGAATTGAAAAATTATTTTTGGGTTGAATAGACCATTTATCGAGGAAGGCTTTAGGCTATATAACATCACGCTTAAGCCAATAGGAGCGGAGCAGCGATAAAGAATGTTTTAAGATCGGGGATTCCACGGTGACGAAGTCGCGGGCAGCAGCTAGTTATATAATAAATTTGGGCGACATGGAGATTGCACACAGTATAATAAAGATTGCCGGAAAGAATTGAGCGGAAGAGTCAGACTTTTAATCTGCCGGTGGGAGGCTAAACAAAGAAATAAAACAATCAAAATTCTTTTGTCCTTTCTCTATTTAATGGCCCGTAGCTTCAAACTAACTGAACACTATACAGTGTGAAATTTTAATGGTTGTTTTCCCGAAGCGAAATGAGTTTGTATCGGTAATACAATCGATTTATATATATATATAAAATATTAGACTCCATAAATGGCAGATTAACAATTGTGATAAACAAAACTCGAAAGCGACTTGAACCAACAGTAGTGCATCGCGCGATATGTAGGTACGCGGCAGTACGTGCGTCTCATGTAGGTATCTACCTACTTTATGTCTAGTGCACTACTATTTATTCTCGCTCTTTCGAGTTTATGAACACTTTTTTAATGATTTGAAAAAAAAAAAACATTTATTTTTTTAGTTTAACTTTGTGTTTCGATAATCGTCCTGCCGCGGGAAAACAACCATTAAGATTTCACACTGTATATTTGCCTTACATGGGGCAAGTCTTAAATTATTGGTATTGAACGTTATTAGCACATCCTTATACTGCTAGTTATATTGCGTTCAGTTTAGGGTACCCACTACGCACAATGCTACTGAAGAAAACTTTGGGGGCTCCCTTATTTTTAAGAAACATTCGCATTCTAAAGTCACGTTTCACGACAAAAACATCTCATTTACACTACTTACTACTACTACATTGAGCCAAAATGTTGACTTTGATTGTAAGGTAAATTGCAGGTTATGGGAATTTGAGAAGTTTTTACACACATCATTAAAAAGTAAATAATATACAAATCATCACCTGCCTAGCCTTTTCTCAACTATATTTGGGTCGGCATCCAGTCAGCTGAATGCCATTGTTTTATATGGAGCGGTGGCCTACCAGACCTTTACAACCCATTAATTGGGTAAGACGGTACTTCTTGGCAAGACTGGTGTCAGATTTACTGGCTTCTGACAATCAGTAACGACTATAAAAGATCTACAAATGACAGCCGGGACCAACAGCTTAACGTGCTTTCCGAAGCACGGAGGAGTCCGACCGACCCCGGCAAGCGTTGCTTAACCTTAAAGATCGACCCGTGCGGCTGTGATTATTTAGCCACGAGCGCCTCTTACTAAGATACAATAAATAAATGATTAAATGTAAACTACGAAATTAGTACTACTGACTTGTATATCTCAAAATTAAAAAAAAAAGAAAAAAAAAGTGAAATCGTATTTCAAATTCTTTTGACAATAAGAAACAAAACTGGCAAGCTATACAATAACTTTTCAACTTAAAGTTTCTATAGTAGGTATGGCCAATACTTCATAACCGCAGATTATAATTATCCTATCAAACAGTCAAACAACCTATGACTATTCAAAAGCTAGCAGGGTGCCTTATCAGGGACACCGACTAGTGATCGTATACCAATAGATTTTACTGCTAATCCACACAATCAATCGAATGGGAATGTATGTATGTGAGTTTACTGTAAATAGGAATGTATGTATGTGAGTTTACTGTAAATAGGAATGTATGTATGTGTGTTTACTGTAAATACCACTATGATAAGCAGACAGCATTTGGAAGTAATAAAATCGTAGACTTGCATTGTCTGCACATTGAATATTAAAAAAAGAGAAACGTTAGAAAAAGACATAGAACACAGAAATGTAGTTTTTGAATGTTTGTCTGTTTATTCTTTTATCTGTTTGTCTATGTAACTGTATGTTTGTGGAAGCATCACGCAAAAACCGCTGATTGGATTTGGAATCTATGTACTTACAAATATGAAGTGTTATCCCAAGTTTTATTTTATTAAAATCGACTCACAAAATCAAAAGATATTGAATTTCCAAGTTTTTTAAGAAACCTTAAAGAGTGCTAATATAAAATACATATACCTAGCTTAAATTTAAGATTACAGTTTTATACATTGAGTTTTCTTTATAGATTTCAGTTGTCTAAATCGTAAGTTCTTTTTTTGTTCTTATTGTAGACTGCTAGATATTTTATAGATAGATTATTGTGATTATTTTTGCTAGTTACTATCTAGGTTTAGGTTTGATACGCTAAATTAACGGCTAGACAGTTCAACGAAATCTGAAACTTACAATCAGTAAATAAACTGAAATATGGAACTTTATTCAAATATATGTAGTATAGAATAATAAATAGAAACTATTTAAATGGTTTGTCATCCCTTAAATTAAACGGTATGAATATGACTCGGATATAAACGGAATCAATCATCGCAAAACTAATCGACGCCACGTCGCCACCAGTGTTTTAATAGTTAAAAAAAACATTTAAAAAAATATCATGTATTACTGAAGAGGGCCTAGGCAAAGTGACGTTATATCGATGATCGCTATTATCAAAATCTCTACAGAGTGTATATTAAGGATTGAAATGCGCTTCCGAAATGTTAGTCCCAGTGGTAGTCGAAATGATTGATGGATCGTCATCTTTGTCTGTCATTTTTCATCGAGGGGTATTTTGCTTCATATAAAAATGATAATTCTATTTAGTCCGTCCGTTGGCTGGGGGCCTTAACTCATTTAAGGCCACCAAAGGATTGTCCGGTTGAGCAGTAACCAGCCTTAGTATGCTGAAATGCGAGTGATCCATAAGTCCGTCCGTTGTCTATATATAATAATACGTGTCCATGTGATTTTCAAAAAATATTGGACACGGTACGTTTGTCATTTCAAACCGTAAATAAAATATCAACATAAAACGCATCAAAGTTCAAGAGTGGGGGCTGATGACGTCAAGCCGCTAGTAAAAATATTTACATTTTGGAATATTATGTAAATTCGTAGGATGTATATTAAGATTTCATATGTAAGGCCACACTGTCGCATTGGATCGCTGATCTTTAATGGTAGTTGTAGGTAAGATTGTATAAATAAATAAATAAATAAAAAATAAATAAATATCTAACATAAAATAAACCTACTCAGTTTACGTCAGCATATGTAAGCACTTCATAAAAACAAAGTTGCATTACCTATACGTATTGTCCTATCTCGAAATCGATCGTAAAATGGAAGCTCCAATCGATTAATCGATTTGACATTGTTTGTCGAGTTTATCGACCTGGTTTCCTATTTCAAACATTTAAAAACTGATGTTTGGTTTATTTATGCGTTTATTTGTAAGATGGGTTCATAAAATGACTTGTAGTCCGTATTACAATACAAATACTATACATCCGAATGTGACTGTGTTTAACTGTTTGTAACCGCTTCATGTCTTAACGGCTGAATGGATTAGTATGAAACTTGGCACACGGGTAGACCAAAATAATTCGGATAAAAAATATATTATGTCTTAATTCAGGTAATAAGGTCATAAGATATTTTTTATCCGGGAAGTTTGTCACCTGAGATAATTTGCGACTTTCAATCAGACGGAGCCGCTGGCGCAAACAACTTATTCTATAAGAATTCAAAACTACTCGCTCCATTTTTATTTTCTTTTGCAGTTTTATATTGAACATATTAAAAATCAATAAAATACCCCTTTGCATGTTTCCCTTCATTATCTGATTAACAAAACAGTATCGAAGCACTAAAAATGTGCAATAACATATTTTTATTATTTATAAATTTATTTATAAAATCATAAAAGCTAGCCCACACAAATTACTCGCATTCTGTATGCACGATAGCAAACATACCTTTAAATAAGGATTTGTAATTAAATATAAAATAATTTGGAACAATAAACATTTTTATGCGATTTTTAATAACACTTTATTCGTAATTTAAAGTCATTATCATCATCAGAATGAAATGCGACAGTAGCTACCTGAATTTGGGACCTATATCAGTATTGGCACTTCATTATTGGTTGTTGAATTATGAACAACAAACTCTATGTTACACAATACAAAGTTTAAAATCCATTGCAACCCTTACTTATTTATTGTTGAACTTATTATTTTAGCAGGCCGTACCATCTTAATGTTGTTATGATGAAAATTACTATTTATTTTTTTGAAATAAAAACTATATCTAAAAGGAGACTCATTTAATTTCAAGATCCTAGAGACATCTTTCTAAACTGTTTTTCTTCTTTTTGCAGAACAAATCAATTAATCGACAATAACTAATAAAATCTCTATACATGTTATTAGTTATTTTCGATTCGCAATACAAGCTGTAATTGAATTCAGAATTCATGATTATTATAAAAAAGAACAAACAAAAACACAAAGAAAAAAAGACAAAGTTAAAATTATCAATAGAACTCATACTTTTTAGGGCCTTTTTAACCCAAATTATTAACAAAATTAACTTAAAATGCACAAACCTTATGTTGCTATTTGAGTTACTACAAATATACAGACAAAACAGCCAGTAAACCAATAAAAATCGGTAGTCAAACTCCAAAAACCAAACAAAAAAAGAACCATTTCTATTGACCACGAAACGCGATAAGTGAATTCACTCGTCCATTCGTGTTGGTGAATGTAAAACATTTTGTTTAAAGCAAGTATATGTTGACAATGATAAAGGTGTATGAACCAGCTAGATAAGATGCAGTAGGCCCCCTCCTTACAGTCTTTGTAATTAACTAAATAATAGCTACTATAAACATCGGTTTATAGTAGCTATTATTTAGTTTTTTATTTGCATGGTATCAGTTTGTGCACCGATGTGCACAAACTGATACCATGCATTCAGAAAAAGAGTCCGAGTGATGTTATGACTCATCATTGTTATTTCAGTTGAAGAACGTGTCCAACGCTGGACATAGGCCGATCCTGTGCGACTTGCATCCAGCGAGTCATTGGTCCCATCTGCGAAAGGCCTTCGAAGGCTTCGACTTCTGGACTGACATTTAAGCTTGGCAATTCATTTGGCTATGTCAATAACCTTGGCTCGCCTGCGGATATTTTTATTCCTGACTAGCTTCTGCCCGCGACTTCGTCTGCGTGGAATAGTTACTTTACCCCCGATTTTGAAACTCTCAGCCCGATCGGTTTAAAATTGACAAAGTTTCATACAAACTTTCATCCCCTATTTTATCCCCTTGGGGTAGAATTAATCAAAATCCTCTCTTAGCGGATTCCTACGTCATAACATCTACCTGCATGCCAAATTTCAGCCCGATCCGTTCAGTGGTTTGGGCTGTGCGTTGATAGATCACTATATAAGTCAATCAGTCACTTTAGAGTTAGATATATTTAGATTTAACACCAAGCATAGCGAGAAGAAGAAGCTTTACTTCACCTTCTGAAGCTTATTCTTCTACATTGTTATTGTGGTCCGCGGGCGGGGGAAGCGTGGACGCGCCGACAGATCGTCCGCCCACGAGCGGCGCCCGCGCAGGTGTGCCCCGCCCCCCTACACCCGCACGGGGCATAGAATAGACGATAGGGGTTATTGATTTATGTCTAATTAATTTGGCTTCAAAGTGGATTTAAAAGAATTTATTTTAATAAGTAATTTTACTACGGACGGAGAATTTTAATTTGGATATGAAACTATTTTCAGCGTATTCCGTGGATACTACGTAGCACAGCGGAAAGATTTTTGTGTCCACTCAAAGGTCTACCACTGTCACGAAGGTCACTAAAGTTAACCTAAAATAAAATTTAGAAAATTAAAAATAAAATCTCTTGCTTGGATCAAATAACATAGACATTTTTTAATGTTTACCTATGATAACAGTTTCACTTGTTGTCAGTATATTTAGAAGTACAATCAAAACCTATTTTTGGTTCGTAAAATATGAATAAACAATCTAAAAACCTACAAAAAGTAACGTCGCGTCTACACACCTCCCACGTACTCTTTGGCAGTAGAAAGCTTGAATGAACACTAGTGAATGGACATCGTGCATAGCCCTGATTCGAGCCTAGGCCATGTCTGGGCCGTGTTCGACCGACGCGGCTCAGACCGGTACTTTATCTCGACTTTAGCCATATGCATTGGTATTATATTACCTGGCTTTCTTGCACTTTGGCGCAATTCCACTAACCATTTTGTATATTCATAGTTTTATGTTTTGCTATTTGCATTTCTGATGTGTCATTTGTTTTGTTGTGACTGTCGATGTCACCAACATTTTCACTTATGATGTCACATTGCGTAAATAGCTGTTTTTGTAACAAATGATACATTATTGGACATTTTCGTTTATTCTAATGAACAGTAAATCACTGGGGCTTGGGCCTCGACGATATAAAAGAGACAGCCCTAAAAAAGTGGTTGTCTGTAAAGTCAGTTTACGGACGATAGTTTAACGTGACAACGTCTTAACAAAACATTGATGAAATGATCGTGCCTCTCGCTTGCTCGTGCAGCGCTCTCGAGCGATAGAGCTGCACGAGCGAGCGAGAGGAAGGGAAGAGAACGTTACAATAAGCGTAACGTTACAGTGAGTGATCCTTTTTCGTGCGTGCAGCCGGTGTTCATCGATTCATTAGACGTTGTTACGTCAAAAAAAGTAGAATGGATCTTTTTAGTTCAGTACAGGCTTTGTTGTTGTTTCGTTTGGGTACCAACGGTACTCCATTTACTAAGCCTCTGCTGTCGGTCCATTTGTCCGTCAGCGGGCTGAATTTCAAGAACTGTTTTGGCGGACATTTGTATTTCTATAGCAACAAATAATGGAAATGAATTAAATAAAAGGGCACCCGATACAACCAAACAAAAAACGTACAGAACCCTTGGTGTGAGAGTCCAACTAGCACTTCCTTCATAAAACTAATCCACTTTTAATAATAAATATTTCAAACCTTTTCATAAACTTATAGGACTTAAACACATTACAAATGTTAAATTGATTTCATTAAGCTAATTGGCTAGACAGATAGTCGAAGGCGAAACTTGAATGAAAATGAAGTCAGCAAGTCTCGAGTTATAAGCGGACGCAACGACAGACAGATCAATACATTTAATATTTTATACGTAAACACATTAGGAAAACCCATGGGATATGCATAAAGGATATTGATATTTTTATTGAGACGATGTAAATCAATCAGGAATAATTTAATTTCTAAGCTTTCCTGCCAGAGAGTCGGCTGTAAAATAATGTTGTTTTTAATTTTGTGGGATTATGGAACAGCGCTTCTTAAACGTAATGCATTCATTAAAAAAAAAAACTTTTTAATATTATTTAAAATTGGAACTAAAACTTATTTTAGGACTGTGTCCGAGGACACAGTCCTAAAATAAGTTTGGAATCTTACCTCTGTGTTGGCAACATGACTTGGTGCGCTAAACTTTTTTTCACTATACTGTTGAAGATACAAATATCTAATAAAACATAATTAAATTCAATAATGTACTTGACGCTAAGCGGATCAAAGGACGCCGGTATAAACATTTTAATAGTATCTTAATCTCACCGCCCACGCCGCTTCACACAATGGACCATGCTGGTTTTTTACCAACAGAATCATCAAACAATAATGTTATGTCATGTTTCGATTGATTGATATAAATCACCGATGAGGATTAATAAAAACCCTCCTAATTTGCATTATAAGATGACTAATTGCTAAACATTGATGGATTTATGAACGTTTTCATACGATCCAAGTAGTGTTGCCAGGTCTAAAGACCGAAAAGCCGGACAAACCAGCCAGTTTGGCCGGCCATTTGGGCCGGACACTTAATTTTATAACCGAAAAAAGGTTTTTTTTATCATTTACCATAATATCTCTTAAAATTCTAATGAAACAACAGTAAAATTGAGTGACCCTGAGTCTTCATAATAGACTCAGGCTCACTCAATTTTACTCACACAATCATTCAATATTCATTTCAATAATTGCAATATTCTTAGTACGCACTACGTAAGAAGCGATACATGGTGAGCGAAAAAATGCTCAAATTTAAAAAGCCTATATGCAATATCCGAACAGGCTGGACGCCGTCTAATTTGGCCGGACACTCGCCCAAAAAGTCTAAATATGTCCGGCTTTATCCGGACGCCTGGCAACGCTGATTCCAAGTCAAGTCATCTCTGATTAATTTTGATGTAGTTTTTGCGTGATCAGTACGTTTTCCTTCTTTTCAGGTTCGCAATGGGCCGGCAAGGAGTGTTAATTATGGCGATAAGCATCGTCGGGGCCATGGGCTTTATCCCCCATGGTTCTATTGGGGAAAAGGTTTGCATACCAATCACATGGTTTAATCATTTTGTTAATTAGGACTGAGATTATCTATTAAAGCTTCACACATTGTAACTAGCACTGTTGAAGGCAAATTCGAATTTCTTTTTGGGAAAACCAGACGTCATCGAAGTTTCATAGCTAAAGCTCTTAACAGAGGAACTGCATGTGAACTGCACTAAAATTGTGAAACTTCATTTTGGCTGCAATTGTTGTCCAAACTGCGACGCGGAATCTGCATGCAGCTGGCAATTCTATCTGACCAACATAAACCCATTAAAAACTAAAATACTGAAACCTCCTTCCTCAAACAGGATCATATGCTAACGGAGGCTTTGCTTCGTGAAGTCGTAGAGCGTATGGGCAAGGAGTTCAACGATGCGGCGTCCAGCTATCTCGAGTACCCAGCGAGCGAGCGTCATCTGGCGCTGATGGCGCGCGCCAACAAGGAACTGGAGAACGAGCAGCTGGACTACGACTCGCTCATCGACGGCAATCCCAACCCCAGCCTTCGCGACCAAGAATACTTGCAGCACAGGTACGTTATCATCTGCTACCACTTCTAGTAGCTTCATTTTTTGCCAATACAGATTGTACCGCTATTGGTGCTACGGACAATACTATTACTGGTAGGTACTACTACAGTCGGTACTAGTTTCTCTGGTACTACTAGTACCGCTTCTGGTACTGCAAATGGGACTAGGGATGTGTGTTGCTGGTAGCTACTACTATTCTTAGTACTAGTACCGCTTCTGGTACTGCAAATGAGACTAGGGATGTGTGTTGCTGGTAGCTACTACTATTCTTAGTACTAGTATCGCTTATATGACGTCTGGAACGACTATTATGACTGCATCCCCTGGCGCTGATGGCGCGCGTTAACAAGAAACTGGAGAACGAGCAGCTGGACTACGAATCGCTCATCGACGGCAATCCCAACCCCAGCCTTCGCGACCAAGAATACTTGCAGCACAGGTACGTTATCATCTGCTACCACTGCTAGTAGCTTCATCTTTTGCCAATACAGCTTGTACCGCTATTGGTACTACAGACAATACTATTGCTGGTAGGTACTACTACAGTCGGTACTAGTATCTCTGGTACTACTAGTACCACTTCTGATACTACTGATGAGACTAGGGATGCGTGTTGCTGATAGGTACTACTATTCTTAGTACTAGTATCACTTATATGACGTCAACTATTATCACTGCATTATCTGGCGCTGATGGCGAGCTCCAACTAGGAAAGGAACTGGAGAACGAGCAGCTGGACTACAACTCGCTCATCGACGGCAACCCAAACCCCAGTCTTCACGACCAGGAACACTTTCAGCACAAATCCTAAGGACCTTGTCTCCTATTACTGGTTCTATTACCATTGGTTGGACACTTCTACTACTCGCATCAATAATGGTTTAACTAGGTAATTTTAGAGTAAAGAAGAAGCTACATATAAAACTATTTACTACCGCCTTCGAGAACAATTTAAAACCAACAAGCAATTGATGAGCAAACACTCAATAACAATAGAAGTAGTCCATTGTCTACAGCCGTCCTAATTTAAAAAAGACAAATCAAGTCTAGACGAGAAATTAGAACGAATTAACAACATTAAGATTGACGGATAACGCGATTAGAAAATATGGTTGAGGTGCGGCTGCACTATAAGCTAAAGCTATTTATAGCTTACAAGCATCTCCATTTATTTCTCTACATTGGCAGCGGGTTCATCATACACATTAGACTTTATCGCGTATGAAGCGAAGCGAGATTACCAGGAAAGAGGTCGAAGTAGAGTGTTTAAAATCTCTGCGATTGATTAATCGTGTGATGGCCCGTCAACATTATCACTTGAATGAAGATAACGATAGCTTTCATATTTATACAGTGTCTAGAAATCAATAGTGGAATGTTGTCTTTAAGTCTTCGTTCGAACCAATAGCTTAATCGTGCCACGACCCCATTTGATAAATCTTATTCTTCAATTGGTTCATACAATTTGTTGTCATTAGTATACTACATGGCAATCACCTACTAAAAGTAAAATATAAATACATCTATATCATCTAGTATTATATTAAGCCTGAGCCACCTGACTGCCCTTATTCCCATTGGTTAGGGGCCAGTGACTATTGAGTCGCCTACTGTCAACCCTTATAATTTTTTACACAAGACTTGAGACCACACGGTTGGCGCAGTGGTTGAGCGTTCAGCTACTTCGTTACGTGTCGCGGATTTGATCCCCGCACGGAACAAATGTTTATATGGCCTACAGATAGTTGTTCCGGGTCTGGGTGGCTTGTGTATGTAAGTTTACATGTTTGTGAATGCACCCACGATACAGGAGTAAATCTGTGGTGCAACGTTTTTAAAAAAAAGAAAGAAAGTAAAGAAAAGGAAGAAAGAAAGAAAAGAAAGAAAAGAAAGAAAAGAAAAAAAAGAAGGAAAAGAAAGAAAAGAAAGAAAGAAAGAAAAGAAAGAAAAGAAAGAAAAGAAAGAAAGAAAAGAAAGAAAAGAAAGAAAAGAAAGAAAAGAAAGAAAAGAAAGAAAAGAAAGAAAAGAAAGAAAAGAAAGAAAAGAAAGAAAAGAAAGAAAAGAAAGAAAAGAAAGAAAGAAAAGAAAGAAAAGAAAGAAAAGAAAGAAAGAAAAGAAAGAACAGAAAGAACAGAAAGAAAAGAAAGAATTTCTTCGATCTTTTCTTTTTCGGCCAAAAAAAAAACAACATGTCCTGTATAGGTTCTACCTTCGACATTCTTTCTCAAATGAAGACACCTAGATTCACCACTACTAAGATCTTACTTTAAAACCTGTTCATTACCTTCTTCAGCTCGTTGTGGGGGCATCAGTATGTAACCGGTGGCGCTGGCGAGGGTGAACAGCGCCTGCAACCCTCGGGAGTCGTTCCCAACCGGCAGTCCGTGAAGACCGACGGCGTACTGCCGGCATACTGCAACCCCCCTAACCCCTGCCCCGTTGGATATACAGGTACTGTGCAGTTGTGCAGGTCTATGTTTAGAGCTTCGTAACCTTCTCCAGGATCCCATAGTCTATCTCTGCACCACAATAAAAATCATCAGAAGAGTAACAAACTAATTAACTTTTGCATGTATAAAAAATATGTTATTTAGTTAGGATTATTTTCGTTTACATTTATTTTGCGTCTACAGTCAGAGCATACATATTTTAGAATAAGGTTATTTTATCCTTAGAAAACGGGATCAAACTAACCGCCCCATTTAACTTCCTTGTAATAATTAACAGATTTATGAATATGTAGTCCATATTCAGAGATTTTTATGAGATTTTCAAATACAGTATTTTTGTTTGATCACTGTCCACAATTTGACCATAATTCGCTTCACTTTACTTTATATTCTACATAATATCATATCCATTGTCTCCCAATACGGCTAGATGCCATTTTGGCAGACAATGGATATGAAAATCTGAGACCTTCACTAGAGGAGCAAGGCTGCATCAGCGAGTTCGAGAACACGGCCGCCTTCAGCCGGGAGTACCAGCTGGCGCAGCGGTGCATGTGTGACGGAGAACACATGTTCAGCTGCCCCCCCGACTCCTCGTCAGACCTCGACCTCCGCTTCCCTGAGCACCACAAGAATCTCGTCGCGAAGAAGTATAAGCCAGCTGTTAGTATGCATGGTTTAATTCTGTAAACTATCCCTCGGATATCTACGTCTTACACAACATATTTTTAGAATTTTTATGACACTAGAAGATCTTTTCACCATTTTCTAACCTTTGGAAGCGATTTACTCAAAAAATCAGAGCTGTTTTTCAAAAAAATTATATTATCTGCAAGGATCAAGACCTTTGTCTTACTTTATGATACTAAAACAACAATTTCCGTTTCCAGGTAGAAAATCCTTATTTGACGGGCGAACGCTTACCGATCGCAGCTAAAAAAGGTTTTGATGTTAATGTGTACTAAGTCTCTAGTCATAAATAGATGTATACTATATTAGTTAGTGTCTATCTTGTCGGAACGTGGGCTTGTACTATCATCTTCTAGCCCACTCTTTTTGGCAGAATTATTATCTTTATATAATAGTATTTTATAGTTCTGTTACAACCTCGTTTAGGATAAGATGTGTGCCATAAATATTTGCGGCAACCTGCACTTGGCAAAAGGCAGAGCAGGGAACACCATTTCGCTCTGATGGATAAGTTTAAAAAGAAATCGTTTCGGTAGTGAATATATTGGATATATAAATAAAGAATTAAAGTACTTAATATATTTTTGTAATCCCAATAAAATACTGTCTCCTTTTTTCCATTTTCTCTCTTCTAATAAAAATATTTAAAAAAACGGATCATCAAAACCATGATTGGAAATGATTCATTTCGAAATTCTTGTAATTTGTGAGAAGCGTAATAAAATAAACGTTGAAGCTGTGAATCTTGTTAGTTGTAAATACATAAGTATATAACTCTTTACTTATCTTTATTATTACACTTATTATTTCCATAATTATGTTTTATTAGTTCATAAATCATGATGCAATATATATTTATTCTAATAATTAATTACATAATTATGTATGTATCAAATACTAGTAAGAAGAATACAATATTTATTGTATGTAGGTACTATGTTTTACGCACTATATTAGTTCTGGAAAATATTAATTATGAAATATATATGGATAGAAATATAAATTCAACTAAATTAAATGTAGTCCCCAAAAGGAGTTATTAAAACTATAATATTGGTATGTAATGTAAAATTGAAAATCGTTCGAAATTGGGCAAAGATCTCTATTAGTTAGGTGTAAGGAAAAGTTGATGATGTAAATATAAAATTTAAAAAAATATCTAGCGAAAACGTGCACATTTGATTAGATTAGGTTAAGTGATAACTGTCGAAGTAATCTAAGATTCATAGGTTAGTTTGATAATCTCCATTCCAGCAATTTAATTGCAATTTTAAAATAATCAAAAAAAAAATGTTTATTTTAGCCTGGCGCGCAGTCTTATTGGATTATAAACGGTAACCTTATTTTTCATTTCTTGTGTCCAGATTGCTTAAAAACAAAAGACTAAAAAAAACGAAATAATACTTTTTTTTTAACTAATATCTGTTCCAGATATTTTTGGCGCGTCAGATTTAAAGTTACATAAACACACTCAAAAATAAAAATAAAACCGGTTAACTCTTTGTTTACATAGCCGTACAAACTATTTGAAAACTATGCGTCTTAATATTTTATTCAAGATAAGTGAAAACAATAATTTGTAAAAAAATAATTTCATCATAACTGTAAAAAAAATAACTAGGTATTATTCCAATAAATGTCTTCCTTAGTACTTATATTGTAAAGAAATTATTTGAAACATAATTATTTATTAGCCCAAGTCAATAAGTACCTATAATAATTAAATTAATACATTTTATTTAAAGTTTATCGCATTTCTTGCACTTAACGGAGATGCTTTATGGATGCTTTCATTAGGATAATTACAGTTATAATAATTAGGTATACATATATTAGATTTAATTATTTCTCGATGGCCCTCTAAGAGCATTCTGTTCGAGATCGTAGTGTACTGACGTTACCCAAAAGCATTCGTACATTCCATCAGCGCTACCAGTGATTCCATAGACGATTTAAAGACCTAAATAGATGTATCTTTGAGAATACTCTAGAACCTTGGTTTTAACAATAATATACCCCTAACATTGAAAAAATATCATTTATCTCAGAGAAACTAACAAAAAATATTCTAATTTCAAAATAACTATTTTTCACTTATTAAGGAATTCATGGCTTGATAATAACAGCCTCACTGGTCGAACTTCCAAATTTTGCAACGCTTGCTAAGGTTGGTGCATTGATGGGTGACCAACCGTTACATAGCGAGTTTCCGAACCCCAAGTGCCCATACATCTGTACTCTGAGAGCCTACAGTGCCCGTTCATCTGTACTTTGGGGGATTTAAAGAACGCCACCGACGCTACAATCTACGTAACCACCTACGGAGCACAACATAATAATCTAAAGAATTAACCACCGACTCGAAAAACAAATGCTCTAAATAAAAACAATCTATGGTCATCGTTTAATATTCTAGGTTAGTATCTAGGTTTATAAGTTAGTAAGTACATATTAAGTTACATATTTAAATACCTATGGAAATATATAATAGCGTTCGCATAGCAGGCCATAAAAATATAGTGGAAATTAGTTTAATAAGGACTTGGAGAGTGCACAATCGCTTTTCGATTGATATAAAAATTCGAAGATCGAAAAAAAAAATATTTTTAAAAAATGTGTTCTAATTTTAATTCTATGAGTGCCAGAGTCATTACATGGACTAAAGATTAGTTTATTAATAACACTCCTTTTTTGGGCAGTCATGTAGAAACAGGTGTCATCGCCATAAAATCTTGGTTTTGACAGTTAAATTTTCAGTTATGAAAACTTTGATTTTTCAGTGAGCCATCTTATCAAAAACACAAAAAATAGGTTATTTTGGTAAACTATTCAAACAGTTCAATAAGTAATCTATGTTTATTTTCTTGGTCCTTCTTGGACCAATTGGTCCGCAATTTCATTTACATCATATAAGATATTAATAAACATATTGTTGGTATTTACAAAATTGGCAAATGTAAAGTTCTTAACACTTGAAAAGTCTCACCATGTGATTGGTAATCTGTTTCTAAAATAATGTATTTTTTTTATCAATAATATGTATTTATAGATACCGAGATTTTCTTTAAATTATGAAAGGCGGTTGATGATTCACTCCCAAACAGACAGAGGCATAGCAAAGAATAGAATAGTATAATATAATAAAACCGTGTGAATATATTATTTTTAAGCCTGTCCCGGGTTCTGGATGAAGAATTTGAAGTTGAATGTTTAACTCAAAATAGCTGTCACTCATTGGCAGATAAGTTGCGTTCGACGTTATTAAGTTCAAATTCGGAAACCGGCCGGCGACATAGTAGAAATAGTATTAGTTCTAAGGCAAAGAGCCAACAGGCAAATGATTCGAGTAAATCTAGTCAAACATTACTGTAAAAATTAGATATTAACGAAGCCGTTAAACGTTGTCCTTAATAGTTAGATAAGGTTTCGTTGAGAATAATAGGAAAAGTTCTGAAATATTTATATTACATTAAATGGCTCCAACAGACAAGCGCGATTTGACAACAATACAGCGACATGTTTTCATAAAAATTGTTCTGCAAATAATATATTCGTAGAACGATTTCTTTCAAAATTTTTGTCGTATTAACGCGTCGCACCTATCAGCCTTAAGCATTTTCAGGTTCGCTGTATTTAAATATATTCAGCGCTTTACCTATTATCCCCAGTTTCTGAATTAAGAATTTGAGGTTGAGTATTTATCAAACTCTATTTGATCGTGAAAACCTGTTAAACTATACCAATTTGGGCACTAAACTATGTAGGGTTTGACTAATTCTTAACTGCAAATTTTCAATTTAGAAGTCGGGTTTATTCTCATAGAAACAAAAAAAAGTTAAGGGAAAGTATATTTTTGTATAAAACCAACAAAAATACATAAACACAAGAAATAATTATATTTTTATAAATAGATATATTTTTCCATGTATAAACAGTTGACGTTCGACTTCCATCTCATAAATAAGGTAAATTAATGTACATATAGAGAGAATAAACATGGCGGATAACACATCACATTATTCAGAGTCACCTAGTTCCTAGTTGTATATCTACAAACTATTAAAAACGGCAAACATGAACTTAAATAACTAAATCTAGTCAACAACCAAATATACCCTTTGGGAGAACAAAAGGTTGAGATGGAGGTCTCTAGATTAAGTAGGTTTAAATACACTTTATAATAAAACGTATTTTCACAAGTAATAATTTATAGAACTATAAGTTTCCTTCTATTTAAGTGATTTGAATATAATTGCAGTAATTTAAAATATTAGTAGTAATATAAGCTTTCATTCGGTCTGGCGTTTGGCTTTTCTTAATAAAAAAAATAATAATTATGCTTTATCTGTTTTGGCAATAATTCATGTTTAATCTTAATCGCGTGTGTACACCGTGGTTTTAATTTTCAAGGGTAAATTAAATTCAAGCCGAGAAAACTGTTACCCCTACTGAAAGCATTGCATTATGAACAATACATAACATCACCTTGTATTAGTTTGTAGGGCTTGTTCGATGATAATATATCCTGTAAACTTTCAAAACAGGTACAGCCATCTTGTTCCATCGTACACCTCATCCATTACTTTCAATCAGACGAAATTGAGGTGAAAAAATGGCTCATCAGGAATAAAAACTTAAGGAAAGAAGAATAATATAGGTACCAAAAATACCTCAAAACAGAAATGCGGTGTACAAGTTAAATGTCGTGGTCCTTACTTACTTAACTCAAATACTACCTCAAAAAAACTCAATAGTAGTTAAGACATTTCTGGAACATAGGTTAACTTAATTTAATGAATCCGGTACATTAATTACCCGGGAAAAGAGACAATAGTAACGCATCTCTATAGCAGTTAACGTACAATATACGGTCTACATAATCAAGTACTGATAGAACCACGATACCTCTCAAACCAGTTTGTAATAAAAAACTTAAGACACTATTTATTATAATATCATTATGATCAATTATGTTTTTTTTATACATTTATTTTTTATAAAAAGCATTGTGAAATATCTACATGCATATATTTATATCGTATTTATAAGAAGTCATACAATTAACTTTGATTGCTTTTATTTTAATTAATGTTATTAGTAAAGTCTTTTTTTTACTATTTCAGGTTATTTTTTTATGAATTTATAAACTAAGTTAAAATTATGTTTAGGCATTATTATCGTTATAAACTTACGTATTCTGATAATAATAAGATTAATTTAATACAAGGTTAAGACCATAATTAATACGTTGTTAGGTTATTGGATGCCGGTACAAAAGCTATAGATATTTTCAGACACGTTTCATAATTTTGAATTTTTTCATTCAATTAACTTTTATCTCAAACATAAAGCTGTTTTTCTCCTTATTTAATTATATTATTGATGAAAAGCAGGATCTTACTTTCTTCCTAAAGATAGAAAAGGATTACATAGGCTATATAAATAAGTAAATAATAAAAAAAAAAAACAAAAAAAAGCACAAAAACGAAAAAACAAAAAACATGTAGGAATAATATATACATAAAATAAGGATGAAAAAGAAAATAATAGCATTCATTTAATGTTACCATAATTATAGTTATTAAGTTAATAATACGCTGGATGAAGATCTATGATATACTTATTAAGTAATTTATTATAATCTTAAGTACCTTTCATGCGGTTAAATAAAATGTTCGACATAGTGAGTAAGTAAGAAAAACGGGTCAGAAAGGACTGTATTTACGGTATATTATTTAATTATAAGGTAGGTAAGGGAAAGATGCTACAGTTGTTACTTTCATGTAATTTGTATATTATGTATTTCTATATTATAATGTAGATTAATGCAAAAATCCACATAATAATGACAAACCGATACTCAGAGGCCAAGAGCCCTGCAAAAATAACATTAAAAATTATACTAAAACTGACCATATAAAAACAATATATACATACAGACCTTCCATCGCGATATTCACGATCACACAATTCAACTGAAATTATGGTTGGAATGAATATAGATGGATAAAAATAATAGGTTAACAAATAAGAGGCAATTGAGATGACGATGACAAAAAATTAATAACAAGACAATCATAATGAGCCAAGCTCAACTAAATTGGGCTAAAGGCAGTCAAGAGAACAATGAATATGATAAGCCGGAATCTCCACGTCAAAAATTATACTGGCAGACGCAAAATTACATCACTACGAGATGCCAGTTTGTTAAGGAGGGAAGTAGAAGATATTTGAATGGTTCCTCAGGAACTTCTTTGACTCGGAGCTTTTCTCGTGGTCACCAATGTTGAAACTGGCTCTGAAGTGTAGCAGTGGTTTGAAATATTGTGGTGGACATGACCGAAAAAATTAACCCAACAAACGAAGGGTCTTTTATATCTTCAAGTAGTAGTAGAGCTTCTTGTGAAAAGCTCACCCGGGGAAGTACTACCACCATACCTATTTCTGCCGCCAAACAGCACTGCTGTGTTCCGGCTTGAAGGGTTTGGGTGCCGGAGTGTGTTTACAGGCACACGAGACAGTTCATCTTTGTCTCAAAAAAGGTAACTGATCTACAATGCCTATGGTATTGAAGTCTATATTCATAGATGCCGTGTCCACTTACCATCAGGTGGACTCTTGGCATCCTTATCATAAAGATGTGCGCAGGTGCATTATACTACCACAAAAGAACCATGTAACATCCAGTATCAGTGAAAGCCCAAACACCACAGACGGAGTCCTGCTTCACGATACAAAATAGTGCAATCCAAACAGTGACAAGACCCAATATATGGCACTTCAATCAATCAACAAGCAGGGAGGCATATTTTACATGTTCGTGCAGTAGCCAGTCACTACGCCGCTCTCCACCATTATATTTCATCTTATGTATGAGCAGCATCGACCCAAATAACTGAGGAATCACCGCAAACTATCAACCTGATGAAACAAATATGAACAGTAGCTTTTATTTCAATAACGCTACAATTTCTGGCAAACACCGCTCCATTCGGAAAATACATCTTTTTCATTGGAAAAACACCAGATCTACTTCTTCTATCTGCAAACACAATGCAATTGATTGGTGGATCAATTCAGGAATCGCATTACACAAAGCCAACTCACCATCCTCGCGAATGAAGAGTGACACTTCATATCGCGAGTTAGTCATTCAAGATGTTATCAAGCTGCACCAGTCTAGCAAAGGGGTATGGCGTTATCCAGTTACTGGGTTGTGTAGATCATACAAGCAGTGACACCATGTCAAATACTGGTACTCAGCCGCATCCGGTTAGACTGGAAGCCGACCCAAACTAGGGAATAGGAGCGGATAGTAGGGAAAGGCTGGTCAGCTTGAAGGATGGATAAAGCTGACTTGTGGAAGCAACTGAGGATCCAGTCAGGAGTGCCAATTCTACTAGCTTTTAAGCAAAATTCACATTCGTATCTGAGTCGCAATCTTTCAAAAATTAATCAAAAGTGAGGTATTTTTGGCTTATTGCAACTGACGTGCGAATGCAAACGCTTGCTCAATAGAATTAGCACTCTTGATAAAGGCACAGTTGCATGAGATCAATACAAGTGGAAAATTAAAGTAGTAGTAAAGATCGTTTTGAATAAGCTTTTCAAAACGAACTCTACTACTACTTTAATTTTCCGGGGCTGTACTACCACGATATAGATCGTACCGGTTCAATTACAGGCACACCACATGTCAGCTTGTCTTGTTGCAGAGATGGCCTTTGCCATAGCATCACGATTCGCAAGAAACATCTCTGATGGTCTCATCAGCGATGTTTCTTGCGATGAATCGCGCAATTAAACATCGCGTAACGTGTTCATTAGCAGCACACAAGAAGTATGTTGCAAATGGTGACGCAATGTTTCAATAAGTCGTTTGGATGGATCTCATTTGTTTAATTGCAACTAAGTAGACCCTCTATGCTTGGAGGAGTACTACCGCTAGTTAGCAAAACAAAACGATCTTGTAGTCTACGGACCACGGTGCCATGCATTTATTATAGCAGAGAAGGAGGTCTTGGCTGATGTAGCTACAAGGATGACGACCAACAAATGACTGCAAGATTTCCCCATCTAATCTTGAATGCGATGGTAGTAACCGGCTGGCTCACGTTGAAATATCAGTACATAAAATAATGACATGACCACATGTTGTAGAGAAACATGATCCCGCAAGAACGCATAATACAACTGAAATGAATGATTTATATAACAAAGATTAGACTATTGAGATGACGGCGATCAGAAAAGTATGGAATAACCAGACATGCTGCCTACTCACCATCCTCGCAAATGAAGAGTGACACTTCATATCGCGAGTTAGTCATTCAAGATGTTATCAAGCTGCACCAATCTAGCCGAGGGGTATGGCGTTATCCAGTTACTGGGTTCTGTAGATCATACAAGCAGTGACTCCATGTCAAATACTTGTACTCAGCCGCACCCAGTTAGACTGGAAGCCGACCCAAACTAGGGAATAGGAGCGGATAGTAGGAAAAGGCTGGTCAGCTTGATGGATGGATAAAGCTGACTTGTGGAAGCAACTGAGGATCCAGTCAGGAGTGCCAATTCTACTAGCTTTTAAGCAAAATTCACATTCGTATCTGAGTCGCAATCTTTCAAAAATTAATCAAAAGTGAGGTATTTTTGGCTTATTGCAACTGACGTGCGAATGCAAACGTTGCTCAATAGAATTAGCACTCTTGATAAAGGCACAGTTGCATGAGATCAATACAAGTGGAAAAATAAAGTAGTAGTAAAGATCGTTTTGAATAAGCTTTTCAAAACGAACTCTACTACTACTTTAATTTTCCGGGGCTGTACTACCACGATATAGATCGTACCGGTTCAATTACAGGCACACCACATGTCAGCTTGTCTTGTTGCAGAGATGGCCTTTGCCATAGCATCACGATTCGCAAGAAACATCTCTGATGGTCTCATTAGCGATGTTTCTTGCGATGAATCGCGCAATTAAACATCGCGTAACGTGTTCATTAGCAGCACACAAGAAGTATGTCGCAAATGGTGACGCGACGTTTCAATAAGTCGTTTGGATGGATCTCATTTGTTTTATTGTGACTCGGTACACCCTCTATGCTTGGAGGAGCACTACCGCTAGTTCGCAAAACAAAACGGTCTTGTAGTCTACGGACCACGGTGCCATGCATTTATTATAGCAGAGAAGGAGGTCTTGACTGATGTAGCTACAAGGATGACGACCAACAAATGACTGCAAGATTTCCCCATCTAATCTTGAATGCGATGGTGGTTACCGGCTGGCTCACGTTGAAATGTCAGTATATAAAAACAATGACATAACCACATGTTGTAGAGGCACATGATCCCGCAAGAACACACAATTCAATTGAAATGGACGATATATATGTATAACAAAGAGGAGACTATTAAGATGTCGGCGATCAGAAATGTATAGAATAACAAGACATGCTGCCTTCTCACCATCCTCGCGAATGAAGAGTGACACTTCATATCGCGAGTTAGTCATTCAAGATGTTATCAAGCTGACACCAATCTAGCCGAGGGGTATCGTGTTATCCAGTTACTGGGTTGTGAAGAACATACAAGCAGTGACTCCATGTCAAATACTGGTACTCAGCCGCATCCGGTTAGACTGGAAGCCGACCCAAACTAGGGAATAGGAGCGGATAGTAGGAAAAGGCTGGTCAGCTTGAAGGGTGGATAAAGCTGACTTGTGGATGCAACTGAGGGCCCAATCAAGATTGCCAATTCTACTAGCTTTCAAGCAAAGTTCACATTCGTATCTGAGTCGCAATCTTTCAAAAGTAAATCGAAAGTGAGGCTTTTTCGACTGATTGCAACTGGTGTGCGAATGCAAACGTTGCTTAATAGAATTAGCCCACTTGACGAAGGCACAGTTGCATAAGATCAACACTATTGGGAAATTAAAGTAGGAGTAGAGTTCGTTGTGAAGAGCTCATCCGGGGCAGTAATACCACGATATCTATCGTACCGGTGTCATTACTGGCACACCACATGTCAGCTTGTCTTGTTCCAGAGATGGCCTTTGCCATAGCATCACGATTCGCAAGAAACATCTCTGATGGTCTCATCAGCGATGTTTCTTGCGATGAATCGCGCAATTAAACATCGCGTAACGTGTTCATTAGCAGCACACAAGAAGTATGTTGCAAATGGTGACGCAATGTTTCAATAAGTCGTTTGGATGGATCTCATTTGTTTAATTGCAACTAAGTAGACCCTCTATGCTTGGAGGAGTACTACCGCTAGTTCGCAAAACAAAACGGTCTTGTAGTCTACGGACCACGGTGCCATGCATTTATTATAGCAGAGAAGGAGTTCTTGGCTGATGTAGCTACAAGGATGACGACCAACAAATGACTGCAAGATTTCCCCATCTAATCTTGAATGCGATGGTAGTTACCGGCTGGCTCACGTTGAAATATCAGTACATAAAAACAATGACATGACCACATGTTGTAGAGAAACATAATCCCGCAAGAACGCATAATACAACTGAAATGGATGATAAATATAACAAAGAGGAGACTATTGAGATGACGGCGAACAGAAAAGTATGGAATAATCAGGCATGCTGCGTACTCACCATCCTCGCGAATGAAGAGTGACACTTCATATCGCGAGTTAGTCATTCAAGATGTTATCAAGCTGCACCAGTCTAGCCAAGGGGTATGGCGTTATCCAGTTACTGGGTTGTGTAGATCATACAAGCAGTGACTCCATGTCAAATACATGTTCTCAGCCACACCCAATTAGACTGGAAGCCGACCCAAACTAGGGAATAGGAGCGGATAGTAGAAAAAGGCTGGTCAGCTTGAAGGATGGATAAAGCTGACTTGTGGAAGCAACTGAGGGCCCAGTCAAGATTGCCAATTCTAATAACTTTTAAGCAAAATTCACATTCTTATCTGAGTCGCAATCTTTCAAAATTAAATGGAAAGTGAGGCTTTTTCGACTGATTGCAACTTGCGTGCGAATGCAAACGTTGCTTAGTAGAATTAGCCCACTTGACGAAGGCACAGTTGCATAAGATGAACACAATTGGGAAATCAAATTAGTAGTAGAGTTTATTGTGAAGAGCTCGTCCGGGGCAGTAGTACCACGATACATAATCGTACCGGTGTAATTACAGGCACAACACATGTCAGCTTGTCTTGTTCCAGAGATGGCCTTTGCCATAGCATCGCGATTCGCAAGAAACATCTCTGATGGTTTCATCAGCGATGTTTCTTGCGATGAATCGCGTAATTAAACATCGCGTAACGTGTTCATTAGCAACACACAAGAAGTATGTTGCAAATGGTGACGCGATGTTTCAATAAGTCGTTTGGATGGATCTCATTTGTTTTATTGTGACTCGGTAGACCCTCTATGCTTGGAGGAGCACTACCGCTAGTTTGCAAAACAAAACGGTCTTGTAGTCTACGGACCACGGTGCCATGCATTTATTATAGCAGAGAAGGAGTTCTTGGCTGAAGTAGCTACAAGGATGACGACCATCAAATGACTGCAAGATTTCCCCATCTAATCTTGAATGCGATGGTGGTTACCGGCTGGCTCACGTTGAAATATCAGTACATAAAAACAATGACATGACCACATGTTGTAGAAAAACATAATCCCGCAAGAACGCATAATACAACTGAAATGGATGATAAACATAACAAAGAGGAGACTATTGAGATGACGGCAAACAGAAAAGTATGGAATAACCAGACATGCTGCCTACTCACCATCCTCACGAATGAAGAGTGACACTTCATATCGCGAGTTAGTCATTCAAGATGTTATCAAGCTGCACCAGTCTAGCCGAGGGGTATGGCGTTATCCAGTTACTGGGTTGTGTAGATCATACAAGCAGTGACTCCATGTCAAATACATGTACTCAGCCGCACCCAGTTAGACTGGAAGCCGACCCAAACTAGGGAATAGGAGCGGATAGCAGGAAAAGCCTGGTCAGCTTGAAGGATGGATAAAGCTGACTTGTGGAAGCATCTGAGGGCCCAGTCAGGAGTGCCAATTCTACTAGCTTTTAAGCAAAATTCACATTCGTATCTGAGTCGCAATCTTTCAAAAATTAATCAAAAGTGAGGTATTTTTGGCTTATTGCAACTGACGTGCGAATGCAAACGTTGCTCAATAGAATTAGCACTCTTGATAAAGGCACAGCTGCATGAGATCAACACAACTGGAAAATTAAAGTAGTTGTAAAGGTCGTTTTGAATAACCTTCAACGAACTCTACTACTACTTTAATTTTCCGGGGCAGTACTACCACGATATAGATCGTACCGGTGTAATTACAGGCACACCACATGTCAGCTTGTCTTGTTCCAGAGATGGCCTTTGCCATAGCATCACGATTCGCAAGAAACATCTCTGATGGTCTCATTAGCGATGTTTCTTGCGATGAATCGCGCAATTAAACATCGCGTAACGTGTTCATTAGCAGCACACAAAAAGTATGTCGCAAATGGTGACGCGATGTTTCAATAAGTCGTTTGGATGGATCTCATTTGTTTTATTGTGACTCGGTAGACCCTCTATGCTTGGAGGAGCACTACCGCTAGTTCGCAAAACAAAACGGTCTTGTAGTCTACGGACCACGGTGCCATGCATTTATTATAGCAGAGAAGGAGGTCTTGGCTGATGTAGCTACAAGGATGACGACCAACAAATGACTGCAAGATTTCCCCATCTAATCTTGAATGCGATGGTGGTTACCGGCTGGCTCACGTTGAAATGTCAGTATATAAAAACAATGACATAACCACATGTTGTAGAGGCACATGATCCCGCAAGAACACACAATTCAATTGAAATGGACGATATATATGTATAACAAAGAGGAGACTATTAAGATGTCGGCGATCAGAAATTTATAGAATAACAAGACATGCTGCCTTCTCACCATCCTCGCGAATGAAGAGTGACACTTCATCTCGCGAGTTAGTCATTCAAGATGTTATCAAGCTGACACCAATCTAGCCGAGGGGTATCGTGTTATCCAGTTACTGGGTTGTGAAGAACATACAAGCAGTGACTCCATGTCAAATACTGGTACTCAGCCGCGTCCGGTTAGACTGGAAGCCGACCCAAACTAGGGAATAGGAGCGGATAGTAGGGAAAGGCTGGTCAGCTTGAAGGGTGGATAAAGCTGACTTGTGGAAGCATCTGAGGGCCCAGTCAGGAGGGCCAATTCTACTAGCTTTTAAGCAAAATTCACATTCGTATCTGAGTCGCAATCTTTCAAAATTAAATCGAAAGTGAGGCTTTTTCGACTGATTGCAACTGGTGTGCGAATGCAAACGTTGCTTAGTAGAATTAGCCCACTTGACGAAGGCACAGTTGCATAAGATCAACACAATTGGGAAATCAAATTAGTAGTAGAGTTTATTGTGAAGAGCTCGTCCGGGGCAGTACTACCACGATACATATCGTACCGGTGTAATTACAGGCACACCACATGTCAGCTTGTCTTGTTCCAGGGATGGCCTTTGCCATAGCATCGCGATTCGCAAGAAACATCTCTGATGGTTTCATCAGCGATGCCTCTTGCGATTAATCGCGCAATTAAACATCGCGTTACGTTTTCATTAGCAGCACACAAGAAGTATGTTGCAAATGGTGACGCAATGTTTCAATAAGTCGTTTGGATGGATCTCATTTGTTTTATTGTGACTTGGTAGAACCTTCTTAACTTGTAGGAGCACTACCATTAGTTCGCAAAACAAAACGGTCTTGTAGTCTACGGACCACGGTGCCATGCATTTATTATAGCAGAGAAGGAGGTCTTGGCTGATGTAGCTACAAGGATGACGACCAACAAATGACTGCAAGATTTACCCCATCTAATCTTGAATGCGATGGTAGTAACCGGCTGGGTCACATGAAAATGTTTTTACATAAGAACCATGATATAATCACACTTTTGCCGTAGGTACTTAAAACTGAGACAACTTCCTCGTAACTACCTAACAGGGAAAGAAATACCGACAGTAGTATTTCTAAACCGAATGCATTTTTAACATCTATTTTCAATAGAGAGTAGAAAATATTTGGATCGTTTCTCATGGACTCGTCGAGCATAACTTACTCGACGCTTTTCTCCTGGTTGCTAATATTGAAACTGGCTCAGATGTGTGGCAGTGGTTTGAAATATTTCGGCGGTCTTGACCCAAAAAATGAACCTTAACAAACAAGATCTTTGATATCTTCAAGTAGTAGTAGAGCTTCTTGTGAAAGGCTCGCCCGGGGAAGTACTACCACCATACCTATTTCTGCCGCCAAACAGCACTGCTGTGTTCCGGCTTGAAGGGTTTGGGTGCCGGAGTGTGATTACAGGCACACGAGACAGTTCATCTTTGTCTCACAAAAGGTAACGGATCTACAATGCCTCTGGTATTGCAGTCTATATCCGTAGGTCAAATATCCACTTACCATCAGGTGGACATTTGGCAACCTTGTCACTAAGATCTGTGCAGATCCATATACTATCACGTAAGAACCATGCAACATCCAATATTAGTGAAAGCCCAAACACCACGGACCCATTTCGCGATAGTAAATATTGCAATCCAAACAATGACAAGACCCAACATATGGCTATTCAATCAATCAGCAAGCAGGGAAACATCTTTTTCATGTTCGTGCAGTAACCACTCTCAACGCAGATTTCCACCACTCCGTTTTATCTTAAGGATGAGTAGCATCACCCCGACTCATAGAGGAATCACCGCAGACTATACCAACCCGTTGAAGTAAATACCACTAAAGTAACGGTCACCTGTTCCAATTACTCTACAATTTCTGGAAAATACACTTTAGGTCGGATCTAACACGTTTTTCAATGCAAGAACATCACATCTACTTCTTCCATCTGCGAACACGATTTATTGCTGGATCAGTTTAAGAACCGAATTCCACTAAACTCTCTCACCATCCTCGCGAATGAAGAGTGAGACTTCATATCGCGAGTTGGTCATTCAAGATGTAATCAAGCTGACATCCGTCTAGCCGAGGGGTATCATGTTATCCAGTTACTGAGTTGTGAAGAACATACAAGCAGTGACTCCATGTCAAATACTGGTACTCAGCCGCGTCCGGTTAGACTGGAAGCTGACCCAAACTAGGGAATAGGAGCGGATAGTAGGGAAAGGCTGGTCAGCTTGATGGATGGATAAAGCTGACTTGTGGAAGCAACTGCGGGCCAAGTCAAGAGTGCCAATTTCACTAACTTTAAAGCAACGTTTACATTCGCATCTCAGTCACAGTCTTTCAAAAATATATCAAAATTGAGGCATTTTTTATTGATTGCGACTGACATGCGAATGCCGTTGCTAACTAGAATTGGCACTCTTGACATGCTCAAATTGCATAAGATCAACACAAGTGGCAGATTAAAATAGTAGGTAGTAGAGTTCGTTGTGAAGAGCTCGTCCGGGGCAGTACTACCACGATATATATCGTACCGGTGTCATTACTGGCACACCACATGTCAGCTTGTCTTGTTCCAGGGATGGCCTTTGCCATAGCATCGCGACTCGCAAGAAGCATCTCTGATGCTTTCATTAGTGATGGCTCTTGCGATGATTTGCAACATACTTCTAGTGTGCTGCTAATGAATTATCAGACACCAGAAGTGTGTTGCAAATGTTATCGCAATGTTTCAATAAGTCGTTTGGATGGATCTCATTTGTTTTATTGTGACTTGGTAGAGCCTTCTATGCTTGGGGGAGCACTACCGCTAGTTCGCAAAACAAAACGGTCTTGTAGTCTACGGACCACGGTGCCATGCATTTATTATAGCAGAGAAGGAGGTCTTGGCTGATGTAGCTACAAGGATGACGACCAACAAATGACTGCAAGATTTTCCCCATCTAATCTTGAATGCGATGGTGGTTAGTTACTGGCTGGTTCACGTGAAAATATCAGTAATCACACCTTTGCTGTACTTAATACTGAGACAACATTCTTCAGCACCGCCCAACATGGAAGAAATGCCAACAGTAATATTTCTAAACCGAATCCTTTTAACATCAATTTTCAATAATATTGATGTTGTAAAAGTAGCATCCTATATAAATAATATCTCTATATTTGTCTGAGCTTATGAAACAGTTTGTTACTAACATACAATTTCATAAGATCGTCAAATGTTGAGTGTCCTGTAGAACTTACCTTAAAATAATAATAAAAAATAAAAAAAAGTTTTGCGTTTGTACAAGGTTATGAAGCACTTTGTAAGTTATCAACAAATGGCTTCATAAACTCGTGTGTTAGCTGTGCTATAAAAAACACATATACAGAACAACTGTTGATCTGTTTGTGTTTTTTATTTACGGCGTGTGGCGTTATTAAAAATTGATGTTAAAATGGAATCAGTTTGACTCGTGTAATGCTTTAAAGATTAATTGACAGCCACCTCAAACAACAACACTAACAACAACAACAACACCAACAACCTGAAAGATATTGTTACTAAAATATTCTTCAGGCATTTGGTGCATAATGCATAACCTTAATATGTTTAAGGATATAAATAAAAAGGTCTACGAACCGTAGCATAAGGCCGGTTATCACGTTAACACGCAGCATTACACTTACAACACATAGAAATCCTCACGAGTTGCTTTGCTTACATTACTACACATACATAAGCACGTATTTTTCGACCAAAACCAATAACACCAATGGATCATTCCTTACGATTTCAAGTCGAGAGACAAAAGGATTAGTCAATCATGCCCTATTATTAACCACATCATCGCTTACTATAAGATGTGTTAGTTCTCCATCATAATTAACAGGAACATAGTTTATAAACAATTTCTTTATATTCAATATTTTGGTGTGCTTTAGAGCGGGTAAGAGGTGGGTCACTATAAACAAAATTCTACAAAACATTCAAATCACGTGTAAAGACAATATGGTCATCAATCATATCGGGTATCCACTACGAAAGACGCACAAAACAGACAGACATGAATTGACTAGACCTCACTCTAGGAATAATTACAGAGGTACAAAGATACAGAGGTTTAACAACTCTAAACATGGTCCAGGTTTTTTCATCGCAGCCTGGGCGACTTTTACGTCTGTAATTACCGAATAGTGAGCTGTGTTCCATTGAAATGAACATCTATCGCTAATGATCATGTGACGAAAAGCAGCAACAGTTATCAGAATAAGAAAAAATCTTTGTTTTACCCGACATACATCAAAACGTTACAATAATAATAATAAAAATGGGCACCAGGTCCCTATATTAAAATGAAAACCGTGAAATTAACAGTACCTACAACAAAACATAATAAACATGCTTTGTCATCATTCAAATAAAACATTAAAAGTATTTTACTTAACAACATTCATAGTTAAACATATAACATACAGAATACATAAACGTAACATACTGTGCAGGTAAACATAAACAAAATGATCCAAAAAATAGATAAGGAAAACGAGGCGAATAAGTTCCTGTAAATATGTCGCCGGAATTAACCCAAGAAGTCGTTGAAGTACCTAGGGTATAATATAGATAAGGCATGATAGGGGCACGAGCGGCCAACTACTAGCTTAAATCAGCATTTAATCGTTAATCTGCAGAAACATGCCTGTAACTTGAACAAATATATGTAAAAAGCTGTACCACAACATCTGATTGGTGAATGTCTAATGCCATTTTAATCCAAAGACCAACTCCGGCCACCGCTGCAAAGCCCCTCTTTTCGTGTTTCCTGTACTCTTCTATACAAAACTCTTCCAGGTTCTTCCGGTAACAATATCGTCTGCCCATCACGCTGTCAGACAACCAAAACTTCTTCTTCAAATCTTTCAGTATTTACATTATTCTACTATCGTTATCAGGCTTTGCTAGGTGCTGCCCCATACTATCTGGGTTCTCTAGTTCATTTTCCGATAACAAAGACCTCCGAATCCCGACCTTCTTGCAATTTGTGCAAGTTGCAGGCTGTATATTCACTAGTTACACTATTGTACATAGCCACCACAACTCGCCAACATTTTCGTATAATGCGCGATTGAGAACATAGTTGCCTAAGTCTCAAAGACGGTAGACTAAGTTAGATTTAAGAAGCCAAATCGGCAAATGAAGCAGCCAAGCCACTCAATCAATAAACATTATTATTTGCGAGGGTTGAACGAGGGAAAGTATGTCTCTTATGATAACAGCCGAAGCTTTCGGCTTATATTAAGATTTTGACTTGTTTTCACGAATGTAAGCCCAATAACCCTGATTTTTATTGAAATTAATAAGAAAGCATGACTTTTCGTTGAAAATAAAACCGTTATCTATTTGTATAATATGTTGTAAATATAACTTAAATGCGTATAAACAACACCAAAACCGTTTAATTGAACCGATGGGTGCCAATTTACGGCCCAATGAGCGTTAATTGTTATACGATTTTTCCTCAACGTCTGTAAAACAGTTGACGTATCAGTCACTTGATCCACACACTTGTTTGATGCCCACTTAACGTAGTGTGTTAGGTGTTATTTAGGATGTATATTTTGAGGATTGAGGGACAAAAGTTTTGCAATAATGTTAGTATGGATTGCATGTATGTGTTTTCATATGAGAGTATTCAATTTTCGATTGTTTGTTGTACATTCTTGCCCTGCTATGTAGTCAGGGCTGGAGCACTCTCTAGAAAGAAACTAGAGATTTTCAGCTCGCCCTGTTTCTTCTCCTGAACCTGCTCTTCCTTAATTTAGTTTACTTTACATATATGTATTCATGTCTCTTCCCAGTCTTATTATTATATTTTTATCTAATTCATGATGAAAATTCTGAGTAATTTATGATATTGAGATCATAATTCCAAAACACGGTCCTAAAAGAGCTCTGTTGCTATTCTAATACCGCGAAGCAAACTTTTCATTAACGGAAAATCACTATTTGGAATTCATCTATTCTAATAAAATAAGGCACTTCAAAAATGCGAAAATCATCATTTTAAACGAGAAAAATTTCGCATATGGTACATTCTAATAACTACTCCGACATTACAAATTTTAATCCACATTCCATCTAAGAGATCTCAGTATCTATTTTTTTGCCTTATTTGGGTGAGTGTGATAGGGATTTTATAAACTATTTTTGTTTTCCCATGTCTATAAAAGTCATCTATAATATTTTAAATTAAATTATCTAAATTATAACAACAAAAATAAACCTATATTCTTTGTCAGTAACTAAAATTGCGCAATAGTCAGTATGTGTTTAATCAAGTGACTATTTAATATGAATATCTTTCCAAGTATTCATGCATTTTCGCAGTTCTGAAAAATGAAGTCTCATAAAATCTATCTATTGAACGTGTAAGGAATTTGTGAATACATATTTAAAATTGCGTAGTTGAAACTTATTACATTTATAGCTATAAAAAAAGGCTTTTACGCTTTATAATTACGTCCTGTAACTATTTTATTTCTGTAACCTAATTCTTTATGTACCTATTTAATAATCCCTAATCATAATTTTAGAGGTTTCGCAAAAACGAAAGGTGTTATGAGAGGGTGCCAAAGGCATGAAGTAATTACGTTGTTGCTATTTGTTTATTGTGTTCTTTATATATGTGTTTAAACAGTATACAACGTGTGTCCATTGTACGTTCGTTAAATAATACTTTTAAATTGAAAAATTAAAATAAGAGCTGTACTTTTTGTAAAGGATATCTTTCATCCCTCGTTGTTAAATGATTAATTTTGTATTAAGTGTGTTAGAATAGTGCTAGTAATGAGGAGATCCAGTGACGTTTCTGAGGTTGATAAGTAGGTAAAATGCTTAGATACTAAGGAAAGCAACAGCTGTAAGCCAACTGTCATAATTAAATTATACTTCAGTTCCTTCATATATGAAAATTTTAAAAGCTGCTATTGGTAACATCCTCATAAAAAAAGTATTATATAACAAATTCACTACCAAACATTATCTATTCAATCCCATTAAGTGGGCCTTGCTTTAACTATTATTATGCTATAAAGTCAAGTTTGCCTTCATGAAGATAAGATGTTTAATTTTTTTCTTAACTACAAAATAACATCATCATCAACACTACTAATATTATAATTAAATTTATTTATAACGATTGGCCGACAGATCTGTTTATAAATTGTACAATTATTGAAGAAATCGAAAACGCAGTAGAGTAAGAAGTAATAAACCCTCTATTTAGACCCTAAGGTATTCTTGAAATTTATTATAAGCTCGAAAGGTATCATACATAATAAACTGAAATCTTGAAAAAAATAGTAAGAAAACTTAAAACTGGCGTTACATGTTAGTGCACATAAGAAGTTTTATTATAATGTTTAATACACCGGTGACAATATTATCAAACAATAACAAAAACTCCAAACAATAAGCTATGCAACTAACTTCCAACAATACAATTTATTCAGAAGTTTGACTAAAATAAGTTAACCAAGGGTACCGACAAAAATGACATAAACTCAGTAAATGAAGCTCATCAAACCAAACATATTGAATGGATCAACAAGGATAATCAAATATCATATCGATTAGTGAAACGATTCAGAAGAGTATCGATTCGGTCAATACAGCGTAAGCGTAACAACACTCTAATAACGCAGTCGCACAAAAATTGTTTATTAAAAACATTGTTAAAGAAGAACATCAAAACAGTATTTGAAACTGGTTAATATTGATGATTCACAAAAGTTTATTTCAACATGCGCATCGTCACAGCCAACGGAGCATATAAATTAAAAATGCTCAGCTAGAAGTCAACCAACGCAGTAAAAAGTCAACCCCAACTCAATTAAAAACAATCAACGCAAAGAGAAATCAATCAACTTAAAAGTCAATTAAAACACAAGTATAACAAAATTACCAAATAACCCTGTGAAAAGTTAACCAACCCAGTCGGAGGCCAATCAACACAGTGAAATATCAATCTTCTAAGTCGAAAATAATGAGAAGTCAACCAACTCAGATAGAAGCCAATTAACGCAGTGAGAACCAACTCAGTTAAATGTCAACCAACTTAATCACCGAAGAATAAAAACAAGGATAACACAATAGATCAATTATATTCGACACAACAACTTATTCAATGAACCGGATAAAGTTGCTGCAAAAGCATAAATTTTGTAAACCACTTCGGTCAAATGAGTCAAAGCAACGGATGAACTAAAACAATGAGTTAGATGAACTGAGCAAAATTCGTACTGCAACAAAAAGAAACGCGGCGCCATCTGTCCCTCCAGCGACGAACTATTGAGCGAAATTCTGCATCGCGGTATCAGAGTTTTCCGTGCGATTTCAACATATACAATAGTCCGAATACCAACTATCGGGCAGTTGCCCACTCTGGTGAGCAACTACCCGATAGTTGTTATTATGAAATGCTCCGTACGGACGGTTGTTATGTCTACACAGCAACCATCTGTTAAGAGGATCATCCCTTATCTATGGGGATTTGCGAGACTTGACACCCTGTTCTGTATACCTTCTATAGTTTCACTAATAACCGAAATCATTCCTAACCAAGTTTCTTAACGATGCAGAGTCGGACAAAACAACCAACCACTATAACATTGACATCTTAGACATGGAAAAGGCATGCAACACCGCCGGTTGACTGGACTGAGTCCATTGATCAATTCACTATAGTGGAATACTAAATAAAATAGCCCCAAAATTAATTGACACACCAACGACTAACAAGGAGTACTAGGATTTTCATCAAAACCCCACGCAACGTATAAAATAAAAACAAGAAAGAAAACAAAGAAAGGTAGGTACTTCAAATAATGCTGGAAAAAGTATCAGCTGATTTCAGTACTGGAGACTACAATTAGACGGAAACTGCGATAACAGTATACTAGTTGAAATAAATGTAATTTAAATACCTCTGGGGTCGCAAAGGTAGACTGTGGGCTGGTGGGCTATGAATTGGAAAGTTAAGAACCGTGAAGGAAAGAGGCAATATTGTGGAGGACATCTGTATATTCCAGGGACATCAATTGAGATTACAAAAGAAAACATCAACCCTTAGACACCAGCAGTAGACGCAATAGATGAGGATTACAAAATTCGGCAGATCAGTGCAGAAGTAGCAAGATAACAGTGATGTCATATTACGTCTAGTTGAAAATCATATTATTTATTAATTATCACCCTTGTACGATACGTTTTGAGCTACATATTCATAAGTTGTAAAATATTATCAAAACGGAGTCAGCCAAAGAGCCCAAATAAAACCT
Source organism: Hecatera dysodea (assembly GCA_905332915.2). Taxonomy (NCBI): domain Eukaryota; kingdom Metazoa; phylum Arthropoda; class Insecta; order Lepidoptera; family Noctuidae; genus Hecatera; species Hecatera dysodea. Next base: position 17,239,034 of record HG995294.1, read on the forward strand.
CTATGTGAACCTAAATATTAGAATAAACTTTTTCTATAATCACTAATCAGGCTTAAGAAGTCACATTCAACCAGTGGGCATTTATTGCGTAAAACGTAGGTGTTAGTCTAACTTTTAGCATTAATATATTATTATATATATGATATTTATGTATTTATTATATTTGAAATATTAAGGAATCATGTAAATATGATGAACTCGATGACGCGATGATCTCACAGCAAATAAAGTAGATGTATATATTAAAGATTAAAGTAATATATTATTATGTTAAGCAAATACGCATACAATCAGTGAAATCTAGTCATGATGTCAATGAAGAAGAAAAAGAAAGAGGATAAAATCTGGTCTAAAAAGTACTTAATGCTAACTATTTTATAAGTCCTAAGAAAACCGAAGCGCTGAGGAATAATAGGACTGCGAATAATAATACATAGTTTTAACACATACCTAATTAAATCTATTCCTTGACTTGCATCCTTTTTAACACCTAAATTAATAACAAGTTAGATAACAAGAGAAGGTATTGGAAAGAGGTAAAGATAACAATAATAAGGCTTAAATGAGGTTGTAACAGAAAATTTTATTGATGTCTTTTTAACGAGCAATGCACGGTCAATAATGATTTGTTATAAGAAGAGAATATGATGGAAGAGATTAAAAATTAAAAAAACACACTATCAATTGTATCAAACAAATTGTATGTATTACTGTGAAGCATTTGTGTAAGATCCTATCTGTCTATCAATTAAAAATATGATAACAACGCTTTTTATATGTAAACACACAGTAATGGGTGCTTATCCTGTTGTAACAAACAAAACAACTTATATACATAAAAGTATAAAAGGTTTTACATATTTGATTAGTATAATGGCATATTTTAACGCACTACCCAATAAAATATGTTTTGAAACTTTTAACAGACCGGACAATAACAAAGAAAGTTTAAAAAAACAATATGAACACCATTTGAAGATAATCTATGGCACATAGCATGAGAACTTACATTAAAAACTTACATTAAAAAAGCATATTTTGGGTATGGCGTTTTCAAAGCTCTTGATTTGATTAAAAACCAGTGTTGTTTCTTCATTAGCGAGCTATCATGCCACTTAACTTGTTCTATGTATGTGTATCGACTTTTTGAGCTGATCTACCGTGGATTTTGACTGATGAGCTTTCGATGTTGCTTCAATAATTTTCTTGAATATATCAAGTTACAACACCAGAATAGTATTCGCAAAGACTGGATATTTATAAGAATATCTTTTACTATTTCTTTTTTGTAAAAAAGAAATAAGTAAGTGAGAAGAAGAAGTAAGAAGTGTACTATCAAGATATCTATTTGATCTTTGTTCAAAGAATTTGCAGAAGATATTCCCTAGCATTATTAAGCATTCTGACCATTTAGAAAATAAAAATAACGGTTGACCAGCAGGCCGCCTAACGCACAAAAATAATTCGTCAAACTGCTTTGCCCAACTCGACATTCTATCTAGGCCCAGTTCTATTTGGCGTCAAAACGATAAAAACCATTTGGTTACAAGAGATATGCATCCCTCTTTGCACAATCAATTAGTCACTTCGAAGACAATTAAAAATACACCATGCATATCTCGGATTGTCCATGAAATAACATGCAAACTAATAAGAGAATCCTCCAAAATAAGTAAATTATACCAAATCCCCGTGTGGTATCCGGCAAAGAATAGTACCACCCCTCTCATCCCATTGGGTGTCGTAAGAGGCGACTAAGGGACCGTATAAAGAGGATAACATCATCCTCTTCACGCAAATAAAAACGCGCTATGATCACAATCTGTCTAGCCTTTCAGCAACTATGTTGCCGCGGGCTCCCAGTTCAAGCAATAACCAGGAACCAGTAAACCGTTAACCAGTAACCACCTGAACCAGCATTTTACATTGCTTGGACCAAAAGTCAGTTAAGAGGCCATGTTCAGAGCTGATTGAATAGGCTTTTGAGTATTTCCAAGCCATGGGGGTAACATTCTAGCAAACTACTCAGGCTCTCATTTACTGTTGTTTGGGGGATAAATCATTTATTGGACATTTGCTCTCACTCAAATCTCAAAAAGCAACTTGTTCTAACGAGTACTAGACTAAATGATTAATTATCCCAGACATCTGTTTATAACAGGCTGACTTGTACAATCAAGTTCTAAAGAAACTTGCCCATTGCTTTGATTAACAATAGATAACAGCAATGAAAAACTGTGGTTGAAATAAAGAATAGCCTGAAAATCTCATCGAATATAAACTCAAAATTGGTGATCATGGTTTATCGTGCAGAAAACAAGAGAAAATTAAAACTATAGAACACTCTAAGCACAGAAAAATGAAAATACAGTCTTACTATGGAACACTGAAATCCTCTCGGTCACTGACTCCAACTATTATCAAATGAAGCTAAAGCTAAGAATACTGGCCAAAACCATAAGAAAGCTCTCATTACAAACAATATCTTAATGCAAGATTCAGTAGTTCTGGAAACACAACGTGTTAAGAGCGTGGATGTAACTTTTTACACAGACCTAGTCAACGATGTAATAATTAACACTGATGGACACATGATGAAGTAAGAAATTTATTATAAATTATAATGTCCCGGCCAAACTAGACTACCGCTACAGAAGTACATATACTGGCTGTCATTTGCGAAAGTGGCATTAAAAACATCGTAGGACGTTGAAAAGAATGTAAGTATAAGAACGGTATTGTTTATAAATTTCCGCCAAAGAAAAAAAAAAGAAGGTTGCCGCAAAAAAATAAAAAATACAAAAATGGCCTACGCACGTAAAGAGAATACAGCATGTTTTATACTGGAAAATGCATCATCTGAATCTCCGTTAACATTTGAAGTTCATTCGATGTTGATCTGCAATTGGAAAACAACCACAACCATGTAAAACTTTGGTCCTAGCAGTTTTAGGGTCTGTTGCTAGGATCTACCAATAAAATCGTCTACATCTAACATTTGGAACAGATTCATTGAAGTTTACCCAAAAAAAAAACACAACATCAATATCACGGCATGATTTGTATCAGCAGAGGAAGAGTTTGACCAGGGAAGTGTAACCACCATACTCATTTCTGCCAACAGTATAAAATATTATCACGACATGCACACGTATAGAGAACTCCTGATGAAAAATACTATACTCGGGAAAGTACTACAACTCATACCTATTTTAGTCATCAAGCAGCAATATAATATGGATTCAATCAAAAGTTCCTTCCATATGTACACGTTGCCACGGCATTAGACTCATTGTATAAGATTACAATCGGAGAAGGATTTCCATAATGCCTATTTCACCAAGCAGCATGTTGTATACCGAGATTAGACAGGATTGGGTTTATACATGAGACCGATGTTATTGGTGAACTACGTTTTATCGAGCATTTGATGGGGATATGCCAACAATAAGCAAAACTTTGTAACAAAAATCTATAAACCGTCTAAACGTTACAAAACCAATTAAAACTAAACTATACCTGTGGACATCTGAACTTTTCGACATTTATAATACCAAAAGATCTGCAAAAAAGAAAACATACTACAAATATGAACTGCAAAAAAGAAAATATACTACTCTATACCACTCCTGCTCCTGAAAGCCAGAATTAGCAGTGGCAACCACGAAAAAAGCGCTAAGTCAATGAAGACTCCATCTTGGAAGCCACCACAAAAATAATTTAAAAAAGCACCAAAAGCTAAGCAACACTTCGAATAACACGTTATCAAGTCGCGTTTCCTGATCTGACGTTATATTTAGATGCTACTCGTATGACGTCAGAAGGCTTTGTATATATCTATTTTCTTATGTCTTCTATACTGTAAACTTCACTCTGCTGGATAACGTGCTTCTCGCTGTGAAGTGACACTCTTACATGTTGCTCGTCGTGAATAAGTTGCATCCATGACAAATTAGACAGAAAACTGAAGATCGACATGAAGTTCGTAATCTCATCGATTTTATGAACATTCAGGACCATGGCATCCAAAACTTACTGTTAATCGTTTTTAAATAATGTCATCAGAAACATTTAACAATATCGTCTAACACCAAATTGGATAATCGATGGTTTTATCTTATTACCAGACTGCTGCTGAAAACAGAACTATTAAGAAAAGAAGCGCAAAATGCACCACAGATCAAAACAGTTTACGTAAAATCAACCAGCAAACCCTAGAAACACATAGAAAGCACTGAGTTTTTGAGCCACAAAACATCGATAATTTTACTATACGTGAAGTTCTTTGATGGTGCAATGACTTTGGAATGGGCAAGGAAGATCCCATACAGGAGAACACCAATATTTGACATTCAACAAGACGCAAAAAAAATCTAACCCAAGTTTTGAAGAGTCACCATACTGAGAAATAACCCTTGAGTATTCGAAGCTATGGGATAACATCCTATCAATATACTCAGACTCTTAATTACTTTTGTCTCGGAGATACATTATTTGTTGGACTTATGCTCTCACTCAGATCTTAGAGAGCGATTCATTTTGCTGTAAACAGACCAAATAATGCAGAGTCTTAGACATAAGTTCGTAAAAGTCTGACTTGTACATTCAAGTTCTGAAAGAAACTTACCCATTACTTCGGGTTCCAAGAACCAACATTTGTAGAAAACGTGAGTGAAAATATCAGACATAACTTAAAACCATCTATATATATTAAAATTGACCAATAAACTGCTCAAACCAGCAAAACAAATTACTAATCATGTCGGGAAGGATAAAAATGAACACAGAATTTTGAAAAAAGGGAATGAAATGCTAAATCTTGCCAGACAGGTAATATATATTACATTAGTGGAAGGATTTACCGATACAACTCATTCTAAGGTCACAAGCGATCTAAAGGAAAAAATCACGGAAGGAATCATTAGCGGAAACTACACTGATGCATCATCACCCTTAGCTGCAGCCCATCAGCCGACCAAGACAAAGATTTCCAGGATAATATCCGAACAGTAAACTAGCAGTTAAAATGAAAAACAAACAATTAGTAACATGAATATAACGGGAGCTAGCAAACTGTTAGATTTCAAATTTGATCGTCAAGACATAAAGAAGAGCAGAAGACGGTTTTTATTAAACAACTACTCCAAAAGTATTGGTTAAAAGTAAGGAAAAAAGTTTTAAAAAAAACCACCAACACATAGAAGTAGTTGAAGTAAAGTCAAAGAACAACAGTTAAAAGGAAAACCAAAAATACTACTGTTGACTAGAGTGTTAAACGCGAAATTATCATCAGTGTATTTTGAAGAGCAGAACAGACGGCATTAATAGGGTTTATATAGATTATCGCAAAAAAAAAGTTTATTCAGGCCCCTATCAATTTCTGCACCAGAGAAGACACGAAAGCGTAACTAAGTCACTTTCGCATTTATTATAACATTAGGAAAATAAAAAAGCACAACAAATTATAAACAACACACTTAATGAATAAATATTTTCCTTTCATTAATTACATCAGGGTAGCACGAATTTCAAATTAAACTTTTTCAGCATGTCTCCAGCGGACGAAGCGACTTGACTGCTCAATGCTAAATCAGACCAACTAAAGATATCTAACAGGTTCTAACAAAGATCAATGCCATATTAAATTATATTCCTAGCGTAATTTGGGACTGTTACTAGGATTTGTTTTACAATTAAATATTCTCTAATATCCGGCCTTAGCTCATAACAATACACGAAAAAAAATATATTCAAGGAAATTGCATGTCTCAAATTTTTATCATATCTCAAAGTGATTCATAGAAAAAACAACTGTAGCAACACCTAAACCGCCACGTATGAACTACTAAAAGATAAGACGTCACAAAAATCCTACATCGCGTTATCAAATTGTTCCGCGCGATTAGAACATTTATATAACAGCCCGACAACAAGCATCAAGCAGTTAGCCCTGGCTGAGGACTTTAAATTCATTTGAGGCCACCACAGGAAAGTCTGGTTAAGCAGTAAACAGCCGTAGAGTGCTGAACTGCGAGTGCACAAAAAAAAGCATCAAGCAAAAAAGTCCACTAGACATCACAACAGTCTGGTCGGGAAATCCTTTTTTCATAGGGGTTTGCGGGATCTTACACCCTGTTTCGCATAACACTATAAATACATTGTCTTCTGGCAAGCCAAACTCATTTACACGGGGCTTTGAATTATTGGTGTTCTATGCAGCCCCGATGTTTTTATTTATTTATCAACCAGATTTTTCCTACCGCTTAGCTCGCGTTAAAGTAGCCGTCTCCAGGCTTCCATCTATCTCTGTACCAAAATTCTACTAAATCGGTCCAGCGGTTTAGGCGAAAAAGTGTAAGAAACATTGGTTAGTATTCATGTGCATATAACAAACAGACAAGAAGAAGGAACAGAAATATATATGTATGTTTGTATGTCCATTGGTGATTCTTATTGTTATAAATCTACCAACTACACATTTAACCTGTAATTTTGTGAATTATATATTTTTGAAAATATGTAACATTAGTGTAACAAATTTGATGTACTAAATATTGTATTTTCTATGTTTCCATATAACCGGGTCATAACAAATGCTAATTGTGAAAATGAATACTTTTTGTTCATCATTTCCAATTCAGATCATTACAGCGATTCTGTTCTGACAAAAAGATTAATTCATCTAAATATCTGTTGCCTATACCCGGGCTTGAACTATGTATACGTATAAAAAGATTTTAATCCAATCAAATAACGGTGTGAAGCTTTGCAAACCCTGTACCATAGCAAATGCTCTACTGATCTCGGAAAGTATGAATGTTTAACATCTACCTACGAGTAAGGTTTATCATTGGTAATCGTGCATCGCTTAAGTAAACGTAAGCTTCGTTTAATAAAACAATATTATCTGTGTAACTGTGTTGTTTTATTTATTATCTTGAAAATTATCCTTATTTTTTTCCAAGGGGCTTCGATGAATATGAAGTTCAAAATGCAGTAGGCATAGAAATAGAGTAAAAGAAATATCATGATTAGCCGACCTTTCAAGGATGATGTAAATTTAGGTATATTTTTAAATAAATTTTATTTAAATCCAGACATTGAAACACAGTTTCCGCGCCAGCTTACAGTTGTAGGCTTTGTAGGTTCTACATTGTCTTTCTGCGAAGCAGTAATGCTATCAAAGTAGGAGGTGGACCGCGTGAGGGAGGGACAAATCTCACGTCCCAGCCACCGCAACAGAAGAAGAGGCCCCGGGCGTCGGGAGTCGCAGGGTGATTCCCGGCCACCGTAGGTGCGGGCCTGCGGATGGCGTGGATTGGGTGGGTGGCTCGCCGCCCGATAACAATCAGGCCCGGGTCGACGGCGCATTATGTTCCACTCGCACCTCAAAGAGATGTCAACCCAACAAGATGTAAACGACGGGGGCCGCCAGGGCTAGTGCCTGCTAGGGATGCAGAATTTGTTCAAAAGCGTTACTGCGGCCCTGAAACGCAAAGGGCATTTGGAGGAACACGGATGGGTTTCAGTCAGAGAGAAGAAGTCATTGTATGACTTCCCAACCATAAAATAGGTTCTACACGCTTTATGTCTATTTCATTTAGGAAGAGACGGAGGCGGGATGTCAGAGTGAGATTGATAGGAAATTGGGGGTATTATATACTATTTTATAGATAGGCATCCCAACGACTTATTAACCTCATTGCTCTAAAGTTCGAAGAAGCTTAAGGAAATAGATAACTTGCGACAGCAACAGCTTTAAATCCACATATGGGGTCGGTCAAGTTTTACGTTAGCAGAATTTTTAACATTTTTACCACCCCCTCCCCCTCGTCAGAAAAAGTAAGCTAAGCTCTTACCCCTGCTTATGTAAACATTTGTATAAGTATTTTTGAATCAGTTCTGGATTCCTTATTGGTTCATGTAGCAGCAGTTAACAAGTCTATAAATAAGGAATTTTTAGTCTAAAGAGAAATTAACTTATTTTGGTTCGCAATTAGGGCGATGATAATCCAGTGTACCGGGATGCCAAATGATGATCCCATATGCCAAATGAAATATTGCTGACGTAATCACCTCCCGGATCCCCCCATCCCCCATGCTATCAAACATAAGCAAATTAAAGACCCCCCGTCCCCCATGAGTGCTTACGCAATACATGAATGGCCCCTATGTCAAATACTGTATCAATATTACCAGTATCAGTATTTCAAAAAGTCAGCTAAGTGCGAGTCGGACTTACACACGAAGGTTACGGTCCCAGTATCTTAGATGAGTGACTGCCTATCTGAAAACCCCATGTTTGGGTAACACTACGCCACTTGGTAAGACTTCTAATGGTTTGGTATCTATACTAATATTTTTTGTTTGTTTGTACCGGATAAGTTTGTGAGTTTATGACAAACTCAAAAAGAGTTTGTGACGTTGTAAGGGGTAATATCTGAATCTACCAAACCGATTTTCAAAATGATTTCACCAATAGAAAGCTACGTTATTGTGAAGTATCATAGGCTATATTTTATCCCCATATTGCCAAGGGAACTTGAACAACGCGGCTGAACCCGCGGGGCGCTGCTAGTAGTTTATAAGATACAGCCAACAGACAGAAAGATGGACAAATCCCAGAGCTATTACCTAGTTACCCCTCTGATACGGGATTCACGAAAATGCCCACCTCACTTTTAAACAATTGCTTACTTAAATCCAAGATACACCACACCAGCGCAATGAGGTAATCATCAATAGACTTTACAGGACAAAATAAAAAATAAGGTGAAACAAAAAAAACATTTTTTTTTTGTTTCTCTTCCAAACATTGCACTGCCATGATATCTCTCCTTGGTTAAATGATAAATGATATTTATTTTGTAAGTAGGTTAAATATACCACTTTTACACGTCCAATATTTCTTGTCATTTTAAGCTAGATGAAGCCGGTTGACTGGCAAAGAAAGCAATAGGTCCATAATTTTGTACCTACATAATTATGTGCATGAAATCTAAATATATGTATCTATTTTTTACATCCCTATCTATATATATAACTAGCAGCGCCCCGCGGTTTCACCCGCGTAGTTCCCGTTTCCGTGGGAATACGGATATAAAATATAGCCTATGTTACTCAGGATGAATGTAGCTTTCTAATGGTGAAAGAATTAGAGAAAGAAGAAATCGGTTCAGCAGTTTTTGAGTTTATTCGTTACATACAAAAATACAAATCTTTCCTCTTTATAATATTAGTAACTAGCAGCGCCTCGCGGTTTCACCCGCGTAGTTCCCGTTCCCGTGGGAATATGGATAAAATATAGCCTATAGCCTTCCTCGATAAATGGGCTATCTAACACTGAAAGATTTTTTCAAATCGGACCAGTAGTTCCTGAGATTAGCGCGTTCAAACAAACAAACTCTTCAGCTTTATAATATTAGTATAGATTACCTACTACAATGTTAACAGGACGACACCTGTACATTGAAGATATAGATAAAAAATATATGGGGGATCGTTATCAGAGCAACAGAAGACAAAACAACAATTTTTTTGCCTGTCTTTCTGTCTGTATGTTTGTGCGCGGATCACGCTCAAACTACTGCATTGATTTGAATGCAGTTTTCACCGCTCTACTGCTAGATGCCTAACGTAAAAATATCGGTACATTTTATCACTAAGAAATACTAGATTCTGAGTAACACGCTTACAAACACGCGCGCAAAAAGCAAGTAAATAAATTAAACCAAAACATTCAAATGAACTATTATTTATTTCTGAAAAAAATTGGACGAATCTTAAGACAATTTCAAATATCGACTTCATCTTAGTATTATATGTTCTAAATAATACAAAATAAGTCAACGTTGTAACAGATATGAATTTACAACCGTATAAAACAATCACAAGATGGCAATAACGTAATATTTATGCAATTATGGTCTCTATATACAAGTTATAGTGTCAGTAATTGCCTGAACTATTTCGATAAATATAGCAATTGTTGCATGTACTTTATCAAATGGAAAAACAGGTTTTTATTTAATCAAGACGTGGAATCAGTTGAAGTCTCGTGATTTTATTGTGATTGACATAAGAAATTGATGACGGCACATTATGAAGACTTAGTAACAGTTTAGATAGCATATTTTACAAATTAATTCAGTCCGGTGAAAAATACTGAGACGAAGGAATCCAAAATCCAATTAATTGAATTTAAAACATTTTCATAATGATTTGTTACAATTATATGCTGCTTATTTCATGAATTACAAACCAAAATACTGGTACATATAAGGAAATACAATTAATCGTGACGGTTATCAACAGAGAACAAATTCTGAAAGTATGTAGGTACCTAAATAATTCAAAAACTGTTTGTGAAGTTATTTTAATTGATTAATGCCACCTTTCAAAAACTTAATTCGTCGGTATTTATAAATATCAAAAATAGATAAATATTGTCGAAATAAAGTGTTAAAATTAATAAATCGTGAGTTCACGGCTTGTGTCTAATTAAAACCAATCATTGTACCGTATTGACACTATTACTGGTTTCCAACATTCTAATAAACACATTCCACTTGTATATATATACACAGACAATCAATTACATATAAATCCACGTACTAACACAGTGCTCAACTACGCTTTCAAACAAAACGTATCGAACAACAAAATGCAATGGCAAGAATTTCTACAGCGCTACAATATTATGTTCTACATCCAACTATACAAAACTACAGTTAACAATCTTTTAATTTCCTTTCAGCGACTTCACTAGATTTCTACGATAAGTACGTGACATGTTTGGCTATAAATAGATTATAATCAGCTAATTTAGACTTCTATATGTTATAACATCTAAAGTATTAAGTACATACACATAATAATCTATACGATACATGGCTACACACTACACAGCCCCCTATATCAGATCATGTAAATGGATATATTATGTTAACAGATACACATACAAAACAAATGCATTATACTTCTTGAGAGCAAACAGAGATCATAATTTTGTTTCGAATTATCATAAAACCTAACGTTACTTTATACTGCATTGAAATATATTTAAATATATATCGTATACAACTACCTACTCATAGTTATTGCGAGATAACAAGAAGAAACTACGATCAACATTAAATTACCAACTTAGTTATAAGCGTATTCTGTTTTAGCTACAATAGCTTTATTACGATACAAAATAAATAAATAACACACGTAGACCTGACGTGAATTAAGTCGCTACTTCTAAATCTCGTTTCGATCTCGTGACTCACCAATATGCGCAAAGAAACACAATTAACTGTCAAACTATAAACTAGTATCACACATTATTCTGCTGACGATGACGTTAAGAACACAACTTTACTCTCAGAATAATCACTTTTCGATAAACGGACATAATTCACAAGTTTTGCACCAAAACAAACTCTTAATCGATTGGAAGGCCACCGCTACTCCGCTACACCGCTATCTAACACACTAGCTAATTAGTTTCGCTACGAACAATTAAAGCTTTTGCTCCACGACTTGCAGTCGAAGCCGCTCTATTACAACGTTACTCTAAATAGGCATCTAATCTATGCATCACATTACGTCATCCGCATTGACGTATGAGAGCACGGCATCTCAATTTATTTGACCAGTTCATACAGTCTATACGGCGCGATCGAAAACAATCAGCGGTAACGATGTGGAGCGTCGGCATCTCGGCTCTCTCCCGATACCCGTGTGTCACCTGCCACCCTGAGCAATGAGCAGGGCGTCATTGGCGTGCCAGCGGCGGTCGCACCGCCTCGGTTACTGCAGGGTCCGTCACACTAGCAGCGTCAGTTCACTCCCACTGGCAAGCACTTGCACTGCTTGACCTTCTGCACCCGCTTGCGCCGGAAGGGCGGGTTCTGGCCCGGACAGCGCAGCGTCACTGTCACCCAGGTGAACTTCTTCGGCCTACAAAACGAACAAGACTTGAAGGCTGGCTGCGGCCGGTCCGCGTTGTTGTCGCGGCGCCGCGGGCCCTTCGGTATGTAAAACGAGTTGCACTGTCCGTAACAGAATTTGTTTATCACTGTTGTAGGCAGGCAGCCTGGTTCTCGGATTTTCTGAACCAAAGGCTCTGTTTTACACCAGTCTTCTTTGAGATAATCTTTCTTGGTCACGACCAAAGCATTCTTTGATGATTTCAATATTTTTCTGAATTCGACTCCCGGCGGCAGCTCCGTGCTATCCTCCTGCTCCGGCAAGGACACCACCATGCCTGTTTCAGAGCTGCCATCTCCGAGTTCGTTTCTTTGCACAATCGATGATGATGATGCAGTGGCCTGTTCCGCGCGCTGCCTCTCCGCGAGGAACCGCTGCACTTGCTCTGTATCGATGATGTCCAGTATAGAATCGGTCGGGGTGAAGGGCTTCCTGTTCCCGACTCCAGCGCCAGCGCACACTCCGAAGGCCGCCAGGAGAGCTGCAGCCGCGAGCCAAATATGCGACTTCGATAAGTTCTCCATCTGCAACAACAAACAAAATTGGTCATTAATAAAAATAATAAATACGCAGCAATTAAATTGGCTCCGTTCAAATAAGGCGTCGCGTTAATTTAGTCCGTAGGCTTCGCGAGCGGATGTCGTAGGCTAAACTCACGTTGTATCTAGAGATGGGAGGCAGCATGTCGTAGGCAGTGCGTCGGTGTGGTCGGTCCGCGAGCGCGCGCTGGGAGCGTGTGCGCAGGGCCGGCTGGCGGAGCGGTAATGAGGCGAGCGGCTCAATGGACCACCGCTCAATGAACGAGAGATGAGTCACGCACCGCGCCTCCGAGCTCCGCCACAGAACCGTTACTACAGTCCCCGCGCGCAGACGCGACACCTCACACCTCGCAGTTACACCACATGTGTTTCGGATTACTATGCCACAATAGAAACGATCCTTTTACAATGCGCTTTCTTTACGTTACAACCATCTGTTTGCAAACAATTGTAAAACCTGCCTTCTCGGTAATCTCTACCAGTTACCGATAAACGAGAGCTATTTAAGCCGATTTCGTGTCAACTTAACGACAGCTGCGAAATACTTTAAATTTTTTCTTTCTATATTTTAATTCTAGATATAAGCAGGAAAAAAAACGGTGTTTCATGCTGAGTGTCAACTGTCATCCAATAAATCCAGATTCACAAATACACTTTAATACAGGCGTTGATGACAGCAATACACTAAAATCCCCGCAGAGGTGCGCATCATTTAGGCAGAATACCTGTAGTAGTCATTACGCCAGGTATGATCGGAGAGATTTCCTCACGTATCGCGGTGCGGCGCCTGGCTGGCATAGGCGCCGGCGCACATGGGGCCCATCTCGAATCAACACGCTTCCGCCCATTTGTGCATCCCACAATGCCCATACAAACGTGAACGTTCTATAGAGTGGTCTCTATACCATCCGCAGCCTTCTGCGAACCGTAGGCGCTACGTGTGGGTGCCGATGCTCAATTACAAATTTTTAACAATATATTTTTGAAAACCTTTCTGTAGTACCGACGGCATTCTTTATTCAAATAGGCAGGAAGTCCGTTGAACTGCATAATGCTTGGGACTTTTTTTTAAATTGCTTAAGCTAACTGTCAGAGATAAACAAGGAGGTTTAATTTTATGCGACCCAGACTATACATAAATAATAACTACCTAGAACACACGGATCTAAAAAACCATAAAACAAATAATCTGATTACACCTTCCATACGAGTAATTGAAAGAAAATATTAAATATAAGCTACCTACACTTTATTGGTTACTGTGAAGGTTTAATTAAAGGTTTGATTTATAATTAAGGCAATCAATCCATTATGTATTAACATATAACTTGTGTAAATTATTCAATTCATATTAACATGAATATACAAGTTATAAGAGAGCTGGTAGGTAAATGAAACATGTATGTAGGTACTCGTACAAATATAAAATATTCTGGCACGGTAAATTTCGAAGAATTAATCTATCTAATATTATAAATAACAGAGGGACTATTAATTCTAAAGGATCTCACATTCTTTGGCGCAAAGGAAAAATTTTACGACAAAAGGAAGTCCTTTTTAAATGGTTAGTTTATTTTTTCTTTTACTACAGAGGCGCTTAGCATTCCTCGGCTGTGGAATTTCATTCATTCATTCATTCATGCGCGTTTTGTTCGCGTAAGGCTGTAAAAAAATGGGAGCATAATAGGCTTCAAGACGTCCCTCAGCGACAGGCCGTCTACATCGCCCACGCGCATACAGCGGGATACACTTTAATTTATTTATGGCTATTTTAGTTTCGATTAATTGAGAGCGAATAGTTTACTTCTACGTAAACAAGGGACTTTAAGTCATGTTTTGGTCGAACGCAAGACCATAAATAATAGAAAAAAAAACTAAGATCCATGTCATCTTCCCAAAGCATTAACTTTTTTCCAGTTTACGTGAAATTTCAACTTCAAGTAGAATGCGATGTGAGGTAGGCTTCTTCCGTGTTTTTTTAAACACTTACGGTATTTCGTAATCAAACTGAATATAACAAAAAAAATATGTATTTTTCCAGTGTTAATACCATATTAAGATGTCTACACACTTTAGACAAATTTACGTCTAAGCGGCATGTCGTATCATAATAATTTATTTACCCAATTACATTTAAGTAACATAGACCAATTAGCTCAAAGATAAATATTTAAAACTCCTCAATATGAACGACTTAAAATGACATGAAACAGTCCAATGACAAGTTGCAAATATTTTTATTATTCATCATTGCGTAGTTTTACGATAGATGATTACAGGCTTTTATGCAGATGAACACTATGTTAATAAATAACCATAGTAATAAATAAAGTCTACACTATTATTGACAAATGATAAACACAATTACGATTCACGACTGATTGAGTATTCAAAACAATTATTTGTCTTACCATAAATTTTAATAGTGGGATGCAAAAGCAATGTGTAACTTCCAATGAAGCCGATGCTTTGATATTGACAAAAAACCTACGTTACATTAAGAACACATAAATAAAAGACAGCGAGAATCTTTTACAATTTTTGTTTCTTTAAATACAATAATCGATTGATCGATAAACATTTTAGCGTCGATACAATGATGCAACAGCCTGTATATACAGCGGGGTCCTGTGATGTATGGACAACACACCTTTACGTGTTTGTGAGACCGAATTCTAAGAAGAATCTCAGGAATTACAACATTTTAGTGCCCCAAATGATGTCATAGATCAATATTGTTCAATCGTAATAATTTTATAGTTTATGAAGCGTCCCGGATGTTAATGTAAATTATAGGTAGCATTTAATTATTTTAAAAATAAGTATGACTTTATAGGTATATACAGGATACGTAATATTTTCATAATTATTCAGGCGCATGTGTTAAGTCCAAAGCTCGAAGTCTATCTTATGGAATGAAATATATTGAATTACATACTTTATGTATGCCATTAAATATTATTTACTCTGTGTATTAGTTCCCTACAATATAGGGAGGTATCCCGTAAGGATATTGACCACTCTGTATCACGAACAAAAAATTTGGCGTTCTTTTGTCACAGACAAATTACAAGTTAAATTGTCTGAAGTCGCTAACTGCACTCATTAATTAACTTCATTGAGGAACGGTTACATCATCGTCGTATATTTTTGTTGATATTTCGACTAAAATACGGTTAGTTTAAACTCAAACTCATTGAATGGTCAAAGTCGGCCCGTTAAAAACATGAAGCTTTTTGCTCGTTCCAAAGAGAATCTCCATGGAGAAGAACGTGCAAGAAACTCAGTTCGATGCACAACAGGAATGCATTACAAGAAAACCATTTGATCAGCGTAGGAGCATTCGTCATTTGAAACGTGTACCGCGACTGGGAGGCGCCGCAGCGTATTGTTGACCATCTATATATCAAGTAAGTTTAATCGTCTCCAATCGCTTTGATCAGCGCTCAGTCGCGGCGCCGGCGCACAACACCGCCCGCATTATGCTCCACTCACACAAAAAACGGGAACAGAAAAAGGTAAAGTTCCTCAAACGGCAGGTACAGCCGTTTAATGCGAGCAGTCGTATAAATCAAACCGAAGCCTCTAACATCTTATGACATAAAATCCTTTATTATTCACACGGATTCCAATAAAAAAGCAATGTCTGTGAATAGCCGGCGCTCGCAGCCGACGCCACGCATCGAATAACATTATAGGATTAAGAACACTTTTAGTTTCTTTTTGAATGGAACAATTAGAGACGGACGTGATAGGTGTGACAAAAAATACCTTAAACTTTTTGCTCCCATAAGGGATCAGCTTTACATGCCTCCGCGGCTGCCTAAAATATGATTCTGGGAAATTGGATTAGGTGATGCGCGAAAACGCTTTTTGTACCTTTTCGTAAACGTGTGAGGGAATCGATTTAATATTATAATTAATTGAAACTTATGTTACCTGCCTCGGTATTAAAATAATAAACAAAATTATTTTTCTGCGTCAAACGATTTTATTCGATCCGATCCCACGATTGGGTAAGTAGGGCAAAAACGAACATGGAATATTTTTATAAATCTTATATTCTGTCAAGAATCAGTTGGCTATGTCTCGATGTAAATTATCTATGCTCAGTAACGCTGTATTAAAATGTCTATAAAAGCGATTTCGCACACTTGTATTTCCTGGGAAATTTGATATGGAGCTACAAACAGACGCACGTCGAGACTGGTCGTCATCTAGACAATAAAGACAATACCTAATACGTCTAGGTACAAAGAGCGTTTATTTTTAGTAACATGTGAACATGGCAATTAGTATGAAACCTAACCTAAAAATACTTATTGACTAGAGAGGCAGCTCTGTTTCGCTTGGGTGGGAAGACTACAGACAGCGCGGCATCTTTACTAATTTAGCCATTTTTTCGAGCTGAACACGGATGTTTTTTAAGAATGCTTGCACATGTATATAGCAGATGGATTATGATCGTGGAATATCATATTTCATCCGAAAAGAGGATTTACTGACCATCTGATCATTATTATCATTCTGCAGTCCTTATTCAAATTTATTTTTAACTTCTTTATTGGCCACGTCGATCTTAGTAATCACCCTCTTTCTAACCAGTATTTCAGTAAATTGAAAACCGATTCTGCTAACCACCCTTTCATAAAGAAAATCATGCTCTACAGCACTATTCTCTCCAACCTTTTTGCTTGTTCTGAGGAGATAGAAAGTAACATAAGACCGAAGCACTTCACATCCCGCGCGAGTAGTATTCTTGATCGAGGAAACAGGTTATTGTGGTGCTTCCACGCCAATAATAGTATCGCAGCACTTAAGCAGTATTATGATCTTTGCATGCAACACTTTATTGCTTTACCAAGCTTCTTCCTTATGAAACACTTATAGCTTATTCAGCTTCACTCCCTTGGGTTATACTGCACAAACCATGTTTTTTTTTTTTCGGGATCTAGTGAGTGTGATATTTGGTATTTTGTAATTGTTAGTTCTAGAGACTACCTCTCTTTGGTAGCCCTGTCGGTGAAAGAATATTCAAAGATTACATTTTACATTACTTTTTTTTTGTAAATGTATTATTTTCTTACACAAATTAATTTAGACAGTGTAGTAAGGAAAAACACCTATATATTGTTATGACATGATAGGCATGAGACAGGGAATGACACCGGGTAGAATTTTACTACACTTGATATAAACAAACGTACATTTTTCCTGTTTTGTATAGATAATGTTACAGACGTGACTGCACATTAATTAATGTTCTGTATCTACTAGTGTGCAAGTCCAATGGCTGATCGTTTATTTGGTAGATACAATCAACGGTACATCATCTCTTTGACCGTGCCAAAGACGTGGCCAGTTAGATGTACAAATTGTTTTAATCTAAGCAATAGTGTTAAACGAATCGACTGATGTCTAAACCTCCTCGAAACGTACTAATAATTATCAATTCTGTTTTATTCCTTTTAAACTTCTAGTTTTATAAACCTGCAAGGTAATGTCGGATTAGGACTTACGTATACTGCTAATTCATTTGTTTCACTCAGTTAAAAGAACTATGTTGATTCAAACTCAATAAATTCAATAACAACCTTTCTTTTAAAAAAATGGGACCCATTCATTTGGGTTTAGCTACTGGTTTTGTTAAGGTAAGTTGGAGTTAACCTAAAAAAAAACGAACTTTACAATGAAGCAACTATTTTCAAATGCCTGTACCTACATGTCATTTCAATAGGGAATTACCCTAATTTCCAGTAAGTACCTTATGACGAAACCTTATATATATATTGAATTTTTTTGTTACATTTGTAAATTACTATTGTAATTCCTAAAGATATATACCTACGTAAAAACCTATAATATATGGGATGACGCTAACCGAGATTTTAGCTTTCCTCATCATCAGTATTTACTAATCGCGTGTTTTTTCCTTCTTTGGCAACTGAGGTGATGACGACATGGAACAAACTGCAAATCTTTCTGTATCTAATGAAATTAGCAGTAAAAGCAAAACAAATGGTAGTAAACATATACATACTTCTTTTTTTGAACATTTATTTATTTGTGTCATTTTAACATGTCTTCTTCTGTATCACATATGTATATCATACGACATCATCTCATTATTCATCATTCACACTGAAACCCTTCCTCAAGACATTTGAACTTTCCTATTAAGAATCAAAATTATCACAATTTAGTTTTAGCAATAGGTTCGAAAGAGTCACTGCGACCTGAGACGCAAAGGGCACTAGAAGAATCACGGGTGGGTTTTAGTCAGTAAGAGTCTGACACTCCCTTCCGCTCCTCCCAAAGCGGGAGAAGTCATTCGATGATTTCCCATCCAGAAAAAAAAATTACAGTATCAAAATGCAGATTTTGATACTGTAACTTAAACTTTAATTTTCCTGACAAATCTTCCTGTTCCAAGTTCCCAGTTTGGTGGCAGACCACCAGTCTCATTGATCGATTAGAATTGACGCAACCGCGACGAGCGCTAATACCGAACATAGGCTCATGACGTCACGCTTTATTGATTATTGTTATATTCGTCATCCGCGAGTAATTAATCCACCGGTGTACTTGATTTGTCTGAGGAAAAATAATAGTTTCAATTTTTAGAGTGATTGAAATTAATCACCGGTCATCAACTGATAACAAACTGAATAAATTTTGTTTCTACAGCGTTCATATGTATTTTTAACAATTAAGTAATACATTTTATGGAACGGGCTATTATTTAATTACATTTGTGAAAAACAACATTTATTGTTAACAGTATTAACGAACATGAATTAATTTTAATATTTTCTCTAGAGTTCCAAACTTCCCCAATCTACTGCCTCTTATACCACCTTTTTGTTTTTGTTTTTGTTTTAATGTATTGAAATTCATTTTTACATCATTCATGGTGTAACAAACGTTAATTTTTACATTTTTATAACAGTACTAACTTAATCATTCTTCACCTTCTTAATCCTTCCTACAAACAATTTCTACACTTGCAAAAATGATAAATTGCACTAAAAATTTAACAAATACAAAAGGTCTAAGAAAAACTGAGCACCTAAAGTGAAAACGCGATTTGAATTATTACAAAAATATATAGCAAGAATGACGTCACACCAGTGAAGCCGTCACGACATAAAATAAATCACAAGTTTAGTTTGTTTGTCATCTTCGCTTACTTTCCTTCGTCATAATATTTATTAGGTGGGAACATTTTCGCGCAAACTTAGTAAACTCTGTTTTTTTATATACCTCTTTGTGTTAGTAAAATAAATCATCTGAGTTGGACTGCTGAAAATATATTACATAATTATATTTATTTAGACTTAATGTAAGTACCTACAGTAGTCAAACATATGCGGATATTATAATGTAAGAAGGCATTCTCTGCAATTTAACCTTTACTTTGCGTTAAAACAACTATAATTTGATTTGGAGTAAATACAACAAAAACCAATATTTAACATCGAAATGGAATTGCTGGAATATAGTTATTGCATATTCATATAAGTTTCCATATAAAACTACAACGTGTTACCAAATAAATATCGAAATCGCGAAAAAAACAAATCCTCATACATTTATGTACCTATGTACCTACTAATAGCTCGACAAAATGTACTGAAAATGTGTTTTCTTTTCGCGATTTTGTGTTTCGTCAACTATGACCCCTTTTCAGGTAACACGTAGTTTAACACGTGTTTAAAAAACAATGTATAAAATGCGGTATTTTAAAGGAGAATGCACACAAAAACCCAGTTCCAGCGCTAATGATTTATACCTACCTCAGATTGTATAATAACAAAACTAGTAAAAGAACATAATACTGCTATATCTCTAGGTATGTGTGACTAACACATTTTTTTTGCCCAACGAAGTTTATTAGGCTTTCTTCACAAAACGTCATATTGTTTCAAAATGTTCATAACTATTTATGATAATTCAATTCAAAGTTGCATTATTATCAGATAAAAACAAATCCTCAAATAAATATTTGATAAAGATGTATGATCACTTTTTGGTACCATTTTTTTTCCACTAATATTGCGACTTATGCTATTGAAAATCGGTCTCATCGAACCTTTTATTTTGATAACTCATTTGACCAAATCACAACTAATACGAACACGCTTTATCCGCCATCTTGTTTTTTTATTCTTATGGCCTGTGTTACCTAGTATGCCTCGATGAGTCTGCTGATTCCTCATTCGTCAATATCCATCAAGTCGTTTAAGCTGCAGAGTTTGGCAAAGAAATACTATCTACAAACTTCAACAAGCAAAAACAAAACATTTTAGCCACTAGATAAAGTGATGGTGACGGTATATTATTTAGAACTCTCCAGAATACGAGATAAAACACGTTTGCAACGGAGCTGAGTTAAATTTCTAAGGACCATGAATCGTCTCCTTTCCCGCTGCCATTGTAACCGATCCCTTACAAAAAATCAGTGATATTTTTACACGTAATGTGCCTAATAATACTTCGGAAATGCCGACACGAATACTCAAATAAATTGAAGTGGGTCTGAAAAGATGAATGCTAACTAATGAACTCTAACGGATATGTATTCAGATCGACGAATTACGAATTCATGGAAACCGAGTTATGTTTGAGAACTAAATGATGTATTATTGTCTGCTCTAAAAGTTAGGTATGTCTGGTGGTAGCCATCGTTGAAAAAAAAGCAACTATATATAAATGACGATATATGCATAAGATAAAAATGAAATTCGATTCAAATTTAGATTTAATACAAGTGTATTTTATACAATTATCGAAATTTAATCAATAAAAAAAATCAAATGATAGGGGCTAAAATTTAAATTATCAGCTAGTCAAAACTGAACTTTTATTTAGGTATCTCTAACATTCAAATTGAACCTGCAGGTAGACTAATTCGCGAGGCTAACCTGACGAACAGGGCCGTCATTTACCAGAGTGTGGAGAGTGGAACCGGCGAGAGATGTCGTGCGGTGTCCCACAAGATTCTGTTCTGGGGCCGCTCCTGTGGGACATCGGCTACGACTGGGAGCTGCGCGCCGACCTCCCTAGAACCGTCAGTGTAGTCTGCGTAGTTGCGGCAGTTGTTAAGGGGATCCGGCAATTCTGTCTCAAGGTGACCCTTCACAAGTCCGAAGCCATGCGCTTTCATGGTTCTCGGAACAGGCCACCATCGGGATACCAAATAACGATAGGAGGGGTTAACATCGGCGTCGCGAGCATTTCCAAAGTTTGGCTCCCAGACTTGGGCGGGACGGGTCTGCCTTCAAGCGGCTCTTGCAAAATCGAGGAGAGGATATGGTGGGGCACACGGTGGAGGTCCGTCAGCTTAGGCGGAACAACGCTTTTTCAATTTATGGTCCGGAGCGAAGGTGAATCAGTAATGCTAGCGAAGTAAGAGGCGGTCCGCGTAAGGGAGAGACAAGCCTTACGCCCCAGCCGCCGAAACAGAAGAAGACTCCCAGGTCGTTGGTACACTAACCTTATTACATTAACCACAGGAAAGGTACAATCAAAATTGTTTACCCATAAATATAAGATAACAAAACTAGAAACATCAACCTATTTGCTTTATTTTGCTGGCGAGGGGGAGGGGCGGTCAAAGTTGACAAAAATCTGATTACGTATTACTTGAACGATGCTAAATCGACCCAGCAGTTTTTGAGTTTATTCGCTACAAAAATACAAACGTTTCCACTTCATAATATTAGTATAGATAAATATAACATGATACAAATGGAACAAGAACCTTTTTTGCTTTTATTATTAGTCTCATGCTTGACCACAATCTCACCTGATGGGAAGCGATGATGTGGTCGACGATAAAGCAAGCTCTGCTTTGGTTCCAAGTAGAATTAAAGTTAAACGCATGCAAGAAACAATACAGTTTCATTTATCAAAGAAGAGTTTTGTCTTGTATAAAACAGCGTTTTTCCTAAATGGAAGGAATGGTTTTTTGCTAAACCATGGGACAGTTTTGAACAATATAAACGATTCGAAATCGTTATTTTTTTTTTTGTCAAATTATACTAGGCGAGAATGATGTTTCCTAGCTGACTACTCTGAGAAGAAACACCAAAACAAACTCAAAGCTCAAATAATAATAATAATTTCTTTATTTCTCGGACAACAAGATCCACTGTGTTATAATAGTAAATTTCTTATATCTAAAGTTAGTAAATGAAATATAGTAGCACAAAGTATTATTTATAACTAGCTGCTGCCCGCGACTTCGTCCCCGTGGAATCCTCGATTTTAAAACATTCTTTATCGCTGCTCCGCTCCTATTGGCTTAAGCGTGATGATATATAGTCTAAAGCCTTCCTCGATAAATGGTCTATTCAATCCATAAATATTTTTTCAATTCGAACCAGTAGTTCCTAAGATTAGCGCGTTCAAACAAACAAACAAACAAACAAACTCTTCATTTTTATAATATTAGTATAGATTTATTATTTTAGTTCGCTTCATATTTGGATGACGCACATGCGAACAAAACTCACTCAAAGTGTCTCTTAATGTCCATATAATTAATGTACTTAATAGAATATGATAACTTTGTCTATAATATAATCCTTCTTTGAAATTGCACCCTCCATGATTATCTTCACAGAACTATATCGATAGTTCGTCTTTTCTTAAGTTAGTCTGCGCACAGCCTCACAATAGTAAAAATGTCAAGAATTTCACACCGAACCTTGCGGTCGGGTCTCATGATTTATTATCAGCATTAAAATAAAATAAAACATGAAACTAATTGTGGTGTTAGTCATAAACACGTTCGTTAATGTTTAGAAGATCTTTCAAATTGTTTTACAAATGGTCGGTGTCATATTACGAAGTGCCGGTTTTCGTTAAAAATATGTGCTAAAGTGATGACTAAGTCCTAATGTTGTCTAGTCATCAAGCAACTTTAAGTTAGGGAAGAAATACGTAGTAGACTTGTGCTATTAGTTTTTTTAGGACTCCTATCCTGATGAAAGGCGAGAGGAATATAAGATTTTTGCGATGTACCCTTTTTTTCTTATATTTTTTCTGGATAGGAAATCATCAAATGACTTCTTCTCTTCTACTCTGGGCGTAGCGGAACGGAGTGTAAGGCTCTTACTGACTAAACCCACCCGTGATTCTTCTAGTGCCCTTTGCGTTCCAGGGCCGCGGTGACTCTTTCGAACAAATTTCGCAACTGCGATGTACGCCTTCCATACTACTTTCTTATGTTTTTTTTTTAAACCTATTATTTCTTGCCATTTACAAATTAGAATAAATTATATTACAATTCAAATTAAACCATTTTGATTCCCATTTATTAATTTTTTTCTTTTATTTTTTATTCATTGCTTATTTTCATTCTAATTATGTATTTATTTATTTTGCAAGTTTATAGCTATATGTATACATATTGTTGACGCCATAAACGTCAATCTAATAATTTCCGCAAACCCGCATTTCGAAATTATAAAAAAATCTCGCTAGGCTGACATTTGCCCCACCTTTTCCCCGCACCCCGCATGTCCTACCTTGTATAAAAACCACTGGCACATCCACGCCGGCCCCTTTTTCCGACAAGAACCACCGCGGCGACAACTCGCCACAGCACGGGGGGCCCCCCCGGACCGTCATCCTAGCAGAACCGCTGATTCCACGTGGACCATCGCCAGAGCCAGGAGCTGTGTATTCCCAGGTCAGTCCTATTCCAGTTTTCCCTCCTCTGGTGAATGTCAGCCCGCGATACGCGTTAAACCGCAACCGCTTTCAAATCCACCCCATTATAATTTTTTTTACACTAAATATAATTCTCTCCCATTGTATGGTCCATCGGCCAGATCATTGTTTGGTTCGCCTTCGGCCGGATATACCTATACCGCTATTTATTGTAAAAAACCGCATTTTACGTAGGCTAGGTTCTATACCTTAACTACAACCGCTAATTTTATTTTTCCGCTACCGCCTCTTCACTCCCGCTATCTATAGTTTCGTACTGCACGAAAATATAATATACCTAAACCGCTATTTAGTGTGAAAAAAAAACCGCATTTTACGTAGGCTAGGTTCTATACCTTAACTACAACCGCTAATTTTATTTTACCGCTACCCGCATCTTCGCTTCCGCTATCTATCGTTTCGTACTGCACGAAAATATAATAATTAGTGAACAATAGGTGTCTCGAAGTGAATCATTTGTGTTTAATCTGAAAATTCGTAATATATTTCGTTAATCAATTACGCTTCACCGCATTTTAACGCCTTTCTGCTAGGTACCGCCATCTTAGGTTTTATAAATTGCAAAAATGGAAAATATCGAAATTAAAATTCTAGAAGCCAAAAACCAAGCAATTTATGAACGTTTAACGTCGCTTTATGACACATATAAAAATGTTCCAACGTCAGGTGGACTTCGGTCCGCGGAAGCATTCATGGCAGACACTGAAATTTTATCGACAATAAGGCAAGAATTCATGGCTAACCTTGATCAAATAAACATCCTTAACCTAAAACTAGATCCCAAATATAAAATAAATTACAATACTTTAACGGCGTTCGACGGTATCTATACTCGTTTGGAACGATCGAGGTCACTTGTCGCTACAGGTGGTCAGTCCGCGCAAACTGATAACGCCGCTTCTCAAACTAAGGTTTGTTTGAAACTCCCGCCTATACAGATTCCTACGTTTGATGGTAAAATGGAAAACTGGCCCGTATTTTACGAATCATTTAAATCCAATATTCATAACAATAGCAGCCTCACTGATTCTCATAGGGTTCAATATTTAATAGGTAAATTGTCGGGTACCGCTTTGCATTTAACCGCAGGAATAATACCGTCAGGCGATAATTATCAAGATATTTGGAACAGTTTAGTTAATAAATACCAGGATGTAAGGGCCCTAGGTTCTCATTATATTTCAAATATGTTTAATATGAAACCAGCCACAAATAATTCTGCATCTTTAAATACATTTATTGAAAGTTTTCACGCATCTGTTTTGGCTTTAGAACAATTACAAATTCCAAATTTAAAAGATTTCATTTTATTAAACTTAGCATTAAAAAAGTTAGATTCCACAACTGTGCATTTATTCGAAATGCATAAGCGCGATGTTGAGATTCCTTCTTATAAGGATCTTGTTGATTTTATTAAATCTCAAGCGAAAATACTAGACCGATCTGCGCCAACCACCTCGGCATCTAACAAAAATAATAATAATCGATCACCGCGTACAGTCCACTCATTCATTACCCGCGATAACAATAATTCTAAGCCCGCTTGTTTATTTTGCAATAAATCAGACCATTCGCAAATCTATTATTGTCCATCATTTAAATCATTAGACGCTAAATCACGTTTAGAATTTGTAAAAAATAAACGCGGTTGTGTAAACTGTCTCAGCACTACGCATACTGTTTCGCAATGTAAGTCTACCCACGTTTGTAAAATATGTAGTAAACATCATCACACTTTCTTACATTTAAATAAAAATGATTCTTCATCCGTTATTTCGTCTAATCCGTCTGATTCTCATCAGAACAGTGTCGTAAAAACGGAGTCGTCTACCGTCAGTAATAATAATACGCTTTGCGCCTTTAATTCATCACGCCATACGGTTCTCTTATCTACTGCTCAGGTTTACGTAAACAACAATAACAATCAACATGTGTTAGTTAGGTGCTTAATTGATAACGCTTCACAAAATAATATTATTACTTCTGCCTGTTGCAAAAAGCTTAATTTAAACATTATTCCGCTTACAAATTCATTTATAAAAGGTGTCGGGTCTGCGTCCCGTCCTATTGATGGTTACGTAAACATGGTCATTAGCTCGAAAGATAAACAACATTCTTATTGCATAACCGCTCTTGTCGTTAATTGTATTACAGATAAACTGCCTAATATAAATGTTGATCCGTCTATAGTAAAACACTTAGTGAATTTGCCGTTAGCAGATCCTACGTGGCATGTGCCCGGGGATATTGACTTGCTTATTGGGGCACAATTGTACCCATTCTTATTATTAGGTAAAACAATAATATCACCTCCCGCTCCGTCAGCCATTGAAACCGTATTCGGGTACATTTTAATGGGTGATATACCCGCTGTTCGATACGATCGTAACCCTGCGTCCTCCGCGTTCAACACCGGTACTTATTTCACAACGTGTGAAAATTACTGTTTCATTTCGTTGGATGACTCGCTTCATAAATTCTGGAGTCTCGAGGAAGTTCCCGAGAAAACTTTTTGTAGTCCATCAGAGATTGAATGTGAACAACAGTACTGTGCTTCAATATCACGTGATTCTACCGGCAGATATTGTACCGCGTTACCTTTTTGTAGGGATCCAGATTCATTAGGAGATTCCCGTTCTGTAGCGTACCGTCGTTTACTTTCGTTAGAATATTCTAGATTACGAGATCCTGCGCTTCGTGCTAGTTATAATGAAATTATTCAAGAATATTTGGATAAAAATTATTTAACGGAAATAGTTTTCAATCCGACCGTGGATCGCGATAAGGGATACTACATACCGCATCATCCTGTTGTTAGGCAAGATAAAGTGACTACTAAGGTTCGCATTGTCCTCGACGCTAGTGCAAAATGTCATAATGGCGTGTCACTTAATGACATTCTGCACACAGGGCCGAATTTGCAGGCTGACTTATTTTTATTATTATTAAAATTCCGCTTATTTCCAATCGCGATTACCGCAGATATAAAACAAATGTATCTTCAGATTGCTGTTACTAATGAGCATCAAAAATATCAGAAAATATTATTCCGCTTTAATACCGCTGAGCCTGTTCGCGAATTTCAATTTAATCGGGTTGCATTTGGGCTTAAATCTAGTCCGTTCTTAGCCATGCGTACAGTGCGCCAGTTAGCGGCAGATGAAAAGCATCGTTTCCCACGGGCTGCTGCTGTAGCTTCGCAAGAACTTTACATGGATGACCTGGCTACATCCATTCCTTCTTTGGAAGAGGCTAAGGTTCTATCCAGCGAGCTTATCGCTTTATTTAAAGCTGGTGGTTTCGATCTTACCAAGTGGGCAAGTAATTCACAAGAATTGTTATCTACCGTTCCGCAATCCAACCGCGCTTCTATAAACTTTTCAGATAAGGATAATTTAAAAATTTTAGGACTTAAATGGATACCCTCAGAGGATAACTTCACTTTTACTACATCGGATTTAGATGAGACTTGTACCAAGAGATCTATTCTCTCCGCTATCGCTCGCTTGTGGGATATACTGGGCTTTGCTGCGCCAGTGGTACTGTTTGCCAAATTACTTATAAAGGAGTTATGGGACCTTCACATCGACTGGGATGACACTCCACCACAAGCTGTCGTATCGCGTTTTCAAAAATTTAAAGAGCAATTGCCTCTTCTTTCTTCATTAAAGATACCGCGTCACTTGGCCGTTTCTAATAACTGTATAATAAACATTGTTGGTTTCTCGGATGCGAGTATGCAGGGTTACGGCTGTGTCCTGTATTTACATGTCACTGATTCCGATGGGAACACACACGTACGTTTGGTGTGTGCTAAATCCAAGGTCGCACCTGTGAAAGTTGTCTCTTTAGCTCGTCTTGAGTTGTGTGCCGCTCTTCTTTTATCTAAACTTATAAAATTAATTAATGATACTTACCGCGCTCGCGTAGCAATCAATAATATATATGCTTTCTCCGATTCTAAAATTGCCCTCTCGTGGATTCATTCTTCCCCACATAGATGGAACATTTTTGTTAGTAATCGCGTAGCTAAATGTCAAGAAAATCTTGATTCGAAACACTTTTATCATGTTAGTGGTAAAGAAAACCCGAGTGATTGTTTGTCTAGAGGTCTTCTGCCTGAACAGTTACTATCACATGATTTATGGTGGCACGGCCCCAAATGGCTTCAATATCCCATATCAGAATGGCCTGTTACTCCGTTTACCCCTACCTCTTGTGACGAATTACCTGAATTCAAATCGTTAACACACAATACGTCCGCTTCTCTAGAATCAGATTTAATTTATACTATTTCACAGAAATTTTCATCTTGGAATAAAATCTTGCACATTTTAGTTTACATACTGCGATTTTTACGTATTATTATTCCACGCAAAGATTGTAAAAGTGTAATTACCGTTCCGGAGTTGAATAAAGCTGAAATGTACTTAATCCGTTCTGTGCAAAATCATCACTTTAAACAACTGTACACAGACATTCAAAAGGGTAATTTACGCTCGCCACTTAAACGTCTCGATCTGTTTATAGACGAAAACAACATCATTAGGATCGGAGGTAGATTATCTAATGCAAACCTTCCTTATGAAGCTAAGCATCCCGCTTTATTACCTAAACATGATAACATTACTCATATTTTAATAGATTATTTTCACCGCGTTCATTGTCATACTGGCTCCAACCTTCTGAGTTCGCTGCTGCGCCAGAAGTACTGGATACTCTCATCTAGAAGCGTCATTAGGAAAAGAGTGCACGCTTGTAACTTTTGCTTTAAAACTTCTCCTTCAAATATAAGTCCAAAAATGGCCGACCTGCCTACTTTTCGCGTACAGGAATCGAAAGCTTTCGTACATACTGGTGTCGATTACGCTGGCCCAATTAAAGTAACCTTATGTAGGCGGCGCGGTCAAAGAAGTCAAAAGGCTTATATATGTGTTTTTATATGCCTTGTTACCAAAGCAGTTCATATTGAACTGGTAACTGATGTATCTTCTGATACATTCATTTCCGCTTTTAAACGGTTTATATCTCGCCGTGGACCTGTGTCGTGTTTATATTCAGATAACGGAACTAATTTCGTTGGAGCAAAGGCTCAGTTACAGAACCTACTGTCTGATTGTTACCGCATTGAATGGAAAATGATTCCTCCCCGCGCTCCACACTTTGGGGGTTTATGGGAGTCCAACATAAAATCAATTAAAACCCATTTATACCGTATAATTGGTTCTCAACTTCTCACTTACGAGGAGCTTCTGACTGTCCTCATTCAAATTGAGGCAGTTCTGAATTCGCGACCACTCTGTCTTTTATCTGAGGAGCCGTATCCAGAACCTCTTACACCCGCTCATTTCATTATGGCCTCACCTTTAACTTCACTGCCTGTCGAGAATGTTCCCGATGTGGCGAAGTCCCTTAATTGTCGGAAACAATTATTAGACCAGATGGTGTGTAGCTACTGGAAGAGATGGCGTTCCGAATATCTTCACAATCTTCAGGTTAGACAGAAATGGTTAACTCAAGTAGACAATATAAAGGTCGGTACAGTAGTTCTTATTCATCAAGACGATATTCCCCCGCTACGTTGGCCAATGGGCATAATTGCTGAAGTATATCCCGGCTATGACGGAAATATTCGCGTCGCGCTAGTTAAAACGGCTAACGGGCACCTCAAAAGACCTATTGTAAAATTGTGTCCATTACCATCCCAATAACTTCTTATACAAACATAACCTCAAATTGCTTCTTTAACTTTAGTTAATAATTTATTTTACTTTAACATTATATACTCGTTAACTTTTGCTTTGAGAACACTGCGTATTCTCAAGGCGGCGGAGCATGTTGACGCCATAAACGTCAATCTAATAATTTCCGCAAACCCGCATTTCGAAATTATAAAAAAATCTCGCTAGGCTGACATTTGCCC
The DNA here is from genome assembly GCA_905332915.2 of Hecatera dysodea. NCBI lineage: Eukaryota > Metazoa > Arthropoda > Insecta > Lepidoptera > Noctuidae > Hecatera > Hecatera dysodea. The sequence continues at coordinate 17,269,211 of HG995294.1, forward strand.
CACCTTTTCCCCGCACCCCGCATGTCCTACCTTGTATAAAAACCACTGGCACATCCACGCCGGCCCCTTTTTCCGACAAGAACCACCGCGGCGACAACTCGCCACAGCACGGGGGGCCCCCCCGGACCGTCATCCTAGCAGAACCGCTGATTCCACGTGGACCATCGCCAGAGCCAGGAGCTGTGTATTCCCAGGTCAGTCCTATTCCAGTTTTCCCTCCTCTGGTGAATGTCAGCCCGCGATACGCGTTAAACCGCAACCGCTTTCAAATCCACCCCATTATAATTTTTTTTACACTAAATATAATTCTCTCCCATTGTATGGTCCATCGGCCAGATCACATATCAATGTTAATTATATGTAATTTGATAGCGATTTAATTAAGATGCATTTGTATAATTGTTTTAGTGAACAAGAAACCATCCTCTGGTAAAAACCTCTTCAGAAATTGCCATGAGGAGTTTCTGATACGGTCAGTTTAAGATTAAGTAGGTACGAGTGTGCTGCTCTCCATCGCAATGTTATTTTATTGCACCTCATTCGTTACGTGAACCTGGCAATTCCTAAATACAGCCTATTCCGTTTAGAGATACATAGCTATTTCATGATGCAACTGAGAAGAAAATATTGTGGTTCTCAATTCGACTGTATTTTTTTTTACATTGAACATCTGCGTTCTTATTTATGCAATCACTCGCGAACATGAGTGATTGCATAAATAAGAAAAAAAATGACGAATATCTATAGATATTCGTCATGTTTGGCATGGATAAATACGAATCCATTACAAAATTTTAGTAAAAATATGAATTTTGTAAGTGCACAACCCAACCAGGCGCATTACTTTGTGCTATTAACTTCATCACCACTGCTCTCAAAACGGTGAAGAAAACATCGTGAGGAAACCGGCATGTCCTAGAACCAAAAATTCGAAGACATTTGACATTCACCAACTCGCACTGGGCCCGCGTGGTGGATTACGGCCCATTCCCTCTCCTAGAAAGGAGGCCTGTGTCCCAGCAGTGGGAACATAAAAAAAAGGATTATAATGCTAAGTGCACAAACGCCCTTAACTATTATTCATATCTATTAACTAACTAAGCGCCATCTTCGTCATCCACCAACAATAAGAGCTTACTCGCACCAGTGATGCGACACCGCTGTTTACACGGTCGTCATAATATCTGCATAATTAGTACTGCCGTCGCCCCAACACATTAATTCATTATAAACAATTCTCGCTTAAATTGCACCTGTAATTTGTACCGTGCAGTCGTGCGTTAACACGACAGACTGTCATTATGTCATGACATTTAATGCGCCAACTCACGATTTAGCATAACAAATCATAGAGGTGTAACATTTTGTTCTAACGAATGCAATGTGAGGAATGTTTCCGTATGGATGTAAAACGATGGACATCTCTACGAGTCATCGGAATTTGCTTTTTCCGTAGTGCTCGTGGCTACATGGCAACAAACTCACGTGTTAATCTTCAAGTCTTATCAAAGCTATCCAACTATAGACTTATAGCAATATCGGTCCGGAAACTTTACATTCAATAAGTTGTTTAAAAAGAAACGCAAGTCCACTGTCTTCGATGCCAGCATACCATCAAGGGAAAAGACACTATAAACAACACACACTATACACACTACACACTACAGTAAACCACTACACACCACACTACCCACTACAGTAAACGCTGACGCTCGCTCGTTCTACTCACTATAGTAAAGGTCCCTAAAACAAGAACCGTGTCTGCCAGTACACAATATAGCAAACGATCAGGGCCCCAAGTCTGCTACTTTTATAAATTTGTCATTCCAACACGATCCCATTGTCATTTTGCTAAAAGTTGGTAATCTGCTAAAATCATAATGGTCGATCATTAGTCGGTCAATGATCTCGTAATACTTTTTGATAACCGAGCTTTTGAAAGCAATGACTGCACAATGACGTTCGAATGGTAGGTCACTGATCAAAGGAACTGTCAAAATTTTAGCAGATCTGAGAGTCTGTCATTCATTTGTCATGTACGAGATTACCATTCTATGCCATTTCTTTCAATGGAGTGTCAGTGGTTGACCACTGGAAAGAAATAGTGACGCTTTTATATTAGTAGATTACCAAACTTGTAAAAATCAACCATTATGAAATCAATGATAGCCCATTCTGAAACTATTGTAATAGCAGACTTGAGGCCCAGCTCAACTGTAAAAAAAGGTTTTTATCCATTCGTTTAGTATTTTTGGAGTCTTTTCTTATTATGATACTAAGACACATATCCTACATGTACATTAACACACGCACATAAACATAGTACTGTTCGCACGTATACTGTTTTCAGACTTAGCACAATTACTACTTAGTTATTTTGACTACATTACTACTATTAAATTACAAACCTACCTATTCTAGATTAAAAACATGACAATATGTTTTTGACATTGAATTTCGCTGAGATGATGCCTATTGCGACTTGACTTTTAGCTTTTTTCGCATCCCTATTAGAGGGATTGTCAGATTGCGACTGAAATACGAATGAGAACGTTGCTTAAAGTTAAAAGTTAGTAGAATTGGCCTTCAGACACAGGGCTCTATAATTGCGCGTTTAAATTCTTTCAATAATCAAGTGTTTATGTTGTTATTACGGAATTAGCATACGAATTGACATAACAATGTAAACGATTGACACATGTCTGTGCGATGAAGTTGTTTGTTTGTTTGTAATAAATTAACTGTTGTGCAAGCTGTTGTTTTGATTTAAAAGCTTAGTTGGTAATCGTTTCGAGGTTGTCCTCTCAGCTGGAGGCTAAACTTTTAGTGCAATTACAGTTTTGCTACCAAGTAGTTTCAAATTTATTTTCAAATCTCCTCGCTTGAAGAACAGCGATAAATATCTGCTGATACTATTGTAAAGTTTGGTGCTCAAAATATTTCTTAGTTTCCCTTGTTCGTTTACTAAGCTGTGTTGCAACTTGACTCACCTGATGCGGAACATACTCGTAACTAAACGAATGGCTTCTTTGGGTGTGTAACTAGTTTAAGTTTTTTTTTTAATAATAACCAGAACTGTGCCTGACTAATTTCTACAAAACGGCCAGTGACTAATTTTTTTTTTTTGGTAGGACAACTGCGACAGATTTAAGGCCCCAATGCGACAACGTTGCGACAGCGTGCTTTATAGAAATTACTCTAAAATTCGGAACCTGCTGGATGCGAGACTCACACGACCTATACCTATGGCATATGTGGTGACTTTTGGGGGAGGCCATTGACCGGCAGAGAATGTCTCTCGGCTAAAATGATGATGACGATGTCCTAAAATTCGAGATTTTTTTATTAGAACAGATAACCCTGTCACAGGATAATTTAAGGAGGTACCTGTTCATAATTGTCCATTTTTAAAATAATGGTAAAAAATCACTACCAAAGAGAGGGGTAGTGATTTTTGACCATTGTTTTTATCGTTTTTATTTGTGTTCTATGCATTTTGTTTCATAATTTTTATTGTATATGTATATTTATCTATGATACTCGTAATGATGTATTTATTGCATATAAGTATAATAAGTACACCTACAGTACTGTATTTCGTTTTCTCTTTAAAATCCATCCAAAGGTTGTCATGAAAAGATCGCTCTTAGCGATAAGGCTGCCCATTGTGTCACCCTATGTAATGTTTTCTTCATCTATATTTTCTGTAACTTATATGGTGTACATAATAAAGATTATTCTTTTCTATTCCATTCTATATTTAGATACGAAGAAGGAACTTCAATCTCCACCCAGTATTATTACGCTTCTAATAATACTTAAATGTTCGCTACAATCCTAATTCACAACATTGCATCTAAACTGAGCTTGTGGTAAGTACATTTCAGTTTTATCCTAAACACATTATCTGGCAGATATGTAGCTAGGTGGACCGGCGCCAGTCATATTATTTAGTATCTAACTGTTCTAATTCATAGCACACTAAAGTAAATTAATAACTGGAATTCTCAAGTAGTCTTTTTTTTTTGGATGGGAAATCAAATGACCCCTCCCGCCCTGGGCGGAGCGGTAGGGAGTGTCAGACTTTTACTGACTAAGACCCACCCGTGCTCCTTCTTGTGCCCTTTGCGTTCCAGGGCCGCGGTAACTCTTTCGAACAAATTCCGCAACCAATTCTCAACTAGTCTGTAGTCTGTGTTTCCTGATGGCTATAACCTGGTGGTGTTTATGTCAAGAGTGAATAGGTTACTTCTGAGCAAACATGCTCTATCTTTAACCACATCGTCACTCTCCAACAGGTGGGACAGTGTTCAAACGCGTACCTGTCATATATAATATATTTTATGTTAGGAGGATTTTTGGTTTATTTTTATACAGGGTTATTTGAAAAACTCCAACAACTTCTTAAAAGGTCATTGTACTCATTATTATGAACAACTTTTACTATGGGACCAAACCTGAAATCGCGAAAAAAAGTCAGCTGTGCTCTACATTTTGATGAGTTATACGAACATAAATGTAGGGAACAGCTATTTTTTTTTTCGCAAATAACTCTGTATATCACTGGAAAATTGAAAATTCTGTAAGATTGTTGAATAGATTTGTGAATAGATATGTTGAATAGATTCGATTATAATTCTCGATATACATATTTTGAACGGATCATTTCAATGCAATAAATCCCATCTGAACTCAATAGTTTCCAGTTTAGTTGTTTCTTACTGAAAAAAATGAGTTTGCTTTGGCAATTGGAAGGAAGTACCTAAAAATTATTTACAGCATATTGAAATGTATGGAAAAAGAACGCGGTGACCCAAAACAAAATATTAAAGTTTCTTTATTTGTTGTACTTCTACCACAATGTAGAATTTTTAAAAAGGTTGACTGGTAGAGAATGCCTTTTGCATTAAGTCCACCCAGGTACCACTATTGTACACACATTTTAAATAAATAAATAAATAACCCAATAAATAAGGATTTCGACAGGAATTTGATAGAGATGGTTTACAAAATAACTCCTAAACCTAGAAAACAGCTGCCAAGGAAACGGCACATTCAATAGGGATGTTTCCTGAGTAAAAAATATATGATTATGTTTAGTCCGTCAGTTAGATTATAGAAAAATATTGGACACGTATTTTTTCCTTTATCAAATCTATAAAAACTGACGAAGATACAAAGCATCAAAGATCAGGAGTGGGGGCTTGTGACGTTACGGCTCGCTAAAAATTGTAGCGAGTAGTGACGTCACACGAGTTTTCAACGCTCTGTATCGGCTTCATTTTTTGTTTACGTGAAAAAAGAAAAAGTACGTGTCCAATATTTTTTGGAAATCTATCTGACGGACTAATTAGATTTTTTTTGTCAACTACCCTATTTTCAGCTGAAAAGAAACAAAATCCGCATACCGCGTATATTTTGCGGTGAGAAATCCACCGAACAATTTACTATACATCTGCCCATCGAAGATCGTACTAAAACGATGGCTGATAACCGGACAAACACTGACTCATCCATCCATCCACATGTCGATGTGCTAGCTTGAAACACACCGGGTCCATTGCACTTGAGATTAGAAATGAAACGAGTCTAGTTAGATGCACTGTGTTTGAAACAGAAAAAATATATGAGCTAATAGATGTAAATAGACGCTGGATTACGGTTTGCGTTGGGTGATATAGAGAGCAAAATGGAATCAATGAAGTTTTGTAATGTACTCGTTACTGTTATTGGGCAATATTTGTGTGTGTTCGTTGTAGTCTTTAGAATTATTATTGATCTCAGTTCAACTTCTTTGAATGGTGCAATGCAAGAAGAACCATATTACTGGCTTCCTCGGATTGGTCAGTAACTAAGCATAAACATAATCAGCCTTTTGATGTTCCCACTGCTGGGACACAAGCCTCCTCAGGAGAGGGAATGGGCTGTAATCCACCACGCGGGCCCAGTGCGGGTTGGTGAATGTCACATGTCTTCGAATTTTTGGATCTAGGACATGCCGGTTTCCTCACGATGTTTGCCTTCACCGTTTTTGAGAGCAGTGGTGATGAAATTAATTACACAAAGTAATGCGCCTGCCTGGGTTTGAACCCGCGACCTACAATTCGTAAGTCGGGGCCGCCCGGCAGTTACCACTCGGCCATCACTGCTCTTCCTGGCAGTAACTCTTAAGCTTAATATCGTTAAATCCTCATCATGATACCTTTCCTTTCTCAACTTCTTTGATGTCAGCTTCCAGCCTAGCCGGATGTAGCTAAATACGATTATTTAATGTGCTACTGCTTATCTAATCTCTACGGCCTTGAAACTATTGAGTTCTGAACTATTTAATTAAGTAGATCTTGGAAATCTCTTAGGAGACGATAATAAGGTCAAGTGTTTTATTTAGCTCCAATTGACTATACTAGAACATTATCTATAGTTGAATTAGTGGTGACCCAATAACTATCTGGAAATTTATTAAAATCAAAATACACGAAAAATCAAACATAGAGCAGTGGTGGCCTAGTAGAGCAGTGGTGGCCGAGTAGAGCAGTGGTGGACGAGTAGAGCAGTGGTGGACGAGTAGAGCAGTGGTGGACGAGTAGAGCAGTGGTGGACGAGTAGAGCAGTGGTGGACGAGTAGAGCAGTGGTGGACGAGTAGAGCAGTGGTGGACGAGTAGAGCAGTGGTGACCGAGTGGTAACGGCCCCGAAGAGTTGTAGGTCGCGGGTTCAAACCCAGCCAGGCGCATTACTTTGTGTAAATTTCATCACCACAGCTCTCAAAACGGTGAAGAAAAACATTGTGAGGAAACCGGCATGTCCTAGAACCAAAAATTCAAAGACATGTGACAGTTACCAACCCGCACTGGGTCCGCGTGGCGGATTACGGCCCATTCCCGCTCTTAGAGGGAAGGCCTGTGTCCCAGCAGTGGCAACTAAAACTTAAAAGGCTGATTATGCTTATGCTACATGAAAAATCGAAGCTTATAGATGTTTTTCAACAAAAATGGGTATTTAAAAATACCGTAACGCTTCGCAGTGGACACAAACCCCAGACAGACGTCATAATGCGCCCAGTGAAATTTGGCAGGAGAGCGACCGTTATCAGTCCGCATGTACGATTTATATTCTTATCTGTTCCCCAGTACACCCCGTTACCGCGATATGCACACATAAGCTAGCGAAGATACTATCGTATTGCCATCGTCAAAGATAACGCTCAATATATGGACACTGATTCACCAACACTGGGCGGTAATGGCCATTAATAGCTGATTTTTATGCTTTGTTATGAATTTGGAATATGGGTAGTTTATTATATATTCCCAATTCCCCATACCATACCAAATTCAACGTTCAAATTTTCCCATTCGAACGTTGAATGGCAGTGCTGATTCTTTAGACGAACAAATGGCCACAATCTGGTCACGTGAAGTGAGATTAATTAAGTGCTTGCTGATGTTACGAAAAACTCTATGAACACTCGGACCCCAAGGCCCTGGGTTAAGGGCCGCTAACCCATGCAGGGCGCCCCTGGGCACACCTGAGTCCGGGGCCTTTTTGGAACAACAGTAAATACCCCATACATTTTGATTCCCTTGAGAGAGTGGATATGTACGTGTTTTGCCGCTTAAACGGCCGTATCTTCTATTTGCGTTAATTTAGAACTTTCACTTTTTTCATAGCTTCAAGGGACTGTGGACCTAAGTACATGGTTTCAACCCGATACATCCACGCATTCCGAGATAAAGGGTATTGACAGACAGACGATCAGGCGGGCGGCGGACGGGAAACAAAGTAATCCTATAATAGTTCCGTTTTTTTTTAGGTGCAGATCCCTAAAAACGTTGAGATGAAGCTAGACATCGATTAAACAGGAATAATCAAATTTCATGATCGACAGACAACAGAAAAGAAGCATTTCATAATTATTGTGTACCATAGTAAATTGGTTAAGAAAAACGTAAATGAACACATCTCAATATTCTACTCTTCTCATAGAGACGCTACTTCCTTGCGCGCTTGCGCGCTTTACAGTGGCGTAACTATAGGGTGACAGGGCTGGCAAAATGCCACGCCCCCCGAACCAAGAGGGCTTAAGATGAGCGTCTCCAAGATCCGGCGAAATTTCGTATAAAAGTGTTCAGCTGACATGTTATCGAGAGTTTACAATCTCTTAAGATATTTTATAATCTTACGGGGGTTGCCATTTTCCGGTGACAAGTATAAACCTATGCTCTTGAAAATAAAACTAGGAAGTCCCCATCAAAAGACTTGCATACCAATATTATAATATGTTCACCAAATTTTAAACCAAGTGATAATTTTGCAATTTTTAATAAACGAATTGAAATGTTCAATCATTTGATGCATTTGGATGTAGAATTATGTGAATATGCATATCTCTTTGATTCCAATTTCTGTCTAGAATACACATACGAAATGTTCTGGAAATATAACGCTAGGGTAAATAATAAAGCAACTGCCATAGTTTTTAAAAACTTACTTTATTTTATGAATTACTTGGACTTGCAAACAGAAGTTCCTTATAATGTAGTTTCTCATCAGTGTTTCAAACACAATTTCAACCAATTAGGCAGCAACATTGAGAAACTATATACAGATCAGGCAACACAAACCGAAAGCAATGCAAGCAACGAAACTGAGAATGATCTTTTTCGTATAATCACTTATACATCCTAAATCAAAATATTAACGGTTTGATAGGAAAGTCAGACTTATTAAGTTTAAACCTAACTGAACTCTTAGATAAAGGAAAAATAGTTGATGTGGTATGTATAACGGAACATAACATGATAGATAATGATGACATACAATTGTATATACCGAACTATAAACTTTCAACGTACTCATCAAGAAGTACCAGGAAAGGTGGTTCGTGTATACTAATAAAATTTTGGATATTAATGAATTTTGCGTTTCAGGTATTATAGAGTGTTGTGCCATTGAATTATTAACTCATAAATTGATTATCATTTGTGTTTATAGACCCCCAAAATCGAATAGAGGTGCAATATCAATTTTCTTTGAAAAAATTGAACTAATATTAAACCGTTGTGGACGAAACTCAGGAAAGAAGATACTACTTTGTGGTGACTTCAACATTGATATTTTGAAAAATACTAGAGTACCCATAGAATATTTACATCTGTTACTGAATTACAATATGAAACCTAGTATAAAACAGCCAACACGTATATCGTCTGGAACATGTATCGACAATATTTTTCATAATGTCAAGGGTGGTTGCGGTGAAGTTTTAGAACTGGCTTTATCTGACCACACAGCTCAATTGTTTAAGTGTCCTGTAAAAAAGTCATGTTCGAGTGATCACTGGTACGTACAAAGTCGCGATTATAGCTCTGAGAATAAGTTTAAATTTATTGAAGCCATTAGTAATCTAAGTTTTTCTGAAGTTTACAATAGTACTGACCCAGAACTAGCTTTCAAATCATTTCATGACATATTTAAACTTTTCTACGATTTGTTTTTAACTATGAGGAAAAAAATTTCTACTCGTAAATCCCCAAGATGGATTTCTAAGGGTATCAGAAGATGTAGCAAACGAAAAAGAGAAATGCTATGGCAGTATAGGCGATCACGTAATCTTGAAAATAAACAGTTGCTTAAGCAATATTCGAAAAGATTAAAAAAAGTGATACACTTGACTCAAATATCTCAAAATAGTCATATAATTAATAATGCAGTGAATAAAACCAAAGCTACGTGGAAAATAATTAATAGATGCAAATCAAACTTCCCCTCTGAATCTGTAAAAAAAATAATTGATGGTGACACAATAATAAGTGACCCTAAAGAAATAGCTACGGCATTTAATAATTACTTTATAGACTCCATTCACTCTGAAACTAATTCTAATAATAGTGATGCTATATCGGCCGTAAATTACTATCCCAAATCTTTATTTATGACACCGACAGATGCGTTGGAAATATTTAATATTATCAATTCATTAAAGAACACAAATAGCGTGGGTTATGATGGAATAACTACTGAGATTTTAAAATCTGTCTCGCATATAATTGCACCGGTCTTGAGTTTTATTATTAATCTGTGCATAGAACGTGGCCACTTTCCTAGTTTGTTAAAAATTACCATAATTAAACCACTACATAAGAAAGGTGATAAAGCCACTATTTCAAATTACCGTCCAATAGCTCTGATACCAGTCTTGTCAAAAGTCTTTGAAAAAGTAATATATAGATCTTTGAACTCATTTTTTGAAATAAACAGTATATTTGCTAAGGAACAATGTGGTTTTCGGAAAAACAGAAACATAAATAAAGCTGTCTATGAGTTATTTGCGGAAATTATTAGTAATGTTGACAAAAAAAAACCAATTGTAGCAGTACTTATGGACATGTCTAAAGCATTTGACCATGTAAATCACGAGATATTACTGGGTAAGTTAGAACGATACGGTGTTCGAGGAAACGTATTAAATCTAGTGAAATCATATCTCACTAGACAAAAGCAAGTCACTGTTTTGAGTAGAGTTTGCTTTAAATCCAAGACCGAAGTTTCTCATATGTCATCAATTTTATTAGAGAAACAACATGTGGTGTACCCCAAGGAAGTGTCCTTGGCCCCCTGTTGTTTCTTATATATATTAACGATTTGCCAAAATGCACTGAACATCAAACGGTTTTGTTTGCCGATGACAGTACACTTATTGTTCCATGTAAAAATATAGAAACTTACAAAGATGACATAAAAAGGCCATCCTTTGCATTATAAATTGGTTACTTAAAAACAAACTAAAAATTAACATAGACAAAACAAAGCTTATGACATTTTATCAAAGAACAAAACAAAAACTTAACTTAAACATAACTTATGCGGATCAAACAATAACCGAAACAAGCTGTGCTAGATTTTTGGGACTTCACTTGGACAGTCACTTAAACTGGAAGTGTCATGTAGAAACTGTTTGTAAAAAACTAAACCAGTACTCATATGCACTCTATAATCTAGCAAAGATAGTAAGTGAGTCCGTTGTCCTTATCTCTTATAAGGCCTATATTACGTCTGCGTTACGTTTCGGAATAATATATTGGGGAAATTCCACTTACAAAGAAATTGCGTTTAAGGCCCAAAAAAGATGTTTGCGTGCTGTGTTTAAGTTGAAATCAACTGAAATCTTATTTCAAAAAATTTAAACTCTTAACATTGCCATCTATGTACATTTTTGAAACAGCAGTATTTGTCAGATATAACTTGCATTTGTTTGAAACATTGAGATCTACGCGACGCAATAAAGAGATATGCGCAAAACCACATAGAACGGCGCTTTTTAAAAAAAGTTTTTTAGGAATGGCTCCGAAGATTTATAATAAGATCCCAGGACAACTTACAGAAATGGAAAATATACACGATTTTAAAAAGGCATTTCTGGAGTTATTACATGACAAAGCATATTATACGCTGGACGAATACTTAATGACACACTTTGACTACCACTTTTTATATTTGTTTACTATTGACATTAGACTTTATTATTTTTATATTTTATTGTAAATCTTTTGTTTGTTTTTGTACTGACATTTTGAAATATGAATGATTTAAGTGTATTTTTTTTTGTGTTTGTGTTGTGTATTGACATTTCAAATTAGAATGATATAAATGTAATATTATTATTTATGTTGATTTAAATTGAATTAATAACGTTTGAAAAGTTGTTATAATTAGTTCACACACATTAAATATTTGTACGCCGATGCCGGCTAGACATAGTGTTACTTAATATAATTAATTAGAACATCTGTACCTACCCACCTATGTTTAACAAATAAAAATATTTGTATTTGTATTTGTAAAGAATTTGCCACGGGCCCCCGATGGTATAGTTACGCCACTGGCTCCTAGGTACTATAAAATGAATATTTTTCCTGACTGATATCTAATAATCGTATAACAAAATTCCATGAAGGAAATCCTCTTAATTCTTAAGTTCTTACTCATTCATAGCTAAGGAATAATTTCATCATTCAATTGAAAGCGGTTCCGTGAAGTTTATACAGTATTTATATAAATTAATAAGTTATAGGTAACGCTGCGTTTATGCATTATGTATTTCATTACCGCCTTTGATTTAAATCTGCGTTTGTTGAACATGAAACATCTATGTATGTATTTATTGTTCTTACAAGTCGAAAGTCTAATTGATGTATGTTATTGGATTTTTATTACCTATTAATAGTAGATTAGGTTCTGAGGAAAATGTTGGTACTTAATTAACTCGCTTTGTTTTAGTATCCTTCTATGAATCAATCAGTCATCTGTCATTTGTGTCCAGAGCCCCTTCTATATCTGTACCAAAATTAATTAATATCGGTTCAGCGATTAAGAGCCCGTTTTTTTATCCGTAGTTATTGGTTAAAAATGTTGACCTCGTAAAAATGCGTTTGTCGCCTGATCTTCAAAGATAAGCAACGCTCGCCGAGGTTGGTCTGTGGATGGGTGACCATTTTAATATACCGAGACTCCTTTATGCCTCGGAAAGAGCGTTAAGCCGTTGGTTCCAGCTGTAAATATATTGGAGATCTTTGGCAGTCGTTACGATTTTCAAAAGCCAGAAAATCTGACACCAGTCTTTGCCAAGAAATACTGGTTTGAATGGGAGCCGACCCCAATATAGTTAGGAGAAGGCTAGGCAGGCAGGCGGTGAGAATACTCATGAATGTTAATTTCTTGATAATTGTAAATAGTTTCAACCTTGCACAAAGTACAATACATGTAACCAACATTAGCTTTGGAAAACGTCATTCTTTTGGGCAAAGCACGCCAAACCACTACAATTCCTGAAAGCTACAATCAAAAATCGGCGTCATTCGGAAAAGCGTCGCATCACTGAGGTTTGATTACTCAACGAAATTAATCAGAAAAGTAAACCGGATGTATAAGAAAAACACTTTTATAAACTGTCTACATTTTTTTAATATCACGCCTGCTTTCCTCTTAGGGATGAACAGAGGTGTTTGTATGTATGTACGTACACAAACTGCAAGGCCTCAAAATTACGCAAGTTTAAAAAAAAACCTAGACTATGCAATACGATAATAATCATTTATTTTTACAACATATCGCACATGAACAAAATCGTATTAAAATCAATGAAACTGTAAAATTACTTTTTTTTTAATCCGACTTTATCTCGAATTTACAGCGTTAATAAATACTCTGTATAAAACTCAGTGGCCGGAAGTACAACTTATCTTGATTCTTGGGTAATAAAGATTAGCGAACTGGGATCGTTGTCATCTATCTATTCATATAAAAGAAAAGTCTATTTATATAAAAAGGAAACTGACTCATATATCAACCCTCAGCCGAAACTGGGACTAGGAACATGATATTTTACAAAAGGCTTTTTGGAAATTGAACCTTTAAGGAGAATTTTCAAAAATACTTGCTTAAGTTGGAAATGTGAAAATCTGCGTAGACGAAGTCACGGCCGATGTGCTAGTTAGACTTTGTTTTTTGATTATAATAACAGAAGCGCTGTGTTTTTTTTTTAAATATTGGAACATAGGTATGCTGAGATAAAGACCTTTTTGGTTGGACTGATAAAATTCATACTGTTAGTTAGTTAGTTAGTTTATTCGACCAAATTGTTTATTTCAGTGTTTCTTCTCAGGGTAGTCAGCTAGGAAACTCCGGCCTCGTATAGTTTATAACGGGCACAAACGATTGACGTGTAAAAGTGTTTTTATAATCTACTTACAAAATAAATATTATTTATCATTATCATTTATAATTAATTTTATTTTTTTGGTTGTCTTTTGCCAAATATATTTTTTCCTGTCTTTGTTATTTATACATTTTCATAAAATCGGGGGTTAGTAATTATTCCACGCGGACGAAGTCACGGTCTAGTAAGTTATATTTTGGCAAGCGTGCTCCATCGCCGAGCCATCATCGCTTTTATCAGTTGAGATAAAAACGGACAAAAATAATGCGCCTTTTTCTCTTCTGTTATTTTGATGTGATTTAAACAATATTAAAATTCCAAACCCGGTGATCAACAAAGGTATCATTAGTCGATTATTCAATCGGGTCGAACGGATCGATTGCGACATATCTGTCACTCAGCCGGGACTGTCGAACGGGTCGGCACGTTTGCGAGCGGCGAGTTTTTGTGCAGTGAAGTCATAACCCATAATATCGTCCTTGTTAAGGGGAACACCTTATAAAGGCAAGATATATTATTATAACGCAACACGGTATAATTAGTTATAATTGGGCTGTCTTGTTTGGACAGTAAACGATGCTGATCTATCAATGACATTATAAATGAGGCTACATTCAATTTAAATTCTTCTTCAATAAAACTATGACAAAAATTTGCAAATCACTTAATATATATTATTACTCGATATAACATTGGGAACACCTGATCCCTTTTTTTTTGCAGGAATATCAGAATAACATCCTAGCTACATTACTTATTTGTTTTAAACCTATAACATGATTGAAATAAAATAGAGGAACGCATCGGAAAATGCTCCTTAATTTTCATAAAAACTTCCAGCCAGACAAGTGACGTAATGCTTATTAGAAAAATGTCTTTATGGACTATTGTTTCAATATTCCCACAGTTACTGCGCTTCGCATAAAACTGAAGTAATTAAGAAATAAAAAACTATACTTAACTATTCAGCACATAAAATAAAAGTGAAACATCTTGAGATATATGTACTACATACATATATATGTACCATCGTGGGAGACTAAGATGTAATTGGAGAGATGAACTTAAATCTTTGCCGAAGGTCTAGATAAGGTCATCAAACGACTTCTCCCGCTCTGGGCGGAGCGTAAGGGAGTGTCAGACTCTTACTGACTGAAACCCATCCGTGTTCCTCCTAATGCCCTTTGCGTTCCAGAGCCACACACACTATCAGAACACTCAGAAGCCAGGATTTCTTAGGAAGATTAGGTGATTAAGAACTCGGCAGGAATTACTCCCATTTATGGCTGAATGATGTCGTAAATTGTTTCAACAAACCCATACCTACCTCTCTTCCCTGCAACATTGCGCAAATGCGAAAGTGTGTTTGTTATGGTTTCACTCCTAAATTGCTTAACCGATTTCGATTATATCAGTATACATGGGACCCTGGAGACGGTTATCAGCTACTTTTTTTACGCGAGCAAAGTCGTGGGAAGAAGCGAGTAAAGCAATAAACAAACTGCCCCTTAAATAAAAACTAGTTTATTCCCTAACACTACAGTTAACCGATAGCAGTCAATTATAATTACCATTTGATGCTAGATAAGGCGAACGTGAGTGGCGGGCTACGCTAGCTTTAAACGCACAACTGTGACATGTCTCACAAATTCAGTCGGAAATCTCTGTGAAAAATGTGACAAGATTGGCAACTCGACACATTATGTCGCGCTTGTATAGCTGGTAACATTAACACACACCTTTCAAGACAAATTATGTTATATATTATTTTGACGTAACATTTTTGTCGTGTTATTTGGACTGCATTTTTTGCATGTGATTTTCTTAGATAGTTTGCGACAGGATAAGAATGATATAATTACGTCATATTTATTTTTCTTCATTCATTGGTACTTGTACCGTATTCGTGAAAGTATCCGGATAAGTTGAAAATCGTTCGGAAAAAAAATATTAATTCGCTACATACCTACTTAAAGTTATGAATAGGAAGGAAGAAAAAAAAGCATGTTTATTTAGTACACACACAGGATGATGCAATATTCTTGTTCGTGGTCATGTAAAAAGCCAATAATCATGAAGCCTGATAACTAGATCGTGGAATTTTCTTTCCCAAGTAAAATCTGTGACGGAATAGAACATCACATATGACTAAGATAGTATGTAGGTAATTGTAATAATCGTCTAGTCACGCTTATTAAGCATTAAATTCCCATTGCCCTAGGTTAAGAAAATTCCTATGAAACTAGAGGTAGTTAAAAATTTTCCTTAACAGCAAAAACGTGCGTAATTGCGTATGTATCTTCACGTCGCCATCTAATCAAACTTCAGTATTTTGGTCAAACATTCATTCTACCTTTTATATTTACATTATAGTACGTCATAGTCGTACACTCATAAGCCGTTAGGAATAATCATGAACTCAAAAACGGCAAGAGTAAACAACACCTGCGAAATAAACACCTACAACAGACGATATATGATACAAATATATCCAAAGAAATCATAGACACAATATTGTAATAGTTTGGCAACAGTTGTACAAAGTCTTTTTATGTCTATTGTAAATTACAACTGAATCGAATTCCCGCCGAAATCCCAACCCTCGACCGTGAAATAAGATCGTGTTACGTAAAAAATGTGCAGCTGCCAAAGCAGCGTCCTCACCGAACTTAGATATAAGTACAATGTTTACACGTTGCAGAATACATGATAAATTAAAATTATCAGCCCACTATGCATCAACCGCTGTTACAAATCCGCCTACTGCCTCCGTTGGAATCGAACCCACAACCACCTACGTTGCGCTGAATGTTGATGTCTCAAACTTGAAAACAGATCAGGAAAACATGCGAGATAAGAAAATAAAAATCGAACAGTGAACTGATCGTAACAAGTCGAACGAGAGTTTCTTATCCAAACTTTTGTAATCCGTGATGCGGCTGACCGGCCATTTTAGGGAGTGACATCATAACATTGTTTTTCACCATAAATGACGGCATATTAAATTAACACGTGTACACAATCTAAAAGAGAGCACTTTAACGTTTTTTGTTGATGTTTTTATGATCGAATAATTTGAGAAGCGCAAAAAATAATCGAATGTGGTTCTATGAGTCAACATCGGGAAAACTACTGGGTTTGGGCGCGACTCGGACGCAGACGAAATATATTATTTTAACGGATTTTTATTACCTAATCATAATGGTGTAACGGTGACTTATGATTGTCACTATTAAAATACTTTGTTACAGGGTTGGCATGATTAAATCACTTTGTTTTTAATCATGATTTAAATCACAATTTAAATCAAGTGATTTTTTCAATAACAATCATTGATTAAATCATATTGTTTTTTTTTTCTTTCTTATTTGTAATACAAATTGCCATTCTTGATTTTCGATAACAGACAGATTCAGATTTCGATTCAGAACAATTAAAAATTACTTCGTGTTAGAATATTACAATACTTAAACAAAAACACCAACTATCCACCTTTTCAGTTCCTAATCTATTCCTGATTTTACTTATTTATTTTAAAAAAGTACTGCCACATCACAAACATTTAACATTGAATATTACTTAAACTATTTAATTTATGGCCTGATGCATGTGACAATAATGGCGTACATAACATTGGCAATTCATCGGCTCGAAGATGAAATACAATAATTAATTAAAAGGAAAAAAAGAATACCTAATGAAAATATACTTTGAAATTCAAATTTAACAAATAATACAGTAATAATTCTTGAAATATTAATATGAATGTCTGATAAATGTCATGCCATATAAAAAAAATAAGAAATGTCAATATAATATCAAGTAACAACAAGTCAGTGATTTGATTTTAGAATGGACAAATCCAAAAGTCGAAAATTGTAAAAGACTCTTTCCACTGATGCCGATGACGCGATGGCCCCTTTCGCGCGCTATTCATAAAAAATATCGAAAAAATCGTGATCTTTTGGATTTTTTGTAATAAATCAATGATTTTTGATTTTTTGCAAATAATCGTGATTTTTTCCAACCCTGCTTTGTTAGAATGGTTTTATCACGTTTTAACGACGAGGCATCTTTATATTAACATATTTTATCTCGTAAAAATATAAATTGGACATAAAAAGTTTTTATTTTTGCTGTTAATCTGTAGCGGATTTGTGCCTTTTCAACAGTATCTATATGTTCATTAACGAAATATCCTACCTACGCATTTGGGCATTTTTTCTTCATTTTGTCTCCTTAATAGTATATACTAGCAGCGCCCTGCGGTTTCAACCACATACGTTTCAATCCTGTAGGAATATCGGAGTAAAAATTATCCCATATGTTAATCCTGCTTATAAGCCATCTGTGTGCCAATTTTATCCTAATCCGTTCAGTAGTTTTTTGCATGAAAGAGTAACAAAAATCCATCCATCCACTTAGACACTTACAAACTTTCGCGTTTATAAAATTTGTAGGATAAACTATTATGATATATGTAATTATGTAAACTCAAGGAATCTCCTCCCATTTACAAAGCATTTTTATATTTGCAAATCAAACATTTATTATTCATTTACAATGGAGGCGACTTACCCTAATCATTATTAATTGTGTTTGGATAAAAGGGGATATCATTTATCAGAAAACCTAGAGACTTGGCTGCTGGCACAGTCACACCCATTCAGATGAACGAGCTGCGGTATTCCACTGCATGACAATATAAAAACCCGATCTCCGACCTGCTTGCTCTATAAAATTGTTGATTATGACATGGTTTTGCGCTCGAACCCATTTAATATAAGTACAGGATGTGAAAATCCATCCAAAGGTTGTCTTAAAAAGATCGCTTTTAGCGATAAGTCCACCCATTGTGTCACTCCATGTAATGTTTTCTTCATCTATATTTTCTGTAACTTCCATGGTGTACATAATAAAGAGTATTCTATTCTATTATATTATATTGGCACTTAAATTTGAAAGCTATTGCGCTTCAAATATTTGTAGCTCAATGTTAAGCCCAAAGACAAATGAATAACATAATAGAATATAGAGAAACTAAGCACTCCGGTGCCTCGAAGGCTGCCCGCCATAACGCCAACTATTTACTTGTAAAACACCAACGATATCATAACTCAAGAAATTAGTTACTTATCTTAATTATTGATTTATGTTTATTATTATTGAATAATACTGGCTTAGACAACTCTGTCGGTCGCATAATAAATGGACCTTAAAATCACCGGCTACCTAACTTATACATTTTCGAGGCAAATGAAACTGCGCAGGCGATGGTGAGACGAATTCGAATCTAATTAATTAACAAAGAATACAAATCTAAATCTCAAACGGCGCAAATACAACAACCTTATTGGGAATTATGTATTTGAGCTGTTTGGGGTTGAAACACTAGGGCCGTGGGGTCCGAGTGCTCATCGACTTTCTCGTGAAATCAGCAAGCAGTTAGTCGACTCTTTATGTGACCAGAGGGCTGGCCTTTTCTTTGGTCAACGAATCAGCATTGCCATTCAATGCGGCCAGTGTTCTGGGCACTTTTCCCGTTGACAGCGATGTGGACAAATTCGATGCCCTATGAGTCTTTCCTCCTTTTTACTCCGCTTGTACATATATATATATATATATATATATATATATATATATATATATATATATTCTATATTATAGCTTGATTATTTTGTAAATAATAAAGAATACATGACAGTGGCTATTTAAGAACAACCGCACCGGTCGATCTTAAAGCTCAAGCAATGCCTGTCAAGTTCGATAAGTAGATGGGTGAACTCGCCATCCTTTGCATACCCAGACTCCTCCGTGTCTCAGAAAACACATTAAGCCGTTATTTCTGGCATTCATTTGTACAAACATCTTTGAACGTCGTGACAATTAGTCAGAAGGCAGACAATATCGCCTGGTTACCGGGTTGTGGAGGTCAGATCTTCAGTGGCTTTGGGATCTTAGTTGTATCCGGTTAAATTGGATGCCGACCCCAATATGTATAGCTGAAGAAAGGTAAGCTAGATGGATTGACGAACACTAACAAAATTTCAATGCCAAACTGCCTTTACGACAATCGTTACAAGAATGACACTTCGTGTAGAGCCTGAGACCTTCTTACCGCGTTTCCCAAACCATTTAAAACACTAAACAGGGAATCAGGTTCCCAAGCAAGTTCGACAAGAAAGTCAACAACCTAATAAATCTCAATAATTTGACTTTAAACTGTGGTAATTGTTAATTTGACCCAATTCCCTGAGTGCGGGCCCATGTTAGTAGGTTGGCAGTCTTGTAACATGCGCCAAACACGCTAAATTATCATCGTAACTTAGCATATACAATGGCGCCACTGTAGTTTATATGAAAATAACTTTAATACGGACAAGTGGGACACAAGGTTCGATAAAATAAATTAAATGGTTACTAGCCGTTTACAGCAGCCCTGTTTTCCCTAAAAAGGTAGGTGGATGTGTAATGGCGTATGAGACTAAAGAGGTTGGGATGTAGGCAGCTAACTACCTCACTGGTTCTCTACAAAATTTTGCTATATAGCATTCACAGCTTATTAAACGAGCTGGACAGAGCTTGTACATGACTTGTGCTATAAAAGCTAATACATAATAATTATAGTAAAATCTTAGACTCGCCATGTCTATACATGGAATATTTTTGTATATATGTATATTAATGAGAAAAAAGACATAAACACATAAACAATTTTTGAAATGTTTGTCTGATTTTCCGTTTTTTTTTTCCTATATGTATGTGAGAGCATCACTCAAGAACTTATGATTGGTATCAAAATCTAGATACTTAAACTTATTAAGTGTTACCACGTGTTTTATTTAGCGTTTATTTTATCAAAATCGTCTCCCTAAATCAAAAGATATTGAATTTATAAGTTTAGTTAGAAACTTCATGAAGCTCTAAGCGTCGCGTTGACTGATTTCTGCACGCATAAGGTAAACACTAAAACAATATTGCCAACTTTAATACATATAAAATTTGAGTAACACTCAGTATAACTTAGTTTTTGTTTCATCGCAACCGGTTGTCTTTTTGTTGTTGATAAAGAGATAATTAATAAAATAAAAAGTTATATTAATTGCATAAAGGGATGTAGATACGTGTATCGCCATCTATTGAGAAAAATAGTACTAACGGAAGGATGAAAATATCACTGGCAACACATGTGGTTAAGTTATTTGTGAATATTTTAATCGTATCAAAATAAACTAATTTCAAGACAACAAATATAAAAAAATATTGATTTAAAAGTGTGTCCGTGGAGTTTCTTGCACGCTCTTCTCCATAGAGATCTATACTTAGAACGCACAAATAGCTTCATCTTTTTGACTGACTTAAAAGTGCCTGTTATTAGTTTAATTGAAATAAAGATTTTGAGTTTTGACCTAAAATACCCTCTCAATATAACGCCTATTAGGGCACCTTCCTGGGGAGACAGTGGGAGTAAAGAGGTCTCCCCTAAACATCGCTGTGCAAGGCAGCACGTGATCACAGTGCCACCAGCTCTTGGTTGGTGAGCAAAGTGTACCGAAGAAAATTGGCCCCCGAGGTCATTTTTCAATATTTTTTACCTAACTCTAAGCAGTATGCTAACCTTTAGGCATAGTAGGTTAAGATCCTTTTTAATAGAGAACAAGAAAATTCAAATTAAACATTAAAAAAAATACAAACGACTACTACACAAAAAAAAATCAAGAATAACCTTAATTTCGGAACTCGGTGTTTTTGTTGCTTTTTCGTTTTTTGAACACCGACTACCGAAACTAAAGTTATTTTTTAATTTATGTTTTTTTTTGTGTAGTAGTTATTTTGTAAAAAGTTTTTTATTTTTCACTTTTTATTGGTACGTCCCCCCCCCCCCCTCCCACCTAAACGTACCAATTGCATTAGTGTAAACAATAAACAAACATGCGATTTCAGCAATCCCGAGAGATTTGCTATCATTTAATGAAGAGTTCCGTTTCCTATCATCTGTTCCTCGTCAGATCTTCACCAAACTAGAAAGGGACCACGTTGAAATACTAAGATGCTCTTCCAAACCATCGTAAACAATTTTATTTTTTCATTTTACGTCGACAAGAACCCGTATGAGGACATCATCAATGTAGACTAAGCCACGCATTATTAGGGATAACTCAAATACTAGTAGTCAGATCTCAATCAAATTCCACCACACGACAAGCACCAGCTTTCGAATGTAAAAAGAATCATCAAAATCGGTACACCCAGTACAAAGTTATGAGGTAACAAAAAAGAAAAAAAAAACAGACGAATTGAGAACCTTTTTTGGAAGTCGGTTAAAACAGCATAGAACTCGACTAAGCGCTTTCAAAGCAATTCACATTTACTGAATACAAGAGTTTTGCAGACCAACACCAGATCGACTTGAATAGGGATGTTTCCTGAGTAAAAATTATATGATTATATTTAGTCCGTCAGTTAGATTATAGAAAAATATTGGACACGTATTTTTTCCTTTATCAAATCTATAAAAACTGACGAAGATAAAAAGCATCAAAGATCAGGAGTGGGAGCGTGTGACGTCACGGCTCGCTAAAAATTGTAGCGAGTAGTGACGTCACACAAGTTTTCAACGCACTGTATCGTCTTCATTTTTTGTTTAAGTGAAAAAAGAAAAAATACGTGTCCAATATTTTTTGGAAATCTATCAGACGGACTAATTAGAATTTTTTAGTCAACTACCCTATTGGGTTCAACAGAAAGCTTAATACCGCTTTGTTCAACAACCGCGCCTGCAAGCCCAGTATATTGAGGCTAAAGGCGAATGGTGTTAAAATAGACATTACGATAACAATGACTGGAACACTAGAACACAAGCCTAATAAATACCAGAGCGACACGCAACAGGCACCTGAAGTGCAAATTGTTTTAATAGCGACACTACGGCGAGCGTAGCAGTCTTTAGAATAGAATAGAGGTCGCACAGGAGAAGTTCGTGGCATTAACAGCCGCACGTGTCATTCTCCAAGATTAGGCAAAGTTTGTCAAGATTGGTCTGTGGATGGGTGACCATCTTAACATACCGATAAAATAATCCGTGTTTAGAAAACACGTTAAGCCGTTGTTCCCGGCTGTCATTTCGCACCCTTAGAATAAAAGAGACTTGCAAATTGCATTTTTTTGGCAAATGAGTCAGAATTAAAATCTTTTAAAAAGTTTTGGTTAAAAAACAAATATCTTCCGAGACCTATGTATAAGTTGTCCCTTTCCCAATTATATTTCGGAATCTTCTTCATCACTGGGTTTTAGATGGCATGTTTTTACGTTTAGTTTATAGCAAATTTATAAGTAACAGGAATTTTGAGTTAAGCCCCTTTTATTCTGTTAGTGCGATTTGTAGATCTGTTTTGTCAAAAGTCAGAAAATCTGACTTCAGCCTTGCCAAGAAGTGCCCTGTTACCAAGTTAATAGGTTATGAAGTTCTGGTAGGCAGCCGCTCCACGTAAAATACTGGTATTCAGCTGAATCAGTTTCGACTGGAAGCGAACCCCAATATAGTTGGGAAAAGGCTAGGCAAATGATGAGAGGTAGCAGAGGATTTTTTTTTCTTTTATATTTCCATGATTACTGTATGTAGCAACTTCATGATCTGTGCACTTGAGAGCATAAAACCAAATTATTTCATTAATATTTTACTTTTTTATACTAATAATTTGTCTATTTTTCTTCTGTGTTATATTTAGTGTAAATTCAACACCGAGATTAATTTTCCAATTCGGTCCAAGCCATGTCTATGCCACCTCAACTCTATGGTCCCCAAGACAGGTGTTAATTTTATTCGTTATTAATTGAAGTGCGACGCACATAAATACGTTAGATTTATGTGTTCCACCACAGATACGCGGTGAAGTACGCACGAACACACCCACTAACTTGCGCGCGTGTAATTGTATGTTTACTTAATATGTGGGCTTAAAATGGAAAAATGAATAAGAATATTAGTATTATGAAATACTGTCTTAGCTCGTTACTAAAAAATAATGGGTCAATATTCGAAGTTAAATTGGTTCATGGACCATTCATTACACTATCGAGACTGCTCGGTGCCTTGGAAAGCACGTTGTACGGCCTTTATTTCGAGATCGTTGACACTCGCTACGGATAGTCACACGCCAGAAAATCTGACACAAGTCTTGCCAAGGGGTATCGGCAGACCTCCACAACCCAGTAACTGGGCAATAACCCAGTTACTGGGCAATAAACCAGTTACTGGGAAATAACCCCGTTACTGGGGTGTAGAGGTCAAATAGGCAGTCGCTCTAAGAAAATACTGACACCCCACTAGCTACCTACCTACAAGGCAATAGAATATCGTCACCCAAAAGTGAGAAAATGCAAATCCATAAACACTATGACGAAGTAACCAACACCCATCCAACACACATAAACTTTCGCACGTTACACTGAAATCTATCCGTACCTAATCTCCATAAAGTGTGACCAACCATCAATCGACTAACACCATCAGAAAGAGATTTTAAGATAAGCGACATGATCTCATTGCTCTTATCTCTGGCCGTTATCTCACGACAATGCCGAGGTGACCGAAGCCGACTGTCAGATATCCATTAGGCTGCTTTTTCATCAGAGTAGTGCGAGGAAGCTGAGCGACGCGAAGATGCGTAACGAAGCTGTAAAATTGAAGCGGTGTGAACGTTTCCAACAGAGATGTGCGTGGATGCTTGAATGCGTTACGAAACTTTGAACTGGTGCACAGATAAACTGTACGAGGATGTGTAGCGGACTCTTTTTGTAGACTGATTATGCAGATCGAAGTACACCATGTCGCACACATCCTCACTCGCGTCTTTCGCAATCATTCCTCTTCCACATCTCTCTCGCCTTTTTTGTAGGTACAAACACCACATTCCGCTAGACCTTTTCCGCCAGAGCTGCGCTGAGCGAAGCTAGGAAAATGAAGTAATACCATTGGTGGATTTGTTTCCTCGCACACCGCTTAGCTTCCTCGCAAATCTCTTCTGGAAAAGCAGCCTTAAGGACAAATCACCATCAGTCATGGTATTGAATGGAATCGATGACGTCACACAATGGGGAACAATGGGATACGGTCTGTGAGTTTTGGGTGAACCTGCATGATGCAGTTTGGTTTATTGTATTCAATTGGAATATACGACTTCAAGTTATGTATGTATATCAAGATCAGTAGTCAAAAGGTCAGAGGAGTTTGTGGCTAAATAATAACAGCGAGCACTTCAAGGTTAATCTACGCTTGCCGAGGTTGGTTCCACCAACCATTCCACAGCGAATCTCCTCCGTGGCTCAGAAAGTCTTTGACAGTCGTTACGGATAGTCAAGAGCCAGAAAATCCGACCACAGCCTTTCCAAGGGGTATTACTGTTACTCAGTTACTGGGTTGTGGAAGTTATGTAGGCAGTCAGTCGATATAAAATACTCATATCCGTTTAGACTGGAAGCGAACCCAAACATAACTGGGAAATGGCAACGCATTCGTTCTTGTGAATAAAACAGTCAACATTTAAACCGACTTAAAAAAAAGGAGGAGGTTTTTTCGACTGTGTTTTTTTTTTGTGTGTTACCTCGTATCTTTTTACTGGGTGTACCGATTTTGATGATTCGTTTCGATACTTGAAAGCTAGGTGGTCCCGTTTAAATTTGAGTAAGATCTGACGACAATTTGAGTTATCTATACTAATATTATAAAGCTGAAGAGTTTGTTTGTTTGTTTGTTTGAACGCGCTAATCTCAGGAACTACTGTTTCGAATTGAAAAATTCTTTTTGGGTTGAATAGACCATTTATCGAGGAAGGCTTTAGGCTATATATCATCACGCTTAAGCCATAGGAGCGGCGCAGCGATAAAGAATGTTTTAAAATCGGGGATTCCACGGGGACGAAGTCGCGGGCAGCAGCTAGTCCTTAATAATGGCTTCGACTACATTGATGATGTTCTCATGCAATTGTCGATTTAAAATGAAAAAAAAAAACTGTTTGCAATGGTTTGGAAGAGCATCGCAGTAGGTATTTTGAGGTGGTTTCTTTCTAGTTTGGTGAAGATCTGATGAAGAACTTCGGAGATTAAGTTTTTTTCCTTAGTATGTATTGTATAATCTACTTCAAATAAATATCCTTCTAGTAGTTGTAGTTTAGTTCGAAAGCTCAATTTATAGGAATGATAAAACTCCTATACTACTACTTCTAAGTATCGTCTTCTTTTGTTGTTTACGTGAAAAAAGAAAAAATACGTGTCCAATATTTTTTGGAAATCTATCTGACGGACTAAATAGATTTTTTAGTCAACTATTATACAGCGAGTAACGTAGGCTATATTTAATCCCGTGTCATATATTTTTTTAAGCTGTGTAGTTATGTGTGTGTGTGCAAATTCACCATAATAATAAATATATGTATTATCTATTTTATGTAATATGTAATAAGTGGATAAGACGTTGGAGTACCTTTATATATATTAATTAATTAATCCCCTTATTTACGTACGGCAACGGGAACTACCCGACTGGAACCGCGAGCCGCTTCTAGTGTTATAAAAACAATTAAAGTACACGGCCTACTCTCAGATATTACTTCAAAGACATATCTTCTACTTTTCGAGTCGATGATGAACCTAAACATTTTAAAACAGGCTTATCTAAAACAACTTTATAAGAAGAATCACATAAACAAATGAATACAATCACAACAATCATTAAGTAATTCTATTAACACTTTACTTTTGTAAAAATCCACAGGAAACAAAATAATAACAACAATTTGTCACAGCCGTCATTCACGGACACAACTCAATTAAACAGATACATCAGGTGACAAATAATTTACTCAATAACCCGGCTTTGCCTATCTAGATATAATTTATTACTATACCGCCTTACATATTTACATACATCGCATTAAATAATGCTAATTAATATTTAAGAGAGCAGAAATTAATATTGAAGTATGCTAAGGGAAGTGCGTAATTATTTGTATTGATAGTGTTGTGGTTTGTGCGTTTATAACTAGAACTAAAATCTCATTTTATTGCTAGACTGTCGCCTACAAGTTAAAATTTATTTAATGTTTGGTGCACAATATAACACAGGAAACAGCAAATCTGCCTAATTTACAGAGTTTCCTGTTAAAACCGATGACATTAATCTAGATCATCATTAATTAGATCGTCAGGATATAGTGTGAGTAATAAGTAGTGATATCAAGGCTCTAGATTAAGTACCCTTCTATAAGCGAATGCATTTTTGAAGTTTTTTCGACGCGGTCAACAGATACTAGATTGGGTCTTGTGGTGTGGTGGTCAATTTTGGACTGGCAAAACCTCATTGACGCGTGACCCTCATGTGGCTTTGGCAAATAGGGTAAGCTTTAGTTTATCATATACATGTGTATATGCGACAAAGGCGTTGGAGTTCGATTGGTGTGGGACTTTTGGTTTTGATTTGGTGCTATAGGAATTTGCAAATAGTCGATAGTCCATTGTCAATAGACAGCAGTCGGTCGATTAGTTTGGTAACATGCTTAGAAAGCCATGCTTAAATAAAAGCATCAGTCGGTTTCCAGTATGTTTCCTGATAGCTACTCCTGATAGATACCTGGGAGTATTTAAATCAGAGTGAATAGGTTACTTCTAGACAAGCGTGCTTCATCGTCGACCAAATCATCGCTTCAAATCAGATGAGTTTCTAGTAAAAAAAAAACTGACGAGACCCACTGTATGCCACAACAACATCCAACCCTTTTTTTTAGATGCGAATTCATCAAATGAGCCCTCCCGCTCTGGGCGGAGTGGAAGGGAGTGTCAGACTTTTACTGACTAAAACCCACCCGTGACCCTTCTTGTGCCCTTTGCGTTCCAGGGCCGCGGTGACTCTTTCGAACAAATTCCGCAACCAACAACGTCCAACCCTAAGGTAAACCCGCATAAAACATACACTTAATCCTGACAGCACAACTTCTTATCGTCAGACAAATGTTTGACGCGACCTACTAGCATCTCAGCATAAATGTGGATAAATAACCAATAGACTTAATTTACAATATTTACATCGAAACTGATAAAACTGGCTCTATTCAACAAATTGTTGAACGGTAACTGGGGCCATGTCGATCGTATCTTACATAAGACTTGACAATCATTTACCACCTAAATGTCTGGTGGTCTACATTGAATACGTTTGTTTATTGATTTCTGGTTATCTTAGGTTGCTTAGTATACTTTAGTACCTACATTGTTTTATTTTATTATGTATGTATCTACATACAGCTACACGGGTGAATCTAATCTACTCGTAAATATATATAACTCAAAAGTGACTGACTGACTGACATAGTGATCTATCAACGCACAGCCCAAACCACTGAACGGATCGGGCTGAAATTTGGCATGCAGGTAGATGTTATGACGTAGGCATCCACTAAGAAAGGATTTTGATTAATTCTACCCCCAAGGGAATAAAATAGGGGATGAAAGTTTGTATGAAACTTTGTCAATTTTAAATAAAATCGGGGGTAAAGTAACTATTCTACGCGGACGAAGTCGCGGGCAGAAGCTAGTGTCAGTATATAATTACCCCAAGGAAACATATTGTGACGATGTAGCCTCCTTGGCTACAGGTTACTGGCTGACAAATTTGTCGATAGAGTTTTGGTGTCTCGCAAAAGCATAGAGACTATTTTTGTTTAATGGACCACTCGCAGTTCAGAACACTAAGGCTGGTTACTGCTCAACCGGACAATCCTGTGGCGGCAAATGAATTTAAGGCCCCCAGCCAGGGCTTACTATTTTTTATTATGAATGTACTTTGTTTTATATGACAGTCATGTAGTAGCGCTCTTATAAGGCAGGTGCCCTAAATAAGTACGAAGTTAATTCCCAAACCGTGTTTTATTCATTGGCTAATCATCGTTGAGCTTGACCACTGTAGTCGAAGGTAGAATTATTAATTTTTATAGACTGAGAGCTCGTGAACTCTCTGAGTAACGTTTAGCTGTACGGCTAGAAATATTTTTGGTGACTAGCAGCGCCCCACGGTTCACCCGCGTTGTTCCCGTAATCCCGTTCCCGTGGCAATACGGGCATAAAATATAGCCTATGTTACTCAGGGCGAATGTAGCTGTCTAATGGTGAAAGAATTTTTGAAAGCGACCCAGTAGTTTTTGAGTTTATTCATTACACACATACACACACAAAATACAAATCTTTCCTCTTTATAATATTAGTGTAGATGTGTCCCATAATAAAAAAAAATCACAATGATGTATACAATGACCCCTTTTTGAGGTATTGTGTTTATTTTTTTACGCTACGCGTTGATCAATTGACTGAGTTCTTACATCAAATACAGTACATTCTGGTTTAAGTTTCCCTTTGATTTTTTATGATATATTATTTAATTACTCGTATAAACTCAACTTTTTATTAATCCGTTTGCTAACAACTTGGACTACATCACTTGTGTAATTATTCGAAAATTCTAAATAAAAATAGTAATTACGCTTATTGTTTATTATACACTAGCGACCCGCCCCGGCTTCGCACGGGTGCAATGTAGATACTAATGTTTCCTCTACTATAATATGCATGTATTATACATACATATAAACCTTCCTCTTCAATTACTCTATCTATTAAAAAAAACTGCATCAAAATCCGTTGCGTAGTTTTAAAGATTTAAGCATACATAGGGACAGACAGCGGGAAGCGACTCTGTTTTATACTATGTAGTGATTACTTGATTAATTATTAAAGCTACTATGTCATTTGTAAGTTATTGCAGTCGAATTCACAGGTGTATATCTTTTTTTAGTTTTAGGGTGGGAAATCATCAAAATGACTTTCCTGCTCTGGGCGGAGAGGAGAGTTTTTCAGACTCCTACTGACTGAAACCCACCATTGTTCTTTCAAATGCCCTTTACTTTCCAAGGCCGCGATCACTCATTTAAACGATTCCACAACCCTGGCAGGAAGTGAACATGTGGTCCTTATAATATATACAGTATGTTTACTAACAGAGGGCGTTCCCGTTAACCCGCAATAGTATAGCATCCATATATGATAAAAAATATTACCATTCGAAAACAATTTTTTTTTATTTTTTTAATATTAAAATATTCACTAAAAATGTTAAATTGATACGTTAAAGAAAAACTTGGTACACGCGTACTTGCCGGTTTGGGCATTGCTACTACAATTAGGTACTATTCCGCGCTACTATTTTGATTTTAAAAAGGATGTTTTGAATTTATTGTCAATTATTTTTTTTTAATTCGGATTTTTTTTTTTTGCTTATTTTTCTATTCTGATATTTTTATTTTAATCTATTAATGATATAGTTTAACGAATTTAAGGGAACGCCCTCTGTTAGTTAACATACTGTATATAGATAGATACAAGGTAGACTTTGTCACCTGTGACCTACACTAGAGTAAAAAAAAATATCATTAAAATTGCTGAATCATGATCAGAACCCACAACAAAAAAATTCAGGAGTGCTTTTACTTATTTCAATAATTAGATATAATATTTTAGCAAATTTTGATTACTTTCAATATTTGCAATTTTCCATAAAGTAAAATTTATTTAAACATAGGTTAGGTTACGAATGACGATGATATGTTTTACGCAGTTGCGTCATTTTATTCGTGATGCCTTACGGCAAATTGCAATAAAATATCATAGCAATTAGTGATAGGTATTTAGCGATAAACTGGAAAATACCATGGTAAAATAATATCGTAGTCTAGGCAATTAGGTCATCGCTGCGTTCGTTTTAATAGTGCACATGACTACTGGAAACAATACGTGATAAAATTATCAATAGGAAGGAATTTGAACTCTTAATTATTATTTAACTACAGACCCTCCCCGGCTTTGCTCGAGTGCAAATTATTTACAGAAACCTTCCTCGTTTATCTCTTTTTCTATTTGCGAAAACTGTATCAAAACCCGTTAAGTGGTTTAGGAGAAGTGAGCGAAAAAACAGTCAAAACCTCATTTAATTCATAGGTACTATTTAGAGCAGAGAAGGTGTATAGAAGGTACTGGTATACTGTAGAAAATGTTACAATCTATCAGCCATACCAAAAAGAAAAAAGATGTCTTTTTTTTTAACTCTTCATTTTTCACGCCTCCCGTTGGCGCATCCTAGGTAAGAGTCCTTTGAAAATGTTGGAAACATAATGTGTTTTGACAGACCAGGTACATACTTCAACATTGGCGGTTATGTTCAGTGCTCCCACCGGAAAGCGTTCAGGTTCAAGTTACAATTCTATCTCAACAACAATCTACATATGTCAACAACTTGTCAAAATGAAGGAAAATTATAGGCATTTTTGATAATTCGCGACTACCGATACGATTGCGAATTGCGAACGCTCCATAGAAATACGATAGAACTGCCCCATAGAATAGTTTGACCACAATCTCAAAATCACAAAAAATATAGGTATAATATTTCATGAAGTTCAATGAAGTGACTCACTTCTCATTGTTCAGTAACTAAATACTACATATTCGTCACTTCAAAGCAATGCAAACAAAATGACCAACTACAAAACCACGTCAAAGACTGACTGTAGAAAACCGCACAACAGTGTAAAAGCAAAGACCTACATCAAAATATCCAATATGACATCACAGACAATACGTACTCTATACCACAGAGCAACTATCAGAACCAATAATCAGGCATAATTAATGACCGCATACACTTTATTAGACATAATAATTATGTCACGCGAGGGCGCGCGGCGGCGTTTGATGGCTCGCTTCGAAACATCATCATTACGTCACCTTAAGCACAGGCTACACTGCGAGCGAAACTAATTGGTGCCACCGCTTCTTTCATTGTACGGAAAGCATAATGAAGTGGGTCAGATTTAGCGAGCAATTTTTTTTTATTTTGCAAAACGTTGCCCCACACTAGGATTTACTCCTGTTTCGTGGGTGCGTTCACAAACATGAAAACTCGCATACACAAAATACCCAGACCCGGAACAATTATCTGTAGGCCATACAAACATTTGTTCCGTGCGGGGATCGAACCCGCGACACGTAGCGCAGCAGCCAAACGCTCAATCACTGCGCCAACCGTGTTGTCACAATTTAGCCTCTAGATAAGGCAAGCAGAGCCGATGTCGACTATTCTGCCAATGTCAAAACAAAATTTGAAAAGCAAGTGTGCATATTATATTTAAAACATAAAAAAAAATATGACCAGACACTATTATTATTTTTGTATGCAGCCTCTATGTTTCATTGAATACGCATAATCACTTTAACCATCTCGCATAGCTTTTATCATCTAGCATTGCAAAGCAAACTACACCTTTGCTACGAGTACTTGTGCAAAACATAGCTTAGATAGCTTAGCTCACGGTGCGACCTGCTCTTTACTCTCGTTACCATGACGTACTTTCAACAGCAAAAAACAGTAACAATACGAAACGTGAAAGATCAAGCGTTAATCTACTTGTGATCTAGCGTAAAATGTGTCAAAAAAGTTGCGCTAAAAAGTAAGGTGACATCATAATTATTTGTAAAGCGATGACGCTATACTATAGTAACTAATATGGTTTATTATTTAATTACTATGTTCGTAAAGTTCTCTTGCTAATAAGAAAAGATAATTACAGTCTGCCACTTTTTTTGGATACAGTAGAAAAACGCGTAGTGTGGTTAGCAAAACGCGTGCGGATTTGTTTCGTTTTTTTAACTTTTTGCTCCTGTTGGTCATTCTAATTTTAATGTTTTTCTTTGTTTTGTCACTTAAGTAACTTGGCATAAGTTACGTAAGCGTTCCTATTAAACACGAACTTCATATACGTATATACATAGGTATGTAAGTATAAATACTAATAGGAGTACTGATAACTGTTAACGACACGGGAAAGTTTTAACTTCAATACTTTGAAAGCTCGCAGTTTCAATCGCTTTACTTACCTAGCAACATGTTCCACATTTTAGAGTGTAAGTACTCGTATTATTATTTTTCTTTGATTCTTAAATCCTCGACAAATGCAAGTACATAAGTGAATCATACCTTGACTAACTACTTATGTACATATATGTTTTTACCACAGCACGAGCTTACGCGACGTGCCGACTGAAGACCGATAACATATATTCTTCAATTTAATAACAACAGAATATAAAGCCCCTTACAATGGTTTAGTTGCTGCTATATTTCCTACTGTAAGTGATGGCGTCACCTTGTCACCGATGGTTGAAGTTAAAAGCTATTGCTAGGATATAACCTAGATTTAATTCCTTTGTTGAAAAAGGTTGGTTTTCATGATGTCATTTTGAGCAGAAATTATGTGTTAAATGACGTGACTAGATAAATTGTGTATTGATAGAGTCGATTCAAACAAATATCTTATGACCTATTAAACGGATTCCAATTAAACAGAGATCAAAAATCAATATAATTGTTGGATTCTGATGAGTTTTAATTGCTCAGATAGCGCAGTAGGAGATTTTGATACCAAGTAATTCATTTAAGGTAAAAATGAATGTCACAAAGACCTAAAATTGATTGCCACTGCATTTTAACCGACTTCCAAAAAAGAGGAGGTTCTCAAATCGACTGTACGTTTTTTTTATGTGTCGTTTTTTGATTTTGATGATTATTTTTATATTCGAAAGCTGGTCCTTGTCATGTGGTCCCATTTATATGAGTGAGATCTGACAACTAGTATTTGAGTAATCTATACTAATATTATAAAGCTGAAGAGTTTGTTTGTTTGTTTGAACGCGCTAATCTTAGGAACTACTGGTTCGAATTGAAAAATTCTTTTTGGGTTGAATAGACCAATTATCGAGGAAGGCTTTAGGCTATATATCATCACGCTTAAGCCAATAGGAGCGGAGCAGCGATAAAGAATGTTTTAAAATCGGGGATTCCACGGGGACGAAGTCGCGGGCACCAGCTAGTCCCTGATAATGCGTGGCTTCGACTTCATTGATGATGTTCTCATTCTCTCTTGTCGATGTAAAACGAAAATAAAAATCTGTATACGATGGTTTGGAAAAGCACCTTGGTATTTTGAGGTGGTTCCTTTCTAGTTTGGTGACGATCTGATGAAGAACGGAGATAGTAAACGGAACTCTTCAATAAATGATAGCAAACCTGCCGGGATTGCTGAAATCGCATGTCTGTTTATTGTTTACACCAGTTTACAACACGTACGCTGTGCCTACGTTTAGCTGTGAGGTTTCACCACTCAAAAAGTGAAAAATAAAAAAACTCTTTCACAAAAACATGTTTGTGGTTGTTTCTTCGTTTTTTTTTAATAACGATTTCCAAAGTTAAAGTTGTTTCATACTTTTTGCGTGTTTTTGTTTAGAAGTCTTTTTTTTAGTATCTACCTCTGAACGTAGAACTTACTGACTCGATTACAAACACGTGTAATTATTAGAAAGCTAAGTTATTACTGAAAGTCATACGATCCCTATAATTTAGACACATTAAAGCACAGGGACGAAGTCGTGGGAAGAAACTATAATTGTATATTTAAAGAGAAAATTGTTAATTTGTTAACCAAAACCGTAACCGATAGTAGTTAATTTATCATTAAACCGCTGAAATAAATAAAAGCTTGTAAACATATACATAAGTAGGTAAGTATACAAACTCACACATGCCGAGTATTTAATCCTTATAAGGAACAAGTATTTTAATTATTTCCATATAAGTAATCAAATTGACTTCATCCATATACTATGTAAAATAGCTATCAGAAATATTTTATTTGTGTTTTATTTATCAAATAGCATATCTACATTATGACGGCAATATACAATCAATTTAGTACATTATCTTCATATTAGGCGTACTAAACGTCAAAATACCTTTCAGAAGGCCAAAGCACCAATACATATTATTTGCGTATATTACTTGAAGCTCACCAGTGATCGGAATAGGTAGATCTAAAATACCTTTTTTTTTGGATAGGAAATCATCAAATGACTTCTCCCGCTCTCGGCGGAGCGGAAGGGAGTGTCAGAATCTTACTGACTGAAAGCCACCCGAGATCCTTCTTGTGCTCTTTGCGTTCCAGGGCCGCGGTGACTCTTTCGAAGAAATTCCGCAACAGATCTAAAATACCTAAAGTTCGAAACAGAATAGATACAAAGTGGAGACATAATATTTTACCCGGAATTTTGAAACATTACTTAAGTACCACTAAAATTAATATACATAGTACAAAAATTAACGGATAATGAATTCATTGCCTATTTCTGTTTAAAAAAAAAGAGTACGCATGATTTTCAGTAAAGGTAAAAAATAACAGTCAATACTTTTGTCATTGTTTTTGCCAGTGAGAGTGAGTAAAGAAAAGATATAAAGAGACAGCAAGTTTTGTCTATTCTGGAAAACGAAAACATGAGTTCTTTACCTGAATTAATAACGATAGAAAACATATCTACTGTTTTTTTAAGAAAGTTTTCCTTGTACGAAGTCGGTTAAAAAGGAAAATGAATTCAATTAGTTAACTGTATTAATAAAATTAGTATTAAATGTACTTAAGTGATGTCCCAAAACTCGGAATAAACATGCCGAAAATTAATATTAAATGTACGCAACTCGAAACAAATATCCCGAAATTTTTTTGGCCTTAAGGAAGTCTCCTTTTTTGTCTCTGTTCTTTTAACTTTACGTATGTATATTAGCTCTACTTATTCCGATCACTGATAATATTTTATAAATTCATACAAATAAAGATTACGTCAAAATTATGTGTCATATTTGCTACGAACATTATTATGGTCTTTTCCCTTCCGAAAAGTTTGACGTCAATATACTCCGTACTTTTATACAGACCTTAATGATTTCAGCTTCGTCTTTTATTTCACACCGACATCGACCTACCTTTAAAAACGTTTGATTTACAATGTGCTGTAATTTCGTCTTAACTTTTTTACTGATATTTTACGTAGACACGTAGATATGTTAGTGATATATTGACGTTTTGGCTCATATATGAACCTATGTAGTTTTGACAAACTAGCATATAAACCTTGATTTTTTACTACGTTCATTTCGATGGTTATTTTTTTAGAATGGGAACTTGTCAAATTCTTCACAAATCGCATCTACAGAATGCGAGAAGGCTCCAATTTCATCTTGAAGACCATAGATCGGCGGTGTGAGTCTCCTTAGACTTAATCGTATTTCACAGCCTTGTGTCCAAATAGATAATATGTTTACTAACATAGGTATAAGTTATCTACTTTTTTATGTTTAATAATGGATGTTAGGTACTTATCCGAAATAAAGATTATTTCATTTTATTTTTTAAATGACTTTTTATGCTCTGGGCGGAGCGATTAGACTCTTGTTAACTAAAACCTATCCATGTTCCTCTATATGCCCATTACGTTCCATGACCACGGTGACTCTTTCGACAAATTCCACAGCCGTGATTACATTTCGCCCTAAAAACATGACTTAAAAGCCAAGCCACATTATTCCCAAAAAAAAGAAATTGTCAAAAGACACCATCCGTTTGGATAGATAGATTTAAAACAATAACCAATTCTCCACGTGGTACCTGCATATACCTATATACATATGTATATACAATAGTTCGCACAGTCATGTTATGTTATTTCCTTCCTGTACTTACCCAGAGGAAATAATTCTGTGTTTTACTGCCTCGTCATTCGATTAATGTCATCCGTCAACATTTGATTGATTGATTGACATACGAATAAATACACAATTATTAAACAAGGCGTTTTCCCCTACTCGATATATTGGTGGGTTACTGTAATGTTTATCCTTAATATTGGATAACCGAGACTATGTGAGTCAATGATGACAAAACATCCGTAATTATTGACTTTGGGAAGGTTTGTTTCTGCTGTTTACTTGTATATAGTAGTGACACGAATTGTAGATATGGAATGATAGAGCATTCATTACACATTGATAATTTTCGCTTAAAAAAAAGAAAAAAGGTTTTATCCCCTCATTTACACGCAAATGACATATTCAAACTATACCACCATAATTAATTTTTATCAAGAGTATCTAGATGTCTGTATTATAAAGACAAGAGGAAAGGTTTTTGTTTGTTTATTTGTACTGAATAAGCTCCTCAACTATTGGACCGACATTTTAGCCATTTTTTCACCAATGAAAAGTAACATTATGAGCGAGTAACATAGGCCTTATTTTATCCCCTTATTCCCATGGGAACGGCAGCTACCGGGTGAAACCGCGGGGCGCTGCTAGCAATTTATATTTTGCCTTGAGGTTCATTTAATTTAAACCGATCGATTAGAAATCAAAATTCTATAGAAGTCTGGTCAAGTTGTTTCTTACGTAAGTTCAAACTGAGACGAAAGGCTCACTAAATCAGCACCTTAATTTGAATTATCTCAACGAGCACTATCTTCACAAGGAACGGTTTGTAAACAGCCATTCTTCACGAAAACGGTTTAACTCCCTCTATTCTATTACCACTTCCCGACTAATTTATGTCCAATCTTAGCCCAATTTTTCATAGAAACAATTAAGTTTTTCTCGACCATTACCTTGGCCACTATGTTAGTACTGGCACGAGTCCAATTGATGATAAATGGCTGTCATGCTCATATAAGGTTTACGCAAAAAGTTTGAGTACAAAGAGTATGACTTGCCATTAGTGTCCAACCGAAGGTCGTTTAGGGACAAAGCCGAGGTTTTTCGGCCATCGACACAATCTTGGCCGAAGCCGAAACTTCCCTAAAATATTCAGTTCAAGAAGAGGTTAAATTGGATAAAATAATGATATTATGGTGACTGTATATTAACTTATAGGATGAAAAGAAAGACGATCTTGTTGAAAAAATTATAATTATCTATCCCCCGCTCTTCCATCATGGCGCATTGATACTGGCTGGTCAAATCTGAAAAGTTCTCACCATGAAAACCTAGGTGAAATGAGCATGAATTGAACTGCGTACTACAAATTAGAAAGTGTAATAATAGTAATGATTTCAAAAGTAAGGTCTTTAAGCTACTAAAATGACAAGGTATATTATTCAGTCAAAGAGTATCTGGATGACAAATGTTGACCAATATTTGTAATTTAATTTTTTTATTTTTGACATTGTGTATTTTTATTATTTTTTTCCTATTTTTATGACATTTTACCAATTTAAATTGACATAATTGTATATTTGACATGCATATAATCGTTATCTTTGACATTTCTTTTATATCATAATAATATACTGATTTTGTATGCCTATCGGCGGGACATAGATTGTACGATTGTACAATAAAAGATTGAAAACACCTGTAATCACCTATGTTCACAAAATGAATAAATGAATTTGAATACAAGTTATCACGGTGACATTGTTTGAGAATAGCACTACACGTTCGTACAATCTCGGCGTCGTAGATACTTTCGGTTTCTGTCTAAATTTCGGCCCATTTTCGCGAAGCCGAAGATACAGTCGAACACTACTTGCCCATACGGAGTAGAGCACCTTGACATTGATTAGTGAGAACTGCAAAGTCACCTTTACTGGTACATCTTCATGCTAATGAGCAATGAGGGTAGCAACCTAATCTCAAGTATGTGGGCTACTAGGGCCCTATTAGCAAAAGGTAGGTGATGTTATCAGTCCATCGTGATCTTTTGAACAAAGACCTCCCACATAAATCGTTATATGGAGTGAGCTTGGGATTATCACGCATGAGGAGCAGATTTTAGAGCTGTACGTAACTAATATACTATTCTGATAGACGAAATAATGTATGCTGTTCTGATAGACGAAATTTTTTTTTTCTACTGGTAAAAGAAAAGTTTAGATAGCTCGTTATTTAGTAGAAAGTCTACTACTTAAGAAACACTTACAGACAGTCCATTAAAAGTTACAGCGTTTAAGCTCATTCAGCCTTTGTTTAACGACCATCACTGGTTTTTCCTATCTGGGACGAGAAAAAATAAAATAAAAATGGGTCATAATAAGAATGAGGAAGTTAAATAAACTTCGGTTAAGTGTTTGATCTCTTCAAATAAAAAATAAAAGGACGGACACTACAGAAAGATAGAAACTAAGGACCAATTCTACTATTTTTTTAGCAATCCGCTCAAAAAAGCCTCAATGTGATCATATCTATACATTTTCATCATCTCCCAACTATATGCGTCAGCTCCCAGTTAAGCCGGATTCAGCTGAAAACCAGTTGTTTACGCGGAGCGGCTGCCTACCAGACCTCCACAACCCATTAACTGGGGAACACGGTCCTTCTTGGCAAGACTGGTGTCAGATTTTCTGAGTTCTGACAATCCGTAACGACTGCCAAAGATCTCCAAATGACAGCCTGGACCAACGGCTTAACGTGCTTTCCGAGGCACGGAGAAGTCGTTATGTTAAGATGGTCACCTATCCACAGACCAACCTCGGCAAGCGTTGCTTAACCTCGGAGATCGACCTGTACCGCTGTTATAATTTAGCCAATACATTTTCAAGTGCACACAATACTGTGTCAAATTATATGAATTTATCTTATTTCATATCACGAGCTGCCTAGTCATTCCGCAACTTCATTTGAGGTCGGCTTCCATTCAAATCAGGTTCAGCTGAATACCAGTATTTTTTTTTTTTTTTTTTATTTATTTATGCAATCTTACCTACAACTACCATTACAGATCACCGATCCAATGCGACAGTGTGGCCTTACATATGAAACCTTAATATATGTATGTACATCCTAAGAAGTTATATAATATTCTAAATCTTAACCTATATCTAAATAACATATTACATGTAATGTTACTTTTGCGAATTCACTCAAGCCACAACACAATACATCAACCCTCTCGTGAACCTCGTTCACCACACGCAAGGCCCTAGTAAGAGGAGCTCTCGCCAGTAGATTGGTTCTGGCCGCAGGCACAGCAAGTAGGGGCGGACGTCGACACCTCCACACGTACCGGTCTGGCACGCGAAGTTCCAGGTGCCGCAGCACTCTCGGGTTATGCGCCTGGCCACGCAGTAGCTTCACCACATACGCTGCAAGCGCAAAGTCCCGTCGCACCTCTAACGCGTTGTACCCTACCATACCCAGTACAAATAGTGTAGGGTACATCAATGGGTAAAATGGATATACCCATACAACTTAAAATATAAGTGTCTTGTGAACTTATTTTGGACACGTTCCAACATGGCACTATATTTCGCCTCATGAGGAGCCCATATGACTGCACTATGTTCAAGGTGACTCCTGACTATCGCGTCATACAACACCTTGAGTGTCGTGATGTTGGTAAACCCCTGAGCTTGCCTGAGTACGAAACCTAGGTTTCTGTATGCCTTCTTACATATCTTATTAATGTGCTCACGGAAGGTTAGTTCCTGAGTGAAGGTCACTCCTAGGTCTCGTACCTGAGACACTCGCTGCATCGGTTCATCCTCTACTTTGTATTGATAATACAACGGAGTCCGGGCTCGAGTGAAAGACATCACCGAGCATTTAGCTACATTAAAGTACAGTTTATTGCTGATGCTCCACTCGACAACTCGGTTGATGTCGTCTTGCAGGCGTTCACAATCCGAATGATCCCTAACCTCAAGCAGCAATTTCAGGTCATCTGCAAACAATAAACAAGTCCCATGTTTGACGACTTCCGGTAAGTCATTTATCATTATAATAAACTCGAGAGGCCCTAGATTGCTGCCCTGGCTTACGCCGGATCTAGTGTAATAATATTTTACGTGGAGCGGCTAACCAGTCTATTAACTGAGTTACGGTAGTTCTTGGCAGAACTAGAGTCAGATTTACTGGCGACTGACAATCCGTAATGACTGCCAAAGATCTAAAAATGACAGCCGGGACCAACGGCTTAGCGTGCTTTCCGAGGCACGTAGGAAACTCGGTATGTTAAGATGGTCACCCCCCATCCACAGATCAACCTTGGCAATCGTTGCTGAACCTTAGATATGACCCGTGCGGCTGTTATTGTTTAGCCACGAGCATCTTATCTTAAACACATAGGTTATCTAGACCCTCAGTTAAACACTAATAGCTACCTTCAACAAAATACTAGGTTCACACTTAATTGAGACCACTCTTAAGTGCCCAACTTATTACTAGTTACTGCAGATAATAACATCTCACAGCAGCACTTTTTACAAGATTATTTCAATGTAATCATATGATGTACCCATTAATTACATACCACATATGAATCACCGGGATTACCATTCAATTAGGTACTCGTCTTCACCGCAAGATAGTCGATGCCATAGAGCAAAGATGCACAGCACTGGCAGGAACTAGAGCCATTCAGCATTGATCCTTTGCCCCAAATATGTCGAAGTCAGCTTCCAGTGCAGCTGTAGTACCAGTATGAAAATATAGACCTATAGACCTATAGAATATAAATCTTATTTAAAATAAAATAAATAAATGAATAAAATATTATTTATTTATTTATTTTATTTTAAATAAGGTTTACAGACTAATCACCCAATAACACAAAGACTGTAATATTAACAAATAGCTAATAACAAGCCTCCACATATAGGACAAGCCTCCACAAATATAGGCTATTTGGACTAGTTGCTGGCCTGTCATCCACAATACACCATGCTCATTAGCAAGACTGGTGTCAGAATTATGGCTTCTGACCGACCACTTGTAACGACTGTCAAAAGTCTATAAATGACAGCCAGGACCAACAGCGTGCTTGTTAGTTGGTCAGCCATCCTTGGACTGACCTCGGCAAGCGTTGCTTAATCTCGAAGACTGACCCATGGATTATTATCATGTTAACAGGAGAGCCTAACGTTGAGACTAGATTTCGACATATCCATAGACAAAATTGTCAGCGGCTGTAAATTTTTAACACTGATACATGTTGACGCAATGGTTGAGCGTTCGACTATTGAGCTACGTGCCATGGGTTCGATCCCCGCGCGGCACAAATGTTTATATGGCCTAATAAAAATTATGCATCTGTTGCTAAATTCAACGCTCTAATCATTTGAGGATTACACTAATGGATAGATAATTTAAAAATCTATATATCGCTTATCTTTTTAATCAAAATAATTCTATGCGGGCGGCAAAGAGGGAACGAATGCTCAAGGTTATTTGGTCAGGGAAAAGCCTTAAACACGATATTCCTTGGCAAAACTTTCAGTGCAATAATGCACTGAACACAAGCGCCGCCTCGTGTCAGCCTACACGGCGCAGCCAGCACACAATACTATTGTTTTAAAATTAAGTTTATTTTATTTGTATCTAGACACAGACAATCTGTGTCTGGAAAATGAACTTTTGTTTTCTTTTTTTCTCTTTTTCACGGTTCGAGTCCAAGTTGTGTCGCCACCTCTTTCTGGGCCTGGGACACGCTTGGCTCGTATTCAAAGTTTTGACAGGTCTGTCTCTAACAATGGCTGTCGGAGCGCCGCCATGCTCTGCGGCTGATTTCCAGTAAAAAATCTGCCAAAACGAATACTTATAGAATGCAATCCGAAATGGAAGCTTCCGCGTAGGCGAGTGATCCCCGAAGTATGTACGTCAGCAGTGACATTACACACAGCTGATAAAGATCATCTTGTCTGCAGATTAGAGATATAGACAGATGGACGAAATCTACATTTGCAAATCTCAATAAATGTCTGAGGGATTAAATTTTCACGAACAGAAACATCATCGTGTTCCTCTGTGGCCGGACCACAGTTTAGTACTCAGATGATGAAGTTCGAAATAATACCTACCTAAAGTCTACTTTCATCTGAATATATATGAGGTAGGTACTAAAATTTTTTTTTTTTTGACGTGACCTCTCGCAGTTCAGCACACTAAAGCTGGTTACTGCTTAACCGAACAATCCTGTGGTGGCCTCAAATGAATTTAAGGCCCCCAGCCAGGGCTAAAAACTACTAAAAACTAAATGACCGCTTCTCTAAGGGCATCCCCTGTGGGATACGGGCCTCGGCTTAACGGGGTCATTGAGAGGGGCAGCAAGGGACAGGCTGGGTCTAGTTATTATTATTTAGGGGATTTAACGCTAATGGCTCAGCGGCGCGGGCTGGCTCGTTAGGCAAAAGTCGGGGAGGGATGTTACTGGGGCGTCGCGATGGGCCTCGTCGGCGGGGCCGGAATACGGAACGCGGTCAGTACCTGCCTCAAGAGATATATTTTTAAGCCTCAAATTAAATAGAGTATAATGAACTATTAATAAATCAAAATCCCGAAAAAAACTAACTATAGAGTACCTTGCATACGACAAATATGGTCCAATAAACCCCTTTAGTTAAGGAGTTATTGGTCGTAGGGTGTGGTTCGGCTGGAAGGTATAGATACTCTGCAGCAAGTCAATTTTGCAATATTTAATATTAACTGTTCATTTTTTTTTCAAACGATGCACGATGGTTTGGAAGGGTATCTCACTATTTCAACGTGGTCCCTTTCTAGTTTGGTGAAGATCTGATGAAGAACAGAGATGATAGAAAACGGAGCTCTTCTATAAATGATAGCAAATCTTTCGAGATTGCTGAAATCGCATGTTTGTTTATTGTTTACACCAATGCGATTGGTCCTACGTTTAGGTGGGGGAGCAACGATAAAAAAGTGAAAATTTAAAAAATACTTTAATTTCGAAAGTCGGTGTCCAAAAAACGAAAAAGCAACCAAAAGCACCGAGTTCCGAAATTAAAGTTATTTTGTACTTTTTGAATATTTTTGTGTAGAAGTCGGTTGTATTTTTTTGTAAAAAGTTTTTTTATCTAACGATGTTGTTGGGGTCTGTGTTCAGCCTAACTTGGTGTAGCTGCTGAATACCAGTATTTTACTTATATTATATGTATATCTAGTGTCTATCTGAGCTAAATAACCCTAACTGGGAACATGTTATCGACTACGGTACGATTTCATGTTTTTTTTTTTAAACACAAATATCTATCATCACAGGCTTACTAATACAATAGTGTAGTTATAATAGCTTGCAAAGATTAGACTTGCAATTATAATATTATGAACAACCTCAATTATTAATTTAAAAAAAAATGCGATTCGTGTGATTTCCCTCAGATTAGGTGCAATTGAAGCAGTCAATCTGTTGTGACACTATATTGAATGAATAAATATTACATATTGACTTAATAAAATTTCATTCAGTTTGACAGAAATGTTCTCGATCGATCCTCCTAGATAATGTAAATTCGCAAAGGTCTTAATTAAAATTAAAGCTTGCTACAATGTATAATTAAGTGCATATTAAAATCTAAGAACCAAATCAAGAGGACAATTAATAACCAAGGACCGCAACAATGTTCTCCAGTTAAAACGAAATAATCATCAAATGCATTGTAATAGAAATCAAGACGAATTAATCTGTTATAGCAATCCATTGCGACGCGACCCAACGGACACGTCCAGAAATGTGTAGCAACAATAAAGAGTACATAAATAACACGCTTGTTATAATTATCAAGGCGAAATCATTTAGTGTAGTGCCGTGATTTTATTACCTACTAGAACGCGAGATAAAACTCGTTCAACTAACTATTACATTTATTGAAATGAGACAATAATAGTTGAAAGTTGATTGGGTTGGCGCCGCTCGTGTTGTTAAAACTATTCACGC
Organism: Hecatera dysodea; assembly: GCA_905332915.2. NCBI lineage: Eukaryota > Metazoa > Arthropoda > Insecta > Lepidoptera > Noctuidae > Hecatera > Hecatera dysodea. The sequence goes on from HG995294.1 coordinate 17,313,562, forward strand.
ATGTATAGACAGTTTTCAGAAATAGAACGATCGTCAAATTCCTGTACGCAATCCTGGACATTAATCATAACACAATAAGGATGGGAGTTACTTGAAAATGCTGACACGATTTTGACAGTATGGACCAATCATTGCGTGTAATTCGAGCGAATTGTTGTAAACATGGCTCGTGTTTGGACCTAAACCATATCGAGGAACACTGTTTTAATTGAGCACCTCATTGTTCCTTTTTACGTTCCTACTAAGATCAAACAAAAATTAAGCAATAACAGAAATAAAATCTAGTTTAAATGATGCCATCTGTAACAATTTAAATGCTGCTCCTCCGAAGTGCTATTCAAAATCGTTTGATTTGACAGTTTTCGCAAATGGCACTTAAGTTTCTGGCGGGAAATACCTCGTAAATAGCACCTGTCAAATTCAGAGCGCCAACCGCTGACGGCCCTCAATAAAATGTAAAAATAGAACTATTGATAATGGCGGCCATGATTTTGACAGATAAATTAAAACCGCTGAAGTGTGTGGCGTCTGCGCTAATCTTAACCAGACGAGTTGCATCATATATTGTTCAGTTTTAAGTAATTTTCAGAACTGATTGATGTGTTTATTTGACTTGTTTACGGAATTTAACAAAGACGGTTACAATTAAACATAAAAGAAGATTGAATTTTAGTTATAAAACAAAGTGCAGCTTTATCTAAAACATATTATTGAACACCTTGGCAGTCAGTGGAATGCTTACAATGTTATTTACGTAGATAGAAACCTATCAAAACGCCTACTCGTTTGAGTAGTTTTAAAATTACACACTGTAAAACTAATTCGGTTCTGATCAGTCATTCACAATAAATTTATCCATCTATTGGTTTTATAGAAATAATCGATCCGCTCTCGACGATTGTATAGAAATTATATTCAAGAGCTACCTAAGAATCGAGGTAATAGAAGAAGCATTTTTTCATTTAAACCAGAAAAAGCGACGAGCCCTTTAGACGACACAGTTAATAATTCTGTCAATAATTGAGAGAAAACGATAGATGGTAGTCTAGGGGGGCAGATGAAACCGTTAAGGAGTGAATAAAGTTCGAACTGTCCCCTTATTGCTAACAACCAAACTTTTTTTTCCTATTTATCACCCTAAGGGGACAAAGCGGGGTGACAGATCGGAATAATCCATATTTTTTAGCCTTTATACATTACTATAATTATTTGCAATCCACAAAAATTAAGTAAGCTAGTACTTAAGTTTATTTAACAAGTTTTCTACAGTGTCTACCCACATATCTAAACAGACGCTTCCTAAAACTTCCATTTAAGTTCGAGGTAACATCACAACAAACTTATTGACATTAAACATTAACTTTGACACGATAACTATTGGGAAAATATTGCTATTTCCATTTTTAGATTATCAGAAACACGTTAATCTACAATACTGACAATTTAATTTACAATCAACTTTGTTGGTGACACTGAACACTGAAGCTTTTTGTCAATAGCCGGTTCCTCCCCAATTATTGTAAATATTTGTATTAACTGACATAATATTTGCAGCCTTAGTCACGACCACTGACAATGTTTGCTCGTACGCTTTCAAAGGAGCAAAGTAAGTTCTCTTAATTTTGAAAACCTTCTATATTGGCAACCATATCATTTAGTTAAGGTAAAATAATAATAAAAAATAGAGGGATAATTCTCGCATTTTCAAAGACGTTCGAAGTCCCAAACTGGCAAAAACATCACAAATTTCCCAACATTTTGACAAGTGTTTCACATCGATTTTGCACGAGATGATATTGCAAATTGAATTTGAATCTTTTTAAATACGATAATTGGACTTCTACTATCGATATTTTTAGATCATCATGACATAAAACAACCGTAAAAAAAACTAATCTATCACCAAATGAAACTAATAAACTTACCTCTAAGTCTCACAACAGCACAGCACAATTCACTCGCCACATCTTCACACAAAAAGTCCTTTTCAACTAAAGAAAAACTTAACAGAATTCTTGGTCCTAAGTTCCGGAATGAACGCCGGGAGCAACGCGTTCGCCCCGCAGACGAGAACGACTCTTTTGACGAACGAACATTTCCTGAACGAGTGAACGTGAAAGTTTCAGAGTAAGTAGGTACGTATAGATTACCGAAGTTGGCTCAGAGATAAGTGAACATCGTGGGACTGTGAGTAAACAGTGTGTCTGTTGTTGGCTATGTTTATGTGGGAAGCGGCGTTGAATTGGATCATCGTGTTGCTGTTAAATATTTAGCTTAACTAATTGTTGAGTTTTAAATGCGTGAGTGTCAAAGCGTGTAATAATATACAAATATTTATATGGTTTTATCTAAGGCCAGACCAGGAAGTAAGTACGAAGGTATGATTGACATAATCACCTACAGATGAGGTGACTTATCTCTACTTCCGTCAGAAACTATACTTCATCCACCATAGAATAATCCTGCATTAAATCCTTTATTATGATCTTAGCTTAATCGACACAAAACAATTAATTTATATATTTATCCAAGTAATGAGTAGCTGGTAATCCTATAACTGTTCCTCTACTCCCTTCCTAGCAGTTTTAGAATCAATAGGCACTTCTTCTAGTCTTAGCAGCTTAGCAATACTTCATTTAGAACTACTGCAAGTACAATCGGTCACTCCATCATGTCATACCCACATGCCAAAATAAGATAGGTCACCGGCCTTCTGACAGAGACAATTGGTGCCGAAGATATGTTCAACGAAGTTCAAAGGACTCTCGAGATTGTCGATGAGCAAAGATTCACGCATATACAAATACATCGCAACCTCGTAAATCAATGGATCCTCCTCCCAATGATGTTCTAATACTACCTACACTAGAGAATAAATAAGCCTCGTTCCACCTACTAAAACGTCTAAGTTGGTGCATACAAAATGCATACTCGAGTCGACCCACGATCATCAAACGATAAATCACTACGAAATATGTGTAAAAGCATTTGTCAAATTATCATAAAACATGGCCGGCGCATTCGAGACGTTTGATCTGTCCTCATACACTTTGTTTGTACAATCTGTTATCTATTTTAGAGCGTAAGTACGGAGCAATCCGCGGGCGGCGGTAGTTAACTCGAGTTTATCGTGCTTACTGCGATATTTCACCGCCCATTAACTAGAATCTTAGAGGCAGTGTTGCCAGCGTTGTTCAGATTTGCGTCGGTGTACTTTTTATTGAGCTTTTTAGATATTGGGTTTCCGCTGTGAATTATCAAGAGGCAATCGTTTTATTGGATTGTATTAAATTTATATACTTTTGTTTCTAAAAATATTTCAAGTTATTTCTATGACATCAACAGATCAATGGACAACCTCTAGAGAGTGAACATACCACTTTCATACGTGACACAGCGCAAAAAAAAAAAATTGAATATTTTTAATTTGCTACCAAATAATGTACTGCAGATCATTCTTTTTTTCAGTTTTATTTTCACACCATTCATTGCGATAAACTGCAGTTTATCTGCAAGTGCTTCAACATCTAGGTTGACCCAATTAGACATAAAAGCATTTCAACAATAACAACACAAATCACGCTTCCATTTCGTTCAGAGTCACGACACACGAGAAGGCCTATGATCTCACTTGTGACACTCACATTTACGGCCTGATATATGACGATCTAAGTAAATCATAAATAGTCTGCATATCTGGCAACCCGACGCTGGTGGTGTGGCGCCGTCTGCGCGGGCGCCGGCGTCTAGCGCCAAATTATGTAATAGTACGCGTAGAATTAATTCTGCAGGCGTTGGCGCCATTACATCGCCTTATCAGCATTTTAATTAGCCCACGGATTCTTTGCTAAGAAATCTACTTATGTTTGGCAATTTTTTTAGCTGTTCCAGTTACTAATTGGCGCTATCTGTGTTGCCCCTTTCCAACTTGAAGGCGACTTGGGTCAGCTTCCAGTCTATCAATTTTTCCAATATAGTCACTGCCTATCTGACCTACAAAATCCATTAACTGGGTAACACTATACCCATTGGTAAGACAAAATGTTCCTGGCAAAATCGTTATTTACCAGTACCGAAATAACTTAATCTAGATATTTTTGGTGGAGATATAAGGATGCCCAAAATTCAAAAGTCAAATGACAAAGCTTACGCAGATCAGGTCAGACAGAATGATTGGTCAAAAGATCACATGGAAATCGATATGTCAACGACAGAATTATTTAGATTTGATCTAATGTTGATGTTGGCAATAGTTACGATCATGATAAAGCCATTAAACTATCATCTCTTTCAACATTTATAACCGATCTTGGACTAAAGAAACACGTATATAAATCTCTAGCCATGAAAATGGGTAAGTAAACGTTTATGTGCGAAAGCATAGGTAATGGAGAAGTCGCAGTATTTCACTAATAAATCTATACTTAATATATGAAACAGAAGAGTTTGTTTGTTTGTTTGCTTGAACGCGCTAATCTCAGGAACTACTGGTCCGATCTGAAAAAATCTTTCACTGGTAGATAGCCCACTTATCGAGGAAGGCTCTAGGTATATAACCTATCATGACGCTAAGACCAATAGGAGCAGAACAGTCATGAAAAATGTGGCACAAACGAAGTTGCGCAGATCAGCTAGTCTATAATAATTGTATGAATTGTATCCCTGGTTAAATTTTAAGGATTTGATAAGATATTCTCACAACGGAAAAAGCTTCCTATTTCCTAGAATATTTATACCAACATACCCAAAAAATGAAAAGGTATAGTCAATCATTTTTCACCATATATATCAATGTCTAAGTAAAACTTTCATTAAAACTTTTAGAATCCCTACAACTGTTGACGCATTGCTGTAGCTGCTTGATTACCAACCTTTTAACCAAAGAATTTTACACCTTCTTCTTGGTCAAAATGTCACCAATCTCTAAAAATAATACACGATCGTGGTTTGTTTAGTCAGAGGAAGTAACAACATCACGGCTGACGTCACTCGGCACATCCGCACACCTGCGCACGAGTACATATCTGATGGCAATCAACATCGCGATTCTATATCGATTGTTAGTAGAGTTGAATGTTCGCACGGTGCTTTCTCTATTTTTACCCTAACCGCAAAATATCATCTCCAACCCGCCAGCGTCTCGATGTACACAAGCTGATGATAAGCTTTACACAACAAGGGACCAAACGACCAATCGAGGTATTGCTTGTGAGAATTTAAATTGGCATTTCAATACAAAAAAAAGGAGGAAAGGGAAGTATACTTATGTCCTGTAATGGGACTGAACAAAAAAAATAAATAATGCCAAAGTAGGTATCTATAATCAAATTCGTAACTATGGTCCTACTCGTACATGAGATTGAAGATTTTTCTAGAAAATTACATACGGTATAAGTATGTAAATCTCTAGAAAAATCTTGGTGTTTTGAGCAAAACTCTTCAAGAAACCTCAATCAAGACAAATGGGTAAAATACGGGGTGCGTGTTAGTATGAAAAAAAAAACTTTTTACAAAAAAAAACCGTCTTCTAAACAAAAAAAGTATAAAATAACTTTAATTTCGGATCACGGTGTTATTGGTTGTTTTTTTTTGTTTTTTGAACACCGTGTTCCGTTGTTATTTTTGGAAGTTTTTTTATTTTCCACTTTTTAGTGGTACGCCCCCCCCCCTCCCACCTAAGTAGTACCTACCCTTACAATTATCACGTTAGCCATACATACTACTACCTAGTTTCCATCGACCAATTGCAGCTTCCCCTAACTCCTAACCGTTAAGGAGTTCTGTAGCTTCACCATCAGATGTTGACACCCTGAAGCAGTATATAAAAAAAGAAGTCAGCCCCTAAAGTGGTTCATTTTCAAGTACTACTCACAATATAAAAGTTGAATAGTTAAAACTGATTTAACTTTTTTTTTTATTATCAGTCCTGATTATTTTTTCAAAACCATTCTTCAAATGGATTTGAAGGGTTGAAGTTCTCTGAGCACGTCTAAAAAGTAACTCAAACAGAGGTAGTCTGGTAGATCAGCATAATCAGAAAACCATGACCAGGAATAGGACACTAATTCTAGCCCTGCATATCAAGGGCCCATGGGACAATTTCAACCCCCCCCCCCCCTGAAAAAAACCAAAGCCCACAGGTAAACATATTAGCTTTTGAAATCAAGAGATAATCACTATATGAGAAGTTTTGTAAGAAAAGGATAGGTTGATTGCCCCCAAATAAACTAGGCTGGACTGTTAATATCTCGACAAATTTTCCCACAAGAAGCTGTAGCACTTATAAACCTAAATAATGAATTCACTACATATTTATGCGATCCCAATTAAAATATTTAACACTGCCTTAAAAGCACTCTCTCATTTACATAATTGCTCGCAAAAAGAAACTAATTTTGACTAAGTATGAAGCCAAATATTTTATATGTCATTTCGACATATAAGTTTTCGAACATGTTTTTTTAAGGTGGCGCCAACGAAATTCCAAATGCTGTCACGAAGTGTCTAAGAGCCATTTTAAGTCATATCACTACACACATCTATACTACTATTATAAAGAGGAAAGATTTGTTTGTTTGTTTGTCTATACTACTATTATAAAGAAGAAAGATTTGTTTGTTTGTTTGTATTGAATAGGCTCCGAAACTACTGAACCGATTTGAAAAATTTTTTCACTGTTTGAAAGCTACACTATCCCCGGGTGACATAGGCTATATTTTATCCCCATAATCCCACGGGAACGAGAACTGCGTGAGTAAAACCGCGGGGCGCTGCTAGTATTGAATATAGACCATATATGCCTTATTAAATTTAAAGACCGCAAGGTTGGTACCATCAGATCGCCTAAAATACCATATATTGGAACAACTCTTAAAGTGTCTGAGAACTGTTTTTGTCGAGGCTGTATTTATTCCATACAAGTAGAATGCAAAATTAATCATCGATGTCTTGACATTTCGTAGCTAATGTCAACTGGTACTAATATGGTGGTTCCTATATTTTCTAATAACTAAACAGTTATTCATAATTTATTATGTACTGCAGCTATAAAAAAAACAACGCTACACCCGAAAAAGGGCCTTGTACTCATCATTATAGAGACTTTTTACGATGGGTCTCGCAATCGCGAAGTTCGGAATAATGTATATTATGTTATTGCACTGTTTCTGTGATATATAGTAAAATTGTATATGGTATATACAAGGTTGGTTGGTTTGACTTTCTTATACATACTCAATACTGTACTTTTCAAATGGTGAAATCATTTGCAAGTAGATCAAGTCGGTACGGAGATTACTCATCATACCTACATACAAACAAAAATTCGCATTATCTCTGTATAATTTTACAATAGCAATACCACAAACCCAATTCTCCAGAATTATTTGAAACCATGATCAGGACATATTTTTCTAAAATTACTATAAGGTTGACGGCTTTTTACTAAAGTTAAATTAACTTGACCTTTTCTGACTAACCGACCGTCATTATCAGCTTTTCAAGGGGTCCGTATATACGATCATCATTTCACGAGTTAGCTTAATTTTGAAGATGCTTCGATCGGCGCCACGGTAATTTAGGAGAGTATCTCAAATTGATATTAATTATCAGAACAAAACATTAGTGGTGCACATGTAGTAAAAGAACCAAACTGACGTCATCCTTTTAAGTGACATTGTTTTCTCCGGCATCTTTCCTATTTTATAAGTTATGTATTATATTAACCTGTTTAATTAAACTATCGTGGGACGCAGTGTTTTTTAAATCCTTGAAATTAAATTATTTCTGAAAGATAATCTCATCACGCTCGTCTACTGCTTCTACAGTGTCATACACGAACGTTTTATTCTTAGAATAAGAGGTTGCCGAAAAAGGTACAGTTGATTATACCAGTATTCTTCATAATCAAGTAGGTACAATTCATCGGGAAGACAACCACAGCTGGACGTAGACCTTCATCGATCAGACCTACATATACTGCTATTCTGCCGGTCTGTAACGCACTGCTGTAATAGTCACACCGTGATAACTTAAGTGAAGTTAGCTTGAAGTGACCTGTCAAACTCGTAACATTAATAGATTGACAGTTATCTAACTTCATACTTATACAAAATTGGAATAGCAGTTTTGAAGATAAATGGCAACATTGGTTTGCCCAAATATCCCTGACTGGCAGCGCCCCCTGTTGAGTTGTCACCGTAACACCTATCTAAGAACATGCACCAATCAAATCCGAACCCATTACTGAAAACCGCATGAAAATCGGACTAGTAGTACTGGAGATAAATGGGAACATTGGTTTGCACAAACACAAACATCCTCTCACCCCAAACGCATACACTGTCTCCGTTCCGTCGCGCGTCGTGGGAAAAATAATATAAAAACAAAAAAGCCTTTTATTTTTTATTTCCAGAAAAAATACTAGTTTAGAAAGTTAATTAGTTTTGTGAGTATCAAAAACAGTAGTTGCATTAGAAAAGTGATTCAAGTTACAAGCGTTTTTTTTAACCATCTTTTGCTTTTGTGATGTTGCGTATTTTTATATGCCTTATTTTATTTATTGTTTTTATGTTTAGCATACTCCACTCAATTCCTCAATGGCACGATATAATTTTAGTTATGGTGTTTTTGTTAAACTTCTGTGTGTGATGTCTGACAAGCATAGGTCAGGCATGGTATATGGCAGGTATTCATGACTTTGGTTATTAGTTACTAAATATGAATCCAGAGAAAACTGCATCGAATGGCGTTGTATTGCATAACAGCGTCACTGGACCGCGTTTGTCTGAGGGAACCGTATTAAATGGTTTGCGGTATGACGCACGGCCGTCAATGCGCGAGGCAATGCGAAAATTTCAGTGCCTATAAACTCCCTATAGGTACGACGTACAATCACACACACATACATACATACAGACAGACATCACTCAAGCGCCCCACATCGTGCGGATAAACACTTTAACTGCTTCAATATAAGACGCTTACAAAACTTTAACTATAATGTAACCCAAATATTTTGCCCACAGAAGTTTGTATTCGAAACGAATAAAGACGAATATCTTCAGTTTATGTTTAAGAATGATAAATGTGCCAGATAACCTTTGAAACGTATCAAAATATCGATTTATATTTTTGCACCTGCACGAGATGAAAGATGGTTTTGATTTTACAATTTTAGCGCCACATGGAATTTAAATGGCGGCACTTGATGCTAAAAAAATAAATAAACAAAGAAATTTTCTTAAAAGATTCCATGAAATTCGTCTGAATTTAAAAATCGCTGTCCAATGAAAATAAGTACAAGGAGACTGTGACCCTGAGTTTATTTCATCTTTTCTTTATAAGCGTTACTAAATTGCATTTATCTGAAAAAGGCTACCAGTTTTTAGGGGTTGCCCACGAACCAAATTCTCGACCACACAGCAGATTGAAATTGGCTCTACGACAGTATTTTTCAACAGCATCTAAATTCTACAAATAAATGTAAAAGCAGGGGTACAATCTAATAAATCACAGTCAAAACATAAACATTTTACAAAACGAGTCGCATCTCGCAATGAAAAACCGTCACAAACGTAGCATTTCCAATCTATGGGTGAATCCAATTCCTTAAGACCGCGCCGCTTCGTCAGCACAAATTGAGACAAACCACCGCGACAGTTGGCAAAGCAAGGCTATATTATGTAAACCAGTGTACCTTCGTACAGTTACGGACAAAAATATAAAGACACGTTAGAAGTGATTTTTTTAAATTATTGTTTTTGGTAGGCTCGCGTTAGACGACCATATCTCGTGTTGGAACATGATGAGGTCGACAATAGAGCGAAAAGTGCTCCATTTCCGACCATCCATTCTGATCTGATCATCCTTTCCGAGGTCCATTTCATAGAAGTAACCTGTTGACGATATACCAGCTGGTAGCTATCATGGGCACACCACAATCGTGGCGACATGTTCACTCTTTGAGGAGTGGTTGGAGACGAGCCATGGGGTCCTCACCTTCTGCCTGTCGCAGGTACTCACTGGACACAGATGTTTCGGAAGCTACTTGTTTCGGATTCGGCGGGAGGACAAGGACACGCCCGGGTGTCAACACTCTGTGGATCCACCGGGGGACACGGTGGAGCATACGATGGAGGTCTGCCCTGCTTGGGCGGAGCAACCCCGTGACCTCGTTGAGGCGATTGGCGGCGGCGACCTCTCGCTTCTGGCCCTAGGTCAATCCATGATCCGGAGCGAGAGGGCAGTCACCTCATTCTTCGAAGCAATAATGCTAGCGAATGAGGAGGCGGACCGCGTGAGAGAGAGGCAATCATCATGCCCCAGCCGCCGCAACAGAACATGACGCCCCGGGAATGGGGAGTCGCAGAGTGATTCCCGGCCACCGTAGGTGCGGGTCTAGACTAATTGGTTGGCTCGCCGTCCGATAACAACCAGGCCCGGATCGAACGCGCGTTGTCTCTCACGCTCAAAGAGATGTCAGCCTAGAAAACCCAGGCCCACTAGGGCCAGTACCTGCCAGGGTTGCGGAATTTGTTCGAAAGAGTCACCGCGGCCCTAGAACGCAAAGGGCCTTAGTAGGAACGTGGATGGGTTTTAGTTATTAAGATTCTGAGACTCCCTTCCGCCTCGTCCCGAGCGGATCATTTGATGATTTCCCATACATAAAATATAGATTGTAGCTACATATCAGGAAACACAAACTTAGACAGGGAACTCGATTATTTAGTAGTACATAGTTCGATGATGGAACGAGCTAGGCGCGATTAATTTGAACAATTCCGATACACCTTCCTCGAATTGTCACCGATAGAAAACCAACAGACGGGCAACTCCGCGATTTTCCTACACCTTGATTTCAACTTGAATCGCCTTGAAGTTTGTTTTTCTGAAAAAACAGAACCATCATCATACGCCCGTCTTCAAAATACTGAATGATTTTTATGACACCCATTCTTCTAGAAACATGAAGTGAGATTCATTGTTAATGATTTTTTTATACAAAATTAGATGGAACGCTGGATACGGCTATAGGCTACTTTAAAGCGAGCGAAGCTTCGGAAAAAAGCTAGTCAGTTAATAAAAGCCAAAACCATCAGCAATATCAAAGGTGCACACATATTTTCTTCAATTGTTATGTTGACAAATATAAACTCACTAATAACCAGATACTCGCAAATTTTGCAAAGTGCATGGGCACAACATTTATGACCACGATTGTACCAGCAGACGGGTAAACATACATACAGATATGTACGTCAACAATGAGCTCATCCGTCACTGTCGGCGGCCGGGCTCTGTCAAAAAACTGAGGCTGTGACACCCACCGGGTTCAGATGATGCTGCACCGTGAGACTGCAGATTCAGTAAGACAATTGTATTAATTAATCATTGAGTCAGCGACGTAGCAATAATCATGCGAACTTGTTGCTATGGAGTTGTTTCTATTTTTAGTTGAGCATTCAGTGCATTGATGGCTAAATGCATAAGCATAAGCTTAATCAGCCTTTTAACGTTCCCACTGCTGGGACACAGGCCTCCTCTCTAGGAGAGGGAATGGACCGTAATCCACCACGCGGGCGCACTGCAGTTTGGTGAATGTCACATGTCTTCGAATTTTTGGTTCTAGGACATGCCGGTTTCCTCACGATGTTTTCCTTCGCCGTTTTGAGAGCAGTGGTGATGAAATTAATTACACCAAGTAATGCGCCTGGCTGGGTTTGAACCCGCGACCTACGATTCGTAAGTCGGGGCCGTTACCACTCGGCCACCATTGCTCATGGCTAAATGCGAACAGGTTGATCTTCGAGGCTAAGCGACGATTACCGAAGTCGGCTTGGGGATGGGTGACCTTCCATTTCATATTGAGACTCCCCCGTGCATCGGAAAGCGCGTTAAGCCGTTGGTCCTGCGTCAGCCAATCTCCGGGTTGTGGGAATGGGAATTTATACTGGAAAAACCCAATTTTACCCAACTTCAGTAGTTGCACCACTTCCACCGCGAGATTAACACAGATTATAGCTTTGTAGCTTAAAAGGTTTACAATCGCAATTTTATCTATTTTTCATTTTAAAGTGGAATTATTATGTATTATTTATTTATTATAAACTTATTGTACACCAGAAGTAACACAAAAAAGAGGCTTAAAAATAAAGCACATAAATGAGCGGTCTTATCGCATTCCGCGATCTCTTCCAGACAACCTGGCGTGGACAGTATATGTCTGGACATGAAATGGGGCTGTCATTGGTGTAACAAAAACCAATTCAACAATAATATAATATATACCAACTATACAGGCAGTAAAAATACGGAGGACGATCAACAATCACAGCGACAGGTAATGTACCCAGATAACCCAATTCAAATATCTAACATGGATCTAAAATATGCAAAGTTTGGCACGATTTTCAAGTTAAATCGCTAGAAACATATTCAAAATACGAAACCGAAAATGTTTGCCAACGGGTCGTGTTTCCAGAATATTTTCTATTACAAGCTAGATTTATTCCGATGCCGTTTGGCAAAACGTTGTACGGAAACTCAAGCTTTTATATCGGAATTCTTGAGTATATGTCTGGAAATGTTAGATTTTAGTCCCAAACATTTTATCGATCAGCAAATATAAAACAAAACATAAGTGTGTGACTATTGAAAATCAATCTTCTTTTCGTGACTATTGAATTTAACTTTGTCCGATCAGTATTAAGCAATCTCAATGGCTCTATTATTAACCTCATTTAGAACCTGGAAGGTGAAGATCACTACTGATAACAAAGGGAAGCGGAGGGGGGGATTAAGGGGTTCCGTTTGAGGCAGGTTTAGTATGCCCCATTTGGCCAGTATTCAGTATTTTCTAGGATAGGTCGCCTCCAGACTTCGGAATTTGTTCGAAGTTCGAAGAGTTATCGCAACCCTGGAACGTAAAGGGCCTGCGAAGGAAAACTAATGGCTGTTGGTTGGGTTGGTTCAGTAAGAGTCTGACTCTGCTTTCCGCTTCGCCTGGAACGGAAGAAATCATTTGATGATTTCCCATCCATAAAAAAGGTCTCCTCCAGAGGTTCGATGTTTCGCCGGCAAGATGAAGTATGAAGGAGTAGGGTGTCTGCGCCCCGCAGGGCGCATTTCTCTCGTCCGCTACACTGTCCTCCGAGGAGTTCGTATATCTCATAAAGTTTTTTGACTTTAAACATGCAAGTTATGGCTGATACCTGTGCAGTGCAGGGGTGACGGCCTTCTTATTCCTGTTTCCTCCTATTTCAATTCGTACAACTATCTTGGAAGAGATAAAGACATTATACCCACAAGGAAAACACTTCTACGATTAGTGATATCTACCAGTAAAATTATATCACATACTTACTGGAGAAAGGTGAGGAAATCCTGCAAAAAACATGTTTTCCTGCATTTTTACTGAAAGGGACTATAAATTTCGCCGTTATATGTTACAGAGAAGGTATGATTCGCAAACATTTTCTTTGTCTTAAAACTTTGCCTCGCTTGGGCCACGGCAACTTTTAATACATCGTTAACAATAATGATTAATGCACCTTTTCTTTTTGACCGTCTTCAAAAAAAGGAGTTTATCTATTCAACACATACCTGTATGTAATATTATTGGGACTGTTATATATTAACATAGTCTACTAACTTTTGCCGGCGACTACGTACGCGCATTTCCCGTTCCTGTAGGAATTTCGGGATTTCCTGTCTGTCTTAATACTCCTCTTCACTCTCCAAAAAACTGAATTTTCAAAATCGGTTGAGTTGTTTTCAAGACATGGACGTGTAAGTATGACGGCCTGATATATTGATACAAGCTACAGGTGTGGGGTAAATAAGGGACAAATCTCAAAACCTTAGTCAAAGCAACGAACTGACGGGCTTGCAATCAATCTCGAATCTTTAGCTATTTGTCAAGTGCGACTCTCACCCGTAACACAGGCTATATTTTATCCCCGTATTCCCACGGGAACGGGAAGTACGCGAGTAAAACCGCGAGGCGCTGCTAGTCTTCTTCTTCTAAATATATATAGCTCAAAAGTGACTGACTGACATAGTGATCTATCAACGCACAGCCCAAACCACTGAACGGATCGGGCTGAAATTTGGCATGCAGGTAGATGTTATGACGTAGGCATCCGCTAAGAAAAGATTTTGATTAATTCTACCCCCAAGGGGATAAATAAAATAGGGGATATACATATGTATGAAACTATATAGTTTGTATGAAACTTTGTCAATTTTAAACCGATCGGGCTGAGAGTTTCAAAATCGGGGGTAAAGTAACTATTCCACGCGGACGAAGTAGCGGGCAGAAGCTAGTAGTAAATATAATGATTCCGCACTCCCCTCAAAGGATACCAATGAATTCAAAATTCCCCTAGCTGCCTTTATAAAGACAAACCTTCTGAACCCTCCTGCACTATAACACTGCTGATTTGCTAAATTTTTAAATACAAATACCCTTTCATCACAACTTCATACATATTCAGTTAAATGTCACATTATGATGGTGGGGTCCCCACTGATGTATGAATCATAGTGACGTAATTATTATGTGGGTAGGCAGGCAAACAGTGCAATAAGAATTTGGTACTGATATTGAGCATGCACTGGTTGTACCTATTTATAACTATTTAAAACCAAGTGGATATAGAATAGGCTGTATAAACTCAAACACAAAGCTTTTATTTGAAGTAGACCATTAAAAAGCCGGTCTATCAAAAACATAAAGCTAGTTGCACGGTCCAAAGTATAGATCTCTTTGTAAAAGAACGTGTAAGAAACTCAATCCATCTTTTGAATCTAATCTAAAAAGTAAATAGTAACAAATAATGTTTAGGTAGGTACGGTAGGTAAAGTCTTTTTTTTTTTGGATGGGAAATCATCGAATGACCCCTCCCGCCCTGGGTGGAGCGGTAGGGAGTGTCAGACTTTTACTGACTAAAACCCACCCGTGATCCTTCTTGTGCCCTATGCGTTCCAGGGCCGCGGTTACTCTTTCGAACAAATTCCGCAACGGTAGGTAAAGTCTGAGATAGTATTTTGAAGCAAGAGCCACACAGATTTGAGTGGACCTGTCCAGACAGTGCAAACATTATTGTTAGTTATCATGCAACTCAACTCAGATCTTCGAGGAGCTCAACGATCCGAACAATACCAAAGTATTTGAAATATTATAAGAATAGCTTCTGCCAGAAACTTCGCCCGCGTGAATGTCGAAAATTATTCCAAGAGCCAGCTCTTGGAATATTTTTTGCTGAGAAACTGCTGGGATAAAAAGAAGTCCTGCGCAGCTCGTCATGCTTGATTGAGTAAGAAACATCCATCCATCCAAACATTCGCATTTATAATAATAGTAAGCTTAAAGAGTAGTATTAGTTAAGTAGTTAGATTATACTATTCGCTGATTTCATTAAGCTCTTGGCTTCATCATAATTAAGGTAAATGTGGAGCAGCAAACCTCTTCCGCGTCGCTGCTCAAGAATAAAAGTGGTTGAAGGACTGTTGCGTAGAGAGATTCCAGAGTAAGGGTCTTGTATTGGCAAGCTAATAGCTAGGTGGAACGACGACAATATAAGGCAGCGGCTTGGGTCTGGGAATTCCCAACCAGAGTCTGTGTTTCTTAAAGATGCGTCCAGACCTGGCGAATGAGCCGCTCGCGAGCCGTTTGCGAATTATGCGCGTGCATTTCATGTTTGTACGCAGCCCCTACGCGCCGTACTCAAGCGGCGCTGGAGGTCCGCGCGTGCTATACTATAACATACTTTAATCCGACTTTTAAAAAAACGGAACCTGCCACCAACTTTTTCCATGTTTCCTTTTAGTTTTTTTCAGTATTAAATTGCCGATGCTGCAGCAATTATGCTAACGGCAGTCGTATGGTCTGACATCTTCGGAAGCAGTTAATTCACAACTGAGGCTCATAGTTCACTCGTATGTGCGCAAGAGATGCGCGCCCCACTCGAGCCTTCCTAGGGTTGCACAAGTGCGACGCACCAAATACCTATAGGCTGTAACCGCACGCGAGCAACACGAGTGCAGTTCGCAAGCGGCTCGCGAGCAATGCATTCGCCAGGTCTGAACGCACCTTAATACCTACAAAAAATACCCTCAGGGCATTTAAGTAAATTGAATAGATTACTTGTAATCAAGCGTTCCATCGTCGACCACATCATCGCTTTCCGTCAGGTGAGGTTGAGCCTTTGAGTACCTAGTAAAAGAAAGAAAAAAAATGGAAAGAGAGCTGACTTGATAAAAACCGTCCGTGTTTGGATACAATCTAAGCATGATTGGCATTTCCTATTATCAAAGCATTCATAAAATGCAGTCTCTACAGTCAGAAATCAATCATGAAAAAAGCCAGGTCGGAAGATTATTTTTAACCTTAGCATCATCATCTTCCTGCCCTTATAGGCTTAGACTATGATACTTGGGGTCTTTGCAACATATTTTCTTACTCCATTCTGCCTTATCACCCTATCATGCTATCACTGACTCCCTTCTCTTTGATATCACTCTACACACAATCCATCCATCTTTTCTTTTGCCTCCGTCGTCTCCAATTTCATCCATCCACATTTATATTCATAATTCTTTTAGTGATACCCTCATGCGTTGCGTTTGCGTTTCCTCTTCACATGACCTCACCATATTATTTTTATACCTACTTAAAATAAAATAATAATTTCATGAAACCGATACCTAACAACAAAAATGGACGACCACAAATCAAGCGTGTAGCCATAGCTTTAGTAGGTAATTCCAAAAAGAATCAAAGAACAATAGCATAACATTGTGACCTGGAACCGCCTGCAAGAGATCTGTCCACATTGTGTATACCCACATGAACATACAATACAACGCAACGCAAGCTTGATTTATTTATATTATTATGTTTATGCTTGCACTTCAGAAATAAAGTCGAATCCTCTTCGATACTCTTGGATAACGAACACTTATTCCTTAATGGTTTTAAAAATATATTTATGGTCCTTGGACTAAATAGGCAAATTAAAGTAGGTACCTACTCTTGCTTGCATCAAGCAAACGTAGGCAATGTTCCAAAAATTTTATAGACACCGAAGTTGGTAGGTACCTACCGACATAGTCACAATAGTATCGGCCGCTATTCACACCGTAGCCGAGGAACAATGTTGAATTACGTGAACGTAGAAGTATGAAATTTGGCATGGTTAAAGTTTATATGGAGATGGAGTGCAGAAAACAAGGATTTTTGTAGTAATGCTTATAAATCTATATAATATAATAAGTGAAGCAAAAACTTTATATCCCTTTTACGAGAATTACGCGGATGGTGGAGTATGAAATTTGAATATTTTTGAAAAATGTTTGATTTTCGACCACTGGGCGACCACTAGACAAATGCAGGAGATGATTTGATGATGATTTGATTTTGAGCACGCATAACCGATCAGAAGTCCCTGAAGAAACAATAAAATCTCAAGCACTGAAAACTGATGTCAAACAAACTGAATTGCGTAAGTTGGTAGGCTTAAATTCTACAACCATATTATGGGCTCCTACGTAATCTTTATATCCCAAGTATGGAAATAAACGTTTAGTAGGTTCTTCAAAACCAATAGTTTACATAAAACAGTCGTTTACATGCGCCACTGCCTCCCAAACTGCGTAACTGGTAGCGACAGATAAATTAGACAGCTGACACGCGCCACAAAGTGATCCGTTGAACCCAAATAACACTAAACAAGTGAACACAGAAATTAAACTATTGACAATTCATCAACAAAGAAAACACGTATTTATCTACAAAATGTACCTCTAATTAAAGTTTCTATATGAAAATATGAATTGATTACTTGAGGATTAATTTGAAACAACAGGAATTATTGGAAATAGCTTTACTGTTGATAAGACAAAATGCAATATAAGTTACAAGGAGCAAGGACAGGAAAATGAGTTTCCAAGATTTTTAACCAAGCAGTAAAAAATGATTTGGATGCCATTATCATTTCCAGTGGATATGCGTTACCAGCTCTACTTATCAATTTTTAGTATCTACAGTGTTTAGTTACCCGTGCTTATCTGACTACTTTTGAATTTTCGACCCCATGATAGAAATGGGTTCCGGATTGTAAATGCGATAAAGCAGTGATAATACAACATCTATGTTATATGTATACGTTTTAATCGATGGAAAATCATCAAATGACTTTTTCCGCTCTGGGTAAAGCGCCCGGAAGTGTCAGTTTCTTACTGACTAAAACCCGTCCGTGTTCCTCTTAATGCCCTTTGCGTTCCAGGGCTCTTTCGAACAAATTCCGCAACTCTGGCAGGCACTGGCCCTAGCGAGTTCCGTCTTTTATGCTGCGGAACACAACGACGGCGAGCCACCCATCGCTCGCCATCCGCAGACCCGCGCTTGCGGTGGCCGGGATGTTATAATTATGTATACCTACTAGATACCTTATCAAGGACTCCGATCGATACACATGAGATATTCATAATATATACACATGTATATAGATATGTCATTAACATTATGCCAATGACACTAATTTATAGGTAGTTAAGTACGAGTATCATGTCTCATGTTTAATGTATGAGTAAATTATTTCCACAATTTTACGCGTACACCGTTAGGAATAAGGCGCCAGCTATAAATAATTATGTAGGTGCTAACAAAGAGTTTCCGCGGATATATTTACAACTTTGCCAAATATGGAACTGAATGTTACGTCTTCAGAATACCAAATATTTGTAAAGCCAATCCCGTTTATCAACACGTCATAATATTTCACAAATTATTTCATTCATAACACGTAAACAATGTCCAAACAGGTTAATGCTCATATTTGTTGATTTTTACAAGCATCAACAAAACTATCTTTTACAAAAACCCCATTAGGTCCGTCTCTAACTATTTAATTTTGAATTCCAAACGCAAATCTGCCTTTAAACACACGCAACCGAACTTCGTTAAAAGAGGCCGCGCATAGACCTCTAAAAAAAAACAACAAACATCACGCATGTGTAACCAAAAAACAGTAGGTACCTACACGATTACAGATGCATTACGCGTCGGTGTGAAAGGCCGCCGGTCGCGTCCCGCCGTCGCCACGCAGGTGAAATACGACGGGCGCCGACAGCGACGCGCGACGCCAGCCTCCTCTTGTAAACATCCGTACTCAACTCGTGTAGACGCACACTATCTAAATTAGAAGACACCTGTGAACGGATAGCTATTGTTTTCTATGTTGCTAAGACTACTAAGACTGCTGCAAGTTTTTCGGGGAATTTCTTTACCGAATAAATTAATACTTACGAACTGCAGAATAAGACTTTAATTCATATATTATATATTCATATACATAGGAATTGGGGAGATTTAATCATGACACCTAGATACTAGAAACAGTCTCGTTGAAGGAATAATATGAAGCTGAATACAGGCATTACAATAAATCAATCCTATTCCCGAATAACGAAGATGCTAGTGGATTGATTGATTTAAGAGTTCTACAGCCATCTCGATACTTTTACGCCACTCTAGTTGTCACACATTTTTTCAGATTGTTCTTGTCCCGATATTCGGTGGGCGTCGTCTATCTCTTTTGCCTTCCTTAATGAATTAGACCTATAGTGCTATTCTGTAAATGGTAAATCACTTCGAAAGCCATCTCGCAAATCATCTCGAAAGTCACACTCAAGTGAGTGTGACTTTCGAGATGATTTCTTAGATGAGATGAGAAGCGAGATCTTCTCGCTTCTCATCTCGCCTGCACAAGTTTCGGTATTCACATGTCAAGATCAAAGCCAAGTGAAGTGAAGTGAGACTCAATGGAAGTGAGTTCCGAGAACCCAAGTGAAATTGCTCTATGGTAGTAGGGTAGTGAAGCTGAATTAATAAAAAATAAAATAATAATAATCTTACATCAACTCACTAAATTTAGATGTGTATAAAATTATTTATATAACAAAATCCTATGGAGAAACGTCAACATTCTCATCTGTTTTAGTTCCTCTCACTTCGATCATCACTTGGTGGCGCCAGTGTCGAATTCACTCCATTTAAGAATACGAAACTTTAGTTTCACATGATTTCACTGCGGATTCAGAAGTGATTTCGCAAATAAACTTTTCAGAATAGCACGGCTGACTTGTCATAATTGGTATTCAGTCTATATCATCGCACTATCGGAGGCAGTACATCCCAAATACAAATTCTGATATACATGCATTTGACAACTGAAAAATGTCTTTAAAGTAATAAGGTTTGAGTTGCAAACGAGAGTGTTGACGCTGAGTGCATCATGATAACCAGATATTTTTTCTCTAGGCTTATGGGAATATAAGCCAAAATGCGAAATGCAACAAAAACATGCAGTAGAATGACATGGAATTCTACTGAACGTAACTATGCATGTATGCATAGCTTGTAGCTAGATATATCATAAAAATTAAGGATTGTAATTCCAAGTCAAAGATACTGTAGGGGAGGGAGGAACTGTAATACAAGAGGGGGCAGAAAATGTGAGACAGCCAAACCATAGGCCAAACTTAGTCTCCCTCAACACAATGAAATCCTATCAATTGTAAAGCCATGGCGGGTAACAAATTGATAGAATCGCTTTGTGTTTTCTGCCAAACTTTGCTTCAACTCTCGAGCGATTTTGGCACCAATTTGTAGTTTTAATTACCCCATTTAAGATGACTACCTAGCTGTATAATTTAGGAGTGAGTAATTTACATCTGTATAGAAACGCAAAATTTTTAGCAGACCGAGAAAATCTGAAACCGTAATAAGAATTTCAAATGCACGAGGTTTATCAGCAATACATGGGGGCTCGAAGTCATGTGATCGGTGCCTATGGACCTTGCATAGCACATATTCTTGGTTAAGACGAATGCCACAATATCTCATTAGGGGCGATTTTTCAATCGTCAGACATCTTTAAATGATAAATGTAGCCGCTTGTCATAAACATTTATACAGAAGCTGTCAAACTGATACTTATAGGTAATACATATTTCTCCACTTTTATTCCTCAGATAAAAGTTATCTTTAATCGACAATAAAAAATCGTCCGGTTCGGTAACTTAACTGATGAAAACCCGCCTATTTATGCCTATGCGCAAAGACGTAGTACAAAAAGGAAGAGGTTCTCAACTCGTCGGAATAATTCTTATGTATGTTTCCCAATTACTCGGAAGATGCCTGGACCAATTTGGAAAATTATTTTTTTGTTTGTAAGTGACCAACTCGGAAGCAAGGTGGTCCCATGGCCATCAAGCCAGGATCTGATGATGGGATCCTGGAAAACTCGGGCAAGCTTATCAAATTATTTTTCTAAAAATCAAATTTAAAAGGCACACTTGAATCAATTTGGTGACCCATTCAATTTGGTGAAGATCTGTTGAAGAACTTCGCGGAGATACGCAACGGAACTCTTCAATAAATGATAGCAAATGGATCGGGATTGCTAAAATCGCGTGTCAGTTTACTGTTTAGGTTCACCAGTTCATAACATACAGCCTTCCAAATAAAAACCCCCACACCCACATAAAATAAATTTAATTTCGGAAATCGGTGAAAATAATCAAGACCAAAAACACCGCATTCCGAAATTAAAGTTATTTTATAATATGTAGTGTTTTTATTATTTGGAAGTCGGTTGAATTTTTTGTAACATATATATATGTTTTCGTCGTACATCCCATTTGGTGCCAACCTTTCAAACAGCCATTTTATAACTGAAACAAGATACCCGAAGGTTATAAACTCGATTTCAATTAGCATAGTATTCTTTGCATGCTTCATTTTAGTCAGAAGAACAAAGAAGTCGTAATAAAATCGTGACCGTTGCCTCGGATATGAAATGCGAAAGACGTAAAAGAGATATAACGAGAACGCTTTCGTTTCAGGGGATCGAGGACGAATTTTATGATTGTGATGTTGTTGTAATTGAGTGGGATAGTAGAAATTGCTAATACTTACTTACCTACTTAGTTGTAGTGGAATATTGTAACTAGGTATATTTAGTCTGGAGACAAATTGTATGCCCATTTTTTTTCTGGAAGGGAAATCATCAAATGACTTTTCCCGCTCTGGGCGGAACAGAAGGGAGTGTCAGACTCTTTCTGACTAAAACCCACTCGTGTTCCTCCTAGTGCCTTTTGCGTTCCAGAGCCGCAGTGACTCTTTCGAACAAATACCGCAACCCTAGCAGGCACTGACCCTATAGGGCTCCGCCTTCTTTGATGAAAACTCTTTCTCGCAAGGAACACGACAGCCCTCGACCCGGGCCTGGTTGTTATCGGTCGGCGAGCCACGCCATAACTCGCCATCCGCAGGCCCGCGACTACGGTGGCCGGGAATCGCTCTGCATTTCCCGACGCCTGGGGCGCCTTCTTCTGTTGCGGCGGCCGGAACGTGAGGTTTCGATCTTCACGCGGCCTGCCTCCTCCTTCGCTAGCATTACCGCTCGCAGAAGGAGGTGACCGCTTCCCATGCCTCCTCGCTTCGTACCATGGATTGAACCAGGGCCGGACGCAAGAGGTCGCCGCCGCCGATTTCCTCGATGAGAACACGACGTTACTCCGCCCAAGCAGGGCAGACCTCCACCGTGTGCTCCACCGTATCTTGCGAGCGATCCACACAGTGTTGACACCCGGACGTGTCCTCCCGCTGAATTCGAAGCAGTTACCTCCCGAAACAGCCGTGTCTGGTGAGGACCTGCATCAGGCAGAAGGTGAGGACGCCATGGTGTCGGCGTTATCGCCGCAATGGTGGCGTGCTCAAAATTGTATGCCCATTAATCTTGCGTTATAATTGCTTGCTAACTTAACCTACACCTTTGTATATCTGTTTGTGTACTAATAACAATACATGGACCTGCCTCCTACCGTCAGATGCTCTTCGAACCAATTAATCTACGGCTAAGTACAGCGATTGCCTTTGTAACCACCACCTCCATACCTTCACAACCCAGTAACTGGATAACACGATACCACTTGGTGAGACTAGTGTCAGATTTCTTAGCGTCAGACTTCCTGTAACGGCTGTCAAAGAAATACAAATGACAGGTGGGACCAACATCTTAACATGCTTTCTGAGGCACGGAGAAAACTCGGAATGTTAAATTGGTCACCCATCCACGGACCGATCTAGGCAAACATTGATAAAACTTGTATATCGACCCGTGCAGCTGTTACTATTGAGCCATAAGCTCTTCTTCGAACCACAGTGACAGAATTGGAAACAGTTCTAGTTACGTACATACTTACCAACTCATTCCATACTAAGTACCAAAGTAGCTCATGATCTACCTGTTGTTATTCGATACAGGTCTCCTGAACCTGGTCACCTGGTTATTTATGGAGAACAAAGATTAGAAGGCCTATTTATAGCCAGTGAGCGGCACAGGACTAGATTTGAATCCAATAATAACTACTTATTGCAAAACATCGAAACGCACTGCAATTAACCGACTGTACACCTATAAAATGAGGGTAATGTTTTTAAGCGTAGGTGTTTCCTATGAGTGGTAATCGGACTCTTCGAGTGCAGAACTTGTTTGAATTTAATTAAGATAAGAATATTAGCAGGCCGTTATGGATCAAATAGTCCTACGTTTCCTTAACCATTCGATATATTGATATGTCAAGAAAGTACCGGGAAAAGATCAATTATACACAAAATGTTAGTTATTCATCAAACTTCATTTTATCACCTTCAAAGTATGCTCATTCAGAAACGATGCACTTATGCCAACGAATAATCCAATCATCAAAACTTCTAAACGCTTTTTCCGGAATTGAGTTCAGTTCTCGCCGCGATCGCGAGCTACTGAATGGAAACGGGTGCCACGAAGTGGTAATGTGAGTTTAGCAAAAAGGAAGAAGTTGGCTGGAGCCATACCTGGTGGTTGCCGGATGGTATTTATGTAGTTCTTGGTCAAAAATTCGTGAACAAGTATGGCATAATCCAAAAACATATGTTTACACAAATCTGGCCTTTTTCGTCTAAGTAATTTGCTCTCTAAAACGCCGCATAACGCTCAAATAATATTCTTTACTAGCTTCTGCCCGCGACTTCGTCCACGTGAATTAGTCCCCCGTGGATATACCCCGATTTTTAAACATTCTTCATTGATGCTCCGCTCCTATTGGTCTTAGCGTGATGATATATTATATCGTATAGCCTTCTTCGATAAATGGGCTATCTAAAACTTAAAAAAAAATTCAAATCGGACCAGTAGTTCCTGAGATTAGCGCGTTCGAACAAACTCTTCAATAGTGAAATTCGCAATACAAAATAAATTCGCGATAATATAACTGAAGACAGCACTGTATTTAATTGTAATTTAAATAACAGATGTAACTCAAATTACGCGCTAAAATGAAAAACAGTTGTGCCAATCCAACAGCAATAAAAAATAAAACAAAAACTTGAATTTGGAACCATAAAAAAATCTTCCATTCCCAATACTTTTTTGACTGAATGTAGAGCTAGAACTACCCCTCTTCTTTGTCAAATCCTCTTCCCAGTTTAGCTGAAGTCGGATCTTCTTATACATATGTCTGCGCCAGAGAGCTCTGGGCTCTGGGTGGTCCGAGGGGCCTCAGGTCTCTTCACATGCTTGACCATCATGTGGCGGGCGGTCGTCTCGTCCTCGCGATCGATTGCGGATAAAATAGGAATAAACTCATCCACCATAAAAACACAGTCATAGACGAGATACGATCATAGATACAATTTGATGATGACAAAAAATACATCCGTTACTATCTAATTACCATTTCAGCCGAAAGACGTCTACTGTCGGACCTTTTGTCGGACATGGACTCTCCCAAGAATCGCCACATCGACACAGGTCGGTTGACCTGAGATTCCAGCGGATTGCAGTCCCGTGCGAGGCTGAATCTTTAAAATTGCTATTCGTCCTTTAGTAGGTAAGCCCATCACCTAGTTGGACCGATTTGGCTCTATGTTTAAAGTTGGTTATATTCCGATCAAACTACCTCCACGAGTTCATTAACCATCGATAAAAAGATAGTTCGAAAACTTAGGTTATAATAAGAGAATGCTTCCACACAAATTATGGAAAAATTGAGTTTTTTGTTTATGAACATCGCAAACGTCCGTCGGGTCTTCCAATCAACAAATCAAGATGTGATCCAGACAAGTCTATCTATCATCCATTACGTTGAAACTAGGCTAGTTAAATCAATTTGTACTAATTTACTAATGCATCTCATATTCTGTCTACGTCGGTGGCCCGACATAAAGCGTGTGTGTTATGATGCAGGCATCAAAATAGCTTCCCGACCGACTTACACACTAAGTAGATAAAGTCTGTCAAGGTTCGCAGATGCAGGTATCCTTTTTGTTATATCACAATAGGATACTCAATTTACTTGGTTACCTACTACAAAGAAAAAAAAACAATTATAGCACAAATTTAAAGACGCACAACACGTTTACAGGGCAAAGTAAACGCTCTACAAAATAACAACAAAAACAGTAAGCAATCAAATAATTCTAATTTTTTAAATTTACTTTCTATAGTCCTCTCTTGCAGCGGTTAAAAAACCATAACTATTCCAAGCACGAATAAAAAAACGATGAGTTCTAAACACTTTTTGACCAAATGAATGCGACCCGATTCCATTCGTTTTTGCATACTTCAATGAGGCTACAGGTAATCGGTCCACCGTGTGGGAGGCTAAAAGTACAGCTACCGATCTAACAAAAAAAAACCCGGCCTATAAAAGACCACTCCTAGATGTGCCAAAACACTGTGTTCTCCACTGTCTCCATTTAATCCTTTTTTTTATATGACCACTCGCAGTTCAGCACGCTGAGACTGGTTACTGCTCAACCGGACAAGCCTGTGGTGTGCTCAAATGAATTTAAGGCCGCCAGCCAAGGCTAAAAACTACTTAAAAAGCAAAATAACCTCCCTAATATCCCGTGTAGGATACGGGCATCGGCTTAACGGGGTCATTGAGAGAGGGCAGCAAGGGATAGGCTGGGTCTGGTTATTATTATTTGGGGGATTTTACGCTAATGGCCCAGCGGCACGGGCTGGCTCGTTAGGCAAAAGTCGGGGAGGGATTTTACTAGGGCGTCGCGATGGTCCTCGTAGCGAGGCCAGAATACGAAACGCGGTCTGTCTGTTTTTACGAATTGTACTGGTTTCCCTGCAGCTTTCCTGGATCAGGGTTATGGGGTCGTCAGGTTCGACTAAGGAGTGCCATGGTCGGCGAATCTTGCTAATTTTGGAAGCAGCGTATCGGGCAGATCCATTTAGTCTGCGGCTACCTTACTTATCAAGGTCATGGCCAAAGGACGTCCCATTACTATTATACAATACGTAGCATTACTAATCTATAGTATCGATAAATATGGCAACGTGCGGATGTTTATAGTTCAGAATGGAGGAAGCTAGCCATTCTCCTGATATAACCCTTAGTCACAACACTTAGTGATGAGCTGATCTAATTTGAGACTACAGCAAGATACTATATGTATCAATACTGCACTTAAATACAAGATCTTAATATTCATCGTCTTGTACATCTGGAAGTCAAAGGTGACCTCAACATTGAATAATGAGCATGATTTGGTCAGACAAAATAGCCTAGTGTGAGGGAATTCTGAGATAAGATGGACCGAATTAGCTCTAAGATTCAATAGTCGTGGATGATGCTTATGCAACTAGGTACCTATAGTCAAACCAAAATGGTTTTTACTCCTCTAAGTAGCGCAGAATGCTTTTGGTGTTTGAACAGTCAACATTTACCAGAGGAAAAAAAATGGAGCTTTTCTATAGGCAGTACCTATATGTCAGTTATTTTTATTCTAAACTTCAAAATAAAATGACAATTGAAAAATTAACCCTTAGTGGAATAGAGGTAAAGGTAGGAACGCAAACTGTTATTTACACCAATTAGCATAGAATTCTATGAAATAAATAATCTTCGTTTCCCTAATTGTAGTATGGCAGGTTGGTATCGAAAAACACAGCGCGTTTTCTTGTAATATCAGACTGAATAAGGATCATAATTTGTAGGTTTGTAACTGGTATTGTACAGTCAACCACGCGTTTATATCGCTGTACAAAATCGACAACGCTTTATCTCGTAGCAGTAAGGATGATTTTCACAGCTCACCAACACCACTCACTGTTACATTTAACATGAGGTAGACTGTACTCAAATATTTGTTCGTAATTAAAAATACAACAACATCGAAAAGTAATAATTTATGTATAATATTAATAATAGAGTAAAGCTTACAACACAACAGCTCCAAATATTGGAAATGGATCACTAGACTTGTTTAGTTTATACCTAAATCTATTGAGGAGTCCGCTTGCAACAATAACGCCACTGCAGGGGGGGCTGGTAACATAGTTTGACACTGGAGTTCTTAGTGGTCTCATCACTTGTGTCCGACAACTTTTGATTTTGATTCTAATACACTTATCACTTTTAAACTTGGTTGGTTCGAAGACTGCTTCTCGATGTACACCGTTCCTTAGGTTGCTAGGGGAAGGCACGAGGCGAAGTTTGGGCCGCCTCATTGCGGGCCGGACAGTTGTGGTGTACGTGAAGTCTTCGTCTGATGCTCTCTCCGGTGATGCGTTTTCGTTTGTGATTTTATCTGAAAGTATTAGAGTGGGTTTTAGAACTGAACAATGTGTCGAGTTTTGTAAATGAACTAGCTGCTGCCCGCGACTTCGTCCCCGTGGAATCCCCGATTTTAAAACATTCTTTATCGCTGCTCCGCTCCTATTGGCTTAAGCGTGATGATATAATAGCCTAAAGCCTTCCTCGATAAATGGTCTATTCAACCCAAAAAGAATTTTTCAATTCGAACCAGTAGTTCCTGAGATTAGCGCGTTCAAACAAACAAACAAACAAACTCTTCAGCTTTATAATATTAGTATAGATGTAATGATATGGGTACTGTTTAACTAATGTGTTCTTTACAGTGGTATTACTACTCGTATTATGCAACCCAAAGACATTTTTAACCCCCGACGCAAAAAGAGGGGTGTTATAAGTTTGACGTGTCTTTCGGTCTGTCTGTCTGTCTGTGGCTCCGTAGCTCGCGAACGGATAAAGCGATTTCAATTTAGTTTTTTTTATATGAAAGGTGAGTTACCGGCGAGTGTTTTTAGACATGTTTGATGAAAATCGGTTGAATCGTTTAAAAGTTGTGTTGTGGCGGTTGTGGGGGGTGAAAGTGGGGAAGAATAACCGAATGTCTGCAAATATACTCGAGTGGGGTCCCAAATGAAAGCGCACTGAAAGAGAATATTGATGACTTAATCGAGAGTGTTCTTACCTATGTACCTATAAAACGTATCAAATATGTAATTTTTTTTGTCAATGAATAAAGTCCGCGCCTTGGCACTTAAGACAAATAGTTAGGACATAACTGTTTGGATCGATCTTTATGAATAGACCATTCATTATATACCGAGACTCCTCCGTGTCTCGGAACGTACGTTACTCCCGGTCGTCATTTGCAGATCTTTGATAGAAATCAAGAGTAGACAGAAACCAGAAAATGTGACGCCAGTGTTGCCATGGC
Source organism: Hecatera dysodea (assembly GCA_905332915.2). Classification (NCBI taxonomy): domain Eukaryota; kingdom Metazoa; phylum Arthropoda; class Insecta; order Lepidoptera; family Noctuidae; genus Hecatera; species Hecatera dysodea. The sequence goes on from HG995294.1 coordinate 17,342,153, forward strand.
GCATACGTTGGTATTGTGTTATGGAGGTAAGATCAGGGTTGCCAATTCGAGAATAATAATTTCCTTAATAACTAAAAATAAAAAAAATAAACTATATAATTAAAAAAACGGGTTAGTAATAAAAAAAGTATAAAATGTACAAAAGAAATGTTAAATTGTAATTATAACTCTCTAAATATAATAAAACTTAAAAATAAATTAAACCCCAAATTTTCTCAACTTAATTTGAGAATTTGGTTTAAAGGGAAATTAGAAAAGTAAAAATTGGCAACTCTGGGTAAGATCGCTCCATGTAACGTACTAGTGATCAACTAGGTACATCCGCTTGGACTGGAACCTGACTTGCTGAAGTAAGGCTAGGCTAGGTAGACAGATTGGATACCTGTGATGGGGAACAGCATCCTCCTGGGCAGTATGGAGTCGCCGAGCATCTCGTACAAGGTGTAATCTGTCGTCACGTAGTCTTCTATGTACGTAGTCGGTTCAGATCTTAGTAGGCAGGTTGATACGTCCTAAAAACAACATCATATTACTACATTTCATTTATTCAAAAACTAGCAGCGCCGCACTATTTCACCCAAACATATAGCGTATGTTACCCGGGGATAGTGTAGCTTCCCAACAGTGATAGAATTTTTGAAATCGGTCCAGTAATAGCGGAGCGTATTGAATACAAGGAAACAATCAAATCTTTCCTCTTAATATTAGTATAGACTGTATAAACAATTTACACTGTCTCTGAATGTTCTACGAAGAAAAGACAAAACTATAAATAATCTTCGATTTAAATCATCACCATCTTAAAATAATTGAAGAAAAAAAACACAAAGTCTAATTGCCTTGATGAGCAACTAAGTAATGAGACTTTCCAAAATAATTGGGCCAGTTCGTAGAGTATATAAATATGTATATAGATATATTGTGAAATCGTTAACCATTTTTCTTATTAAGACATAGATATATTGGAAACTATTAATTTAGATGGGATTTATTGTATACAAAACGACGTTTTCATAATATATCCAGAAATTATAACCTAATACAGATGTATGACAATCTTACGGATACTGCAATTATCCAGTGACATACGTACATATCATATGTAATATATACGTATGTATCTATATGTAACATACAGATGGAATTACTTGCTTGTACACCAAAAACAGGAGTAACACAACTCTTGAGAATTGTTTAATCAGGAGTTGTGTTAATCAACTTTAAGGCTTTCTTCTGACCTTCGGCAAAATTAGCTTTCTTAATCTGTGAATTTCTGCATCATTTAATTGTGAGACACACAACAAAATTAATTATATGCATTATTTGCTGATGGATTGTGTTAAGAACAACGATGAAAGGGAATCTCTAGCTAGGGAATTTGTATTAAACATATGGGATGTTGGACTTATCCAAAATATTTAGGCATACCCTAAATCAGAGAGGACTTAACAGATATACTAAGGTTTGATTCCGAAGTCCAGTCAGTAATTATTTTTCCTATTTCGTAATATGTAGGTATGTGTATAAGTCATGTCACCGGAAAATGGCAAACTTCGTAAAATTATAAAATAATCTGAGAGATTGTAAACTTTCGATAAACTGTCAACTGAATATTTGAAACACTTTTTGACGCATCAAAAATTTGACAGTCTATAATCTATCAAATCAAAATCTGATGCAAGTCTTCCAAATGTTCAGTTGACAACTTAGCGAGAGTTTACAATCTCTCAAGATATTTTATCATCTTAGGCGTTTTACAGTTATCCGGTGACTTATATAAAGAATAAGGTCTATTGTTGTGTTGGGTCCCGTCTTCTATGCTGACATCTCTTTGAGGTGCGCGTGGCCTGGTTGCTATCGGACGGCGAGCCACCCATAGCTCGCCATCCGCAGGCCCGCGCAGTAGGTGGCCGGGAATCGGGCGTCTTCTTCTGTTGCAGCGGCTGGGGCATGAGGTTTGCCTTTCCCTCGCGCGGTCTGCCTCGACCATCGCTAGCATTACTGCTTCGTAGAAGAAGATACTTCCTCGCATGCCCCATGGATTGAACAAAGGTCGAAAGCAAGAAGTCACCACCGCCGATCGCCTCAACGAGGACACAGCGGTGTTCCACCCAAGCAGGGCAGACCTCCATCGTATGCTCCACCGTGTCTCTTGAGGGACACCATAGTCACAAGTATGGTCTCCCTGAGGTCGGTCTGCAGATGGTTCCTCCTAGGCGCGTGTATGCAGTCGTCGAGGTGGTCCAGCTGATCAGCCAGGCACTCCACTATCAATACTCAGTTATCATAAGTGTCTCTACTCACAAGCATGGTCTCCCTGAGGTCGGTCTGCAGATGGTTCCTCCTAGGCGCGTGTATGCAGTCGTCGAGATGGTCCAGATGATCAGCCAGGCACTCCACTATCAATACTCAGTTATCATAAGGGCCTCTACTCACGAGGATGGTCTCCCTGAGGTCGGTCTGCAGATGGTTCCTCCTAGGCGCGTGTATGCAGTCGTCGAGGTGGTCCAGATGATCAGCCAGGCACTCCACTATCAATACTCAGTTATCATAAGTGTCTCTACTCACGAGGATGGTCTCCCTGAGGTCGGTCTGCAGATGGTTCCTCCTAGGCGCGTGTATGCAGTCGTCGAGATGGTCCAGATGACCAGCCAGGCACTCCACTATCAATACTCAGTTATCATAAGTGTCTACTCACAAGCATGGTCTCCCTGAGGTCAGTCTGCAGATGGTTCCTCCTAGGCGCGTGTATGCAGTCGTCGAGGTGGTCCAGCTGATCAGCCAGGCACTCCACTATCAATACTCAGTTATCATAAGTGTCTCTACTCACGAGGATGGTCTCCCTGAGGTCGGTCTGCAGATGGTTCCTCCTAGGCGCGTGTATGCAGTCGTCGAGATGGTCCAGCTGATCAGCCAGGCACTCCGCTATCAATACTCAGTTATCATCAGGGTCTCTACTCACAAGCATGGTCTCCCTGAGGTCGGTCTGCAGATGGTTCCTCCTAGGCGCGTGTATGCAGTCGTCGAGATGGTCCAGATGATCAGCCAGGCACTCGACGAGAGCCCGCCTCCCGAGCGCCATCACACACTTGATCATGGGCGCGGTGAGACGCTCCTTCGTGCCTTGTGCTAAGTAGTCGAAGAGGATGCCTTTGCCTGGAATGATAAGAAACAAACTGTAGCCCTACCATGACGTCTTAAATCCATCATGCTTTCTGTGTCAGAGAGAGACGGAGTTATACAAGGCGAATAGCACTATCCCTTTTTCACACAGATATCAGATTCACACACTGGTGTCAAGGTAAACATATCAATGTATCATATATTTTTCCTTATGACACTGTCTGCGATGTAGCATTAATTGCGATGCTGTAGCAGCAGCAGAACGACTAGCGACAAAGGTCGACAAAGTTAGGAATATTAACAACTTATAGTTCACATATATTACTCATGATGATAGGCATTTTTCTCAGCAATGGGATTTTACAGGCTGACAGTAACCGAACTCATCTTGTATAGCACAACAATGATTAAGGCCTATTTTCAATGTCAAAGCAACGCGTTGACATACAGTTTGAGAACTAGGTATGGCCGTATATCGTTTGTAAGAGCTAACGCGCCAAATATTTTTACAAGGAGTCGTGCTCCTAAGTTTTGTAAAAGCAAGACCGAACTTACCTATTGTTATAAACGAGGGCCAGGTACGTGTGATTTTTGTGAGTATTGCGACCATTTTCTCGGCAAGTGATCCATTGCCAAGTATGTTTGATACCATCACTGGAAATAACCTCTGGAACTGAAACAAGACATTGATGATTAATAAACGACTAACATCATCATTATTCATGTTTTATGACTACTTGCACTCATCACAAGTGCCACTTTCGAGAGTATGATTATATCCAGAAGTGGATAGATGGATTTAACAATTACTGTTCAAACCAACACTAATAGAAACCAGCTGAGAAACAGGCATCGCATTTTACAAGAAACTGACACTCATGTCTTTACACTGTTCCGATAAGGCATCAAGCACAAACAAGGAGCAAAGTACTCATCAAGACGAATCAAACGAGCCCAAACTCGATGGGGTTATGTGGTTTTATTACGGAGTTCCTATGACCACCTTCCATCTCCATCATCAGATCAGCTCCACGTCATCATAATATTGCATTGTCACGCGATTTGCATATTCGTGCAAAATTTCAGCTCAATCGGAAACCGGAAAGTGGGTCAAATTCAACTTGCAAGATTCCATTACAGACAATGGGACAGGTGAAAGTCAATAAAAGTTGGTACCAACAACATTTCAGAGTTCTACATTTTGGGATTTGCAAATAACGAATTGACCTACTTCTTTACAGTTCCTATTTGTTGATATAAATGCTTTTTATTTTAGTAGTGAAAAGGCAACTTTCATAATATGGGCATACTTCTATCAGCCAGACAGGCTTGTTGCAATACTCTTTACTTGCCTAGTTAAGACAGCAAAAAATGTCACTCACCTGCTGCTGTATATTAGTATCCAAGCTACAGGGATTAGAACACAGTGCATCAACCATATCCAACACATTTGACTGCAGCGGCTTCTTAGCGGGCACGTTCAGAGCGTTGAGATTGTCATCATTTAGCACTAGAACTGCCAAGTTGAAGAGGTTGGGGAATATGGGACCGATCCGGGTGTTCGTTGTTAAGTCTTCTACTGCCAGCTCTTTTGGTTTCTTCCTGAGGTTTAGTATGGCTGGAAAATGTGATTGGTCAATTACCAATTACATTAACATCTGTTTACAAGATTTTATTAAGCTCTAGCTTTTGCCAGCGATTACGTCCGCTTGAAAGTATGAGATCATCCCAAGGGAACATACTCCTGGCATGAAAATAATCCAGGATGATCAAACTTCTGCCAAGTTTCATTAAAATCTGTTCAACCATTTAGGTGTGAAGAGGTAACAAACAGACATTTCAGTATGTCTGTTATCTGTCCATAGACATACAGAGTTACTTTGGCATTTATAATATTAGTGGGTTTAGTTCAATACGTAAAGTCCGTAGTTTATGCTGTGGGTTTGTTACTACAAACCTGCTTGAAGTTATATATATATATATATGTATTTACGACCAAATGTGTGAGGCTATGAAAGTTGATCTTGCCTACCCTGACTCCATTTCAAACGTGATTTCGAAACTTCTGGTCTCACACCATACAAAACAAGATTTTCGTGGTTTTTGAAAGAGCACAAATAAATAAGTTTAATATCTTATAAAATCACGAAAAAGTAATTTCCGGACCGGAATCATAAGCAGTAAAGCTCACAAACTACAAGGAGGTCAGAATTGCAAAAGAGTAAAATTTTCGGGGCTAACCACTATTTACATATTTCCTTTTCATGTGTTGTTTCATGTTTTATACAGTAGGGCCTCGTTTATACGGAGAGGCAAAAACAAGAGCCTTTCCGGATTATCGAGGCGTCCGGATTATAGTATGCCGTATTTAATGGTAATAAAACATATGTTTAACCTTAGTTTCTTTAGTAAATTTTTAAATTAAAGCCTAAAGACATAAATGTAAATGTTGAAACTTAAATCCATGTAAGAAAATCAGCAAGTTAAAATAAAACATTACTTAATTTTTCTTGAAAAAATCTGTAATTCTCTTCTGTTTATAATGTTCGCCATTCATTTCAAAAGCCCGCACATACACGCGAACCCCATTGCCCGGCCGGATTACAGCGATCACCGAACAAGCGGGAGTCCGGATTAACGAGGCCCTACTGTATATAGAATGTACAAACATACCTCTAGCAACTTTGGTGTAATAATTCTGCAGGTTGACACTAATGTTACTGGAATTATTGAGACTCTTGTCGTCTGTGATCCATTCCACTGACACCGTGGCTGTCGTGCCATACACGTAGCTCTGCGGTGTCAGTGCAAAATCTGTCACATTCAGCAAGTTGTCCTGCAATCGAGAAAAACTGTGTAGCAAGTCAACTAATATTTTTATAGATGGACTAGACGAATTAGTCAGCTTCGCGCAGGCTGAAATTAATTTTAAAAAATATATATCATAACACTTTTTTTTCTCTAAACCACCTTGGTTGTTCGGACAAACAAAACTAAAAAAAAAATATTGACCAATTTGCATTTTTATTTAATCCCCGTACTCGAGTTTTCGGGAGACTAACGCACGACAGTTGATGTATACAATAGATTACTTTTTGTTAGATTGAATATTTATTTATTTATTGAAGGCAAACCAACAGATTCTGTATACAGCATTACATAAGAATAATAGTAACAAAAGCATCAGACTTATAGATTCGCCAATAATAGGCCGTCCAACATTCTAAGTGAGTAAAATAACACTTAATTATTATTAGCTATTAAAATCTTGACAAAGGATATGACAATGGGTTCCACAATGCTAGTGGTTAGTTTGACTAAAATAACTAACTTATCAATTTCCCAGGAGTGAGAGGGAGGCCAAAGAAAAGATGGATGGATTATGTGAGGATTGATATGAGAGAAAAGCTTGTCTTTCATAGTAGTCCCCAAGTAACTTGAGATAAAGACATGAAGATGATAACTCTTTGTACATTAATACAGGTTCTGTATGACATTGGTGTAGTCAGTGTAGTGCAAGTGCCTCTACTGAGCATAAAGTTTGAAGAATGTTTATATACTGGAACCAGGAGTGAAAATAAGCAATAGCTGCTACTAGTATCGATTACTCAATCGGCTACATAGAGATGATCTGTCCTGCTGTCTGTGCCATGTGTTCTTCTCGTGTATGCTGTCCTATTATGAAGCAGTCAATACAGAATACTGCTAAGCATTAACACAAAATATTAAGCAGCAGTATTAGCTAATCTAAATATTTGTCTTTACCAACACAATAGGTATGCAAGCCAAACTTGTGATAATAAAAACTTTTCCTTTATTTCTAGTAGTAGAGTAGCAGTTAATTTACCTTTGCTGAGTGTCTTTACTTGTGTAAATGTATTTTATTTACTAGAACTTTACATTTTAGTAAGTAGATAAATTAATTATTTGTATATACTCACCATAGGTACACAAAGCTTTTCTTCCCCGAATGTGGCGTACTGTGTGATGCAGGCTCCTACCACTGGGCTGGTGTCAGTCAATTGAAGCAATGTGTTCATATCCCAGCTGTCCACAGATGTCTTCTTCATCATCTCACTGTGCAGAGCTAGGGCCTGGAACATTGATAAGAGTTAGAACCTGATTTGAGGTGGCTTGGGAAAAGAACCAGGAAGGTAGGTGGATTTGAGGAGGGAGACATTTTCCCAGTAGTGAGACCATACAGGTCAGAAAAAAGATACAAAAATAAATGGATGAAGACTTAATGCTTATTATTGATTTATGGGGTGGTTTCGTCTTTTTTGTGGTTATTACCAGCTTGTGTACTACTACTATCTGTTAATTTATGAATTATCAAGAACACAGGCTGTGACTGAAATAGATTTTTTAGTAAAGCAACTTCAGAGTAATTGAAATAAAGATAATTCCAATGTGTAAAATTAAAAAAACATGCGGAAATGTAACAAATCTCATATTAATACATTCGAAAAATAGGCAGAAGTCTTGAGACAGAATGCAATGTAAAAAATAATAACCAAAATAAGAGTGAAAATGGCAAAAAAGGGTACAGCATACTTACACTTATCGCCTGCCTGAGTTTATAGCTCACATCCTCAGCCAGTGTGGTGATGGCTTCAGAGTTGACCTCATGCCCAGCCTGCTCAGCCATGCAGGCCACAGACTCAGGGCCGATGCCCGCAAACTTGCCTTGCGCTGAGCTGCCATCCTGAACAATTAAACATTGTAATTTATATGAAAACACTCAAGGAGGTAATCATAAAGAGTAACACTTTGGAAAAAGAGACTCATTTATTAAATCAACCAATAATAGCGCTCGCAGAATAAACTAAGTGGTCAGACTTAGCTATTTGTGATAAATAAAATACGCGCCAACTATAGAGCTACAAGTAATTGTTGAGATAACCTCAACCACAAATGTATTACCTTTTCATTGAGCGGCGGAGTGTCGCACTGACTGGAGCCCCCAGATTCTGAGGCAACAGACTTGTTTCTATCACGTTCTCTGCTGGTATTCGCCTTTTTCGAGTGGCTTTTATTACTCGAAAGTGAGTTAGACATTTTCATTTGTAACGATCACCTAGAATTAATCACAACATGATATATACGGTTAATGATTTGCTTTTGATTTCGTCTAAACTGTGCCTGTTATAAAATGAGCAGTCACGTAAACAATTCGTCAAACAAATTGATAGGTAAAGAACAGAACATGAAACACGAAGCGCTGACTTTATTTCCCCGAAACTGACAGATAGAGTTGACACTAATGACAGCTTGACATTGACAATCTGTTCCATAAACAATAGACTAATGAAAGCATTTCATAGAGAAACTCCAAATAGTTTGATACTCTCAACACGTGTAGTCATCAAATTATTGTTATTATTCTATGTAATGGTAAAACCAAAGTGGATGCCGTAAGTGCTAAACGAGACTTCACACACTTGCTAATTCTCTCGATACTTGTTCTGATTTCATTTTTCACTAACTGCATTGTTTAATTTTAGTGCGATACCATGGACTGGACTGGTGTACCTATCTACGACGGCTGCCTTTTCGTTTGCAAACCTTTGAATAAAAACCGTTTGAATTTAGAATTCGATTTTATTTTCAAATATTGTAAATGTGAGTACCATGGACATGTGATAACGATAAGTTATAGTTTACTTTGTGACTTGAACTAAAATGGCAGTTGAGAGCATGTCATGCTCGCTCAAATGTTTCGCTGATGGTGGTGTGTTGGATTCATTCGATTCCCTTCAAAATGGTTGAGCTAAATGGTGCCAATACACGCGTCATGTTCGTGAACGGGCGCCGTCGGTTGAGACTGGTCACCTCTTAACTGCCACTGACTTGTTTTAATCTTTATACTTTGAATTGTTTTTATAGTTTCCTTTTTTTTCTTTGCATTGTCCTCACAAATATAGAAGCGACCAAGGATGTAACCAATGTTATGTAATACAGAACATGATATAAAAGAGTGTCCGTGGAGTTTCTTGCACGTTCTTCTCCATACTCCATAGAGATCTACGCTTTGGAACGTGCAGATAGCTTCACCTCTTTCGACTTGACAATTCAAAAGTGCCTGTAAAGGGTTTAATTGAAAAAAATGCTTTGAATCTTGAATATTTGTCATGGAAACAATACAGTAAAATAAAAGGATTTACAAACGAAATAAAAGAACTTGTTTCATTTCATATTTTTGTTTATATTCTCATAAGTAAAAAGAGCATGTGGACATAATTGGGTAGGTAACGTCTTATCAATATCAGACGACGTAATGATCCAAAATAAATTAGCAATGTAGTTTGCTGAAGGCACACAATTCCAGGTTTTGCGAGTTAACGCCACAAAAACCCTATTATAATATAATTAAGTTCTCTCATATCTATGTACATACAAAACGATTTATATCTCTCGACAAACTATCATGTCCGCCACTATATTACAATCTTTTATTCTCGTAATCTTCCTGTACAAGGGATTATTGCAATTTTTAGATATTAACTAAATTTAAATAAATGAACATCGCGATAAAATTATTACCAATCATTACGTACTTACTTAAACCTAACTTTTACAAATATTGGCATAAAATAAAAATATCTATGTTCACATGAGGCACGTTACGATTATCTTTAATTATGTCAACAATACATAACAATTAAGTTCGTTTCACTTAAAAATTATGAATAAAATAAATCTGACATAAAAATATTATACTTTAATGTACCATCTCTTACATTACAAAAATATTTCAAAACATGGCAAGTTAACATGTAACATTTAAGCGAATGAGTGTCGGAGTGTATTTACACCTTACACAAGTCCCTGAAGAACCAAACTATTTGTCTTTAAACCATACACTCCCTGAATAATATAATTTGGACACAGATTAGATGGTAAATGGAGTGATACGGTAAGTTCTTGATGGTCCGCGCAAACAGTGATTATTACATCATTCTATCGTTTTTCGCATGCTTCCAACAGACATCACATTTCCCTGTCGAATCACACAGTTTTAATTCTAGTGACTCCATTTACTTATTGCTCTGTTTAAGAAGAATCCCTATATTCAGTCAGTTTCTCTACTTGACTCAACCTCCTTAAATAAAATTGACAGTTGACGGTGTTATTTGTTAAAATAAAAGAGAAAAATGAGAAAAAACAAGAGAAAGAAGAATTGTGTAACTATTTTGGTGTACAATAAATTATCCTTCACATTTATTTTATCTCCGATTTTGTTTCACAATGACCTTTATTCTCGAAGCCATAAGGTTGCTGTCAGAAGCATAAAATAACTGTGAACGCTTCGTATTTATCGAAGATTTTTATTCAGTTAGCAAGGCGACTGAGTCGAGTGGAGTAAAGGAAATTTCCTTAAGAACTTAGAATATAGATGGAAGTTTCATGAAAAGTGTCACTTGCCAAGTTTGACGAGTAATCTGTTTTGTGAGGGTGAATAGAGTAACGTTTAAAAAATAAGACACCCAAACCCGATGAAATAAACGTTTTTCGTGAGGTCAGTCGGAGTCGCTGCCGGATTCGGACAGGCAGAGATCATCGTTGAGCACGTCCGCCGGCAGCGCCGACGGGTTGGGCGGCGCTGCGGTGCCTGCACGATGACGGAACGGTTGAACAAACATAATGCCACAGAACTGTCGTGTGAAACTTAAATATCTTGTTGATTTAATACCTACGCTTTTTCGAGAGTAAGAAATGTAGTAAAACAGCTGTTCTGGTGATGTTCACTCCTTAATAAAACTGTGTACTTAATTCAATGAGATTATGTTTACAAATCAATGGGATAGGTATTGTTTTCTAACCGCTTAGGGGCCATTCAAGTATTACATAAGAACTAAAGGGGGGCGGGGGAGGGGGGTTCTTGATTTGCTTATTTTTGATAACATGGGGGATGAGGGGATCCGGGATGTGATTACGTCAGCAACATTGATTTATTACATTTTTCAGATTTTAGTCGATTTTAGTTTGAACACATGGCAACCCACTGGGTTATAAACGCCCTAATAGCGAACCTCTATAAGCTAATTTCAAACTATAAATTCCTTATATCTAGATTTAATAACTGTTGCTACATGAACCAATAAGGAAACCAGAACAGATTTATTATGAGAGCCTTGCTTACTTTTGCTGACGAGGGAGAAAATGTCATAAAATCTGCTTACGTAATACTTGAACGGCCCCTTATATAAACTTCCTGTCAGTTCATAGTTCATAGGATACTATTGAGGACTCTTAGAGATCATTTACATCAGGGCACTTGAAATTCAATCAATTACTAAGCTTGCCCAAGCGCGCTAAACACGTTGACAACTGCCGTTGTGAAAAGGGGACAGAGCTATTCGTCTTGTGTTTCCTCGCACTAAACAATGATGGCCCTTTCATAGTATGGCATAATGAAGAAAAGCTGCATTATTTCAGTACTGTAATCTCAGCTGTCCCCTACATTTTGATGAGTTATACGAACATAAATGTAGGGAACAGCTGATTTTTTTCCCATGTTAAAAGTTGTTCATAATGGTGAGTACACTGACCTCTTAAGAAGTTTTTGGTGTTTTACAAATAACCCTGTATGTGAGATCTAAATAAGCTTCGTCATTTTATAAGCTCACTAATGTTGCAGTTCTGAAATAATGTAGCTTCTTCATCATCAGGATGTAATGTAATAAATATAACTGACCGTTGGGAATAGAGTGGTGTGCGCTGGAGTCATTGTCTTCACTATCGCTGCCGCTGTCCGAGTCACTGCCGCTTTCACTCGACGAACTCGAAGAGCTGTCTTCTTGTTGTGGTGGCTGTATTACAAAATTACATTGTTGAGTGTCAGTGAAATGTACCTATATCTTTCTTTTTTTTTTTATATAGCTATAAGAGTGGTTTTCGTTACTCAAAAGATACACAAAAAACAAAACATGGTACAACAAAACAAAATATGGTATTAACAGCTCTTTATTTGGTAGCCCAAATAAAGAGCTGTTAATACCATATTTTTTACCATGGACATCAGTTATGGTATTTGCAAAAGTTAAACTTTTTTTTCAGTAGTTTGTAATTAGGATTACCTATCAAATGTGGTTAAAATTTAATTGATAAGAACAGCAATATGATCTTTGTTTCAACTATTTTTGTTAGACTGACTTATGATCGTCGTGCGAATTATGCGTAAGCCATATTTATCTTAAGTATACCAAGTTCGTTGCTAACAAAGGCCCATGATATATTTGATATTGTGTTAGCAACAATATCTGAGTTAATTTTTCGACGCAAGTGGTATTTTGAAGGCACTGGTTCTACTGATGTGCTTTTGTTTTCCTCAGACTGAGCCGGTGTGCGGTACACCGGTTGGCAGTGCGGCAGTGGCGTGCAGTGGTTCGAGTTAGGGTAGGCCAGAGAAAATGTCCAAAAAAAACGCACCACATTATTCAGGGTTGAAATGTGGTGTTATTTTTTTTTTGTTTATTTTTTTAATAGGCTATTTAAAAAAACAAAAAATAACTCATTTCATTAAAAATCAACCCTGAATAATGTGGTTATTTTTTAAAATTTATTTGGACATTTTATCTGGCCTACCCTAACTCGAACCACTGCACGCCACTGGTGCGAGTGCTACCTGGTGGTGCGGCGCAGGCGGGTGGTACGCGCTAGTGTTGTGGTGTGGCCGCTCGTGGGGCGCGGCGGGCGGCGGCGCGGGCGCGGGGGCGGGCCGCTCGTAGGCGCGCGCGTACCCGTTGTGCGCGGGCGCGGGGGGCGCGGGGGCGGCGGGCGGCGCCTGGCCCGCGGGCGCGGAGGCCGCAGCGGGCCCGCCCAGCGCGTCGTCCAGCCCGATCATGGGCAGAGACGCCAGAGTACTGTTGCCGCCGCCTGACCAGCTGGAAGCGCACAACATATTCAGGACATCATTCGACCAGTTATAACTAACACACAATATTAAGAGCCAACACGACTTTTACCCTGACATATGTGACTCGCTGCTTTATTGATAAACATGGTATCAAACGAAATCATAGCGGTGATTAATGCTATGATAGACACCAATTAATTGCAATAGTGGACAATAGCGGCTTAAAAAAATAATGTAATGCACTTTATTACAAATATATCTGGCGCCTACCATAGTTCCGTGTCTGTTTGCTCATTGCATCTTCTTATACCCTGCACAGGCTACAGGCTGGTATTACTATTGTTATTTATTTATTTAATATACAATGGCTGTACATGGGCGGAATTACTGCAGCAAAGCATTTTGTACCAGTCAACCTTTGGGTCAAAAACACTACATTGTAGTAGGTGTACAACAAATATAAGTATTTAGGACTTACGGCGCAGCTTGTGGAGGCGAGGTCTTCTGCCTGGGAGGCGAGCGGACGAGCGTGGGCGGCAGCTTGGCCATGCTGCTAGCGGCGCCGTTGAACCGCGCCGGGTTGTTCGGCTGAGCGGGACCAGGTACTGAAATAATACACGTTCCATCATCTTCCTGCCTTTATCCCATGTTACTTGGGGTCGGCGCAACAGGTTTTTTTTTTCTTCCATTCTGTCCTGTCAGCCGTCACGCTCTCACTAACTCCTTAGTCTTTCATATCACTCCTCACACAATCCAACAATTTTTTCGTTGGCCTACCTCTCCCTTTCCATCCATCCACATTTATATTCATAACCCTTTTAGTTATATGCGTTTCATCCCTCTTTTTCACATGACCATACCAAGACAAGCGGTTCCCTTTCAACTTTTCCGTCACTGGCGCCACTTTTAAACTAACTCTTAAGTACTCATTTCTCACTTTATCATCATCCTCATTACTCCATGCATACATCTCAACATTCTCATCTCCCCTACATGTAATCTATTTTTATCCATCTAATAATACACGTTATTGATCATATTGTTCATTTGTACAGAAGACCTTATTGTACTTTATTAAACCAGTTGACGCCAGAGCATACGCGTTATCATCTTCTATACTTATAATAAATCTGTAGAGAGGTCAATTCTGTACAAGGAATATATTTTCAAAATAACTATCAGGGGGTGATTAGTGATCGATACTGGTGCCAAAAATGCAATCAGTAAAATTTTTGTCTGTCTGTCTGTCTGTATGTTCTTTATAGAAACAAAAACTACTCGACCGATTTTAACGAAACTTGGTGCAATTATTCTTCATACTCCTGGGCAGGTTATAGTATACTTTTCATCACGCTACAATCAATAGGAGCAGAGCAGTGAAGGAAAATGTTGGGAAAACGGAAGAAGTTACTCCATTTTTTAAGCTTCCGTCGCGTGTGTAGCCTTAATGGTTAAAGTTACATAGAAATCATGTATTACGGAAATGTTCTACATAAAATTATCTAAAAAATATCCCGAAACAGCATGTCTATCTTTTGTCAATTTTAAACCGATCGGGCTGAGAGTTTCAAAATCGGGGGTAAAGTAACTATTCCACGCGGACGAAGTCGCTGGCAGAAGCTAGTAAAGCATAATCATAAAGCACAATCAGCCTTTTTAACGTTCCCACTGGTGGGACACAGGCCTCCTCTCTAGGAGAGGGAATGGGCCGTAATCCACCACGCGGGCCCAGTGCGGGTTGGTGAATGTCACATGTCTTCGAATTTTTGGTTATAGGACATGCCGGTTTCCTCACGATGTTTTCCTTCACCGTTTTGAGAGCAGTGGTAATGAAATTAATAACACAAAGTAACGCCAGGCGCGCCAGGCGCTGGGTTTGAACCCGCGTCCTACAATTAGTAAGTCGGAGCCGTTACCACTTGGCCACCACTGCTCTGCACCCCCACGCCAAGCCATAAATTCACCGTCCTTTTTGTCACATATTTGTGACGTTGGCACACAGGATAACTTTCATTTGTCAAGTATGTGACAAGGGCGTTCAAAGGGTTAATTCTATTTGTCTTGTAAACCTGTTGAGTACCTTGTTTGTGCTAAATAAATGTTTATTATTTCATTCGAATTAAGTTGATGAATGAAGTAGGTTAAACATAATACTTTTACACGTCAGATATTTCTGGTCATTTTAAGCTAGATGAAGCCGGTGTTTCCTAGCCGGCTACCCTGAGAAGAAACACTGAAACAAACTCAGAGGTCAGTCTCTTTTAAAGTCCATACAATCCGTACTGGTCAAATCATATGAGAACCATGTAGGTTAATGTCTGAAGTAGACTTTTGAGGAAAGTGCTACACAGATTTGAGTGGACCTGTCCACACAGTGCAAGCATTTGTCAGTTACCGTGTAGCTCAAACTTTAAGAAGCTCAACGATTTGACGAACAATACCAAAGTAAGGACATTTGGGTAGGTCGCAAGAATTACTCAAACTGAAATAAGACCCTGATATGGCGATCTACATAGTCCTCACATTCACAATATGTATATGAGAACCGTGCAGATCTTTTTGACATTATAACAATGGAAAGCAATATTATGTTTCATGTATTTCGTAAAATCTTATCAAGCAACTAAAGCCAAACAATCTTGGGTATATGGCTATACCTACAGAGCTACCTATATTTAATTTATGTTTTTGTTACAAAGAATATAATGATCAGCATAGCATTACATACTGTACATTACATGGATTACTTTGCTTTTTTTTTGTTTACTTACGGAAGGGACTGGTCCTCACGAAACAGGGAATCCTAGTGTGGGGGCCAGCCAGAGATATATTGTTATCTTTTAGTGTCTATGCCTACTAATGCAATTTTATGTGTATGCACTTGTACTAATGTTTGAATGAATAAAGATTAGATTATTATAAATACCTGCGGTAGTAGCACTACGTCTATTGGTAGCGACGCGCGTACGTGACGTTGATCGCTGCGTCGTGTTGGTGAAATCTGTCGTCACGGGCGTCAGCGGCCGTGGCTTTTGAGACGTTTCTTGTCTGAGAGAAAAAAAAAATCGTTAATCTTACGAAGATTGGGCCAGACATATAAGCCGTTTGATAGATGAGAAACTGGCGAAAAGTGGGACTAGGAAACTTTTAAACTAAAAAAGACTGAATTGCGTAGAAAAGAGAGGCTGAGGCCCTGCAGAGTCACAACTACCTATACCCCATTCATAATAAGATTAGACATTGAAATAAACATTTTTTACAGTCCGTTCAATCGATTTTGACTTCTATTGCGTTGGTGGCATGACAAATGGCAGCTGCAGTAAACACTTCATATTATAATCACGTTTTTGCTATCCTTATGCCTATGGAATAGAAGTAAAAATCGGTTGAATGGACTGTAAAAAGTTTTGTTTAAATGTCTAATCTTATTGTGAATGGAGTATAGACATATTATATACCTAAATAGAAATCTATAAGAATAGTTTAGTATTTTGTCTTTCCTATATATATGTTTATAGATAGTGAAAGGGGATCAGTCATGACAAGTTCAATAAACTCTAGTAGACTAGTAGGTCTGATTGTGTACGAACTAATCATTTCTTATTTTATCAATGTATTGGTGCTTATGCATTTAAATTTTTTTACCGGACGCTATATGATCAAAATTAACTTCGAAACTATCGTATCTTCTTCCTATTATGACATTTTAAAGTGGGTTTTACAGTTCAGCATAATAATTCATGCGTATCTATACCTACTAATTATAAAGAGGAAAGATTTTTTTGTTTGTTTATTTGTACCGAATAACCGACCTTATCAGCGAGTAACATATACTACATTTATCCCTTTATTCCCACGGCAACTGGGCCCCAAGTCTGCTAATTTTATAAAATTGTCATTCCAACACGATCTCATTGTCATTTTGCTAAAAGTTCGTAATCTGCTAAAGTCATAATGGTTGATCATTGGTCTGTCAATAGTCTTGTAATACTTTTTGATAACCAAGCTATTAAAAGCAATGACTGCACAATGACGTTCTAATGGTAGGTCACTGATCAAAATACTGTCAAAATTTTAGCAGATTACTGCATACGTCTGTCATTAATTTATCATTATGTACGAGATTACCATTCTATGCCATTCCTTTCAATGGAACACTCCAGTGGTTGACCATTGGAAAGTCATAATGACAATTTTATGTTAGTAGATTACCACTACCATTCTGACACTTGTAATAGCAGACTTGAGGCCCTGAAACTACGCGTGTGGAACTGCGGGGCGCTTCTAGTGGTAATCATCAATCATAAAATCATTAGTAGGTAATATTGTTTTAGTTTCTAAATAATGCACAGCCTTGCTCGTGTCCAAATATGTATGTAGTAGCAGTCGTGTCCTCATTACAATAACTAAAACAACCGTTATGTCCAACTATAACGGATTTCGGGTTTTCACAGACCTTATTGTATTACAAAATGTTTATCTTTTATTCTTTTTAGAGAAAGGTAAAGTGAGTCATGGAATTCTTTTGCTCGCCCTGTACTTTCTAACTGCATATTCGTGACGTAATCTAAACTGACGGACCGACGAATAAACGGTGCTAATATGATATTTCCGATTGATAAAATTCTTATGGGTTGAATCTATTTGTATTACAAAAGAAATCGCCAAACGCTTTGATTCCGTTTTTTTTTTATTTTTAAATGGAACACTCGCATTTCAGCACACTAAGGCACGTTACTGTTTAACCGGGAAATCCTGTGGTGGCCTCAAATGAATTTAAGGCCCCCAGCCAGGGCTAAAACTACTAAAAGCTAAATGACCGCTTCGCTAAGGGCATCCCCTATGGGATACGGGCCTCGGCTTGACGGGGTCATTGAGGGTCTGGTTATTATTATTTAGGGGATTTAACGCTAATGGCTCAGCGGCGCAGGCTGGCTCGGTAGGGTAAAGTCGGGGCGAGTTGTTACGGGGGCGTAGCGATGGGCCTCGTCGGCGGGGCCGGAATACGTCCCTGGGTTGGTACACTTAAAAGCTGACATTTAAATATAACTCGAGTTAGTTAGCCTACAACAGCTTAGGTGATGATCATATTTTATTTATTTATTTATTATATACTTAATTGTACACCGAGGTTAACAAAAAAAAGAAAACTACAAACTAAAACACATGTACAATGGGCGGCCTTATCGCATTTCGCGATCTCTTCCAGGCAACCTGGAATGGACAGTAATTGCCTGGAAATAAATGGGGTTGTAATCGGTGCAACATTACTGTAAATAATTCAATATATACA
Source organism: Hecatera dysodea (assembly GCA_905332915.2). Lineage (NCBI taxonomy): Eukaryota > Metazoa > Arthropoda > Insecta > Lepidoptera > Noctuidae > Hecatera > Hecatera dysodea. The sequence continues at coordinate 17,360,428 of HG995294.1, forward strand.
CAGATAAATAAATAATCTTAACAATAGATACATATATACCAAATACATAGGCAATAGATAAATGGCGAACATCGATATCACAGCGACAAGTAATGCTCCTTCACGAGCCTTTTGAATACAGGTAACGATTGAGCGCGTCTTACTGGCACTGGCAATGCATTCCACAAACGAGCAGCCTGAACAGTAAAGGATTTATCCAAAAAATTTGTGGAATGCATTGGCATTTTAAGTCGTAAGTTATCCGATGACCTCAGAAATTCAAATAATCATAATACTGACCTTGTCTTTTTAACTTGAATATTACTAGAGAGCTTCTCCAGTGTAATCTCGCCGGTAACTCTGTCTATGATGAGGACACATTCCTTTGTGTACGGCCTTTGGTTGCCTTTGAAAACGGTCTGCGGAACCCCAGCGCCGTCTGTCGAAGAAAAAAAGAACTAATTAGTATAAACCGTAGAAATGGTGTAGGAAGACATCAGGTTCTCTGCTATTGCACGCAGGTATTTATTATTTTTATTTATTAATGACTAGCTGCGCCCCGCGTTTTCACCAGCGTTGTTCCCGTTCCCGTGGCAATACGGGGATAAAATATAGCCTATGTTACTGAGGGTGAATGTAGCTTTTTAATGGTGAAAGAATCTTTGAAATTGGCTCAGTAGTTTTTGAGTTTATTCATTACAAACATACACTTTCTCACCTTTCCTACAGGTGATGCGGTCGGCGATGGAGCACGCTTGCTTTGAAGTAATCTAATTACTGTTATCTCAAAGGCCCTCGGGTTATATCAATCAGGAAACATTTGTGATCTACTGCAGAAAATTCCTCTCATTAGCTGTTCGTGCAATGAATGTAGAATAATATGAATTTAGTTGGTCGGTTGTCCACCATGAAATATCGCCCGATATTGTACGACACAAATTGTGGGGCATCTTGCTCCTATTGAAAACATGGCTCATCTTATTAAAATCTTAAAACCGAAAGCTATTTCTATCACTGAAACTATATTTTAATCTTTTATAGCATTCCTCAATCAGCTCTCAATCACACCTATTTTTATAGACCAGTCTAAAGTCTTGATAAATGCGGGAGCGCCATACACTGACAACCAAATAAACACATGAGCGTTAATAGTACTCATCTGGTTTACTGAAATAAAGCAATAACTCTTGAAGAAACAGCTGACTGCCGTTTATTTCTAGTTTCTTACCTTTATTTCTGTTACCGCTGAATCCTATCCCATTCTTATAAGGGGCCATCCATAAATTAGGTCACACGAATTTCATCATTTTTACCCCCCACAGTCCTTGTCACAGCTGGTCACATTTGTGAGACCTCTCTCCTCCCTGGTGTGAGGTCACATATTTTACAATTTTGTTCGTGTTTTACTTCAACACTTAGATTACAATAGATTTCGAAATGTGACGTTACGAAATTTAGGACCCCTCCCACCCCCTTGTCACACAATGTAACACTTCGTCGACTCCCTCCCTCCCCCTTTACGTGTGAAGTAATTTATGGATGGCCCCTCATGTGAAAATATAGATTTTCACATTAGGGGCGTGATTGATTTAAATGAAAGTTAGCAAACGGGTAGACATAGGCCGGGTTGCGGCACTAGATACTTTTTATCCAGGTTGTAAATTTCTCTTGGGATAAAACCCTTTGGGCTCAATCGTTGTATAGACTGATTGTAATCCGTCATTATCGTTTTGGGTGCTTTAAGATTATCGCTATAAATAAGTAGCATAGGATCTTTTATTTTCTATGGTTCATTTAGTACAGTTTAGTAACAGTATGCTTATTAGAGAACAATACTTCTTATATAACATCCAACCAGTATTATGTTTGAGAACGACAAACATAACAATCCATTACTTGAAGACACTGGCTTGACGACATCCACATCCATGGTGACAGTCCACCCATTTCTGTCAGCTCCATACGTCTCTATTGAGCCACGTCTTCACTTGCAAGCAGCTTGCATGTAAGATCCATTACTTTACTGACTACCCAGGTATAATGAGATCAATTACTCGATTTTGCTCCACTTGTTTGTGAGCTTCTCGCTGATGGAAACGCGGATTCAGTCCTTAGTCGTCAGAGCTAGTCTACACTAATATGTATTACTAGCAGCGCCCCGCGGTTTCACCCGCGTTTTTCCCGTTCCCGTGGCAATACGGGGATAAAATATAGCCTATGACATTCCACAATCGTAGCTTTCTATTGGTAAAATAATTTTGTAAATAGGTTACAACGTCACAAACTTACGACCTCACAAACGTTACCTCTTTATAGTATTAGTATAAATAAAGAGGAAAGATTTGATTGTATTGAATAGGCTCCGAAACCACTGAACCGATTTGAATGATTCTTTCACTGTTGGGAAGCTACACTATCCCCGGATGACATAGACTATATTTTATCCCCATATTCCCAGGGGAACAGATACTACTGCGGGTGAAATCAGTAATAAAATTATAATAAGAAAGCCGCAATGTTGCAATGTTCATTTTTACACCCTCGCCGTATACGTTTTGCAATTATTTTCACTGTTTGTGTGTAAAGCTAAGGAGTGGTTTCCTTGCCCGAGTCTGTTTTCCTGATAGCTACAACCTGCGGGCGTACCATGAGGTGTTAAAACGTGAGTCTTCCGATCGAGAAAGAGGGATAGAGTTATACACCCTATATAGCTCCATCCCTTTTTCTCGCTCGGAACTCACGTTTTAAGACGTCATGGTACGCCCGTTGGCCTTATTAAATCAAGAGTGAATAGATTACTTCTAGGCAAGCTTGCAACTACATCATCGCTTACCAGCAGGTGGAAAAAGTAGTCGAACAAAAACATTGTATTTCGGGAATTCCTTGCAACATTTCGGTTTTTCCACAAACGTTCATTGTTTCAATGAGACTTCCTTGCACTTAAGTGGAGGAAAATGAGTGAAGAATAGAAGAAGACTATATCAAGCCATCTATTCAAAACTACGCTAATAGACACGCCGTAACTCGCAAAGAAAGAGCCGTGTTTTCATTAGGTGTAAGATGTCCCACAATTTGTGTCGTACAATATCGGGCGATATTTCATGGTGGGCAACCGACCTACTAAATTCATATTATTCTACATTCATAGCACGAACAGCTAATGAGAGGAATTTTCTGCAGTAGATCACAAATGTTTCCTGACTGATATAACCCGAGGGCTTTTGAGATAACTGATTACTTTAAAGAAAGCGTGCTCCATCGCCGCTGCAGGTGAGAAAGCGGTCTTGAAATCAGTAATAAAAATACGTCACTGGATAAATACTACGACATGTATCGCTGAGACATTGAGCTACATATAGCGGGTTAATGCATATAGCATTGACAGAATTTTGTTTTCATTCTGAACAAAGAAAAATCAGCCCTCATCACAATGAATACATGTGCAACTACTGATGCAATTACATTGCGGTCTATCTTCGTCGCCGGGTCGACATTGATCACCTCAAAACATACTAGAATGTTCTATATATGAAACTAACTGAACCAACTACTATACCGTGAATGAGGTCAATTTAACTGGCGAAACCTCACAGTTGTGATCCTTTAATAATGATATTATATTTAAAAAAATAACCATTTGGGCAAGGAGCAGAGTGTATGATATCAACTATAATAGTACAAATGCACACAAACCCAAATGTGGCACAGTTACGGTCACTTGATTATTTGTTCCAACATCCACAGTTGCCATTTTGTTAACGTCAACTGACGCCGGCTTGAAGTCATCTGGAAAATGTTAACAAAATGTTAATTGACAATAAATCAAGAAGTTTCATGTTTGAAGAATACTTGATACTAAATACCTCGCATAAAATTATGGGTCAGTGAACCGTAAATGTCACAAATGGATGTAAGTTGAATAGGTTACTTAAAAAAGTAAAGGGGACTGGCAGAAAGCCAAGCAAAAGGATGTATACGATTTTGGTCTGCACGCAAAATACGCGCTTAGTCGTGGAGTTGCGGAAACCAGCCCGCTTTTACATACATACATACATACGATTTTGGACTTCAGAAAGAAAAAATAATGAACCACACCCAAATATTGGCTTTTACTGAAGGATTCCACTGTTTACAATTCATCATTAGAAGCACTACCTAGCACTTAGTCATATCATGCAAATCAAAACTTTTTTTAAACCATTGTAATTGTTCAATTAGTATCAACAATTATTGAATCAAACTGTGGAAAAATCGAATGCAATAAATGAGTGATGAGAAGATATTGCATGAACTTGGGATTGCTGATCATGACATGGTTTTAAGCATCAATAAACAGCAAAAACTGTGTTCAATAGATATTGATATTAAAGTATTCTGAAGGAGGACACAGTTTGAACCAAAAGTATGATTTTAGAACCACAACTTCATTGAACTTTCCTTCATAGGTACTAGATAGAATAATTTAACTACTACTAAAGTTCAAAGAAGTTGTGGTTTTAAAATCACTTTGATTTTAGAACCACAACTTCTTTGAACTTTGATTCATTGAATGACAGATACATTCGCTGCCATTTTGGATCTAAACAGTTTTGTTAAGGTATGTAATTGAGAGTTCCTCATTCCCTTATTAAAAAAAAACTAAATTCTTCAACCTAAAACATCTAAACAACTTGCTAACTAAAAGGAAGCATTCTTCTGTAAAATTAAATACAAATCTACTAAACCTTGATAGCCCAATTTGAAAACCTTGCAATACAATCATTCTTGGCCATTCTAACAAAATATCAAAACTAAAATGTTACTTACATTTGATAGTATGATATTGGGACGCCTTGTTGTTAGTGAAACTAGCTCCCAATTTTAACTCTCTCACATCATAGTTCAGGCTGTGTTTATCGGCCATTATGACCCGCTGGCTATGCCATAAATAGATTTTTACCTAGAACATAAAAAATACATTACAATTAGATAATCTCTTTGTTTTTGGGGTTCAGAACATCTGTAAAAAAACTGAATCCATATAGGATCACACACATCTCGGTCATCATCATCGGTCTGTCTGTTTTCTTTTATGTCTACTAAGTAACAGTTTGGGGTCTAGATTTGTTGCAAGACAATAGGTTTCCCCTCCATAACATGGGACGCAAAATGATAAATTTTGAGTGTACTACTGTACACCTCTGACCAACCCTTTAGATAGTATGGGGGTGATGTTATGTTATCTATACTAATGTTAAAAAGAGGAAAGATTTGTATTTTTATATTTTTGTATGTAACAAATAAACTCAAAAACTACTGGACCAATTTCAAAAATTCTTACACCATTAGAAAGCTACATTATATTTTATCCCTGTATTGACACGGGAACGGGAATTACGCGGGTGAAACCGCAGGGTGCTGCTAGTTAGTTATATGGGTCAAAGCTATGAGGAATAATACACTATTGTGCAATAACAGCTAGTATGTGGGATATTGTTTGTAAATTATTACTGGCACCCTTTATAGTGACAATGTCTTCCAGTATTCATTGAGTTACTTTAAGACATACCAGTAAGGAATAATAAATATACATAATAAAATTCATTGGGAATCTATTGATCTATCTAATTTATAATAATGAAAGTAAGGAGTCTAAAACAAAAATATGATAAGTTATGAACTTAATGTAAAATTATGCAATGTTGCTTAGTTCAGTCAAATAGGTAGTTTATTACATTTAGATAATGATATTGGTTTCAGTCAAGTTATTGAGGTAATCTCATGAATTCATTCATTAATTAAGTCACAGTTCAAACCTTGAATGTTATTGGAACCTTTCTCTTTTCAGAAAACTCATGTTCAAGTTAGAGAAATTATCACACTGTGGTGTTACTTTAATTTCATTATTTTTTCAGGGAGTTGAAGTTTTAACTATGTACCACTTAGCAACCCTTTTAGTTTACAGGGTGTGGCTCACAAAATCTGGCTTATAGTTGAAAATTTCATTGGAACATAGCTGGTTCTTGCTTTAAATAAACTACACAGCTACAAGCATATATTTATCATGTAACTGCAATTATTGTGAAGCTACTTACATGTCTACTTCCTAGATTCCTAGAACTTTCTTTGGCATCTATGATTTCTATAAACTCATCTATAAGTTTTTTACTTACATTAATTTAAAGATATATTTAAATGTAGTGGATTAAGTGACAATGAAAGACTTGATTGCACAATTTCCATTAACTTGTTTAATTGAAGTTTAGTAACTTATTTATACAGAAAACTACTTGATTTATACATGATGCTACTTTATTCTATCAAATGACTGGACAAATATTCCAAAATAGAATTACTCTGAGGTTTTCAAATTTAATTATGACTTAAAATATTTGATCTATGTTAGTGTTTTATTGAGTGTGCATGGCAGTACCCTATTTTGGTTATATTAAATATTCATCTACAACATAATTATCATACATTCTATATACCTGTAATGCAAGTAAATACACCGACACAGGTACCTATTATGCATACGTATATCTACATTCACTAACACAGCTGACAAACTAGGTCTAATTTTTTTTTTCGCCACAACACAATTTATTTCTCGTAGTAAAAATAAACAAGATGTTTATCTCTTAAACAGTAATATACTTCTTAACCAGCAAAAATATAAAGTTAATTGCAACATAAACTCATAAAAGAAAGTTCAAATAGATAAAATATGGCAAACAATTTTAAAGACAGAATACCCTTACCTTCGATTGATTCTCCACCGATGTTGTAACAAACCCAACTATGTCTCAGAAATGAATATCATCGTCAGTACGATTTTTAGACGCACTAATTAGATAATAATTTCATGGAGAAGGGCTCGCTAAAGTAATAAAATAGTCCAATAAGTTAGACATGGACTATTCCTGCGACCTAGTTCCCATGACGTTTGATTTAGAGATGGCGTGTTATCACCATACTAATCAAGTAGAGTAGCGCTAAGTTACTACTTACTATGTTTCCAATAAGAATCTAACGATTAGTTTTCCTTAAAATATTGTTTTTTTTGCAATTCGTTTTATATTATAATAAAAAGATTGTAGATCAGTGGTTACTTGAGAGCCTACATTATAGTCTTGACCTTGTGTAGTTCGCGAACGGTATATTCATATATGCGCGAACGAACTAGTTCGAAAGAGCGGTCCACAAGCGAATTGCAGATAAAACCTTCCAAGTGGAATGAAATCTTGGAAAAAGTGCTTTTGAAAACTCGCTCAATAGCTAAATCAGAAAGAGATTCACTGAGCTTTGAGCTTATGAATGATGGAGGGTACAGAGGAAGATTGTAGTAAGCCGTATTTTACACTACTTTTCAGGTCTACCATAATTTTTATGAGCTTTTTGAACACCTAGAAACTAAGTTCCAAATAAGTCGATGAATTGAATCGAACCTATGTTAGAGACGGCTAATTTATGGCAATTTAAAGTAAATGTCAATGCGATGTCAATCAGCCGGTTTAAACAAAGACCTTACAGTTACAATAATATGGACCAGAAATACCTACAAAATACGCGTGCATACCTACTATAAACCTGGTCCAAAAGATGGCGGCCATTGCTAGGAAAGCACATAAGTAATCAAAACCAAAAAGTATCGATATCGATACCAGAGTTACTAACATTTCTTCTGGTACATTTAATTTTGTTACTTATCAATACTATTAAAACTTTGGATGATTAGATTACAAGGGGTGAGAAGCTACATTTTATGAGCGACTGACTGACTTCGAATTTTGTTTTTGCGAGTGACTTTAAGGACAACTGAGGTTTTTTGCGATTTCAGGTTCTGTTCTACATTTAAAGTTGTTCATAAAGATTACTCTGACCCTCAGTATCGCTATTTCAACTTTAAAGGTGTGCATGTGTAGAGTCGATGGAAAACTTAATATTTGTTACTTAGCAAAAAGGGGCCGCAACGGAGCGCTTTTGTAAGGGACCGCGCGGGCGACCGTTTTACGTAGGCTCGGCCCATAGAGTATAAATATTGTAGAAAGATACTAACACTGAGGTATTAAAAGGATTAAACAACAAAGTAATATGAAAAATGTACCTTTATTCACTATAATATATCACCTAATGTTAGTGAGATATTTATTAGGCACTTTTGAAAGTCCCAACCATTACCAATTATTGTGAACTATCCATTGAAATCTGAGTTTAATTTTATAGAAACTAAAAGTGGCCTTCTAAATCACGTCATTACGAACTAAATCATGAATAACTTCTGGCAACTTGTGACCTATAATTACCGTTCATTCGTTCAAGTAGGAGAAGAAAAACCATAATTCTGACCGAAAAGACACATTTATTTAAATAAATGTAATGTAACTGTTATTATATCCGAAAACGTACCCCTTCGTTTGTTTCAGAAAAAAAAAACTTGACCATCGATATTATTCAATGTTAATTTATTAAAATAGTTTCTTATGGATAGCTTTTCACAAGCCGCTTTTGGCATAGTACTTCATTTTTAGGGAACCTGTGTAAATAAAAAACATGCAAATTTATTTCAGTTTGATGCAGTTAGTGGAACAAATCAGAGTAAACTAAATAACCACCACCTACTGTATGACGAATTGATATTGTCGTTTTAGTACTATCACTATTTTTATTTTTATTCTGTTAGTTTTATTTTCAAAATCGTCTCTTCAAGCCCTTCATTTTGATACCCTACTCTACAATATATAATACAAACTAAAAAAAAATAACTTTCTTATCGATAGCTTATTTAATAAAAGACATCACTATTTTGAATTGTCATTTCTATTGTAAACAAAACATGATATAAATTTAGCAAATAGAGGTAAATATCAGAAATAATTTGTATGTACATGTGGGAACTTTGATTCTATAAATAAAACAAGGATAGTTATACAAAAAAAATAGCAGTATGATAAATTTTTTCTTAAAATACGGCTACTAACCTGTGCATGTTTAATTAGGCTCGATTGGGGTTTTTCCTTGCACCACACTGAATTATTGCACACGTAGGCATATTCAATTTGCTCCACTAGACACTCACAGCACAATACAATTTAGTTTGGAGCGTTTTTATCCCTAAAAATCGTAATTTAAACCCAATGTTGTTGTTCACTTGACAGCTGACGTACTTCAAAACCACGGGTCCAAACAATGGCGGATGGCACGCGAGGTACGTACATTGACGGATATGTGAAAATGTTGTCAGGAAGAGATAAAACAAATAGCGTGACGTCTCTTTCTTCAAATGTGAAAACTCATTGGTTAAAAAGAGACAAAGTGTAGTTTCTTATTTCTGTATCGATTTAATAGATATTTGTATAAGCAAATAAGATATAGAACATTACGGCATCTCTATATATTCTATACTCTAAGGGTTTAAATGACAGTCATTATCCTGGTGCTGTGACATTGACACTTGACAGACATAATGAAATCGAATAAACTTTGTTGTGGATTCTGGATCTCTTTGGAAAATTAATCATTTGTTATTTCGTTGCTATAGCCACAATTGCCTAGAAACTTAAAAATATGACAAAAAAGTCAATAACTTTGGACGTTGATCCAACAATCATGGAAAAGAATATGAGAATTATACGAGTAAGTATTTTAGATTATACTGTTAACGTACTTTGCAATAATTTAACATCGAAAACCACATTGAAATAGTATTATATATTTGATGAAACTCTCGTTTTTAACATAACTATTTACAGGAGAATCCAGTTGAGGAGGAATTCAACAAACTGCTCTCTAACGTCGACACAGTACCCACAAAACTTGTGAAACCTACCCCAGGTAACTAACTGAAATTCTAAAAGTAACTAAAATATTGCTGGCCTGTTCAACATTCATACAATAACACATTTATAAAATTATTTTTCATTACAGGTTTCTGTGTAAAAACATTTACAAAACCAGATAACAAGAAAGTATTTGTAAACATATGCCTGACTGATGCCATCATTTGTCCAAGAGACATCAGCAATGAAGAGCTCATGCAAATCCTCAGTTCTGAAGACCCTTCTACCTACCGAGTGCCCATGAGCATTGGTGAAGGCAGAACTGAACCTGACAAGTCAGGAGCCCCAGCCACAGTCTATGATGTTGCTATTAACCCTGAATTCTTCAAGAAAATCGAAAAGGATGATCTATTCCAGACATTCTTTCTCACTGTTGTCTTTGAGGGTTTGCAGGATAAGTATCAGTTTGAAATAGACATGCAAAAGTACACAATTTTGAAAAATAGAAAGTCTATTGGTACTTTGCAGTGTCATAGAATTCAAATTAGAGGAATAAAGACTGAAGGAGGTAATGAAGTGAAACCACCACTTATTGAAGAGTTGGATGATAAGGGTGTTGTCCAGAAACCTGGTGTTCCAGCAGCTGTCAAGAGGGAATTGGAGTATAGATTGAGACGAGAGCCACCTACTGGAGAGATTGAATACTTGCTGGTTGAGTTTAAGATACCATCATCTGTTAGTATGTTTTAATAGATAGACTGCATTGTACTAATAATATTACCATTAACTGAAATGGATGGCTGTGTCCAAATCTTGTATAACAAGATAATCAGCCCATTGTTACACAGGCCTCCTTTCTGGGAGGATTGGGTTGATATCACATGTTTTTGAGTTTGTGGTCCTAGAACATACTGGTTTCTTAACAGTGTATTCCTTGGCAGTTTGTGAGAAGTGGTGATAAATTACGCCAAGTAAAGCACCTGGTTGGGTTCTTACCACCTTTCCTACAACTCAGTTAAGATTGCTACCATTTTCATTGAATGAATGGCACCATTTAATCAGCATCCTAAACTTACAGGTAAATCTAAAAGATCTAGAGCTGGAAGTAGGTGAAGATCGCCTTGTCCTGGACTCCAAAGGAAACTTTGAACTGGTGGACTTCTTCCTGCCATGCAGTGTAGATCAGGATGTCATTGATGCTCAGCTGAATAGAAACGCCGATGTAAGTGGCTTATGTTTTTCGAACGATTAACACTTTCGCTTTCTGAAGTGTATTCAACTCATAATGGTGACTCAAACATCTGCCTAGCTTTTAACCAACTATTGGCATTGGCTTCTAGTCAGACTGGATTCAGCTGGATACCAGTATTTTAAGTGGAGCAATAGGGTAGTTAACTAAAAAAATCGGATTAGTCCGTCTGTTAGATTTCCAAAAAATATTGGACACGTATTTTTTCTTTTTTCACATAAACAAAAAATGAAGACGATACAGTGCGTAAAAAAACTCGTGTGACGTCACTACTCGCAACAATTTTTACCGGGCAGTGACGTCACACGCTCCCTCTCCTGATCTTTGATGCTTTTTATCTTCGTCAGTTTCTATAGATTTGATAAAGGAAAAAATACGTGTCCAATATTTTTCTATAATCTAACTGACGGACTAAACATAATCATATATTTTTTACTCAGGCAACATCCCTATTGCCTATTTGACCTCCTCAACAAAAGCAAAAATGTTAGACGAGACAGAGCACTTAAAATGCTTCCTGGGCCCCAAGTCTGCTATTTTTATAAATTTGTCATTCCAACATGATCCCATTGTCATTTTGCTAAAAGTTCGTAATCTGCTAAATTCATAATGGTCGATCATTGGTCTCATAATACTTTTTGATAACCGAGCTGTTAAAAAGAACGACTGCACAATGACGTTCTAATGGTAGGTCACTGATCAAAGGAACTGTCAAAATTTTAGCAGATTACTGCATACGTCTGTCATTAACAAGATTACCATTTATGCCATTTCTTTCAATGGAGCTTGGAGTGTCAGTGGTTGACCATTGGAAAGTCATAATGACGATTTTATGTTAGTAGATTACCAAACTTGTAAAAACCGACCATTATGAGATCAATGATAAACCATTTTGACATTATTGTAATAACAGACTTGAGGCCCTGAGGTATTGTGGAGTCTCTCACCCATAGCGACATAAGTTCCTACTGGTGAGTCGTAACTTCTGTCGCCAGGAGTATTGGAAACCATAATAATAAGGGTCCTATTTACATTTCTTGAATTTTTCATGTTTCAGATGCTGTTTGTGAAGATGCCAGCCATTCATTGAAACAATAATTTTAATTTGATTCTCAGAGCTTAAATAAATAATACTAAGATTGTGGTACGAATCTTTTATTGCTCTTAAGTTAAGGCTATTAGTGTGGAATATAAAATTGCATAATTATGTTTTTGATTAGCCCCATCATAAAATTGGGATTGATTAAATATATAAACATAGGAATTGAGTACATAACTTATTTGAACTTGCATTGGCACTTTATAAGAGGCACTACGGATTTTCTTAATAATATGCTAGTATTTCTTATATATAAATAATATTTTACAGTAGCGTAATATCACAAAAATGCTAATGTTTCCTAATCAATTATTATAGTAATAACTTTTGGAGACAAATGAGATTACAACATTATTAATACAGATAGGAGAATTTATAAGTACAAATTTAAGATCCAAATTATGAAGATCATTATTAACATAAGTAAATGCATTTGTCTATACTAATATTAAAAAAATATCATTTTAAATTGGTACCTACTTATTATTCTATAAGTTAACAAAATATTAGGAATTAGTATGCGAGTTGTGATTTCGAGTTGTAAGTAAGCCTATATATTAATTTCTATTTAATCTACTTACGTACAATGATTTAGTAAGTGTATTATATTAGGTGCTAATCTTCTTTCATTGCGGTCATAAGAAGTGGGACCGAGACTACACTAAACTCGGTACTTTTTAAACACCACTGTTATAATATTAGCTGTCTCAGTACATTTCTCATGTTCATGCCTCTAGTATTAGTAGTAGTAGGTAAAGAGATTCAACTAAAATTCGTCATGTTTTATATCAAAACTTTTTGGTACACCAGACTCGATGCCCGCTAAGAGGCTCTCGTCATACCGCCTCAAAAGAGGTTTTATTTCTTGCAACATACTTTCATAGTCTCTAATTTGTATGGTTATCACTGTGCTAAACCTTTGGCGTTGGTTCCTGTTGAGGTATAGTTTTAAGGAGGGGTAGCTCATGATCTGTTCGTGTTGGCAGACGCCGCGTTCGGTCACGCAGTTCACTTTGCCCAGTTGTACAGCGTTGTTTAGTAACTGTGAAAGAGGAAAGTTAGGTAGATAAATTAACTTCGTAAATAGGGTAGATTCCTAAAATGTCTAGTGCGTCAGTTATATTACCAAAAAACTAGTGCGTCAGTTACATTACCAAAAAATATTTGTTTATTACACGTGTGCTTACTTTTTAAGGTAAACGAAAAATGAAGAGAATAAAATTGAAATTCCATGTTATCTAGAAGTGACACAACAAGACCTCATTACTGAACTTTGATGTCTCTTTGTCAATTTTTATCGATTTAAGAAGGCAAAAAATATGTATTCAATATATTCGTGGTAAATCTAATTGGCGAACTCGAATAGTACCTATCATATTTTTATTGTATCCAGGAAATATTGCTATTGCAAAAGGACTTGATTGATTGATATCAATTAAGCCCTTTTGCAATAGCGATATATATATATAGTATAGGGGTGTTTCCTGAGTTAAAAATATATGATTATGTTTAGTCCGTCAGTTAGATTATAGAAAAATATTGGACACGTATTTTTTCCTTTATCAAATCTATAAAAACTGAAGAAGATACAAAGCATCAAAGATCAGGAGTGGGGGCTTGTGACGTTACGGCTCGGTAAAAATTGTAGCGAGTAGTGACGTCACACGAGTTTTCAACACACTGTATCGTCTTCATTTTTTGTTTACGTGAAAAAAGAAAAAATACGTGTCCAATATTTTTTGGAAATCTATCTGACGGACTAATTAGATTTTTTTAGTCAACTACCCTATTATGATACTTACGATACCCGCTACTGCGAAGTCTGAAAACTTTTCATAACAGCTGTAACATCTCGGAGAATGGAAGTATACCAACCAGGGTTTCTTGGTTCTGTAAAAAATAGAAATTAGAAATACTCTTTATTACTACAACAAATTACAAAAGGAGTTACAAAAAATAATTAAGGTGTAACAATGAGCGGGTTTAAATAAAGCTAGCTAACGATAAGGTCCATAAGGTCGATAAGGTCAATTTAATATCAGTACTTCTATTAACTTTCGATAATAACGACTATTATTGATGGAACAATTATGTTGATTTCTGTTTGTTAATTTTTTATGTGACAATTCGGAGTTTCGAAATTAGTGGTGCGACGTTCCGGGTGCCTCCGAAAGCAAGTTAAGCCGTTGGTTCTGCGCCAGATCGTTCTCCAGTCACGTCGGATTACCGTCCCGTTGGACGTTGGATGTGAGAGTGCATCAGGGCCCCAAGTCTGCTATTTTCATAAAATAATGTGTCATTCCAACACGATCCTATTGTAATTTTGCTAAAAGTTCGTAATCTGCTAAATTCATAATGGTTGATCATTGGTCCGTCAATGGTCTCGTACTACTTTTTGATAACCGAGCTGTTAAAAGCACTGACTGCAGAATGACTTTCTAATGGCAGGTCCCTGATCAAAGGAACTGTCAAAATTTTAGCAGATTACTGCATACGTCTGTCAATATGTACGAGATTACCATTGTATGCCTTTTTTTTTTTCAATGTCAGTGGTTCACCATTGAAAAGCCATAGTGACGCTTTTATATTAGTAGATTACCAAACTTGTAAAATTAAACCATTATGAAATCTGATAGATCATTCTGAGACTATTGTAATAGCAGACTTAAGGCCCTGTGTTTGTGCACTATAATATATCCCTCGCCAATGGCTACGCTCCATAGAGATTGGCCGCCACAGCCGAAATCGATCAGGACTATAAAAGGCCCGAAATCGATAAGAGCTGAACTTCATGATTAATAATATCGATAATCGATATTATTCATTATGAAGTTTCAGCTCTTACTGTTGTGGAGGAAACCAATATATTCAGAAAATATTACCCGGTAGGGTTCAACTCTTCAGCAATGACTTGTTTGGAGAATGTTTGCCAGTTGAGCTTCTGTACTGAGTCGTCAATGAACCCGAGTGCCCATTCCAGTATGTACGGCGCTTGCGATAGGTGCTGTAGACTAACACTGCAAAGAAAATAAATATACATTCAGGGGTGTTATTTTGAAATGCAGGATAGAACAAAAAGATGACACAAGGTCTGCAATAATGGCACGTCAACTGTGCGGTATTTTTTTTTTAATGTTGCCCCACACTTGGAATTTCTCCTGTGTCGTGGGTGCGTTTACAAACATACAATCTCAGATACACAAACAGGCAGACCCGGAACAACTATCTGTAGGCCATACAAATATTTTTTCCGTGCGGGAATCGAATCCACAACACGTAGCGCAGCAGCCAATCGCTCAACCACTGCGCCAACCGTGTCGTCAAATTTATTGAGTATTTTCGTAGATATCAAAAAGCTTTTCCGTCCGTTTCGTTAGATTTTTCACGTCCACTTATTTTTTGCTATTTCAAACCGATAAAAATTTATAAAGCTAAAGTGTATTAAAGTTCAAGAGATCTGGTGACATCACATTTTTGTAAAAATAAAAAGCGTACCAAAATGTGACGTTACGCGAGTTTTCAATTATTTTTGAAAATCTATTTGACGGACTAATAAAATTCGTTTTTTTTTCTTCAGGATAATACATAATTGTTAGTCAGAATATCAAAGCGTGGTGTGGGGTAGCATTGAACTATCCCGCCTATATTTTCATACCAATCGATGCCAAGCACACATGCGTAGCTTAGTCCTTTGTAGGACGGCTTATACAGAGTGGCCAGTACTATCACCTCAAGGTCGTTATCTCATAGATTTGATTTGAATATTAAACCTTATGAATATTTACGAACCGAGAACTGTGTGTTTTAAAGGGTTAGCTGAGGGCTGATGAGCAGCGGCCCCTTAAGTGTAAAATGTAAGCCGCGTGGGGTCCTCACACTGTGGGGAATAAATAACGCTTCTTTTTACTGACTTCAAAAAAAGGTGGAGGTTCTCAATTCGGATGATTTGCCATTCAACGCGGCAATGCTGCCAGTGTTCTGAGCTTTTTTCCCATTAATAGCGATGTGGATGAATTTTTTTATGCGCCTGTCATTTCTTTTGTTTTATACGTGTTTGTGCATAATTTCGCTAAGTTGTAGGGTTTGTTTTCTGATACTGGTTGGTGCTCTTTAGTGAGTTCTGACTGACCTGTAGTGTTGTCCAGAAGCAATGGGATACAGTCTTGCGGTGGCTGCTCGGATATTTGTGCAGAATGCGGAGGGGGTGTTTGCGCAATTCAGAATGCCCACGCGCACGAAATCTAGAGGCCGGAGCTGTAAATATAAAAATATATATTTATTTTGAATAAAATATTTTGCCTATGCCAACTGCAACGGGTAAACAAGGTTATTTTTTATTCAGTGGACAAACTTTGAACAAAAAAAATTAAACTTAAGGCGCTGACAAGAGCCAAATAGGCTTGTTTCAAACAATTTTTTAGCCAAATCTATTCAGTTTATGACGGTGGAAAAAATATATGTTAAGCTTGAATATATTTCTGAGAACCCTGTTGTTTTCAAAACACGATATTGAAAACTTTTCTCGATACAAAAAAATGCTAAACTAACCTCTTAAAATGATCTTCAAACAAAAATATCTGCATTACTTATCAACGTACTTTGGTAAAATTTATACCAATTACGTATCATATTTAAATATAGAACTTGGTTGTTTTATTATTTTTGACTACACAACTTATTTTTTTAATTATTTTATGGTTTGTAATAAGTTACGAACGTCGCGTCGTCGCGCTTCTCTTTCATACGTATGGCAGCGGACAGTGATCGCATAGGCGCGCTGCTAGATGGACGTATGTCGCTTTGCACCGCTATCCGTTCATTTCATATTTTGTTGTTTGACAACTTCAAATATAATATTATAATGTTCAAATTTTATTTTGTTCCTAAAACTACATTAAGTTGTAAAAATTTTGCGACGTAAAGATATTGGTAGTTATAGGATATAAGATAATTTTTACAACTTAGTAATGTATTGTGTACACAATATATTACTAAGTTGTAAAAATATTTGCTAACAAAAATGCCGGAGGCCAGCAAAAAAGCGCTTCTATAGTAACAAACAAAAACATTTCATGGAAGTAAGTACATTTTTATGTTTTATATCAATATCAAAAATTTTAACCAAATAGGTACTAGGCTATTTTGTATTATTGAAAGCGTAAATTCATCAGCCATTCCATCGTTCGTTTGGCTTAGTGGTATTTGCATGGATTTGGATAAGTGAGTGATGAGTTCGATACGATGAAGAATTTAAAGAAATTTCAACGTGATTTTTTAGTTTTATTTACTTTTAATTTTAGGATACATATTTTAATTGTTTTTTTTTATATTTTTAGAATAATTATTATTTTTCTTTTCAGTAAAAAGAGACGTTTCGCGAACAGTTCAGAAATAGGTAAAACTTCGGAAATTGTTTTCCACCAGTAAGTTTTGTTAGTACCTACATACTTATGATTTTACACACACACACACATATATATATATATATAACAATTTCATTACAAAGATCATAGAAATAAATTCACAAAAATTCCAGCGATCATCTATCGAATTTACATAGACCTATAACTATCTTAGAACTGGACATAAAGGATAATACTCGTAGCTTTGTCCATTGTTTCTTGTCCACACTTTATAAATCACTGTGTGAGCTTTGGTGTTTTTTATAAGACAAAATAGGTAAGTGTAGTGCTAAAGTTTTAATGTTTTATTTTTTTTGCAGATTAGAAAATTAGGTGATATATGAAACTTTCTGCTGATCGTTCTTATACTTTTTATGTTATTGTGAGTCATACTTTTTTTTTATCGAAGGTTTGAAGAATCAGCAAAGGAATCAAAATCATGCGAGGTTTTAAGAATTATTGATCAAGAATCAAATTTATCTGAGACAGTCCAATCCACGGATGACCTTCCTGAACTTGAGGTAAATATTAAATAATCATGTACTTGGCCAGGTATTGGTTGTCGAAGATAAAATCCAGCAGTTTTTATTAAGTTACTTAAGCATAGATTAAATGATAAGTATATGATTTTTTTATTTTTAGATTACTGCGAGTTGTCCTCCAGAACAAGAAATCCACATCGGACGACGAATAGGCTAGTTGCCTAAATTTGATTGACTGCTAACTTAGTATCCATTATACGTGGAAAAAAAAAATATTTTTTTGAAAATATATCGATTTTCAATTTATATTTCACATTTAAAGAAATGACATTTAATTTCCCCGGAAAATGCTCAAAACTATCATGGCGTCGTGTGTGACGTTAAGCTGTGCGAAACACAGCTGTTCGTGTATAGCGATTGTTGATATTTCGTGATAAAAAATGAATCCGTCGTATTATAAGTACTGTATGGTGCCCCAGTGTAAAAGCACAAGCATTAAAATGCCAAACAAATTATTTGTATTTGTCCCAAGCAAAGTAGAAGTACGGCATAGGTGGCTAACACTTGAAAGGCGAAATGATGCAAATTGTGTATCATCAATTTCAAGAATATATTTTTGTGAAGACCATTTCGATGTAAGTATTAAATAAAATGCAATTTAGCGAATACATAATTATAGAAAAACATGGATTTTACTTGATTTTTGTAAATATTGTTTGAGGTCTTTGAGGTTAATCTTTGTAAAGTTTTGTCATGGAGTCCTGTGATTCCACTTCATTTTTTGTACACAATAAGCACCTTTTCTTGTTATTTTTAGTTACCAAATGATATGCTCAATTATACCAGGCCTCTGTCACTCCATGTACTTGCGCGCTATAATTACCTACCACCCGACCGAGCGGTCTCGGGCCGTTCGCGGACCAAACGTAGTGCGGTTTTCGCAAGCGAAGCGCACGCAAGTTGTTCAATTTTAATTATTTTGTTCGTTTGTACGGGTACCTACGATGCCGTCTGGTGCCTTATGTGCAGGAGATGGGAGCAAATCAAGTAAAAGAAGAGATAAATACCTAAAATTTTTCCATTTACCTGTCAAAAGTGATAAACTGTTACTATTTTTGTTGTTTCAAAATTATTTTAATAGGTATACTAAGCATTTAGCTTGCCTTTCAGACACAGATTTAGATATTTTTATTACATAGAAACGTCATAATTACCTTAAACACTATTTTAACAACGTTTAAAAAGCTATTTTTATTAGAATAAAAAGGTTAATTTCCCATGATATCATCAAAAAATTCTTAAGCCTGCCCCGTGTTATAGTTAATAATAAATTGATAAATGTTATAACTACTTCATGTGCCAGTACTGAACCAGAATCTAAGGAAATATCGACACCTCTATAATTATGTTTTAGATGTATCTATTGCACAATCAGCACCAATTTATTAAAAAAATATATTTTATAAACGATTCAATTTTAAACTACCACCTATAGTCAGAACATATTCACAGTTCTCAATAAAATAGACACAAATAGATATGTTAATTTAATTCTATCGAAGAGGCAGCCCTGCGATTGTTGTGGGATTGCGCGGTGCGAAGCAATCACAACTGTACACTTGAGCATTTAGGCACGTTTTAGCATGCAGTGGTTGCTGACGCGACGGAGTAGGCTATTATAGCAGTAGGTATTGGAAATTTTCTACTGAGTGAAGTATCTGTTACGTAGTAACTATTTAGTAATCTGTGATTATACTGAGTATCATATCATGGGAAAAGTATCAAAAGTCGCTGTTTGATGCGAAAAACTTGCCAATCATAACAACGTCATTTCTGGGCAAGTTATTGCTGTTTCCTTTCAAAAATCCAGATTCCATGATGTTCTCTTTCTATATAATGCTTTGAACAACTAAATAAAATAAAAGATAAAACCGTGAATCAACGAAAATTTCAACAACAACAATGGTGTTTTACACAGGATGACGTAACGCGTCCTGGTTGGTGTTCAATGTCACGTGACTTATTGCTTAAATTTCCATAACTTGTTTCGTGAAAATATCAACAATCTTTCAATATTTCATTGAATTAATTTATTTTTCTTTATCTAAATACAGAAATAAAACATTTAATCCATTATATTTGTTATCAGTGGATACATGGCTATTATAAGCCTAACACATTTTTTTTTAATCTTCAAAAAAATTCTGAGCAAGGGCCTTTGGGTTGTAATTTGAGTCATATTGATTTGGAGGGAGAACACATAAATGTATTGTCGTCGAAGTTCACTCTTTTGTGTAGGATGTGCATTTTAATGGTTTTTTATCATTTATGTTTATTATTATTAGTTTGTTGTCATTTATATTGTTTTTAAATAAGTGTAAATAAAGTGTCTTAAAATAATTAAAAACAAAAATATTATAATACACATTTTTTTAATTGCCTTGTCTAATTTGTTTCTAGCTCTTCATACAGAACCATTTATAAATATACAAGAGCGCCATCTATTGGTTCATTGTTATTTATTATTTACCGCGTCACTTTGCTTCTTCCTAGGTAGTTTGCTGTAATACCGCTCTTTAAGAATGGCGCTAGTATATCGGAGAAATAGTGGGCGTGGCTAAAAATACCGAAACATCAGAGCTCAATAGCTGTTGTCAGCGTCTTAAACGAGTTTTATCAAACACATATTTTTGATGTCTTAGTACAAAAGAGGTTTACTGTCTTTTCTTTTTTTTTTTAAACGTTGCTCCACACTAGGATTTACGCCTGTATCGTGGGTGCGTTCACAAACATGAAAACTCATATAGACAAGACACCCAGACCCGGAACAATTATATGTAGGTTATACAAACATTTGTTCCGTGCGGGGATCGAACCCGCAACATGTTGCGCAACAGCCGAACGCTCAACCACTGCGCCAACCGTGTCGTCTTTGAAAATGACTTTATGGTTACTCGCCGCACGCCGGCGCGCGACTAAGCGAAACCCGCTGAACTACCCTTCCACAGCCGTGCGCAGGTATTTTCGAGTATCTCTAACACTTGTTATGTATTATTGTACGAGTAGTTATATCAGAGATGTCATATTGCCCTTACCTTCTTAGCGACGATCATCCACTCGTAAGCCAGGTCGTCACAGAAGCTGCCGCAGTGCGCCGGCAAGTAGGCGACTAGCCACGCATGCTCCCGAGATGACGCGTCCAGTATCTCTAGTACTTGCTTCTCGTCTAACTCCAAATCTGTTTGAATAGAATGATTATTTTAATTAAAATCTTGAAATATATTTTTTTTTTTCAATGTTAAAAGCTTGGGCACGGATCGCTCAAGACAGCGGGATTTGGAAAGAGAAAGGGCAGACCTTTACCCAGCAGAGACACAAATATAGGCTAACAAAAAAAAGACACTAAAAAAATTTATTGATAAAAAAACATTTCCGAATAAAGTCATTATTAAAAAAATTAGGACCAATTATGTTTTTTGTTTTCATATAATTTAATGGGACTATGTTATGTTTAGTTTTGCGCTCAAAAGTACATTCTTAAGAAAATAACTATGTGTGAAGATGGTTTGTTAGTTTTAAAATCACAGATCCACGATATCGAGGAACTGTCTGCACTTTTTTTTTGTTTGATGCATTTTTCCGGTAGCCATAATTTCTAACACTAGTTTCTAAGTTTTTGTACCTATAGTAACCAATCAATGGGCTCTGTCTGAAATGTAATATTTTTATTTATGTCTCTCACCCCCACTCTCAATAATCATATCAATAAAGTCCAGCAGTTGGTTCTCGTAGTCGCGTCCGTTGTACGCGGTGCGCTTGGCGCCGCTCTGTACGATGATCACTGGCTGGTTGTACGCCACTTGCCGACAGTACTGGTCTGTGTGCGCCGTGCAAGCCACTATGCCGAACTGTGAACGAAAATTGTAGTTTTTAATAAAACTGGATTGTCGCATCGTTATCCAATGATTGAACACAAAGATTCACCTGAATCATACTTTTTCTAAAATATAAAATCAGCTCTCTGCCAGTGACTGACAAAATTGATCGTGCCGTTCCGGAGATTTTCCGGAACAAACAGAAAAGTATCGTTTGTACTTTCATATGAAAAAGTCATCTTTAAGGAAGAGGTTTACTTTGAAACTGATTTTATGATTACTCGCCGCACGCCGGCACGCGACTAAGCGAAACGCGCTGAACTACCCTTCCACAGCCGTACGCAGGTATTTTCCAGTATCTCTAGCACTTGTTATGTATTATTGTAGTTATATCAGAGATGTCATATTGCCCTTACCTTCTTATCGTTTGTACTTTCTTATGGAAGTACAAATGATACTTATCTGTTTGTCTTAAGAGCTTTTTAAATATTACAAACTGGCACTTCAATTTTATTTATTTATTTAGATTAGTTTTCGGGTACGAGTTTTCAAAAACTGTGCTGAGTACCTATGGTGGCATCTCGCTTATTTTAGTCTACTTGAATGCTTGCTCTTTGTATAAACACAATAAATCAATTTTATAGAAGAAGTTATCGTTTTGATTCCTTTAGTAAACTAATCGAGTTCATTATTGCTAGAATTTTACATAACTGCTCTGACTTAGAATAAAAATAATATCGAGAAGCGTTTCGGATGAACATAATATGCATTGCCAGTCCCCGTAAGACGCGCTCAGTCGTTGCCTGCATCAGGCCTCCGTCACTCCATGTACTTGCGCGCTATAATTACCTACCACCCGACCGAGCGGTCTCGGGCCGTTTGCGGACCAAACTCAGTGCGGTTTTCGCAAGCGAAGCGCACGCAAGTTGTTCAATTTTAATTGTTCCATTCGTTTGTACGGGTACCTACGATGCCGTCTGGTGCCTTATGTGCAGTAGTTGGGAGCAAATCAAGTAAAAGAAGAGATAAATACCTAACATTTTTCCATTTACCTGTCAAAAGTGATAAACTATTACTATTTTTGTTGTTTCAAAATTATTTTTAATAGGTATACTAAGCATTTAGCTTGCCTTTCAGACACAGATTTAGATATTTTTGTTAAGTACATAGAAACGTCATAATTACCTAAAACACTATTTTAACAACGTTTAAACAGCTGTTTTTATTAGAATAAAAAGGTTAATTTCCCATGATATCGTCAAAAAGTTTTTTAGCCTGCCCCGTGTTATAGTTAATAATAAATTGATAAATGTTATAACTACTTCATGTGCCAGTTCTGAACGAACCAGAATCTAAGGAAATATTGACACCTCTACTATAGGTAATTATGTTTTAGATGTATTGCACAGTCAGCACCAATTTATTAAAAAAAAATATTTTATATACGATACAATTTTAAACTACCACCTATAGTCAGAATATATTCACAGTTATCAATAAAATAGTTATGTTATTTAATTGTATCGAAGAGGCAGCCCTGCGATTGTTGTGGAATTGCGCGGCGCGAAGCAATCACAACTGTATGCTTGAGCATTTAGGCACGTTTTAGCATGCAGTGGTTGCTGACGCGACGGAGTAGGCTATTATAGCAGTAGGTATTGAAAATTTTCTACTGAGTGAAGTATCTGTTACGTAGTAACTATTTAGTAATCTGTGCCTGCATTTAAAAGACTTGTAAAAGAATATTACCTGTCGCTGTGATTATCGATAGTCCTCCGTATTTTTACTGCCTGTATAGTTGTTATGTATATATTTACGTATGTATTATATGACATACATATGTATGTCATATCGTATCTATGTTATTAATTTTGTTATATTATTGTTGAATTGGTTTTTGTTACACCAATGACATGCCCCATTTCATGTCCAGACATATACTGTCCATGCCAGGATGTCTGGGAGAGATCGCGGAATGCATTAAGACCGCCCATTGTATGTGTTTTAGTTTTAAGCCTGTTTTTGTATTACTTTTGGTGTACAATAAAATACATAAATAATATGACATCGCTTACATTAACATTTTCATCCAAACTGTACTCTAAGTTGGCGCGTGTGAATGGATCGGCGATGTGGTCCCACGTAGTTCCATGCGGTGCCACTAACAAAACCCAAACCCCTGAGTCCCCTGAAAATGACACAATAATGATTTAATGCTCGCGATTGCTAAAGATGGTTTATAAATCGTAAGGAAATGAATCAAAGGAAACTACTTAGGTATTTTATCGGCAACCTCACGTAAACAGAAAGGTATTGATATGAAAGAACTCCCGCTTCGGACGTGTTCATAATAGCCTAATTTTCGTATACAAAAATAATAGTTACGTATGGAAAACTTATTCTGTAACGTATAGATGAAACATGAATGAAATAATATTTAATCTTTATAGAAACTTTTAACGTTTATTTAAAAAGAACACGTCTGTTTCAGGACACAGAAAAACCACCATCTTTTATTATTTTTTTGCTAGAGGGAGACAGACAGTATTAACTAGTTCTGTTACACTCGCACCCTATTACATTGAAACGTCTATTTTATAACACACTAGCAGCGCCCCTCTATTTTACCCCCGTAGTTCCCGTTCCCGTGGGAATATGGGGATAAAATATAGCCAGCTAGACAGGGCGAATGTAGCTTTCTAATGTAAAAGAATTTTGAAAGAATTTTTGAAATCGGTCCAGTAGTTTTGAGTTTATTCGTTACATACAAAAATACAAATCTTTCCTCTTTATAAAATTAGTATAGACTAGCAGCGCCTCGAGGTTTCACCCGCGTAGTTCCTTTTCCAGTGGGAATATGGGGATAAAATATAGCCTATGTCACCCGGGGATAGTGTATCTTCCAAACAGTGAAAGAATTTTTCCAATCGGTTCAGTAGTTTCGGAGCCTATTCAATACAAACAAACAAATCTTTCCTCATTATAAAATTAGTATAGATAAAATGTCCCACTCATCAGTCCGCACATATATGTATATTTTACAAGATTAAATAAATATATTTTAGAATTCGTATTCGATTATTTGCCAACGTAAAGTCAAAATGTGGTAATGTTGTTACTGCTGTCGTAACTTTTCTGACTAGCTACTTCATCATTGTGAAAAGGATACGCAGATGATATTGGGATTCACTTCCAGTCTGACTGGACAGTATTATACGTGAAACGCCTATCTGACGTCAACAACCCAGTAACTGCTGGTGTCCGGCGAGCTACTTACCACCTTCAAATATCCTTTGGAAGTCAGACGTAGACAAGGTATGCAGGTTGAGCGCCTGGGAGGCAGTGAGTATGAAGTGCTTGACATCGGCATGCGGCGCGGCGCGCTGGTAGGCGCCGCCACGCTTCAGCACGCCCCACGCCGCCGCCGCCGCCTGCAGCGACGCGCACAGCTCCGCCCAGCGGCCGCACTCCACCTCGCCTGCAGCCAAACTGATCGGTACAGATCGGATAATCTGACGCATATTTACATAAAGCAACATTTTGGCCAACATATTAGATACTAGCAGCGCCCCGCGGTTTTACCTGCTTAGTTCCCGTTCCCGTGGGAATATGGGGATAAAATATAGCCCATGTTACTCGTGGATAAAGTAGCTTTCGAATGGTGAAAGAATTTTTAAAATCGGTCCAGTAGTTTTTGAGCCTATTCATTACAACCAAAAAAACAAACAAACAAAGTTTTCCTCTTTATAATATTAGTATAGAAGTATAGATGAAGTGAGTTTTTAGAGTATGTATTTTTATTAACACTACGTGCCCAGAACTCATTAAATGTGTCGAACAATCATTTGCTTGTATGCCCACTGAGTCGTCGCTACATATCTACATATAACGACAAGTAAAAAAAAACCCGGGATTCTGAGATTGCATAAGTAATCATAAATAATAAACCTAAATTGATACAGTGGAACTAGCTTAATACAATTTCGCGCACAAACCGATAGTTTAATTGAAAAATTTAACGTAAAATCAGGGAAAGCAACCATATTACGTCGTGACAGGACAACTGTCATTTATGGCAAATCGGGTTTATTACATCTCTATAAAGAAAGTGCTTTCCATAATAGCCAACATGTTAACTTTAGGCAAATTGACATCCGACTATCTGATCTTTAGTGATGATGATGATGCTGTCCCGTCGATTTAGGCCATAGCGTCCGCATTCCTTAGCTTTTCATGGTAGTTGCGAGCTCAGTTTTGCTGTTATGTGTTCTGATGTGAATTGCATTCATAAACTTTGACAGCAAAGTATGGATGAGACATAAGCAACCTTGTACACTTGGAGTGATAATAATATTTTTGGGAGTCATGACTAGAAATTATTTTACTCTCAGTAAAAACAAATATAAAAACAAGCCAAGTACGAGTCGGACCCTCACACGAAGGATTCCGTACCAAAATCGAAAAAGTTTGTGTATGGGAGCATCCTTTAATGTTTAATTTAATTTTTATTATTTTTTGTTATGGCGGCAATAGAAATACACATTGATATTTTCAACTATCTATCTATTACAGTGTTTGAGATACAGCCCGCTGACAGACAGACGGACGGACACACAGCGCAGGCTTAGTAATAGGGTTCCGTTGGTAACCCTAAAAAGTTCTAACAAACAAGCATACAGTAATTGAGAACGACATTTCGAGAAAGATCGTTGGTGGTTGCTATCTTTAGTATACATTTGAAATTCTTCAGCGGCTTGCCATTACAACGAAACACACAACTAAAACGCTACGACTAGTGATGTAACGAATGTCATATTTTGGACATTCGCGGATGCGAATGCGAATATCTGCTGCCAACATTCGCGAATCTGAATGCGAATATTCAGTTTTTTACGTTGGCGGCATCGGCAGTCCCATTCGTTTTTTGTTTCGAGAATAGCCGAGCTAATACGAACGCATCTGACTGAAGTGTCATTCCGCTCGCGCCGGTGTTTCGTAAACAAAACATGACTAAATCAAATAATAGTGAAATATAATTAATGGATGTTGTTTTATTAACCAACTATTTCTTAATGTTCGCAAAACATTCGAAGTTATTTCGCGAATGCGAATGTTCACGAATATGTGAATATCCGCGAATGTGAATGCGAATATTCGTTACATCACTAAGGTAGAAGTACGTATTCCCGTTAGTGTACCAATACCCGTTAACAAGTCAGTTTTTTTAGTATTGCACTTTTCTAACAGTAATAAATTAAAGTTTGCGAATCGCAATACCTTCTCGGTAATATTTTGTATAATTGTAACGTCAACATTGTTCAAAAAGTTTAATGGCGTCAAAACTGAGAGATTACAAAAGTTTGCATTAAGAAAATATTATGAAAGTCCAAAGTTCTGTCACTGAACTACGAAACCACCACGTCGCATTGATCAGCTAGCTATACTGCGACGGATAACGTTAAAGTGAGAGAGTTAATTTTATAAAATATTTGAGTATATTATTTTGCGACGTAACCTATAAATTGAGGTGTATCTAATTGAGAAATAAATAATATTGCCGTTTACATCTATTGGTACTAACAAACCCCTACTTGACCTAGTACCCGTTAAAACCGTATTTTTTTTACCGGATATTGGTACACGATCAACCCTGTAAACACGTTGTACAGAAACCCGTTATTGTGTACTTATTGCCTTGAAATAGGTCTCATTTTCCTTTAATACTGTAGAATATTTTCCTGCCGGCAGCATTGACAGTTGCATTTAAACCGACGTCGTTCTTATTGCCTTGTGTTATGTGATCTTTTCCTTCGAATCAATAGAATGCAGTTTCTATTTTCCTTACTTGTGTTGTAATCATCTGGATTCGGTTGCATTTTAAGTTTTTTTTTAAAGATTTCCTAATTTTTGCACATTTCGCGTAATACTGCTCAGCTGTTCTGAAACCAGGTTTTTCAATGCGCATCATGTGGCGTGTTGCTGTTTCTGTATGGACACTGATAACCAGGCAGTAATTTAATGAAAACTTCAGGCAAACTTACATGATCGATCTGTGGATACCCGACTAATTTTGCTCGCTAGCAGCTCTTGCCCACCACAGTGCCCCATGTCGTGCGGCGTTCCGCAGGGTTCGGTCTTGGGCCCGCCCCTGTGGAACATCGGGTACGACTGGGTGCTGAGGGGCGAGCTCCAGCCGGGAGTGGACCTGACGTGTTACTCTACGCTGACGACACGCTGGTCACTGCCCGGGGGAGCTCGTACAGGGAGGCAGCGTTGCTGGAGACGGCTGCGGTCTTACAGGTCGTGAGCCACATACGCATACGGCCGAGGCGTGCCTGGAGGTGGCCCTTAACAAGTCGGAGGCCATAGCTTTTCATGGCCCCCGGCGGGCACCGCCGCCGGGATCACACATCGTGGTCGGGGGGGTCCGTATCGCTGTCGAGTCCACCATGAAGTACCTAGGATTAGTGCTCGACAGCGGGTGGGATTTCGGCCCCCACTTCCGGCGTCTGGCGCCCAAGTTGATGGGTGCGGCTGGGGCGCTGTCAACGCTTCTTCCCAATCTGGGGGGCCCGACATCGCCTGTAGGCGGTTGTACGTGGGGACCGTGCGATCGATGGTCCTATACGGGGCCCCGATCTGGGCGGCTGAACTGACGGCCAGTATCATGACAGTTCTGCGAAGGCCGCAGAGGGTGATGGCCGTCAGAGTCATCAGGGGTTATCGCACGATCTCATACGAGGCGGCTTGCGCACTGGCCGGATATCCGCCATGGGACCTGGAGGCAAAAGTCGCGTCACTGTAACGGTGGCGCAAGGACGCGCGGGCGCGCGGCGAGCGACTGATACAGCGACACATTGAGCTGCGTCGGTCGCAGTTGCGCGAGGTCCTGGTGGCGGAATGGCGGGACAGGCTATCACGCTCTTCCGCCGGCCTTGTCACTGCCATCCGGCCAGTGCTCGACCTTTGGCTCGGGAGAAGGCACGGCTCCTTGACGTATCGTGCGACGCAGGTCCTCTCGGGGCATGGCTGCTTTGGGAGGTTCCTGTGTCGCATAGGCAGGGAGCCGGACGCTCGGTGTCACCACTGCGTCGACTGTCGGGAGGACACGGCGCGGCATACGCTGGCAAAGTGTGCCGCTTGGGAGGGGCCGTGCCGTGACCTCATCTCTGTGGTAGGCAGTGATGACCTCTCGCTACCGGCCATAGTCCAATCTATGGTCGGCGGCGAGGAGTCCTGAGACGCGGTGGTCTCCTTCTGCGAAACAGTTATCTCGCAGAAGGTGGCTGCGGAACGGGAAAGAGAGATCTTGACCTCTTTCTCCATCCGCAGCAGGCGCACCGGGCGTCGAAGGAGGGCCATACGCTGCCCATTTCCGGCCCCCTAACTGAGTCTAGGGGCGGCGGACTTGGGGACGTCTGTCGCCCCCCATTCATCCGGACCCGAGGTGGCGGCGCGTGGTGTTCCCGTGCGCCCCTCTCTGACGTCGTGGAGGGAGTCAAACACCTCACTTCCTCCGCAGACACGAGGTGGCCCGCAGCGGCGGGCTGGCACCAGCCGGTAATTACGGATGTCGTATATGTTCCCGCGATCCCCGGCGTAGCTGAGAGTTGGAACACCGGGGTGGTTTTAGTCGGTAAGAGTCTGACAGACCCCTCCACCCGCCCCAGGGTGGAGGACATCCATGAGGATTTCCCCCCGTAAAAAAAAGGCTGTATGCGGGGATCGTGCGGTCCATAGCCCTTTACGGAGTCCCGGTGTGGTGTGGCAAATTGCTGTGCAGTGGACGGAGCTCGGGCAGGGTTTCACAGAGGTATGAAGACAGCGACTGTGTGCAACCCAGCGCTGGGAACGCCACCATTGCGGCGATAAGTCCCCTCTTTGAGGAGTGGTTGGAGAGACGCCACGGCGTCCTCACCTTCCGCCTGACGCAGGTGCTCACCGGACACGGCTGTTTCGGGAGGTAAATGTTTCGGATGAAGCGGGAGGACACGTCCTGGTATCAACACTGTGTGGATCGCCCGGAGGATACGGTGGAGCATACGGTGGAGATCTGTCCTGCTTGGGCGGAGCAATGCCGTGTCCTTGTCGAGGCAATCGGCGGCGGCGACCTCTCGCGTCCGGCCCTGGTTCAATCTATGGTCCGGAGCGAGAAGGTATGGGAAGCGGTCACCACTTTCTGCGAACCAGTAATGCTAACGAAGGAGGAGGCAGACCGCGTGCGGGAGAGGGAAACCTCACTCTCCAGCCGCCGCAACAGAAGAAGACGCCCCGGGTGTCAGGAAACCTAGGGTGATTTCCAGACCGGGCATGTGGACGGCGAGCTATGGGTGGCTCGCCATCCGATAGCAACCAGGCCCGGGTCGACGGCCCGTCGTGTTTCACGCGTGCGGGGCCCCATAGGGTCAGTGCCTGCTGGGGTGGGGAAATTTGTTCGAAAGAGTCACCGCGGCCCTGGAACGCAAAGGGCACTAGAAGGATCACGGGTGGGTTTTAGTCAGCAATAGTCTGACACATCCTTCCGCTCCGCCTACAGCGGGAGAAATCATTTGATGATTTTGCATCCAGAAAAAAAAAGAAATAGTACCTACCTGATTTTACCTAATAATAGTAACTGATGGACTAGATATCTAGATCCTTTTTCCATGTTTTAATTGAGACTTGAAGAAGAACATTTTTTTACTATTTTCTGTTTATGATCATCTTTTTTTTATATGAAATAATATATTTTTTACAATAGACCTTTTTCTTTATTTTACACCAAAATGCAAAAATGGCATTTCTGTGAACTTTAACGTAAAGTAATAGAGTTCAAATTCGCGGTGAAAATTACCGGATTCAGGGACAATTTAACGTTTACTCGTACAAATCTACCGGTTACTGGTACAATTAGCCCTTTATTTATTTTTTCTATATGCCTATATTATTGTTAAAGAAAATTCATATTAATACAAAAAAAGAATATTACACTGAAACTAGCTTAAATTATCTCTCTAGCCATGTAATCATTTTTTTTGTGTCTTCTAGTTTAAGCATAGCAGACCTGCAAAGTCAGTGAAGTTCAAAACTTCACGGTTATTGGGCCCTTTACCTTAGTTACGACAACAACGTTGTTGCGTGGCATAGACTGATAACATATAAGTAGCTGATACATTAGTAACTTGACTCACACTAGACTCGATCGAGCTGTATTAAAGAATTAATAAAACACTTAAAAACCCTAGATGACCATTCTGAAATAAAACTAATTTTTGACCAATCCCATTACATATGTACAATCAGTGATAGCAATTAACTAACCCCCTAAAAATTACTCGATTTCGCACCCTCTGCTCATAACATTAAACGTTATTCAATATGTATAAACTTATCAGGCTAACACTACTCGATGAACAGAAACAAGAAACAAAAAATACGCAAACTTGAGCGTTAAGAGGTTGGTGTTAGGTCATTTATCTATAACTTTTCATCTTATTTAATAAGTGGGTAGTTAGACGTCAATATGCGTATTCAAAAAACTGCAATAGAAATGACATTAGGAACATGGGGTACAAGCTGTTTCTAACCTCCTTGAAAAGCAACTCTCGCTGCACTCACACAAGTCACATTCACTCACACACTGCTCTTCCAAACTATTCACATACATCTTCTACTAGTCTAACACTTCGCACAAGATAAACGTTCACTCACACGACATGACTGACTCAATATCTTCTGGAGATTTATAAGTAGGTATTTTTTTGTAAATTATTATTGTTATTACTACTTCCATTATTTGGGTTAACCATATTGTTGAACTCTGACTTAGTTTTGTTTTCTCGTACTCATATTGTTCAACGTCGACTCTTGCAAAGCATCTCTGTTAAAGCTATTTCTAGTCTTGAAAGGGGCCTGGTGACCTGTAACACAGGTTTTTTTTTCCCAAAACCTATATCAGTCACCAGTCTCTCACGAACTTGGAATACAGTTGAGACGTTTTTATACACATTAACTTTAAGTCAGCTTTGTGAAGAGAGAATAAATGACTTATTATTATTATTACTTACCAAAGTTCATATGAGGGAATGCAACAATCATCTGATGTAGTTGCAATCTATTCTCTCCTTTACCGGAGAAGAACAGAACCCAAGTCTTTTGTGAGCCCGTACGTAAACTATTTCTTATTTCCTGCAGATAGAAAGCATCCGATTATCATACAGCAGTTTGTAGAAAATAACTGGATAAAGTCGTTTCAGTTACGAGTTCGTATTTGACTTTTGTGTGAGTCTTTAATCTTTTGGTACTTATTTACTAAGAATTACTTCCACTAGAACCAAAAACGAGTTTAAAAAGTGTAAATTAAGTTAATTTCAGGATGACTGCGACTGGTAGAAGCGAAAACGGAACTAAATATGTTGTTCTCAAAGTCGCTTTTACAAACGCGTAATTTTTTTAAATGATTGGAAATAAAATGGTAACACCAAACTACTGTTATCATCGATAATATAATGATTTCTGGAAAGTGAAATGTGTCCTGAAATACAGGCTCGGCCTAGCTCAGGCGCATCTGCTCATTTTTATTATTGTACAAATAAAACTTCAATAATATAATACTGTTTATGTAACTTCATATCTTCAGTGCAATTAAAGAAATGTAAATGTAAAAAAAAAAGAATTGTTAAAGCAAATAATGCATGTAAAGCTCTATGACATACAAGTTTAAATTAAAATAATTGATACACACTCATACAATACAACAACGTATCCATCAATTGAACACTAATGCCGCAATTCAAAGCACTTCGAAACATTTAATACCTTCAATTTCTCTGGTCCAATAAGTTCAATCTTGGGCAGAGCTTCAACGATTTCCTGCAATATTTCCTTCTCGTCCGTACTCTCTATTTCCCTCTTGATATTTTTATACTTGAAAACGACTGTGGTGTAATCATCACTGGCCAGTTTACTGCGAAGGTCGTCATCTTCAACTAGTGCTACTGTTACGACATCTTTCTATAAGGAACACAGATGAAAATTAGTAGTAGAACACAATTCTAATAAATGTTACTGGCTTATTACTATATTGGTATAGTAATAAGCCAGTAAGCCAGGCTTGGGCCCCCGGTATGCAAGAGGGAGTGAGGCAAAATTCAAAACGCAAGATCAGTATGAGACTATGGGTCAAAGATTTCACATGTATTCTAATAGAACATCGGAATTATTTTTTGAACTATAGGATGCCTCAGCACACAGTCTTTTATAGTTTTTAGGCAGTGCCTGCTAGGGTTGCGGAATTTGTTCGAAAGAGACACCGCGGCCCTTTTTTTTTTTTTTTTTTTTTGGATGGGAAATCATCAAATGACCCCTCCCGCCCTGGGTGGAGCGGTAGGGAGTGTCAGACTTTTACTGACTAAAACCCACCCGTGCTCCTCCATGTGCCCTTTGCGTTCCAGGGCCGCGGCAACTCTCTCGAACAAATTCCGCAACCCTAGCAGGCACCGACCCTATGGGGCCCCGTCTCTGGTGCTGACGGCTCCTTGAGGCGCGCGTGAAGCACAACGCGTCGTCGACTCAGCCTGGTATCGGACGGCGAGCCACCCACGCTCACCGTCCACAGGCATCAGCCACTGCGCAATAGCACAGCGGCCGACTTGTCTCTGGAGGAGGCCGAAATGGGACCATTACTGGCACTCCATTTCAGCCCCCTCCCGAGTACCGGGAGTCGCAGCACCCACAGCAGAAGCGGCAGAAGCGGCGACGGAAGCCGCGGCGGCGGCAGAGGCGGCGGCGGCGGCGGACCTCTTGCCCTTGGTCGGGGCGGATGGCGCGCAGGCCCTTCCCCCAGCCCAGTGCTCGGCCGGCTTGCCAACAGCCGCACATGCACTGCAGTGCGGCGTGGCCTCGCACGAGCCGGCCCGATGACCGGGCTGACCACAGCGGAAACAAAGTCCACTGCGGTCCACCTCCGAGGGGCACATAGCTCCCGTGTGGTTGCCCACATGGCAGCGGTAGCACCTCAGAGGTCTGGGTTCCAGCAGTTTTACCCGCGCAGAAACCCACCCCACCAAGAGCCTTCGACCCTCCGACACTGTTCTGGCCGCCGTCACGGGGCAGCTCACCACAAGGGTTTGCATGCCCGTGTTGTCAGGCCGGAGGGTGCCCGCCTTGACGAGCTCGGCAGAGCACCCCCCAGTCCTGGCGACGGCGGCCACAACCTCCTCCTCCGTCACGGAGTCGTCCAGGCCCACTATGCGCATGTCAATGCACCTAGTCGGCCTGGACACTCGAACCTCGTCCGCGGGGAGGACCTCCTTCAGCCTTTCGGCCAGGGCGTCCGCGAACGCGCCACTCTCCGCTCCGGCGAGCTCGAGCTTCCGGGCACCGGTCAGGGTTCTCCTGATCCCGAGGCCCCCAGTGATGCCCAGCTCCCGGAGGTTCACCGCCTCCTTCGCCCGCTTCATCAGGGCGAGGTACGTCACACCCCTCTGTTCCGCTTCCGGCTGCAGTGTTAAAACCACAGCCGCGGACTTCGGGGCGCGAAGCCTCGCCGCGATGGCGTTGGCCTTCCGCCGCTGCCTCTTGGCCTTGCTCCTGGCCGCCTTTTTGGCCTGCCGCTTTTCTCCAGCAACCTGCCACCCGGCCCCGGTCGCAGGAGGGTCCGAGGTTGGGGGTGGGGGCGGCTGCGGCGCCACTGACGCAGCAGCTTTAGCCGCTCCCCCTCCAGCCTTCCTCCTTCCCCTCTTCGCCGGGGCCGACTTGGTCGTCGCCGGCGTCGCAGGTGCCGGCGCCACAGGCGCTGGCGCGGCTCCCGCCTTGGCCTTCGCCTGGCCGGACGTTCCCGGGCCAGCAGCCACCGCGGCTGCGTACGAAGCCGCCTTCTGCTGTCCCGGGGGCCTCTGTGCCGCCGCCAATGGGGGACGCCGGATCATGTCCTCCAAGACGGACACCTGCCTCCGGAAGGGAGCCAGCTCCTGCCGCACCAGGCTCCGCACCTGGCTCAGCACTTGGCTCCCCTCCAGCGCCGCCGGACTCGGCCCCCCCTGCGGCTCCTCCGAGGCCGCTCTGGCCATGCCAGCCAGGTCCCTCCGGAGCGACTCATTCTCCGCTATGAGTCGCTCCGTTACGGCCGCGAGGCGGGCGACCTCCGCCCGCAGCTCTGTCGCCTCTCCGGACCCGCCGACGTTGGCCGCCGCCATAATGGAGGCTTTGGCCGCGCTGATGGCCTCCCGCTTAGAGGACTGTTTCCTCTTAAAGGCCACAGCGCGGATCGCGGCCTCCACGGCCTCCTCCAGCTTGGCCCTCTTCTCCTCGGCAGTGGGAGGTACCTCTCCAGGGGACTCCAAGTCGTCGGAGTCGAGAGGAGGCGGACGAGTAGAGGGAGCCCTGCGACCGCTCCCTCCTGGGCGACGCCCCTCCCCCGCCAACCTCTCGGCCCGACGCTCCACCTCCCGGGTAGAGGGTGCCAGCCCCCTCCCCGCCTCA
The DNA here is from genome assembly GCA_905332915.2 of Hecatera dysodea. Taxonomy (NCBI): domain Eukaryota; kingdom Metazoa; phylum Arthropoda; class Insecta; order Lepidoptera; family Noctuidae; genus Hecatera; species Hecatera dysodea. Next base: position 17,395,733 of record HG995294.1, read on the forward strand.
GAGCCCCTGCCCCGCCTGGCGGTGGGGATCTTGCGGGCGGAGGCAAACTCGCCCTCGGAGGACGACCCGCTGTCATCCTCCCGTCTGGGCCGCTTGCGGAAGAGCTTGACGCCCTCCACAGCAGCCCCCCCTCCTCTATCTCCAGAGCCCGCCGAGCTTACCGTTACTAGGTCTAGCGCGGAGCCGGAATCCGACTCCGCACCACCCCGGCGCTCAGGCGAACCCTCCTCTACACAACCGTACGCCATCAGCTCCTTAAAGGAAGCGGACTCGGATGACGACGATTGGGAGCCTCCTCGGCTCAAGTTGCCACTGGCAATTGGAAGGCGTTTGGTGCCCACCCCAGAGTACGGAGGGCAGCCCGCCGAAGCGGGGTGGGATTCCCCGACCGCTGAGCGGTCGGGACCCACCTGGGGACTCATTTTACAAATGCCTTGATCCATGGGTTTTTTCCTTTGAAGGGTGCGGTCCCTGTTTTCTCCGCCCCTTCTCAGGGCCCCCTCTCCTCGCCTCACCTCTCCACCTGCTCGCTGCTCCCACAGTCACGTCTGATGATCAGACGCGTACCAGAGAGCAGCGAGCAAGCGTGTGTCTCTCTTGGTCTGATCCCTCACTTGCGACCTTCCGGCATGAGTGGCTCTACCGGGAAAGCTCGCAAGATCATTGGGACGCTCAAGCCCCACCACGACGACAACGTGGAGACACATTCGGTGGGGAGACACCGCGGCCCTGGAACGCAAAGGGCACAAGAAGGATCACGGGTGGGTTCAAGAAGGATCACGGGTGGGTTTTAGTCAGTAAGAGTCTGACACTCCCTTCCGCTCCGCCCCGAGCGGGAGAAGTCATTTGATGATTTTCCATCCAGAAAAAAAAAAAAGGTAGTAAGGCCCAAAACCTAACAGAATCCTGAACTGTCTAAGGAATTGATTAAGCTTTATTTAACACTTTCCGTGCCCAGAAATTAGCATATGGGTCGATCAATCATTTATTTGTGTGGCCACAACTGTGAACACACTCTGCGGTGTTAACTGAGAATATTTACCAAAAGGAAAGCAATCCTGGTAAGTGCATTCTTAGCGATCCTGTTGGCGCCTAGTACATACGCCATGGGTTTGTCCGTGTTCCTGAGTTGCACGATGGTCGGCACGTGTACAGCATTGCGGACGAACATCATAACGAACTCGTCGAGAGCGTCCAGAGTTCGCTCCCCGCTGTGGTACACGAAGTTGCCATTTTTACCCTGTCAAGAAACAATGGGTTATACAAGGTTATTTGTGAAACACTTACAACCTAAGGGTCTCAAAGTACACGCAATCACGTATTGTATTAACAACTTTTACCATAGTACACGAAGTTACCATTTTTACCCTGTCAAGAAACAATGGGCTATACAGGGTTATTTGTGAAACTCTTACAACTTTAGGGTGGCAAAGTACACGCAATCACGTGTTGTATTAACAACTTTTACAAGACGACATACCGTGAACGCTCGAAAAAAGAATGAATCTGTTGTTATTTTTTTGCGAGTTTTCAATGTCGAGTTATAGTTATTTACAAATACATAACTAAATTTGACACGAGTCGGATAAAAAGAAAAAAACTGGTATTGACTGGTAGGTAGGTACACACCACACCATACACAACACATAAAATACCTACTTGCAACATAAGAATGCCGTAATAATATTACCGCAAAACGGCGTTAGTATAAAGTTTTTTTTTTTGGTATGGTATTTATGTAATACTAGCTTCTGCCAGCGACTTCGTCCGCGTGGAATAGTTACTTTACCCCCGATTTTGAAACTCTCAGCCCGATCGGTTTAAAATTGACAAAAGATAGACATGCTGTTTCGGGATATTTTTTAGATAATTTTATGTAGAACATTTCCGTAATACATGATTTCTATGTAACTTTAACCATTAAGGCTATACACGCGACGGAAGCTTAAAAAAAAACTTTTTACAAAAAAATACAACCGACTTCTACACAAAAAATCAAAAAAGTGCAAAATAACTTTAATTTCGGAACTCGGTGTTTGTGGTTGCTTTTTCGTTTTTTGAACACCGACTTCCGAAATTAAAGTTATTTTGCACTTTTTTGATTTTTTGTGTAGAAGTCGGTTGTATTTTTTTGTAAAAAGTTTTTTATTTTTCACTTTTTAGTGGTACCTACACCCCCTCCCCTCCCCCACCTAAACGAACCAATCACATTGGTGTAAAAAAACGTACAGCTCCTTTGCAGAGTAGACTAAGAGGTCGTCAAAGTAGACAAAGTACATATTTTTTTTAGATTTTTCGAAAACCGCTTGGTTGATTTCGATAAAATTTTCATGGGACCATTTGGGAAGTATACCCTTTCCAACAAAAAAAGAATTTTTTAAATCGGTTGACAAGCGACGGAGTTATGCGCGAACAAACATAAAAAAAAAAAAAAAAAATACAAACATCCGAATTGAGAACCTCCTCCTTTTTTAGAAGTCGGTTAAAAATGGAGTAACTTCTTCCGTTTTCTCAACATTTTCCTTCACTGCTCTGCTCCTATTGATTGTAGCGTGATGAAAAGTATACTATAACCTGCCCAGGAGTATGAAGAATAATTGCACCAAGTTTCGTTAAAATCGGTCGAGTAGTTTTTGTTTCTATAAAGAACATACAGACAGACAGACAGACAGACAGAAAGACAGACAGACAGACAAAAATTTTACTGATTGCATTTTTGGCACCAGTATCGATCACTAATCACCCCCTGATAGTTATTTTGAAATTATATTCCTTGTACAGAATTGACCTCTCTACAGATTTATTATAAGTATATAGAAGATATAGATAATATTTATATTAAACAAAAGTTAAACTCACATTAGGGTAAAAAAGTAGAGTAGGATAGCTGCCTATTCTCATATTATTGTAACAAAAGGAGTTGTGGTATTTACAGTTTACAGCACCAACTTTTACCTGAAATCAAAATAAATAACATTTATTCATTGAACATCCTCCACAATTCATTCATTAAAACATCATGATTTTCATCTTAATGCTTTTATTTATCCCATGTTACTTGGAATCGGCGGAACACGTTTTCTTCCTCCATTTCAACCTTTCATTGAAGTTTTAAATTAGTTTTTTTTTACGACCGGCCGGTCGCAGTTCATCCTATGACCCTATGTATAACTATGATCTAAGAACCTACGTTATTGTTTGCTCATCCAGACTCGCTAGCCTAAATACAAATTAAAGGCTTATTTATTTAATACTTTACGCACACAAATGTACAGAGGCGGACTTAATGCCTTAGGCATTTTCTACCAGTCAACCATTGGGTGATGCAGAGAATAATTCTTCCGTCAATAGCATAGTTGCAGTAAGTATGCTCTAGGCCAAAATTAGACTTACTGTAACTATGCTATTGACGGCAGAATTGTAGTAGGTGCAGTACGAATAATAAAAAAAACAGAAACGCGATTAATATTAAATTAATACAAAGATAATATATAAACTAAACATAAAATACAATACTATAATATATACTCAAATTAATAAACTTATACACGAAAATACTACAGTAAAAAAAAATAACGCTGTGACAATACTACTGCCAACTTCTTCAGTCAGGCTACAAAATACTTTCAATATAAAACTTACAATTCCTTTATATATTTCAGCCAACTTCTTCCAGTGTTCAGCTACATTTTGGCATGGTGGGCAAAATGGTGAATAAAAATTTATAAAGTAGAAGCCATCCTTCATGTAATTTTCTGAAACATTAATTGAATAATGATTATTAGTTGATATTACAAAATGATATCTGTTTCATTCAATTATTAGACTTGGATTCATGGATTTATAAAATACTAGCAGCGGTTTCACCCGCTTAGTTCCCGTTCTCGTAGGAATAGGGGGATTCCATTGGTGGACTTTCCATTGGTGAAAAAATTGATAGAATCGGTAGAGTAGTTTCAGAGCTTATTCAGTACAAACACACAAATCTTTCCTCTTTTTATTATTAGTATAGATTATTATCTGAAAATTTCTCCGCATTATAAGTCATTATATCATACTTTCCTTTTGCCAGCAGAATCACCTTCATCAAATTAAATAAATATACTAAGGGAACATATTTCAGGGATAAAAAGTTCTAATCTACCTGTGTCCTGAGTTTTTGTTAAGATGTGACAAACAGTTACTTTCACATTTAATAAGTATGAATGTAGTTAAATAGTTTCTGTATAATATTTAAGTGAAGCTATTACATAACATCCATGTTAAATTAAATAGGTCAAATAGCATCTCAGACCCATTCATAACATTGTTAATAAAAGCAGCCATACATAAATGCATTAGATAAGGATGTTAGTCATACAGTATTAAGGCTACCTAATGCATGTACTTAGTAAGTACTAGTTTTACAACTTCTATGTTATAGTAGGATGATAATCAGGATACAGTTGAATGTAAAAGTGACGTAATGCTGTATAAACTACACTTATGTTGTTTAAAATAACTATCAATTAGGCTTTTTCTACTATTTATAGGCTCATGCTGGACCAGTATCTGACTCGATGGTTAGCAATGATATCGTCAACAATGGAGCATGCTCAGCTAGAAGGAAAATTAATTTTGGCTTAAAGACCCCTTGATTGTATGTTTTATTTAAATAACACAGAATTCAGCTGTTAGAATTTTTTAGTATTCTTTATGATAAATGATATTTACTATGAAAATTGGTTATTAATTATAGACCTTTAAATATTCTTTTCTATTTACATCTTCGGCAGTTGTTATGGATGGTCAGAAAATCTAACACCATTCTTGCCAAAGGCCCTAGTTACTGGGTTGTGGAGGTCAAGTAGGCAGTGGCTTCATGTAAAATACTAGCAATATAATTGTGTAAAGGCTAGGCAGATTGTTTGTGGATAAGGTGACAATACTCACTCCAGCTAGCTCCAGACAATGTGTCCACAAATGGATCATTATGATACAATCCATTGTAGAACAAGTTGTCATACTCTGACTGAGACCGGTAGTCATATTTCTTTGCATATGAAAATGATCCATACAGGTCATAGTTGTGCCTCTTGTCTGGATCCTTTAAAGTTTCGTAAGCTTCTGTGATTTTTAAGAACTTCTCTTGTTCGTCTTCACCCTGAAAATGAGGTAAAAGATTGTATTTGGTAGCTCTACTTATACACAATTTATTATACTAAGGTTTCATACATTATTAACCTTCTGAATGCTATTGTCACATAAACATATATTTGATGAGCTTAGCTGTAAGCCAACAGTACAAATAAGTGCCAAAAAATATGGTGAATTTGTTGCTTATTGTTTATGCTTTGGCAATCAAAAGTTGAAAAATAATGATTCCTCACATACAATATTTCATATAAATTAACTACCTATGTATTATAGAATAACTATATAAATTTAGAAAACCAAATGTTCACAATTTTTTCAAGTGTACCTATATCAAAGATCTATCTCAGCAGCTTACCCAAAATCTAGTATGTAAGAGAACCATTCTATTTTTAAACATATGATGAAACAATACACATTTAATTATAAAATAAAATTAAGCCACCATTAGCCATATGTTGCTCAAAATAGAAACATGTAAAAGTAATGAACTTGTAGAAAAACTACTCATCATTTTTGTTATGACTGGGCTCTTATGGAGTATTTGCTTTTATTGACTCTACTGATTGTTAATACTTACAGGATTCTTGTCCGGATGATACTTGACAGCTAACTTTTTGTAAGCTTGTCTTATCTCTTGAGCTGAAGCTTTTTTTGTGATCCCTAAGATTTCATAGTAAGTCACATCTGTTAGGTTAACCGCACCGAACAGGAAACATGTTATAACTATCAGTTTTAACCTAAAACAATGTAATAATTAAAACCCATATTCAATAGAAAGGTGTTCCATTGATAAAAATAATAGAACTTAAAACTTACATTTTTAAATGGTCTATAAAGTTCCAATTACACGCAGGTACTGGATGTTTTCACTGATACGTATGGAACACTAAATAAATCACTCATCTAATAATTAGGCAATGTAAGATAACACACTTTATATTAAAAAACGAGATAAAACTTAATTGTTTACTTTTTGTGTAGGTGTCGGCAGTCGGCACAGTCAGTATGATGTTGAACTTCCTTCAATCGAGTTGAATCGAGACAAGTTAAACGTCACTTTATTAAACTAGAGAAGCCAACATTGATACCGGGCATCGATAATCGATTAATGGTCATGAACAAAACTAATTATTAGAAACATGGAATAACATGTTCATTTTGAAGTTTGTATTTAATGAAAACTAAAAAAATAACATTAATTAAATATTTGATTCTTAGTACCTTGGAACATTTTGCTTGCACACAATTTTGATGCAGACGTAGCAAGTATACAAAATGATTAAAGAAGAAAATAGGACTACAGTTACTTACTCTGATATACTTTACGTAGGTATATTACTTATAGGTACATATGCAGACAGGTACTACGCTCAGAGGCTTCAACGGACCCCATATATTTGAGTAAAGTATCGAATTGCAGTTATACATAGCAACCGCCTATTCTTCTTGAATAGCAATGTTTCCAGGCTTTGCCTTACAAGGCAGTGTTCAGTGTTCTTTGGTAGGGTCTGGAGCACTCACTACGCGATCGAATTCGTTCCGCAGCTGAGTCAGTTCATGAATAGCAACTCAGATGGAAACTGTCTTATTATCAGTCTAAAAATTCAGTCATAATTTTGCATTTACCAGCGTGCAATGTGTTCCGGTTGGAGGATATCATGTACCTACTGTAGGTACCAAGTTACGACTTGATATAATTATGATATTCTACGTAACATGACCTACGTGAAAACATAAATGTTTTGAGTCTTACGAGTTCTGCTTTTATGTGTAGGTAAATAATGTATGCCTCGTGTGTACCTACAGGAAGCTTTATTATGATGATAAACGAGAAATAGATTGCGGTTACCGCATCGCCTACGATCGTATAACTAGAGTCCAGTGTCTGATTGTTCTAATTTAACCAATATGATATGATAACACTAGCGGAAAACCTTATTGAAGCTCTTTCATTATAAGGAGTTTTGTTTGTGATACATTAAATCGAAAGTACAGTCGAAGGCTAGATCTAAAGTCCTGAAATCACAATGACCGCTAGGTGGGTTCTTCAACCAATGGGTGCCTGAAGATGGCCTGCGCTGCTGAGACAGGACTAGAAAAAAATGGCGTACAAGCTCAGCACAGATTTTTTTTTGTTTGGACAACTCGCAGTTCAGCACACTAAGGCTGGTTACTGCTTATCCGATCCTTTCTGTGGTGGCCTCAAATGAGTTTAAGGCCCCCAGCCAGAGCTCAGCACATAGCCTCCAGCATTATTATATAGTATTAGTCCCCCCCCCTCCCCCCAGCTTTCCGAAGCCGGTGGAAAAAAAAGAGCTCCCCTACTTTTGTAATGTTACCTGGAGACTCAAAGGCCGGAACTCTCTTCACAGCTTGTGTCATTTGTACTGTCACTAAGATATCGTCTTCCCTTTTGTGATGACCCCGGAGGACGACCCCGGAGGGCCCAGTCTTGTACGATGTTGCACAGGAGTGGCGCGGTGTTGAGACCTCACGCTGTGCAACACCACACGAGATCTCTCCCCTACCTCATCCTTCTCGATCCGAGTAACTGGGGTAAATAATTAGTTACTATGGGTAGATCAGTAAATAGTAGTTCAGTAGTAGTGGCTAAAAAAATAATTCAAAAGATTTCTTCAAAAAAGTATATTTTCATTCTTGCATTAATAACAGAACAGTTTTTCTTACTAAAATGATGGCAATAAAATGTATTTAACAAAAATCGCATGCTATTTCGACACATTCATAATTATTAACATGTGTGTTTTATATTATTTTAGATTTTAATGATGACCTCATCAAGTTTTGTACCTAATTAAGGATATAATATCTTTTCAATATCACATTTTCTCTATAAACATCTAAAAGTTGTTATTAATATATATTTTTTTGCTTTGTAAATAGGTACATAACAAATGTTTTCTTTGTGCACATAGAGCTGTCTAAACAATTAGTAAGATTCACTTGGAAAAATATTTATTAAGTACTTATATCTAACAGAAAACTTATCACAGGATGGTACAACTTGCAAACATTATTCTTTGACAATGCAGTGGTAACTAGCGTTATAATAATACTTAAATCTAACCAGATCACACCTTATAACAAAACCTAAGGCACTTTTATTTGCTCCTTTTAAACCTTACCTTTATATAACTTACATAATATTCTGATCGATCGATCGACTGATCGATGGTCGATTTATTGGTGCGGCAACACCCCTACAGTGTATTTAGCGGCCATTTTTTTACATTAAAGTCTTGTTCACGTCATGCGTAACATGCACTCTTAAATATTTACCGTCTACCTACCTTAAATTAATACTTGAAAACCAATTTAGTGTAATATTTATTTTTACACACAAACGTTTTTACATTGCAGTTTGCCTTATTGTTAGTCATATTTCTACCTACAACCATAAACAATATTTAGAGTAAAATGACGGTTATTTTAAAATTGAACGCAAGCTACGCAGTCGATTCTTGTACATGCCGAGAGTCAAATAAATCTAGGTCAGACACGGTGTTTTACTCATTTAAAATAGACAAAACGCATAGACAATGCTGTATTGCATTGCATCTAAAAGGACCAATTATTATGCGGATCGACGGACCCACTGTAAAGCGTGCGTTCACCATTTACATAACATTGCTATGGATCAATAAAATAAATGCATTCGATAATTAAATTATAATAAAATTACCTAACTAACAATAAACCCATATCGCCATTAAGTCTATCTAACATCACTTAATTCCATTATAAATTAAGGCAATTTCAAGTTTCCGCACAGCTGTGGTTTGCTTATCGTAAACGTAATTATATAATAAGTAAAAACCAAATATAAAAAACAGTAATATAAATAATGTAATGTACATAGATATCTAGTAGGTATTTATACTGGACAGAATAATATTGTAAATAGGTACATAGTAAATAGAAAAAAAGGAATAGGCTTTGGTATACAAAATGTAAAAGTATACCTAAAGTCATTCTCTGTAAACGATAGACATCAGAATGTAGACAACTGAGATATATATATTTTTCCCATGCATAAAAGTATACTAGGTAATTATGCATTTTATAAATCGGTAATAACCACCAGCCAGGAGTCAAGATTTATGCCCGGCCCGTTAGGCCACGTTCACACGGCGATTATTTTCCCGTATACCGTATACGAGATTTTATCGAGTAGAGTAGTGAAGTGACAACAGAATATATATGAAAACTTAAAAATTGTTTACACGGCGTTCATACGGGAAAATCCCGTGTTCGAGAAATATATTTTACCGTATACCGTGCGAAGTTGTCATCGGAACGCCGCGTCTCGAAACGATTTTATCGAATACGACACGCAGTGGCACAGTTGATGTTGTCTTGTTCACACGACTCGCCCATTCGAGAAATGAAAAAATCGAATCGAATGGTCGCCGTGTGAACGTGGCTTCAAGCTTCCTATTAATTCAGGACTTACATTCTCGTAACAGACGACAAAATATAAGTGTATACAACGTGTAACAGAATTAACGCAATTCCTGAAAAGGAGCCATTGTACTCATCATTACGAAACACTTTTATTAAAGGACCAACACCGAAATCACCTGCCCTATACATCTAGTGCGCATAATTCGACAAAATGTACTGAACAGCTGATTTTTTTCGGGTACGTTCTACGGGTCTGCTAAATTTCTAGGAATCCAGGTATGTGTTATTTATTATACCAGCGGACACAAGTATTTTATGCAGAACTAGAGCCTGCATAATGTTATGTGGGTGCTGTTACGTGCACCTCTGTCTAGCCCTACAAGCGGTCATTACGTCACTAAGTCACATGCTTACGTTTAGTTCGTAGTCATTAGTTGTAGAAGTTTTTTTTTACTGTGTGCACGGAAAATGCACTGTCAAGTATTTTCGAAAATGAGGTTTAAAAGACATAAGGTTGTCAATTTCAGTGATGGATGTTTACGAAATCAATTCAAGTGAAACCCGATTTTGATTGAATTCTGAAGTTTACCAAGGAACCTCCATGGTACATGCCGCGGCCGCTTTAAAATAAATAAATACATAAACTTATTTATGGACCTAGTTTTCAATTATTTACAACAATGGCGGCGCTGGCATGGCACCCCCTCGCGCGCCCCGAGTGGTCATGCCGTTTATGAGTTTTACGGAGCCTAACAAACAGTATCTAAAATTATTTTTTATACTAACATAGATCAAATCTTAGGAAAAACCGCAAACGAATAAAAATACCTACTTTCGATTCATATTCAATTTAAAAAAGAACTAGGGCCTCGAAAGGGTCTGCCGTGCGGGGCCTCGCAACGGTAATGTCCGCCCTTGATTTACGAGATTGTTTCACTTCGACATGTCGTCGGCGACACACGTCTCATTTTCCATAGTGTTTTACAACAAGAAGTCGATATCGCTTTTGTAACACAAGCCATGGCCATTCATGTTTATTAACCCATTTCCAAATAATTAATTAGATACCGTAATTAAAATTGTCAAAATGTATTAAATAACGGGTTTGTTCGAGAATATCGCTACCTACTTAAGTATTGGTTAACCGGACGATTTGACGCTTCTCTTCAATGTGAAGTAAGCTAGTATTCTGACCACGATGAGTTCTACTCCAAGAATTGCGATGTCTGTCCAGTAGTTATCAGGTTCTAGGCTGAACTCGTTGAGCACTGCTTTTGGATGTCTGGAAACAAATAAAATATCATATGACACTGATTTACATAAATTATCTAATTAAATTACGTACGTAGTTAGTTATATCTAACTAACTTAAAAATACAATATCTTTTGATTTTTCGGGTCGATTTTGATGAAGTAAAAGCTAAATAAAACTCGAGTTACTACATAATATATTTTAAGAACCTAGCTTTCGAATCCAATCAATGGTTTTTGCATGATACTTCCACAAACATACAGACAAAAATTGCATTCTACATCTTTTTCCTCACATTTCTCAGTCATTTTTATGCAAATATGTATATTCTAAGTACCTGCAGACACGGCAAGTAAACGATTTTATTATATGTAAGTATATAGATCAGTAACTGACTAACTAATCCGATTTAACGTTCACGACACATTCTCTTGAACCTTAAGCCTAGGGTTATTGGCATAACGTTCAAGAGCATTGAAGATAGCAGTTCTTATGAGAATATCTACAAGCATATGCATCATATTCTCAGTTTTTTCAAATGGCGTAACCTGCAAAGATACCCTTAGTGAGAACCTCTAGGCTGCTGCGGGTAACACTGGTCAGGGCTAAAGAATTAAAAAGTAACACCTGCTTATAGTCATCAATCTATCGTATCTATAACAAGTCCTAAGTACCAGTATCCGGTCGATGAGGAGACACTCCGGGTAGACATATGTCCAGCAGTGGACGTCTTTCGGGTGAAAATATGATGTCGAACAAGGCTTACAGTGTAGCTTCCCAGAGCATTTGACGATATCAACTTTATATTCAACTCCCAAAAACCTTATTTCGTAATAGCTCTATCATTATCTTTTTTTTTGATCCTGTACTACTTGGGGTCGGTGCAACAGGTTTTCTTCCTTTATTCTGTCTTATCAACCGTCATGCTATAGTGACACAAACAAAAGCACTCACCTCAGATGACAGTACGTCATGGTGTCAGGACACAGGAGGGGCTGGCGTCCGTTGGAGTAGATGGACAGCACGAGCGCCTCGAAGGCGTAGCGCAGGAAGGAGGCGTGCGACACCGCGCGCATCACCGGGCTCATGTGCGCCAGCAGCACCAGGTAGCCCGCGTACACTATCATGGCGCACGTCCACACCGCGCCCAGGAATGTGCCGTTCTGGTTGACAGTACATAATAATACTTCATATAAAACACTAAACAGGAGCTCGTGGCTAAATCATAACAGCCGCACGGGTCGATCTTCTAGGTTAAGCTACGCTTGCCGAGGTTGGTCTGTGGATGGGTGACCATCTTAACATAACGAGACTTCTCCGTGCCTCGGAAAGCACGTTAAGCCGTTGGTCCCGGCTGTCATTTGGAGATCTTTGGCAGTCGTTACGGATTGTCAGAAGCCAGAAAATCTGACACCAGTCTTGGCAAGAAGTACCGTGTTCCCCAGTTGATGGGTTGTGGAGGTCTGGTAGGCAGCCGCTTCACGTATAATACAGTTTGACGGTAGACAGCAAATCGGCCGCACGCATACGCTTCGCGACACGGTGAACGACTAATCTCCTGACTACGATTCTCAAAGTTTTTCTACACCTAGATACGAAATGTTTAAATGCAAGCGTTGCCAAGTCGAGAGTAGGGATGGCGCTAAATGTGCGGGATGCCAGGGACAGTTTGATTTTCCCTGCGCTGGCATAACTGAGGGAGGATGGAGGAAGTTGGGCGATCGCAAGAATACGTGGAAGTGCAGTAACTGCAAATCCGTGGCAGCATCCAGCCCTCGCCCCCCAACTGCAACTGCATCTACGCCCATAACAGCTGACATGGACTCTATTATGTCGGAACTGAGGGCCCTCTCAGCCCAGATGGACAACTTGCCTGCTTTAATTGAGAACGTCAAAGCTATCCAAACTGAACTGGCAGAGCTTAAGTCGATCAGGTCGGGGTATTCCAGTCTTAAATCAGATGTCGAGTTCCTGGACCATACGGTGGAGACATTAGCAAACAAAGTGTCGGGGTTGGAGAGTGAAGTGAACTGTTTTAAGAAAACCAAAGAGGAGATTGCTGCACTACATGATCGATGCTCCAAAATTGAAGATCTGCATCGCGAAACTGAGCAAAGATCGAGAATGAACAATATTGAAATAAAGGGTGTTCCATCAACCAACTCGGAAAATCTATTCGCCATCGTTGGCAAGATAGGAGACATCATTGGATGCAGTATCCCTAAAGAGCAGATAAACTTTATTGCGAGAATACCGATGAGAAACAACGATCATAATAAAAATATTATTTGCTCAATTCATAACAGATACCTCAAAAATGACTTCGTGGCCGCTGCTAAAAAACTTAAATCATCTATAACTGCAACTTTTGAGAACAAAATGCTGTTGAACAAAACAAAGAAGCTGGCTAAGGAACGAGGTTTTTTATACACTTGGGTAGTTGGTTGCAAAATCCTTATAAAGAAAAATATTACTTCCCCAACTCATCATATAAAAACGGAACACGACTTAAAAAAGTTAAAAAAATTGTGTCAGTTTTACGATTTGTCATGTTTGTATACTCGCACGCACTACGCTAATAGTTTGAGAATCACTGGTGCCATTTTTTTATGCACATTCCTTTACCGCAGCCCTTTTGTTCTCTTATCGCTCGGTGTTGACCATAGCTATTTCTCTATTGAATCCTTTTTGCATGGAACTAAGGTTGTAATTAGCTTGATCTTCCTTATTCTCTTAATGTATCACATTTTAACTTTTGGCTTTAAAATGAATGTACCTTACATAAGAATTTCTATTGAATCAGTACTAAGTATTATTTCTGTTTGCGATGTCACCTATTAGTGTATTTTACCAAAATGTTCGGGGTTTGCGTACAAAAACGTCTATATTCTATCGTAATGTGTGTGTTAATTTCTACGATATTATTTGCTTAACTGAGACCTGGCTTATTGAAGGAATTAAAGACAGTGAGTTGTTTGACGACCGTTACATAGTGTGGAGACGCGATAGAAACTATTCTAGTACGAAGCAAATTTTGGGGGGTGGTGTACTTATTGCAGTGCGACGTGAACTTATTAGTAATCTGCGCAGTGAATGGTTCTCGTCTGCTGAAGACTTGTGGATTACTCTCACCCTACACAGGAAGAGACCGCGACTATCGTACAAAATGCATATTTGTGTAGTGTACATCTGTAATCAAAATCTTGGACACTCCCAAGCAGGTCAGTTAACAAATTTTTCTAATAACCTAACAGATATTGTTCAGAAACATCCCGCTGATAAATTTTTAATTCTTGGTGATTTTAATCTTCCAAATATAAACTGGGAACCACATGATGAGGGTCAGTTAGTTTGCCCTAGTAATATCCAAGGTCATGTTCAAGCCCATTTGTTTGATAATTTTACAGTATGCAATCTCGCGCAATACAACTCGCACTCAAATGTAAACAATAGAATATTAGATTTAGTCTTATCAAATAGCGAGGTTTCAGTAACAAGTTGCGCCGATCCTTTGGTGCCGGAAGATCCACATCATAGGGCTCTTTGTGTGTCAGCTGATTTCGTGGAGCTTCATACTCTTCGTAAGGAAGTCGAAAGTGAAATGTTTAGCTGCTATATTTCAAAAATTGAAGAAGGCATTCTTAAGACTCCTAAAGCGTTTTGGTCGTACGTCAAATCAAAAAATCAAACCAACGCTTATCCTTCCGTACTTAAATATAAAAATAGCACATCAAGTACAGGAGAGGATATTTGCAACATGTTTGGCGAATATTTTCATTCAAATTTTCTCAGTCCTACTGATATTACCAACGATGACGATAATGTTTCGAATGACCGCGCGTGGGGATCAAACATGCATTTGAGCGATATTGTTTCGGACATACATTCAGTCGAAGTTAACGAATTAGAAGTATTCAATTTACTTAAAGGAGTTGACTTATCTAAATCTGCAGGGCCAGACAATATTCCACCAGTTTTTATCGTCCATTGTGCCAAAAATTTGACTCGTCCTCTTTCACTACTCTTTAGGCGGTCACTTAATTTAGGTGAGGTACCTTCAATCTGGAAATCGGCCTCGATCACTCCGATCCACAAGAAAGGACCTAGGGATCATGTGGAGAACTACAGGCCCATATCCAAATTATGCATTTTTGCTAAAATTCTGGAAAAAATTATACACAAGCAGCTTTATGCTTGTCTTAAACTAAGCATCAGTGACCGTCAACATGGTTTTTTGCGAGGTCGATCCACAACCACTAATCTCATTCTTTGTGCTGACTACTTGACTGAATGTATGGCTCAACGCACTCAAGTAGATGTAATCTACACTGATTACAGCAAGTGTTTTGATCGCTTGGATCATGCCATACTTCTGCGTAAACTTTTGGCTATAGGTATCAGTGGAAATCTCTACAGGTGGTTCTCTTCCTATGTGGCCAACAGATGTCAAACTATTGTTCTCAACGGATACACATCAAGAACTATGATTATCCCCTCAGGAATTCCACAAGGATCGCTTTTGGGACCCTTGTTATTCAACATCTTCATCAACGACGTCTCTTCATGTTTCTCGAACTCAAGAGTTCTACTATTTGCGGACGACATGAAGATTCTAAGTGAAATTAGAACTAATGAAAACGCTGAACGTCTCCAACGTGATCTGGACCAATTTCAGGAGTATTGTGTGGCCAACCGCTTGGATCTCAACGTCTCGAAATGTTATATATGTACCTTCACTCGCAAACCTAAACCTATTTTTTATGATTACAAACTAGCCAATACTTCAATAGCCAGAGTTAACACGATCAGAGATTTAGGCGTTACTTTTGACTCGAAACTTTTGTTTGACACACACATCGATACTATTATTAAAAAAGCTTCTAAGGCTTTAGGTTTCATCTTTAGGATATCAGCAGATTTTAAAAATATCAAAACCTTCAAAATTCTATATTGTGCTTTTGTACGCAGTCACCTCGAATACTGCTCACCAGTATGGAATCCCAATTATAACACTTACGTTAATCGCATTGAAAGTATTCAAAAGAAGTTCTTAAGGTACATTCAGTTTAGATCCAAAACATATTTACCTAGCTATCACAGCCGCTGTAGGAAGTTTCATATTCTTCCGCTAATTGAACGGAGAAAAATTGCTGACATGTTATTTCTATTTAACTTGGCAAATGGTTCAACCGACTGTTCCGAACTGATGGGTAAAATTGGGCTGCGTGTTCCCTCCTTCAACTTAAGGAACCATCGACCATTGTATGTTCCCTCTGTGCGGTGCATATATCGACAAAACTCATATATAATAAGAGCTTGCAGGGCATATAACACGATGTGTCAGAGTGTTGATGATCTTGACTTGTTCTCTACCAGTGTTCCGAAACTTAAAAAAATACTGAGTAGTAGCTTCTTTGAAGTTCACTAAAACCCTTTCTTGATTCTCTCCGAGTGCTTACTGCTTAATTCTTACTTTCTCTTGCCTGTCTACTGTTTCTTGTGCTACCCTAATATTGTTAGTGAAAACTTTTAATTGGCCTTCTTTCACTAACTTACTGTAAACTATCTGTATCCTAGCTGTAAGTTTTCTTAAGAAATAAAATAAAATAAAATAAAATAAAATACTGGTATTCAGCTGAATCCGGCTTAACTGGGAGCCGACCCCAATGTAGTTGGGAAAAGGCTAGGCAGATGATAAAACACTAAACAGTTTTTACGGGTAGCCAGAAGACCGAAAATCTGACACCAGAATTGCCAAGGGTATCGTTTTACCCAGCTACTGCTTTGTTGAGGTTAGGTTGGCAATTACTACATGTGAAATACTATTATTCCGTTTCTTGATAAGCTGGAATTCGATGAAGCCCATCGTATTGGCTAGGCAGGTAGTGGATGATACCCTGTTTAAGGCCACGGAAATCCGCGGGATGCAAGAAATGCAGAACCAGCTTTGCAGGAGAATACGTCCAGCAGTGGATGGTATTCGGTAAGTCGATATGGGTAAATAATTTTAAAACCGATCCATGGCATTGATAACCATGCTAGTAGTCTCCTATTCCGTGGAAAGGTGACCATTTTCAACCCTTAATTCTTAGCTATAGATGCTTAAAAATTAATTTCAAGAAAGTTAATGGCAGGCCCTCCCATTCAGTGCATGTGTCCTCTGCCACATGTATCGAAACATGAGAGAATAAACTATAAGATAAACACAAATCACGTGCTACCAACAATTTTTCTTTTAAGGGGGAAACGTGTCATAATCTTACTGACTGAAACCCATCCGTGATCCTCCTCATTCCCTTAGCGTTCCAGGGCCGCGGTGACTCTTTCGAACAAATTCCACAACAACAACAAGATAACACGATCATTCAAACGGGTTCACTACGTCCAACGTTCATTACGTAACTTCCACTAATTAGCCGCTAATGCCACTAATTAATTCATTTTAATTTTCACAGTTTAATTAATAACATGTCATTGAGAAGCGGATGTGTCTTTACTTGGAAATTACATATTTTTATAATGTTTAGCGTTAGATACTAATCAAAAGATCTTTCATGTATTAGCTTACTCTACGTTTCTCATCATCAACCTATCCCTTCTTAGCTATGTCCTGTCATCTTCCAGCCAATGAACATTCATTTATCAATTCTGAATAGGAAATAGAATGAAACCTTGTGACGTTCCCATTTTTTAGGAGTACCACAAGTATCATTCCTTGCACTATTATTTATCACACATACCTGGAAGGGCATAGTGTGAAACCTTGTGGTACTCCCATATATCATAAGGTCTATTTTTCTTTACCAAACATTCTGTTACCTCAAATGAATGAAAACTTGAGGAAATCCCATTTTGTTGAAGTGCCAGAGGGTTTGATACTTAGACTTTCTTTTCCAAACACTTTTATAACTTTAGGTCTTGATGTACATAGCCCCATAAGGTCAGTGCCTGTTAGGGTTTCGGAATTTGTTTCGAAAGAGTCACCGCGGCCCTGGAACGCAAAGGGCACAAGAAGGATCACGGGTGGGTTTTAGTCAGTAAGAGTCTGACACTCCCTTCCGCTACGCCCAGAGCGGGAGAAGTCATTTGATGATTTCTCATCCAAAAAAAAAAATCTTGTTGTACATAATTATACATATTATACTTACAATTGGATTAAAACAGGTCCCAATAACATTGCCCATAGCTTCAGCCAGTAACGCAACGTTGGCAAGCGTGATGACGAACATGACAAAGCGGAGAGGCTCCACCGGCTGACCGGAGAGGAAGTACGACGGTACCGAGTACACGAAACTGTAGATCACCTGACGAGGAAGGGTATGAGTTACATTATAAAGACTTAATATTGTAGCGGGTCGTCTCGCCACGAGGGTGGCAGGATGTGGCGCGGGAAAATAATTTCTGAAAGGACATTTACTAAGCAGTGTAATATATTTCAATTTCTGTAAGTAATATTTATATTTTTCTAGAGCCATAAATAATGTCAAGTTTTGAAACTAAAAGTGTAGGTCCTGTAGATAGCAGCAAAATCCCGACAGCTTTACACCGGGATTATTATTTTTTTATTTCTTATCATGTATTTAGCTTCAAACCGGAGCTGCGGAGTTAAGTAGGTATATGAGTTCGAGTGCGTGTTAGCCGATAAATCGGTTAGCCAATTACACTTCTTGTTACAAGTAGCAGATGCATTTATAGGTAAGTGGAAACACATAACATTTCCTTAACGTGTTTCCTTTTACGTTAACCTACAATGGGTTAGTTGACAAAAAAATCTAAATACCTAGTCCGTCAGATAGATTTCCAAATAATACCTATTGGACACGTATTTTTTCTTTTTTCACGTAAACAAAAAACGAAGACGATACAGTATGTTGAAAACTCGTGTGACATCACTAAGTGCTACGATTTTTACCTACCATGCCGTGACATCACAAGCCCCCACTCATGATCTTTGAAGCTTTTTATCTTCGTCAATTTTTATAGATTGAATAAAGCAAAAAATACATGTCCAATATTTTTCGATAATCTTACTGACGGACTAAATAGAATCATTTATTTTTATTCCTCAGGAAACATCCCTATTATTGAAATTACCAATTGCATTATCGACAGAATTACAAAATTATCTATCATATCTTTTATCATCATCATAATTAATAATTTAATTATAAAATGACGAAGATGAATGTTCCTTCACAACTGAGGAACCACTTTTTGTTTACTGTTCCTTGCTAAAGGTACTGCTTTTTATAAAATAATATTGCCGCATTACTAGCAAGTCGCATTTTTTGCTGTGATAACGTTATTACCTTACTTAACCACTGTTTCCAACGACCTTCGGACACATGGACACATGTGTTATGTATTACATACCCTGTGACATTTTCCATTTGCACGCACGTGTTGTGTTCATGAGCTCGTTAACTCCACAATTATGGCACAGTATGATTTAATTACAGTAGTTTACCTGCATAGGCTTGCGGGTTGATGGTGACAGGCAGTTCATTATGACTTAATTTATAGATCAAAGGTAGGTACTGTCAAGGAATTTAAGTAAATGTTTTGCAGATGGTGATTATGGGATGCCGCCCTGGACGCAAAGGGCATGAGGAGGAACATGGGTGGATTTTAGACGGTAAGAGACACTCCTTTCCGCTCCGCCCAGTGCGGAAGAAGTCATTAGATCATAGCCATCCAAAGGATGAGGATTGGGGAACTTTCCCGATTTTATAAGCTCTATGACCGCTGCTTTTCTCTTCGCTTCAAAAAAATTGTATCGATATGGCTGAGTTTTGGTAAAATTATTTAGGTAGTTACCACTAGAAGAATACGAGCTAAGTTTCAATAATACATCTGCACTGGTCCACCACAAATTATAGTAGCATATGATCATAATATAACATCATTAGTAGGTTTACCTGTAACGGCATGCCAGTGACTAGTAACGCTGCGTAGTATGTTTTCAGGTTATACCAGTTGTTGAAGTTTTCCTTCTTCAATACTGACATTTCGGTGGGTACTAGAAACAGAGGAAAATTCATGATTAAAACTTTTGTTTGTTATGCCAGTGAATACTTTGTTTAGGGTTCCGAACCCGAAAGGTAAGCGACGGAACCCTATTAGAAAGCCCCCGCTGTCCGTCATGCGTCAGACCGCTTGACATCGGGCTGAATCTCATGAACCACAATGAGTAGACAGTTGAAAAGTTAACAGAGTGTGTTGTAGTTCTTCTGCCCTTATCAACACGTACATAGAAAATTTATTTAAAAGTTTAAGGTATGATACATGGTTTTTTCGATTGATTGTTTGGAACTTCGTATGCGAGGCCGACTCGCACTGGGTCGGTTTTTCATAGGTACAGAGCACAGACCATAGAAATATTATATCTATGGCACAGACTAAACTGGATATGCATAATAACTACCTATCTGTTTTTTTAAGACGATGCTCAGGATAGCAGTTTATGTACTAAACGATATGTAGGTATATCTTATATTTTATGAATAATCCCTCAGATGTATCTATTTATGTATGTACATAGTTAAAAACGCACAACGCCGAAACTTATACAAAAAATATTTAGTTTGCTTATACCTACTGGTATTCGTGATATTATGAGGATGTTTCAAACATTTGTTTATTTGCAATTTAAATTTGTTTATGCTTAAATCTGATTTTTATTACAGACATAAAAATTTATGGCTGTAAAAAAGCGTTTTGATTTGCTTTTATTTTTAGATCAATTAAAAGCGACTCACACAAATTGCTCTGATTCCTTCAGTTCCTTAATTATTTTTTCTGGATATGCTACCATCAAATGACCTCTCCCGCTCTGGGTGGAGCAGAAGGGAGTGTCAGACTCTTACTGACTAAAACTAGGGTTGCCATCCGTCCGGGTTTCCCCGGATTTGTCCTAGTTTGGAGGGCGTCCGGGGAGCGTCCGGGCGGGGTTTTCAAAAGTGTCCTGGTATTACTCGGACATTTTGTGACTAGGAATCCTCCGTTGATTGAAAATTTGGAAGATAAGCAACAAATTAAAACAATACTTAGTTAGGTATGTAATAATTCATTCGTAATCGTAAGCGGGATACGATCTACTTGTAAATCAGCAAAATAGCTGGCACTCTAGTTTATATTGCAAACACGCTGTAACAGATTATTAAAAAAATAAACGTTTATCTTTTTTTTTTTAGTTATAAGGCTTTTTTTTCGGGTCTGTCCGGGGAAAAAAATCAATTTCACTCAAATGCCCGGGGTTTTAAAGATATTGCCCGGCGTCGGCAATTTCTATGATGGCAACCCTAACTAAAACCCACCCGTGCCCTTTGCGTTCCAGGGCCGCGGTGACTCTTTCGGACAAATTCCGCAATCCTAGCAGGCACTGACCCTATGGGGCCCCGTCTTTGCTGTCAGCTCTTTGAGGCGCGCGTGGAAACGACGACGCGCCGTCGACTCGGGCCTGGTTGCTATCGGACGGCGAGCCACTCATAGCTCGCCATCCGCAGGCCCTTCCGATACGTACCTTCAGATTATAATCAGCCATGTTAGTGGTTTAGCCCCCGCTTGTAACTTGTAACGGAAATCAAAATAAAACGCTCAATAGGTATTCTACTGAGCGTGGCAGTGTTTAATGTTTTTATGTTTGTCTCTAGTAAATATTTATGTTATTGGTTGTTTTACAGCTAGCTAGCTACATCATTATTTAAGTGTTGTTTATTTATTTTACTGTACATATTTATTTAATACTTAGGTTATTCGATAAATAAATACGGTAAAATAAATTAGAGGAGCCCGTGGCTAAAGACTAATAGCCGCACGGGTCAATCTTCAAGGTTAAGCAACGCTTGCCAAGGTTGGTCCGTGGATGGGTGAGCATCTTTACATAGGTACCGAGTTTCATCCGTGTCTCGGAAAGCACGCTAAGCCGTTGGTCCCGGCTGTCATTTGTAGATCTTTGGCAGTCGTTAGTCTGTCTAGTTTCTGTTATTCTTCTTTTTTTCCCATATTTTACTCACTCATGTTAATAAAAATGAATCATCTTCAAGAGTAAGGTGCTGCTAAACGCAGGGAGGTAGTGTTTTATGCTGCTAGTGAGATCGAGACACACAATTACTTAACAAAAGAAAAATCAAGACCTGATCTGACCTGCAACCCTGAATCATGATGGATTTAAGACGTCATGCGTCTTAAATCCATCATGATTCTTGTGTCAGAGAGAGACGGAGTTACACAAGACGAATAGCACTATCCCTTTCCCTCACACTGAATCATGATAGCAATGGCACTTCGTAGTACGGCCAATGATCCATTATGCAGTCAAATATAAAGTCGATGCTTTTTATATTAGTCAAAAAACAAATATTGATTTTATCACCTCGAGAAAAAATATCCTGTTTTAAGTGCAAAAAAACAGGTTACCTATTTATAGCCCAGGCCGGCAAGATCAACATTTAAAAATCGTAACGTTATCGGAAGTTTTAAATCTAAAACCTTGGAGTTTATCTAACTAGTTTTTTTAGATAATTTTCTATATTCATTTTGAATATTCATTAAGAATCTAGCAAAATCTTTATTTAATTATGACTTTGTAATTATGTGCGTTTCTTGACGCAAACTATGAAAAAATGCTTAATACTATTTTTGTTTGGTCTCCAAGTTCCGTAGGTATCTACTAAGAAACTACTAAGAAAAGGTTTTCTACAGTTCTACACTAATATTTCATAGAGGAAAGAATTGTATTTTTGTGTGTGTGTATGTACCTATATTTGTACCTAATGAATAAACTGAAAAACTCCTGTGACGATTTCAAAAATTCTTTCACTATTAGAAAGCTACATTCACCCTGTAACATAGGCTAAGTTTTATTCCCACGGGAACGGGAACACACACGGGGCGCAGCTAGTTTCTAATAAATTAGGCACCTGTGTTACGCACGTTGCTACTAAGTAAGCTAAATCTGTACTTCTATAGGTTATTTTATGCTACAAAAAAACGCAAATGTCACTCTGTCCGTCTGTCTATTTTTGCTATTTTATGTCTTGGCGAATTTGAATGTAACTCGGCACACGGGTAGACCATGTCCTGGAATAGGATAAAGGATCATTTATATCCTGGGAGTACCTATGTACGTGCCCTTGGGATTTATTCCGACATTTACCTATACATATAAGTAATTTATTTCAGCAATATCCTTACTTAGATTGCACCATACGGACTGGATAGAATAAACTACGATTTTAACTCTTTCAACCAGATTCTTCGAAATTACTTTATAATGAAAACAATTGAATATTTCGTTTATTTAATGTTTACGAACGAAAAAAAAATAAAAAAACATTAATATTAAAAAATAATTAATCAATCATCCATTACATCTTCCAGGTAGTGAAACAGTTTAAGCAACAGATTGGCATCTACCAGTGTAGTAGGGAACATGTTTTCTTTAGTTGTACCGTTTTTACGAATACTGCTACAGCTTTTGGTTTCCTACGTCTTAAAATTCATAACAACTGTGTAACTACGAGTACATTGGTAAAAACATACATTAAGATGTCAAGTACCTTACTTGCTTGGACATGAGCATCAAGCTATAGCAAAAAAATAGCTACCTATCATAAAAGTATAGTACCTTGACATGGTGTGGTACCTAACAACATTCTGACCGACCGGCCGACAGAAAACTGGCCATGACCATTTGCAGGTCGGACGGGACCGGTTGATAAAGTTATAGCCCGGATTGTGCCGTCTTAGGAATACCTTGACTCTTGAATAAGTACTTGATTGTTGGTATACCAACGATAAGCCTTGTCAATAATCTGATTGGTCTTGAGTCTTGACACACGTTTTGAGAGTCCTTAACATTTATCATGATTTTAATTTTGCTTTATAGCAATGGTGTCACAGAATACGTCATAAGTAGGGCTGCCATTATCGAAATTGCCGTTTTATTCCCCCGGACAGACACGAGAAAAAGCTTTTTAAATAAAAATAAAAAGTTTACAGTTTAATTTTTCAATAATCTATTATTGTTTTTTTGCAATATAAACTATAGCGTCGGCTTTTTTGTAGCGCCAGATTTACGAGTAGATTGCATGCCGCTGACGATTACGAATTAATTTTTAACTAAGTTTTGTTTTAATTATTTATGAATGATTCCGGGTTTTACCAGGATATTTTTGAATAGCCCGCCCGATGCTTCCTGGACGCCCTACAAACTAGGACAAATCCGGGGAAAACCGGACGGATGGCAAACCTAGTTATAAGGTATAATTTAAACCTACTATAGAACCCCTACATCGCACCAGTTTTTTATATGTAAATCTTTACTATCTATACTAATATTACAAAGAGGGAAGATTTGTATTTTTGTATGTAACGAATAAACTCAAAAACTACTGAACCGATTTCAAAAAATCTTTCACCATTAGAAAGCTACATTCACGCTGAGTAACATAGGCTATTTTATCCCCGTGTTATCACGGCAACGCGAACTACGGCGGGTGAAATCGCGGGGTTCTGCTAGTTACATTAATAAATTGCTTATGGTATTGGAATACCTACTATACAAGATAAGTAATGATGTGGTCGACATTGGTCGTGTAATGTAATTAAAATATCAAAATGTTGTTATTTTATTTAGCTGTGCATTTATGGTCAACTGAATTGCGAAATAGGTGGCTTTGTAACGAAATTAAAACAAAAATATCTGGAGGTGGTGAGTAAAAAATATAATATTATAATAAGTTATAATTACAGGAAGGTCGAGGTTAACATAAGTCCACTGAGTTAACTATAGGTAGGTATTTGCGTGCACAATCACATTTTCTCACTGTTATTTTTCACATTAACGTCGTGAAATAATAACAACAATTACCTACTTAGTTATTAATTTAACAGGAAATAACTAGCTGATCATCATAATTAGTCGATATAGGTTCCTACTTTGTTTCCAATTTTGTACTATGTTGTTTATAGCAGAGAGTAGAAATCTGTGGTTGCGGAATAGGGTAGTTGACAAAAAAAATCTGATTAGTCCGTCAGATAGATTTCCAAAAAATATTGGACACGTATGTTTTTCTTTTTTCACATAAACAAATAATGAAGACGATACAGTGCGTTGAAAACTCGTGTGACGTCACTACTCGCTACAATTTTTACCGGGCCGTGACGTCACACGCTCCCACTCCTGATCTTTGATGCTTTTTTCTTCGTCAGTTTTTATAGATTTGATAAAGGAAAAAATACTTGTCAAATATTTTTCTATAATCTAACTGACGGACTAAACACAATCATTATATTTTTTACTCAGGCAACATCCCTATTAATTCGAAAGGGTCACCGCCATAGAAATATAAAATACAGGAGAAGTGGCAAGGGGGCGTGTCGGTGTCCTCGCGACATGCTCTGGGCGAGCATGTCTTACGCAATGGTCGAATCCGCGAACTAGTGCGCTTACGACCGTGAGCGTGATAAAATATAAGAATGCCGTGTTGTTCAGTGTTTTCTTGTAAAAACCGAAGCATAAACCAAAACTTTGTTAATTATGGAATCACTTACCATATCAAAATACAAGTATTTTACTATATTTGTCTTTAAAATCATGAAAAACAAAAAATCGTAAAATATTTCTTGCTTATACTATGTTATTTTTGTTTTCAAATGTCACAGCGACAATAACATATTACAATGAATACACTGCTCCTTAACCACTACCTAAGTTTGTCGCTAAGTGACTGGATGAGCAATGTAAAAATCACAAAACGATACTTTAGCAAGCCGATGTATCGCATAGTACGGCCGCTGCTTCTTGCCGCGAGTTAGTGATGTAATTGTGCAGATACACTGTCGACAACAATGTCGATTGTTGAATGAAATATTACAAAAGTGTACCAAACTTTCTTAGATTGCAATAAATTTTTGGTAAATAATCGTTCAAGTGTTTTTGGCTTTGAATTATCGTATGTATGCCTTATCCTCGTGCTACTTCCTTACTTTTTATGGTAATTGTATTTTACTTTCGATAAAGTTTCGAATGCATTATAGTAATCGGCATGTTTAAGATAATATATTAGTGACCTTTGCTTAAAATAGTCAACATATTCATGCTATTTATTTGTTATACATGGGCAGCATGGCGTGTGTAATAAATGCCAGAATCGATAAGTCAATCACTAGCGTATATGTAAAATAAATTGCTTTTGCACAGCACAACGATACCCAGCGTTGTTTTTGTGTGAGTAAGTTGCACGGTGTACTGTAAATATACGCTGTGTTTATTAGGATAAGGTTTATAATTGATTGTGTAGTACAGTCCGATTTCAAAAATGCGGGTGTGTGCGCGACTGCGTATCTATTGCTTTTACTGAACTGCATTCGTAGTAGTTGCCGGGTGGTAGGGCAAAACAGGAGACACAGGTTCCGATACATTTTCGGCTACAGGGCATATCTCCTTGTTTATTATATCTATGGTCACCGCGGTCCTAGAACGCAAAGGGCACTAGGAGGAACACGGATGGATGTTAGTCAGTAAGAGGTAAGAGTCTGACACTCCCTTCCGCCCCGCTCAGAGCAGAAGAAGACATTTGATGATTTCCCATCCATAAAAGAAGGTATTGCAGCGTACTACAATAGGTAGGTACCTTCTTCGCGTTTAAACTTATCTGGGTCTCTCGAAGGTTTCCCGTCCGAATCTCATTTACATAAAATGATGGAGTTTAGCGGAATACCTTAAGCTTTTAAATACGTACATACATATATGAAAAAACACTATTTATCTAATAGTAGAAATTAAAATTCGGTATTTCATCATTTACACTAAAATCACAGTTTTACAATAACA
Organism: Hecatera dysodea; assembly: GCA_905332915.2. Taxonomy (NCBI): domain Eukaryota; kingdom Metazoa; phylum Arthropoda; class Insecta; order Lepidoptera; family Noctuidae; genus Hecatera; species Hecatera dysodea. The sequence goes on from HG995294.1 coordinate 17,422,384, forward strand.
TTTAAGTAACATTATGTTTTCTAATAAAAACCTGCATTAACGTATTTTCTGGTTGGTTCGGTTCTACAAGGCCCAAACAAAAAAAAGCATAAGATATTGACTTGTTGATTGCATAAATTATGCATTTATTTTTGCAAATTAAAATTACCTACATCATTTTTGCATAACATAAAAGTGTATGATTCAGAGAATGTGTTTAGGTGTATATTTCAGTGGTTGATGTCAGAAGAGCGGGCCTTTTTATTAGGATGTTAGATCACATTACCGACTAAGTAGCTCGCAGACATTAGACGGCATTGTACCATCGTGGGCAGAAAAGGTCACATCTATCTACTTATAATAATTTGATTAGGTATTGATTTTTCATTTCGTGACGGACTTAAACCGATGGGGTCTAAAAGCATGAAAATTTGCACTAAAATTCTTTGTAACAAGTTATGGGTATGGTGATGATTTTATGGAAGTTCGACATTGAGCATTGAAGAATCAAAGAAATTGAGCATTGAAGAATCAAAGAAATTGAGCATTGAAAAGTCAAAGAAATTGAGCATTGAAGAATCAAAGAAATTGAGCATTGAAGAATCAAAGAAATTGAGCATTGAAGAATCAAAGAAATTGAGCATTGAAGAATCAAAGAAATTGAGCATTGAAGAATCAAAGAAATTGAGCATTGAAGAATCAAAGAAATTGAGCATTGAGAATCAAACAAATTACTATCTAGACTTCTGTTTATACCTAAGGAGGCTAAATCTTTTTTTTTCGTATATGATTAGTAATAATTAAAAAAAAAACCTGATTCTCTAGCCCTGACATCCGCACTTAGTCGTTGACCATTAAATCTAATTACCGTGTCGTATGAGTTAGTTACTGGCTAGTTGTAGATACATTATGAAAAGAACTGTAGCTGTGCGCATAATTGAATTTGTCTCATTATGCTAGGCTGGCCATTAATGTACAGTAACTTCTAGGTAGGTACTACTATTACGTAGGTACCTACCTACCTACTTAGGTACGTAATAGATTTCTTAACTACAACGTGTAACAGAATAAACGCAATAACCAAAATTCAAAATGTAAAATTTAAAAAAACCCACGACGTTAAAAACATAATTGAAAAAGAATTATGACTGATAAGTCAGGGGTTTTTATTAATTATTTAATTCTTTTTCAATTATGTTTTAATATAACTCAAGAATATCCGTCGGGGGCTACCATCACTATCTGCAAACTAGCTCATGGCAGCCCTGCTGACGGATATTCTTGGGTTACATTAATTTTGTAAGTCGGGGGTTTTTATTAATTAACTATCTAAGAACATGCACCAATCAAATCCGAACCCATCACTGAAAACCGCATGAAAATCGGACTAGTAGTACTGGAGATAAATGGGAACATTGGTTTGCACAAACAAACAAACATCCTCTCACCCCAAACGCATACACTGTCTCCGTTCCGTCGTGGGTAAAAAAAGAGCTCATTGTACCTACTCCTCATAATATAATTCTTTTAATTGTATATACATTCATAATTTTTTGTGTTGTTTTAAAATTGTATTAAATCTGCTGTATTTTTTACTGTTCTCAATTGTTGTTGTTAAGTTGTTGAGATATCATGTTACCACAATTTATTTGTGCATGTGGTGTTAGTCTTTAATTTATTTGTTAGACTTATAAGTGAAGTTAAAATGAAATTGTAAACGTACTGTGTAAACAATTGTAGGTAAACCGAATAAATGAATAAAATAAATCATTATACACAATATTTACCATGGGACTAAAAAAAATCTTTGTCGAGTTAGGTACGTGTCGTCGGAAGGCGGAGTCGATATTTTTTCGCGATTTCAGTATTTTCCTATAGTAAAAGTTGTTCATAATGATGAGTAAAATAACTGTTTCAGATATTGCGTTTTTTGTATTCTAATCATTGTTTTTTTTTATGAATGCGAAGAAACATCCATCTTCTGATTATATAAATCGAAATACGTAAGTAAGTTAAGATCAAACCAGTCTAAATTTAAATGTTTCGGACGAACGTAAATTAATGCAAAAAGAAGAACGATTTATTTTCGAGGAAATATTTAAGTAATAACTATTCCATGATATCCTAAAAGTGGTCAATAAAGGAGGATCAATAAAACGGAATACCGCTTAGTATTTTTTTTTAATTATACTTCATTTACTTCGAAGGCGACGATATAATTTCGATTAAATTTAAAAAAGGAACCTGGTAAAAATATTGAACGTTATGTTCTAAAACCAAAGAACAATAGTGATGAATGATGAATGAAAATGATATTTTAGACAACATAAGAAGTCAGATTTGACAGCAGGATACAACATTGTTTTACTAGTAAGTATGAAAGAGTCAATAAAAAAATCAACTTCGCTCTACTTACGGCCGAACCCAATAACCGATCTATCGCATACTGGAGATAGAAAAACAAATGAAACAACAGAAAAATTATATAGGTTTTCTGTTGTTTCATTTGTTTTTCTATCTCCAGTATGCGATAGATCGGTTATTGGGTTCGGCCGTTAGTGGTAAAGCGATCTTCTATCCTTCTCTATTCAGCTGCCAACTCCCGTGAACCTCAGTTTCTTCAATTGAACGAAGCTACATGTTCTAAGTTGACTAAAGATCTGACCTGATAGGGCAACTGTGAGACACTTACTTTTAAGTACAGCAGGCATGAGAGACGTGTAGCACAGGTAAACGGTGCTGACCAGCAGGAAGCTGAGGTTGCTGATGGTCTTGGAGCCATCGCTGCCGGCTTGCTCGTACAGCAGCCCGAGGAGAACCCCGATCACCATGTGCATCAGTATCTTGAGGTGAGAAACTGTCTGTGAAAAAAATATTTTGCTGTGAATATGGTTTGGTGGTTGGTTGGTTGTTGAAAGAAAGAAAGAAAATTTATTTATTTGCCACAGTTGAGGCACACAACAAAAAAGATATAAACAAAATGAAAAAGTAAATAAGAGGTGTGCGCCCCACGGCTGTGCCAAATAGGTCCAGTTCAGCATATATGCCAGACAACTAGTGCCTGACGCACTAGTTGTCTGGCACGTAGTCTTGTTGTGGTAAGACATGTGACATCCACCAACCCGCACTGGGCCCGCGTGGTAGATCACGGCCCATTCCCTCTCCTAGAGAGGAGGCCTGTGTCCCAGCAGTGGGAACGTTAAAGGCTGATTATGGTATTGTTTTCCTTTCTTGGTTTCTTTTTTCATGCCAGATCTTTTGTCTCTTCCAGATTTTAGGTTCTCTTACCGCTAATTTAAGCTTAATATCACCACCTTAATGGCAGCAGTTCATACTTCATGTTTTTATATGCAGGTAAAACTGTGGATAATTTAGAAGGAACCTTTTTTGTGTTCATAAATTCATCCATTATGTATTAACTGACCGTTTCTACCTGCATTATATAATGAATCATCATAAAAAATATGATTTTAGGGTTCTGTACCAGATTGTGGCGGAAGTCATCACTTTGAGGAGTGTTTGGAGAGGCGTTACCATAGAAATATAAAATACAGGAGAAGTGGCAAGGGGGCGTGTCGGTGTCCTCGCGACATGCTCTGGGCGAGCATGTCTTACGCAATGGTCGAATCCGCGAACTAGTGCGCTTACGACCGTGAGCGTGATAAGATATAAGAATGCCGTGTTGTTCAGTGTTTTCTTGTAAAAACCGAAGCATAAACCAAAACTTTGTTAATTATGGAATCACTTACCATATCAAAATACAAGTATTTTACTATATTTGTCTTTAAAACCATGAAAAACAACAAATCGTAAAATATTTCTTGCTTATACTATGTTATTTTTGTTTTCAAATGTCACAGCGACAATAACATATTACAATGAATACACTGCTCCTTAACCACTACCTAAGTTTGTCGCTAAGTGACTGGATGAGCAATGTAAAAATCACAAAACGATACTTTAGCAAGCCGATGTATCGCATAGTACGGCCGCTGCTTCTTGCCGCGAGTTAGTGATGTAATTGTGCAGATACACTGTCGACAACAATGTCGATTGTTGAATTAAATATTACAAAAGTGTACCAAACTTTCTTAGATTGCAATAAATTTTTGGTAAATAATCGTTCAAGTGTTTTTGGCTTTGAATTAACGTATGTATGCCTTATCCTCGTGCTACTTCCTTACTTTTTATGGTAATTGTATTTTACTTTCGATAAAGTTTCGAATGCATTATAGTAACCGGCATGTTTAAGATAATATATTAGTGACCTTTGCTTAAAATAGTCAACATATTCATGCTATTTATTTGTTATACATGGGCAGCATGGCGTGTGTAATAAATGCCAGAATCGATAAGTCAATCACTAGCGTATATGTAAAATAAATTGCTTTTGCACAGCACAACGATACCCAGCGTTGTTTTTGTGTGAGTAAGTTGCAGGGTGTACTGTAAATATACGCTGTGTTTATTAGGATAAGGTTTATAATTGATTGTGTAGTACAGTCCGATTTCAAAAATGCGGGTGTGTGCGCGACTGCGTATCTATTGCTTTTACTGAACTGCATTCGTAGTAGTTGCCGGGTGGTAGGGCAAAACAGGAGACACAGGTTCCGATACATTTTCGGCTACAGGGCATATCTCCTTGTTTATTATATCTATGGGCGTTACGGTGTCCTCACCTTCTGTCTGACGCAGATGCTCAACAGACACGGTTGTTTCTGGAGCTAACTATATCGGATTCGGAGGAGGAACAACACCCAGGAGTAAACACTGATTGAATCGCCTGGAGGACACGGTGGAACATATCATGGAAGTCTGGTCTGCCCTGCTGACGAAGTACCACCCGTGTCCTCGCCCAGCCAATTGTTGGCGGCGACCTTTCACTTCCGGCCCTGGTTCAATATATGGTCCGCGAGCGAGGGGGCATGGGTAGCAATCACCTACTTCTACCAAACAGTAATGCTAGCGAAGGAGGAGGCGGGCCGCTTGAGGGAAAGGCAAACTTCAAGCCTCAGCCGCCGCAACAGAAGAAGACGCCCTGGGCGTCGGGAGTCACAGGGCTGTTCCCAGCCACCATAGGCGCGGTCCTAGGGACGGCGAGCGTTGGTTGGCTCGCTGTCCGATAACAACCAGGCCCGGGGCGACGGCGCGTTTCAAAGAGATTTCAGCATAGTAGTCGGGGCCCGCTAAGTCCAGTACTTGCCAGGGTTACGGAATTTGTTCGAAAGACTCACCGCAGCCCTGGAACGCAAAGGACATTAGGAGGAATCCGTGTTCCTCCTCAGGAATACGGATTCCCAACAGGGTTTTAGTCAGTAAGAGTCCGACACTCCCTTCCGCTCCGCCCAGAGTGGAAGAAGTCATTTGATGATTTCTTATCCTTAAAAAAGCGGAACCCTACTACTAAGCCTTCGTTGTCCGTACGCCCGTCTTTCTGTTAGCGGGTTTATCTCGAGTATCGTAATAGGTAGAGAGTTGAAATTTTCACAGAGTGTGTATTTCTATTGTTGCTATAACTAATGGTCCCATACAAGAAACTTGTTTTTTTTTTTGGTTTATGGTGCGGAACGCTTTGTGTGGGAGTCTGACTCGCTCTTGGCCGGTTTTTACTGATGATTTTATTACAGTTTTTCTACTCATACTAATAAATCTGTTTTTAACAATACTGCAACCCATTTATGTTAAAAACTTGAAACCTACACCTATTTTTTCATATCGTAATGATTGAGTAGGTGCTTCTGAAGGGGTCCAATTAAGAGGTATTTTAATAAAAAGGTAATTATCACATCACGAAACTTGTTTTAAAGACTACGTGACAGATTCTTACGACACATTTTACATCTAAATGGTGCAAGATACCTCCTGCACGTTTGCCACACGTGGACATATTAAAATGACTTGGGTATATTAATTAACAGTGGAATTTGTTTTTTTATTATTCTTGGTACAATAAAATTTAATATATTTGAAACAATTTTCATGTAGGTACGCGGAGATATGACTCTGAAGTAGGTCTGTGTTTCCGTGAAATTATGTCATTAAAAATAAAATTACAAAGGAAATGATTCTTAAAGAAAAATAACTGATGCGTGTCATTGATAAAGTGTAATAACCCGGAAATATTGAATATCAAGAAGTCAAAGTTACTGACATTCAAATGAATCAATCAGGAGCAACTTTGACCGGTGAGAAAGGTTTAATGCAGTCGAATTAAAGAAATACTTAATACCTGTAGGAATTATTAATGGACTTCATGAATCTTAACACATATGTAAATACATAAAGACTATATAAAGAAGAAAGAATATATAAAGACATATGTCTTTATTTAGAACTAGCTGCTGCCCGCGACTTCGTCCCCGTGGAATCCCCGATTTTAAAACATTCTTTATCGCTGCTCCGCTCCTATTGACTTAAGCGTGATGATATATAGCCTAAAGCCTTCCTCGATAAATGGTCTATTCAACCCAAAAAGATTTTTTCAATTCGAACCAGTAGTTCCTGAGATTAGCGCGTTCAAACAAACAAACAAACTCTTCAGCTTTATAATATTAGTAGATATAGATAATCACATCAACAGCACAATCACTTACAATTCAAATTAGGTAGGTATATATAACATTTCAAATTGGCATTTCAGTAGCCATGCAAATAAAACAAGTATGCATGACATTGACATTATGAGTATTAGAGACATAGAGAAAAAACAAAGTGGGTGTAACCTAAATCCAGAACACAACAAAAACGAGCCAATTTCAGCTCCATACACGCACTACTCGCACTGTTTAAGTAGGGAACGCCGGTATGAAGCGAAACTCATGGAGAATATATCAATAGGGTAATCTGTCAAGTTGGGCCTTCCATTATATTGCCTTACCATACGTGTCAGGGGACTATTAAAAGTGGTACTTAACGTGGTTGTAGGTAACTCAGACATACGATGATACATACTAAGTTGACTGGGCTTGTTTTTTTTTTTTGGATGGGAAATCATCAAATGACTTCTCCTGCTCCGGCGGAGCGGAAGGGAGTGTCAGTCTCTTACTGACTAAAACCGACCCGCGATCCTTCCTGTGCCCTTAGCGTTCCAGGACCACGGTAACTCTTTCGAACAAATTCCGCAACCACGTTGACTGGGCCTAAAGCTAAAATAGTTTACTAATGTGCATCTATGGAACCGTTTATAATTTTATGGAGAATAAGTAAGGCAGCCATTTTAAAGTGCCTCATAATCATTTTATAGTGTACAATTAGCAGTATTTGGAAACAAACTTTGGATGGAAGAAAGGAGAGATTTGAAAATGAAAACAATATATCTAGTTTTAATTTCCGCCAATATTAGTGGGTTGCAGGTATGCACCTCCCTCCCGCCCGCTATATTGGCGGAAATTAAAACTAGATACATTGTTTTCATTTTCAAATTTAAAATGGATTTCCGCAAAGTAACGCCTGACTCAATCAATTTTTTTTTGAAAGGAGAGATATTTTGGACCACGGTACGTGGATTTCATGTAACGTATAATAGTTGCCGAAATGTTGAAATAGCAATATTTATTTTATATTTATTGGCTTCGTTGGAGATGCACATTGCACATGGGTTGGTAAAAAGATCGTAAACGCAAGGAGTACAATTAAGTTGACATTACGACAAGTTAATATGTATGTATCTGCTCGTCTCAGTTGTTATGTTATAACTCGACAGGAAAAGGGTCCATAGGATGGGCTATAGGTGGGAAGATATTATAAATAAGTAGATCATCATTTAAGGACATTCGTCGAGCTAGGGCACAGATAAAAAATATAATGTTTCGTCCTCCTTTTATAATATGCAAACCTGTTTATAATTGTACTGTTAGGTTTTTTTTTGTTGAATACGTGCTCGTAGTAGCGGAGGCCCCATTCGTTACACTTGTGAGTTTTAGATACGCTTATAGTCTTCAAAAACTCGAAAATTTTCGTTCGCCTCAATACTGAGTTAGTATTGAGGCGATACTGAATTAGGAAAAAAATGCTTATTTTTTACAAAAAAAAAAACTTTTTTATTTAATGGGTACGCAGATTGGCCTGGCTGGATGGCGAGCTAAGGGTGGCTCGCCGTCCTATAACAACCAGCCCTGGATGGACAGCGCGTCGTGTTCCACGAGCGCTTCAAAGATATGTCAGCAAAGAAGACGGCCCCATAGGGTTGCGGAATTTGTTCGAAAGTCACCGCGGTCCTGGATAGCAAAGAGCACTACGAGGAATACCGGTGGGTTTTAGTGAGTAAGAGTCTGACACTACCTTCCGCTCAGCCCAGAGAGGGAGAAGTCGTTTGATGATTTCCCATCCATAAAAAAATGGGCTACGCAGATGTGCACAAATCAACCATGTTTTTGGGCATAACTTTATTGATTACTTACTAGCTGTGCTCGTTATGCTTTAAGACCTAATAATCCTATAATGCTTACGCTTATAAGTTGTAAATTAGTCAGCCAAGCCGGAGCGAACTTCATTCAAATGGCATTATATGAATAACGCCATCTATCGACCACAGAGTTGACTTGTTAAAATAATATGTGGTTCGGATGATATATTATAACGATAGGATAATTTAATATTCACTTTTCTTTTCCTACGTATTAAAAGTTTCACAAATAACTCAACTGTAGATTATGGTGTTATGTCCATGAATTCGAAACAAAATTGTAATGGTACTAAAGTATTACTAATTTTTTTCAATAGATGGCGTTGCGTGTATTTGCTTCACGTAGGTAATAAAAGTTATTTCTTCTTGAAAACTTTAAATTCAAAATAATAACTTTTGATATAGTACAGCGATTGCGATGAAATAAAACCTAAGTTATTTTCTCAGTTACTCACTATTTAAATGTATAAAAGTTTTCTACATTACTTTTGTACTTTCTAGGTGATGCGTCCACATCTAAAGAGACAAAAATCGAAAAAATGCTAGAAATGGGTTGTTTTTTTTTTGGAAATTTTTGTAATGTACAATACGAGTCTTCTACAGATTTATTAAACGTATAGATGAACCGGTCTTGATGATTCGTTTTGCGTTGGGTTCAGTGAAATATGTATATTGAATTTGCATAGGACGTTGAACTTCAAAAATTAACTACTGACCTCCTTAACTTCAAGTCGATAAAATCTAGTAAACTGAGATATTGTTTGGTTTACGTCAATCTCAAAGCAAAGCAGTATTTTTTTAAATTATTTATTTATTTTTATGGAGGGTTTGGTCAAATATGATCATGCCATCCTCATAGGTCTCACAAAATTAACTTATCTACGCTTGATGGCTAATTTAACTAATTTATTCATTGATTTTGCAGAGGATTTCTTAACCGTGGTAGTTTTCCCTTAAATATCATTACGTATGCTACTAACGTGCATACTTTAATATATATATAAAAACAACGGTTTATTTACTTGAGTGAGGCGGACACGCCTCTAACGGAAATAAATATTTGCAAAGGGATATTTGAATATAAAAATGGTCTCACAGAAACCCTAATATTTTTATTGCCCCACACGATGGAATACATGACTGAAAAGTCATCCCTTCTGTACTTGTACGTAGGTCACTCGGTATATCTTGTCGTTTAGCACAATTTTTACAAGCTATTAATTTCTTTTGATACCTACTTATAGTGCATGCGTACACATGTTGTCAGGTTGAAACTTGTCAGTCGCCGTCTAATAGTTATTGAGATAACACGTGTGAAAGTGTAAGTATCGCATCTCTTACGAGCTCTCAAGTTCGCGCAATTATTTATTACGATTTTCGACGTGACCTGTCTCAGAAACAATGCCACGAAGAAATGCAACGTGTATAGGGCGATACTTCACCATCCCTCAGGACTGTCGAGCGATGGTATTAACAGTTAGAAAGAGGCCTTTTTGATCTGGAAGACAATCCGCGTCCGGGAAGGCCGAGTGAGGTGATGACCCCCGAAATAGTAGCTGCTGTTGAAAAACTGATCAAAGAGAACCGCAGAATCACATGCAAGCAAATTGAGGAAATCCACGCCATTTCTGCATAGGCCGTAAATAACATATTTACATGAACATTTGCATGTACATAAAGTTTGTACACTTTTTATCCCGCACCGACTGACTGACGATCAAACAAACAGGCGTGTAGAATGGTGCAAAAAGATGCTTAACAAATTTAGATCAGGGCATTCTTTTGAGGTGTCTGCAATTGTGACAGGAGATGAAACTTGGATATATTATTATGACCTTCCAAGAAAGTCTCAAAATCGTCTATGGATTTTTGAAAAAGAAGATAACCTAACGATGCCTACGAAGTCACGTTCAGTAAAAAAAAATGGTTGTTTTTTTTTTGGCCGTCGTGGTATAGTAAAGACCATTAGATACGCAACGCGGTGTTACTGCTGAATGGTATGATCAATCGTGCTTGATCCCGCTAATGCAAACACTTCAATAAATGTGACCAAAAAGTCAACTGCGCTCATGGCTGCTTCCCCGTGACAACGCACCGGCTCATTCCGCTCAAAAAGCTGCTGAATTTCTGGCGTCTTCCGGTATTGGACTATTAGATCACCCAGCCTACAGTCCCGATCTAGCGCCCTGTGCTTTCAACCTCTTTCTATATGTAAAGAATCAACTAAAAGGATGCAAGTTTTCTTCAAACAAAGATATTTTGACTGCTTGGGAAGAAATCTGTACTTCTATCCCCGAAGATAAATGGAATTTCTGGTTTAGTGAGTGTTTTGAACGCATGAATAAGTGTGTCTTAAGTGACGGTAGCCACTTTGAAAAACAACAAAATTTAGAAGTAGAACGACAAAAATTATCGAGTGACCTACGTATAGGAGCTACCATAAAAAAAGAGATTTTCCAGATTTTATGATACAACTTTGTTGGCACGTTTTTTTGTTTATTTAGTCCGGACTGTCCCACTGCTGAGCAAAGGCCTCCCCCAAGACCTTCCAAGAATTTTACCATGTCGTACTAGTCCTCAGGGTACGTGGACGTGTCCAGCTCGTCTCACCATCTCTTTCTGGGCCCGAATCGAATGTAATTTGGCATGATTAAGATCTATAATTATGTAACCATGCCATATTACAGCTTCGCAGTATCAATAGTCACCGAGTAAAACCGTGGACAGGGTTCCTTGTTTTACTACAGAACCCCTAAAAGTATTTAGTCAAATAACTTTGTGTGTTTTGAAGTTCACCTGGTGTTGGGTGCTGGACCTGGTTATCTGATTATATTTTCTAGGGCTAGGACTTTTAGCATTAAGTACCTATACCTTTTTCTACGGTTTAGAACACAAGGACCAAAAATCAAACTTACCCAGTCTCTATATTGCTGCACTATACACCTTTTGAACAGCTTGCCGAATTTGTATAATTCGTGTGGTGGGTTGATGATTACAGAGGTCTTCCCAAGAGACATCACTTCGCCCAGCCTCTCGGTCCCCGGTAGAATAGCTGGCTTTTCCGCCCATTCGTGGTTGGTACATTTCTCTGCTAGGAACTCGTTGAATTTTCCGTATTCACCGGTCGCTATTTCTAAAACTGGATAAATATTTTTTGCTGTTAGTCTTACGTTACTAATATTAATTTAGTCTATACTAATATTATAAAGAGGAAAGATTTTTTTGTTTGTTAGTTTCTACCGAATCACCCTCAACTATCGGTCCAATTTTAACCATTTTTATACCAATTTAAAGCTACATTATCAGCGAGTAACATAGGCTATATCTAATCCCCATATTCCCACAGGAACGGGAAATATGTGGGTGAAACCGCGGGTCGCTGCTAATATTAAATACAATTAGAGATACATTTTTTGTTTGTTAATACACAATGTATGTGAAAGGTTTTCTCTAGAAATAGTTGTAGGTACCTACTGATATCTTGCAAAAAGGTTACGTGCGTGGAGTCTCGAGAAAAAGCTAGTTAGTAATAAACAAATGGAATCCCATTATATAATAGATAAGTATTTAATATCACTTCTAATAGTCGTTATAGCTAATGAACTGTAATAAATACACACCTATTCAAGGTGATTTTTTAAAGTGGGCGTGGGTGACCAAACCCGATTTTGATGAAAATTAAAACTGGATATTTGGATTTTTTTTTAAATCGGCATGGATAGCCAGGAATCAGACCGGTTTTTTTGTAAAAAAAAAAAAACACCTTTTTAGGAACACTTTCAAATGGTGTAATAATACAGGATAACTACAACATTCGAAAGTGTTTCTAAAAGGGATCACATTCTGGGAATAGCATTTGACAAACTAAAAGATAGCAATATTTTTAACTAATTATTCTTAAAATTGTTGTTTAAACCTACCTACCTTGTTGTAAGATTCTCGGGCACGATGTTGATGGTAAACAAAACTGTAGGTACCTACCTATTATAGATTTTTAGATGTTGTAATAATAATACAGGGACTGCTTTTTTTAAATCGACTGTTTTTCGTTATTCCTCGCAGTTTCGGATTTCCAAATAATTATAACTAGGTATAAACGGATAGCTTATAAAATGTATACCTAACGTTTATGAATGCCGTATAAAAGCGTTGATTTTTTATGTATTTACATAACCCGTTGAACATGTTATAATAGCCTCGATCGGTCGGTTTACATTCTTATAAACTTGTTCAGCTCATGAAGTGTTTTGCTCCATTTTTGTCGGTAAAAAAGGAAACAGGGACAATATTTTAAGTGGGCCATAGACTTGTTTTTCACCCATGGAACAGGATAACCGAAAGTATGATATTATACGCAATATCACATTAAAGAAAAGTCGATTGTAATAAAAACTAATCTTTGACAGACGTCATTTTTCTGATTGATTGTAAAAGGTATCTGAGATAGTATTGATCCGGTTTTGAAAATTCATTCACTGACGGTTAATAACCTCCTGAGACGGTTGACAACAGCGGTTGTCGACGTATGTCATTGTACATCTATACTAATATTATAAAGCTGAAGAGTTTGTTTGTTTGTTTGTTTGAACGCGCTAATCTCAGGAACTACTGGTTCGAATTGAAAAATTCTTTTTGGGTTGAATAGACCATTTATCGAGGAAGGCTTTAGGCTATATATCATCACGCTTAAGCTAATAGAAGCGGAGCAGCGATAATGAATGTTTTAAAATCGGGGATTCCACGGGGACGAAGTCGCGGGCAGCAGCTAGTATTATATACAGGGTGTTCCAAAAGTGCGTGGTCATATTTAAGGCTGGTGTTCTGTAGCCGCTATAGAGATAAGACACAATACCAAATGATATTGATACAGCTGGTGGCGTCTATTTTATGTGTGTATATAGTTTGATACGATGCCACCAACTGGCATAGCGGCTCAGAACACCACCCTTAAATATGACCACGCATGCAATTAAAAGGGTACAGGATCGCGGCAGTTGACGTCATTTTTACGGTTCCGTACCCGAAGGGTAACCAACGGAACCCTAATAGGTACTATGCCTCCACTGCTTCTCCGTTTGTCTGTCTGTCAGCGGGCTGTTTCTCAAGCACCGGAATAATACAGTTGAAATTTTCACAGAGTGTTGCCGCTATAGGGAACGTGCAGAAACTATCGGTGACAGCACAGAAGCGTCCACGTCAACTATATTTTACTTATAAGTTTCAAATTTGCATCGCTAGATGGCACCGCCTACTTCATGCACGTTCCCCTAAACGGAGGGTACAGGAAGTATAGGTGGCAGCACAGGTCAAATATTTACACCGTAAAAGTTTCAAATTTGCAACACTAGATGGTCTACGCCGTGCACGTTCCCTATAACACCAAGTCATAAAAATTTAACAAAATTAAAAATTGAAAGAGTTCCCATACAAGAAACATACGTATTTTTTCGGTTTTTGGTACGTGTGAGAGTCTGACTCGAATTTGACCGGGTTTTGTTGCTATTTAAGAGTGCGGGAAAGGCATCTATAGTATTCTATAGGTTATTTATCATTGCCTTATGTTAACCGTTGTGCCGTCGTTCAGTATCTATTGTCACACTAGGTGCTTATCTTTTTTATTTTTTGAAATTTTCTCACGAGGTTTTTACTATAATTGACAGCTGTTGTGAGTTATAGCCGATGTAAATAAGATAAAGCTAAAAATCAACAATAGTTGAATTAGCACTTTACATAGTAATCGGCTTGTAAACGAATCGTGCACAATGATTGATGAACTAAGTATTCATTCGCTGGTTTAATGCTCTTTGAGTTAACAATAACTTATGGGAGGTTTGATCAATGAATACGTAATGATTTCTAATACGATACGCTTTATAAAAACATGGTGAAAAAGTGCTTGTTTGATTTCAACATAATATAAGTCTTGTAATTATGATGCGATTCGGAACTAAGACGTCATTCGCCTTAGAATTATGAATGAAAATTTGATACCTGTAGGATAGTAAATAAAAATATGTTTGTTTGACATTTCATTGAAAAGGTAATGTATTTAATTTTTTAAATAACAAAAGATTTCAAATTCTTTTGTCATTTAAAAATAAATCTATACTAATATTATAAAGCTGAAGAGTTTGTTTGTTTGGTTGTTTGTTTGTTTGAACGCGCTAATCTCAGGAACTACTGATTCGAATTGAAAAATTATTTTTGGGTTGAATAGACCATTTATCGAGGAAGGCTTTAGGCTATATATCATCACGCTTAAGCCAATAGGAGCGGAGCAGCGATAAAGAATGTTTTAAAATCGGGGATTCCACGGGGACGAAGTCGCGGGCAGCAGCTAGTTAGATATAAAACTATTTAGCTACACACATAACATTACAATGAATGATTGGAAGGAACAAAATTGTATAATTTGATGCTTTTAGGAACTCTTATTATTTTACTAGCACTTCGCCCACGACTTCACCCGCGTGGATTTAGTAGGTCCTCCAGAAACTGCAACGCCATAAGGAGGACAAACAATAACTTTTTATAATGATTAATCTGCCATTTTTGTTGCTGAACCTGTGGTCTCAGCATCAGCAAAACTGTTGTGTCCTTCACCCCGTTCGGGGTTGAATATGAAAACCTCCTTGCCAAATTAGGTACATCGTTATAGATCCCATAGTTTCTGAGATTTCGTGATTAATCAGTGAATGACCTTTCGCTTTTATTTAGATACAGTGGTGGTCATATAATTAAGAACGACTATTTAAAAACTAGTTTTTTTTTTCAAACTTACGAGAATTATACTTTTTGCATGTCTTTTTGTATCTCTCTTGGTATCGCAAAATTGTTCCACATTGTCGTAGCACACAGTTATAACATGATTAATCTATCTATACATACATATAATAAATCTGTAGAAGAGTCGTTTTTGTAAATTGTTGAAGAATAACTAACAGAACCCATCTCTAGCATTTTTAATTTTTTTGTCTATTTATCTGTTTGGATGTGCACGCATCACGTAGAAAGTACAAAAGTAATATATAAAACTTTTACATTAAAATTGAGTGTAACTGGAAGAATATCTTAGTTTTTGCATCATCACAATCGCTTCACTTCTATCAAAAGATATTTGAATTTAAAGTGTTCAAGAAGAAATTACTTTTCATTACGTTTAGCACTATAATACACGCAACGCCATATTTTATTTCGAATGTCTGGAAACACCAAAATTTAGTGTTGACTTATTTGTGAAACTTTTAATACGGGAAAAGTATTTTTTTATTATCTTACTGTTATATCGTCCGAACCATGTACCTACCTTTTATTTAACAGGTCAACTGAATGGTGAGATGGCGTTATTAATATGATGTCATTTGAATGACGTTCGCTCATAATAATTGCTTGTCTGACTGAGTTACAACTTATAAGCTTAAACGTACAGGATTGCCAGGTCTTAAAACTTGAAAGCCGACGGCGAGACCAGCAGATTTAGCCGTAATAATCATGGTTTATTAGTGTCTTTAAAATAATACTTAGTAAGTATGTACATATACGGCGTTCGTGGCTAAAGAATAACAGCCATACGGGTCGACCTTCAAGGTTAAGCAACACTTGTCGAGGTTGGTCTGTGGATGGGTGACCATTTGTATTTTTTCACGCTAAGTTGGTCCCGTTTGTAATTTTAAGATATTTGGCAGTCGTTACGGATTGTAAAATCCAGAAAATCTGACACCAGTCTTACCAAGTAGGTAGTGCCGCGTTACCCAGTAAATGGTTTTTGGAGGTCTGGTAGGCAGTGGCGCCACGTAAAATATTGGTATTTAGCTGAATCCGGTTTGACTGGCCCCAATATACCATATTGGGGACAGTCAAACCGGATTTGACTTGTCCCAACTATATTGAATAGGTATAGTTGGGACAAGTCTAGACAGATTATAGTACGTTAGCCGATATGAGTCAGGCTGGTGCCCGCAACTCTACGACCTATCACGGATTTTGGGTAAGGGTGGGACAAATATGTCCCACCGGCCACCGTCCAGTAACGCCCTGGTATTACTGACTAATATTAAGTAGCATTGTAAGTAAATCCAGGTTTTTTTTTTACACAAAACCAACTATTAAGCGTTTTTAACTTATACTTATACATACATAGTTATAATGGAAAAGCAATGCAATACTCAAAATTAATAGACACAAGCCAGTCAAGCCGGACACCGTCTAATTCTTGTTATTTTTTTTTCTTTCGTTTTTATCTCGCATATATAGAATATAATTATATGCGAAAATCTGGCAGCATACATTTGTAATTAGGGGTCTACGGTTGCCAACAATCACTCGCAGTTCTCAATGGCTTTGCACCCATGCGCAGTGATAGGCCCGCCGCGCGCCGCGTCGAGACTAAGACAAGACAAAAGTGTTCAATTACTGAATTATATCGGGTGTCTATCTGTGCTTTAAATCTTCATCATCTGCCTAGACTTTTTCAAACTGTGTTGGGGTCGGCTTCCAGTCAACCCAGATTCAGCTGAATGCCAGAATTTTACCCAGCAACTGAGTAATACGGTACCATCCGTAACGACTGCCAAAGATTTTCAAATTACAGCCGGGATCAACGGCTTAACGTCCTTTCCGAGGCACGGAGGAGTCTTGGTATGTTCAGACGGTCACCCATCCACAGACCGACCCGACCGAGTTCTGATGGGAAACGATATACTTATGTTCGACGCCCTCCCAATACAGCGTTCTACCCTAAGTATACAAAAGTGACATTAATGAATGGTGGTAGAAATGTGAACATTTGGGGGTGCTTCTCTGGTTATGGCGTTAGACCTGTTAGATTGATAGAAGGAAACATGGATCAATTATTAATTCCGATACAAAAATGTACTGGAAGAAACAACGTTACCATATGCTGAAGACGTGCTTCTGATTATTTGGACATTTCAAAACAACAATGATCCTATGGACACTGCACTACTGCTACTGTCTTACAATGGCCACCAAACAGTCCAGATTTAAATCAAGGTTTTAAATCGATGTGACAGTGTGGTACAAGGGTAACCTAAGTGAGTTATACGATTTTTTAGAAGAATGCATCTCTATTTGTCTTGAAAATAGTCAAAAATTGACAGAGCCAAAGTCTTGACGGTGTAAGGCAGTAATTAAAAGCCGTGAACACGCTACAAACTATTAACTTAGAATAAAATGTATTAAATCGCAATTTTTAACATTTTCACCGTCTTATTTAATGAGATTTTGATGAATTTACTGAAGTATCTACTGAAAAAATTCTCAAGCAGTTTAAGAATCGTTCAGCTGTAAGTATTACTATTTGAAATTGGAACTGCCGATACTAAATTTTGTAAGGTAAATAATAAGTGATTTTAATATTTACTCTTAATCCCGTTTATTCTATCCATGTAGCTATTTTATAAAATAATTTATTACTTTTGAGAAGGAACATAAAAGTACATAATTATGACATTTGTAAATATGTGAGTACCATGAGCTTATTTAGAAGTTTACCTCTGCTGGTAATATTTGGTTTTATAACTAGTATACTTAGTGCATCGTCCTCACATATATGAAGTATTTTTTGTATAGGTAACAAATGTTGTTAAACATTTATTTGAAAAGAGTTACTATGGAGTTTCTTGTCCGTCCTTCTCCATAAGAATCTACCTTTGTAAATGGACGCTAGAGTCACTTTCTCATGGTAACTTTTAATGATAACGTTCGAAAGTGCCATTTAATGGCCTAATTGAAATACACGTTTTGACTTTGACTTTGACATTGTTTTTTTTTTTAATGTCTGGTACTACAAATCGTTCTTAATTATATGACCGCCACTGTATACAACTGTGACATTTAAACGAAAGGTCCGTTACGAATAATTTAAAATGTAATTTACATGTCCATAATCAACTTTAATTATCAAACTATTTAAATGGATAAGCCGGATTTTGATTGAATAATTTGAACAAAAAGCGGTTATTGTGGCTTAACCTTCATAGTCAGATCTATGTATGATCTACCCCTGCAGATTATTTTATAGGTAATAATGAGTACTTTATTATTTTTGTGTATCATCAATAGTAAACTAGCAAAGAGATTTTGCTAGTTTGTGTTACATTGTTGCAATTTTCGTAGGGTCCCGTATTTTTTTAATAATGTAATTTTCTACTGGCGAAAGAGTTTTTAAATTCAGTCAAGTAGTTTTTGAGCCAAATTGTAGTAGTCAAATATATATATCCTCTTCATTATATTAGTGATATACATAGTGGTCTGTTTTACACTATTAATTCTTTATAATTAGGTGGCTGCACTATTAATATAAAGGCCATTTTATTATAAATGGAAATTGCCTCGTATTATGTATGTAAATATTTTATTATTTATTTTTACGTTTAAATTCAGATTCACTTTGAAACCAAGGTTTCGTAAAAAATGTATTTTAAAACTTTGAGCAGCTTTACACTTAGTTGCACAGATATTAGGTACCTACAACGAAATAAGTTAATTATGTTTGTTTATTGCGGAGTTTGTATTTGAGATCAAGGACAAGCTTTCAGTCTCAGACCTGAAACCTTCTTTTTAAGATCGAGATTTTGGATAGAACTTCTTCTTTATTTTCCATGCTTACCCACGTATCCTCTGAATAAGGAATGCTATTAGTAGAAGTCTAGTCGTTTGTCGGAATTTTATTAATCACTAGCAGCACCCCGCGGTTTCACCTGCGTAGTTCCCGTTCCCGTGGGAATACGGGGTTAAAATATAGCCTATGTTACTCAGGGTGAATGTAGCTTTCTAGTGGTGAAAGAATTTTCGAAATCGGTCCAGCAGTTTTTGAGTTTATTCGTTACATACAAAAATACAAATATTTCCTCTTTATAATATTATATAGTATAGAAGACATTGCACCAGCCAATATTTGTCTCTAAACAACCGTTAGGTTTCCAAGTAGTTTTTTAGCAGTGAATACCAAAATGTTAAGTAATTATTTTGCAAATAGATTTATCGCGTCAAATATTTTTTTGGTCTATATACACTTATACAGTATGTTAAATAACAGAGGGCGTTCACTTAAACTCGTTAATCTATATCATGAATAGATTAAAATAAAAATATCAGAATAGAAAATAAGCATAAAATAACCCAAATAAAAAAATATTGACAATAAATTCGAAACATCCTGTTTAAAATCAAAATTGTAGCGCGGAATGGTAAGCACTCGTAGTAGCAAGGCCCAAACTGGCAAGTACACGTGTACAGAGAGTTTCTTTAACGGATCAATTTAACATTTTTAGTGAATATTTTAATATTAAAAAATATAAAACATTTTGTTTTCGAATGGTAATATTTTTTTATCATATATGGATGCTATACTATTGCGGGTTAACGGGTACGCCCTCTGTTAGTTAACATACTGTATACATATGAGGCCGGTTTCGTAGTTATAACGAACGTTATAAGGACCATCTACCAATATCATCAAAGTGGTTTTGAGACAAAAGTACCGATTCTCATGCGGACATCCTTATAGTACATACTTACAGTAGTCAGCTGGGTTGTGGTACATGGGGCACTGAAGTCCAACAGATGCAAGGTAGGGTACCGTGTTCTCGCTTGAACCGTGGTATATGCAAAAACCTTCTGCGAGCATGTACACCTGAGTTGGACAAAGAAATATTCAGTTAAAAAAATACAAAGTCAAAATCTTTATGTTTCACTCTTATCCTCTATTTCATAAACCTAGACCATTTACATGCTCTTTTGAATTGGCAATATCTATCAGTCAAATATATCAGGGATTACCTCAGCCGATCGATCAAGTTTTGCGGTTTCGTTAAAACAAAATATTAATCTGTCGCGGTCTTTTTGGTTAATTAACAAATAGGTTCAACGAAAGAAATCAGGATATGTTTTTGAAAGGATACGTACATCAAATAAAAAAAAGACAACAAAACCTTACATTACTGCAAAAAATGGCATTTTATTTCTATACAAACTATCTGAAATCTGGAGCTAACTTGGTGCAAGCTATTATTATTAAATTCTGGAGAGGGTCATTGTTAAGACGAGGTCGCAATTGCATTAAATATTCTTAGATTCTTTTTCTCTGGGTCTCTTGTTCTGGATCCGCAAAAAAATAGGTTGGCAGTCGGGATTCGAGGTCTGCTGTGTCCCTGATGAAATAGGTGAAGCTAGTCCTGTTACGCTAGTGACAGCTAGCGTTTTCGGTATTGCGGTCTCATAGTAAAAGTGGTTGAATTGCGTTTATTCTGTTACACGTTGTATAGACAGACATTATACATGGATAGGTTAACAAATAAATAAATCTTTATTTCGGACAAAGCCCATACCTGTTACACTTTTGGTTTCAAAATGTGCGCACGAATAAAAGCTTTTAAAATATTTGAGTCCTGTTTATCAGCAATTACCTGTAGAATGCCGTCAGTGCTACTCCTGACTCTCCTTAATAATGTAATCGAATCACCTTTCGGCAGCTAGAAAAACCAGTATTAACAATAAAATCTAGGAAAGGTCACTAGCACTAAGATCAGTAAGTTCTAGCTAGCTCAACGCTAATCATAGCTTAAATTGAATATTAATACATCGATAGCCTTAGCATTATGTTACTTGCCTTGTGTATAACATACTCGTACAGCCTTTTACGTAAACAGCCGTCTATTGACAGTCAAGATAAAAAAAAAACCTTATTGTTTGGTGTTAAATGTGAACAAAATAGGAAGTCGCAAGTAGGTAGCTTAAGTGTCATAGCAAATTTTCCGCGTAAACGATAAAGATCTGTATAAACATCTGCCATATAAAAATGGTGCTGATGAGAACGTTTACACCTTAAAACATGGCGTCGTTAAAATAAAAAAGGTAGATGCTTAAAAAACGCTGCCAAGTGCGAGTCGGATACGCACGCGGAGGCTCAGATGATTATAATATATTTTATACTAGCTTCTGCCCGCGACTTCGTCCGCGTGTAATAGTTACTTTACCCCCGATTTTGAAACTCTCAGCCCGAAGTTTCATACAAACTTTCATCCCCTATTTTATCCCCTTGGGGATAGAATTAATCAAAACCGTTTCTTAGCGGATGCCTACGTCATAACATCTACCTGCATGCCAAATTTCAGCCCGATCCGTTCAGTAGTTTGGGCTGTGCGTTGATAGATCACTATATGTCAGTCAGTCACTTTTGAGTTATATATATTTAGATTTTGCGGCAATAGAAATGCACATTCTATGAATATTTCAACTGTCTACGTATCACGGTTAATGAGATAGAGCCCGTTCATAGACAGACGGACGGACAGCGGAGTCTTAGTAAATAGGGTTCCGTTAATTACCCTTCGGATACGGAACCCTAAAAAGTATATATTTCAAAGAGCCGTCAGCAAAGAAGACGGGGCCCCATAGGGTCAGTGCCTGCTAGGGTTGCGGAATTTGTTCGAAAGAGTCACCGCGGCCCTGGAACGCAAAGGGCACAAGAAGGATCACGGGTGGGTTTTACACTCCCTTGCGCTCCGCCCAGAGCGGGAGAAGTCATCTGATGATTTCCCATCGAGAAAAAAGAAAAAAAAAGGTATGTACTTGACCCAATGATAGTGACTTTGTCTCTAGGACATCGCGTCCCCGTACGCGTGACCAATTTTGGTTACCGTTAAATAAACATTTACCTGGCAGAACTGTAAATTCCATTCTAAAAACCACAGACTTTTGCCTTTGATTTACGATCCGCGATTTGATTTATGACGCTATTTATATGATGAGATTTTATATTTTTGTTGTTTATAAACAAACTGTTTTTATTTTGTTAAAAAAATCATATATAATTTTTGTAACTTTTGTAGCAATATGTCGATGAAGTTGTAGCTAGTTTTTTTTTGTGCTTTCTCCGTATAGAGGACCGATCAAAACTACAATCATCAAAACTAAATATAAAAGGTCAAATTGTTTGTTTGTCAAAGGTCTGTTATCTGTGTAGTAAGTAGATACTGGTCCGCTTAGTAGAATTTTTCCATTGACAGAAAAAAAAGTTCCGTAGGTAACTTTATAGCATATCTTTATCTAAAAAAAATTACATGGTTCCTGTGACATAGTATAAGAGAGTAAAGTCGCTAGAAAAAACGTGTAACAATTCTATCTTACCTGATCGAACATGGTGTAGATTGATGCAGGAGGCTGGTGAATGGTGCAAACTATTGTGCGTCCATTCCGAGCCAAGTTCTTGAGCATGTCCATGCACTGAGCTGAAGTTCGGCTGTCCAGACCACTGCGCAAAAAAATGTGAAGAATTTTAAGCATAAATTAAAATAATATGACGGCTCAATCAAACATACCTACATCTAGTCAGTAAATTTTATTTATGATATAAGAAAATAAGCAACATAAGTTATGATTACTGTCAGTAAATTGAATGTGATAGAGATATATTGGAATATTAACGTCTTGCAAATGTAAATAATATATTATATGCACTACAGGTATTTTAGAAATAATTTTTAGAATTATAAAATATACAGATGTTTGATGTTTTGTTAAGTAATTTATTTTATAAATAACTGAAATAATGAAAATTTAGAAAATATAAAAGGGTATAGTAATGCGTCGTCCTACCACACCACAGGATTGCCCGGTGGAGCAGTAACCAGCCTTCGTGTGCTGAACTGCGAGTGGTCCATTAAAAAAAAAAGCCGTCCAACCAAAATCAAAAGTCATTTATTCAAACTACGCTGAGAGTCAGCACTTTTAGAACGTCAAAATTTTACATAAAGACAGTCCCCCAAAACGCCCACCCGTCACCACTTCATAGTGTTGTAGCTGGGAAGAAGAAATCGCACAACAAACTAGCCAGCAACACATCTCTCTCTTTCGTTTTAATATATAAAACTAAGGGAAAAAATAAATAAAAATAATGTGGCAAATCAATATCAAACATTGTAAAAAATAGATTATGTCAATATCTTAGTAAAAAACGGATTAACCTACATAGCCATGAGATGAATAAAAAACACTATTATATGAACTCATATAACCTGTCATGAGCTAATTTATAAAAAAAAGAACATATTAAAAATATGACACTGTCTTGCGTTCAATACAGCGACCAACTACTCTTCGTCTAAATAGTCATTAATAGAATAGTCTGCCTTCGAAAAAAAGTTATATTTGTTAGTTGTAGCTGTATGTTTAGTTATTATGTGTCGTTTAAGTTCCTACCCATACACTATTAGCGTTTAAGATAACGAAAAAAAAATGTGTTGTAGTCTAATACTGTATCAAATATTAGCTAGTAACATGTGGAAACGTAGTGGATTGTACATTTACCTATAATATAATGTTTTGTATCTTTGTAATATACAATGTACGATTGTTCTGTTCCCAAATAAAATAAAATAAAAATTTGACTTACACTTGCACAATATTCCTTAATGTTTACTATGGCAATCCCCGAAGCAATGAATGTGATATTTGATTTGCTAATCAGGTAAAACACCTGCAAGTGCGACCTCAGTAGAATCAAGTGGATAAATATGTATAATTCGATAATTAAGAGACACAGTTTTAACTGTCGCATGTATTTGCATTTAATCGTCAATGTATGTAAATTAGTGGCTCGCCTGTGGAGGGCATTGATAAACCGCACAGTACGAACTCTATACAGAGTGACACTTGTTTATGTATTTTTAACAAGTTTAATATAATAGATAATAAATAACTTAAAATTATCTCCATTCCGCAAAATGCACTTCTTAGTGTTTGATTTTCGGTTGAGGTCAACAATTTTGCGATGTCGAATTGTCGACTATACAATTCGGGGCATAAACTCAAAGAAGACATTTGCGGTGGCGACAATCGAATGAGTTTTAATCAGTTTACAACCAATTCAGTACTGGCAGGTAAGGGAACGTGCACAAACTATAGGTGGCAGCACAGACCTGTCAATGTCAAGTGAATTTTACTTATAAGTTTCAAATTTGCAACGCTAGATGGCACAGTCTACTTCGTGCACGTTTCCCTAAACGGAGGGTGCAGGAAGTGTAGGTGGCAGCACAGGTCAAATATTTACAAAGTAAAAGTTTCAGATTTGCTACACTAGATGGCATAGTCTACGCTGTGCACGTTCCCTATAAAGTATTTAGAAATCAACCAGCCTGCAAAAAAAAAAAACAAAGCTGCCGAACTTTTTCAAAATCTCGCTAACGCGAACGTAGTTAGGTACAGACAGCTGCATCATCTGGGATCCATCAACGCAATAAAATACCTTAAAAAAGAGAACCCTTTGATGACGCTGTCTGTCTTTATCCTCTTGGACTTTAAATAAAATCTATTTGTGACTATACTTACGTGGTAGGTTCGTCAAGGAATAGCACTGGAGGGTTGTCAATCAGTTCCACTGCTATCGACAGCCGTTTCCTTTGCCCGCCAGAAAGATTCAAACACCTCGTGTTTTCAGTTCCAGACAACCCTAGCGTGCAGAGAATATCTGTTATCTAGGACACAATGAAAGTAAATGTTAGTTTAAATATTAGAGATATGTAAACTGAAAAAAAATCTGGATTAAGCTAATTTCGAAGCAGGAAAATTCTAGAGTAGGATGGACAGCGTCAATTGTTTTTTTTTTATCGGTATTGAAATCCTTCATGGATATTCTCCGCTCTGTGGCGGGCGGAAGGGTCTCTCAGACTCCTACTGACTAAAACCACCTCGTGTTCCCTCGCACACTTGCTCCGTAGCCTAATACGTCGTAAAAGCATCAAATACCTAAGTCAAATCATCGGCGCATATTCCAAAACGTCATCTCCAACTCAACTCGAACTCCAACAAAATAAAAAATACCCTGAACAGAAATAACCCTGAGAAATAACCCTGTATAGTGAAGGTAGGATCAAGATTTTGTATTTTTTTAAATAAGGCTTGTATTAATTCTGAGTGGTTTTAAATATAAGTTCCCGGTCAGTAGAGTTACCCCAACAAATTACGCCGTATCTGAAAATGGATAGTATACGGTGAGTAAACCATCTTTACTATTACTGCTCCCAGTTTGTGAAGAGCATATATGCTGAGGTACTTATTTTCTCACTGATAGTCTCTATATTTCCTGTCGAAAATAACTCCTAAAAATGTAGTTGCATCAACTTCGTCAATGTTATTATTATCATCTATATCTATACTAATGGGGCATTTCACGTGAAGCGGACAACCAAAAAAATGAGGTTGTGGATTTTGTTTATATTTCGGTCAGTTGCATAGACCAATATTACAGTCAGTTGTATTTCTAGTAGACATGGATGTGTACACACAATTTTTTTTTCGTGTTTTTTTATTGCTGAGTCATGAGCTTTTAAAAATTGACTAAGAATAAAGTCATGAATTTTTGAATGCTTATTAACAGTATCAATTTATTTATAAAATAAACTAAAAACTATTGGTTCTTATAGTTAAAAGGTTGAAGTTTTCAATTTTTTTGACTAATTCTAAATTTGATTTTTTTTACGTACAGTAAACCGGAAGTGAACATTTCGAATCGATATTTGAGTAACTTCGACACGTTATTTTTTCAATTTTTTAACATTGAATTAAAGCTTTAAATGTCATTATTATTCACCAAAAAAATTAAAGCGTTATCTTCAATATTAGAGCATATAGAGTACATACACATCGGTATGAGCACTTTCTAAGCATTCGGGTTTATGCGCTAACTTGTTAATATACTACGCTATTGATATTTTATTCCTTCATTCTAACGTGCAAACATATAAAAATAAAGGATTTCTTCAATTATTCACAAAAAAAAATAATTAAACGTGATCGCCAATGGTTTCAGACTAAGAGCGGTTTTATTAATTGAGATTGAAACAACAATAATAAAAATAGGGAGATTTATTTTGTAATTTTTACAATTTTACTATTTGCACTAGCACTAATTCTCTTTACACATAAGGTTATATGAATGGGCCAAATCATCATTGACTGAGACGTCTATTTACTGCTGCTCGAAGGATAGTATTCAACTAGAGCGAGATTTTCTACGAGTCCGTTTTGCTTCCGCTATCACCGTTCCAGGAACTAAACAACTACATGCTTTTCTTCCAACAAACGAGTAGTTTTACTAGTGCAAATAGTAAAATTGTAAAAATTGTGTGTACACATCCATGTCTACTAGAAGTACAACTGACCGAAATATAAACAAAATCCACAACCTCATTTTTTTTTGGTTGTCCGCTTCACGTGAAATGCCCCTAATATTATAAAGAGGAAAGATTTGTATTTTTGTATGTAACGAATAAACTCAAAACCTACTGGACCGATTTCAAAAATTCTTTCACCATTAGAAAGCTACATTCACCCTGAGTAACATAGGCTATATTTTATTTCCGTATTCCCACGAGAACGGGAACTACGCGGATGAAACCGCGGGGCGCTGCTAGTAGTTTATACCTTAATTAATGTCAAGGAGCGCTTATTGAAGTCCATAATTTTAGTTTTATTTAAGTTTTTAAATATTAAAATTATATTCTTAGAACATACATATTATTTGGATGCTTGATCTACCTCTACCTTGAATAAAAACGAATGACTACAGCGGAGAAGTAGCTACAGTGCCATCGACCTGTGCCCCCCTGTGCACCCGTCAAACAAAAACATTACTTCTATCATTCAAAAACTATTATTTCTA
Source organism: Hecatera dysodea (assembly GCA_905332915.2). NCBI lineage: Eukaryota > Metazoa > Arthropoda > Insecta > Lepidoptera > Noctuidae > Hecatera > Hecatera dysodea. The sequence goes on from HG995294.1 coordinate 17,449,449, forward strand.
CAATTAAAGTTTGAACTTTGCGTACATAACGTATTGACGTCATACTTAAAATAAAAACTTATTTTATTTTCTGTATAATTACCTTTAATGAGTTAATAACCTTAGCTTGACCATTTATAGACAGTCGCTAAGTCGGTTTTAATATTTTATTATGCAAGAACTCTTAAAAACACTGGGATTAATACCTGTCTGATACAAATCACGCTTTCAGTCCGGTTCTATTCGTTTTTTATTTATTTATTGTAATTATAAATTTATGTATGTGACAAAATTTGGCTGATATCTTTTTGTTCTGGTAAAATATGTTTTATCTATCTACATATATTATACTAATATTATAAAGAGTTAAACTTTGTGAGGTTGTAGGTGGATCTAGAAAGCAACCAACCGACCAATAGATAGCCACATTATTTGTGAGTCTCATGTGCTATATTTTATCCCCGTATTGTCACAGGAACGGAAACAACACGTGGGAAAACCGCGGGTCGCTGCTAGTATTACATAATCTGATATTATAACGAGGCAAAACCAATTAATCTGATTGGTTTTAGGAGATAATCTTTGGAAGTACTGCACGGGTACTAGGACGTGCCAATGCCAACATGATTCCGTAGTATAAACAGGGTAATGCTACTCGCACTCTACTGCTGTCTTTCTCTCGCAGCGGAATCGGATTGTATCTTCATGATCATATTACTTTAAAGCAAAAGAATCGCTGAGAACGTCTACAGTCTATTATTTATCCCGAGAAAAAGCACGGTTACTATGTGACGGACGAAGAGAAAAAAATCTCAACTCACCACGCTCAATTTCAGTTTTTCAGTAAGAGTATCTCCTAGTTTCATATCAGCGGCGAACTTCATAAGCTCAGCCACAGTGAACAGTGGGTTCAGTCGGTCATCCTGAAGGATATAGCATGATTTCTTTCTGTAAGCCTCCAGCGAACGCATGGAGTTGTTAGGCCCTAGTTCACAAACTGTGTCGCCAGCTCGTATGGTGCCAGTGACGCCTCGTGTCCTGAAAGTAACGATATTTTTTCAGAAAACTACGCAAAAATATATCTTAAAATATGTACTTATTCTTATATACTTATTCATTTTATTCTTCGATCGATAAATACTGTCGAATTAATTTGAGAACTAAGAATAAACATATATACCTACTATACCTATGAGAGTTAAGTACCTACGTATTTTTACGTTTTGTCTCTGAAAAGGCTGTTACACGCGAATACCGTTTTCTTTATTTTATGTTTAAAGTTCATTGGCATTTTAACCGTCAATTATACTAACAAGCACTGTTGTCGTATTTTCTTATCAGAGACATACGCAAACTATACTTACGAAAACCCGGTGAGTGCGTTCATGAGCGAAGATTTCCCAGCGCCTGAAGGACCCATGATGGCGGTAAGCTCGCCAGATTTGAAAAGCCCAGAGACACTCTTTAGGATAGTCTTCTTCTCTAGAACAATAAACTCAAATTAAACAACTTGCGTACGTCGAATAGCTCAATTTAGTGAGGAAACCTATTCCACGACTACAATGCCACAGACGGAAAATGCAAAAAAAATATCGTGTTCTTCGTTTAAGGTAACATTGAAACACGTTTTTTTCAATTTAGGCAAGTATTTTAATACATTCTCTTGACGTCAATCGAAACTCGATCAAAATAGATTCTTTGGTAGTTGAATATTTACCTACATCATTAATTGGACCAGTATTCAAAATAAGCTAATATTCTGCTAATATTCTGTGATTGTAGTTGCTGCCAGGCAACTCGGAGCTTCAACAAAATCTGTTTAGGAGTTTCCAGCTGAAGTTTTCACAACTTTACAATACGTTGAGAGTACCTACTCCTTGCAGCTTGCACTATAGTCAATTGGGTATGTTTACGGTCAAAGTTTCCTGCATTCAAGAATGCAATATTATTATTATTTACATGAAATTAATGAGGAGGCAACCATCTTCGTTAGATCTTTGCAATGTTTATAAATGGTTGATTAACATTCTGACTATGTTCCTTAAATGATGTTAGATAAACTCTAAGGTCTGTTGTTATTATTATATTCTACAGTTTATTTTTTGTCCTTTACCACATCGTGTTTTTATTTTCCTTCAATCATAAATAAATCTCGTTGAAACATAATATGATTATAGATAAACACCGTAATTACTTCAAAATGTAATCTAGTATTAAATAGAGATACGTGTATATGTTTACTATGGAATTCAAGTTTTTTACTCAATTATGGAATTCAATTTTTTTGCTCAATTATACCTTCAAAAATGACATTGAATGACAACGAATTGCTAGGTTTGTCATCATTTTGGTAGATATTTTATTATGGCAGATTTAAGAGCATACTATGCAAGGTCAATTACCTACTTATATAAGATATAAGCCATAGATATAAGAGATAAGTTTTTAAATTTCCATGGGTATACCACCTTTTGAGGCTTTTGAAACTCATTATGTAATAAACTAAATAAAACCCTTTTTATACAAAAGAGGTGTTTGTTTTAATTTGTTATTTCTTCCCAGAATTAGATCCTTAATAGCGGCACTTTCAGGTGGTGGATTAATAGACGGTGTACACACGGTTGATTTAAAAAAAAACCACACACACACGTGTTTTTTTTTAATCAACCCGTTCTATTAGGAATCGAACCGGTTGATCGCTATCAATTTTTCGCTACTGATATTTCAAAAATCCAGTTTTAGTTTTAATCAAAATCGTGCTCGAGATTCTTTTCAATATTCATCAGTTTCAGATTTTGCCATCCACGTCCACTTTAAAAATTCACCTTGTATATGACGGAGTTATGTCCGAACATACATAAAAAACATCCAAATTAAAAACATCCTCTTTTAGGAGTCAGTCTAAAAACGGTCATACACGTAAATAACACAGATTAATCAAGTTAATTAACAATGAAATTAAACGTTTTATGGGTCATAAATACCAGATTTTATACGGCAAATTAACTCCGTTAATCATTTTTACCACTCGAACGATTAGCTAATCGTAGTACTTAACCACATTTCTGCGGTAATTTTTATGGTGAATCCTCAGTTATTACATCTCTAAAAGTCTCTAATAGATCCAGCTACTTATATACTGATAAAGCTGCAAGAACCATAATAGATATACAGTTGAAAATAAACGAATTTTCAGTGTGTATCTTGTCTGTTTTCCAATTGTCTGTTTCCGATGTTAAGGATCATCAATTGACACGTCGGAAAATTTTAGCCATTCATTGATAAATGATAAATGATAAATGATTTATTTTTGTAAGTAGGTTGTAAAAAACACTTTTACACGTCAATCTTTTTTGGGCCGTTATAAAAACTAGATGAGGCCGGTGTTTCCTAACTGACTACCCTGAGAAGAAACACCGAAACAAACTCAGAGGTCAAGGTCTCTTTTGAAGTCCATACAATTGTACTGGTCAAATCATATGAGAACCATGTAGGTTGGTGTCTGAAGTGGTCTTTTGAGGAAAGTACCCCACAGATTTGAGTGGACCTGTCCAAACAGTGCAAGCATTTGTCAGTTATCGTGTAGCTCAAACTTAGAACTTTAAGGAGCTCAACGATTTGACGAACAATACCAAAGTAAGGACATTTGGGTAGGCCACGTAAGGAACTCAAACCGCCAGACTAATATGAATGAACCCCCGACGTAGCGATCTACATGGTCCTCATATTCACAATACGTTATACGAGGGCCTTGCAGATAAGTGTCTGAAATGGTCTTTTTAAGAAGGAACCACACCGTTTTGAGTGGACCTGTCCAGTCAGTGCAAGCCTTGGTCAGAGACAAGTAGCTCAACTTAGAATCAATAAGGAGCTCAACAACTCGACGAACAATGCCAATGAAAGGACATTTGGGTAGGCCACAAAAATACTCAAACAGCCAGACAACGTTAAAAAAATACTTTGAAGGGGAAAATGCTAATAATAACCCATATAGTCCTCATATTCACAATAGGGAATAAAATTAAAATAATAAAAAAAAAATGATACTTTACAAAGTAAGTATTCATGTCAAAATAAGAAATTGTAATGAAATAAAAAGAATACTTTAAAAAGTAAACATTCATGTCAAGAGTAAGTGAAAATGAAAATATAAAAATGTCAAACTGTATAAATATAAACAAAAAGCGCACAAAAGCGCACAAAAGAGAACAAAACAGAAAAAAAAAAACATTAAAACATTGGGCCGTGTACAAAACTGAAGCAGCTCAATCCAAAGCCTTCTTGTCCTCAAGATAATCTTTCACTGTATAAAAAGCTTTCTGGCATAGCTTACGTTTTATAAATAATTTGAATTTATTTATGCTTAGTTCTTGAATAGGGCTAGGAAGTTTATTATAAAAATGTATACATTGGCATCGAAACGAACCACCTATTAAATAAAAAAAACTCGGTAACAATTATTTATAAGGATACTTGTAGATATCAGTTATCCATGATTGTAAATACACCATGACAAGTATTTCGACATAAGTGAACCTATTAAAGTGCCTATTATCATTTATCATTGGAGAATAATAGAAGTATTGTTTTCCTGTAATTAGATAATTTGCGGAAACGCGCGTGTTTTTTTTTTTTTGATGATAGACAATCGTACCTAGTTGTTGTCATATTTTGTTAATATAATGCAATTATCTCCTATAAAGGAAGTCAGGGTTTTTCATAAGTACCTACAAGGCAGGGTTTTGGTTACTACTCATATTAAATTTGATGTAAGTTGGGCAAACTTTGTCATTGCAGCCGGGGCATTGCCATTTTAGATGCCCGAGGCGAAAGCAATGGCGTTAAAGAGACGTCATTGCAATGAAAATGACGAATCCACGTGTTAAAAGACTTTTTAAACATTTTCGTAAAAAAAAAAACTTAAAATTAAAGATAACATGTTGTGAAAAAATATTATGAAAATGATTTCGTGCACCATCTACGATTTTCTTGGGGACTGCCGGCGACTATCCTTTTTTTTCTGGATGGGAAATCATCAAATGAGTTCTCCCGCTCTGGGCGGAACGGAAGGGAGTATCAGACTCCTACTGACTAAAACCCACCCGTGATTCTTCTAGCGCTCTTTGCGTTCCAGGGCCGCGGTGACTCTTTCGAACAAATTCCGCAACAGATATTCAAATATCATAATTTTTTGAATAGACAACGGCGTAATTTTCCGCACTGGTGCGAAATACACTTCATTGCCTGTTTTCGAGTGTGTTGAAAAATTACAATAAATATATTATTTCTGGCATTATGTCAACAGGACTTGTATAATCTTATAAAAGTTCAATATGATAAATGTCCAGTTTGTGTTAAATCCTCTGAATGAGAACAGTTAACGGCACTAAACGGAGTCAATGGACAATCATTTTTTTAAAATAAGTAACAAAAATGATTTGAATAATATTGTAATCTTTGTTTTTTAACAAAATAGGAAAAAAAACTTGTGGTGATTATTTACATTGAAGGAGTAATAGGATTTTAATTATATCCGATCAGGCGATTCAACTTTGTTGACCTACTAAGTAATTATTATCATCTCATGCTTGTTCATTAAACATGTTTTTTTGTTACATTTTTAGATAGTTTAGCTTAGTACATGGTTGAGGTATTCCATGAAGCACACCCAAATGAAGCACACCCAGACGAAGCACACCTAAAGTATTCCACTTAGCACACCCGTAGGTGGGCTTCAAATAAAAATTTAAAATAATTAATTTCCTATTCCACGAAGCACACCTACGAATATCACTCGCATAGTGCGGGGACTATGAAATAAAAATGTCGATAGAAGAAAATATTTATTATTTAAAAGACTAACTTAAATTTCTAACATCATTCAGTTTCATTATAATAATGTGATACAATACTTGTAATTTTCATAATGTTCATATATAAATCCCATAGATAAGACGTATACATGATGCGCTAATAGTCAACGCGTGCGCCCGCCACTGAATTCCCGAGCCAACCCGAATTTAGCCTAGCGTTTCCGGAACTTGTTTACATGCTTAGTTCTCATTACACTATCGCGACGTCACGGGCTGAGTGTATGCAATTGTGCGCCGGTCTTGTTATTGTTATTTTTTCTGTTTTTCGTGCAATTTATTCAAACAAAATAATGGAGCCGATGGCAGGTCCAAGTAATAGAAATTTTAACCCATCTATTAATTACGTACTTGGCCGGAAGGGGACACAAGTGTTAGTATATAATAACAAACAATATAGTAAACACAAGATTTATAAAAACGGTAATGCCTTGTGGCGGTGTATTAAAAAAGGGTATAATGGCTTACTTACATTAAGTAGCATGGAAGAAGTTGTTAAAATAAAGGAACATAAATGTGCCTCAAACGTTTTGGAGACCCAAATTAAGGAAGCAATGCATGAACTCGAGCAGCAAGTAGTTTCCACCATGGAGCCCATTCCTAAAATCTACAAGCAAAAACTTAATGATACATTGGACCGAGGATTGAATTTAGTCAGTGATATGCCACAATAAAAAAAAAAAAAATCTCTATGGAAAACTATATTTACAATGTTTTTGATATTTGTCCAAGTTTTTATTGCAATTATGAAATAATCTGTTATTTTTTATGTTAAAGTAGAGTATTTTTATTATTCACTAAACAGGTAGCTATAAGAAAACTTCAACATAGATCTCTATGGAAAACTATATTTACAATGTTTTTGATATTTGTCCAAGTTTTTATTGCATAATTATGAAACAATCTGTGATTTTATTAAGAGCACAAAAAAGGAAAATAATAGAAAAATAGTTAAAAACTAATTTTTTTTTTTTGGAAACATAATTATGAAACAATCTGTGATTTTGAATAGTAAGATTACAAAAATGTCAAATATTGTGTCACATTATTTTAATGAAACTGAATGATGTTAGAAATTTAAGTTAGTCTTTTAAATAATAAATATTTTCTTCTATCGACATTTTTATTTCTTAGTCCCCGCACTATGCGAGTGATATTCGTAGGTGTGCTTCGTGGAATAGGAAATTAATTATTTTAAATTTTTATTTGAAGCCCACCTACGGGTGTGCTAAGTGGAATACTTTAGGTGTGCTTCGTCTGGGTGTGCTTCATTTGGGTGTGCTTCATGGAATACCTCCATGGTTAGATACTTTAGCTAATCAGTATTATACAGAGTACAAAATATTTGTTTATCTGTGGAAGGTTTAATCTTGACCTATTTAACGTAAGTGACAATTAGGGTTGCCATCCGTCCGGGTTTCCCCGGATTTGTCCTAGTTTGGAGGGCGTCCGGGGAGCATCCGGGCGGGGTTTTCAAAGGTGGTGTACTGGTATTACTCGGACATTTTTTGTCAAGGTATCCTCCATTGATTGAAAATTTAGAAGATAAGCAACAAATTAAAACAATACTTAGTTATGTAATAATTCATTCGTAATTGTAAGCGGGATACGATCTAGTCGTAAATCAGCAAAATAGCTGGCGCTATAGTATATATTGCAAACACGCTGTAATAGATTATTAAAAAAATAAACTTTTATCCATTTTTTTTGTTTATAAGATTTTTTTTCGGGCCTGTTCGGGGAAAAAATCAATTTCAGTCAAATGTCCGGGGTTTTAAAGATTTTGTCCGGCGTCGGCAACGCCGACGCGTTCCTATGCTGGGCTAGGTTATAAGTGACCTTTCGCAGTTTATCCAAAGAGGTTATTGACTGCTTAACCGGAATTGTCTGTGGCGGCCTTAATATAAATATGAAAGCCTCCATGCCAAGTAAAAAAGTATTCCAAACGCTCAGTTAACAATTTATCTAGAGTTTACAATCTCTCAAGATATTTTATAATCTTACGGTTTTTGCCATTTTCCGGTGACATACCTATACACTTCTCATAAAAAAAAGAAACAACCGCAGGTACTTAAAAAAAAAGTCAACACAATTATGTACATTCCAATGCCTGCTACTCTGATGTCAATAGAGTGTATCAGCGTTATCGGGAGACTGGTATGTTAACTCGCAGTCAAGGATCTGGTAGATATCGAATCACGTCTGAGCTTGATGATATTGCATCAGTTTCTTTAAAAAATCGTAACTTTATTCAACTGCAGCAGCGGCTTTTTGAGGTTCGAAGATTGACTGAGCCAATCTACCATTAGAAGTAGATTGGTGGAGCGAGCCTGAAACCTGATTAACAAGCTGCAATATCTTTGCACGTGCGGATTTAAATTTATCATCATCTTCAAGACGTAAAGTTCTCTTTTCTGAAGAGAGTATAATGCTGTATGATAACGGCGGAAGAATGAAGGTGTATCGAAGAGAGATATTAACGTCTTTGTTTCTAACACTTTACAAATTCTTCTTATCGGGTAAAAACATATGTACATACATGTGGAACAAAAAACGATACCTAGAGAAATATAATTTTATTTGAAACAATAATATTTGTTACACGACACCATATAATATCCGCAATTAATTGGCAGTATTTTTTATTTTTTTTTAAGTAAAGAAAAAATACGTAAAACTCGTACAAAACCAAATTTCAGAGGTATTTCGAGTTTTTTGATGGGAAGTGTATAACACTCTTCCGTTACTGAGTCATCATCTGCCCAGCCTTTTCCCAACTATATTGGGATAGGCTTCCAGTCAAACCGGATTCAGCTGAATACCAGTATTTAACGTGGAGCGGTTACCTACCAGACCTCCACATCCCAATAACTGGGGACAACGGTACCTACTTCTTGGCAAGACTGGTGTCAGATTTTCTGGCTTCTGACAATCCGTAACGACTGCCAAAGCGACTGCGGAACCAAAGGCTTAACGTGCTTTCCGAAGCCCGGAGGAAACTCGGTATGTTAAGATGGTCACCCATCCACAGACCAACCTTGGCAAGCGTTGGAAGATCGATCTGTGCGGCTGTTATTCTTTAGCCACGAGCTCCTATACTGTCTTCCGTTACTGAGTGACTGACAAAAATCGCACAGCCGAAACTACTGGTGGACCGCTAAGACAGTATTTCCCGAAATTCCAAAAGGAACGGGAAAAACAGGATGTACGCGTACGAAGTCGCAGGTAAAGGTCCTGACTTTATTATACAACTAGCTCGCGACTTCGTCTGCGCGGAATAGTTACTAACCCCCGATTTTGGTACATCTTCATTGATTTTCCGCTCCTTTTGGTCTTAGCGTGTAGCCTATAGCCTTCCTCAATAAATGGGCCATATAACTCTGAAAAAATATTTTTTCAAATCGGACCAATAGTTCCTGAAATTAGCGCGTTCAAGCAAACAAACTCTTCAGCTTTTGTATATTAGTACAGATATGCAATAGTGGTTTTGTTTGTTTATTTCGATTTCAGGCCTAAATCTCCGAATCGATTTTGACAAATTTTGGCAAAGCTATTGATGGGTCCGCCCTGGAGACGATTATAGGAAAACAAAGTTTAAAAAAAACCTTATACGCCGTACGTCATTTCATACAAATTTTCAAGTCCTTATTTTTCGAAATAATTAAACCGATTTTAATGAAACTTTACACACATAAGCAGCATACATAGGTCTAAACATTTTCAATAAATAATGTTACAGTTAAATTAGACCCATTTTAAATTTCTCATACGAACATAAATTTCCAGCATCTTTTTTTAAATAAGACATTTTGAAAATGTTATTTATTAACTTTTTAGACCTATGTATCCTGCTTATAATGGTGTCAAAAAATCGGTGTGTGTAAAATCGGTTCAGTCATTTCGCAAAATAGTGACTTGAAAATTTGTATGAAATGCCATACGGCGTACACGCTCTTAAGTACTTAGTAGTAAAACTTACTTCATAATGTTAATCGGATCGGAACATTAAACTGCACATTTAACTATAAAACATGTTATAATATTAGTAGTTGCGTGTCGTTGATCATAGTCGTTACCACAATAACATGGCATTGCGTTCTTGATAATGACATGCTGACAGTGACTGCTGACTCTAACGAGTTCAAGAGTGCGTTTAAGTGCGTACAGATCCGTGGCAACGGTTAGCTATCAAAGATTGATTACAGTTAGTCAAACGGGCTTATCTTCCACTGCATGCGAGAAGCATATGACCGATCGATACTTGGAGGTCTTTCAGCAGTGCGTGTACTTCTTTTGGCTGAAATGGTGATGATGAATACGGTTTAGGAAAAACAGATTGTTTTTAAATTAGTAACTATGAAATTCGTACGAAAAGGTTATAAACAACAGTCCGCATAAATACCTATACATTAAATTTTAATTATACTGATATATAGGGAGCAGTGGTGGCCGAGTAGGGAGCAGTGGTGGTCGAGTAGTAACGGCCTCGACTTACGAATTGTAGTTCGCGGGTTCAAACCCAGCCAGGCGCATTACTTTGTGCAGTTAATTTCATCACCATCGCTCTCAAAACGGTGAAGCAAAACATCGTGAGGAAACCGGCGCGGCGTGTCCTAGAACCAAAAAATCGAAAACATGTGACATTCACCAACCCGCACTAGTCTCAGCAGTGGGAACATTAAAAAGGCTGATTATGCTTTTTAAGTAGAAAGGTACAGTCAGCGGCAATATTAGTTGAGCATCTAAAAGTTCCAAAATTCAACGCCGTTACAAATTTCGGTGACTGTATTAATGTACTTAAATAATAAATACTGAACACGTCAATGTTACAAGAGTCGGTCATTTTGCTTTTATTTAGAAAATAAGCTTCTTAAACGAAACAGTTGGTATATGTTTTCAAAATAAAATTGTTCGGTACTCATTTCTATTAGCAAATAATTCTGGACATCAGGTAATTCCAAATTCAAAACAGTAAAACTGCTGAAAAGAATGTTATTATTGTATTAATAATTAGTTATTGTTCTATGGACATCTCATTTTTGTGGAGAACGTAGTTGATTTCATATTTGTATCATTTTTGTACGTTATGTTTTATGGTTATCTTTAATAAATTTAAGCAGAGCGTTCCTACACGAACTTAGGGCACCTCGACACGGATAGTTTATGTTCGAATGGGATGGCTGTTTAGCTCACGTCATACTCTTCATGTTAGGTTAGGTTTCTTAACACATTGCTGAGGGGAAAAGGAGCGGAGCAGAGAGGAGAGATAATCATGTTTATCGGTATATTTTAAATTAAAAAAGGAAGATGTTTGATTTACAGTTAAATACTAGCCATTAGTAATCTACCACGTGTAACAAAATGGTCAAATTTGCATAATTATGCCCGATGATATGATCTCTATAATATTTATAAAACGTCCTATGTGCGCCATACGCGGAATAACCAACAATTTTTTTTTTTGTAGGTTTCAGACGAATTATCAGCTGAATGGCTTATGAATCAATTAATTTAATTGTAGGTAATTATTGCTCAAACATTTTTATTAAAATTTCGCAACTGAACACATAACAAACAGACAACAAAATAAAATAAAATGAATACCTAGTAAATAAATGAGATAAGAGTCAATGAAAAAACTGATAACCCTGTGTGATGCACTTGAGTAGGGCCGGATCTACATTTTGGTAGGTATTTTTATTATTTTACACTACTCCGCTATTATGATTACGGTTTTTTTTAAATATTTCCACAATATTTATTTCCTGCACTTTTTTGAATTGTAAACTCAATCCCTTCATTTTGAACCTACACATGAACGTATCACGAAAAAGAAAATGAAAAACAAAAAAATAAAAAACACGCCTGTCATGTCAAAAAGTGAAATAAAAAATTAAAAACAAGATAGATAATCTTTTCATTGCAGTCGGGGGACCTGTAAATAAATATTTAAAAAAACCGTCTCTCTTCTGGTATTAATTTTAATCACTTTTTGACATGGCAGGCGTGTTTTTTAATTGTTTGTTTTTTAATTGATAACTTTTTTGCTATGTTCTAAGCAAGCTATATATGATAATAGTATACGTAGCCTATGTTACCCGGGATAACTCAACGTTTCTATATTCGATACCACATACATCGATGTCGGTTAAGCCGTTTAGAAGTTATGGTGGATTAAAGAAACTCACAAACATACAACAACACTCCTTTTTTGGGCAGTCGTGTAGTAGACTTAATAGCGGACGCCATTATTGTTTTTAATTCTAAACGCTTACGCCTCTAAAGATAATATATCTAGAAGAATTTAATTTACCTCATATCAAAATTACATCAAGCCGTTTAGGCAGACAATCTGCGACAAAGAAACAATCACACATACGTCATACATACTCGCAAATCACATTGAGTCGTCCTTGGTGGCAGTCGGGTTGAAAACTGCATTTAATATAATAATTATAAACTTTAGTTAGTGGATTAACTAAATATTTCCCATATTAGCGAACTGAACAACTTGACAGCACTACAACAAAATAACCGTCTTAAATCCATGATGCTTCCTATCCCTTTTTCACACTGAATCATGATATATAGCATTGGCACTTCATAGTACGGCCCCTGACTGAACATGTTAATTCAACAAAACTCGGTGAACTCGAACATCAATTTTATAATATTTTAACCGAATTTTGAGTCATTGGCATGTTCAGAACTTTTTGTTTTCATGTTCGATCACCGAAATTTGTAAAATTGATCTGTTCGCCTATATTTTGTGCCCAAAGCTATTCAGTGACTAATGATGTTTTAGGTGTTGAAAACTTTTTGCACTTTGTACTTGCTCATCGTATATTGTCGCTGACTGTACCTACTATGTAGTATTCTTCTGAAAAACGCTAGAAAATAATTGAAACTCAATCAACTCACACTTACTTACACAATATTGCTAGATAAGAATATTGGAGACAAAACATAGTTTTATTTTGATACCCGAGCAAGCAGCTCAGTATTTAATTAGCTATACAAAAAACACTTCAAGCAATATTATAATGGTCGACGAATTTAACTGCGGGAAATAATTTTTGTATTATAAAAGTTATTCACCAGCAGACTGTTTCAATTAGTAACCAGATTTCAGGAATTTGCTACATTGACGAAATGGTTTTCTGTTGAAACAAACGAATGCCATAGTTTTTTTTTTATTCGGTAGGTATATAGCACGGATCTTGGTCCTTTTAAAAAGGAACTAAGCACTTGACAATTGCTCATGTTCGCGTTCGTTTGTCCTCCCTCCCCTATGAAACTGCAATTATTCTTCTACCTATGGACATAAAAATATAAACATGACTACATTTATATTCTTACAGGTTTTAGGATTATAGCATTTGACAATTATCAAGTTTGCATTTATCAGCTCAGCAATGACAGAATAAACTCTACAAGGTGTCTATGTAAGTGCTAACAGGTCCACATAGGTACCTTCCAAGTGCTTAGGTACATACAAACTTAAGGAAACTAGTTAGGCCACTTATCAAGTTATCTCAGTAGGTAGTTGCGTAATTTTTCTGCGGTAGCTTTGCTAGAAAACCTTAAGGAGATTTATAAACAACATCAAAGGTTTTTACTTGTCGAATAAGAGCAAAAATAAACACACAATAATTTGTTTCACTATTCACATGGGCTTTTGATAAAATGAGATACGAAAAATATTTGAGGGATACTCTTGAAGCAAATAGGTACAAACCATTTGAAATTCTAAGAAATTAATGTATATGTTACCGGCTAAAAGTTTGGCCTAGGCTAGACTGGTTTATCCTATCGGGCTTAGGACAAGTTAGTTTGGACTAGGCTATACCAATTAATCCTGTCGCGTATAGGAAGAACTAGTTTAGCCTAGGCAAAACTAGTTTGTCCTGTTGCGTATAGGAAGAACTAGTTTAGCCTAGGCAAAACTAGTTTGTCCTGAAATCGGGTTTACCGGTAACATAAACATTGACATTTAATTTGAATAAATTTAGGAGGTTTTCGCTGAATATAAAAACGTAACGAAGCGATTATTAAATTCTGCTAGATATATTCTTTTTCTTGGTAAATATGCATTTAAGAAGCAAATTTAATCCAAGTAACCCTAAAGGATCAGCCAATAACTGTATAATAGCATAGGTTTTATGATGTACCTACGCACACAATTTTACTTTTTATTTTTTGTTTGATAATATGTACCTACATATACTACTAGCTGACCAGGCAAACGTCGTTTTGCCACATAAAATAAAAAAAAACGTTTAGGGGGATGAAAAATAGATATTGTCTGATTCGCCACCCTAGCCAATATGCACGCTAAGATTCACGAAAATCGGTCGAGCCGTTTCGGAGGAGTTCATCCACAAACATCGTGACGGGATCCCTTCTTTTCGCATAATGTTTTTTGTCCTAATATACTTCGGCATAACGATTTTGGCACAATTTGTTTTGGCATAATAATACTTTGGCATAATTTTTTTAGGCATACATTTTATGTTGGCATAATCATGTTAAAGACTAATTTGTTTTGGCATAAATTTGATTCGCATAACGTTAGTAGGCCTAATGACTATTAGCATAACGTTAGTAGGCCTAAAGACTTTTAGCATAACAATCAAATAATATTGTTGGTTAAAAAATTAATATGTTGTGCAACAAAAGTTAGTCACAGAACCGAATTGCTGCAAAACCGACTTCACGTAGTCTTGTTTGTCCTACCCCTAGAGTGTTATTTAAAATCGCGTAGGCGCGTAGGGGCGAAGCGGCCCGCGGGCTGAGGAGCAGGCGGCTGCGAGCGAGCCACCGCCGCGGCTGAGGCTGGCCGGCGAAGCCGGCCAACAAGCCGAAGCTGCGGTGCCGTCGTGCCGAGCGAAAGCCGTCTGCGACGATTAGCACGCGTGGGGCCGCCGGAGGGCCGCAGCGCCGGAGCCGTCACAGAAACCCTGCCTGCTGCATGCTGTTTGCTTGCTTGCTTGCATGCTTGCTCGCATGCTGCATGCTTGCTCGCATGCTGCATGCTTGCTTGCATGCTGCATGCTTGCTTGCATGCTGTATGCTTGCAATGCTTGCTTCCTACAGCGAAAAAATACTCACAAAATTGTTCAATACGTTATAATATATTAATATCTTATATATTACCTGATTCAGGAGATATGGCTTTTCTCCAATCGTCGAAATAAATTGGTATAACTATGCTTAACTTTTATGCTTTAGGATATTATGCTTAAAAAAGTTATGCTTTAGAAACTTTATGCTTAAAAAAGTTATGCTTTAGAACTTTATGCTTAATAAGTTTATGCTTTAAAATATTATGCCAAACAACATTATGCTAAGTTATATTAGGTCTTAAAATTTTATGCTAATGGATAGGGAACCCATCGTGACACGGGAATTTTATATCTAAGAAGATATATTGAAATATCTAAATATTAGTTCCAGCACAGTGACCGCTGTATTTTTATTGTACCTGTGTTACTAGCTAATTTTAAATACTTTTAATTTTAATCTGTGGAGCACGTAGTGGGTATGACTATTTGTTATTGTGCTACTGTTTAATAGATACTATTAGGTAATTTGAAATTGAAAATTATATATCTAGTTTTAATTTCCGCGAATATGTGTGTGGTCCCCTGAGGATGCCTCGTGGAGAGGCGAAACACGTGTCGGTATTGATGTTGGGTTTTGCTTTGCCTTCCTGCATGTGCATATTATCCGTGCTTTTACCTTGTAATCTTGCATGTGCATAATATAGCGGGCGGGAGGGAGGTACATACCTGCAACCCACACATATTCGCGGAAATTAAAACTAGATATATAATTTTCATTTTCAAATTAAAAATGGTTTTCCGCAAAGTAACGCTTGACTCAATCAATTTTACTATTAGGTAAGTTACTTATGTATTTTTGTACCCTCACATTTCCCCTGTATCAGAAGCTAAAACATATTTGAAATAAAAACTTTGATAAACTTCTGTAGAGTGTAGAACTATATAAGGATGTAAACACCGAGTCATCTTCAATTAACCTATGACTGGTCTTAAGGATTTTACATTGATGGAATAATAGTCTACTAAGTGGCAGTAAGTTTACATTTAATTATGTTTATCTCAGCAAAGTAGAAATTATAATGTTTATTTAATGTCATGCCTACAAAAAGTTTTCAATCTTGAAATAATACTGTGTTTATAAGGAGTTTTTACTCGAGATAATGTGTGCATGCGGCGCATTGTTTGCCTGTTCTATGTTATGTTAGAGGGTAGGTTTAGATTTCAGGACAAGCATATAAACTGGGCAAAGGGCCAGCATTTGGGCTTTTTTTTTTTCTGGATGGGAAATCATCAAATGACTTCTCCCGCTCTGGGCGGAGCGGAAGGGAGTGTCAGACTCTTACTGACTAAAACCCACCCGTGATCCTTCTTGTGCCCTTTGCGTTCCAGGGCTGCGGTGACTCTTTCGAACAAAATCCGCAACCCTAGCAGGCACTGACCCTATGGTGCCCCGTCGTCTTTGCTGACAGCTCTCTGAGTCGACCAGAGCTTGGTTGCTATCGGACGGCGAGCCAACCATAGCTCGTCATCCGCAGCCCCTTTTATCTGTACAAAACATTTAAAAATATATTTGTCAATTTACATGACGTTGGGTCATCAAGCTTCAACCGTTTTGCTGTAAAACCTGTGTGTCAGAGGACAGACAGACGGGACGGACACATGAGTGACAGCAATAGGGCTCCGTTTGGACCCTTACGAGTTCGGAACCCTAGACAGCACTCATTCAGCTATTGTGTAATGAGTACGCATTACGTTAACGTATTTTATTAGAATTCCTTTTAGCTTTTAGCACTTTGTTACTTTTCTTAATGCTTACTAGCGGTCCTTATGCACGGTAAATACTTTCACCGTATACTGTTAAGAAATCTATGCTCAGGGAGCGAGTATGCTTTCTCTAAAACATGCAACATCAGACATTAAATAGTAGAAAGGTTTCTAGACTAAGAATTGGAGCTAGGCTGTACCTAAGGATAAGATTCTTACAAGAAATGAAAATTAAGAACAATTCGGTTATCCTTACATTATCTAGATACTAACCAATTGGATTAGTGTAAAATTAGAGATGTAAGGAACTTTTTAGCAACAGAGATTCGCATAGGGTTCCCTCTATATGGCAGAATCTTGATGCTTCGCATTTTACTTGGCATAACACATTTGGCATAATCTTTTTTAAACGTATATTTGTAAGGCAAAAAATATTTACTATAAGTATTGTTTGGCCGAATGTTTATACTTATGCCCGAATTTACAATAGCATTCTATTAAGATGGCAGAATTTTATTTGGCCTTTAGCATAGTTAAGATTCCGCATACTTAATTCTGTTCAGTTTAGTTTATTCATATAATGTTTACTTGGCGCAACGATTATTTTGTATAATTTCACTTGGCATACTATGAAGATGGTAGGATTTCATTGCATGCTGCATGCTTGCATCAATTTTATTGGTATGGTAAGAAATACAAAATTATTGTAACTATGATTTTTTTGTAATATGATAGATGTGTCTTTCAATTTATGGATGTCAAATGTATGCCAAAAAATGATTCTAACTGTTAACTTTCTGAAATATGACAGTTCTGCCTTTTAGTGACTACTGATATGAAAATTATGCCAAAAGACAATTCTGATTGTGAACTTTCTGCGATATGATACTTCTACTTTTTAATTATTATAGATGTGGATGATTCTGACTAACAAAATTATGACTTTTTAATGCATGATAAATGAGGGTATACCAAACAATTTTCTGTGAAGTGAAGATTATGCTATCCATTGTTATGCAAAATAATAGTATGATATTTAAAAGTTCTGCTATAAAGGGTAGACCCAATCACATATCGTTCTTTACGGGTTTGTTCTACTTGTGTCATTGATTTCTATCTATCTACATATTAAAGTAGGTAAGTATCTATAAGTTTTTATGAAACCCGTGCTATGAGCATCTATCTAAATATAAATAACTTACGAGGGTCATGAGGTGTTCGCCTGCTACCTTGAAGACAATTTCAAAGAATAACAATGTGTTGTCAATGTTGAGGTCAATATTGACTTGTTCATTTGTTCAATCACAATGATGGAGGAAGTCATTCAGTCAAGAGAAGACATAGCTACGCAGATTACTAGTGGATTTTACAAATAAATGTCTGCTTTATGTATCTAGGTATCTACATAAAGAAATAATTAAAAGAATACCGTATGACTGATGTTGCTCTTTCGGCTGTGGGTAAATCAGACAGAAAAAAAAAGAAATACTTTTCATTTTAAAATCAAATGGTTTTTTATTTATTGTTTTTTTTCTTGGTGTTTTACACGTGTGGCCTAGTCTTTTTGCCCAATTATATTGGGGTCGGCTCCTAGTCAAGCCGGACTCAGCTGAATACCAGTATTTTAAGTGAAGCGGCTTCTTACCAGACCTCCATACGTGCCAATAAAAGTCCCGTCAAAATCGGTCCGGCCAATTCAGAGATTAGCCGGAACAAACAGACAGACAAACAAAAATTTAAAAAAATGTTATTTTGGTGTATGTACCGTTATATGTACATATTCATATATACATACTTGTAGTCAAAAGCGGTTATTTCAATATAACAAACAGACGCTCCAATTTTATTCATATGTATAGATAGATTATTGCAAACAAAAGCAGGTTTATTTTCCTAGATCACAAGATTTTATGACAACATAAACAGTATCTGATATGTTTGTTTTCATATATGCTTATAACTAAGTCTAATGTACCGCAGCAAAGTAAATAAAAACATAATTGAATATATACTTGTTTCTAGTCCACACGAAAGAGTAACTATTTCGGCCGTGACATGACAAGATATGTGGTGAACTCAAGCGAGATATAATGCATGATAAAAACAGAACGCAGAAAATATAAATACTTGAAAGTAAAAAATGCGATATTATTGTAACAAAATTACATTACGTAAGCAAATAGATACTTAATTCTAGGTCTGTTTATCCAATGATTCACTTTATATAGATTTTACCATCAAAGCATTTTTTACTCAACTACGGCAAAGCTAAACGTGATGGTTACGATATTTTTGGTTTACGAATTACAATGGGTCTAACTGGCAGATGATATCCAGACAGGATTACCCGGCCACCTCAGCTGATCCTGAATTGTTTTGTGATTTCGTATGACTGCATACATATAATTGGTCTATTTCTATGTTCCTAATATGTATATAAAAGTTACCAAATGTTTAGGGACGTCACTAGTCCCGTTCCTAGTCTATCCTAGGTTACGTAGAACACAGGGTGTGGTTTTGAAATAAAGATTATATTTTCACAATTGATAATTATAATCTCTTTATTATTTAACAGAAAGTGTGGTGACTATGTCACAAATACTAGTAAATAACACCAAATAAATATAAACCACAGGATTGTCGTCAAATTAGATAGTAAACTAATACGCTAGATGCTCAACAAACATCTTTACTTAAATCCCAGAAAGGGCGTTTTATGATAACAAACGTTATGGCCATGGTCTAAGACTGTACAAGTCGCGTTATGGTGTTGGTAAATATGTAATATTGTGCACGTGTACAATAACTGCACGTGACCAAGTGGTTTCTTGAATCATCGCTTCTGACAATATCATGGCAATTTACCATGAGCCACAAATACCAGGTGTAGTTACCACAAATGATTCTTAAAGATCAGGAAATAGACAAATTAATCATCACTGCTGCAGTCGAATACTCCCAAGTATCGCCACCTCGATCGATCATGCGCTTCTCACATGTGACAGAAATATTACGCATTTACATAAATCTGAAACTGTTGACTTTTTTGATTAGCTTCAAAAATAGAGATGACATTGTTACTTTGAAAAAACAAATACCCATACCTACATGTTAAAAAAGCAGACTGTGTTAAATTACCGTATAATGCTTTAGTAGACATGCACAGTTAACGTTATCATCAAAATCACCGTTATTACGTATGTCATTAGAAAGAACTTAGGCTTGAATGATTCATAACAAGAAAAATAAGCAAGCGAGTAGATTGGTTATTAATTTTCGTTCGACCAATGTTTGATTTATTTTTATTATGTACCGTAGTGACCTTGATTTGTGACACGCTTTTTAAGTCAAATAAAACGATATGCTAGGTAAGTTACGTTATTCTTACCAAGTAAACACAATCTATAGTTACTAATATTATAAAGCTGAAGAGTTTGTTTGTTTGTTTGTTTGAACGCGCTAATCTCAGGAACTACTGGTTCGAATTGAATAAAAAACTTTTTACAAAAAAATACAACCGACTTTTACACAAAAAATCAAAAAAGTGCAAAATAACTTTAATTTCGGAACTCGGTGTTTGTGGTTGCCTTTTCGTTTTTTGAACACCGACTTCCGAAATTAAAGTTATTTTGCACTTTTTTGATTTTTTGTGTAAAAGTCGGTTGTATTTTTTTGTAAAAAGTTTTTTATTTTTCACTTTTTAGTGGTACCTACACCCCTCCCCCACCTAAACGAACCAATCACATTGGTGTAAAAAAAAACGTACAGCTCCTTTGCAGAGTAAACTAAGAGGTCGTCAAAGTAGACAAAGTACATATTTTTTTTAGATTTTTCGAAAACCACTTGGATGATTTCGATAAAATTTTCATGGGACCATTTGGGAAGTATACCCTTTCCAACAAAAAAAGAATTTTTCAAATCGGTTGACAAGCGACGGAGTTATGCGCGAACAAACATAAAAAAAAATAAAAAAAATACAAACATCCGAATTGAGAACCTCCTCCTTTTTTAGAAGTCGGTTAAAAATTATTTTTGGGTTGAATAGACCATTTATCGAGGAAGGCTTTAGGCTATATATCATCACGTTTAAGCCAATAAGAGCGGAGCAGCGATAAAGAATGTTTTAAAATCGGGGATTCCACGGGGACGAAGTCGCGGACAGAAGCTAGTATGTAATAAAATGATGGCCATTTTCTCACTATGCAGGAAAATCCCATTGCGTTCTTTACTTGCAATAATTGAGAACAATTAAATCTTCTTACCAAGTGCTACAGTTATACTGACTTACTTTGTACTTGAATGTAGTTCATGGGTATTTTTTTTAATTACAGGATGAAAGGTAGTTTAACAGTTTCCACTTATATACAATGGCATTGCAGGTCATTGTTTAGTTACAAAGTTGCCAGACATACATAGGTTTTATGGTAATAACGGAACTAGGTAAAGGAATTGTCAAGTTTGACCTACTTTCCGGAAAGTTTAACAAACCCAGTTAAATCATTTTGCCTATCTCAAAACTCACTGTTCACCTACACTAATATTATAAAGAGGCAAGATTTGATTGTTTTTTGGTTGTTTGTTTGTTTGCATTGAATAGGTTCCAGAACTCTTTTACCGATTTGAAAAGTTCTTTCACTGTTGGGAAGCTAGTCAAGCTAGCAAGCTACACTATCTCCGGTGAACATAGGCTATATTATATCCCCATATTCTCACGGGAACGGGAACTACGCGGGTGAAACCGCGGAGCGATGCTATTAGTCAATACACATCAAAAGTAATTTGGAACAGTGTCGGTAGTCAGGTCCAATATTATTTCACTGGTCAATTTTATCGCAGTAATCTGTCCGTCTAAACTAAAAAATAACAGGCCTTGATCCATTTATGATGTTAGTAATATACACTACTCAAAATCTATGTTGGTAACGGACACAATAAAAAACCAATTTCAACCGATTCCAATTCATAAACACTTCTTTTAAACCTTTATTATTTTTTTAATGGTGACACCCCACAGCTAAACCACAGTATTACAATATTATTGTAATAATGTGGCTAAACGTACTCATCACAACTTACGTGTTATAAACTGGTGTGAATAGTATACATACATGCGATTTCAGCCATACCCAAAGATTTGCTATCATTTATTGAAGAGTTCCGTTTCCTATCTCCGCTCTTCATCAGATCTTCACCGAACTAGAAAGGGCCACCTCGAAATACTACGATGCTCTTCCAAACTATCGTATATTATGTAATTCTTTTTTTTTTTCATTTTACGTCAACACGTGAGAAGTAGAACATCTTCAATGTAGTCGAAGTCACGCCTTACTAGGGATAACTCAAACACTGGTAGCCAGATCTCGCTAAAATTAAATTATTAAATAGAATATTCGAAAGTTGGTGTTGAAAAGTTGGCTTCTCATATAGAGAAGCACCTACTTTCGAATATAATCTTAAAATCAAATATACCTAGCACTTCGCCCGTGACTTGATTTAATATACCTAGGGGAAGGTTGCTATAAATGGACCACTTAACTTTACGACAAAATATCTTAAAAAATATAAGTGATAAAATGAAAGCAGTTTATTATTTTTATTTCGTAGGACCTTTATTTATAATAATCAAACGCACAAACAATTCGGGCTTACACTTTTTGGTATAATCGAAGAAAACTAAATCTTGGGCTGTTACCTTCTTTGGACCATGGGCACCTTCATTGAACCACCAGGTTGCCGTTAATGGACTTCGAGAATTTTGTTCTAGAGGTCCAATCAAGGTAACTTATTATAATTATCAATTATGATTAAATTATGGCATACGATGAGAGATAAACAATACTAACAAAACTATAGTTATATGCTACTTATTTACTAATTAAATTTTACATTTGACACATTAAATGAGATCAACAGGTCATAAAAATGAAGATATAATCAGACAGAAACACAGATATAAAAATAAACATAATAGAACCTAAGGTCACTTGTAGTAACTGCAAAGATAACACACATTAAAAAATAAATCTTATAAAAAATGACAATCGTAATTTCATGCTAGTTTCATTTCAAGTAAAGTATTTTCTTTTCTTCGGCAACATTCTGAAATTATAAATTTATAATGATTTAATAGTTTTTTCCATAATTAGTGAAATACTCGTAGCCTACTCCCATAATTAAGTATGACAAAAAAAAAAAAACAAAAATGTTGCTATGATTGGACCGGTCCAACGGTGGAACTCTCTTGAGGTCCATTGATGGCAACAAGGTACTCGTTAAGAAAAAAAAATCTAAAATATACATGGACATGATTAGACGAAATTGAATAATACTCATGGAATCACAATTAAATTATCTAATATTTCATACCAGTGCACACAAACAAATATGAATAGAATGATACTTACATCAAATCTATACTAATATTATAAAGCTGAAGAGTTTGTTTGTTTGTTTGTTTGTTTGTTTGTTTGTTTGTTTGTTTGAACGCGCTAATCTCAGGAACTACTGGTCCGATTTGAAAAAATCTTTCAGTGTTAGATAGACCATTTATCGAGGAAGGCTATAGGCTATATTTTATCCCCATATTCCCACGGGAACGGGAACTACGCGGGTGAAACCGCGAGGCGCTGCTAGTTGAATATAAAATTTAATATAAAAAGGTTTTGAAAACTGTACTAGTGACATATCAAATATTCACCCGCGTAGTTGCTGTTCCCGTGGGAATATGGGGATATAATATAGCCTATGTTCACCGGAGATAGTGTAGCTTCCCAACAGTGAAAGAGTTTTTAAATCGGTTAAGTAGTTTCGGAGCCTATTCAATGCAAACAAACAAAAAAAAAACAATCAAATCTTTCCTCTTTATAATATTAGTGTAGAAGAACAAGAAAAAAGTGCATTTGTTCATTGTTACATAGATTACCTACACATAACATTATTATACTATCTGTAACTATGTAAAAAAATATGAATCAATTTTGTGGCTGTGGGCCCCAAGCTAGGTTGTAAGTTTGTAACCTGTACCTTGGGGTCCTGAGTTGTGAATCCATTAAAATATAAATTATAATTGGGTGGACATGTCTTGAGTCGGTTAATTACTAAGTAGGTTGTAGTAAACAATGGTACCTACTTGAAAAGTTTAATAATAAAATACAGATTAATTTATAAAATAAACCTTGTGAGTTATATAAGCGTTCTTGTGAATGGTTAGTGTATGAGATATTTAGTTGTATTTGTACTTCCTCATGTAAGTGCTTGACAGGAATATTGTTCTTAATTAGTTTAAAATTTCCTCTGTCTGTTCGTTGATAAAAGTGCAAGATTTTTTTTTTAAATATTAATATGTGAGTAGGAGGGGCATCGCCGAGTCAGGAGACTAACTGCTTTGGGAATAGTAACGTGGAGAAGAGAGAAATGAAAGGACTTATTTTTCCCACGACGGAACGGACAGTGTATGCGTTTGGGGTGAGAGGATGTTTGTTTGTTTGTTTGTGCAAACCAATGTTCCCATTTATCTCCAGTACTACTAGTCCGATTTTCATGCGGTTTTCAGTGATGGGTTCGGATTTGATTAGTGCATGTTCTTAGATATGTGTTACGGTGACAACTCACAAGGGGGCGCTGCAGTAAACATGTTTTTGCAAAAAAACAAAACTACTCCGATTTTGATGTAGTTTTCAGTGATGTGTTCGGGTTTGATTGGCATGTTCTTGGATAGGTGTTACGGTAACAACTCACCACGGGGCGCTGCTGGTATCATAATAAAATTCTCTCTAAAAAGTTTGAAATAAAAGGCAAAATTGAAAATTTTGAAAAGACCCACGACGGTAAAAACGTAATTGAAAAAGAATTAAATAATTAATAAAAACCCCCGACTTACAAAATTAATGTAACCTAAGAATATCCGACGGGGGCTGTCATCACTATCTGCAAACTGGCTCATTGAATGGCAGCCCTGACATTACAGGGAAACCTTAATAGGTTTCCCTGTAATTCATGGTTAAAAATTTTAATAAAATGTTATTTTGACACATACTTATTTATGTATGTGTTAAAATAACATTTTATTAAAATGAGATTCATTCGACATCCTTTTCACCAGAGTCCGACTTCCACTTGATAAGTTTTTTTTATTGAATATTTTGAAGTTGTATCAACTAAAACAATCAGTCGGAAAGTATGATTAATTAAAGGCTGCGGTCTTCTCTTCTCTATGTATTAAATACTACTGATTACTTTTTGACAAATCAATTAATATCAATGTGGGATGTGCGCCGAATTGTTTGTTATATACCTAATTTAAAAAAAGTACATGAAGTAAATCATTTTACATATTTTGTAATTTCCCTCGAAATCCTTAGAATTTGCTTTGAAAATGTGTTAATAAAAAGCGGGAACGCTATAAATAAAAGGTTTTTATCAATAGCAGTTAAAATGCGTCCATTGTGGAACGATCCTTGTGTAATTTAAAAACACTCAAAAGCTCAGCTAAAATCCTTAAACACAAACGCATTAAGAAGAAAAATATATATGAGGTTCAACAAACTACTAATATTATTATGACCGGTAGGATGAGTTCAATAACCTATTCTGAAATTATATTTCAAAATGCATCCCACCTGAATGTATGTACTTATTCAGGTGATGTGGACCATGAATCAAGAGATTATACAGAATGAACATCACTCAAATAAATTACATTTCCAACGTCTGTTATATTATGATTCATAGCCATGTTGAGGAGGTTCATGACTCCAAACACGGTCACTCAAGCTCGGTTCTTTTGGCAGCAGAAACGCTAGAGGTGCCAAACTATGCAGTTCCTATGCACATGAGGAAGGTACCTGGTTAACAAGTAGATACATAATATGTATTATGTATGCGTCCTGTTGTGTACGTGACACCTAGACTCATCTGTCTTTTCGCAAGTTTTTCTTATGGTAGTAATTATACTTCCTGCTTATTGTTATTTAATTACATACATCAATTAGTCATTTTTTACTAGGTGCGAAAGGTGTGGTGCTTTGTTCGAAACTATTGCTAAAGAAGGTATAGGTAAGTTCCAAAAAAAAACCGGCCATGACATGACAAAACCAAAAAGTCGCACGTAAAGGGTTCCGCATCATTAAATTACGTTTGGTGGACCTTTAACCTGACGCAGGTGCTCACCGGACACAGCTGTTTCGGGAGGTACCTGTTTCGGATTCAGCGGGAACACACGTCCGGGTGTCAACACTGTGTGGACCGCCCGGAGGACACGGTGGAGGTCTGCCCTGCTTGGGCGGAGCAACGCCGTGTCCTCGTCGAGGCGATCGGCGGCGGCGACCTCTCGCGTCCGGCCCTGGTTCAAACCATGGTCCGGAGCGAGGAGGCATAAGAAGCGGTCACCTCCTTCTGCGAAGCAGTAATGCTAGCAAAGGAGGAAGCAGAACGTGTGCGGGAGAGGGAAATCTCGCGCCCAAACCGCCGCAACAGAAGAGGACGCCCCGGGCGTCGGGACACACAAGGCGATTCCCTGCCATGGACGGCGAGCTATGGCTGGCTCGCCATCCAATAGCAACCAGGCCCGGGTCGACGCACATCCTGTTCCACGCACGCCTCAAAGAGCTGTCAGCAAAGAAGTCGGGCCTTCCGCTCCGCCCAGAGCGCGAGAAGTCATTTGATGATTTCCCATCCAGAAGAAAAAAAAGCGTTCCGCACCATTAAATCACGTTTGCTGGACCTTTAATTTTAGTTAGGTATATTTCACTTTTAATATCTGTTCTTATAGCGGCAATAGAAATAAGTACAGATTTTTAAAATCTCAACTGTCTACCTATTTCGGTTCTCTAGATACAGGCTGCTAACGTAATAAGTAATAGGGTTCTGTTGGTTATACTTCGAGTAAGGAACCCTTAAGAACCAGTTTAAATTCTGTGCCACTTACAAATGCATTTTGAAATAAAATTAAAACGCTGTCTAGAATAACAGCTTAATATACATACTCGTACCTACAGCTATTTGAAACTGCGCGTTTTACAGTCCTTTTTTGTCTTAAAGATTTAAATTCATCTGATTAAATTAATTACTATTTACAAAATTAAAATGTCAGAATTAAATCTAAATGTGAGATTTAACAGCTAATTAATACTGTCGGCGATTTCCCACAATAAAGTTATTTTGCGAAAAAAAGGCCATTGCAACGAAAATGCAAAATAAACACTTGGTTCAATGTGTATATACTGTATATTATATAAACAAACATTTATTTTTACGGCTTCCACTTCGGTACAAGAAAACAAGGTAGATATAATTACAGACGTTGGGGTGCCGTTTTTTATTAATGCCGTTACCCTGTTACAAACTACTGCAACTCCTGAAACCCAGTATCGACAGTGGTGACCAGCAGAAAACCGAGTTCCGGAGAAACGATTCCACCATACAACATCCAGACTAAAAATGGCCTGACGTTCATGACAACTGTCATGGGCGGGTCGGTAGAGAATGCCTTGTTGCATTAAGTCCGCCCATATACCACTATTGTACATAAAGTTTAAATAAATAAATAGCAGTCTAATTGAGCCGCCAGACATTAAGGATTGCCAGAAAACATGACACTAGTCTTGCCTAGAAGTAAAGTTTCATTTCTGCAGGTCAAATTATATTCGATTTGACTTAATGCAGACCAAAATATGGTTGTTTGGAAAAGGCTGTGCAGAAAATGATGATGACATGCGTACAGCAGTTTATTGGAAGTAACAAGCTGAGGTTACACCCCCTTAAATGACTTCGTTCGATGTCATCAGTCGACGTGGATCGACTCAATTCAATCGTTTGTAAAATTGGTCGATCGACGACGTCGGGCGATTGAATGTACAAGTTATTTAGTACTTAACACTCAAATACATTATTAGGCGTCACGTTTTGATGACGACTGTCATTCGGAAGTCATAACGACTTCAGGTTATTGACAGAAACGTTTTGTAGTTGCAAATTACAATGTCATTAAATAAAAATTAAGAAATAAATCTTTTACTAAGTGGCTTTGTTCGCGGCTCTGGTCACGTACGTATGTATGTATGTACCTTCTATATATAAAGGAATGTCAATGTTAAAAATATTTCTTACTCACAGGAATTTAGTATTCCGTTTTTGGGTTTGGCCAAAACCGAAAAGAAATTCCGTATAATTCTTGAATATTTATAAACCTCTTTAAAACCCGATGGTTAGCTTGTTTCCTGCATATCATTAATACAATTATTTATTTCGACATTATAATTATTTATATATGTGGAAACATTAACTATTCAAACATAATGGTCACAAAACAACAACATAAATATGTTATGGCCATAATTCCCATTTAATCTGTATTTAACTGACCCGACTGGTAGGGCCGCTCTTGACACTGTAGAAAAGCAATGTCAGTAAGGCCAGTCGCATCATTACGAAATTCTACACAGAATCTACTTAGATCAACACACTGGTATTTAACACGCGGCGAAAGTATGCTCCTACAAAATTTATTTAAATATTCGTAAATCAATCACTCCTCAACGGCTAAACGGATTCGGATGAAACTTGGCACACAGCAAGACCATGACCTGGAATAGGACACAGGATATTTTAATATCCTGGGACTAGGTTCCCTTGGGATAATTGCCGCCATTCACGCGAGTGAAGACGGTGGCAGAAGCTAGTAACATCATAAAGATGTTTGTTGAACTATTCGTCACTGTGAGGGGGAGCTGGCGCATGCTGGCATTACTCAGGTCCCTTACCTTCGCACGTGTATATAATAAGTGTCATTGTCATCACTGAATCATCAGCATAGCCGGATAAATTGTAAACGTTTAGATATAATATGTTCATATTTACTGGCTTTTTGTTTTTAGGATTGGTGTGGCTTTGTGACGATGATTATCTACTTTTTTATTATGGGACCTTGGTTTTCAAGCAATTTATTGGTAAAACAAAATATTTAAATGTTGCTAAGTTAAACGTCCTTGTTCCAAGTTTATTTCTGTGTTAAACCTATTTCAGGTCTAACTTAGGCCCGAAATTATGATTTCTGTATTACTGCACTTTTATAGAAAAGTCAGATAGCCGGAAACACTCGAGAAGATAGCTTGGCTATCTGGGTCACGATCTCGCAAAACCTCAGTTTTAGGTGTGTAAGACTGTCATATCATTTAGGTAACGGTTTGTTTCGTCGATAAATAATAATAAATGATTCTACCACTGTGGCTTGACCTAAAGAAATACAACACTTTTGGTCCGACAGGTTTACTAAACTTGCAACACTAACGTTAAATTCAGCATCATTGGCAACACCGGAGCCATGTGGCGGAATAATTTTGTAATTATTGCTGTGTGTGTTCCACTAGACTTCAATTTACTTAATGAAATACGATATGTTTCCTTTTTAAAAACTTGTTACTTATCATAAATAGTGTCGCACTAAGTAATTACGGTAGAAAATGGATGTGTATAAATTAAACATTGTCACTTGTTTGAGCGAATAGGATAACAACCGTGTAAATACCATATGTATCTACTAAACAAATACGTAATAAGCAGGATCTTAGACGTTCCAGGAAAAAATGAAGTAAAGAAGAAATGGCTAAAATAGTTGGATGATGTTGGAATTATGTACAAGTTACGAAATCATTATTTTCTTCTGCTTGACTGATTTGTTCAATGGTTCACTGACAAAGAAACACGTTATTCGATAACTCGATATAAGCAACTTGATATTTACTAGTGCTTTGTCTATTTTAACATACATACAAAGGTAAGTAGATGATGTAGGAGGTGGCAGCAGGACTATTTACGCAAAACCCTGCCAAAAATAGCATAGGTCTTCATTTGCTCATTCATACAGAGATATACATAACTTAAGAAGACTGGTGCAAGACCGAACGGAGGAATCTCGAAGTACCTCCCTAACCACGTATTTTCTTGGTTCTCTTTTACTAAATTCCGCTTGTCTAATACACTTTTTTTTTAATCTCTTCTTGTTTCGTATGTACTTTAAAGCCAGTGAAGTGCAAGTGCAACCCCTTTTTTATGTTTTTTTTTTTTGGATGGGAAATCATCAAATGATTTCTCCCGCTCTGGGCGGAGCGGAAGGGAGTGTCAGACTCTTACTGACTAAAACCCACCCGTGATCCTTCTAGGGAGGGCCCTTTGCCTTCCAGGGCCGGGCTATTATGTACCACTGTTTGATTAGTGATTACACATACGTAATGTAGGTAGTTATATTGAATTAGTGTTTGTGTTCTTTATAAATCTAGTAAGATCTATTGAATGTCCAATGTCCAAAAACTCCAAACTTTGCATTGGTTTGCGTCCGTTACCGATAACAGGAAGGAATATTTTACTGTGTAACTAACGATACCAATACATATTTATATAAACTCGTCTACTAGTCTGGTTGTCCAGCTGACCGAAATTGAAATAAGGCTAAGCTGATGATTATGGAACAAATAAGAAAAAGTAACTCCGGAAGATGGCAATAACGCCTCTTCGTCGAGCAATTGTTCAATAAAAGAACCTCTAGCATAGTGGATGTCACAATTAATCCGAATTTATTAAGGAAATGCAAATAATACCTTCCCACTGATGTGCCTTGACCTCATAAAGCGCAGTCAGACCACTTTCTACACAGCTCAAGAGAGATTTCAATTTAAATTCAGACTTGAAATTTTTGAGTCATAAAACATCTCCACTCGAATTTGAGAAAGTTCTAAATTGCATACAGTGTATTATTTGTTTGTGTATTTCTACCTACGTTTCATACATCAATTTATATTCGACTTATGTGGTCAGCGAACTCTTTTCATGAATCTCATTCAATTGATAGCTGTGCCTACCTCGTGTAGCCAGATAACAGCAAAAAAAAACTTTAATCTGATTTTCTAATTATGTTTCTACCTATATGTTCTACGCTTCAATTTAACTACTGAACGTACTAATGATATCGCCACTTTTTAACTGTTATAGCAATTTGAAATACCAATTTGTACTTCAAAATGTCTATTGTGAAGTTAATAAGCCTGGAAAATTATGTTCGTAATCCATTAGGGGTAGTTTTCCCTGCTGAAGTAGAAGGAGTTATTAGAAAGATGACTGTGTGACCAACCTACCTATTATACGAATTTTCACGAACACTACGCGACATCTTTTGATTTGTTTTTTCTACTTAAACGAAAACACTGCGCCGTAGTTTAAGCATGACATGTCTGGATGCTATGATGGATATCTTTTGGATTACGATGATTACCTATTATAGAACGTTTTATCATCATCTGCCTAGCCTTTTCCCAACTACATTTGGGTCGGCTCCCAGTCAAGCCGGATTCAGCTGACTACCAGTATTTTACGTGAAGCGGCTGCCTACCAGTCCTCCACAACCCATTAACTGGGGAACACGGTACTTCTTGGCAAGACTGGTGTCAGATTTTCTGGCTTCTGGCAATCCGTAACGACTGCCAAAGATCACCAAATGACAGCCGGGACCAACGGCTTAACGTGCTTTCCGAGGCACGGAGAAGTCTCGTTATGTTAAGATGGTCACCCATCCACAGACCAACCTCGGCAAGCGTTGCTTAACCTAGAAGATCGATCCGTGCGGCTGTTATAATTTAGCCACGAGCTCCTCAATTATAGAACGTTGTATATTCATTCTTTAAAGATCTCAACATTAGGTAAGGGTAAAATGTTAAGTAAGTATTAAATTAAGGTGTCCCCTCGTGTTATTGAAAACGGGTATAATAAGTTCATCCGATGAGACGTCACGCAACAACTGTGTCAAAACAGAGTTTTATCACATCCAGTCCATAATACAGCTTTGTCTCTAAACACAGATGATTAAACATAAACAAAGCTATCGCTCGCACTCTTATCGCGTGAGATTGACTTGTATCTTCCTACCTACATACGCGTTACAGTAATAATGATCCAATTTTAATAGACGGTTACTTCGGGAAATATTTCTGTTCTAGTAACCTTAAAGTTAAAAGGAACTAGTTCTTCAGAATACATTAAGTAAAGCAATAGAACGAAACAGTATGAAGTCATTCTGACGAAATAAAACTGTTTATAATATCTAAATGTAATCTCTTCAAAACTTCACTCGAAGTCAAGAGAAATCACGTTTTTAACAAATATGTTTGTGCCACTTACTGCGCGAGGTCAATCCTTCCGAAACTTTCAGCGTGATTTTGTTAAACTCTATGTCAACAGGCCTCGGGGAAGGCATGTTCACCTGAAGCGTCCGACATTCAGGTTGCTCTTTCCCGCTCACTTTCTGCCCCAAGCCTTGCAACACAGCTATAGCTTTCGCCATTTTTGTCAACACGTGCACTTATTTAGTAATTAAGAAGTTCAAAACGACACAAGTTAATTGTTTTCAATGTAAAAAATAAACCAAATCACCACATAATGAAAGTTAGATTTTATAGGAAAAAAAAATTATTGTCCCGGAAAATATTTTTTTAAAATTCGAACGCGTTATGGCGCGTCTCGTTATTTTTTATGTTGAGAATTGTCAATTTTTTTTTTTTTGTAATTGGAACTGTATATTCGTAGCTTGCGTGTGTTCGCTCTTGCAGCGTGTCGGCGTGCTGTGCGAAACAACGCGAGGTCGTCACCAGACTGCCGGCGCTCGCAGCGCGGGTGTTTTCATACTAGTCCACTCGTCGTCGGGTAGAAGTACCGTGTTGTCTTGACTAATTATAATTATTATTGTACCGTGTGAAATTCAAATTTATTTATACTTTTCAAGATGCATAATATTAACGTGACGTAACCGTGGTTGATAAGACTAAGGTTGGCATTGACTTGTAATTCATAAATTTCCAAATGACTTAAGTGTAACTTAGCTTTAAAAATATGATTACATAAAAGCAAGCAACCCTATATCTTTAGGCCTGCGGAAAAGAACTTATGAAAAAACATAAACCTCATTCTGCAGTCTAGTACTTCTTAACATCTATGAAATATCATTTCTAGCGGAACCCATGAATATTTAATAACCAATACCGTGTGAAATGGACACTGAACGGTAATGTGACCTATACGAAGGCCACTTGTTGCAACGATCAATAATATCAGCTTACTGTATAAATGTCGAAATACCTACCTAAGTACCAACATAAGTAGATAAATTGATGTTTATCTACTTGAGTCCGAGGAATATGATGTCGCGGTCGGCTCAAGTGAGGCGTGGGTTGCGTTTTTCCGCGGCCAGATTGCGTATTACCCTTTAATAGTGGGATGTGCTCGTGGTACGATAGTTTATGGTTTATCTTGCTGGTGCCCTAATCGTTTAAGGAAATGCGGGGAGCGATGATAATACTGGCTGATCGGAAGAGGCGGACGAGACAAGAAATGATACACAATTTTTATTTTGTGTTTTGTCAAAGGGCCGCCCTTGACCTCCATCGCGCTTGATGGAAAGTGGTGAATGAGGTCTACGAGTGTGGCTCAGAAGTTAAAAAGGACACATCACCTACACTTTACGAGAAATCTTTGATTTTCAAGCTGGTTTAATTAAGGGCATTCAGCATGACATTTATCATATTGAGGTGTCGCTGAAATATACATATTTATTATTTTAGTCTTTACTTTTAAAATAAAATTTTAAAGTAACCGTCACCTGTTGCTCGGGGCGTTAAAAGTTAAATTAGGAATATACGAAGTCGGCGCGCGCCTTGCTTTGAGTGCTTTGACGTCGCGGGGGGAGTCAAACACATCACTCCCTCCGCTGGCGGCTCCAGCCGTGGATTATGGAAGTCGCATATGTTCCCGTGATCCCCAGCGTAGGTGGGAGATGGAACTCCAGGGTGGTTTTAGTCAGTAAGAGTCTGACAGACCCCTCCGCCCGCCCGAGGGTGGAGGACATAAGGATTTCCCCCTGTAAAAAAAGGAACATATCATCGATCAATTGGTCGCAATCTACTTAGATGGTCGGACCAATATCCGCTCATCCATAATCAGCCTTTTTTAATGTTCCCACTGCTGGGACAGAGGCCTCCTCTCTAGGAGAGGGAATGGGCCGTAATCCACCACGCGGGCCCAGTGCGGGTTGGTCAATGTCACATGTCTTCGAATTTTTGGTTCTGGGACATGCCGGTTTCCTCACGATGTTTTCCTTCACCGTTTTGAGAGCAGTGGTGTTGAAGTTAATTACACAAAGTAATGCGCCTTGCTGGGTTTGAACCCGCGACCCTCAATTTGTAAGTCGGAGCCGTTACCACTCGGCCACCACTGCTCCTCCCTGGACGCAAAATTCCACGAAGCGCTTCACAATGCCAAGGATAGACACGGATGTGGCTCGTCGTCCGATAAGAACCAGGCCCGGTTTGACGACTCGTTGTGTTTCACGCGTGCCTCTAAAAGTTGTTAGCATAATTGACGGCTAATGCCAGTGCCTGCCAGCGACCAGTGTTGCGGTCGAAAAAGTTACTGCTGCCCTCCTTTCCGTTTCGCCCAGAGCGGAAGGAGTTATTTGATGATTTCCCATCCCAAAGAAAAGGATAGGCTCGGACGGCAAAATAGCATCAAGAAAATGACTTCACGTTGGGGAAAATCACGACCCTCAGTAATAAGGAAAACGATGCGAGGAAAAACCAAAGATAGAGTAAGATTCTCTATTAAATATTTTTGAGAGATTTCTTCAGTCATGTCTTTTCCTCACACATATCGGCACGAAGACCTCGGCTGGCTGACCTAGCTGAGCTAATTGCCCTTTTTTTTTTTTTTTTTTTTTTTTTCTGGATGGGAAATCATCAAATGACTTCTCCCGCTCTGGGCGGAGCGGAAGGGAGTGTCAGACTCTTACTGACTAAAACCCACCCGTGATCCTTCTTGTGCCCTTTGCGTTCCAGGGCCGCGGTGACTCTTTCGAACAAATTCCGCAACCCTAGCAGGCACTGACCCTATGGGGCCCCGTCTAATTTGCTGACGGCTCTTTGAGGCGCGCGTGGAACACGACGCGCCGTCGACTCGGGCCTGGTTGCTATCGGACGGCGAGCCACCCATAGCTCGCCATCCGCAGGCCCGCGCCCTGTGGCCGGGAAT
Source organism: Hecatera dysodea (assembly GCA_905332915.2). Lineage (NCBI taxonomy): Eukaryota > Metazoa > Arthropoda > Insecta > Lepidoptera > Noctuidae > Hecatera > Hecatera dysodea. Next base: position 17,484,190 of record HG995294.1, read on the forward strand.
CGCCCTGCGTTTCCCGACGCCCGGGGCGTCTTCTTCTGTTGCGGCGGCTGGAGCGAGGGGCATCCCTCTCTCGCACGCGCTCCGCCTCCTCCTTCGCTAGCATTACTGCTTCGCAGAAGGAGGCGACCGCTTCCCATGCCTCCTCGCTCCGGACCATGGCCCGAACCAGGGCCGGACGCGAGAGGTCGCCGCCGCCGATCGCCTCGACGAGGACACGGCGGTGCTCCGCCCAAGCAGGGCAGACCTCCACCGTATGCTCCACCGTGTCCTCCGGGTGATCCACACAGTGATGACACCCGGACGTGTCCTCCCGCTGGATCCGACACAGGTACCTCCCGAAACAACCGTGTCCGGTGAGCACCTGCGTCAGGCGGAAGGTGAGAACGCCGTGACGTCTCTCCAGCCACGCCTCAAAGAGGGGACTTATCGCCACAATAGTGGCGTGCCGAGCTAATTGCCCTGAGAGTGCCACATAAAAGGGGAGTCTCATCACATGTGATATCTTCTACTGAAGTCATTATCATTATTTCAGTAGAAAGACATTCACTGCTGGACATAGGCCCCCTCCAAGCGTTGTCACAGCAACCGCTCCTGCGTCCTGCATCCAGTGGATACTTTCCGGTAACCGGTATTAGTGTTAATTTTTTAATCCGTGATGTTAGGCCACTGTGCTTAACCCAGTTGTAAGTGTCCCTTGATGCCTTTTGGCCTAGCTCTGTTATGTCTACTGCTTGATAAGAAATGAGGTACTAATTATGTTTTATCTTAATCCGTCGCTGCTATTTCTGATTACTTTCTTTGCGGGATCTAAGACAGTTGAATCGCTCCTCCGGGAAGCTTGACAGCTTCATTGCCTCGGGAGTTTTTATGAGGTGCCGCTTAGGAGTTTCTGTGACGGGCTTGTTCCGATACGCGGTCGCCACTCCAGAACTCTTCAGCTCCATAACGGTTCTGCGAGCTACCTACTCAAATAATTTTACATAACATTTCCAAGGGCTATAAAACGCATGCCACTTGAGGATTATCTCATGCGCCAGCCATGCAGGTTCAGTTATCTAGCTAATTACCCAGGGTTTATCTTGTAAAATGACATTCTGACCCATTGCATGCCGCTGTGCTAAACATTCATTTAGTTTAAAGTTATTATGAATAAACATTTTAACTGTAAATTGATGTGGTTGACAGTTGATTTATGTAAAAAAATAACGGTTTTAGCATTTTGTACAGTTTTGTCTGGAAAAAAATCTTATTTGTTGAAAAAACTTGGAAGTATGTTTAGGAACCCGGCATTACTCGCCAGATACTTTGTTCTGAAATAACATGTCAGTGTAAAAGTAACACAATTACATAATCAATCTATACTTATAATAAATCTGTAGAGAGGTCAATTCTGTACAAGGAATATATTTTCAAAATAACTATCAGGGGGTGATTAGTGATCGATACTGGTGCCAAAAATGCAATCAGTAAAATTTTTGTCTGTCTGTCTGTCTGTCTGTCTGTCTGTCTGTCTGTATGTTCTTTATAGAAACAAAAACTACTCGACCGATTTTAACGAAACTTGGTACAATTATTCTTCATACTCCTGGGCAGGTTATAGTATACTTATCATCACGCTACAATCAATAGGAGCAGAGCAGTGAAGGAAAATGTTGGGAAAACGGGAGAAGTTACTCCATTTTTTAAGCTTCCATCGCGTGTGTAGCCTTAATGGTTAAAGTTACATAGAAATCATGTATTACGGAAATGTTTTACATAAAATTATCTAAAAAATATCCCACTACAGCATATGTCTATCTTTTATGGTTGACTCACAATAACACGTGTAACTCCCGATAGCTTAGCAGTAATCTTACGTTTATCGTCGGATTGGGCTGAAATTTGGCATGCAGGTAGATGTTATGACGTAGGCATCCGCTAAGAAAGGATTTTGATTAATTCTACCCCCAAGGGGATAAAATAGGGGATGAACGTTTGTATGAAACTTTGTCAATTTTAAACCGATCGGGCTGAGAGTTTCAAAATCGGGGGTAAAGTAACTATTCCACGCGGACGAAGTCGCTGGCAGAAGCTAGTGATAACTAATGACGATAGCTAGACGCATTAGGTAACTAGTATTTACAAAGTCATTTGTAATATTGTTCTTGATGTAACCGAGTTTCTTAAAACTTGTAGGCACGAACTACAATTATTATTATTGCTAAGTCCTAACGACAATTTATTCGAATTTAATAGTACACGTTTCACATATCGATTCGATTTCGAGATAAAAAAGATAGGTGACACTTTTTGACTTTGGTGCGTGAAGCGCATTTTGATTTTGGAACGAAATTTAAATTAAGTACTAACATCGCGCCAAAATGATTTGGTTTGGGTCATCGACTGGTTTATCGCTCAAATAAATATTTTCAAATGTGAATCTTTTCTTTTTACTTTTAAAAAACTTCTGAGTCCAGCATGGTCCAGTATACTCGTAACGTGACCAACCGCCAGAAATGGAACCGCATCGCTGTGACAATAGTCTTCAGGAAAACCTACGTTCCACAGTGTATCTAGTCCATCGTCTGCGCAACCACCACCACTAATGTTTAGGCAAATCTTCGAAATCTTCCAGCAGCACGCTTATGACAGTGGATCGCATTGTTTAACTCTTTTTTCTACGTTGGGACCAGAAATGTGTAAGGTGTGTGTCACGTTTCCAAATGATTTTAAAGCCTTTTTTTTCTGGAGAAACCTTCAAAATATAAAGAGCCCCGGTATCTCCTAAAAGACCACTCCGGAACCCGCTCTGAGCAACGCATGTTGTGGCACATCCCTGATGAGACTGTAAACTTCCTTGAGCCTCGCTGCACGGTACCACGTGATTACTGTACTACCGCCTGCCCCAGGTTCACTCGGTTGGCGGATATAGTCCCCACTCTGAGCGCCCGCGACCCGAAGCCTATAATTACTGAGTGATGGTCTGACAGACAGACAGACACTGCGGCGTTGTGTACCTTTTTGGCACCTTTGGTATGGAACGATAAAAAATTGACAGGTACACATCCACCTATAAAAGAGCTATCAGAGAGAAGATTTTTCCTCATAAATTAGCGTTTTTGTGTACCGTACTAAAACCATTATTTTTTTGCTACAGAACTGGAGGGTTTGTTTGGGATTTGTTGATTAAGAAAAGGTTAATACGTTAATACCCTAATTTCCAGTTTGCAGGACTGGCGGTCCATGATAATGACTGTCCAGGATGTGACAGATGTTAGTGTACCAATGTAGTTAATCATCGTCGAAGCGGCGATCTATACTTATATAATAAAGTTTGTTTGTTTGAACGCACTAATCACCAGTCGGATTTGGAAAATTATTTTTGTAAATGATAGCCACATTCATGAAAAAGGCTACTTATATACTAAGGCGGGACGAGTACGTAGTACGAGAACAAGTAGTACTACTTCGTACTGATTTAAAAAAGTTTAAACCGAAATTGAATAAGGGACGTTATTTGAATTCGATCAACACTTGTCTATGTCTGTAATTTTCCCATTCTTTTGTTTTTAAGACATAAGGCGAATAGTTATAATCTTATCATTAACTTTAATAATACTATAAAATTTGAATTGTAACTTTGCATGATGTGGTCTCCTATAATTGAGGGAGCGCATGGAATGTTGTTATTGTCCTTTATAAAATAGCATGTAAGGTGTATTCTTTGTTGAAGATCCTAATAAAACAAAATAAAAATAAAAATAAAAGTTCGTTTTGCTCATTGGTCGTTTTCATACGGAAATATGTGTAGTATAGCTGTAATTTTCACATTATTCTTGTTTTAGGTCGTTTTGCTCACAGAACAGATAAAAGAAGAACGTTTTGATAGGGAGACGATATGTCTCGGAATCAGATTCGGATCTGATCCAGTGCAAGATTACAAGGCTTTGTTACTAAACATCTGATCATCCTTTTTACGTTTTGGGATTGCTTTTATTGTGCGTTTAGCCAAGGAGTGGAAATTCCTGCCGGAGTCTATATATATCCTGATGATAACTACACCGTGGACAAGTCTGAATAGGTAATTTCACTAGCAAGGGTGCCCTTCATCGACCACAATCATGTGGTCGATGAAGGGGCACCCTTGCTAGTGTCATCGCTTTCAGGTGAGATTGTGGTCAGAGGCGGATTAAATGTTGCCAGCTAGCAGGCGCGGATCCGGGTTTCGCTCAGGATAGGATCAAATATTTGTGTCTGTGTGGAGAAGTAATTGAATAAAATGCGGCTTGAAAATTTATACTTGTCTAATAAAATTTTAGGGAGCAAAACGAGCACGAAATTTTTATGTATGGCCAAAAATCCTAAGGTACGCCTACGAGTAGCTACTCGTAGGTATAACTTAGGATTTTTGGCCATTAACACAAAAACCGGATTGAGTTTATCCACTTATTCGGAACGGCTACAAAAACGAGGGCGAACGAACCGAGCTTGATAATTTTAGTACCACGCATCGGAACAGATATATTTTTTCTTTTAACCATTCATAGTTACGTACTTCAATGGAAGTATTTTTGTCAACCTATGCCTAAATACCTGAGTAACAATTATGAAAAAGCGAGCGAAGCGAACTAGAAAATTTAGTCACTCTGCCGCCTCCAACTTCCAAACTCTGGGCTGCTACAGAGTAATTACTAACACAAAACCAGAATGACACTTTGCCCAACCCAGGAATTGCATCGAGGACCCGATGCTCAGCAACCGTGATTTGCGACCACAAGACCTTCGAGACAGTCACAAGTAAGAGTGAGCTATTGTGAATGCCGTTAACAGTTGGAAGAAGATTGTTTTTTGGGATTGGGCCATGTTTTTTTTTATGGTTGGAAAATCATAAAATAAGGAAGATTTATTTCATGATTTTCCAACGATATATGCACTGGGCGGGCTGGAAGGGAGTGTCTCATTCTTACTGACTGACACCTATCCGTGTTCCTCCTAGTGCCTAATGCGTTCCAGGGCCTCGGTGACTCTTTACACAATACAGAGAATTCTATTCAAAGAAGACGGGGCCGCATAGGGTCAGTGCCGGCTAGGGTTGCGGAATTTGTTCGAAAGAGTTACCGCGGCCCTGGAACGCATAGGGCACAAGAAGGATCACGGGTGGGTTTTAGTCAGTAAAAGTCTGACACTCCTTACCGCTCCACCCAGGGCGGGAGGGGTCATTTGATGATTTCCCATCCAGAAAAAAAAAAAAGGGGGCCTCATCTTATAAGATGACATCTTTTTGAGGCGCGCGTGGAAAACAACGCGTCATCGACCAGGGCCCGTTGTTATCGGACGCGTTGAGTAGATCACCGTCCGCAAGCCTACGCATGGTACGGTGGCCGGGAAACGCCTTGTGAATCCCGACGCCCAGGGCGTCTTCTTCTGTTGCGGCGGCTGGGGCGTGAGGCTTGCCTCTCCCTCACGCGGTCCGCCTCCTCCTTCGCTAGCATTACTGCTTCGCAGAAGGAGTGACTGTCTCCCATCATGCCCCCTCGCTCCGGACCACGGATTAAACGAGGGCTGTTAGCGAGAGTTCACCGCCGCCGACCGCCTTGAAACTAATGCCATAACATAGTAGCGTTAACCGATAACGATCCGTCAAAATCCTTCAGAAAGAGGCACCATTCTCGACTTTTGATACGATAGAACCGCTTTTACGTGTTCTTTATATTCATAAAATATTATTAAACGACTCGAAGAGCTAAATTAAATACTATCATCCACATGGGTCGATCTTCGAGGAGTAATCAAGCAATAAGTAGGGGCGTATTCAATGAGGTTCTATACAAAGTATGAAGGTATTTCTAATTTAAGTAAGAAAGTAAATTTATTTTTCCGTTTTATATCGTGCGCCCCTTTGTAACCTGGCGACCCTAAACATGCCTAGTTTGCCTTGAGGATAATCCACCTCTGTGGCCTTTTTGCGAGTTTTTTAATGTAGGTAATGCGCCAAACCCATTTTTAGGAAACTGCGCCTAATAACCTATTGTAGTGGTTTTCAAGTCGACTGTGTTTTTTTTGTGTCGTTACCTCATAACTTTTTACTGAGTGTACCGATTTTGATGATTATTTTTATATTCGAAAGCGGGTGCTTGTGGAGTGGTCCCATTTAAATTTGATATTGATTGAGATCTGGTGACTAGTATTTGAGTAATCCCTAATAATGCGTGGTTTAGACTACATGGATGATATGATGTTCTCATTCTCTCTTGTCGATGTAAAATGAAAAAATAAAATTGTATAGGTACGATGGTTTGGAAGGGCATCATAGTATATCAAGGTGGTCCCTTTCTAGTTTGGTGAAGATCTGATCAAGAACAGAGATAGGAAACGGAACTCTTCAATAAATGATTGCAAATCTTTCGGGATTGCTGAAATCGCATGTTTGTTTGTTGTTTACACCTATTATATCACGTATGCTGTGATGGGTGCGTTTAGTTAGGGGCCTGGGGGGGGGGGGGTTGTATTTTTTGAATCATTTTATCGAACGATGGAGTTCCTACCTACCTACGTTAAAAAAACTCGCACTAAGCCCTCTAAATGTGGTCAAACGAGAGCCGTATCAAAAATAAAAATAATAAAATCAAAAGGTTTTGGTGCTAACAAGTTCACTGCCCAGTGTCCTTGAATTATCTTTGTTTGTTTTTGTTACCAACATGATCCGGCGCTGTGAAGGTTTTTGGATACCTACAGTACGAGTATTTCTTGAATATTAGCAGCCTCATTTACAAAAATCTTTTCATCCCCCCATCTTGGAAAGAGTATTTTTGCCTTCCGATATCTGAGTGCAAACTGTTTTTATCCGCTAGAGGATAGAGTAAATTGAATTTGAAAATCGTTTGAAAATTTTGGATTCAAAACATCACTAAACCCATTTACTCTACCTCCATGGTGCCGATTCCATCATACAAACTTTTTTAATTAAGTGCCTAGTTAAAAACTCAAACTCGGTGGCTTAAAACCTTCTTGGTGTACGTTTTTTTTAAATTTGCTTTGCGCGCGCCCTTTTCTTTTCACGTCAACCTTTTTTTTTTTTTTTTTCAACCTTAGGTTAGAAACAAGAAACTTGAAAACAAATGATAAACCTAAAATGAGTAATTCTAGCGACGAGGAAGTTTATTTTACGCCAACAGTCTGAAACTGTTTATAATGCGCAAATGTGCTTTCTCCCTCAACAATCACGCGGGAAGTATTTAAAACAGTAGGTACGACGACTAGCTAAAGGAGCCAAACTTTCTCAGAAAACGTGTTGCTGGCATATTTTATTGAATTATCCGAGACCAAGAAATCAAGCACTCTATAGAGTACGTATTCAATGCTAAAAGCAACATTAGAGATGAATAAAGACATACATATCGACACCTATCCTGAATTAGTGGCAGTTTTAAAAAGAGCCTCATCTGGTCATCAGTCAAACAATCGAAGGTTTTCACAGCATCTGAAATAGAAAAGTTTCTTAAAAGCATCCATATAGGGAACAGAGCCGTGGTGGCCGAGTGGTAACGGTCCCGACTTACGAAGTGTAAGTCGCCGGTTCAAACCCAGCCAGGCGCATTACTTAGTGTAATTAATTTCAGCACCACTGCTCTCAAAACGGTGAAGGAAAACATCGTGAGGAAACCGGCATGTCCTAGAACCAAAAATTCGAAGACATGTGACATTCACCAGCCCGCACTGGGCCCGCGTGGTGGATTACGGCCCATTCCCTTTCCTAGAGAGGAGGCCTGTGTCCCAGCAGTGGGAACGTTAAAAGGCTGATTATGTTATGTTATGTTATCCATATAGGGAACGTGCACGAAGTAGACTGTGCCATCTAGTGTTGCAAATTTGAAACTTATTAGTAAAATATACTTGACATTGACGCGTACCTATAAATAAATAAATAAATAATTTCACACTACAGTAGTCCATAGTTTTGTTAGTATATTAGTGTTAGTAACAATGGTTCTTATGTGCTGCCACCTATAGTTTCTGCACGTTCCTTATATGTGGCTAAAGTAAGTCAGTTTCACATTCAGTATCTACTTAGGTATATTAATGAACTACTTAACATAATCTAATACGTAGGTACTTAGTAGATGTTGATAAGCATAGTTATGCATGAATATCAATTTATCTACTACGTTACTCTTTAAGTTACAGGTTGTTCCTATTATTGGTATAAACGGAGCATGTCGAATTAACTAACTAACACAACTTAATACCAAAAACATTGAGAAACATTCAAATGACTTAAATTAATTAATTTACCTAATACAAAGGCAAAAAGAGACCGTAACTTCGTCATTCACAAGGAATACGTATACGTAACAATTGTTGAGAAATATCAAGCCTTAGGTACGCTTACGCCCGCCTAACACTCCAATCAATCGATTTTTTCTTCAATCAAAAGTGTGTCAGATAGCCTATGGGTGCTAATAAAATTGGCAGTATCCCACGAGAAATAGCAACATTTCTTGAACTTCCAGAACCCCTTTTGCACACGGGTCGTTGTTTGCGACGAAGTTAAACCACATTTTTGGCCAATTCAGGAGCTGATCTCCTGTCTCTTAAGCACCATGGAGGCTGGAAGTCCAATGCAGTTTGAAAGGGATACATAGAGGATAAGTCTAAAATATGTAAAGGCATCATAGGAGCCATTACACTGAAAGAACCTCAGTCAGATCCTTGCACTGACCCTTCTGCATCATAAATGAGCCGTTACGAAACACCTAACCATCGCCCTCTCTCACCAACGTGTACGCCAAGGGAATCCGATAATTCGGTACAACTATTTATTTAGTATGACAGATAGTTTACCGAAAAACAGAACACAAGTCACTAATACCGACATTAGAGTTCCTAGCAAACATATTATACTCAAGTAACTGTAGCAACGTTACATTCAATTTTTCTTAATTATACTTAAGTATTTTTTGAATTTGAAGAATATTCTGTAATACTTACGTATCATAATGAATGTAGTTCCTAATAAATATTAACATCTAAACTGAAATAAAAGTATCTTGTGATTGTGAATGCTTTTTTGCATTTGTTTTTTCCTCGCTAAGGTGGCATGAGAAGTTACGTGTTGCACTCGAGTGCAAAGATTTTTGACTATTGATTCGGACGCTGACACTCGGGATTCTTATTTTGAACACGCGGTTAAAAATAAACTTTGCACACTTATATAACAAATAACTATCATGTCACTATTTCTTTTAATTTAATACTGGTAGCAGATGCTAAATTCAAATTCGCCATCTCTCGAAAAATTTAAGAAACTTTTTTGCGTATAAGTCTTTAAACTAACGATATGGTTGGCATCATAGATACTGTATTTTATATTTCTATGGTTGGCATTGATTTTGAAGAAGCCGTTTCGCTGAAGTGACGAAGTAGAGTACCTAGTGGGTTTCACCAAGTTTCCCGATTTTGTTCAAAAACTCAATGCGGCAGTTCGGCGTTCAAAAAATGAAGAAACAACCAAAAACACCGACTTCCGGAATGAAAGTCATTTTATAGGTACTTTTTTTGTTTAGAAGTCGGTAGTAATTTTTTTGTAAAAAGTTTTTAGTGAAACAACATAACCTTACACCTGTTTGTCCCAGAGGCTTAGGCAGAGGAGTGCCTGTAGTAAACCTGCATATTTCACCTTTTATGGTAGGTACGTAAAGTAGATTTTTTTCTTAATCCTCCTCCTCTTTGTGATTAAGTTCGTACCGGGATCCGAGATTGTTGAATCATTTCTCTGGCCCTGGTCAATTTTCACTGACTTGTCTATTTTCTGGCAGTCGCCACTGTTTATTCGAACAATCTGTTTATTCAGTGGTGACGTAAATCTCTAGTCACCCACTGATCCTGTATATATCGCATCGTAGGCGTCGATACACAGGACACCCATAGCTTCCTTTGGTGGTACCTACAGCCTTTTAGGCTTCCTACTTTCCTAAAAATATGTTTGTGAACTGGCTGTTTTCTCAAGTGCCATGCCGGTAAAATGTCATAGAGGCGAGTCTTATGCCATCAAACTGCCACAAATCGAACCTACAGCTACGGGCTGCTACGGTGAATAAAAACCCAGCAATTGAGTTTTGCTCCACCCGGGAATCGAACACAGCGCATTATACTTATTACCTATCCTCTTAAAATGAATATTTAACAAAATTGCCTTCCTAAAAATATCCACGCCTGTAGGAAGGGTGGCCTTCGTTTATTTTGAAGAGATTCTATCAGTCTATTGACCTACTCTGTATATATCAATATAATTATACTGACCTTATACTGACCAAAATATTGTTGATCTATGAAGTGGGCAGCGCCATCTATGTACAACTCTTGGAACTTTTAACGGACACATTAGAGTTGATGTAATATTGAGTTCCATTATTTGCGTTGTTGGTAATGCAGATATGCATTGCCCTAATTTAGTTTATTGTGTCTGCCAGAGATGGCGCTCCAAAGTCAGTATTGTTCTTGTTTATTTTTATGATGCAGTCGCATTATTAGCCTGAATACGAGTTTGTATAGGTAGTTTGTAGCTTTCTATTGACTTGAACAAAAGATTTATGATTTTTGCATTCATCTTGATATCCAAAAATTAATGATTAATTAATTTATATAACGAAATGTTTCGCTGCAATAGGAAAATGCTTTAGCAGTCTAATATTATACTTTCAGTATCTCACTCTATGGTTCTATTATATACCTAAATCTTACTGTCTGGTTCTAAGTATTTTCAAGTAATCCTTGTTACGACAGTAATGGATAACGCATTATTTTTTATCAATCAACAATTTAGCTATAGGTTATTATCAGCAATTAAATGATGTTTTCTTTCTTTCTTTCTTTCATACCTATAACCAATTCCGGAAAATAAAAATGTCGATGTTTATAAAATGTAGAATCATTAAATAATAAATTACGTTAATTTCAAATGGATGACTAATGAATTGTCAAGTAACGTGACACTTAACCGTTCTGACTAAGCCGTCATACATATTCATTGAGATGAAAAAAAAGAAATACTTACTATAATAAGTGGCCACTCTTCTCCTTAAGTTTAGGAAGAAATGTGCATCTTTGTCCCCGCATTCATAAAAGTAACGCAATAGCATTATCTACAATAAAGGGTATTGTTCACCGCGCTACCCAGTCACGCACACACATGCACACACGCCCACACGCTCGCTAATAGAGTGTCGTCCAACACTCATTTACAAATTAACGTGCATTGAAACAAATGCGTGTGCAATTATTTACCGGCTTCGGACAAAGGGTTCCAATAGTCCAGTTCGCGACGGAGCGAAGCGCGGGCGCACTTGAACGCGCGACGTATCGTAGCGCGCACGCGCCGAAGTTATAACGAAGAAACAGTGTAGTTCGCGATCGGAATGATGCTCGCCGGCGCGCAGATTGTTGACGAAACTAGTGTGGCGTTTACGACCGGGAATGCGGGAAATACCGGGACGTCAGGGACTAGTCCCCCGATGTATCCCATCCAGGGCTCCTCCCGGGAAGCTCAGCCGGTTTCTTCGCCGCCCGCACCCGCCCAGGGTCTCCATATGATCCCTAAAGTTGACCCAGTGGATATACACTTCAGCAACATCACGTGCACAGTCAAACTGGGAATAACTAAAGGTAAATGAAACATTGACTTGCCCACAAAATTCTCTTCGGATCCTGGAGGGAATTCTCATTCCTTCCTTTGAGCAAAGTTTCAGTGCTAAGTTTTATTTATTTTTAAAGTAAATAGGTACCTACTGTTCTTATTAGGTATTTAAAACGTAAAAATAAATCAATTAGTACAAACTGAAAGCCTTACCCAGTGATCTCTATTCAATTAAAGGTTCTGAACTGTCCTACATGGGACATTAGATCTAATTTATAACGAGAGCAAGACTTGAAGTTGTTTGCTACGACTCCCAAGTCGTGAGAATAATGTTATTCGATATGCTTCAACAAACACCAAGGCATGGATATGTTATGATTATATCGTCAGTAACGTGGTAATAAATATCAATAATATCTTAGAGTCTTTAAACGCAGCTCAACTTTACTAGTAGTTAATGTGTCCATAACTTTTATAACACAATAGATAATAACTATAATAATAACTAAGGAAGAACACTTAATTGCTCAATAACTTATTTACTAAATTAGCTATTTACTAAGTTATCTTATGTACCTATCTATTTATTATGTTTCTATGTAGTTTTAAGATAAACATACGCGATTTGAATAACAACAATATCTGATGTCAAGATTTTCATCCGTCGTATTTTTTGTTTATCTAACATAGCTGAAGGAAACAACAGAATATATTAATCTTGAAATGTATTAAAAAGTATATGTAAATATTTATTGTCAGTGATATCTTCATCATTTCAGCTGAATAGCGCTTAAATGCACTGCTTGAGTCCAAAATAAATTTTAATAGTTTTAGCTGCGAGAGATTTTTAGCTCTACCGAGTATGTAGGTAACGTCTGTTATTGTCAATTACAGAACGTTTGACGTACAATGTGACTACATAATAAGGTATTATTACTTTCTCACATTGTACGTACTTATCAATGATGAAAGACATAATTAATCCTAAGCAGATTCACTAATCATGTGGCAATCAGTGGGCAATCAATCAGAAACAGGAAATCATGCTTCGATGCAGCTCTACGTATTACGAAATGTAATTTATAGCTCAACAAATTAGTCCTAAAATAGTGTCAGTCTCTTTTTCTCTCCCATTTCCTAGCTTTACAGTCTTCCCCAAACAGAGAGAAGATTACAAGGCCCCACCACGATGGTCAGTCAGTCGATTCTGGAAAAAAACCAGCACGCGAGCATGAAGTGACAAGTCATTCCAATGGACAGCTCACTTCAAGCCCTCTTCATCTAAGGACGAGCAGTTTGTTACTGAATGTACAGCAGTGCTGCAGAATGCACAGCAGTGCTGTAGAATGCACGGCAGTGCTGTAAAGTTCTCATCGCTTAAGCTTGGGTGAAGTTAACATGAAGTGAGCTGTCAATCCATACAAACAAGATGGAATGAAACGCTCGCTCCACCTGTGTCAACACCGTGAGATTTTGACAGAATAAACCGGCTGGTCTTCTTATCTTCTCTCTCCACTTGGACCTGATTTCTGCAACTTTTAACTGTCTTTTTCTTTTTAAGTTCACTACCAAACCAAGTATCCCTCTACGATATATGTATCCCATATACATAGATACAAGCCAAAGGTCAACAAGGATACGCAGGTTCACAAATACCCAGGGGTTAGGTTTTACCATTCGTCAATCTTTCAAAGCCTTTAATAAATAGTGTATCCAAGAGATAGTAGCAATCACAATGCTTAATAGAGCCTAGCCAGGCCAGCTTCCAGTTCAACGGGATGCAGCTGAGTACCAGTTTTTTACATGGATCGACTGCCTATCTGACCTCCACAACCCAGTAACTGGGTAATACGATACCTCTTGGCAAGACAGGTGTTAGATTTTTTGCCGCTGACTACCTGCAACGACTGTCAAAGATCTACAAATGACAGGACCAATGGCGTAACGTGTTTTCCGAGACACGAATGAGTCACGCTATGTAAAAGATGATTACCGATCGACTTCTACAAGCAATGCTAACCTCCAATATCGAACCGTATATACATAACATAACATAATCAGCCTTTCAATGTTCCCACTGCTGGGACACAGGCCTCCTCTCTAGGAAAGGGAATGGGCCGTAATCCACCACGCGGGCCCAGTGCGGGTTGGTGAATGTCACATGTCTTAGAATTTTTGGTTCTAGGACATGCCGGTTTCCTCACGATGTTATCCTTCACCGTTTTGAGAGCAGTGGTGATGCAATTAATTACACAAAGTAATGCGCCTGGCTGGTTTTGAACCCGCAACTTACGATTCGTAAGTCGGGGCCGCTACCACTCGGCCACCACTGCTCTTCAACCGTACGGCCGTTATTATTTAGTTACAAGCCTCGTGGATGCTTTAATATCCATAAAACTAGTTAATACCTGAATAGCCGATAGATCTTTTACAGTCTAATGATTTTAGTAGCAACAATACGATTGTTTTTAATAGTTCAAGTCTAACGAGGTTACTAATGATGCTTGAATTAATGCGCATTGACGATAGGAAATGTAAAGTGACATACAAAGGCAGACAGTCAACAATACAACTAAAGACAATACTGATAACGATCAAGTCTTCATGCACTAAACTATAACCTTTCATGTGTTTCTTTAAACTTGCAATAAAGTATAAAAACACGACTTCATAAGCAAATTTTTGAGCACATCTGATAAGTATCATACGAATATAAAATGAGATCGTTTTATGCTTTTTATGATCATCCTACAACCTCTTTCAACCTACATTCTTTTGCTAGCATCGGCATACTTTCCTTCGACCAATTGCTGGCCAAATTCCTTTCCAATCAAATGCCATTTTACTTCTCGATTTTCACTATAAAATAGCAAGCTTCATTCAAGTAGACAACAATAATCTATAGCCTTAGGTTTAAGATAATTTCTTATGAATCTATAAAATCTTGCATGAAATATGGCCATACCTATAATTGAAAGCTAATGCATTGAAGTTGCGTATCAATCACTATTATACTCTGGCTTCGTTCTCGATATAAAATTTACAATGCAGCTTCCTGACGCCAGTCGACAACCAAACGCATATTTAGAGCTGAAAGCAAAAAACTAAACGCACGATTGTTACTATTCCCGTTCTATACGTCATCTGTCATTCTTTACGTTTGCGCGGCAACCATTCGCTGATATTCCCCAAAAAATATTTAATTTGTATAAAAAACTAGTATTATAAAGTGTGTTTAAAGTTTTAATTAGGCATCATGCCGAAACGGAAACACGGAAAAGATTATTATCTTCAAAAAATCCTAAAATTAGACAAGAAAGTGAAAAAACATCGGTACCGCACCGATTCATCAAAGTCGTCCCATTTTGTCTGCATCAGGTACCTAAAACAAATTGTTGTATGCAGTAAAACGTTTCACATGTTTCAAATACGTTATATATACCTACTGTATATCGCGGGTAATGTACGAGATACATTGACGCGAAAAAATAATTCGGGGTGTTTACGAGATAAACACACGAGTTTTTTCATTTACCTAATGGTGTAGTCCGAGAGGCTACGCTTAGGTATGAATCTATATCATGGTATATAAACAGGGTCAATTCTATTTAATGCAGACGGCATAAATAATGAACTAGATGAATGTGTCGAACCACCGGTTCCTATACAAATAAGCCTGGGCTTGGATATCACAAATACAGCCATGACTGTAACTGAGGTTCTATCGGAGCCTGACCCTACACCTGAGCTAGACACAAATCCTACTCTATCCCTGGAAGTGCTGGAAGCATTAGGGGATTTTATGACAGATAACCCTGTATTTGGGATACCATTTTGAAGAATGGACTAAGGGAAAATAAGTCTGAAACTGGAGCAAAATTTACTAGAAAACTGCTGTGCTCAATCCAGAAATTATTGCTTTACTGAATGAATGAAACAATTATTTACCATGACAAAAGATGGGACTTACCATTTTTGGGTGATGCACTATCCACATATATCAACAACAACAATGACAAACTCAAACTGATCTCCCGGCTTAGTGATACTGGCGGGATTTTATTAGACTTACACTTCATACAAATAAAATCTTGAAAGAACCTTATTTTCCCTGTTTTGGACAAAAAATTGTTAGACATTGTCAAAGAAGTAGAAAGGGATGATTATCTTTATGGTAATAACCTATCTGGCTTTATCTGATCTTATCTGACCTTACAAGCCTGCCAAAGAACAGGCCATTTTATATAAAAGCCAACTACTTTTACCACAACCCGTTGGGGAAACTTGAGTGGTCCACCTCGTTACAACCAACAGAGGATAAATCTGAGACCACGGCACACAAAACCAGAGTCCTCATATTAAGCAAGGAAATATAACCAGCACGACAAAACAACCAGTACCAGCCACAGTATACTTCAAGAAAGCCCAAAGCCCCACCATCACAGGAAAAGACTCGTGCTCAACACTAGAGGTTAGTCATGCTGGATGATTAATACATTTCTTACCTTGTTAGCAAAGCATCTCTGATGATGTTTCATTTATATTGAATCATGTCAATGGATATTCAATACCTTTTACTGATACACCTTATCAGTCACAATGTTAACAGTCATTATAAATAACATCTTAAATGATCCGGACATGCATACAGCCATTAAACTGGCATTAGGTGCAAAATTCTCCTGGTACACCATGTAAAGACCAATTTATATCTAAAGTGTTTTTAATTTCAAAACCAAATGGCATTAAAGGTTTTATTCAAACAATTTTAACAAATCTGTTAACACATGCCATTTTAAAATGGAACAAAACTGCATTAGCTCTAATTTTCTCTATGAGAATTTAGAGCAAAATTGATCCAAAAGAGTCCTATTTATTGGTTAATCCAGCTCACAAGTTTCAATATGATTATTTATATGGATTTAATGTACTACCATTTGGCCTGTGTTCAGCATCTTATGTGTTCTCTAAGATTATGAGAGTGGTGTTACATATTGAAGATCTAAAGATCACAAATCCGTAAAATATCTACATGACCATTTTGTGCCTTAGTTCTGATTATAAAACATATTTGGAAAATGGTAATGAAACAATTGCTGTTTTAAAATGCCTTGGATTTGTTATTATTATGAAAGCATGATTAGACCACAGTCCTGTCAATTTTAAGGTTTTGTTTTCAATACAAAAACGATAACATATCATTACCCACTGATAAAATATTATCTTTTGATAAACCCTTTAAAAATATTTGTAAAACAGAGAGTAGTGTATAAGAGACCTTGCTCAAATAGGAACTTTGATTGCCGCAGGCTCAGCTAGTACATATAGCTGACTTTATACAGCTAGCTTTATATAGCTATTAGAACACCATAAATATAATGGTTTTGTTTATATAAAGGCAATTATGATACAAACATTTTCATGCACCCAGATATTAAAATAGACCTATAGTAGTGGGCTGATAATATAAATAGCTTACACAAAATTATAACATAATAATATACTCAAAATATAATTTGGAAATATTTACAGAGGCGTCAAGAAGAGGGTGGGGGGCCCATTTGTAATAATAATAGAGTTCATGGGTTTTGGAAACAGTGAGAAAATTTATATCACATAAATTATCTAGCGCTACTGACTATATTTTTAGCCTCAAAAATGTTTGTTAATAACAAACAACATTTAAATATCTAATGACACGTAGATACTATGATAGCCATATTGCTGTGTCTGTCCTGAATAGAAGTTTTTCTGTTCTATTTTATATCATACATTAACAAAATGGGAGGTATTCAGCACCCACATATGAATAACATAGCCAGAAGCATTTGGCAATAGTATGTAGATACCCATATATATTACAGTAGATAGAATTTGACAATTTGCCTCTTTGATAATATCAAGGGATAACAAAGAAACGGATGAAGAATTATGTAAAGTTAATCCTGACATAAAGTGGGAACTGAACATCTCCACAATCCAGTACATTGTTACTCAGTTTGGCCAACCTAATATTGATATTTTTTCCTCAAGGAATAAAGTAAAAATGTGAATCTTACATTTCCTGGAAACTTGATCTAGATGCACTGAACATATAGGCTTTAGTTTTACCATGCCTTGGACAAACTTATTTTTTATTACACATTTTCCCCCATTTAGTCTAATATAAAAATAAAGAGTGATATAGGTAGTGACAGGCATCATGGTCATGCCTTATTGGCCATCACAAGCCTAAATATCCATTAATGCAAACAAGTTTAGTCTTAAAACTTAATATTTAAACCTAATAAACCATTATCATATTCCTTTTTCAGAGAGAATCACTCTCTAAATCTCCACTTTACACTAATCCATCAACAGTAGAGGTTGTGTTAAGTTCACTTTCAAAAACAAAGTATAGATCCATTTACACCATCTAGACCAATCATTATGCATTTTTTAACAGAGAAATTCAACTTAGGAGGCACATATGGGTCTTTAAACCCATATGAGTCAGTTCTTGTTATTAAATTCAATACAATTAATTTATATCACCTAGATCATTAAAAAGCCCTTTTGTATTTCAAAACAGTTTCAAAATTAAAATATTATAGTGACTCTAGTCGCTGCTTGCTGTAATAAGATTCAAAAGTGGGGGGTAATAACACTATGAAATGGCTACTTAAAAGTTTCTAAAAACTCATACCACCAAGGGCCAAGTATCAAACTACTTAGAACCTGAATAAAGTCCTGAATGTTCTTGGACTCCAAATACCTAGGTATTTGATTTTTTGATTTTGATTCCAGAAATTTTAAAAAGTTGTCCAAAAAATTGATATTGTTATTAGCACTAAGCACAGCCCAAAGAGCACAAACTTTGGCTATTATATAAATACCTAACATTACAATGAATCATGCACATTTACATTTCTAATACAAATATTATTAAAACAGCAGATCCCAGTGGAAACCAACTGAACATATTTTTATCTTTCTTTGAAAAGATTGAAATTGGTCCAGCTATTATATTGCGCGATTGCATTAAATATACTCAGAGCATTAGGGGTGGAAATATTCATTATAATATTTTCATTGAAAAAGCCACCATCCACCAGTTTCTCCTTCTACCAACAGTAGATAAAAATTATTTAGTGCATAGATATTAGTATTTTTTCAGGACATAGTAATAGACATGCCTCAACATCCACTGCAAATGCAAAGAGAATGACATTAGATGTCATAAGGCAAACAGCAGGCTGGACAAACAGCTCTTCAACTATTGCTATATTTCAAAAATTTGCTATATTTCAAAATAGGCCACCTATCAATAAAATTAATACTGTGCTTACTACTGCACAAGATGCTTGATTATTATGAATGTTGCATAATAATTATTATGTGCCATATTACGTATAAAACTAGATATAAGTTCAATATTAAGATGAATAATTTGTTCATCTATTTAATAAGAATTTCATAACAACTTATTTAAAAAATTGGGCAATGTATCTAAGAATAAGATGAATAAGACTGTTTTATTGTTAATAGACATTTTAGTATGTCATTTGTGTCTAAAAATGGATGCTAATGCTATGGAATACTATTAATTTATAATTTTATCTTTGGAATCTCAATTTTCCTAATAAACTCTTAACATCTGCATTGTAAATTTTATATCGAGAACGAAGCCAGAGTATAATAAGTGATCAAACGAACTTACCTGTTGTGAAGTTCGATCATTATTATACGAAGGGCTTCGTTCGAAGATATAAGGAACCCTCCCTACCCTACCCCAGAAAAATTGAGATTCTCTTAGGTAACTCTAAAATAATGACAGATGACGTATAGAACGGGAATAGTAACAATCGTGCGTTTAGTTTTTTGCTTTCAGCTCTAAATATGCGTTTGGTTGTCGACTGGCGTCAGGAAGCTGCATTGTAAATTTTATATCTTCGAACGAAGCCCTTCGTATAATAATGATCGAACTTCACAACAGGTAAGTTCGTTTGATCACTTAGTATGCGTTACATAATCATATATTTCTGTCTACATATCACACCCTTAGAATGAAAGAGACCTAACTCAAAAATTGCATTTTTTGGCAAATTAACAGGAATTAAAATCTTTAAAAAGTTTTCGGTAGAAAAACAAGTATCTCCCGAGACCTACATACTCGTACATACATATGTATAAGCTATCCTTTACCCAATTTCCTATACATCGAATCTTTTTCATTACGGGGTTTCATAAGTAGTATGTTTTATAAGTTCAGTTTATAGTAAAATTATAAGTAACTGGAATTTTGAGTTAGGTCACTTTCATTCTGAGAGGCCGATGTCTTTTTAACTCATCTCTATTTGCAGTCATTTCACTCATCTCGTTTCTAACCATGTCATCTTTGGTATCTATTCTTTTACCTTGCTTTCCATTCCGAGATGAGATTATGGTTAAACGTGAGCCAATTTATAGTAAAACAAACCTTTTTTTATCAAAATTAGAATTAGGGTAGTTGACTAAAAAAATCTAATTATTCCGTCAGACAGATGCAGTGCGTTGAAAACTCGTGTGACGTCACTTCGTGCTACGATTTTTACTACGCCGTGACGTCACAAGCCCCCACTCATAGTCTTTGAAGATTTTTATCTTAGTCAATTTTTATAGATTTGATAAAGCAAAAAATACTTGTTCAATATTTTTCGATAATCTGACTGACGGACTAAATAGAATCATATTTTAATTCCTCAGGAAACATCCCTATACTAAGGTCAATGCAATTTGATTGCAATCAACCAACACTTATTGGTACCTACACGAAGTGGTTGTTGCATCGATTGAGACTCTTATCGATCGAGTCGCGGCTAATAACCACAACACCTCACCTTGCCTCGATTGCTACATCATAACGGTTACGAGTTATAAGTCAAGTTCATTCGACTTTTTATTCGATAGATATAAGAACGAGATGTAAACAAATACTGCATAACACACTACACATTATTTTCTCATTATAATTGATTGGTTCTTGCGTCATATTCCTTATACGTAGGTTTACTTACCTACCTGCTTATCAGAAAGTACCTTGAAGCCATCATCATCACTTCCAACGAAAGAAAGTGCTGGACAGACACCTGCCCTAAACGTTGCTACATCCTAAAACCAACCAATGAATTCTTCGTCAACTTGTTGAAAATGCATAAAAAAGTTTGTCCGCATCTGTCTTCACTGTTTTACTTTTGCGCAAAGTTTTAATAAATAAATAGTTCGTTGTAAAATGCTATAACGAAGGCAAAGTACTACCTACATACATAATAAATATTATGAAAACAATTTTATGTTATAAGAAATGATATGCAACAACATATAACGTCCAAAGTGCAAGGCAACCTGATGGTTACCGGTTTCCTTATTATTTTATTAATATTATTTCCAAGAAGCGTTTGCTGCTTAAAAAGTGGTTAAGGTTCATAGTAACAACTAAGATCTCCATTTTACTTTGTAAAGTTATTCTCTTTTATCCTTTTAATCGGACAAATATCTTTTGTTTCGTGTTTCTTTATATTTTGTTTATTCCTTTGTCAGTCAGCAATAGTTTCCTCTAATCTTCACCATTTCTGTTTCTCTTTGGTCAATCTACCCCATGTAGAACTAGTAGTCACTATTATGCCGTCATTCAGCATGTTTTGAGGTCTATTAACTTTTTATTCTCTAATCGTTTCTTTGTTATAGATTGAGTTACCAGCTGGTGTAGGTACACTTCGTAATTTTTCAGCTCCATTTATGCTTCCCTCTGAACATATCCCGACTATATCCACATTTTATTTTTAGGGATGAAGTCATCAAATGACCTCTTCCGCTCTGGGCGGAGCGGAAGGTAGTGTCAGAATCTTAATAACTAAATCCCATCCGTGTAACTCCAATTGACCTTCAACAGGCAACTCTTTTTCTTCTTGTACTATATTTTATTACTTAACCTTTTTTATTTTTTTCAAAATTGTGGTCTAAATTTAATCTTATGTTTCATTGAAAATATTTTGCATTAGTCCGATCACATGTAAAACATGCATAGGTACTATCGCGGTCTTCTACGCCTGACCACTTTCGCACAAAAATCGCTTGAACCCTGCGGATGCGCCGAGCCACGCCCCCTTAAAGTTTCGGCCTATTAGGACAGCAATAACGCAATTAGTCGCTATCTGCACTGCGCAGCGTAGTGACGTATCAAGTGTGTAGATAATCCTTTTGTGAATTTTATGGACGAAGTATTTTTATTTTACTAACCTGTGCTGGAACATTTTGTGCATAATGTCTTTCAGAAATCTCATACGACAGGAACGAAATCATATTATAATTTTTCATGGACAAGGTTTTAACATTAGTCAAATAGCTGAACAGCTGCATATATGAGCGTAAATAGTAAATTAAAGTAAATTAGTCAATGATTTTAATCATTGTTATGGTTTTAGTTCTTTACCAAATTTATAAAAAATACCTAAAGAGTATGGCAGGATAAACATGGGTGGAAAAATATTTTTTAACACTGTTCTACGTTATCAACAATTTTGAGAAAAATAGGTATATGTTATAGAGCATAGTAAACCCTTACTATGCTCTATAACATATACCTATTTTTTTTTTACTAAAAAAAATCGTTACCTATAAACATCACTGAGAAGACTTAAAAATATCTTGCATAATACTTCTTTAGCGTATCTGACGTTTTAAATAGATTTAAAAAATTATTTTGTATGAGATTTTTTTTATTAAAAAAAAAAATTCTATTAATTATTTTATTTGAAAAACTAATGCACACAGAGTTTTGATAACTAACGAGATTTTTTCTCATAAGAAGGTGATTTCATTGTAAAAAAATCAACGTAACTTTTCCGAGGGGCTGACTGACTGATCTGACTCATGTTTATCCTGCCATACTTTATATAAATAAAATTTTATTAACGATGCAAAACTTTATCATGCAAATTTTATCTTGTGCAAGTAATTACATACTTTTTAGTTTGTTTTAAAACAGCAAAAGTATTCTATAATAGAAATATATAGATTTGTAAAGCGATTGTAATGATTATGCACGTGGTATGTATTACCTACTGCTTTGTTGTGAACTTGTGACGCGTGAACTCGAATACTTTCTCACTCTCACACGCACTATCTGTTTCAATTTCGATGTAGGTTTTATAGAAACAATGCTTTCCACTGTGTATCGATATGAAAAGTATTTTATTTATTAATAGTAGAGAATCTTAAACAAGCAACAGCAACATCTTTTATGAGATTATTTATTATTTATTTGACGGGATTTGGCGACGCATGGATTAGACGCCATGAAGAAGAGGGTGTCTTAGAAAATAGACCGCGGGCACCACGTCCATATCTCATTACTGAAGCAAACTTTCAACGTATGGTGGACACCTATCAACAAGAGAATTCATTCACGACGACGAGAGTGTTCGCCGAGGAGTACGACGCGCGACGTGTCATTGCGTACAGTTTGTCGCGCTTTACACACAGCGGGGCTCCATCATCGAAAACCGGCAAAGAAAATAGTGCTCACCGAGCAACGAAAGCGGCTAGGATGAGATTTACAAGAGAATATATAATAGAATAGAGATATGGATTTCTCAAGCACTATATTTTCAGATGAGAAATATTTTAGGTCGAGCCAAAATAGTCGTCGACACTTGTGGCGCGTGATGAATACACGCTACGAATCTATACACGTGGTTCCATATAATGATTCTGGAAGGGTTTGCTCTAATATATGAGGTTGGATGAGTGCTGATAGTCCCGGAGAGTTTGCCCAATAGTCAGGGCAAGCAAATGGCGCAACTTACCGCGAATGATTAGAATTCGTGATGGTTACTGTGCGAACGGTTTATTCAAGAGCAGAGCTCTCTGAATTTATATTTACTATATACAAGACAATAGTCCGACAATAGTCACTAGAAAACTTGGTTAAACGAGCAAACGGAAATAAAAACCGTACTCTGGTCATTCCGATCTCCTGACCTGAATCCCATCGAAAATTGGTATAATGGTACCGAGATGGGATCACCGACGGGAAAGAACGCAAATGGAACTTCTTCCTCATTGTGACGAAGTTTGGGAATCTGTAAGGGGTTCCAACTTGTGTGAAGTTTTAGTACGATCAATAAAAACGAGATGCAATGATTTCACACTTGTTGTTGATTGTGGTTGTTGATTGTTGTTGTTGATTTTCGCATTAGTCTATCCAGCTGATCCCACAATAGTTCTGTCGGGTTTAAGTCAAGGGACTGTGGACGCCATATCATAAGTTTTCACACTTGTTGTTGTTCTTTTCTTATATTAAACTCCTTGCATATTCTTGACGTGTGCTTTGGATCATTATCCTGTTGAAATATAAATCCCGGACCAATTAAATGGGCTCCAGAAGGCACTGCATTATCCTCCAATTCAATCTTGAAATCTCACGATTACTTTTACTGGATTTATGAAGGCCGATTAAATTATTATGCTCCTAGCCTCTTGCATAATTATATTCCTTAGATTTACCCATTTTCTTCAAAAAATGAAACTCAGAAGGGAAAAACAAAAAAATATTGCTAGACATTAAGTACAGTCGGTGATAGCAATTACCTGACCCCCTAAAAATTAAACGAATTTGAACCTTTTGCTTGTTAGCAGTAAGACAACTGGTTCAACGTCTACGATCAATAAAATAGTTATTCGAATTTGATCTTTAATACGCAGTGCTAAGGTAGGTATGATCTTGAATATTATTTTAACTTGTAATATAATACGTAATTTCGCTCGCGTTAAATATGTTTCGAGTGGTCTAGTGGTGACTGTAGTGAGCTGACAATTCGAGGTTGTGAGTTCGAAACCAGCGTGATTGACGCGTTTGTTTCTGTTTTATAAATTTATTTTAAGTTATAAATAATAAATCATAACTTTAGCAACAAAAAAAAACGAACAAAAATAAAAGACCAAAATGATGGTAAAAACGATTATATTTTATAAAAAAAAATATTATAAGAATAACATAAATGATATTGATGACGACACGAAGATGATAATATTTACCTACTTACTATTTTACTAATAACGTTGTTAAATGCACTGAGTTTAATGTAGTGAATCAGCATGTTATAATATTTAGAAATATAGGTATGTATTTCTATTTCATAACAATAACATCACCACATTAAATATCATTTAACTAAATAAAACGGCATTATACGTTGAAGTTCTACCTACTATATATCAATTTGTTTTGTGAGTAGTTATTTTAGTTATAAGGTTTTGATATAAAACTAGGTATTCGAAATACTTCGTTAGAAAATTATAACAATAGTTAATTTAACACACACACTGACATACGTTAGTATTGTTTGTGACCAACACTGGTTACTCAAGCCAATTATAATATGCTTTTATTAGCGAAGTGGAGCACCATTTTTTTCTATTACTTGTTGCAAGCGGTACCGCATACCGCGCACCATATCCAACAAAAATCACTTCCTCTCATGAATGGTTTTAGTCCAGGACGATGTTTTTGAATATTAAAACCACACGTCAAACGTTTTAGCCACAATCTGACTGTATTTCTCTGAAACAACACAATAAGCATAATTTTAGTAAGGAATAGGTAAACATAATTTATCGATTAAGTTTGCAAAAATACGTTTATCAATTTAGATAATATAAATCAAATTAGACCTATAAATGATCTCAAATTAGACTCATAATGAAACATAGTTAATTTTCTATTATTCTACATTCACCGGCTTTTAAGCCAACTAACGAATTAAGGAATAACTATAATTATAAATGAAGCATAAAAAAGAATACACTTACCGCTATATTATGTTTCGTAGCAATCGCTTTAATACCAACATTCTCCTCATGCAAATAGATTATTTTGTATTTTAAATAATCACTCAACTCAACTTGGACATGACGATTAAACTATCAAAACTGATAACTATTAATAAAAAGGAAAAAAGCGTGGATTTTTACAATATAGTAAGGCAAGGTAAAAATGTTCGCGCGTATTATACTGCTGTTTGTGCATAGAATATCTTGTTCAATTTATTCTTCTACCCCATATTCCTAATGTCATATCTATAGCAGTTTTGGTTGAATACGCATATTGACGTCTAACTACCCACTTATTAAAATAGGTGGACAGTTATAAATAAATGACCTAATACCAACCTCTTAAAGCTCAAGTTTGCGTATCAAAATTATTTATTGTTTCTGTTCAACGAGTAGTGTTAGTCTGATAGACTCATACATATTGAATAACGTTTAATGTTATGAGCATAGGGTGTAAAATCGAGTAATTTTTAGGGGGGTCAGCTAATTGCTATCACCGACTGTACTAAGCTATGCAGAGTGTGTTTTCTAGTCAAAATCAGAACTACCGTTAAAATATTTGTAGTAGTTATTCTATAGTTTACTTGTGTTTATATCTCAATAGCTAAATCCAAACAAAATTGCGACTTCAAAGATAAACCTCGAAGAAATTCCGACAATAACACTATCATGGTTTTATGACCAGGAGTCGGCAAATAACAATAGCTGTTAACGATTGTACTATAGATAAGTACTTTGCGGTGTTATACAAACAATTAAACCCAATAAATGATTTCTTTAAAATGTATTGCTTGTAACTTAAAAAAAATGCAGGTGACAAATACTTTTGAGCGGTTAAATGAAAAGCTTCAATTTCTGTTGTTGGTTTCAAATAAACAATACTTGGTAAAAATTAAAAAGTCATTTTATAAAAGAATGTCATAGGTATACAAAATATATATATATTTTAACTTGATTTGTCTTTTTGACCTAGTCACCCTTTGCTTGGGTATAACTTTAACTTTATAACCTTGTTCTAACAGTAAACATAATTTTAGAATCATTTTTGTTTGAATCTATATTGTTTAATTACTGATTTTGTTTATTAATTCGCGTAATTGTTTATTTTCAGTTTTTATTTACTATGCCATTTCAAATATTTTGTTAAATAACTATACCACCGACATTATTATTATATAGTAATTTAGGTAAGAATGTCATCAATAGAATAGCTACTGTTTCTAAAAAAACTGTTGCATAGAATAATAGGTCACACCCACAAGGAAGGGACATTTTTATTTGAGTTGATTTTACTTATTGCCAACTTCTTCTTGAATTGTGTGTTTTACATCTTTAAGTACTCTATCCAAATTCGATACCTAATATTTTATGAATGCCCTTTTAGATAAAGTGATGATTTTACTTGATTATTCTTTTCAAGAATAAAGTAAAATTGCAGCAAATATAATTTCATATATTTTGAATTTGTTGGAATTTTTAATTTACAATTACCAACCAAGGCGTATGCCTTCTAACTTCTGCCAACTAACAATTTAGTTGCTTAAGCCAATTTCAGTTAAGATTTTTTTCTAATAATACCAGTTTGCTAAATAACAATACAACACGTGCGGTGTGCGTCGCTCGCGCCGGTCTTGTCTTTCATTCGTCTATTCAAGATCAAGAGGGCGGGGCTAGTAAGCGCTTCTATTTTAAGTGCTAGCAAAAATGAGCTTAATGGTGGTCAGACGGAAGTGTCCGCGATAGTACATATATATCCCAGATATAATGAAATTATAGGAAACCTATATTTTTACGTAAAACTTTAATACGCATAATTATATCATTTTGTAAAATATTTGTATGTATCGCTGTTGGTTACCTAAATAAATAAATCTTATTATTTCTTATTATTTATATTCTTTTCTTATTCTGGGAGCTTTCTTAACTCCTTGTATGTTTCTCTCCTTTGCGCGTTTGCATATAAAAAGTTTACTATTTTAAGTTATTGAAATTACTCATGTTTCAGATTTGTTTATTGATTTCCTTGCCTTTTCAAATATATCCTCTAACAAGTTCAAATAAATTAGGTAGGTATATTTTAAATTCTAATGTAATAAGTACTTTGTAATCATCTACAGTCTACGTCAGGTTTTGACTTTTAACCTTAGAAGCTCAAGGGGAAAAAATCGCAGCAGAATACCTAAGTAATAATTATGTTTATAATTTTTGCTTTTTCGACAAAAGTATTTAATATACAATTGATTCATTTCCAGTCAAAGTCAAAGGGTCCACCCTTTCAAAGAATGTTCACTGATGGATATTTGACGTCCCTAAGTGCCTGGTTAAGACGATAACCTTGGAGAAATTACTGATATATAATGTCGCTTTCAGGCTTCTGACAATGTTGCGAAATTTGTTCGAAAGAGTCACCGCAGCCCTGGAACGCAAAGGGCACAAGAATGATCACGGGTGGGTTTTACTCAGTAAGAGTCTGACACTCCCTTCCACTCCGCTCAGAGCGGGAGAAGTAATTTAATGATTTCCCATCCAAAAAAAAAAGGCTTCTGACCATGTGATGACTAAATATCGAATTCATTCATTCAATAATCACTACTTGCTGAAAACTATATTAAAGTAATTTAATTCGTTGATTTACCTTCTTTAAGAAGGTAAATCAACGAATTAAATTACTTTTTACTTAACATTGATTTGTAGCAAAGACCGATGATTGCATACATTTGAACATTTACTTAAAACTAACCTTATCTATAGATTAACGAAATTATCAGGATAATCGTGACATGGATACAAGGGAATTAATACAAAGATATATAATAAATAATTTACTAAATACCTTAATGTTGTACCTATCACGAATAACTTTTTTAGACATTCTCTTGGTGTTTATCAAACTTGAAAGGTTGATTAATTTATCAATTATGAAAGATAGGGAAATGCTGTATTCAGACCGCACAGTTATCAGGAGTATCTGCATCAAAAGATTTTTGAAGTGAAAACTTCTTTAGCATCGTTGTGATTTGAAAGTTTATGAAACGAAAAAGCGACAGTAAAAAGAAACAGACACATAAATTCATGAGTCTGTCTCTTTTTACTGTCGCTTCGTCTCAAGCCAACATTTTTGAAGGTTTCACTTCTACGCCGTGTGAATTGCACACATATATTTTTTTAACAACCTGTTCCACTGCTGGGCAAAGGTTTCCCCTATAGCTCACTCTTCCCGGTGTGTTATCCTCTCCTCTATGACCAATCCATCATGAACGCCTCCAAATCGTTGTGCCAGAATTTCCTGGGCCTTCCTCGATGACGCCCGTTTTCTGGCTCGTACTGCGTAACGATTCTGGCCCATCTGTCCTGATAGGATGCATCACACACATCTATACTATTTCTATACTAATATTATAAAGAGGAAAGATTTGTATTTTTGTATGTAACGAATAAACTCAAAAACGACTGGACCGATTTGAAAAATTCTTTCGCTGTTGGGAAGCTATACTATCCCCGGGTGACATAGGCTATATTTTATCTCCATATTCCCACGTGAACGGGAACTACGCGGGTGAAACCGCGAGGCGCTGCTGGTGTTAAATCAAAAGGCTTCCTAAAACTAAAAGCAAATTCAAAAACAGGAAGTTTGTCTAACACTGAACCTGTTTAATCTGTTCATCATACGTCACCGTGTTTTTACAAATTCAGACATACCTATGAGACGTTAACCTACAAAAACTCCGCAGGTACGAAGTCCGAACACCAACAGTCCAACACTACGTAATTCTTTGGTAATTTACAATATCTTTATGCCCTCTACTAAGATATTAATCTCCCGGATATGCGATAGCAATTTTATTATCAAAGCCAAATCGGTGACATATACGATAAGAACACTTACCTACTAGATGACAAGTGTTCGATAAATGCACTGAACAGTTCGTTCAACCCAGTTCAATTGCCCAGTTTTCCCCTCCAAAATGTAGGATGTGGACAATATTGAGTGTTAACTGGCCATAGGGGATAGGGACCTTGGCTTTGTACTGGGATGGCATGAAGAAGAGACGAGAATGCAAGACGAGAAAGACTAGAGCAACCAGATATAGCTCAATATCACGACAATCATTACATTCTTGGAATAGAATAAATTATAAATAATATAATAATGCATGTGTATTTTTTATAGAAATATTTAAAAATGTAACAAGTATGTACAAAAAATTAATATAATAAAAATAATAAAATCCTTATTTTTCCAAAACTACACAATTGTTACATTTTTAGGAGCATGGCTAAATGGGCCCGAACAAAAAGACCCTGACTTCTAAACAAGGGTTAACCTGTTTCTTAGAAGTCAGTGTACCTTCGAAATTATGTGTGCATAAGCCATATACAATTTTAATTTTAATGCCCCAATAAATATGCATTCAGAAAATCAAAGCAGAATCTCCTGTGGAAAATAAGGTCTACTTAAAAAGTGCTAATTTTCCAATTATAGCGGTTTACAGTTTCACACAGATGTTACTTCATACCACCATAAACTTAATTACAGTCTTCGCGATCATGACCCACATGCATGTCAGGCATTGAATATAACAACAATTGTGTCCAATTGTAATTTGACTGTACGAATATTATAAGGAGGAAAAACTTTTTTTTTTGTTTAAAATGCCTAGGAGGTTCGGAGGTCATTCGGTACAAAACCGAATAAGCTTCGAAGCTCTTGGACCGAGTAAGATAGGCTATATTTTATCCCCGTATTACCACGGCAACGTAAAATACCCGGGTAAAGCCGCGGTGCGCTGCTAGTTGACAATATACAAGGTGGATTCTTCAAGTGTGCGTAGATGGCTAAATCCTAAACTATGAGGAATAGCGAAAAACGCTGAAAGGAGTCTCAAAATACTTTATTTCATTTTCTTATGTTACCTGCCTATTAAACAATAACGGCGACAGGGAGCGAAAATGGAAAAACCTACGCCCTAAAAGATTTAATTAATTTAAAGTCACTCTGTAAGCCAAACTAGTTATCTTCTAGAGAATCATATCAATTACTAGGCAATCATATCTATAAAAAATGACGGAGATAAAAAGCATCATAGATCACGAGTGGGGATTTGTGACGTCACATCTTGGTAAAAATTATAGCACGTCGTGACGTCACATGAGTTTCCAATGTACTGTATAAGGTTTTAGGATGTAGCAACGTTTAGGGCAGGTGTCTGTCCAGCACTTTCTTACGTCGGAAATGATAATGATGGCTTCAAGGTACCTTCTGATAAGCAGGTAGACAAGTAAACCTACGTATAAGGAATATGACGCAAGAACCAATAAATTATAATAAGAAAATAATGTGTAGTGTGTTATGCAGTTTTTGTTTACATCTCGTTCTTATATGTATATAACGAATAAAAAGTCGAATGAACTTGACTTGTAAGTCGTAACCGTTATGATGTAGCAATCAAGGCAAGGTGAGGTGTTAATAGCTGCGATTCGATCGATAAGAGGATCAATCGATGCAACAAGCACTTGTAGTACCAATAAGTGTTGGTTGATTATACAATCAGATTGCATTGACCTTAGAATAGGGATGTTTCCTGAGGAATAAAAATATGATCCAATTTAGTCCGTCAGTCAGATTATCGAAAAATATTGGGCACGTATTTTTAGCTTTATGAAATCTATAAAAATTGACGAAGATAAAAAGCTCCAAAAATCATGAGTTGCGACGTCACGGTATGGTAAAAATCGTAGCACGAAGTACCGTCACACGAGTTTTTAACGCACTGTATCGTTTTTTGTTTACGTAATAAAAGAAAAAATACGTGTCCAATATTTTTGGAAATCTATCTGACGAACTAATTAAATTTCTCGAATCAATTTAATGAATGCAAGGCTAAAAATATCCAATTAATTGTGGCTAAGTATTCGGCGCTTCGGCGGTGAATGCGGAAAATCGTGAAGAAAGTAGGAAAACGGACTGTCTGAAAGATGATATCGCGAGAAAGGGGGCTAACAGAGAAGGGTGGAAGAAGAATGCCTACGTTTCTGATCCCAAATAAACTGAGAAAGGGCAAGATAGTGACTATAATACATGTGGAGATGTCCAAAAAATCGGGGAAACATACATTTTTATGTGTAACATCAATACTCTCGCTTTTCTACGGTATATGGGAGTGATTTCGTGAAATGGGGCGGAAGTTTGTAACAGGAAGCCGGGGAAGCGCGGGCTATTTTATTTGACCAATGAGTGCGCGCGGTGGTACAGTTAGCTGTCAAATGGAACCAACCACTTTGGTCAGAATCAAAAACTGTTTAAAAAAATAACTTGCATAAGTCCAAGTGTAATTTAAATCAAATACATTTTTAATTTCGAATTATTCTTCGTTACGAAAGATCAGTTCAAGTTATACCTCAATATATTTTTTTCAGGATATACTTTAGTACTAATGTTGTTTATTTCTAAGGTGAGATGGAAGATGTTGCATCATATGTGACTACTGTAAAGCTCGCTCGTTTTTTATTTATGAGCATGCTGTGTTCTTCAGTTTTTCCATTTATTATCTATTACATTCATTAAAATTGCAAGTTTATTTATGCCTTGCATTAAAAATAAAATTGCTTTTTATTAGATGCCTGTAGCAAATAACTAATTACGTTAAATAATTGTTATTATTGAACTTAGAACCATTCGTGTGATAATGTAACTAACGTTACCCGATACCACTTTATCGAGGCTAATAGAAGTTGTTTTTGTAACCCGACAATGTCTAGGAAATAATTAGCGTGATAGACCTCATTAGTTGATTGACTATGGCAAGGCATTATTTAATGTTTTGACTGGAAATTGTTTGCTGATTCGTCATGGTTACATAAAAAAAATATTCACAGATTAAGTCCAATATCACGCAAGAAAATTATCACAAAACCAATGTGTCACATTCTATGTCAAATGCGCTTAAGCTACTCTGTTAGTAACAGCCAATCGAATTAATTGTGTTTTATTTGTGACTAGCAGCGCCCCTCGGTTTTACCCGCGTAGTTCCCGTTCCCGTGGGAATATGTGGATAAAATATAGCCTATGTTACTCAGGGTGAATGTAGCTTTCTAATGGTGAAAGATTTTTTGAAATCGGTCCAGTAGTTTTTTAAATTTATTCGTTACATCCAAACATACAAATCTTTCCTCTTTATAATATTAGTATAGAAGTATAGATATACCTCGATAATTCATTATCTAAAACTGGAATTTAAATTCATCATTAAATAATTGACCTTAACCATTTTTTTTTGCCGTCGGCGCAACTTGTCTGCATTCATACATAAATTTTCTTTTTAGTGGTCATCTTATTGGTCACATCGTCTTATCGTTCATACAGTCTTTAAATCGATTCTTCTTAACAGTACAGCAGGTCTATTCTGTTTCTGTCGTCATTCCATTTGTACGTGTGGATTGACGGCTTACTTCATGTTCCCGGTGAGAGGTTTACAGAATCCCGCTGCTGAACATAATCAAGTCGAAACCCATACACGATATCTGACACAGTTTTATGCGCAAACAATCTTTTTCAAAAAGTGTAATATATTTTGTTATTACATACACATTCTTATCAATGCTGCAGAAGATTGCTTATATTCAAAACATAAACACATATATATGTACTTGTAAATGTTTTATTTCCAATACTGAGTTAATTTACAAACTGCCATAGTTTAAAAAAATACTAGGTACTTATATGATTATATTACAATTACTTAACGTAAAATATTAACAGTATTTTTTGCCATAACAACCATAATTAAAGCTATGCAATAAATATAAAATTACATAAATTAACTCGTAAATCTTGTCGGACGTTAAAAGTTAAGATTTTAAACCTATTGTGACATGAATGACACGATCGTTCTTCGCATTGCAGCTGTCATCTGGAAAAGTGCACAAAATAATTTTAATAAGAAAGAAAGAAAAATGTATTTATTTAGAATAAGCACACCAACAGCACAGTCACTTAAAAATTAAAATTATATAACGTTTAAAATTGGCATTTCAGTAACCATGCCAATAACAGGTAGCTACCTATGTATGACATTGACAATATAATTCCTAAATCAAAACAAAAAAAACACACACACAAGAAAAAAAAAACAATTTGAGCTACATACACGTGAACTACTCAAACTGTTTAAGTATGGAACGCCGGTATGAAGCGAAACTCATCGAGAATATAATCAATAGGGTAATCTGTCAAGTTGGACCTTTCAATATATTCAGTATATTTAGGACTCGCACAAAACAAACACAAAAAAAAGCTTATTATTAATTTTAAACTGTGCGAGGACAAAAAAGGTCCCTTACTAATTACTTATTGTTAGATGTTTTAATAGCAAATGATTTCACACATGTTCGTATCATGAAGAACATGAATAAGAACATGTTCAAAGTCATTTAAACGCCAGTGAAACGTTCCTTACAAATAAATGTCGATGAATCACGACCACCATCATGCCTTTGTTTCTAAAACATTTCTCTTAGGTACATATACTTAACATATATACTAAGTTGGGTGATACACAGTCAGATAAGCAAGCGGCCTTTGTTTCCAAGGCATCTAAACATACTCGTAACATGGACTTCAGACTGTGCAAAGTTTACTAGTCATATAATTACCCTATACATACCAAGCTAGTTAGGAAATCTGCAATGAGCGCAAGGACTAATTGTTTCACAGCTGTTCAGATATATGCCAATCATAATGTTGCTATAGCATATATGTATATAGTGTAATTCAGCTTGACATAAGATGATATCAAATACAGTGGGAATAGTGAACTGCACAACAAAGGCAATTTTCGTATTCACATTCCCAAACTGTCAAAAACGCATCTAATTTATGTATATTTTTACATGAATTGTTGCTAATAGATAGATATGAATCATATCTATCTATTAGCAACGAGATAGATATGAATCATATCTATCTATTAGCAACAATTAAATTAATAAAAAACCGTCCAAGTTGCAAATATCATATCATATGATATTTGCAACATGGTACGGTTTTTTAGTACAGGAATTTTATTGGTTGGTTTAATGTGATATTGTTACTTACCAGTGACGAGTGGTAACAATATCAATATCACTTTGACAGCAGTATAGACAGTAATAGAATCAAAGTGATTTTGCACAGTGCTATGTTACCATTAATATGCGGTTCATTCTAAATTTACCTAAAAATCACTTTAAGCCACACTCTACTTAAAACACAGCAAAAATGAATGTCTTACAAAAATTCTTAGTTTTCTTTACCAATGGTTTTTCCTACTCAGTTAATTATTTTGTGACGACGTAACTCTATGTTTCTAAAATAAATGACAATTTATTAATAACCTTGCCTGCTCACTGCAAGAAATATCACCCATTCATAGATAACTTAATTAAACTAAGGTTAAATCAATGTATGTCACGTTTAGATAAATTTCCACTGCATTATCTTGAACTGGATTTTCTAGTATTTACGACATTAATCTGTTTATTGTTTTTATATAGGAAACAGCTCGTGGCTAAAGAAATAACGAGGTATTCCATGAAGCACACCCAAATGAAGCACACCCAGACGAAGCACACCTAAAGTATTCCACTTAGCACACCCGTAGGTGGGCTTCAAATAAAAAATTAAAATAATTAATTTCCTATTCCACGAAGCACACCTACGAATATCACTCGCATAGTGTGGGGACTAAGAAATAAAAATGTCGATAGAAGAAAATATTTATTATTTAAAAGACTAACTTAAATTTCTAACATCATTCAGTTTCATTATAATAATGTGATACAATATTTGACATTTTTGTAATCTTACTATTTAAAATCACAGATTGTTTCATAATTATCTTTCCAAAAAAAAAATTTTAGTTTTTAACTATTTTTCTATTATTTTCCTTTTTTGTGCTCTTAATAAAATCACAGATTATTTCATAATTATGCAATAAAAACTTGGACAAATATCAAAAACATTGTAAATATAGTTTTCTATAGAGATCTATGTTGATGTTTTCTTATAGCTACTACTTAACTAATAATAAAAATACTCTAGTAACAATAAGTAATAAGAAAACTTCAACATAGATCTCTATGGAAAACTATATTTACAATGTTTTTGATATTTGTCCAAGTTTTTATTGCAATTATGAAACAATCTGTGATTTTTTATGTTAAAGTAGATTATTTTTATTATTCACTAAACAGGTAGCTATAAGAAAACTTCAACATAGATCTCTATGGAAAACTATATTTACAATGTTTTTGATATTTGTCCAAGTTTTAATTGCATAATTATGAAACAATCTGTGTTTTATTAAGAGCACAAAAAAGGAAAATAATAGAAAAATTGTTAAAAACTAAAAATTTTTTTGGAAAGATAATTATGAAACAATCTGTGATTTTAAATAGTAAGATTACAAAAATGTCAAATATTGTATCACATTATTATAATGAAACTGAATGATGTTAGAAATTTAAGTTAGTCTTTTAAATAATAAATATTTTCTTCTATCGACATTTTTATTTCTTAGTCCCCACACTATGCGAGTGATATTCGTAGGTGTGCTTCGTGGAATAGGAAATTAATTATTTTAATTTTTTATTTGAAGCCCACCTACGGGTGTGCTAAGTGGAATACTTTAGGTGTGCTTCGTCTGGGTGTGCTTCATTTGGGTGTGCTTCATGGAATACCTCGAAATAACAGCCGCATGGGTTGATCTTCAAGGTTAACCAACCAAGGTTGGTCTGTAGATGGGTGACCATCTTAACATACCGAGTTTCCTCCGTGCCTTAGAAAGCACGGCTGTCATTTGTAGATATTTAGTAGTCGTTACGGATTATCAGAAGCCAGTAAACCTTACTGCAATCATGCCAAGATCTGCCGTGTTACCCAGTAAATGGGTTCTGGAGGTCTGGTACGCAGCCACTCCACGTTAAATACTGGTATTCAGCTGAATCCGGTATGACTGGAAGCCGACCCCAATATAGTTGGGAACAGAACACAACATGATATAGGAAACATCAAGGTAGACATTACAAATTTTAGTTTATTAATATTCTCATCACGCGCAGTCGGTTAAAAAAAACTATTATATATTTGACCTCTGCTTACTGTACAGATTGTGTTGTCATTCAAATGAAGCCGATGAGATGTAAATCCTTCCTGATTATATGGATTTGAGGGGACGTTTTTGCATTTTAAATTAGTCTTTGTTACTATTTTATGACATTGAACTTACCTTGTGATTGATGATTATAATTTTGTAAATTAGTTAAAAATAATATGTTTTGGTCTGTTTAATTTATATACATTAGGCTTTTTACGTAAACTATATACATGAGGCTCATTCTTCCTAGTCTAGCTGCCCTGAGGAGAAATACCGAAAGAAACTCAGAGGTCTCTTTTAAAACCATACGACACGTTGGCGCAGTGGTTGAGCGATTGGCTGCTGTGCTACGTGTCGTGGGTTCGATTCCCGCATGGAAAAAATATTTGTATGGCCTATAGATAGTTGCTCATGGTCTGGCTGTTTGTGTATATGACATTGTATGTTTGTAAACGCACCCACGACACAGGAGAAATTCCTAGTGTGGGGCAACGTTTTATATTTAAAACAAAAAAAGAATGGTAAAAAATTGTTGGTTAAACTATATGAGAACTGTGTATGTGAGGATCTTTGGAATACAACATTTTGATGATAAACTGCACACCTAAAGAATGTTGTAAAATTTTAGTTCAAAGGCTCTTTTGTTGAAATGTTCCTAAAAAATTCTCACACATTACGATTTATGGTACCTACTAAATGTACATTGACGCACAGACTACACGTTAAGGATATGTCTAGTGATATCATAACGTGATATCACGAGTGATTTGTGAAGGATCATGCGAATGGTTCGTTATGAGTGGATAAATGGCGAAATATTACCTACAAACTGCACGTAGACGTTGTGGAATTTGTTCGAAAGAGTCACCGCGACCCTGGAACGCAAAGGGCATTAGGAGGATCGCGGGTGGGTTTTAGTCACTAAGAGTCTGACATTCCCTTCCGCTCCGCACAGAGCGGGAGAAGTAATTTGATGATTTCCCATCCAGAAAAAAAAGGTTAGGAGTCGAAGTCCGAAGCAATATGATAGTTTCTTTCAAGCAGGCAACCTTTATTGACTTCACTAGCCATAAGCTTATGATATCAATAAAGGTGGCCTCTCGTGTTTTGCTCGTTTACATTTCTGTTTACGCATTATTAATAACTCGTTTTATGAAATAAGCTGAGATAATATAAAGGCTGGCTGCTTATATCTAGGGACAATCGGTATTTAATTAGTTTTCTTTGTAAGTAATGTTTTGTGGATTACACACAGTCATCCACTTCGGTCTCCGATAGTACTTGATCGAGCATTGCTCCATTCTCACACTTATAAAAGAGCATTGACCTACCAACCTATTATTGTTAAAGTTGAATCGACCGTTTTATTACCCAAAGGGTATTTATTTATAAGCTGTTTGATACTTAAGTTTTAAGATAGAAATTCACGTCATTTGAAAAACTGATTAATTAAATTAATTCAAAGGCTATAAATAAGCTTGTGGTTACATAATCGTCGCATGGGTCAATCTTCGAGGTAAAGCAACACTTGCAGAGGTAGAAAATCCGATGCTAGTATCCAAGGAGTATCGTGTCACCCCGTTACTGGGTTATGGAGGTCAGATGGGCGGTCGCTCTATGTAAAATACTGGTATTCAGTAATATCCGGTTTGACTGGAAGCTGACCACAACAAGATTGTTTGTTCTATAAAGTCACTTTAATGAGAATTCTGGACGCAAGCTTTTTAATTCCACCAAGCCTGTCCTTCAAGACGGTGCATATTAAACCTTAATTTAGTTAATAGATACTTTCCAATCCGTCCAATTTTCCATTGATCCAATTTTAAATTCTAATGCGTGTTAACATTACTTTTGTTATCATTTTCTTGTAAATCGCGCGGTCTTCATAGTTATAAGACACATGTAGTTTTTTTTATTGGATATCATCAAATGACTTCCTCCGCTCTGGGCGGAGCGGAAGGCAGTGTCAGAATCTTACTGACTAAAACCCACCCGTGTTCCACCTAATGCCCTTTGCGTTCCAGGGCCGCGGTGATTCTTTCGAACAAATTCCGCAACTTTACGTGCAGTTTGTAGGTAATATTTCGCCATTTATCCACTCATAACGAACCATTCGCATATGTGTTACGTTTGGTTTATTCTTCGAACGTGATCGAAGTCCAATAACCTTGGTCTGTGACGAAAATAAAAATAAATACTTAATACCTTTTAATAATAATACCTGTAGATCGGATAAGAAGTAGGTACCTAATTGACACTTTGCTGTAGCATTAGTGCAGAACAAAAAGTTTTACCTGAAACTGATTTACAATATGACTGCTTGTCTTTGCTGTTAGGAAAAAGGTTGCAATAACACATTAAAGTTTTCCATAAGTAAACTTGTTGATGTTTAATTTAATATTTGCGACAGATTTTTTTAAAGCCCATAAAAATGTAGATTATCGACGACATTGCATGTTGTGTCATATCATTACATATACCTTTCTGTGCCATTGGTATTGGTTTCAACAAGAGGCAAAGTGTATCATCAGTCAACTTTGTGCTTTAATTTTTTTTTAAAATTATTTTAAGATCGATTAAATGCCAGAGTTGTCGTACGCATAAGTTGTTTGACTTACCCAGGAATGTCTCAGTTCAGTGGGTCAATCAAGTGGGCGGCCTTCGATAGGACATTACGTGGTATAGAGTGATAAATACCAGTATTATCATAGGTAGACTTATGTTAAATATACTATACTCGTGCTTCAATTTAATGGATTCAATGAAGATGTAGGTTATACTGCAGAATGGTGCTTTCAAGACTGGTTTGCTGTGGCTTTTCTTTGGTTTTTAGCAGACTGGTTTTGCTGTGCGCGCAGATTGCCTGTGAAGTTAATTAATATCTAGGTACATGACCTAGTAAGGTCGGTCCTTGGATTGGTGATAATCTTAAAATGAATCAAGTACGGAAATTCCACCGTGCGTAGAAAAACACGTTTGTCTCTGTTGTAATTTGTTCTTTGGCAGTCGTTATGTTAACGAATAAATAAATAATTGATAAGATAAGATTTAAAATAAGTAAGTTGACGTCTGAGCCACGAATTTGAAGTTGAGTCTGGGACTTTGGACTGAAACTGTAACATTTCTTTTAAAGCAGAGTTGGGACAATTCGAATACTTCAGTTAAAAAATAAAACACAGCGCGGAAGTTTCACAAAAACAATGACAATGCTTCAATTCCTTCTAAAAGTTCAAAACGAATGACGGCAGTATTTACAGCTCCACAGGATGTCCCCATTGAACTGATTATCCAGAGTCCCTACAAATAATATCGACAGGCAGATTGCCACACATCCGCATATGTTCAATGTTGTCATCCGCACTGCACTTTGAAACTTCGCGGTTAAGTCGTGGACTACTCGACTTTGATCACGAAATCATGGTAAACATTAGTGATGAAATTCTATAGAATGGAATTTAATACGTATAATACGTATCATAAATGCGAAAGCAACTCTGTATGTTTGTTTGTTACGCTTTCACGTCTAAACCGCTAAACTAATTGTGAAATTGACAAAAAAGAACGATAAAAAGTATCAAACCTCAGGAGTCTTGTGACGTAACGTCGTGTTAAAAATTGTAGCAAGTAGTGACGTTACACGAGTATTCAACACTGTATTGTGATTTTATTTACGTGAAAAAATAAAAAATACGTGTCCAGTTATTTTTTTGCAAATCTATCTGACGGGCTAGTTAGTTTTTTTAAGTCAACTAACCTATTGCTACAATGATGTAATGAGACAGACTGTACCTTAAAAAGG
Organism: Hecatera dysodea; assembly: GCA_905332915.2. NCBI lineage: Eukaryota > Metazoa > Arthropoda > Insecta > Lepidoptera > Noctuidae > Hecatera > Hecatera dysodea. The sequence continues at coordinate 17,524,583 of HG995294.1, forward strand.
ACATGGAATACTTTTTATTCCGGGAAAACTTTCCCTTGGGATTCGACTATCACGAAGCCGAATCTGACTGGCAGAATTTGGTGTTCATATTTGTATATCATAGAACTATGGCAGAGCGGTTTCGTCATTGACCTTGCCCTTAAAGGTTGTCTCTATGATTTATTGATATGACAATATTATGTGACCCTTAGAGTGCGTCATAGATAGGTACAAGATTGTATGGAATGGAATGCGAATGTACAGAAAATATCACGAAGCATATGTCAAATTGTAAGATTTTCAGTTTTTAGTAAAGAGTTCTTTGTCTTTGTTTAGTAATAAGATACATAGGTATTTTATGATTATTAAATAAAAGCCAAGAGCGTATTTTATTTAAACGTTCGGTTAGTTTCATATAATAATCCTACTAATATAATGTGTCCAGAATTAGTACATAATATTAATTTTAATCTCGCAAGTACGTTGGGGTAACTTCCGAATAAAAGTTCGTATTATCACAGAAGCTTCTTAATTTAGTTAATGTTACTTATTAGAAATTTAAGAATAAAAAAATAGAGAGTGACCGCTTAAGTATTTATTTAATAATTACTTTACTCACATGAACAGTTACTGTGCTATTTCTATATTAAACTAAGTTTTAAACTGTAACTAAACGCAGGAAGTATTCAATGTGATTAGATAACAAACTTGCGACTGTAATAAATTATTAGCAATCATAAAATTAATATTAAACACAAGGCCACGAAAAAAAAAACTACTATCAAAAATTGAGAATTAGATACTTAATTAATTACTTTCTATGTAACATCCTAATTCACACCGTATATTTCGTATTAACATTTTAAGTTTAATCAATCATACTCATTCATCTAAATAGCCATTTCATGTCCAGACATGTGTATACTGTCCATGCCAGGTTGTCTGGAAGAGATCGCGGAATGCGATAAGACCGCCCATTGTATGTGTTTTAGTTATAAGCCTCCTTTTTGTGTTACTTTTGGTGTACAATAAAGTATATAATAAATAAATACTTTTGTTAAGATAATTATGAAAAGATACGTATCCATTCCACACCCAAATAGATAAATCTAAAGCGACTTATATATTTTTTTACTGATAATGATAATTTCTAATACGCAAAAATAATGTTATCAATTACCAAATCCTTTTCAGACAACAGTGTTGTAACAGTCGACCCACATTATTATCAAACTATTGTCAAACTACCTACATATGTACTACATAGCCATCGTTCTACCAATAATATTGTGACTGAAAATCTGTCCGTTATCTAGCCTGCTTATTGGGTGGCTTACAAATAGGTGTGCGTGTTATAAATCCTCTTTTATCCATGTTGAAATCATTGAAAGTTAGATGATTTGGTGGTTACAAGTTTTGTACCATTTTTAATTTATTAAAATGATAAACATCATCCATCATGTCTCCTGATCCCATTTGATTAAGATCGAACATACTCTTCTCGGACCCATCTCAAAAGTCACTTAATTGGTTTATCATCTTTCAATAATTTCTGATTTTATTCATCTTTATTTATAACTGTCACCGGATAATTACTCCTTAAGATTAAATATAACTTCAAAGTTTGTCAATTGTCGAAAAATTGTCAACTCTACATTTCTTTTACTATGATATGATTCCAAATTCTGTGCCATTGCAGCAGCAGCGCAGTTACAACTCATTGTTTGTTGTTTTTGTTGTTATTATCACTGAGTAATCCGGTTCTAAAACAATTTGCTCAGTTTTAATTTCATATTTTATTTGTTTTGAGGACAATTAGCTTTCAGTTTAAAAAAAAAACTTGGTTTTTGAAATTACCAGTCTGATTCATGAATCATGACTGCCATTGAATGTTCTAATATCTGCTAATATCTGTCGAAGGTCATATGAATTTAAAGTTATAACTAAGACTCAATTCAACCCGGACATAAATAACTCTGATAGATTAGTCAAATAAAGTTAAAACTAACATCGATACTATTTAACTCTATCGACCGATCGATTCTATTTATTTTTTTTTATTTATTTTTTTTAGCTTTGAGTTAAGCTCGCCTTTGTACATGCCCTTTATTATGCCTTGTATAATATAAGTTGTTTTTTGTGTACAATAAAGAATTAAGAATTAAGAATTATTTGTGAAAAAATATTGATGTTTCAACTTATACTAGAGGTGGGCACCGATATCTTGATTAATTATTATGGTTTTTCTAAATTCATCGCTATTATATTTCTGACTGAACATTGTCAGTTTTAGGTTCAGAACTACCTCATTCAACTTGATACTTTAAATGGAGAACTGCTACTTATTTGGAGCTGAAATCTACATATACTAATATTATAAAGAGGTACCTAACGTTTGTGAGTTTGGGACGTTGTAATGGGTAATCTCTGGATTTTGTGAACCGATTTTCAAAATAATTTCACCAATAGAAAGCTACGTTATTGTGGAGTGTCTTAGGCTATATTTTATCCCCGTATTGTCACGGGAACGGGAAAACGCGGGAGAAACCGTAGGGCGCTGCTAGTTCATATATATATAATTCTATCGTAGTTGTAACGAGAACGCTTGGTTTGACTTTGAACGATCGGGAAATGTGCATCCGGATGAAAAAGGTCGTACAGTGTAGATAACGGATTGTGTTTTCATTTCCTTGTGCAACTTTACTAATGTATGGAATATTTGATCATTCTACTTACTCTTTCTGGCTTCCCAGAGGTGATTTATATTGAGAAGAAGTCTGGGAGCGTAGAGTAGTGGTGGCCGAGTGGTTATGGCCCCGACTTACGAATTGTAAATCGCGGGTTCAAATCCAGACAGGCGCATTACTTTGTATAATTAATGTCATCACCACTGCTCTCAAAACGGTGAAGGAAAACATCGTGAGGAAACCGGCATGTCCTAGAACCAAAAATTCGAAGACATGTGACATTCACCAACCCGCACTGGGCCCGCGTGGTGGATTACGGCCCATTCCCTCTCCTAGAGAGGAGGCCTGTGTCCCAGCAGTGGGAAAGTTAAAAAGGCTGATTATGATTATTATGCTGATAGCGTAAGCAAAAACAAAAAAAAACAAAGGTTAACAGCTTTCAGTTACACAATGAAACTGCCATCTGACCCACACAGCCATGTACCCGATTTTTTCGACGTTATGCAAATCGGGTGCTTCGTTTACATTTCCGACATTAAAACTCAACTCGCAGTTACTCGCATCTATTTAAACAAACAAAAGGAGTTTCGTTAACATTCGGCAGCTGGCAAGTGGCGGCCATTATCTCGGTGTCACCAACCTCGTGACGTCACGCCAGCTGATACCTGCGAATATGGGTCGTTGTATCAAGTTGAATCGCCACCACACATCGACCTCTGACGTAACGCTTCATGCGAATTTATGCTTTTGTTCTCGAATTTTGAACAGCTCTTTATTCGTTTTTAGCATTGTTTTCTTATTGCGTTACTTTGAGAAGAATGAGATGTTTTTGTTTCAGATTGAGACAATTTGTTACGCTCTGTTGTAGTCTGTCCCTAGTATAGTAAATATTGTTGTGAGTTGCCATATTTGTATCGGTATGGATGTCATTTCTTTGAAAGTTTTAATACTGCGATTCTAATTGCAATTTGTTTCACATTGCGCCTTTTAATTGAAGAAATATTTCAATGAACAGAAGCAGATTCTTGTTCAAAGTATTAAAATGTGATTTTCCGAAGTAGTCTTCAGGAAATCGAATGATTTCATGCCCTATGTATTTTACTCAAAAGTCTAATTAGTCCATCAGATAGATTTTGAAAAAAAGAAAAAATACTTGTTTAAAACATATTGGACACGTATTTTTTTCTTTTTTCTCGTAAGCAAAAGATACTGACGTGCTACAATTTTTACCAACGTGACGTCACCAGACTCTTGAACTTTGATGCGTTTTATAATTATATTTTTTTACGAATTGAAATGACAAAAACTACGTTTTCAATATTTTTTGAAAATCTAACGGAAGGACTAAATAGAATTATGATTTTTATACTTATTAAAATATCCAATTCGTCAAAATGAATGAACAATTCGTCACTCACGCAACTTTACCAATTCTTTTCCTCGACAAAAATTTCAGTAAAAACACTCAACTATTTCCCGAAGTCTCGTCAGTTACTCAGAAAGCTGAGTTATGTAGTGTTTCAGTGAATCAGCCAGCACGTGGGACAGCAACGTCAAACAAAGGTGTTTAACTTCTCCGCTGTCGGCCATGATACTTGTCTGTTAGTATGTCACCGGCTTTGTCTCCGACACGTGTAGTGTGTAAATACTTACATATATCATGTGGTGTATCTTGATGTATGAAAGATTTGAGACTAAACCATCACCGAAGCGATGTAATCGTTCGAATGAACAAAATGTTAAAAAAATAACCGTAGACCAACCAATTTGCTTAGTCGTCCTAACTATTTATAAGAGTAAAAAGTATCGTTCGATCAAGTTTTATTTAATAAACTAGTATTTCGCTTGCGGGCGCGAGTTGCGAGCAACTCGCGGTGTCTTTTTAGTATTTTTTGACTAACAACAAAGGGGTTGAAAGTAGGGGGTTGAAAAGGGTTGAATTTTTATTGGCCATATACTCATCTAAATACCCTTTATACAACCTCGAAAACTATTTTTCTCTACTATGTCAGATTTCTGAGATACGCAAAGGGGTTGAAAGAAGGGGGTTGAAAAAGGTTGATTTTTATTGACCATATACTCACCCAGATACCCTCTATACAACCCCGAAAACCATTTTTCTCTACATTGTCAGGTTTCTGAGATATGCCAAGGGGTTGAAAGTAGGGGTTTGAAAAGGGTTGAATAGGGTTGATTTTTTTATTGGCCATATACTCACCCAGATACCCTCTATACAACCCCGAAAACCATTTTTCTCTAAAATGTCAGATTTCTGAGATACGCAAAGGGGTTGTAAAAAGGGGGTTGAAACGGGGTAATTTTTTTTTTGTTTTACACTCATCCAAACACCCTCTATACAACCCCGAAAACCGTTTTTCTCTTCGACGTCAGGTTTCTGAGATAAGCAATGGGGTTCCCATACTCACCCCGACACTTTCTATACAACCCCATAAAAAGTTTTCCCCTCCTAGCACGGGAAGTGGGAGAACAATTATGTCAATCAGTCAATCAGTCAGTGGTTTTTTAATTATATATAATATAATGATTTTTATCATCCTTTAGATTACTGGCAAGTCATAATAATCTTAGTCATAGTTTTTGTCATCACATTTTGATTCGTTAGTTATTTCAGGAATAAAACAAGAATGATTATTTTAGCGTTTTGATAGTTATTTCGTTATTATAGACATTCAGCAAAAAGTTAAATGCACGTCATTGAGTTTTGAGTCAGGTCAGATATAAACTGAAAAACTTATAGGCAGTGTAATTTTGGTTTAATGATAGTTTTTAGCTTCAAACAAAGGTTAAAAATGGATTTAAATTAAGATTTGTTTATCTTATGATCGAATGTTAATGAGTAAACCAGATTAAGTATGACACTCTGTTAATTTAGTTACGAACAAAATTCTATTGAATTGGTACCCAATAATAATTATGTAGTTTGTTGCCTAAAAAAAGGTTTGAGGTTATTTGGAAATAAAGCATGAGGCTCTATGATAAACGCGTGTTAAAGCGTTATCGCGTTGATGAATTAATATTGGCACTAGTGTCAAAAAAAACAATGAAGAATACACCACAACAGACCAGTAAAACCTTCATTTCAGAGATACCAACAATAAACTTGAACATACAAAAACATACAAACATCCGAATTGAGAACCTCCTCCTTTTTTAGAAGTCGGTTAATTAGTACTGCGCAAAAAGCTCGCAAGTTAATTGACAAAAACAAACACGTAAATATGTAGGTACATATTCTACACAAAGTGATACATGAACGTGCGCGTACGCTGTTCGATAACATTGTTTATAACTGAAACGAGTTGAACAACTGCTTGGGTTTGAAGACCGCCAAAAATGTGGTTAGAGTAAAAGGAACGACAAATATTTGCCACCAGGCGAGCTAGATTAGAATAACGGTGAACAGTTTATTTGAAAAGAAAGAGTTGAGTTTATTTTTAAAGAGTATTCTATTCTATTCTATTCTATTTGAGCCGAACTAATATTAAAATGTTCTAAGAACCAGATGGTAATGTAGTGTCAGTTTCAAAGGCCCAAACGCTCATAAACATTTAAAGGATCGAATTAATTGACGTCATTAATGTCCCTAAAATAAATCAGGCTATAGAAGAGAAGAAGAAGATGAACCTTCTTGCAACAAGCTGCACTGAGGCTCACTGTTAAGTCATTATTTTTACTTAAGAAAATCTTCTGAAATCGGTAACACATACACAGGCAACTGGTGAATGTAAAGTAATCTTCATATTCTAGAAAACATAATATGTATGAAGATTTCATTGCATTACAATAGGCCATTATCACAAAATCGAAATATATAAAACTCAAAAGGGACTGACTGACTGACATAGTGATCTATCAACGCACAGCCCAAACTGCTGAACGGATCGAGCTGAAATTTGGCATGCAGGTAGATGTTATGACGTAGGCATCAGCTAAGAAAGGATTTTGATTAATTCTACCCCCAAGGGGATAAAAAAGGGGGTGACAGTTCGAATGAAACTTTGTCAATTTTAAACCGATCGGGCTGAGAGTTTCAAAATCGGGGGTAAAGTAACTATTCCACGCGAACGAAGTCGCGAGCAGGAGCTAGTTAAATAATAATCTTAATTAAGGTTAATGTATAAATCTATACTATAATATATAAAGCTGAAGAGTTTATTTATTTACTTGTTTGCTTGAACGCGCTGATCTCAGGAACGACTGGTCCGATTTTAAAAATAGGAGCGGAGCACCAATGAAGAATATTTCAAAATCAGGGGGTTAGTAACTATTCCACGCGGACGAAGTCGCGGACAGAAGATAGTATATTTATATCTCGATACTTTGGCCGCGGGTTCACGCTCGTTAAATTAGCCTATGACAGTGCCCAGAGTGCACCCAAATTCAACGAAATCGCTTCTACGATTTAGGCTGACCGTGCGAAAGCGTAACAAACAAACGCATTTACTCGTATAATAATTAAATATTATATATTTACTCGTATAATAATTAAATATATAATAAATTAGTAAGGAAGTTAGGATGGTGAGGTTAATTCGTCAGGATGGGTAATTTTCTTTGCGGAAATATCCAATTAACTCTTATGCAACATGTTTTTTTTATCTTCTATACTAATATTATAAAGAGGTAACGTTTGTGAGTTAGTGAGGTTGTAAGTAACGTTGTAAGGGGTAATCTCTGGATCTAATGAACCGATTTTCAAAATTATTTTACCAACAGAAAACTACGTTAGGTATTGTGGATTGTCATTAAGCTATATTATATCACCGTATTGCCACGGGAACGGGAACAAAACGGGTGACACCGCGGGGCGCTGCTAGTTGTAATATAAAACGCGACGTGGTCCATGTTTATTTACTTTATTAAGATGCACGTACGCACTCTACGTCAATTTAATTAATCATGATCGTTAAAGACTGTTATAACTTATAAGAATATCGCTTTACCCAGCCCATAATTCATGATTAGACTCTGACAAGAATACCTTCATATTGTGTTACTTTACATGATATTATAATTAGAATTATTATCCTTAGTACGAGTTTTAGGGTTCCGTAATACAAAAGGAACCCTATAAAGGTTCCTTTTTGGTTCGTCCATCTGTCAGTCTGTCAAGTCAAGACATTTTTTCTTAAGAACGCGTTGAGGTATCAAGTTGAAATCAATATTTATCTGATATAGGTTTTCAATCTTGTTCTACGATCCCTTGGAACTGTAAAATAAGCATGCTTTACGATAAACAATAGGGTAGCTTACTCACAAATAAATAAAAATAAAATCAATAGAGGTTATAGGCATTTCCGATATTTGTATAAATACCATACCAAACACATGTTGAACACAAGTAACGACCTTACACAGATTCCTGACTTATTAAAAACATTTACGCAGAGAAGATATCTTACGTGATATGCAGTTATTTATCGCAGTTAATTACTTGTAATTAGTTGTATCATACATATTGCAGCACTTTCATATAACCTACCTATTTTTATACATCACGATTAAATGATGTTCTTTTAAAGAAGAAGAAGGAATAATGAGTAGTTATCGTGATTTGACCTTCACCATTTCTAAGACAACTGTAAATGAAAACTGAAAATAATTTATATATTTATTTATTAAATTTTCAGTTGTTACAATAAAATAAAATGTTGATTTTATCTTAGGTTAAAAAACGCAAACCGTACACGTTTTAAAAAGACTAAGAATTAGATATAATTTATTTTCTGTGCACAGATAGTTTAACTAACTCGCTGACCGTTGAGTTGCGACTCAAACAACAACAACAACTCGCAACTCAACGGTCAGCGAGTCAACACGTCCCCTGAGGATGCCTCGTGGAGAGGCGAAACACGTGTCGGTAATGGTGTTGGGTTTTGCATTGCCTTCCTGCATGTGCTTAAAATCCTTGCATTTGCCCAGTAATCTCGCATGTGCATAATATAGCGGGCGGGAGGGAGGTGCATACCTGCAACCCACTAATATTCGCGGAAATTAAAACTAGATATATTGTTTTCATTTTCAAATTTAAAATGGATTTCCGCAAAGTAACGCCTGACTCAATCAATTTTAAATATTTTAAATTAACGCTTACAAAAAGGTCTTATTTCTACTCCTTTTGCTTCGTTTACGTTCATACATGTGTATGTAATTGTGTAATTATAAAATAATTGTGCTTTTCGATAAGATTGAAAATTGCTTCATTGATAAACAGCCTGAAGGTCGGACTAAAGTATAAGGTTTATTTAGTTGCCACATCGATCAAATTCCGATATGAATCAATATATTTCACCGGCTTGTTATCTCTGAGAAAATTTAAAAAAGATCCAAGATTTCTATCTATAGTTCATCGTTAGGATTTGGCCTCTATCTGTCAGTGATTAGCTCATCTGTTATTTATCTCTGAATGTTGTAATTTCCAAGTACATCTACTCGACACAAAAGGCTTTTCACAAAAAAAAAACTATAAAAAAATGCAGGTATTGATAAAATCTTTAAATAAGTACTAACACAACGTCGCCTATCATGAACATTAAACTTAATATAAAGTCATTATTTAATTTAACTAATTTATAAATATTCCTTAAATAATAAAATAAGATAGAGGAAATAATGATTATTTAATGAAACAATAACAGAAACCACTGCACTGAAAATGTATACTTAGTAGAAACATGTATGTACATATGTAGGTATACTTAGTCACACTAACTAGCCTTCACGAAGATAACACTACACATTCTGCAACAACAAATTCTAGATTAAACTCAGCCTTGAATTTCTAATGACAGGGTGTCACCAAGTGTTAATTAAAGCACTTAAACAAGTTACTTCGTTCCGTCAAGTGCATCAGAACGATGTGGGCTTAATCTCTGACGTCATTAGGGGTTATCAGGGTTGAGGTGAACCGCGGAAACTCTGCGAGCGACCATTATGGGTCAAACTTACAAGTAAATAGGTGGATGTTGTGCCAGCTAGGGAAGCGTAAGTATATTTTGAGTAATTATGACATGGAGGAAAGAAAAAGAATAAACGAGACCTTTAAGAATTATCATAATCAGATAACAATTAGAACAGATATCGCTGAACAGACTTGGAAGAAATATAAGACTAATAAGAACGTTCTTTGTTTTGAAACGGGTTTAAAAAGATGGGTTGTGTGAAGAATGATATGAAAGGAAACGGATTGTATGATAGATTTACAGTTGACACGGGAGATTGATAGAAGGAAACGTGTTTCACCGACCCGAAGTAATCGATAAAACGTTTAAGTGGCTTTTGATCAAGAAACAAGATCAAGAATTCTTGATCGAAGTGGCAGGCACATCTATACCACATAACGGGAGACCTAGAACGCTTCCCTGTGGCACACCATAACTATTTTTTGTTTATTACATACATAACAATTCAATTAGATTTTGTTTTCTGCTTCAAATATCTCTGCAACATGTAAATCGATGACTGTTGTTCCACATGGCAGATTATGGGAATAAGCAATGGAGGAAAGGGATCTATTTTATGTTCTGAAAAGCCTCTGTGTGCGCCACTGTGTATGTACGAAAGATTATTATTGAAACAGCAATGATTACACATAGAAAAAGCTGCAAACTGCATATGCGTCAATCGTAAGTAAATGAAACTTTCTATATGCATTTCATGCCAAAAAAAAATACAAGATTGCTTAGGAGAAAATCCAAGTGCGTGAATACGCGGTTCATTCCATGTAACATAACTACACAGTATAAAACAAAGTCGCTTCCCGCTGTCTTTCATTCCCTTTGTATGCTTAGATTTTTAAAACTACGCAACGGATTTTAGCGCGTGTTTTTAATAGATAGAGTGATTCAAGAAACGAAGGTTTATATGTATAATACATGCATAGTATTGTAGAAAAACACTGATAATTTTAGAGGTTTCTAATGTGATGTCTTAAGTAAACACATTTTTTTGCGCTTACATTGCAAACGCTGGCTGAAGCCAACAATATAGATCAAATTAAAGTACTACAGTATTGTACACCTTAAAAAGGTATACAAAAAAATGCGCGATGGTATATTTCTATCTTTTAGTGATAACTCACAATAACCTTTTTGTATCCTACACTTTTTACGAGAAAAAATGGCCTATTTACGGTGTAGGTGTATAAAGACATTCTATACATTTTTAGTATATTTAATATCAGCATTGCTCTCGTGCGAAGCTGGAGCGGGTCGCTAGTAATAAATAATTGAACCATAAAACATTAAATTCACCAGAAATATACTCAAGACTAGTTTTTTGGGCAGCGGGGATTTCCGAATAAATCGTCATATTTTATATTCATAATTTAATATAACCGGAATCCAATTATAATAAATTATATGTCTATTATTATGACACCATATTAGTTCCTAAAAATAAGGCAGCAATATCATCAACAACATCAAACCAATACTCTCAGATTTGAAATATTGTTTCGAATTCTAAATCCAAATGTTATTGTTACAGGCAGCAAACAGATCCTCCATGGAGTCCACGGGAGACTTCGTCCCCGCCAGCTGGTCGCCATCATGGGACCTTCCGGGGCTGGCAAGTCCACCCTCCTGGATGTACTGTCGGGGTACCGCATCACAGGCGTTGGGGGAGCGGTTTTCATCAATGGAAGAGGGAGGATTATGAGTGAGTACTATTTTTGTTATAGCTTCGAAAAATGTACGAGTTAAAAATGGTGGCCTCAAAAAAAGGTCTGACGTGACTGCTATAATTATCTGCTTTGTATTTTAATGATATTCAAAAGCCTTAATGCTCAATCAAGTTCAAAACAAAGAGGTAAATGCTCCAAAGTACCTAAACAAGGTAAATACAATATTTCTCAGAAGAAAAAAAACAAAAGAAAAAAAGTTTACCCAAACAATTTTTAATATAACTAATTACGAACTGCACTTAATTAGCGTCTCTGTAAGCACAACCACAAATAGCATCAGTAAACGATTAGATTGCGTTCACGCAGCCCTTATCAGCGGAAAATAATTAGCTATGAACCAAGGACCCGGATTCTAGGCGTTAGATAAAGCAAGCCAGGCTAGGACTACAATCATGCTGTCGTGATATAATATGCATTCACGTGCGTCGTGACCGTTGACCACAGATGTGTGGAAAGGTAGACACGGATAGTGCAAACCATGTGCCATGTTCTGTCTCTAGTCTGAAGATATTTTCAAATTGCCAGCTTATGCAATGTTCCATACATTATACTCGTAGCTACCTGCCTTGCGTTGCTTTATTAGACAAGGTTTTGCCGCTAGCTGCACGTTCCTTGCTATCATAATGTTTACTGTCATTGACACGATGCTTGTGTTGTGTTGTGCCTATGTCTTGATTCTCATTATACTTTGACTAGACACATAGCCAGGTGAAAATTAATATCTTCAACATAATAGGGAACATGCAATAATTTCATCTTGCTTTCATTACCATACAGAAATTTAAAAAAATAATACGCTTTAATGTATTGTCAAAATTACGATTATAAACTGACTGTTTTTCTTTTCCCGCAAAAACGAATGATGAAGTTACTCCTGTCTGCCAGAGATCATGAACTGAAATGAAAATGTATTAAAATTTAAGTTCGTCTTTTCGTTGTCATAACACCAGTGGCGTCACTAGACGCTGATTGTTTAAGTTCCGTTTCACGTTATATTTGTTAAAAATCAATATTAACTACAGTAAAAACATTGCAGTGGTCCTTCTTTTATGCTATTTTATCATTTCAATAACAAAATGTTCATGAATTCTGTAATTGCATCTTCCCTATTATTTATTGTGTTTCCACATAATTTTTTACCTACTGCAGTCCAATTATCTAGTTTTGTTCTTTTTATCACAGTCCATGTCACGTTTACGAATTTGTGGTTTCTATCTTTTTCAATATCTGTTTACAAGATATACTGGTTTAACGAGTAATTCACCATGACCTAAGTCGACTTCTCGAATCAAGTAGATCGGAACGAAGCAAGTGCAGTGATTGTGGTAGATAATTATGTAACTGTCAAACTCGAATGCACGATTTCTTAACGAAATTACTGAATCGATGTCAATTTGATTAGATCATAAGATAAGCTTACTGAATTATCATAAGACGAATACAAACATAGATCATGAAGATGAACGAATGAAAATAAAATGTAATAAATGTCAAAAATACAATAAATAGTCATAAACTGTAAAAATTAGGATATCTTTAGTTTCCAGAAATCAATTTGATTTCTTTTTTTGGTTTCGAACATCATTCCATTTGTAAATCGTAAACGTAATGCAGCAGTAACTAATTTAATTAAGACCAGCTTAATATTACCTATTAACCAAATTGAATTACACGAATTAATTTCAAAATTATTAAATGGTTGTGAAATTTGGCTTCTTGTATGTTTGTGAGTTTCTTTATTCCACCATAACTTCTTAACAGCTTAACTGATATCAATGTCTCCTCTGTTCAGACTACCATCACCACTAGTCTATGCTGGGAGGAACTGTAGAATGGAGACTGAAACTCTATATCAACTCCACGTATACATATGTATCTACCTCTTTATTAAAACCAATTCTGACGTCTCTCAACCTTCTTAAACATATTTCCGTACTGCTTACAGAGAGGTTTAAGAGGATGTCCTGCTACATTCAGCAAGACGACAGACTGCAAGGACTCCTCACCGTAGGCGAGAACATGATGCTGGCAGCAGACCTCAAGCTGCCGACCACACTAGACAAATACGAGAAAGGAGAAGTTGTAAGTTCAAAGAATCAAAATCAAAAGTTATTTAGCACAATCAGCCTTTTAATGTTCCCACTGCTGGAACACAGGCCTCCTCTCTAGGAGAGGGAATGGGCCGTAATCCACCATGCGGGCCCAGTGCGGGTTGGTGAATGTCACATGTCTTCGAATTTTTGGTTCTAGGACATGCCGGTTTCCTCACGATGTTTTCCTTTACCGTTTTGAGAGCAGTGTTGATGAAATTAATTACACAAAGTAATGCGCATTGCTTGGTTTGAACCCGCGATCTACAATTCTTAAATCGGGGCCGTTACCACTCGGCCACCACTGCTCTCAAAAAGTTATTTACTCGTATTCAAATTAGGCTGAGTGCCAGCACTTTTTTAACGTTTGCGTTTACAAAATGACAGTTCCCCAAAAGGCCCGCCCGTCACGGCGTCACCACTTCCTACTGTTTTAGCTGGGGAGAAGATAAATATTTCCATACCATTAGATAAAACCCTAAACATGATATAAGAAAGAAGTCTTTATTTGCGTCAATTATCACACATACCATAAAAAATTAAGTCACTTCCGCGTGAAATGGCCATTACTCAGCATAATGCTGGCGAGACAGAGCCACAGCGACAGTTTTTAGCGACAGCAACGATATAACATAATCTCAAATAATCTATATCTATACTTATAATAAATCTGTAGAGAGGTCAATTCTGTACAAGGAATATATTTTCAAAATAACTATCAGGGGGTGATTAGTGATCGATACTGGTGCCAAAAATGCAATCAGTAAAATTTTTGTCTGTCTGTCTGTCTGTCTTTCTGTCTGTCTGTCTGTCTGTCTGTCTGTCTGTATGTTCTTTATAGAAACAAAAACTGCTCGACCGATTTTAACGAAACTTGGTGCAATTATTCTTCATACTCCTGGGCAGGTTATAGTATACTTTTCATCACGCTACAATCAATAGGAGCAGAGCAGTGAAGGAAAATGTTGGGAAAACGGGAGAAGTTACTCCATTTTTTAAGCTTCCGATACTTTTATTAATTAGTAGTTATTTTATAATAAGTTGTACATATTTCACACACACATAGTGATCTATCAATGCACAGCACAAACCACTGAACGGATCGGGCTGAAATTTGGCATGCAGGTAGATGTTATGACGTAGGCATCCACTAAGAAATGATTTTAATTAATTCTACTCCCAAGGGGATAAAATAGGGGATCAACGTTTGTATGAAACTTTGTCAATTTTAAACCGATCGGGCTGAGAGTTTCAAAATCGGGGGTAAAGTAACTATTCCACGCGGACGAAGTCGCTGGCAGAAGCTAGTCATTCATAAAGTAAGAGTCTAAAGTCGCCACAACTAACTCGATTGTTTTGCCTTCATTCAATAGAGATAATCTGTTAAATTGCTTATTTTAGTAACTACAAACTCTAAAGAAATATTACAGTAAACTCGTTCATCAAAGTAGTTTATCAGTCAAGTAGTTCATCAGTAAGCATTTGTCACTTATTCTTGCATCAATTTTATGGATAGTAGTTTAGAAAATAACGAGAGAAAAAGAGTTTATTTACGCCAACCAACATCAACAATAACAAAGGAAGTATTGTAATACTGAGATTATACTAATATTATAAAGAGGTAACGTTTGTGGGTTTGTGACGTTGTAAGGGGTAATCTCTGGATCTACTGAACCCATTTTCAAAATTATTTCAGCAATAGAAAGCTTCGTTATTGTGGAGTGTCATAGGCTATATTTTATCCCCGTATTGCCACGGGAACGGGAACAACGCGGGTGAAACCGCGGGGCGCTGCTAGTCTCTTTATAAATTGAATCCACACGAGACTATACGACATGGGCGTATATAATATACGAGTAGGTATATGGGGTGTTTGGACGGTCCGGAATTCTGGACGGACCCTCAGGCATACGACGAAAATAAAAATCTCTAGTGAATATTGGACGTATACGACGAAAATAAATAATTACTAGCACTTCGAATAGATTGACGATCAACATTCTGCTTAAAGCCTGGGCAAAGATTAGTATGTATATCCTTTTTTAAATTTTTGACCCCTGTCCCCTGCCTCGTGAAAGCTATATGTAGATAGCGACGAGTGTCCTGTGGCACGGGCGTCGCTATTTTTTTATTAGTTGCAAAATCCATAAGATAAATTGATTGTATAATCATTACCTTCCTAAGTTCATCACGTTACTCAGTTACAAACAATAATGAATGTGATAATATATGAATCACGTAGAACCAATAATACTCTTGTACGGACATGTTTTGAATATTTACTCCGCTACACTTTGTTTGTTCGTGCATTTGTAGTCGTTCACAAATGCTGTCGTTGTCAATATACGTTTGCCACATGTCGCATTATTGTATGACAAAAGCAAAAGTGTTGAAACAAAGCATTGATGTGCAAAACACAGTAGGTATAGTAAATACTGTACTCAGCAGCAAAAGTAGGCTAAAATAAAACAGAGAGTGAAAATTTATTAAAACTTGCAAAATAGTTTTTCTTGCACATTAGTACCGATGAAAATGCAATCTAAACTATTTCTAGTTGTAAATCTTATTAAACTCTATTTGGAATTTCGGATACCAAAGCATGCTAAAGTTATCATCATCCTCTGCCTAGCCTTTTCCCAACTTTATTGGGGTCGGCTCCCAGTCAAGCCGGATTCAGCTGAATACCAGTATCTTACGTGGAGCGGCTGCCTACCAGACCTCCACAACACATTATCTGGGGAACACGGTACTTCTTGGCAAGACTGCTGTCAGATTTTCTGGCTTCTGACAATCCGTAACGACTACCAAAGATCTCCAAATGACAGCCGGGACCAACGGCTTAACGTGCTTTCCGAAGCACGGAGAAGTTTCGTTATGTTAAGATGGTTATCCATCTGCAGACCTACCTTGGCAAACCTCGAAGATCGACCCGTGCGGCTGTTATAATGTAGCCACGAGCTCCTTCAAAGTAGGCTAAAGTAAAGGTTTACAAATTCATGATTCAGAAATTGGGGAGTTATTGTAAGAGCATTGGCAGCTAACTGCATCTGCAGATACCTGACCATTAATACCATTATAATTACATGGTATTAATTCCATTGCATGTTATTTGCACAAAATTACACGCCAAATACAGCAGTAGGTAATGACACGACCAGTACAGATTATGCTGTAACCTAATTTTGCTAAATTGCCAGTTATGCACCACTTCGAGTACGAGTGTGTTGGTGTTCAGCCATCATACGTAATCTGTGACATTCATTTTCGAGTGCAGCAACTATTTATTATAATTTTTGATAAATTTATGATTATCTAAGTTAATGAACGGCAGGGCTGCTAGCTTCCTGGGCACGTTTCTGTTTGTGTGTGGATGACTTTTTTTACGGTCGATGTTTTTTTTTGTTCGTTTGTAAATACCTAATTTCGCAGATTTATTAGTGTAGTTGTTTTTTAGTATTCAGTCATCCAAAGATTCTCTATGCAGTCATCTAAGTCATTAGATACCTCAGATACCTGAACATACATTAATCTTCTAACAATTTAATAATAATAATAATAATAATAATAAATCATTTTATTGTGGAAAATGTAATAAACAGGAATTCTCTAGATAAACATATGACAAGATGAAATCACACGTAGTATCTATAGCGAATAGTGTCATCAGGTGAAATTTTAAGGCTCATGCAGTTTCTTGAATGAAAAAATATCGCTATATAGATGTGAAAAATCTCCAAAATCACATTGCCTGTTGAGATCCGGTGAATAAATTTTTCAAAAGCATGTCGTGTTAATTTATCGCATGTCAATGGCTATTCTTTGTCAGCTTTTCCTTTTCCTTTGCAGCGTTTTTTGGATTTTACGCACTCTTCTTTTACTTTAAATGTATTTCTTTTATTATCAGATTGAAGACATCCTCACAAACCTGGGCCTGTACGAACATATGAACACCCGCGGCGCGCAGCTTTCGGGAGGTCAGAGGAAGAGGCTGTCCATCGCGCTGGAGCTCATCAACAACCCTCTCATAATGTTCCTCGACGAACCCACCACGTAAGTAGAGATGCTCAAAATTATTCGGAAATAATAAGAAGGATTGCCCGTCTTATAGACGCAGAGAAAATAAATCATCAAAAATGACACGATCTACAAATAATTATAAAATTGAATAGTGCGGAACGAACACTTTATCCTAGGCCTTAGTCCAGACAGATCACGAGACAGATTGCGAGATCATATGGAAATTGTTCGAATGAGTCACCGCAGCGTGGCCCTGGAATGCAAATGGTATTAGGAGGAACATGGATGCGTTTTAATCAGTAAGAGTCTGACACTCCCTTTCGTTAGTCGAAAAGTCCAGTTGTGAAAGTGAAATGATGTATCTATAACAAGCAGCGCCCCGCGCTTTCACCCGCATTGTTCCCGTTCCCGTGGCAATACTGGGATAAAATATATTTTATCCCCGTATGCTATGTACGTTATTGTGGAGTGTCATAGGTATAGCCTATGACACTCCACAATAACGTACATAGTTTTCTGTTGGTGAAATAATTTTGAAAATCATTTCAGTATCCAGATTACCCCTTACAACGTCACAAACTCACAAACGTTACCTCTTTATAATATTAGTATAGATAACATAATATATAAAGCTGAAGAGTTTGTTTCTTTGCTTGAACGCGCTTTTTTTTTGGAATGGATCACTCGCAGTTCAGCGCACTACGGCTGGTTACTGCTCAACGGGACTATCCTGTGGTGATCTCAAATGAATTGAAGCCCCCCGCCAGGGCTAAAAACTACTAACCGGTATTCTTAAATGCGCTAATATAAGGACCTGGTGGTCCGTTTTGAAAGATTATTTCAGTGTTAAATAGCCCATTTATAGAGGAAGGCTAAGACCGGAAAAGGAGGGATGCACCAATGATGAATGTTTCAAAATCGGGGGGTTAGTAACTATCCGACGCGGACAAATTCGCGGGCAGAAGCTAGTTATTAATATATTCGATAAGCGAATGCTGACTTACCAGCACAAAAGGTGCGAAAGTTACGAAACTAAACTAAATTATTTTTTCACAAAATGGCCGCAGTATTAATTTTATCTCAATGACCTACAAATATAAGACTTAAATTTATTTTACGGAGGATTTGATTATCCAAAACTGTATTAATCTCTCCGAACTCATGTTATCAGTAGGTACATCGTAATTATAGATACGTCAATGTAAAAAAAAAATATCGATAAATAATTATAATGATTAGCGTTAATTCACGTTGAAATTAATATATGTATATACTATAGATATAATATATATAGATTGTACAATAGTGTAAGTTACCTTTAAACATTTATAAAGACATTAGTCAACAGTAATCTTACATTTACCGATATAGTTTATTGATATTGGAGTAGTGGTGGCCGCGTGGTAACGGCCCCGACTTACGAATTCTAGGTCGCGGGTTCAAAACCCAGCCAGGCGCATTACTTTGTGTAATTAATTTCATCACCACTGCTCTCAAAAACGGTGAAGGAAAACACCGTGAGGAAACCGGCATATCCTAGAACCAAAATTCGAAGATATGTGACATTCACCAACCCGCACTGGGCCCGCGTGGTGGATTACGGCCCATTCCCTCTCCCAGAGAGGAGGCTTGTGTCCCAGTAGTGGGAACATTAAAAGGCTTATTATGTTTATGCTTATTGATATTTTATTTCGACACCACTATCTACCGAGTATTTATCAACTTTCCTTGATACTTGCACGTGCGTAGTATTTTGAACTAAAAATAGAATAATTTTCTCAATGCTTGAACTTTTACCCCGGTGTGTTGAACATGACGATAGCCACAATGTGCACAAACACCAGGCACACTTGACTATAAACTGTTATAGTCATATTGGGGTCACGCTGCCAAGTAAACTTACTCTATTTACTGATGAAGAAATGTTAGATATACATAAGACATTTAACTTAGCTATAGTTACAATACAACTATAGTTAGCTACAGTTACAATTTCTCACGTAAGAAACGTTTTCTTACAAAAAAATACAACCGACCTTAAAAAAAAGAAAACACAAAAGTATAAAATAACTTTTTTTTTTGGAATGGACCACTCGCAGTTCAGCACACTAAGGCTGGTTACTGCTTAACCGAACAATAATATAAAATAACTTAGAAAAGTTTATTATTTAAACTTTTTAGTTTTGACACCTCTCCCCCCCACACAACTAACCGTACCGATAAACTGGTGTAAACAATAAACAGCCATGATATTTCAACAATCCATTGAGTTGGTATCATTTATTGAAGAGGTCCGTTTCCTATCTCCGTTCTTCATCAGATCTTCACCAAACTACAAAGGGACCACCTCGAAATACTAAGATGGTCTTCCAAATCATCGTATAAGGATTTTTTTTAGTTAAAAAAAGGGTTTTCAATAAGTCAAATTATGATTATGGAGACCAGTATACGATTGCTTCACTAAATTATAAGCTATGCAAAATAAGTTGGTCCATGGTCTCATATTTAGCAACTACTTGACTATATTTAATGTGTAACATAGCAATAAGTATAAAAAATATGCATAAACATACCATAACATATACTGGGTCGTCTGCTTAGCTATTTTTTTATTGACTCTGTTGATCATATCATCAAATAACGCAAACAATCTGATGACAATAACCGTGATGAACTTATTTGACGTGATGTCTTACTATTTCTGCCATAATAAAATTGTCTTTTCCTCTTTCAGGGGTCTCGATAGTTCATCATGTTCCCAAGTAGTCCAGCTTTGCCGGAACCTGGCACATCAGGGTCGGACCATCGTGTGCACAGTACATCAGCCATCAGCCTCCCTGTTCGCTCTCTTCGACCATGTGTATGTGCTTGCGGCTGGCCGCTGCATGTACCAGGGCACCACGAAGAACTTGGTGTCTTACCTGGATCAGGCCGGGATACCCTGCCCCTTGTACCACAACCCTGCTGAT
The DNA here is from genome assembly GCA_905332915.2 of Hecatera dysodea. Classification (NCBI taxonomy): domain Eukaryota; kingdom Metazoa; phylum Arthropoda; class Insecta; order Lepidoptera; family Noctuidae; genus Hecatera; species Hecatera dysodea. Next base: position 17,545,029 of record HG995294.1, read on the forward strand.
TATAGTAAGTGTGACTTTGTAAATTTGTAACCTCTTGTATCTGGGGGCACGGTAGTACCTCGCCAAGACGGGCCACAAGTTTTGACTAAACTTAGCTTGTAGGTTTAGAGCTTGGCTTTATACGAGATCTGATAACTTTTTCACAGAGTAAGCTACGTAGTTCGTACGTTCGTCTTGGCAACATTTTTACATGAAATGTTTTTGGTGGTTTTATTTTCTCCTTGTATTTAGTGTGGAAGTAGATATCCTCATAATGATATAGTAAGTATAAATCAATAGTTATTTACAACTGAACTTGGACTTTTAAACAGCAAATAAATTCTTCATTTTATTTGATCTTTGGCCCATGGAAGTACGTACTTTAATTCAATGTTGTTCGTTCAACTGATATACACAACAACAAAAAATGAGGAAGTAATAATTTATTCATACAACAAAAACAATCTCATGACTGCAAGAAACAAGATAATGTTAAGAGATTTACATATGTATTTATTGGCAAAAATAATATCATTTTCGCAAAATTAAAATAAGATTTCTCTATTATACACAGTTATCGAGTTGTCATGCGGTGAATATGGGCAAGACAAAATCGACCTGATGGCTAACAAATCTGAGAACGGTCGGGCGCTGGACTGGTTCGACGACTTCGAGAACATCCCCACGATGGAGGGACTCCGCAAACTGGTGCCACTGAGCGTCCTGAGGGACACGGAACCCACAGGGGGTGAGGAGGAGACCAGTCAGACCAATCAGCTCAGGGTACTCATGAAGAGAGGGTTTATGAAGGCTAAAAGAGATGCGGTAAGTGCGGAATATTCTTTTTTAACAATAAGAGAACATTATTTGGCAAGCCCTTGACATTAATAAGCCCAGTAAGGCTCTAACTTCAAGGTTCATAATATAAGATTTTGATGGTATAAAATTTATACCATCAATATCTTATACTAGCTGACCCACGCAACTTCGTCTACGTCACATTTTTCATGAATGCTCCGCTCCTATTGATCGTAGCGTGATGATATAGCCTATAGCCTTCCTAGATAAATGGGCTATCTAACACTGAAATAAATTTTCAAGTCGGACCAGTATTCCCTGTCATCATTCCCTGTGATCAGTAGTTCTTGAGATTAACGCGTTCAAGCAATCAAAAAAACTCTTCAGCTTTATATATTAGTATAAATATATTGATGGTATTTATATATTGTATTTATACTATAAATAAATTAAATACTCCAACTACATATTGATAATTAAATTAATGATGATAATATGCTGTGCAGCTTGGAAATTCGCAGAACAGAAAAGGCCATTTAATTGTAGCTGGCACTTCTGGCAAAACATTACTGGGCAGTATGGCCACATAAGGTAAAATTGCTGATGGCATACCTCTGGCAGGTAGCTACTAAATCCTATGATACTATCACAAAGCTAGCGAAACAATGATATCATTATTTTTTCCCTTTTGTTTTTTAATCTTGATCATAGCATTAAACTACCGAAAAAAGACTGTGGCAATATAGCAACACCCTCAGAACATGTACCTATGTTAGTACATAAATATCCTGGTTGAATAACTAGCAAGCAAAGTGCAGTCTGCCTTTTTTTGCTTAGTTAGAGATTAGCTAGGGAGAGTTAGTATCAAAAACATACATTTGAACCAGCGTTGCGGAATTGCTCGAGCTGAAACTGACCCTGGAACGCAAAGGGCATTCGAAGATGGGTTTTAGTCAGTAAGAGTCTGACACACCTTCCCGCTTCGGCGCCTTTCGCCAGAGCGGGAGAAGCGATGATGGTTTCCCATTAAAAAGAAAAGGGGTAGGGAGCAGCATCACATGCATTTGAATCACTCATGTACATGTACATATGTGTCAGAAATCATAATTGTTCCTATTTTTTTTATAACATTGTAAAGTGGTTCATAATTATTTTCTTAATTTTTATTTGAAACAGATCTCATAATTGTATATGTATATTTTATTAATGTTTAAGCTGTGTACTTATATAAGTGACAAATTCACCATGATAGTCGATGTACAAGTTGTTAATGTAATATGTTATAGTGAATAAGTCGTTGGAGTACCTTTACAATAAAATAAATAAATAAGTATGTAAAACATGATTTTCCAATCAACTGAATTGTTAACATGTTACTATTGTGTCAAATAAACGATTCTATTTATTTGTTTCCAGACGATGACCCACTTGCGTTTGATAGTGAACGTGGTCGTCGGCATCATGTTGGGCAGTCTCTTCATCAACGCTGGCAACGAGGGCTCGCGCGTGTTGGAGAACTACAACCTTTTGTTCGCCATCCTCATGCACCATATGATGTCTCCCATGATGTTGACTATTCTAACATGTTAGTATGCTTATTGTATGCATTCAATCTCTTCTACTTCTTTGTTAGAGACATCGCTTTTCATTTTTTTTTAAAGATAAGGAGAATATCTTCTTCATAAAAAAAGGTGCCAAGAGGTCTGAATAATCACATCACATTTGTTACTTTGTCCTTAAACGATCTTTATCGTAGCAATACATACTCAATTAGTAGATGTTTATGTATTTTAATAATTGGTTAGGGTTACGACATAAAACTCTGTTTTTAACACATACTTAAGGTTGTATTTAAATATTGTTGCTTTTCTTTATTTGCAGTTCCCAATGAGATGTCGATTTTGTCTAAAGAACACTTCAATAGATGGTACTCTTTGGGGTCTTACTACATATCTATTACTATCGTCGACCTACCCGTATCGGTAAGTTCCTATCCTGTGACTAATTTCATAAACTAAAAAAACAATGGCCTAACCAGAATTATTGTTTGGTCGTGCCTTCTCCTGTTGAGAAGAGGTAGGTTGGTATTTGAATAATGCTTGAACCGGAATCTTTATTTTGGTCCAAAGATAGATGATACAGTAGAACGCCGATTAACCGAATCGTCAATTATTATCCGAATCGGTCCTAAGCGTAATATAAAAAATTAAAACCAAGTAATTTTATAAAAGTAATTTATTTAGCAAGTAATTTATAAAAGTAATTTTATACATTTTAACCAAGTAATTGTAGATCTGTGTTTGTTAAACTTAATAAAGTTTATTCTACATATGTGACAGTTCGTTTTTTTTTATTACTCGTCTATGTCCTACTATCCAAATTTTCGATTATCCGAATCGACCCTGGTCCAAATCAATTCGGATAATTGGCGTTCTGCTGTAATTGTTTCTTTTTCTTCCAGGGCACCTATTCCAAGGCTATTTAAAAGAGATTCGCCATTGGCTGTGATTCAAAAGATTTTTGCTTGGCTATGATTGTTTTAGGATAATGGTCACGCCCGCTAAGCTCTGCCAAGCCTCAGAAAGAATGATAAGCCGTTGGTGATCTTACCATAAACTGTGCTAACAATGTAATTTCTTGTATTCCAGATAGTGGGCTGTGCGGTGTTCAGTGTGATAGTGTACATGATGTCCTCACAACCTCTCGACATCGTCCGCTTCTGCATGTTCTTCGCCATCTCGTTGTACACCGTACTGGTCGCACAGAGCTTCGGGCTCATGATCGGAGCCGTCTTCAGCGTTGTTGTGAGTATCATCATCATTTCAGTCGTTTGCTGCTGGACATAGGCCTTCCTCAAGTGTCGCCACATTGACCGACCTTGCGCGACTCTCATCCAGCTAGAAGTTGTTGAAGAAACTATTCGTGGTGTGATTTTATAATTAAAAGGAAGACTAAATTGAACAAAAGTATATTTCCAAAAGAACTATAGTTACACGGTTTTATCGTTGTGTCAAAGACAAGGGCGCGAAAAGGAAGGGGAGAGCAGAGCCCTCTATGGTAGAAAAATGCGTACCAATACAGGTTGCGTTCACAAATATTTAACAGTTGTGAATATGATTCATCAGTCAGAATTCAGCTGAACAATTCAGAAAATGCAGGCTTAAAATGATAAAACTTATAAGAAGATCACTAAATCATACCTAAGAATCAGTAGCCTGGTCAAATCACTGTTGTTGACCTGACTGGTTTGTTTGAATCTAAGGATCATTTGTTTACAACTCTGCCAGCTTCTACTTTTTGAGTTTATTTGCAATAGTTGTATTTTGATTTTGCCATTTCTAATGTTCGATTTTGAAACTGCTTATGTTTATGCCAATTTGTCTTTATATAAATTCTTCTTGTTCGATATTCTAGGTTCTAAACTAACCATATCTTTTTCCATCCAGAACGGCACATTTTTGGGCCCGACTCTGTCAGTACCGATGATGATGTTCGCTGGCTTCGGAGTGACTCTGCGTGACTTGCCCGGCTACCTTCGATGGGGCTCCTACGTGTCCTATCTGAGATATGGTCTGGAAGGCTTCATCGGCGCCATTTATGGGCTGGACAGACCCATCCTGGACTGTAATGAGGCCTTGTATTGCCATTACAAGTAAGTTTTCCCTTCTAACGGATTTCATTGTCCTGGTTTCGATCAAGAGATTTTTTATAATGTGCTTCAACGCTATCAACTACTTTGATGATAGTTTCTAGAAAGATGATATTTTTTTATATGAAACAGATTCTTCCGGCCGATGTACTTACATATAAATTATGTTTAAATTCTAGCTTCCCTTCTAAGTGTGACTTTGGGCATAGAACACTAAATAACCGCCACTAAATAGATGATCAAAAATAACCTCTATAGCATCACTATGATTCTTAATTCGTTTAACCAGGCACCCTCGTACATTCCTGAACGAAGTCGCCATGTCTCCTGACGAGTTCTGGTTCGACGTGATGGCGCTGTCAATCTTCGTGGTGACTCTGAGGATCACAGCCTTCTTCCTGCTCAAGTGGAAGCTGGATGCTGTGCGGTAAATGTGAAGAATGATGGGGTCTACCGGGAGTTACGTAGTAGTCAATCATTTGTCATCAATTCATCATCATCATCATTAGGAAATAGGGTGTCAGACTGAATATTTGATATATTTTTGACGCCCTCGTTAAACAAAGGATGCGTTTGATAATTTGCCAAAAACGTTTTCGAAAGATAATCAATAGGCATTATTTTTTGTTGAAGAAGCTGTGAAATTTAAAATGATACAAAAAACACTACAGTACTTCATTTTTTTATTTTATACGCCTGCCTCAGTTGGGTACAAAAATGGAGGAACACAACATTCTGCAGTGATCTTTTGTATAATTTTTGACATTGTTCAGGCTCTTTTCACTTTGCAGAAAGTTAAAAATATTTTGTGCCTATCGAAAAGTACAAAATTACCAAAAACTTACTAAAATAAAATGAAAAAATAATAAAAAAGTCGTATCTTTATTAATATTTGAATTTAGAATTCGAGACAATTGTCAATTACCTATAAATTCGAAGGAAGCATTTAACGTTTAAATTGTATAATTTTCACTAACAAAAGTTTTATCAAGTTTTATGTAAACATAGATTACAATATAATTTAAGGGTCCAAAGGTAACAAAACTGTGATAAGTTTCCAAAATACTTTGTTTGATTACATGACTTCAGTTCTTTGATACCTTATACTTACTTACCTATTTTTATTTCGCATTGAATATTATTTTCTTACGTAAATACGTAGATAAATTTATATCTTCTGAACTTCAGTAACTATAAATCAATTTCGACAAAATTCAAGGCTGTGAGGTCTATTTTTATTGCGAGCAACGTATGACGTAAAGGCCACGAATTGTAAGAAAAACAAAAATTTAGCTCAGAACGTAGGATTTGATTGATTTGTAAATCTTAACCAACACAGCTTAATTTCTTACTTAAACGAAAAAGAAAGAAGTAAGAAAGTAAGCTTATGAAAAAATGTGCTTGTAATCAAAATTTTTGCCAATCAGCCTTCCTAATTAAGATAGGGTAACGTAATGGATAATATTAAATTGTTGTATGACATGATATCGTACCTACCAGTTAGGACACATAATGTACACAAATGTTTGTGTTAAGGTTGATGCACACATATTTGGGTCATGCCCGGGACTTGGACGGGCCTTATAACGTGTGAGAACGAGTTCATATAAAATGTACCTACGCACTTAGACTGTTTTGAGGTCCGGACGGACCAGCTACGTCCCGGGCACGGCCAGGATATGTGTGGATCAAGCTTTAAAGCACCTGTATGCCAACGTTCGTGATAATCCGCGTGCGTCAAACGTGGGAGCGAGATGACACGAGAAGAAGTTTTAATGCGCGCTGACTCTTCGCACGTTTGGTGACCACAATTGTCACGAATCTGAAAGGCTTATTCATAAAAAATGTAGGTAACCACATGACTAGTTTAAACAATGATTAGTGGATTCAAAATTCTCTGTACAATAAACTATTTCTTCAATTTTTTTAAGTGTCTACAGTAGATTTGAATAAAGATGTAGAGGCATCTAAACGCCACTACGAGCTAAAGACTTTCATAGTATGATATGAATCATACTATGAAAGTTATCAAAGTCAAAGTCAAAACGTTTATTTCAATTAGGCCATTAAACGGCACTTTTGACCGTCATCATTAAAAGTTATCATTATTAAGTGACTCTAGCGTCCAGCTTGCAATTTAAACATTTGCCCCCCGACATAAGGATTCCAAAAGGTTTGGGGGCCATTACAACCTGTTCCACATACCTTTAAAAAGAAGTTGATAATTAGTATATAAACTAAGAATGTGATTCATTTTTTTATGAGGAAGCTTCTTGGCGTCGGCTGTTTATTATAATAGGGTAGTTGCCTAAAAAATCTAATTAGTCCGTAAGATAGACTTCCCAAAAATATTGGACACGTATTTTTTATTTTTTCACGTAAACAAAAAACGAAGACGATATAGTGCGTTGAAAACTCGTGTGACGTCAGTCCGTGCGACGATTTTTACCACGCCCTGATGTCACAAGCCCCCAATCATGATCTTTGAAGCTTTTTATCTTCGTCAATTTTTAGAGATTTCATAAAGCAAAAAATACGGGTCCAATATTTTTCGATAATCTAACTGACGGACTAAATAGAATCATATTTTTATTCCTCAGGAAACAACCCTATTATGTAGTAGTAGTATAATACTTGCCTATGTTATTGTTAGTTGCTCAATTAGGTATTTATTTGTAACTAGGAGTAGATCTATAAACCTATAGGCTGTACTGAAATATTATATGTAGGTAGATAAAAACTAAGATTATACGGTGATAATTTTGTAAATATGTTTTTTTTGTAACATTAAACTTTTTAATTTTGGTAATACTTTTTATTTTTATTTCCGGCCATAATGTAAACAGGGTTATTTGAAAAACAACAACAACCTCTTAAGAGGCCATTGTACTCATCATTATGAACAACTGTTACTATGGGAACTAACCTGAAATCGTGAAAAAAGTCAGCGGTTCCCTACACATTTATGTTCGTAAAACTAATATAAGTGTAGGGAACAGCTGTTTTTTTTTTCGCGGTTTCAGGTTTAATACTTTTGCTTTTAACTTCTTAATGAAAGCACGATGGGTGAACCATTGGTCCTTAGGCTCATGTATGAACTGTTGATCAATCAATCAAATCACTCATCCTTTTCGTCGCAAACTGCTGGACATAGGGATCACCAAAACCCCTGCACTCATTTTTGCATTATGCAATTAGGCTACTGGTCCTTCGTCTAATGCCATGGTTGCAGATTTTGTTCGAAAGAGTCACCGCGGCCTTTACGTAGCCGCGGTGACTCTTTCGAACAAAATCTGCTGGACATAGGGATCACCAAAACCTCTGCACTCATTTTTGCATTATGCAATTAGGCTACTGGTCCTTCGTCTTATGCCATGGTGGCAGATTTTGTTCGAAAGAGTCACCGCGGCCTTTACGTAGCCGCGGTGACTCTTTCGAACAAAATCTGCTGGACATAGGGATCACCAAAACCTCTGCACTCATTTTTGCATTATGCAATTAGGCTACTGGTCCTTCGTCTTATGCCATGGTGGCAGATTTTGTTCGAAAGAGTCACCGCGGCTACGTAAAGGCCGCGGTGAACGTAAAGGGCACCCGGATGGGTGTTAGTCAGTAAGAGTCTGACACTCCTTCCCGCTCCGCCCTGTGGCCGTATTACGAAGTGCCAATGCTATCATGATTCGTGTGAGGGAAAGAGATAGTGCTATTCGTCTTGTGTAACTCCGTCTCTCTCTGACACAGAAATCATGATGGATTTAAGACGTCATAATAGGGCTGCTGAGCGGAATAAGTCATTTGATGATTTCCTATCCAAAAAAGGTCGTTCGTCTTTTGCTAATACAAACTGAGATGAAGGCAAAGAAGGAGAAACTTTTTAGAACTTTGTGCAGGCAGGCTACTACTATGGGTAAAAAAACAAAACAACATCAGTAAACGACTGTATTTTATTACTTATAATTCGCTTCTTGCTCCAGCTACCTACCTACCTTCAGATATTTTATAAAAATAAAAAAGCACTATTTTGCGGAAGCGGTACTGGCGTCGATTTACAATGTCATTATAGGTTGTGCAAAATTTTGTTGTTGTTCTCATATTCTCGCCAAGCTTGCCATATCTTTGCTTGCAATATTTTTGAATTTTCTTTAAAAAGTAATTTACACGGCGCGGTGCTCAAAACAATTTTTTATAAAATCTGCATAGAAATTGTAATTGAACTATGGATATATAAAATACCTCTGAACTGTGGTATATCATGGAATGTAAAAAGAAAAGACGTCAATTTAAAAAAAAAAACACCATATTTTTTAATAGTCCAGAAACCCTATAAAAATTGGGAGTTTATGAAAATTAGTCATTAAGCCAATGTTCCGCGGGAACATTTGAACAAAGCTAAAGAAAATGGAAACCACACCAATCGAAGCCGCTCGAATTGTCAACTTAATCTAGCAAGGGTTGTCTCAGGATACTATCGCTCGATATCTTCATATGTGCCAGTTTTGTGCCTCAAAGGTATAGAAGTGGTTCAGGGAGACTGAAAAATTAGTCCGGGGACCAGAATTTGGACAACAACGATGCAGTTATGGTAAAATCATTTTCTGACGCAGTCAGTAGTTGCTCTTGTCAGCATAATGTACGATGGAAGGTGGAAATATGCCGTATAAACACTGAAAATCATGACTCAAGTCAAGGTACAACCAGAGCTAATTAATTTTCGCCGTCTTTTTACTTATTTGGATTCCCCTTTGCGCCCAAACGTAGTCGATAAGATGCCACTGCGCATAATAACAGATCGTCAATACAACGTGGAAGAAGGCATATACAGCTATTAGTAAGGTGTCACTAGCTGTTGCCAGGAAAGCGTATACTGCTTCACCCTTCAGAAGGCTCGCGTACACCCTGAAAATAAATATTAAGTAGTTTTAGGGGACAGTATCTGGGGTTTCCATTTAAAGAGCAACGGCGAGGTATTATTGGAGCCAGTCTTTTTTGATATTTCAACTATATTTACATAAAACGTACAAGGAACAGAAGAGCCTGAAATAACATAATAATAGTAGTAGAGGAGTCGACTGAATTTTATAACAGTGACCAATGGAGAATAAACAAGTGCACAAGAGATATTGTGCACTCTCTATTTATTTTCTATCAAAGTATGATGGGACGGCAGTCCGCGCGGGGAGAGACTAGGCCTCAAATCTGCTATTACAATAGTTTCAGAATGGTCTATCATTGACTTCATAATGGTTGATTTATACAAGTTACCTAAACTTGTAAAAATCAACCATTATGAAGTCTACTACTAATCCAATAGGTCTAAGTCTACTAATATAAAAGCGTCACTATGACTTTCCAATGGTCAACCACTGACACTCCATTGAAAGAAATGGCATAGAATGGTAATCTCGTACATAATGACAAATGAATGACAGACGTATGCGGTAATCTGCTAAAATTTTGACAGTTTCTTTGATCAGTGACCTACCATTAGAACGTCATTGTGCAGTCATTGCTTTTAATAGCCCGTTTATCAAAAATATCTCGCTCGTTTATTAAATGGTGAAAGATTTTTGAAATCAGTTCAATATTTTGGCATATCTTTCCTCTTTGTAATATTATAGTGTAGAAGAACCATTTTCCACTGAGCTATCCTTCATATCCTTTTCGAAAGTACAGCAATTAACAAGGTTCCAATTTGGAAAAATGGCTCAAGTTTGAAGTGTACCTCAATACCCATTAATCCTAATGTAATGTTTTCTTTGTCTATATTTTCTGTAACTTGTATGGTTTACATAATAAAGAGTATTATATTCTATTCTAATCCTACAGAGCTACAGTTACGCTCAAATTGTACCAAATTATGAAGACTTTAAACATTAACTTTAACGTAAAATCTACCGTTTAGAAGTTACAAGCCAAAATCTAATAAATTACCTACATTTTAAGTTTTCCAAGCACCATGAAGTTAGTTCAGTCTTTCGAAGTTGAAAAATTGGGTGTACACTACTGGTATCTATGCCAAAAACGTAAAAATATCAGGACGGTGCAATGTATTCCGACCTAAGATGTTTAAATGACTGACCTCTCTGTCATGTCAGTGCGATTATATAGACGTTATCATTGTTTAATTGAGTTTTAGTGTCAGTCAATTGTCATCATAAATAAACACATCAAAAGTATCTAGGGATCAACATATATTTTTGCAATAACTTTCCTCCTGATTGATATTAATTAAAATTTTCTTTAAGGATTCATCAAATAAAGTGTTTTCGTTTGTCACAGTAACGATAAACCAAGTCACCTTTGCATTAATAAAGAAATTTGCCATTTTCCTAATAAAGGGATTTTTGACATTTGAACCACTAACATTAAAGTTCGAAAAAAAGACTGAAATAACAGTTTTCTTTAAAATTTTATTGGGTAACTTAAACAATTAATAATCCGTGTTTCTACCGCGAACACTAACAACACAAGAACATCGGTTTGGCATACTCAAAATGAGTCCATCCAAATCACGCTGTGGAATGGCCGCCCATGTTCGTTGCAACAACAAAAAAAGGTCTTCTTGCGACTGGATACCCTCCATATTCGGCAGAGCTCTTCTCTGTAGCATATCCCATGCATGCTCAATCGGGTTCAAGTCTGGCGACTGAGCAGGCCAGGGCAGGACATTGATGTTAGCTGCGGCGAGAGTCTGTCTTACAACTCTTGCGGTGTGCGGTCGTGCATTATCATGCATTAACTGAAATAAGGGACCGATTTGCACTTGTAGAGGAACGATGACGTCTGATACAATCGTCTCAGCATAAATTTGAGCGTTGAGGTTGCCTCTGATCCAAATCAACTCAGTTCTTCCGCCGATCCAAATACCCGCCCATACTATGATGGTTCCACCACTATAAGGATGGACTTCCTGGCAGGATTTTAATCGCTGTTGGCGTCCAGGGGTTCTCCAGTGTCGTATACGTCTTGTATCCGGTCTCATACCAAAACGAGACTCATCAGAAAAGCACACGAAACGCCATTGTTCTTCTGCCCAATTTCTGTGTTCAAGAGCCCATTGATATCGAATCCTACGATTGTGCATTGCTATAGGTGGTACCCGTAGCGGTCTTCGGGAATGAAGGTTCACTTCATGCAAGCGGTTTCTGACTGTTTGGTCGCTAATTAAGTTCCCTGAAGAGTGATGAAGCCTCACGGCTAACATCATGGCGGTTATTGTTGGAGCTCTTCGAGTTAAGATTTGAATGTATCGGTCTTGTCTCCGTGTGGTGCAGCGATACCGTCCTCCATGGCGCTCAGCCAAGGTAAGCGAAGAGCTCTGCCGAATATGGAGGGTATCCAGTCGCAAGAAGACCTTTTTTTGTTGTTGCAACGAACATGGGCGGCCATTCCACAGCGTGATTTGGATGAACTCATTTTGAGTATGCCAAACCGATGTTCTTGTGTTGTTAGTGTTCGCGGTAGAAACACGGATTATTAATTGTTTAAGTTACCCAATAAAATTTTAAAGAAAACTGTTATTTCAGTCTTTTTTTCGAACTTTAATGTTAGTGGTTCAAATGTCAAAAATCCCTTTATTAGGAAAATGGCAAATTTCTTTATTAATGCAAAGGTGACTTGGTTTATCGTTACTGTGACAAACGAAAACACTTTATTTGATGAATCCTTAAAGAAAATTTTAATTAATATCAATCAGGAGAAAAGTTATTGCAAAAATATATGTTGATCCCTAGATACTTTTGATGTGTTTAATTACATTTAATGAACAAAATTAATCTTACACGGTCTGAATAGGAAACTTCTATCAATAAAACAAGAGATTGGTCGTCGCAAGCGAATTGTATCACAAAAAGATTCTTAATACCAAATGAGGAGATCATTCTTGATGAAATTAAGCTACAGCATATAAAAGGGACGATCGAAATACAATAGATGGGTGAATTGCGCAAGCAAAAAAAATACACGGCAAACCTGAGAACGGTAGTGCAATGTGCTGGTTTTTTATTTTATATATTTTTTTTCAACAACGTAAGTACTTCTCTACCTTGGCAAAAAAAATCATTGATTTCTACCCTCTAATATACCAAAAAAAAATAATTACAAAGTGTTATTTTATCATCACGGTGGCCTGTCCTGAACCCAATTCCGCTCATAAAATACCTTCCCCTGCCAATAGATTCATAATATGGATTTAAATCAATTCTCTTATCATTAAATTATAATATATTCGATCAAATAAAACTATTTTTGTTTGTTTATCTTCTTTCTCATGGATTTGACAGGCAATCAACTTTTGTCTGGAAAAAAGTTATCATTTCAGAGGACAGTAAGTTTTAGTAGATTATCCATGTCAACATTGCGTTGTTACGCCCCTCTTACCTTTCCTCACTTCGGATCAGTCCGGCTCAAGCTCTCGGCGCGAACGCAGCGGTCCCAAAGCTTGCGGTTTTTCCGCCAAAAAAGTAAGTTTATCATTTCAGTAACATGGGGACAAAAATAGTTTCATTTCGGTGTCACAGTCCACCGGAATTAAATGTATCTCCGAAATATAAAACCACAAAGTTTTAGAGATCCTTTATCAAATATAAAGTCATAGTTTTGTAATGTAAGTAAGTGTAGATTAGATTATTCGGGTGTATTTGTTGTGTAATATTTGTGTTTAAGATTAAAGATATATAATATACACATATTTCTATGTAGCTAGTACCTACATGTATATATTGGGTTGGTAGGAAAGTAATGAGCGTTGCAAATAAACAAAACAATTTTAAATTATATTTTTAATTTACAATTACTTGTCTTTATAGTAGGCACCGTTGTTATCTACAACCCATTTCTAGCGATTAGGTAAAGCATGGATACCCTCAGCGTAAAAACTTGGGAGCCGTGAGGCAAAAAAGCTTTCGAGGAAATCTGTTAACTGTGCTCTATCATCAAATTTTTTGTCCTGTATATGATTACTGAGAGAGCGTAACAAATGAAAATCCGTTGGCGCTAGATCGGGAGAGTAAGGTGGATGTGGCAGTAGCTCCCATTCAAAATCCAATAGCTCTGACGAACGACTTTGGCTATGTGCGGCCGAGCGTTGTCGTGAAGGAAGTATATCTTTGTTTGTTCACGGCGCTTTTTGTTGATTTCTGTACGGAGTCGGTCAAGCTGATGACAGTATATTGTCGAGTCCACGGTGATATTATCGGGTAGTAGCTCCCAGTATAAAATATAAGAGTTGATTTAATTTTAGAAGTTTTACTTATATACCTGTAGAAACACTATTCTCGTTTCGTTACCAATTTAACTAAATTATACCTAGCATTTTTCTCTTAGTGCAACGGGTACACATTATGTATTACTATTAATGGCATAACTTACAAATGCAGCCATCATATTAATCAGAAACTTTAAGCTTTCTTATCGCGCTTCGTTCACTCTTTTGAAAATATATCAAGTAAATTAGTATTAGTTCATAAACAAACAAAAATATTTATTTATGGTTACCAGCATTTACGATAAAGTTTTCCAACATTTTCACACAACAACAACCAGAAAAATTACCAAAGGTTATTTAAGTGAAGAAACAATTCATTCATATCATAATAAATATTACAATAATATCATTCTTTGAGGTTATTGTAACCTCAAAGAATGATATATGTAATAGTAATTGTAATATCTATATATTAATGATGATATTAAAATAACTGTGTACTGTCCTGTCTCAGTGTTTATCTAAAATTTGTGGAAATCAAACCTAACAAAGTACGGAACCCTGGCTGCCCGGCACGGTTGTTCTTAGCTGTATCATATCGGTGGATTTATTTCATTCCGGTGCACAGTTTATCATTTCGGTGGTCATTTTTATCATTTCGGTAGACACTTTTCATTTCAGTGGACTCTTAAAAATTCATCCTTAAATATTTATGTAAGTTTTGATGAAATTTGATGTCCACTCACGCACAATGTTATAAAATAGGCTAAAGTTTTATTTGTCACTAAAAATATGTAGATAGCATTGAAATTAAAAAATCCCACCGAAATGACATATAAAAATCACTTGTTGAAATTCACCCAGATATCAAATACTCACATAAGACAATAGGCCGTCGCAAAACTCATCATCACAACCAGCCTAACCTTCATACTATCCGGCCTTCGTCTAGGAGTGAGGATCAAGTCCATTATGACCGTCACCATGGAGATTGTGTGTAAGGAGTGCTGCGCCCAGTTCGGCAAGTATTCAAACACGCGACTGGGCGCTATGATGCTGGAGTAGGACCTGAACAGCAGCCAGAATGTCACGTCGGAGAACTGAAAGTAAAAAGGTAAAATAAGTAACAAAACTCGTGGAGGGAGAACTCGAAGAGCTCGTGGTTAAATAATAACAGCTGCACGGGTCGATCATCAAGGTTAAGCAATGCTTGAAAAGGTTGGCCTGTAGATGGGTCCACCACCCACCATTTCAACATACCGAGACTCTTCGGTGTCTCAGAAACCAAGTTCAGCCTTTGTTCCTGGCTGTCACGTGTAAATCTTTGGCAGTCATTACGGATTATCGGATACCAGAAAATTACACAAGTCTTTCCAGGGGGTCTTCATCTGCCTAGCCTTTTCCCAACTATATTGAGGCCGACTCCCAGTCTACCGGGATTCAGCTGAATTACAGTATTTTACAAGAAGCGGCTGCCTACCAGACCTCCACAACCCATTAACTGGGGAACACGGCACTTCTTGGCAAGACTGGTGTCAGATTTTCTGGCTTCGCTAGACGACGATGCAATAAGCTTACCCAGAAGTTCACTCTGACTTTGAAGCGATTAGAGTTGAATGCGTTCGAAAACACAGACACAGGCAGAGAGTTCCACTCCTATGCTGTGCGCAATATAAAATACGAGTGGAAACGCTTAATGCGAAAAGAATAGAATACTCTTTATTATGTACACCATATAGGTGGTATATAATAGGTGGAATAGCAACATGTTAGGGATGGCAACTTACAGTGCGTCTAGATGTCGGATGGTAGAAGGTGGCGGGTCGGTTGAGGTCGTGGAGTTCATGGGCAACTCACCGAAGTACAAGCCCTTTAGACGAATCGGAGAGTGTACGGCTGGAGATTGAAAAGGAAAGTACGAAATTCCGCGCGGTTGAAGTCACGGGCGAAGTGCTAGATACTAATAGATATGGAAATAATCTATTCATATTCCCATGATTAACTTTTGAGTGAGGACTTCAACAACGATCCCATGGCCTCCCATAAGATTATACATATAATAATAATAGCACGAGGTTGTCGAAATGTGGAATGTGGACTCGGCTGTCATTACTTATGCCGATTGTCATTACGGCCAATGGCCTAATAGCCAAAAGCTTCGACCACCATCTGTCGAAGCTGGTGTTACACGGTTGGTTAAAGGGCCTGATACAGAAGGCAGTACTCCTCGATACGGCTCGTAATGTGAGGAGGTTCCTTTTTCTGGATCCCTAACCACCGGTAGCTTGGACCCTGCTCCCGACAACGGCGGACAACTACTTTTTTATATTTTTAAATGATTTTTTATGTATTTTTAGAGATACCTATATTTAAAAATGTAAATTAGTAAGTAATTTTAATGAATAAAGAAAATAATAATAATACTAAATTTATTCAACAAAAAAGTACACAATAGAACGTCACGTGACGTCACGTCGCTGGTAAAAATTGTAGCAACGTAGTGACGCCACGTGAGTTTTCAACGCACTGTTTCGTCTTCATTTTTTGTTTACGTGAAAAAAGAAAAAATACGTGTCCAATATTTTTTGTAAATCTATCAGACGGACTAATTACATGTTTACAGTAAAATACCCCATTGCAAGTGACTCTTAATTTAGGGAACAAAAATTACTAGATATAAAACATGATCAATGACCCCATTCTAGGAAAACCTGTGATATGGGTGTCATCCATCCGTCCATCACATGAATACACTCGTATGAGTAGAACCGGTTTGTAATGTGGACTTTATAAATTAGGAATTTAAAACTAAGTTAGTACGACTTGGAGAGATAATACTCCTACCATGACGTAGTTATCATGGCGTACCATCATGCTAGTGTCTATGCATTGGATTCCCAACAATTTTTTCCTTTTACGACGGGAAGAAATAGGCTGGTCGACATTTACTCGGCCGACTTGCCAATTTCCTAAGCACTTATAGCCATTGGTGCTACCTAGGTTTGTAACAAGGCGAGCAGAGCAATTAGTTCTGTAGGCAAAGATCATTTGGGTCAATTAAGTAAACAACTAAGTAGGTATATATCTACATGACCATCGTAAATATTTGATTATGCCGCTTCTGAAGAAGCAGTTGAAGTATCTTAATTCTCATAGAAACAAATTAATAACTGATCTTTAAAAAGGTGCCTTAAAAATGTAATGCTTATTTTTATATCAAAGTTATCTTAGTTCAAAGTGGCCCGTATAAAAAAACTATAAGTAGGTAAAGCCAATAGTTTATTTAGTAGTAGTAAAGGTGATATATCTATACTAATATTATAAAGCTGAAGAGTTTGTTCGTTTGAACGCGCTAATCTCAGGAACTACTGGTTCGAATTGAAAAATTCTTTTTGGGTTGAATAGACCATTTATCGAGGAAGGCTTTAGGCTATATATCATCACGCTTAAGCCAATAGGAGCGGAGCAGCGATAAAGAATGTTTTAAAATCGGGGATTCCACAGGGACGAAGTCGCTTGCAGCAGCTAGTAAATAATAAAAATGCAACTCACAGTGGTGATCGGCATCAATATGGCAGTCATGACGACATCCCTCAATACCCTCAGAGAGTCCACATGTGGAGGTTCTTCTTCACGCTTCTCACACCAGTCGCAGTAAAGGCAGAGAGGAAGGTATGCTAATGATATTATCTGAAATTATGATGATAAACATTTTACGTGTGTAGGAGAACAAAGAATCGATGGAAGAAATGGTGTGAAGGACGAAATAAAGGAAAGGTTATCTCCATTTTGAAGGAGACTAATTGAGAAGAATGGAAGAATGAGTCGTGTTGCACCTACTTTTTGGAGGTATTCCTCGAAGCGCTACCATTTTGAGGCGCACCTAATGAGGCGCTCCTTTTTTATTCTTCAGAGCGCACCTTTTAATAGCGCTCCCGATATATATTTATTAGGAGCGCTACTAAAAGGTGCGCTCCGAGGAATAAAAAAGGAGCGCCTCATTCGGTGCGCCTCAAAATGGTAGCGCTTCGAGGAATACCTCACTTTTTGTATAAGACCAAGAGAATGATCATGATTTTTTATAAGAAAGGTTAGGTAAGTATCTGCTTACGGATCAACGATGTTTCTTGTGTGTGAAGTTTTGGTTTTATCTGCTGTTATTTTTTATCACAAAAAATAATGATAATTTGGAGTAGGTACATAAACACAGTAGTACACATTATCCTCAATGTTTTAGTATCATTATAGGTTTTGTGTCTGTAGAGTTCAATATGCTGCACTCTTTGATTCTGGCAGCTGTGCTTGCAAAAGACAAGCCGTATTCATGATGAAAAACATGTTTTTTTTTATCATTGCATGGGTTTGAAAACTGGTTGCGATTTCTAAATTTATCTACCTGCATACCTACACTGGTATGTTACTTAAATTGCTGATTTTTATTTATTTAAATGATTATGATTCTAGCTAATGTCAAGTTTCAACTTCATTGAAAGCGTTAAGATTCTTTCCTACAAACTTTAACACCCTCTAAACTCCCTTGCAGGATAAGTTTAAAAACCTGATATTGGCATTATTTATTATTTGTTTGGGTCAATATTCTTACCAAATTTCATGTTTATAAACCCAAAGAAAAGATTAAGTATTCCACAAAAACTTTAACACCCTCAATGTCTTTTGGGGTTAGTTTTGAAAAACGAATAATGACCACCTTTATATTTTACTTAGGTCAATATTTTTGGCAAGTTTCAAGTATATTGGCCCAAAGAATAAGATTTTACACAAAAACTTCCACCAGCCACTTCACCCCTTTGCGGGGGGAGTCTCCTGAAATCCTAACTAACTGTAAACTATCTTTATGCTAAATTTCATCTTTATACGTCAGGTTGTCAGTGTGTTGTAAGAGTCAGTGACCTATCGCTTTTATATATTTAGATTAGAAGATGATAAATCTGCGCACATAAAGCTATACTTATGGATTGTAATAATGAAACATAATTATTTACATTGAACACGCACGTGATGAGTTTCCATCGCACGTGGCTGTATGCCCTGACGGTAGGATCCTCGTCTCCAGACAGATCTATGTTCAGGGTCACCACCGCCGTCACCACCAGGTGGATGAACGCCAAACTATACCACAATAACCGTATATTCAACAACGAGTATCCATTGATCTTCACTGATTTGAGTTTTAAAGGCTCACTCGACATCTTCACTTGCATTGTCATGGAAACCAAGTTTTTATTTTAGATAATTGATAAGTTTCTTGCGATTAATTCGAACGCGTCGCGGCATTGAGCCAGTTGTAAATACACTGGCGTTATACTTGCCTTTCAATTTATGGATTAAATACTTTAATTTATGTGCGCAATTGTATTATGTTGTAGTTGTGTGTATGATATTAGATAATCATTTAACACTAGCTTTTGTCCGTGACTTCGTCGCGTATATCTCGTTTTTACCGTTCCCGTAGGAATTTCGGAATTTTTTTTCTTACAACCTACATGCCATTTTCAGCTTCTACAACCAGTGCTTCGGCTGTACCTTGTCTGTCGAACGGAACGGAACGGAAGAGTTTTATACATATTGATTGGACTTTGCTTTTATTGCTACGGCTAGAGAGTACTTTATAACTATTCTCCCGAAGGTTGGACCGAAAGGATACGCGATTCGAGTTTCGTATTTCGTATTTTCATTAGACGCCCTACAGAAATCGCGTTTTTTTACCCTTACTGTAGGGTATCGAACCTAATAGGTGTGTCGTCCACGTTTAGCAGTCGCGTTGCTACCACCAAACCAAAGAAGCGGTATCTTTAAATATTACTAACTAGAAGCATCCCGCAGTTTCACTCGCATAGTTCCCGTTCCCGTAGGAATATGAGGATAAAATATAGCATATGTCACCCGAGGATAGTGTAGCTTCCCAACAGTGAAAGAAGTTTTCAAATCCGTTCAGTAGTTTGGAGGCCTATTCAATACAAACAAACAATAAAATTTTTCCTCTTTATAATATTAGTAAAGAAAACTACGTATCTAAATCTATGTACTTATGTATTTTTTTAAATCTAAAGCGCGCTTATTCCAATAAAAATCAATAAGAACCACGTCCGTTCGCATTAAGAGTGACAATGTGAATGAAGTCGGCGCTTTAAGTTTTTTTTTTTTTTGGCATGGACTACTCGCAGTTCAGCACACTAAGGCTGGTTACTGCTCAACCGAGCAATCCTGTGGTGGCCTCAAATTAATTTAAGAGGGGCCTTAAATTAATTTGAGGCCACCACAGGATTTCGCCAAGGGATGCCGGCGCGTGAGCGCCCTCGCCTTTTTATAGATGCAGCGGATGGCCGTTTCGCACGTTAAACAAAAATCAACCTTAACGCCGTACCCATACTGACGTGGCGAAATTTGGAAGTTTTATTCCACCTATATCTTGTGTGTTTATAAACCGATTTCTATAATTTTAAAGTGTACTTTTTTAATATGGGAGGTTTATAAAGGTATATCTATGTGAAATAGAATATATTTATGTATTTAATACACTTTGATGAAATGCCTAACGATTAAACACGTTATTGAGGCTAATTTATAAAAGATAGATATATACTATTCAGGACTGGTGTATGATCAACGTATGCGAGGATAAGAGCTCGAAACCGCATTTTCATCCGACTTGCTTCCAATTTATTCACTGCTCAGTTCCTATGTGTCTTAGCCTATAACCTGCCCAGGAGTATGGACTACAATCGTACCTAGTTTGGTTAAAATCCCTTCAGTAGTTTTTTTTACCCATGCGTGCACATACAGACAGACAGACAAAAAAAATACTGATTTATTTCGATATAAAATTATTTTATCGATCAAATTATATTATTATCGATCACCATTCATCTTCCAATATTAATTTTGAATATATATTCAATGTACAGAATTGACCTCTCTACAGTTTTGTTATGAGTATAGATTTAAAATTCGTTGGACATCATTATATTCATTCAAATCACTGTCAATGGGAAAACGGCCCAAGACACTGGATGGACGTCAATACTGATTCTTTCGACGTAGTAAAACCCAGCACTCTGGTCACATGAAGAGTCGACAAGCTGTTTACTGATACCCCAAAAACTCGATGAGTACTAGGAACCCATGGGTCTAAAAGGTACCCCAAAAGGCCGAAACATAGAACTCTCAATAAAGTTGTTTTCGTTCAGTTCGAGAGCAGTGGTGGCCGAGTGGTAACGGCCCCGACTTACGAATTGAAGGTCGCGGGTTCAAACCCAGACAGGCGCATTACTTTGTGTAATTAACTATACCACCACTGCTCTCAAAATGGTGAAGGAAAACATCGTGAGGAAACCGGCATGTCCTAGAACCAAAAATTCGAAGACATGTGACATTCACTAACCCGCACTGGGCCCACGTGGTGGATTACGGCCGATTCCCTCTCTTAGAGAGGAAGCCTGTGTCCCAGCAGTGGGAACGTTAAAAGGCTGATTATGCTTATGCTAAATAGTTTCTTTCATATTGTTTGTCACCATCACACGCAAAAATGACCTTCTAGATAGTACTAAGGTGTTACAAATAACCTTCTTATCAGACAAAAGACTGTAAATTGTTGAACGGAAGAACTTTTAGATTAATCATTTTCTACTTACACTTTAGACTGTGCATTTAAGTCTTATCAGATATTGCCATCAATAACACTGAGACTTATAGTCATAACATTTTGATAAAACTATAATTAACAACTTTTCAATAAAATGGATATTATAAATGTCTGATTGTCTCCAAATGTTAATATCAATGATTCTGATACCTAATATTTTTCTAATATTTAACCCCGTATTTACATTTGTCACCGGTATATTGCAAACGCCGTAACATTGTTAAAAATCGCGTGAAATTGTAAACTATTTTTTCATAATAAGACACGGAATTTTGGAAACTACTGAATCTGGATGGTTTTATTCTATACATACAAAACGATTTTATCAACATATACCTATCAATCATGAACTAATAAAGATTTATCACAATCTTACAAAGTCTGCAATTTTCCAGTAACTAATACAAAAGTGTTTGTATGTCTATCTATTCGTCTCGGCCCGTAGCCTAAACAGCTGGATCGATATTATAAATAAATGGTAATTATCATTAGATTCATCTTAAATGCCGAAGTGACAAATAGACCGTCCACCACGTTGAGTTTTGAGTTGATTTTGACTTTGGCAATCTACTAATATAAAAGCGTCATTATGACAATGGTTAACCACTGAAACTCCATTGAAAGAAATGGCATAGAATGGTAATCTCGTAGGTACATAAGGACAAATGAATGACAGACGTATGCGGTACCTAATTTACAAAAAATTTGACAGTTCCCTTGATTCTTGACCTACATACCATTAGAACATTGTCAAAGTCATTGCTTTTAATAGCTCAGTACTGTAGTATTATATTATCTGTGGCTCAGTTATCAGAAAGTATTACGAAATCATTGACCAACCAGTGATCGACCATTATGAATTTAGCTGATTACGAACTTTTAGCAAAATGACAATGGGATCGTGTGGAAATTACGAATTTATAAAATATAGTAGACGTGGGGCCCTGTATAGTATCCTCAGCCTCTATCATCATTCTAAATCTCAAGGTCGCTACCTTGTCAAGCACACTGCATCTACGGCCAGTCACATAATGAATATCCTTGATGACCTCCCCTCCTCCTCCGTTGGAGGACCTCACCTCTCCTGGGCACCAGCACCGCACCAACTCACCGGAACCAGTAACACCACTCCGACTCACTGGAGCCTGCAACATTATTCCGACTCACTGGGACATCATCAACCCGACTCAATGGGGCATCATCCCTACCAGGGGCGTTAAGGAGCTCCGAAACCGTAACCGAACCATCGGATATCCGAAATAAAAATCTATCCGAATCGTCATTTCCAATAAGGGCGAAACGAATTGCGCACGTCACTTGCGTTATTTTTATTTGTGTTTTTCTTTTACAGTTTAAAAAAGTCTATTATCCATAACCGAAACTCTACAATACTAACGGGTAATTTGAAAATATATGTATCCGTAACATTATCCGAAACCGGTATTATATTATTTCTATATGCGTATCTAAATCCGCAATTTCATATCCATAACATCCGTGATCCCGACTAACTGGAATATCACCACCCAGACTCACAGGGGCATCAGCGCAGACAGTTATTCCGACTCACTGGAACCACCCTACCACTGGCGCGGGCGTGGCAAGCATCTCAAGATATAAGACGGCTCATTTGGTCTCCAGAGGGGAGTGATTAGTCTTTGTGGCAATGTAGATACATTGCCACAAAGACTGACGTAGCGAAATATATGCCGCAATAAAAAGTAATGCAGTGACATCGATACGAGCAGCAACGAACTACGTTAAAGAAATCCTGCATCGTGGTATCGGAGTTTTCCGTGAGATGTCAGCATATACAACGGGCATATCAAATACCGTGCAGTTGCCCACCACACACAACACCGATCTCGGAAGATCCTCCCTTTAATATGGAGGTTGCTAGATTTTATACCTACCGCATCCTTTATAATGCAGCCGCTTAAAAACTACATTTGCATGAATTAAATCACAGATTTGAACAAACGACTAGAAAATAAGTTTTTAGTGAGTTGTTGGCACCAACGGCTTCAAACGACTAGAAAAGAAGTTTTTAGTGAGTTGTTGGCACCAACGGCTTCAAACGACTAGAAAAGAAGTTTTTAGTGAGTTGTTGGCACCAACGGCTTCAAACGACTAGAAAAGAAGTTTTTAGTGAGTTGTTGGCACCAACGGCTTCAAACGACTAGAAAAGAAGTTTTTAGTGAGTTGTTGGCACCAACGGCTTCAAACGACTAGAAAAGAAGTTTTTAGTGAGTTGTTGGCACCAACGGCTTCAAACGACTAGAAAAGAAGTTTTAAATCAAATTCTTGGGCCTCCTGGACTCTTGAGAAAATCTATTACCAGCTTAACAACTGCGGCTACTGTTTCGCGCCAAAACGTTAGATATCCGATTTCACCAAAGATTTCACCCTTTGAAACTGGAATCTGCTTTTAAGACGTCATAGAAGGCCGCGTTCTGGGCCTGGTTAATATTATAATTATGATTAAATGGTTCTGTATTTATTCATTTCAAGAATACTTTTTTCTTGCAATAGAACAATTTTCAGATGATATTTTTTTTTTCACTGACAAAGTTTTGCATTTACACGTTCTTACTTAAAAAGTTTTAGTATTCATGTCATCCAAGCGCTATGAAAGCTAATGCTGTGTTTTAGAGTGCAATATAAGTTTAAAATATCTTTTGGATATATGATTAGTTGAGTACATAGACCAATCCTACTGAAGAAACCACGAATGAGACTTTATCTACTAATACATTTATTAGCCGATAAAATTGACACCTTTTGAGTTGTTTCACCGGTTGTGTTGAGACCAGTTAATACGCCTAAACAATTTGAATGAGCAAAGTCACATGATCTCATGTTGCTCAATAATTAATTTTAACAATAACAATTTAATCGTTGCACTCTTTATCTACTAACACATCATATATTAGCCGATAAAATTTACACCTTTTGAGCCAGATAATACGCCTAAACAATTTGAATGAGCAAAGTCACACGATCTCATGTTGCTCAATTAATTTTAACAATAACAATTTAATCGTTGCGCTGAATATTGTTCTTGTTATTGTGTAAATTATGTTTACTGTTTACGAAACCTTATGCAATAATTGTTTTATATGTCTTCATTATATGTAAGGTAATTTTCTGTTGTTTGTAGAAAAACTTTTAATACCTACCTATCTGTCATCAATGTCACATCTATACTAATATTATAAAGCTGAAGAGTTTGTTTGTTTGTTTGTTTGAACGCGCTAATCTCAGGAACTACTGGTCCGATTTGAAAAAAATCTTTCAGTGTTAGATAGCCCATTTATCGAGGAAGGCTATAGGCTATATATCATCACGCTAAGACCAATAGGAGCGGAGCAGTCATGAAAAATGTGACACAAACGAAGTTGTGCGGACAGCTAGTACTTAATATAATTTGTTGTAATAAGCAAGAAGGTTATTTAAATAGGTCGTTGACCCATTTAATACTTTACTTAACATTCTGATAACATTAATTTTCAAATAAAACTCATATCTTCGGCAATTAACCTCTTTATTTCTTGTAAGTATTTCATCTACTTTGGTTGAATAAGGAAAAGTAGTAGTGCTGATTGAAAACTTTGAGACTTTGAAAACTTTCTTTTACAATATAATCTCAAATTAGAACTTCACAAACCAACCAGATTAGACAGTAACTCCTGCTTAGATAATTTTGCGCATTCTTACCGAAGAGACTGTAAAGCTGAAATTATTGATTTAGTTTTGTCAGACCACACATCTCAGATGCTTCAAGTACCTATTAAAAAAACATGTATACTCAAATATTGGAAAACAAAAAAGCAAGAAATAACAGTAGAGAACTTAACTCAATTCAAAAATCATCTAAAAAGCTTAACTTTCCAACACATATTCGAGACTGAAGATGCAAATGAAGCTTATGAAAATTTTATCGATGACTTTTTATTACTTTATAAACTATGTTTTCCGGAAAAAATTGTTACTATTCATACAAATAAAAAAACTAAATGGATTTCAAACGGGATAAAAACGTGTAGTCGAAAACAGAGGCAGTTACTTTGGGCATATAGAAAAAATCCAAATGCAAAAAATAGGCATACTTTTAAAAAGTACTCCAAGCTCTACAGAAATATAATAAAGTTAACGCAGAAAGCCCAAAATAACCACTATATAAAAACGTCTCAAAATATGTCAAAAGCAGCGTGGCAAGTTATTAACAAATTCAAAGTAAGACTTCCACAGGAGCCAATATTATCTATAGAGAATCATAACTCAACATTTACACATCCCATAGATATCGCGAATGAGTTTAACAAATACTTCGTAGAGATGATTGAAAATAACTCAAAAATAAACCATGACAGCACGCCAATAAATAGTCAGGTTATTGAAAATTCAACTTCACAATCCCTATTTATGCTGCCAGTTTCAGATTCTGATCTTGTAAAAGTAATAGATGGCTTAAAAAACACAAATACTGTCGGGTATGATGGTATATCAACTAAGGTAATCAAATACGTGAAAGAAGAAATAGCGTCACCTCTATCACACATAATGAACCTTTGCATTTCTGAGGGTGTTTTCCCGACTAGCCTCAAGAAAGTGGTTATTAAACCTATTTTTAAAAAACATGAGAAAACTAACGTAAAAAATTACAGGCCTATCGCGAAAATATGTGTTTTCTCAAAAATAGTTGAAAAAATAATCTATACCTCAATATACACATATTTTGAAAAGTTTCAGTTATTTTGCCACGAACAAAAGGGATTTAGAAGAAATTCAAATATAAATATGGCACTATTTGACTTAATATCAAAAGTTATGGGATCCGTAGATAAAAGGAATCCTGTGTGTTCCATCTTCACTGATATGACTAAAGCTTTTGATTTCGTGAATCATAAGATCCTCCTACAAAAGTTGCATAGATACGGGATTCGAGGGAACATCCACAAGCTCTTAGAATCATATCTGAGTAATAGGACACAATGCACAGAAATTTCTAGAATTTGTCCTAAAAGTAAATTAGAAACTATTTATCTATCTGAAGAAAGAAACGTTAAATATGGCGTACCCCAGGGCAGCGTGCTGGGGCCCCCACTCTTCCTTATATATATTAACGATCTCCCAAAATATTCAAAGAATAAAATGGTACTTTTTGCTGATGACAGTACGGCTATAATAGAATGCACAGATCCTGACACTTATCAGAACGAAGTCAAAAACTCTCTACATAATATTATTAACTGGCTCAATAATAACAATCTCGTAATTAACTTGACTAAAACCAAAATTATGCAATTTCATCAGCGGCGTGAAAGCCCACCATTAGATATCAATTATAATGGCTGTAAAATAGAAGAAGTCACGAGTGCAAAATTTTTGGGCATAACTGTAGATCACAAATTAACCTGGAAACCACACCTAGACGAAATATGCAAGAGATTGAGTAAATCTGCATATCTTCTATTCCAATTATCCAAAAGAGTAAACACTGAGACTCTACTAACAGCTTATCATGGACTTGTAGTTTCTGTTCTACGGTATGGTGTTATCTTTTGGGGGCAGTCAGCAAATAGGGAACTTATATTTAGGATGCAAAAAAGATGCATACGATCCATGTATAATCTAAAACCAACAGACAGCTGCATTCCCTATTTTAAGAAATTTAGGATTTTACCATTACCAGCTATATATATATTGGAAGTTGCTTTGTTTGTAAAATCAAATCCAAATTTATTTATTAAATTGTCAGCAGTTAAAAAAACCCCAATCCGTAGTCAATATGAAAACCAATTGTGTACGGCAAAATGCAATACAGCATTGATGAAAAAGAGCTTTTTTGGTATTGCTCCAAAAATATATAATAAAATACCCAATGTTATTAGAAGCATGCCATTACGAAAATTCAAAAAGTGTTTTCATAAATTATTATTAGATAAATGTTACTATGCCTTAGATGATTATTTAAATGATAAAACACTACCGCTTTAAAATAAGTTAATTGATTGCATGCATATATTTTTATTTCTATTTGTTTTGATATCATTGTTTTGTTGAGTTTTTTTTTTTATGTATATGAAAAAAAGCTTTCACTGATATTTGTATGTCATCAACGACAAAACATAGTGTGACATGTATAATAGTAATTAGACCTTGACCTTAACCTACCTATGTTTTACAAATAAATAATTCTGATTCTGATTCTGATTCTGATTCTGATTTATTTTCAAATTCTTGGAACATTAGTTACGAAACGTTTATGTTTTTTTTTATTCTTCTCTGGTCATCTAGAATGTTTTGCAGGATTCTTCCCAGGTATGTGCTAACAAGCATTGCTAAGGTTGCCTCCTAAGTATAAAATAGGTATATGCATAAAATGTCGCAAATAAACAGATTGTTTGCGCTTACTTTGCAAACGTTGGCTGTGCCCTTCGAGATAGATCAAATATTGTACACATTAAAAAGGTCTACAAAAAAAAGTCCGCGTGATACGTGTCGTGGGTTCGATTCCCGCACGGAACAAATATTTGTATGGCCTACAGATAGTTGTTCCGGGTCTGATTGTTTGTGTATGTGAGATTGCATGTTTGTGAACGCACCACGACACAGGAGAAATTCCTAGTGAGGGGCAACTTTTATCTTTAAAAAAAAAATTGCCACGAGCTCCTTTCTCATCATAAAACATCATCAAATCAAAATACTTTATAAGTAAAATTGATTGAGTCAGGCGTTACTTTGCGGAAATCCATTTTAATTTGAAATTGAAAACAATATATCTAGTTTTAATTTCCGCAAATATTAGTGGGTTGCAGGTATGCACCTCCCTCCCGCCCGCTATATTATGCACATGCAAGATTACAAGGCAAATGCAAGGATTTTATGCACATGCAGGAAGGCAAAGCAATACCCAACACCATTAACAACACTCGCTGACCGTTGAGTTGCGACTACAGTCGCAACTCAACGGTCAGCGAGTCAACACGTCCCCTGAGGATGCCTCGTGGAGAGGCGAAACACGTGTCGGTAATGATGTTGGGTATTGCTTTGCCTTCCTGCATGTGCATAAAATCCTTGCATTTGCCTTGTAATCTTGCATGTGCATAATATAGCGGGCGGGAGGGAGGTGCATACCTGCAACCCACTAATATTCGCGGAAATTAAAACTAGATATATTGTTTTCAATTTCAAACTTTATACGTACTTTACGTTCAACGTAACACGCGCCAACACCCAATCACTGAGTCAACATTATCTAGTGATGTCTATTTAATAAATATTTGACATGACACTGTTACCACGAGTCCGGCTGCCACGCGTCCGGCGATAGCTAATCTGCTTCAGACCGAACAGAACGGGTTATAACCCATTTATAACCCGTTATCACTCGTTTAATCCCAATAGATAGGTACTGATTTGATCACTGCTCTACATAATGCTGCGTTCAAACCTTGACCAAACACAAAACGAATCACGCGATTTTGTTTTCAATTATTTTTTGGAGTATTTAATGACACAATTAAGCTATGTTTACATACAAGGCAGAGATGGCAGGTACCCAAAAGATAAATGTATATTGAAAAGTAAAGTTTTATAGATGCTCTGTGTAAACTTGTGTGAAAATGGGAGAGGGAGGCCTTTCCTCAGCGATAACGGACATAACGGGCTAATGACAATAGATTAGATGTATTTATATTCCTTTTCTGAATGAAAACATTGTGTTGTCAATTCGTCATCTACTGTGCCAATCGTAGTGGGCAAGCGGCAACTTTCAAGTAGCACCTATGACACAGTCTTGCCCTCTACTTACCCTGTTAGTAAATATGTAGTGAGCTCATCTAAACACATCAAAAGTATCTAGGGATCAACATATATTTTTGCAATAACTTTTCTCCTGATTGATATTAATTAAAATTTTCTTTAAGGATTCATCAAATAAAGTGTTTTCGTTTGTCACAGTAACGATAAACCAAGTCACCTTTGCATTAATAAAGAAATTTGCCATTTTCCTAATAAAGGGATTTTTGACATTTGAACCACTAACATTAAAGTTCGAAAAAAAGACTGAAATAACAGTTTTCTTTAAAATTTTATTGGGTAACTTAAACAATTAATAATCCGTGTTTCTACCGCGAACACTAACAACACAAGAACATCGGTTTGGCATACTCAAAATGAGTTCATCCAAATCACGCTGTGGAATGGCCGCCCATGTTCGTTGCAACAACAAAAAAAGGTCTTCTTGCGACTGGATACCCTCCATATTCGGCAGAGCTCTTCGCTTACCTTGGCTGAGCGCCATGGAGGACGGTATCGCTGCACCACACGGAGACAAGACCGATACATTCAAATCTTAACTCGAAGAGCTCCAACAATAACCGCCATGATGTTAGCCGTGAGGCTTCATCACTCTTCAGGGAACTTAATTAGCGACCAAACAGTCAGAAACCGCTTGCATGAAGTGAACCTTCATTCCCGAAGACCGCTACGGGTACCACCTATAGCAATGCACAATCGTAGGATTCGATATCAATGGGCTCTTGAACACAGAAATTGGGCAGAAGAACAATGGCGTTTCGTGTGCTTTTCTGATGAGTCTCGTTTTGGTATGAGACCGGATACAAGACGTATACGACACTGGAGAACCCCTGGACGCCAACAGCGATTAAAATCCTGCCAGGAAGTCCATCCTTATAGTGGTGGAACCATCATAGTATGGGCGGGTATTTGGATCGGCGGAAGAACTGAGTTGATTTGGATCAGAGGCAACCTCAACGCTCAAATTTATGCTGAGACGATTGTATCAGACGTCATCGTTCCTCTACAAGTGCAAATCGGTCCCTTATTTCAGTTAATGCATGATAATGCACGACCGCACACCGCAAGAGTTGTAAGACAGACTCTCGCCGCAGCTAACATCAATGTCCTGCCCTGGCCTGCTCAGTCGCCAGACTTGAACCCGATTGAGCATGCATGGGATATGCTACAGAGAAGAGCTCTGCCGAATATGGAGGGTATCCAGTCGCAAGAAGACCTTTTTTTGTTGTTGCAACGAACATGGGCGGCCATTCCACAGCGTGATTTGGATGAACTCATTTTGAGTATGCCAAACCGATGTTCTTGTGTTGTTAGTGTTCGCGGTAGAAACACGGATTATTAATTGTTTAAGTTACCCAATAAAATTTTAAAGAAAACTGTTATTTCAGTCTTTTTTTCGAACTTTAATGTTAGTGGTTCAAATGTCAAAAATCCCTTTATTAGGAAAATGGCAAATTTCTTTATTAATGCAAAGGTGACTTGGTTTATCGTTACTGTGACAAACGAAAACACTTTATTTGATGAATCCTTAAAGAAAATTTT
Source organism: Hecatera dysodea (assembly GCA_905332915.2). Lineage (NCBI taxonomy): Eukaryota > Metazoa > Arthropoda > Insecta > Lepidoptera > Noctuidae > Hecatera > Hecatera dysodea. The sequence continues at coordinate 17,575,689 of HG995294.1, forward strand.
AATTAATATCAATCAGGAGGAAAGTTATTGCAAAAATATATGTTGATCCCTAGATACTTTTGATGTGTTTATCTTGGTGTGAATAAAAAATGATTACGGTAGAAATGGTAATAATATACCTAAAGATTGGCTCAAGAGGTTGATTACACGTGTTATGTGAACTCAATAATCATTGTACCGATAGGTGTGTCAGCCAATGGCTTTAGCCAAGAGCATCGAACAACACCTTAAGAGGCTCTCGTTAAGCAACTGGATCTAGGGAACGTCCAATCATGACTTACGCGTGCGCTACCTTTGCGCACACTAAGCCATACCGGATCCATAGATTGCAGGTAATCCAAAACCGTTTTCTTCGGAAGGCCACGGGCGCCCCGTGGTTCATTAGAAATAACGATCGACTCCATGTCGACCTCCGCATCCCTACAATCAAACAATTAATGAAACACCTTAATAAGCGATTCATAGAGTCCGCCGATTCGCACCAGAATCCTCTCATCGTATCGGCTGCCCGATAAGCTGCCTCCAAAATCAGCAAGATTCGCCGTCCCCGGCACTCCCTAGTCGAACCCGACGGCCCTACCAACTTTTTTTTTTTTTGGATGTGAAATCATCAAATGACCCCTCCCGCCCTGGGTGGAGCGGTAGGGACTGGAGTGTCAAACTCTTACTGACTAAAACCCACCCGTGTTCTTCTTGTGCCCTTTGCGTTCCAGGGCCGCGTAACTCTTTCGAACAAATTCCGCAACCACGGCCCTACCACCTTACTCCAGGAAAGCAATAGGGAAACCAGTACTATTAAAAACACAAAAACAGACCGCGTTCCGTATTCCGGCCCCGCCGACGAGGCCCATCGCGAAGCCCCCGTAACATCCCTCCCCGACTTTTGCCTAACGAGCCAGCCCGCGCCGCTGAGCCATTAGCGTTAAATCCCCTAAATAATAATAACCAGACCCAGCCTGTCCCTTGCTGCCCCTCTCAATCCGTTAAGCCGAGGCCCGTATCCCACAGGGGATGCCCTTAGCGAAGCGGTCATTTAGTTTTTAGTCGTTTTAAGGCCCCCAAATTCAGTTGAGGCCACCACAGGATTGCTCGGTTAAGCAGTAACCAGCCTTAGTGTGCTGAACTGCGAGTGGTCACATAAAAAAAAAGCTGGATCAAGGGTTTGATTCGGAAAGCGGTACTTCTAGACTCGGTTCGCATTGTTAGCAGGTTTCCCTCTGGAGCCCTGACCTATCTTGGACCCTGTTCCCGAACCCGGGGCTACTCTTTTTTATATATTTGTATTTTAATATTTAAAAACGTAATTTATAAATATATAAAATGTATAAAGATAATTACTATTTTAATCTTTAAATGATCTAAGCTTAAGGAATTCGCTTCTCGGGAGAAAAATGTAACTTGCAAGAAATTAAATCAATCAATCTGCTTAGCCTATTCTAAACTATGTTGGCGTCGGCTTCAAGTCGGTCGGTCAAACCAGAAGCTGAATAGTATTTGATATGGAGTGGCTTCCTAGTGTCCCTATAATCTACCTAGTCCCTGGTTGCTTACTGCCAGGTATCAGGCTTCCTGCCTTCTGAAAACCCGTAACGATTGTCAGACTTCAAAGCTACAAATGTCAGTCCGGATCAACGGCATAATGTGCTTTCCAAAGCACGGGAAAATCTCCTTAATCTTGGAGATTAGCCCGATCGCAATGACATAATAAATAAAGTCGCTGAAATACTTTTTACTACTTACTTAACTGACTAAAGATGACGGAAGCTAAGATTTCGTTAAGAATGTGGAAACGCTTATGCCAATATGAAGACCGTGATTAATGGTACTAAATTATGTACTCTTTTCTTCCTTAAATTAAGTTTAGAATTAGTTAAGATAAGTCGTATCTCATCTAACTCTCCTATCGCACGTTAACTCGAAGATTTAATAAAAAATTAAATGAGGGACCATTGTTCAGAGTAAAACATTTCTCGGCACGTATTTTTGATGAGTCTGGCCGTATGTAACTAGACTCGCCGTAATCCCTCATTACCGGAGGGTCATCAAGGCTTCATTAATGCTAGATACCGTATTTGTTTATAATAGCTCATTATCGCATCTTAACGGTCTAGTATCATGCAGCTAGCGATATTTGTGCTCGTGATACCAACGTCAATCATTATCGTCGTTTATAGTTAGAAGTATCAAGGACTAGATAATCTCTCTAAGGGCACTGTGCACGAGGGAGAACGGTGATAAAATGGACAGAAATGTTGCTCTGTCAAGGTTTTCTTGAAGAAAACCACAGCAAACGAGAAATGTTTTCCTGCTATTTATTGTACAAAATGGAACGACGGCTATTTTTTCCATGATCTTAATTAATGCTTTACATGTCTGAAGAGGAATGAACACCATTTTTAGGGTTGCGTAGGTCGGCCTGCGGATGGCGAGCTATGGGTGGCTCGCCGATAGCAACCAGGCCCGAGTCGACGGCGCGTCGTGTTCCTCGCGCGCCTCAATGAGCCATCAGCAACGTAGACGGGGCCCCATAGGGTCAGTTGCAGCCTGCTAGGGTTGCGGAATTTGTTCGAAAGAGTCACCGCGGCCCTGGACCGCAAAGGGCACAAGAAGGAGTTGGTTTTAGTCAGTAAGAGTCTGACTGGCCCTTCCGCTCCGCCCAGAGCGGGAGAAGTCATTTGATGATTCTCCATCCAGAAAAAAAAGGGTTGCGTAGGTACCCAAAGACCAACTGGATTCTATTACTATAATAATAAAAAAATATTTTCTCACCACAATATTAGAAAATACATATTTGATAGCATCAGAGTCCGACAAAATTTTAATACTGTGAAAGACTGGTGCCTAAACTAAGCTCTAGGCCTGTATTTCAAGACACCAGGTATCCGCCCTTGCGGTGGCGACCTCTTGCGTCCGGCCCTGGTTCAATCTATGTTCCGGAGCGAGGAGGCATGGGAAGCAGTCATCTCCTTCTGCGAAGCAGCGATGCTAGCGAAGGACGACGCGGATCTTGCGGGAGATGGAACCCTCACGCTGCAGCCGCCGCAACAAAAGAAGCCGCCCCGGACGTCGGGACACGCAGGGCGATTTCCGGCCACCGTAGGCGTGGGCCTGCGGATGGCGAGCTATGGGTGGCTCGCCGACCGATAGCAACCAGGCCCGAGTCGACGACCAGTCGGGTTCCACGCGCGCCTCAAAGAACTGTCAGCAAAGAAGTCGTGACTACATAGGGTCAGTGCTAGGGTTCCGTAATTTGTTCGAAAGAGTCATCGCGACCGTAGAACGTAAAGGGCACTAGAAGGATCACGGGTGGGTTTTAGTCAGTAAGAGTCTGACACTCCCACTCCGCCCAGAGCGGGAGAAGTCGTTTGATGAATTCCCATCCAGAAAAAAAAGGTCTCCGCCCTTTTACAAAATCATACATTTTGTTTAGTTATGTACTTGTACACTGACAAACTTAGGTTAAAAAAAAAATACTAAGCCTCGGCTGTCCATCTTGTCCGTCTGTCTGGCAGAGACCTATTTCTCATGAACCGTAATAGGTCATCATCAACAGCCTGTTGCAGTCCACGGCTGGACATAGGCCTCTCCAATTGCACGCCACTTAGATCTATTTTCGGCTTCTCGCATCCAGTTTCTGCCAGCCGTCCTACGCAAATCGTCACTCCACCGTGCCTGAGGACGTCCTACACTACGTTTGCCGAGACGCGGTCTCCACTCTAGAACTCGTTTACCCCAACGGTTGTCGGTTCTACGACTAATATGGCCAGCCCACTGCCGCTTCAGCTTACTAATCCGGTGGGCTATATCGATGACCTTGCTTCTCTGACGGATCACCTCATTTCTGATGCGATCGCTCAGAGACACACCGAGCATAGCTCTTTCCATAGCCCGCTGAGCGACTTTGAGCTTGTGGAGCATACGAGCCGTCAGTGTCCATGTTTCGGCTCCGTATGCCATGACGGGTAGGACGCACTGATACCGTAACCGTAATAGGTAGATAGTTGAAATTTTCATAGATTGTGTGATTGTGTATATCTGATGCCGCTATACAAACAAATTATAAAAAGTACAAAGTATAGACATTGATAAAGCCTTGAACGATAGTAGGGTAACCCTTCATGCGCTACCTACCTGCATATTCTTGATGTAGTTGAACTTCTCTAAGTTCAACAACGGATTTATAATGGACCAACTAAATAAAATAAATTACAATATAAGCTAAATAGAATAGGCTGTGTAACGGCGAGTAGATAACTGAGATTTACCCTATGATACCTGAGATTTACCCTATGATACCAATACGATAATTTGTGATATCAATTAATACTGCAAAATAAAACAGTGATCGGTTTAAAGAATATTGATATTATTCCATACACACTGATAAGCATGCAGTACGAAGCTACTTGGTTACCTACATATCTCATTTATCTGTTCATTCGTCAATGATCACGAGGGCGCATGCTGCTAAGCATTCTACCAGGAACTGATAGACGGGTGAAGTTCACCTTTAGAAAACAAAACAATCATTACATAACGGTTTTCCAAATTTTATATTACGTCATCAAAACGAATCAAAAGAGACCTAATTGTTTGTCTTTTTGTAATATCAGGAAGTACCAGGGCCCTTATATGACGTCTTAAAACTATCATGATTCGGGTGTGGGATCATAGTACGTGCCAAGGGCCCCAATTCTGCTAAATTTATCCGCGTCTTATTAAGAAAAAATAGTTTACAATTTCACGCGATATTTTACAATATTTCGGCTTTTGCAATTTTCCGATGATAGACACAAGTCACGCAAACAGACTAGTTTATAATACCTAAAATGCCCTTGTTATATCAATATCCAGATTTAGGAATGAAATGATTTTGGAAAAGGCCTTTGCTATTTTATATTATTTAATTACAAATTCTAAAACATTATCTATTATTAATCAAGTAAGTATGTATTTATATAATATCTTATTTACCCAAGCCCGTGTTTCATTGCAGGGTGCCAACTGAAAACTAGCGCTGACGTCTGACGCCCAGCAATTGCTGAGATGATTACCCTTTCGGTATGGGCACGCTATGGGTAGACTGTCTTTTTATTTCCTCACCTTAATTTCAGCCGAAAGATGTCCACTGCTTTTTTTTCAGATGGATATGCTCTTGACTCTAGTCTAGGTCGCAGGTGATAGAAACAAGTCGATGATGGAATGAGCTTACCCAGAAGAAGCCTATTCACTCTAACTTTGAAGAGATCAGTGTTGAATGCGTTCGGAAACACAGACGCAGGCAGAGAGTTCCACTCCTTTGCTGTGCGCATTACAAAAGACGATTGGAAACGCTTGCTGCGAATTGATGGAATAGCAACAAGGTAGGGATGGTAACTTACAGTGCGTCTAGATGTCCTATGGTAAAAAGGGGCCGGTGGGATGAGGTCGTGGAGTTCATAGGCACACTCGCAGTTCCGTCTTTACCATAACGTGCCCCTTGTGCCCACAAGGTTGTGCATGGGTTAAGACGGCCCTGCACACTCGGGGAAGTACAATCTGTAGAAGACTGGCAAGCAGGCGACCTTGCGTCGATGCTGGACATACATACATAGGTCTCGACCAGTCCTGTGCGTCTTGCATCCAGCGGATTTTCTACATTTTCCTTAAGGCATCGGTCCACTTTGTGAGAGGACTTCCAACGCTTTCACTTCCGGTACGTTTTCGTGTGACTTGCAACATTATACATACAGCGATACGACGCACGGTGTATGAGATACGTCAAATTATCTGTATCATCGAACATTAGGCAACAAACAGCGTAGCGCCAGTTCGTCTGCTCGGGCTAGCAAGAATTGTATCCACGTGTATAACTGAGCGTTTTTAATAAACATGTCGTTTGCTTGAACTATTTTTTATCCTTATTAATAAACAGCAAATTCAGCCATAAAAAATCCTATTCATGAATTGTTTAGATAATATACACCAGTTCGTCTCGAGTACAAAGAAACATTCATATAATGTCCTATTATTGCAATTATTTATGTTGAATAATTATACCTTCTTCAGTGTTGCCAGATTCAGTTGTTTGGCGAGGCAGAAATAACATAAATGTCGACGCTAAAAATACGAAGAAAATCAATAATATTGCTACCCACATATACACACGTGGTGTTCGTTAGAGATGCGTGATATGATACAGCTGCCGGTTTCAGGCAGAGTTTTTACTACAACTTTTCAAGACACAAGTGGTTCAAACTGATGACTGAAATGTATGCACAAAAGAGTGTATTGACGTTATTCATCTTCCTAGCCAGTTTGACTGGATGCCGACCCTAATATAGTTCATATTGGGTCGGCGTCCAGTCAAACTGCCTTCAGATGAATACCAGTATTTTACCTACGTAGCGACTGCCTGTCTGATCTCCACAACCCAGTTATTGAGTAACACGAAACTTCTTGGAAAGCCTTGTCAGATTTTCTGGCTTCTGACAACCCGTAACGAATGCCAAAGTTGTACAAATTACAGATGGTACCCATGAATTAACGTGCTTTCCGAGGCACGGAGGAGTTTCGGTATGTTCACATGGTCAATCGGTCACCCATCGATAGACCGACATCGACAAGCGTTGCTTAACCTTGAAGATCGACCATGTGCGCCAGTTATTGTTTTGCCGAGTTCCTTAACCTCCTCGAGCTTCTCGGTGAGTTAATTGACATTTGTCGACATGAATCCGGACTCCTGAAAAACGGAACCTGAGGCAACATTGTGGCTATGAACAGTTTAATTTTTGCTAAATAATATATCGCGTCGGTCGTTACGATTCTCCGCATGTTATCACACGTATTGACAAGTCATATTAGATGTTATTGATATAACGTGAAAAATGTTGATAGTTTCATACAGATAGCTTATTGACGAGAAGCCATGTTATTAATACTACGTCAAAAATATTTACGTTATAAAGGGCTGCGTGAGGGGAGATGTTTAGTTACGAACACGTGAAGCCTTTGATTTGACCCGGAACTTGACCTACGGCATGACCCGCAACGCGAACTGGTCATCCATTAACGCCAATATCAAAATAATAACACAGCGTGAGAATTACGTAATAGGTTGACTTCGTATTGATTACATTTGTTTTTTTCTTTCTAATTGGCCTTCCGACAATTTGATTTTATAAACACAACAATACATAAAAATACTGTTCTTAATTACTATACGCGATTTTGGATCTCCTTCACACAGTTACATTGCCTTTTCGAACTTATGCAAATGCCTAGCAGGCGCGTAGAGACGGCGCGGCGGCGGCGGCGTAGCAATGTAGCAGCCGCGTAGTGTTGGCATAGCCGACCGTACCGCTAGGCAACTGCTACGATTTGCTAACCGTAGCTAGATCGCACCGTAGAGGAGACGTGTTGCAATCGTATGGAGGTAGCGTAGTAGCCGCGTACAGGTAGCGTAGGTGCCGCATAAAGGCAGCATAGCAACCGCTAAGAGGCAGCGTAGCAGCTAGGGTAAGTGCTCCAGTGAATGAACACTTAAGCAATCTTTGAACTTCAAAAAATTATTACACTATGTTATCTCTAATGTATACGGTCCAAATCTATATTTTAGTAATGTAAATATATTAAACTATATTTTTAAAGTTAGAGTTATAATATTACCTGGATACATTCTTAGATATTGAGCAATAAATTGAAAAATACCCTAAAACACCAGTGAATGAACGAAATTTTCTAGTAAATGGACGAAATAAAACCAGTGAATGAACATAATAGATTTTTATTTTGGTAATTTAAAGAATTTTTGTTATTATAAGATCTATAGTTAAAAAATCAACTAAATAAATAAACATAAATTCTCTGCCTCTGAATCTGTTATAGAAATAAAAAAGTCGTGTATTTACATCCTTACTCAATAATTTTATAACTTTATAGGTCTAACAGACACGTCTTTTGGTTGAAAGAAAATATAAAATATATTCAATATCAAATGTCTCATATATATACCTCATATGTATCGAAATCTAATATGTATACTTTAAGTATATATATTATATAAATATAACAACTATGCGTATCTAATTATTTAGATAACATTACAACAAGGTTGTTTAAAGTTTGCTGAATATTTCAGCAAACTTTAACCAACCTTATTATTATATTAAGCAATTAACGTAGTAGAATCACAAAATAAAAAATAACAACGCTAAATAATTTAAAAAAAACCGAGATATTGACAAATTATGAGTCTTAATTTGTCAATATCTCAGTTTTTTTTTTATTATTTAGCGTTGTTATTTTTTATTCTACGTCTCTAAATGTAGCATTATATCATCATCAACAGCCTGTTGCAGTCCACTGCCGGACATATGCCTCTCCTATGTCACGCCACTTAATCTATTTTCGGCTTCTCGCATCCAGTTTCTGCCAGCCGTCCTGCGCAAATCGTCACTCCACCGTGCCCGAGGAGGTCTTAGCTACGTTTGCTGAGACGCGGTCTCCACTATAGAACTCGTTTACCCCAACGATTGTCGGTTCTACGACCATTGCCACTTCAGCTTACTAATCCGGTTGGCTATATCGATGACCTTGCTTCTCTGATGGATCACCTCATTCCTGATGCGATCCCTCAGAGACACACCGAGCATAGCCCTTTCCATAGCCCATTGAGCGACTTTGAGCTTCTGGACCGTACGAGCCGTCAGTGTCCACGTTTCGGCTCCGTATGCCATGACGGGTAGGACGCACTGATTGAAGACTTCCGTCTTTAGGCATTGCGGGATCGACGATGTAAAGACTCGAAGTAGCTTCCCAAATGCTGCCCAGCTGAATTCTTCTATATATGTACCTCGCCCTCAAAGTTGTTTCTAGCTAACTGCAATGTTTGCCCGAGGTACACATATTTTTGAACAACTTCGAGAATGGCACCGTGAATCGAAATCGGTTCTGGTAGAACATGTTCGTTGAACATGACCTTGGTTTTATCCAAGTTTATCCGTAGGCGTAGGCCGATGCGTACAGAAGAGTCAGCCAGGTCATTCAGCATGTATGTTGTAGGTCATGCAGCGTTTCTGCTATGATGACGATATCGTCTGCAAATCGCAAGTTGTGAGAGATGTATTCGCCATTGATGTTAATGCCACGTTCTTTCCAGTTCAGCGTCTTGAACGTATCCTCCACTGCATTAGTGAATAGGTTTTGGGAAATAACATCCCCTTGTTTCACTCCTCGATGCAACGGTATGGGACTTGTTTGCTGATTCTGTACTTGAACGGACATGGTTGCGGCCTCGTAGAGACATCTCATCACTTGGATGTATCGCCAGTCTACTTGGCAGCACTGCAGGGACTCCAGAACAGACTACAGAGAGAGATTTCAACCGAGTGAAAGGCCTTTTCATAGTCCACAAATGTTAGATTCAGGGGCTGATTATACTCTTCGGTCTTCTGTATAATCTGCCGCACTGTGTGGATGTGGTCTATAGTGCCGTATCCACTCCGAAACCCAGCCTGTTCCGGTGGTTGGAATTCGTCGAGTCTTCGCGCAACATGGTTCGTGATCACTCTTGAAAACAGCTTATAGACGTGGCTTAGAAGGGATATGGGTCGATAGTTCTTCAACAGGGTCTTGTCTCCCTTTTTGAAGAACAAGACGACCACACTTCTATTCCATGCATCTGGAGTTCTCCCTTCAAACAGGACAGCGTTAAACAGCTTCCTCAGCCACTGTAAGTTCGGATGAAGGGCTCATTTTTCTTAGCAAGGGCACCTTATAGTTACTTTATTATGTAGAGTAAATTTTGGTATCTTAAAAACATTACTTGCTTTATTAATAGTAAGTTCTCCATTAAGAATGGACGTCGTTACTCTTTAAATAAAATTTTAAATCTTAATGTGGTTTCTAACTGAATTATGGTGTGTTCATTTACTGGTTACATTTTAGTGACGAAAACCAATATTTGAACATGACTAAAAATATTAGTTCATTCATTGGATTTTGTGAACCAGTAAATGAACACACCTGTCCCAATACTGGCCTAAAGATTATAAATCTATTGTTCAAACGACTCCCAAAACATGAATATCTATACATATAATAAATCTGTAGAACAGTCATTTTTGTACACTGAAGAAATTGAAACAAAAAATAGCCAGCGTGTGAAAAGATAAGTAAAAGAACCCATTTCCATCATTTTTGAAATTTTTGTCTGTTTGTCGGTTTGTCTGTTTGTCTGTTTGTTTGTGCGCACATCACGTAAAATCTACGAATTCAATGCTGACAATGTTTATGTACAAAAATTAAACGCAACTTGAGGTTTAACTTAGTTTTTGTTTCATCGAAATCGGTTCACTCTATCAAAAGATATGATTAATTTAGTGAGTTCAAGAAGTAAAATATTACGTTATTACGCAATTCAGTATAGTACTTGCAACGACATCTTAAGACTAAAAATAGAACTAATGTTGATAGTTGAAATCCAAATCCGATAGATGGCGTTGTGCAAATGACGTCATTTTCTGAATCGCGGTGTTAAGATTTTCCGCGCGAGAATGGGTTGCCCTGGCTGGGGGCCTTAAATTCATTTGAGGCCACCACAGGATTGTCCGGTTAAGCAGTAACCAGCCTTAGTGTGCTGAACTGCGAGTGGTCCATTCCAAAAAAAAAAAAATAGGCAAATTGTTGTGTGTAGGTTTCGTTAAGTGTCGGACTATAATGCAGATCCGATTTTGCATGACATAGTAAAAACACATATGGTTCACGGGCCATGTGGCGTCTTAAACAGGGAATCACCGTGCATGAAAGATGGTCAATGCTCAAAAAAATACCCCAGAGCACTGAAAGTGAAAGAACTAACTATGGCTGGGGAAACCGGAAAATGGGTATCCGCAATACCGGCGAAGGTCACCATCACAAGGTGGTTTCAAAGCTTTTCAAGCACACATTAATGTTGAAATTTGTAATAGCGTCGAATCTATAAAATATATATGTAAATCTATCTTCTATCTATCTTCTATCTATACTTATAATAAATCTGTAGAGAGGTGAATTCTGTACAGGGAATATATTTTCAAAATAACTATCAGGGGGTGATAAGTGATCGATACTGGTGCCAAAAATGCAATCAGTAACATTTTTGTCTGTCTGTCTGTCTGTCTGTCTGTCTGTCTGTCTGTCTGTCTGTCTGTATGTTCTTTATAGAAACAAAAACTACTCGACGGATTTTAAAGAAACTTGGTGCAATTATTCTTCATACTCCTGGGCAGGTTATAGTATACTTTTCATCACGCTACAATCAATAGGAGCAGAGCAGTGAAGGGAAATTTTGGGAAAACGGGAGAAGTTACTCCATTTTTTAAGCTTCCGTCGCGTGTGTAGCCTTAATGGTTAAAGTTACATAGAAATTATGTATGACGGAAATGTTTTACATAAAATTACCTAAAAAATATCCCACAACAGCATATGTCTATCTTTTATGGTTGACTCACAATAACACGTGTAACTCCCGATAGCTTAACAGTTCGGAGCTTTCTGATTATATTTGTTTACTCTTACGTTTATAATACTCTCACACATCCCTAATTCAAGAAAGTTAACATTATTACCTATTCAATAAAAAAAGAATCATAGAAATCGGTATAGAAACACCAAACTTATACAATGAATACAATAATAAGCCATCGCGCCGTGCGCTTTAGTACTGAATCATGCTGTAAGGATTATTTTTGTGTAACGGTTGCCGCGCTCGACACGGGTCGCGGCTGTAGGGTGTAAAAAGGCGGGAGGTCCGTGGCTGGGGGCCTTAAATTCATTTGAGGCCACCACAGGATTGCCCGTTTAAGCAGTAACCAGCCTTAGCGTGCTGGACTGCGAGTGGTCACATTAAACAAAAACGCGCGAGCGTCATTCAATATTTGGCTGTTGATTCAGAGCGTTCGACCTTATTGACAGACAATGATTGATAGGTATTAACAAACCGTGCTTATCAGCGCGACTTTTAGTCTTTAAATAGTTTATTTGAATTTATTTTGTTGTTATTTTATAAAATAGGTACTTACTTATTAGTTATTTTGGTAGTGTTTAAATATTCGTTCAAATTACAAATTATTAATAGTTTCAATTTTATTTCTTTTTAGGTGAGTAGTAGTAGAAGTAGGAGCATAGATTTTTAGATACCGATAGGTTAGTTTTGGCTAATTTATGTTTCTTTCATTAATTAGTAGTTATTTTATTAATTAGTTAGTTATAGGTATTTATTTTTAAGTGGAGTAGGTATAGGTAATTATAATATAATTTTGCACAGGCATTTCCGCTTTACTTTCATTTCTTTTTTTATTGTAAGTTGTACATATTTCACACACACACAGTGATCTATCAATGCACAGCCCAAACCACTGAACGGATCGGGCTGAAATTTTTCATAATCATTTATTTGCATAAAATGTGGTAGGTACAGATGTTACAAAGTAAATTTGGCATCCAGGTAGATGTTATGACGTAGGCATCCGCTAAGAAAGGATTTTGATTAATTCTACCCCAAGGGGATAAAATAGGGGATGATCGTTTGTATGAAACTTTGTCAATTTTAAACCGATCGGGCTGAGAGTTTCAAAATCGGGGGTAAAGTAACTATTCCACGCGAACGAAGTCGCGGGCAGAAGCTAGTTATAGCATAAAAATAAGGTACATATTTCAATAAAAATGTAAAATTTGCTTTTGTCCAGTGAATGAACGGCCGTTCATTCACTGGATTTTAAACGTTTTTCGCTTCCAATGCTGGGACATCTAATAATTTACGTTAAACCGGCTAGAATGTCAATAAAATTGATTTCAGACATATATTAAAACTATGCACTATTTGAATAAATAAATAACTTGCAGAGTATATTTAAATTACGGCTACATTGTGATAACAAACATTTCGTGTCTCACCCTAGGCCTTAATTCTTGCTCGAACAAAATCACGTTACACTGATACTGCAAACTTTAAATGCTTGCCATTTTTAAATAAACAGTAACATAAGAAACGAATGTTGTGATTCTAATAGAATATAGAGTTGAAATTGCGAAAAAAAATACTGCGTTGGGTAGAAATATCTCAGTTTCTTATTTTTTTTAAATAACTTCATTTTGTTCATTCACTGGGGTGTGTTCATTCACTGGAGCACTTACCCTACATGACATAGGGGTGCCTTATGTACACGCCAGTAAAACAATATTATCGTTTTGATTTAAATGTAATACCTATACAAGAGAAATTCTGCTACATTAATGTAAATAAATAAATGAATAAATAACTTTGCTGAAAATATTTTAGATTTACTTAAATTTTATTCTCGAAAACCTTTGTAAAGGTTTTTGAGACTAAAATTTAAGTCAGTCAGTTTAGTTCTTGTAAGAATTTAACCTAAAAGAAAAAATCACTACGAATATTTCAGGCACGTTCCTAACCGTATTCATAAAAGGAAAGATTTTGTTGTCTCCGTCCACGAGCTATTATTTTCGTACTACTGCTTTACTCTATAAACAATATTATAAATAAGATTTTTTGATTTATTTCCCTGCTGTATCGTGCTTGTGTTGATAATACATACCCTCTCGCCCGAGACTGCGGCTGCACGTGACTCCAAGTTATTGTTCATAACAATGTATATCTGCACATGCAGGCAATATGATTATGAAGTAAATTTGCCTTGAAATCCCGTGTTAACTGCATTTTGTGATAAATATAATTTTATCTATCCGGTAGTTGAAAACAAACCGATACTCAAGTGAAAGAGTCACCGCGTCTCTGGAACGCAAATGACATTTGGAGGAACATGGATGGGTTTTAGCCAGTAAAAATCAGACACTACCTTCCACTCCGCCTAGAACGGAAAAAGAACAAATATTTAAAAATAATTAAAAAACACGCCTTCCATGTCAAAAATTTCGTTAATAAAAATTTTTGAATTGAATTGATCTTTGGCAGTCGTTACGGATTGTCAGAAACAAGTCTTGCCAAGAAGTACCTACCGTGTGTATTTAGCAGAATCCGGTTTGACTGGAAGCCCACCCAATATTGTTGGGAAAAGGCTAGGCAGATAAATTGTTCCTAGCTAATGTAGCTAAGGCTAAATTTGAAAAAACGGCGAAAAGATGAGATTGAAATGAGATTTATTCTCATCGTTCCTTTCTCTATTAAGGGTATGAGATACACTCATACCCTTAATGGGAGATTGACCTTACATATCCAGCAACGTTAGTAAATGATAATTATGAATACAGTTTTTTTGAAAAATTTATTGTAATAAACACTTATTGAGGAGCTCGTAGCTAAATTATAACAGCCGCACGGGTCGATCTTCTAGGTTAAGCAACGCTTGCCGAGGGTAGTCTGTGGATGGGTGACCATCTTAACACAACGAGACTTCTCCGTGCCTCGGAAAGCACGTTAAGCTGTTGGTCCCGGCTGTCATTTGGAGATCTTTGGCAGTCGTTACGGTTTGTCAGAAGCCAGAAAATCTGACACCAGTCTTGCCAAGAAGTACCGTGTTCCCCAGTTAATGGGTTGTGGAGGTTTGGTAGGCAGCCGCTTCACGTAAAATACTGGTATTCAGCTGAATCCGGCTTGACTGGGAGCCGACCCCAATCTAGTTGGGAAAAGACTAGGCAGATGATGATTGTAATAAACACTTATACGTGTCAATTTTCAATGTAAAAGAGATGAAGTCTGTCAATCTGTAGATGAAAACACTAAAACAAGCTCAGAAGCGAATGCTTTTAAAGTCCATACAATGATAAACATGTACCTACTGGTCAGATCCTAATGAGAGATAAACCTAGGTGAATAACTGACGTGGTCTATTGAGGTATGGTGGACACCTTTCCTCAAAAGACCACCAGCATTTGCCTGCATTTAGATTTACAAAGGAGCTTTAAAATCAGTTACGTAAGTCGATAGCTTAATAAATGTGCTTTAGTATTATTAATACACATCCAACAAACACGATTCAGAAATAGCTCATCAGTCTCGATATAATTAATGATATGGAGAACATTAAAACCAACTATTCCACTAAGGACCCTCTAGAAATTTCTCCGATCTCGTGTCTCTATCACGTTCCTTAGCTTCTAGACTTGCAATGGACAATGAGCCCTTTTCATAGCCTCGGACATAATGTGCAATCGTTACATACAGGATGATTGGTAATAGTGATATGCATGATAAAAAATAATATCCAAGTATACAGTTTTTCTAGAAAAGTCTAAAAATATAATGCTAACAGTGGAATCGAAATTGACTGAAAAACAAATGAGATTTCAACCAAATATATCTGTCCTTCTCGCGAAAATGCTGTTTTCTTTGGCAGCTGTATAGGCGTCATGGAATTTGACGTCTGAGTTCGTATTGGACTTTTCTTTTTAATTGTCTAACTTTGATGTTTTATGACTTCCTCGGTGAGAAAGGTATTTAAAATAATATATCATGATTGTTTACTAGAGCTAATAAGTTAAAATACTTATTAACTCCAGTGACAATATTTTTTTTAAATAATATATTGCATGAATGTACCCTATTGAATGCGCTCCTCCAAATAGAATCTTCTAGAGTTAATACGCAATGATTTTAACTCCCTGTAATTTGGGGTTTAAATTGAATCGAGTAATCGAACATTATAAGTATTTTTAGAAGTTTCAACTCACTACCGAAATAGCTGATTGTGGCAAATTACCCCAGTATGTACAGTAAACTGACACTTTTCTGAAAACTCATTAACGAATAATTCCTTCGAATATGCAATAATTAAAAAAAACAAATAAACAAACAACTACAACAACAAACAAACAAACAAAAACTAACAAACAAACAAACAAATAACAAACAAATATATGGAATCGAATTCTGAAATAAAATTTATTATTATTATTATTATTATTATTATTAATTTGGAAATCAAGCGTCGTAATCTACAAACCAAGAAAATTTCTCGAAATTTCTCTCTAAAGAAAGAACAAAAATTCGGTTCATTGACAAAAACCCAATTCCGCCCACAAGTTACCGGGTTCAAAATCGTTGCTCATCAGCTCTAGAACATTTAAGGAACGCACTCAATATTTACAATTCAACCTGTATTAACCTATGTATAGCTAGTCATATTATATAGGCACGATAATCACTTCGCATTATATACGACAGTTAATGTTATCTTAATGAAACAAGCCGACGTTCTTGAATGTTCCCAGAAATATGTATAATTGTATATATGCGACTTACCGACTTATTTCCAGTATAAACTAGCCTCGGATTGTATAGGCTTTCCGTACAGTGCGAGGCCAGTGTAAAATGGATTGTTGAAGCTTGATGTTTGCCGTATATTACTCTAACGCATTTGATAAAATTCAATGATTTACTTTGAAGCGCTAAGGTACGGGGGGTTAAATACTAATTAGGAACAATGTTTTGTAAACAGTGTTCGTTCGGCTTCTATAGAGACCGCAAAATGGTTAAAGATGCTTTGTATAATTTAACGAGGAAAATTTCAAATCTTACTGTGTGATATTGTATCAAAATTTGAGTTAAACCGTTTACTAGAACTAGCAAGTCATAAAGTTGCTGCAAAAATAAACAACACATAATTACATATCATTATTCATTTTATAAGTTCACAAAAATAACCTTTGGTAGTAAACCGCAACAGTTTGATAAATTGAAAGCGCCTTTGCCTTCACCAGACTCCACAGTCAAACCAGTACCTACTACGGTTTAGTGGAGCTTAGTTTATAAGTAGAACATTTGTTTTCTGCTAATAATAAAAATGAGTAAGTACTCGATGTACTCGGTGATCATTGTACTCATCATTATTTACATGGAACTAACACTGAAATCGCGAAAACACCATCTTATCATACCGAGACTCCTCCATGCTTCGGAAAGCACGGTCCCGTCTGTCATTTGTTGATCTTTGGTAGTCATTACGGATTGTCAGAAGCAAGACAATCAGACACCAGTCTTGCCATGAAGTAGGTACCTACCGTGAGACCCAGTAACTGGGTTGTCGAGGTCAGATAAGCGGTCGTTCCACGGAAAATACTGGTATTCGGCCGAATGTGATTTCCCTGGAAGCCGATCCCAATAAACTTAGGAAAAGGCTAGGCAGATGATGATTGGAAAACAATAAAATATTAATAGAAGCTAATAAATTAAATTGTTATGTATGTGTTACGTCACAAAGATCAAGGGTGGAAGGTATGGATGTTCGTATGACATTGTATAGTGGAGCCGATAAGAGTATGATGACGTGTTCATGAGATTAACCTCCATAGATAAACTACATTCAGGGTAGAGACAAGGGAAACACTAAACATGAAATAGAAAGCCATTATTGCATCATCATGGTGGCACGGCCTTATTCCAATTAAACTCTTTAAATCGATCACGGGACATAAGGTTTTAGGTTTCTGCAGAATATTCCTCATAGACCATTTAAGTTTCGTTTGCGGAATATGTTCGATACAGTCAGCGTGGCCCTGGAACGCGGCACACGGATAGGTTTTAATCAGTAAAGCCTCGGATCCACTAGGCAACATTTGACGCGCGACATGTTACACAACATGTTTTGCATCATATTGAACGGCAACAAGTTACTTAATTTTAGTATTGCGCGTCAAATGTTGCCTAGTTGATAGGAGGCTTAAGAGTCGTCTGACACTCCATTCCGCTCCGCTCAGAGTGGAAGAATTAAGTAGAGGAACAGAAAGAGTCAGACAGCGATACTAATAAATTTATTATAAATTGAATAGGAAAGATTTTGTTTTTTTTTTGTTTGTACCGAATAAGTTCCGAAACTACTGGGCTAATTTTAACCATTTTCACCAATAGAAAGCTAGATTATCACCGAGTAAAATAGGCTATATTTTACCCCGCCTTCCCACGGGAAATGGGAACTACGCGGGTAAAACCGCGGGGCGCTGCTAGTTCTATAATTATATTTAGATAAGAGGTACCAGTGGAATCTGTAACTTTCTGTTTTTCCATGAATGACCAAGCTTTTACCAAAGTAAATGAAATCAAGTTATGTAACAGACCAGTCGAGAGGTCAGATAAACAGTTCTGCGTAAAAATACAAATAAGTATTATGATTACGTACAAAGAAAATGTGCGGCCGTTTATAAAAATATTATTAAAATTAATTAGTTCAATGTTGCTTCTGCACGAGACTGTTGGGTGATCTGATTACTTTTAAACTAAACAATAATATATTTAGTGAAAGAATAATACTTGTGACTAGTCAGTAGAAAATTGAAAAAAAGTAATGAAAATTTATTGCCACTTGTCAATGTGCGTTTAATTTATGACGGGTAGATATGTTCTTTCCAGAAACAATCTTCCTCTCTCTACCTATAGATGGCAGAAGACAACTTTATTTTGTAAGTTAATTTGTTTTTATGATATTTTCTTTCTTATTTTAAAACTTCTTTATGTACCTACTATTGTTTATTACAACCTTACTACTCATTAATTAACCGACTCAATGACATGTCCACACAATTGTTAGGTACATACTTATATTTTTAATGGAATCACAACTCAGGACCCCAAGATACAGGTTCTACCTAGATTGGGACCCAACGTCCACAAGGTACCTACTAATATGAAATAGTTACAGATAAAATAATTATGTTTTAGTCGTAAGGTTATTTATGCAACAATGAACGAATAAACTTTATTCTTATTTCATATCTGCATAGGCAGCTTCTTCTTGTTTTCGAGTCGACCTTTTTTTCCTACTGGGCCCAAAACATCGAAGGAGTTATAGTTACCTTATTAGATATAATGGAGCCTACTAGTGGCTCCGTTAATTACAGAGACCGTGGCATTAATTAAATCCTCCAAAGTGCAGGTGCATGAGCACTTATAGCAATCCAATAGGTGGCTCATGTTCTGAACAGGAGCGCCGCACTCACATTGAGTATCCGACGGGTCTATGAAACACTATTTCGCCAGGTGGTGTTTGCAGCGGCCTACCTGGGTGCGCAACCGATTCAGTTGCCTTCCATATAGGTGATATAGGCTACTGCATAGGCACTAAAAAGGTGACTATTTCACTGCAAGCGCTGTTACGAGATGGCTTGCGAAAAGAATAACTAGAAGGATTTGGAAAAGACTTTTGCCCAGCAAAGTCAAAGTCAGAGTCAAAACTTTGATTGCGAACTAAGTGTACAATTTTGATGTTAATAAATAATGATAATAAATCTTTATTCAAAATTTTATTGGTAAAATAGAATAATAAATCTTAGATAGTAATGTAGGTAGAACGATGTTAGATGCCTGTACTAGGAGACTAACTTATGTCATGTTAGTACATACTTATGACTTAGCAGCCTTTTCCAAGAATTGCAACAATCGTTCACCTGTCCTTATTATCCTAAATTGGCATACATGAAACATTATTATTATGTAATTAGTTTCTTCTATGCATATTAGTACAATTAAGTTGAACAATGAGACAGTATAGGCGGAAGCAAAAAAAAATTAAACTGGTATATTTGCATTAACTGCACATTCATTACACATTCACTGTAAAGTAAGAAAATCGTGGAACCATTCCTTTTTTTTCTTTAAAAAAGAAACATATCCCCACACTAGGACTTTCTGTATCGTGCGTGGCTGCGTTTACAATAAATAGCCAACCCTGGATCAAATATCTGTAGGTCATACAAATATTTGTTCCATGCGGGACTCGAACAGCTTCAGACTTCGAACGCAACACACCAGCCAATCACTGAACCACTGCGCCAACCGTATCGTCAAACCCTATAGACACCCACCCCCTACTGCCTTGTTACAGCTAGTATTGGTTACCGACAAAAGATTCACAGAAACCATATCAAAGATCATCTATATCTAAGTAAACTTCATGAATATTTATGTAGTTGCTACTACAATGCTAAATGTTTCCGACTATTACGATGAACAGGAAAACCTTTCAGAATAGCGGTCTATGGAAAACGCCATTATAAGTAATACCGCGAGGATTAAATTAATGATTTTCTATTACGACAAAAGGTTACTTCCAACCAAGGTTTAAATTAATGTTTAACAAAGAGGTACTTTAAAAAACACTTTTTACAAAAAAATACAACCGACTTCTACACAAAAAGTACAAAATAACTTTAATTTCGGAACTCGGTGCTTTTGTTTGCTTTTTCGTTTTTTGGACACCGAGTTGCCATTGCCCAATGTTGCCATTTATCTTCAAAGCTACTATTCCAATTTTGATGCAGTTTTCAGGGTTAAGGTTTGATTGAGATGATGTTTTTTTTTTTCAAAAAAAAAAAAACTACTCCTATATTGATGCGGTTTTCAGGAATAGGTTTGTAGTTGTATGTATATTTATTAGTAGTATAATGTTCATAATAAATTTCTTTCTAAAAAGTTCAAAATAAAAGCAAAATTGAAAATTTTGAAAAAAAAACCACGACGTAACCATAAGCGTGTATACCAAATTTCTCTACTCAATCGGTTAAAGATAACTGATTTAAAATTCAGTTACAAAATTCCACCTAGACAAACACACATACGAGTAGGTATATACATTGCAAGTTAAATAAAAGCTTGGAAAAAAAAACCACCAAAGATACTGGCCACCAAGCACCGAATAATTTAAAAACAAAGCAATATCAGAAAGGCACGTGCGAACCGCGTGAATCGAGTCGTTATCGCCGTGCAGCAATCATCGGTAGGTAATCAGTAACGATGGCAACTAGGTCGCCACTACCTGCATGCGATCCCGCACCAATTTGCCGAGTGATATCGGTCTTACCTTTGACGATACCGCCATTGGGAATAGACGTAGCCTACAAGAGGAAAGTTTTGTTAGGTGATTTTGATTATTTATTTAGAAAGTAGGGATCGAGGAATCGGTATGTCACAGAAAAATTGCTGACCTGTAAGATTGTAAAATATCGCGTGGAATTGTAAACTACCTATGTTTTCATAATAAGACGAGGGATTTATTGTTACATGTTTATTGTACAAATCGTTTTTTTCCTAATGTATCAAGAAATTATAATCTAATAAAGATGCGTAACAATTTCACAGACTGCAATTTTCCAGCGACGTAATATGGATGCTTTCGATCGCCAGATCCGAATTTATTTGGTGACTATATTTTGTTGTACCTATTCCATATTAAAAATATGATAACAATTTCAATGTTATCAATTTCAATGTTTAAATTTCGGTATTTTTCTACTTCTATATCAATTTGGATGTCAATATTTTGATTAAATTGCGGTTTTAGTCTTTAAATTCATTTATGACTATTTTATAACAGCTGTTGTTGTAATGCATTCCCGATACTAACATTAATGACAATCATTTATGATTTCGTCCGTTAATTACCCATTCAACTTATAATGTTTGTCTTAATTCAAAATAAATCATGAATCCATCTTATACTAGGTACTCTGACAAGAAAGTAGATACCGGGAAAAGATCAATAATACATAAAATGTGTGCAGTTATTCATCCAACTTTATCACCTTCAAACTATGCTCCTTCAGAAACGATACACTTACGCCAGCGAATAATCTAATAATCAAAATGTTAAACGCTTTTTCCGGAATTAAGTTCAGTTCTCGCCGCGAATTCTCCTTTGTCTTCTACCGAATAAAAACGAGGCATGGAGTGGTAATTTGAGATTAGGAACAATGCAGAAGTCAGCTGAAGCCATATTTGGGTAATAAGGTTGCTCGATGGTAGGTATATGTTGAGTTTTGTTCACAAATTCGTCAGTAACTATGTATTTAGTGATCTTTAGGTAAGGTCAAACGGTAAATCCGTTTGACCTTCCGGCAATAATTTCGAGTCACAACACCGCAATAGTCAAAGAAAACAATCAACTTGAATTCGAATTTCGAACGACTTTAGCGTGGTTATAACTGACTTCCAAAAAGGAAGAGGTTCTCAAATCGATGGTTTTTTGTGTTTGTTTACTTTGTTTACCCATAACTTTGTACTGGGTGTACCGATTTTGATGATTCGTTTTATATTCGAAAGCTAGTGCTTGTCGTGTGGTCCCATTTAAATTGATTGAGATCTGACTACAAGTATTTGAGTTATCCGTAATAATGCGTGGCTTAATCTACATTGATGATGTTCTCATTCGATCATTTCAATGTAAAATGAAAAAATATAATGGTGTACGATGGTTTGGAAGAGCATCTTAGTATTTCAAGGTGGTCCCTTACTAGTTTGGTGAAGATCTGATGAAGAACAGAGATACGTTTAGGAGGGGGAGGGGGGTCCCTCTCACCATTAAAAAGTGAGAAATAAAACAAAACCTTAATTTCGGAAGTCGGTGTTCAAATAACAAAGAAACAACCAAAAACACCGAGTTCCTAAATTAAAGTTACTTTATACTTTTTCTTTTTGTTTAAAGTCGGTTGTTTTTATTTTTATAAAACGTTTTTTTCGTTTTCAGTTCAATTGAAAGGAGCCACTTGGAAGCTTGTTGACTAACTTGCATGTCAAACTCGTGTACCCACGTCTCGTCACCAGTAACAATGCGCTTCATGAATGTTGGGTCTGGTCAGAATTGACACAGAAAGGCATTATATTCCTTTGGGATTCGAGAGACGTCCGGTATTTATGTCGAAGAAGCTGCTGACAGAAAGTAGTCAGTCTTTATTATAATACTAGCAGCGCCCCGCGGTTTCACCCGCGTAGTTCCCATTCATATGGGAATACGGGGATAAAAAATATAGCGAATTACTCAGGGTGAATGTAGCTTTCTAATGGTGAAAGAATTTTTGAAATGGGTCCAGTAGTTTTTGAGTTTATTCGTTACATACAAAAATACAAAACTTTCCTCTTTATAATATTAGTACATATAGATATAGATTTGGTCAGAAGAGTAGAAAAAGTTACACAATTCGTCCTACCGTTTCTTTCACGAACAAAACCGAACTTACTCGTAGCATACACACGGGATGAAAGCTGTCGCTCGGATCAATCCTGACCGTCAGTAACTATATCTATAGTAATCTGTATCCTTTTTTTTTTGGATGGGAAATCATCAAATTACCCCTCCCGCCCTGGGTGGAGCGGTAGGGAGTGTCAGACTCTTATTGACTAAAACCCACCCGTGTTCCCCTTGTGCTCTTTGCGTTCCAGGGCCGCGGTAACTCTTTCGAACAAATTCCGCAACCTAGTAATCTGTGTCCTGAATGTGACATTGAAAACCCGAGAGCGCCCGTTGCGCAGTCCGGGGCTCCGTATCTATCCTTGAGCACGGCGCAAAACACGCGACAGCGATTCGCGAGAATAGTGCACAGTTCCAAATAATTTATTTATTAAACCTATACTTTATTGTACACCTCATAATAATCACAGGGCAAACATTTTTAAATACAACACTCTTACATAAAACCTAGCAAACCTAATTAAAAAGTATTAATTAATCTTTTTTCGAGTCATTTCCTAAAATATTTTGAACTAGCTTATCATTCAATTTTTGTGTTTCCTTTAATTAATAAATGGTTTTAACTGGTTTCGCACCTTTCACGGAACTATGATTTTTTCCTGGGATAAAAACTAGCCTACAGCACTCAGCGTAATAGCGTTAGTCTGGCACTTTAATGTATTGCCAAAAACTCCAGACAATTTAAAAAAATATTTACTGTTACCTTAATATTAATAATTCCTAGTGTTATGTATGATTCATATGATTGTGCTTTTGTGTGTTCTATTCTTGCGCTAAATAAATGTTTTATATATCTTTTTTCAATGTAGTTTTCTATTAGTGCAACATTTTCTCTCGATGATTAACATACATTTTTTAAACTGTGGAGTGAACTATAATTCCATTTTGTTTGTCATGATTGACAGCCCACTTCATCTATGCTTAAACAGTGAGGTGCTTACAGAATCGCACTACAGAATATACTGGCTGTTTCTTTCAAGAACAAAACAACACGGAATGGAGCCGTCGTTCCAGATGTTTCACATCGATCCAGACAGTGTCCTCGAGCGCGTCGAGTGTCAAGGTCACGACCTTGACCTTCGACGCGGTCGGGGA
Source organism: Hecatera dysodea (assembly GCA_905332915.2). Taxonomy (NCBI): domain Eukaryota; kingdom Metazoa; phylum Arthropoda; class Insecta; order Lepidoptera; family Noctuidae; genus Hecatera; species Hecatera dysodea. The sequence goes on from HG995294.1 coordinate 17,599,736, forward strand.
CCGGGGTTCTTTGGGTTCAGCGCAAATACACGCCGCGGCGATCAGCAAGAATGCTTCGCCAAGTTCAAAGTCAAAAACGTATTTTTATTCGATCTTAGTTCAAACTACTGATTTCTTTAGGTCTTTTACTTGACATCTTTAACAAAATCAGTGGATAGGTTATTTTTATATTTATTTTATATTCAAACCTGTTACTGTGACTCATTCATAAATTAAAAAAAAGAAAAAAATAATAAAGAAGAAAAGAAGAAGAATCATTGTTACTAACACTAAAATACTAACAAAACTATGGACTACTGAAATAAAATTGAAACTGAAATAAAGTTTTATTATTATTATTATACAAAATCTGAGCGTGATTACATATTTTAGCTACCTAAATACATACTACTTTTGATAAGTTTTGGGACTACTTTAAATAAATTTGGTTTTAGATGGAGAAATATACAAGTCACATTCAACTACATGAATTCCAATATACAAAATAAAACACAGAATTTAGTGAAATAGTAGTATCTACGAAATAGATTTCTTGAATTGTAACCTTATCATCAACGACGCGTGTCAGTGGTGGAAAAGTCGTCACCTGTAGCTGACGTAGCAGGTTGTCTACGAAATTTCGTAGCAAGGTCTACGGCTCTACGCCGGCTTTCTCTAGATTTTGATATTTCGCTAGTGGTCGCTCAGTTGGCCCAGCGCAGTGGTCGAAATTTAATCATTTTATTTTATTATCTTTAAGTATTTCTTAAGCAAGCATTATTATAGAAAAATAGCTTTCTGCACTCTTTCTCCATAATTTCATACTCCTAAGTACGCGGAATTTTCTTTATATATAGGGCGGGAGATCATGAAAAAAATATTGAATTTAATAACTTATCTGTGTACGATTTTTTTACTAGTTAAAATACAGGTTAAATACCTACATGGCTGGCATTATAATATTAACTACACACGCATCAGCACATCGAGTTTCAGAATAGTCCCAATTTATAGTATTTTTATAACCTAACTAGCAGCGCCCTGCAGTTTCACTCGCATAGTTCACGTTCCCGTGGGAATATTCGGATAAAATATACTACGTCATCCGGGGATAGTGTAGCTTCCTAACAGTGAAATAATTTTTCAAATCGGTTCAGTGTTTCGGATCCTATTCAATACAAACAAACTATCAAATCTTTCCTCTTTATAATATTACTAGCTTATGCCCGCGACTTCGTACGCGCATATCCCGTATCCCGTGTAGCCTATATATAGCCTTCCTTGATAAATGGACTGTCTAACACTGAAATAATTTTTCAAATCGGACCAGTACTTCCTGAGATTACCACATTCAAGCAAACAAACAAACAAACTCTTCATCTTTATAGATTATAGATGCGTAATACAAACAGCAGTGCTACTCTGTTAAATCTCACCGTGGAATCTTGAAGTGAGCTGTTAATGCACTTCACAGATTTTATCCTAGTTTTCTTTCTACCAATAAGTATAATAAATCATAAAGTTTATAAGGACGGGTGGATGCTGCTTAAACAACTAGCTACCGCCCGCGGCTCCGCCCGCGTGAGTGTTGAAAATTATCCCAGGGGACATATTCCAAGGATAAAAAAAAAAATATTTTATGTATAATTCCAGACCATAATCTACCTCTGTGCCAAATTGCAGGAAGATCCATTCAGTAGTTTATGCGTGAAAGAGTGATAAACATCCATACATCCATAGATACAAACGTTCGCTTTTTAATATTAGTCAGGGATACAGCTTTAGGGCAGTGGTGGTCGAGTGGTAACGGCCCCGACTTACGAATTGCAGGTCGCGGGTTCAAACCCAGCCAGGCGCATTGCTTTGCGCATACCCTCTCCTAGAGAGGAGGCCTTTTTCCCAGCAGTGGGAATGTTAAAAGGCTGATTATATGTATGTTATGTATAGCTTTAACATCAATTTAAAAAATAATACATCGCCTATAATTTAGATAAGAGCCACAGACGGCAGTTACTCAACAATTATGAACACAGACAGAGCAGGGAGACGTCGACACTTTACAATATAAAGCAAGCGCGTCGCTGACTATACTTACTGAATTTGACGGTCATGACAATTCTAGAATACCTTGCAGCTGAAAAATGCGTCCAGCGCAACCTACACCACACCGCCCGCCGTCGCCGCGTCGTCGGTCGAACCAGCCCGCGCCACTCTGAGCCTTTACTAATAGTCTTTAATTCGCCCCTAAATAATAATCCTTGTTAGAACCAGCCCGTCTCAGTCCCCCCCTCTTCCCCCCTCCCCCCCTTTTACTTCGACGGCCTTAACCGCGGTCCGTACCCGACAGCTAGTACGGACCGCGGTTAAGGCCCTAACAAACCTGTCGGCGACAGGTTTGTTAGTTTTTTGTAAGTCCTGGCTGTCAGCTTTAAAATTTATATTAAGGCCGCCACAGGCAAATCCGGTTAATCAGTCGACAACCTCCTAGGTTGAACTACGAGAGGCGACTCATAACAAGCTGCGCCACAGATAATATTTACCTAACTGATCCTGCACGGTCCGAAATATTACTTGACCGTAGTGTCTCTAGTGCTAAACTATTATGCAACAACGACTGATATTTAAGTAATTTGTCCTCCCTCCTATAGTGTTTCAACGCAAAAAGACAAATAATCTTCTGCTCACATCCGTAGGATAATGACTTGTATACCAATTACCTTTATGCCTATCTACGTTTCTATATATACAGAAGCATACAACACCTTAATTTATTCCAAGGCTGCGTATCTAATTCACAGCAGCGTGGCAGCTTCTTCTGTCGGTAAACGTATAGTGAGTTAGTTACAAACAAACACACACAACGCACGTGGCTGTGACGTCACTTCCCAGTTCCAACATGCCTAGGTGTAAGCATTTATACCATTCATTGATAAACTCACCTGACGCTGACTCATTCAAATCGGCCGCCTAAATAGTTTCTCCGTGAAAAATGACCGTGATATAACACAACGTATGGATGAACATTTTATTCCACTACAAACTTACATATTTTATCGTTTTATCGGAGTAATGACGTGCTTCCATAGTTATAAACTACGAATCGAAGTTCAGTAAGTCCAGACGTGATTCCCGTAATAGTCGAACAATATCTACATACAAGTTTGTACGGAACCGTTAATGCACGAGTCAGACGCGCACTTGCCCGTTTTTCACAAAGTAGAAGGCATTAAGAAAACAAAGTATCACTGTACAGCTCTGCCGTTAGCTAAATTTTAATAGCCCACGGGTCGATCTCCAAGATTAAGCAACGCTTGCCGATGGTGGTCTGTGGATGGATGAAACCACGCCAAGAAGTACCGTATTACCCAGTTAATGGGTTGTGGAGGTCTGGTACTCAGCCGCTCCATGTAAAATACTGATATTCAGCTGAATCCGGTTTGACTGGGAGCCGACTATAATAATATAGTTCGGAAAAAGGCTAGGCAGATGATCAACTACAGAGTGTTTACATTTGGATAGACTTTTGATAGTTTTGGAATATTTTCATTCATAAGATACATACATAAATTAAAATACATGTATTGGGTAACATGTAAATATGTATACACACTGGCACTGTGAACGTTTACATTTGCCTAGATAACGATCTTCTATTGTTAACACGTTATTAATAATTGCGACAAACACTAGATTTTCCACTCCTTATAATAATTATTTTATTTCAGTTATGTTTCCACGTTGGAGCACGGTTTTGTTCGCGTGTCTGTGGGATCATTAAAGTATTAAATGATGTATTGACAGAACGTACTTTGATAACACTGATTCATGGTGACGTCACTAGGATTCGAATCATGCAGTCAATGGTTGCACTCTTTGATTAACATAAGCATAATCAGCCTTTTAACGTCCCCACTGCTGGGACACAGGCCTCCTCTCTAGGAGAGAGAATGGGTCGTAACGCGGGCCACATATCTTCGATTTTTTGGTTCTAGAACATGCCGGTTTCCACAAGATGTTTTCCTTTACCGTTTTGAGAGCAGTGGTGATGAAATAAATTACACAAAGTAATGCCTCTGATTAACAATTGAACAAAATATCCGTATAGTGATTTACATGATGTTTGTGGCGGCACACTTTGCATACGTAAACATGAATAAAATATGGCATTATATCAGGCCTGTTTGGATGTACATGTACGTGGTGGAAGAATTAATCAGATAGGTATGTGTATGTGTGTTAAAGCTAGCTATCCAGGATGCGCCGGCGCCGGGCCGTTGAAAATTGTATATAGCAGGAGTATTCCTTTGACGACAAGGTTGGCGCAGTGGTTGAGCGATTGGCTGCCGCGCTACGTACGTGTCGTGGGTTCAATTCCCCCACGGCACAAATATTTGTATGGCCTACCGATAGTTGTTCCGGGTCTGGCTGTTTGTGTATGTGAGATTGTATGGTTGTAAACGCACCCACGACACAGGAGAAATTCCTAGTGACAACGTTTGAAAAAAATAAAAAAAGGCTAGGCAGGTACGACACGGGTAGTAAGTTAATAGGTATGTACTTACGTCGAACAGAGTATACTAATTTAATGATTACGTACATAATATTTACTACGAATTACAAATTTAAAATAACAAAGCTGTGTGTCGTTTATCTATGTAGGTTGCAGCAGCTTTTTAACCGACTTCTAAAAAAGGAGGAGGTTCTCAATTCGGATGTTTGTATGTTTTTTTTTTTTAATTGTTTGTTCGCGCATAACTCCGTCGCTTGTCAACCGATTTGAAAAATTCTTTTTTTGTTGGAAAGGGTATACTTCCCAAATGGTCCCATGAAAATTTTATCGAAATCGAACAAGCGGTTTTTGAAAAATCAACAAAAATCTAAAAAAATATCTACATTGTCTACATTGACGACCTTTTAGTTTACTCTGCATTGGAGCAGTGCGTTTTTTTTACACTAATGTAATTGGTTCCTTTAGGTGGGGGGAGGGGAGGGGGTTTAGCTACCACTAAACAGTGAAAAATAAAAAACTTTTTACAAAAAAATACAACCGACTTTTCCACAAAAAAATCAAAAAAGTACAAAATAATTTTAATTTCGGAAGTCGGTGTTCAAAAAATGAAAAAGGAACCACAAACACCGAGTTTCGAAATTAAAATTATTTTGTACTTTTTTGATTTTTTTTGGAAAAGTCGGTTGTATTTTTTTGTAAAAAGTTTTTTATTTCTTAAACCGTTCATACAATTTATAAATAGGGTATTTGAATACTACGAAAAATAAACATGAATGAAGCGATACTTATTTGAAAGAGTTAATAAGTAAGAAAACATGATTTGTGAAAAAAACAACTGTGTTCATTTGCTTTACTGAGTCGTGTCCTCTTGGCCTCTGTATTGAGTTAAAAATTTAAAAAATCTCGTCAAATAACTACCCTACGTCTTACTGCGACCAACGCCGGACCGGTTGAATATTTTGATCGTTATACATAATGAACATATAACAGCTTTGTACAATATTCTGACAAATAAATGCATTATATTAATACTTGTCGCTGTGATATCGATGTTCACCATTTATCTATTGCCTATGTATTTAGTATATATACTGGTGACCTGTAACACAGGTTTTTTTCCCAAAACCTATATCAGGCACCAGTCTCTCACAAAGGTGGAATACAGTTGAGACATTTATGTACACATTAACTTTAAGTCAGCTTTGTGAAGAGAGAATAAATGACATATTATTATTATTATTGTATATATGTATCTATTGTTAAGATTGTTTATTTATCTGTGTATATATTAAATTATTTATTATTATTGTTGCACCGATGACAACCCAACCCAACCCCATTTATGTCCAGGCAATAGGGATGTTTCCTGAGTAAAAAATATATGATTATGTTTAGTCCGTCAGTTAGACTATAGAAAAATATTGGACACGTATTTTTTCCTTTATCAAATCTATAAAAACTGACGAAGATACAAAGCATCAAAGATCAGGAGTGGGGGTTTGTGACGCTACGGCTCGCTAAAAATTGTAGCGAGTAGTGACGTCACACGAGTTTTCAACGCTCTGTATCGGCTTCATTTTTTATTTACGTGAAAAAAGAAAAAATACGTGTCCAATATTTTTTGGAAATCTATCTGACGGACTAATTAGATTTTTTTAGTCAACTACCCTATTACTGTCCATTCCAGGTTGCCTGGAGGAAGGACACGGTGGAGCATACGGTGGAGGTCTGCCCTGCTTGGGCGGAGCACCGCCGTGTCCTCGTCGAGGCGATCGGCGGCGGCGACCTCTCGCGTCCGGCCCTGGTTCGGGCCATGGTCCGGAGCGAGGAGGCATGGGAAGCGGTCGCCTCCTTCTGCGAAGCAGTAATGCTAGCGAAGGAGGAGGCGGAGCGCGTGCGAGAGAGGGAAGCCCCTCGCTCCAGCCGCCGCAACAGAAGAAGACGCCCCGGGCGTCGGGAAACGCAGGGCGATTCCCGGCCACCGTAGGCGCGGGCCTGCGGATGGCGAGCTATGGGTAGCTCGCCGTCCGATAGCAACCAGGCCCGAGTCGACGGCGCGTCGTGTTCCACGCGCGCCTCAAAGAGCCGTCAGCAAAGAAGACGGGGCCCCATAGGGTCAGTGCCTGCTAGGGTTGCGGAATTTGTTCGAAAGAGTCACCGCAGCCCTGGAACGCAAAGGGCACAAGAAGGATCATGGGTGGGTTTTAGTCAGTAAGAGTCTGACACTCCCTTCCGCTCCGCCCAGAGCGGGAGAAGTCATTTGATGATTTCCCATCCGGAAAAAAAAAAAAAAAAAAAAAGGTTGCCTGGAGGAGATCGCGGTATGTGTTAAGGCCACCCATTGTACATGTGTTTTAATTTGTACTTTCCTGTTTTTTTGTTATACACCGGGGTACAATTAAGTATATAATAAATAAATATATTCCTTTCGTAGTCTTTTGATGCCATAAATAATTAGGAGAAGACACTAGCTCCTGTAATACAGTGTACACTAGCGCAGGGGCTAGGGAACTCATAAAATGTAATAATTGTATGTCAATAAAGATTTTATTATTACTACTAGCAGCGCCCCAAGGATTCGCCCGCGTTGTTCCCGTTCCCGTGGCAATACGGGAATTAAATATGCCTATGATACTCCACAATAACGTAGCTTTCTATTGGTGAAATAATTTTGAAAATCGGTTCCGGAGGTCCAGAGATTACCACTTACGACGTCACAAACTCACAAAAGTTACCTCTTTATAATATTAGTATAGATTATTCTACCACCAAACTGGTGGGTTACAGAAAGAACTTTCAGTGATGAAAAGGCCTGTATTCGACAGTATACATTTCTAGGCTGATATTATGTGTCTACATTACGTAACAAGTAATTTACTCGAAGACTCACAATGAATTGACTGTATAGTGGTCGCGTCGCCATTAGTGGTTAATGACACGTGGATACCTAAATGATTATTACAGAACTCATTAATGTGAATCACTGAATATTTATTCTTTGTTATCATCGGTAAGAAGTTATTAGTTATCATTTGGAGTTCAATGTCGACCATAGAGAGAAATTATTGTATGATACGTGAAAACGCGGCTCAACAATCGACTGTGCAGTAAAGCAAAAGAATATAATAATTTTGGGCATTTTCTATCAATCATCTCGAAAAACAAAAAGAAATCGGTCCACGTAAAACAGTTAGGGCGATTTAAAAAATCAGGAATGAGAATTTCACTCAGTGAAAACTGAAAATCTATCAACAGCTGTGAAATAAGTACTCAAGAAAACTTGACGAGACTCTCAGTGTATACCAATATCAACACGTTCCACATAAACAAAAGCACGCGCAGCACTACGTCACAACAGTAACTATCAAGCTTACCATAGACACCATTCATTCACGAGCGCCTCGTGGGCCATGCGCGGGAGTCACCACGCCACGCGACTCACTCGTGCGCCCCACGCACATATCACGCTTCACACGATGAATCGGAAACGCGGAAAAACTATTCCCGGCAGCCGTTAAACTGAATATTTTACTGGATTTGTCTGTACTTATGTAGGTCTCTGTCTCACGTACCAGAGATAGTAGGCGTACTGCCAAATAGATTATACAAATAATTGACTTTCGATACTCAAATTCGGTACGGTTCTAGATAAGATCGCTGTTATTATCAGAAAACATTTAGTATTTTATGATTCAGTACATTTTAACGTACATAGTTATCCTAACTAATATTATAAATGCGAATTGCAAAAGTTTGTTTGTTTGTTACGCTTTCACGCCTAAATTGCTCGACCGATTTTTTGTTCTGGGATAGATGGGACCGTAGAGACGATTATGGGCTACTTTTTTTTGCTAAAATCTATACTACTTAACGTGAATGAAACTGCAGGCAAAATATGTCAGGAAAAAAGATAAGCAATCTTGCTAATTTATAGAGAGATCTCGTTCGAGTAATTTGGACATTACTTTTGTTAGTCAAAAGGATTTACAGTGAAAGTATATTTTTATAGAATTTTAACACCGCAGGGGGAATTCGTTTTGTTTGTAAAAGTTGACACCCTGTTGACAGTATAAATAGCCGCTCCAAGGCTTTTATAACAATAACTTCGATCGTCAACAGCAGCTCTGTGTTCTTGAACCTACGACTCGCTTCGTTGCAGTGTTCTTTCATTATCGTTATTTAATTATATTAATTTACTGCACAGGATAGATTGATGCGCTCATTTATCTTTCCTTTAAGTATAAAGGGCCGGAGTCGATACATCGGTAGGTACTGACCATCGGTCACTCATGAGGGCTGACTGTTCCTACTTGACTCTTCTCGAGATCCATTATCTGTCTATGACACACACAGTTTAATAATTAATTCAAATCGATAGGTTAGTTTATTATTGTTGATCGATTTCATCAAAGACTTATCGATCGAAAGAATCCTTCTACCCAGAGTCTCAACATCTGTTATCCAGAGAATACTTACTAAAACATAATAAACCTGTGTTAAAAGATACTTACATAAGTAAATAATATTATCATTTCCAATCCGGATACAACAGTGAAGCCACGTCTTCTCCGAATTCGCATTTCAGTCGGATAAGATGCGAGACAATTCTCGATGAGGGGTCAGCAGTGATAACCCCTTACTTGGCCGCGGACCTCGCCGCCTCGACTGGCGGCTCACAGACGCACGAGAACTTCGCCCTTCTGCGGCGCGACGCGTCTCAATAGTCTATAAAGGCACCCGACGCACACAAAAGAAACAGTACGTCTTCGATCTCCGTCCATGATGTCAATTTAGACACTCAGTACAACGCGAGAATCTGTTCAAACATCCAAGTAACCTGCAATGACAAAAACAATATAAACACAGTGGTAAATTAATATTTTGCTTTCAAAAATCCCTCCGTTTGGGTCGCGCATGCGTGCAGTCGGCGTTGTGATTGGCCGTGAATAGGAACGTTCGCAAAGAAAGCTAAAACATGAGTGGAACGGACAGCAGTGGCGGTGCCAGTCGCACGGCGTGCAACAGCAAGGGAAGCATGATCGTTGTGTCGAACAGGCTGCCTTTTATTCTCAAGAGAAATGCCAAAACTGGCGATCTCGAGAGGAAAGCCAGGTATGTACTGTGACCATTCTATCACTAAATCATGCATATCTTCGTTGAAAATTTTTCAGCTATGATTTTATTGAGCATTGACATTTAAATTGCGATTATCGGATTTAGTGACGCAGTTATGGTGTTCTGGAAGCGGATGTTATGTGTACAAAATATCCATAAATAAACCGTAGTTAACCTGCGGCATTAAAAAGTGTTACGCAAAATATTGATGTAGTGTTTACAATCAATAAAAATGCTAATGATTACGGTTTCTAGAAAAGCCGGGACTTGTTCAGTGCGCGGTACAGTCCATACGATTCGGGAAACTTCCATGTTGTGTTCGATTTAAAATTTTATTTCCTGACTCATGTTTAACTGCATTAAACTCGTATCATTTACCGTGGTGCACCGTTAGGAATTTTATATAACACTGCGTGATCTCATTTGTAAACTCGAAAGCCGACTTTTAAATACAGAACATGATAATATTATCGTCAGCTGTTGGCGGTGGATTTCCATAACACTTATTACTCGACTAGTTTAAAAAGGTGTGTTTGTAAACCAATATAACTGTATGTTAGTGATTTAATGATGCGTTCAATCTTTTGTATTGTATTATTGTAGTTTACCGTGTTGTCGTATATGGGCTTTGTGTTGTGACATTGTGGCAATACTTTTTGTGACATTGATTTGCTGGTAAATATGTACAACAATATATAGCCTTGGACTTGAATGTTTAATCTCAAGGTCAACCTGTGTAGCAGTGCACTGTTAATTGATTCATCGCGACATTGACAGTGCAGCTATGAAAACTTCATTGCTTTGGATACCATAGATTCATGTTGTCAAACAGGATTTAAAAAATAATAACTATAGTTATAACATGATGCGAAATAACAAAAAAAAAACACTGATAACATTCGAACCTTGTGGATGTTTAAGTTCATACAAATATTCAAACTAATGATAACATAAATTCGCTCCTGTTTACCCAAGTATGTATGTACAGATTAAAGTATTTAGGTTAATTAGATCTTTACTTGATTACGAGTTAGTTTATTATGCGCTCAGCTTAAATCAATAAGGAAAATGGATGTTTTAATCACTCAATTAATTCACTAGTTGATAAAATATTGCAGTCAAGTTACCGTTAAAGGATAGATATCGAACCTTTTGTGGCATCTACCTGGCCGCCATTTTGTTTTTATTTTTCAAAATTTTGGTGCACGGTGAAGCCTGTTTATGTATAGGTATGTGTAAAAGATAAAGATAAAGTCGTCATGTGACAGCAATAATTATCATTAAAAATGAATTAATTACGCGCTCATTACAATAGATTAAATTCAAATTATATTTCCGAACTTAATTTAACCATTTACTGGAAGAAACAAAAACTGAGAACACGTTAAAAAATTAATACTTTATTAAGAACTTAGCAAAATAATAGTGTTTAATCTGACAAATGGTAAAATCCAGCTGATAACTATTATTAAAAACAATGTAATGCTTATAAGCACGTGATTAGTTCATTTTAAATAATGATTTTCGATCATGGTGAGTTTACCTAACTCCAAATATATATCTCTGCAACGCAATAGTTTAAGGCAACATGTTGCAAACATTTTCTATTTGTTTAAGCGTACTCTATACATTTATACATGAACATCGTGCGCCGAGATTTAAAAAAAAACAGTTCCGGCTGGTGGCTATGCCATCTCCTATACAAAAATGTTCAAACCCTGCTGATAGATCAATTAACGTATTAGTTTGTACATGTGTATACATTGCTTTTGAAACAATTGTACAGTTTAATAGAGATTATATCATATTTATGCAACTATCAAAGGAATTAAGTAGAGCATTATAAAGAAACATCATTTTATAGAATAGCTCCTCTTCTCCGACAGATAACCCAATCAAGTAAAATAACAACACAGTGATATTATTATTTTGCTATTGGTACTTTGCAAATTAAGTCGTTTATCATTTTGATAGAAATACCAGCTTATACCCGCAGCTTTGTTCGCCTGAATACAGTCTATCACAAAAAAAAATGAGTACCTTAAACTGTCCTTCGAATCCCATCTATCTCTGTACAAAAAATCGTCAAAATCGTTTTGCGCTTTAATAAGAATAAACTCACTTTCGCGTAATTTACATTAGTTGGGATTTGTCGCAATATTTCTGGAAGCTACTGCTATTGTTATTATAAAAAGTAACAATACGATTTTAAAATTTATAATAATGAAAAATTAATAATAATGAAAACCGATAATTTAATTAGGTCTCCAGATAGCAACAAACACGATGCTCTTGCAAGTCAAAGTTGAAATTAAACTAAGACATATGGACGGTATGATAACCTACATATCATATATAAAGCAAACAAATCAAACGCACCAACATTATATCTATTTGCCGTAATTATTTGTAGTTAAAGACCATCATTTTATTTTGACAATATTCTGGTGATGGTCTGTATCTAATATACAGTAAAAACAATAGCAAAATAAAAGATATTGTTCAAGAAACTAGACCGCAAAAACGACTGTCACATCTAAAAAATAATAATTAAAAAACTGAAAAACACGCTTTTAACACGCACTAAAAATTACAAAATAATTCGGACATTTAGTTTGATGACTCAATAGTTTCCCTTTGCCAAATCTTCATTAGATTGCAGGTAAACATAAACAATTTCAGTTCGTGATGAACGATAAATAATTACCTATGCGAAATGGTTATAAGTAGGTAATCATCTTTATTGAATACTAGCTGCTGCCCGCGACTTCGTCCCCGTGGAATCCCCGATTTTAAAACATTCTTTATCGCTGCTCCGCTCCTATTACCGCTTAAGCGTGATGATATATAGCCTAAAGCCTTCCTAGATAAATGGTCTATTCAACCCAAAAATAATTTTTCAATTCGAACCAGTAGTTCCTGAGATTAGCGCGATCAAACAAACAAACAAACTCTTCAGCTTTATAATATTAGTATAGATTACTATGATTTATTATGAAAGAAAACGTGGAGAGTTTATGTAATCTTTACTCTTTATGGACAAAACGATCCACGCTTGTTTTCATAATAAATCATAGTGGATTTGTAATGACGTTTCTTAGCTAGTCATGTATTGTCATCAGAACTCAGAGCGTGTGCAAAATTTCATTCTAATCGAAGACCGGGAAGTGGGTCAAATTAAGATTCCAAGATTTTCTTACATACATAGTTAGTTACAAGTGAAACTAATAAAAGCGTGTTAAAAAACAGACTTATCGAGTATCTAGTATTTCTGATAGAAGCTGTAACTAATCAAAACAACACAAAATAATTCCATTCATACTATTTCGATTGTTTCGGATTGACTACGTTATCAAATTTGGAAATGAATAAAGGTATTAACAATGTGTACATTTGTGAGGATAGGTTGAGGAATGTTGTTTCACGCAAAAACTAAACAAAATTTATTGATAACTTTACCGAAATGTAGCCGTTCGTGGCAGCTGGTAGCTACTTACTTACTATAAAATTTATACTTTATAGCTGAAGAAAGTATTGTAATCATCGAACCGTTTCATATGAATCATCTTTATCAAAATCCATCCAATAAGAAAATCTGTATATGTGAGTAGCAGCGTAGCACCGCAGCGTAGTACCTGACTACGAATAATCAATACGAAAGTCTACGACGTAGTACCTGTCGATTCCTTTTTAAACCCCGACCAATGAGAGGGGTGTTTTAAGTTTGACCGCTGTGTGTGTGTGTCTACCAGTCTGCCTGTCTGGCACCGTAGCTCTTAAACGGGTGAACCGATCTGAATGTTTTTTTTTTGTTTCAAAGGTAATTTAATCGAGAGTGTTCAATCTATCAACTTCTTATCAAGAAAATTGGTTAGCCGTGATCATCATCTTATTTTAATTGATGAAGGGTTGTGAGCAACTTTTATGATGATGCTGCAGCACGATTTGAATTCTGCAGATTAGTAGGTGCGGTTTAGTAGCTGTTTTTTATTGTATCTTCGTGCTTAAAAAGGGCTTCTGAAATAAAAGTTATTTAATTGATACTTTGTAGTGTTTTTATTTGGAAGTTGATTGTATTTTTTTGTAAAAAAAAAAAAGTTTATTTTAATTTTTCACTTTTTAATTTTTTTGCAACACATCAAATAATTTCTTGATATTATATCTTCTTTATTAGATAAGTACCTACGTTTCAGTCGTGTACTATTTGATGCCCTGTTCTTTACACCTTTAACTAACCAAAACTATTTAAAGTTTGGCATTGGTTTTAAATATTTCCAAAATGAGGCCATGGCTGCAGGCTATCATAATAACTTAAGAAGAACAACGACATTGCATTCCAAAATTAATGATATTGGAATATCCCGTCAATAAAGTACGTAGGTATATTATGTCGCTTTACTGGTTAAATTTTGAGTTGATAATTCTGTCAAACAATAACAACAACAAATAAACAAGAACCCCCATCGTCTATTTATCATAATCAAAATATATTGACCAATGATTTTAATTTTGATTTCGAAGAAACACGCGATATGGAAATGAAATTGATTCTTAAAAAGTAAAGACGGGATAAATAATTACCGAATTCATTGGAAAAACCTAGTTTAAACTCTTTCTGCATTTTTTATTATTATTCATAATCTGCCTAGCCTTTTCCCAACTATATTGGGGTCGGCTCCCAGTCAAGCCGGATTCAGCTGAATACCAGTATTTTACTGATGAAGCGGCTGTCTACCAGACCTCCACAACCCATTAACTGGGGAACACGGTACTTCTTGCCAAGACTGGTGTTAGATTTTCTGGCTTCTGACAATCCGTAACGACTGTCAAAGATCTCCAAATGACAGCCGGGACCAACGGCTTGACGTGCTTTTCGAGGCACGGAGAAGTCTCGTTACGTTAAGTTGGTCGCCCATCCATAGACCAACCTCGGCAAGCGTTGCTTAACCTCGTAGATCGACCCGTGCGGCTGTTATAATTTAGCCACGAGCTCCTCCAATTGCAGTTTTACTATTATTATGAAAGGATTTATAATTAACAGCAGCACTTGCAATACTTAAGTAATTATTCATTGGGCACAGAAAATCACTAAGAAACTATCCGAATTTCTGCAATATTTCGCTAAACAATAATATGTCTCGAATAGTGTCCCTTGTTTAGAAGAAAGTAAATCAGAATCAAAGGTATTTGTTTTAATAAATTTCCAAATAAGTTTACTGTTTTTGCCTGCCTTCTGTAATTAGTTCTTCTCACATTTATTTTTTAAAGATGTATTAATCAACTCTTTGCACACAACGTCTATTTCTTTTAATTTTCCTTTTCTGTTTGTCCCTTCAAGTTGTACCTGCTATGTTCTGTCTCTGCACCACCCTAAGTTCTACTGGTAGACTATTCCTAAGACATCAAGTCCGCCTTCGTAGTGTTTTACCAGGGATGGAACTCCGTAAATGTTACCGAAACTATCGGATATCCGAAATAAAAAGTATCCGTAACCGTAACGGAATCCGATATAAAAGTTTCAGATAGTTTCGGATAGGAGCGGAGTCCAAATAAAACACTTTATGACAGATTTTTCTGCCCGGCCGAGAAGACACACTACCCGCGCGCGTCACTTGCATGGTTGTTTATTATTTCTATTGCTTAGTCAAAAAAGTTGTAATGAAACTATCTCGGAATTCTCTAATCTATTTCAGATTATCCGGTAATTTCGTACAAGATAATATCATAATTTTATATCCGTAACCATATCCGAAGCCGGTATAATTTTAATATAGGTACCGGTTTCGGATACGGGTAATTTCTATATCCGTATCCAGAGCCGAAATTGCATTTCCATAACATTCCCGTTTTTAATTAACGCATCAGCAGTTTAAGTAATTAAAAAAAGTCTTATCTTATCACCTGTCTAACCATTGAGTCTTAATTTTAATTGGAATTTAACTGTCATTGTGACTTCACCAAAGTTATACTTATCGCCATTATTGTTTCAAATATGTTAGGTAACTAAACTAAATCACATTCATAAGACAGTAGAATATCTTACGTAACAATGAAATAGTGATTCTTTAATAATACGGGTTAGTTCACAATTAATGAAACTAGATAAAGAGTCACAACAACATGTGGCTATCTGCTGTAATCTCGTGTGCGGCCAGTAGCCTATGAAACAATATTGATTACTAGCTTTTGATCGCGGTTTTGCTTGCGTTAAAATCGTCGAACCGATTTCGATGATTTTTGGTAGATACAGGGATAGATGGGATCTTATCCCTGTACCAAAAATCTTTGAAATAGTGAGTTGGTTTGTTTGTTACGCTTTCACGCTCAAATCGTCGACCCGATTTCTGTGATTTAGAACAAACCAACGCACTTTTGCGTTTATATTATAATTCTGGTCGGCAATTTAGGAGCGAAACCGACCGTTACAAACGTAGAAGAGCGATGCTGGGATTGGGATGTCAGAGAAAAAGGTGACGTTTGTATGTTGAGAGGATTAGAGAAGTACCGCGCACGTGTGAGCCGGGGGATACAGTTGATTGAATTCGTTTGTACAGCTAACTGTAGGGGCCGATGGCTTCCGCCAGAATATTCAGGGTTGGCCGGTTCCATTGTTTCGTATGAAACCGACCCTATCTGACAGTTTATGTGTTCATAAAGCTACAAAATGTGATTACCTAGGTAGGAGCAAAGCGGAAGCTGATGATCAGCTTTGTTCGAATTTCAAAACTACTGCTGTACGTACTTACCGTAATATTGTACCTACTATTCAATAATGTTATTCAAAACCGGTAACCATATTTACCTCCTTCCTATCCTAATCCTATTCCTTTTCTTTTTTTTTCGAATCCTTTAGAAGATTAAGTAAATGTCAAGCCCCCTTTTAGTGGCATGAAAGTGTGAATTTGTTATTTGTCTCCAGCGCTGGTGGGCTGGTTACGGCTGTGGCCCCGGTGGTGATCCGAGGCGGTGGCATCTGGGTGGGGTGGCCGGGCATGCACCTGGACGACCCCAACGAGAAGATCCCCGAGTCAGACCCCAACGACAAAACCCCCACCGCTGGCTTGCTCTCAGAGAAGGTACGATATTTTAGTTCTATTTTTTTATTTAATAAATAATCGTCAAAATTATTTACCGTCTGAGCGGAGCGGGAGGGAGTGTCAGACTTTTACTGACTGTCCCACCCGTATTTCTTCCAATGCCTTTTGCGTTCCAGAACTGCCGTATCTCTTTCGAATAATTCGTGGTTATGCCAGTTTCAGCTACACATTAACTAAGTATTTTTGCTATTTGGGCCTTGTAATCTTCAAACAAATGTTACCTTCATTGATCATCGTACGTCGGAATCGTACAAATGAATGTCAAAGCGTGCATTACCAACCGTTTGAGCAAATTGAACGGAGGCAGTAATTTGCCAGAGAATCGAGGAAAATCACCATTTAAAGACAAACCTTAGCAGCCGAAAAAACGTTTTTACAAAAAAAAAATACAACCGAATACTAAACAAAAACACACAAAATATAAAATAATTTTAATTTCGGAATTTTATTGTATTATACATAAACGAAGAAACAACCTTTTTGCGATTTCAGCAATACCGTTGATTTGCTATTATTTATTGAAGAGTTCCGTTTCCTATCTCCGTTCTTCATCAGATTTTCACCAAACTAGAAAGGGACCACCTCGAAATACTGAGATGCTTTTCCAAAACATCGTATACAGTAATTTATTATTTTACATTTACAAGTGCGAATGAGAACATCATCAATGTAGACGAAGCCACGCACTATTATGGACTAGCGATTCCCCCGGCTTCGCACGGGTGCAATGTAGATACTAATGTTTCCTCTACTATAATATGCATGTATTATACATATAAACCTTCCTCTTCAATCGCTCTATCTATTAAAAACAAACCGCATCAAAATCCGTTGCGTAGTTTTAAAGATTTAAGCATACATAGGGATAGGTATAGGGACAGAGAAAGCGACTTTGATTTAAACTATGTAGTGATAACTCAAATACTAGTCGTCAGATTTGAATAAGAATCATCTAAATCGGTACAACAAGTAAAAAGATATGAGGTTACACACAGTTAAAAAAATAAAGTCGCCTTGAGAATTTCCTCCGTTTTTGGAAGTCGATTAAAAAATACAGAAAGAGTTGTTACACTGTTAGCACGAATACAAATTCCTGATGTAAGTAACAAAATAAACGTCGGAAATGGGGCAATGTGAAACAATTTTTTTTACCATCACACCTTGAACTGTTCTGAATGACATACATACTACACTTATAATAAACAATTTTGTTCAGTAGATATAACGTTTCTCAGCAAGTCATTATTTAAAAAAGAAATCTATAATATCTTAAAACTCCAACTATAGGTAGTCAATAAGGATTTACATGTGGACTCTGTGAGTCGCATGGTACTTACAGGAGTCAGATTATAGCAGCAATATTATATTATATTATGTAACTGTATATCACACAAGAGTAAATTGATTCGATATTGTCTTTCAACAACTAGCTTATTTAGTATAGTAATTTGTGGATAACGTTGTTAGTAGTGTATATGCTACACCTATTGAATAAGTCTTGAGTTTATTGAAATTTATACTACTGTTTGTTGTCCCTAATAAAAATAAAAAAAATTAAAAAAAAATACATACAAATGTACATCTCGGTAAACAATGATGACGTGCCCCGAGCTAGCTAAGCCATTAAATCTTTATGCACATAAACATTCAAATGCAAGCTATCTTCTCCTTATGTTACGACTGGCTATTTGAAATAATAATAATAATAATAATACTGGCGTCAAGAAAAAGTATATGTAGTTCCAATAGTACTTTCCACCACAGGTGTTATTCCAAATTATCTCCTCCATAGTTTAAAATTATTAGATCTTACAGAAACCCTCTACATAACATTGCAAAAGGCTGCGATTTTAAATACATGCAGAATTGTCAGAAAATTCATGCAGATAGATGACAACGAAGTAGGACCTCATCACACAATCCATTAAACGCACCACACGCTACATTTACTTGGCTTGGCCCGTAAATGTGGTAAAAACCAGCCAAAAAAGAGCTGAGAAAAAGAAAAGATAACTGATAATAATAATAATAGGCTATTTGAAAATATAGATATCTATACTAATATTATAAAGCTGAAGAGTTTGTTTGTTTGTTTTTTTGTTTGTTTGTTTGAACGCGCTAATCTCAGGAACTACTGGTTCGAATTGAAAAATTCTTTTTGGGTTGAATAGACCATTTATCGAGGAAGGCTTTAGGCTATATATCATCACGCTTAAGCCAATAGGAGCGGAGCAGCGATAAAGAATGTTTTAAAATCGGGGATTCCACGGGGACGAAGTCGCGTATATAAAATAGAAAAAACATCTCCTTGGTGAAAAAATACTAATGTCTGAAACAGAAAATTGGTGTCCCAATAGACATTCCATTCCAATCCTATTAGACTAGGTATATTATTAACTAGCAGCGACCCGCGGTTTCACCCGCGTTGTTCCCATTCCCGTGGCACTACGGGGATAAAATATATCCTATGACACTCCACAATAACGTAGCTTTCTATTGGGGAAATAATTTTTAAAATCGGTTCAGTAGATCCAGAGATTACCTCTTACAACGTCACAAACTCATAAACGTTACCTCTTTATAATATTAGTATAGATAGATATAATATGGCTGGTTGTTTGAATCTCTAACTATTCACGCCTCTATGCCTAAACGCATATAACGAGTAGATTATGACCTATAGTCACTACCCCCATAAGAACATAGGGTATACTTTTTGTCATTATTATAACAAATGAAATTTTTCGACTTTAGCTTGAGCGAGTCAAAAGTTTTTATAAGTAACTAGCTGCTGCCCGCGGCTTCACCCGCGTGAATGTCGGCAATTATCCCAAGGGAACATATTCCCGGGAAAAAAAAGTATCCTATTTGTTATTAAAGACTATGATCTATATATGTGCCAAATTTCATCAAGATCCATTCAGTAGTCGTGAAAGAGTAACAAACATCCATCCTTACTTAAAAACTTTCGCGTTTATAATATTAGTAAGATGATAAAAATCTTACAAGAGACTGTTACGGAAATTTAACGTTTTTTTTTTAACATCGTAATAACATTTACCAACACAAGTGAATCATACCGACCTGACCTTGCACCACGCGGCACTGTCGTGATCCACTGTGCAAATAGTTTACAATTTGCTCGCCAGTGTACCGACTGGCGTACATACATACATACTGCACATGCTTACCTCCTTGCCTTAGTTTAGGTAGATCCTTTGGTTCAGAACAAACATTGCAAGCAATATCAACAGTGGTGATATCGTACCTATACTCATCGAATTATGACAATTAACATTTCTTTATGAGTTAGGTACTGTGTACAATTATCTTAATACCTCCTTGAACTTGGGTATAACTACAAATATTCCACAATGGAGGGAAATTTTTCAGGAAGTAAAAACACTTCGTTATTTTCCGATCAAACATCTGATGATAATGACTTATCAGATAACAGATGAATGTGACCGCACATATCTATTAAGCCGACAATTTACTTACACATTTTATTGCGTTAGGTAAATAGTAAATACCGACGTCATAAAAGGCTTTACGGTATTGCATTTAACAAATATACGTGAAATGCATAAACATTTAAATAATGCAGTAGGTATAAAGAAGACAATACCTCCTATTATTAAATTCTCCTATTATAAAATCCATAAGACAAACACATTTGAACATGTCTAACAAGAAATCACAATTCATCATTTCAGATAGTTCCCATCTACGCTGAGCCGAAGCTCTTCGACAGTTACTACAATGGCTGCTGTAATGGCACCTTCTGGCCTCTATTCCACTCCATGCCTGACAGAGCCACCTTCATCGCTGACCACTGGAAGGCGTACATTAAGTGCAACGAGGAGTTTGCGGAGAAGACAGTGCATGCCTTGCACCTGCTCAAACAACAGAAGGGGAAGAACGGAAACTCTCCACCCATCGTGTGGGTCCATGACTACCACCTTATGTTGGCTGCTAACTGGATTAGACAGGTTTGTAAACGAAGAAATGACCTTCAAACTCTACAATGGAAATCTAGGAACTAGTATTTAACGGAGTGTGCTATTCTTCCAGCGCGCAGAGGAAGACGATATAAAATGCAAGCTGGCATTCTTCTTACACATTCCATTCCCGCCATGGGACATATTCAGGCTGTTCCCTTGGTCTGATGAAGTACTTCAAGGCATTCTTGGTAAGTTCCATTCCGCTTTTAAGAAGCTTCTGTTTTTGAAAATTTCATAGTAATAATATGGAATGTTTCTCTATCTCCACAGGTTGTGACATGGTCGGATTCCACATAACAGACTACTGCTTGAACTTCATAGATTGTTGCCAAAGAAACTTAGGTTGTCGTGTGGACAGAAAAAATCTTCTGGTTGAATTGGGAGGCCGCACTATCTGTGTCCGACCACTGCCGATTGGAGTACCCTTCGACAGATTCGTGCAGCTAGCACAAAACGCTAAACCAGTGCTCTCTAACGCTAACCTACAAGTGATATTAGGAGTCGACAGACTGGATTATACCAAAGGATTAGTACATAGACTTAAAGCCTTCGAGAGGCTACTGGAGAAGCACCCAGAACACATAGAGAAAGTGGTGCTGCTGCAAATCTCAGTGCCATCCAGAACGGACGTCAAGGAGTATCAAGACTTGAAAGAGGAGATGGACCAACTGGTCGGAAGAATAAATGGAAGATTTACTACGCCAAACTGGTCACCTATTAGGTAAGTTTCTGACGGTATTGGTCACTACACTATATGACGAGTAAAAACGTATTTGTACATTGAGATCCACATCTTGTACCTAATTAAAACTAAATTTTCAAAATTTTGGGTTGATTCAAAGTTTTGGCAAATCCTAAATCACAGTTATTCGCTAATTTTCACACAGTTCACAGCTAATTGATGATTCATTCTCACTTAAATTAATTTTATAATTTAGTGTAGAGATTGAATAGGGTACGATGGGGTTGGCCAAGTGGATAAAATCCCCGTGTGAATTAAAGAGAATAAAAAAATAAATTTAAAATATCCCCGACACAAAAACCCAAGTTCCCTTTAAAAGGTAAAAAAAAAACTCAATCTTAAAGTACCTACCAAACAATGTATTAATAATTATAAAAAAAATGTGTCGCGTTGGGGGTCCGCTGCAAACCTAACAATTTGATTACAGATAGTCTATTACCTAACTAAGCAGCGCGGTCCTCCAACGCGACGTATTTTTTTTTAATTATTTATCACTCAGGAATAATGTAGCTTTCTACGGCTGAAAGTTTTCAAAATCAGTTCAGCAGTTCCAAAAATTACTTCATACAAACAAACTCACAAACTTTACCTCTTTGTAATATTAGTGTAGAATTGATTGAATCAGGCGTTACTTTGCGGAAATCCATTTTAAATTTGAAAATGAAAATAATATATCTAGTTTTAATTTCCGCGAATATTCGCGGAAATTAAAACTAGATATATTATTTTCATTTTCAAATATTAGTGTAGATTAAGTGTAGACTCATAAAATCATTTCCAGATACATTTACGGGTGCGTCGGTCAGGAAGAGCTAGCAGCTTTCTACCGGGACGCAGCCGTTGCGCTGGTCACACCTCTGCGAGACGGTATGAACCTGGTGGCCAAGGAGTTCGTCGCCTGCCAGATTAACAAACCTCCAGGAGTCCTCATCTTGTCACCCTTCGCTGGGGCTGGAGAAATGATGCACGAGGCGCTCATCTGCAATCCATATGAGTTGGATGATGCTGCTGAGGTCACGCACAGGTGAATATTATTTAGTTATGCTTATGTGGTCCACTGAACTTGATGTTTCCTGAGTAAAAATATATGATTATGATTATTTAGTCCGTCAGTTAGATAATAGAAAAATATTGGACACGTATTTTTTCCTTTATCAAATCTCTAAAAACTGACGAAGATAAAAAGCATCAAAGATCAGGGAGCGTGTGACGTCACTGCCCGGTAAAAATTGTAGCGAGTAGTGACGTCACACGAGTTTTCAACGCACTGTATCGTCTTCAATTTTAGTTTATGTGAAAAAATATGTCTCCAATATTTTTTGGAAATCAGATTTTTTTAGTTAACTACCCTATTGTCCAGTGATATATTATGAGTTTTGATAGACATATATTGTTATTACAAAGAATAACCATACCAACTTATTGAAGGTACATATTTAATGAGCCTTAGATACTCCAAGCAAGCCTGTACCTACGATAATTTTATCATTGAAAGCTTTCTGACGTCAATTGTAGCTACAATTGCGTCGATATATGACGATTATTAAACGTTTATTTCTCCCGGTCAATGGTTATCGTTGTCATTGACACCAGGGTTGTCGAACGAGTCGTAAAAACAGAATCGCGACCGTTAAATCATGTTTAACTGTTGCGAAATAATCTTAGCGCAGTTCCAAAGTACAAAATGTTTGTTGCTGTCGAAAATTACAGTGAAATCCGTTTATTATGACGCCGCTTATAATGACCATAATATGAAGTAAAACAGAGCTCATTTTGGTTTTCAAACTAAATTCTTTAAAAAAGTGCGGATACTATAATGATTTCATTTATTGACATATCGCTTATTATGATCTATTTTTTAGAAATTATGTTTGGTCTATTTTTTTGGTCTATTTTTGGCTATAACCAAACATAATTGGGGACATGAGACCGAATTTGTTCCTCACTTTGTTTTGATTGATCTACGACTATCAATATACAATTTTTGTTTATCTCCTTATTACAAAAAATACCTAACAAAGATGGGAATTAGCTTAGTTCCTAAGATTACGCTTTTTATGACGTCCGCTTAGTATGACGTATTTTTCACTTCCCTTCGATGTCATTATAAGCGGATCCAACTGTATACGGGAAAAAGTCTAAGTTCGTTCTGAAATTCCGTTCCAGGGCCCTGATTATGCCAGACGATGAACGCACAGTTCGTATGAACCACTTAAGAAGACGCGAGCAGCTCAACGACGTCGACAGCTGGATGAAGGCCTTCCTGAAGGCCATGGACTCGCTGGAGGAGGAAGCTGATGATATTGGAGCTACTTCCATGCAGCCTGTCACCATTGATGACTTCGATGAATACCTATCCAAGTGAGTAAAATATATATATATGTATATATGATCAAGGTACCAACATAATGCACCGGGCGTCGGGAAACGCAGGGCGATTCCCGGCCACCTACTGCGCGGGCCTGCGGATGGCGAGCTATGGGTGGCTCGCCGTCCGATAGCAACCAGGCCCGAGTCGACGGCGCCGAGTGTTCCACGCGCGCCTCAAAGAGCCCTCAGCAAAGAGTACGGGGCCCCATAGGGTCAGTGCCTGCTAGGGTTGCGGAATTTGTTCGAAAGAGTGACCGCGGCCCTGGAACGCAAAGGGCACAAGCAGGAACACGGGTGGGTTTTAGTCAGTAAGAGTCTGACACTTCCTTCCGCTCCGCCCAGAGCGGGAGAAGTCATTTGATGATTTCCCATCCAAAAAAAAAGGTACCAACATAATAGAGTATTTTATACTATTCTCATAACTTTCCAGTCTAGCAGCTTGACTATTACTGCATCAATTCATCAAAAGCCTATAACAGTCTACTGCCGTATCTGGCTTCTCAAACCAACCCAATAACTGAATACAAGTCTGCTCTCATACAGCTGCAAAGTCGCCCGTTCTAACTTGACTGGCGATCTTAATTTTACAGTCCCATCCACGTGGAAACAACCTCGCCCTTTATCAAACCTCATCTTCTTTCGCAGATATATCGGCTACACGCAGAAGCTGGCTCTACTCCTGGACTACGACGGTACTCTGGCGCCCATCGCTCCGCACCCTGACCTGGCCACACTGCCCTTGGAGACCAAGCATACGCTGCAGAGGCTCTCGAACATGTCCGATGTCTACATCGCCATCATCTCCGGCAGAAACGTGGACAACGTTAAGAATATGGTGAGAATTAATTTTGTAATTACAATTTCTCCCAAGTGGATATAATTTAGATCTTCGAAAACCAAAAAGACCCTCTACATCTCCAAGAACAGGTCCATCTTTGACCTACCCGTATTCTGAAGTTTCCAATCTGGATGATGGAACTACAGAAGAAAGAAAGAATAACAATAGAATCGAGAAAAAACTGACTTCGTACCTGATAAAATATGATATTGGGATTATCCGCTTTTTCAGCCTTTTTGATCCGGTTCGTTCTAACTAATTTATCTGGAACGCGTAAAAACTCCTGTTTACTTTTGAATCTAGAGTAGGTACCTATATCAAGCACCATACATTTTGTAGATGTTGACGCTAAGACATTTAGCGAAAATTGTCTGGTCTTGAGTAACAAGAATTTTAATAAGGTTATCGAAATTCTTAGATATGTACATATTGGATCGCAGCTCTGGAAAATATTAAAGAATGAAACGATACGTTAAAATTGGAGATATTGATTGAACTTTTGAACTGAAGACCTGTCGGCTTTGATCCCACAGTTACTGATAACTAGGTAGATACTTGTAGATACCTGGTTACGAAATTTGTACGAAAGAGTCACCGCAGCCCTGGCAGGCATTAGGAAGAACACTTATGGGTTTTAGTCAGTAAGTCTGACTCCCTTCCGCTCCGCCCAGAGCGAAAGTAGTTACTTATTTGATGTTTTCCCAACCATAAAAAACCAGTCAAGTGCATGTCGGACCACTCATAGTGAAGAGTTCCGTAGTTCACTGTTAAAATCTCATGTCTCTAATAGTATATAAGCTGTGATGTTCAAACCAATTTTCGTTGGAAGTGTCTGTAAAGTTATATTTGCTCAATTTTTTTTTAATTTTCAACTTCATAGTTTCAAATTTAGAGGGACACCTTTTTTACGAATTTGGATTTTGATACAGCTATCCAATGATACCTCACACGATTATGTTTGTTAGAATTTAGTTTTTCATTCCTCAGTTACATGTATGAAGTGCCTGTGCCACCCCTAAAAATATTTTTTCCATAATATCACAGCACTATTGAATAGCTGTTCACACGTTGCACCTACCTACGAATTTTCATTTATGTAGCTTTAATAATCTCCAAGTAAAACAGCTGTGACATACAGACAGACAGACATGACGAGTCCATAAGGGTTCTGTTTTTTGCCATTTGGCTACGGAACCCTAAAAAGGTGTTTAACAGGTAAATCAGTCAGCAAATCACAGTTAACGTGACTGCATCATTGGGATCAATAAGGATACTTGGGATAGGTCTTGGAACCAGAGAGGGCAGATTATAGATCAATAAATTGCAATTGTAAATCTAAACGCATCCATCGTAATATCAGCTGTGGCCTAGGAGAACGTTCATTGAAACTATCTGGTGGCTTCGCAAATAAATAACAAGGTCTTCGATATCATGGTGAACTTTGGCAGCCATTATCAGTGTTTAAAACAAAAATATTTATATTGTTCGTCGTACACATACCTAGCACCCTTGATAATGTTATACAAACCGGGTTACGAACCCACTGGTACTTGTGTGTCATTCGTGTGGCTGTTACGTAATATTTGTATGGCCGACATGGTTCTAATCTATGTTTGCCAATGTGATTCTATTGCAAACAGGCACGGTGTAACTATGTATGCGACTTTACAGCTATATGAGAATTGGTAGCCACATTCGAGTAGGTACATCATTTATGGTAAAACTTGCTAAGAGACCTTGGGATAGTGAGGTGCTTGAGTCATCAAGTAGACGCCTATTTATGATCGTTTCTAATGTCAACTATAGTTTGGATGGATTTCTTCATATATTAGGTAGTCATATATTTGTAACTGGAACAAGATGGTTTAGGTCGAAATATGTTGTTACTGCGTTATCATCGTGAACAAGGGAATTTTTATTGTATTATATACTAGCTTCCGCCCGCTGCTCCGCCCACGTAAATGTCGAAAGGAACATACTCGTGAAATAAAAACTATCCTGTGTTTTAGTACAGACTATATGTACATCTGTGCCAGATCAAGATACGTTCAGCAATTCCGACTTGATTGAGTAACAAACATTCAAATATCCAAACAAAAATAATCGCATTTAGGTATTATATTAGTAGATAGTTGATATCAGGTTGATATAGATTTATTTTATACAACACAGTGTGTTTTTTTAACCAAAGGTTGACTGGTAGAGTACCTATCCATTTACTACTATTCATTTCATTTGCTATTCATTTTATTTATTTTTTTTCATTTTATGTACTAAGTCGACTTGTACATAAAATATAAATAAATAAACATACGTGAACATGGCCACCCCTTTTGTAATGCCATTTAAAACTATACCACAGCAATGGGTCACCGTTATTGATAAAGTAGTAGGTACACCGCATCTAACTGCCACGTTGGTTGTAGAGGTAAAAAATATTGTCACTTTTAAGTTTATTTTCAGTTGTATTGTGCGAATTCGAAATAAACATTTTTTCTGTCTTTCTAACTTCAATACTTTGGTATGTATTTAATTAAAACTTCCTTCTCCAGGTGGGCATCGAAGGCATTACATACGCGGGTAACCATGGTCTAGAGATCCTGCACCCCGATGGCAGCAAGTTCGTCCATCCCATGCCTATGGAACTGCAGGACGCCGTTGTCAAACTGCTCAAAGCATTACAAGAACAGGTAAAATAATGTTTTGTTCTGTACCATTATAGGAGTAGCTACACCACACGGTAAATTTGGCACCAGCTAGTGTTTGACGCAAGATAAATCCCGGGAAGAGGTTCAGTAGGCTAACCCAGAGGCCGAGAGCTACCAAAGCCTGTTTGCAAAGTATAGAATAGGCTTTTGCACCAGCTAACAATGGATGAACCCTCTTCTTTAGGGTTTGGTTTCCGCACTTAGTCCTAGTATTGGACCTTTGTGCATGCGGATGAACCCTCTTACGCTGCAGTTAGATAGTTAGACACGAAATAAAAACAAAAGTGATCCGTAATTATCTAAAGCGAAAGACAAACGCGTAGGTACTCTAGCAAAAGACAGAAATGTGTGAAAAAGGGTGAGGCAGGCTTTTGCCCAGTGGTAAGAAATAGGCTTGCTATAGATCTGCGATAAAAGTTGCATTATATACTATAAACCATCAGACAAAGTGGTCTTGTCTTTTACCTTGCGCTGCTGTATATACCTGCTTTAAAAGTCAGCTTAAATATTAAGGAAAATTACCTGCCTTCTGCCTACGTAACCTAAACCGCAGCTACTGAAGCTTCATATCACCATTTCCTCAGGTGTGCAAGGACGGCGCGTGGGTGGAGAACAAAGGCGCCCTGCTAACGTTCCACTACCGCGAGACTCCGGTGGCGAAGCGCGCGGCCCTGGCCGAGCAGGCGAGGAAGCTCATCACCGCGGCCGGCTTCACGCCCGCGCCCGCGCACTGCGCGCTGGAGGCTCGCCCGCCTGTAGAGTGGGACAAGGGTATGTACTCACTCTGATAAACTATTTGGAAATCGATATTTACTTATTATTCAGTGTAAAAACAGTTATACCACACCACACATAGATACGTGTATTTTCAAAGGGGAAAGCAAAGACATAGCATACTAGAAACATCCTCATTATGTACCTAAGTTGTTCTT
Source organism: Hecatera dysodea (assembly GCA_905332915.2). Classification (NCBI taxonomy): domain Eukaryota; kingdom Metazoa; phylum Arthropoda; class Insecta; order Lepidoptera; family Noctuidae; genus Hecatera; species Hecatera dysodea. Next base: position 17,628,031 of record HG995294.1, read on the forward strand.
CTTCTGAAGTATCGCCGTACCCATTAATGAACACTAATTCCGCCCGCTTTGAGGGCTTTCTTATTTACGCTCTTGGTTGTTGCCATAAATCGGGCACAAGTCCAAACTGAGATTATGAAATGCTTGTAGAATTGCTGAGGAGAAACCCGCTGTCCCTAACGCGGAAACTAAGACCCCAATTCTACAGTTGCGCTTGCAGATGAACCAAAGAATATAGCTACAAAAACAAATACATGTGTATAAGCTTACCTTGATTATATCTGAGGGTATCCTTCTTCACAGGTCGTGCATCCATTTACATCCTTAGGACAGCTTTCGGGCTCGACTGGAGCGAAAGGATTAGGATTATCTATGCTGGTGATGACGTCACCGACGAAGACGCCATGTTGGTAAGTGCAGTTAACAAAAACACTTCCATTATTCTGAAAGTGAGAAACTTTTGGTAATATACGCCAACACTGCCTCTATACTCCTTTGTTGGAACTCGTCGAGTTTCGAGAGATATTCTGGTGTTCACCAGAATATCGCCGAGTTTTGTTGTTGGCTTTCACAAGTTGCAATGGTTAACACCAATCTGGCGAGCTTGAACCATAAAAAGTTATGAGTGTAGATAAAATCTGAATGATTGGACTCAAAATTCCCAACGAAGACTGATTTCTATGAGGCCCAATCTGATCTCTGTAGCATTCATAAAATATGCTACTGACCCAATCTAAAAATATCACTTGCTTCTAGGCCCTGAAAGGTATGGCAGCTACATTCCGCATCGCGTCATCGAACATCACGAAGACGTCTGCGGAGCGGCGGCTGTCGTCCACGGACTCGGTGCTGGCCATGCTGAAGTGGGTGGAGCGGCACTTCTCGCGCCGCAAGCCGCGCGCCAACTCGCTCACGTACAAGAACGCGCGGAAGGCGCGCGACACCATGCAGATGCACATGTCGTACCAGATCCCGCCCAAGACGTCGCCGCGCCACACGCCGCCGCGCACGCCCGAAAAGAACTCCAGCGGCTCCGAGTCCAGTTAAACTGAACTCCTATCTTATAGTGGGCTCCACACGATACAGACTTCGAATTTAAAAAATCTACCACACCCACATTTGTCAGCATTGCTTTGTTGCACAGACAAAATTCTATAGAAGCAAATCGAAGTCTATAACGCGTGGACGGTCCATTACGTTCCTACATCTCTGTGCTGACGTACTAGAAGCGATATGTAGATCAAAAGGCGGATTTTAATGGCGGTGAAATGTATAACATGGTGCTACAGTAATTTTTTGGCGCTTTAATGGTATTGATAGAGGGAGCCAGTTTCATTATTTTTGTGAAATTGCCTGTGGAAAAACCAAAATGGCGACATTAGTTCCTATTTAGGCCACGGGCTAAAATGTCAAAGTACAGATTTCCAAAGCCAAGTTTTGTGGGGAATGCCTCTTCTAGTTCGTCAGTACATCGACGTCGTTTCTCCTATCCGTGTAATACTTAAGCGTCGTGTTATTTAATTCCACAGGTAGTCGTTAATTTATCATTTCATTCGATGATTTACTCCAATATTTTATTATTTTGTTGAAATAGCAAAGCTGAGGCTTCATTATTCCATTTTAAAATATTATAATTTAATAACAATTTTCTAATGTTGAGTTTCAAGAAAAATGTTTCATATAAGTCCTATAACTTGCCAAATACATTTCAGATCCGCTGTGTTTTGAAAATTATATTAAATATATAGATGTATGTGAAGTGAATATATTAATTACACTTCTCGGTAATTATACATTACTGCTATACCAGATTTGGTCAGTATTTAAAACTAAATCGTTCCTACAGCTTTAAAATTTAGGACATAAAAACAAAGCACTTTGTTCATTTCCAAAATTCATGACTATCAAACTGAGCTTATTCAGAGGTATACACTGAGATCATAATTTAGTGAAATTGACTGAATAGTATTTATAAATTATTTTTCGAAATTATTATCTTTGAGGGCCTGACATTGCTTTGAAATAATTGGATTTTATTGAAGTTTCATATAAAATAGGCGCTCTTACATACACACTGTCACTTGTCGCCTAGTGTAGCCCCGCTCGTATCGTGTAGCGTAACGTTCGCTCGTATCTTGTATCGTGTAGCGTAACGTTCGCTCGTATCTTGTATCGTGTAGCGTAATGCTCGCTCATATCGTGTATCGTGTAGCGTAACGTTGCATGTCATTTAGTGTTACAAGTTATTTATGTGATAGATTAGTGATATTTTTTGTAAGGCAATATAATGATTATATTTAACATACGTAAATAAAACGTAATGAGATTAGTGCACAACTTTACTCCAAGCGCACGATTTGTAGTGGTCACATGCATTTCTCCAAGTTTGACTATGTAATGGTGAAACAATGAGCAATTTATTATGATATATAATGTGTTTTATAGTTGCTTTTCTATTATAGCTATTCAAATCTTATTCTAAATTTGAAAGTTGTCTTTCCATTTTGTCGTATAAAAAACCTAAAATGTTAGCAACTGACATGAAAATCTTTTAGATGTTGTAAATAATGTGATAAAAAGTGTTTATAATATTGTACTAGTCTAGAATGGTGTACAAGCCAGTCAGCCGTAGTGGTACACGCACTGAAATGTCTCGAATTTCATCCTTGTATTTTTAGATACATATTGATGTTTTTAAGGATTCCAATAAAAGTTTCATGAGACAGAAAATATCTTTTAATTGATAATATATACAAAAACGTCCATCTACAATCTTAATAAGAAGTACTGACTCGAGTCAACGTTTCTAGAACTGGAATGTTTACATTGTGCCATATACCATAAATATACGCGTAAGTGTATCCAAAACAACCGAATATGTCAACATCGACGACGTAATTCCGTAATTTATTATACGATGAATACATTTAGTTACAGTCAAGAGTGATCCACTTAATTAAACATTTATTCACAATAATACCACTAAAGAGTCTGTATATCACATGAATGCCTAGACGTTACTGTGCGACACGACCAGCCAAGACAGGATGAAGTAGAACAGGCAGATGGGGTACACTGCCAGGGCCTTCTTGCCTTCGGGCTGGCTGTCTCCGAGGAACTTTGTCGCGGCTGGAAACAATAATAATAAAGTGTATTTGTTCATTGTTACATAAATAACCGCTTTCTTTGAAGGAAAATTATGCAAATCTAAAATTATAACAGACAGATTGACTAGTTTCAAAGAAAGAAATCATTCTGTGACGTCCAAAAGACGCCCACCTCCTTAGATGAGCTTGCCACTAGTGGTTCTACGATGCCCGCATTCCTCGAGATCTTTTGGGACACCTCATAATTTCAGACAAAATTCCCTATTGGGACATACCAGACCACTGGACAGGGACCAGGTCACTGGCACACCTGTGGGAGGTCTTGGCCTCCTAAAAAATGATCTTCCAATACGCGGTAGTCACTTAAGTGGCGTTTGTGCGAGTTTTTTTAATGTTCTTGATCGCTTTAACATAAACGTTAACAAACAGAATAAGCACCGTCTGGTGACAATAGCGGAAAACTTTTTTTTCATACAAATTTTCGCTTGAAATAAACAAACGTTTACTTTAACTCGAGTACGTTAAAAAACTCGCATTCAGCCCCATAGACCATCTGTTCTGCAAGTAATGTTGTGTTAAACGGTTGTCTACCAGACTTGATTTTACTCTTAAACTTTAATTACTGTTAAATATCTTTTAGGCACCGACCGTTTCATAGTCAGTGACTTTCTACATTCAACAAAAAACTTACCAAAAGTGGCCCAAATGAAGCCAACCATAGACAACACGAGCCTGAGGAAGAAGAGGAAGGTGGTCTGCGTGGTGAAGAGTATCACGCGACACAGCACCAGGGATAGCGCCACGGGGAACATGCAGTAGCCCAGCACGCAGACTGACTGGAAAAATGAGCTGTAACAGAAGAACATAGCTGTTAAATTCCAAAGTACCATTTGTGATTTTTAACTGCGACGAAAAGTCGATGTTACCTATTCGGGGCCAGTTTCTGAATTGAACATTTAGGGAAGTTCATATCTGACGGAACATGCGTCGCGTATTATCCGTCGCGTAACGCCAGAACAGGCAAATGTATAGAAAAACACTCTAGCGTTCACACTCGACGCACTAACGTATTATCCGTCGCGTAACGTCAGAACAGGCAAATGTATAGAAAAACACTCGAGCGTTCACACTCGATGCACTAACGTATCACGTATCATCGGTCGAGTGTGAACGCTCGAGTGTTTTTAGAGTTAGCACGTGTCGAACTCCACTTAAACGCAATTTTTTGAAAGGTTCAAAGGTAGAAGCTTAATATTTAGCAGATACTCATATTAATAAGTCAGTTAATAAGTTTTTTAATTGTACTCTTCCTCTGATTTTTCTATCGAACGACGCAACCATATTGGTAGTCTATTATATTGTGTTGCTACTGTTTTTACGTGAAATAAATACCTAGCTAACATGTTTACTCAACTTGTGAGCCTGACAATAGTTAGTGCAACTTGAATGGAATTGAAACAGTGTAATTTTCTTTCAAGGTCTTATGGTGATAAATTTCATTTTAATTACAAGTACAAACTACTGCCATAAAACATAGCATTACTATTAATTACATGTTATACTTAATCGTGGTCTACAGTGGCCTATATGGAAGGCAACTGAATCGGTTGCGCACCCAGGTAGGCCGCTGCCACCTCAACCTGGCGACATGGGGTTTCATAGACCCGTCAGATACTCAATGTGAGTGCGGCGCTTCTGTTCAGAACATGAGCCACACATTGGAGTGCCCCAAGTGCCCAAGCACCTGTACTTTGGAGGATTTAATCAAAGACAATATAACCACTTGACTGCGCATACAGTGCCCCGACGCTCGAAAACGATTAGTATTTTGTCGCCTATAAATAGGCTACGGTAAGAGTAACCATTTTAGTTGTGCCCAAGTGTCAGACCTGTGTGCACGCTAGATTAATACAAATTTTGATAACTTTTTATGCAATTTTATCGTATCCAAATGCCTTCATGCGCGGGTGAAACGGTGCGGGAAGCATTCCTAGACATCTAGATACAAAAATGATGGCATAACTTTTCATTGATAAGTAAAGCGAACAAAAATTATGTTTGATTTAATCATATTATGAGTCACCGCAGGGGTCTATTTAAAATGGTGTTTGGGGTAAACGAGTACACTGTTGTGTTCCGCGTTGATGTCTTTTGGAAACGTCTCGTTCTTTCATTAGACAATTCTAATGCTTCTATCCCTTTTTTTCTCTTTGTATTTTTATAGAGAAAAATAGTGGTGTCAATAATAGCTAGCTGAAAGTCGATATCGAAAAAACTATTTGTTTTTATTGTATTCACATACTGTGATAAAATACCTGCCTACTTTTAACCGTTCAAAAAAGGAGGAGGAGTATTTTTTATCCAAGTTTCTTTGTTTTTCGATTTATTTGTTTCTCTCTGTCCCCGACCGGGACCAATCGGTTATTTTATTATATTTTTAGATCGGTTTTATAAACTCTGATTGGATATAATTTAATAATATAATTATATATAATTTTAATAAGCAAGATGCATAATTCAGAAATATGTAGACGCTCGTTTATCTTTTTTACAAAGAACAAGGACCCTAAAACTTTGATTCAAAAACATATACCAAAATAATTCATTTTAAAAATCAATAATAACAGGATACGTCAGTTTATTTTTGTAATTGATTGATTTTGATTAAATATTGTTTCTATGATTTTAATTGAGTATTTTTCATAATGTTAAAATCCATGTTATCGATATCGATTATTTTCCCCTAATGAAGTAGTGCAACCCTAACGATAGGCATACCTACGCAACTTAACCTTGAACTGACCAATTGCAGTCGCGCATTCTTCCCCGTACCCCGGCCCGCAGTAGTGAGTCGTGTGCTTAGAACAAATCAGCCTATACGCTCTCTAGTGGTTACATTCTCTATGGATTTAATGTATCCCATGAATGCTGCAATAAACATGGCTACCTATTGAGCTCAAAAAATCTAAAGAGTTATCCATCAACTTGAAAAAAGAAGAAGACATGTTACACCTCTGCGCCACTTGCTTTATATTATTAAGTATCTCATAAATAAAACCTAATATACCATCATCACTATCTTGATTATATTGAAAAAATATTTCAGTATTAGATAGTCCATTTATCGAGGAAGTGTATATATCATCACGCTAAGACTATTAGGAGCGGAACAGTCATGAAAAATGTGACACAAACGAAGTTGCGCGGGTCAGTTAGTACAATATACTCTAGCGTATTTCGTTTCCCGTTTCAACTACTAGTTTCTTTAAGCCTAGTAAAGAGCTTACTTCATCGTCGAGCACGTCATTGCTTTCCATCAGATGAAATAATAATATCAAACTCACATGTTCCCACCAAGCAGTTTAGAGTTGATTGTAACCACCGCCGCCCCTATCCAGACTAGCACAAATACTTCGGCAAACTCCGGGCCGCCATCATTAGTGTTGTCGGCTACTTCCGTGCCCTGCAGGATTGTGGCCATCAGGGTGCAAAGCAGCAGGGGCCCCCATAGATCCCCTGGAAACATTGGAAAAGGATTGGTATGTCAACATCAGTAAGGCACATTTTATTTTTATTTTGTTTTAGGGACTTTTATTCTAAGAACATGCCAGCCCCGTTGAGTCATAACTTAACAACTACAGAATCAATATTAATCTATACTATTCTAGGCACGTTTTATATTGCAAGTAAATCTAATTTGCAATCAATGTTATTTTTGTGTTGCAGAGGCTTGTCTACAATAACAGGTACCTAATAGGCAACAACAATTATTATTATGTACACTAACAAAAAATAATAAATTTGACGACACGGTTGGCGCAGTGGTTGAGCGATTGACTGCTGCGCTACGTGTCGTGGGTTCGATTCCCGCACGGAACAAATATTTGTATGGCTTACAGATAGTTGTTCCAGGGCTGGCTGTTTGTATAAGTGACATTGTATGTTTGTAAACGAACCATGACACATGAGAAATTCCTAGTGTGGGGCAACGTAAAAAAAAATGGTTCCTTTAGAAAGTCAACAATATCAGACACTTTGGGAAATTTTCACTTGAAAGAAAATAAATTAAACACTTCAATAACCTTGATGGCATTGAAGATTAATTGAAGTAATGTCTGTTAAATGGGAAAGACTCATTACTTAGTTCTGATAAGACTTATCGATGATAACAATCTAAGCATTTAAAAATCAATAATAGTCTTTATTTTGTACATGTTTTTTTTTTAACTATGAAAACATACTTATTACTAGTATAATTATTTAAAAAAACGGTTCTATTTGTATTAATATAAAATTGTACAAACTAAAAGTTAATTTAACTAAATGATATCTATTTACTATCTCACATAAATTTAATAAAAAAATATTTACGAATAAAACTACTCACATTCTTTTAACAAACTAGACTTCTCTCTAGGAATTAGTACATGGTAAAACTTATTGCCCACTGCTCTCAGATCTCGAAGCTAAAAATAATAAATATTAATGTTAGACAAAAACCTCTTACTTAATTATAACTGAATTAACACCATCTACAAATAATAAATCTAGCTTTTTAATGAGACAACCAGTGTTACTATGTTAATGATTGGCCTTTGTGAATGAGGAAATCTTCAAATTCCTACCCCAAGGGAGAGAGTGTCAGACTCTCGCTCGGCAGACGGTGTTTTGCGTTCCAGGGCCGCATTAAGTATTTCAAACAATTCTATAAACCTGGCAATACTATTCAAGGCAACTTAAGGCTTGTTGCTTGATTTTCCAATTGATGTGACAGAACATACTGGCTGATCACATAGTGACTACAACAACACTATGATATTGTTTTTTTTTTCCATAATCAACACCTAGACATCAAGCCTCAACAAGTCCCAGAGAAATGATTAACCTGTCTTTGATCTAATAACAAAATAAATCAGGAAAGAGGAGTATAAAAAAACAAGACTAAGAAGTTTCTAATCAGTGAGGTTTACCGTCAATCAAATGAGGAACCTATTGTGTCGTTGATTCGTGGTTCTCACTAAATCAACTGGATAATATGACACGCCTTGGCAATACAGGTGTCATAATTTTCTGGTCTCTGACTATCAGTAATGCTGACAGTCAAAGATGTTCTAATGAAAGCCAGGATCAACAGCTTTATGTCCTTTCTGATGCATAGAGGCACTTGGTATGTAATGAATGATCACCCATCTACGGACTGTCCCAGTAAGCATTGCTACACCTGTTATTTAACCACAAGCTCCTCTGTGAAGGACATTATTATGTCCAGAAATATAATTAAAACACGAAATTAGGTAACTGCATGTTTATTCAGCTAGGTAGCCTGACACAATGTAGATTCAAACCTACCCCCAACTTAGTTTATCTTATTCTGTCAACAAGAGAAACAAGTACCTTCAATAATCCATTCACATATTCCTACTCACTACTACAATCATGTACATGACATACCTTTCCCCTAAGTAAACACACTAAATAGTACATTAGAATTAACACGAAGAATAACAAACCTAAACATCATAAAACCTCTATAATTTCAAGTACATTTAAATAATCAGTTTAATTTTAATTTTAACTTTATCCTGTAATTATCTAGGTATTCCTAGAATTTCAGCCCAAGACTCTTCACTGGGAATCTCTATGATCTGTTCAGATTCTTCGCTGATCTGGTCCCGAGCTTCCTTACTTATCTCTCTCCCCTCGTTCTGTGGGCTCTCTACCTCTGCTGCAACTTTGATAAGTTGATCTATATGTCTGCTGATGACGAGACCATCCTCTGTTTTTACTTTGTAACTCGACGGACCAGTTTTATCTATTATCCAGCCCGGCAACCACTTTGGACCGTTGCTGTAATTTCTGTACCTAATTCTACAGCCAACTTCAGACTCTCTGTTTCGCCTCTTATTATTTTCAGAAACTTGCTGTTCGGTCCTTTTTCTTTGTATATGGTCTGGGTGTATCGTGTCCAGTAGGGTGCGCAGTTTTCGATTCATTAGGAGTTCAGCAGGGCTCTTTTGTGTTCCAGCACACGGTGTGGAGCGGAGGCTTAGTAGCATATTAGGAATTTTTATGTCCCAGGCCATGTCATCCATTTTCCGTATCTTGTCTTTCACAGTTTGTACCATCCGCTCTGCCAACCCATTGGTGGCGGGGTGATACGGTGCTGTCGTGATATGTCTTATTTTATTTGAGTCAAGGAATTGTTTCATTTCTTCGGACACAAAAGCGGTTCCATTGTCAGACACCAAAACCTCACATAAACCATGAGTTGCAAATACCACCCGCAAGTATCGGATTACCGTCGCAGTGGTCATATTATTGACTATACACACCTCGGGCCATCTTGAGTATGCATCGACGATGATCAAAAAGTTCTTGTTTCGAAAAGGCCCGGCGAAGTCGATGTGTATTCTAGACCAAGGTCTGGTAGGTGTGATCCACTCATGTTGAGATCGGCTAGGCATGTGCCGGTGCTCGAGACACTTGTTGCACTGGCCTACGAGTGCTTCTATGTCTTCATTTAAGTGTGGCCACCAAATGTAGCTTCTTGCTAGCGCCTTCGTTTGTACGATTCCATTGTGTGTCTTGTGTAAGGCCCGTAAAGTGGCCGCACGCAGCGGCGGAGGCACAATTACGCGGTTACCCAGCAACAGACAGCCGTATTGCAAGGATAGTTCGGTGCGATGTAGCCAGTAAGTATGCAGATCTGCCTCCTTAACCTTGGCAGGCCATCCCCTTTGAACGTAGTGCACTATCTTGGATAGCGTTTTGTCTTTTAGTGTTTCGGTCGCAATCTGCTCTGCATCGAATGGGAAGTCTTCAGGTTTTTCAGCCATTAGCAGTATCTCACTCAGTTCTGTTTCAGGTTGCTCAGGAACTGGTTGTGGCCATCTACTCAAATTGTCTGCACTGCCTATCTGTCTTCCAGGCTTGTAACGGATATCGTAATCGTGTGAGGTGAGCGCGATTGCTATTCTTGTTAAACGGGGTGACAGTATGTTAGGTGTAGGTTTTCTTGGGTCAAATATACCCAGCAAAGGCTTATGATCGGTTACTACCGTGAATGGTCTTCCTGCCAAGTAGTTGTGGAATTTCTGTATCCCAAACAAAATCGCCGTTGCCTCTTTGTCTAATTGCGAATAGCGCCTTTCGGTGGAGCTTAATGTTCGGGAACTCATGGCTACGGGACTTTCTTTGCCATCTTCCATCACGTGTGATAACACGGCTCCTACACCGTATTCTGAGCTGTCGCATGTCAAAATTAGAGGTTTATGTAAATCGTAATGCACTAAAGTCATGTCAATTGTTAGGGCCTGTTTGGCAGTGTTGAAAGCATGTTGTTCCCGTTCGGTCCAACGCCATTTTTGCTTTTTGTCTAGTAGACGATGCAAAGGTTCAAGTATGGTAGCTTTGTGTGTTATAAACCTTTCGTAAAAATTGTATAAACCGAGGAACGCTTGTAATTCTTGAACGTTCTGGGGTTCCGGTGTGTTCATTATCGATTCGACCTTGCTCGGCGACGGATGAATGCCATCAGCATCAATGATGAATCCCAAGAATTCGACTCTCTCTTTTACGAATTTACATTTATTTTTGTTAAGGCGTAATCCCGCATCTTTTATGCGCTGCAAGACCATGTCAACCCGCTGCAGCATCTCAGGCATAGTACGTCCCGCGATTATGATGTCATCAATCAGCACTGCGACTCCTCCGATGCCTGCTAGTAGCGCTGTCATCAGCCTCTGAAAAATACCGGGGCAGGCCTTCACGCCAAATGCAAGTCGGTGCACGGTATACAATCCTTTGTAGGTGTTGAGAGTTAAAAGTTTAGATGTTTCGTCGTTGATAGTCACTTGAGTATAAGCACGATCTAGGTCTAATGTTGTGTAGAATTTTCCACCTGCTACCGCTGCAAATACTTCATTCGCCGTAGGCATTGGGTAAGTGTCCGATTCCGTTGCTTGATTGACTGTACAACGGTAGTCACCACATAGCCTAATCTCGCCTGATTTTTTGACAACGGGTACTACCGGCGTGGCCCACTCAGAGTACGCTACTGGTCTAAGCACGCCCTCGGATACGAGGCGGTCGATTTCGGTCCCCACTCTGTCTTTAATAGCGTAAGGAACAGGGCGAGCTTTCAGGAATTTCGGGGTAGCACCCGGTTTTAAATGTATTGCCACTGGATCTCCACGGTAAGTACCGAGACCATCCTTAAATACATCACCATGTTTTGTGATTATTTTCTCCAGTTCAGTATAATCTACGTTTGATACGAAATTAATATTCATAGTAATGCCAAAATGCATAAGCCAGTCTCTTCCCAAGAGATTAGGTCCATTACCCTTAGCTACTAATAACGGAAGATGATACTCAGTGTCCTTATAGCGCACGGGCAGTACTGTCTGGCCGAGCAGGTGCACAGGCGCGTTGGTCCAGGTGCGCAGAGCCAGCGGCGCAGCGTGCAGGTGGCGTGGCGGCGGCAGGCGCGGCCGCAGCAGGCGCCACGTGCGCTCGTTCACCAGAGTGTAGCAGGCACCCGTGTCCACCTGCAACGTGACGGGCTCTCCCGCCACCAGCACACGAATGACAAACGGCGCAACTGGACTCGTATTTTGGATGACATAAATGCCGTTTAAATTCGTGTCTCCGTCCTCTTCCGTAAAGTTCATTTTATTTGCATTCTTTTTAGAGATGCAGACTTTTTCGAGATGTCCCTTTTTGTTGCAATATCGACACGTAACGTTAATGAACCGACACTCGTCAGCATGTCGATCTCCACAGCGGTAACACAAACGAAGAGCGGAGCGCGGGGCCGGGCGCGACACGGCAGGGCGCGACACGGCGGCGCGCTGTACGGGCGGCGGGCGCAGCGCGTTGATATCCATAGGCTCCGGCGGCGGCGGCGCGGGAGGCGCGGCGGGCGGGGGCGGCGGCGCGGCGCTGCAGCTGGCGCCGTCCCCCACGCGCATCATACGCACGTCGTTACCCGCACTTTCAGATGACAACATCGCATCGACTACGTTGTGATATGTTAAATTGTCCCTTTTAAGTAGCTCGTACTGCAACCTATCGTCCCTCATTCCGCACACAAGTCTGTCACGTAGCATGCGCTCCAAATCAGTAAAATTGCAACTAGCGCTGATTTTCCGAAGTTGAGCTATGTATTCGGCGGCCGATTCGCCACGATTTTGGTCACGTTTATAGAATTTGTATGAAGTGGATATCTCATTAGGTTTCGGGCTGTAATGTTTGGTTAGGATTTCTATGATCTCATTGAACGTCACTTCGGTGGATTTTCGTGGTGTAATTAGCGCTAATAAAGTTTCAAACACCGGCGAACCACACACAGTAAAGAAATTTGCCCGTTTAACATTGTCTATCACGATTCCGTTTGCCTCAAAACAAAACTTAAGTCTATCTATGTAAATGTCCCAATTGTCCGTATGCGGGTTGAACTCACTAAACTTCACACATTTACGATCCATTTTCACTTAATTTACTCCGTCGTCGCCACTATTATGTCCAGAAATATAATTAAAACACGAAATTAGGTAACTGCATGTTTATTCAGCTAGGTAGCCTGACACAATGTAGATTCAAACCTACCCCCAACTTAGTTTATCTTATTCTGTCAACAAGAGAAACAAGTACCTTCAATAATCCATTCACATATTCCTACTCACTACTACAATCATGTACATGACAGACATCATTGTTAGGATTTATTTGAAATTTTAGTTAAACTCAATTTAGATGAACAAACATTGTATACCATAACGTATGAGCAGGTGGCAGCCTTTGCATTGCAAGGCTCCGGACGGCAGACACTTGCGAGGCCCTTGTTCTTTTTCAAATTGAATATGAAACGAAAGTTTAAACCGCAAACAATCAAGAAATATTTTTGATCATTCCAATTTTCCAAAGATTTGATCTATATCTACCGTCAGTAGTAAAGTTAGTATAAAAAATAATTTTACTGTTTGTCTCTGCAAAACTCATAAACGGCATGACCGGTTTTGTTTATTAGGGCGAGGCTTATATCAAAGATTATAACAAAAAAAAACCCGCGAAAAGCGGCGAGTAGCTAATACCCAATTTGAAAAATTATAAAGCTGAAACAATCTAGTGTCACCGAATTCCTCTAATAAGAAAAATTATAATTTGATATGAAATAACAGTATTTTATTGCTAAAAATATAAAACGTTTTTAATGTAAGGTAGGTATGTGAAATAGGATTGTGCGAGTCCCCTGCCAGCTCGAGGCCCCGGGTGGTAGCCCTGCTCGCCACCCCCTAAAGCCACCACTGCTAATGAGTAGAATGTACCTACTAGAATATTGTCTGGTTATCTAATCTACATTCATTAATATTTGTTTTCTCCTTTGCTATGTGATAGTGTTTAAGAATTGGTCTATGGTTATAAAATCCACTATGAAACAAGATTACAAACAAGGTATTCCTAATAGGGTAGTTGACTAAAAAAATCTAATTAGTCCGTCAGATAGATTTCCAAAAAATATTGGACACATATTTTTTCTTTTTTCACGTAAACAAAAAATGAAGCCGATACAGAGCGTTGAAAACTCGTGTGACGTCACTACTCGCTACAATTTTTACCGAGCTGTGACATCACAAGCCCCCACTCCTGATCTTTGATGCTCTGTATCTTCGTCAGTTTTTATAGATTTGATAAAGGAAAAAATACGTGTCCAATATTTTTCTATAATCTAACTGACGGACTAAACATAATCATATATTTTTTACTCAGGAAACATCCCTATTGCTACACTATATACATAAAATTCTTATAGTGTACACTTACAAAAGTTTCTTTGATAGGCTCATCAAGTGTGTTGAACTCCATACTGTTGCCGGAGGGGACGCCCTGTGAAGGTATGTTCATCTCGCCCTCAACCACCCCCACATCTCCTGCAGGGTACATCTATTTGGCAACAACAGAAATGTCATTAAGGAAAATATGGAACTAATGAGCATTAAAACCTAAAATCATTACCAGTGATTAATTAAACCAAAATGTTTATTACACAGGAGGTTGAGCATGAGTTGAAACGATAATATTAATGTAAATCATACTCTAAGCGTCAGTATCAACGTAGATCGTGTGTAAAGAGGATGATTACAGTGAAAAGCCTATGACTCATATAAACTGATGTTTTTTAGAAAAAGGAAACTATATACATCCTTCTGGGCTTTATGAGTCTGAGGTTAGAGATTAAATATCGTCACGACCGCAGTTTTGTTGATCAAATAACGATTATTTAGGGTGTAACTATAGGAATCTTTTACGCGAGTGAAATATGGATTTTTATTCATTTATACCGCATTTACAAGAATACAAACTTACATCGTATTTTGTGTCAAATGAGGTCATCTCTGATTTTAAGCCCACACTATTTTAACACAATTAAAATATGGATAAAATAAATAAACTCCAACACATCAAACACTTCCAATGATTTATTTTAGTGACATTAATAGCAGTCTTGCCACTGCATAAAATTAAACAAAGAATACGTTTGGAAAATAAAATAAAAAGCAAGATTTGATGAAATGGTAATTATATGATAAAAACCACTTCAGTAAAAGAAAGTCAATAATGAAACCAATGAATAGCGCATTGATCTCCAATTCAGCTTTTTATTAAATCATTACTAACTACCAACCCTATGGATAGGAAATAAATTGCATCCGATCATATTTACCAAAAAGGCACATATCCAATGAACGGTTGGAAGTAAACTATTACTGTCAAGAAAACTCGGTATGGATTATTGTTTGTTGTTGTAATATTGCTTCATTGATTCGTGCATTTGATGTTAGAAAAGAGGGATTAATTATAACGTGCGATATCACTAATTTTATAAATAATAACTTCGTTTCACTTAGTTATATTTTACAACGGTATGCAAGTTTCGTGATATGAAAGTAACCGTTAAAAGTAAGTAACATAAAACCTGTCAAAATCAACCTTCATTTCTATTCAGATGATTGATCGTGCCCTATTTTCACGTAAATGTCAATTTTTGTAGGTTGGACGGGCGTTGCGACTTGGCGGTGGGTGGCCAACGACGACAATTGCGGAATTTGTCGCATGCCCTTCGACAGCTGCTGCCCGGACTGCAAGCTTCCCGGTGACGACTGCCCTCTGGTGTGGGGCGCCTGTTCCCATTGTTTCCACATCCACTGCATCGTCAAGTGGCTGCACTCGCAACCCCAGCAGCAGTGCCCTATGTGCAGGCAAGACTGGAAGTTCAACAACAAGTAGATCATCATCACGTAAGTAGCCCAACTCAAAATAAGTAGATGATCTTTATCAGATAACATTGTTTAAAGAATAAATTGTGAAATAACTGAGCTTTTGGTCAGATTTTCTTATAGTTTGGATAGTCACATGATATATCTTGTATTTGCCCAATTAAATGTTAAGAAACGGTGCCAACAATGTATGTGGTTTGTATTTCACGTTAGCAACATATTTATTAGAACTTCAGTAGGTATGTTTCCAATTTCCAGAAGTATTTGGAATATTAGTAGCAAATAAAAATGCCTAGTAATTGCCAACATGACCCCCTTGTACCATACCACCTAAATCCAATAAGCAATGCTTTTTTGGTAATTTACTTGATAATTCAACAACCTACATTTAAAAAAAAATTATGATTTTAATACTACTACTAGTATAGTTTTTTTAAATTTTAATATGCACATTTCATACTATTTTACATACACAAAATTCCCCCACAGCAAAAATCTTTGCCAACTTACGTGCCGGTAACTATAACTAAACTGATACTGAAGAGGTAAAAATACTTAATCAAAACATAATTCCTTCCAGCAGACCTGCAATAGGTGCATTATGTTTATATGTTTGTAAAAGGTGATCTCTGAAACGACTGATTCAATAACGAAAAATCTTTCAATGATAGAAAGCTACAGTATCAACCAGTTTTATCTGGGAAAAATGTGGAATGCCACAGGAGCAGAGCCTCGGTAAAAAGCTAGTAATAAAATCAAAACCAATAATCCCCTTATGATAACATCATTAATAGTAGCAAACTATTATTGGTACTCAACTATAGTTGTGGGAAGAATGGAAGGAAGAAAGCGAGGCTTTTGCCCTACAGTGGGACTGAATAGGCTAAAAGTAAAATAATAAACAACTATAGTTTCACTTTTAAATTTGATAAGCATTGTAAAAATTAATTAGCATGTTTATAACAGGTATTGTGTGTCATCTTTTATGTTATTTTATTAAATAGGAAATACATTGTATTTATAAAACTTATGTAAGAAACAGATTTCTAAATATTTTGAGAGTTAATTTTATTGAGTAATATGCAATTATGTACTAAGTATTAGCACTAAAATATTTTTATTTGACTTTATATACTACTACACTGTATGATTAACTTTATTTTTCTACTTAATCGTTTTTTGTTACATGTAATAATAAAATCATCCCATGATCAATTTAAGTTGATTTAAAAACCATTAGATTTAAATAATTATGCTCTGGGTTCCATCATCAGAGTAGATTATACCTGTTAATTAAATTAATATACAATAGTATGTAATTTCGTCAATATACAGGGTGTATGTTGTAATGTGTTGGTACAAGTGTTTAATGTTATCAATTGACAACAGCTCTTCAAACCCAAATACTTATAAACAACAACTGTAGTGTAACACTTTGATTGGCGTGAAACAATAGGTCAGAGAGTGCTTTCGACATCACCAACAATAGCCATGTCGTGTGCGCCGCGGACCGGTAGCCACTGTTGCATTCATTCTCATAGTAAACAATCACTTTTACATTATTAAAAGTGTGGGTCAACTCATTGTTAGGCGTATGGTACCTACTGCACCAACCAACTACACACAACAACACGCAACAGCTATGGTAAAGCTACGAACAAAGTCATTTTCAAGTCGAGAGGTAATTATGTATTACGAAGTTTTGTGCGCCTGTTCGACGTAGCGTCGTAGCGACGTGTGGCGCTGAGCCGGCACGGCGCGCCGGTGTGGTGAGCAGGCAGTGAGTGCCGCGCGTTCGCGGGGACGGACGTGTCACCTGCGTACTGAGCGCTCTCGAGTGTGTGACTTACGTGCTGGTGTTAACGCGCTCCTTCTACTATAGTACGAATATTATAGTATTGTTCGAGTGACGCTTCATTCAAGCATGCTGATGGTACAGACCAACACACAACCGATGAAGAACAGCAAGATCAAAGGACCGCCTCCAGTGCCTCCACGGCCCAACCAAAGCGTGGTGGCGGAGGCACTGGCTAAAACGAGGAAGGCTGTGGCAGACTCGAAGGCTAGCTTTACGAAATCGCGGGCCTTCTCCAAGCAGGACAACCACTACACATCAAAATCTAAAACTTTGGATAGAGCTAACACTGTCAGTGAATCAACAGTGTCACCCAAACAAAACGGATTAGCACGGGTCAAGTCGTTCATCAGAGATGTGATCAGTGATCGAAGCTCTTCGTCCGATGAAAGAAAGTCCAGCGGTCAAAACTCCAGAAGAAGTTCTAGCGACAGCAGTTCAATCCCAACTCCAACGTCGAATAAAAAGTCAAATGAATCGCTTAATTCTAAAGCAGTCAAAACATGCAGACAAATATTAGTAAGATCGCTTTCAACATCGAACAAGTTGGATCAAGATTCAAAATGTAAAGTATCGAAGTCCTCTAGTTTTGCAGAGAAGACTCTACCTTTACGAAAAGCACCTCCGCCACCGTTATCTCCAAAACCTAAGTTAAAACCAATGAAGCCTTTGCCTGTAAATAAAAGCCCTGTAAATAGCAGTAAAACAAAGATCTCGCCGGAAATAAGCCCGTATTCATCCCCCATTGATGCGAAGCCCCCACAAAGCCCGGTTACAGAAGCGCCGTACGCGTCAGTGGAGGAAGTTCAGGAGTTTGACGACAGGTTGCGGAACAGTCCATCGAAACAAGTCAGTGCCCCACCGGCTAAACAAAGCGAGCCAGGAAGTCCGAAAGTGGAAGATAATGTAAATAAGAATAACGATTCGCTGGAAAGAAAAACATCGAGAGTTACAGAAATGTTAATTTCAGAGATCATAGCTAGTAGAAACAATAATAAGGAGAAAGATGAAGCGCACACTGTGATAGATAAAGGGAAAGATTCTGGAAACATGACTAATGGCAACGACACTGCGGAGATGGAGATGATGAAGGACATGAACAACCACGAGATGTTGATTTACGAACTGCAGACAATGCGCTCACAATCCAACGTGCCGGAGGCCTTGGATACCCCCGAGTACGCAGACACCAATGGACAGTGTGATTCAGAGGCCGAGGACTCGGAAGAACAGAACTACGCCATGTCTTCAGTGGCCAGCGAGAATACGGACGATGATCAGGCTTACGCGTACATACTCGATGATGACCTTAAGTCTAGGTGGGTTCTCAAGAATTAACAAATTAACGTAATATTTCTTATCTCATTAATAAATCGTTACATTGTACTTCTCTTCCGTGCTCCGGCTATGTTGTGGTTTTGTGTTAAAAGGTCATACGACTTGATTAAACCCGGTTATGAGTTTGTTAGACTCATCAATACTGCGCACAATTTCTAGGTCGTTAAAATGACCAAGTAAACCTGAAAGTAATTGACGTCTTTAGTTATTTACAATGGTGGTAAATTGCTTTTGAATAATGTCTGTGGTTTAATTGACGTTAGATCGAATCAACTGTTAACTAATGATAGTGAATCATACCATCATATCATATTTTGGAGTACAATTCCAAGGTGACTATTAATACAATTACGAGTATATAATGGATGTCTGTTAATAACTTCTCTTATGTTAAAGATTTCATTAGCAACAAGCGTTAAGAGCCAAAGTGTACCCTTATATAAATACCTTGTATTAATAAAACAAATATTATTCTTAAAAATTAATAACCATAATGTAGCTTGAAACAATTGGCTAATTCCGCTTCCTAACTAATGAAGTATAGAGAAAATGTCAACACTTATTCTCTATACTTCTACTTTTAGCTCAAATTATGACGGTACTTCACCCCTCTGGATTCCTAACAACAACTATTCAAATTCCTAATAAGATAATTTTTGTGAACAGACTTCGTAAGCAGTTCCGCGCGATCAGCACCATGTCCCTGCAAGGTCTACCGCCACTCCCTAAGAGCCTCAGCGGCTTCGCAGAGGGCGAACCTGACCTGCAGGACACTCCCTCACCTCCCACGGACAAACCACCCACTGATCTCGACTCGCAACTCGCTTATCTCAAGAAAGAAATGGTAAGTTTTGATATGTCTATTCCATGTCATTTTGCCCCTCCTTCATCTTACCCTGTTAGATTCGACGATTTCATGATTAATCCCACGCTTACAGTAGGTAATCGTTTCAATAGCTTACCTTTTTCCTTCATACGATACACATTTTTACTATTTTGAAATCGACAGGCTTAAAAGTCATAAAGTTTACGAACGGAAAACTGATGATGTTCCATAATTCCTAGTTTGTTGGTTTTTTATACTAAACAACGGCAAATTACCGAAATTTTATATGCTGCTATAAGCATGATGAAAGGAAAAATGTTGGCTTTACATTCCATCGCTAAATAAGGATACTGGTTTTGATCATACTGGAATTACGAAAGTTAACTTATCGAGAAGCGATCCACAGTCTCATAATGACAGCAATTTTATAGCAACTAGGAGTAGTGACACCAAAAATAGACTAGCTCCCCAGTGTTCAATACAAACATGGCAACATGGAATAAATAATGTACAGCAAACACGAACGCAGTTTAAAAAACAGATGTTGTTCATACATTTGGGCTTATCGGGCGTGCGCCGATCGCTATGTACGGGGAGACGTGCAACATGCATGCTCCCTATACTTGCCATACGAGCCGGTTTGGCAATATAGGAAATTGAAAATCAGGACACCTATCGACACTTTTTATTACTCAATAATCAAACGAACCATGAAATTCATATCAAAGTAGGGCTAGATATATAATTAATGGCTCGATTTAGATAGTATAATGGCTTATCTACGCTACGAAGAATTGAAAACAATTGATTCCATGTAATGCCGATCAGTCGACCAATATTGTGTTGATGATTGCTTGTTTGTTATAACTACTTGATTACGAAAAGCCTTGAAGCTACCCACTTAACCGTAACGGCGAAGACCACTTAAATGTGTGTCATATTCAGTTCCAAACTCATATTTGTTTGAAATCGGTCTTCTAATAACGAAGCTCTATATGTCTACCGCTATCTTCCCGAGCTAGTCATCGGACGGAAATGCCATACCTGTTACATTTTGTATACTACGTGAAACCCCACGTGTCACCTAGGGAAATCGCACAATTTTAACCGATATTAATTTGTTTAATCTTGCCACAAAGCCAAAATTTTTGCATGAAAATTTAATCATCCAAGACATGGCATATGACATCGACAGTCATAGATAATGCCGCATCATTATCGCATTGCACTGCACTTGGTCTATGACGCAAAAACTCGTAACATATAGTTTTGCTATCGTGTGCACACTCGACTATATTCCCGTCATACATTTTACAAGCTTGACAATGAGAAAGGTCTCACCGAGACTATTATTGTGAAGTAGCACAGGCATGCAGTTGAATGACGCCGTGATATTGTTTGGTGCGTCCTTATAGGTCTTCCTAATCACCGGTCGATCCGTTGTACCTACGTAATCGACTTTTCAAGTTCTTATAACGTTAGGTTTTGGTTGGTTTCATCTGGTCTTGTATTCATCAAAAGCCTTGTTCATCAGAATTTGTATTATTTGGACAGGTTCCAAATATAGAAATTATGTTAACGGATGTATATCCGAATAAATTAAGGATAAATTTCCCAGAAATGTTAGGCAGGAAATTACGACGTTGTCGCTATAATTATCCACGTTACATTATTACAGAAATTGACAAAAAATATTGAAACTAAAACATTGTAAGGTTTTGCGGTATGAAATAGTTTTATGTTGGTATTTCACAAACTAGACACAACATTAGACGTGTAATAGAGTCTTGTAGCTGGTGTATAATAACGCTGTAATGGCAATTATCAGCCGCTACAACCTTGAACAAGCCATAATCATAACTATTTGCATCCCACACTTCACATTCACGGTGTTATGTTATTGTTTGTAATAACAAACAAATTGCCAATGAAACAAAGGTAAAATAACTTTCTAAAAAGGCTAAGATATAACATTCTCCAATAAAAGCAACGGAAAATGTTAGGACTTAAGTTTCGCGTCACGTTTTCTGTATAACAGAATTAAGCTAGGGCCTCTTCGAAGTAATCCGTATTTTGGTGTAGGCATCTTGAATTTATCTTTTTTCGTTTTCTCGTATTGACTAATGTATACATACCTCATTGTAAGATGTTTTTTCGTAGTTTTCTGCTTATTTGAGGTTAAGAGAAACTAGTCTTCATCACCCTCCCTAGATTAAGGTCCGAGTGAAAATCCATAGTAATATTATAAGGAGGAAGGATTTTTTTTTGCCAAATAAGCTTCGAAACTACTGGACCGTTTTAACCATTTTTTCACTAATAGAAAACTACATTATCAGCGAGTAGTATAGTGTAATATATTTTATCCCCGTATTCCCACGGGAACGGGAATTACGCCGTGAAGTCGCGGTACGCGTTAGTGTAATATTATTTATGTTGCACCTTGTAATCGTATTCCCCTAAGCTAATTATACTTGTAGTACTAAGGCGAAGGGTGATATCACCGATGTATTTCAAAGACATACCATTTACGATCCAGTCACGATCGAAATCTATCTATCCATCCACTTAGGCGCTTTTCTTGTCTTTTAAAGGACAACACACATTCTGAAAAAAAAAAACGTTCGCAGCCACTCATTTTGAATTGAGAATTGGATTTTTAGAAAGGCCTTATATAATGCGTCAGTGTTTATTATGGAAACTAAGTCGATAACCCCCTAAATAATTAAGATTTTAGGAAATAGCTTTCTTTATGTTTAAATAATAACTGAAATATCAGCGTAGCACCGCTAATATTGATATCGAGTCGAAGATGAAGCATCTAGAACTCGTCCTCGACAGCCGATTCGACTTCGGCCGCACATTCAGTGGCTGAAGAGGATCCAGGTTGAAGAGTATTGTGGCTGCTCTTGTGCGTCTTTTACTAAATATTGGTATGGGTCCCTGATGGAGATTCTATGTGTGTATTCGTGCGGTTCATGGTTTTGTATGGGGTACCCGTGTCGGCAGGTAGAGTGATAAGGTGTTATGCAGCAATGCTCCTGCCTGGATCACCTGAGATCTGAATGCGAAAACTCTTACGTCTCTGCGCTGGCAAAAATAAAAGCTAGAGCGCAATCAGCAGCCGGATCCGCGGGAAATAGAAGCCCGGAGAACCGAACCGAGCACCCTCAGATCCTAGTGGACGAATGGAAGGAGCGACTTGCGCAACCCAGATGGGTACATGCCACTATCGTGGCGGTAACCTGACGCAACGGTGACCAGTATTGGAAGGGCATCGACGGGTGCTCACATATCTCTGTCCACCATAAGGATGGGCATGCGGGCGGCGAACTGAGTCGTCGCCTGACCAGTCAAGCCTAAATAGCCGCGCGTCGGATGTATGTATATGCAATCGTTGAAACGACCCAACTGGGTGATTGGGCCTGATATCAGTGGCAGACTGGTATTGACCAGTCGGGGTACGATCAAATTTAATTTTGACCCGGGCTCACAACTCATGGTAGCACTAGAAACTGTGTGGTTTTAGTTAGTACGACTCCAGCATAACACTCCGGTCTTCACATACGGAAAGTACACTTTTGAAGCTTCCCATAAATGAAAAACTTTCAAAAAATGTTATTGTCCATATGTAACGACGGTCAACGGTGATTTTCATTCAATAAATGCAGCTTTAATCTTGGCACCCAACAAGCATACACTTAAACAATCTACGTTGGAAATTTTTCACCGGAGGTACTCGTGTTTTGCTGACTCGGTTTGGCCCACACTTTAGCCTCTACTTGACCGATTTGCACTCTTCCAACTTTTGAGTATGCTCTTACAAAATGAATTTCCAATCAATTAAAATAACTACAAATCGAGATATAAAGACGCTTAATTGCTCCTCTTCATTCTAAACAAATTGACATAACAAGACGTAATATACTGAATTTGATGAATATTGAATAGAAATCTCTTCTGTTTTGAATGTAACTGCATCTATGTGATAGATCCGGTTTACCACCATGCGAGATCTACGTTACGTGAATGTTGTAATCTCGTTTGCATTTATATGAATCTTCGTTAACCTTTGCGTAGGTGAGAAGCACATGGTAACTGTCTGTCATAGTACGTGTATATTCAACTGTTTTTTTTTTAAGTTGCATGCGTAGGCGATTGTTTATTATCCTGCGTAGTTTTGGTAGTAGATAAAGTTTAAAATGGCTTGTTGGATATACATTGGATTGAATAAGTAGACCTCTGAATTGTATTGATGCAAATGATGCTGATCTGCCGACAGTAAATGCAGGTGGTTTAACAGCAGCTGTACATACTTGCATTAACAGTATGTTTAAAAAGTTAAAGTTATATATTTTAAGTTTTGCTGCATCAGCCCTTGCTTACCTAGTAAACACTGGCCAATAGTAACAAGCAAGGAATCGTCGAAGCCAAAGACTGAGTAATCACCTAAATAATATCACTTTGATAAATCGAGTCAATGAAAATCACACGTCCAAATCAATAAGTCTGCAACGCCATTAACTTGTACCTTAAGCGGTTCAGAAACCTGATATTAAGTCGAACCGGTTTCTAAATCACGTTGCGATTCTTTAACGTGTGATTAAACACGCGCCTGCGCCGGGGCTGGCTGTCATGCGTTATGCCACATCCTTGTTTAAAGGCGATCGATTGATAATAATCTTACCAGCAAAAAGCAAAGCTGAAAAATAATTTAATTCTTAACGTATCGAACTGGTGATTTATGTTAAACACTTTTTTATGGGCGTTTTAAAAGTAGAATTGACTAGTGATGCTGAAAATATCCTCGTCAAAGAACTATGTAGCCAAAGAGCTCTGTTAAAAACTAACCTCTTTTGTGTATAGAGGTCCCAGATCATAATGGGCCTAGTTGACCGCTGTTCGCTGTGCATTCATTTTGTTTCTGCTTGGGCAAGCGCGATCAGCTCATAAATGATAATAGAGAGCACCTCATTGTATTGGGCGACTCAAAACGTGACCGTGTCATTATTGTGTTTTCTCATGACTGCAGTTTTCCTTAAATGTTTTCACAAACATGACAAGATTTTAGCTGTAAAATAGCAGTATATGCGTCAGTTGGGGAAGCCTGTAAGGACTTTGCCTGCATTGATAAATTGGTTAAAACCATGCGAATGACGAGAAAATATATTCTCTATTGACTGAATGTGATATCCTTAAGATACAGCTACAAGTCTTCACGTTGCCTATCTCAGACATAATATTATGAAAGCTCGTTATCTGGACATCCGAAAGAGACAACGACTTTCTATGTCTTTGTACGACGTCGTCTTCCCACGCAATTGTTTTAACACACCCATAAACAGTTTGATGTGCTTTTACTTTACAACTTACAACTAATAACATAGTATAAATTGCTCGTAAATTCATACCTTGGCAGCTCATTTTGATTTATTTTTACTAAATTTGAAAAGGAAGAGCTCCTTTTCAAATTAAGGTTAAGATTTTTCTAATTGTAGTTAAGCATTTGGAGATCATCAATCTTTCCACGCCACATAATTGGACAGTGATGCTACGATGCTTATAGACTACTTAAAATGCCAATAAGTCGTTAAACTAGTAATGCCAATGTAATTTAATCGTAACCTGCGTCCGAGTGCCCCTCTAAACGCCTGTAGAATGTGCTGGTGACGATTGATGTCTTCGCGGCGTTAACCCTCTACCCGCATTGTCTATGGCCGCATCCGCGTTGGCAACCACATCGCCAGGATGTTGAACCCCTACTACGAGAATAACTCGCCTAAATGACACGGGTTCATAATCTTTAGTGTTTTCGTTACCGTCTCGTTTGACAAGATCAGTCCAGTCAGGACAGACCAAGAAAAGTATTTTTTTTTTTTTTCACTCTTAGTGCCTCCTATTTTTCGAGTTTCCAACTTTGTTTCATTTTAAGCGTCCATAATATCCGTTATCTTATTCGTGCTTGTCAGTAATCATAATCATCGAAATTTCGGAAATTAATGCGCAATAACGTTGAAGGAAAGCAAACTGAATAAAATATAGTTACTAAAAAAATGTTGGCAAATAAAATTCAACGGTCAGCGAGTCAACACGTCCCCTGAGGATGCCTCGTGGAGAGGCGAAACACGTGTCGGTAATGGTGTTGGGTTTTGCATTGCCTTCCTGCATGTGCTTAAAATCCTTGCATTTGCCTAGTAATCTTGCATGTGCATAATATAGCGGGCGGGAGGGAGGTGCATACCTGCAACCCACTAATATTCGCGGAAATTAAAACTAGATATAAAGTTTTCATTTTCAAATAAAATTTTGGAAAATACACTTACCTAACCAAATGTATATAAGCTATCAGACCGGAAAGATCAAACGCACGAACCTAACAATTTTTGGAGTTGTGCCTATATCTTGTCGTTTGTCATGTCAGCATGTGTAATATAGTAGGAGCCATCGTATATCGAGAGTATGTCGTGCCTGGAGGGAGCACGTGCTGGTATTTTTAGCACGAGCGACACCCGGGGGCGGGTTACGTCACGTGCTGTAACTGGATTAGACGAAAAGTTCAATCAGATCGAGTAATAGACAGCGCAGCGGCCGTGCTCCGTTGACAACGGTAATAAGAAATTGAATGAGATATTTTCGAATCGGATGTCAGGCGACACGGCATTTAAGGACGACGCTGTCGTTGTAGAGTTAAATGATTTGGAAAGTGTTCTGATTAGTTTACTTGCATCATTTATTGTTGATTTCGGATTAAGAAATGTTAAAAGCTTCAAAATCAACGTATTCTCAGAAAACTGTCCCAACGTAGCCACCGTAGAAACAAGGGACTGTAATCCTGCAGAAGGCACTTGGCCAGGTTTTTAATAGGTGTACTTAGTGTAATGTAGTTCTTAAAAGTTTCCGTCCATTGCAGAGATTAGACGCAAGGGTACAAGTTTCACGCAACTCGTGACGCGAACGACGTGCGCTATCGCTGGACCCAAATACATAAGTTACTCACATTGTATAGTACCAGTTTACCTTTAGCACATGTTTTGCCTAAAAGCCGCAATAAACCCAATGATTAACCCACTCGTTTTATAACAATTATCGCTAGGCAATTGCTTTGGGAGGTTTGAGGTTCGGATATAATGGAAAATTTACTCTTCGAAGAACATTTAACCCCTCGTGGATACGAGGGCTTAATAGGCGTAATAAACCCCAATGACGCAGGAGAAAGATGTGATAAAATGTCACCCGTCTAGTTTATTAGGCTATCAGATTATCTACGACTTTAGTAGACGCATGGAGAGTTTTCGGACGGCTCTGAAATGTAGTATATCATCTATAAATAACGGAGTCAACGGGGCATTAAGCAAAACAAACTGAACCTATGTTTAATTTAGACGACACGGCTCGTTTACTCGCGCAAGCTCTTTCATCAAAAAATTTATTTCGGCATTTTCTATTGAAAATTTGACATCTAGTGTTGTTTTAATAGTCGTCACAGTTTTTAATCTACACGTTGAACTCTTTTACTAACAACTCCAGCCATTTTCCAATATTCTCCTGTATCATAAACAAAACGAAATGTTGCATTGAAAATCAAAACAATCTCAGCTGTAACCACAAATTGAACTAAATTGGCTAATGGGAGCATTACATTATAGACTGCATCATAAAAATTTATGTCAGCCATTGGCCACGGGGCAGTTGAATGGAAGTCCGTCGACCCCACGGCTACACTGACATAATGCGCCACGATTGGATTACTGACAACTTAACAACTCATCAATTACTTGCCGACTCTGTCGACTATCGCTGACTAAACTAACAACACACGTAATTGGATTCAACAGTTCACGCCACACACGGCTAATTCAGAACTAATATAGAAACGATATATGTTATTGTTATGCGGTTTTATTTATTTCAGGATTCTGAGAGGTGCTAAATATAAATGTCTTGTGTTAGTCAACGCTGAACTAGTGTTGTTATTTAATTTGATGCCTGTCTATTTCGTAATGCCTGACGAAAAATTTACAGTTATGACTTCTACTAAAATACATAATTTAGACCTACTTGCTATTCCTGTAACGGCTTCATAATCGTAAACTGTTTCACATTCGAGTGATCTTTAGCAAGCATTTCTTTGAACGTGCAAATACATGATCTGGACGATTGGTTTTCAAAAGTGGGCTATTTTTTCTGTTGTTTCGTCAATAATAGACTGAACAGAGTGTTCGTCGGTATGTGTTATTCAGTACGTGGATTATCAAGCTACTAGTTTTGTTACACTTGGCTTGGTTAATGGGGGCTTGTTTTAGTTACACAGGCATCACCCACCTTAGGTGTGTACCTTTAACTTTCAAATGTAACTTGTACATCACCTGTTGTGCCCTAAGCTCGATGCACACTGTCTCTTTCTTTACACGTGTTTATCTGTTCCATTAGCGATCCTCTGCTGTGCTCACGTGTCGTAAGGGACGGACCCTTATTCTTGTTTGCTCTTAGTATGTTTACTTATCTTTACAGTCTTGTCGGCTCTTCTCAGAATCGGCTAGTTCTCTCGCTCACTTCTACTTTGAGTAAAGTAGACGTTATTATTATTTCTATGATGCTTAAAACGGATGCTAATTAAATCGTAATCACAACTTCAAATTACTCGGAAACAACTAGATATACAGTAATGAATTATCCGTCCTCTGTCAATTGAATGTATATTGGCTGAAGCAAAGTGGCTAAAAGAGAAATCCAATCTTTCGAAAAATAGAAACATAAATTTTAATGGCAATTTAGCATGATTGCTCTCGTATTACTAAAGTGTATGACTGACATTTAAGAGCACTGACCAGTCGAAGTCGAATATCTATTTTATTAAAAACAGTTTCGCTATTACTGTCACTTTCGTTTTGCACACGCCAATAATCAAATGATTTATATTTATTAGTTTACTAAACTGCAATTAACTAATTATACTGTATGTAACGTATGTGTACAATATGTAACATGTTGGTGTGCATACTAATATCTAATTATTTTATTTAGATTAATTGTATGTGTTAGACACTTAGTTCATCATCATTCAGTAAGACATTCATAAATCAACATAGACGTTCCAAGCATCGCTACTACGGCCAATCCTTTGTTCTTGCATCCATTCCCAACCACCACCACCAGGTGGTAGCCATTGTTTTAGCTCACTTTTAAGAAACATTCTACATACGAGTACACTGAAGTTTTGGCTATTGATTGCGATTGTTGTGGAGTCTCAAGTGTATGGTGTTGTGATAGAGCCAGCTGATTGAATCACTTTGGTGCATCTGCGCGCACGCGATGGCGCGTGCCGGTCGCGCATGATGGCCACCGACGCCGGACGCGCGCGCATGCACGCTCCTGACTACTTTCACATGTCATATTCGCACACAATTTCACCTACATTTGTATTAATCCTCTTTCGGTCAGTGGAATGCTGTAATACATTTATCTCCGTCTATATCTTTGAAAGACTGAAAGTATTCCGGGAATGTGTTACCGTCTATAAGTCCAGTTCAGCGAATAAAGATGCTGATTATCCATTCAATGTTTGCTTACAAAATAACGTGTCTTACATCTTGGACCGCTGTTCCAAATTACTAAAGTCTATTAATAACATGATTAACATCAAAAATGATGATCTTAAAATTACTGTTTCACGACATCATCGATGTGGGCTAATGACATGCACGAGATCACTTGAGTCTGTGATACTTATGGTCTCTTGCATAATGTGTCGCCAATCCGAAGAGCCACGCTCGATTTTCTATAATTTTGTAACGGTTATGTAAAGACCCTATTGGGACACTACTGTTCTTTGCATATTCTTCAAATTTACCGTTTATCAAACTCGGCACAGAACTCAAGGAATACCACAGGTTTCTCACTAGGCCTATTGTTGATTAGTTAAATAGTTACAATGATTTAAGGTACAATAGAATTTAGTTTTCCCTTGTAATGTTCCGTTAAATCTAACAATAGGCCGTTACGTACGACCAAGGAAATTAAATTGTATATCGTTATGCAGTATCAGAAACTGATAACGTGTTTGTAACTTCCCAAGCGTATTTTAATCAAGCCGAAAAATTGCTAAAAATATTTACATTTATTAGTTGAACTAGCTAGAAGCCCGCGACTTCGTCTGCGTGGATTAGTTACTTTACCCCCGATTTTGAAATTCTCAGCCCGATCGGTTTAAAATTGACAAAGTTTCATACAAACTTTCATCCCCTATTTTATCCCCTTGGGGGTAGAATTAGTCAAAATCCTCTCTTAGCGGATACCTATGTCATAACATCTACCTGCATGCCAAATTTCAGCCCGATCCATTCAGTGGTTTGGGCTGTGTGTTGATAGATAATTATATCAGTCAGTCAGTCACTTTCGAGTTATATATATATTTAGATAGATTGTTATTGATAGAAAAGCAGCTGAAGCAAGACTGTAAACAGCTTTAGTTTTGACAGACGACGAGTTGGTAAAGTAATTATAATGAACTCATTAGATTTAATTGCACTTCCAACGCGTGTACATAAAAATAATAATGTTGAAATATAAGAACACTAGACAGTTGTATTATTAAGTAACAAAGATATTTAACTGTTTCTGTGTTTACTATTGAATTCTTGCTCGAGTCAGATGAAGGACGGTCATATTTTTCATAACTACTTGTAATTTATTACATGCAGAAATATTCGATTTGGTTGGCCTCGGTGTCAAAATATAATTAGTCACAAATATTTTAGTGAGAGTGTTCCGAATTACAAATCACAAGTTATGACTACCAAATATGTTTTTGTCAGCTAACGATCTTGGTTTTTAATACCAAATCAGGCATGATGGATTGGTTTTTGCAGATAATATAGATAACATTGGACATAGCAAGATTTTCAGAAATATAGACCTGGTGGGTCTAACGTGAAAAAGCTACATATAGTAAATCAGAGTGTCCTAATAAAGATTGTTTAAACATTTTTTTAATCTGTATCTTGATTATGATAAAACTACAGACAAAGATGAAAGGTTACCAAAGAGTGCGCGTGACAGGTCACGCAATGTTTTACTAACATTATCCCCGTTCATTTTCTCTGTTTATTAAACATTGTTTAATAAACAATCAATCTCGACTCTGTTTGTTCATTTAGCAACACTTTTACTGTCTTCTGTTGTACGTTGTACCGTCACGCTTTCTTCAGTTATTTGGGAAAACGCATTCAAAGTACCGATTTGCTTTCAGTCCATCCAATTTGCTACATTATCTTCTAAACTATTATTTAACTCTGATAGCAATCAAATTCATTGCTTAATAATTATCTAATCTTCGTTAAATTATGCTGTTTCATGTAAATTTAACGCCAAATCGAAATTAACGATGGATCGTGGGCCCATTTGTGACGGTATATCATGGGTTTTACATAAAGCGTAATTGCAAAACCATGGAGCAACTCAATGGGTTTGCATGGAAACGTGATGCTTTTTCATTTCCTGCTCTAGATTGTATGAATATTTTGTAACGTGAATCGTAATACATCAACGTCGTAGTAGGAAACGTTTAGGCAGTCTTCCCTAATGATCCATTCATGTGGTCTCTTTCATACGGGGCGGCCGGGCGGGCGCGAGGAGTCGTGGCGTGGCTCACGACTCCCTCAGACACCATTAAATATGCATACACAACACTGATAGCTGTACTCACTTCTATTGATTATCTTCCTTCAATGTAGTGGTGCGGAATTTCAAAATGATCTGATCAGGCATATAGATTAACTAACAAAAGCGGTGACTCTGTAATAGAGCACCCATTTAGTATCCATTGCCTTTGAAGTTATCAATTATCATGCTAGTAACAAAATATTTGTTTTCATGAAATCATTTATTTTTTTTGTATTCTCAAAATTTCTTGCAACTTTTATTTAATTGGCAAATGACAATACCAATTTTGTTCTTGGAAAAGCAACATTACCCTCACGACATAATTCGAACAAAGCCAGGTCACGAGAAAGTAAAGTTTATGTCAGCGGTTGACTGTGCGCACAAAATTCGTTCACTTGCCATTCAGAGAGTCACTCAAGTGCCAGAGTACGTGAACGAAACCGGGTCGAGAAGACGAAGCCTACTTGCCGCTGATTCCCACGATGCGATACTATTGAACAACAGCTTCTGAAACTCAGGAAGTACCTGTGCAGGTACATGAACAAAAGGGTATGATTGTCAGTAACAAGCATTTGGACATGTCAATTGTCGTTATCCTCAAATAGATTACATTTATTAATATCGATTTTGAAACATAGTAATAGTAGTAATTTTGCACTGTTGAATAACCAGACGAATTTAGTTTCTTCCCCTTTACTGCGAATGTTTGTGGGTAGTTGTACACAAATAACCAACGGTGGCAGTGTATAAAAGGGGGGGTGCCTTGTACTAAATTCTCATCAATCAGACCCCGCTAAGCCGAGGCCCGTGTCCCACAGGGGATGCCCTTAGCGAGCGGCCATTTAGTTTTTAAGTAGTTTTAAGCCCTGGCTGGGGGCCTTAGAATCTAAGGCAACCACAGGATTGCCCGGTTGAGCAGTAACCAGCCTTAATGTGCTGAACTGCGAGTAGCCCATTCAAAAAAAAAAAATCTAAATTCTCAGTCGCAACTCAACGGTCAGCGAGTCAACACGTCCCCTGAGGATGCCTCGTGGAGAGGCGAAACACGTGTCGGTATTCGTGTTGGGTTTTGCTTTGCCTTCCTGCATGTGCATAAAATCCTTGCATTTGCCTTGTAATCTTGCATGTGCATAATATAGCGGGCGGGAGGGAGGTGCATACCTGCAACCCACAAATATTCGCGGAAATTAAAACTAGATATATTATTTTCATTTTCAAATTTAAAATGGATTTCCGCAAAGTAACGCCTGACTCAATCAATTTTATTTTAGCGGACCCTAAAAAGTTAAAACGAACTTCTCCCACCCAATCGGTAAGTCAAAGGTAGCGCTGAATGAATTCATTAATCAAATTGAAGCTACATGTATGTAAGTCTACTCATTAAAATGCAGTACATGCCCACCGCTGCACCACCACACGTGATCAATATACTGACCAAGGAAACGCAATTACTGCATCCGAATGTACGAGCAATGAGCATCCGTTACCAATATAATGTAGAACGAGCGAATTTGTTTACCTCCGCTGTTCCGAATAACGGCCATGAGGTTTTACTTTATAGGCGGTTCCTACTTACTTCTTCTCATAATGCAACAGCTCTAACAATAAGCTATTACATTGTTAAGGATAATGCTATACTTTGAGAAACTTTTGCAAACACACTTACGCAAGGTGCTACGTTAAAAGAGGAAAGGGCAGTTTTCGCCGGCGTAGCTCCAAGCGACCAGACTAAGACAATATTAATTGTACAGGAAATCATATTTACCGTATTATCCAACGTAAAGTCCTCTTTTAGATGGTGAAATATAATGTGCTCCGTGAGAAGGCTATTGTTTCTATTCCGTCATAGAGCTCACCGGAGCGCGACTAAAGACCTCGAGGCCTAAGGCGCTGTGACTCAGACAGCGTTTATATGGCTGTACAACACAAAACACCACTTTTTCTAACAGTTTTTGTTTTAGTATTATCACGGGGAGCCTTCCGTGAGTCATTGATCAATCTTTTTTAATTTGAGAAACCCATAGTGTATATTGTTTGTCATTGAAATAGAATCCTTGGATTCGCCCTTTGACAGAAAAGTAGCAGCTACTGTTTCAATATTTGTATTTTATGTAGTTAATAAACCTGGTTTATTGCGAAATGTTACGTCAGATTATACTGAAATGGATATTGAAAGTATAAAAAGTTCGCAATGAATTTTATGATGTATTGTTCGGAACCAACAAGGCACCACAAACTCGTTCTCGGGGATCGTATTTCGTTCGCTCATCTAAACCGCGACACGTTCTCCGCTTTTAACCGTATTATAAAGATTTTATAGAACTTGATTGTACTTTGAGGTATTAGGAACGAATAGACCGGAAACTTTAAGTGAGGAAATACATTTCCTGGCTGTAAATCCCAGCTATATTATTATTAATGCGAAAGATTTGGTTTTTGATGTGTGTGACTTAATCCCGCTCCCAAGAAGGTTTGAAATATATTGTAGAGATATAGGCTATATCCTGGATGAACCATGCAAAGTTCTTATGGATTTGTCCGTCCCGAATTACTCAAATTACTCAGCAGAATTTAAGGCCCTATGATGTAATTCGGCGGTGGCTACAGCTTCAATACACTATGATTCATGTGCGAATTTGTCGGTCTGGCTCTATTTCATATGATCCAGTCCTGCCAAACATTGATTTATTTCGTTTGCGAAGTTGCAAAAGATTACACATGACTTTATGGTTGTAAGATAATCTCCGCAAATGTTATCAAAACAAATCTGTTGCCGTTCAGTTCGTTTTCTCGGCAATACTGGAGTGTTGCGATATTGAGGTTCTTTCGATTACATATTTAGATTGAAAAATGTTCTACGCGGCTTATAAAGCCAAACATGATTGAATTTGTGTTTTCTGCGATGCTATACTTGTTTGAATGAGTATTTGGCATTTTTGAGTAGCCTTTCCTGAGATAAGAAGTTTTGTTTTACAATCAACGCGCAGGTTTCTAGTGCTGTCGTGCAGCATAGTTTATTTTAGTTTAGACTGCTCGTCAAACTAATAACGTAACAATATCGGGACTCCAATACTGAGAATTTGGCGCCGCCTGAAACACTAAATGGAAAATCTACGAAAAGCAAAATGTTTTAACGACCACTGTAGCGCAAAAGTAGTAGTAACACATCGTTAACAGGTCCCATAATACCCCGTTTTACATGCTTTTTACAACTTCTGCGAAAAGATAAGCGAGGAGCACTTTGTTTTATTTCACGCCAGTCGTACTCTCCTCTATACTGAATACGAGAACCTTCATGCATAGTATGTAGCTTTTTTTGTACGGTCAAACTCTTTTTCTCAGTATCTTCGATTTTCGATTGCAACGTTATTTTACACCATCTTGGTATCTCCTGAATTCTACTCTATCGGGTACCCATAATGCGTGTACCTACCTATATCTTATGAATTTACGTACAATTTGTTATTACAGCTGAAATTTTCCCAAACAGAAGACGAAATGAAAATAATTTAACTACATTCAATCCAACCGCAAATAACGTAGAGTTGCTTATGTAATAGTTACGGTCTATATTTTAACTAACGACGTCTGGATATAAATCCTACGTCACGGTGTCCGAGTGGCATATACGCATCATAACGTGAGTCATTGTCGACCTTTCCCGCGTCTAAATTCGCGCTGCCAACGACCGGCGCCTGCGCCTGTGCAAGGATCCATGCCGCTCCTTAATTGATCATTAAGATCGTATTAATTATACTTGATTACGTTAGCCGTACGCACATTTCACTTTCGATTTTCATTGTGAATGCAAGAGCTCTTTACAAAATGTTTTGCTTTCTTTTCTAGTTTCCAAATGTCATATGGCTTGAAGACAATGGTTAGTTAGATGCTGTTTTGTTGTTTTATGTATTATATTCAATATTCTTTGTTATGTTTCACAGGTTTTCAATTTAATATTTTCTAATTCCCCATTTCGTTCCGACCTCTACGAAAGGTCACGGTGTTTGTCCTAAATGCTAATCGCTTCGCCATTACCTTCGAGGCAATTTCGTAAGCATCTATTATAGCAACGTGATCTTTGCGAATTTTCTCTATAAACGTTAGAAACGGTTAATTACTTTTCAATAGTAACTTTCTCATCTTGTTTGATTATTAAGTGTAATCAACTAATCATAGTATAGTGAATCTCCGTGGACTCCGTGGTGTGTCGGCACGCCTTGTATAGGTACCGGCACGGATCTTGAGCGCTGAGCTTGGCGTGCGCAGAAGTCAAATATTGGGTCTCTTTAGTGGAATGAAAAGAGGCGCGGAAGCAGCGAATGATTACGCCGTACGGTGATTGGCCCCTTGCGCTGCGCGTTATAGCTACGGCTCGGGATTCGTTGTCTGTTCATGTTGCATTACGCACAACAACGAATACCTACACTGCAGGACAATGAAACTGACAACAATTTTTAAACTGCAGCGGTTTTAGTTCTACATTTTTTTTATCAGCAAACATTATACTGTTATAATTATTATTTTTCACTCCTTGTTTTTGAATGTGAACCTACTTTAACTAACAATAAAATTACTTCGTGCAGATTTTACCAACAAATCCCCGCTAGTTTTACAACTTTCTAGTGGCCATATTGGCTTATGCGAAATAAAATATTTTGATCGTGAATAAATAATAAAATATAAAACCTTATTTATTCTCTACTTCCCAAAATTAGAGAATGTTAGAGATAATAATATATAATGGTGTATCGTTTTCTTTTGTCATATGTGTACGATGCGCAAAGCTATCCCCACCCTAACGCCGGGCGCTCAAGATCCGTGCCGGTACCTGTACCACTTAAGCTAAGGTCGGCTCAACAACTGCCGGCCGACCAATCGAGGCGAGCGTGTACCAAATGCTAAATTATCGGGATTGTTTATTTATGCCACTCTCGTAGACCATTCGCTCACGGCTTTCATATGATGCGTCCAAAAGCTGACGAGCACGTGACACCAAAATTTCTAAAAAGTTATTGTTCTCCAACGTTATGTGCCACGCACGCATCATGTTGCTTTAGACACAAAAAAATATGTTTCGAATCTACAAAAATGAGCTCTACTGTAGATATTGCAACAGCAAAATTGAATTTTAACAATTCGTATTGGGTAACGTTTGGTGCTAAAATAATAAGTTTTTATATTGTTTGTTAGTAATTAAATCGTTTAGCCACGCTAGTCTATTGTGCGACGTCCCTGGCACCGGCGTGTCTGACATGTTCTATTCAATAATCCTCTATCCTGCCGCCTGCGTCCATCGTTCATGCCGACTCATTGTCTTCGTAGACAGTGTGGCTCTTTATATTCCGTAATGGCGACACTATGCTTTGTTTTATTATTTACTCCGGGTGCACGGATGTCCCATGCACTCTACTCCTAAATGCAACAAACAAAAGAACTTGTCTGAATCATATGACTTCAAAGAGTGACTGTTACACGATGGTGTTTATGTACAATCAACATGGTAGCAAATGTGTGCATTCTGGTTTAGGGATGAGCGATATTCCAATGCTTTGATCCGCCTGCACTGATAAATTGAACGCTAGGTGTGGACACCCCACGAATTGATCGATGGGCTGTGTAAACACACACCTTTGTGCGGCCAATGACTCCTCAGTTTGGGGTCTGATTTCCTATAACAGTGGCGTGGGTGGGTGAAGTTTTTACACGAGCCTACGCGATGGCTGTGGGACAAATGTTTATGTAAATTTTTCCAAGTATATGCCGGTGGGCTTTCGGTTCTCTCCATTTATTGACGATAAATAACCCAAACAATTCCAAAAATACAGTTTTTGGGCGGTTCTAGGCTTTTAGTGGGAATAGCAAAAAGAAAGTTTAAATTTGACGATGTCCCATAAAAACATTACAATAACCGGTGGGTTCAATGAATGTCGTTTAAACCTACCAAAAACGTAATGATCGGCTGTTGAATGACGTTTATTAAAAAAGGATAAATTCCATTGAGTCACTGCCCCAGGTAGGCAAGATTATATGTGTGACTACCGAACTGTTACTGAAATAGCCACCTGATTCATATTCCAGATTGAATCATTGATGAACGCGAACCAGAGCTAAATGTTCAGTGATTTCCTTCAATAACAAAGATACGTGAGTGATGGGATAATGTGTGCTTTATACACTGCCCACGCACATTATCTGTTAGATACGAGTCGTCCTTTGAAGGTTTGTTTAGTTCTGTTTATACCACGCTTTGTTTCACGATGCAGCTCTTCGATATGGTTATCGCACACAATGGTTAGTTGATTACATGCCAGCTGCCAATGATATACATATGTATGTAGTTCGACAGTTCATTACTGTTTCGTTCAACTTTCAGGTCATGCCCTTGGCTCATTAGACTGTAAGGCTTGCCAAAAAATACCAATTCAGCTGCACCTAGTTAACTGGCAACACAGCCTGCTACGTTGATGAAATACATACTATTGTTATGCAAATCTGCAGTACTACTAACAGTTTTTTATCTAGTTACGTTCACATTTCGTTGGCAGTACAGAAGCTCACGTTTCGCAAGGAATAGTAAGTATAGTGATGATTCACATGGGGCCATGTTTGTTTACTAATAGCAGCCCGCCAGCGATGTGATTCAGCAAATTATGGATAGCTTGTTATGTGGAGCAGACACAATTGCAGCTAAATACAGTGGGAATGTCATCAGTGCTATTATATCAGTGGTTTTAGGGAAACAATGGAGCGTGGTCTTCTATGTTTGGTTGCCAACTGTAGTATATTCTGAGATCATTGCTCACTTCGTCTCTAAATTAATAGTCTGAACTGATAATTGAAGAAGATAAGGTAACGAGTTTCGTTCAAC
This sequence comes from Hecatera dysodea, assembly GCA_905332915.2. Lineage (NCBI taxonomy): Eukaryota > Metazoa > Arthropoda > Insecta > Lepidoptera > Noctuidae > Hecatera > Hecatera dysodea. Next base: position 17,665,940 of record HG995294.1, read on the forward strand.
CTTCCGAGTTCCGATACAATTTTCATTCTACGGATTTGTACATTTATCAAGACATCTTTAGATAGCTTTATATCAGATTCAGTAAAATTCATAATTATTATAAATCCAATCAACTGAAGTGGTTGCCCGCTATCATTAGTATCTTTTGCTATCGTACAAATAAATACCATTATTACAAACTAAACAGTACATTCTTGTAAATGTTTAAAGCCACTAAATCTATTTCATTTATTGTTCCTAACATTCGCAGGTCTGACCTTCGAGATACTATCTATTCTAGTCCGAACGGCACTTGACTGGTCAAACCACTATTGTTTGTCATTGATACCTTGTGCTGCTGCATAGAAATATTTACCTACGTAGCTTGTTGTTACACCCGATATTAGTCTGACGCCTATATTGTTGAGCGTCTTGCCTCAAATCACACGTTTTAGTGATAACTTAATTACGGTCATGAACAGGTATTTTAATGCGTCAATGAGGCTTTGAATCATACAAATTTTACGTTTAGCACAAAAAGAAGTAATATAACTGAAGCTAATTCTTTACATGACGTAAATAGGATTAATATCTCTTTTTTCTGCGTATCTACAATGTTTCACAACGTTATTGCATTAAAAAACACAATTACATGTCTATTTAATTGCTGCAAGTGAAAAATGTGTCATTATTTTTATCAACACAAACCTTCCATATGAATGCACGCTACAGACGATATCTACCTATCATAATTGTTGACTCATTTAGCTTATCAAAGAAGAAAAAACTCATTTCTCATCATTATCTTTGCTTTTAACTAAGTTTCTGCTCTAACAGACAGCTTTAAGAATCTGGTTCGCTTGCTCTGTTGTGTAAGTCCAAATAAGAATGTTGGCAGCAATTCTCGTATAATGGATAAACCGTATGGCGCACCTTTATTGATAGATACCATTATATTAACGGTGGTCCGCAGACTTCCGCTACATCGTCCAGATCAACCTGTTGACCTTGTAGGGAGACTGGGCGCTTGCACCGCACCCACATTCACCTACCTATTAAATAAAGATCTACTATTGATATTCCATTCACCACAGAACACCTTGAAGTCCTCAAAATGTCCTACAACGAACACACCTGTCGGTTAAGTCTTGGTCGCCGAACAGGTCAAACTGCATTGCAAAAAAGGGGCGTGTGCTGCGTGCTATCCATTGTTTAGGGGACGACGGTTTATGACGTCATGCACTTTCGTGACCACACTTCACAAAACATCCAAGTAAAGTTAGTTATACAATGTCTAAAAAACCCATAAACCCGGTTGTAATGTCACAGCTCAAGAACTGGAAAGGATCAGAGTGTAGTAAAAAATGTAGATGCAGCTGCGGACATGTTGTTAATTGCGACGGCACGCGCACAACCTGCGACTGACGCTAGCAGCGATGCGAGGCATACGAAAGAAGAGCGTGTGAAGCAAAATGAATCTTATAGCGAATCACTGACGGAAGGTTTAGGCAAAACTTACTTTGACATCATATCCTTTTGGGTACTTTTGGAATAAACTTCCCGGACAGAAAACACGTGTGCTAAAAATACATCTGGGATTCCCTAACGGATTGCAGAGGTTCCGCTGTATCCATTACCTGATTCTCTACACTGTGAATTATGGAGCTATGAAACCGGATCCAGTATATCCTCTCCAAAAAACGTTCGTGTCGTGCAGGGGAACTACTTGGAGTTAAAATTCTACATAAGTAATTAAGGTGAGCTGGTTAGTAAGGCAAAAATCATTTAACAACGAACCCTTTTCGTAATGGAGGGACAAGACTTAACGCTGTGTTTAAAAACTTTTAGACTGTTTATACAAAATATTACCAGTAGTTGTCTAAGTGCTGATCATTGAAAAGTTGACGTTCAATGATCGAGCAAGTTTACAAACATGGAGAAAAACACGAGGACTGGATTGAACGACCGTGGGTGGACTGGTACCACGAGGCCACACGTTTTTCTAACGCCCTGTTGCGCTAACTGTACTCAATACTTTAACATACATGAACATGCTGGCACGTTGACAAAACCCACTGGTGCTGAGTCCATCGCAATACATTGACCCATTCGTAATGCACTACATCGCAACAGAGCACAATCGATCAAAGATGCATTCAAACCATATAGAGAACATTTTAAAAGAACTTTCTATTCTTTTTAGTTTTGACATCACCACCCAGGATTAGAAATATCGATTTTAAATCTAGAAAGTCGTAATAATAATACAAAATTATATAACAGTTCCATTCCAAATAGACTGCAAAACTAGTTCTTATCTGGTTTTCGAAATAAAATTGTCATATTATAATTTTACGTTTCGGACGTTGCCGAGTTGATAGAACATATGACAAGAAAACAAGCTAAGCCCACACCATAACGGGAGTCACGTATGATAATACTTTCTTCCGGTCCAAAGTATTATCATGTTGGCATCTTGACTGGTATTGAATGTAAATTAAATGGGAGACACGTGGGTGCTTCGGAGGCGCCGGCGCCGGCTCCCGAACCAAGAGTATAGAGAAATAGGAACCATGTAACGGTAACCTTCAATTTATGCCCTATCATGTTCCGCTTATGATCTACAGAGCGGCCCAAGACTTTTAGTCCCATGGAGGGAAAGTACCTTAAATACTATAACAATACGAACTGCATTCGAAGAACTTTAAATAATAATCTCCTGTATGAACCAGAAATCAAATTGTTCAGACTGGCGATTATTTAAAATTCTTTGAATGCAGTTTGGCCTGTTTAAATAAAAAAAATGAAGACGTTAAGTAAAATTTTCTATGTACAATATTTATGGTACTTTCCCTCCATGCGGCAAGCTTGGGACGCCCTGTGTCGTATTTATCACACCTGATTGGAATCTCATCTTTGTAATAAAAATGTGGATATGAGATTTCAGCATCGTACAAAAAATATTCTGAATCCAATCGATTTCGCACATTACCGCGATTTCCATCATGTTTTCACGCAGTTTACTCTCATTTCTGTGCTATTCTGGTTTCGTTTGAAATATTAATGTCGAATGTGTGCATGTGGAAATTGAAACCAAGCCAATTAAAGATCATCTGGCATCATGCAACTGGTGTACAGAGATATGCATAAATTAAATCTACCTGATATTGCCTTTGGTTGATATTTATAGGGGTTTAATGAAATTACTACATGCTTTATTGGCTATAAAACCGCAGGATTTGCTCAGTGCTGATCAAATAACACGTTGTGAAGAAAGTTTGCGTGAATGAAACTGATGCTTTAGTGCTGGACACTACCGGAACTGGTGCCAGCAATTAGGTTACACTTGATCTCGACGAGATCTGCGTGGGATAATTTCACTTACACTCAGTTTCAATGTTCATTGGAAACACTGGACAATCATCTTTATGCCTTTGATTGCAATCGCATTCAGTGCGTAATTGTTTTGTTTGTTCATGTTAAGATTCCGCAGTTTTAGAGGTCAACATATTTGAAACTTGCCAAAACGCCTCCAGCATATAATATTTGTTTGAATGAACGGAAGTAGAAAAAAAATCCAACTAATAATGGATATAAGAAAGAGGCTATTGATACAAATGATTGTTATGAAAATCTCGATAACGTTACACATATTTATAACAATTCTCTAATTATAAGAACCTTGCAAGCCAGTTTAGTAACTGACGCAAGAGACTCGGAACAGTTCAGTACCTCAAATAAGTAAAGTCCAACTATAGACGCATTGGTACACAATAGACCGGACGCAGTGCTGCACAAATAGGAGTTTCCTTTGAACTAGTTGTTGTAACAACAACGCCACAATTGTTAATGTAACCGCTTGCTTTCCTTCCTTGAAACTATTAAGCTTCTTTAACGGTTCTCTAGGCACTCGACACAAGCTCTTTGATGAAACTTATTTAGAAAAGAATTTCTTTAAAGTATCAATTGGGTGTTGAAAAATTTACAAGAGATTTCAACAATATTTTTTGAGCGCAACAAAGTTGTTTTCCTTTTACTACTCTGAAGCTATTTAGGAAATTCATTTTTCTTTTTTTGAAAGCTTTTTCAATGTCCGGCAGTGTGAAGGGGTGCGGGAAAGCTAATTCAATTAGTTTACCGTTCGCCACCCCTTGGCTGTTATGTTATTACGATCCATTTCAAAGGGCCATCACGATATTCCATTATATCTGTAGAATGATTACATTTTTAACTATGATTTGTCACGAACGTTTTCTAAAATGGTACGAAGAGCTTCATTTCATACCGTCGACTCGTTTGCGATAAAAATATTTTTATTGCTAGAAAGTCATCAATTACAAACGTTATACATCCATCGCATAAAATCGTTTGTTTTCTTTGAGCTGGCATAATGATTTAACCTTCATTCTGTTTATTTGATCCATTAACATGAAAACCATTTGGCAAATACGAATGTTTACAGTACATTTCAACTACGTGTCTCCACAACGCGCACATTTATAATTTCTTTCAAAAGAACATGTTTTTCTTCCTTCACGCAGCTGGCATATTACACTAACATCAATGAAATATTTTCCGCGACCTAATAATTTTCGGGAATTTCGTTTTGTAGAGAGATTTATTTTCTATACCAAATTAAATTCCATTGTGCCACTTGTCGAGCACTTTACAATCTGAATACAAAGTGGTTGAAATTGGTTCCAGGCATTCATACACTTGTTGAGGACAAATATCAATTTATTCCAACGTCTCTAAATCTGTCGTTGTGTAAAAGTGTCTTATGCACGAGTGAGTTGGTTGCTGTTTTATAACTCAATCACGTCTTCGCAGATTTTATTGAATTATACCTTATAAAGGAAAGAATATTTTGATCAATTCTTGCTGTTAAATGAAGTGGCGTCGAGTTTCTCTTGGTGCGTATCATTTTGTCTGTGTATGATTGGAGCTGGCGAGTGCATGCTAATTAGTCTGACGGGACAGCCTCGATGGTTGTCTCCAGCGAAGCGTGGACTCGATAGGCACTTTCCCTCTTTTCCGAAACATTCTCTATGGGAATGCCAGCGTTAATTTTCTCTCGTGCTGTATTGAATTTCATGCAATGATTAATTGCATTTCTTTCTCTAATCTCCTTGAATGTTTCGCTTTGAGCAGTGACTTAATTGACCATTGAATAATCGCTGTTACATCTTACTATTATCTGTATTGCGCTCAATTTTATTACGTTTATAAAAAACAAAATCCGATACTTTTTACATGTTGCTTTCCTTGATTAACTTCAGTTAAGTATGTAAGTGTAACTTTTATAGCATTAAGAAGATCAATTACCTTCGGTGATTTGACTTCGGTGACAATTTCTTTTATTTAATATACTTTATTACTTTAAATTCAACTTCTCAACGCTGAAAGTATGTTAGAAAAACTATAAATGTGAAGTCTTGGCGATTTAGCAATAAAAAGGAAGATTGTAACTGCTAAGCAGAATCTGTTTGATACGACCTAAATATATTTTATGAGGTCGCTTTTTATGAAGATGTTACGTTTACATGTATAGCCTATTCACCTAGTTCGGATCTAGATAGACCTGTCGCATGTCGTCCAGATCCGCGTGCGTCGCGAATGTGTCAGCGTTGTGTAGCTAATATCAATAAGTTGTTCGGTTATTTCTGCGTCCCACATACAGTCGTGATCGCGCTGCATTCCTATCTAACGAAATCGACCAGAACGCTCGCGGAAGGTCGCTTCGAGCTCTGTTGTCGTTAATTTGTTATGGAAATTGCTGTGGCTTACAATATTTATTTTAATTGTTGCTTGTTTTCCTAGACACCGTACAATATTGACATTGTCATCACCTTCCAACAGTTATCGAACAAAATTTGTTCCAGAAGTTAAAATCAATAAAACCCTTGATTAATCATCTACTGAATTAATAAACCGGCCCACGTGTTACGATGTAGGCAGTAGGCTCAGCGGTTCGATAATTAACTAATATTTACATTAACTGGATTCTAGAGTATATTTAAATAACATAGATACCTGTTTATCAGGTCATGGTAATAAACGGCTAAATTGAACGCGGAGCAGTTAGTTCTTGTTTAAAATGTTGAAATTCAGCTGCCATTGCGGTCTCGATTTTTAGCTTTATTTTATGTTTATCTTTACGTATACCGTGCCCGCCCCTTCGTATGTAAACTAGGATCCTGATCATTTCTTTACTTTCTCTGACCGACTCTCGGTACACTCGAGAAATTAACTGTTGATACATAAATTCCCATATTTATGTTTTTGGCGTAATTGCTTTTCCTGTTTGACTTCACTTCCTTTTACTTTCATTATTTTAGTTGAAACTTGATGGTAACGTGAATCTGTGTTGAACATGTGTTCAATATCGAATTGATTTTCACTTCCACGAGATTGTAAACTTAGCATACCTACTGTTGACCAACTCTTACTAGACTGATCCAACTTCCCTTAAAAAGATGAATTTCTTAACTGATGATAAAATTCTTATGTTCCAGGCGAGTCTACGGCAACTGGACCTATCTCTCCTGTCCGAGCTGTGGACGCTGAGCGAGGCCATGGCGTCGTGGCGACGGCAGCTGGAGCGCGGTCCGCGCCTCCGCCCCGCGCCGCCGCCGCCTCCACCGCCGCACTACCTTCGGACATAGCCACCCCATCAGCGTTATACACTTACTTCCCACATCCGTCAACAGCACACACACACATGTCAAGAGTAATTGTTCTACGGATATATTACCCGTAGGACAGTTTCTGTGAAAAGTACTCTCTATGGATAAAGTCTCTCTAAAGTCTATGGGAGCGTTAAAGCTTCTGACTCAATTTAAATTTCGAGAAACACATCGTGAAGTCTTATTATAACGTCATCAGCCGCTTAGAGTCTCTTGACCGTACTGTCAAACGTGCATCAGCCATAACAATTTGACATTAACAACACCTTCTTTGTGTTAGCATTAAGGTCGAATTTTGTTTGAGCAAAAGGGACTTACGTTCAAGATAGTTTCTATGAAAAAGCGATGGTGTGATATCTTTGAAATGCTAACTGTAGTCAGCCGCGATGCTAAAATACTCTGTGACGTTTACGATGACTTAATTTTTGCGATAGTTTTTAATAAGAGACAGAAGCCCTAAGGCGCACTGTGGTGACTTTAGGTAGAGAGGCCATTAGGTTCGTCTTATAAAATATTGTGGTTTAGAGGGATGTGTGCGTGCGTTCGTCCGTTGACGGTTGCACGAAGTTTAGTGTTTGGTTTGATTGAATCTGTACTCGAATAATGAAGAACGTGTATAGTGTCGTAGTATTTGAACCAAGGACTGATAAGGGTTCAACTGCAAGGCTGGGTTGCCAAACTAAAGAGAACTATTGCTTTTTGAGATTTCTTGTGAAAGAGTCAATGTCCTGCTGTGAGCTACTTTATGATGCTGATTTGATATATTCGTTGTACTTTTATACTCCCAATCTTAAAATGGAAATAGTTCTGAGGCAGCAAATCCGATGAAATCATTTAAGTCATTGTTAAGGCAATACCAGCGTCGCCGTAACGTGTGGTTCACGAGATTTTTCTGTAACAATGTTGATTGAACAATTGAATTGTATTTATTAAGTTATAATAAAACTCTTGTAAATAAACAACGTTTTTGTTATTGATATTTGATTATTTTAGAGAACCAATGATTTAGGTGACTACCTTTTTTTTCTGGATGGGAAATCATCATACTGTACCATACTGTGTATCATACTGACTAAAACCCACTCGTGTCTCTTCTAGTGCCCTATGCGTTCCAGGGCGGCACTGAATCTTTCGTCAACCGCCGCGATGAATTCCGCAGCCCTAGCAGGCACTGACCCTCTGGGGTATTGTCTTTTGGAAGAAGGCAGAATAGACGCTGCATCCGAGAAAAAGTATTCTGCAATAATGTAACCACTAAAATACTGTAATATATCATGCATGTGTCGTGTTCGTAATATAATGGAACCCTAGTGGTCATAACAGTTCACTTGGAAAGAAACAAACATCTTAAAGATGCATTATATAGGTTAAAGTACATCACCAGCAATGAGGAAAATATGAAGTGCAGAAATACGCATTTTGTATAAACCCAGCATGGCTTATACCAGACGCATAAATTTGAAGGAATAGCAGGTCCCCTATAACGCCTTGACTTATAAAGGCATGAGACCTGTTTACCAAGTTCTCTCGAAGTTTCATCACTCAATGCCCCTGACTTTTATATCCTTCTCTATTTGCTTCTGAAAGTTTTTCCCACCATCATGATATTGATGCTAAGGTTCAATTTAGTCAAGTTCGTTTCAACTTACCAAGTAAAACTATTGATTAGCAAAGAACAACTCTCCTTTTAGAGAAACTGAAGAAGTTTATGCATATCAGGAGCAATGAGTTAAGGAAACTTCGCCGCCTTGTAAAAGTCTAACATGTGGATTACTCATAGTAACTCTGATAAATTAGCGATTTTGGAACGTCTTATTATCTTATTAACGTTAAAGGGTTTTTTTACTTATGTTTAAGATAACCACTAGGCAATATGGCATGTGTGTTAGTTCAAAGAGATTTTGCAGATATAGCAGAGTCGAAAGTGGGCCGAAATGGTTCGTGTACCTAATTTATTTTCCGCAGCTGATGTGCCGCCCCTTCGCGAACTAAGCTGACACTGACACACGGTCGTGTGGCTAGGTACAAAACAACAAAAAGAGAGGCCGAATTAAATCACAATTAGAGTCCGAAACCAAGACAACTCGACCCTGAGGAACCCCGTGTAGCGAGGCTCCATCGACTCGGCTCGTGTGTGTGATCTCCGCAAAAATAACTCAAGCCTATATATAGTCCAAGATCCCGGAGCACCAGACCTCATTCGCCCATAAGAGAAAGAGATCTGAGAAAGCGGAATGTCTAACTGTCACCAACAAGGTGTTTAAACTCTTCCCCGCCCAAATCATCGTGCTAAAGATTGCCATCTTCAATGGCGCTCTAAGCAACAACATGTTCCCCCAAGTATGGAAACATGCCACCGTTATGGGTGTACTAAAACCCGGCGAGCCCAAGTCCGATCCCGCCAGTTACCGTCCCGTCAGTTTACTCAACGTTCGTACGACTAGCAGTTTCGCTTTCGAAGCGCTGGCTTCCAGCGTGGCTCGGTGACGGGGCGTCTTGTTCTTCGACTTAGCAAAAGCGTTTGGCAAGGTCTGGCACAACTTCTTAATCTATAAGCTTCACCAACTCGGCGTGACAGACCGTCTCGTGCTCATCTGGCGAGACTTTTTTTCGAACCGCACCTTTATCGCATCGAGGGTGCACTCTCGTCCCTCACCCCATACAAGCAGAAGTCCCCCCTAGCTCAGTGCTATCCCCTCTAGTCTGTACATTGTTGACCAGCGATATCCCCAAAAGTAAATAGGCCCAGTTGGGACTTTTCGCCAACCATTTACTATACCAGTCCAGACCCTGACTCTTTCGCTCACGTCCTCCAAACTTCTGCAAACATCTTGAGTAGATGGTTGAGGAAATGGAGAATCGAGGTTAATCCCGATAAGAATCAGGCGGCTATATTCTCGAGACCGAGGCTTAAACCCCGTCCCCCCGTCCGATCACCATGTAAGACTCCCTCCGATCTCTCGCCAATCACATGGGATCAGCGATCCAAATACCTGGCGGTTATACTGGACAATCATCTTCGCTGATCACATAAGAGAGGCTCAACCACGCACCATTTTCTCTCTGGGATTTCAGACGACATTAGACTAAGATCCCACAGCTGCCAGACCTTACATAAGAAAATGTGTGGGATAGAGTAGTGTTAGTATGTACTTTTAATACTTATAGGTACGCATGCCTGCTAGCTTGGGTCGACCTACGATTTCCAGGCATTTAAAATGCTAATTGCTAAATACAAAAAATCACTTTATCCAAAGTCTGGGTGCTGATTATTATGTATATTTTATAGAATATTGCTAAATAATTCGTTTATAGATAAATTTCTTTTATAAATGAAAGTAGAGTCTACTTTTATTTATATCATCACAAGGGCTAAAAAGAAACATAATGCTAAAAGACTCTTATCTAAACCAACAGCTAACCGCTTGATAGTCTGTAACAAAAGTTTGACATTTCATTCTGAAAATAAACATTTCAATTTTCGATTCGTTCAGTTTCGTGTGCACGTATGTGTTTTAATTTTTACATTTAAATATAAATTAAGAGTGTAATTAGACAAGTTGAATGACAATTTGATAGTTGCAACCGATGTCAGAGACTTCATTGCAAGCCCTGCAAGCCTCCAAGGAAGAGCAACCGCCGTCCAAGATACCTGAATCCGTAAGGGTTAGTACGATCGCACCGACTAATTTTACTATTATTTTAAATACAGTAACCATAACACCACGTTATTTCCAAACATGTAATACCGATTCATAACAACGTAATTATAACCAAAGCACAACAGTACAAGCACACTTTGTATTTTCAGAAAATAATATCAATGGAAAAGGAAAATGAGTCGAACGCCAATCGGAAATCCAGGATTGACCTAAACGCGCTTCCTACTCGTCAGTACCTTGACCAGACCGTAGTGCCAATACTGTTGCAAGGTCTTTCTGCCCTGGCTAAGGAGAGACCCCCAGATCCGATCAACTACTTAGCTGCATACTTACTGAAGAACAAGAGTACCTTCGAGAGCAACACGTCTGCCAACAACAACCCTCCACCTAACCCTCAACCATAATTTTCCATAGTTATAAGATGTACAGCACAAGTATGCTGTCTAGTAATAATATGCATATTGTAGTAGGTTACAAATTTTGTTTTTTATCACTGTGACAAAGACTTTTCGCTTATTTAAATATGGCAATAATAGAATTTCCTTACTTATTAGAAATGGCTAGTAAAAGGAGTCCAGACTTGTTGCGACAATATTAGTTGTTATGATCAGCTTTGCTCCACAGTAAAGAGATTGCGGTGAAATTTTTAAACTAAGATACAAACTACTTAAAATAGCATTTTTGCTAGTCAATTACTTGCTCAAGTTACCATGGCTGCTAGCTATGTAAACATTATGTGTTTAATAGCAGTTTGTTCTAAACCATAGACAGAATTATTGTTGACATAGAGAACAGTACTGAAAAAGTAACAGTTTTAAATGATAACTTTATGCATGTTATTACATCAACATAGTCTTATGATACAGCAGTGTACATAATGGGCCTTATGAAAATGATAATCACTTACATGTCCTTGATGAAGTTCTCAACAAAATAAGTTGAATTAATGTAGAAGTAATTTTATTTTGCTATTTAAAATAAATAATCTAAGACTAATCTTTATTACTTTTTATTTGTATCATAAACAAGACATTTTTTTAAATTGGAAATACATAACAAGTGGAACAGTCAGACAGAATCAAGGTTCTTTTTATTTTTGTGATTTAGATACATTGCATTATTTGGAATGATGCTTTTACTAGGTAGGTTTAACAAAAAAATACTTAGGTACACAAGAGCAGCATTTTAAGTTGGTAATAGTAGAAAAACTTTAAGCAATTAAATCAGTTTAATCAACCAAAAAACATAATCAACAAAACACCTTACATTCACTAGAACTATATAACTATTGTAACAATCATTCAAACATAAAATCTATGACAAATCATTCTTTCTCTGCCTCCTCGAGGAACTGCTGGCGATGCAACAGCCAGGAGTCATTGTCGTCTCCTCCTTCATCTTCAGGCACGACTGACGGCAGTTCAAACTGCAGATCGTCGGTGATGATACAGCTCTCGTCCGTCAGAGAAGGTACCGAGTCACAGACTGGCAAAGGAACTGGCTCATCGGGCAAGAACTCTGCAATATAAGCCGTGACGTTCCGTGCTCGCCATGTTGAGATCTTGCCTGCAAGGAGGTAAGGATATAAATGACTATGGTATCATGATATCAGCCAATAAGGACCCATCAGTTGGTTTGGTTAGGTTCATACTATGATTAGGTCAGTAGCGACATCTATACGGTTATATAAGAACTAAAATTACTACAAATTGTAGATGGCGCCAATACTGGCTTCACACAATCGTGCCAAGAAATGAAATCAGAGATATCCTACCCAACCCTTTTTTTTGTGTGAGGACCCCCATAGAGTGGTCCTGATATAGGCAGAAGGGCCTGTTAGACTGTTGTCCAAAATCATGCGATGTTTTGTAGCTTTGACCTTTAGCCGGGGCGTATGCGCTAAAGTGCTTGAGGAATTCGCCATGCTCCCCCGGCCAGTAATCCAAATCTTGGGATCACCCAAACAGAACATTTGGGCACGAATAAATACGTCGGATACATAATAGTCTGACTGGGGGATCCTCCCGGCGGAAAACTCAACTTCCAGAAATACAGCTTTTGGTTCGGGGACCCTCGGGACTTTATAATATTGTGTCTTTAGTTGTATGGGATACAATTAACTATCTAGATGCTGTTTGTGACTATCTTGGAAGTGGGCGGGTCTTGAATAGTTAATGCATTTTTTGATATTTTAAACCGTGCATTTGCAAACACAACTTATTAAATCCTGTTTGTCTAAATTTATATCAGTTCGAGGCCACTAGCGGGCGACGACCTCAATAAAAAAATTAGACTTGTAGAAACGTGCTTGCATTAAATTTGCATAAATATTATTTTTCTGCTGCTACCAAATCGACAGTTGCACTAAAGATTTAAAATCCACACAATATTTACACCAACTTTTAAGTTTCAAACTAAGTATAATCTATTTGGCCTAGTAGGATCAATAAATAACTATTTTAGGTACCCACATCATGATGAGCATCTATAGAAATATTGTGTATTTATATCTATGTGAGCATCGCCAGCCAACGAACGCATTGGCAGCACAAATGTAGTTTGAAAGCGTCTTTCAGCTCTTCTACTTGCAAAAGGTTCCGATATCTATTCGTACCTGCTGTCTCATCAAACTCAATTGACTCTTCCTCTAATCTCTCTTCCTTAACTTCTTTTTCTTCTTTCTCCTCCTCGCCTTCTCCGAATTCCTCACTAGCTGGGTCTTTGATAAGCAGATAAAACCCATGTTGCATACAATTGGTATCAAAGACGAAGCACCCTGGGCCCTTCGGCTTGCCCTTCAACCAGGAGCCATGATAACGGTAACGAGGGTATATAATTTGTCCAGGACCTTGGATCGTCCCTTCGACCCATGTTCCCATGAATTTTATTTGATACTCAGCAAAGAAGTAGGTTCCTAGGCCGTGTCGTTTGCCTTTGAACCAAGCCCCCTCGTAAATGTCGCCATTGGGGTAGTAGTAAGCCCCGAAGCCTTGCTTGAGGTCGTGCCTCCAGTCTCCCTCGTAATGAGAGCCGTCAGGGTACACCATGCGACCCACTCCGTATTTCATGGCCCTGCGCCATTCCCCTAGAAGCGAGAAATACTTTATAGATGCGTTCTTTTTACGTAATGCGGCCTGCGGGATTGATACAGCACATCGTTGCTGTTCGTGTGGATGAGATTCAGGTAATTAAACTTAAACAGAATCCAAACTCTGCCAGCTTTGACAAAAACTGTTCCAGATAATCACAACTCCTACGCGTAAGTAATAGGAAATGTGATTTTGATCCGCGACAATTTTCGACTTATAAGCGATGTTGTTTGCTTTTGCTAAGTATCGCAGAGTTGTTAACTCTTCTCATTGGTCTCGAGTTTCCCTACCTTCGTACCGAGCTCCATTCTTGAACACGTACAAGCCTTTCCCGTTCCGCTGCCCGCGGCAGTAGCACCCTGTGTAGTAGTCTCCATTCGGAAGCACTGCCCAGCCCTCCCCGTGCCTGTCGCCTTGAGGATTCCTCTTGCCTACGTAGATCTAAGGAATACCGTTCGTTAGGTGTCATAGACCAGAGGCCCTACTTATTTGTTATTGTTGTAAATAAAAACAGTTCCCGGTTAAACTCAACACCTCAACACGCCTAGTTGAGAAAGGGCATATGATGAAAAACTAGAATCGTTTTAAAAACTTCAAACTTCTAAATTTTAAAAATGTTGAAGTTTGTAGCTAGTACCTGACACTGTTAGTATCGATTACCAAGCAAAACCACAGTCTTGCGGAATATTTATTTCTATAAAGTTAGTTGCTTTATAGTACTCCAATATAACAAGTAGAATTTATTTATAGGCAGTCGACTTGAATGGTGCAAATCAGTGTTTTCCTTCGTTCATTTTGTACATAATATTCTATCAAATTTCAAGTAGATATTAAGTTACCCCGATGGTATCAATATCCTCTCCTCTTTCGCCTTTTGCTTCTGCCATAGTTATTGTTTATATTTGATTTGATTACAAATACAATTTCAAAACATTTTTGTCAGATAATTGACATTCGAAACGTGATGTGATATATGAATGTAATCATAATGGAAAAATAAAACAGTGACTGCTACGAATAACAGTAAATAGTTCTTATGTTTCGAGTTGGTAGGTATGTAAACTATGAAAAGAATTTAAATAATAAAAATAAACAGAAATAGCTTTATTTCTCACACACCCATATCTGAATAAATTAATAACACATTACAGTCAAAATTGAAGCAAGCTATGCAAATGGAACGAGTTAAGTGAGCTGGGATTACTATGTAGAACATGAAACCGTGTGAATCAATGGCTGACTAGACTCGGGCGATAGTTACAAGTTCAGCTTCAGAGCACAAGCAATAAGAGAATGAATACGAAAGTAAGAAAGGTAAATATATTTTAAATGCAGTTTCCACGAGTAGATTAATAAAAATAGTTAAGCCACGTAAAAAATCTATGTACTAGCATCATTCTCGAATCTTTCAGCAGTGTTCCAGCTCACAGGAAAATCACAGACAATAATATAAATGTATAGCCTCATAATTAACCAATTTTTCAAATATTTTCCATAAAATTAATAATTATTAATAACAATGTAAGAAAGCAAGAGGGAAATAATTCAAATGTCCCTAAATCTAAAGTCTAAGACTACAGTTACAACTCATAAAGTAATTTTGTACTTTTCGGTTTCCCGCTACACTGTTTTGTCGTGGCAAGTAATACATCACACTCGACTCTAAGGGCCTTACCGCTAACTAAATTCAGTAACTTTTATATTTATAAGGTCGACACAGTTCTGCTCTTTAGGTCACGAGACAGCGGACCGACGACCTCAATCAAGTCGGATTCCATCTGCGTTTATTTGAACAACTTTTTAGTTACTCGTTCACCTCCTTCGATCGAACCCACTTTGACACAAAACTAGTAAACTTTAACTGTTTATTGTTTACGTTGTTTTAGCGCGGCGGGGCTTGTGGCGGCGCATCCTCTAACTTGCCCCACACCACATTGCACATTTCTCGTACTAGAGCCTGTTCTCCAGAATCTAGATCTGGGGCTGGTCTTCTTCGTTCACGTTCCACGCGTTCTCTCACTTCCAAAACCTGTAAAGCGCGTACCACTGCTTCAGGGCGTTCGTTTCCTCCATTTCCAAGCCCTTTCTCTGCCTCCAATCGCCGAACTTTTTGCTCTAAGTCTTTAACATATTGTACTGTTCGTTCTGCAAGCTGCGGATGGGTGATAGGTATCGCTGGCGCAGTTCTCATGCCTTCCTCTGCATTTGTCCCGCTACTGCTGCCGTCACCGTCGTCTCGCTCCCTCCCCGCTGCTCGGCCACAATTGCTACACGTACTCCTCTCACGTTCTTCGTCTAAGTACAAACACAATTCCTTCAACTCTAAATTATCACGAATTAATTCTTGCTGTTTGTCATCTAACTGCCTCAATTTGTTCTGGTATGCAGATACTTCCTGTCGCATAACGGATGCTGTGTATCTTCCAAATCTTTGCCATTCCCGCGCTAGTTTTCTACCCTTCTGTCGATCATCGTCTAAGAAACAACACAAATCTCGAAGTTCCTGGTTGTCCTCGCTTAATCGACGATTTGCTTCTTTCAGCGCTTTTATCTGAGCTAAGAGCGCTTGAATCTGTCTTTTCTGATCAGTCGATCCTCGAGGTCCTTCGGGTTCTACACGTTTGGTAAACTTGAGCATGTCAGCTGATCTCCTATGAATCTGTTCTTCTTCAATGTTGCGCTGAGCTCGCTGGATGTCGTCTGCACTTCTCGCTCGTGCAGTTGGCTCTACCGGTTCGTGCACAACAGCTTTTGTCACAACTTCGGATGGCCTTGGCATACGCTGAAGTGCTCCCGAAGCTTGGGGATAACCCGGAGGATAGCCTTGGGGGTATTTCAAAAAATGAATAGATCCTCCGCTGTATGATCCCGGAACAGCACCATGCGCAGCTAAGGGGTACTGCGACTTGCTAGGATCGATAGATTTGCCCGCGTATGGTGGTTTGTACTCCTTGGCGGACGGGTCGATAGTGGCTAGTTTGGGCCCGCTTGCGGCTAGAGGAGGCGGATGATATCGCGGTGGAAAGTTGACCGGTTCCGGGCCCTGTTTACCTAGTTGTTGATTCTGTTTATTAAATTGGCCTGCGTTCTGGTTGATTGACATTGTCGTTGGAACCGTTCTTGGTTACCAGCTCAGTCAATACATCGCTTTGTTTTGGAGCTCATTTCCAAATCTTGAAGATCACGTAGATACGAAAGACGAGACGGCATGAGTTCAACGATTGGTCCTTGAATGAACAGAGGTGGGGAACGCCGCCGGCTGCGTAGGCTGTAGAGCGTGGCATTCGCGCAATTAACTCAACCGTGGTTCTTTGTGTTCACAAAAAGCACTTGTCATACACTGTTTGGGAGCACTATGAATTGGTTATTGTTAGAGTTTAGATGAGATGGACGCTAGCGTCGTACGTTTATGTGATGTTGTTTTCAAATAGCAGGTTATGCGTGTCCGTATGTCGACGGCACGACGCGGGCGCGCGGGGCGCATGTCTCGGACTGGCGCGGCGCTACCTGCGCGGAGGCTCGCGCGCGGTGTCCCGCTCTGGCGCGCCATCTCACCTGCGCACACGCACACACCGGCGCCGTGTACGACGCGCAATCATTGACTCTGAAGAGCAGCACACTGATACACTCGCACAGCATCTGCGCGACACACTCGGCGCAGACGACTCAGGCGCTCTCAGCTATTCATACTCTTGATTGAATTGCATACTTTTGTATAACAACAATAGTGTACCTACTAGCGGAAGAGACTTTCTGAATACTGGGTAGGTTACATACTCGAACGCGTAGGTACTTACAGATTCATGCCATGTCATTACATAGTATAGTAGTCAGAGCATTTGAATTTAACTCCGGTAGAGTCACAAACATCTTTGTCAAATGAACACTGCTACTTTGTCAATAGCTGATGGCATTGAAGATATCATGACTGCGAGGTCGACTCCACTTCACACCATTTTGCACGATCAATAACAACAATAAAATAAATATCAACCTTGAAATAAATGAAACTTGACTTTACCAAGCCATAGATATAGCTACAACTTTCGCCAGTGAAAATCCTAGAAATTTCTCAATTTCTTATATTTCTGTTGCTTTGCAATATAGTTTTCATAAGTCCAATGTAGTCCACATTGGTTTTCACTCTGTTTAACTGATATGCAATGTACCATGGGTAGATCTTTGTGTTTTTTCCCTTGTGCTGGTTGCCTGTAACATACGATACGACTTGGGTCAATTTTGCTCGGTTATACTTAACCTACGACCTAGGTTCTACTGTGGCCCTGCACCCTAGCGCATTAGAGTACAAAACTACAACTATTTATGTATTACTTCTTTACCATGAGTAGAGACAATTCATTCGAAAGCAAAACGTTTCAAGATACGAGTACCTACTTTAGTACAGCAGCCTACTAATATACAGTTTTATTTAACTGTAGGTACATTATTATGAGACCCAGGAAAAAAGGTTGATTATTAACTATTCTGTAGCTGCTCGTTGTTCTATTACCTATGTACGAAATTATGTATAAAAGGTCCCTATCACAATCAAATAGCAATACGCTTAATAGTATAAACTAGTGAGAATAAGTATAATTGCTAGGCGTTACAATTACGCCTAGCTAGTAGGTAGTCAATCCAGTATGAGTTATCCATCTAATGGGGTTCCAAGGTATAAACCTAATGCCGTGTTCGTTATTTTGTTACATTCCAAAATTATTTAGTATTCCCAGTAGTAACAATAATGTTTCTGAAAACAATCCGTTGTCCAGAATGTGCAGTCAATATACCTAATGCAATATGCTCTAAGGTAGACTTGGTTTTAAGCAGTTTTTACCAATTTAGAAATTCTTTGCATGAAGTGTAATAACAACACGATCATTTAGCAACTTCTCTTTATTATTTATCCTTAACTGGCACTAATGAAGCATATTAGACATTGAACGCTGTGTACAGTAATAATTGGACTTCAGATTTATGTATGTACTGTAGGTATATTGTCATAGTTGTGCTTAAATTGTCTTAGTCAATAGTCTGTCACTTTACTTATTAAAATAAAATTAAAATAAATAAAATTTATTGAAGAGACCAGCTGCCTACAGCAAAATATTAAAAAAATACGATTACACGTGCGTGTCGGACTCGGGCATGAAGAGTTCAGTACCATCGCTATTATTATTGTTAAATAAAATATATTTGCCTTATATGAATTTAATCATTATTTTACAACTAATGTCACAACGACGTTTTTCTCGTCGCTCCATCCATAGGTTTTAAAATAAGCTTGACTAATATCTAATTGTAAGGTATAAAATAGCTGGCCTCCGGTCATCTCTGCAGAAATATCTTCAATGATAGGAATTGGGTTGTTGTCATCTTTATATATACCTGAAATCGCGAAAAAAAATCAGCTGTACCCTAACATTTTGATTAGTTTTACGAACATAAAATTAAATGTAAGGAACAGCTGTTTTTTTTGCGGTTTCAGGTTTGGTCCCATAGTAAAAGTTGTTCATAATGATGAGTATAATGACCTCTTAAGAGGTTGGTGTTTTACAAATAACCCTGTATATTAAATTATTTATAGTAATGTTGCACCGATGACAACCCCATTTATGTCCAGGCAACTACCTACTGTCCATTCCAGGTTGCCTGGAGCAGATCGCGGCATGCGATAAGGCCGCCCATTGTACATGTGTTTCAGTTCGTCGTTTTCTTTTGTTGTGTTAACCCCGGTGTACAATTAAGTACCTATATATAGGATTATTTCTAAAATACCAACAACCTCTTAAGAGGTCATTGTACTCATCATTATGAACAACTTTTACTATGGGACCAAACCTGGAATCACGAAAAAAAAAAAACAGCTGTTCCTTACATTCTGATTACGAACATAAATGTAAGAGGAGCAGCTGATTTTTCTGATCTCATATTGCTTTTTACTTTTTTAAATTTCAAATTTCGTTTTCATTTTATTCTTTTTATAATGTATTCACCTATTTGAGCTACTAGAAATCCTCCGATCTACAATCACCACACCGGTACTACATCATATACCAAAATATCATATCGATTAAACGAGTGAAAGTAGCTGAGCATATCTCACCAATGTATTCACTCATTTCTCTTTTCTGTTTCATCATCAGACCCTGATCACAATCTATTTATAACCTAATCATTCAAAACATAACACGAACGTCTGCTGTAATTAAGGAGTTGGGTATCCTGCAGATTCCAGGACATGCAGCAGCATCAGGTCAAGGTTACTAATCTTAGGTACCTAGATAAGTAACCTGACCTAACCTTTTTTTTTTACGGGGGGAAATCATCATGGATGTCCTCCACCCTGGGGCGGGCGGAGGGGTCTGTCAGACTCTTACTGACGAACCACCCCGGTGTTCCATCTCCCACCTACGCCGGGGATCGCGGGAACGTAATCCCCGGCTGGTGCCGGCCCGCCTCTGCGGGCCACCTCGTGTCTGCGGAGGGAGTGAGGTGTTTGACTCCCTCCACGCCGCCACCTCGGGTCCGTATGAACCTGACCTAACCCTAACCTAACCTGTTGATTTAAATTTCAATTTCATTCCAGGGAGCCTAAACACGATATCTACCATTGCTGTAATTAAGTGAGGAGTTGGGTATTCTGCAGACCTCAGGTCATCCTGCAGCATCAAATAAGGGTTACCATGTTCTTGTAATATCGTTGAAGTAACAAAATAACCACCCCAGTCTTCATGAAGTTGCTCCCATCCCATCCCTTCATCGACTAGAAAAGGTCTTCGAGCGCCTGAACCGATTTTCTTGAATTATAGCTAAGAAGACTCCCGATGAAATACCTTTAAAAATAATGACTAAAACAAAATCGGTTTATCCGTTTTGGAGCTACGATGACACAGACAAATAAACAGATACACACTTCAAACTTATAACACCCATCTTTGACAAAAGTCTCACCTGCCAGCCTGATACAGGAATTGAGAAAGCTTCTGCCTTCTGGAGGAGCCATTAGGCAATACATATACTAGGTATTGCAAAAAATCTTGCTCACTTATTAAGGTTATTAGACAGGTACTCAAATATTTACGTGGCGTGTCATAAATAGCAAGACATTCCCCAAGCAGCAAAATCAACAGTTCATAAGTCAAGTTCACCCATTTCACTTGCTCATCGGTATTCAAAGCGTGTAATTTGGCAAGTATATGCAGAGTGTGCTACCGTACGGGGGTAGCCAGTGCCCCCACTGACACTGAGCGCCAGTAACTCGCCCAGTGTTCGGGAAGGATGGCGCGCGTTCGTGCGCCTGCGCAACTTGCCTGCATCGCGACCATACTCCTCGTGCAAGGTACGTTAACATGTGGACGGCTTGCAAAACACTTTATTCAGTATTTTTTATTAATATTTTGTTGGCCCAGTTTATAAGCAGCGATTTGTTAATGTTTTGAAATTATTAAGATTTCAGCAATTTTTGACCAAACTCTCATGTTTTGATAACCAGATATAAAGATCAATAATAACTTGTATTTGTTGCAATAGATAGTGGTTATTATTGATGTAGTACTCACTGGGAGAAAATCCCTAAAAAAATGTGAATTTTGTGACATGTTCAATTCTCACATAGACTAAGAAAGTACCTATCGAAGTGAGATTCATCACTAAATAGCAAGGATAGCTTAGCTGCTGCATAAGGGTAAAACTTCCCTTCTGCTAGGCTATACCGTCCAATCAATGTTTTCAGTACGAATGCGGATGCATATTGTGGTAGTAGACCAAAATAACGATAGATTGTGTGAAAGATGCTATAAAAGCGCTGACTACTGAAGTGACGGCAATATGTAGAGATAATATAAGCAGACATTCTGTGCCAACCCCAATCTAATTGGGATAAGCGCAGGAGGTTACTGGTACCATGTCGTAAGTGTTTTAAAACCCGTGCTCTGTCTTCACGCGTTTTACTTCAGATTTTGTTTAGAATCGACACTGATTTTTAAGATAAGTAGATACTAATGGAATTTTTGTATGGATTACAATAAAGAGTAGATTTCTAAGCTATTCTGTTCTGATAATTATATACTACATGGAGTCGCCAGTACACGTAACAATGTCTTAATTAGTGAGAAAACAGCAACTCATAGTTTCCTTCTTGCATGAAACTAGCATGAGCGATGATTTCTGGTGTAATTTCTGTTGACACTTAGCTAATCCGTTCCCTTTCGTTGACTCGACGTTCCTAGTGATTCTATGTTAGAGCACTGCAGTCTCTTTCACTGAATCGTTGCATAAACTGGCTATTATAGCCATAACACCCCATCAATTATATCGTGCATCTGCTTTACGTAATCTTCTATCTATACCTACCTACTTATAATAAATCTGTAGAGAGGTCAATTCTGTACAGGGAATATATTTTCAATATAACTATCAGGGGGTGATTAGTGATCGATACTGGTGCCAAAAATGCAAACAGTAAAATTTTTGTCTGTCTGTCTGTCTGTCTGTCCGTATGTTCTTTATAGAAACAAAAACTACTCGACGGATTTTAACGAAACTTGGTGCAATTATTCTTCATACTCCTGGGCAGGTTATAGTATACTTTTCATTACGCTACAATCAATAGGAGCAGAGCAGTGAAGGGAAATGTTGGGAAAACGGGATATGTTACTCCATTTTTTAAGCTTCCGTCGCGTGTGTAGCCTTAATGGTTAAAGTTACATAGAAATCATGTATGACGGAAATGTTTTACATAAAATTATCTAAAAAATATCCCTCAACAGCATATGTCTATCTTTTATGGTTGACTCACAATAGCACGTGTAACTCCCGATAGCTTAGCAGTTCGGAGCTTGCTGATTATATTTGTTTACTCTTACGTTTATATTACTCTCACTCATCCCTAATTAAAAAAAGTTAACATTATTACCTATTCAATAAAAAAAAAAATTGATAGGTATTAACAAACCGTGCTTATCAGCGCGACTAAGTAATTTATTTGAATTTATTTTGTTGTTATATTATAAAATAGGTACTTATTAGTTATTTTGGTAGTGTTTAAATATTCGTTCAAATTACAAATTATTAATAGTTTCAATTTTATTTTTTGGTGAAGTAGTAGTAGAAGTAGGAGCATAGATTTTTAGATACCGATAGGTTATTTTTGGCTACTTTATGTTCTGTTTTTTTAGTATTAAGTAGGTAAAAGCGTGGATATTTTTATTAATTAGTAGTTTTTTTATTAATTAGTTATACGTAGTTATAGGTATTTGTTTTTAAGTGAAGTAAGTATAGGTTATTATAATATAATTTTGCACAGGCATTTCAGCTTTACTTTCATTTCTTTTTTTGTGAAATATGTACAACTTACATTGTACATATTTCACACACACATAGTGATCTATCAATGCACAGCCCAAACCACTGAACGGATCAGGCTGAAATTTGGCATGCAGGTAGATGTTATGACGTAGGCATCCGCTAAGAAAGGATTTTGATTAATTCTACCCCCAAGGGGATAAAATAGGGGATGAATATTTGTATGAAACTTTGCCAATTTTAAACCGATCGGGCTGAGAGTTTCAAAATCGGGGGTAAAGTAACTATTCCACGCGGACGAAGTCGCTGGCAGAAGCTAGTAATCATATAAAAATGTAGGATTTATGACATCATAATCATATTATGTTGTAATTTAGGTCTGTGCGTGGATTAGATCTTAATTAATGACTATCCTTCACTCTAGAAACATACTTAGGTACCTATAAGTACTTGTAGGTACCTAAGTATGTTATGTAAGCAAATCACAGCCGTTATGGATAGCGACAAAACTAGTACTAGTTTTGTCGCTATCCATAACGGCTGTGATTTGCTTCATAACGGTTGTTTCATAAAATTCTTACATCTTGCTGTTCCTCGTTGCATGATTTCACCATCTAAAACTCACAAAGACTAATAAGCAAAGGTCGTATATTAAAAGCTGTCTTGAACAGTCCCATCTTCATCAACTTTTAACATCTTCATTCATTCATTTTTCCTACAGGTGCATTCTCCCAGCGACATCCGATCAAGGAGGCCTTATTACTTCACACGGATGCCTACGGTAACGCCACATTTGAGGACTGCGTGTGGCGTCGAGACAAAGAGGCCTGTCCAGATGCTGACGTAAACCTGCACCTATATACTGAGGCAGATCCTGTCAAGAATGTTGTGAGTATAACGCCACCTGTCTTTTGATTGTCAGCATGGAACTTCAACCGATTACTTGTGCAGTCTTTTGAATAAATTAAACAACAACAGCTTACATTTCGTGCTTTACTTAAGAGGAAAAGTTTCAGGTTAAAATACAGCTGAATTATCTATTGATAAATTTATTTTGTACGTAGGTTAAAAACATTTTTACACTTCCAATATTTCTGGTCATTTTAAGCTAGATGAAGCCGGTGTTTCCTAGCCGAGTACCCTGAGAAGAAACACCGAAACAAACTCAGAGGTCAAAGTCTCTTTCAAAGTCCATACAATCCGTACTGGTCAAATCATATGAGAACCATGTATCTGAGGTGGCCTTTTAAGGAAAGTACCACAGATTTGAGTGGACCTTTCCAGACAGTGCAAGCTATATTGAAACTACTAATTTAATTAAGAGGAGATTGTAGGTATATTTTTCTTTGATATAGTTGATTGTGGACTGGAAGACTCTGTTTCAAACATTTACTTGACTGAGTTGGGCTGAGCTGACCCACTTTGAAGGGCCCCTAAAGTGGGTATACAGCTCAAGTAAATGTTAACTGGGGTAAGTAACTTTATATTCCTAATGAATATAATTGTACAAAGGATTTAAAGTTGAGCTCCCAGTGGCGATACCACACGTTACGTTAATACAGGTGAGCGGAACTAGGTGGAAAGTCCCGAAATCTCCATCGAGAAGATTCTCTGAACAAACGGGTGGTTGTTGAGCTAGAAAACTTAGATTTCGTGATGTTATAGGATTTATGTGACGTCAAGTCTTACAGTTAGTATGTGGCGGTATAATTGCCGCTACCCCTTTCCTACATATCGATTGTCTATTAGGCCCTGAACCTCTGATCGTGCGTTTGTAAACATCGAAACACTAATGCCTAGTCGTTCCATTCGTTGCGTAATAATGAATGAGTATGCAAGAGTTTTTGTAAGAAACATCAGCATTGTATCGTCATGTCTACCTAAATCTTCGAGGAAGATTGAAATTTATCCGTATATCTAATGCATTGTATGTTTCCGATGTTCCCACGTTTCGTAGGTAGGTAAACATACAGTGAATAGTGTTTGCAATTCTTAAAAAAAACTCTATGGTAGATAAATCCTGCATGCAGTAAATGTGCAGATGCCTAATTTGCTTGCGTATAAACGATATGTTTGCATGCTCTGTCTGTATCTGAAGCCCATGGCCCATTCGGTAAACGAAATTACAACATTATATTACCTACATTAGGATGTAAAATTATTTCTTTGTAAAAGGTAATCGCTAAAATTACCTAAATGATGAATGACGATGAGTGACGTATGCTTCTTTTAATCCCGAAAAATGCACTCTTTTTGAGATAAGCCACATGAGAGCGACCATTTTGAAACCTACTACATAAAGGATCCCGGTCTACCTACAGTTACTAAGGATATAGCCAAACGGCCTTTAGAAAGGTACTAAATTGTTTGACATTAATTAGTCGCCTTCCTGATTTCAAATTAATCCAAAATCCCAAGATTCGTGGCAATCCATACCACGAGTCTACGACGCACGAACAATACTTACAATATGAACGAAAGTCGCTCACCTTCGTGTTTTATCAGCTGTGACTACGTTTACACTTCTGTTTAGTAGTATCGTCCATTGAGAAATCTTTAATAGTCGTGCAAGATTTTATTTGCTTCAATTTTAGTAGTTTTTCCATTAAATCTATTTATTGTTCGGACAAGTTTATAACAAGGTCAATTTGACCATACCTAGTGACGAGCAGATGGACAAGAAAATTTTTCCCCAAGAGCATTGGGTACTTACCCCCTGATTCGCTGGGATCCACAGAACACCTTTTTGTAGATGGGAAATCATCAATGACTTCTCCCGCTCTGGGCGGAGCGGAAGGGAGTGTCAGACTCTTACTGACTAAAACCCACCCGTGATCCTTCTTGTGCCCTTTACGTTCCAGGGCCGCGGTGACTCTTTCGAACAAATTGCGCAGCCCTAGCAGGCACTGACCCTATGGGGCCCCGTCTTCGTTGCTGACGGCTCTTTGAGGCGCGCGTGGAACACTACGCGCCGTCGGGCCTGGTTGCTATCGGACGGCGAGCCACCCATAGCTCACCATCATCCACAGAACACTTGGCATTACTGAATAAATGTAGATGTACCAACCGCTTGCATAAGCTCCAAAACCAAGAAAAGACTGAATTTCTCGCAAATTATTTTATAATATGGAGATGGAGCTAATCTCTCCATCCAGGATGCGGGCCTGTGTTATAAACATGTGCGTCATTTCTACTTCAGTGTTAACACAGGATCGAACCCGTGAGTAAAACAGTCAAAATAAGTTTCACTTTCTCATTCCGATGTACATACTAAGATTGAATACAAGAATGCGTCCAAAATACCGCTACTCGTCCTCAACTCCTCAAGGGGACGCGGCTCTCCTTGTCCGGACTCATAAGTTATTGCGTCCACATACTTCCCATTCATGGCGGTAGCACTGAATTTACAATAAGTATACAACAATATTGTGTCCGAAACCTACATTTTACTATTTGGTCTGTCCTTGCAGAGGCTCGGAATTCTATTTTAAACGTTAGCTCAATATTGTTGATTTAGAGCGCATCGTTATAATATTTTTCTTTTTTGTTTAGATCACCCAATTTTTCCAAAAAATATTTAAGCACGTCGAAAGACGTGTGCTCTATTTTATTAGCGAAACGAACTCTATGAAATTACATCGCAATAATTATTATAAGTAAACATTTTCATCATTAAGTTGTGAACTACCTGACTACTAATGATCTATATACCTACGGCATACAAAAAGACTATAAATCTTATCTTACATGACAGAAAACATTAACTTAAATCTTCATTAAATTTCTCTTAAATCTGTAAAAGTTGATGACAATTATTTAAGGAGTGCCTGCTTAATAACGGGCGTTTCACTGTCTTGCTATAGTTTACCGTAGTTGGCATCTCTATCTTACAAATAATAATATATTCGAGCAATACCAGTATGGCTAGGGAATCGAACCTGTAAACTGCTTATGCACCAACTTTTTCCAAAATTTCAACGATCGATTATGGTGTTGTTTTCCCGTAATGGTAAGCATGCACCTAAGCAACTACATATAGCGAACACACGTAGTAATGCTTAAATTAGTAGGTCAAATTTATCATAAAAAATCATTGTCATCGTAACTGGATCAGCTTGTAAAATTTCAACTCTGTAGGGTTAGTAGAAGTGGTTCTAATTCAGCTTTCAAGATTTTCCCTAAGCCAACACTAGTACAGAGTAACAAGATCGGAGATTCTACGACAAGAAGTTGTAGATGAGTCTGTCTACCTGGGACAAACGGTCCATTTATGTAAGGCTAACTTCAGAAAGAGGTCAACCGTCGAATTTCACTAGGCGGGGCGGCCTTAAGGAAGTTGCGAGGTTCTTCTCGTCTCACATACCACAGTTTCTCAAGAAGACGAAAGTCTATCAACAGTGCGTATTGCCAGTGATGACTAATTCACGTGAAACGTTTTCGCTCTCAATGGGCCTCATCTGGCTTAAAGTCACCCAAAGGGCCTCTGCATTGCCTTGCAATCCTAGGAGTTTCCTTGCGTGATCGAATCAGGAACAATTATATCCGCAAGAGAACCAAGGTTACCGACAGGCTAAGCTATGACCTGAAGGATCGCCAAACTGAAGTGGCAGTGGGCATGGGCTCATTGGTCGCAAAACAGATGGTCCATGGGTCCAAAAAGTTCTGGAGTAACGACCGCGTACTGGAAGACGCAGTGTTGGAGGGCCTCCCACAAGGTGGACCGATTGTTTTGGCGAGTCTTGGGGGAGGCCTATTTCAGCAGTGGACGACATTCGGCTGATATGATGATGATGAGGAACATGCATAGTACATTCCACATTGCAAGTCAAATAAAATCTTGTAAAAATATAATGGGGTTGAGTCAAGTTGCTACATTAAGAACGTTTCCTTTATTTGTAGGTAGACCTCAGCAGTCAGGACTGGCTGCGTCAGAGCGGCTGGGACCCGGCGCACGAGACTGTCCTGCTGATCCACGGGTACGCCGGAGGAGACGACACCTTGCCTATCGTTGTTCTTAGGGATGGTAAGAAACTCATTACCACTGTTCAAAATGGAATTGGTTCATTTAAATTGGTCTCTAATTCCTAGACTCCACTTAGATTCCCTTTTCATACTATCAAAGGTGAATCTGTGAAAAAGACAACTGAGATAGTTGATGGAATTCTTTAAATGCATCAACATAATCATCAATAAAAAATATAACTACGTATGTTGTATGAAATAAACTAAGGCCTCTTGATGTCTGAAAAAATAACATCATAAAGTAAAACTAAAGCCGGAAACTCTGGAAAAATAATTCTATAAGCATTTCATAATTATTATGGGGGTAGTAATTTCGATCTACTTAGCTACCTATTATGGGAGGGCGGTATGCGTCATGAATAATTTCATTGGCATTGGCAGTTTGCAGTGTGACTGTTAAGTGTGTACTTCCGCAAACAAAAACCGTAAGTAAGGATGCCACCACACCAGTTGATTGATGATGACGGCCATTCTACCATCGATCGAGGATATATTATAGAAAAGAAAGAAAGAGTGTTCATTATTATTTTATAAAATTAAAAACCTAAACTTAGATTCCTTAATTGAATCAGTTGGTTTGGTAGCATTCTAAAAGTTCAGATCGACGACAATAATATCTTATTCTATAATAATAGACGTAGTTTTTGCAGTATAGATGTCGCCACCTATATAGATTCAAGGTAGAGTTTTCTTGCTACTGAAGATCGAAGACCTTGCAATTTCTAAGAAGAGAAGAAATTCTCTTTCCTTCTTCATTTCAGGAGAAATCTGAGGCGATAGTAAATACCAAGCTTTGACCACAAAGGATAGGTAAATAGAATGTGTCTACCATCTCATTATTCTGGATGACACCTATCACAAGGTCCCATGTCCCTCATAGACATATTTTATTTAAAAATAGTTGAACCTTCAAAACAAAGGGTTTAGTCTAAGAATGACTGATTCGCGAAATGACTACATGGTCTATAATTGACCAATTCTTGAAATGTACAATTCTTTAAATGACTGATTCTACAAATGACTGATTCTATAAAAGACCGATTCTTTTAAAGACCGATTCAATAAATGACCGATTCTTCAAATGACTGATTTTTAAATTCTATGAATTTGTGTGAATATCGTAAATAAAATGCTATGTAAGGGTTTGCAAATCATACATTTCAACTAGTTTCAAAAAATAACTTGTATAATGCCACGTACTACATTTTGTAGCGCAAAATTAAACATTTATTCGGTTTCTTTTCAAAAAATCAACAATTATAAAAATTGAGAAATAAATCACTTAGGAATATGAAGTTGAATATAAAATATTTTTTTAAAAAAAGACTATCATTATCAAAAACTAAGAAAAAAAATCACTGAGGAATATGTGGCTATAGTTACCCAATAAGATTGTTCGAAATAATAAAAAGTTATTGTACCAAATTTAAAAACGGGGACAGTAAAGACACAAACAATTATAGACCAGTATCCGTGTTGCCAGTCTTCAGCAAGGTATTTGAAAAAGTGATGCTAAATCAAATGCTTTATCATTTTAACACGAATAACATCTTGCATGATAAACAGTATGGTTTCACCAGAGGACGTTGTACCACTGACGCTGGTGTCACCTTACTGAAGCATATATTTAATGCGTGGGAAGAGGCACAAGATGCCATAGGCATCTTCTGCGACCTATCTAAGGCGTTTGATTGTGTGGATCACGAAACATTACTCCTGAAACTTGGGCACTACGGACTGGGCAAAACAGCTTTAAGCCTTGTTAAATCTTATTTGAATGATAGACAGCAAGTAGTGCAAATTAACGGTGTTAATTCATCGGGCTTAAACGTAAAAATGGGCGTTCCACAGGGCTCAATTTTGGGTCCTTTTTTATTTTTAGTTTATATAAATGATTTACCCCATTTATTGCAAAACAAGCTAAACATGGTCTTGTTTGCTGACGACACTTCTTTGATTTTTAAAATAAATAGACGTAGTAATAATCTTGACATCGTAAATAACGCCCTTTTGCAGGTCCAAAATTGGTTCACTGCTAATAATTTGGTTTTAAATGGGAAGAAAACGAAGTGCATAAGATTTGCTTTACCAAATGTCAAGAGTAGTGATTGTGATATAGTGTTGAACAGGGAAAAACTAGAATTCGTCGATAAAACGGTTTTCCTGGGGATTACGCTTGACTCAAGGCTACAATGGGGTCCTCATTTAGCATCTCTTGCAGGACGACTAAGCTCAGCAGCATATGCTGTTAGGAAAATCCGCCAATTTACTGATGTTGATACCGCGAGACTAGTCTATTTCAGTTAAGTACTTTCATAGTATAATGTCTTACGGTATCTTGTTATGGGGCCGGGCTGCAGACATCGAGTCAATTTTTATTCTGCAGAAAAGAGCCACCAAAGCCATTTATAATCTCCGCCGGCGTGATTCTCTAAGGGAACTGTTTAAGGAAATTAACATCATGACGGTACCTTGTCAATATATCTATGAAAACATTATGTACGTTAGAAAAAATCTACATCTCTTTAGTAAGCGAGGCGACAGACATAATTATGCTACTAGAAATAGGGATCAATTAGTTCAACCAGGTTTCAGACTAGCTAAAGTAGCCACATCTTTCATGGGGTATTGTTTAAAATGTTACAATAAAATTCCTCCCCATATATTAGAACTGAATGAAACGAAATTTAAAACTTGTATTAAACGCACATTATGCAGGCAAGCATATTATAAGTTGGGGGATTACATTGAAGATAATAATGCTTGGCTAAATGCCGGTCCTGCTCCACAGCCTCAACCACTTGGATAAACAAGTTAGGATTTTATATTCGGAAGAGATGCTCGCCCTTTTTTTTCTGTCTCATTTATTTATTCTTTTTTTTTTTATATAATACCTATTAGTTTCATAATAAATAATTTCTCTTTTTTTTTTTTGCTTGTAGTTGCTTGGTTTTTGTAAACCATAGTTTTATATAATGTAGAAGCATTTTATTTTCAAATATTGTACATGTGAGTACCATGGAGCCATTTACATGTGATAAGTTATAGTTTACTTTGTGACTTGAACTAAAATGGCAGTTGAGAGCATGTCATGCTCGCTCAAATGTTTCGCTGATGGTGGCGTGTGTGTTGGATCATTCGGTTCCCTTCAAAATGGTTGAGCTAAATGGTGCCAATACACGCGTCATGTTCGTGAACGAGCGCCGTCAGTTGAGACTGGTCACCTCTTAACTGCCACTGACTTGTTTTAATCTTTATACTTTGAATTGTTTTTATAGTTTCCTTTTTGTTTCTTCGCATTGTCCTCACATATAGAAGCGACCAAGGATGTAACCAAGGTTATGTAATACAGAACATGATTTAAAAGAGTGTCCGTGGAGTTTCTTGCACGTTCTTCTCCATAGAGATCTACGCTTTGGAACGTGCAGATAGCTTCACCTCTTTCGACTTGACAATTCAAAAGTGCCTGTAAAAGGTTTAATTGAAATAAATGCTTTGAATCTTGAAGCTTGAAAAAAATCAAATGCTTCTACGAATTTGCTGTGATCAATGCAATGCCAACCCTTACATAGCATTTTATTTACGATATTCACACACATTCATAGATTTGAAAAATCAGTCATTCGAAGAATCGGTCATTTATAGAATCGGTCTTTAAAAGAATCGGTCTTTTATAGAATCAGTCATTTGTAGAATCAGTCATTTAAAGAATTGTACATTTCAAGAATTGGTCAATTATAGACCATGTAGTCATTTCGCGAATCAGTCATTCTTAGACTAAACCAAACAAAGGAGGAAAATAAATTCTAGCCTCTTACCTAATTGGAAGGAAAATACATTCCTTTGTAAACAAACCGCGTCTTTTATTGCGATGAGGTGCAAATAATTAACTTTAAAACCAAAGATCGTCGTCAACAAAGGTGAAAGTGTAATGGTGCGTCCACACGATACATACCTACTGTTGTATTACAGATATCTGAAATATGTTGTAGCACAGTACAACGTAACTAATACGCAAGCAAGTCGACAGAATCTTTATGCAAACTTTTCCTTTTTCCAGACTTAGAATTTTCATTTATGTATCAGTCTTATGGCTCTGATATAAACAAACTTGCATTTCTACCACACCGTAAACACCGTTTGCTGCATTGCTTTGTTGCACAGACAAAATTCTATAGAAGTTTATGGAAGTCTGTATCGTGTGGAACCACCTTAATTGCCGGCGCAGACAGTCTGCACCGCCGCGGCGGTGCAGACTGTCTCGTCCACAGAGTATATAACAGCGAGTTACGCACGCGTTTCATTACAATACGCGGAGTCGCTCCCACGGCTTTCTCTACGAATGTTGCAGTAGGTACAAGTTCAATGAACGCCGTATCAGTAGAGACAGTTGTGGAAATTGTATCAATGCACTACGCATTGCGCTATGAGGGAAACTCACGTTGAGTAATCCGGAAAGAGACCTTTTGCTAATAGGTATGATTTGATATGTAGCCGATTGAATGTTTTAACTACGATGGCTCATAAAATGTAATCTATTATAAATGCATTCATACCTGGACCTTGTCGTTCAGTCAGAAGCCCGAAAGTCTGAAAACCAGTCTTCCTAATGGATATCCTATTACCCAGTATGTAATTAGGTTGTCGAGCTCAGGGCCGTCTTAACCCATGCAGGGGCCCCTCGGCACTCGAATCCTGAGTCCGGGGCCCTTTTCGAAAACTGAAGCCCGGTCGATAAAGTGTCGGTGCACAGGTAGCTGATTTCCGTAGGTAGGTATGACCACGTAACCAATTCGAACCCAGTGGAAGTCCTGCCTGGAATAGGTTTGACCGGATTTCGTTTAGGGCGTCGCTAGTTTAGGGTTCGAATTGGTAGTTTCCTACCTATAATATAAATTGGGGGCCTCCAATGAAGTGGGGCCTTGGGCACGTGCCCCTTGTGCCCTTATGGTAAAGACGGAACTGGTCGAACTCCATCTTGAATAGGTACTAACTAAAGCAGCGGCAGATGAATCATAATCACTTACACGCTACCAAGCAACACGTACCTACATAGCAAAAGTGTATCCTAATCAACAATTGTTCCAGCGTACCTCCGCCGCGGCGGGTACAATGTCTTCATGCTGGACTGGGGCAAGCTGTGCCAGCCCCCGTGCTACGTAGCGGCGGTGCACAACCTGCGGCCCGTGGCGCGCTGCGTGGCCGACGCGCTGGCGGCCCTACGGCGTGCTGGCCTGAGGACCGATAACCTCACCTGTGTGGGGCATTCGCTTGGAGCGCATCTGTGCGGCATCATCGCTAACTATCTCACGTTCAGGATGAATAGGATTATTGGTATGTATGATTTGACTCACTCAAAACCCAAAAAAAAACTAATAATACCTACACACAAACTACATTCCAACAGATACCACATTGACAAATACCTCTACATTCAAATCCATGGAGACCGTATCTACCTAACTATTTTGTAACAGAAACACACGGAACGTCCGCTTTGTGTCAGTAACTTCAACATTCTGGTGAACTAATATATCATTTACCTCTGACTGCACACTCAAACAGTAAAATCAGAAGCACTTATTCTAGGTAGGAGTAGCCATCGAGTACGTGTTAACTATTGACCAGGATTATAACGTCCTTCTACCAATTTGTCTACTTCAATTGACACCAGCCTTCCACGATGTTTCAGGGCTGGACCCGGCGCGGCCGCTGATCCGCTCGGCGCCC
Organism: Hecatera dysodea; assembly: GCA_905332915.2. NCBI lineage: Eukaryota > Metazoa > Arthropoda > Insecta > Lepidoptera > Noctuidae > Hecatera > Hecatera dysodea. The sequence continues at coordinate 17,699,414 of HG995294.1, forward strand.
GCGCTGCGCCTGGACCCGGGCGACGCGCGCGCCGTGCACGTGCTGCACACCAACGCGGGCCGCTACGGCGAGGCGGCGCGGCTCGGCCACGCCGACTTCTGTCTCAACGGCGGCCGAAGCCAGCCCTACTGCGAGGACACGCCCAGTAAGTGCAACGACGGCTTTGCTTCATGGAAATACCCTACGCTTGTAAAATTTTCACTTTTCTTGAATTACCCTGCTTTTAGTGTTATGGTCCCCCCAAAAGGAGGAACGGTCAGAACCTCTCCAGTTTCCTCGAAGCGGAAATTACAACTAAATCAGGATTTCCCTAAAAACAACGTTATAAATTTCCTTAAAAAAATTAAATAACGATTTTTAATATCCTTATACTTACTATACATTTGGTGCTAGGTACCCACTACTTATGCTCTATCTTATTCTCAATAATAATATACGTACATAATTATAGATGGAATAGGAACTTGCGGAAATGTTCGAAAGAATTACCGCGGCCCTGGAACACCAGCATTTGGAGGAATAGGAGTCAGTAAGGCCCGTATTCCATAACGTAAACTTCAACTCCATCGGAGCATCAAACTATCAATGAAGATTGTCGTTGAAGTTTTCGTGCTCAAGACATGAGAAAGCAAATTAATGCGTAAACACGCTTGCTCAGGAGTTCAAGTTGAGGTGGAGTTTATGTTTTGGATTATGGGCCTAAGAGTCAGAAACTCTCTTCCGCTCCGGTAGTACTTATATATATTAACGATTTTCCATCCAAAAAAAAAACTGATTCATTTTTTAAATGTTCCTATTTTGCTGTGGTGCAGACGAGGCGCTGTGCAGCCACATCTGGTCGATCTGCTACCAGGCCGAGAGCCTGTTCCGCGCGCGCGAGGCGGCGCCGTGCGGCCGCCGCTGCTCCGTCAAGGTGCCGCCCTCGCGGGCCTCCGCGCTGCCTGTGCCGATAGGACAGCCTGCGCCTATGAGGTTTGTTGCTACTGTTCATACTGTTCATAGCACTTTTGGGACCAGAACTGCGATTTTGTAAACATCTCCCCGTGTGAACATGATCTGTCCACCCATACTTACAAACAAGATGAAATGACAGGACACTTCATGCTCACTCCATCGAAGTTTACACGCTGAAATGTTGACGGATTAGACCGGCTGACTCTATTGGCCAAACTCCATTGCTTGCAGTTTTGAGTGAAAATTAAGTTCACTTCGTAAAGCCAGAATTCCTCTAAACACCTTCCCCTCCTAAAAACATTGAAATGGCCAAATAAACGAAGATAGGCCACGCGCAAATTGGATTGAAGACCTGGATGTCCTGGCCAAGGTAAGAGAGAAAAGCCACCGAGAAGCTCAAAACTGGAAATAGTACCTACAGTGCATCCGATGAGATAAAAACACAAGTTTTCTTAGGTCCTTAGAACATGTTTATGGGTTTAATCTCGAATTCAGCAATCTAGAGATCAGTGTACGCATTTACCTACATATCTTATTTCCCAGTGCATCAGGCGCCTACTGCCTAGAAGACTTCTCGACGCCTTTCTGCCCGTACACGTCGGGCCTGAAGGAAGGCGACCACCGCTGCTGCCTGGACGAGCTGTACGCCGCCGCGGCCAGCGCCGAGCCGCCGCGCAAGAAGCCGCGCCCCGTGCGCCTGCGCGGCCCGCGCTCTCTACCCACTACCACACTCTAATCTAAGGTTAGGAACCAGGCCAGGGTGAGCGCGGCTGCTAAGCAATGTATCGCACATTCCATGGGCGCGAAGCAATGTATCGCACCTCCGGTGGGCGCGAAGCAATGTATCGCACGCTCCGCTCCGGTGCAATACTGTCACTTAGGCAAGATATATTGTGAAAAATGAATTACCTACTTCTCCACTTGCTATAATAATGTCACTGATATAGTACAATTAGTTACAAAGTGAGGGAGTAAGTGTCGTTACGTTTTTGTAGGGCACCAAGGGCGATACCAATCTGTTAAAGCTTCCCCTGAAAAAGTGAAAGTGCATCGGCGGAGCGATATGAAACCGCTGATTGCGTCCATAGTCCATACTGCTGAAGTGAACATACCGGGCGCGTAGTATGACATGACAGTGCGAACTCGCTAGCGTTAGGCGTTCGTTTTGGTTTGAGGAAACACGTCTATGGTAGGCGCCAGATTTTCAATAAATGACATTGAACATTCTCTAAATTTCTTCGCACCAAAAAAATAAAGATTCATAGTAAATGTAAAGGATTTAGGGCAGATTTGTCTTTGGGTTTTAGTCAGTAAAAGTCTGACACTCCCTACCGCTCCACCCAGGGCGGGAGGGGTCATTTGATGATTTCCCATCCATACAAAAAAAAGGGCAGATTTGTCTTTATTTCCGTTTTTGAAACTAAGAACGCACTAAAGTCACACTGGTGCGCCCAGACCCGCCTTAGCTACCGCGCTTTCACTCTGGACGAGGCCATGAAGAGTATTTTATAGAAAACACGCTGATTCGTTCAGAACGTGTGAAAAATATGTTAGTCTATGGGAGTATGAACGTTTTGTACCTACTATTGTTAGTTGAAAGATAACAGCTTTAAACCTTTGTACAAATATTTTCTGCAATCATGTCGTATTGTATAAACAAAAAAGGTTTTACAAAGTGCAAAAACAGTGCAAATCAGTGGAATACAAAAAAAGGAAAGTATGGATATGTTGAAAACCCATATTTTAGTTAAATCACATAAATTATGTTTGATATTGATATGTGTATTGATTGGAGAAGTTGAGCCAAAGAAAATCTTACCATTTAGTAATATTGAATAAATTATTACTTTTACATGAATATCTTTTATTTCTTAAACATACCTAAAAAGGGAGTCAAATAGTAAACACAAGTACTAGAATAAATCCTATTTAATACAATTCATATTAGGACTAAATCACATCGGGGTTTACTCGTGAAAGCCGTATTTTACAATTTTAACACAAAACTTACTTAGCTAACTTTTTGACAACAGAGCATTTACTAAACCAATTTATAATTATGTCACCGGAAAATTGCAAACGCCGCTGGATTGTAAAATATCGCGTGAAATTGTTTTATATGTCACCGGATAATGGCAAACTCCGTAAGATTGTAAAATTTCTATAAATTGTCAACTGAACATTTGGAATACTTTTTACGCATCAAAATTTGATCTAGGTATCTCTCGAAGTCATTCGGTTACTCGGTTTTGTGTCGATACGTATCTTGTTTATAACGGCAGTGATACAAGACTAATAGAGTTTCTGCTCAGAGCGTTTCGTCGATAATAAAGCACAAAAAGCAATCATACCCTTGTGATTAAAAATCTATTTTGACACGTTACTGAGGTGAAAACAGTGCGTCTAACAAATCTATCTCGCAATATTTTTACAGTGTTTGTCTTGCGCTTGGTGGGCGACAATTAAGTAAATAGAGTTGCCAAATGTCTGACTAAAAACCGGACAAGATTTTACTACTATCAGAATACGAAGTAAGCTATGGGTTTTAGTTATACAGGGCTATTGGTTAAAAGGTTGGTCTACTAGTAAAACTTATTATAATTTCCAACTCTGAAGGTTGTAATATTTTTTATTAAATAAATAACTCAATATAGTAGAACACTACAGGAACAAACACTCCATGGATCACGAACTCACACAAGATACAAGCACTAGTTGTGACATCAAATAATAATAAGCACATCTTTTGAACAGTCAGCCTATCTTGATGTCCGTTTTTTAATTGGCAACCCCAGGAGCACAGATGCATTATGAAGCTAGTATTGTTGTCAGCTCTTGTTGCCAGACATGAGAAGAGACAGAAGGGCTGCCTTTTCCTTCTCCTTCTTTCTTACGACGTCGAGGCTGCGCGTGCGCCACGTACTCTTCCTTAGCTTGATCGGTCTACTGCCGACGTAGCGACCTGCAAACAGTCAGTGTCCATCCCTATTGTTACTGTTCTACATGAAAATAATCATTTTCCCTATAATGTGTGATGTGTCAGGTAAACCGGTAGCCAAACCTTCTTCTAAAACTACTTTATAGAAAAGTAAAATATATAAGAGCACGACTTTTACCCACAGTCCTAGGCAGATATACCGAACCTTCGGAAAATTACGAATGCCGTAAGATTGTAAAATTACGCATGAAGTTGTAAACTATTTAATCTCAATAAGACACGGATATATTGGAAACTATTGAATTTGGGTGGGATTTATTCTATACAAAACGATTTATTCTACTAACATTATAGTCGCGAAAGTTTGTAAGTATGGATGGATTGATGGATGTTTGTTACTCTTTCACGCAAAAACTACAGAACGGATTTGGATGAAATTTGGCACACAAGATGGTTTATAACCAGGATTAACATAAAGATTTTACCCCGATATTCCCACGGGACCGAAACTTATGCGGGTTAAACCGCGGGGCGCTGCTAGTTCATAATATATCTAGAAATTATAATCTAATAGAGATGTAATTTAATCATACATATATTTAATATATGATTAAATTACATCTTTATTAGATTATAATTATTTCTACATATATTATGAACTAGCACAAATTTTGTGTATTTTCGGTGACATACATATATAAGGCAAAGTACAAGGTTTTAATCTTCGTTTAAAAAAGTCTTACCATCCATCTCCTTCATAGCCTTGATGAAGTCCCCAGGGTCCTTAAAGCTGACGAAACCGAATCCTTTGCTCTTGTTCGTCCGCTTATCTCTTACTACTTTGGCTCTTTGGAACGAGCTGTATTTGCTGAAGGTTCTCGTCTAAAAGAACAAGATATAAAGAAGACTTAATTACATTAAATATCATGGTCACCTGCGTTTCTTTAATGTCTAAAAGTGCCTTTTAATGGTCTAGTTGAAATAAATGTATTGACTTTGACTTTCCTGACTATGTTGGACTGGGCTTCCAGTCTAAGCAAATGCATCTGAATACCAGCATTTTATATGAAGCAACTGCTTATCTGGTATCCACAACCCAGTAACTGGGTTTTGTTATGAAGGACAGAAGGTCAAAAATGACATCATGGAGACTTAAGTACAATATTTGTAAAGAAAAACAAAAATGTAACCGAAGTATACGCTATCAGACACTCAAATTCTTCGAGTTCAGTTAAATGTAGTAAATACTCACAAGCAGTTCATCTGTGACGTCATTTCCGAGATCACCGCAGAACATTCGGAAGTCATCGTCCGGCCAGTCCAGCAGTGTCACGTCTTCCCAAACTTGACCTCCGGCTGTCCTGACAACCTGACAAGAATTGGAAACTATTTATGATCTAATGTCGATTATAATTTTTTTTTCATGTTCCAATAGATTGCAGGCAGGAATTATATATGGCAGCACAAAAGCTTAAATTTCATCTTAACTCTCAACATATATATGTTTTGAATATCCTTACTTAGTCTTGATGACATAGTCAAAAAGTTCCCTACAAGTGTGTCCAGAGAACACGGTATTTGAATACTATCAAAATTGTAGATGTATAGAATGAAAATTATTAACAACATCTAAATTAATAACATCTGTGGAGGTTACACTCTTTTGAAGTTTATTTTTCCATCCTTGTCACGCAAAACGTCGTTATACTGAATGATGCAAGGTCCTTATACGAGCGTTGATTATGAGTGACATCAGTTCGATGTAGTGCTGCCTATGTTCTTTCTCAATTATAAATTTAACGTTCCTCTCTCTCTGATGACGGAGCCACAGGCAGACAGACAGACACGTCAAACTTATAACACACCTGTTTTTGCGTCGGGGGTTAAAAATTATGTTGATTGCTTATTTCGATACTAGCTGCTGCCCGCGACTTCGTCCCCGTGGAATTCCCGATTTTAAAACATTTTTTATCGCTGCTCCGCTCCTATTGGTCTTAGCGTGATGATATATAGCCTATAGCCTTCCTCGATAAATGGGCTATCTAACACTGAAAGATTTTTTCAAATCGGACCAGTAGTTCCTGAGATTAGCGCGTTCAAACAAACAAACAAACAAACAAACAAACAAACTCTTCAGCTTTATAATATTAGTATATTTCGATATTAGTGTTTCGCACAGAAATATAAATGAACTCAAACAAATATTGGTTGGCAGTAAAAATGGAACCGTGTGTCCGGTTGCGTGGGAAGAAGGTATTACAAACCTAGGCAAAGTTTCGATCGAGAAGATCGTCATCAATCATAAAGGGCATAGTACCGGTCTGGCATATCGACTCGCCACCATTATGTTTTTTTTTTTTTCGAAATAGCGACGCACGTTGAAATTAGTATGTACGGAAAGAGGACACATAGACGAACAAAAATTGTCCTCAAAGTGTCACGTTACCGAGATATTTGAAAGATCAATATGAGTACAACGACAATCATTAAAATTATACATCGTGCGTGTTTCGAAAAAAAAAATGGCGGCGGGTCGATATCATAGCTTCCATAGAGAAAAGTTCGAACCCCTTAAACGTTTACAAATTCCATTTAATATCCAGCCCAACTGCCTATTGACTCTCATCAAGGTCGTATAATAATCCTCCCGACAGAATTAGACTACGAGGGAGATAGTACCTATAGAGCACAAGTGTATGCGCAAAAACATGTGCACCCTCTGTCCTTTACTCTCATGGGACGATAATCCGACACGACCAACGGCTTATTAACGTTCTTAACGAGGAACGGGTGTCACGCCACCAACTTCCAAACTCTGGGATGCCACAGAGAAATTTCTAATGGAAAAACCCTATTCAACTTTTTGCCCAACCGAATCGAAACCGCTCCAGCCTCCGCAACAGAAGAAGAAGCCCCAGGCGTCGGGAAACGCAGGGCGATTCCCGGCCACCTACTGCGCGGGCCTGCGGATGGCGAGCTATGGGTGGCTCGCCGTCCGATAGCAACCAGGCCCGAGTCGACGGCACCGAGTGTTCCACGCGCGCCTCAAAGAGCCGTCAGCAACGTAGACAGGGCCCCATAGGGTCAGTGCCTGTTAGGGCTGCGTAATTTGTTCGAAAGAATCACATGATGGTTTAGTCAGTAAGAGTCTGAAACAGGACCCCAAGCATTGCAGGCGGCACGCGGCGGCGCTGATGACAACGAAAGCATCGGAACAGTTTTAAATGTTGTGAACGAAGCTCAATTCAAAAGAGTTTTAAACTACAGTAGGTACAAACCTTTCTGTTCTTTTTCTCCTTCTTAGGCTTTGCGATGTTATCGGGGATGCTGATGGCGGGCGGCGGCGGCGCGAGGGGCGGCGGCTCCACCACGGGCTCCGGCCGCGGTGGCGGCGGCGGCGGCGTACGCTTCTGGAATACACGATTATTGAAATAAGCCCCAGTCAGTAACGTGTTGCGACGTGGTGCCTTCTAACGCAGTTGATTGGCTACAAAACTGATAATATAGTAATATGAAATAAACTTGAATAGATTCGACACACCCCGACTGACTAGTGGACCTAGCTTAAGAGACTATGAACCTTAAAATACAGTCACTTTTTAGAGTTCCGTAGTAAAACAAGGAACCCTTTTTTGGGTTTTTTTTTTGTTGAGCGATTGGCTGCTACGCTACGTGTCGTGGGTTCGATTCCCGCACGGAACAAATATTTGTGTGACCTACAGATAACTGTTCCGGGTTTGGCTGTTTTGTGTATGTGAGATTGTATGTTTGTGAACGCATCCACGACACAGGAGAATTTCCTAGTGGGGCAACGTTTAAAAAAAAAGTTATTATTCTTGAACTTTACATAAATTTTTATAAATTAAAACTAGATATTTTGTATAAAGATTCAAAAGCTGGTATACGAAAATCTTACAGTTAAAAAATATGTAACTTACCCTCTTCCTACTTTCTTTTTCCTTCTTCTCGTCTTCTTCTTTAGGTTGCTTGTAGAGTTTGGGTGCTGCGGAGAGCACCACAGGCTGCGGCTTGGGCGGGGGAGGTGGTATCAGCTGGGGACCAGGCAGGCCGGGCCGGAGGAACGTCAGGGCGGGCGGAAACCCGCCTTCCGAGCCGCTGGGGCGGATGCGGACCTAGTATAGAAGCATAGTGTTAAAAAATTAGGTTTTTTTTGCTAATCCTCATGGTCAAACCACCCTTGGGTCAAAAGGACGGCATTTACTATTTTGAAAAGTATGTAAGTCATGATAAAAAGCCAGTAAGATTGTCACCTTTAACTAGTCAGAATTAGCCAAATGATAAGATTGTAACCTTTAACTAATTAGAATTTTGAAGTAAATAGCGGCGAAAAAACCATTTTCAGCTTATCAATAGTCTGCTGCTGTAAAGGAAGGTGATGTGTTTTTAAAAAGTAACGTTACAGGCCTACGGTTTAGCTGAGACCGCCCCTGATATAATAATGGCAGCAGCAGGGTGCGGGAGGGACATGGGCGCCCGACAGTGGCGGAATGACTACACTGCACCAATACATCAGCTCGACAACCTTCCGCCCAAAGCTACCATAGACACTGACTTAGTTAAGAGATAGGACGAAGACTCTGAGTCTACTATAATAAAATAATTGTCACAAAAAAACATTCTTGGTTCTGCATCACCATTCAACTGTAAATGAAGATAGATTTCGGATGAATTATTTTATTAATTATTAGTTTGAAAGTAAATTAGAGCATCAGGTATAGTTACCGGCGGCACTTAAGTTGGCAAAAATTTTCGTAGTGGGGGAAGTTCGCGCAAGTAAAATTGTATGAAATTGTGCCTGCGCGAACTTCCCCCACTACGAAAATCTTTGCCAACTTACGTGCCGATAACTATACTAATGGCAAAATTCAGTAACACCAGGCCTCCGTCACTCCATGTACTTGCGCGCTATAATTACCTACCACCCGGCCGAGCGGTCTCGGGCCGTTTGCGGACCAAACTCAGTGCGGTTTTCGCGAAGCGAAGCGCACGCAAGTTTTCAATTTTAATTGTTCCATTCGTTTGTACGGGTACCTACGATGCCGTCTAGTGCCTCATGTGCAGTAGATGGGTGCAAATCAAGTAAAAGAAGATATAAACACCTAACATTTTTCCATTTACCTGTCAATAAAGACAGGTAAGTGATAAAATATTACTAATTTTGTCGTTTCAAATATATTTTTAATAGGTAGGTATACTAAGCATTAGGTTGCCTTTCAGACACAGATTTACACATTTGTGTTACATAGAAACGTCATACTTACTTTAAACACTATTTTAATAACGTTTAAAAAGTTATTTTTATTAGAATAAAGGGGTAATTTCCCATGATATTGTGAAATAATTCTTTAGCTTTCCCCATGTTATAGTTAATAATTATTAAATGTTAATAATCATTCAATGTATTTATAAGTACTTAGGTGTTTTTTATTCATAATTATACATTTTTGAGGACTATTATAAATTCTTCATATCTTTGTCTGTCCGTCTGTCTTATTTAGGTACCGATCTCCTTCCTAAGACCTGTCCTATTTTATGATTTTTCAGGCGTAAAACATGGGTTGAAATGATTGTCAGGCCCGATTTAGCAAGGCCAGACACCAAGGCAAGAAGTAATTATGTGTGTTGTCTTCATTTTGATAAGTCGGTGATTATTCATAACCACAATTACGACCTGCCTACAAAACTGCTGCCATCTCCACCAACTACTTCAAGTGCCAGTACTAAATCAGAATCTAAGGAAATATTGACACCTCTATAATTATGTTTTAGATGTATTGCACAGTTAGCATCAATTCAAATAGTCATGTTAATTTAATTTCATCGAAGACGCAGCCCTGCGATTTTTGTGGGATTGAGCGGCGCGAACCAATCACAACTGTACGCTTGAGTATTTAGGCACATTTTAGCATGCAGCGGTTGCTGACGCGACGGAGTAGGCTATTATAGCAGTAGGTATTGGAATTTTTCTACTGAGTGAAGTATCTGTTACGTAGTAACTATTTAGTAATCTGTGGTAACACTGAGATCTTCATATAATGAGTTTATTTTGCATTTTGCAAGCATGATGCAATAGATATTGGTATTCTAAATTATGGTTTGTACAGCCAACTTATGTATGTACAGGCCATTCCGCATCTGCAAGAATGATGTACTTACAAAGCACTTGAAGCTGTTCGTTTTCTGTCGGTAAATAAATGAATTAAAGATTTCAATTCCGTAAAAAATGGACTAAATAAGTATAAGAATTTGCACACAATATGATACATTTTAAGGTCTTATTGTAGACTAACATTTTTCGCCATTTACTGGCATATACTTACATATTTATGTATTTGAACATTATTGTGAAATCAAATCACCTGTGAGGGCACCATGATGGACGGCGGCGGTGGTGGAGGTGGTACTGTGGGGTACATCATGGACATGTCGAAGGTCGGCATCATGGGCGCTGCGGCGCGCTCCAGCTGCTGCTGCACGGCGCCAAACGTGGCCGCGCCAATCACGGCGCGGGACACCACGCTAACTCCGCCGTCGCCGCCTGAGATTTCCGCCTCAAACCTGATAGTATAAATATGTGTTGTTACTAACTTTCGCCCATGTGATCTATCTCATAGGAACTGTGCATTAATAAAGAAAAAGATTTGTATCAGAGACTAAATATTTGTCAGTTCTTCGAAAATTCACGCTTAACCTTTGTTTGTTTGAAGTTGAATCAAGTGCTGTTGCACTTGATACATTTTCAATCATTATATATATATCAAGATTTCTAGTCTCATGTATTTCTCAGCTCTAATTCTTGCCATTAGTTCAATATGCACGAAAACTATTGCATCTCTTCCTTCTTTGACACTCCAGAGAGAAATAGAATGAATTTCATTTGCATTGCAGGCAACAAAAATATTTATTTTAATAAATAAAGGTTTGTATTAATAATTGCAGAAACTCTTACAACTTTTACAGTAAATCTTACATCCTTTAAAGCAAAAGATATACATGTCCTAGGGGGACCCCTCTTTATTTTAAATTCAAACAAATTGTTTCCTAGGAATGTTTGGATATAAACAACCGACTTTGAAACAAAAAAAGTATAAAATAACTTAATTTTCTTAAACCGAAGAAACAACCAAAAACACTCGGTGTTTTTGGTTGTTTCTTCGGTTTTGAAGTTATTTAAAACTATTTTGGTTTAGAAGTCGGTTGGTTTTTTTTATAAAAAGTTTTTGTTATTTTTAACTTTTTAGTCATCCCCTAAACATACCAATCACATAAAATTAGATTTTGTTATGTTTACACATAGATAATTTTCATCAAGCCATGTTATTATTGATTCAATTGTATTATTTATGTCAGTTGTATATTTATTAATGTCATTATTATTGGATGTCATTATCAACTAAATGGCATCGGCGAACAGAAAACAGGGGTGATTACGTTACTTCAGGAAGGTGATTTATATAGAGTAAAAAAAGAGGGAACTAAGAACACCCCCTTGGGGCACACCAGACCTGCCATGTTATGTTTATACTTTGATCTTTACGATTTTAGTTTTTTCAATTGCTACACACTGCATTCTGTTTTTAAAGTTCTGGGCCCCGTATCCCATACTTTTCAATTTTATCTATTAGCAATTTGTGTGATACAAATTTCTGTGCATCGCAGTAGCATGAAAGCACCTTTCATGCTCATATTGTTTCATGTTCAAAAGCATTCACATAGAGGACCTGATTTAGATGTTTTTGCAAGCTATGTTTTAGCATTATTATAGAATTGTGGTAGAGTAAGCATTGTTACTTGAGTCTGTCAATATCCATTGATAAACCTCAACAAACAGTGGTACAAACGGGAATGGTTTTATTATTAGCACAATGTAAATTTTTGTCACAAGTCATACACTACATGTTATGGTGTTCCATGTTTTATTTTTACAGTTCAACGTATTACATTGCTAACCTTGACATTTCATCTTGCATCTGCTGGTATTTAGAAGAATCTTCCATGTTGCGGCTCGGAGTTTAACCTTAAAGCAGTCCAAAACGTTTACGTAGTAACCAGAAATAAATGTAGGCCACTAATTACTAACACTCTTGATACATACAGATCCACGCATTGTCGGGATTATTAGGTACTGTAAGAATCGTAATTTACGTTAATGGAGAGAGTATCTTCACTCGCAGGATAGGTAACGATTTTAGTTGACGTTGACGTGACGACTGTGACGAGACGAGTGACGACTGGTGTTGCCAACAGTTGAAGTAGCTTACCACCAGATTCAACTTTTAAAACCACCAGAAAACCACTAACAAAAAATTATCCCCACTTAAAATCACCGAATTTTCCACTAAAACAATGTTGTTTTACGAAATAAAATAAGTTAGTGTCATTAGTTTCCTTTAATAGCAATAAAAATGAATAAATCACTTAACAACATACCGTTCGTAGGTAAATCACATCTAAATTATAAAATGATAACAGCACTTTAAATTAATTCGTCTTCGGAAGAATCATTGCTGTCTGCATCATCATCTACGAGATCTGATTTGTAGGATTCTTTAGTGCCGATTTGTTTTACAACGCTTAATGGTATTTCATAATTATTGCAACATTTTCCTTCCAACCTCAAACCACAACGTATTCTTAATATAGCAGTTAAGAGTTTTAAATTCATTCGATTTCGCTGCTTGTTTTTTATAATATTCATACTGCTAAATAGTCTCTCAACATCGGCATTGGAATGGAGCAGTATTAGAAGAGTAATAGCAAAAGTCGCTAATTCCTCAAACCTCGATTCTCCTTGAGCATCTTTGAAATGTAATACTTCATTCCAAAATTTTTTTGTGTTTTTAGTCTCATTCCATTTCAATAAATGAATTTGATGCCACTGATCATCGACTCTCGCTATATATTCTGCACTTTTACCGAACTGAGCCATTATTTCAACTAATGGTTCTTTATTGTGATTAAGTGCTTGTTCTACACTTATTCGGGAAATTTTTTCATCAGTGTCAAATTTTCTGGCAGTCTATTTTTTATTTCTTCGACCAGACTTACTATAAATGTTATGCACCGATGCCGCATATTTTTTTCATCTTCCCTTGGTAAGCCCTTTTCTCTCATTTCAAGTATTTGTTTTTCAAATCGGAAACCGAGATAACATTTTTGATCCAAGAAATCACGAATATTTTGAGAAAATATATCAACTTTATTCGTAGGTAACGTAACCTTGCTGACAAGCATATCTATAAGATGGGTCAACTCTTCACACAACTTAGTGTGGTCTGTGTCTTTTGACTCGAACATTTTATTAACTCTATTTATTTCAATTAATATAGGATATAGAAATGAAATATATGCGTAATTCATGTCATTCGCATACATGGAGTGCAATAATTCAGCTGTATGACACCTTTCGTGCACCTTAGCTACGGAAAAATGTGTTTTTAACTCCAACCACTGCGTGTATATTCTTGAAACAGCGGACTCTATAGACAACCACCTGGTCTGGCATACTTGAACTATTTTTAGAGGTTTTTGTCCATCGTTGATGGTTTTGTATAATTGTCTATAAAGAGATTGTCTGGAAGACGAGCGACTAAACCAGTCATATGTCTCCCTAATTAAAAACTCCAAATTTTTTGGTAAAAATTCTTTTGCAGCAGCTGAAACAGCCAATTGTAAGGAATGACATAAGCAACGCACCAAAATCAGATGTGGTAACTCTTCTTTTAATTTGACATGTACACCGTTATTCACTCCAACCATTACAGAAGCGTTATCTGTACCAATCCCCATTAAATTTTCAAGTCTTAGATCGAATCTTTTGAGCGTCTTCTTTATGGCAAAAACTATACCTTCAGCATTAAACTCATCCAGTTCAGCAAGGTCTAGATATGTGGATACTATTTTTTGGTGTAATTTACTATAATAAATTATTATCAAACCCAAGTATTTATGCACAGCAATATCTGTAGATTCATCAATTAGTAGGCTGAATGGTTGATCTTTGAAATCTTGTTTTAGAATCTCAGTAAAATGCAATGCTAACACATTTTTTATAACCGAGGTGCATTTAGTTCGATGCATTTGAACTTTTTCAATATTTTTTTCATGACTGTTATTAATTACCTCTCCTAAATGGTCAACTACACGTATGCTAGTGTGCATGGCTGTGAATAGTGCAAGCCTAGCTTCTTCTTTTTGTTTGCTTCCAATGGGCTCTGGCTTGAACTGAATCTTAGGCTGCGCAATTATAACCTGTAACAATTTAATTATCCAAAGATATAACATAACTCGGCAGCGATAGAAAATAAACAGACAAAGCATTAAAGCTGTTTAGCAATTCATCCGATCAGATCCGAACCCTTCACAAATTACATTCGGCGTAGTCACGGTAATATAATCATACAATCGCGACTGTCTGCCCCCGGAGCATGGTAAGGAGATCACCCCGAGATCGTGGCGCGTAGGTATAGCTCGCGCTTCGTCCGTTTGTATGAAGTTGGAATACTGTTAGATTAGATTACCGTGGCGTAGTCGTTTCACAATTTGTTTCGTTACACATTTGACCAAAGAATGAGTAATAATAATTATATAGCAGTCGTTTACCTTTTTGTTTTGTAGATGCTTTTTTGACATTCCATGAGACTTCAAATCTCCATAGTGACTCCTTAAAGTTGTACCACAAAACTTACATTTCGCTACTTGACCCGCAGTACTTTCAATAACCTGTAGCCAATCTTTGAAATGTGGGTCTTGAAGCCAAGAATCCCGAAATTTTTGCGTATATTGTGGTTTCGGCATAATTATGCTTGAATAAAATGCGATGCGATAATACAGAACACTTTGAGCAGATTGAGTTGCACTGCGTAGTTTTAAGAACGAGTTGATTGAAAAATATTGTACGGGGAATCCCTGCGTATAAATAAACAGCATCGTTCTGGCGGATCAGTATTGCCTGCATAATAAAATTAAATATCCTTAAAAAATAACACGTAGAACAAAGAATTTAAAAAATAATATATGGAAATGTGTAAGTGGTTGAGTGATCGCATTTTTTGTAATTAAAATTGAATTTTACTAAACCACTAGAAAAACCACTAGCCACTAAAACCAATATTTCGCCACTAAATAGGGGATTAAAACCACCAGTTTTAGTGGAAAATCCACTAAGTTGGCAACACTGCTGACATTTACGTACCTACACAGAACCATTGACCTATAAAAGTATGGACGAGAAATACCTACGAAAAAAGGGTGCATACCTACAAAACATAAAATGGCTGCCATTGCTAGGGTTGAGTCAATCAAGGTGTTACTACAACGAGTATCGATACTAGTTACGAGTTCCACTAATTTATCACGTTTGGATCATACCTCATATTATGAACATAAAATCCGTTGTAATAGTAACAGAAAAAGATGAGTAGGTTATCTAACCTTCTGCTATCTATACAAATAAATGAAATTGTAGTGTTTGTCGCGGCTAATCTCTGAAATAGCTGTACAAATATTGACGGGATTTTTACAGGCAGATATGTTACAAGGAGTAACTAAGGCTACTTTTATTTTAGAGAAATAATTAGGGTACCGCGCAAAAAAAAGCATTAAAATTATTTTTGCTTTTGGTAGCCAGTATGGCTATAGGCTATTTAACATCACCCCACGACCCTTAGCCTCTAACCATTTTTTCTGTAAGCCTTCATTTTTAGGAAACCTATAAAAATTAAAGTATTTTTAAATCATTTTGGTTAGAGATGCTAAAATGTAACTAAAACAAACATAAAACATTATAAGCTAGGTGCACGGTTCCAATTAGCTGTTTCCTATGGAGAAGTGCCGGCAAGAAACTCCATGATTACTCTTTTAGAGATAATTAGCTTTTTCAATGTTTTCTTCAGATTTACGTAATATATTTTGATTTTGGTGTGAAGTGTGAATCACAGGCCGGACCTAGCTAGGTCACTCGAACCGAATAAGACGCAGGATTATTTATGTTAACATCACAGAATATACCGATATCGTTCCAGCAGAGGAACTAGTTTCGTATTACCGCAAGTCGGCAACGGTACAACACTATTTCATTATGTAAACAAACGAATGAATAAACAAATATAATAAAAAGGCCTGTTATGTGGAAATGAATCCAAATATCAATACTCTAGCCATAAATTCATGATTGCGTTACAATAGTATCACCGAATGTGTATTATTGTGTGTAATAATGCATGAAAACCGGCTACTAACCTGTGCAAACACAATTGAGGTTGATTTTGACTGTTTCTTGCACCACACTTCACAACACAACACACAGGCATGTTGGATTTATGTTTTCCAACATTTACATTCAGTTTTAAAAGTAAAATTACTCGTAGTTTTCTCGCAAATCACAATAATAAAAAAAGTAAACAACCATTTGACAGCGTAACTACCATGAATTTGGAATATAATATGGCTGCAACGGCACTTACCTACAACTGTCTCTACATCACGACAAAATGTTGCCATAATTAGCAACAACTTAAATATAGTTGTCTCTTTTATCAAATAGGATTATCTCACAAGAAAGAATGAGACATAACGATATTTCAAGTTCTGAATCATATTTCACTCATATTTGTATAAGCAAATGTATGTATAGAATAACGCAGCGTCTCCTTATTATTCCTACCTCAATGCACAGAACAAATATACCCTAACGTGTTTACGTATGAGTAAGCTAATAAATGTCAAACAAAAATGAATTAATAAAATAAACTGTGTGTCATTCTCATCATAATCAACTAAATGACATCGAGGCACAACCTTAGAGTATAGAAATGGCAAAACTGTGTATTGCACTGATTTTGCAACCATGAGAGTCGTCTGAAATTTGTTTTTTTTTGGATATTTTTTGATGAAATTCATGTTAAGATGACCACGTGCTAATCTTTGTAAAATAGTATTTCTATTTTACAAAGATTAGCACGTGGTCATCATAACATGAAATAGCCAACTCGGTAGTCTGCTGAATTATCATTCAGCAGACTACCGAGTTGGCCGGACGTGGGCGGAGATAGCCGCTGAAGACATATTTTATATACTTTACTCTATAAGACAGACATTGAAAGTTGTTCGCATATTTCATGGCCATGGTTACGTTAGTGCAACCTACGATGTCTAAATGATAGACCGCCATTCTTGTGCTACTGCAAGAGTAAAAAAATCGATTAATCTTAGTCTAGCCTCTTGGCAATACTAATAAATGATAATTTTATTGCAACATTAATTACTGTCAGTAGTGTTATCCGGATGAAGGACATGTACCCATGGTCATGAATAAAGTTTTAAAAAAAATAGTAGTGACAATTTGACAGTGAAGTTCGAGGTTTGACACTTGACAAGTTGACATTGACACTTGACAAGACAAAACTTTGGATTGGATGCGTGTATTATGTACAAATTGTTAGCCTGTTACTTGAAATTCTGGAATTCATTTATCATTTATTTATCTAATTTGCATAAAGTATCATAATGGAAGACGATAATAAAACAATTTGGTGTGGTAATTTACCTGAACAAGTCGACGAAGAATTACTTTACGAACTGTTTTTGCAGGTTTGTTTAGTCTAATGACTAAGTACTTAAATGAAGTACGCTTTCTGGATTTCCCAATTATAGCTAACTTTGTTCTATCGTATTTGCATTTGCAGGCAGGGCCATTGGAAAAAGTTAGGATTCCGAGAGATCGAGATGGACGCCAAAAGAACTTTGCCTTCATAACATATTGTCATGAAGTTTCGGTGCCTTACGCGTTAAACTTATTTCGAGGTACCTCCTTATTTCATCGAACATTGTCACTACAAAGTCGTTCACGAATGGTAACTCTGCCGCCACCAATCAGGTGTTTTGGTCTGGAACCACCTATAGAATTCCCTCAACAAACAAACATTGCCAAACAGTTTGTTGATATGACGGAGCATTTGAAAGAAGATGACTTCAAGTCCATCAATATGAATCGCCAGCCACTCGACCCTACGGACAGATTGGTGATGGCCAGCTTGCAGGGTAACTGGTCTCATCGGCACCATCCCTACAGGCCTAAAGACAAGGCACAGAGAGATGACTTCAGGCCTAGGGATCCACACAATGATAACTACAATAGGAACAAAGATAAAAATAGAAATAAACATTCAGGTAATTGGAGGGAGAGGAGAAATCATAAGAAGTCAAACTACCACAGGTAGAGGTTGCGTGTTTTGGAAAAATATTGTACATATACATAATAATTGCAGCCAACTGGCTTAATCAGCCGTTTAATTGGTTGTCTATCGCTGTTCAATTGAATCCCACTGTTTAACAGTGGCGTACAATGCGTCGAGTTAGGGTAGGCCAGAGAAAATGTCTAAAAAAAAACACCACATTATTCAGGGTTGAAATGTGGTGTATTTTTTTTTAAATAGGCTATTTAAAAAAAAACTCATTTCAATCAAATACACCTTGTTACTAACACTGAAATACTAACAAATCTATGGACTACTGTAGTCTGAAATAAAGTTTTATTATTAATAAAAATCAACCCTGAATAATATGGTTATTTTTTTTAAATTTATTTGGACATTTTCTCTGGCCTACCCTAACTCGAACCGCTGCACGCCACTGCTGTTTAATTAGTAACCTAAATGACATCTGGCCAATCAAGTGCTTCCAAAACAGAGTTTAATGAACAGACTGACAGATGCCAGTTAGACTAACGGCCGAACCCAATAACCGATCTATCACATACTGGAGATAGAAAAACAAATGAAACAACAGAAAACCTATATAATTTTTCTTGTTTTTTCTGTTGTTTCATTTGTTTTTCTATCTCCAGTATGTGATAGATCGGTTATTGGGTTCGGCCGTAAGCCGTTCACAGAATAGGGTTGCCGTGTGATGAAAATATATTAAATATTTAACTGTAGGAATTCTACCAACGAACAACTACACACTTAACACAGCTTTTATTGCTGTCTGCAGGTTTTATAAGAACATAACATGAATGGCATGACAGGACCTAAGTTTGTTCACTTTGCTTGCTCACTCTAGTTCCTATCATACCTAACGTGTATGGTATGACAGGAGCAGATGGGAACACAGATGTGTCGGGTGCCCTAAGCTCCCTGTACCCTATATTCCATAGGATATATATATCTATAGGCTAGGCAAGTAATTATTAAACTTCAATTAAATTTCGGGATGACCCACGCCATTCAATGAAAAGACTAGGCCGCTAATTAAACAGCTGATTAAGCAAGTTGGCTGCATCACCTATGAACTCAATTAAAAACGATATTTTTTGAATAATTGAAGTATAGGGATGCTTCACAATGGTTGTATGTGAAAGACAAAGTGAATATGGTTAATTAAACAAAGATCCATACCATAATAAAAATAATTTACATATTGACTGATATCACAGTTGGTGCAGTGGTTGAGCAATTGGCTGCTGTGCTTTGTGTTGCGGGTTCGATTCCCACATGGAAATAATTATTTGTAAAGCCTACAGACAGTTGTTCTGAGTCTGGTTGTTTGTGTATGTGAGTTTATATGTTTATAAACGCACCTGCAATACAGGAGAAATTCCTAGTGTAGGTCAAGGTACCATTAAAAAAACAATCCTCATCAGTAAAGTGAGATGCGGAGATCCAAGTGTTTTTAAAAATTTTATTTTTTGTTTTAACGCTCTTTGTTTTAACATGTTACTTAATATACTGACAATATAGTGAAGTGCTATATTAAATTTAATCTGTATTTGACTTTCGAACCAAAAACAAATTCTTCAAAAACAAATAGCTATTTTTTTTATTTCATCTGTGAAGATAAAATTAAAGCTTTATTTGTTTTTATTTTTAATTTGGTTTGGTTTACATTTGATTAAATAGTAATAATTAACACTTAATCTTTTTATCTTAACTGCCTTTGACTTGGAGAAAGGTAATGATTGCCCCTATGCCCATTTAAACCTAACACAAGATAACTGTGGTTAGTTTGTATTCAGTATGACATTGAAAGGCGAACAGTTATAATTAAAAAAAAAATATAGAAAAAATATGAGTGAAATTGAATGAATTTTACAATCTAATTGAATGTTTATAAAGAAAAAATGTAAATACCACAATTCAAAACAACAAAGTTCATGTATTTTAAAAGAAAAGAAACCGAATATTTAACCCGTCGAGGGTTAAATATTCGGTTTCTTTTCTTTGATAATGTTTAAATGTTAAGTAATTATTACTTTGTTGTATTACCTATATCTTATATATAAAATTCTCGTGTCACGGTGTTTGTGGTTGAACTCTTCCGAAACGACTCGACCGATTTTCGTGAATCTTGGCGTGCATATCGGCTAGGGTGGCGAATCGGACAACATTATATTTTTCATTCCCTTTTTTATTTTATGTGGCAAAACGACGTTTGCCGGGTCAGCTAGTATAACTATAAGTCTGTGCAAAATAATTATACTTATGACATATGTATAACTATAGAACAAACTAATTTTTAGATTAATTCAAAATTTAAGCAGGTATATTTTACCATTCATTCTTTTCTAATAGCCACATTATTTTGGATCAGTCAAATTACTAAATTCCTGATAAAATTCTCACATTCAATGTAATGCCACTGTTCACAGCGAAATCAGTTCCCTTTTATTTAGGCATTACATTGGGCTACTGACGGGCATAGGGTGACAAACAATATTTTACAATATATTACAATATCTACGGGGCTCTGTTTGTTGAACAATCACTTCAGGAAGCACGACGACCCCCTTCACGGCCCTTTCATTAGGAGTTGTAAGCTGAGTTGCATAGAAGAATTCCCTGCTGATTTCAGTCTGCAAAAAACAAAAGTCGTCAAAAAGAATACAATAAGAAAAGGTTGAAATATTTCGTCACAAGGAAAATCGATCCATGACTTGCTAGATGAGTCGGCCAAGTTTTGGCAGAAGCCACTAAGGTCCCGTTTCTCGAACAAAATGTAGGTACTTATCATGAAAATATTCTGTCAAATTGTAGGTATCTAGTTGAATGAGTTGTCAATGCTAATCACATCACTTGACTAGCGTTTGATTTGAGACGGGTCGATACTTTTATTCTAGAACCCGCGGTCAAGCCAAACTCAACATGAAAACAAAATCAACTTACGATTTCCTGCTTGTATTTGTAACGTATATAGCCAGCTATATCGTAAATGAATATCATTGAAACAATGTAGAGAGCAAGCGACATGATTTTTTCTTCCAGGTCAAAGAAACTTGATGTTAAGATCCAGTACATCGCCACCGTGCCCACTATTCCACGCAGAAAGAGAAACAGCACCAGATACAGCATTTCGACTATTGTGTACACCAATGAATTTCCCAGTCCCAATGTTTTGAGAAACCTGCATGTAACAATAAGGATTTAACTACTAGTCGGTGATATTGCACGCCTCTAGTTCAGATAGTTTAGGATTATGATGTAGTGGCTTGCAAAATTAGTTTGGTGAATCTATAGATCAGGGGTGTTGCGGATGCATTTTTTTCACATCCGCGGATGCGGATGCGGATTTTAAGAGTCTCACATCCACTGATGCGGATGCGGATCTGTACAAAAAACTTAAGTGTTGGATTGGTAGGGTAAAAAAACACAGTAATGTTAATCCTTTCTTTATTTAATAATAGGTAAAGTAGTGAGTTATTTTAATAATTTAATTTGAATATTGGAGCATTTTATTTAATGAAAAGTAGAATGGCCGCCTTTTCGGACTACAGTACCTATGTTTCGCAAGGGTTCGTATATTAATCCTGCGCTACTAAATAACTGTTTACTTGGAATACTGGCTGGTAGAGGTGATAAGAATTTGCGTGCTATTTGAGATAACAGTTTGAACTCGCTTTGATTAACACTCCACCATTTAAGAGGACTCTCATTTAAATTATCACACTAACTTTTTGTGACAGCATTGATGAATGAGAGTCTGAGAGCTGCTAAGTTCACGTGTGGTTTCTTCAAAAGGTTTCAACAGCTCGACACAATATTCTATGATTTTCTACTCTTTTGGTAAAATAGGTGACCCTATTTTAGTCGAAAATCATAGAATCTCGCTGTCATTTATGTAGAGGCTTAAGGCATCTTTTGCTTTCAAAAAGCGCTCTAACATGTTTTTTTATTTATTTATTTTACAGTTTCAGGAAAACTTACAGCTAACAATTTCTTACGCTTGTAACAAAATAAGGCCAATTAAAAGTTTTCACAGATAGAAGAGAGCATACAAACAAACAGAAATAAGTATTTGAGGCGGTAGAGTCCTTTTTAATTTTGAAATGCTCGTACTGAAAACATCGATGTCGACGCTGCGGCAGATCGCATTAGGGAAGGTTCATATCTGACGGAACATGCGTCGCGTATTATCGGTCGCGTAACGCTAGAACAGACAAATGTAGGTATAGAAAAACAACACTCGAGCGTTCACACTCGACGCACTAACGTATCATCGGTCGAGTGTGAACGGTCAAGTGTTTTTCTATACATTTGTCTGTTCTGGCGTTACGCGACCGATAATACGCGACGCATGTTCCGTCAGATACGAACCTTCCCTTATAGTTTATACGTATAACCCACTCTTTAATAAGTATGAATTCTGCCTGTAATTCGTTCCTACACAGGGTATGCAATAGATAGGGACAATAAAAACAAACGTGCGCGTCAGATCTTGTCACCACAAAACAATAGCGAGGAACGTCACCGTCACCGATTCACCAAGTCTAAATCAAATTTATTGTTTTCCTATTGATTGGTCAATCAGCACGTGCGGTCGTCGGCACTCGACACGCGCCACTCGCCGGGCCCGCCCCTTTCTTTCTCGTCGCGACCTGCTACACATCCGCATCCGCATCAGCTCCGAAACGATTTATAAGTACAGATGCGGATGCAGATGCGGATGTCTAAATCGATGCGGATGTTCCGCATATGCGGATGCGAATATTCGCAACATCCCTGCTATAGATTATATTGGGTACTTGCTGTGCCCGCGACTTCGTTCGCTTGGATATCGGAAAAATGTGTCGCATAGATAAGATGAACGTAGTCAATACCCTGCATTATCTGACCCTCTTAGAATTAAGAAAATAAAAAGGTAACACGTGGTACTGACTGTATCACCTTTTCTGTTAAAGATCGGACTAGCCCTAATTTTTCCTGATACATCGAATCGAGTTGATTCTTAATTTCGTACTAAAAATTTAATTTAATACCAACCAGAAACCCAAGCTGATTATTTTCCAAAAAGATTTTTTACGACTCACAGAATTGAAGAAGCTCCTGGCAGGGAACATCGATCCCTGTATTATTTAAATACAGGGATCGATGTTCTTGGTTAAGAGCGTGTACGCCGTATTGCATTTCATATAAATTTTCAAGTCACATTTTGAGAAATGACTGAACCTGTTTTAATGAAACTTCACATATATTAGAATACATAGGTCTAAAAAGTTAGCTTACAACATTTTCGGTACCTATTCACTGTGCGTAAATTTTTATAGGTAGGTATATGCGTCACTATTTTTTTTTTCTTTCCGATATCCACGCGAACGAAGTCGCGGGCACAGCTTAGTAATCATTTGGGCACCACCATTGTGGTGATAAGCCCACTCTTTAAGGAGTGGTTGAGGAGCCACGGCGTCCTCACCTTCCGCCTCACGTAGGTACTGTCTCGGATTCGGCTGGAGGACACGCCCGGGTGTCAACACTATGTGGATTGCCCGGAGGACACGGTAGAGCATACCTACGGTAGATGTCTACCCTGCTTGGGCGGAGCAACGCCTTGTCTTCGTCGTGGCGATTGGCGTCGGCGAACTATCACTCCGGGCCTGGTTTAATCCATGGTCCGGAGCGAGAGGTCATGGGAGGCAGTCACCGCCCTTATGCGTAGCAGTAATGCTAGTGGTGGAGGAGGCGGATCGCGTGGGGGAAAGGCAAACCTCACGCCCCAGCCGCCGCAACTGAAGAAGCCCCGGGCGTCGGGAGTCGCGGGGCGATTCCCGGCCACCGACCGCAGGCACGGGCCTGCGGACAGCGAGCGTTGGGTGTGGTTGGGTGGCTCGCCGTCCGACAACAACTAGGCCCAGTTCGACGGCTAGGGCTAGTGCCTACCAGAGTTGCGGATTTTGTTCGAACGAGTCACCTTGGCCCTGGAACGCAAAGGGCATTAGCATTTCATTAAGGGGAACACGGATTGATTTAGTCAGTAGGAAATAATTTGATGATTTCACATCAACAAATATCTATGTCAATTAACAAAATTAAATGGTGTTTCCGTTGGCCATAGGTAGGTATTATTACAGGTTCGAGTTAATGACATTAAAAGTTTGAAGGACATTGGATATACATATATAGTAGAAGGTACATAGGTAAGGGGCGTACCTACAGAAATTTATCCTTGTGGGCAGTTCCTGTAGATTTGAAAATGAAAACAATATATCTAGTTTTAATTTCCGCGAATATTAGTGGGTTGCAGGTATGCACCTCCCTCCCGCCCGCTATATTATGCACATGCAAGATTACTGGGCAAATGCAAGGATTTTAAGCACATGCAGGAAGGCAATGCAAAACCCAACACCATTACCGACACGTGTTTCGCCTCTCCACGAGGCATCCTCAGGGGACGTGTTGACTCGCTGACCGTTGAGTTGCAACTCAACGGTCAGCGAGTCAACACGATTTGGAAAAATAAACACACTGAATTATTACACCGTCCTAAAGTGTTGCTCATAAGGATCAAAAATTGGGAAGTAATAACATCGCAAACTAAAGGAAGGAGCTTATTTTTATCAAAAATAACTAAGTACTTTTAAATTTTCTGACGATACGTACCTACCTAGGTGCCAATATTTTTTCAAATCTAAAATGATGCGTTTTAGTATTCATCAAAATAGGCCCGAGTCCTTAGGAATTCGCTATCCACGGGCACTTGAAAATTCACGTTGTATACCTAGTTGGTGATCAAGCAGGTTGGGTATACAAGGTACAACTAGGTATAAAACTAAATTTCCAATTTTCTAGGTAGGTACCTAGAAATTAATATTCTAGTTAAATGAATCATTATTTAAGACCTGTGCCTTTTTATTGCATAGAAACCTTCATTGATACCCTCCGTCTAGGGAGAGCGGTGGGTTATGTTAGCCTCTTACCGACGATAACTACAAATCGTTCACACCTTATGGTAAAAGGATATGTGTCTAACTAGATTAGTTTTGTATATTACTTGCTTACAGTCCACTGATTTAAGTAGTCGCAAATAAACCTGCATGCAAACTACACGTCGTTTTCTTTAAAAAAATCCCGGCAAACAAAAGTGAACCTTAACTAAGTAAACATTTGGTCCGTAATCGAACCGGATAGTGCTAATGAGCATCGAGCCCGTCCGACTCGCGAGAACAAAAGATTTTTTACCTGAGTGCGATAAGGAGTCGACCGGTGACACTTTTGCTAATGTGTTATGTGCAATTTTATTAAAAAACGAGTTATTACGGTAAAATTAATAGACTAAAAACTGTTACTTGTTTACAAAGTGTATGTGATTTTTGGAGCAAATCATTATAACAGTACAATGAGTGAGTGTTTAAAGAGATTTAAATAGACAATCTGTTATATAGTGAGAACTTATTGCCAAAAACAAGTGACCATCCCAAGTGTTTGCTGTGATCGCTGCACGTGTTTATTTGTTACCAATATGGAGGCACGTCTTTCGTTACAAGATGAATTGTACAACAATTTGAAGAAAGCAGAGATAAATTTTAGGAAGACTCCGAAAGATAGAATTAAACGTATGTACTTAGAAACGAGATTGGAAGTGCTAGAACAATTATATAAGGACTTTAAAGAGGGACACAAGGAGATTGTTGCTAAAGCGAAGAATAAGGAGGACGCTTATTTTACCGAGGGAAAATATGAGATTTGTGAGGAATTATATGTGCAGTATAAATCAAGTTTGCGAGAAGCTTTGCAAAATTTTGTTCCGGTTACCGAATTACCTTATCCAGCTGGTACTAATAGTGCGACCAATAAGTGCACTGATGTAAAACTACCTCGCATAGGGTGGAGTGGTAGCCATTGAACCACCAAAAGTTTGAAGAGCTCTAGCGCGCACGTTGTTACAGTCTAAGAAAATATTTTTATCTCAGAAGATAGGTTATTTAACAAGCTGCCAAATTGCGTTTAAAAAAAGTGGAAAATATTTGTTGTTGCCTAATTTATACAGGTTTTTTTAAAACAAGGGAAATGGTTCATAGCGTACTCCTAAGGGTACACAAAGAACCGGGGGGGTGGTATTAAATGAACCAAGTGGTACACAATGAATCACGGTAGTATAAAAACCCGTAATTGCTTGTTTTAAATGAAAAATAAATACAGCATTTATAAGTTTCCATATTTATTAAGTTTCGGGTTATTTATGAACCACACAATCAGTCTTAAAACTTAATTTTTAACAATAATTATAAACTTTTAAAAAGTTTTGTTACGCATAAACTCTATCCAGAAAAAAAGAAAACATTTTGTACTTGCTTATAATATTAATATGAGCATTTATAAAATCCTATGTTTTGATTACAACTTGCTGTATTGTAAATGCGATTAATCGGATTTACAATACAGCAAATTGTAACCAAAATTCCGCGCTCTCCACTTGTGTCTTTACAGACACTGCGTCCTTTTAGCTGCCAGCACTTTATATAATAATAATATTTATTATGTGGACGTGGCACTGTTGTGGTCGAGGTTAGGCCATATCTCTAGTCTACAAGACGGATTGTTCCTGTTGTTTGTAACGTATCTTCGTCTTTGGCTGCTTTTCGGATGCTTAATCCTGACAAGTGTTTTTCTATACCTCTTTGTATAGCTTCCGCGGTGTGATACCCTTTTTTACGAGCTTCCCTTAATACCGTGTTTCATCCCATGCTGAAATAGACAAATAGCGATCAATTAATTATACTCACATTAACACTTAGAGGTTGACTGGAATAATACTCCCCACCTGTTTATATAGCATAATACAAAGGACTTAGATGTGGTACACAATGAACCGTGGTTCATTGCTTACCCAGGATAAATGGCTCACAGCGTACCCACCCCCTCTTAGGAAATGTTAGGTTATGTTTTATACAAAAACCGTTGAGAATTAATTCCAAAAAATAGTCTCAAACAAGCCTAAAGACCTACATTACACATACAATTCACACATAGTTAAGTAAGAGTTAGATTATTAAAGTAACTACAAAAAGAAACTCACGCTTTTTTCGTCGTTTTTGCTTGAGTAAACACAAGGATGCAGCTCATGTGTGCATATGTCGCGACAAGCGCGCGGCGACTAGACCAAACTTCACGACGTGGCCAGCTAGTCCCGACATGTTTTTTGCGCGAGCCGGCAACGTTTCGTATGGCCAGGAGGTACTATGGTTCATACTGTACACGCGGTTCATTGGCTACCACCCTACCCTACAGTTACCTACTTTTGGGGGTAAATACGAAGAATGGCAAACTTTCTATGATATGTTTTCTTCATTAATACATAATAATCAGAGTATTACATCGGTGCAGAAATTACATTACCTTAAGTGCAATTTAAATGGAGAAGCATTAAGTTTACTCAATAATTTTTCAACGACTGATGCAAATTATGAGGAAGCATGGAAGCAGTTAGTTCGGCGTTATAATAACAAGCGTTATAATTGTAATGCTATCATGAGAACTTTATTTGGTGCAAAGAGAATAGTAAATGAATCAGCTAATGCAATTAAGAATTTGTTGGACACGACGTCTGCTTGTCTTAACTCTTTGGAGAACTTAGGCATTAGTACCGCCACGTGGGACGCAATTGTTGTACATCTAGTCATTACAAAAATGGACACAGAATCCCTTAGGCAGTGGGAGCAACATGTAAATATGGTGTGTGATGACTTGCCTACATGGGCACAATTAAAAGATTATTTAGAGTACCGATTCAGATCGTTAGAAATGGTTGATACGAACGGGAACCGCGCCGTGCAACATGCTAAGCCTAAATCAAAATCATTTCACGCATCAGTTGAGAAAGAGGAAAAGTCGAAGGCTAAACCAGAGTGTCCTATGTGTAAGGAACTGCATTTTCTTAACCAGTGCAACCGTTTTAGCCTTATGACAGCTAAAGACAGACAAGACTTCGTACAAAAGAGTAAACTATGTTTTAATTGCCTAGCACCTACCCATGCGGCAGTTAGGTGTCGTCAGGCGTTTAGCTGTAAGAGATGTGGCAGGAGACATCACACGATGCTACACTTTGAGCGGGAGAACCACGAGCCGACCAGCAGCAAGGAGCAGGCAGCCGCGGTGACTGAACCACCGCACAGAGCGAGTACAACACAAGGTGACACACTGGTGACTGCTACATTTTCTAGAGGCGAGCTACAACCCAACAGCGTGCTACTTGCGACGGCTACGGTCAAGGTATTCCGTTCTAATGGCTATAAACATATAATTCGTGCGCTGCTTGACCAAGGGTCGCAGGCATCTTTTGTATCTGAGTCAACTGTGCAATTGCTAGGTCTTGTACGCAAACCAGTGAGTGGTTGGGTGTCAGGGCTGGGCGATGGCCGTATGAGAATCAAACACACGGTTTCACTTCGTCTGGAATCACGTCATAGTCCAACTAATTACATCCTTGTTAACGCATATGTGTTACATTCTTTAACTTCATTACTTCCTTCAACAAATGTGAGCTCTCAAAAATGGGCGGCAATTGACCATCTTCCTTTAGCTGACCCTACATACGCGACGCCAGGCAAAATAGATATTTTGCTAGGTGCAGAGGTTTATAGTGAAATATTACTTGATGGGGTAATGAAGCATCCGGATTGTAATTTGATAGCACAAAATACAGTGTTTGGATGGATTTTGTCAGGACGAATGTCAAAAGGATCTCGAGCGTTAGTAAAAGATAATCTCATTAGCATGCACGTTCAAATTAAAGAGGATGAGTTACTTAAGAAGTTTTGGGAGATGGAAAATGAGCCTAATTTATTAAAGAAAGAGATGACTAGTAGTGAGAAAGTGTGTGAAGATTTGTTTGATTTAACTACAGTAAGAGATAATGAAGGGCGATTTATAGTGAGATTACCTTTTGCAACGGACGATCCGAAGTGTCAATATGGTAATACGGAGGAAAGAGCAATAAAAAGACTAGAGTATTTAGAGAGAAAGCTATCGAAAGATTCAAGGTTGAGAGAAGAATATACTAAAGTTATGAGCGAGTATTTGAGTATGAACCATATGAGATTGGTTTCTAAGAATGAGATGCAAAATTCTAAGGCTGTCTATCTTCCTCACCATGCTGTGGTGAGAGAAGATAAAGACACCACGAAAGTGAGAGTCGTTTTTGACGCTTCGAGCCAAGGTGACAACAGTGTGTCACTAAATGATGAGCTTCTTGTTGGACCAAGGTTACAACAAGATTTGAGGCATCTTTTGATGAGATGGCGTCATCATAAAATCTGTATCGTCGCCGACATTGTTAAAATGTATCGGATGGTGAAAGTGGCGGACGAGCACACAGAATTCCAGAGAATTGTCTGGAGATCTGATCCTTTGAAGCCTATACAACATTACAAATTGTTGCGTTTAACGTTCGGTACAGCATGCGCGCCATATCTAGCTGTCAAAGTGTTGCACAGACTTGCCGAGTTAGAAGAGAAGAAGTATCCATTAGCTGCGAAAATAACAAAACAATGTTATTATATGGACGACTTAATGACCGGATCTGACACGGTTAATGAGGCCCTACAAATTTATGAGGAGATGAATGGGTTAATGAGGAGTGGTGGTTTTGAGTTACAGAAATGGAATAGCAATAATGAGGAGTTTTTAAAGCAAATTGGAATGACGGAATCAATTGAAAGGCAACCCATTACATTAAATAGTCTAATCAAAGTGTTAGGATTGAGTTGGAATAGAAAAAATGATCATTTTGAATACGTGCTAAATTTAAGTGAACCAAAAGGTTTAGTCACTAAAAGACTAGTATTATCCGAAGTCGCAAGATTGTATGACCCTTTAGGCTGGATTGCCCCAGTGATAGTTAATGCTAAGGTTTTAATTCAGAAACTGTGGAAATCTGGTCTTGAGTGGGATGAGTGTTTGACGGATGAATTACTATGTGAATGGTTTAAATACAGACAAGACTTAATTGATTTAAAAAAGCTTAAAATACCCAGATGGGTAAATTTTACTCAAAACTGCAAGAGAGAGTTACACGTATTTTCAGATTCTTCAAAATCAGCCTTTGCGGCAGCTGTTTACGTGCGAGTGATTGATAGTTCAAATAGAGTGTATGTACATTTGCTCACCGCAAAGACCCGAGTTGCCCCAATTGTAAAGGAAATTTCTATTCCCCGACTTGAATTGTGTGGCGCCACATTAGCAGCCAAGCTCATATGTGAGGTATCACAAGTTCTAGAGATACCTAAAAAACATCTCTATGGATGGACCGATTCCACCATAGTGTTAGCATGGCTCAAGGGTGGCTCAAGTCGATGGGTAACATTTATTAGCAATAGAGTATCCACTATATTAAATATTATGGATTATGACCAGTGGAGACATGTCTCATCAGAGACAAACCCTGCGGATTGTGCTTCGCGTGGTATGTTGCCAAAGGAGTTGAGTGAGCATACATTGTGGTGGAGAGGACCGCAGTGGTTGTCAGAAACTACAATACACGCTGAGAGTACATTTATTGAGGATACACATGAAGAGGAACGTATTCGATCTTTAACTGTTTTATCTGACGTTGACGAGGATTTTTTTTTGGGTAAAATATTCATCTTTAAATAAACTACTAAAAGTTGTATCATACTGCAAACGAGTTTTAAATTATAAAGTAAAAAAGGAAAAAAGACTTAAACAAACTAAATTTATTACACCAGTTGAAATGAACGACAGTTTAATAGCATGCATCAAACAAGTACAACAGCGCGAGTTTTCATTTGAAATAAAACAGATAAAGAGTCGAGGATGTGTGCCTAAAAAGAGTAAACTAAGATCTCTTTGTCCCTTTTTAGACCAAAAAGGGATACTAAGAGTGAGTGGGCGGATAGAACAATCGGATGTGTGTTATGACACGAAACACCCGATAATTATGCCCGCTAAACATCATTTGACTAAGGTTATCGTGGCAGATGCTCATGCAAAAACATTGCACGGTGGTCCACAGGCTATGTTAGGCTTTCTTAGAACGAAGTACTGGGTATTACGTGCTAAGGAACTTGTAAAAAAATGTTTTAGAGAGTGCAGTGTTTGCTTGAGGTACTCCACAAGGAAGACTACACCTCTAATGGGCCTGCTTCCCGAGGCGAGGTTGAAACCCAGTAAACCATTCAAAACTACTGGTGTGGATTACTGTGGCCCTATTTTTATTAGATTTTCGCCAGGCCGTGGAGCTAAATCCTACAAGAGTTATATCTGTATATTCGTTTGTATGGTTACCCGAGCAGTCCATTTAGAAGCAGTAACCGATATGACTGCCAAGGGTTTTATTGCTGCGTTTAGGCGTTTTACTGCTCGTAGAGGTCATTGTCAGGATCTATATAGTGACAATGGCACTAACTTTGTTGGAGCCGATAAACAAATGCGACAAATGTTTAATAGTGCCCAGTCTTCTCTCCCCGGAGAAATTACAGAGTTACTTTCTTTAGAAAGAACCACCTGGCATTATATTCCTCCCTACTCGCCTAACTTTGGCGGGCTCTGGGAATCCTCGGTACGTAGCACTAAGACACATTTAAAAAAGGTAGTGGGAAATAGTACCCTTACCTACGAAGAAATGTCGACTGTCCTGGCGCAAGTGGAGGCGTGTTTAAACTCGAGACCGATTTCTGTGTTAAGCGATGACCCAAATGACCCACTACCCCTGACACCGGGTCACTTCTTGGTTGGTGAACCATTGTTAAATATAGCAGATGAGGATTACACTAATGTTAATGTAGTTGGTGTAGATAGATGGCGATTAACGCAAAAAATTGTAACAGATTTTTGGAATAGATGGTATAAGGAATACCTAGTAAATTTAAATCAAAGGTATAAATGGAATACTAAACGTGATGAACCAGAATTAGGCGATGTCGTTGTTTTGAAAGACGATAATATACCGCCAGCTAAGTGGTTACTAGGTAAAATTACCAGAAAATATCCTGGACCAGATAATGTAACTCGAGTGGTGTCTGTAAAGTGTAAAACTGGAGAATTTAAGCGTCCAGTGAGCAAAATTTGTATTCTAACTAAATGATATTTGATTTCGCTTATTGTTGTTACTGGTTCCAGGTTTTGTTAAAACCTGTTTGTAGTTGTATTAAGTTAAGTGTTTATATTTGTTTACATGATAATGAGTTTCAACTTACCCTATTATATGCATCGAGCTTTGTGCTAATGACCTACTTAAGTATCAATAACGTGTTTTTATGTTTATCAATGAACTTGAATATCTACGACTAGGTTGCGCGAGCTTGCTGTTGCTTGAATGTATTTTCATTTTGGTACCTATTTACAGTAGATTAAGAAAGACAAGTTGAGTTTTTATTGAATTTCTACTTGTATTAAGATGATGTGAGAGTGATTTCTTAAGTGTTTTTATTTACATGTGTTTATGTTTTAAACTTCCGCATAACTATTTCAATATTTTGGTTTGAGAACAGTGTTAAAAAAAATGTGTGTAGTTAAAGAACTATGTTCTTTGGGGGGCGGAATGTCTAACTAGATTAGTTTTGTATATTACTTGCTTACAGTCCACTGATTTAAGTAGTCGCAAATAAACCTGCATGCAAACTACACGTCGTTTTCTTTAAAAAAATCCCGGCAAACAAAAGTGAACCTTAACTAAGTAAACAATATGCCTCCCCCTCCATGGGTGACAAAATACTGCCATGCTGCCATGCATGCGGTAGTCGCAGGTCCAAAAATGTTCATAGAAACTACATTTTAAAAGAACAACTAAAAACTAACCATCGTGCTTGCAGTAGGGGATTGGTCAACTCCATGAGAACCAACGTACATGCAAACGTGCATCCTGTGTGTTCTTTGTGCATGTATCTAGTTATGGACAAGAGGGCGGCCGCATGATGAATTAGTATCATGCGGCTTTCGGACCAGTACACCAAACACCACAGCAGGTCGAAAGCGAAATAACCCCAGGACCAGATCATTAGCATGTACTGGATCGGCAATATCCTCCCTAAAACGAAGTTTTGTAAAATTATCAAGTTTCCCACCGTTTCATTTATAGCATAATACTTGAAAAGAAAAGCAAAATAAACTAACTGGACAGATTTAAGGTCGACAGAGGCAGATGGCACTGCGTGTAGCCGACGAGCACGGCCATACTTCCGTGCAGCACTGTGAGCACGCGCGAGCACCACTCCGGGCCGCGCTCCTTCGCGTGCTCCACCGTCATGAAGTACAGCCAGTTCCAGAACAAGAACGACAATAGCTTGAACAAGGACGCGTTTGATAAATTGTGTCTTAATAAACTCGACATAGCCAGTCAGATCTTGGGCATAGTGGGTAAATGTTGTGATTTAACTCTCCGTCAGAATTCATGGTTTTAGGTAGAGCATTTTTTCTAGGTATTTTTTTCTGAAATATTATTGTCTGAAATGTACGGTTTTTGAAGTTAACTGTCAGTTGAGATTGAGATGTATTGGGTTGATGTTTTTTTTTCTTTATGGAAAGGAAAATGGTTTGTAGTTTTAGTTCAGACTCTTTCTTGTTCTGGAAACCATAGCTTTACCTAAATCCAACGTTTACCTAATATTATCCACCATCCTTAAAATAGTGGTATCACGAAAAGTACTTAGGTTGTTACCTACCAAATAAATTCCTATCCACTTTCAATTGAAACATCGCATAGACCAGAATATTTATTTCCTAATAAAAGTTTATAAATTAATTGTCATATAATAAAGTTCGCTCCATTGGAGGATAACAATCAACTTCATTTAACACATCGTCTATTACTATAGTAGGTATATTCAATTTATTTTCTACAAAAATACCTTTCGCATATTTCAGTCATCGTTTCACAATTTCACATTTGTATACAAGTACCCGTCTTCCATCGGTTCACGATTTTCGGGTGCCAGAAGTTGGGTCCGCCCGGTTTCTATCGGAAGCGCAACTTGTCGACATACTTTTCTATGGCGCGATATCGTGACGGTGGCATCGCTTCCTTGAGCATCTGTTTGAAGCGCGCGTCCTCCCCAAGCGCCAGGCACAGCGAGCGCGCGTGCAGCCGCGTGTCTGCACTGGCGTCCGCTAGCAGCTCGCCAGCCGCGCGCAGCAGCGACGTGCGCACCTCGCCGGGCAGCGCCAGCGCGCGCGCCGCGCCCCCGTGCCGCACCAGCCGCGCCAGCGCCGCCGCCGCCGCCGCGCGCACTGGGCCCGCGCGGTGAGCCGCGCCGCGCCGTGACAGCGCTATTACGGCGCGAACCTCACTACCTCCGCATGCCACTTTCACCAGCGCAGCGGCCGCATCTGCGCGCAGGAACCGGTTGACATCGGCGCAGCGCTCCAGCAACGCGCTGACTGCTTCCTCGACCTCAGGATCGAGTGCGCGGCCGCGATACTCGAACAGCGCACCCAGCGTACAGCACGCGGCCCGCGCGACGCGCGACCTCAGTGAGCGCACGTGAGTTGATGCCGAGCGTGAAGCCGCACGCCAGCTGACGGCAGGAGCGCGAGCAGTGGGGTCCGCTGCGAGCCTCTCAGTCTCCACGAGTCCGCTGACGATCACCTCCCAGTCCTCATGCCGCGCGGGCACGATGCACTCGGCGAGCGCGGTGCGCACGTCTCGCTCGCTGGGGCGCGGCCGCTCGTCGTACGCGTCGCTGGCGGGCTCCGGCGTGGGCACGCCGCTTCTCGCAGGCGACGGCGCGCTGCTTCTTGGTGGCGTAGGTGAGGGACGCGCGCTCACTGCTGTTCGCACCGGTGACACCTCAACAACCGTACTCGCACGGGATTCCAGAGATTCATGCCCGGTGGAGGCCCCCGCGCTCCCTGGCGGTTGAGTTGTCGGGGGCTCGTTTTGTAACTGTGACCGTCCACTGATCGGCGACGGGTTAGATCTCTCAGAGTAGTCCTCGACGCGGATAGAGGGGGAACGTGGCGGAGATGGTACTGTATCCTGAACCCGGTCTGGTGCGACGTCGAATTCGGTTGTAGCGCCTATAACCCTTTCATCAGATCCTTCCTTGGAAGCGGATGCTTTCTTATTGTTTTCTCCATCCTCATAACAGGTAAGCGCGCTCGAGTCTCTGTGAACAGAAAAGAACAGTAAATACGATAGCGTCACGGAAGGTGTTTGTTTACAAGCGGGCCGCCGCGCCTGTGGGGGTAGACATTACCGCGTGTGCGGGGGCAGGTCGGCCACGAGGTCGAGCGCAAGTGCGGGCGGGTCGGGGCGCACGGGCGCACGGGGGCAGCAGCAGCGCAGCAT
Source organism: Hecatera dysodea (assembly GCA_905332915.2). Taxonomy (NCBI): domain Eukaryota; kingdom Metazoa; phylum Arthropoda; class Insecta; order Lepidoptera; family Noctuidae; genus Hecatera; species Hecatera dysodea. Next base: position 17,734,836 of record HG995294.1, read on the forward strand.
GGCGCGCGCCTGCCGCCGCGGCGCCTCCGCGACTGACGCCGACTCCGTATGTGCCGCAGGTAGGTGAGGTGTACACCCACCGTCGCGATCAATTGGCCCTATGTTGATGAACTCACTCTACCTGCATATTATGCAGATTAGGCCGCCTTCACAGAATTTCTAGTGGTCGCCCGAGCAGTAAAAGAATCATTAGTCATTGGTTCGTGTATTTTATGACGCTGCTATGAGTAAGTCTCAACTCAATTAGTAGTTAAAACTTTTAGGTTCAATTCAATAGGACTCTTCAAACTACCCATCCCGGTTTTCTTCAAAGAGCTCGAAATAATTTTAGTAAAGTACTAGTAGCAGTAGGATTTGGTGTGCAATATAATATCAGATTTATGAAGATGGTCATCGATGCTATTCGATAATTTCGTTAATTATGAATACACGTTAAAGGACTGTTACGTGGCGTTTGTTGAACACGAAAGTGGAACGATCTTACGATAAGGAAAATGGGTCGTCCCGTCAGTGGTTCATAAACGGTCTCAATGAAAGTGGGCCAATAATTTAACTCACAAAATGTAGGTTAGTGGTAGCACGCTATTACAGCCATTACTCTTGGGTACTGAGGGCAGGGCAGGTGCCCTCGACGTGACTCGTCGAGCCTACGGTTAATACCTAGCCCGTCGCGGTTGATTAGTGCCCGTCGCTAGCCTTTTAAATATTGATCGGATCGAAATGTTAAAGTAGGTACCTATTCAATTTGCTCTATTCGATAAAATAATGATAAAATCCCTCAAACTTAGTAGACGTAGTGGTCGGTAAATGGAATTCGGCGCCAGCTAGTAATATTTTTAGGCACGAATGTCCTAAAACATTTGCTTAGAGGGAACATTTATAATAGTTGGTAGGCCTGCACCCTCAATATTGTTCATTGTCAATAGTGGGAATCGGTCGGTTACTACATAAGTAGGTACCTATGAAAATATTTTTACAACAAGTGAAACACTTGCGAAAATTCAATTCTTAACTTAATTAAGCTCTGCAAACTTCGAGCGTGCTGCGCGCCACATCACTGCGTCGCGTCATGCTATGCCATGCCGTTGCCACGCGACAACATTATTCACACCCCAAACTTTACTTGAATTGCTTTGTTCTTGAAATTCAATACATATATCATACGTTAAATCGTTTGACGGTTGACATTTTCCTCGAGGTCGAACGACTTGTTTTCTTGAAAGCGTTACGAATACAACTTTACAAGTGTGTTGCCCCATTATGTTATCGATTGTTAGTCAGACTTTGGAATAGGGGTGAGTGACTTCACTGTGTAATTGACGCCCGTAATCGGCGGGTGGATTTACATAGATAATATCGCACAGTAGCGGTCAGCTGGTGATATTAAATCGAAATTGGAGCACGAATTAACCCCTTGATTTCATTGAAGATTAGACCTCAATCACTTCTGCTCAAGGCTTATTCAATTTCAGGGATCTGACAAGGCAGTCAACGTCGATCATTCGAATATTAACAGGAATTAGGGTATGAGAACAGTAACTCAAATCCGTGGCAACTCGATGTGTATTGTAAGTAGAACTTCCGAGACGCAAAATTGCGATCTTTTCCGATTTCGGCCGAGTGTTCCGAACATTCACTATCGTTATTTTTCACATGTTGTGGACCTGAAGGCAGAAAATTTCGTTGTGTCCGGTCGTGGGAAACAGACGCGGTACCTATGTAGGTGACGAGGAGAACAGACTCCAAATATTTGAATAAGGCTAGGCGAAGAGAAAGAGACAAAAAATATTCTCAGTTTGTGCATCAACATAAATGCAGAGCAGCTCTAGCTCCAACAGAATCTACTCTGGCTCAAACACCCACTAAGTGCCCTTAACCCCCATAAAATACGATTCAATAAAGCTATCGTTTCCTCAAGTTCAGCTAACGTTATAAACTATTTACGACAGATACCGTCGACTGTCTGTCAGGTGCGTTAGTTCCCACAATCTGAAGGTCAAAGCATTTAGACCTAGCAGCCCAGCACTTAACTTGGTAGAAAAATTTTGTTTCTTGCATTAATTATTGCCTCTTCTAATTGATTCGTAAGGAAACTTCTATTATTCTTCTGTTCTATTATATATTTTTTCAACTATCCAAGAAATCTATACTAATCTATACTAATATTATAAAGCTGAAGAGTTTGTTTGTTTGAACGCGCTAATCTCAGGAACTACTGGTTCGAATTGAAAAATTCTTTTTGGGTTGAATAGACCATTTATCGAGGAAGGCTTTAGGCTATATATCATCACGCTTAAGCCAATAGGAGCGGAGCAGCGAAAAAGAATGTTTTAAAATCGGGGATTTCACGGGGACGAAGTCGCGGGCAGCAGCTAGTTATGAATATCAGAAGTGGGATCAATGTCACTATGTAGGTTCGATCGTCTTTCACGCGAATGAATGACGTGTTATTAGCGCGGAACAAAACAAAAAACAGTTTTTTTCTGTTCCGTGGTTATAAGGGATATAGAATCTAATTGTTCCGTGTTTATAAGGTATATAGAAAGCTCTAGAATCTAATTCAGTAGGTATTCGTGTTTAATTTCCGAATAGTTAACGTTGGAAAGCGAAATTAGCTCTAATCGATAAGTAAGCAAGGACGTACTGAATTTGATTTAAGTATTATTCATCGGTCTGATTAAACAAAATAGGTACTTAAATTATTAAGTTTTACATCGTTTTCTTAAAGTTAGGTTCATCAACCCGCAGACATGTTTTGTATTGGACATGAATTTTATCACATGCCACCAATTTGTGTGAAGAGATTCTTAAATAAAACAAAACGAAAAAAAAACATTTTACAAAAAAAAAAAACACCGACTTCTAAACAAAAAAGTATAAAAAAACTCATTATATATAAAAAAACACCGACTGCCGAAATTAAAGTTATTTTATACTTTTTTTTTGTAAAAAGTGTTTTTTTATTTTATTTTTCACTTTTTAGTGGTATGTCCCCCCACCTAAACGTACCCATCACAGCGTACCTACATAGTATAAATTGGTAAACAATAAACAAACATGCGATTTCAGCAAACCCAAAAGATTAATTGCTATCATTTATCGAAGAGTTCCGTTTCCTATCTCTGTTATTCATCAAATCTTCACCAAACTAGAAAGGGACCACCTTGAAATACTAAGATGCTCTAACAGACCATCGTACACAATTATATTTTTTCATTTTACATCAACAAGAGTGAATGAGAACATCACCCATCATAATATGTAGGCAAAGCCACGCATTATTAGGGATAACTCAATACTAGTCGTCAGATTTCAATTAAATTTAAATGGGACCACACAGTTTTCGAATACAAAAAGAATCATCAAAATCGGAACACCCAGTACATAGTTATGAGGTAAAACACACAAATAAAAAAAAAATACAAGCGACTTGAGAACCTCCTCCTTTTTTGGAAGTCGGTTAAAAATGGAGACCTCATTACCTAACAGCTGATCAGCGTATGTACACACAATCACGTAATATACATATACGCTGCAGTCTCTGGTTGGCTAGACCCACGAAGACAGAGCAATGCACCACGTCATACTGGTAATTTTCATCTGAGTTATTCTTGGAAGTATATAATATAATGTAATGAAGGACTAACCTGTCGCTCAGAGGAATCGGGGACAGCGGCTGAAATTGAATGTAGTCCCTGCCTGGCTGCGACACACCTGTGGGAAGACGCAATACACTTTACATTTATATATCCACGTGACCCGTCTACCAGTTCAAGGATAGGTACCTACATCTATTGATCAACCTGAACTAGAGATGTATGTGATGCTGTTTTGCAAAAGACGCCGACGACGGGACCCTTTACAATGTCCTATGATTTAGTAGATAATCCAACTAAAAAATAATGTTTATTCTTCTGAAAGGCCAATTATAGATATAGGAACTCTTAGAACATTAAATAGTAACTATCACATCGCCATTACCACACCACACTATCATCTAAAGTACGAACCAAAGTTTGAATGCCTAAAACGTAACGTTCAGGCATATGGATACGGTCCATTACGTACATGACTGTCATCATCATCCACAGCCCAACAGAGGCCTAAGCAGAGGTAAAGGCCTCTGTTTCCTGGCTTAAGTCATAGGCTCATGTTTTCCTGTGCCAATACATTCCTGGTTGCTTATATGACTAGAGGTTACTTCTTTCTAATCTTACCAGGCAGGGGTGCTGAATCAGGCAGTGGCCTCAGTCTTCTGGGAGGGGGCGGTGCAGCGGGAGGAGGGGTAGACCTGGCGCGACGTCTCACTGGCACTGGTAACTGCGAGCTCCTGAACCAAATGTAGAAACAAACTCAGAACTAAGATTTAAAATATAACTGGGATGTTGGTGTGGTTATTAAAGCCTGATTATTGCTCAGAAGGCCAGCAAGCTTGAAGAACTTACCTATTGACGTGACAAGGTCTGATGTTCTCTATAGGACGACTCAGCCTTTCCCTTAACTGGAACGAAGAAAAACTATTAACTCCTGGATTCCTATTATAAGATACTTGTCTTTTTGATACCCAGGGATTGTATTTAGTTCTCCATTAAATTTGTCCATTATCGGAGTACGGTGAAGCGAAAAGGTGAGTTATGATATTTTTCAACTAACTACGAGTAAGTATTATTCAGAATTAATAAGCCTGCAATATCGTCAAATTACAGCACTGAAAGCACGGCACTCATATCCACGTCTATATCTACTGTAGAACTTGAACTGAACTGAGGAGCTCGTGACTAAATTATAATAGCCGCACGGGTCGATCGTCTAGGTTAAGCAACGCTTGCCGAGGTTGGTCTGTGGATGGGTGACCATCTTAACATAACGAGACTTCTCCGTGCCTCGGAAAGCACGTTAAGCCGTTGGTCCCGGCTGTCATTTGGAGATCTTTGGCAGTCGTTACGGATTGTCAGAAGCCAGAAAATCTGACACCGGTCTTGCCAAGAAGTACCGTGCTCCCCAGTTAATGGGTTGTGGAGGTCTGGTAGGCAGCCGCTCTACGTAAAATACTGGTATTCAGCTGAATCCGGCATGACTGGGAGCCGACTCCAATATACCTAGTTGGGAAAAGGCTAGGCAGATGATCTACTGTAGAACTTAGTTATGGAGGCTATGCCGTTATTAAAAACTAATCGGCCGGTGTACGGCTTGTGTGCCACTTGGCTATAATTTTATCACACCTATACAATGTATATTCACCTTGTTACAGAACGTGTCCGCCCTGGCTGTGCCCGCCAGCCGCCTCCTCACAGCGGACAGCACGGCAGCAGGTCCCGCCGCCCGCGCTAGGCACAGCGTGGCGCGCAGCTGAGCGCTTTGTATCACGTCTTTATCACCACCCACCTGCACCAAGGTGAAGGCAGATTAGATAGGTACTCAATACTCAATACTTTATTGCATTCCATATGTATTAAATAGATGGTATAATAAGGTAAAATATCAATATGGACCCTGTCGGGCACAACAACATAAGATAGTGCAGCCTTGATCGAGAATGGGAATTTCGGTGGAGACCATTCGAATATTTATTTATTTAAGAACCTACCAGCTTCTGTTAGAGGCTTTGCCCGCAACCGACTGACCCGGGATAAAAGTATTTTATGTCCTAATCCAGGACGTACCTAGACTACCCGTGGCCCCGTAGTTCACCCAGATTCGTAAAGCTTCAAAGATCTTGAAAAACTAAACCAACTTCTTCTTTGACTCAACTCCTAGTTATTATTTAGCTTGCTTCATTTCTACAGTGACTGAAGACGATCATTGATCTGGGTCGAGAAAAAATTGTGTCCTACTTACGCCAATCATGGTCGGATCAAATATGAGGTCGACAATGTGATGCAGCGCGAGTCGTTGCAGCAAGGCGTGTGGCAAGGCTGCAGGCAGTGGTTCTCGTGCCATGCGCGAGATCAACGCGGGAAGAAGTTCCCGTGCGCAGTCGCTGCTTGCGCCGCGCACCAGAGCACACACGGCGCCCTCTGCCGGGGCTCTAGCAGCTGCTACCTGCGCAAAAACAAAATAGCCTTAAAAAAAGTTTAGAATACCTATGCCCCGAAATGAATCGTGGTATCTTTTTGAAACCCCAGACGGTGTTCTCGGCAAAACTCATTGAGTAAAGTATCTTTTTTTTTTGGATGGGAAATCATCAAATGACTTCTCCCGCTCTGGGCGGAGCGGAAGAGAGTGTCAAACTCTTACTGACTAAAACCCACCCGTATTCCTTCTTGTGCCCTTTGCGTTCCAGGGCCGCGGTGACTCTTTCGAACTAATTCCGCAACCCTAGCAGGCACTGACCCTATGGGTCCCGACTTCTTTGCTGACGGCTCTATGAGGCGCGCGTGGAACACGACGCGCCGTCGACTCGGGCCTGGTTGCTATCAGACGGCGAGCCACGCATAGCTCGCCATCCGCAGGCCCGCGCCTACGGTGGCCGGGAATCGCCCTGCGTTCTGCGAGGCGACCGCTTCCCATGCCTCCTCACTCCGGACCATGGCTTGCACCAGGGCCGGACGCGAGAGGTCGCCGCCGCCGATCGCCTCGACGAGGACACGGCGGCGGTGCTCCGCCCAAGCAGGGCAGACCTCCACCGTATGCTCCACCGTGTCTTCTGGGCGATCCACACAGTGTTGACACCCGGACGTGTCCTCCCGCTGGATCCGACACAGGTAACTCCCGAAACAGCCGTGTCCGGTGAGTACCTGCGTCAGGCGGAAGGTGAGGATGCCGTGACCTCTCCAGCCACTCCTCAAAGAGGGGACTTACCGCCGCAATGGTGGCGTGCCCAGAGTAAAGTATCTAAGTAGGTACTAGGGTCTGTCGTTTTTAACTTGCTGTTTGTCAAGATTGCTGTGCGCATTCCTGATTATTCGTTTTTGTGGGAAACCGGGCCGTGTTATGCAGAAATATTATTTGCTTTTCCGTACCATCCACGTGTTTGCTTTTGATTGTCTTCTGATTAAAAATTCAGCACGTGTTAACCGCACAAGAAAATGATGGGTGGACGTATTCAAATAGATAAGTAGGGACTGCTACCTACTTATTTGTGAAATTCTCAATGTCTAGACATTTAAATGCGGTCCCGGTGTATTTATAATGACTGGCTGCATATAATACGCGATACAGGTTAGTATTTTTATCAGCTACTTTGACACGCGACGCGAATAGGGTTGGTCCCATAGAGAATGTAACCACTAGAGAGCGTATAGGCTGATTTCTTCTAAGCAAACGACTCACTACTGCGGGCCGGGGAACGCGGAAGAATGCGCGGCTGCAATTGGTCAGTTCAAGGTCAAGTTGCGTAGGTATGCCTATCGTTAGGGTTGCACTACTTCATTAGGGGAAAATAATCGATATCTATAAAATGGATTTTAACCTTATGAAAAATACTCTATTAAAATCATAGAAACAATATTTAATCAAATTAATTAATTACAAAAATAAACAGACGTATCCTGTTATTATTGATTTTTAAAATGAATCATTTTGGTAGGTATATGTTTTTTGAATCAAAGTTTTAGGGTCCTTGTTCTTTGTAAAAAAGAAAAACGAGCGTCTACATATTTCTGAATTATGCATCTTGCTTATTATACATTATATATAATTATATTATTAAATTATATCCAATCAGAGATTTTAAGACCGATCTAAAAATAATAAAATAACCGATCGGTCCCGGTCGGGGACAGAGAGAAACAAATAAATCGAAAAACAAAGAAACTTGCATAAAAAATACTGATGAATTACTGAAACTCCTCCTTTTTTTAAATCTGTTAAAAGTAGACAGGTATTTTATCACAGTATGCGAATAGAATAAAAACAAATCGTTTTTTCGATATCGACTTTCAGTTAGCTATTATTGACACCACTATTTTTCTCGATAAAAATACAAAGAGAAAAAAAGGGATAGAAGCATTAGGATTGTCTAATGAAAGAACGAGACGTTTCCAAAAGACATCAACGCGGAACTCAACAGTGTACTCGTTCACCCCAAACACCATTTTAAATAGACCCCCGCGGTGACTCATAATCTGATTAAATGAAACATAATTTTCGTTCGCTTTACTTATCGATGAAAAGTTATGGCATCCTTTTTGTATCTAGATGTCTTGGAATGCTTCCCGCACCATTTCACCGCGCATGAAGGCATTTGCATACGATAAAATTGCATAAAAAGTTATCAAAATTTGAATTAATCTAGCGTGCACACAGGTCTGACACTTGGTCACAACTAAAATGGTTACTCTTACCGTAGCCTATTTATAGGCGACAAAATACTAATCATTTTCGAGCGTCAGGGCACTGTATGCGCAGTCAAGTGGTTATATTGTCTTTGGTTGGTCCCCATTAGATAAATATTTTAACTGCGACGATAATCGTGACAGACGGGTCGTTAAACGCTATAATTCCAACAATAGCTTCCTAGATATCAATGGCTGTTGTCATCCGAACAATATGCAAATGAACTTCTAAAAGTACGTAAAGTAACCTAGTTTCAGTACTTTGCCTTGGCAAAGTCATAAGTTATCAACCTTTCTAAAATTAGATTCAAACTTTTCAATTAGGTATTCAACCTCACTTAAAAGCCAACAAGAAAGAGAGAGATTTGAGAAAAGCTCAGTTTTATGATGTAGAATTTTAGCCATTATATAGGTACTCCTAGTAGGACCCTTATCTTTTTTAAAATCGAAAGTGTCACCGCGGTCCTGGAACGCTAAGGGCATTAGAAGGAACACGGGTGGGTTTTACTCCCTTCTTCCGATCAGCCTAGAGCGGAAGAAGTCATTTGATGAAAAGGAGTCTTATTTCTGGTCTGTAAGTCTAAGTCTTATTGCAACACATTCAATAGGTCTTCTTCTTTCAAAACTAATTCCCCGTTTCACCCAGCTTTAGGAAATATTATTAGACGCCCCCTTAACTTTCCCCCATATTTGTATACTATGAATTATCATAACTATTTGTTTTAGTTTATCGTGTGAGCGATACATCATAAAAGAAGGCTTGTAAACGCCATGCGGGCAAGCAAGCGGGTTTACCCGGCCCTAACTGTACATAAACTTTTCTCTACAGAAACTATGATTTTGGTTGGAATTTCTATTTTATTTTTACTTCTAAGTTAGCACTTCTAAAAGATCGAATTCAATGTATTAGTATCGCAAGTCAAGTCAATCCTTAAAATTGCTTCCCATAGAGACCTCGCCTCACACGACGAACTAACACAAATAGTTAAGTTAAGTGGCTAAGATGGGGACCGGTCGTAACCTTGGCCGCGGAAGTTCCAGCCAAGAAAAAAGTTCAAAGAGCGGAGCCGGAGAAAAGCCCAACCTCTCGCAAGAGTAACCGAGACCGGCAAAGTACATTAGGTGCAACACGGTTGGGTTTTAGTCAGTAAGAGTCTGACACTCCCTCCCGCTCCCTCACAGCGGTAGCAGTCATTTGATGGTTTCCCTTCGAAAAAAAGCCCTCTGGTAGATTGATAGCTTGGCATGATACCTCATCGCTGAGGGCCCACATATGGTGCACGAGGGAGAGCGCGGCTGGCTCCACCTTCCTCACGCTGCTGGTTTCGAGTAACGTGCTGTGGAGCTGGTCCGCCGCGCGCACTGCTGCTATCCAGTTTTCCTGTACATACGATTTGAAGATAAAAATAATTAGTCACTTAAGTATTCAAAAATCTGTATACCAACGGCTATACCCTACATCTCTACTACTAAGTCCACGATTACTCAAATGTAATCGTGGACGTAGTCTTAAAATAAAACATAATAAAGTCAAAAATTTTGGGGGACCTGTTTACAGTGATCCAAAAACAATTTATTCGAAGAGCTACCAAGTAGTCCAGTCACCGTAGACCACATTAAACGCGTTAGGTCGCAAAACTAATTTTTTAAATGTTTCGCATTCGTAATTGAGGTTTTTTTGACAGATTGCGACACAGTACATACTCTGATTTCGATGTTATTGAGATAGACGCTCGAGGCCCTTTTTATGGATGGGAACTCATCAAATGACTTCTTCCGATCTAGGCGGACTGAAGGGAGTGTCAGACTCTTACCCACGCGTGTTCCTGCTAATGCACCGGCCCTGACTACTATGCTGACATTGCGACGTCGGCGTCGACCCGGTCAGCAAAGTGGGAAAGAAAATGTCAGCAAATAAGACGGGGCTCCATAGGGTCAGTGTCTGCTAGGGTTGCGGAATTTGTTCGAAAGAGTCACCGCGGCGGCGGCGCGGCCCTGGGACGCAAAGGGTATTTATTTATTTAAACTTTATGTGCAATAGTGGTACATGTGCGGCCTTAATGCAACACGGAACACGGGTGGATTTAGTCAGTATGAGTCCGACACTCCCTTCCGCTCCGCCCAGAGCGTAGGAAGTAAATTGATGTTTTGTCAACCCCAAAAAAAATTGAAAAGTCCTCTGTAGTGTTCACAAAAAAAAATCTACTCCGACTTCCTCTTTGACTAAGACCTGTGGTGACTGCGTGGTACTTGGAAAACTTCGGAGAAAGTCAATCAGTACACATTTAAAGGAGGCAAAATTTGCCACAAATAGAAAGCAACCCTAGCTCCGTAGGTTTAATAGGAGTTGAGATACAGCACTTTTCCCAAAAAGTTCGAAAATGTATTTTTAGTGTTAAAATCGAGGGAGGTTGTTTTGCTTCACTATTGTATTTTTTTTGCATAACACATCTGATAGCACTTCAATATCTACAGGCCGACATACAAATATCTCATATATCATACCAAAATTATTTTAAGCGACAAAATTATTTTAATTAAAAAAAAAAATTACGCGACCTAAAACTTTTCAACGTTTCCGTTGAGAAATATCGCGTATAATATTTTTTCGCGTAAACACGTAATAGAATGTGTACCTATCAGTCTATTTTCAGGATACAACGCTTTGATCAAGAGATATTTCATTTTATGTGGAGACTCTTCACGCTTGGTTTTTATTGTATCTTAACAATATCCAAAAAATTAGTAAAGTGCATTTTTTCTACGACCGACATTTTAAATGATTTTGTCTAATCTAAAGGGAAATATTTGCTACCTACGATTGTTGATAAATCCAGTGTTTTACTTTTAAAAAATCATTTTAATAACATATTTTAGGTAACGAAAAATTCTTCATGAAAAGCTCTTTCTATGGGTATCCTCCTCCAATTAGTTGCCTATTTCGGTCATTTACACCAATCGAATTTATAATTTGGAATAACGGTATTAGTACATAGTAAGGGGAAAGGAGGGGGGGAAATGGCTCAAGTTTGAAGATCTGGATTGAATTAACTTTTACGTAGAATTCATCGTTTAGAAGTAGTTAATAAGCTAAAGTTTTATAAATACGAAAATTTTGAAGTTTTCCGAGTACTACGAAGTTGGCACAGGTCTACCAAAGTTGAAAATTGGGTTTAGGTAGGTATGTACATTACTAACATCTATTCCAACAAAGTCCCAAAAAATCAGTGCAATTTATTGCAACCTAATAGGTTCGAAATGACTGGTCTAAAGGACTCCTGAAATACCCTAAGTTTGTTCACTTATTATTTCGAGGAAAACTTAGCCCAAACTTTTTTTTATTGACAATAGTGCTTTTCAAGTAATTTTGTAGACCATATTGCTCATAGAGCATAAATGGGGTTGTAAAGCACTTGATGAAAGGATTCTAAAAATCTTTCCAGATCACTGTAAACTTGACAACCAATACCTACATATATCCAGAATCCAGGCTGCTATTCTGAAGTTCCGAATGGACCCAAAATAACAATATTGCTCGATGAGGCGATCGAAACTTAGGCCCCATGCTCAGATGTCTCGTTTACGAGAACAAATATATTGTCCATTATAAAGAACAGAGTAAGCTACATCAATTTGGATACTACACAAAAGATACTAACAACACCGTTATCGATTGATGTCATACCAATATAACTGTTACAGTCTACCTACATATATGTGAATAGATACTTAAATACAATCCGTATTCTAAACTAGAATATATAGAGACTTCTAAAATAATGATGCCCTACCGTGTTATGCAGCTGATCGGACACATGCTGCGGGACTACACCCAGTTCCTCCCAGTCGTAGTGAGCTCGCAGTGGAGTCGGAGTGCGCGGAGTTAAGATGTCGGTCTCCTTCGGCGGCGACGACGCTAGGAGACTTAACACGAACCTAAATGTCCAAGAAATTATAGAGTAAGACATCCATCAATCTTGTATTAATAATAATTAATTGACTCAACTCTAAAGATCTAAAACTTACCCATCACGCTCCAACTCTACCCTTGTTTGATGACGACGTGGTGACACCGATGGACTTCGCTGCAAGTTATGCAGAACTTCCACCTCCTTATGTGGCTCCACAGGGCTGCGAGAACTCCGCCCAGACTTTTCAGGAGACCGCACTTCTGCCAATGATAACGCCAGTCCCGACATTTCTGGTATTTTGCCTTCCTCTTCGTCGTTCTTTGATCTAAAGTAATCGTACAGCTCGCTCAAGGACTTCGATTTTACTTTGACTCCATTGTATTTAGCTATATATGTTGGCTTCTGCTGCACCTTATTGTGGATCACCGGCAGAGGAATGCCACTCTTTTTCCCCTGTTTAAGTTGTGACTCCCTTTCTAATGCCTCTCGCTTTATTTCATTCATTCTACTCACTATGCCAGCGGTAACAGGTGCCATTATTTCTTTATAATTGTTTTTTCTTTTCTGCTGTCCATGAATGTTGTTGTCATCCTCGCTTGTTAGTAAGTTATCGCTGTCGGGGGTTCTTATTTTAACACTCTCACCACCGAAACGCACTCTTTTAACCACAACATCCGTGTCCTCGGAATCACCATCACTATATTTTAACATATTCCTGTCCGAGCTATCGTAATCGTCTTCACTTCCTGTATTCTTATCAGATTCAGTCTCATTCTCCTCTAAAACGGTCATCGTGATCGCAGTATCAGAATCAAATTTAATTTCTGTTTCAATTATAACTTTTGCAAAATTATTATTATAAAAAGGTATAGGCCCAAAAGAATCTTCTGAAGATGAGTCAGTCGACACCCGAATAGGGCCAGTATGGTTATTATTAAAAACATGATTGATTTTCACTAAAGGTTGATTGTTATTATGTCTATAGGCAGTTTTCCTCGGAGCGTAATAAACGTCCATTGAATCTTCATCATAAGTTTCACACAAGTGTCGAAATCTTTCCTGAACCTTGGGATCTAATCTAGAAAGATATATCATGTAATCCCGTGGTCCACAAGCTCGTCTTAGTTTGAGTAGAGATCTCTGCGCGACATCTCTATGCACTGGATCGTAGAGCTTCTCGCCAAGAACTTGAAATATCGGTAACATGTCTAGATGTGAGTGTCTTCTCTTCAATATACCCATCACTGAAGGTATCGACAATATAAGACCTGTAATAACATTCACTTTTGTATCAATATTTGCAGAATGAGGCCTTATGTTGTGGTAGGAACATTTGTCTAAAATGGCTCGCGCCGCACATTCAACATCTTCGCAGTGCGTGCAAAAGACTTTAAGTGCATCCAGCGCAGCTTTCCGGACGTTGGGCGAGTTGTGTCCTAGGTTGTCGACCACTTGATCGAACGGAAACGATAGCGCGTTCCCGGACAGCGGCAAAAGATCTGCGAGGACACGAAGCGCGTGAAGACGAACTTCCCACTCGGGGTGCGTGAGCCGGTCCCGGATGGCGATATACAGCAGCTCGACGTCGAGATCTGGCGGCAGCGCGCGCGCCCGCAGCACGCGGTCCCACAGCGGAGCGAGCGGCGGCGGCGGGGTCTCAGGCAGTTGCATGGTGCTGGACTGACGGCGAGGGCTCGCGTGCCCGGCCGGGCCGCGTCGCGCCACACAACTGGGTTAATGGTCGGACGGTAAGCCACGCCGCCCCTGACCAATCGATGGAAACACATAGCTACGTGTAACGTACGGCACACGTACACATTCACGTATACACGCAGTTACTTGCAACTTAATAATACTGGGCCATTAGCATAATACTAATTTGCATGGAATAATACTCAAGTTGGCAAAACTGATTCGAATCCTCTAAGCTTACAGGCAATAAATAATAACAACTTGCTCTAACCTGCCTATTACTGAAACTGAAAAGTTATAAACATGAAGAAAACTTTTGCTTTGAATTTCGTACTTGCACGTGTAGACTCGCAATTGCAGGGTAGAAATGCAAAAGTTGAGTTATGTAATATTGTGAAATGTAGAGTAAGTACCTACCTATTAGTAGCGAAGATGTGATTCATTAATAAAATCGCACATTAGTAGGGCACCCTGAACAAAATGCTTTGGGTGCCACAGCGGTTTATTTGGTTTACCTACTTACTGTCACCTAAATACCGATCCGATTATTCGAATTTCTCAGCAACCTACGCATTTAATAAGTCGAAAAAGGAATCTATATAGCCCTATTACTTTTTATGGCTCTGTATAGCCTCTATATCAATCCATTTGATAAAAATTGAGGTCGTTTTGACACCAAGGCCAAGACCTTCGGAATAACACCTCAAGTGAGGCCTTGGGGTGCGTTACAAAACAATGCACAACAACTTGCTAAAAATGTGGGTACGATTAATTCTTTTGCACCGATTGTGTTTTTTGGCATCGCCATAACATAAAATAGTTACGTGTTTTAATTTAACTTAGTTGTATTTCCTCAGTTACTTACACTGTGGTTAATTCTTATTATAAATGTGAAACTAACTCTGTCTTACTGTTTCCCTTTCACGTCTTAACGGCTGAACGGGTTTGGATGAAATTTGGCACACAAGTAGACTATGTCCCGGAATAGGACAAAGGATTATTTTCATCCCGGTAGTAGGTATACTCCATTGGCATACTTTTTTAAAATTAATACGAGCGGAGCCGCAGGCAGGAGCTAGTCAGTTATACTGTACATGCAAAGCCAGAAAGGAATCGGACTGTAGGTACTTGTACCTACTGCTTGTACAGCCACGTTTGGTATGATATACCAGCACCAAAGCTTTCCATATTTTTGTTCTTTCGTTAGGAGAAATGTGAGCAGACTATATTGGAAATCTAAGTCTCCTACTTGCGGAGTGCACGTATCCTGGCTAACTCCCGCGTTAAACCAGTTGCTACGGCGTAGCTGCTGGTCAACCACGAGGGCCTTTTTTGTTGGTAATGACTTCTTCCGCTCTAGACGGAGCGGAAGGGAATGTAAAATTCTTAATGATTTTGCGTTCCAGGGCCGCGGTGACTCTTTGTAACAAATTCCGCATCCTTAGAATGCCAGTTCGTTATAAGGTTGCCCTTGCGGGCCCCGTTTTCTTTAACGATGAGATGCTAAAATTTTCAATTTCTAATGCCACGTATTAAAAGTTCCACAAATAACTCAAAAATATGTTTAGGTGTTATTATCGTGCAATCGTTGGTTATTTTACAAATACTGGCCAGTTCGTAGAATTTGGTCATTTCTCGATGTCTCTATAAGTAATATAGGTACAATTATCAGTTAAAATTAAAGAAATTTGTACTTTTTTTTGGTCTAGTGGTTCGTTCGCATTTGCAGTACGAAATTAAGAATTAAGAGTTCACCATTCGTTCGAAAGTACATATTATGTTTTGTTGATTTTGTGAGAAAATGGGGTTTATGTATTATTCCAAAGGACCCTAATCTTTTTTATTATAAAAGTAGCCGTATGTTATATCCCTATAACATCACCTATCTACCAGTGAAAATCCTGACAAAGACTTCGCCCATACACTCGCCACAGAGCGATATGTCCCTCTGTATGCCACAGATTAAAGCAGGCAATTCCTACGTGTGTTTGGTGTGTGTCCCTCGCAAACAGACATATCAATAGAAGCGAGGTCTGGTGCAGATGACCCGCAGAAGACGGTGGACTTTGGACATCCAGCTGGTCAAGTTTTTACCCTCTGTAGTTCTACTTTTCGATCCGAATTCGCATAGGTTGTGGTTGTGGGTCCGCCGCCGCGCGCCGGGCCCATAACCTATATGTGAAGTATCTAAAGAGAAAAAAGATTAAAAAAGGAGTCAATCGGTCGGAAAATAAAATTGTTTAGAGCTATAGAACTGGTTTGACTCTTAAACATCTTCGACCGGCCATAATTTTAAACAAAGCACAATTTAAAGTTTATACGTATGAAATAAAAACATAAACGCTTACGCAACGCAGTGTAAAACGGAACGCGTTTTGTTGCCCGCCATGTTTATTTTGTAAATGTCATTTTTCAATATCACCTTGGGTTGTGCCGTGGGTGTTGCGTTACTTGTTTTTTTATAAATAAACAATTGTTTCATAAATTATCGATGAAGTCTATCAAAGAAAATCATGTGAAAATTTCAGTGCGAATAACACAAAGGACGTCTTACTTCAGGAATATGCAACCGTGATGACAATTAAAGTGTGAGTGCGGATCAAAGATAATGCCGACAAGATGAAGGTTTTATCGTTGTTATTTATGATTACGACGAGCTGCGGCGTCTGTTTGATCCTCGCTCAAAGCGATAACTGTACTAGAACTAACAGTCGTGGTGATTACAAACAATGTGTTCGCAAGCTATCAGATACTTTAGCAAGTAAATTTAGTGAAATTGTGGTCAAAGAACTAGGCAGCGAGTACACTGCGCGCTTCGAAATCAGGACCGCTTATAAAGTGAGCCGATACCAGACCTCTGACAGTGATGTGTTGACCAGTATTGCTGATAAACTGAGCTACAAGCTATCATCAGCTACTAACATACTTCGCGACATGAACAACGTTATAAGCGACAACAGTACTCCGTCCTTCACACATCCTTGCCCATTCAACTCTATTCGTAAGTCTGTGTTTATTAAAAGTTCCAATGTATACGACAGCCTGCCTTCTCAGGATTCTAAAAATAATATGCTAGGTCGCTTTAAGGATTTAAAAGTTAAGAGACAGTACTTTCTATCGCACATGGACTATGCCACCGATAGGGATTGTGCGACAATGCCCCACTCCAATTTGAGGTACCTCTATCACAAGATTGTGCATCCTGAACCAAAATTGGTGGTGTTTATAATTGATAATAACATGAAAGAAGATTCATTGCAGCATGCTGTCCATGTTGCTAAGGAAACTGTGTATGCCCTGCAAGACTCTGACATGGTAGCTCTGAAGATGACAAACATGACAGAATTCCTGAAATTTGAAGATACTTGCAGCACAGACGGGATGTCTGACTTAGGAAATGCCACAGAGAATAACAAACTGCTACTGAAAGAATACTTAACATCTTTAGATGTTGCACCCACAAATTTATCACCCCTTGTTATTAACAAAGACCTCAAAAAATTGCTCCTGCAGAGGGATTTACCAAAGCACAAGCTATTAATTTTTCTGACAGACACAAAGGTTTTGAAAAATGAAACATGGCTAAAAATATTTCCATATTCTTCAAACAAAGATGAGTGCATAAAGTTTGCCATTGGATTAATTTATGAGAATCAGGCAGATAAGAACAGCTCCCTGGGTATATTACACATTGACAAGTGGCACACACATACCAACAATCATTCTGTTATGAGGCTGCACATAAATGACAGTGGTGTTGTTGGACAAGTTGCTTCAGCATTTATTTCTCTGCTGCCAGGTCATTATGGCAGTAAAAGAATTAAAATTGAAGGACCAGTTTGGGAGGCAACAGAAAGAGATTTCATGATATCATTAGTGCTACCCACACCAAGTGGGGTTCTTGGATTAGACCTGTATTGGTCAGACCTTGCAGAAGACATAGTGTATTTCAAGGGCACAAATGAGAGAAAAAGAGCTTTTGTAATGGACTTCTCGGGTACGGTGTTAATGCACACATTCTTCCCAAGACCAGAGTCTGCTTCAGATAAAATTAAATTCACAAAACTGGAAAATGTGGAAACATACACATTCATCGCATCTGTAAAGGAAGAAATGTTAGCTAATAACTCGGGCAATTTGACTATGTCTGAACATAACTCTACTAAATCAATTATTTACTCTTGGAAATGGATAGGAAACTTGTATATAATTTGTATAGTGTCTGAAATAACTGAACCTGCAGCATTTAACAAAACAAATATATTTTTCACTAGAAGTAATAAGGAAATTTTGTTCCACAGGTTGGATTTATTCCCACCTAAAATGGGAAAAATGTGCAGACATTTTAAGCAAATCGCTACTATAGATCAGGGTACTGTGTACTTAAGTCCTTCTAGCTTCCAATCTCCTTTTACTTATTTATATGACATGGGAGATGGCCAGGAGGCTGTAACATATATGCAGAACTATTTAGCTTATTTAAAAAGTGTTGCCCATGGCCTACTCTCCAATCCTGGTCTTAAGAATGAAATTCAACAAGATGTTGGTTTTTTGAACTCTATTTTGTCATATTATAAAAGACAACATTTGCATGGACCTTATTCAAAATACATAGTCAGAAGGTATGCAGTGACAGAGAGTGGAGTGCTAGTAATGTTTCCTGGCACCGTGTTAGAGTATGATTACGAGCCAGTGAGGAGGCCGTGGTACACATACGCTTTAGAAAATCCTGACAAAATTATTCTGACACCTCCAAATTTAGACGTTGGAGGAGCTGGTTATGTTGTTTCCATATCATATGCAGTAAAAAGTTCCTTCTATCCTACTATGGTTGTGTCAATGGATGTTACTATGGGCTTTCTGTACAAGCTTCTAATAGATAGTATGCCTCTTTGTGCCATGTCTTATGTTAAATGTTTTATCATGAATAATAAGGGCTATTTGGTGTCACATCCTGGACTTATGGATCCAAATAGCTCTGGTCCCATAGAACAACAACATATCACTCATAAGGAATCCATGATTGCAATTGACATGTTGAATCATAAGGGTTTTGTTACAAAAAGACTGTGTAATAATTTCTACGATAAAACAATACAGAGATTTTACGAATTTAATACTTCTTTACCTAATGTGCTCTCTAATGTTGTATCAGGAGATCATTGTGTTCATTATTACATTGCTGCTATTCCAGGCACCAATGCGTTCATAGGCCTAGTCAACGCGTCTTGCAGCGTGGGCGCTTTCTGCCCCTGCAGTATGGTCGATCGTCTTTGTCTAAACTGCAACCGTATGGAACAAACCGAGTGCGAGTGCCCATGTGAATGTAGCTCAGAACTTTACGACTGTCCCAACTCAAACGTATCGCGCTTCAATCTTGAGATACCTCTTTGTGGCATGATGCTAGAAAACAACAACCACAAGTCGCATTACTTTCACAACTTTGCGGAAAATTTAAAATCTTGTTTTGATTTTCAGTGCGAAACTTATCTGTCGCATTCCTCCTGTTTAGGCGTTCTTGGTTGTGAATGGTGCCAAATCGATGCCGACGGTAGGAGTCCTCTGTCGGCACCGTTCTGCACTTCTCAATCGACCTGTTTCAACGGTGTGTTAGGCGCCGTCACGCCCTACGGTGAGGGCACTCTTGGCCACATCAATAGAGACGCATTCGGCAACTACTCGGCTATTGGGCCGATCGCAGGTTGCATCGTCACCGCGAGCCTAGTTGTAGCTGTTGCCATATACTGCTACAGGCAGAACGTTACTACAGCCAGTTGCCATAATCTGTATGTAGATGGTCCAGCAGAAACCTGGCATGATGCCGATGTTCAAATGAGTCACTTGCAATCTGATGATATGCATGACCAATCTGGTCAAGATAAGTTGTTGCCAGCCATGGAGATAGAGGCTCCTATATCACCTTACAGGGTTGTGACAGGGTATAGGAGACCGCACACAGCCGGTGGCTCTGATCATGGGTACTCCACCATGACTCCCCATGAAGACTCAGAGGCTACTGGGTTCTCAGTGAATGAACCGATTGTGTTATCAGATGACACCAAATCTGATATTAGTTGTCCTTTGCCAGCAAAGATAAAACCAAGATTAAAAGCTAATGATTTAAATATAACTGTCCTGCCCTGTGGTAAGAACAGCGTTATAGCTCCGGTTACAGTGCACAGACACATGGAAGCTTCATAGTATTTAAGCCCATTCAATAAATCTACCTCTGTGTATATATTACAATTTTAATTATTAATGTGTTTATTTTTCAATGTGATGTATTTTATTTGCTAACAGTTTTTATATGTTCCAGTTTTCTTGATCAAGTACTTAGCTTTAATAATAATTGTTCAATATGATACAGTTAGTAATTTTACTTAAATATTTGGTGCTCTTTATGTACTTCGTTATAAGAATCATTTTTTAATTTTACAATTATATGACACTATTATTATTGACTAATTGATGTTCCATGATAAATTAATCTGCAGCAGAAATTGTAAAAATGATTTTGGTCTACATAGATAATTTGTTAAATACTGGGTACTTAATCTAATCTTTATCAAGATAATCTTACTATTTGACTATAATGGCCTCATTTAGGTGTTTATGTTTTGGTGTGAGGAAGTGCAGTAATAAGTTTTCGCAATTTATCCTAATATTGGCAGCTCATTGATGGAATGAATCAGGTTGTACCATACAGGTCTTTTAGCAATACGTAAGTTTTATATGTTGTATTTTCTGTGTTAGCTTATAAGGCGATATATAAATTAATTTTTGATAAAAAAAGTGCCACTGCCTCCTGTATTATTAAGATAAGCAAACTTATTTTTAAGTAAGACTGAACTTGATGTTGGCATTTATTTGATGTAATAAATTTTCTTTTATAACATTAAGTGGTTTCAATTCGAAAGTAAAAGAGAAAATCATTCTTTTATAAATTGTTTTGTGGTAAATAAGCAATGAGCAATACCTTATTAATAAAGCAATAAATAATAATTGACAAATATTCCTTGAAAAAGTGCACATTTTTCGTCTTTTCAATTAATGACTATCGATATGAAGTCTGCGGTCTCGTCTCCTGATCCTAGCATATCTTATTTTGAAAGAACATGCTTTAGTAAAACAAGTAATGAGCTTAATTTTTTATTAAAATAGGTATTTACATTACTATTTCAAAGAAGACTCATGTTTATATTCCGATTTCATGACTTATTATATATTACACATGTGTTCGGCAATAATATAACGGACGCATACATATACGTATCTTCGAGTAACGAGCGAGGGAAGGTTCATATCTGACGGAACATGCGTCGCGTATTATCGGTCGCGTAACGCCAGAACAGACAAATGTATAGAAAAACACTCGAGCGTTCACACTCGACCGATGATACGTTAGTGCGTCGAGTGTGAACGCTCGAGTGTTTTTCTATACAGTCTGATATGAACCTTCCCTTAAAGAGTGCACGCGCACGTCATTCATCTTCGAAGCGTATGTGCGTGTGCGTGGGCTGCGGGGAGGCCGGGGCGGCGGGCGGCGCGTCGGCCAGCGCCAGCAGGCGCGCCCGGCCGCGCGGCCGCCGGCTGCCCGCCGCCGCCGCGCGCTGCCACTGCGCCGCCTCCGCCGCGCCCGCCAGCACCGCCGCCTGCCTGCCCGCGCCGCCGCAGTACTGGAATTCAATTAGGTATACTGTTTATTACTATGCCCGGCACATCTGCTTCTAAGTCGCGGATTACAGGGCCAAGTACTTCGGTACCCTCTGTAAGATAGTAACACTAAGGCGCTGCTGGCCTTCCTAGGGGAGCTGGGGTGGATCGAATGACACATTTCTCCCACCTGTACCTACGCAAAATACGCGCTTAGTCGTGGAGTTGTGGAAACCAGCCCGATCTACTACTATGCCCGTCTGGGATGAGTTTTTGCTCCGTAGTTAACTCAAGAAAAGATTAACATCGTGATCAAATTTCGATTTAAACCAGTAACTAGTTTTAAACTAACAGTAAGTTAGTAAGAAAATTTGGCGACCAATAGTTTTAAACAATATTCTAACTTTTTTTTTTAATCTACTTTTGGTTTGATTATAAGGGGTTATCTCTACATATAAGATCTGATCACAACAGAAATACATCATTTGTGAGATTTTCAACTGTATAACTATCACAGTTCACGAGATACAGCCTGGTGACAGATGGAGTCTTAGTAATAGGGTCCCGTTTTACGATTTGGGTACGGGACCCTAAAAAGGGTTTAGGGCTTTAGGTTTAGTTTAAGGTTTAGAGGTTCCCCAGGGAAAGGCCGCCCTAAACGTTAAACTACTGCTGGCAGTAGTACAGTATAGGCTGAATAGAAAAAAAAATAAAAATGTATGATTTCTGACCGCGTCTGTTTTTAACTCGTTTTATTCTTAACGACCCGCCCCGGCTTCGCACGGGTGCAATGTAGATACTCATGTTTCCTCTACTATAATATGCATGTATTAGACATTTAAACCTTCCTGTTCAATCACTATCTATTAAAAAAAAACCGCATCAAAATCCGTTGCGTAGTTTTAAAGATTTAAGCATACATAGGGATATAGGGACAGAGAAAGCGACTTTGTTTTATACTATGTAGTGATGAAGTAAAACAATCGCTATTTACCTCTTCTGCTGCTTTTGGCGTATCGAATCTGATGATAACTTCAGACTGTCCCTCTTTCACATCAACGTGCAATGCGTGGATATTGCTCCTGATCTGTAGAAATAATTTAAACATACGGAAAATTTTAATATCATGAAGTACTAGCAGCGCCCCGCGGTTTCACCCGCATAAGCTTCGATCCCGTGGGAATATCGGGGTTAAATTTATCCTATATGTTAATCCTGGTTATAAACCATCTGTATGCCAAATTTCATCCAAATCCGTTCAGTAGTTTCTGCGTGAAAGAGTAACAAACATCCATACTTAGAAACTTTCGCGTTTATAATATTAGTAGGTAGGACTACTGACTGGTAATTGAGAAAGCAGTATGCGTCTGTAAAAACAATACCTGTTTAAAAGAACATATTGGCATGATATAATGTCATTTCTCTTAATCATACTATTGTGTGTGCGAGTATAATCACCGTTTTCATAAACACTAGTCGGTTTCATATACCTATGTAAATTAATCATCATAATCATAGTCATTTATTGCGACCAATAAAAGCGTACTATTGTGGACAGTACAAAATAATTTAGCTGTTCCTTTTCGCTAGTATTAGGGTATTAGTGAAAATCCAACTCGAAATTTGCGTCCTAGAACTTCAACTAAATCAAATTGTACACTTACCGTCCTTTTTGTAAGCCTCACATCCAAGCAAGGCTCGGGCAGAATTTCTTTGACAAATAATCCTGGTACTTTTTCTATGGCAGCTATTCCTTTAGGCGCGTCTGCTTGACCCGCAACCAAACCTGAAATTGGTTAATATGCGCTCACTGTAATGCCTGTACACATTAGTTTGGTATATTTGTAGGAAAAAGGAATCCTTTTCTAGTACAATTTTGAATGTAAAAGTGAAGGGAAGGAATTATTTTATTTTTAATCAATCATACCTCAACCGGAGGACCTTGATAAAACTTGGTATACAGGTAGATTTTATCCTAGAGTAGACCATTAAAGACTATTTGATCCGAGAGTATGTTCCGTTGGGATAATATACAACTTTCAAGAGGGCGAAGCCACTAACAGAAGTTATTATTTCATGAGTATGTGCACGACACCCTGGCATCACATCGGTAATGGGCGCAAGTAGTGATACGGACGATCCATTATGTGATTTTTTGTAATAAATAAGAAGTGCCAAGCTCCCCATTAGTCCTCTTATTATATTAGGCGTTCATGCGATCCTGAACCAAGCCAAAAAATGTTTTATTCACCTGGCTCAGCTTCATCAGAAGGCGCAGCGGGCGCAGGAATACCGGAATACTGATGTTTATTATTATGCAGATTAGATTTCATCTCCTTCATATACTTTCTTTGCAAGTTCAAGTATTTGTTCCTCAATGCTTTCCATTCCGACTTGGATAACACTTGTAACCCCCACAGGGCACCTCTGGGCGCTTCGTTTTTCGTCAAGTTGTTTTTCGCCTTGCTGCGTTCCTTTGCAGTACGCTTCCGAGTCTTCTTTTTCCGAGGAGTCTCGCCAGTGTCTTTGCCTTCATCTTGACTGGTCATCTCATCTTTGGATTCTAGGTCTAGAAGTTTATTGTCCTGTAAGAATTATATTATATCGAATCTATTCTCTTTCTAATCCCTTTTTTCATTTTACTCCACATATTAATTTATTTTTTATTTAAAAATAAACAGTTTTTCATTTACTCACCTCGGTGGGTGTTGTTACACTTGTTATGCTTTTATTCTCTTCCTGAAAAGTAATTATGGTGCTTTAAACCTCAAATCATATAAATTTAACATGATCTTTATCTCATAATGCCATTAGGCATGTTTTATATTTTCCACTACTGGGTATCTGTTGAAACAGTGTTGATTCATATTTGGTTATTTTCCTGGTTACCGAAATATTAATAATTCTATTTTCTTTGCTAATTATTATTGATTTGAAAAGACAAAAATATGTGTCCAATATTGTTTGGTAACATAACTGGATGATATTTCAGGAAAATACCTTGTTCTACAGGTGTTCTAACTATTCATGAAAAATCAGGGTTTTGAAAATTATAATACAATTTACTGCTTTGGAAGATATCACAAAAAAACTTGCTATGCTATTGGTAGATTTTGGTTGCCATATTTTTTTACAATAGTATTTCACCAGTTCCAGCTTTTGAGGCAAAACCACATTTTTATGTTTTTATTTTCATCAAGCAAACTGCAATAAGTCAAAAGTTATGACAGTTTGAAAAAATTAAATAGGAAATATCAATCAGCTCTCCTGACAAAAATACCTGTTTTGAGTTGCAACAGTATTATTCTAAAGTAGTGAATTAATATCTTTTATGAAATCTCAAGTGTACTCACAGTAGGAGTATCCACTCTCTTCTCAGTATCAGACTCACTCCCTAACTTCAACTCTAACTTCCCAACTTCATTTTTGAGGGTCTTCTTATCCTTTTTTCTTTTTTTCTTCGTCGGAGGCCCATATTCTTCTTCTATCTTCTTCTCAGGCATGTCATCTGATGGTTCATCTACTGAGAACATCTTTATAGAGGACAGTTCCTCAGGAGGCGTGCATGTCGGAAGCTTGCAGCCCATTTTTGTAAATGTGTTTATGCATTTTTGGGCATCCTCAGCCCTGTTGAACTCAATGAATGCAAAACCCTGAAATGCGAATTAATGCTGATGTTAAAAAATGTGCTTGAGATATTGTTGATGTAATAATGTGATTGAGAGCATTTTATGTAGCTATAATTAATCTTAATTAATTCACTTAGAACTTTAAAGAAAAATACATATTTTAGATTCTTGTTTTGAGGTACCAAACTACCTACTAACTGGCATTAGTGACATTGAAGTCAAAACGGGAAAACAAGCATTTGAATTTTTATATCTGTGTAGTTCTTAACTAAAAATAAATTACCTTAATCTTCTGTGAGTTTTTAAACTTGGGTAGCGATATGTAAGCGACATGGCCGTAGTCCGAAAATACTCGCTCCAGCCACTCTCTGCTGGCTGTCACAGGTATAGACTCCACATACACTGTCCTGGAGTCTGCATCGTACGGAAGAACTGCAGTCTTTCGCTTTACCTAGAATTTAGAATTTTAATCCCTGAAATCTGCAATTCCTATTGAATTCTCATCTTATTGCTTTATTATGATCATAAGCTATGCTAGCAATGATTATCTGTAGCACTTCCCACTCTTCCATTGGTCATCCACTAAAGTTATAAATAATACTTATACCCAAAGATTCATACCCTTGATTACAATCTGACAAGTTTTATGGTACTTACAGACTATTACCAATCAATGAACTATAACTGTACCTTTAATCTATCCTCTGATAATTCCAAGAGCGTAGAGTTTTTCATCGCTTTCGCTATATCGTTGATATCCTGTGTCAACGACCGAACTTTGTTAAATTTGAGGAACATTTCTAAAGGCACATAAGGGTCTTTTTTTACCAGATCTCCCAAAAACCTATCCTTTGTTAAGTTAGCATCGCTAAAGTAGAACTCCATTTGTTTTAGAATATTCTCGTATAGTTGTTTCTTACGATGCCGTATTCGTTTTCTGGGACTGTGTTCATGTTTAGTTTCTTGAACGACAGCAGTTTCTGACCCCGACATGTTTTAAAAGGCAGAGCTGGAAAAAACAAGAACTATTTATCTTCAAAGTCACACTCTGTACAATAATTCAATTTATTAGAAGCGTATACTGTATACTTACGTGATAGAAGTTTATAACAAATCTGGGCCGTACACTTATCGCGTCTCGCTCGCGGGAACGATGCAAATGATGCAATTTATTTGACAATTTCACAAACTGACAATATTGACAGATGTCAGTCATGACAGATTTTTTTACGTTTTTTTAAATCATTATTAGTAACGCGTTTAACGTTACCTTTAGTCTAGACTTGAACAAATTAGGCGAGTTGTAAAAAAAATCATTTTTTTTCCAGTTAATTGTGAAAGACAGCAAACTTAATTTATTTTTTTAAATTACCTGTCTAATTAATAAGAATGAAAAAATGCAAACCTTTTTTCGCTATCCCCGTTACCCTTTTCACCTTTTTTTATTTCGTTACTATTTTCATTCAATCGTTTCTCCCATTTCCAGATTTAAATGATTAAATTATTACACTTATTCTATAGTTAGAGGTTGAACTAATTAAAAATCGAAGGAAACAACAGAACTACTGTAGAACCGTCTGAACTACCGTAACGGTCTGGAATTGTCCGAAGTCCGAACTACTGACACTACATTTACGTTTAGGCTAAAAATTCATGGAGCCTTCTTAGTACTTTTTATACAGAACACTTCTATCTCGGTACAGTTTTAAGACGTCATGGTACGCCCGCAGCGGGCGTACCATGACGTCTTAAAACGTGAGTCTTCGGAGCGAGAAAAAGGGATGGAGCTATATAGGGTGTATAACTCTATCCCTCTTTCTCGCTCGGAAGACTCACGTTTTAACACCTCATGGTACGCCCACAGGACTCTATTTAAAGTATCTGTTTCTTGTTATTTGAATAGTTAACGAAAACTTATCTATGATCTACTGAATCCTAACTGAATCTATAGAATATATAGCGTTGGGTGTTGACCGGATTTTATTTTGTCACTGAAAATATTAATAAAAAAAAACAATTCTTAGTCGATTTAAAAAATAAATCACTATTTATTTTTCTAGTGGCAACATGTTGCTTCATTGCTAGTGATGTTTAATGAAAGGTCGATAAATTATTTGTTGGTTTATACTTTTTCATTTTTTATCAGGAAAAGCCGTTAAGCGAATAGAAGTGGATTTTAACATAACTTGCTTAGAAATGGACTAAAGTAAATAATTCTCCGAATAAATAAATAAGAAAACTGAGTCATATTTACAGCTTTAACCTTAATAAAACCACAATTTTATTAAAATCATAATTGTCTTGGCATCAACAGCAATAAATATAAATTAAACAATAAGATTCCCATATAACGAAAGAAGTGAAATATGTTTTTTGTACTATTTTCTTGTCACTTTTCATACATTCCACATTTCATTTCGATCGTTTCTCATCGATATTATTTTGCACTTCACTACCGTTCCTAGTAGGTAGTATAGTAGGTTTTGACATTCTGGATTTTGGTGGTCTCGTCGATGTGGGAAAAATCATTGTTTGTTAGTAATTAGGCAGGTGTTATTTATCGCGGATAATGTTCTAATATGTTAGTCATTATTGATTTAATATCAAGTTGTAGTTTGTCTGCATTCACTCGGTGTTCGTCTGTTGAGCGTGCCATTCATAGATTTCTCAGATAGATCTGTGCACAGAGAGGAAGATGACGGTTTTCATCTACAATAGTGATATTATTTCCGCATAATTGTGTTTATTATTCATGATGACTACAATTACGAGGTCTGCTAAAGTCAGTTTGAAGCCGATTGAAGTTCCGAAGGCTTTACAGGAGGGAGAGAAGTTCATCAAGTGGGATGAGGTATTTTTTAGCTTGCTATTATTATTTTTCGTTTTGACCATCGTGGCTTTTGTAGAACCTACATTAAATTTCAATTTAATATGCAGACTAATACTTTTTAGTGCCAAATATTTTCTCACTATAATCTAATATCTTATTGTAATTTTGCATTTAATTTGATTTAAATCTTATCAATATTTCCATATATTTATTCTATAGTATAATCTCGTACTTGTCTCATAAATCGTATATTTTTATAGTTAGATTGTATTCCTATTTAAGCCTTATTTACCCAAAAGTTCTTGATGCTCCAAATGATTGAAAACATAATTATAAAAACACAATTAAGATGTAGTTGATTGATAGAATTGTTGAGTATTTTTTAATGATGTAGAATATAAATGGAAAATTAACTAAGTATTTAAATTCTCTTATCAGTTTAATTACCAAGTCAATTCTGTTGCAAGATAAAATTATTTAATGATTAGGTGCCAGGTGTTGTTCTGTTCCTGTAATGTTTACTGTGATAATCTGATTGTAAACAAAACAATCAGTTTTTTATATGCCAAAACTACATTCTTACCTGGTGTGGTTGAAATCTATCAATAAATATTTAACTCTGAGTGTCTGACAGCTGAAACTTGGCATGTGGTGGGTTACTTGAGAAGTGTAGGGGAGCTCTGAGAGGATTTCCTAAAATTCCTATGGGAATTGTGCATATGATGTTGCAGGCTAAAGCTAGTCTTTATAATAAAGTTTAACATAGTAAAAGGAAATTCAGAATGTTGAGTAGATGACATTTATTCCCAACTGAATGTTAACTCCTCTGCACAGGACTCAGGGACAGGTCTGCCGGTCACCCTGCGGGTGGACCCCAAGGGGTTCTTCCTGTACTGGACAGACCAGAACATGGAAGTGGAGATGCTGGACATTGCCACCATCAGGGATGTCCGCACTGGGGGACATGCTAAAGTTCCAAAGGTAAGTTTAACTTTTTCTAATTTCCCCCTCTAAGTCTGGAATGAGAAACCAGTGAAGTTCCTTTGTGTTTTCTTAAATAAATCCTGCAATTCTGCATAGTAATAAAACTACCATAAAAGGTAGAAATATTATTCTGTTTTGATAAAAAGTCTATTAAAACTTTCAAAATCAATATTTAATAATGTAACAATGTAGACATTATTTAATGTTATCATTATCTGGTTTCCAAGAATAAAACTACATTTTTCAAATTTACAACATGCAAAAAACACTGCATGTTTTCACTAAAGTATAATTGAATGGAATAGTCCTTTGTTCTGCAATAACACTAATAACTCATATTACATACACATTCACATTACCTTTCAAACCACTTGTGGCTATAATGGAAAGTAGGTATGTACATAGTTGAGACTATATGTACTGTTCGCGTGTCGTGTCAAGCTCGCGTGTGACGGGCTTTCGGCAATGCGTTTGATATGCGCCCTGCGGCCACAGTCAGTTACCAAATAGAATTTCATTGTCTGCCTCATTATCAAACATCTTTTTCGGCGACTTTCAACCGTGTTAGAACACATAGGATGCAATACCGATTCCAGGCTCTTATACCATGGGTACGCCACCATTGTGGAGATAAATCCTCTCTTTGATGAGTGGTTGGAGAATCGCCACGGCGCCCTCAGCTTCCGCCTGTCGCAGGTACTCAGCGGGCACGGTTGTTTCGGTAGGTACCTGTTTCGAATTCGGCGTGAGCACAAATCCGGGTGTCAACACTGTGTAGATCGCCCGGACGACACGAGGGAGCATAATGTGGAGGTCTGCCTTGCTTGGTCCTCTTCGAGGCGATCGGCGGCGGCAACCTCTCACTTCCGACCCTGGTTCAATCCATGGTCGGAAGTGGGGAGACATAGGAAGCGGTCACCTCCTTCTGAGATTAAGTAATGCTAGCGAAGAAGGAGGCGGACCGCGTGAGGGAGAGAGAAACCTCACGCTCCAGCCGCCGCAACAGAAGAATATGCCCTGGGCGTCAGGAGTGGCAGGGCGATTCCCGGCCACCGTAGGTGCGGGCGGAGCTGTGGGTGGCTCGCCCTCCGATAACAACCGGTGCGTCGTGTTCCACGTACGCTTCAAAGAGATGTCAGAAGATGGGGTCTGCTAGGGTCAGAGCTTGCTAGAGTTGTGGAATTTTTTCGAAAGATCACTGCGGCCTTGGAACGCAAAAGGCGTTAGGAGGAACATAGGTTGGTGTTAGTTAGCGAGAGTCTGATACTCCAATCTGCTCCGCTCTCGTAATGTAGTCTTCAAGTGATGTGTGCATCGGTTAATCCTAGAGGGCACAGTCGTCGACAGCACCTTGGCTTAAAATCTGGTCACGTTGACTCAAAACATACGGGGAAGGTCATCACTGATACCGATGGCTTTGCTTTTCCTTTCTCATTGATATGTTCATTCACTAAAAGTCAAGTCAAACTACCAAGTATCCTCTTATGTTTTTTTAACCCAGCTACAACCAACTTAAACCCAGCGGTTTTTTATGGATGGGAAGTCTTCAAATGATTTCTTCCGCTTTGAGCGGAGCGGAAAGGAGTATCAGACTCTTACCGACTAAAACCCACCCGTGTTCCTCCAAATGCCCTTTGCGTTCCAGAGTCGTGGTGACTCTTTCGAACTAATTCCGCAACCCTGGTAGAAACCTAGAGAGTAAACCACGTGTGGTCTTATGTAATTCAATCATTTGAACGAGAAAATATACGGTCAAAAAGTTTCGCGTCTCAAAAAAGCCATACTGAAGATACAATTAGGATTGCACACCAACTTTCGCCATTCGTTATTCCGGTCTTCAAAACAACCGCTAGTTTTCGTGAATAGATCAAATGATATACTGCTGTGCAGCTTCTTCAAACAGTCAAGTCTTGGCTCTCGTAATGTAGAAGTAAATTACCTAGCTTATTATTCGTGACATGCTCTCTGCTAAGCTCTAACAAGCAAATCAGATCCTGGCACAATGCCGGAAAGCTTTAGGACACAGAAGATGAAGAAGGCTAGAATTTATTTTTCTTTTTAACGTGGACTGTTGTGCTGGAAGTGTGCCAGGCGGATTCACTTTGTGATTAAAACTTCCAATTTAGTAGAAGTTTTGCAGTTATAAGTGTTTTGTTTTCTGTTGCATGTGACAATCCCTAATAAAGAGATATAGTATGATGCAGGTTCTTCTAAATATGTATAACTCAAAAGTGACTGACTGACATAGTGATCTGTCAACGCACAGCCCAAACCACTGAACGGATCGGGCTGAAATTTGGCATGCAGGTAGATGACATTTTGTATGAAACTTTGTCAATTTTAAACCGATCGGGCTGAGAGTTTTAAAATCGGGGGTAAAGTAACTATTCCACGCGGACGAAGTCGCGGGCAGAAGCTAGTAAGCTATGTACTTCGAATCTAATACTAAGCAATATTTATGAGCAAAGTTTTGGTTGGCTACTGAAATTTTAACTCAATATATTGCAACACAAAACTTCTTTATTTAATATTTTGTGCGGGACTCGGATGGCTCCGACATCTTGCGTTGTTTGCAGTGGTCCACAAACTTGGCAGTGCTCACAACTGTTCAAATTTCGAGTTGAACTTTTGTCCGATTTAAATACGATAAAGCTGAGACTGCCGGCCCGCGGCTCTCTAGCAATTAACAAAAATAATTTGTAGACTTGAAACTTTATTAAGTGTCGTAATTATATTCACGTTATTTTATGCTTATTTCATTCAAATTAAAAAATAACACTGTTTCCCGACGTTTTCTGCCACAAGTTCCGAACGTTGCGAACCTAATGAATTTTTAAATAATTCTGGTATTGATCACCGCTAAAAATAAGTATCAGTCGACGCGCGACCCTCTATTTGGTCAAATGGCAAACTTCTTCACATAGTTTCAGCATTTATAATATAACTTGCTGAACTTTGTGAAAGTATAGATTTTTAAAAGTTCTGAAGCTTAACGTAGTTGTAACAGTGCGTTGGTGGAGATTTAACGTCGTCATCAACGTCCTTTTTATACCTCAGTCCGAAAAGTAATCTCATTTTATCACCTCGTCTGGTCAGTGTCAACTTTGACGTAGGTAATTAGTCAGCCGTAGTGCCTGTTTCAGGATTTATAAAGTCCATAATACTCTACTAGATAGAAAGATACAGTCAAAGAAAGAAAGAAAGAAAGAAAGAAAAATGTTTATTTAGGACTCACACAAAACAGATAAAATTAAAAAAAAACATAATTAACCATGCAGTCACGGACATGCATGGTTTTAACCTGTATATTTGATGTAATTTTAGCCATCCGAACAGCTACCTCTATACAAAGCAAGGAAAGTAATACTAAACTTGGAACTACTAAGTACATTATTTGAACAATAAAGTGTTTCTATCCAACTTTATCTTTCAATATATCTACTGCAACTATTTGCTCTCAATATAATACATTACATAATTGATTAATAAAGTGGTCATCGGCTAAGCTGTTGACATAAATATTGTCAGGCAGGTTATTCATTAAGACGTTTCATGTTATGAAACCATAAAGTGTCAATATCGTGTCCGTAGCAGCGCGCGGCGTGGCCTGTGATGTGGTGCCGTGGCGGGACGTGAAATTATAGGGCGCGGTAAATTGTAATTTAACTAACACTAAGGGCAGCGTTAGTTTCGACGCTTCTTTCACCAAATAACTACCCACTTCCCGAAGTGTTAGTTGATTTATAATGACAGAATTTGATTTGAAATTCTGGCAAGTAAAAGTGGTCTTTTCAATGACAACTTTGTTACGGCCACCAGACCTTTGCCAAAGATCGCTGACATACCTTTTGTTATATCATGGAACTATGAATGCAAATGTCAACTAAACCACATGAAGATGGTTTCTGAATAATGAAGCCCTGAATGTGCGAGAGCCGCTACGGCTGCTGCAGACAAATCACCAAACCTGCCAACTGAATTTCGTGAATTGGTGTCGGGCAGAGTTAAATGACGCGAGAAGAATATTGGCACTGCGGTTACCGGTCACCAGTTAGCTTGCCAAACGTGCTGACTAACACACGATTACCAAGTAATAGTAGACAGCATTTCTACTACTTAGTTTCCTTGTTGATGACAAAATTGCACTTTAATGACAGTTATCAGTTCGCTCGTTATATTTAAAACAGAATTTCAGGCGTATGTATGTACAGAAAACTTCGACAAAATTAGAACATTAATATCATTCGCTTATCGCTAGTAATTAATTACAGAGTAGCGCTGGTGCTGTGGCCCTATCACATTATGTGTAATAGCTTATGTGGTTTATAAGCCATTTTTCAAACTTAATTAATGGTTATTAACATGTACAGAATCAGGTGTATATGCTAGCTTGTTAATTCAGTAAGTACATAGTATTATATGTGGTAAAGTTACGTATGTTTCTGAATTGTATCGTTTGAAATTGTTGTTTAGTGTATACACAGAGAGTGTTTATTAATGAATTCGCTAATCAATGCTCTATGTCCTTAGTTATACACATAAATATGTACACAGATAGCTAAAAATCGTAACCCTTCCTTTTGGTTTTGCCGTAGTCGGATAAAAGGAAATCTGGCTTTGTATGTTGTGGTTTTACTCAAGGATAGTATGAAGATACGACAGGACATAGGATTGACATAAAATATATGTATATCGTATTCTATAAAAACATAATTAGTATAAGCACTACTAGGCCCTTTTTTAAGAATTAGAACAAATCAATTCCTCCGTGAGGAGGAGCGGTAGGGAGTGTCAAACTCTTATAACTGACTAAAACCTATCCGTGTTCCTTCAAATGCCCGTTGCGTTCGAGGATCGCGGTGACTCATTCGAAAAAAACCGCCTCCTCCTTTGACATTTTCCCATGCCTCCTCACTCCGGACCATGGATTGAACCAGGGCCGGAAGCGAGAGGTCGCAGCCGCCGGTCGTCTCGATGAGGATATGGCGTTGCTCCGTGTCCTCTGGGCGCCTCTCCAAAAAATTCCTCAAAGAGGGGCCATATCAACACAATGGTGGCGTGTCCATCGCTGGGTTGCGACAGTCGGCGGTCTCCGTACCGCCATCAGGTCCTGCAAGAACCTTTCTTCTGCCCCGCACTGTTTTGTTTTTATTTATTTAATACTATACGCACAGAAATGTACAGAGGCGGACTTAATGCATTTTCTACCAGTCAACCTTTGGGTGAATCAGAGAATAATTGTGGTAGGTGCAGTACGAAAAAACAGAAACGCGATTAATATTAAATTAATACTATAATATATACTCAAATTAACGAATGTGCTCGCGAACCTTAACTTTTAAAGTTAATCGGTTGTTGCTGTTGTTGTTATTTTGGGTTATTCTTAGATTTATTTCGAAACTTGATCCAAACTTAAATGTTAGGAAGCTAAAGCGATATCGGCTATCTACAAAGTCTTGGAGGCCTTGGACGGACTCAAAGAAGTATAGTATATTGGAAACAAACGTGTCACACCCTCACGTTAACTACATTACAGGTACCGCAGTGGGGTGTGCGCTGTAGACACTGCCCATATCAACATTACATAAGGTGGCCCAAAGCAAACACTGCTGAAGTGGCGTAGACCGATATTTTACGTATACGGTTACTGCCATAGAGCGCAGTGTCGCCGGGCAGCGACGAAGGCCCCATGTGTGTAAATAAATAAAGTTGAGGTGTCTCAATATCAAAGTAACAGCTTTTTACTAAAGTATAATTAGAACTTTTTTTTATTTGTCTGTTTATTCCGGCTAGTCTCCGGAACGCCTCAACCGATTTGGACGGGACTTTCCCTGGTAGAGTAGCTGGTGTTGTAAGGAGTATAATATTAGGCTACTTTATTTTGAAAAAGAATTAAGTGTCCGTAATATAAAAATTTAACCATAGTTTTCACGCGGGATCTCCGAAATGGTTCGTCTTTTTTAACCGTTTCGGAGATCTGTTTTTGGACAGGTTTGGAAGCACTTCTGTTAAAAAAGTCTTCTAAAACCCCTATTGTCATGAAACGAATTCTAATTCTATGAGTTAAATCGCTGAAACACTAGATTAGTATGTATGGTACTTATCTGGACTATCGTATCTTGTGGTCGCCAAGACGTCTCGGTGGTCTTTGGCCATTGCTCATAATGCTCATATACAGGGTTATTGGTTAATCGAGAGCGATTTGCAAATATTTTGGTCGTGAGGTAGAAAACTTCGAAAATAATTTTTAAAATATTCAGTTACTCGAAAACAACCCAATTTGGTCCCCAAGTTACCGAGGCCAAAATCGTAGCAGATTACAGCCAGAACATGCCATTTGAACGCACTCAATTACCATCCTGAATATTCGTCAGTCTTTACTTGGTACTCATTCGTAATTCTTGGATATCTTGGAAATATCTCAGTGCAGTAAGCTTTGGTTTCAGGTTGACGTTGACATTTTAATGGGTTAGTTCGTAATGTCGCGGCGAGAAACAGCTTTACGACAACGTAAGTTTGTCGTGCTATGCTGACGCTTTCAGGAGATTTAAATTATATGCGGAGTTTTCCATTTATACTAAATTAGCGACCCGCCCCGGCTTCGCACGGCTGCAATGCTGATACTAAATCTCTACTACATTGTGCATGTATTATATATATAAACCTTTTTTTTGAGTCACTATCTATTTAAAAAAAAAACCGCATCAAAAATCGTTGCGTAGTTTTAAAGATCTAAGCATACATTGGGGCAGACAGCGGGAAGCGACTTACGGCCGTTCCCAATAACCTATCCTCAGTAAGCGATATTTTGTTATCGACAATAAATACTAGACTTCTATCTATCCTTATTTTACGTCCCACAAGTGACGGTAACGTTTATCTATGCGTCGAATTCGGTAGGTAAGCTCAGCTATCCAGTCCTCCCATACGTTTTGTTAATACCAAAGCTATAAAAAATAACAACGTTAAAACAAATATTTTTTCACATAACTTTTTCCTAAAACAATACATATTGATCAAATTAAAACGGCGGTGATATTTTAATGGTAAAATAAGATTTATAATCTTAGTTATCTGTTTCATTGACATCGGTTTGGCGAACAAAAATACTGGCTGCGAAAAAAGAAAGAAGAAAACGTAGTAAAGTCAAGTAAAGTGTCATTTGTCATGTCAATAAAACTCGTAGTATTATTGTGGTGTTATATAGTTTTTTTAGTGAATTGTGCTTATTTTCTACATATTATTAGCGCTGTAAGTATTACCAGCATGTTATATACGTTCCTTTTCAAGTTGACAGAGGCTTTAGGTATATACCTATAACATTTTGTAAATTCCAGTGAGAACTAAACCTCGAAACAATTAATATTTTTTTCGTCTTTGTCTACATATAGGTAATTAGGATCAAGCCTGTATAGAATATTTGTTTTGTTTTCAGACAAAAGGTGTACCTTTAGCCAAGGATGAGGTGGCCTTGCTTATTGATCTTGTTGAAACTAACAAACAAGCAAAGCTACAAATCGGCTTAAAAAGCTGCCTGGACTAAAATCACAGATGTTTCCCATGCATCGGTTTCAAGTTGCCCTCGAAGAACCGATCAATTAAAATTGAAATGGGAGAATTTAAAAAAAACTGCTCGAAAAAGATCCAACAAAATTAGGATGAACCAAATTAAGGTAATCTTTTCGCGCTTACTCTTGTGTGTAGTGTTTATGAACAGAGTGGCATCCATATTAGGTGCAACATGTGAGGGTTACAGTGTATCACACTGTAACCCCCACATCTTGTGTTGTGCTGTGCAGTGGTAATGGTGATTCTGAAGAAATGAGTGTTGATAATGAGAGTGGACCATCGGGGAATAACCAACTACTGGTTGTGGCACCACCTAAACCAAAGACATTATTTTTTAACACTCCCAGTGGCAGCAATATTAGTATGTATCTGCTGTCAGCAAAATGTACTAATTTTACCAACAAAATTGTCTATTTGCAATTATACAGTTTACCATTCAAGTGTTAACAAAGTAACAAGCATTAGGGTAATTTACACATATTTGTAATCTAAAAAGTTTTAAGAAAATCTGGGGTGGTGTACTTAATAGGGTATTTTACTGTAAAAATCTAATTAGTCCGTCTGATAGATTTCCAAAAAATATTGGACACGTATTTTTTCTTTTTTCACGTAAACAAAAAATGAAGACGATACAGTGCGTTGAAAACTCACGTGACGTCACGTCGCTGGTAAAAATTGTAGCAACGTAGTGACGTCACGCGAGTTTTCAACGCACTGTATCGTCTTCATTTTTTGCTTACGTGAAAAAAGAAAAAATACGTGTCCAATATTTTTTGTAAATCTATCAGACGGACTAATTAGATTTTTACAGTAAAATACCCTATTGCAATAAAACCAGTTGTTTTCAAGAATACTTATATTTCCTTTCAGATAAACAAAAACGTAGGCTACTGGTTGAAGACATAAGGACTCGAGTTGCACGGAATCAAGCTAATGCTGATTATTACATAATTAAAAGGAAGAAATAAGAATTAGAGATAGAAAATATGTAATTAACAAATAGGAAGTTAAAATTAGACTTGGAGCAAAATAAAAAAGTACTAAAATAAAATTTTCTTTCTCTTTATTGAATACCCACTAACACTTCATTCTAAGTTATTCACTGAAAGGGGAGGGCACGGTGTGGGAAATTCACTTCGAGAAGAGACTGCGTGTGGTAGTAGTTTCCCATAAGGGTATGCAAACCCTAAAGGATTATTTCAGAATGGCCAGTAGTTTCGAAGAAATAAGCCTTTGAAACTCTATGTGTAACTCATATACTTGTTTATTTTCGTCAATATCACAAACGGTGAAATAGCCTAGTTAGTAATGCCTCCAACTCCTACGCGGTCGCTCAGGGTTCGATTCCCACATTGGACTATCCTTTTGTTTTTTATTTACTTATTTATTTCTTTTTAAATTAAATATTTCAATAATTAAATGAATTCAATCGAGAAAAACATTGTTAAGTAATAAATTAATTTTAATTTACATTAACTATTATACTCTCTAACTTATAAAGCAACTAATAAATTATGGTATTCATAAATAATAACCACATTTACATCTATCATTAATTATTTAACAAATTTTTCAATTATATATTATATAAATAATTATATAATAATAGAATAACATATTATTTGTGAATACCATAATTATTAGCTGCTTTATAATTTAGAAAGTATAATAGTGAATGTAAATTAAAATTAATTTAATACTTAACAATGTTTTTCTATATTTTATTCATTTAATTATTGAGAAAAAAAAGAAATAAATAAGCAATTAAAAAACAAAAAGAGATAGTCCAATGCGGGAATCGAACCCTGAGCGTCCGCATAGGAGTCAGAGACACTACTGACTTGGCTATTTCACCGTTAATGTTAGAGATGAAAATAAACAAGTATATGAGTTACAGTTACACGTAGAGTTTCAAAGGCTTATTTCTTTGAAACTACTGGCCATTCTGAAATAATCCTTTAGGGTTTGCATACCCTTATGGGAAACTACTACCACACACAGTCTCGTCCCGAAGTGAATTTCCCACACCATGCCCTCCCCTTGTGAAATCAAATCTGAAACAAATAAAATATAACATTAATAATTTGTGTAACAGATTATAGATAAGTCTAACAACGTGATGTCTCATTAGAAAGGAATAAAGTGACTCAAAGAATGTGCACTACAATAATATTTTAAAAGGTACCTTTCAATAGTATTTTGTGTGGGCTTCATATGCTTCATATCCATGGCATCACAGGCCCTATCAGAACACCAGCGCTGTGGTATTTATCAATTGATTAAATATCGCAGCATATGCTGAGATAGGGACCTTTTTTGGCCTCGCACAGTTTAAATTTAATATTAAGCTTTTAATTATGTTTTTTTTTTTTAATTTTTAATTTTATCTGTTTTGTGCGAGTCCTAAATAAACATTTTTCTTTCTTTTTCTTTCTTTCTTATATGGGCTTCATTGTACATTTGCCGACTGCGTGAAATTGAGTTCAATAAAGGAGTTAATAAATAAGGTTTGCAAGGATAAGCACTGTCTCCAATCAACTAGTGATTTCCACATAAACCACTTCCACATTCCGCTGAAAAATCAATAAAAAGTGTTTGTAAAAGCTCTTCCAAGTGTAGAGTTGTAGAGTAGTTTTAAAAAAATATTGTTTTATTGCTCAAAATAGGTAGTATGAAGCAACTAATCACTTTGTTAGGTACCTCTTAGTATTGAATTGTTTAAGATTGTTACATCATGAGTTGATCCAGGCTAACAGGCACCAAGATTCATAAATCTTAAAGTGCATCCCACATAGCTTGCACATACATAGAGAAATATCCTTTACTATTTCTTAATTCTTCTCCAATATTAGAATCTATAAATCAAAACAATCACTTTTGAAAATAAATGTTAAAAGCTAATTTAAGCTTTTTTCTTAAACAATACAATGTATACTTACTTGGTGATTGTATTAGATTATGTATACCATCAATTGCACCCAGACAGAACTCTTGGTATTTGGTTAATATTGTAAAAATCTTCCTGGATAGTGCTATGTATATGTATTTAATTTCTATATAGCCTTGCTAGTGCACATGAGACATTGGCTAATATAATTCTCCCTGTTGATGATTTTGGGACTCTTTAAAGTTTGCAACAGACACTTAACATTGTGCCTTATGCATAAAATCTTAGGGTTAAAAGTAGCTGATGCAAAGGAGATATACCAGGATTTCTGAAAAAAGTAAAATCTTTAAAAAACGATGATACATTAGGTACCTAGTCATTACTGTTAAGTAATTAATATTAAATGAATGTATTCTCATTCAAGTTGGTACTTACCTTTCTAGGTTACTTCTAACGAAGGATATATTTCTGTTAGTAAATTACCAACAGTAGTTTTGTTTAAACGAAATCTATATGTGAATTTGCTACTATTTAATTCGTTCATATGGTTTAAAACAAACTACAACACCCGCGGTGTTGTAGTTTTTCTGGGATTCATCTTCAAAATCACTGTCTCAGTCAGATAATTCCATTAACATAGATAAATCACTTTCACTAGACTCAGACATTATTAGGAATGATAAAAACACTGCACTTCTACAAAATTATTCGCATTTCTATAAAAATAAACAACGCTTATCTCTGCAATTCGACGGTTTGACAAATTTGATTATCTTTAGTATTGACATTACTGACAGATAGCTATCAAAAGGATATTGGGATGCATAATGTTGCAATTTCATAGAAATATTTATCTGTAGTAAGAAATAGCCCCTCCCAACGATAGATAGTTTAGTGCGGTTAGTTGCCATAATCATCAGTATGTTATTGGGACAGCAAAACCGATGACAGATAGATTTTTCTATCTTTAGTAGAGCGAAATTGGCGATAGATAGGTTATTGGGAACGGCCGTTAATCTTATAGTGATGCCATTATAGCATGAGATCCGACTGAAAGAACATATCATTCTTGAAGCCGGACGTAGACAATAATTTTGGTAAAATCAATTTGAGGATAGATTAGCATTTATGTAGATACGACGCTAAAAACAAAATCCCCTTTTTAGATATAATTAATTTTCAAGTTTTCCTGGCTGGACCGTCTTTTCGTCTTTCTCAGTCGAGAACCATTATTTAAGGGCTATTCTTATACAAATCGTCAAAACTGTCATCACACCATGATGCTGGATCACCTGCTAGGGCTGCTAGGGTTGCAGAATTTGTTCGAAAGAGTCACCGCGGCCCTGGAACGTAAACGGCACAAGAAGGATCATGGGTGGGTTTTAGTCAGTGGTGGGTTTTAGTCGAATCTTACACTCCCTTCCGCTCCGCCCAGATCGGGAGAAGTCATTTGATGATTTCCCATCCAGAAAAAAAGAGCTATTCTTAATCTAATCGTCAAAACTGTCACCACACCATGATGCTGGATCAGAACTGGTCTGTTGGATTCTAGACATTAGAAAGTAAGTATGATTGAATTTGTAAGTCGTCTTTGACATTCACCAAATGAAGTGGGATGACCCATTTTTATCCAGAGGTCACATGCATAGCACATAACGTATGCATTATGCGGTGGAAATAAATGATGTCATTTTGAAGTTCTTTTTGTTAGCATCCTTTCAATTGGTTTGTGTGGCGTTTTGACGTTCATAAGCAGATGCAAACTGCATGTGCCAACGGGCGTTACGTTGTGGTTCAGGTCGTAACACATTATTATTCCTATTATTTGTGCTTTTAGTTTGTTCATGATAATCATCACTTCATATCCTTATGTGTAGAGGTATGGCGAATATTGGATTGGATATAGCATTTCTATGATATTAGCTAACAGTTTTTTGGATATAATAGCGAAAAAAAACGAAATCTAGTCTCCAGGGCAATGTTGACAAATCCTTGTTTTCTATACTGTTTTCAAAATAGAGCCACGACAGTTATATATTTTAAAAGGAGGCACTGATTTTGTGTGGACTCATCATTTCGATTATTCGTTGTTCTTGCACTCTGTGTCACTCGTAGATGATAATTTATGTTAAATTGAGCGGAAAAAGCAATTCTAAATTTAAATATTGAATGTTATTCTTGAAGATGATGTATGAAGGCAGATGTTATTGGAATACAGCAGGTTATATCCCTAAGCTGTGTTGGTTGGACGTGCGTTGTCGTAGTACGCTCCTCACGTACGAGTTAATCTCCACATGTTCTATATTCATCTCAGTGTATCATGAGTTTCAATGGAAGAGATTAACCTATACTGTGCTCCATTAATAATTTTGAATTTGGAAACCAGTTTCATATTGTTGGATTTTCTGCACCAAGTTTTTTACGATAAACCTATTGACTATAGTTTTACGGCTGTATAAAAAATTCACGGTATGAACTTGCATATATGAAAGTTATTGAGACAATGCGCGATGTGTTAATGAGTGGTCAGCAGATCGTTATATGCACGGGCCGTGTGAGCTGGCGGTACGCTAACATTACCGCCATGGCTGTGGGTTATAGCTCACCGATCGTTATCGATTCCGTGTCATGCACTAATTTTAGAAAAATCTATGTTATAAATTATAGCTTCAACAGCGACGGGACCAGTTCTATCGCTTTGTATTTTTATATTTTATTATTCAGGACAGTTAAAGTATCAAACGTTCGCTGTGTATAAATTTAACGCAAATCTCATGGATCGTTTATGTTTTGAATTCCGTTCGCTTCTTCCTGCATATTTTTAAGAGCCGTCAATTTACCGGAGATATTCTGGAAATGCGAGCACATTTCAATAATGTTAATTATGGATGCGTTTACTAGGAATCAAACAAAGACTACTTCAGCACAATCAAAGGGATTAATCTTCGTTTTGGAATGTTCTTATGATTGACGTGTGAAAAACACAAATGGATTGAAAAAGCTATTTTTCCTTGTCCAAATATTAACATAAAACACCTATGATTTCACTTCAAGTGTTTATAATTGTGATGTTTACGCCGGGTAAATTAAATGGTGACGTTAATGTGAAAAAATGTACGATAAAAAATATATAAAAATGAGTTTGTTTGTTTGCTTGAACGCGCTAATCTCAGGAACTACCGGTCCGATTTGAAATAATATTTCAGTTTTAGATAGCCCATTTATCGAGGAAGGCTTTAGACTATATATCATCACGCTAAGACCAATAGGAGCAGAGCAGTCATGAAAAATGTGAAACAAACGAAGTTGCACGGGTCAGGTAGTCTATACTAATATTATAAAGCTGAAGAGTTTGTTTGTTTGTTTGAACGCGCTAATCTCAGGAACTACTGGTTCGAATTGAAAAATTCTTTTTGGGTTGAATAGACCATTTATCGAGGAAGGCTATAGGCTATATATCATCACGCT
This sequence comes from Hecatera dysodea, assembly GCA_905332915.2. Lineage (NCBI taxonomy): Eukaryota > Metazoa > Arthropoda > Insecta > Lepidoptera > Noctuidae > Hecatera > Hecatera dysodea. The sequence continues at coordinate 17,777,735 of HG995294.1, forward strand.
TAAGCCAATAGGAGCGGAGTAGCGATAAATAATGTTTTAAAATCAGGGATACCACGGGGACGAAGTCGCGGACAGAAGCTAGTAATTAATAAAATTCCACAGTAGATCGTCGTTGTCTTGTTGTACGTCGAGATAATAGTAAACGTTCCTAATTGCAATCTGTTGACAGTTTGACGTAAACTATTATGGGTTGATTGATTGATAGTTACAACATCATTTCAATTAGAACTCAGTAGGTATGTGTGCTGGTGGATTCTGCAATCAAACTATATGAAGAACTAGCTTCTGCTCGCGACTTCGTCCGCGTGGAATAGTTACTTTACCCCCGATTTTGAAACTCTCAGCCCGATCGGTTTAAAATTGACAAAGTTTCATTCAAACTTTCATCCCCTATTTTATCCCCTTGGGGGTAGAATTAATCAAAATCCTTTCTTAGCGGATGCCTACGTCATAACATCTACCTGCATGCCAAATTTCAGCTCGATCCGTTCAGTGGTTTGGGCTGTGCGTTGATAGATCACTATGACAGTCAGTCAGTCCCTTTAGAGTTTTATATATTTAGAAGATGGACGCTCTACGTCACTCCAGGGTAAGAGGCAATGTTGTGTTCTCAGTCGAGAACGAGTCAAGTGGCCAGACATCTGAAAGGCGAAAGCTATTAGTTACTCGTTCACTCAAGAGCGTGAGATCTCCAGTAGTAGCAATAATAACATAATGAGTGTACTTTATTCGCGTAGGTTTTTAACACGTATATCACGACGACATACCTACTAGTTGTGGTTTATTGCATGATTGTGTGTTTCCGTTGTTCCCACGCTAGGCATAAACTATGAACTGTGATTCGTCCCGGATTACGGATGAATTTTTTGCTAGCATAATCAACCTTTTAAGGCCTCCTCTCTAGGAGAAGGAATGGGCCGTAATCCACCACGCGGGCCCAGTGCGGGTTGGTGTTTCTACTAATTACTGAAACTGCTTTTTTACCAACTTCATTTTAATTTCGTTTGAAATATTTTGATTACAGACGTCACAGCATGAGTAACTAATTTGTTATCGTCATACTCGTCAGCGTCCATCCTCCGCCATATCGTGAATTCATAGAATTTCTGGAGGACAGCGTAAATTTTGATTTGAATTTTTCGATTTCCTCTGGAAGTTCTCTGATTATCATCATAATTTCAGGCCGGATTACGCACTGCTGGATATAGGCTTCTTTAGACTTTATCACCAGCACTTCGATAATTTAAAGTGTAATTTACATGTATATAATCAACCTTAATTATCAAACATTTAAATGAATAAGGATTAATATCATGATACCAAAATCACTATTCTATCACTATTCCATTCTATAGGGGATTTGATTTAATTTAAAAAAAAAGTAGTTGTGTCTTTAAACCATAATAGTTAGACATATTCCTCGTGGACTTTTTTGTAGGAAGTAATGAGTAGTTTAATCATGTAGTGCATAATTTTTAAGTATCTCAGCAGCAGCAGCAGCAGTAGTTTTCTCAGCGTACGTCAGAGTTTTAAGGCAAAATTTTGTTCCTTTTGGTTACTTTATTGAAATTTTCTTAAGAATTTGCTTTTTTTTTCAAATAAAGCTCGGCCTATGTTTCTTACTGATAAGTTAGCTTCTAATGGTGAAAGAATTGTTAAATATTGTTCGAATAATTTTTGAGTGAAATGGTAACAAACAAACAAAAATCAAATATTTCCTTTTATAATATTAGTTGTTGATCATTGATCCAGCAGTTAACCGCGACTTTAAGTAACCCAACGGTATTTTGAGTGGCTCTGATTTCTTTTGCCAAGCTTTGCCCAACATTCGGTCAAAGCCTGTTGATTATCGTCTCGTCAAAACTGTATACGCGGACGTTCCCTAATGCTGAGTTACACCGCCACAAGACATACATTACTTGACACACATTCACATCACACAGTACTCAAATTCTTGGATAACTTAAGTATGTAAAATCGTTCCTGAAAGTATTCAGAGCAAGAGCATCTGAGAAGAGTGCAGTATAAACCGTGTCACTATTGAAAGAGCAGAATGTATAATTCAAGAGTCCTGGCTACTGATGGCACTGCGCTAATGGCGCGAGCTTGCAGAAATAAATGATGGCGTATTTGAATTTTGAACTAGAATCTTTCAGTTTTCCAGATGGGACATCGGTTATCGATTTTTAGAACTGCATCAGTGGCTTTGAGTTTTCGATTTTCTTCAGGCGTGGTTATGGTTACAAAATATATTAACTGACCCGCGCGATTTCGTTTGTGTCAGATTTTTCATGACTGCTCCGCTCCTTTTGGTCTTAGCATAATCATATATGTTCTATAGCCTTCCGTGATAAATGTGCTATCTAACATTGAAATATTTTTTCAAATCAGACCAGTAGTTCCAGAGATTAGCGCGTTCAAGAAAGCAAGTAAACAAACTCTTCAGTTTTATGTATTAACTAGCAGCGCCTCGCGTTGTTCCCGTTTCCGTGGCAGTATGGGGATAAAATATAGCCTATGTTACTCAAGGTGAATGTAGCTTTCTAATGGTGAAAGAATTTTTGAAATCGGCGCAGTAGCTTTTGAGTTTATTGCAAACTTACACATACACACAAAAATACAAATCTTTTCTCTTTATCATATTAGTCTAGAGGTGTAGAAATATAAGTATAGATTTATTTTCTTCGGAAGAGATTTTCAATGACCATCCAAGGGACAACTATTGGGTTTACGCCTCGAGACCTATAAATCTAATGTCAACAGATTTTCCCACATTTTGTCACAATTTCTTTACGAGAGTGGTATGTCTGTCGGTTTCCGCCGTTCCGGCTCGGTCTGTTGCTGTCCGATATCTAGCGCATAAATATTACAAAATTTAAAATCCCCCAATCCTAACTGCTGACCTACTTCCTCGGGTGCGCTGTAACGTAACTGTCATTTTAATTGACGTCTACGGCGGGGAACGATGGGGCCGCTGACTATCTATATGGCCAGAACATAGAATTTCCAAAGATATGGCTAGTAATGCACACTTTCTAATTTTAATTGCTATTGAATTTACATGATTATCTTGAAATATGTGCGTTGAGTATAGAGTTCAGACATTATATTTATCTTTGCTGTTTGATGTGTAGTTTAGTTGGACGCGCTATTTGTACACATCCACACTTACATAGTCTCAACAAAACGAAAACGTAACGTTTGTCAAAATGATCAAGATTTATATGCTTGCGAGTCTGTTTCGATTCGAAAATTATATCTTCATACAGGAGTTCCATGGTTTTTTTTCTTGTCGCTCCTGGTTTTTGTATCTTTCGTCAGATTTTAATTAAACTACAGTTTCGAAGTTCCGAGCAACCTGTTCGGTACTTTTATATTGATAAACTCAGTCCCGCTCGATCTGATAATGAGCGAAAACACGGTAACCGCTCCGGGGCACGTAGTTACCGCAGCCAGAACGAAACGCGGGAATGAACAAAATATGTTTTACATGTAAACTTTCAGTTACATATTACAGCAAGTATAAAAACTACAACTTCAACATTACTAGTGTAGTATACCAAATTTTCCTTAAGAATTTTACATTTATTTTGGTAATGTCAATTTGTCCGTAGAATCGTTAGACTTATCTGATAATAATTTGTGTTGTTCGAGGTCGGACGGTGTTCAACTCAAATTATTGTTGTTGTGGAGTTAGATCACGCGAGGCCTAATTTGACGATATAGTGGCGAGGAAAAGTGCGAACACATCTGTGCTGGGTTTAGCGATCCATCGTGTTCAGCCGGGTTAAAATCAATAAATCGTTCTCTTGTTCAGCGCCATTATTCGCCCGCTAATAAAGTTCAAGCGATACTTCATTTTATTTTATATTTATCACTGACTAACCTTACAAGTTCTATACTTGGAGAAAGTACTGTTCCTGTACTTCGTAGTAATGTTACCTAGATCGTCCTTCCACTTGAGTTTCCCTTGCGAACATCTTCTGTATTGACTAAAAGTAACTTTCTTTGCAGGATCCCAAAATACGTAATGTAGTGCTGATTGGGTCTCAAGGATCTCTAGAGGAAAAAACTGTCACCGTGTGTCATGGCGCCGACTTCGTCAATGTGACGTTCATCAATTTCTGCTGCACTAGAAAGGAAATTGCACAGGTGAGCGGATAGCTAACTAACATAGCGTATACATACATATGTACCTGCATTAAAACCCGCCACTTGGGACAGGGGCAGGTGCTGAGCCATTAACACTTCAATCAGTAGATTGGTTTGAATCTGGCATGTTTCTAGGTGGTGTTATGATTATAATTTCTATATAATGATTCAACTTTTTATCGCCATTCCTGAACAGAACTCAAATAGTCAACAGAAAACCAACTTTGCCGTTTTATCGTTGTATTCAAAGCAGCAAACAGCATTTCGTTAGCGTAATATGATGGAAAGTCGTGATGAGTGGTGTTAACACAACATGGGGCAATGCCGCTGGAATAACAAATAGGTGCACGTAGACGAGCTGCTCGTAAAGGTGTCCACACAATAGTGGGGATTTCACGTTGTCTGATAGCTGTGCCCAGCGGAGCGGACCAAATCCGTATCGTCGGCGTAGGTAGCACCGGTGCCGGATGAAAACTTTTCTCTACCGCTTTATGCTCGTCGATGCTGAATGTATGTTGATGCACCCGCATACTGGCATACTTTGCAGTTTGCGCCAATTCCGTGATTGAATTCAATTTCATTAGTTGCGGAAAGCTACAGACAGTTTCATGTGTGACTGTGAGCAACCTTTTTGTTCGGATTAAATGGATTGAGTGCGGCTTCGATCCAATTTACAAGCTTCACGTGTACGAGATTTTATCAAGTCAACACAAATAGAATAACAATTCGCTTGAATTACAAAAATAACCCCAGAACCTTTTCGCTCAAAGATAACTCGAATGATGAAAGAGTGGTCCATTGCCAGAAAAGGTCGACTAATGACGATGTCTGAAGGAATACTGGAAGAAGATTTTACTTAATCATCCTACGCGTATGCAACTGAAATGAGAGCTTTCCGAAGACCATGCAAGGCTTCTTCAGAAGGCTGCGAAAGTAACCTGCCCCCATATTTTTCAACATACTACTACTAATTGGAAAAGAGAATAAGTTCTTTAAGAAGTAAGTATAGAGAAAACCTGGTTGTGCAAGCTGCATGTTAATCACATGGGTGTAAACGCTTAACGCCATCACACAAGGTGGGACAAGTACCTAGTGAAGATCGCGGGGATCGGTTGGATGCAGCGCAAGTTCTATGGCGATTCTGGGAAAAGACTACAATTGCGAACGACTTCCAAACTGAGGGAATTACACGGGTATGGGCGATTGTGGTTAATAGTAAAAAAGATGACTCGAAAACATGCAGTGGACACCCGATTAAATAACCAATGGATGGAACACGTCGTAACCGCGGACTTCACGTTTATTACAATCTTGAATGCTTCAGGAAATGCTAATGTTGGTATTCAGTAATAAACATAGACTACGATAGCAATTTACTCTCTGCAAGTAAATTATGTAACCACAATGTAACTGATACGTATAATAATAAATACCTCAGCAGTTCAGCTATGAAAACCATATATTATTAATAGCTGTACAAGATACTCAACTGCACCTTAATAACTAAAATAGAAGCCGTAGTTATATGCGTAAGAAGCGGCTGATATAGTGATTATGGAAATGTAGAATCCAGCATACAATTCTTATTACTAGAACCAGAAGCTTCGTTCCCTTTCCTTTCTCTCCAATCACAATACGAGCAATGATTAAACTGAAATGTTTTATTTTAGTAAAACGAGGCCGAGAACACAATCATGACCCATCATATTATTCGTGTTTTTTGTTTGTTATTCACGAAATGTGGAAAAAGTGATGTCTTCTTGACGGCAAATGTGGTGTTTGTGAGAAATGGGCGCAGTCGTGTGTTTATTGATACGTCAGCAGAAGACAAGAATACAAGCTTATAACACAAGGTGATGATGTCTGATTATATGATATGGCTTCAGATCTGTCGGGGTCAAGGCTCGCGTACACAATAATAAGCACGAACACTGCTCTTATTTATATCTCTTTTTTTTGACAACCATTGTGTCTGCTTTAAAATGTAAAGTCATTGTGACGTCTGTTAAAATGAGTTAATCCGTTAATGTGTGAGCTTTTGAGCGGCTAATTAATGGGACACTTTGTTCTACATATTATTTAACATGAATTAATTATTGGAGTACCACTGTACCCTTGATGACATGTTATTATATCAGTAATGTTATGGTTGCATGTGGTATGTTATTAGAGTAATAATAAACTGTAATGATAAACTTAATGTTATCATTACCTTCTACAAAGAAACTTTGTTTGATACAAGACAACATTGCACAGTTGATCGATGGCCTATCCTTTGTGTAAATAAGACTTGTTGAATGTTTTGCCAAAGTAATGGTTAAAATAGTCCCCTCTTTTGAAAGCACTTAGGTGAGTCCGTCAATTTTGATGTCATGTATATTTGCTGTCATAGTTACTTACGTTTTATCAGGAAAGGCGCCACATGCGGTACCGTCACGACACATAACAGCTTTTAAATTTATGACTACTTAATGTAGCTTCCCAAGCAGATGTAATTCCTTCTCTTTTACCAATAGAAGATATTTTATAACGTAACGTAGCGTCTAATGTGCTTGAATTAACCGGTAATGGTTTCTTCATCTGACGATAACGACTGGAGTTATTTACGGTACAACTGATGTCTTGAGTAATTAATTACCGATTCCTTCCAAGATTAAAGTTTCAGCGGACTTTTACGTCGGAGTTAGGTTTAAACTTTCTTTGATTTAGCTCGTCTGGATACGGTTTATAGTGTTTTTGGTATTGTCGCCAGCTCTGGACGGAGGGCTTGTTTGCGCTGGCGTACAACCTCAACCAGCTCAATAATCCAACGATCAAGTTCCTCGAGAAGTTACACACCAAGATCGCCCTCAAAGCTGACAAGTCGGGGAAAATTCTCGTCAAGAAGTAAGTTCCTACACTTTCTACCTTATCTAACACATTTATAGTTTTTTAACGTTTAGTGATAAGAACTGTTTTATTTTAACAACTAGCTATGGCTTCTTTTATCTCTCTTCGGCATTTAATGGGTTTTAACGGGTCAATAAATACCATTAAAACTTTCAGAGTTAAGCATTAAAGAACAATAGGAAGTTTAATGAGATTGAGATGTATAAGAGCGCTTTACCATTTGTTGACCCCATTCCGAGGAGCGCTCCTGATGGCAGTGAGCGTTTGAATGACATTAAGCGAAAATATTTTAATGATAACGATGTTACAGTTATAGATCTAGATGAACAGTTAGCAATATACTAACCCTTTGACTTATACTAGTTGCACGAAGATAAACAGCTGATTTAATGTATTTATGTCGTACTCAAGACGGACTTGCTATAAATCGCAACCGTTACTATTAAATAATCGCTTCTTAAAATGCAGTGTTGTAAATCATTACTGAAGTTAATGGACACAGTGAAGAATATGATTAGCTATTTACTCCGCGTAAACATCAATGTTGAGATTGTTCAATGGTTGCTATTTTTCCTCGACGATCGTCGGTCGTTGCGTTTGAGGTTCCGTAAAACTTTTTGTGGCATCGTTCAGAGCAGTGTCAATTGTAATTATTTTTAAGCAACGATCATTATTCCGTCTTTTAAAAAGGTACCGTTGTAAATGTACTCGAGACATTTTTACAGATTGCGATTGCGAATATTGCTTCAAAATAGTAAATCGTTCCTCTGTTTTCGTTTGCCGTCTCTCTTTTGTTTCAAGTTCGATTTTCTTGTTTCTGGTTATCAGGTAATGTTAGCGATAGTGGCGCTATCTGTCATTGTCATCTCACCACAGGCGAAGTTCATTGGACTGTGTGGAGTACAAACCTTCGTCAATCTACGGTTGACACCCGGTGACAAACTTATCGGATGTTAATATATTTATACGAAACTCAGTTACGTGTTTCACAGATCTTAACTTCAGTTTACGATGTTTACGTCAGGCGCCTGCCCCGGAGTTACGGAAAATACATGTGCGCGTTTTCTACGTTTCTTCATATGCCTAGTGTTACGGGGTTGGGTGAGATGATAGCTTTACAATTTTAAGTCACTTTAAATTTTATTTGTAGGGCTGTATTATGCCTGCCAGGGTTGCAGAATTTTTTGCAAGAGTTACCGCGGCTCTGGAGCGCAATGGGCATTTAGAGGAACATTCGTGGATTATAGTCAGTAAGAGTCTGGCATTTCCTTCCGCTCTGCCCAAAGCGGGAGGAGTCATTTAATAATTTGACGTAAAAACAAAAAAAAATATCGAAAATAGTTTATTATTATGTTGCATAACACAAGCTTCTGCCGAAGCATTATTTATTTAAATAATTTTGGTTAAAAAGATCACGCTAAGAATTTGCCCATCTTCCGTTTCAATGCCGATATTAGGGAACCCTAAATGTGTAAGATGTTCGCCGTTCATGCATAACAAACGTATGAAGGTTGTCGCCTGGCTGTTGTTCGTCGTCTCGTAATACTGAACAAGTATTGTTTACCTACTTACGTCTTAGCGACGAGTGTACCTGTATTCTTTAACCGCACGCGCCGTCATACTGTAGGTACTGAACCAAGTTACACTCCTCTAGCATATTTTCGTGTGAATATTTTAGTTAAATATCTCCTAGACGAGATCTGCTACCGGTCATATATTAATATTTAATAATTCCAGCATACCTTTGCCAGTTATGATAATTTAACACTGAACGTAATTTTAAAATCTATTAGGGCAGTTTGCCTTGAAACTTGTAAAAACTTCTTTGATTTTTACGATGCTTGTTGCTTCCGTTCGTTTATTGTTACATGCCATTACGCTAAAAAGTTGTTGTTGTATCAGAATATAAGTTGAAAGTAGGCGTGTGCCTTTGGAGTATTATTTATTTTCTTAGTTGATGAGATGTTGCCTTGGGAATTATTAAAAGGTGGTAACATCAGCTGATTGTTTTCACGCTAAAACAATAGTTGCATAATACATAGGTACATACAGTTCATTATATTTGCACTAGTAATTGGCGGACTCGCGCACGAAGGGTTCCGTACTATTATCTATAAAACGGTAAAAAAATCCTTAAATATATGTTTTTATTTTAAAGTGAATATGTATATATATATATATATTCTATGAATATTTCAAGCGTCTACTTGTTGCCTTATCAATATCGAGCAAACACGAGCACAAGAAATCACGTTTTTTATATATTAATTTTATTCTGATTTTTAGTATTTGTTGTAATAGCGGCAACAGAAATGAATCACCTTTGAAAATTTCAGCTGACCTATCACGTTTCATGAGATACAGCCTGGTGACAGTCGGACAGACTCTTTGGGCACGGAACCCTAAAAAAGGGTCCGTCTGTATGAACGCGATAAAACTACCGAACGGATTTTCATACGGTTTTGACCGATGGACGCAGTGATTTAGGAGCCGGTTAAGATGCATTCATCATGTTTTTGTGTAAATTGGCTGAAAAATAGATGTTAGGTATCCAAAAAAACATAGTGATTGGTAGCTTTACATGCTCTTCTACCCGTACGAAGCCGGGGCGGACGCTAGTATAACGTCTATTGCGTAATGCGATGACATATTCATCTCGCAAGATCACTAATGGCCTGTAGAACAGCAAAGTTTTTATCATGTCAAGGGGCGACTGTCATTTGTAGTCGGAACATGTTTTAAGTATGGAAACCATTTAGTGGAGCTTGCGCTTGACATTTGATATTTTCACCATGATAATACAACGTGATCAAAGTAATAATCAAATACACTAAAACACTAGGAAGTGGTGACGGGTGGGCGTTTTGGGGGACTGTCTTTATGTAAAATTTGACGTTCAAAAAGTGCTGTCTATCAGCCTAGTTTGAATAAATGACTTTTGAATTTTGAATCAAATACACAATTCATGTAAAAAATATCTTTTTTAAAAGGGGTTATTTTTCAGTCGCTCCACGTAAAATATTGGCATTCAACTGAATCGGGTTTGACTAGAATGTAACCCCAATATAAACACATCAAAAGTATCTAGGGATCAACATATATTTTTGCAATAACTTTTCTCCTGATTGATATTAATTAAAATTTTCTTTAAGGATTCATCAAATAAAGTGTTTTCGTTTGTCACAGTAACGATAAACCAAGTCACCTTTGCATTAATAAAGAAATTTGCCATTTTCCTAATAAAGGGATTTTTGACATTTGAACCACTAACATTAAAGTTCGAAAAAAAGACTGAAATAACAGTTTTCTTTAAAATTTTATTGGGTAACTTAAACAATTAATAATCCGTGTTTCTACCGCGAACACTAACAACACAAGAACATCGGTTTGGCATACTCAAAATGAGTCCATCCAAATCACGCTGTGGAATGGCCGCCCATGTTCGTTGCAACAACAAAAAAAGGTCTTCTTGCGACTGGATACCCTCCATATTCGGCAGAGCTCTTCTCTGTAGCATATCCCATGCATGCTCAATCGGGTTCAAGTCTGGCGACTGAGCAGGCCAGGGCAGGACATTGATGTTAGCTGCGGCGAGAGTCTGTCTTACAACTCTTGCGGTGTGTGGTCGTGCATTATCATGCATTAACTGAAATAAGGGACCGATTTGCACTTGTAGAGGAACGATGACGTCTGATACAATCGTCTCAGCATAAATTTGAGCGTTGAGGTTGCCTCTGATCCAAATCAACTCAGTTCTTCCGCCGATCCAAATACGCCCGTACTATGATGGTTCCACCACTATAAGGATGGACTTCCTGGCAGGATTTTAATCGCTGTTGGCGTCCAGGGGTTCTCCAGTGTCGTATACGTCTTGTATCCGGTCTCATACCAAAACGAGACTCATCAGAAAAGCACACGAAACGCCATTGTTCTTCTGCCCAATTTCTGTGTTCAAGAGCCCATTGATATCGAATCCTACGATTGTGCATTGCTATAGGTGGTACCCGTAGCGGTCTTCGGGAATGAAGGTTCACTTCATGCAAGCGGTTTCTGACTGTTTGGTCGCTAATTAAGTTCCCTGAAGAGTGATGAAGCCTCACGGCTAACATCATGGCGGTTATTGTTGGAGCTCTTCGAGTTAAGATTTGAATGTATCGGTCTTGTCTCCGTGTGGTGCAGCGATACCGTCCTCCATGGCGCTCAGCCAAGGTACCAGTGCTTCGGTAACGTGTCCAAAGTCGACTGATAACACTCTGACTTGTATTCAGAGCTAAAGCCACAGTACGTTGCCGGGAACCAGCTTCTATCATTCCCACGGCTCTGAGCATTTCTTCCCTGCTTAAATGACGTCGCCGCTCCATAATAACGTTGGTTTTAATCAGTAGTAGGGAAACAGTAGCACTAATAATGTCTTCAATGCGTTGTATGTTTTTATAGGGAAAATATTGACAGCTTATTTTCATCTTTTACTCGAATTTGATTGAGAGTTCCTGATTCAAATTATGAAATGCACCAAAAAGGATCCATATAAATTTATAAAATCATAAATTTATTACAAAGCCACATCTCAATCTCAAGAAATCCGCATAAAAATGCTTGATCCCTAGACACTTTTGATGTGTTTAGTTGGGAATATGCTTGGCTGATGATGATCTCTTGTTAAATCGATATGTTTTTGTTTTTATTAGGTAGCTCGAAAAACGGTAGGGAAAAAATCTTATGTAAAAAATGTATGTTTGTTTGTCACAGTATCGTGAAGCTCTTAGCACAGAACAAAGAAGACAAGAAACGCGTAGAGAAGGCGTTAAGCGAGTCGGGCCTGCCCACTGGCAAGAACGACACCATCAGTCAGTCCAAGTTCCAGTTCGAAGACTTCTTCGCTTTCTACAAGAACCTCACGCAGAGGACCGAAGTACAGAAGATATTTAATAATCTGTAAGTTACTCATAATTTATTTTAATTTTATAGCTCACGTTTCGGAGATTAATCTCCACATTATGTACACAAAGTCACACTATTCGGACTTTCTCTTTATCATATTAGTTTCGAGCATGTGGCCTTCTGTTTGATTGCGGTAGGTATGCAGGAAAATATACTAAAAACTCACCAGATCAAAACAAAGAAATCCGCAAATCGACACACGTCATGTAGCAGTTAAAATATATGGAAAAATGAAATGTTTCATTTTTTTTTAAAACCACAACTTCCGATATGACAGTTGTGTGCGTTAATGAGTTTATCAGTTTTATGATTCTTGTAAAATCCCGATCGATTTTTGTGAAAATTTCCTCTAATTGAGGAAAAGGCAGTGAAGTTTAGTATCTGGGTTTTTTTTAATGTATTCATTTTTAACAATTTTATTTTTATTCATAAATGTGCCTAAACGGGTTCGACCTGAAATCATGTTTTTGCTATTATTACGTAGCCAGGTGTTTGAGGTCCGTGCAGCAAAGGGAATTAGGAGGAACACTGGTGGGTTTTAGTCAGTAAGAGTAGAAGAAGTCATTCGATAATTTCCCATCTTAAAATAGGTGTTGGATGATATCAGTTCTTAACGACTCTCGAAGCCGAGGTGTTGCTAAGAATTTATCATCGTATCTCTGAATACTACTTATTACTTGCTCTATTATGTAGGAGGACCTTTTGGCTAAATAATAGGCAGAGCACGAGTAGGTCTTCAAGTTTAAACAACGCTTGCCGAAGTCGATTCGAGGATGGGAGACAACCAATCATTATATACCGAGATTCTTCCAAGCCTCAGGAAGGACGTTAATCCGGTCCCATCTGTACATCTTTGACCGTCGTTACGAGTAGTCAGAGTCAAAAAATACGCCAGTCTTATTAAAAGACTAGCTTCTGCTCGCGACTTCGTCCGCGTGGAATAGTTACTTTACCCCCGATTTTGAAACTCGTGAGCCCGAAGTTTCGTACAAACTTTCATCCCCTATTTTATCCCCTTGGGGGTAGAATTAATCAAATGCGGATGCCTACGTCATAACATCTACCTGCATGCCAAATTTCAGCCCGATCCGTTCAGTAGTTTGGGCTGTGCGTTGATAGATCACTTTGTCAGTCAGTCACTTTTGAGTTAAATATATTTAGATGTCGTGTTACTCAGTTACTGAGTTGTGGTCGTTCCATTCTTTATTATGTACACCATGTAAGTTACAGAAAATATAGATGAAGAAAACATTACACAGGGTGACACAATGGGCGGCCTTATCGCTAGAAGCGATCTTTTTAATACAACCTTTGGATAAATACGTTTACGTACTTCTTATATATAAAATAAGTACATAATAGATAAATATAATGCAATAATAATCATGAAACAAAAAGCATAGAACGCAAGTAAAAACTATTAAAGAGACAGGTGATTTAGACCATTGTTTTAAAAATGGACAAAAAACTCACCGCTTGAACCGTCAAAGATTTGAAGTAAAATCTGGTGGAATCCATCGGCACCTTTATTGTCAAGTCCTCCAACCCATCCCCCCCTCGACGAAGTTGGAAAAAAGCTAGGCAGATTGCTTTTTTAATCAAGTGGATGATGACACGATAACTTAGTTCCTAACGACTCCCGAAGCCGAGTTGTCACTTAGAACGTATTGTATCAACGTGTCTCTGATTAGTACTTATTACCTGCTCTATTATGTAAATGTACCATTTACATGCTAATCGAACTGACGTGTTCGGAAGCGCACGACCATTTCTTGATTAATCCTGATCTGTTACTTACGCTGCTCAAAATTTATAACTATCTAATACGTACCGGAAATTGTTCAGTGTCCGCGATATTAATCGTTCATATTTCGAAATTGCCCACACAAACTTCAGCACCCAATTACATAATCAACAAAATTTGCAACAGTTTACCTGCAATAACGTAACAAATTGGCTGACAGACGGACGTATATACTTTTGCATTTATAATTAGTTTTTATCAGTGTTGTGTTGATGGAGGTTACAGCTGAACTGAACGTTTATGTTATGGATATGAAATTTCGGATCTGGATAACGATACTGATTTAGAAATAATATTATATCCGTTAGTTTCGGTTATAGATTACATTTTAAAGACTTTGTAAAAGTAAAACACAATTATCGGCTCGGCCGGGCGGAAAAAAATGTCTTTACGTGACTCGTTTAGACTCCGCATTTATCCAAAAAATATCCGAAACTATTATATTGAATTCGATTACGGATATTATTTTTATTTCGGATATCGATAGTTTACGGTTAAGGAGCTCTTAGACATCCCTGGTTAAAACCACAAGGGTGGTCCAAACTTATAGAAGTAACTAAATTCATCTTACGCTGCAAAACGTTTAAGATCATCAATATAAAGTTCTAATGTGTCCGCACCATTAAGCTCCCTACTTGACCACAAAACAACAACACTTTATGAACGAAGCGCGCTGTTATTATAATGGCCCCAACATACATTAGTTCGATCAACTCAATTAAAAATTTCCGCCCACCCTTGCTTGAATGGGGCGGTCTATTCAACTAAATGTTTCGAGAACTTAATCACAAACTTTGCTCCGGATTGAGACTAACTCATGACCTTTAGATCAATACGAGCAGTTAGCCGGTTGCCGATTCCTTTAATATTGTCTGGATTTCTCGAAAGTCCATTTCGAGAAATTTCGAGTGCGATTCAATATTTTCAGCTTTTAGCCGACTTATGTTTGCAAAGTGAGGTATAAGCTGTGAGTCGCTTGTTAGCTTCAAAGTTAAGCGTATAACGTAGTCTTGTAATCACTTGATATTAATTATTTGCCTTTACCGACAGACGGGTTCATTCAACCAAAAATCCTTGCTAAAATTATAAACGCGAAAGTTAGTATGTATGGATGTTTGTTACTCTTTCACATAAAATTTGGCACAGAGGGAGGGAGGGGTTTGGACGGAGGTAGGTTTGGTATAGTCTTGAATAACACAAAGGATACTTTTTATCCCGGGAGTATGTTTCCTTGGGAACATTTTCGTCATTCACGCGCGAGGAGTCGCGGGCGGCTGATAGTTTAGTAATTTCGTTCTATTCATTATTTTTAATTTAGTTCAATATTTCTTTATTAATAATTTTCGTTTTTATATAATTTATTGTTATCTTACTACTATAATGAATCGATTATTTAATCTGAAATTCATTTTTTGTACATTACTTTTTGGATTATTTTCAGTGAATTAGTTTATTTATTTTCAATTTATCCAAATATAGAATGGAAACTTCATAATTTAAAGTATAGATGGCAAGAAAACAATACAAAATAATAATGTTAGGATCAGTAACCCAAACTGCTTTTTTTTTTAGATTAATTAATGTTTGGTAACGGTAAGGTTTTGCATGACATAAAGAGGCTTTTTAATTTATTATTTTTATTATTTTATATTCATAATGTTAGGACACGGCGCTGTTTTCGTGAAACTGCCTTTTCTGACATACTACTTTTTCGATTATGACGGTAGTATTTTGCTAGTTAGTTGGTTACCATGGTGTATTACGGGATGAGAGCGCACTGTTTTATAATATTGTGCTGCGACTTTGCATAAGTCCGAGAACTTATTCATGGATAGATGTATGTAACTAAAAGTCCTAATGTCGCCTCAGTTTCGTTTATTGAGGCATCGTCTTTGAAAGAAGCGTTTATGTAAGACGGACTGAAATTTCCGGAAGGGTAACAAGGACAAGATAACCTTTACGTGAATTTTTGCATCGATCTGACAAAATCACATCAAACCGCTCTGTTTTTTACATGACTGCCCAAAAAAGGGGAGTGTTATGTTTTCAGGGTTCATGTATGTATGTTTGTGATTTTTTTTAATCCACCTTAACTTCTAAAAGGCTTAACCGATATCAATGTATATGGTATCGATAGAAGCGTAAGTTATCCCGGGAAACATAGGCTAGTAAAACTTAAATAAAAAGGCGGAGAGTTCGTAAATAAAAACTAAAATATTTTGTTTTTATGAAATTTGGACTACGTATGTATGCTGTCATCGTCTAAAGATTGGTTAGTAACTACATAGGAAAAAGGTACCAAACAAACAATAATTAAAAAACACGTCGTCAAAAAGTTAACTAAAAAAATTAAAAACAAAGTAGATAATAATCTTTTAATTGCAGTCGGGGACGGTTTTTTTTGCAGGTCCCCCGACCTGACATGGCAGACGTTTTTTTTTAAACACATCTAAGCGTAAATTTACGTTAGAAACATATCTTAGCATAGGTAGTAGTCTAGGAAACTTTAAATAACATTATAATAACATTGTTGTGGCAGTTGCCATTTAGCCAGTCCATCGCCCTGCCATCCGCCTATCCAGTAATAATAACCCATTTTCTCCGGTCGACATTTACGTCCCAACAGATTATTTAAAGCTGATAATGCCATTTTTTTCCACCTCCCAGATTAGCGTTGCTCATGTAAATATAATATAGAGCCGGTAAATATACGTTGTACTATAAATAGAGTGAATCAGCTCCTGTGATTGGCGTTTAAAAAGGTCGCGGGTTGACGGCGACAATTAGTTATAATTGTTCGGGTTGCCGGGCCGCGTTAACCTCATCAACCAGTTGACTCGGGCATAAATCACAATTGAACCCACAACAGTAGTCTGCGACCTATCCAAGTACATACAGCTACCTATCTACAGTTACACAATGTGGTTTTCCTTTAATCTATACTAATATTATAAAGCTGAAGAGTTTGTTTGTTTGTTTGTTTGTTTGAACGCGCTAATCTCAGGAACTACTGGTCCGATTTGAAAAAATCTTTTAGTGTTAGATAGCCCATTTATCGAGGAAGGCTATAGGCTATATATCATCACGCTAAGACCAATAGGAGCGGAGCAGTTATGAAAAATGTTTTAAAATCGGGGATTCCACGGGGACGAAGTCGCGGGCAGCAGCTAGTAATTATTAAAGTGCGATAATATGATATCGGAGTTTTCCTTTTTTGAATATAATAATGATAATAGCCGTAACGATAATAGCTAAAACAATATAGATAATGTCAACTTAATTTTGAGTATGACACAAAAATCTTTATCTTCGTAGGTCGTGAGACCAAAGAAGAAATTCAGGTTATCGCTTGGTTTACATAAATATGCGATTTATATATTCGTTCGCACGATATTAAATGATATTATTGTATTATTCTATAAATAGTGGAATTGTCGAGGGCTTCCGCGTTTTCTGCGATTCTCATTTCGAACAACTTAACGCAATATTACGTTTAGTTACCGGCTAAGCAAATGTCGCCCTATTCGTTTCTTGTGAGATGAGGGATTACGCTCGCTACTCTGATAATTGCAGAAACCGGTATTTCCCGAGGGTAGCAAATGCCGTCAATCCAGTTCTTAATACACCAAGGTGTAGTCTAAGTAAGCGATTGCAGTCGTGCAAGGGATTTGAGTAGTATGTTTTTAAAGGAAGGGATTCAAGGGATTTACCTACTGCAATTTTACGGTAAAATAAAATTATACGGGTTCTAAAATCGTTTGACTGTATGTACTTGTAGGAATGATGGACAGGGTTAGGCAAATAAAAGTGTGTCATAAGTACCTATAACTTAACTCATGAATGGAATCAAAAGTTAATGTGTCAATTACAAAACAGGACACGTACCTAAAGTTCTTGAAAGGGCAAAATACCCACAGGAAATTTGCACAACAGCGGATGACATCAGTTGGTCAAGGCTAGCGACGATAACATAACATTTGTTTACAGTACCGATGGCAAGCCGCATCTGTCCGCCAACCAGCTGGTCGACTTTCTTAACGAGGTCCAGAGGGACCCCAGACTCAATGAGATTCTGCATCCCTACGCCGATCTGCAGCGGGCCAAGGATCTTATCAAAACCTATGAGCATAACAAGTATCATCAGCAGAGATCGCAGCTTACTTTTGATGGATTTTTAAGGTTTGTTACTGTTACTTACTCAAACGACATTTTTAGACCGCGAACATTTTGTATCCAAGTGTGAAAGTAGGCTTTCGATCTATTTTAGATTTTTTTTGGGTTCCGTACCAGAAGGGTCCAAACGGAGCCCTATTGCTGTCACTCATGTGTCCGTCTGTCCGTCGTCTGTCACACAGGTTTTACAGCCAAACGTTTGATGCTACAATCTTAAACATTTTCAAAGTATCTTGTTGACCCAAAGGTATACAAATGTCCTGAACCAAAATAAGCTGCAAAAATATGCTGAACCAAAGAAATATACTGAACTAAAAAAATTTAAAGCTGTAAACTCCCATACTTCTAAAGGGGGGGGGGGGGGGTTATAATACAGCGTTTTTGTTTAAAAAATATTGGAAAACAACGGAATGAAAGCCAAAGCCAAAATTTTGTTCTGAAGAATTTTTAATTTGGTGGTAATGTTTATTATTGTTATGTTTAGTTATATGTACTTTACTAACAAATACCAATATATTGATAAATCAAAGAACAAGGGGCAAAATGGGCCTAACGTTGTAGACCTTCCTTACCTATCTTAAAATGAAGATTTTTATGGCAGTATTACTCTAATGAATCAAATAAAAAAGTTACAGTGGTTCGACCAGTTAAATCATTTCCGTTACAAATGCTAATATTATGACCTAATGATGCCCGTAGGTACATAAATTTCATACATTTACGTTGTATTAATAAATTATTAATTGCATAAATTAACTATTAGAGAGATATAAAAAGGACTACTAAGGATTGAGCAGGATAGAACACGGACTCGTATTGATGAGCTAGAAGAACTAACGCTTTAACCTTCTCATTCTAAGAAGGGGCTCGTAAGTCGTACCCCGTACCCCGTACCCAGCAGTGGAACAATAATTGGCTTATGCATGATTATATTAATGTTTTGTAAATAAAAATGTTTGATTTCAAAAGTATTTTTCTTCACAAACCAAGAACAAGAATATTTTTACACTACTTATTCATTAAACTTGAACTTTTCAAGTCCAAGGCTACACAAAAAAGAGAAAAATGCACTCCGACTGGCAACATGTAGATATAATTAGGTATGCGCACCATTAGGTACTATTAGCATTTTTAACAGTAATTACTGAGTATTTGCAACAGCTGTAACTTTTTTAAAATTAATTAGAGCTGTGCTATCTTGTAGTCAAATGTTGAGATTATTCGGATCTTCATTTTAAGGTAGGTCAGAAAGGGCTACAACACCGGGCCCACGATCAATATAAAGTTGCCCATTGTTCTTTGGTACGGAACCCAAAATGTGCGAAGTATGACACGCACTTGGCCGGGTTTTTTGTTTACCTACGATCTGAATGAAGGATATCCTTTGGGCTTATGCAGTTAAGATTTGGTCAATTAAAATACATACATACATACACATACATACATACAGTATTGTTCGTGCATTATGTTTTACGGGACAGACCATAGTTCGTGGAAATTAAATCGGATACTTTCAAATAACGAGTTTTCGATTACATAATGTTCGTAACATGTCATTACGAATTAAACATTTTACAAAATAAAACGTTTAAAACTAAAAAGATTTGTTACTTTTATTACTATGGAGGTTTATAATAAAAAGAGTGTTTAATAAACTCTCCACCAGACAGAAATATAATAAAAATGTACTCAGTTTACTTGTGTTTAAACATTTTGTAACGATGATTAATTTGTGTAGTAAACTTTCTTGTACCTAAACGCTGAAATGTAATAAAAAGTTAATTCCATTCGAACGTTGTAATCTGGTCCCAAGTGTAATTTGGCTATCAAAAAATCTTGCGTAGACTGGTCATAGTTCCATTTATTTTGTGTAAATGTGTCACCGCTATATTTTTGATGCGTGCAGTCTGTATGTTCTATAGTAGTTTAGTCACACAAACCCGGAACAATTTTGTTTGTAGCCATGCAAATATTTGCGCTGTAATCACTCAGCTAAAGTAGCTAGGCTAAAAAATGTTTCTTTTATTACAGATTCATTATGTCCGAGGACAACCCGATAGTAGCACCTAGTAAGATGGACCTCTGCGACGATATGGAACAGCCCTTAGCACACTACTTCATCAATAGTTCGCATAACACCTACCTCACTGGCCATCAGATTACGGGGAAATCGAGCGTCGAGATTTATCGCCAAAGTCTGCTGGCTGGATGCAGGTCAGTTCATCTTTTTCATCGCAAATAATAATTTGATCTAGGAATGTATTTAATATTCGTCATAAAGCTGCTGATATACGTTTTCTTCTCTCAGCGAAGTGAAAAGTATGGGTTTAACTTTTCATGTGTGCATTTTGGGAGAGGTCAATGTACAACAGTAGATTGCGAATCGATTGAGTGGAGTGATGGAATTGAAATGTCAGACGATTTTGAACCATGTGCGGTGCAACTAAATTGTCCCTTGCAAATGATTATGGTACCGGCCTAGTACGCCAGAATTTTCAATACCTTCAAAGACTCGTATTTCGTCCTATGCTACCCAATAATCTATACTTAATATTATAAAGCTGAAGAGTTTGTTTGTTTGTTTGTTTGAACGCGCTAATCTCAGGAAGTACTGGTTCGAATTGAAAAATTCTTTTTGGGTTGAATAGACCATTTATCGAGGAAGGCTTTAGGCTATATATCATCACGCTTAAGCCAATAGGAGCGGAGCAGCGATAAAGAATGTTTTAAAATCGGGGATTTCACGGGGACGAAGTCGCGGGCAGCAGCTAGTATGAAATAAACGCTCATGTAACATTCTTTCTAACTAGTATACGGGAATTTAACAGTAACAACGACTAGAGGTCCCTCGTACAGGAAGCCGGAATTAAAGTCGCGACGAATGTGGTTAGTGATAGCGTTCATGTCTAGTTCAAGAACGTTGTAACAAGCCTCCAAACTTGACCTTCAGTCGGAGGTATGGAGAGAGGTTCCACTTTCTGCGATGACTCAACGGGTGACCTTCAAGTTCACTTGATGTATTGACAATTCGAGACTCAACTATTGTTGGGCAACAACGCTTTATGCTAAGACCTCTCGAATATTATTGAATGTTATGTCTCTAAAATGTTTTGCTCATAAACCCACTGTGTAAAATCATCAAAAACAATACGAGTACACATTTTTTCAAGCTTACAGTTCCAGCTATTTGTACGGGTAAAATATCCGCATTTTCTACATTCTTTAAAAAAGTTGTTTTTTTTTACAACCTGCGAAAATACAATTGCCATTTAAAACTAGGAAACTTCATTGTCCAATCTGTATCATTCTGAAGAACGTTTGGCACTTACCGAGTCTTTAGAATATAAAACCAGTTCGTGAAGAAAAAAAAAACGGATTGTATGAAAACCTGATTGAATGTTGTGCTTGTATAATATAATAATATTTATACCCTGCCGCATACCGCCCGAACTCGTTGGGAACTAATTACTGCGCTATCGATATTAATTTGTTTATAAAAATATATAGCTAATGTTTCCAATGCGTTTTTAATAATAAAACCAATTAGTGCGGTATCGAACGTTTAGTTATCGATATTATCAGCGTGAATCGAACCTTCATTATCGTGTTGGCGTATGAAAATAAATGTAAATATTTGGAAAACATGTTTTAATGCGCGCTGTACATGTGCTTTATTTTGGCTGGACTTGATTTTCATATTCCTTCCATGCTTGTCGATAAATTCACTTTTTCAGCATACTTACTAGATAAATTGTTCATAGGAATTTCAAATTTTATGACATAATGACTGTGCACTCATGAGTAAGCGATTTATTTTTAAAGAGGCGAGTAAGACATACATTTTGTTTTCCGTGTGCCGCGCTTAAAAATGTTGTAGCACTTTTGTTTTTATTACTTTCCTAACTAAACTGAAACTATGTTTTAGGAATATTAAACATAGCAAAAGGTTGCGTTTTTCATTATTAATATGATTAACTGTTTATCTGTGTGTACATAAGTAATATAATGATATAAATAAATGCAAAATACTAATCGATGTATTGATGTAATACCTACTTACATACTTAAATATTCAATGTAAACAAGGTAACATCTAAGGTAATTTGAAACTCAGGGTGATCGGCGTTGGGAGCTGAAATACAAGTTATGCCTAGTTCGGCCTTAAATGCTAATACTTTTGTATACTTTACTAGCGACCCGCCCCGGCTTCGCACGGGTGCAGTGTAGATACTAATGTTTCCTCTACTATAATATTTATGTATTATACATATAAACTTGCCTGTCCAATCACTCTAACTATTAAAAAAACCGCATCAAAATCCGTTAAGTAGTTTTAAAGATTTAAGCATACATAGGGATATAGGGAAAGCGACTTTGTTTTATACTATGTAGTGATAGTGAAGTCCACAAAATTAACGCACATCAATTTTGTTCTAATAGTTCTTAAGACCATTATCCCTTTATTACTCCTTAATTATACTGACTATAATAATATTTATAAAGAGGAAAGATTTGATTTTTTGGTTTATATTGAATTGTACAAATTAATGGGAATCATCATTATTATTACATTATTCTCTGTTCACACAGATGCGTAGAACTAGATTTCTGGAACGGTCGCACGGACGAGCCCGTCATCGTGCACGGCTACACGTTCGTACCCGAGATCAGCGCCAAGGAAGTACTGGAAGCGATAGCAGAGAGTGCCTTCAAAACGTCAGATTACCCCGTTATACTGAGCTTCGAGAACCATTGCAATCCGCGGCAACAAGCCAAGATCGCCAACTACTGTAGAGAAATATTCGGAGACATGCTGCTTGATAAACCGCTTGATTCCCATCAATTGGAACCGGGTAAGTTGTAAACAAGTTGCCGTTTATTTGTCTTTATCTACTGTGTCTGTGTGTTATGTACTGTGAAGTCAGCTTTGGTGAATAGTTTACGAAACATGTCCATATTCGACGAGCATCGGAGTAAGTTATAACAAAGTTTTTTTGTTAAATACATTTCTGTGAAGTCTTTTTAATAGGATAATACAATCTTGCAGTGAAGTGTGTTATAAAATACTGTATTTTCTCAAGAAGCGCGAGATGTAGAGAATACTATTGTTGGCAAAATTTATTAGATAGGTAGTTTGGTACTTTGTAATCTACTAAACATTGATTCCTAGTACAGGACCAACAAGAAGCTTCTTTTTCAGCGGAAGCCGATTTTTTATAGTAAACTGATACAGGTTTTCTGATTTGCATCAAATTATTTTTTTTACTGAAATTGTAGTCATCTTTATTTTTTATAGCAATTCTAAACATTCTCCAAATATTATACAACTAGGCGATAAAGAAACTCGGCAGCTGAGGTAGGTCATAAGGTAAACGATCACCGTTTACCTCCGATACTAAAGACGCTGTTTCAGATTAGACAAATTGTTTGCGTTCAACGCCGATTAATCTTTCAACCGACCCATCCAAACATCAGGAGTGCATCAAATTTTATTGAACGCTTATGAAAGCCAGATGATTTTCATTTGATTTTATGAAAGGAAATGACGTACAACGTATCAGTCGACAGGTTCTTGTCAACGCAGGGTTGAGTACAGATTAATTCTGAAACATATTGGAACTTTTATCTAGCGTATCGGTGACGCAATGGCTTAATTGTCGGCGCTATTTCGGTGGCTTATTAATAAATTTCAATTATTATTATAAATATTGTGCTGATCTTGTCGGGCCCATTGACGTACGAAGATCGGGGTCTGATGCTTTGAAGTCGCTACACTAGAACCTGCAGTATTTACGTTGGCCTAGGATCAAGCGTGTGACATGTAAACACAATGAGACAGTTTGTTTTCACTATTCACGCACTGGTGTGGGGGTTCAAACGTCCACGGTGTATGTTTGTGTGATCGATCCTTGAATTTAAAGGCATGCTTACGTTTTATTAGGTCGGACTGTTAAACGTGTAAATAGTCCTACTATTTAAAACGATACTCGACAGACATGCGTATGTTCGTCGTTTATAGAGTTGGGTGTGAAAAGATATAAATCATTGGTCAATAAATGTTTCTCCGGTAGATGGTGCTTTAGGATTTTATTATCACTGAAACAGTAGGGTTTTTGACCTTTTAAGTTTATTTGCTTGTTTTTGGATTTGCATTTGTGATTTTAACACCAATACGTGCCAAGACTGTAGCTCTTTGCTACAAAAGTAATGCGCTGATCTACTTCTTAAAAAACGTATTTGTAAAACTAACACCCCAGAAGTTTTATGACTGCCGTAGTCTCATTGCAGTATTTACGTAAAATATTCACGAATTTTCATCCTTCATGATTCTGTCATAAAATAAGAGCATCTTCATACAGTCGTTTATTTCCAATATGTAGGTAACTAGGTATTGTTTACGAAGTAGTGAGAAACTGTTGGCTGTTTGCGGTCTGATGTGCTTTTTTATGTAATGAAGGAGGGGAGTTGCCGCCGCCATCTTTGCTGCGTAACAAGATCATTATAAAGAACAAGAAGAAGCATCACCACCATCACAAGAAAGAAGACTCCATTGCTTCTGAGGAAAGCGAGCCGCGGCCGGAAGTACCGCAGGGCAACGGAGATGTTACTGTCGCTACGGTGAGTAGTACATTCTATGTAAGGACGAACTTTTAAAAACGTTGGTTTCCCGACGGTGCGGTACTACAGGAAACACACAATTTTCATCTTTTTATCCTATTTTTTAAATATATATTTGACTAAGATAATGCGGCTAAAGATTGCTTAGTTGAAGGCAGGCATACGCTCATCTATTGTGACATGAGCGTATGACTGTTATGAATACAGTCATGGTGTTTCTTCCATCCGATCAAGCAGTGGCGGATTGAGGGGGGGGGGGCTAGACTACGACTTAACGAAGCCGTTGTGGAATTTACGGGAAGTAATCCAAGCAGACTTGGTATTCGTTTAGCACATGTAAATTAAATGTTGTGAGCTTATTTAATGTTTACTTTGCTAAAAACTAATCTTAGTGGGGTCAAGCCCTCCTAACCGCCACTGCGACCAAGAACACATCATAGTGAGGTACCGAGTTTAAGGAAGGAAGAGAGCTTGTGAGGCACAAGAACTTAAGCAAGAGTTCTAATATCAGGCTCGGTGAAAATCTATGCCTCCTTACGGCAAGTTGCTAGATACTGACATATCTACACTATTTAGCCCTTAAACTACATATGTCTAATATCGTTACGTTTCTCAGTTGCTGCGAAAAAGAACAAACCAGTAAACACACTCTCGCAATAAAATGTTATCACTAGACTCTTGTACTGGTCAGTACAAGAAAGCTTAATTTTCCTGGGAAAGCTTTTGAGTTTCGTTTCTTTAATGATAAAATTATGATCATTGCTGCATTTTCCTACGTATTAACGCGATAATGTCACACATATTTTTCATATTCACAAAATGTAATCGCTATCAACGTGAAAAGATCGCGCTATTTATTCAACGAAAGCTAGATTTTGGCTGCGGATCAAACATAACATGAATGTGAAAATCGTTTGCGTACTTCGAGATTAGAATGGTACGTTCTGTATTTAGTTGTTTTTTCTTAACGATTTATTGAGCTCGTTAATAATATTTATGGTGTAATCATAAAACATTTCCGTCTGTATCCTATTTAGTCGTTCAATTTATGAATTCGATCATTTTTAATGGTCTCCTTCCTAACATTCCGATCTACATAGGTAAAAATAAAACCTAATAATGTAGGTAAGTATATGAACAATTTCTCAATGTCGTTAAAAGAGCGTCAGAACTAAAATTGTCACCAGTCTCTACTCTACTAAATTCTTTCCCGCGTAAAATACGTAAAATGAAGGTGCATTTACGTAAGTTTAAACGTCTATCTCTGTTGACTTATGTGCAGCACGATTATTGTCTTTATTTATTGTATGTATATAAGGATACGACGCTTTAATTTATGTTAGTTAATCTTTACGCAAATATAAAAAAAACAGGAATGATTTTGGTGTCTCGATCTCATTCATGTATAAGGAAATGCAAATTAAGTAGAACCGGCACATAACGAACTTATAAAAGATTTAATTACATGTTTGAGTGACAAGGACGGCACTCTACGTAAGTAAAACACACTGCCAAATAAACTGGCCAGTAACTACTGACATCATCTTCCTGCTCTTATCCCATGTTACTTGGGGTCAAAGCTCGCGACGCATCACATTTTCTTCCTCCATTCTGTCCTATCCCCTATCCTATCCTATCCCCTATCCTATCCCCTATCCTATCCCCTATCCTATCCCCTATCCTATCCCCTATCCTATCCCCTATCCTATCCCCTATCCTATCCCCTATCCTATCCCCTATCCTATCCCCTATCCTATCCCCTATCTTATCCTATCCTATCCCCTATCCTATCATATCCCCTATCCTATCCTATCCCCTATCCTATCCTATCCCCTATCCTATCCTATCCCCTATCCTATCCTATACCCATCCCCTATCCTATCCTATACCCATCCCCTATCCTATCCTATCCCTTCTCTTTCATATCAATTCATTCATCTTTTCTTTGGCCTCCTCCTCCATCTCTATCCATGCACAATTATATTCATTATACTGTAAATTACAATAATATATTTTGCTGAAAACCATCTTATTACTCCATCAGATAGCCACCAAAAATATTGTACACGACTTTTACTTTTTTTTCATGTTAAGAAAAAATGAAGACAGTTTGTTAAAATCTCGCGTGACGTCATGTGATGGTACAATTTTTGCTAAAACTTTGACGTCACCAGGTCTTTAACTTTGATGAGTTTTATTTTTAACAATTTTTATCGATTTGAAGTGTCAAAAAATACGTGTACAATATTTTTTGAAAATCATGGAATGTCTCTTTTAATTTGAGTAAATTAGCGTATTAATGTGTGGGCAGTTAACGCGGCAAGGCTCGTCGGACTCGTCGGAGTCGGAGAGCTCGTCGGGCGAGGAGGAGGCGGGGCTGGCGGACAGCGCGCCCGACGACGCGCGCGAGACGCACGCCGGCGCCGAGATCTCCGCGCTCGTCAACTACGTGCAGCCCGTGCACTTCAGCTCCTTTGAGAACTCCGAGAGTGAGTTGCACACACTGTCGACCGACGCTGGTTCTAGGCCTCCCCTTAAACTCCCCCTTTTTAAGTTTAGCTGCTTGCTGAGCCGAAACCTCCCGACGTTAGAATCGTATCCCCGTCTTTGTATCTGCTAGGTTGACGTTAGGGGAAGCAGGACGAGGCGCGCTTCCCCCTTACGCCCGAGAGTGAGCAGCTTCTTCTTATTGCTATAAGTGTAGGTCGGGGAGGGCGCCCGAGGACGCACGCGGCCGCAGAAATCTCTGCCATAGTCAACTACGTGCAACCTGTACACTTCAGCTCCTTCGAGAATGCTGACAGTTAGTATTACTTTTGTTTTTATTTGCATTTTTTGTTTCATGCTTCTTTTTTTAAATTGTGCAGTGTACAAGCGCAACTACTGAGACCCAAACGCTGGTTTGTCTACATTAATCTCTGTCATCTTTCATCTTGTTCTGTCCTGTGTCACATTTATAAGTTCTACGACTGAAGTGAGTGTGGTGTGTAGAAAAGAACCGCTTCTACGAGATGTCTTCGTTCGACGAGAAGCAGGCGACGACGCTGCTGAAGGAGCGGCCCATCGAGTTCGTGAACTACAACAAGCACCAGCTGTCGCGCGTGTACCCCGCGGGGACCAGGTTCGACTCCTCCAACTTTATGCCACAGGTAACTACTCAATACTTTTCTAATAGTGCCTACATACTGTGCTGTGTGCTGTGGGTAAGCCGCCCATTGTGTCACCCTATGTAATGTTTTCTTAATCTATATTTTCTATAACTTATATGATATGGTGTACATAATAACGAGTATTCTACATATTATATTTTATCCTATTCTACTTCGATCGAAATCGATGAAAGGTCGATTGAACATTACCAAGTGTGAGAGATGAATCTTTCAACAGGGATGCTATTGAGCTTTCAATATTGAAGTTAATTTCCTCAATGAAATCTAAATCCGAAATGAAGTAACTATATATTATCAATAATGTTGTTATATTGTGTGTGACAGAAGCATAAACAAGTGCTTAGGCTTCTACGTTCTGCGTTTTGACTGCAAAATTTCTTTAAACTATATAGTTTAACAAACTACTACTACGTTTACTGTAGAATCCTTCAGAGTACCTCCTACCAAGAGAACCACTCATTACGACACGGTCTATTCAAACAGAAGTAATTAAATAAGTGTATCGGTAATAGCCTTTTAGTTCGATTAATTTCCCGACCGCCCGCCTCTAATGATGTATTACTAAGAAATGTTCTATTTTTAACCGACTTCTAAAACAGGAGGAGGTTCTCAATTCGGATGTTTGTATTTTTTTTTATGGTTGTTCGCGCATAACTCCGTCGCTTGCCAACCGATTTGAAAAATTATTTTTTTGTTGGAAAGGATACACTTTCCAAATTGTCCCATGAAATTTTATCGAAATCGAACAAGCGGTTTTTTGTTAATTTCAATAAATGATAGGTAGCAAATCTGTCGGGATAGCTGAAATCGCATGTTTGTTTATTGTTTACACCAATTTATACCACGTGCGTTGTGATGGGTATGTTGCTGGGAGCGAACCACTAAAAAGTGAAAAATAAAAAACTTTTTACAAAAAATACAACCGACTTCTAATAGTTATTGGTACCAAATAATATAATATTATTTGGTATAGTTTTATTTTTTGTAAAAAGTTTTTGTAGTGAGTTCCGAGTATCAATATAGTTGTGATGTGTTCCACGTGTTGGCCAGGTGTTCTGGAACGCCGGCTGCCAGCTGGTGGCCCTCAACTACCAGACGCTGGACCTGGCCATGCAGCTCAACTTAGGCACGTACGAGTACAACCGCCGCTGCGGGTACCTACTCAAGCCCGAGTTTATGCGGAGGAAGGTGAGCAGATATACAATATGTTAACTAACAGAGGGCGTTCCCGTTAACTCGCGATATATGATAAAAAAAATATTACCATTAAAAAACAATGTTTTTTTCTTAATATTAAAATATTCACTAAAATGTTAAATTGATACGTTAAAGAAACACTCTGTACACGCGTACTTGCTGGTTTGGGCATTGCTGCTACGAGTAGGTACTATTCCGCGCTACTATTTTGATTTTAAACAGGATTTTTCGAATTTATTGTTAATTTTTTTTTTTAATTCGGATTATTTTATGCTTATTTTTCTATTCTGATATTTTTATTGTTATCTATTAATGATATAGATTAACGAATTTAAGGGAACGCCCTCTGTTATTTAACATACTGTAGAACAGTCTCTAGGCGATAATACGCCACATAGCTCTTTATACCGGGTGCAAGTCGGCCTCGCATACAAAGGGTTCCGAACGAAACTCTGTAACATGTTACTTTCAAACTATAGACTTTTTATAGGGTTTTCTGTAATGTATACATATGTAGGCAAAGAACTGTTATCTCAGATCGTATTTTTTTTTTCAAAAATTTTGCTCTCTATTAGTTTTGGAGAAGACACGGATGGACGGGAAAACGGCCTCCCCCCTCGCTGGCCGTTTTCCCTCCAAAAGTTACCAAATATTCAACATTTATTTATTTATGTTTCGCTTCCGTGTTTGGGTCACAGAAGTTCATAGTGTACTTAGATAGACTAATGTATGTGATAGACAGACTGGCAGATACACGAGTGATATATATATATATATATATACTGGTTCCGTTTCTCTATGAGGAGGTGCCGAACCCTAAAAAGCATTAATAACGTAGAGTTTCCTTATCTGCATTCTCAGCTTCATTCTTCTTAGCGGATGTCTACACCTTATAAGGAACCTACCTGCCAAATTTTAAGTTTGTAGGTGTTATAGTTTCTGAAATTTCGTGATTAAACAGTCAGTAGTATTTCGCTTTTATGTATGTAAGTATATAGAAGATTTATAAAACAAATAAAATGTGGAAATAAAGTTGAATATGTAATATTAATTTTACAGATAAAACTACAGTTTTAATTATGTTTTTAATTAAACTACATCTGATTCTCGCACCGACTAGTAAATAAATCACAAGCTGGCCATTAAACAACATAAACTATTCTAACATTATTGCTCAGTAAATATACCACATTATGCTATTAACTTTTATTTTGATAGATTGTTGTTGAACTGGGCGATAGCCACCGAACTTCATCAGTAAGAGTAAGTAAGAGCGCCCCTGTCTATTGTCGTGGATAGGGTTGTCAGATCTTAAAACCGAAAAGCCGGACAAACCAGCCAGTTTGGCCGGATATTTGGGCAAAAACACCCGCATTTTATAGTCTTAACCGAACAAAGGTTTTTTTATCATTTACTATAAAATCTTCTTAAATTCTAATGAAACAACAATAAAATTGAGTGAGCCAGTCTTCATTATTATTAATCATTCAATATTCATTTCAATAATTGCAATAGTATTAGTACGCACTACGTAGGAAGCGATACAAGGTGAGCGAAAAAAATGCTCAAATTTAAAAAGCCTATGAAATATCCGAACAGGCGGGACGCCGTCTAATTTGGCCGGACACTCAACCAAAAAGCCTGACTGTCCGGCTTTATCCGGACGCTTGGCAACGCTAGACGCGGAACGAGGCAGAGACACGGAGCGAGGGAATAATGCGGAGCGGAGCTGTGGACTGTGCGGAGTTAGGCTGCGGTTCCACTGAGGCGGAGTGGAGCTGTGCGGAGCGGGCAATGCTGTTTCCTTTGAAGCGGAGTGGAGAAGAGATGTGGATTTCAAGCTATGTGATTGGTGAATCGCGGCATAGCTTTTCTCCGCTCTGCTCCGCTCCGCCTCAATGGAACTGCACCCTCATGCTGAGTTCGTGCTACTAGTCATTTGAACGGGCGACCAGGTTTTCCGCTTTCCCACTCCGCTGCCTCGCTCTGCTTCCCGATTTTGTATGAATTTTTAAACAAGTTCGTATATTGGCACAGTTCCGTTCCGCTTCTCTCCGGTCCAGTGGACAGTCACCCTAAGAAGAAGATTTCTTTTTACAAAGTGTTTCCTAGTTTCAATAGGATTAATGTAGTTGTTTACATTTAGGTCGATTTTCCTGGATTCATCATTCGTGGCGAGCGTTTCATCATTTACTTTATTAGGGAGTTACCCGTAATTGTTTTTTTTAATGAGAGTACAAAACTTCTAGTAATTAAAATAAGGTTACCTTTACGGTTACCTCTAGAGGCTGCGGATCTTAAGGAAGTGTGCAACTCTAAAATAAAAACCAATTTAGCTTTGTTCGGCAACATCTAAGAAACTATTATTTTTTGGACACAACTGATCTAACTTCATTGGTGTTCGCATGGTTGAATGAAAAACGAAAGGCTTATAAGATAACTAGTGTGCCTGATTGTCTGCCACAGCCAATTTAGTCCGAATAAATTTTTCACACACATGAACTTCTGTGACCCATACGTAAATAAATAAATTTACGTAAAACAGATAAAAAAATATGTGTCGGCTTTCAGTCTCTTTGCGAGTTCGACTCGCAGTTGACTGACTTTTATTTAACAGAGGGTCAATTTGACTAAATTTTAAGCAAAAATCTCAGTCGCTGTATGTTACGAAATCTGTCAGAAAAGCTTCGATTTCCATACATTTTTGACGGATTGCAAAAGAAATCAGTTGCTGAATAGAATAGACACTATAATCTACCTTAATGTGTTAAAGTAATGATTTTTTTTCTGGAACTATACCTCATTCAGAATAAGATAAGACATTGAAATAAATCTTTTCTACAGTCCGTTCAATCGATTTTGACTTCTATTGCGTTGGTGGCATGACAAATGGCAGCTGCAGTAAACAGTTGGTATTATAATCACGTCTTTACTTTTAATGCCATATATGGAAGAGATGTAAAAATCGGTTGAACGGACTATAAAAAGTTTTGTTGAAATGTCTAATCTTATTGTGAATGGAGTATAGATGTAGTCCGGTCGCGTTTGCAGGACCGGCGCCTGGACCCGTTCGCGGAGAGCACGGTGGACGGCATCATCGCGGGCACGCTGTCGGTCACGGTGCTGGCGGGGCAGCTGCTGACGGACAAGCGCTGCGGCACCTACGTGGAGGTGGACATGTTCGGCCTGCCCGCCGACACCGTGCGCAAGAAGTTCCGCACGCGCGTGGCGCCCAACAACGGCATCAACCCCGTCTACGGAGAGGAGCCCTTTGTCTTTAAAAAGGTACGTTGTCATAAATAATAAATAATAATAGTTTATTTTCGGAACAATAACACAAGACTGAGTACAAAAGTGAACGATGGATAGCTGCAAAAGTATAAACTGTAGCGCAGCTAACAACGCCCTTCTCCAGATACAGTATGGAATGATGTTCCACTTAGATTTAGTACATTGATACTTAACAACAAAAATAGAAAAAGAATAAAATTAAATAAAAGTAAACAGTACGGGGCATTTGATTTGGGATGTATTTTGATGTTAATGTGGTGAGTGTAGGTTGAGTGAGTGTGTGTTAACGGAGTGTGGAATGTAAGTGGTATGTGTGTGGAGTGTGGTTTTGTTGGGGTGTGTGAGGGAGTGATGTTGGGATTTTACACTTCCACAAGCTTCATACACTTACTATAAAGGTTGTGTCTAACGGCCGAACTCAATAACCGATCTCTGGAGATAGAAAAACGAATGAAACAACAGAAAACCTATATAATTTTTCTGTTGTTTCATTTGTTTTTCTATCTCCAGTATGTGATAGATAGGTTGTTGGGTTCGGCCGTTAGTCAACAGCTCACTAACTCCTATAATACAAGCTTGACTTAGTTTAGGAGTTAGAGAATTCCAAAATCCTATGTGACAGTGTACAACCTCTAAACTAAGACTAAATTGTCACTAGATTTAGAAATTGTTGTACCTACCTTGATGGAAATAAATATATTATTATTATATTATTATTACTATAAGGTGTAAAAAGCATAAACACATGGTCCAGATACTCAAAATTGGACGCAAATAGTTCATGTTATGCTATGTTTTTGTGTTTTTAAATAATATAAAATTTTAATAATGTTCTTAGTTTAATATTTTCTAATTTGGTTGTAAATGTATGGTTTAGGTTTAGTTTGAGTTCTTAGCTGTCGCATTAGGGTAAACCCTGTAATGATCGTTTAAGGTGTTATAAATGAATAAATAATAATAAATTTCATGTCAACCCACAAACATTTATTCGGTTGCATTGTTATCAAATGTTTTTAACCTAAGGGGTGTTACACATTTATACGGATAAAATCGAATATACATAATTATATGATGATATGGAAAAAGACCACCCGGCTATGTCGGTCGAGTTTTTGCGATAAATATTAATTCAGTAGTGCTACCCAATCAGCAATTACCGAATAAATACAATATTTTTTTATTTATTAATAATTACTGCAAGTAACTGATTGCAGGCGGCCTTGTCGTTAAAAAAATAATACTTCCCGAACCGATAGTGGCGGCCCGTTTATGTGTGTAGCGTCCCTGAGAGTTCAAACACTTAGTGTTTATTTTTAACCGTCACAGCTGTGTTGGTTGAAATGTTATTTGCTTTTAATTATGAGCAACTTTTACTATGGGCCCAACTACGTAAACGCGAAAGCTGCTCCATATATTTTTTTTCGTATAAATCAATTCTTCTACTCTATTTTTGTGTAGTTATTTTCATTCTACCTATATTTAAATACAATAGTTATGAGGATGCCTAACAAAAAAGTAAAGCCACCTTTATAAAATAATATCAATCGTTTAACGTGAACACTTACCTGTTGCCAATTTACGTCAGTTACTAATTGGGACGGGATATTTCACAATATATTTACTTATTCTTTGTTAACCAACCGTAATAATTACGTGTCAACGTGAACGTAACTAACTGAAATGACGGCTCTAATGCGTACGTCAGCCGCTCTGACGTCTTCTGTCGAGCGCATAGTGATATTTGCAATTATGTGTGCAATCGAAACTGACTTAGACCAATCAATTTAGCATTGATCGGGAGGTAGGTACGGTTTATGTAAAGTAAACAAAATATAATAAGCCTAACATCGTTGTTTTGAGGTCTTCATAAAAAAGTTTTTAATCTCCACTGATGTTGTTGAAAAATACGCTGCCGTGATATTCAATTGTAAATACTATTTACTGTATTATTTGTGCTATCTGCCGCCCGCGTCTTCGCCCGCGTAAATGTCGAAAATGATCCCAGGGGAACATATTCCTGAGATATATGTATATCTATGTGGTATTCCAGACTATAATTTGGCGCAGAGGTAGCGCCAGATTTCATTATGTTCTGTTCAGCCGTTCTGACGCGATTGAGTAACAAACATCCATCCAAACTTTCGCACCGATATCTAATATTAATATAGAAAAATACAGCAAAATGAAAAAAAAAACGACACTCAAAGACTTTCAGTAAGACGAGGCCAGAGTTTTCCTGGTGTAAAGTACAGACACAAAATAAATCGGTACAGAAGGCGGACTCCGTGCAACGAATGAAAACAGGCGATCTCAAACAAATGGCTAATACGAGTGCGCTTGCACTCGTACGTGAAGCATGTCTTATGTGTGTATGAGTTTTCACGAAAGGAAAATGCCTCGGTCAAATACTTTTAAACCTTGTTCCTAAGTGAATTAGACCCAAAATAGGTCTACAGAAAACTTATACCTAGTAATTTTGCGGCAGCAGCAACAGCTGTCTGTATAGCGCGCATCTCTTTGAGTCGCGGTCGCGCCATATGGGCCGTGTCGGGCGACAGATTGTTTACAAACGTCACTTCGCTCCGAGCCGGCGCCTTTCAGCTGTTACCTACTACAAACGCTCCACTGATTGACTTAACGACTGAGTGCAATTAACAATTGTTTGAAATCTTTCTACTAACGGCAAATAGGGATAATAAATCGATTCGTTTTGTGGTTATAGTAAGGTGTGAATTTATGCTTGTTTACAATGTTGGGATCAGCTGATCGTTTGTATTACAAGGTCAGTTTTTCTGTATTAAAAGCGTTGACTTTTTATGATTAATTTAAGAAGAAAATAGGAGTGTATTACAGACATGAATCTCATGAGGTTATTTTTCTACGCTTTAGGTATATTATTGGTTTCTCAAATTCCAACAGTTTCAAAATCAAAATTTGGTTTAGGCCGGCGAATCTATATTTCTTCTTCAGACTTTGCTGAATACAAGCCTCATCATTCGGACGGGATTTAATATGATTGTTACATACTGCTACAACTTTTTTTATCTCAAGAGGATGCTGCCATCTAGCACAGCTCCTCGTATTCCCGTGTCGTTTAGACACAGCCTGCTATCTATAAAACAATAATTTTATAAGTGTTCAATATTCCTACGTGACTTGTAATGTAACATGATTTGAAAGAAAACACCTCAATAAACAGAACCATATGTATTTATTCAATTAAAATATCTGTAAACCTGCCAGAGTTTAAAATCCTTACAATTTACTTTAGAGACAAAATTGGAAACGTACACGACGCTTAAATTGTTAACGCTAATTATATTTCTGTAAGGAATTATCTATCAATGGTGGTAAAAAGCGAGTAATTGTGCAGTTCCCAGGTTTTTGCTCGGCCTATCGGCGTTTCGGTCGTCTTCAGTTATCGACAATGATCATTAACCTTGACTCGTCAAGCTGTTCCGCAGTTAGTTCTCAGTACAATAGAAAACCTTTTAAACGCAGGCCGAGAGACAACGGATTACATATGGTTTCTATTGAAAAGTTTATACGCAAAAAAGATCTGAACTGTTGATGCGTTAGTCACTCGGTTAGCAAGAAGTCTGTAAAAATCGTCAAGGTTAGTTTTAGGGTTCCGAACCTCTGTATGGAAAAACCATTGAGATAGGAGAACATGGAGACGCTGCGTTATTCTATACATACATTTGCTGATACAAATATAAGTGAAATATGATTCAGAACTTGAAATATTGCAATATCTATTAGCAACAACTTAAAATATCAATATTTAAATTATGGCAACATTTTGTCGTGAAGTAGTGACAGTTGTAGGAAAGTGCCGTAGCAGCCATATTAAGCGACGAGTTTATGGTATTTTTGATGTCAAATGGTTGTTTATTTTTTTATTATTGAGATTTGCGAGAAAATTACGAGGATTTTACTTTTAAAACTGCATGTAAATATTGAAAAACAGAAACTCAACAAGTGCTGCAAGAAAGAATCAAAATCAACCTCAATTGTCTTTGCACAGGTTAATTGCCGGTTTTCATGCATTAATACAAGCAATAATACACATTCGATGATACTATTGTAACGAGAGCATGGATTTGTGGCTTAAAGTATTGATATTTGGGTTAATTTGCATGTAACAGGCCTTTTTTATTATATTTATTAATTCATTCGTTTGTTTACAAACATAATTATGTCATAATGGAATAGTGTTGTACCGTTGCCGACTTGCTGTAATAAGCTCCGAAACCAGTTCCTCGGCTGAAACATTAACATAAATAATCCTGAGTCTTATACAGACTTATATCTTATAACAGACATTTGAGTTTTATTTATTTGTATAGATAACAGAAGGTAAGATAACCTACTTATCTTTTTCTGTTACAATTACAATGGACTTTAAGTAAGTACATAATATTAGGTATGATCCAAACGTGATAGCTAGTAAAACTCGTATTTAGTATCGATACTTGTTATAGTAACACCTATGTTCCTTGATTGATACATCACTAGCAATGGCAGCCATTTTATGAGACAATTTGAGTTATAGGTATGCACCCTTTTCTGGAGGTATTTCCAGTCCATACTTTTCTATGTCAATGGGAAAAACGGAATATAGGATCGATCGGTTGTCTGTTTCTTTGTCTGTCTGTCCATTCGTTCGTCAGTCTTTCAGAACCAATTTTCTCCGAATCCAGTAGACTGATTTAGTTAAAATTTGGTACACATAATTATAATCTTCTGTGACCCAAACACGGACCCCTAACGAAAATATATAAATTTGATTCCCTCTTACCGCACACCAACACCGACTCACAGAACTACCTCTCAGGTGTCACCCCAACAACCGACCTCAAGGAACTACCTCTCAGGTGTCACCCCAACACCCGACTCGTGGAACTACCTCTGAAGTGTCACCCCAACAACCGACCTCAAGGAACTACCTCTCAGGTGTCACCCCAACACCCGACTCGCGGAACTACCTCTCAGGTGTCACCCCAACACCCGACTCGTGGAACTACCTCTGAAGTGCCACGTGGCTCATCAGGTGCCACGTGGTGTGCCCCAGGGATCCATTTTGGGACCCCTTCTCTATATACTTTACAGCGCAGATATTGTTAATACATTTCATCATTGCAAATATCATATGTATGCAGATGATATTCAGCTATACATATCTTTTAAGCCAGCTGATACAATAGAAGCAGTGAGGAAAATGAATGAAGATTTGGAGAGAGTGGTGGAATGGTCAGAATGTAACACATTGGTTTTAAACCCACTGAAATCGAAATTTATGGTTTTAGGAACTAAGAAAATGATCAGCACAATACTGTCAGTCAATCCAGAAGTTGTTATCAGTGGGAAAAAAATAGACAGAGTGGAGACCGCATGCAATCTTGGCTTAACTATGGATCCCGAACTAAGATTTGAGAAGCACATCAGTAACTCCATAAGAAATTGTTTTTATCGTTTAAAACTCCTTTATGCCATTAGAATCCACCTGAGTGTTGACCTGCGCAAGCAGCTAGTAGACTGTTTAGTTTTGTCCAGACTAAACTACTGTGACACGGTTTATGGACCTTGTCTGTTAGCGAGAACTGAGAAGCTAATTCAAAGAATACAAAATGCATGTACCCGGTTTTGTATTAAAATACCACGTAGACATCATGTTACTCCTTTTATTAATCAACTTAATGTTTTAAAAATGGAAGCTAGAAGGAAGTTACACTTAGCTAGCTTATTGTTTGGAGTAGTGAGTACTCAGAAACCGCAATACCTATTTGAGAAGCTAGTTTGGAGACAGAGCAAATACGAACCACGTTTGTCCACATATCCTCTTCTTACACCACAACACAGAACCGCAGCATTTAGAGGGAGTTTCAAGTATGCTGCCACACACTGTTGGAATAATCTTCCTCCACCAGTAAGAGTCCTGAAGACAAAAAGGCATTTTTTAAACACATTAAAAAAATATTACCTACAGTTACAAAAAAACACTTAACAAAAAAAAAAAAAACTTTGGAGTTACCTGTGGGGTCATGGCCTACAAGCAATGGTGATGATCATCAACAGTGCTGGTGCAGCTCTCTCTCTCTCTTAGGGCGTACTCTGTCGTGATTTGGAGAGGAGCATGGAAATCTCCATTTGGATGGAGCATGGAAATCTCCATTTGGATGGAGCGTGTTTGCTGTGTCTCTTGATGGGACCTTGAATGGGTGGAGCAGAAAGGCGATGAGGTTAAAGCTTGCGCATTTCAATCGCAGTCGGTGATGGGTCTCTGGAGTGACCACAATCCATCCGGCGTTCCACAATAAAATGTTGTTGCCGTTTTGAGACTTTTTCATGTATAAACACATTGTATTACATAGTGGATGAATGATTTGGCTGAGAGACTTGTTAAAATACCCATAATGTAATGTCTCACTGACTCCATGCAGATTTACAAATGGCTGCCATTCTATGGTGCATAGATTATGGTGTATCTGCGATAAAAAAATAGTATGTAGGTATCTATAGTTTTAGTTATGCATAGTGTTTTAAACTAATAATTTTATTCTTTTTAATTTTTTTTAATATTTTGATTGTATTTTCGTATTTATCCCATTATTTTCATGTTATTATATTCATGTATTTAATAATAAGTACTTACTCTCACGGGGGGACGCCATTACGTCACTCGATATGGTTGTTGCTGAAAATCAGCGCTGATGAGTTTGGTTCGTCCAGTCACGGCATTTAGCTGAGCAACAACCTATTCCTGCTCAGATGCGACGCACAGCTTTATTAATAATCACTTAGTTTTTAATTTTTTAGTTATAAGTTTATATTATGGTACAATTTATTATTTGTTTTTATTTGGCTGGGACGTCATGAGGCATCACTGTCAGTGTCAGTCGCGCAGTGCATGACAACGTCAGTGTCAAACTTGTTTTGTTTATGGTGCGATAGCGGCGTGTAAAGGTGACTTCATGCATGATGTCCGTCCCTGACATAGGTAGGCCTAATGTTTGATGTGTTTTAAATAGTTTGTATATGTATGTGCGTGTAAATGAGGGGAATAAACTATTTTTCTTTCTTTTCTTTCTTCTTTCAAGTGTCACCCCAACAACCGACCTCAAGGAACTACCTCTCAGGTGTCACCCCAACACCCGACTCGTGGAACTACCTCTGAAGTGTCACCCCAACAACCGACCTCAAGGAACTACCTCTCAGGTGTCACCCCAACACCCGACTCGCGGAACTACCTCTCAGGTGTCACCCCAACACCCGACTCGTGGAACTACCTCTCAGGTGTCACCCCAACAACCGACCTCAAGGAACTACCTCTCAGGTGTCACCCCAACACCCGACTCGTGGAACTACCTCTGAAGTGTCACCCCAACAACCGACCTCAAGGAACTACCTCTCAGGTGTCACCCCAACACCCGACTCGCGGAACTACCTCTCAGGTGTCACCCCAACAATTGACTCACGACATTACCTCTCAGGTGGAACCCCATCATCCCCCTCACCGAACCACCCCTCTTAGTTTGTTGAATAACGTGGGGTATTGCTCGCAGGTAGTGCTGCCAGAACTAGCCATGCTTCGCATCGCCGCGCACGAAGAGAGTGGCCGTTTGTTGGGACACCGCGTACTTCCCGTCCTGGGGCTGTGTCCCGGCTACCGCTCCGTGAATCTGCGCACGGAACTTGGCCTGCCTCTGCCAGCGAGCTTGTTGCTACTAGTCGTCGTCAAGGTAAGCTATACGATATTTGACACATACCTGCACTGTCTGAAAACCACTCAGTCTCATTCAACTCTTGAAGCACACTCTTGAATTAGATGACGTCTCTTTACTGTCTGAACCTTTGTGTTTTTTTGTCTTATATGACTTAGCCCTGCTAGTAATAATCTTTATCTTTCCAGGATTATGTGCCAGATCGGCTGTCGGAACTGGCGGAGGCGTTGGCGAATCCGATAAAGTACCAGAGCGAGCTCGACAAGCGCGAACACCAGCTAGCCAAGCTAACAGAAGACACCGACGTGCCCAGCGACGCGCTGCCGTCCCGCCCCAAGCGCGCCGCCGACCCGCCCGCCAGAGACGACGCGCGCCGCTCAGTCGCACACCCTGTACGTACACACACGTTACATACGAAAACCAGCTAGCCAAGCTAACAGAAGACACCGACGTGCCCAGCGAGCCCCAAGCGCGCCATACTCGTGCGTCAGCCTCCCGTTCCAAGCACGCCACTGCCCCGCCCCAAGCGCGCCGCCAACCAGCCCCGATCGCACCGCCAACCCGCCCCAGTCGCGCCGCCGACCGGCCCCAAGCATGCCACCCTCCCGTCCCAAGCGAGCCACTTTTCCGCCTCAAGCGCTCCACTGTCCCGTTTCAAGTGCGCCGCTGGGCTTCGCCAGCCAGGCATGACAAACACCGGACCTAAAAAAAAATTAACATTGTTCATCGGTATTTGCAGATTAAACCAGACGACCAGCCAGATGGCAGTCCGTCGAAGGAGTCGGTGGTGGAGACCAGAAAATTTATCGAAACCGAGAGCAGCATACCTTCACCACTTCCTCCCAACACAAATGGTAAGAATGAATCCTCATGCTTCAATTAATTTTAATGCAGGATTGATAAAAAATAACTCATTATTTTCTTTCCCTACTCCTGTTGTGATAGCGACACTTTATTCACTTCACAAAAAAGGTTCACATATTTGTATCAGATAATTTGAATAGAAACCACCGAGTAATTTAAAATTAGAATTTATCCGAATTCTCTCTCTGAAGGTACACCTTATGGTTCGCCTATGACCTTATTATATTTTTTTTTTTTCTAGAAACCGACGTAAAAACGAACGGTACATCGGACGAGTCTTTAGCAGAAACCCTTGAGACTCTTCTATCAATGAAGGTGGTTCGCGAGAAACAGGCGGAGCTCGCGCGGAAACTTGACGCGTTACGACGCAAATTCGACAAGGAGAAGAAACCACCAACCTCCAAATTTTACGTCAGCAATAAACTTGTGAAAAGACTGTCCTCGAAAAATATGTAAGTATTCTTTTATTTTTCGTCTTTTCTGATGTTTCACGATGAACGATATTAATTTCATTAGTGTTACAATGTCTGTAAGGATGTGTTATAAACTTAAATCGTTTCCATCGGAACCAGATGAAATCATATTTTTATTGGCTTATCTTTTACTAGCAGCTGCCCGCGGTTTCACACCCACGTAGTTCCCGTTCCCGTGAGAATACGGGGACAATATATAGTCATATTGCTGGATAATAATGTAGCTACCAAACAAAAGCATAAAAAACTGGACTTTCAGATTTTATTTTACGACTTTGTCGGCGTTATTACTCTGTAACCATGCCAATGACCCTTAAGCATCTATAGTCTCTTAGTAAAACAGCGCACGAGCGAACACATGTTACATATAAATGATGAAACTATGAGTTTCCTGGCTTCGTGTCTCTATGGTTCCCTGAAACGATCTATAATTTTGTAAATCGATATAAAGATTTTTGTCAACTTATTCAACTCGAAAATATTCATAGCCAAACATGTAAGATGGTAATTCAGACGTGGAGAATTACCACGATTCAGAAAGTAACATGAACATCGATAGATGGCTCTGAAGTTGAACTGTCAAAATATTTGCACCATGAATCCCACATATAGCGATAGGTAACGTTAAAATATCAAAATGTTTACTTTTCTTTTGATACGTATTAAAAGATTCACAAATAACTGGTTCAACCATTAGTACTATTTTTAACCGACTTCTAAAAAAGGAGGAGGTTCTCAATTCGGATGTTTGTATTTTTTTTTAATGTTTGTTCGCTCATAACTCCGTCGCTTGCCAACCGATTTGAAAAAATCTTTTTTTGTTGGAAAGGGCTTCCCAAATGGTCCCATGAAAATTTTATCGAAATCGAACAAGCGGTTTTTTGTTAATTGCAATAAATGATAGCAAATCTGGCGGGATAGCTGAAATCGCATGTTTGTTTATTGTTTACACCAATTTATACTACGTACGCTGTGATGGGTATGTTTAGCTGGGAGTGAACCAGTAAAAAGTGAAAAATAAAACAAAAAATACAACCGAAATCCTAAACAAAAATACCAAAAAGTACAAAATAACTTTAATTTCGGAAGTCGGTGTGTTCAGAAACAAAAAAGCAACCAAAAACACCGAGTTCCGAAATTAAAGTTATTTTGTACTTTTTGTTTTTTTTTGTTTAGGATTTCGGTTGTATTTTTTGTAAAAAGTTTTTTTTTTCACTGAATACATGGTGACACGAGTATCTATATCCCGTAATTAAATTAATTATTTGTTATAGATATAAATACAAAAACTAAGTTTTACTAGTTACGAAAATATCATATGTATTAAAGTTGTCAAAATTGGTTTTGTACCTACTTTTTACGTGACCTGCCCACATCACGTAAAAAGTAGGTACAAAACCAATTTTGACAACTTTAATACATATGATATTTTCACTTACTCTATGGAGTTTCTTACTAAACTTAGAAATTCAATATCTTTTGATTTCGTTAGTCGATTTTGATGAAATAAACGCAAAATAAAACTCGGGATAACACTTAATATTTTAAAGATTGTATATTTCGAATCCAATCCGTGGTTCTCGCGTGATGCTTCCACAAACATATAGATAAAGAGACAAAATTTAAAAAAAATGCATTTTTGTGCTGAAAACCGTCAGAAAAAGCAGTCTTTTTCTGAAATCGCATACTTGAACTCCTTTCACTACGGGGGCAGCAGGTCATGTGGTGCGGGGGTTGCAACTGGCTCTGTTTTCGAGCATCGCGATGAAGTGACCTTCAGCTCCACGCTTGTAGCACAGCACGCAGTGCGTCGCAATGGGTCTTGTGGCAGCTACAGCCATATTGGAATGATCAGAAGTCTACTTATCATGCGAACAACTGAAAATTCAAAGTGTTTGTACAATCAACACTTAAATATTTACGTTTGATATCCTGCATAGTATCTGCACTAGTCGTTTTAGTCTCTTGTCAACTCCGCTTCATTTATTTCACGAAAAGTTCATTTTCTTCGTAAAAATATCGATATCGACATTTATTTCTAACTCATATACCTAAAGCTCGCATAGGCAGAGACATTTAGCGCCTTGTAATATGCTAAGGGACTTTTTTTAAACGAAAACTCCCAAAATATCAAATAAAAACAAAGATACTTAAAAAAAAGAATAATTACTTTAAGCCACTTCAAATCAGAAAAAAAAAAACTATTTGGACCAATCATGCAGCGAATGAACCTCGCAAG
This sequence comes from Hecatera dysodea, assembly GCA_905332915.2. Taxonomy (NCBI): domain Eukaryota; kingdom Metazoa; phylum Arthropoda; class Insecta; order Lepidoptera; family Noctuidae; genus Hecatera; species Hecatera dysodea. The sequence goes on from HG995294.1 coordinate 17,821,270, forward strand.
GAATTAATAAAATATATCAGAATAAATTTACTTCCCTATACAATGTACTGCCTACTCCATGCCTCGGAAAGTAAGTACGTTAAGCCGTTGGTCCCGGCTGTCATTTGGAGATCTTTGGCAATCGTTACGGATTGTCAGAAGCTAAAAAATCTGGCACTAGTCTTGCCAAGAAGTACCGTCTTCCCCAATTAATGGGTTGTGGAGTCTGGTAGGCAGCCGCTTCACGTAATATACTGATATCTAGTTGAATCCGGGTTGACTGGGAGTCGACCCAATATAGTTGGGAAAAGGCTAGGCAGATGATAATGACAATGTACTACATCACCATCCTACAACAAAGTACAAGCGTTTACTAGCCAGCTTTAGGCGTCGGTGTCTGCATTGTCGGTGTCATCATTATACACTTCTGGACACATCTATTGGCCCACCTTGTATTTTCAGTTTCGTTTGATCCTAGCTAAAATTTTATATTAGGTCGAGCAAAAAGTTTTTATGCAGTTTTGAACCTGGCACATTCACAATTTCATTCAATAGTCTTTTTTTGAATTTCGAACACAGAATTTAAAGAAACAAAAGACAATTTGGAGCCTGTTTGTTGATATCAAACAATCGAATACTAAGAAATAATCTATGGATACTTCACCTGAAGTCGCCGCCCAAGCTGTGGCACTTATTCAGGCCGGACACAGCCAAAGAAACGTGAGTGCTCAACTTAATTTAAGTCGATCTGCCGTCCGAAATGTTTATCGGAGGTACCTAGAGACTGGCGGCTTTGTTCGTCGCCAAGGAAGGCCACGATCTCGGGTCACAACTGAATGGCAGGATCGATTCATCGTGACGACCAGCATGAGAAATCGTCACCTTACCTCCATTGAGATACAAAACCAACTTCGCGACTTCCACGGAGTATCTGTGAGCGCTCGAACTGTTCGGAGAAGGTTAAAAGAACGCGATATGGTACCACACAAGCCAGCTAATGGGCCCAAACTAACACGAGCCCACCGAACAGCGCGCCTTCATTTCGCACGCAGTCATTTAAATTGGACACAGCAAGATTGGAGCCGTGTAGTCTTTTCTGATGAGTCTAAAATTGTGTTACATGGCAATGATGGAAGGAAGAAGGTCTACCGACGTAAGGGAGAGTGTTTCGCACAATGCTGCTTTGAAGAGAGGGTTGCTTATGGCGGTGGCTCATGGACTGTCTGGGGCGGTATTTCCGCGAGCGGCAAAACTCAACTTGAGGTTGTTACAGGACCACGGCTGCCAACATTGAATGCTGCATTGAGTGCGTAGAACCTCACGTGATACCATACGCGGACTATGTGGGCCCAAATTTCCTTTTTATGCATGATAATGCAAGAGCCCATGCGGCCGGCATCGTCAGGGAATATCTTCGGGATGTGAACATCACAGTTATGGACTGACCAGCCAGAAGCCCAGACATGAACCCCATTGAGCACATGTGGGACGAGCTAAAAAGACGTGTTAGGGCTCGTCAGCCAGTTGCCCAGACGATGCAGGAGTTGAAAACTGCCATAGAAGAGGAATGGGAGATGGTCCCTCAAAATTTCATAGAGCGGTTCGAATCGTATGAGAGCTGTGGTAGATGCCCATGGAGGCAACACGCGTTATTAAATTAAACCTTTATTTGATAAAAACATGTTTTTTATTCAAAAATCAATTGCCTTTAACAAGGCGCATATCCGACTTGTTAGGCGTAGCTCCATGTCGTATGGTATTCTGAATTCAAATTTAAAACAATACGATCGAAAAAGATGGTAAAATGTAACAGGTTTAAAACTGCATCAACAGTTTTTGTTCAATCTAGCAATCATATTTCGGTAAGGGCCATCGAAACCTAAACTCTAAGGTGGGCTAATAGATGTGTCCAGAAGTGTATTACTGTCTTCAGTAGCATCTCTACTAATAAAGCGCGCCTCACTTTTGATTGGGCATCAGTGTAGGGTAAATTTATAGAATGTGCTCGAAATTTACCCTAGAACGATTAATACAATTGTATTAAGGTTTCATAACGGCGTGTTCGAGCACCTATCTAACTTTGCCAACAATATTTACATTTATATATATTTTTTTTTATTTTATTTGTATTTTATTTATATATATATATATTTTAAATATTTTTCCGCGCATGCGCGCAGCTATTCTAAACATGGTGGCCCACCACTGCTCGAGACATCAGCTCCGATTGGACAGCCAAAACGGTGTAAAAAAAATTAAGGTATTTTTATAAACAATCGATATGTCCCCATAGACTTGATTCGCACTTCTTCCAGAAAAAGTACTAACTTAAAAATTAGGTATATCTATACTAATATTATAAAGAGGAAAGATTTGTATTTTTGTATGTAACGAATAAACTCAAAAACTACTGGAGCGATTTGAAAAGTTATTTCACTGTTGGGAAGCTATACTATCGCCGGGTGACATAGGCTATATTTTATCCCCATATTCCTACGGGAACGGGAACTACGCGGGTGTAACCGCGAGGCGCTGCTAGTAATATATTTATTTGTAGAATAAAATTGTATGAAATGTTATTATAAATGAAGTGATTTAATTGATGAGACGTGGCGCTGGTTGCCAGGAGCAGCGAGGCGCACGTGAGCTCGGACGAGGCGGGCTCGTGTGGAGAGTTCCTGGTGCTGGAACGCGAGCTGCGCCTCAAGTGCCACCACGCCGTGTACGCCGCGCTCGAGAAGCACGTGCGCGCCGACCAGCACCACCAGATGAAGGCGCTCACGGTACGTAGCGCGGACTATGTTCCAGCGGCGACAGTTCCGAAATTACTACTTATAGGTCTCTCCTTCTGACTTTGGTTGCTAACTGCAACATTAGTTTTTTTTTTTTAATGAATATGAAACCCGTCAGGAATCAAACCTGTTGATTTTGGAAAAAACACAGACCATATGAAAGTGTCGCCAGTAAGGAACAAATTTGGAAGTAATTAATACACATGGCAAAGTAAAGAACTGTTTTTAAATATAATACTTTTTAATTTTCATGCGGTACCTATTAAACATTAAAAAGGTTAAATGTTTCTGTAGAAAATCGGCACTAAGACAGTTTATATGAGATTCGCCAATTCATTACAGCTTTATCCCATGTATTTTATAATAAAATGTTTAACGAGACGGACTGTGCAAAACGTTGTATAACTGTCATGTCAAACTAAGTTTTGTACACTCGTCTATATTTCTAATATGTACGTACATAAATATATCTATATCCATCGACGACGCGACTTCCTTGATTCGACCTTCATCAACCGCAAACCAATTGCAAACAAAAATAATAATAATAAAAAGTTTTATAAATTGTTGTATATCCTTTTCATAACTTAGTAGCACGAAGTAACAAGTGTTGCCCTATATAATATTAATATGAGATAAATAACTAACTTATTTATATGCACATGATATTTTGCTGGACATTTCCGCCCTTATCTATATTGTCGCTTGCAACTCTGACTTTCGTCGCTTAGGTAACAATACCGCGCAAGTTAAATTTGACAAGTTTTCAGGAGAGACAAAAAACTGATTATTATCTTTGAAATACTTCAGACATGTGCACTGAATACATAAATAGGTATATATTAGGTTAAGTTATGATGTCACATATTAATATTTGTGTATTTAATACTGTATCAGTATAAAATTGACATAGGCGGTATTAGTTCAACAAAAGAAAGACTTCTGCGGTATTTAAACATTTTTTTTATTATAATTAAGTAACAAAAATAATATTTATCAATGCTTTCATAATGTTAGTAGGAAGTTCCTACTAACATTATGAAAGCATTGTTATCTCAATATTTTCCAATATTGTTCCTACTACGAACAATATTGGAAAATATGACTGCTTTTAGCTTTTCTGTTATTCAGTTTCAACAAAATAATTACCTAGATGTGTCATAGGAATGATTATGAAGTAATATCACATTAAGTACCTAGTATTGGTAATCATCCAGCTTCTATAGAATATAAAATAGTAAACATAGTAAAACTACTTCAACAAAAATACAAAAACTTTCAAGAAAAACTAAAAAAAAGAAAAGTTTCTATCAAAACTAAAAGTCATGTGTTCATGACTCATGAATAACACGTTTTCATTATAATCAATGGTTACATAGATACTAAAAACTTAAAGAAATTATTATAATTATTTCTGTTATCATTTGTGTATCATACTTGTTAATTATCAGTCTCGATCATCTATCAATCAGGTCACAGTATTAAATCAAACTTCAACTGGTATGTCATCATAAAATGAATGGCAGTTAGATGCTAGCACCGCTTTTAAATCTTGCAGATCTTTGTATTTTCGCTAGAAAATTGGTAGTTTCGCATCATACAGTTTACGCAGCACTTAAGGGCGTCACATCATTGCTCAGTTTAAGTGGACGTTGAGGCAAGAGTTGCAGAGGATCATCTATAAATTAATTTATACCAAATCCTGCCATCTGGCTTGTAAGCTAAAACCTTTAAATCAGTCACAGTGGGATCATTAGTTTTCTTTCCCGGCCGAATGGTTTTAAATTAATGTATTCCTAAAATCAGTAAAATAGATTACAATCTAGGTAACGACTGTCGTATGGCATTGGTTTAGTTCTGGTTGACTTTGTTATATTTGCATACTGAGAAGGTAAGTAGATTTCTCTTCCTTTTACTTTACATTCGATGGAACTATGCACAGAATCGCATTCCATCTGAGTATGGAACCTTTCTCAAGATATTTTTGAGTTATTATAAATTGCTTTTCTATTGCCAAACGTAAGAGGGCATTACTCAAGATAGCTTTTCGATTCTGTGCACAGCAACCATCGGAAAATAGTATACAATAGGTAAGAATTTCCTATTTAATATACTTTGCAATTGATCAATGATACAAGATGCAAAAATGGAAGCTTCCAGTGAAGCATTAGATTCATCAACCCAGTAACATACAGCTAAATTTGCTGCGCGGTCACACATCAACACGAGGTAGTATGGCGGACTGACGACTTACGCGGTTGTGACACAACAAACGATTTGCGCGGTGCCAGAACTACTTGAATAACGCGCTGCGAAAGGATAATTTGAAAATGAATTTAACATCATTCGATGCGCGCCGAAAAAATCTATCCAATGAAGTATAAAACGTCACATGACCAATTTTCGACTTACGCGGTATTGTTACCTAAGCGACGCTTTGACATTCTATCCAGTACGCGTCATCATTTGCCACTTTATATATAGTGCTGAATACATTCTGAGTAATTTCATAAAATAGATATTACCGTGCATACAGCGTTTTTAGGTATACAAATCGTTTCTGTGAAGTGCATTTGTTCCGTAAATCATCATGGCCAACTTCTCCACCAAAACTAAGCTGGAACTGATAAAACTGGTATCTGAACAACCTGGCTTGTATGATCCGACTAGTCCCGATTTTAAAAGTATAAAGAAGCGAGCAGTTATTTGGGAAGAAATTGGGGCAAAATTAAAGAAAACCGGTAAGTATATAAACAGATATAATCAGTATTCCTTATTATAATTCAAAATTTTAAGCAATGGGATATACGATTCGTTTTCGGATACCGTTTTATAATATTATTGTGAATCACATTCATATATAGTTGAAAATCTATCTGATGTTAAGTATTAAGGCGCCAAAAAGCACGCTTCTGTCACGTAATTTTCAATCTCTTAATGGTTTTTTACGTTATCACTGTGTGGACGTCACCGATATTGACAAGTAACTTGGGAAAATTATACATAGCTTAATCGGAATTATTTGTAATTGGATTTTTGTAACATACAAGTTGTAGACATGTTTCATTCTGTAAGTACAACTGTATGAAGCAATAAATAAAGATGCACAATTAAAACACCTTTTTACGTTGAGTAAAATTTGAGATTACCTATCCCATTTTGATTTTTCATAATAAATGGAATAAAATAATCTTGTGTTACAGGTAAAGCCTGTAAAATAGTATGGATACAGTTAAAAAAAAGTTATGACCATTTTAAAAAAGGAGGTTCTGTTATTATAAAAAAGAACCGCTCGCTTACCAATGCCAAACTTTTCAAGCAAATGGTTTTCTTGGACTTGGTTGGAAAACAAAAAGATAAAACAAAACAAAAACAAAATAATGGAAATCAACAACCAAGCAATGAAAATCAACAACAAAGTAACGGAAATCAACAACCAAGCAATGAAAATCAACAACAAAGTAACAATCCTGGCTCAGGAAATCCAGGCGTTCAAAACAATTTTCGTTCGGAATCTTCAAGGGCGGATGCAGTATCGGAGTCAAATAATAGTGGTCAACAATATGCTCAGTCATCTGTACAACTGAATGTAAATGTTGGCTGTATTAGTTATGAGGGCATTCCTCAGCCAATTTGCGAAAACTCTCCGGTTGCTAGGCCGATACCAGCGCCTCAAAAAAAAATCGAAGGTACAACGAGTACTACAACAAAGGTAGCGCAGAAGAAGAAGAAAGAAAACGCACAACAAAGGGGAACAACCAAAAAAAAAGTTATTATTAAAAGGAACAATTATAAGAAGACCTGTACAACACCCAAAAGACAAAGCTTGAACCCAAATGGAGATGAATTAGACGTTTTTTGTATTCAAGTTCGATCAATATTGGGAGACCTGCCGTCTGATTTACAGATAAAAGCACAGACAGCCGTGTTTACTACGCTCAATAATTTTAAGGAAATGGCTCTTTCCAGCTCATCAACTAAAAATGCTGCAGTATAACTACTACTAACACTTCACGGCAGGACCAACTGACTGCGCCAGCTTAAACAACAATGTATTAGCGTTGCTGAATACTGGTTAGAACAAAAACGTAACTGGGTCGTTCTTCTTTTTTTTTTGACAATGAATTGGTGTTTTTCAAATGATAATATTTTTATTTCAGTGTTAGATATTTCTTTTCGTATGCATATAGTTTTCATTTGGATAATTGAATCTTTGTTTTCATGCCCATAATGTTGTTTATTTTACGGTGATTGTCGTGAAAACACTGTGACAGAGTGGTCCTTTTTGGGTAGGACATAACTGTGAATTACTATTCTGTCACGGTATTTAATGAAAAATTAACATACGCATAAAAAATTGGTTACGGAAAAGTAAAGATTACTTAGTATTAAAAGGTATAAAGCGATGAGGATATAAATTCAAACAATAAAAACATAATAATTCATACTCTAAGTAACACAAAATGAGGTGAGAGACTGACCATTGTCGCAAAAAAAGAAGAACGACCCAACTTCTAATGTTGCGTAGGTACTTTGTCAGCGCGTTGACAAAAAAAAAAACAAACTCGTTAATTATTTTGATGTGGTTCTGTCGTTTCTCGCCTATACATTTCACAGAGTAAAAATTTTGGGGTCCGCCGATGGCAACTCAGGACATCCGTTCTGAGTAACGGTAGTATGGCTTTTATTTGTCAATTAATGCCTGTTTTTTTTATTAAATTTTATTTCATTTCTAATATTGATATAAAAATTAAGTTCATTGGCTTGCCAGTCATATTCAAATAGAATTAGGACCTCACAAGTCATTAAGCTAAAAGTTGAATTAAGGAAGTCTCCTTAATTCAACTTTCCCTCCCTTTATCTCCCTTTAGCTTTTCCCTTTTTGTTTTTTTTTTTAGACTTAGAAGAGAGGTATAATCTAGGGATCACTTTAATTAGATTCTATTTTTTTAAATTTGTTCGTTATATACGTATGTTTTTCACTAACTGACCCGCGCAACTTTGTCAGCGTCCTATAAAAGAGAGAAAAAGGACCCCTGTTTTTGTAATATTTTTCATTGATGTTTCGCTCCTATTGGGCGTTGCGTTGTTTATATATAGCCAATAGCCTTCCCCAATAAATGGGCTATCCAACTCTAAAAGGATTATCAACGTTTCGAACCAGTAGTTCCTGAGATTAGGTATTAGTATATATTCAATTCTTACTAACAATCCTATCTATTCCAATTCATATAAACGTTCATTTTAAGTAATGCAAATGAGTACATGTTTTCTATCATGGTTTTAGGACGTTTATTTTAAATTTTCATTTTGTGAATTTCGTGAATCAAAATCGGTAATCAACCTACCCCAGCTTGCAGTCTGTTTTTTAAATAACGATGTTGAAGTACCTACAGTGCTTGCGAAATATCAAAACGGTAATCAATGTGATATTTTGCATAAAAGCTCCGTGATTGTTTGATTAAACTGGGTTTCATTTTAGATACAACATACTTTTAGCTTTTAGAAACAACTTTTTCATTTTAATCTCGATTATGCGCACCAATTGGGTATTTTACTAGTTATACAAATCATAATTCTATTTTGTCCGTCCGTTGGATTTTCAAAAAAAATTGGACACGTATTTTTTGTCATTTTAAATCGTAAGAAAATATAAAGATGAAGTTCGAGAGTAGTTGATTAAAAAATCAACTAATCTAAGTGACGGAATATAATCATATTTTTTTATTCAGGAAACATCATCACAGTATTTGCAAGGGCATGTTGTTAGTATGATCTATTTGTTCGTTTTTTTTTGGTATAATTAAATGTTGTTTGCTTGTAATGTTTTATAGTTGACTTTATTATCGGTATGATACATTACACTTGTATATGTAGTTTGAGAAATTAAAGATAGTATAAATCATTCAAAGCTTTTTTTTTATTTTGTAAGTATCTCATATCGCAAGGTAATTATTATTTAACTAATTTATATCCTGTCACTCCTGTCAGCCTCCGTCGCGTCCTACTGCCCAAGAACCATGCCTCACTTTTCTTCCCGTATCACAAAGCTGCTCAACACCAAACAGTTAGTTCCCCCAACGTCTCCCAATCCTGCCTCAATTATTAATTTTCAACCGACTTCCTTAAAATAAGGAGGAGGTTCTCAATTCTACTGTATTTTTTTAAATTTTTGTTATCTCATAACTTTGTATTGGGTGTACCAATTTTGATGATTCTTTTTATATTCGAAAGCTGGTGCTTGTCGTGTCGTCCCATTTAAAAAACGAAAAAGCAACCACAAACACCGAGTTCCGAAATTAAAGTTATTTTGTACATTTTGTTTTTTTTTTTGTGTAGAAGTCGGTTGTATTTTTTTGTGAAAAGTATTTTTTATAAAACCTCTCAACTTCTATTTAACTATCTGTCCTTCTTCTCGGAAATTTTGGGCTTTGACTGGGAAATCAACGTCCAACGTTGCCGACCAAGTGGAGTCTAAGTATTCCTTCAGTGGAATGTGAGGAGCGTGTCTCGCAGAATCACGATCTCATATTAATTCGTAAAAATAAGAACTTGCTTTGTTCCGTAGCTGAGACGAGGCTTATTCTATGTCGTAAGCTTCCGTTTTCCACACTTCAATAGTCTCCGATGTGTTTTATTTGACAGCTATAGAGGTCTAGAGGATCACTGACAAAGTCAGCTCTTTTTGCCAACATTCGGGTCCTACTTTCGTGAATATTTGTACGGCTTCAAGGTACGGTTTTTGAACTGTTTATTATATACTAGCTTCTGTTCGCGACTTCGTCCGCGTGGAATAGTTACTTTAACCCCGATTTTGAAACTCTCAGCCCGATCGGTTTAAAATTGACAAAGTTTAATACAAATTTTCATCCCTTTCGACCAAATTTGATTACCATAAAAACGGTTCTAGTGAGTTAATCTTAAAAGATAGACATAATTATACCGGACATTTTTTTTAGATCATTTTAAGAGGAATAATTCTCTCCTACATATTTTTTTGGTATCTTCAAGATACCAAAAAAATATGTAGGAGAGAATTTTTTTTTCGTTTTCGCAGCGCACGCAACGGAAGCCCTCAAAGATGAATAATTTTCCCCGTTTTTTCCACATTTTCCATTTGATGTTATACAGCCTAAAGCCTTCCTCGATAAATGGTCTATTCAACCCAAAAAGAATTTTTCAATTTGAACCAGTAGTTCCTGAGATTAGCGCGTTCAAACAAACAACAAACTCTTCAGCTTTATAATATTAGCATAGATTTTATATTGGTGGATATTGCAGTGTTTGTATGGTATCGTGTAAAGAAAAATAATAATTTCGAAAAATTTGAACGTATCATAATTATCATCGTCTTATATGGTTTATCTAATTGGATGTTCATTTATGACACCTTCATTTACAAAAAAAGTATTATTCGTTAATTAAATCATCGTCATTTCTGATGATGACAAATGCCGATTTGTGCTGAGCACGTTTTTTTTTTAATATACACACTTGCTTTTCTAAATTACTTTAAACATTGGCCAAACAGCCGACATCTGCTCACCATTAAACAAACAAAATATAACAAAATGGCTGGCTCATACTGTTTTACCCATATACAAACGAGTTTTAATACAGAACCATCTAGTATACATTTTTAGCAGCTCTCATAAAGTTACCAAAGTCAAAAATCCTTATAAAGGGAACAAATCAACGAGCTGACCCAGTCGCCCTAACAACTGCTTAGAGAAAAAAGAACTGGGCGTTAAAATACACCCAAAAGTTTCAGTGGGATTACCATTAATTCGAGAAAAATAAGTAACTTTTAGTACAAATTAATTCATAACTTACGTTGTCTGGACATTTTGCAGGAAGGTCCCGCCTTAATGCATATTGTCGATAGCAACTCTACATACTTGATGTTTATTCTGCACGCGTTATCATTCGGTACTTCAACCATCGCTCTGACGTTTCCTTACTGAGTCATTTATATACATACCTATATCTAGCGATTTGCGGCGCTTACAGTGTTGAGTACAATGTATATGTTGCTACTTTAGTCCGACATATTGTATCGCAGCATAGCGTTTTCCTTTCAAGTGAAGTTCATTTGTGGTGTTAAATAGTCATGTCTAACTTTTCCGATGAAGCAAAGGTTTTTCTGATAAACCTGGTATGTGAACAACGTGTTTTGTATGATCCGACTAACCCCGATTACAGATCTATAAGTATCCGAAGAAATATATGGGATGAAATTGGGAAAAAGCTAAGTAAAAACGGTAAGTAGCAACAATATTTCTCATAATAAACATTGAAAATGTTATTCAATGGGTTATTTGAGGTAAATTTTATATTTATATTATCATTGAGAATTGCATATCATTGTATTTGATAATAATTTTAACATGATAACTCCGGACAATGAAGTGATCCTATAAGGATATCCGTTTTTCCTTTTTGGGGTACGTAACCCTAAAAATGATAATGTATGTACTATAAAGGCACCTTAAAGATCGCTTCTGCCACGTAATTTTTTATCTCACCCTAATGGTTACTTCTATCCGATTTCTAACTGTGTGGATGTCACCGACATTGACTAGTAACTTGAGAAAATGATTCATATCTTGATCGGAATGTTTTTATATCAATTTTATTTAATATTCGGTAGACATGTTTAATAAATACGAAATTGCAATGTTTCATATGTTTTAGACAATAAGGATGACAAGAAATAACAGACAAATATCCTGTGACGTAGCGTTAAAACTTGAGATTATTCACCCCATTTAGATAGTTCAAAGGAAATGGAATAAACAAAGTTTCGTGTTTCAGCTGAAGCCTGCAAAGAAGAATGGGAGAAACTAAAAGGTTGTTATGACCGCTATCAAAAAAGTAGTACTAAGCGGTCGACTGAAAATGTTAAATTCTTCACGCACATGAGTTTCTTGAGCGAAGTAAAACTACAACAGCAAATCGATGAAAATCCGCAGAAAGGGATTGGAAATGATCTTGGCCCAGGAAATCGTGCATCGGAGTCAAACAATAGTGGCCAACAATGCGCTAATTTATCATCAGTGCAGGTGCAAGTAAATGTTGTTAAGTATGAGGGAACCTCCGTGCCAGTTTGCGAGAACTCTCCGCTTGCTAGACCAAAACCTGCGCATGAGCATCAAAAGAAAATCGGGGATGGATCAAAGAAAAAAAATAAAGACAACGCACAAAAAACGGGCACTACCAAGAAAAAAGAAGTTATTGAAACTAACAAAAGTAAAAAGACCGGTGCCACGCCTAAAACGCCTACCTTGAGCACAAGGGATGATGAATTAGACATTTACTGTGGAAGACTTCGAAATAAATTGGGAAGTCTGCCGGATGATTTACTGATAAACGCAAAGACAGTCATAGATCAATTGCTCAGCGATTTAATGGAAACGGCTCTTTCCAGGGGGTCAACTAGTAATGCCACAGTCTAAATGCTATTGAGTGTTAAACACGACAGTCTACTGACTGCGCCAGCGAATGGTGTTAATGTTGGTATACTGGATAGAACAAAAACTTAACTTCTGATGTCCCAACCATACTTTGTCAGCGACATGCCAAGAAAAAGAAAATTGAGCACACACACTTGATTTTATCGGCCATACATTTTACATATTTACAGTTGATATCAAATCTGTATTAAATGCTACAAGGATCTTTTGGAGCTTGAATTAAATTTTCAGGGAGCGCAGAAAATCTGAACGTTTTTGTACTAAATACATTTTCTTTTTTTTTTGTTCTTAAATTCCACAGATCATTTCACCAATGATTACTATTTTGACAACGCGCCAAAGCTTCGTATTTGTATAAGCCTGTCCTTAATTATTTTAATCTATATTTTTTACTTTTGTATGTCTTTGTTTTTGATAAAATAAAAATTGTTTGCTTTATTAGGTATAGGTATAATATGTTTCCGAACTTTTATGCATTAAATATAAATATAAACATTCCACGTTTTTTTATTATTATTTCGCAATCACCATAGGTATTGTTCTGTTTGTACTTTGACTCTTGTTAGACTTCAAGGTAATTATTATTTTACTTCTCTCTCCTATTCTAATCACACTTGGGCTCCGATTATATTATACATACTAGCCCGCGACGTCGTCGGCGCAGATTTAGTACAAAGAATTTCCACCCCCGTTTTATCCCCTTAGGGGTGGGGTGGTGGCGGTGTCTCTTGACATCGCCAACGCGTTCAACACCCTGCCTTGGAGTTGCATCGGGGAGGCACTCCGGTATCACCGAGTGCCAACCTACCTCTGTCGCGTGGTCGAGGACTACCTGACGGATAGCGCCGTCATCTACCCCGGTCACCGGGGAGAGTGGAATCGGCGAGAGATGTCGTGCGGTGTTCCACAGGGTTCGGTTCTGGGGCCGCTCCTGTGGGACATCGGTTACGACTGGGTGCTGCGCGGCGACCTCCCTTGCGGCGTCAGTGTTGTTTGCTACGCTGACGACACGCTGGTTCTGGCGCAGGGGGGGTCGCACCAGGCGGCGGTCGACCTGATGACACGCGGGGTCGCAGCAGTCGTTGGGAGGATCCGGCAACTGGGTCTCGAGGTGGCCCTACACAAGTCCGAGGCCATGTGTTTTCACGGCCCTCGGAACCGGCCACCATCGGGATCCCAGATAACGGTGGGAGGGGTTTGCATCGGCGTCGGGTCGACGATGAGCTACTTGGGTCTTGTCCTCGACAGCCGGTGGAACTTCGCGGAGCACTTTCGCCGTTTGGCTCCCAAACTGGGGCGGGCCGGGGCTGCCCTCAAGCGGCTCTTGCCCAACCTAGGGGGACCAAACGCCTCCTGCCGGAGGCTGTACGCGGGGATCGTGCGGTCCATGGCCCTTTACGGGGCCCCGGTGTGGGCGCTGTCACTGAGGCGACTGCCAGCGCGCCACCTGGTCTCGGCCCAGAGGGTCATGGCCATCCGGCTGATCCGGGGATACCGCACGGTCTCCGGCGAGGCGGCGAACCTCCTTGCCGGATTGCTGCCGTGGGATCTAGAGGCGAGAGCCCTCGCGCACGTCTACGCGTTGCGCGTGGAGGCGCTACGCCGGGGCGAAACTCTGCTGCCGCGGCAGATTGCTGCGCAGCGGACGGAGCTCCGGCGGGATCTCACGGAGGTATGGAGACAGCGACTGCTGCAACCCAGCGCTGGGCACGCCGCCATTGCGGCGATAAGTCCCCTCTTTGAGGAGTGGTTAGAGAGACGCCACGGCGTCCTCACCTTCCGCCTGACACAGGTGCTCACCGGACACGGCTGTTTCGGGAGGTACCTGTGTCGGATCCAGCGGGAGGACACGTCCGGGTGTCATCACTGTGTGGATCGCCCGGAGGACACGGTGGAGCACACGGTGGAGGTCTGCCCTGCCTGGGCGGAGCACCGCCGTGTCCTCATCGAGGCGATCGGCGGCGGCGACCTCTCACGTCCGGCCCTGGTTCAAGCCATGGTCGGGAGCGAGGAGGCATGGGAGGCGGCCGCCTCCTTCTGCGAAGCAGTAATGCTAGCGAAGGAGGAGGCGGAGCGCGTGCGAGAGAGGGAAGCCCCTCTCTCCAGCCGCCGCAACAGGAGAAGACGCCCCGGGCGTCGGGAAACGCAGGGCGATTCCCGGCCACCGTAGGCGCGGGCCTGCGGATGGCGAGCTATGGGTGGCTCGCCGTCCGATAGCAACCAGGCCCGAGTCGACGGCGCGTCGTGTTCCACGCGCGCCTCAAAGAGCCGTCAGCAAAGAAGACGGGGCCCCATAGGGTCAGTGCCTGCTAGGGTTGCGGAATTTGTTCGAAAGAGTCACCGCGGCCCTGGAACGCAAAGGGCACAAGCAGGAACACGGGTGGGTTTTAGTCAGTAAGAGTCTGACACTCCCTTCCGCTCCGCCCAGAGCGGGAGAAGTCATTTGATGATTTCCCATCCAAAAAAAAAAAAGGTGGAGTTTTAGAGAAACTCTACCCGAGTTTCGTAAAATCAGTTCTTAGCGGATGTCTACACCCTATAAGTAAGGTTACTTATAGGGTATATATATATAACACCTACAAACTTAATATTTGGCAGGTAGGTACCTGCCAAATATTAAGTTTGTAGGTGATATAGTTTCTGAGATTTCGTGATTAATCAGTCAGTGGTAATTCGCTTTTATACATATATAGGTAGACTAGCGACCCGCCCCAGATTCGCACGGGTGCAATGTAGATACTAATGTTTCCTCTACTATAATATGCATGTATTATACATTACACACAAACCTTCCTTAAGAATCAGTCTATCTATTAAAAAAAACTGCATCAAAATCCGTTGAGGAGTTTTAAAGATCTAAGCATACATAGGGACAGACGGCGGATAGCGACTTTGTTTTATACTATGTAGTGAAGATAGAAAATCTACGTTATTTGTGTCAATTAGTTAACGTTTAAATATTTGTTTCAGGATTTGTTGGAGGCAGAGAAGAAGGAAATCCTGAATAGGCTGGCGAACTCGCGGAAGGAAGACGTGAAAGCGTTAGCCAAAAAGACCAACAGAGATAAAGACGAAATTAATAGAATAAAGCGAGAGATCCACTCACAGGTAATATATCTTCAAGATTAGTAATTTTTAGAGTTCCGAATCTCTGTATAGAAAAACGGAACCGTTAAAGGATCACTTGTTTGTCTGTCGTTCAGTAACATTCGATTTTCACCGGATTGTATTAGATGATTCAGTTGACATTTGTTACAAATATAACTTCCTGTGGCTCTAACACGGATATGTAACGAAAATAAATACATTTTGAAAAGTAACTTTTTGGGAGAATAAAGTAAATAAAAATAAGAGTTTTTCCAACTGGACAAATGACATCACGGAACAGTTACTCATTGAAAGAGCCTCAAAAGTGTTTGTATATTTAAAAAATATTCAATACCGAATTTCCCTGCCCCTTATCTCTGAAAAAATAGAGCACAAAATTTTGAAAAAAAAAAAAAACTTATAGTAGGTACCATTATATTCAGGAAAACCTTTAAGAAGTCTAGGATTTTAATGTAACATGTTTTAAAAAATATTATTCGTTCGGAACCTTTTGCACGCGAGTCTGGTTTGCACTTGCCCTTGAAAATTTCTATGAACAGATATTGGTAGAGTGGTAGTAAAGTTAGGAGTCTGTGCAGTCTGTGGAGCGCGGCGTGGCGGAGTGCTGCCGCCTGGAGCAGAAGTACGCGGCGCGGCGCGAGCAGCTGGCGCGCGCGCACGAGCGCCTGCTGCAGCTGCTGCTCAAGCACCGCGACCAGGTACCGGCGCACGAGCAGCCGCGTGACGTCACCGGCCGCGCTGCATATGCAATGTTCCTAAAAAATTGCCGCTCAACATGTTGTGCATCATGTCGCGCGTCAAATGTTGCCTGGATACGCGACTTAAGGGAACGTTCATATCTGACGGATGCATGATGACATGCGTCGCGTATTATTTATCGGTCGCGTAACGCCAGAACAGGCAAATGTATAGAAAAACACTCGAGCGTTCACACTCGACCGATGATACGTTAGTGCGTCGAGTGTGAACGCTCGAGTGTCTTTCAGATATGAACCTTCCCTAAAGCCAAAGATACACCAGGGACAAATGGAGTAACATGTCCCGCACATCGTGCGGTCGCTCCCGGAGCAGGACCAAGCAACATGTCCCGCGTCACGTATAAGATCACTGAGGAACACGTAGATTTGATCGTCGTCCGTCATGTTGAGGAACGTTTCGTCCTCTAGTGTGACTTTGGCTTAAACACATCTAATGACTCGGGACACATACTCTTAGGCCAGCCGCATACATACGATTTTCAAATCAACTAAACTTTTTAGTCGAATAGGGTAATTTACTAAAAAAATCTGATTAGTCCGTCTGATAGATTTCAAAAAAATATTGGACACGCATTTTTAACCGACTTCTAAAAAAGGAGGAGGTTCTCAATTCGGATGTTTGTATTTTTTCTTATGTTTGTTCGCGCATAACTCCGTCGCTTGCCAACCGATTTAAAAAAAATCTTGTTTTGTTGGAAAGGGTATACTTCCCAAATGGTCCCATGAAATTTGTCGAAATCGAACAAGCGGTTTTTTGTTAATTTCAATAAATGATAGCAAATCTGTTGGGATAGCTGAAATCGCATGTTTGTTTACACCAATTTATACCACGTACGCTGTGATGGGTATGTTTAGCTGGGAGTGAACCACTAAAAAGTGAAAAATAAAAAAAACTTTTTACAAAAAATACAACCGACTTCTAAACAAAAAAAGTACAAAATAACTTTAATTTCGGAAGTCGGTGTGTTCAAAAACAAAAAAAGCAACGAAAAACACCGATTTCCTTAATTAAAGTTATTTTTTACTTTTTTTGTTTAGATGTCAGTTGTATTTTTTGTAAGTTTTTTTTCTTTTTTTACATAAACAAAAAATGAAGACGATACAGTGCGTAAAAAACTCGTGTGACGTCACTAATAGCTACAATTTTTACCGGGCCGTGACGTCACACGCTCCCACTCCTGATCTTTGATGCTTTTTATCTTCGTCAGTTTTTATAGATTTGATAAAGGAAAAAATACGTGTTCAATATTTTTCTATAATCTAACTGACGGACTAAACATAATCATTGTATATTTTTTACTCAGGCAACATCCTGATTGTGACAATATTATGACTACGACAATACATTGAGATGACGGTCGATAGTAGTACGGCTGATACGACGATGTGATGTTTATAAATTTAATCGAGCTAATCTACGACAACGAAATAGTTATTCGATTAAAAATTGTATGTATGCACCTGGCCTTACTGACTGAAACCCACCCATGTTCCTTCAAATGCCCATTGCGTTCCAGGGCCGCGGTAACTCTTTCGTACAATTCCGAATAAGCCCTAGTACTTAATAGATGACCGGGCGCCACGAACGAATCTGATCACGAACATAACGCGTAGATCAGTACTGCATACATACAGCTCAATTGCTTTGAAGGGCACTGAATGATTATAAACATTAACATACACGGCGATGCGTGAGATTTTAAAATACTAAACGAACTTGACATAGCGTGCTGGCCGGCATCGTGATTAATTTTACAGTGCCTTAAAAGACATTGTCCATTGTGGTCTATACAGTATTTCAGGCACGTACCTGTATGTAGTCAGTTGCGCCCATTGCTGGATCTGCTTCGGATCGTACTTAACGTAGTTGTTACTTCAGAGTACTCGTCAAGTGTTCATCTACGTTACAGGAGCTGGTGGAGCTGGAGCGCATGTGCGGCGGCGCGCCCGAGGGGTAGAGCGCGGGCGCATCTCCCTGTGTCGTCGCTCGGCAGCGCTCGGGGCCGCTCGGCTGCGCTCGTGGCCGCTCGGCTGCGCTCGTGGCCGCGCGGCTGCGCTCGTGGCCGCTCGGCTGCGCACGGAGCCGCTCGGCCGCCCTCGCCCACTCTCGGCCGCTCGGCCGCCTCTCTCGTTGGAGTTCATTTTCATTTAGAAATCTGTGATATTATCGCCTAAGGAGCAAACCGTACGGCCGGCGCTCGTGTCGTCTCCGCACCGTGAGTCTCGACAGTATTGTTCTCTACGTTTGCAATCTCATAGTTTTAGTTGTCCCGCGCGAGTACTCGGCGGCTCGCCTTTCTTAGCTCCCGCGAATATTTCTCGTGTAACGTTAAGATTGTCCTCGTATTGTACCTATTTTATCATAAGGTGTGTCTTGGGAATCGTTGTATTACTGCATTTAATTGAATTAGTCGATAGCGGTTTTGCATGGTCAACGCCCGTTCGTCTTTACGAGCGCGCGCGGACGCACAGACACGCGCTGTGACGTCACGCGGCCGCTCGCCGTGTGAACTCTATACATATCTAATGCACAACATGCTGGTTATTCAGTGGGTAATTTATCTCGTACCTAATTGTTTCGTACAATCTCACTAATAGATCTTCCTTTGTATACATGTTTGTAGTTGTAGCTATATTAATTCCGTATATTGTAAAAATAAATAAATTATGAAATTGATTCTTATGATGGTTATTCCAATATTTTCTGGTTAGTGAACGCGTTTCGAGCGAAGGGTTTACATTTATTTATTTGTAATATTCAAAATACTTGAGAGTTGATTTATTGGAATTGAAATTAAATTATTATTGTAATGCACTCGTTACAAATTAGGTACGAACATAATACTTTACACGTGCGTTTCACTGGTTGTCACAACGTATTAATATATTAACGTGGGTTTTATATAGCATCTGTGTAGTATTTATGAGTATCGTATAATATTATACTGTGTAAAATGGCTTTTTTGCATCGTTTAATCGTACTAACAGATGTCAGTAACAGTAGGTTGTAGGTTAACATTCCATTTTTCGCTTAGTCATTAAACGCCAATAATTAGGTACTAGTAATAATGAGCCATTGCACTGATTATCCGATCTAGTGGTTAAACTCCAAATATATTTAGTCAGTTCTTCAAACACAACTAATAATAGACAATACAACCGTAGACTAGCGAATAGTATAACATTAATTACAAGCATTCGATCAGCGTAGCATTCGTCGATATTACGAAAACCAAATAGAATCTGTGCGAACCTTAATTAGTCGAGTTTTGATACAAGATCCAGAGTTCCAGACAAATGTATTGAATAATACATTTGGCACTTGATTCACTATCGTTATCATATCATCATTCCGATAATTTTAAAGATTTATGTGCCAATAGCAAACACCATCTAAGATATTTAAGTTACAATTCACTGCCAATAGTATTATCAGAGGCTTGTGTCTTGTATAACAATAGCTGCCTTAGACAAGCGCCTCCAGTAGATGTTAGCGACGAGCGGTTTTTTCACCCATCTCGATTACTTCCAATCGTACAGTTAAGTGAATAAATTTTAACAATTTCAACTGCATAGAAAACCTCATAAAACGCAGTTTAAATAGCGTGTTTCTTTAAAGAAGTCTTCTAGTTTTTTCGATAAATATACTTCCAATAGTTAACAATCCACGTGGCTTCTCTAGAGGAACAACATGGAACTGTATTACGGGTTTATTTATAATTTAGAGTGAGTTATATTTCAATGGTGCTTTCTCATAGGCTCAAAGTACTTAATATTACTAAATTTTACCACTTATGGTAGAGTGGAAGATTTTGATTCGTCACACGTTTCGTTCAAAAATAGATTAGAAACAATAGCATAGACATTTCATTTACAAAGTTCATCCCTGTAGAGGTTCATACAGAAATTAAATTTTGCGATTCGAATTGATCAATAAGTACCAGCAATAATATAGTATATAAAATATATTTACATCCGTCTCCTCAGAACGAAACTTGCAATAAATAATATTAAATGATATTCACTACTTTACATAGATTTAAGGAAAGTGCTCATTTGGATACATTTTCTTTGAAACCACTGATGAGTGGACTTCAAAACACCTCTTGATCATAATTTCCCGTTTGGAAAGTATCCAAAGTGAGCACTTTATGTAACTAAATATTGCAATATTAACTTATGACTCGGCTGTCGCTAAAATACTGACTTATGCACTTTCCGTACCGTTTACGTGGATATGATAGTTGCCAAAATTTAGATAAATTCGTTTAGATTTAAAGCTACGGCAGTACGGTGTACAGTTGTCTTAGTCGATTCTCGATTTTAGACGGTTAATCGATACTAAGATTTCAAGTCTTAATTTAATCTATTGTACTTGCCTTGTCATAAATTTTTAAAGTGCATCTTGCCATGGGCGGATTTCTAATATTTGAAACGAGAAAAATCCATTCTTTCGCATCTTCTTCGATATGTTTTATCTTATAGCTGATTGGTTGACTTTCTTTATTTACTTTACATAAATATCGCGTCTGTGGCATGATGCTTTCAATATATTTTTACTCGCCGTCAGTCAGCGAGATAAGAGAGTGGTCATTATTTTTATTGTATTTATCAAAATGTTTTCTTGTACAAAAAAACCTAGTTATCGTGTAAGTGCCATGAATATAATGAGTTTTTGGTCCCACGTATTTATTAACTTTTAAATCTACCTTTTAATACATTTATTATCGTTAAAATAAAAGTTTAGAGACCGTTGGAATTATTTGTGACATGTTATGACAGTCATCTTTTGTTGATAAGAAAAACTGCATTTTAACTTTATAACTTGCCCTCCAGGTTAATTATTTTTTGATAGCTGGTCAGTAGATTACTGGTGTAGAACGTATCTGTTTCTGAGGACGTAAATTTAAATTTCAAATGCACATTAAATTTAATATTTAAACTCCCTATCATCTTTTTTAAGTATCTGTTTTTTTTACTTTGGCAGGCATTTTAGTAGGTACCGTAACTGTATCTGATCTATAATAAAATTGTAACAAGCCGATGTCTGTATAGATATAGAAAAAAAAAATACATTTATATATGGGTTGTCATTATTAGAGCAACAGAAGACAAAAGTTTTTAGATTTTTTGTCTGTCTGTCTTTCTGTCTATATGTTTGTACGCGCATCACGCAAAAACTCCTGCATGGATTTGAACGTAGTTTTCATCGCTCTACTGCTAGACGCCTTATTTAAAATATAGGCCAAATTTAGGAAAAAAGTCGGGGGAAGTAGGAAAGTAAAAATGGTGTCGACGTTATAATTGATAAAACACTACTACATACCATTGATAGTGTTAATAATCGATAATAATCGATACGTTACTTTGGTTCAATCACTATTTCCATCTGTCAAAAACTCATTAACTTGGCGAAGAGGCTTTAAGTAACAATATTATTTCAGAAACCGATCAAAATGCTGTTGTACCTCTATTTCTCGGAAAGACGTCACAAATAATTCTAATTTAAAAAGAAAGTAAATCATGGAAACAGGGAACCTCTTGCTATCTCTTGACTATATTTATCGATCTGTCTTTGCTATGATGTATCTATGTAGGTATTTGACACAATAGTTGATAAAACTAAGATATAGAGGAGTGTGAGGTAATATCAATGTTTTTAGATTTAATAATTGTAATTACAATGGGTTTAATAAAATTTCCATCGGAAACTTGTGATGATTAGGTTTGTAACGCACTCCACCTGGTAGCACTGAGATGGATGGCTGGGTGCGCGGTAGCTCGGAATAGTATTCGTTTAGATTGACACGACCTGATGAGCTTAATATGCGGCAGTTGACCGCCGTCTGTGAATAAACTGGTACGTTATACATGCACGAATGAAAACTTCTACACTTTAAGTAAGTTGAATCTGTAGTTTAGAGTCAGTGGTAATCTATTTGTTTTAGGTCTCGGCTGTAGGCACATGGAAGATTAGTTTAGGGACGACCTTAGCGCACATCTAGTCCACAGTAATGGAAATAGTCGTTCTAGGTGTGAGAAGCTCAGAATAATTAGTATGTGTGACGCGGCTTTAGTAAGTGGCCTTCCTTGTTCGAGTCGGGTAGCGGCGCAGCGGCTCGCGCGCCGCCGCCTTCTGACGAATGATTGAGGTTTCGGCGGATATATGAATTTATCAGCTCGATTTTAACGTTCTCCCGACGTCCACAACTAAATTTTAATAAATATATCTCTTCTAATGACCCGTTTTTGGCATTGTTATCCCCGTTCGTTGATACAAATGATTGAATTAGATTGTAGCTAGATTAATATCAGTGTAATGAGTAGACATACGGATGTTTAAACTGAAACACGACTTGTTCTTGCCTTGTGTAATTAAATTATTGTCTTAAGATGTAGGTCACTGTTCTGTATTAGAACCACAGCAGCTTTGCACTTTTAATGTCGTTTAATTTCACAAGAAGGCCTAAGCTTTTCTTCAGTTTTGGACTATAAAAGATTATTACTCAATGTTTAATGTATTTTTCGATTTGTCTTGTATTACCTTTTTGAAGTCTCCGAACCCTGCAACATGGGTACAATGACTGCCCCAAAATTGCCCCAATATTTTTATAAAACTATATTTATTGGCTATTTAAGGATATATTAATATATTTTATTCTAAATTATATTATTAACCCTGCTTCAAATGATTATTTCTGTAATCTATCGCTGTGGTCTCCGTGTTTGGCTAAATTATAATATTAATATATTAATAAAAGTTCGTGTGATTCTGCCAACTAGACGTTAAGAGTTATCTAGTAGTGTTTAATTGTAATCCGACTGCAGCTTCGATAGCGTGGTGTCTGACGGAGACGTGTCTCCGTGCTATTCTGATAGATCGCTGTTAGGTTACACGATAATAGTCGCTAAGTGAAACTCGTATACTTGTTACATTTTATATTGACTATTTATTTTTAAAAGAGTTATCTGATTATGTATATTCTAATATTTATATTTCTAGGCTATTCTATTATCATAGTATAACGTGTGAAGTAAGATCGTAAGCTAAGCTGCGATGAAGTATACAAAGATGTTCTGTGTGTAATTTGCATTGGTGTTGCTTTAGCGGTTAATATGTTTAACGAGTCTTTCGTTGGAGCCCTCACGTTGAATAGATCAGTGTCAGTGAGTGGGTGCAGAGTCGAGAGCGGTCGCCATGTTGTGTTTGCGCGGAGTCAGAACTGTCGCCATGTTGTGTTTGCGCGGAGTCAGAGCTGTCGCCATGTTTTGTTTGCGCAGAGTCAGAACTGTCGCCATGTTGTGTTTGCGCGTAGCCAGAACTGTCGCCATATTGTGTTTGCGCTGAGCCAAAAATGGCTCTATGTTGTGGTTGCGCGGAGCCAGAACTGTCGCCATGTTGTGTTTGCTAGTTTGTGATTATTCCAAAGTATGAGTAGCTATTCGTCCCCTCATGAACTCGACTCTACGCCCATCACTGACCAGTTCTTCGATGTATTCTAACTATTCAATTGCTTCGACAGATAACAAGTTACGTTATTAAACTTGTTTGCTCATACTTTCTACTGAATCTACTCTCATTAATCCTTCCTGCTTACGGCTTCTATATGTTATAGTTTTTTCGATGTTATACAATGTCGTTTTTTAGAAAACTTTACATAGTGTTCACAGTACTGCTGCGTGTCTGCTATTTATTCTACGTAACTATACAAGACTCAATATTAACTAAACTTTTCGTTCGGCATGTTATTCTATATTTTGTTTTTACGCAGATGTCAGACTAATCTATATTTTTCAAATCAATTTTAGAATCTATATTTTTGATGTTGTTTCCTACATGTTTACAAATTTTAATTATTATGTCTACTGTAATATCTAGATTATGTAAAGTCTTTTCAATCGCGTTATTGGGGTCATGCCGTTGTAAAATATATATACTTACCCAGCTAGTAACTAAGTATAGGTATGTACTATGACTCCGCTTGAGATGTTTTATACAATCGTAGCTTGACCATCTGTCAAAGTCTTGAGCACGCCATACTTTTAGTTCGATCCAGCGTTTGAATTCGGTTTTACGCATCGTCCTTTATGTTCTAACACGACATAAGTCGAAAACAGTAACTTTACAGGAGACTGAAATAACTGCATTATTTAACATTAAACGTTATAAGACAATATTTCTAATTTATCAAAATGATGTTATAAATATAGTGCCATTATTATTTGGAGAAATTTAAAAAAAAAAACAATGCGTCAGATTCTATAGCAAATGGCAGCAATGTCAAAATCGCCAAAAATAATTAATCTAAGATGATTCGTTTAGGACTTAAACGACGATTTGTAGAAGTAGAATACAAACACATTGTGACTGAACGATAAGCCCGGTTACAGCGTTTTTAACCGATATAATTTTGCACCCTTAGAATTAAAGGGACCTCGAAAATTAAATTTTTTGGCAAAATGAGCAACGATTAAAATCTTTAAAAAGTGTTATGGGTAAAAAAAAACAAATATCTCCCGAGAGCTATGTATAAACTGCCCCTTTCCCAGTCATATTTTGGAATCTTTTTCATCACTGGCTTTTAGAGTATGTTTTTTACGCTCATTATATAGCTAAATTATAAGTAACAGGATTTTTGAGTTAAGCCCCTTTAATTCTGAGACTGCGAATTATAGACAGCTATTAATTTCACAGAATCAACATTCGTCTTAAATAATTTAATAAATAATTAGTTTAACCTTTACATACAATATAGTGTCAGATCTTGACAGATTAGCTACAAATCTATATCGTGAGCTTATAGTGGCTATTGGGTATTCTCAGGGCAGCGATGAAGCTAATTATATAGGTGAATCCATATTCCTTTACCAGTTTTTTATGTTTAAATCTGCGAAAACAAGAATTCTTACAAAATCATCTACTTATTTATTGCCACAGTATCATTATAACTCTCTTCTTTGGATAGAACATTCCTTGAGAGTAGCTAGCCACTAAATCTTCACGATATTTATTTATTGTTAACACCCAGAATATATAACAAACTAGAAGGCGTCTCCGACGATAATTGCAGGCCATTTATTGAAAAAAAAAAATTACTACATCTCTTCAGTCAAGGAGCATTTTGCTTTCAGTGAAAAGTGTTTGCCTTTTTTATTTCTGTCGCAAACATAAATTAAAATTGAAAAGACATTACCACAGTGAAAGAAAAAAAAAACACTATATAGTTCGAGAATATTTTTCAAGCGGTTTTGCTGATGACTTCTGGTTTGTTTGAAACTCTGAACACAAACATTATCAAGCGGAGTAGAATCAAGTGATCGGCACATTTCTTATGATCTACTTAATAAGCGTCGCTAGCGACGGGTTGTGAATTTTATGAGAGGTAGCTGTAATTGTTCGACATTCGGAGCTGCAGTGGGTGACTGTTAGAGCCCTGTCTCACTTCCCTAGAGAGCCGTCTGCCACTGGAATTTTCAACGACGCTGCCTTGCGTTACGGCCGATATCACATCAAACATTATTTTATATTTTTTTACTTGTGGCTCCTTTATACTCGGTCGTGGGCCGACCACGGTGTGCTAAAGGTGGCTCTGACGAAGCCTTACTTGACGCTCGTTCGCTGCAAACTGAATCGTCAGGCGACTAAGCGTTTTCACTGAACGCTTGAGTCATACACTCGATCTACTGTAAATTATACTTTAGTTCACAATTCTTTGCATTGTCCTGTGGTATATTTAATCCACAATATTCGCAATAGATCTGCTAGTTTACGTCTGTGTCACGGAAGTTTGTCCAACATTTTTGTCACAATATTTAATGGGTTATCAAATTATATATATTATTGCTTGATCGGGATACAAGAAACGGTTGGATAAACACTTATTTTTCTTACATTATATTTAATTTTAATTTCATTAAAAGCATGCTAAAGCATTTTAAAATATTCACAAGTTTATATTAAGTTATAATTGAGTCACTGTTAATAGATACTCTAGTGTTTTTGTTTTAGGATTGATGTCTGTAAAAGTGATTTTGCTATGTTGGAACAGTGCCACATTGCGTTAACTTCAAGTAAATTACTAATGTTATCAGTAGATGGGTAGCTATGTTTTTTAATTATAATATTTTTTATATTCATTCAGGATATAACACGATGGTTTTGTGTGGCAGCAATGTGATTATTTTAATCAACATTCATTGTAGATTCAAGATGATTTACAATTATCACTGGAGCCTTGTCATATTATTATAATTAAAATAATGAAACAAGTATTGTTCTGGAATTCGAAATAATTAAGACAGTTAATTTTAGTTTTTATGGTTTAATTTAACGACACAATGTTTTCTCAATTATTTTTTATAGAACCGACTGAAATGTGTCGCGGGCATTTTAAAGTAACTTTAGGTGATGTTTTGTGCGAATCATTTGTATATTTAAGAGGAATGATTTAAATAATGTTGATGTTGTTAATTTATGTTTGTTGATTTAATATTTTCCTAGATTTTAGTCGCACTTTTTGAATATTAGCAAATATCTGTTTGTAGTAAGTTTTTATTTGTAAATTGTGTGCCAGAAAATAGAAATCAATAAAGTTAATTTTAAGGCCTGTGTGAAACGATGTGGTTTTAATCCCAAAGTTTTGTGATGGCATCAAATTAGTGTGATATGATTACTTTGACTGTTTTTGGAAATTATATTGCTGTGCCACTTTGTTTAACACAGACCGAATGCCTCGTTTTCGTTATTTATTATAGATTTTATTTGGAACGTTGTCAGCTGTTTGCAATTAAGCAATAGATTACTAATTGTGTTTCATACATTCTAGTAAATGGGTAAGAACTGATGTTTACATTCAAACGGCATAAGATGCTTCGTACTAGTTTAGTTTTGTCTGCCAAAGGCACGTGACCATTAGCGTGAACTAGGAATTAAAGAGCTCGTGTTATTTGAAGCAGCCATGCTTAATGTTTGTGTTCTGGTGAATTTTAGTTTATCATCATTGTCTTGTTGCAATCAGTAAGCAAAAAACTCAGCCGTAGGCAGCCATCGAGACCGATGAGCCACGTTCGCCACGTACTTACCCACGATACTGTTGATACGTACCTACGCTTGTCTGGCGGCTTTCACTCTCTATAGTTCTAGTCATTTTTAATTCCTCCGTGTTGTATCTATACATAAACAAGTATGCCTGTATTTGGGTAGACAATATAATAATAATCAATATGAATGTTAAACATAATATATAGGTGAAACTTATATCTATTAAATTGATGTCTGTTCTATGTTTTGTTTTATTATCGAATCCTAATTCATTTCTGGTTTGAAGCTGTTGCTGCTGAAGATGATAATTTAACTCTTAGGTATCGCCAAACTACAGGATGGATCAGTCTGTGAGTAGTGACTGATTTCAGTCATGCTGGCCAAATTCAACTGAGACTAGCCTTCGATGCGAGGGATATTATAGTGTACAAGTGTGTGCGCAAACACAGATGTTCTCCATTTTCTATCACTGTAAAACGCGGTGGATAGAAAATGCAGAGATGTATAAAAACGAAACTGTTTGGAATTCACACGTTATTTAAATATTGTTTGTAGCAATGAAGAACTGCAACTTTTATAATGGATGCTTTTTGCGTAATATGATCTCAATAATAGTTTCGTTTTATTCACCCCTGTATTTTCTATCCACCCTTTTTTACTGTATCATAATGCGATGGGACGGTAATCCGGCACAACCGGAGAAGATCAGGCACTGGACCAACGACCAAAAGTACTTCCCGAGCCACGAGGGTATCACACCACCAACCTCCAAACTCTGGGCTACTAATGGAAAATTCCTTACGGAAAGTAGACGACTTTCGGATACCTATGTAGGTAATAACTATGCCCGACCCAGTTCTCGAAAACGGCAATTGCACGTTGTATGATGGGTCTACCATCATTGACAGGAGTATTGTTGCCAATAAGCCTGACATATAGACCGACTAGAGCGTCGCGCGATGATTACTGAACCTCGTGAAGGCTGATGAAAGATAAACAAATGAAGTAGCTTGACTTGGCTCGCGAGGTTGTCGAAATGTGGGATGTGAACACGGTACCTAATCATTGTCTACTCACGAATGTCGGAGTCGTGACGGCCAATGGTATAACTGCTAAGAGCCTTAGCCAACATGTAAAGAGGCTCTCGTTGGGCATCTGGACTGGAAAGACTTGAGTCTGATCCAGAAAGCAGTACAGTTGGACACGTCACGTATCGTTAGGAGGTTTCTCTCCTAGGAGCCCTGACTACCGGTAGCTTAGAGTTTGGGCCCTATTCCCGATACCGGTGGGCTACTATTTTTTAAATTTTAAAATGTTTTTATTTTTTAAAGAAATATTTAAAAATGAAAATTATATGCATATAAAATACATAAAGGAAATAATAGGGCAAACCTGTTACCACAATATATAGAGATATAATTATGTGCATAACCTGAAAAAACATTACTCTTAGAATTTGATTGGTATCAGTTCATCCACTGGTGATCTGTGTCGAGTTGGTTTGGGCAAAAGCCCCCCCTTTTGCCCAGGTTAAAGTGTACACCTGGGCAAAGGGGGAGGCTCTTTGCCCAGGTGTACCTACACTTTAAAATGGGATAAGAGTAAAAAATAAAATAAAACTTTTTTCAAAGAATCAGAATCTAATATGTTTCATTCTCTGCGTTGATTTCTGTTTTCCCATATAGTGTCAGTCAGTGTCAATTAGCAAAATATGTCAGTAAACCAAACAATGCAAAAATTAACAAAAATCCATTGTCCAAAAATACTTAGATTTAAGTAACTGTACAATAATTTAAGAAGCTTTGCGAAAACGATACAACGTAACCACAAAGATTTCATACGCAAAATCCTTAGTGAATATGCTCCGTTCAAATTTTTGTAACTTCGGAACGCTTTTGAGGCCTTTCTTGAAGGTGAATCAGAGGCAGCTGAAAGTTCCGACGCTGCAAAGACAGCAGACACGAGGGTATCAGAACTTCGTGATGAATGATACCCTGGCGCAGCTTGAGAAGTATTGCGAGCGGTTCTGCCCGGTACCTCGGTTTCCGTTGCAGAAGGTACGCGGTTGATATGTGATAGTTCTGTTTATATACTCGAGTTAGTTTCTATTTCAATGTGGTTTTGCTATCGGTGTTCATTACGTAAGACGTAACAGCTAAGCATAGGTACCTACCGTAAGCTAAACTTCACTTTTGTAACTGCAACCAGCTCGCTTGGAAGTTCCATTACATTGCGAGCTACCGAAGTATGTATATTTAATCGATCATTTCCCGGCCTGTATGTACCTATCTGCCTAAACTTGCATAGGTACAAGTTGCTTCTGATATAAGATAATGGGTTGCAGGCTATTTTTTTATTTGAGATGGGTTTTCTCTTCACTAGTCTAGGTCAGGGGTGACACAGAATTGGCGAGCTATGGGTGGCTTGCCGTCCGATAGCAACCAGGCCCGAGTCGACGGCGCGTCGTGTTCCACGCGCGCCTCAAAGAGCCGTTAGCAACGTAGACGGGGCCCCATAGGGTCAGTGCCTGCTAGGGTTGCGGAATTTGTTCGAAAGAATCACCGCGGCCCTGGAACGCAAAGGGCACAAGAAGGATCACAGAAAAAGTCGACAATGGAATGAGGTTACCCAGAAGAAGCCTGTTCACTCTAACTTTGAAGAGATTAGGGTTGAATGCGTTCGGACACACAGCCGCAGGCAGAGAGATCCCCTCCTTTGTAGGACTAGACGACCTAACAAACATAACATAACACCACGACTGTACCTACGCCTTGATGAATTAAGCAGAGGTCTTATGCTTACATCCCAAATAAAAGGAGGTAAACCCGGTACACATTTAAGATAAATTTACCAACAACCAACCATGAAATCCATTGTTACTTAAGGCTGGCAATTCGTACAAAGCCCAAGAAATTTGAGTTTAGTTTTACAAGTGTCTGTATCAATTAGTAGCTACACTCCCGTATTAAAATACCTAACAAAAAAGAAACCAGTTAATGACACTACCTAACCCCTTAGGTGACCGTGGTTGGTGCTGGAAGCGATGTCGGTCGCATCGCCTGCCTATTCTTGAAACAGCAGAAAGTCGTCAAGTGTCTGGCCATGTACGATGAGTACCCGGAGTCGGGAGTCCTCGGCGTGGCCACTGACATTGCTCACATCGACACCAGTTGCCGGGTCGTGGCTTTTCAGGGACGTATGTTCCTAAAGGACGCTTTGCACGTAAGATTTAACAAACAATTGGTAATTTTAATTAAAAGGAGGCAAAACCGAATAAACTGAGAAATTATAAGTGTAGGTATGTGGTTTCACATGCATATTTATCGTGAAGGTCCTCTTGTCTTGGGTATGACGACGCTCTTCAAACCAGTGGCGTAGCTTGCCCTTGACGGGCCCTGTATCAAAATGTGTTGAGGGGCCCCCCAACAGTATAAAGTTTTTTACAAAAGAAACAAAAAATGCTCCAATTGAATTAAAAAAAAAACAATATTGATTTTGAAACCAATAACTTTAGTTTTTTTTTAACTTATCTGAATTGTATATTATTAATTCGGTGTATGTATTGTGATTTTTAAACTAAATGTTTGCACAACACACAGCAGTTATATTAAAAAATGTTAATAACCTATAAAGTATTATGGATAATATTTTAGGAATTTTTGCAGACACACATTCGGGGCCCCTGTAGCCTGGGGGCCCCGTATAATTGATACGGCTGATACGGCGGTAGCTACGCCCCTGCTTCAAACCCTTGTTAGTTAAGCAACGGTCTGCGATTGATCAATGTCGACCAGTCGATTATAATTTATCGGCGTGATTGGGCGATATCAGGGTTATGTAGCTAAATTTTATAGACTTTGCAGAATCTCATCATGTAGGTAGTTATGCTTAACAGTTCCTCAGATAAGCTTGATGTTTCTTATAGGCACTTAAGTTTTGTATGGGTCTTATATCGTCTAGCTAGTCTTTTGAGACAAACTGGTCGGCTTCCAACTGGATGCAGGTGGATATCTCAGGCTATTTGACATAAAGCGATTGTCTGTCTAAGCTTCAAAACCTTGTAGCGTCACGTATTGTACTTATGTGAACGCATCTTAGATTTAGTATTGCACGTTTTAATATTTAAGAGACTTCGGGGCGTCCTTCTCTCACTTGCTCATGGTCGTGAGACATTGACTACGTAATTGCATACTGAAGTACATACTGTGCTATCTAGTAGGTAAGGTAATATTAATTATACACATTCAAGATTGTTCTTAAATGTTACCGTACGTCAATTTACATTATTAACTGCAAGTTAGATTTTCACTCCGTCTCCAAATCATCAACCTCATCGTAAGACGGATCAAGGGGACAGAATACCTTCCACCTGCATTCTCAAAACCGATACCCATTAATACGACAGCTTGACAAACTTTCATCTACTGAAATGTAACGTCAGGCAAACAAAGGTGCAAAAGGTTACAACGGGGAACAAATGTTTAATGGGATCTCGATTGTCCGTCCGCAGACGAATAACCTGTGGATTTTAGATAAACAGCTACTGATCGCACAGGAAGCCGACGTGGTGCTGATCTGCGGGGGCGCCTACCTCCCGCCGCCGTACTGCTACACGATGGACCGGGACCTGTTCTTCCAGAACATGCAGCACGTGCGGACAGCTTCGATAGCGGTCGCGCAGTTCTGTCCCCACGCTATTGTGGCGGTCCAGACTCCACCGGTTGACTGCAACTTTGCGCTTTGCGCTCATGTTAGTACCTAGTTGAGCATTCTATTTTACAACCAAGCCAAACACAACGAAATCAAAACACAGAGAGAAGGACTTACTTAATGAAAACAAACACAACAATGTGAGTTTGTAGTTAGGTATGTTTGGTGTTTCTTAACACGACTCGCGAGCTTGACTCTAAGAATTGGATGAAATTTGGGGCACAAATAGCTTTTTGTATTGGAGATATGGTCATGATAGGATAGATTTGTTCTACGTCTAAAGTGAACGGAGTTTTATGGCAGACTCTGAAGAACCAACTCGTCATAGTTCTTACTGCAATCAAATATGCTAGGGGGCTCGGGATATAATTAAATTCAGCAGAACTCCCTACTGGTATCAGCTCGCCTTTGTTTGCGGGCCCCACCACTTAGTGAGGCCGATCCCATGACCGTACGAAATCCCATGAAGGTGCAACAGCTCACCGCCTCTTTAGGATAGACCATGACCAAGAATAAAAAATCCTATGACCTAATGCAGGTAGACCAAAAAGTGAATTACGAAATAGGATTGTTTTAAAGTTCTGTTTGTAACTACTTTCATACGTTGCGAGTTAATATTCAACTTTCGCGGCCTATGACCACACTTCTGAACCACAGACTCTAAAGTTGGCGAAAGTGTACGACAAACGGCGAGTGCTGGGCGTGAACGCTGTCAACGCGATGCGCGCCAATCAGCTGGTCTCCACCAAGGTCAAGATCGACCCCACGAAGACTAGCCTCCCTGTCGTGTGTGGCTGCGGCCGCTGTACTAGAGTTCCCGTGTTCTCCGTCGTTAAAACGGATAAGTGCGGTGGTACACTGGACCAGTCAATCGTGAGTCTCGTTGACATTCGTACCTACTTATAGGTACCTAATTCCCACACAAATTCACACAATCTATCGCAACGGCTTTAATTTTTTCATTTCAACATTATTCATAGCATGTTTTACTGTGTCGAGCAGACGAATTTTAAACTTGAAGAAAAAATGGATCAGCCATTTCAATCGGTTGTGAATTGCGATTGAAAATGTGATTTAGTGTGTAATGGAATTAGGGTGGCGGTTTCTAACAAAATGACTAGAATGCATTTATGTGGAAAGCTGGTATCTGGTGCCGGTTTACCAAAGCCAACTAGTATGAAGCGAATGCTAAACATAACAGATCCGAGCGCGTCCGCGCTTGTTGAGGCTGGTTCTTACAGGTTCGTACAGAAAGGACTTTATTGCAGTTCACTAGACATAAGTGGGAGCTGCCACAATGATAATCTTCCTTATGATTGCATGTGAGGTATTAGTGACCAGGAGCGCACCGAGGGGGTGTTTTTGGGCGTTTTGATCCAGCCCCAAAATCGTACACATCATATCAAACCTTCTGAAACTAAAGTTATGGGGTGGGGTACAAACATTTTCGAGCTCGGTCTGATTCTAAGGCACAACTTCGTCCAGAAAATTTCGAGCTCGTTTTTGCATCCTCGATCATCAAAGTTTTATGTTGAAGTCGATTATAACTTCTATAACTTTATTAATAGTAAATATAGGATCTAACTTATCTGACACCCTCAGCTCTCTTGGCTTGTAATATCCATAGTTCTCCAGCTTACGCTCAAGTCCTCAAAGAATCACCTGTATGTATGATATAAAGAAAATCTAGCGTATCCGAGACAACTAAAACTTTAATGGGGAACATAAACTTGGTAAACGTCCGTATTGCTCAATTGTACCATTGAACGTGAGCGAGTCACACTTGGCATATTTTCGGGTTTCCGTGAAAATAATCACAAGCCCCAGAGTCTTCTTCCATCGGTTTTATGAGTTTGTAGTTTTTTTGTGTGCAAAAAACCTTAATTTTCTCGACTTAGTTGACCATGTGACCTGAACCCTACCCCAAAGTTTATGGCTGCGACCGCGACTGATAATGGCTAAGTAGTAGTAGATAACAGCTGCACGCGTCCATCTTCGATATTATTTGAGACTCCTCAATTAATTATGTAATTTGTATCTAGATATTAGCCAGATGTTCCGTTACACAATGCCGACTCCTCCGTGCCTCGCAATACTTAAAACTTAAGTCAACATCATTGTAGAAATTGGACACTCGTTGCGGATAGTCAGAAGGCCAAAGTCTAACTCCAGTCTTGCCATGGAATATTGCGATAGGTAGTTACAGTGTTGTGAAGGTCACATAGGCAATGCCTCCGTGAAAGATACTGGTAGCTACATTCGGTTAGACTTGAAGCCGATTTCAACATAGTTGGTCACAGTCAGAAAAGAACAGATTGCATGTGTAATGCTTGTTCCTTGTCTAGTGCAACTGCCTGTCTCGACTGGTGCGCGAAGCTGATGACCTCATCTGCAGGGTCAAGAGCAATAACGAGCAAGGACACCTCTCCATCGGCTTCTCCACGGCAAGATTTGTAGTGAACCTAATGAAAGGTAGGATGATGCCATTTCTCGGCCGTTAATTTCTTCGGCAAAATCTACGCTCTCTGTAGGTGGGGTATGCCAAACAAATTAACGCGACGATCACTTTCTAAGAGAGCAGTGGTGACCGAGTGGTGACGGCCCGGACTTACGATTTGTAGGTTGCGGGTTCAAACCCAGCCCAGGCGCATTACGTTGTGTAATTAATTTCATCACCACTGCTCTCAAAACGGTGAAGGAAAACATCGTGAGGAAACCGGCATGTCCTAGAACCAAAAATTCGAAGACATGTGACATTCACCAACCCGCACTGGGCCCGCGTGTTGGATTAGGTACGGCCCATTCCCTCACCTAGGCCTGTGTCCCAGCAGTGGGAACATTAAAAAAAAAGGCTGATTATGCTATATTATGCTATGCCAAACAAATTAACGCGACGATGACTTTGTAAGAGGACGTCGCCTTAAATCTCCATATCTTGCATTAAGGTCTATTCGAGACGACGTCGTTCATCGACAGCGCGCTGGTGGAGCAAGCGAACCCTGAAAAGTGCTATGGCATGAAGTACTGCGCCACGCCCTTGAAGGTCGGCAAGGGAGGCATCATGGAGTACGAGGTTCCAACCCTCAACCCTGCCGAAATGGAGCTCCTAGAGCAAAGCAAGTGAGTACCTACGCCATGTCAGTGTGAGCCACCACATCAGGACTGGCTACATAATCTGACAGAGTTCGCAAGTTGGTTTTTATATTGCAGTGTTTTTTTTTTGGGTATGAAGAGGTTGTGTATTGGGTTTTTTGGGTATAAATAGCCTGGGTGTATGTGTATAGCGTCTGCAGTTTCAGAAATAATCGCAGATCATTAATCAAGAGATAGCAAGGGGGGGTCTATGAAAATTATCGTGTTATCCGATTAATAGATATTAGCACGAAAAAAATAAAATCGATTATTTTATTTATGTATTTAATAGAAATAACATGTCGTCACGACATTCTGTCACAATCCGATAAATTTTGAATTACCTATATTCACTGTTATTTATGTTAAAAAACTCTTTCAGATAAGGTAAAAAAAAATATCAATATTGTTGAATTGTCAAAATTAATGGCATTGCCATGGATTGTCTGTAACGCAATTACCCCGATTTTATTTATATACAAACATTTGTGGTATTTTGTAGATCCTTGTACGATTTATGAAAGAGCTTCATATATTTATTAGAGAATAAAACCTTTCCGAGACGGAGTACTAAACTTCGCTCGCTCTGAAGCTTTAGTTCTGAATCTTTTATGCATACCTAAGTCGACAAAGTTGGTCTAGTTTGGACAAAAGAAAACTTATCCCGCTCGAGTCAGACCGCTAACATGTTCGGGCTAGCTTCATTCGTGCTGTTAGGTATGGGAAAAGTCGGTACTTACCTCTTAGTTCAGTATGTTATTTCCTAGCCCGCTTCGTTATTTTCTCATAATTTTAAAAGCTTTTTGCTCAGACGCTTGCAACAGTTTTTCGCATGAATGGATAACATGAATACGGACACAAGATTACTTTTACACAATGACATTAAATATGCTCAACACGACACCAAGTCGATCAGTGTTGTTCAATAATTTATGACACATTATTTTTTTTTGCACCAAGTCACGTTAGATACAGCAGCCCTATTATGACGTCTTAAATCCATCATGATCTGTGTTAGAGAGAGAGACGGAGTTACACAAGACGAATAGCACTATCCCTTTCCCTCATACGAATCATGATAGCATTGGCACTTCGTAATACGGCCACAGACCTACGAATCTACCCAGATAACATAACATTATTAAAAAAAAAAAAAAAATGATTGAGTCAGGCGTTACTTTGCGGAAATCCATTTTAAATTTGAAAATGAAAATAATATATCTAGTTTTAATTTCCGCGAATATTAGTGGGTTGCAGGTATGCACCTCCCTCCCGCCCGCTATATTATGCACATGCAAGATCACAAGGCAAATGCAAGGATCTTAAGCACATGCAGGAAGGCAAAGCAAAACCCAACACCATTACACACATTACACATTAACAATAACATTATTTTGTTACTAGATGTGATCTGGAAGACATGCTGAACCTCGGCAGGTGCTACGCTCTCGGTGACGAGTACTCGCTGCACCCGTGCAAGTACTACCCTGCCTGGTGGTGCTACAAGGAGTGTGACGTGTGCCAGCCTTGCGAGCACAAGTCTGAGAACTAGGAGTTCCATGACACTAAGTTTTCGCCTTGTTTCACATCTCATAAGTGACCAGTGCAATCCATACCTACTATATGGTTAACTAAGATGCTGGAACCATGATAAAAAATGTAGTTCTGGAAACGGCTAATCTCATCGAAGACTATATAGCAATCGACGTGGAACGGAGTAGGGATGTTTCCTGAGTAAAAAATATGATTTTATTTAACCCGTCAGATTATCGAAAAATATTGGACAAGTATTTTTTGCTTTGTCAAATCTATAAAAAATGACGAAGATAAAAAGCATCAACGATCAGGAGTGGGGCTTGTGACGTCACGTCGTGGTAAAAATTGTAGTGAGTAGTGACAACACACGAGTATTGAACGCACTGTATCGACTTCGTTTTTACTTACGTGAAAAAAGAAAAAATGCGTGTCCAATATTTTTCGGAAGTTATCTGACGGACTAAATAGATTTTTTAGTCAACTACTATTGTAATCCACAAGTACGTGCGCAAGCACAGATGTAGTCTCTTCTCTCAAAATTTGAAGCGACAGAAAACAGCGAACTTGATATCATAATGGTGTGTCGTAGTGCTGTATAAGTTTTATTAACATAAGGGTTTTCGTTACCACCGTATAAAATCGGAGCATTTTTGTATGACATGAAATTAAACTATTGTCTTAGTAAACTCGTAAAATTGTATTTGTAAAAATCGAATAATAAAAAATACAAAAAATAAGGTGAACAATCCTAAATGTATCTCAAAAATGCAGCCATACTTTTATTTCACGTGAAGGCAATGTTTAAAATAATACATATATAATGTATTTATTGACTTGCTGTTGGTTAAATCAAATATCTAGATATGCAGCAGCTTGTCAAGACAAGTTCAATAAAAAAAAAAAAAACTGGCGAGAGTTATATAACCATACAAGGCTAATACACAATAGCCTTCATTGTAATTAGGCAATAACCATGCTATCACATGTAACTTCCTGGTATCTTGCGATAACAGGAAGCATTAAGATTTTATTGTCTCTTTGTCTCTTTGTTATCTGTACACTAGATATAAGCATTTTAATCTGAAAATAAAGTTAGTCTTAACCTGCTCTTCAAGCTGAACACATGTCTTTTTAAAAAGCCTTTTGGCTCCGCCCACAACCTAACTGGCGCAGTCGGTACGTCGCGTTCTATCGGTTCCAGTGGATAACTCCGTAAACCTAGAATCCGTGGCGCGAAGAAAGAACTTACCGTGGGCAGCCAACAAAGCAGCAGGCAACAGCAACCAGCAGTAAACCAGCTGAAGACAGAAGACTCACCAGCCTCTCATCGGCAATGCTCGTGGGGTAAGCATAAAATCTGATTATTCCCGAGATTTCTTTCCCATCCTGATACACTGACCCTTTAAGCAACTTTTTGTGTGGTGTCTTAGTATCAAGATAATTCGTATTTTTAATAATACACATATTTGTATTCCCAGTAATACAAACTTTTTGCTTGGTTCTTCAACCTGATCACTTTCGAATCATCAAGATAAACATGGCTTGTGACAAGAAAGCGACAGAGGAGAAACCTATCTTAGAAGAAAGGTCAATTCCCACTGACTATTCTACGTTCTCAAAACTGTTGCCCAGTTATGATGGAAACAGGAGAACATTAGCATTCTATATCGAAGGTGTCGAGAATGCATTACAGTTAATAACCAATAAAGAGGATGAATGTATAGCATGCCTGATTAGAAACAAACTAACAGGTAAAGCTGTCGAAGCGCTCTCAGAGCACCCAGGCACAAAAACCTGGGAGGACATTAAAGGTGTTCTAGAAAAAAAATTCGGAGAATTTAGGACGGAAATTCAACTTGTCCAAGAACTAATGAAAACTAAACGAGATAACAGTAGCATAGATACGTTCGGTGATAAAATCAGACTTCTAATGTGTACACTTATCTCAACTAATCCTGAAAAACGGGTCTACTACGAGCAAATGGCTCTCGAAACATTTCTTGAAAATTTAAATCCAATAACAGCAATATTAATTAAATTAAAATATGTTCAAAACCTAGATCAGGCTATCATAGTAGCTAAACAAGAGGAAGTTAAATTACGAGCAAAACGCACGGAACAATCTAAGCCAAATAATTATAAAAATTCAAACCCCAATAATAAATTCAATAAACCAAACCCTTTCCAGAAAAAAGTCCAAAACAAAAATAATCTGGAACAACAGAAAAAACCAGTTCATTTCCAGAACGAGGTAAACGAAGAGGAGGAAAACGATGCAACCCCGGAAAATGAAAATAACGAAGTTTCCGAGGAGGCAGTAGATGAAAATTTTCTCACAGATCTAATGGATCAACTAACAACATAGTTTTCATGAATAATCTACAAAATTATAGCCGACTACCGTATATTTACATTTCAGAATTAGGTGGTAGATTTTTATTAGACACAGGTGCCTCACAATCCTTAATAAACCCACAAATTTTAAAAAACTCCAAAAATATTGACATAAAAATAAAAAACGAAACACATTTCATAAAAACAGCTCATGCGACCTCCAAACATAAGCAAGTAGCATACATAAAACTTCCAAAAAATTTATTTAATGAAGAAATAACACATAAATTCTTAATATTCGATTTTGACTCAGATTTTGTAGGATTACTAGGCCTAGACCTATTAGTTCCACTAAAATGCAAAATAGATATGAAAAATATGTTACTTCGCACAGATAAAGCCAGCATAGCAATCAGAGATGATATAAAATCACATAGTAAAATAGAACCCAAATGTGAACAAGTAATAAACATATTGTGCAATTATGAAGAAGGAGAATATTTTTCCGAAAGAAAAACAACAAAAAGCGGATTAATATTCCCACCGGCATTAGTAACCGTAAAAGATGGAAATGCACTAATGACAGTAATAAACTCATCAGATAAAACAGTAAATTTCAGAAATAGCTGTCACTTAAACTTCCAACGACTAAAAACAATAAATAAAAAGTCACAACATAAATCAGAGAAAGATATCACAGAATTAAACAAAAACATAGACAAACTACAAAAACAGAACTTAGACAGACTTCGAACCAGTCATATGAATCCAGAGGAAAATCGTGAAATTAAAAAACTGTGCTATAACTATAGAGACATTTTCCATTGCGAAGAAATACCTTTAACATTTACACACGAAATTAAACATCAACTAAGATTAACGGATAATAAACCCATTTTTGTACGCAACTATAGACAGGCACCAAAACAAAAAGAAGAAATAAAAAAACAAATCAATCAAATTCTGAAAAATAATATTATACAGGAAAGTAACTCCCCTTGGTCGTGCCCGGTACACATAGTACCTAAAAAAACAGATGCTTCAGGAGAACAAAAATATAGGTTAGTTATAGATTATAGGAAATTAAATGATAAGACCATAGAAGATAAATACCCTCTACCTAACATAGATGATATTTTAGATAAACTAGGACGTGCCCAATATTTCACTACATTAGATTTAGCTTCAGGTTATCATCAAGTAGAAATGCACCCAGATGACATCGAAAAAACAGCATTTTCTATAGATCGCGGACATTATGAATTCCTCAGAATGCCCTTCGGTCTAAAGAACGCACCAAGCACCTTTCAGAGATTGATGGATTCAGTATTACGAGGTTTGGATAACGTACTCACTTATCTAGACGATGTGATTATATATTCCACATCTCTACAGGAACACTTGGATAAATGCAAACAAGTATTTGATAGATTTAGAACACACAACCTAAAAATACAATTAAATAAATCAGAATTCCTTCAGAAACAAGTCAAATTCTTAGGACATACTTTGACAGACAAAGGCCTTCAGCCAAATGAAGACAAAATTGCAGCTGTGAAAAAGTTCCCTTTACCAAAAACACAAAAGGAAATCAAATCCTTTCTAGGATTAGTAGGATATTACAGAAAATTCATTAAAGATTTTGCAAAATTAACAAAACCGTTAACCAAATGTTTAAAAAAAGGTAGTAAAATAACACTGTCACAAGA
Organism: Hecatera dysodea; assembly: GCA_905332915.2. Classification (NCBI taxonomy): domain Eukaryota; kingdom Metazoa; phylum Arthropoda; class Insecta; order Lepidoptera; family Noctuidae; genus Hecatera; species Hecatera dysodea. Next base: position 17,861,842 of record HG995294.1, read on the forward strand.
ATACACACAAGCTTTTGAAAAATGTAAAGAAGTACTCATCAATGCACCAATACTACAATACCCAGACTTCGAAAAACCTTTTATTCTCACTACAGACGCATCAGACGTAGCAATAGGCGCAGTATTATCCCAAGGACAAATAGGCTCAGACAAACCGGTAGCGTACGCCTCACGAACACTATCAGAGACAGAACAAAGATATTCAACAATAGAGAAAGAATTATTAAGCATTGTATGGGCAATCAAATACTTTAGACCCTACCTATATGGCAAGCGCTTCACCATTTATACAGACCATCGTCCACTCACATGGATTATGTCCATCAAAGACCCAAATTCCAAACTCACACGTTGGCGTCTAAGATTAGCAGAATATAATTTCGATGTACAATACAAAAAAGGTAAAGCCAATACAAATGCAGACGCACTTTCTAGAGTCCAAATAATTCACCACAACGAAGTAAGTGCAGATCCCCAACCTAGCACATCAAATGATAATGTAGACCTGACAGACATAGACATCCGAACACTACTAGGCATGCCTATCACACCCGATACCACAAATCAATCACAAGATAACCCGGAACAAATAGTATTAACACCACAAATGACAGACAATAGTAAAAAAGAAACAGAGACAAACCCAGTAGCAGACAGTAACAAAACAAAAATAGGGACAGACAAAATACCACAAATAGACGATGCAATCGACAGACAGGCAAAGCAATTTCATATCAGAAAAACACCCGGAGACACTTACAGAATTGATGATAGATCCAAAGGCAAAACAATAATAAAAGACGTTTGGATCCCAATCAATAATACCAGAGATCAAATAATACAATTCTTGAAAGAACATACAATCCCTGATAGAATTTTTCATTGCTTTTTCCACCATGAGGAATATTACCCAATATTCTGCGAAGTTTATAAAACAATATTTAGCAATCGTGGACCGAAACTAATTCGATGCATGAATCGAGTCACATTAATAGAAAATATTTCTGAACAAACTGACATAATAAGGAAATATCACGAAGGAAAAACCATACATAGAGGCATCCAAGAAACATATAAACACATACACAGAAATTACCATTGGCCTAATATGTTAGCCTCAATACAAAAGTTTATAAATAAATGTGACAGCTGTCTAAAGAGTAAATACGAACGAAATCCACTAAAATTACCACTGTCTCTAACAGATGCACCACATAAGCCCATGGAACACATGTTCATGGACCTATATAGTAGTGGAGGCATAACCTTTCTAACAGTAATTGATAACTTCACAAAATATGCACAAGCAATACCACTCACGGCCTCAACAAGCATACACATTGCCGAAGCATTGCTTAGCTTATTTTCTATAATGGGAGTACCTAAGAAATTAACAACAGACTCTGACTCAAAATTTGACAACGAAGTTATTACAGAAATATGTGCATTACATAACATACACATACATTTCACGACACCATATAACCCTAACTCGAATTCGCCAATAGAAAGATTACACTCCACCTTAGCAGAAATCATTAGAATCCAAAGAATTACAGACAAGGATGATCCCACAAACCTCATGAAGTACGCCATAATAGCCTACAACAATACGATACACTCTTCAACGGGCTTCACACCCTTTGAACTATTATATGGACATACCGATAGCAGAAATCCCTTAGAATTACACTGCCCCAAAGAATTTTATCAGGAATACGTAACTAAACACAAACAAATAATGGAAAGTGCACAAAAATTAATAAACAATAAACTAGCAAATGATAAACAACAGGTAATAGAAAACTTTAATAGAAATAAAGAAACAGCACAATTTAAAATAGGTGACACTGTATACAAACAGGTAGCAAAAACAGCAAGGAATAACAAACTCGAACCAAAATACCTAGGTCCATACACTATAGTTCGATTACACCCTGAACAAATAGCTGAAATAGTAGGAAAGCACGTGAACGCAAAAACAATTAGAGTTCACCTCCGCTTACTAAGGCGTCCTGAAAATGTTTCAGGAACGCCATCGCCTGCGTCGCAGTGCTCCAACTCGCCGCTGCCACAGCAGTCATACAGCCAATAGATAATCATAATGGAATCTTAGTATTAACAGAAGCTAAAGCCCAATACCAAGTAGATACATACCATCTAGCGGTCATCTACAACACCACAAAACTAAAAGAAATTTTCCTAGAAATCTGCAGTAATTACTATACAATAAAATTAAAACAAAATTGTTCCATGGATACGACAACTATAACAAAACAAATAGATTACCGTATAGACACGATAGAAAGTAAATTAAGCTATTTAGGTTTAGAAACCATAGGATATAGATCAAGTTATAGATATAGACGTGGCCTTATAGATGGCTTAGGCACGGTAGTAAAAGCCATTACAGGTAACTTAGACCAAAACGACGCTACAAGATTTGAAAATGAGATAAAATCAATACAATCATCACTCAATAACAATAGAGCCAATCAAAAGAAAACGATTAGTATAATGCAAGATTTTATGAAGGAATACGAAAATAACTTGAAAAACATTAAAAATAATCAAATAGAATTATATAAAGCCATAGATAGATACTCAACTCAAGAAACTGAGTTCGAAACCAACTACCTAACCACTAGCATCTTTAATAGCATTGAGAATGCGCTCCAACAACTTTACGATAGATTAAATACACTAGAAAACGCACTAACATTTTCACACTTGGAGAAAATGCATCCTAGCATAATCGACCCTTCATATTTAATCGAAGAACTCAATATCATCCAAAACGAAATCAGTGGAAACTTAGCTTTTCCCCCAAACATAAATAACATTCAACTATGGGAAAAAGCTATAACAGTAAAAGCATACAGCACAAATGAAACAATTAACTTCATACTAGACATACCAATAGTTGCAGAAAAACCTTATAATCTCCTACACCTGTATTCCATTCCTAATGACAACAACACAATCCTTATCCCTTATAATCCCCTCCTCATCTTGGGAAATAATGAGTTTGCCTATCCCCACGAGCCATGCACCAGGATAGCAGAAGATGAAGTCATCTGCAAACACTTAGAATGGAACACACTATTACACTCAGAAGACTGCATAGCCCAGCTCATCCAGCATCAAGAACCACACAACTGCACTTATGCAACTGCAACGTTTAATAACAACATCATCCAGCAAATCAAGGACAACAGCTGGATAGTCATCATGAAGCAAGAAGAAGTCATCAAAACAATCTGCGGTAACGACGTGCAATACCAACGCAACAAAGGAGTCTTCCTTATAACAACAGACAATAACTGCAAGGTCCAAGTTATGGATAGAACGCTAACTACACACCAAAGATACATCAACATCAAGGAAACTGTACCACTACCACGTGCACACCAAACACCAAAAGTATTACCGATCAAGATAAATCTAGAAAACATCGAACTAGACAACTTGAAGAAAACTATACGACAATCGGAAGAAGTAGAGTCTTCAGTCACAGATCCAGTCATCATCTCAAGCACACCTAGTTGGCCTTCAGTATCCCTATATATAATAGTACTAGCCACAGGAATAGGAGTAGCAGTCTACAAACTCTGGTGGATACCCAAGTCGGCGCATACTTCAGTCCTGCAAGAACCTGAACCTGATGCACTCCAGCTTCAGTCGCAGCCTTCAGCACGCCTCCATCTTAAGGGGGGAGGAGTTATATAACCATACAAGGCTAATACACAATAGCCTTCATTGTAATTAGGCAATAACCATGCTATCACATGTAACTTCCTGGTATCTTGCGATAACAGGAAGCATTAAGATTTTATTGTCTCTTTGTCTCTTTGTTATCTGTACACTAGATATAAGCATTTTAATCTGAAAATAAAGTTAGTCTTAACCTGCTCTTCAAGCTGAACACATGTCTTTTTAAAAAGCCTTTTGGCTCCGCCCACAACCTAACTCGAGTGGCATCGTTTTATAAAACTACTGTCAGCAGCTTCGCGCGCTTGAAAGTCGGGAATTATCCCAATTTAACATGCTCCCGGGATGTAAAATAGCCTATGTCCTATTCCTGGACATGGTCTACCCGTGTTTCATCCATTTGTCCATACATCCCTTCCGTATTTTTGTGAGTCGTGAATAGCTAATAGACAGAGTTACATCCGCATTTATAATATACTAGCAGCGCCCCGTGATTTCACCCACGTGGTTCCCATTTCCGTTGGAGTACGGGGATAATATAGCCTATGTTACTCGCTGAAATTTTCGAGATTGCTTCTCTCACTCTTGCACCCAACAATGTTGTCAGCATTAAGTTAGCAAAGTTTTTATTATTTTTGTATAAAAGGTCAAAAGAAAGCCCAACCTTTCAGAGGCGAATATGTTCGAGCCCACTTCGCTCGCTGCTGCACATTGTGTAGGGTACTCATATTTCTCAAGCTTTCTGCATAAGACCGTGGGGAGTACCTGTTTTGCATAACCGTCCTGGTGCCCCTGGCAGGTTTAGTCCGCCACTAGTCTCAGGGATGTGAACATAATATGTTCAGTACGCGAGCATCGCCGCTGTGGCGCATATATTATATGCGCCACAGCGCGCGTACTAAAAGATGGGTCGTCATCAGCTTGTTTCCGACCCAACATCAAATACATACATGTGTCAAGTGCAATCAAACTACGGTTTACTTCGATGCTGGAACCAACGAACTTGCTTTCAAAACAATGCATCATAAATGTCACGATTGCTTTGATTTTAGATATACATCTATATTACATTGACGCTGCAATACTCAAGCAAAGCATTATTGTATAGTACTGTAATTTGGGGGCGATTTTCTAATGTAAATAGGTATTCGTATAATTGCGATATATCTACAGAATTTATTCGTGGGCATATTTGTTTTTATGGCTTTTAAATAAATCAATGTAAGTTAAGACTGCTAGTAGAAACTGAAATTAAATACAATTTTTAAAAAGTTAAGAATAATTAATAAAAAAAAGGGTAAAAAGTAAGTCATAAATCACACAAAAATGTGATAAAAATGAATGATCACTCTCATTTCAAGTCAGCAATCCTTATAAATCACAACCCTGTCTTTGCTGACGTGCAGTTCTGGAAAAACAAACATAAGGCATAAAGCTATTTTTATATTTATATTTATAAATCAGCCAGTAACTTTTCCTTTTTTATTTGGGTCCTCTCTCTACTCCTATTCTGTAAGATGGAGGGAGCCTTGATCCCCCCCCTAGCGTCCCGAGGCCGAATGGTGAATGTCATTTTTCCAACCTTTTCGTTCTAATACATGCCAATTTTATTAATGGGCCATAAATCTTACTCTTACCTATTGATTATTTGATTAATTATTACTACATATCCAGGTATCCTATGTAAATAGTACGCAAAATTTACCTATAGTAAGATAGTTCAAAATAAATAGACAAAGTACAGTAATCATTAATAATTACACACTCTTTCCAATATTAAACAACGAGATAAGTGCTGCCGATTCTTCTATTTTTTTTTAACTGAGAAATGTTCTATTAATGTGACTGATTGCTTAGAAGAAAAATGCACAGTCTCCGGAGTAGAGATGTAATTTAACACTTGTAAAATTGTAAAAACCATGGTTACGATGCATACATATTGACTTTCTCATAGAAATCTACATACCTAAGTTGTATCATAATTTTCCTAAGACTCGTGGCGAGACGTTTGGTGTCAAATCCCCGGGCAGACACATTCGACACGAAAACTTAAAACCTAAGTATTAAGCATGTGTTCCCCGCACGTTCCTAACAACATGGTTCTATTTAAAGTACCCCCCGGCACCGAGTCACGTGCAATGAAACGCTTTTCGCACAAGTTTTCCTCACGTGATGCTCGGCTATTTCGTACGGCTTCTCTGTAGACTTAAAAGCAAATTGGACTAGAAGAGTCATGAACGTAGTTTGTTGAAACATTCTGGCGTGGTTCGCAGAAGACATTGATATTGTGAAATGTGTTACGCTAGCGCTCCTGAGCTAAACACTGGGAAGGTGGGAAGTGTTTTTTTAATTTTTTTATTGTGAAATGGATTTGCTCTTGACTCTAGTCTAAGTCACAGGTAACAAAGACAAGGTCTACGATGGAATGAGCTTACCCAGAAGAAGCCTGTTTAGATTAGGATTGAATGCGTTCGGAAACACAGACGCAGGCAGAGAGTTCCACTCCTTTGCTGTGCGCATTATAAAAGATGATTGAAATCGCTTGATGCGAATTGGTGGAATAGCTACAGGGTGCCCGTTTTTAGGTAGCTTTACCGAATCATCTGTCTAGCCGTTTCCTATCCATATTGGGGTCGGCTTCCAGATAACTTCCAAGGTGCGGAGGAGTCTCGGTGTGTTATGATGGTCACCTATCCATTAACAGGAGACAGTATGTTTGCAGGCAGTTTTATTGGGCCCTACATGGCTGTAACAACGATATTATTTTGAACCTACCTTATACCACACACTTTTGCACTGGCAATACCATCTTGTATTCAGCTATATCTGGTTACACTGGAAGCCGACTCTAAAATTGCTGAGAAAAGGTTGGGCATGTTAAGATATGCCATTAGCAATTAGACTATTACCATTTAAAAAAAATAAAAAATAATATAACGCAAAAAACAAGAAACAAAAATGAAGAACTATATCCATGGCAACACTGAAGAGTTAAAACTTAAGTGTAAACGCAGAATTTCGTCATTTGTCACCTGTTTTTCGGAGAGGCACGTTCTCCGTAGTGTGATGTCTAATCGTTCACACGAGTAAGGCATTGTGCTATTTTTATATATCATTACGTGTATTAATTTATTACCCAAGCTAATCGTAATAATTTATATATTATTACGATTAGCTTGGGTTATTAAGGATGAGTTTTAATTAACTGTCAATCTTTCAAACTATGAAGGTATTCATCACCATCTGCCTAGCCTTTTCCCAACTATATTGCTGTCGGCTTCCAGTTAAACCGGATAGCCAAAGTAGAGAAAGGCAACAAACCGAAGTGGCGGTGGTGAGCGTTAAAACCATCGACGACGATACTCGGGAGGAAACGCTAGAGCCCCGCAGCGCCGGAGCCGTGACATAAACTATGTCTGCTGCATGTTGCATGCTCGCTTGCATGCTGCATGATTTGCCCAGTAGTTTGAAAATATGGCTACCAATCCTGCAATAGCGATGAAAAAAAAATCCTATACTGACGAAATTTGTGAACATTACTATTGTCGCGTTTGTTGATTCCGTGACAAAACTTGCTCATATTCATGAAAAAAATATTGTGAATAAAATAATTCTTAAAAAACCAGTAAACTATGTTCCTCTTACCCCACTTAATTATAAATAATGACTGACTGCCGCAGACCGATTACCCAATTTCCTTATCTATGGTCGCAAATTGTCGACTTTTTTTTATTCTGGCACGTTTAAGATTATATATTTTCTGTATCTGGCTTTTGCACTTGATAACCCAATCAGTGCAGATGTTTTAAAATAACAATATTACCAGGAAAACGGGCGCTCTCATTGAGAGAGTTTTAGGAGACTACTGAAGACTTGGAATTCATGGGAGATTTTCATTTGGTTCAATGCGAATCTTTTAGTTCTTTCCAACTAATTCCTTTTCCTACTTCTACGCTATAATATTATAAAGATGCAAGATTTTATTGTTTGTTTGTACCGAATAAGCTCCGACACTACAGGGCCGATTTTAACCATTTATAACAATGGAAGTTAAGGGTCTCTTGAATTTAAATGGGTTCTTCAAAATCGACTCAAAATTAAATTTGCTATAGTCGGTATTTGAATTGGTAGCGATGGATTGATATTATCTCAAACTATGACTTCAATAGGGATGTTGCCTGAGTAAAAAATATATGATTATGTTTAGTCCGTCAGTTAGATTATAGAAAAATATTGGACACGTATTTTTCCTTTACCAAATCTATAAAAACTGACGAAGATAAAAAGCATCAAAGATCAGGAGTGGGAGTGTGTGACGTCAGGGCCCGGTATAAATTGTAGCTAGTAGTGACGTCACACGAGTTTTTTACGCACTGTATCGTCTTCATTTTTTGTTTATGTGAAAAAAGAAAAAATACGTCTCCAATATTTTTTGGAAATCTATCAGACGGACTAACAAGATTTTTTAGTTAACTACCCTATTGTGATGTCTTTTTAAATCAAGTTTTTAAGTCTTAATCTAGATTGCGCTTTGCGTAACCTATAATTATCCGACCGAAACTCGAACCTTGTTGTTTCAGGACACAACAGTTGCATTTTCGTACTTATCTAAGTAGAGCATTTAGTCTGAGCCGTCTAATTAGGTATTGGTAAGTATCAAAAATCGGAGGTCAATGCACTTTTTAGCGCAGAAAGCACTAATGGCGTGATAACATTTAGGCATTGTTATGCAGTGATAAATATCCAACTAAGACCTGAATTGCAAAGATACTGTGTATATTGTAATGTAATCTGCATCGTGGTCGCAGACGTCTGTGTTATGATATCTTGTTATAAAATTGTCAATAAGCATGATTTTTGAATTCCTTAGGATGGATTAAAATAGACTCAAAATTAAATCAAAGGTGAATTGGCGAATAAGAAAAAATCGAGTTCAAGTCGTGTTTCGAAAAGAAGTTTTAAAAAAATATATTTGAAATGGTTTTTTGTCATAGTAGTATTTTTTTCACTATGAAATTCAGCTAAAAAATACTTCTGTTCTAGGGAATTCTTACATTTTTACATAAATATTCATGTGCATTTTATAAGTTGATCTAATACTCGTTTACTTGTCGATAGATTTCCTTTGAATTGCGTTCTATATGTACTACGTGTAACATAATAAACGCAATACCAGAAAAATGGTCATCGTACTCATGTTTATGAACCACTTTTACTATGGGACCAACCCCGAATTCGCGAAAAATATTCAGCTATTCAGTACATTTTCTCGAGTTATCTATAGTATGTGATTTTGAGGTCTTGCGTCGTTTTTTATTTCGGGTTTACAAATGTCCCCGTGGTAAAAGATTAAAATCAAGAGGAGTTTAAACTTTTACCATAAATACACCAGTAAAACAGGTAGGAACGCGTTTATTCTGTTAAACAAAAAATATAAAAAACACATATCATTTTTGTCATGAAATAATTATGTTCTATCTATTAGCGAAACTGATTGCTTGGAAGAAAAAGGCACACTGTCTCCAAAGTATTTCTGTATGTTCATTTTTTTAAATCACATGGATGAAAATAAGATTACCCTCAATTACACCTGCGGTCTATTTGAAAGAAAGCAACCGTATGTAGGTTACCTTCTTACAAATAGCAGGTGTTGTATGTTTATACAGTTTTCCTCATAAATTCACTTAATCAACTAAAACGTATCAACGCCCACATTTCCTCGCGGAAGAAGAGGGGAGATTAAATCGATTGCCAATTCGCGGCTGACCTAGAAAGTTCAGCTGCGTAGTATGTAGGTACCTGTTCGTCGACTGGCTTACGTGATCAGAAACATGAATGAAGAGGACGTGCTGGAGAGGATGCTAGGGGTAACATGTGTTTCTGGTCTGCTAATGCCTTGACATGCAGTGGCGTGCAGTGGTTCGAGTTAGGGTAGGCCAGAGAAAATGTCCAAATAAATTTAAAAAAACCACATTATTCAGGGTTGATTTTTAATGAAATGAGTTTTTTTTTAAATAGCCTATTAAAAAAACACCACATTTCAACCCTGAATAATGTGGTGTGTTTTTTTTTTCAACATTTTCTCTGGCCTACCCTATCTCGAACCACTGCACGCCACTGTTGACATGGTAATCCTACTGGATTAAGTGCGCAGTTTTCGTTGCTTCCTTTTAAAGTCAAAGTCAAAACGTTCATTTCAATATTAGGCATTAAACGGCACTTTTGAACGTTATCATTAGAAGTTGCCATAATTAAGTGACTCTAGCGTCCATTCGCAAAGGTAGATTCTTATGGAGAAGAACGGACAAGAAACTCCATAGTTACTCTTTTCAATTAAATATGTTACAATATTTGGTATACAAAAAATACTTCCTATATGTGAGGACGATGCACCAAGTATACTAGTTATAGAACCAAATATTACCAGCAGAGATAAGCTTCTAAATAAGCTCATGGTTCTCAGTACTCACAAATTTACAAATATTGAAACAGTAGGCGAACAGAAAAAAAGTACAAGTAAGACACAAAAAAAAATGCATTCATAAACTTAATCCATACATAAATCAACCAGTTTGATTTTGTCTACACCCTTGATTGCATTGGTAAGGGTATAAAACAATATTTCATGAGTGAAAAAGCTAGTATTTGAAAGAAAGAATAATATTTATTCAGTACATAAATGAAACACGCACGGTACATGGTAAAAAAAAAGAAAAAATAGGTCGGTCAAGAACTAAGTGTATGTCTCACGGCTGCACATAGACCTATCTAAGATACGTTTCAGCGATATGTCAGACAGACTGGTGCTGTCTGACGCTGGTTTTCTAATGAATATGAAGTCTTATTCATCATCATCCTGAATAATAAATCTTTTCTACAGAATGTAGTTTTGTGCCTCAGGATGGCATGGAAAATAGTTAAACAAATCTATTTTCGTCAACCCTGCTCATCTAGTTTAGACTCACTACGGCTGATGGACGTGGTAACCAGCAACCAAAGTTTCAGATGCTACAGATTTTTAACAAGATATGAGCGAATTCCATAGTTGAAACCAAAACGCAGGAAAAATAGTGTCCCTCGTTTAGTTATAGGTAGTTTGAATAGTACTGTGTTTATCAGCGCGTTAAATTAATATCCGCTTAATAAAATTAAACGGCTAACAGCAAGTACCCATGGCGAAATCCCGGAAGATATAAGATGGCGTCGTTATCCGCATAGGAACCGCTTTACAACTGAACTTGAAACGTGGCCTTGTCTCGGCTAAGGTCGGGCGGCAAGGCCTCTCCCTCCCGGGGGATTATCCTTACACGTGATATCGCGGTGGTCCAAGCAATATCAAAATAAATGCAGTGCGATTCTAAGAAAAAATAACACCATCATCAAACATTGAAACATGTCACCGTGCAAACTTTGGTGATGTAAACGTGAAGTGACATGTCAATCCATACGAACAAGATGGAATGACAGTTCACTTCGTGTTCACGGCAACTTTTTTTTTCTAGATGGGAAATCATCAAATGACTTCTCCCGCTCTGGGCGGAGCGGAAGGGAGTATTTTCTTCCTGACTAAAACCCATCCTTGATCCTTCTAGTACCCTTTGCGTTCCCGTAAGCTTTGCCCGTGCGCTCCTTAGTTTACACGATGCGATAATAACAGAATAGACCGGCTGTTATGTTTCACAGTTAGCTATACTCCATTCACAATAAGATTAGACATTAAAACAAAACTGTTTACAGTCCGTTCAACCGATTTTTACTTCCATTCCGTAGACATAAGGATGGCATTAAAAGAGTTGTCATGCCATTAACGCAATAGAAGTCAAAATCGTTTGGACGGACTGTTAAAAAGATTTATTTCAATGTCTAATCTTCTTGTGAATGGGGTATAGTTAGAATTAATGAATACCACCCGTATTCATTAATTTCACATTTCCAACTTACTAGCTGCCGTCCGCGGCTCCATTCTAAATTATAGTCGATGTGTTTTTTTATATACGGTTGAATCCACTTATTTTGACATCGAAGGGAACTGAAAAAAGTAAGCGGACGTCATATAAACCGTAATCTTAGGAACTAAACACGTTCCCATCTTTGTTCGGTATTTTGTGTAATAAAGAGAAACACGAAAAATTGTTTATCGATAGTCGTAGATCTATCAAAACAAAACCAGTCAGAAACAAATTAGAAATCATGTCCACGACTATAACCAAACATAATTTCTGAAAAATAAATCATAATAAGCGACATGTCAATAAACGAAGTCATTATATCCGTAGAATTTAATACATATGTAAATCACAATTAGGTATGCGGTTGGTCAATATAGGCGGCATCATAAGTAAACGGATTTCATTGTATTCCTGTAAAGTATCATCAAAATCCGTTCAGTAGTTTTTGCGTGGAAGAAGTACAAACATCCATCCATCCTTACAAATTTTACATTTATAAAACTTATAAGTACAATATTTAGAGTGGATTGCCAGCTCACTTTAGTTTTTTACGGTGAGATTTTACAAAATAGCACTTCGTTTGTATTACACACATGTAGTTTTTAAAATACTATTAATCGAAAGTATTCTGAACTCGATGAGCTTATATGCGTATATTGTGAATAATACCGGCCACATAGGTATTTAACCTGACTTATATGTAACTTAGCAAAAAACGTGGCTTATAAAATATGAATAGCTACAGCAGAAAAGTAGCGTAGACTCGTAACCCTTGCTACGAAAATTCGTAGACAACTTGCTACGTCAGTTACGGGCGACGACTTATCAACCACTGACACGCGTCGTTGATGATAGGTTACAATTCAAGACATCTATGATTCTTAGATAGTATTATTTGACTTAATTCTGTGTTTAACGAATTTATGAAAGAACATATTGTAGGACAATGTTTTGAACTTTATGAAATTAAATGTAACCTGTATTGTTTATTTCTCAATCTTGTCTTTAGTTATGATCAAACTGATGTTAGGGAGTCCCGAAACTTATTTAAGGATTCCTTCCTTTAAATCCGGTATTTAGATAGATAAAATATGTAACTCAGCTCATATATTGTCTAGGCACATATACCTACAAAATTGATGAATGATTCACAGTTACAGGTTTGAATAAAAAATATACCCACCCACATACTGATATTGGTAAATATTTCTAGAGAACGACCAAAAAAAAGCTAGTCTGAAGTAAGGTCGAATAAAAATAAGATCTTCACAAGAAGACCTTCTATGTGTGATGTCACACGATGCAGTTTTCAAATATATTTTCTTTTAATTTTCCACCTTTCCCCAAAAATGACCTCCCATATACAGATTTCATCTATTCACGTCACACCTCTGCGTTTGGGTTACAGAAATTGATATTATATGTGTACCAAACTTTGGTCTAACTTGTCCATTAGGTTTGGAGATTCGGACTGTAACGGACGAATTTTTCTTCGGACGTACGGAACCCTTATAAGTTTGAACTTGGCGAAGTATTCTTGCTGATCGCGGTGTGTATTTGCGCTGCACCCAAGGATGGCAGTGACGGTGCCCCGGGGATGGTAGTGACGGTGCCCCGGGGATGGTAGTGACGATGTCCCCAGCCACGTCGCGTGTCAATGTCACAATCCGGATCGATGTGACGATGGCTTCATTGGGGGTTTTTCGTTCCTGAAAGAAACAGGCAGTCTATTCTGCAGTGCGATTCTGTAAGCACCTCAATTAGGGTTGCCAACTTTTTTTTGGAATAAATAATGTATTATTTATTTAGTAGACAGGAAAAAAAAAGTATTGTGAGCATATTTTTAGACCAGCACATTTTTTGTTTTTTTTTAGACCTTCACTTTTTTCAAAACGTGTAAATTAGGCTTAATTTCAGTTCGTTCAGTACCTTATTAATTGATAATCAATTTTACGCACTGTTACCTTGCAGGTTTTGACAAACAGTTCATCATTATCCATAAGCCTGTTTCGTTTTACGCATCACAGTAGGTATAGATTAGAAATAAAGTATTTTCCCATACTTTATTTTTATGCAAAAATATAAAGTATATTTATCCAAAATAAAGTAGGATACGTTTTTATAAAGTATGGTTGGCAACCCTAACCTTAATGTCTAAGCTTAAGTAAAGTGAACATGAACTGAGCTGTCAGTCATACAAACGAGATGGCATGACAGTTCACTTCACGGTCAACCAAACTAAGTTGACACGGTGAGATGTTATTGACAGATTAGATCGACTGTAAACATATCTCCTTGAAAACTTGGGTGAAGTGAACATGAACTGAGCCGTCAGTCATACAAACGAGATGGCATGACAGTTCACTTCACGGTCAACCAAACTAAGTTGACACGGTGAGATGTTATTGACAGATTAGATCGACTGTAAACATATCTCCTTGAAAACTTGGGTGAAGTGAACATGAACTGAGCCGTCAGTCATACAAACGAGATGGCATGACAGTTCACTTCACGGTCAACCAAACTAAGTTGACACGGTGAGATGTTATTGACAGATTAAATCGACTGTAAACATATCTCCTTGAAAACTTGACTTAAGTGAACATGAAAGAATAAAGACATTTCAATCACTATTTATTTAAATACATTTTTCAAAGTAAAACGTTTATTGCGAACTAATATAATAAGAAGAAGTATAATAATAAAGAAGAGGTTCGGCAACGCATCTAGAGATTTCCTTATATGTACATCAAACTTTTTTGTTCTAAAAACTGTTCCACAAATAGATAAATACATCTAGTTTTTATCCCAGAAAAAAACACGGTTCCTGTAAAAGACTGTTGGAGTGTAACTGTGAGGATAAGCTAATTACAAGTATTTTTAGGAAATGACTCAGAAAACTACTCATTAATATGAATTTGGCTTGTTAGGTTATTAATTAGTTGTCGATAAGAGATTACCCAGGGCGTTAGAACAGACCATCTGAATATATATAACTCAAAAGGGACTGACTGACTGACATAGTGATCTATCAACGCACAGCCCAAACCACTGAACGGATCGGGCTGAAATTTGGCATGCAGGTAGATATTATGACGTACGCATACGCTAAGAAAGGATTTTTGAAAATTCGTCCCCTAAGGGGGTGAAAAAGGGGTTAACATTTTGTATGGAACTCCACGCGAACGAAGTCGCGGGCATAAGCTAGTTTTAAAATATTTCGTTTTCTTTTTTTAAGTTTTAAAAATGCACCACACCTGTTTAAAAATGTTTGTCCGAAGTTTTGCAATATTCTAGCAACTCGCTGCCGCTTGTATTTGCGCCAAGCCTGATGATGGTAGACATAGTACCCCGGGCGACGAGAACGCGGCGGGCGGCGGCGCTGGGGTTTCAATGTCACAGTCAGGATCGATCCGAGCGACGGCTTTCATCCCGCGTGTATGCTACGAGTATGATCGTTTAGTTTCTAGAAAGAAACGGTTTGACGAAATGTGTGACGTTTTTTCATCTGAGCGTAAATATAATAATAAAGAGTTGTAATTGACTATTTTCCACCAGCAGCTTTGCCCGCGTAAATTTGTCCCAAACATAGAAATATAAAAAGGAAGATAGGTACATCTGGAATGAAGAGCCCATATGATATTCGAGATTATAATCTATCTCTACGCCAAATTTCATGCAGTTCCATTCAGTCGTTGCGGCATGATTGAGTAATCCATCCGTCCATCCAAATTTTCGCATTTTAAGTATAAGAATTACATAAAGTAAGATTGTTTGTAGAAGAAATGCCCTTTAAGTTTAGATAAGATGACAAAAATTGTATTGATAAAAGGTAGGGTTCTTGTAGCGAACACAATGGTGGGGCAACACTAGCTAACAATATACTGTATGAAATGTTTGGTTTATAGCTATCCCGTCCGAACCGACTTGCACTTGTAGGGTTTTTCAAAATTAGACTGAGCAAGTTGCGATTGCAGTTCTTTCTCTTCAGTACAATGTAAACACAGAAGCCATAAAAGGTGTTTAAAAGGGGTGCGTAACCGTTTACGATCGATACTAGAATTTATTTGTAGAGGGTGGCTTGGAATCTTTTATACATTGGATTTGAGCCCGGTAGACTAAGTTTCTGGAAGATATTTCAAGATATCCAGTACTTATCACACACAAACAATTTTTTTGTTGTGTATCGCGATATGAATGAGATAACTGAGCTCTATCAAGGAGGTCGAGGACAAGAGCTGGCTCATCAAAAAAAAAAAAAGATTGCAACGAAAAATGATAAGTGTCAAGTAAATATGTATGTTTTAATACTTTGCATAAAAATAACAGACACATAGGTACATAATATTTAGTAATTGAAGCAAATAATATTGTCATCAAATATACATAACTGTAATGAACAATAAATGTTAATGCGTCAGTGCACACATTTTTTTTTGCCGCGGAAAATCAATGTATAAAACTCTTCCATTACCGAGTGACAGTGACTGACAGACAATACAACGCACAGCAGATATTACTGTAACGGTGTATGTACGTTTCGCAGAACGAATTGCATTCGTTCTGGCCGGTCATAATTTCAATTTTCCATTTCTAATTTTCAAACATATTCCATTTTTCCAAACAAATCGGCAGTCTTTTACTGGTAGGGCACTTCGATCCTGTGGCCGTATTATGAAGTGCCAATGCCATCATGATTCGTGTGAGGGAAAGAGATAGTGCTATTCGTGTTGTGTAACTCCGTCTCTCTCTGACACAGAAATCATGATGGATTTAAGACGTCATAATAGGACGCCTGTGGGCGTACCATGACGTCTTAAAACGTGAGTCTTCCGAGCGAGAAAAAAAGATGGAGCTATATAGAGTGCATATCTCTTTCCCTCTTTCTCGCACGGAAGTCTCACGTTTTAACACCTCATGGTACGCCCCCTGATCTCCTAACGATGAAGATTTACACAGTTATACTGGTTATCCTCTGAATGTCATAGAGTTATACTTACTGTGTTTGTGATCTAATAGTATCTAACGTGTTCGTAATATGCACATCACAAGTCAGTGCTGAGTTTATCATTAAATACCTACTTATTCTAATTGCTGATCCTGTGTTTCCATACTCTGTGAGGTCTCCAACCTCACAATTACTGACGTAGAAAGCTGAAATTTGTTATTTACTTTCCTCGGAGAGTGTAGGGGAGCACTAAAACAGGATATCCCGATATTCCTACGGAAACGTTAAAAAACGGATGCGCGTACGAAGATTTATTTTCTGTTTACTCTCACACTGTTTGTACCTATATACATCAGTACCATGCACTCGTTTAGAAAATGAATAAGTTTACCTTTTATTTCCTTTTTTTCTAGATGGGAATTATCAAATGACTTCTCCCGCTATGGGCGGAGCGGAAGGGAGTGTCAGACTCTTACTGACTAAAACCCACCCGTGTTCCTTCAAATGCCCTTTACGATTCAGCCGTGGCTCTTTCAAATAAATTCCGCAACCATAAGTTTACCTTTGCTGGTAATACTTTGTTCCTATATCTATTATACTCTAGCTAGGTGCATCGTCCCCACATAGTACATATATTAAATTAATTTTTGTATACTAAATATTGAGTTTCTTGTCAATTCTTTTTCCTAAAAATCTGCCTTTGCGAATGGTCACTAGAGTCACATTATTATTCTTAGTATAAATGAGGACGTTCAATAGTGCTGTTTAGTTGCCTAATTAAAATGAACTTTTGACTTTGACTTTGAAGTTAAAGAAGCAAAGGTACTATGTAATAAAATAACGGCCAAGCCGTACTTTTTTTACCAAGATGAAGGGTTTGTAAAGTTGGCCTTCTAGAGTGGAGCTAGGCTTGACCCGAGATTCGATAACTTTTAACAGCGAAAGCTTTGTGGTCTTCAGTCTTGGCAACTGATTTACAAGATATTTTTTGTTTTAAGGTACGATACACAACGGTAAAGTATGCCTGAATTACTGGGAAAAATCTCATTTATGTAGAATCAAAGCCCCAGATAGCCTATGAACACATAATCTGCAAAGCATTTATCAGATTATGCGTTCATAGGCTTTTCACATATGGTCTTATCAGTCAGCGATGATATCTATAGGTATATCGTTAATCAAGACATAATTAAAAAATAATTATGTGATGGCTTAATTAGGTACCATAATTTTACAATAAACGCAATACAGTATGAACAAGTTTTAGTATGGGACCATATACATACACATTTGCGCATAATTTGGCAAAAGTAGTGTACAGTTATTTTTCTATTTAGCTAAATACTAGCAACCCTGCTAGCTTCGCGCGGGTGCAAATTATATTCCTGAAGTTTTCTCGTTTATCGTTCTTTCTATTAGTGAAAACTGTACCTAATTCTGTTGTGTAGTTTAGAAGACATAAGAGGAGAAACAAACAGTTCTTTTTTTTCCAAGAGCAGATAGCCATTCATAATGATAGCTAAGCTGCGAAAAGATGTTTATATAATATCGCATACATTTTTAAGTTATTTTTAAACTGGATTCGTTTGTCTATAAGCTACTGCTGAGAGCCTTTTTTTTTCTTTTTTGGATGGGATATCATCAAATGACTTCTCCCGCTCTGGGTGGAGTGGAAGGGAGTGTCAGACTCTTACTGACCAAAACCCACCCGTGATCCTTCTTGTGCCCTTTGCCCTCCACGGCCGCGGTGACTCTTTCGAAAAAAAATCGCAACACTGCTGAGAGCCTAAGTTTGATTCCCGGGTCGGACAAAATGTTATTGAGTATTTCTATCTGGAATTTCCCAGTATCAGTCCGGAGTCCTAACCTGTGCCCAGTCGATGGGACTCAAACGTAACTGGCGACATGTATGTACTATGAGTACCTGACTGTGACTGACCCCCTTGGGGAATACAGGCGTGATGTTATACAGGGTGTTTCAGTAGTGCGTGGCCATATTTAAGGATGGCTTTTTGTAGTTGATATATTTAAAAAATGTCTACTCGACCGCAAAATTTTAGTCGTCAGAACTTTTTTGTTACTTTTTACGGTCGCTTTACAAAAATCTTGTTATGTTTTTTTATGTTGTTTTTTAAGATTATAGATACAGAACGCAATTTTATTTATTTTTTCCGTATGTAAGTTAGCTACCAGCGATGTCTGCTGTACAATGAAGATTAGTCTACTTCTTTAGCCGGCTGGATTGTTCCATTTAGGGTCGGTCCTCCTTCTCTTTCTTCATAGATCACGATTTTATTTACAACTAATCTTAATGCGAAATAGGCTATTTTGATTTTTGATAGTTTAACTAATTTTTGTTTTGAGTAATTCGATAAAATACTTCATAGTTTGCGATAAATTCATCTCAAATTATGAAGCACAATAATAGTGCATTGTGAAATCACGCATCTCTTTCTTTTCTTTGCCGTCAGACAGTGAACGCGATTCAGTTGTGACATGGCCTGCTCTCTTAATCTAGTAGTCCCCATAAGGTGCTTAAATGGCTATCGGCTGTGATGACATCGTTTGCTTTCTTGCTTAGCTTCGATGTCACAGCGTTAGAGCCATGGGTGCAGCTTCTGGCCTAGGGGGGGCAAGTCAGATTTTTTAGGTCAAATCGTCCGCGGCTGTTTTGTCATACACACTAAGTAATCAAAGACATCTACATAGAAAACTAGGTACATATGTGTAGTGTACCGTGCTTTTTGCCAATGACTATCTACTGCGCGGTTTATTCAACAGCACATAAGGCCCCCGTTTACACTTTGATTAGTGATTAGGCGAGTTCATACATTTTATGCGAGATTTCCAAGGTACGCCCATGATTAGAGCATCTAGTGATATGAAAGGACGATTTGATTTGGCCCTTTGCATGAAAATAATCTATTTAGGTACTTCAAAAATGGAATTTAGTGATCGCGCTTCAGGTTTAGTCTGTAGCCTATGGCTATCAATCATAACATTCGCGACAATTTTATAAAGTTAATATTTCTCATAGAGTGCTTTTGGCTGTTCCAATTGTGTTGTGGCTGGTTAAGCCACAATAGGAACTGCCATACATTTTATGCTCCTAACTTCTAAAAGGTTCAAAATATTAAGCTTTTCTTTAAATAAATAAATAAAAAATAATTCTGTGTGGTTTTTCACAACAGGTACTACTAAGCTGTGTCGATGTGTTGGATATGCAAACTGCGTGCTTGTTATATTTTTATCAGGTCCCAGGTGACTTTATTAGTTTATACTTATCTATTAAGCAATTGTCAAGAGATTCAACAAACAGTTCGAGGCTGCCTGCTATTTATAGCGCTGTCTAGCTAACTGTGTGTATACGGGTTCCACGGCTAACTGAGAAATTCTTCATACCTTACTTACTAAGAACTAATTAAGTCAAAGTTTTTTTTTTTATGGATGGGGAAATCATCAAATGACTTCTCCCGCTCTGGGCGAAGCGGAAGGTTGTGTCAGACTCTTACTGACTAAAACCCACCCGTGATCCTCCTAGTGCCCTCTGCCTTCCAGAGCAGTGATGACTCTTTCGAACATTTTTATGCTGATAATACGCTGTCGTGGGCTACTTTTCGATATTCACGTGGGCTGAACAAGAACTAAACAAAAGTTTCGATTTGAAAGTTTATAAAATAAAATACTGTCCGGTAATTTGGGGCTGCTTACTAGCCACTTACACTTTGATGAATGTTGTTAATATAAAAAAAACAAATAATTTTGCTGTACGTAATAAATAAAAAAAAAACTGGCCAGTTACACTTTACTTTGAATTGTATATTGATCGAAGGTCTCTACAGTTACTGTCCCGTTTGCCCCCTTTAAGTTTTATATCAATAATATGCATCCTTCTTTTTTCAATTTAGTTTTGAAATTGGCAGAATAGTCGACATCGGCTCTACTTGAGATATACATATAAAAAAAATAGAATAGAAAATATCTAGTCTGACAATTCACTGTATTTGGCGCCAAAAAAGTTATTGTAAGTTTTCTGTGATTTGTTACTCTGTACTAAAATAATTTTCATTCTATTTTGTTCAATGTTTGCGTGTACTTTTAAGTACGATTTTCAAAACTATTTATTTACCTACATTTTTGTGTGTTTTTTGTAAAAGTATGGAGTTGAGAAGTTATAAGTCAAATTTGGTCTTAGCGAATTATCAAAGTATCCACTTTGATAATTCGCCAAGACTAAATTTGACTATAGCTTATCTAAATGCAATACATAATATATTGTATAGTTAGTTTAACCTGTTTATCTTGAACGTGACAAGATAGTTGGCGTTAATACAAGAATAGCTCCTTGCTAGACTCTTTCGAAACATTATCTAATCTTTATTTTTAATCCAGGATTAGCAATAAGTATAACGCTGATTTAATGTACCAAAATATTTGTATAGTATCTATGATTGATTCATATGCACAACAACAAAATAAAAGCGGAAATTTCTGGTTGAACTCTTCAACCAGAAATTTCCGCTTTTATTTTGTTAGTTGACTTCACGAACAGACCATCTCCTTGTCACTGCACAAACTGGCTGTTAATGTAGATTTATTTTTCTCAGATGTTATTGATGTTGCTCAAAAGTCGTAGACTAATGACCATTTAGGTACGTATAAACAAAACCCATAGAAATAAAACACAACTAAGCCTTATCATCCGTTTATAAACCCTAGTTTATAAAAGGATGATTAGGCTTGATTGTAACGTTTATTTGAATTCAATATGCCAAGTACAGCCGAAGTTATCGTAGTTCAAAGCAGCCACAAGAAAATAGCGGCAATTTCATTGGTAAAGCCACATTCGCAACACAAATTGCATAAGCTAGACAGAGTCGTACCCTAGACTTATTTGTGTACCTTAAAGTAACATAATCTTAATATTTACAAACTACAATAAAGAACATATAATATAGAAAATATATATATGTACAAGCGGAGTAAAAAGGAGAAAAGGGCATCGAAAAGTTCTTCCACATCGCTGTCAACGGGAAAAGTTCCCAGAAGACTGACCGCATTGCTACGTTGAATGGCAATGCTGATTTGTTGACCAAAGAAAAGGCCAGCCCTCCAGCCCCTGGTCACGTGAAGAGTAGACTAACTGCTTACTGATTTCACGGAAAAGTCGATGAGCACTCGGACCCCACGGCCCTAGTGTTTCAACCTTAAAGTTATGTAAACGAAGTTTTTAATCATTCATCATCATTGAAAATCCGCAAGTCAGATAAGCAGACGCTTAATGTTAAATACAAGTAGGTACCAGGGAAACTGGAAGCTGACCCCAGTACAGTTGCAAAAAGGCTGGTCACACACTCTCTGAGCACAAACAAACATTTTTGCAAGTAACAAAAGTATTATGATAAGTACACGTGATAATTTCGTATATCTTATTATATAGCAGCTTAAAATAATATCATGTAGGTACATATACATAACAATGGTACGTGAGTCTGACTTTATGTTCGTGTTAACTTTTGATGGATAAAAATGAATGGTATATTTTATAGCAGTTTAGTTTATTCATTTTTCTTTACATACAACTTTATATTTTACAATATTTTTTTTAAAAACACATGATTAACAATTTAAAAACATAAAAAGCAGTTGTCCGCCGGTGTCAGGGGGAGGGCTCCAGAGAAAGGAACCTCCTCACAATACGAGCCGTATTGAGGAGTACTGCCTTCTGTATTTAACGTTTATCTAACTGTGTAACGCAAGCTTCGACATGTAGTCTACGAAGCTTTTGGCCAAAAAAGGATACTTAATAATAGTAATATAATAGTAATAATAAGTATCAGTTTTTTTTTTCGATCTTTGCGCTAATAGATAATGTTCATTTATGCAATTAGTGAATTGAGATATTAAATGAAATAATTTTATGAAAAGAAAGAACCTAGTTATTTTTAGCTTTAAGTACAACTTAAAAAATACATTCTTTAAAAGAATAGATTAGTTGCAAGGTATTTTTAACTGTCTGACCCAGTCGACTGAATCTCTTCTTCATATGCGACAAAAAATGTCAGTCAGTTTTTTTCCATCGAGTTATTATTAAAATTAGATGTTTTTGAAAAAATAAATGAGCACGCGGTGTTTATACTCACAAGTTAACGGCAAAAATCAGAGTTAACAATGATTGCAACGTTGCTCATTTCAGGCGTGCCACGAAATGCAATAATAAATAGTTAAAACCAAACTACTATATGAATTGAGATTAAGGTCATATAATTTATATCGCATCATACGCCTTGATGCGATGTAAAATTACATGATGTTGTGAAAACATTAACAACCTCCGAAAAATAAATAACAAAATCAAACGAGCATCGCCGCGTGAATTCACAAGCGTGTCATAATCTTAATTTCGGTAATTGTGTATATAAAATCCGGGTGTAGGTGATATTTTAATGCACTGTTGTGTTACAAATCGTGGGCGTCGAATCGCGCAGCCAAACTCGACGGTGAAGGTCACGCACTACAGGAGCTTGAGTCAACCCCTACAGTCTGATCACTGCGGCTGCCGAGAATACTCGCGTCAAAACAAAAAAAAAAACATTCTGTTCTGTATTCAATTACACTTGAACTAGTGGTATACTTTAGGATTTCTGTACAGTCGCAGTAAGTATGATGTTATTCGGGCACGTTCGTTGAAGGTCGTGGTTGTTGTGGTGCGAAATTGAACTGTTTGACGCCGAAAGCGTGCGGTTTTTTGGTTGGAAATTATTTTTGAAAGATATTGTTTTCATGTAAAAATAAATTAACCTACCTGTGAAAATAATTTACATCACGCAATCATAGTGTTAAACGAATATGTTTTTAGCGTTTTCTTAACGAAGCCGGTTGAATTTTAATGAAGTAAGTAAAAGATTTTCATTCAAGGCACTTTTTTTTAATTTCCTTTTTGCACCCCTCTATACTTTCAGTACGATTTTTCATGTTTCGAATAAAGTGGTAAACGCGAAATTTTTGTACTTTTTGATTTGTTACTGATTTCTCATCTTGTATATTTGGATGGCTTGATATTTCATCATAATGTTCATGAGATAGAAACCAGGATTTTTTTTCATTTGAATAAAACATAAATTTCGAAGTGAACTTTTCAGCTCATTTAAAAAAAACTTAAAATAAAGCCTCAGTAAAAAGATTTTCATTAAAAGCGTTTCCACACATTTTCTATTTATGAAGAAAAGTTTTGAAATACATATTTGAGTGGCATTCATATATTTTAATTACATAAACCTTAACTAATTATCAAGTCAACCGGTGGAATTAAAACATGGCGTGCGTTTTGTTGTCGCGTGTATATCTTGGCCGCATGCTTTAATTGAAGTGTGTAGTTCTAGCTAATATGGCCGCCACAGAAGAGAAGTTGTATCCGAACTGTGACGCCACCGTGTGGCTCCGGTCCTGTGAGGAGGAGGTCGAGGAACCTCTGGAGGGGAAGATGACAGGTATGTACCGATATTTACTAGCCCATAAATTAATCAACTCACCCTTCTGCAGGACGTAGAGCCGGTTACAGGGCCCCAAGTCTGCTATTACAATAGTCTCAGAATGGTCTGTCATTGATTTCATAATGGTTGATTTTTACAAGTTTGGTAATCTACAAATATAAAAGTGTCACTATAACTTTCCAATGGTCAACCACTGACGCTCCATTGAAATAAATGGCATAGAATGGTAATCTCGTACACAATTTCAAATGAATTACAGAAATATGCGGTAATCTGATAAAATTTTGACAGTTCCTTTGATCAGTGACGTACCATTAGAACGTCTTTGTGCAGTCATTTCTTTTAATAGCTCGGTTATCAAAAATTGTTACGAGACCATTGACCGACCAATGATCGACCATTATGAATTTAGCAGATTATGAACTTTTAGCAAAATGACAATGGGATCGTGTCGGAATGACAAATTTATAAAAATAGCAGACTTGGGGCCCAGACCGAGAGCTCAGTGTGTTTTTGTAGAGCTGTGCATAGCATTTGGTGTGCAACCGGCTTATGCATCAGACAAGTGCATTTGCCACAACAATACTAAATTCTTTATTTATTCCGCTCCGGCCTATGATTGAGATCGTTGACCTGTTGAACCGTCTAGCCGGGGATTGCACCCCTAAAGCCCGCCCCGACCCCGATGTGTTTACAAGTGTATTTGAAACTGAGAAACGTCATAGTAACATATTGACAGATCTCGTTTTTCAACTGAGAATACAATACGGGGATTTCCATTTAAATGATAGCAAATAATTATCTAAATCTTAATTAAGTCAGTGTGTCAGTCAAGTTTTGAAATAGCGTCGACTCTTCGTTATTGTCTATTATTTGGTCAGGAATTAAGGAAGTTTTTAGGTAAGACCAAGATTAAACATACGATTGGTATGCAACAACTAGTTTCCTTTTTGAAATGATCGTATATTCCTTAAAAGTTGCGACGGAAAATCCAATAGCAAAGGTAGTATATCAAAATATACGCATAAATTAATCCAAATAAATAAAATTTAAAATGTCAGTTTGTAATATCAAAATGACAGATTTTTATTTAATGCATAATTATGTGTATAATAGTGGTTAGGTTAGTTTATAGTAGGTAGTAAGTACGTGCATACTTTTTAATAAAAAACAGTTTTTTTCTATATTACTGCTTATATTGCGGATAATATCAGAAACGACTGGACTGATTGTCACTGACAGATAGCGGATGTGATAAGGATACTACTATGTAGTTAGTACTAGTAGCCTTAGCAGTAACTAAGACTACTGATTTACTTTAGTACCTAAATATATAGAAACAAATTAGGGCCCGCTGCAAAAAAAATCACGTTAGATTCTGAAAAGACGCGGACGGAGTCGCAGGCAACAGCTTGTAATTAATAATTAACAAATCAAAACACATGCCACGAGCACTTTTGCGTATTTCAACTATGAAAAATAAAAATAATACCTTTATCTTTTAGTTTTTTGAAAGTGCATCAACTTGTATAACATGTTACATAAAAATGTAACTTTACCTACAAAATAGCGTAACATAACTGTATACGCTCTACCCGTATTCTTGTTTCTTCAAAAGGCTGCGCTATTTCTGCGCAATTCCACTGGCCGCTAAATTAAATAAAGTAATGATCTTCGTCTATAAATAGTTTCCCTGATCGCACATTAGTTTATTATTATGGTCTGTATTTATAGTTTTTGCAAACGTCTGGTTTGGAAAAAATAGATTTAATTTTCCGTTCACCAACTAGTAGATACACTCTAGTTTATAAAAAATCTCTTTCAACCTTACTAGAATAAGTGCTATATTTCTTACTAGAAGCGCCCCGCGGTTTCATCTGCGTAGTTCTCGTTCCCTTGGGAATACGGGAATTATAAGCTATGTTACTCGCTGATAATTGCGTTAGGTTTTCATTGGTGAAAATATGATTATAATCGGTCCAGTAGTTTCGGAGAATATTCGGTACAAACAAACAAAACATATTTCGTCTTTATAATATTAGTATAGATGTGGTACTGCACTATTCAGTTAATCTCCATGCGATATTGTAGTCGATCCTCAAGCAACGGAAATTTCCTTGTCACAAGCGTTATGTTTTTGCATGTATGTATGTATGTTTGCGAACCCACAAGAATACACTGCGATCACACCACATGACCACACTGCATACCTATGCATAGAACCCTGGTTTTGTGGTTTTAAAGACATTCGATATACAATACATACTATATTAAAAGATGCTCTACACAAATAAGTGCTAGACAAAGGTCTAGACAAAACGTTCTTGAAAAAGTGACATTCTATCAGCGGTAGCGACTGCCATAAAGATCGAGATTACTGGATGTTTCAGTTTCAGAATAGGTTCGTGAAGAGAAATCTTTGTACCTCTTTTTTATTTATTAAACCTTTTGCGCGCACGAAGGCGTATGAGTTTTAGCATAATTAAAGTTTATATGTGCTAGTGCAGAAAGTTAGTATTTAAAAAACTTACTGTTGTACAGTCGTTATCTCTGTTAGAATGTAACTTTGTCCAGAGCCCAATAAAAAAAAAAACAAAAAATCTTGGAGGCGTAATATTAAAGTTGTGTTGTTTTCCTAGGTGAGTTTCCGACGTGGCTCCGCGGTACGTTGCTACGCAACGGTCCCGGCTCCTTGAAAGTTGGGGACATGAGGTTCGATCATCTTTTCGACAGTTCTGCACTTTTGCACAGGTAAGACAAATACCAAATAGTCATAAAAAATCGGGTAAAAAAAATGTACCTATAAAAAATAAATACCTATAAATTTATTTATTTAAACATCTAGAACTTGATTTATGCACGATTTCTAACTTTTTCGCATTTCTAATAGGGTAGTTAACTAAAAAAATCTGATTAGTCCGTCAGATACATTTCCAAAAAATATTGAACACGTATTTTTTCTTTTTTCACATAAACAAAAAATGAAGACGATACAGTGCGTAAAAACTCGTGTGACGTCACTACTCGCTACAATAGGCTAGTTGACAAAATTTGGAAATTAGTTTAAAACTATAGCTTAGCATCTATTTCACCCCAAAAATATATTATTTTAAGAAAAATAGGTCTTTTACATTAGTATTTTGAGACTTTTGAAATGAATTTGAAATTGATCGCGAAAAAGGCCAAGACTGTCATGGCGTCTTTAATGACGTCACACCTCGGGAAACAGTCGTGTTTGTATATAACAGTCAGCTGTGTTTTTGAATAAATAATGAATTCCTCGTATTATAAATACTGTATAGTGCCCCAATGTAAAAGTACAACGATAAAAACGCAAAACAAATTATTCATATATGTTCCAAACAATAAACAAATACGAAGAAAGTGGTTAAAAATGGCAAAGTGGGAAGATTCTCTTACTTTATCAACTGATTCCACAATTTATTTCATTATTATTATACACAACTCGATGTATCTATTTATAAATGTATAGTAAAAGAAATGAATTTTGCAAAATCTACCATAATATACCACACAAAACCTATAAAATTTTATGACTTGAATAGGGTTTTATGATTTATTTGAGTTAAATATTTATTTGTTTTTGCTGCGAGTGCTGATTTTGAATCCTGAGTGTGGCGAGGGATTCCAAGGCACGAGATGCAAAAAACTATACTCTAGTGTAACGCACGCGAGAACACTTTACGAGTTAAAATAATAAACAGGAATAGTAGGTACTTTATACCTACTTAATTCTGCATTAATAACTTGTTGTTTTTACTCTTCCGGTGTTAAAATACTGTTCTCGTAGCTAGTTTCACTCATATTTTACGATTATTTTAATATTTTTTAACTTTTCAACTCTACGCCAGCCACGTTTGATTCTGGAGCTCTTTTATTTAAATTGAGGTGTATTCGGAAATTGCACCCATGATATTTTATTATTCAAAATATATTATGTAACATTACTGAAACTAGAAATAAATATGTAGAGGTTAAATATCAGTTTTATTTGCAGTAAATACTTATTTTCGTTTAAATACAACAATAAGTTAAAAATTCAATAAATTACATTAAAAGACATAATTATCTTTTTGCAAAAATTCTTTAGTTAGTAACGAAATTCCGAACGTGTTTGTCTCTGAGGTCGAATTCAAAATCGGAACTTCGAAAGGCCTGGTCTTTGTCTCTCTCTCTTTCTAATGGCGGGAAAGAGATAGAGTGTAAATGTTTCGAATTGTAGATATGATTAACCCAAGGCTGAATGAGATATTCGCGGCTTTCTGAAAATAAAATACTTTAAAAGTTATTCAGTGAGCAAAATCGATTTTGCTCACTAATTCAGGCAGCAAAACCTACAATCATGTTTGAGCTACTGAAGTGAAAATATTATTTTCGTTTTATAAAATGTAATAATTCAATGCAGCTATAAGGAACTACCATAGTTGAAAAAACGAAGGATGTCAATAATCGCAGAGTGTTTGAATGAGCCAAAGGAAATAGTACCCCAAGTTTATCCGTTTTTCAAAACGAACTGTATTAATTTAAAAACAATTGCTGAAAGCTCGCGAAATAACCTGTTCACTTTATACGAAAATGATAGCAACAACATAGCGTTTCGCGAGGTGTGACGTCACGCTTCCGTGCTCTTCTCTGATTGGTGTTTGATGTCACGTGATTAAACGCCTAATTTTGTCGATTTTATTTTGCAAAAATATTTTTAATCCTTTGTTATATTAATAGAAAAGTTGTTTTTTTGTTTACTTATTATCATGGTTAATCATTAGAAACTCAAAGCCATCCGATTTATTCTTAGTGGAAACAAGCCTATTGTTACCGGACAGTGACGTCACACGCTCCTACTCCTGAACTTGATGCTTTTTATCTTCGTCAGTTTTTATAGATTTGATAAAGGAAAAAAATACGTGTCCAATATTTTTCTATAATCTAACTGACGGACTAAACATAATCATACTAAACATAATCACATTTCTGGGAAAACTGTTAAGGAAGACGTTCGCAGCCAACCTTGTAAGCCGTAGGTACATAAGATGTATTTGATACCTTATTGCAAGCAGCAACAGGTCTCAAATAGGTCAATCACATAAGGCATAAGATGTTAGTACCAAATAGTACTAGCTGCTGCCCATGGATTCTTCATGAATATCAATAATTATCCCAAGGGAACATACATAGATGCTCCCAGGATAAAAACTTGTATGATGTTCCAAACTATTATCTATAGATGTGCCAATTTTTATTCAGATCCATTCAGCCGTTCTGTCGTGATTAAGTAGCAAACGTTCATCCAAACTTACGCATTTAGATAAGATAATGCGATCAACATAATTATTTGAGCGTTATCGTTGCTATGATATTGTATCCATCTGAAGATGCTTAGGGAGAGCAGGTATGCCTTATCCATGCCTAAGATTGTACGATGAGAATTGAAAAAAGATTGTAAATTTTTCGTTTAACCATAAAAGTTCGACTGTAAGGTTTTTTTTGAAGTCTGTAAAACAAGACGATTCGTGTTTATAAGATACATTATCACAATCAAAACATAACAAAAATGGCATAGCGAGATAATATACGCGTGTCGAACATTACAAAAATAATACGAGTGCAATGTCCGAGTGATCTATCAAATAATTCTTTTATCACAAGAATAGCAGTATCGGGGAAACTTGAGAAGTGAATGTGATAATGGGATTAACTGATTTGGGCATTGTCGGTCTATTGAAATTATTTGAGTGACCAATTAAGGAAGAGACTGATTATCTTGGAGAACTATTGACGTATACCTATTCCAAAATATTAACGTGGTCAATCAGTGATATAGAATTGATTTGGTTTCCCATATTTATTTAATTGCTAGTAAGCACAGAATCTGGGATTATGTCTAGTCGGTGGCAATAGTTCAATGGAATTTTAAAAGTGTACCTCTTTTTTGCCTTGTGCAGTCAAATCTATACTAATATAATTATGTATAAAGCTGAAGTTTGTTTGTTTGCTTGACAAGAACAGGCTGATCTCAGTATTCTCAGGTCCGATTTGAAAAATTCTGTCAGTTTTAGATAGTCTATTTATCGAGAAACGCTATAGGCATATATATCATCACGCTGAGACCAATAGGAGCGGAGCACCAATGAAGAATGTTGAAAAACATGTTTTTTTCCCTCTCATGTGACGCAGACAAAGTTGCGCGGGTTAGTTAGTCTTCCTATAAAAATAAACGCATAGGTTTCCATTGGTATAAGGCCGAGTTTATTTACACGGGTAAGCAACCCGCATGCAAGTTTCATTACATTGCGAGGCACGATCGGGCGACTGATTACATTATACCTCGGTAGCCAGCATTGTAATGCAACTTGCATGCTAGCTGGTTGCAGGTGAAATCGTGACGTATAGTAGCAGATATTTCAATTTCTCTTAGGAGTAGGTAATTAAAATTGTCTATCAATGGTCTAGATTGAAATCATAATCAATAAAAGGGTAATGCACTCGCGATTGAGGAATTATAAAATTGAAGTGTGATTTGTGTTGTGTGTAATTATGTATTTATTACATGCCACAATATGATATACACGCATAATGTGATAAATATTTTTAGAAGCCTTCAGATTCCGTATAAACTCCATGGTAAATCTGTACGATGCAGATGGTTTACAAAAACAAACAAAAATACCTAACAAAGATCTTTGTTTATGTTTTCCCAGGTTTGCGATGGACGATGGCCACGTGACGTATCAGTGCCGGTTCCTCAGAACCAACACCCTGAAGAAGAATCGCGCTGCCAACCGTATTGTCGTATCTGAGTTCGGTACCAAATCTGTGCCAGACCCGTGCCATTCGATATTTGACAGGTAAATGGCACTGCTTTACTGTCTGAATATCATTGGATAATCAATACGACACATGAATACGACACGAATATGATGTTAATACGACACTAATACGACATTAATAAGACACTAATACGATATTAATAAGACACTAATACGACATTAATAAGACACAATTTCAAGGAACTTTCCAAAAGAAAACTGCTCTTCAAGATACAAGATTTTCCCAGTTTGAAGGGCAATGGTCTTACTCATTAAAATAGTCGTTACTACTTTATTATTGTAGTAACAACACTGATGTACATTTATTTCAATGATAGCTATTACTGCTTAATAAATGATTACTTGCTAAGTTATTTATTAGTCTAATTTACTATAAAGACACACTTAATAAAAATAAAAATAAACTCTTAACTAACTCATCATCTGCCTCGCCTTTTCCCAAATATATTGGGGTTGGCTCCCAATCAAGCCGGAGTCAGTTGAATACCAGTATTTTACCTGAAGCGGCTGCCTCCACAACCCATTAACTGGGGAACACGGTACTTCTTGGCAAGACTGGTAACTAACTAAAAATTAAAAATAGTCAAAAGATGGCGTCGAAAAATTCTTCTTTTCGCTTCCAAGTTTAAACCTAACAAAAAAAAATGTTTTTGTTTTTCAGGATAGCGGCTTTTTTCAACCCAGCAGAACACATGTCGGACAACGCTATGATATCGTTGTATCCGTTCGGTGACGAAGTCTACGCGTTCACAGAAGGACCTGTCATTCATAGGTAAGAAAAAAGTTTAGAGGATTATTTGCATGGAGGGAAAAGATGAAGGAAAATTTCTGCAATTACTGACTAGATTAGCAAGGAAGAGATGATTTAGTAATATGTGGCTAGAATATAACATCGGGACGGGTGATAACAGTCTCTCTTGTCCCGCAATCTCTTTGCGGCACTAAAATAACTTTTCCTATAATATAAAGATTCTGTTTTTGTTATAAGGTCCGAACCATAGATATAATAAACAAGGAGATATGCCCTGTAGCCGAAAATGT
Organism: Hecatera dysodea; assembly: GCA_905332915.2. Taxonomy (NCBI): domain Eukaryota; kingdom Metazoa; phylum Arthropoda; class Insecta; order Lepidoptera; family Noctuidae; genus Hecatera; species Hecatera dysodea. The sequence goes on from HG995294.1 coordinate 17,893,832, forward strand.
ATCGGAACCTGTGTCTCCTGTTTTGCCCTACCACCCGGCAACTACTACGAATGCAGTTCAGTAAAAGCAATAGATACGCAGTCGCGCACACACCCGCATTTTTGAAATCGGACTGTACTACACAATCAATTATAAACCTTATCCTAATAAACACAGCGTATATTTACAGTACACCGTGCAACTTACTCACACAAAAACAACGCTGGGTATCGTTGTGCTGTGCAAAAGCAATTTATTTTACATATACGCTAGTGATTGACTTATCGATTCTGGCATTTATTACACACGCCATGCTGCCCATGTATAACAAATAAATAGCATGAATATGTTGACTATTTTAAGCAAAGGTCACTAATAAATTATCTTAAACATGCCGATTACTATAATGCATTCGAAACTTTATCGAAAGTAAAATACAATTACCATAAAAAGTAAGGAAGTAGCACGAGGATAAGGCATACATACGATAATTCAAAGCCAAAAACACTTGAACGATTATTTACCAAAAATTTATTGCAATCTAAGAAAGTTTGGTACACTTTTGTAATATTTCATTCAACAATCGACATTGTTGTCGACAGTGTATCTGCACAATTACATCACTAACTCGCGGCAAGAAGCAGCGGCCGTACTATGCGATACATCGGCTTGCTAAAGTATCGTTTTGTGATTTTTACATTGCTCATCCAGTCACTTAGCGACAAACTTAGGTAGTGGTTAAGGAGCAGTGTATTCATTGTAATATGTTATTGTCGCTGTGACATTTGAAAACAAAAATAACATAGTATAAGCAAGAAATATTTTACGATTTGTTGTTTTTCATGATTTTAAAGACAAATATAGTAAAATACTTGTATTTTGATATGGTAAGTGATTCCATAATTAACAAAGTTTTGGTTTATGCTTCGGTTTTTACAAGAAAACACTGAACAACACGGCATTCTTATATTTTATCACGCTCACGGTCGTAAGCGCACTAGTTCGCGGATTCGACCATTGCGTAAGACATGCTCGCCCAGAGCATGTCGCGAGGACACCGACACGCCCCCTTGCCACTTCTCCTGTATTTTATATTTCTATGGTCCGAACCTTAAAAAAAGGCAGTGTTCGATTTCATTCCTGTTTTGGTCAAAATCTCGTGCCTACATCAGAATTTCCATCTCTTACATGAAAATCTGTGTGCATCAAAAGATCATACTACATTCGCCTTATTAAAATCTGACCAAGAATAACTCATAATAGGTTGAACGTTGTTCATACCTATTATAGGAACGTTTAACATTTAAAGTGCAACCTCTCTTTTTTTAATTCGTTGACTAATTACGTGCTTAGTTTTTTTTAATTACAGTTTTCTTTGTGTGGTGTCCAAAATATTTGTTGCCTTTTTGCTTACTGAGAGCGCATAATTTATAACTTATGAATTGTATAGGTAGTAAGATGTAATAAAAATATGACATCGAATGACATCGTCTTTTTATGTTATATTGGCAATCGTAATATCCAAACATATTATTATAAAACTGGCTAAAAATAATTAATTAATAACCGACTAGTTTTTTCCTTCAAGTTATGCGACTGCAACTTTTGCGTTTAAGAAATTAGTTTTATGCGCTTTGTCACGTGTGCAAGATCATGTGCCTTAATAGTCACGTTTTGTCATAAGATACCTTAAGGTTTTACACAACACACGTGAACCTTCTTTTACCCGAACTGAGCATTCTAAATAAATGTCATTAAAGTGGGGCACGCTCCGTTTTCTAGAAATCATCCCGTTACAAATTATGCAAGATGTCATTGGCTGATGGAAGTATCATTCAATCAATCACATCTAGATAACGAATGTTTGTCAATTTTTCACAATAGTTTAGTCCAGGTTGTGGAGGTCTGGTAGGCAGCCACTCCACGTTGAATACTGGTTTTCAGCTGAATCCGGTATGACTGCAAGCCGACCCAATATAGTTAGGAAAAGGCTAGGCAGATGATGAGTTTAGTCCAGATTTTCGTTCGCAGAATAAATAATGATTCGATTTTGTCCATGGGAAGAACTGATTTGAATCAGTTCTTCCCGGTGTTGAATTATAATCTGCAGCCCTACCATGACGTCTTAAATCCATCATGATTCCTGTGTCAGATAGAGACGGAGTTACACAAGACGATTAACACTATCCCTTTCCCTCACACTGAATCATTATAGCATTGGCACTTCGTAGTAAGGCCACTGATCTCAGAATTCATCACTCACTGAAACAGACGACAAAATCCGATTAATAGAGATGTGTCCATCAGAAGGCAATGAAACAAATTGGGATAAGACTGGAAGAATAATGATCTATTTGATAGTTTTTTAACATGGTGACTGTGTTGTTCAGGGTGGACACGGTAACACTGGACACGTTGGAACGGAAGAACATGACGAGCTGCGTAGCGCTTATCAACCACACCTCACACCCGCACGTCATGCCCAATGGTGAGCATATAGGTTTAAAAAAAAATATTCTCATAAGAACAATATTACAGTTCACTTAAAATGAGATACAAAGTGCTTATAAATATTGTAACATTCGCATCTGGTGTGTTGGTAGTGTCATACGTTATATACACGCTTCTTTAATTTTAATTTAAACATATTAATATTTTCATATCTCTTTATATCTTCGAGTAAATCGTTAAACATATCAAGCTGCCTAGCCTTTTTTTTCTACTCAGCTGTTGTTTTTTCTGATTCATCTCGTTAGGTAGTGTTGAAAGTTGAATCGCTTCTCCGGGAATCATCGAGTTTCACACGGCGATTTTCTGGCGGTATCCATTGTTGATTCTGGCTTTCGGCAGTTGCAGTGGTTGGTAGTAGTATGGTGGGCTTGCTTAGCCTTTCTCTAGTACATGGGGCTTTATTGATCTTCAAGGTTAAGCAATGCGTGCCGAGCATGGTCTGTGGATGAGTGACCACCTTAGCATATACCGAGATTCCTCCGTGGCCGCTGGTCCTGGTTGCCATTCGTAGATCTTTGGCAGTCGTAACGGATTATGAGAAGCCAGAACCGTGTTACCAGTTACTGGGTTGTGAAGGTCAGATAGTCAGTCGCAACCTACATGTAAATAATGGTATCCAACTGCATTCGAGACACTTAATCGATGAATAACTTTGTTTTTTCAGGGGATGTCTACAACTTGGGTATGTCTATCGTGAAGGGCAGAATACGACACGTCGTTGCGAAATTCCCATTTACAGAGAAAGGTACGAAACAGTTATTATATAAAACTAGCGACCCACCCCGGCTTCGCACGAGTGCAATGTAGATACTAATGTTTCCTCTACTATAATATACATGTATTATACATATAAACCTTCCTATTCAATCACTCTATCTATTAAAAAAAAACCGCATCCAAATCCGTGGCGTAGTTTTAAAGATTTAAGCATACATAAGGATATACGGACAGAGAAAGCGACTTTGTTTTATACTATGTAGTGATAAACAGTAGTCTATAAGTCAGCCAGGTGAGTCTAGAACTGCTCATACATCATATCTAACTTGCTTACACTTACTTACTTTGGCTTTATATCAGCTGTGTCGCCCGTTTTTATTTATTTATTAGGTACAATACAGGTTAGAAACCAGAGCGTTATACAGTGCAAATTAAATATTTTCTTAAAATTACACATTTTACAAGTTTTAAGTAAATTAAGTTTTTAAACAAATATATAAGATACGCACAGGATAACAAACAAAAATCCAAAAAAAGATGAAAGATCACTTTGTAATAATTAACAAAACAATGCCATTTAGTGAACTATACAACTACTTATAAAATAAATAGGTATCCAAGTATTTGCTTATCATCCATCTTCTCACAGTATCTCAAATATTCACGACACACATCTACACATTCATCTTCAGTAGCATCCGAAACCCGGTTTGTTTGACTTCGGCTACGAACTAAGTCATCAGATGACATTGCAATTAACCTTTTTTTGTATGGGAAATCATCAAACGACTTCTCCCGCTCTGGGCGGAGCGGAAGGGAGTGTCAGTCTCTTACTGACTAAAACCAACCCGTGTTCCTTCAAATGCCCTTTACGATCCAGGGCCGCGGTGACTCTTTCGAACCATTTCGCAACACTGGCAGGATCCTGTTTACCCAGAGTCGTTGAATGACTTCGTCAGGCTAGGCGGTAAGGGGTTGCGGAATTTGTTCGAAAGAGTCACCGCGGCCCTGGAACGTAAAGGGTACAAGAAGGATCACGGGTGGGTTTTAGTCAGTACGAGTCTGACACTCCCTTCCGTTCCACCTAGAGCGGGAGAAGTCCTTTGATGATTTCCCATCCAGAAAAAAAAGGACGCCTGCGCTAAGTTTATTACCGTGACGTGCCCATTATCGGCGTTCTCCTGTCCACATAAAAATGTGCACTGACATTTTCCTTGTCTATTTAATTTGGTTGAAATAAATAGTTCTTCAGTTTCAATTGCCTTTCTTTTTATTGCATCATGGAGGAAGCAACTTTCAGCTGTGTCAGAAATTTTCGTAAATTAAACTTCTTTTTTCTAGGTGACATGTTCAAAAGCGCGCGTATAGTGGCCTCAGTGAAGCCGCGGTGGACACTCAATCCTTCCTACATGCACACTTTTGGTAAGTAAATGTATTACTTACTAATTGTATTACCAGCATTTTTTGGCAACAGACTTATTGTTACGAGATTCTGAAATGCTACTTTACTTTTTCGTCATTTGATGTCACCACGTAAAAATCCACTAACGGTCACAGACTTCTAATAAACGCTACAACTACAAAAACACAGTCTGGTGGGAATGGGCTTAAAAAGCCCGTCAAGTGCAAAGTGGACTCGCGTGCAAAAGGGTTCCGAACGAATCTCATTTTTTAACCGACTTCCAAAAAAGGAGGAGGTTTTCAATTCCGCTGTATTTTTATTTTTGTGTTACCTCATCAACTTTGTACTGGGTGTCCCGATTTTGATGATTCTTTTTGTATTCGAAAGTTGGTGCTTGTCGTGTGGTCCCATTTAAATGAGAGAATTTGATTGAGATCTGACGACTAGTATTTGTGTTATCCCTAATAATGCGTGGCTTTGCCTACATTGGTGATGTTCTCATTCAATCTTGTCGATGTAAAAAGAAAACATAAAATTGTATACGATGGTTTGGAAGAGAATCTTTATATTTCCTTTTCTAGTTTGGTGAAGATTTAATGAAGAACAGAGATAGGAAACGGAACTCTACAATAAATAATAGCAAATCTTTCTGGATTGCTGAAATCGCATGTTTGTTTATTGTTTACACCAATGTGATCGGTACGTTTAGGTAGGGGGGGGGGGGTGTACCACTGAAAAATACTGTGTTTATTCTGTTACTCTTCGGAGCTTCGGAGATAACTGTTTCTTTTTAAGCCCTTTCGTTTCTTATATCACACGGTAAAGAATGAAGAACTTTTTTAAAGTTCTTAATTTGTCTCAAAATAGTGACATCAAGCTCAATATATATTTACGTACCACGTCCGGAACGGAATCGGTGTAGTAGATACGGAGAAAATAAAAAAAAAATAGAGAGGCAGACGTCAGTCCGTCTATTTCTTTTTTTTCCCTCCAGACACACGGCTGATCCTATAAGGGTTCCGAACGTTTGTCAACGTTTGGAACCCTAAAGAGGACACGTGGGTGTTATATATGTAGTAGTACCTATATGGGATAAAAGAGATGTGTGTGTTTGTTATTCCAGGTATAACGGAGAACTACTTCGTGATGGTGGAGCAGGCGCTGTCCGTGTCGGTGGCGGCGCTCATGCGCGGCCTCGTCGCCAACGACAAGTTGTCCTCCAGCCTGCAGTGGAACCCTGACTACGAGGTCTGTGCCTCCTATACGTCTATATCGTGTTCAAGAAATACAGTAAAAATAAATTACCTACATATGGTGATGTGGCAGTTGCTTTTGGGAAATTACTGTTGTAATCCTGATTGAAGTATTTTCTTATATTTTTTCAAACTGTTGTAATTTATGACCTATGGCACTTCTACAGGAGACAATTAAATACAAACACAGATAAAAACGTGGATTCACATAAAAAGTCGTATACAAAACTGTCAAAAATTATGTGGCGACCAAAATCCACTAATGACAAAGTATGATGCCATTGCTACAAGGGCTGATATTATATCTGACTCTACAGTTCTTTGGTGAGCCAAAGCTATATTTTGTGACCAAAGTTCACAAACCCGCACTGGGCCCTCTCCTAGAGAGGCGGCCTGTGTCCCAGCAGTGGGAACGTTAAAAGGTCGATTATGCTTATGCTTTAACATAAAGTTTATATAACAACGCCATATTAAATTCCAGACGCACATAGTCCTCCTAAGCCGTTCTACAGGCCGTGAAGTGAAGCGTTTCCGCACCGACCCTCTGTTCTACTTGCACATCATCAACGCCTTCGAACAAGACGGCAGGCTGGTGGTAGACCTGTGTGCGTACAAGGACGCTAAGGTCATCGACGCCATGTATGTGCACGCTATCGAGGTGAGTTACTGCAGAACACTATTCTAGTAGGTCATCATTATGTTTTAGCGATATCTATGGCGCTAAATACAGACTACAAAAAGGGCTGACGTCACACAAATTCAGCATCGCTCAAATCAAGGTTTTCCGCGTGATTTACCTATATACATAGATAGGTACCTCCCGACGAAAACCATTGGGCATTTATCCATGTAATGCCCGTCTGGTCTTAGAATCCACCCAGGATTCGTGTCAATCGGTGTAGTGTCAATGGAGTGGGACTTTAAGCCCTGTTCCGCGTACCTCTGAACGTTCGAACAAGTCAACGGGCTGATGGTAGACCTCTGTGCCTATAAGAACGCTAAGGTGATCGACGCTCTGTTTGTGTAGTTATGAATGCTTTTGGGACAAGTTTTAGCCTCATTTATGGGCACATATTTATGTGAGATATATTATTGCACCAAAATATATGCCATACTGCCCATATTTTGGTGCAATATGTTTTTGTTGCCGAGCATCATCCAGCACATTAAAAATAGTTCTGAGGCCTTTTCCCAAATCAAATTATTTATTTACATAATACAGTCAGACATAAACAGATGCCAGTTTTTTGAGTATGGCTTCCAGTCTAAACGGATAGTCGGATACAGCTAAGTACCAGCCAGGATTTGACATGAAGCGAGTATCACGATGCTTGAAAAGTCTGCTGTCAGATTTCTTAGCTTCTGACTGTCAAAGTCAATCTACAATTGACAGCTGAGACCAATGAGATTAAAACACAAAATTATAAAATAACTTTCGGTGTTTTTAATTGTTTCTTAGTTTTTTTTTAACACATTCGGTGTTCCGAAATTAATGTTATTTTATACTTTTTGTATTTTTTGTTTTAATAAGTTTTTTTTATTGTCATATACTTATACTGATTTTTTTTCACTTTTTATTGAAAAATAAAAAAACCACACGTAAACGTACCCATCACAACATACGTGTTATAAACTGGTGTAAACAATAAACAGACATACGATTTCAGCAACCCCGCAAGAATTGCTATCATTTATTGAAGATTTCCGTTTCCTATCCGATCTTCATCAGATCTTCACCAAACTAGAAACCTAAAAAAAACATCGTATATAGTTTTATTCTTAATTTTACTTCGACAAGTGAGAATGAAAACATCATCAGTGTTATGTAGTCGAAGTCACGCATTATTAGGGATAACTCAAATACTAATCGTCAGTTCGTTGTTGTTAAATGGGAACAAACGACAAGCAACAGCTTTCGAATATAAAAAGAATCGTCAAAATTAGTACACCCAGAAAAAGTTAGGAGATAACTAACACACATAAAAAACAGTCGATTTGAGAATGTCCTCCTTTTTTGGAAGTCAGTTAAAAAGTGCTTTCTGAAGTGCGGAACAATCTCGGTATGTTAAGAAAATGGTAAATTTATTGAACAGAAATACATTTATGTGCCTGTTATAATGTTTATTCGGAACTAGCAGCGCCCCACGGTTTCACCCGCGTTGTTCCCGTTCCCGTGGCAATACGGGGATAAAATATGCCTGACACTCCACAATAACTTAGCTTTCTATTGGTGAAATAATTTTGATAATCGGTTCAGGAGATCCAGAGATTTCCCCTTACAATGTACAAACTAACAAACGTTACCTCGTTATAATATTAGTATAGATAATCCACCGTTAGCCAACCTTACTAAAGTCTGAAAAAAATAATGTTTCTAATTAATCCGAGATCACACGCCACTCATTCACACCTGGGTGTCAACATATCGAAGAAGTGCTAATGTTACTAATCTTGTTGGACATAATTATTAGACATTATACTTTTGGGTACAACGTTCGTATCTTAGTGAAATATTATGGAAACTTAAATAAACAGTCGTGATTTATCGTAAAAAATCTGAATGTTGTAAGAAAACATCTCAGGCATATGTTAGAACCAAAAATTTAAAGGGTCGTGACTCACGTACAGGGCCTCAAGTCTGCTATTACAATAGTCTCAGAATGGTCTATCATTGATCTCATTCCGCCACAATCATCCATCCATCGCCAGAGACACGAACCTCGTACGTGGGTATCGCAACAGTGAGACATTGTTAGCTGAATGACTTCATTGATTATGAAATAAGTTTGGCGATGGGTAGCAATAGTTTGCTCATAGAATAGGGTAGTTAACTAAAAAAATCTGATTAGTCCGTCAGATAGATTTACAAAAAATATTGGAGACGAATTTGTTCTTTTTTCACATAAACAAAAAATGAAGACGATACAGTGCGTTGAAAACTCGTGTGACGTCACTACCCGCTACAATTTTTACCGGGCAGTGACGTCACACGCTCCCACTCCTGATCTTTGACGCTTTTTATCTTCGTCAGTTTTTATAGATTTGATAAAGGAAAAAATACGTGTCCAATATTTTTCTATAATCTAACTGACGGACTAATTAGAATCATATTTTTTTAATCAGGAAACATCCCTATTGATACATGATGACTTTGTACCTATTTTTCTGTTTCTTTCTTCTTATCTTTTTTTTAAATGTGTGTACATAAATTGTTAAATAAATAATTTTTGTTAAATAATTTTTTCAAACTTCCCATGTTATGTATACTTGTAGTCGATGCAAAGCAACGCAGACTACGCGCAGTGGTTCCACGCACGGCCTAAGAGGCTGGAAGTGTCGCTGGATGCTCCTAACTTGACCAATGTGGAGGCGAGGATCATCGCCGACATCGGCTGCGAGACTCCCAGGATACACTATGATCTTCATAATGGTACGTTACAGTACAGACAATATTGAAGTGAGGGCCCTAGATATCTAAATATATATAACTCAAAAGGGACTGACTGACTGACATAGTGATCTATCAACGCGCAGCCCAAACCACTTAACGGATCGGGCTGAAATTTGGCATGCAGGTAGATGTTATGACGTAGGCATCCGCTAAGAAAGGATTTTGATTAATTCTACCCCAAAGGGGATAAAATAGGGGATGAAAGTTTGTATGATGAGAGTTTCAAAATCGGGGGTAAAGTAACTATTCCACGCGGTCGAAGTCGCGGGCAGAAGCTAGTACCGCCATAAATCTGTAATTTCGTATTCTATAGATTTGGGAATTTCTGAAAATATTTATGAAATTCCTAACAAAATTCTCAAATAAAAATTACCAACCCAGAGATAGTACTTGCTGATATTTAGGCTATGCCACTTTATACACGCGTCTGGATTGAGGGCCCTAGTTATTTAATCATAACAGTTATTCACGTTTAAGAAATTCATGGCGCTTTGCTTTAAGTTTTTACTATTTTTAACTAATTTCCCTATAAGTCTCATTTCGTTTCGCAAGGGTTCAAAAATGGACCCTCAATCCAGATGCACATAACAATTCTGTAAAGCCATTAAATATAAGAATGGACCCTCCACTGCAATAATGATGAAAGTCTATTTTTGTAAAAATTCTAAGTAAGCACGTCATTCAGCCACTTTGTAGTTTAATCTCGTTTACAAACTCAGCAATATATAACTTACATCCAAGATTTTCGAAAGTGAACGCTAATATTAGATAATTAAATGGACAGTACTCGATAAAGTCCTGGTTTTAAAATAAGAATTACTTAAAATAATAGGTACCATTTTTATCCTAGGACATAAAGCTTGAATAAATAAATAACCTAAATAATAATAAAAAAGTGCTGTAACAAAAAAATATATTATGTTCATAACTTTAAACAAGATTTTCAATTTACCAACTAATACATTTAAAAACGCAATTATCTCAAAACGAGGTAACAAGGACATTATTTTTTTTTTATTATCACTATTGCAGTGGACCCTTCATATACTAACAACCACTAAATTGCGAAAATATCAAAGTAAAAGTATCCCATAATAAAAGTTGTTCATAATGATGAGTACAATGACCCCTTCAAGTATGGCGTTCATTCTGTTTCGAGTTGTATAAAAGTTGCTTTGACGGTTGACCATCTCGCTGGGGTAGTGGTTTCAAGTGGGACAGCTAATAAGTAGTAGGAACAATGTTGGACGGTAAAGTGGTATAAAAGTTTTCCGAGTTAGAAATTTGTCAGTTCAATCAGACCCAGCCTGTCCCTTGCTGCCCCCCTTCAATGACCCCGCTATATATATTTTTTGTAATAACGAAACGCAAAGAGGAGCATTGAGGACCATCGGTTACCTAGTAACCGACGAATGTTCGTAGCCGGTAGGCTAGATAAAAACTTTGTGGAACACCAAGTTACGCCTCGTTATCAGTAAGTTGGAAACGGGTGGTAGATGTTATACAATGACGATCCGTTAAATATAGGAACCGGGCATAAGCCGAGGCCCGTGTCCCACAGGGGATGCCCTTAGCGAGCGGCCATTTAGTTTTTAAGTAGTTTTAAGCCCTGGCTGGGGGCCTTAGAATCTAAGGCAACCACAGGATTGCGGTTAAGCAGTAACCAGCCTTAATGTGCTGACCTGCGAGTAGTCCTTTCAAAAAAAAAAAAATGTCAGTAGCAGTCCGTTCAAGATATTTGACTAGTAGGAGCTAAACTATTAAAATTCGTTTTTTTTTTCAGGTAAACCCTACAAATACTTCTACGCTATCAGCTCAGATGTCGATGCTGAGAATCCAGGAACGGTGAGATATTTTGATATAATTTGTTTGATTGCCGTCAGAACTTGGAAAAATGTTTTGAACACAAGAAAAGCTAGTATTTGCAAGTTTCAAATAATTTTATAAGCACTCAGGTAAAGAATGATCCACTTTATTCTCTGTAAACATAGTTATAAATAAAGTCGCTATTTGCGACAGACTGATTTCATGATGTGGTTGAGGTTAGTTTAGGTATCTAAACTATTTACCATAGATTTTAAAAACCTCACATGTCTTCCATCGTCCAGCGTCTTGTGTTTCTTTTGGTTTTTAGAATGTAAATGTAAAAAAAATCCTGTCCTGAATATTGATGCTTTTTTATAGATGGGAAATTATCAAATGATTTACATTTAGATTATTATTATTTAATAATAAAGATTATTATTATTATAAATGACTCCACCCGCTCTGGGCGAAGCGGAAGGTAGTGTCAGACTCTTAACTACATAGTATAAAACAAAGTCGCTTTCTCTGTCCCTATATCCCTATGTATGCTTAAATCTTTAAAACTACGCAACGGATTTTGATGCGCTTTTTTAAATAGATAGAGTGATTGAAGAGGAAGGTATATATATAGTACATGCATATTTTAGTAGAGGGAACATTAGTATTTACATTGCACTCGTGCGAAGCGGGAGCGAGTCGCTAGTACTGACTAAAACCCACCCGTGTTCCCACTAATGCCATTTGCGTTCTAGAGCCGCGGTGACTCTTTCGAACAATTTCCGCGACCACACAATTGGTCCTAACAGGTGAACTAACAAAGGTATATTAAACTTGATCGTTATGTTTAATACAAATGTTTCAGATAATTAAAGTGGACACCAGCACTGGCGACACTAAGACGTGGTGCAACTTGAACTGTTACCCCAGTGAGCCAATATTCGTGCCGGCGCCTAACGCGAAGGTGGGGCAACATTACATATTATCATTGACTAACGGACATATGGGAGGAGCAGTGGTGGCCGAGTGGTAACGGCCCCGACTTAAGAATTATAGGTCGCGGATTCAAACCCAGCCAGGCGCATTACTTTGTGTAGTTAATATCATCACCACTGCTCTCAAAATGGTGAAGGAAAACATCGTGAGGAAACCGGCATGTCCTAGAACCAAAAATTCGAAGACATGTGACATCAAACCCGCATTGGGCCCGCGTGGTGGATTACGGCCCATTCCCTCTCCTAGAGAGGAGGCCTGTGTCCCAGCTGTGGGAACATTAAAAGGCTGATTATAACGGACATCGTTATTCGTTATCCCAGCAAAATGTCACATCAAAGAATAGAGTAGAATATACATTATTTATCCGACATAGATAGGTACAACATAATAGCAAGGAATACATAGTAAAATAGAAGAACTACAGAACAACAATAAACCGTGCTTAACCTCTTGCCCCTATTCAAATTCATTGGCAGACAACGCAGCTTGTCTTTTTTTTCATGAATCTGTATAATTATGTAATAATTATCGATACGTGAAGCAAAAAAATTGTGGAGTATAAAGTTTTTGCTTCACGATTTATGATTTTTTTTTTTACCAAAATTACGCGGGTGGAGCATTATGAAGTTTATATAATTATGACAAACTCTTCGGTGCAGAAATATGTATAATGTTTTTTATAGCTGTTTTTATTATTCTGGCCATATTTTTTTCTAGATAATTCATTCAGTTTCATTAGTCTGACAAGCATAACTAGCTTACTAAGGTAGCGGAATATCTTGGTGAATGTCGATGCTTGTCAGAATCAGAGGCTCTATAATGGTCCTGATTCTGTGTGTAACTTACTACGATAGACCTTTGATGAAAATAATCACTGCCTCTTTGATCTATGTAGTTTCCCACTATGTAGTTGTCGCAAGCGCTCAGCACTAGGCTGAGTACGAGGTCCTGCGTTCGATCCAAAATGGAAAATTGGGAAGGTTCGAAGCTGATAAAATGTTTTTGGAATTTTCTATCTAGAATTTCTCAGACGAGCCATCAACTGGGAACAGTTGATTGCAAAAGGGTTGCCACCTACTCGTATTATATTCGGACTTACTATAGATGCAGTTCTGCAAGACTATTCCACACTACAGCTAGATTTATGTGTTTTTCGCCAGGATGAAGACGACGGTGTTCTTCTAAGCGCGTTAGTGTGGGGCGGAGACAGAACACAGACAGTGGCCATGCTCGTGCTAGACGCCAAGACCATGTGTGAACTAGCGCGGGCCACTTTCGACACTCCATCACCAGCGCCCAAGTGCCTGCACGGCTGGTTCTTACCGACCAATAGCTAAAGAAACCCATATGTACTTGGAGGACGAAGATTTTACAATAAGTTTAAAGAAGTTTAGACTACATTGCTTAAATATTTTAATGTCGTTTTGTCGTTAAATGTTTCACTTTTTCTTGACGGAAAATTAGTTGGAGTACAGTCAGCGGCCATATTGGTTTTATAAGATTGGAAATGATATGGAATTTAGCGTGAGTAATTCTCCAGAACGGTTCTGTCAAGCTGTTCATATGAATACTATAGGAAAATAGCTTTTTTGTGGTGAAAATTATACAATGGTTTGCACAAAGAGTTGAAATAAATAAGCCACTACTAGCCAGCAAGGATGGTATTGGGACAAAGTACATTCTCCATTATAGGAAATACTTTGTACGTACCTGTAACTTCTTGAGTCATGTTAAATCATTAGAATAATCCAAAAAAGTTTCCGTAAAAAGGACCAATCTTGAAAACTTGGCCCTTTGTTTATTTTTGTCTAAAATACCGCGACTAGCTTAATAGACTTGTTAGATTGAGTTTCCAACAAAAGATCAATTAGGTATATATAATTTACTCAAATTATTTTAAGTTCTTCATTTGATCTTGAAGTTTGTTTAAAGTAAAGTTTAGAATTGTTCAGAAGCTCTAAAGACTGTGTTTGCTTATATTATTTAGCAAAGATTATAATTTTAAGTTACAAAGTAAAATTATCGTTGAGGGAATAAGTTTTGTAAATACTTAATAAATGTGGTGTACGACATATTTTTACATGTTTAATAAATAAGTAAAGTAATTTGCTCGTTTGGATTTTTTGTAACCCTAACCAAATATTTGTTCCATGATCAGCAGACCTACCATGACGTCTTAAATCCGTCATGATTCCTGTGTCAGAGAGAGATGGGGTTACACAAAACGAATAGCACTATCCCTTTCCCTCACACTCAATCATTATAGCATTGGGACTTCGTAGTACGGCCACTGCTGTTAAGAAGTTGATGATTTAGAGGCATGTCATAAAATACCGTTTATCTGTGACAGTAAGTAGTTGTGATAAAATGAGAAAGGACATTAACAGGTTCTGGACCAAGTGCTGCCCATGACAGAAGAAAATCTCGATAAAAATTGGCCCCAGGAAATATATGTACAAACATGTTTTGCTATCAATTAATTGTTTTTTGTTCAATCATAATTTGAGATGTTGTACTTTCCGTATATTATTAGTATACTCTGTTTTACTCTCCATAGTAAATAAATCCGCGTCTGACAGATCTCATTACATCGTCCACAAAAAAAAAACGCGCCCTATGTATTGAACCCTAGGTCTATGCAGGTAGATTTTACTTTGCAGTAACATGCCAAGCGTGAAGAGCCGGACTAATAAAAAAGGTACAATCTGCAAAGTAGTTCTATGGGAAACTGTTGAGAAGAAGCGACCCCACAGACCCGATCTTCTGGGAGAAGTCTTGACCGGCTGAAGTGAAAAATGTCGAGGAACAGAGCTTTCACCAACTTCCTGCCTTAATTGGGCGACCTGAGTGCAGATTTGCAGGAGGAATAGCGCTCGGGAAAAGAATATGTAGATAATCTATTAAGACCATAGAAATATAAAATACATATAGATATACTTCTTTATTATATCTATGATTAAGACGCTGGTGGCTCTCTTGACCATAATTCTGAGATGTAGGGTGGGCAAGGCCAAAATATGTTATAAGGTGGATGTTACCGGATTCTACATCCTCCTCCTGGGCACGTTTGCTTTAGCGAATCCCCATTCAAACCGGCCACTAAATGCAAGAAAGAGCTCGTCAGTGTTCACTCTGAACTGTCAATAAAGCCAGAGGCGAAAAACGAGACTTCTCCCGGAATATCGAGTCTCTTTTAGTTTTGATTGTATCTCTAGTTTTGTATTGTATAATATTGTATCTCCTGAGTCTAGGTTATTTTTTTTTACAATCTATACTAATATTATAAAGCTGAATAGTTTGTTTGTTTGTTTGGACGCGCTAATCTCAGGAACTACTGGTTCGAATTGAAAAATTCTTTTTGGGTTGAATAGACCATTTATCGAGGAAGGCTTTAGGCTATATATCATCACGCTTAAGCCAATAGGAGCGGAGCAGCGATAAAGAATGTTTTAAAATCGGGGAATCCACGGGGACGAAGTCGCGGGCAGCAGCTAGTAGTTACATAATTGTGTGCCTTTAAATGTCATTTACTTAATTCATTTATGATTAAATTATATTAAAACGGATGTTATTTTCATTAATTGTACAGTGTAAATATTATTTAATAGGACCAGTGTCCATATTTCAATATTAAATTAATTTTTCGCCACTAAATAATTCACAACAAATATTTTTTCTTTTCTCTTGACTCCTTGAAAAGTGCATCGGTTAATAGATTATTGTTGACCTGAGGAACAAAATGTACTATGTGTTCAATCTAGGCAGCATTTGGTCCAACTGCCATAATGTGTAGTTTGGCATTGTCGTTTCGTCAACCACGAAAGCGACATGAACATTGAACGTAACAATTTTTTAGGTATTAAAATATAGAAATATACATATATGTCAAAATTCGAAGCTCCTATCTATAAATTTTTTATATAGATATCTATTAAAACATCAAACCTATTTAGAATTTTTATCAGTAATATTTTTTCTGGAAGTTTGCTATTAGTAAATCCAGCTATTTGTACACGCAGCGTTTAGTTGTGAAACCCTGTAAAATATATAAAATGACTTTAATTTTGGAACTCGGTGTTTTTGGTTGTTTCTTCGTTATTTGAACACCGACTTCCGAAATTAAAGTTATTTTATACTTTTTTGTTTAGAAGTCGGTTGATTTTTTTGGATTAAGTTTTTTTTTCACTTTTTAATGCTACACCCCCCCCCCCGCTCTTAAACGTAGCAATCACGGTGTAAATAATAAACAAACATGCGATTTCAGCAATCCCCGAAAAGTTTGATATCATTTATTGAAGAGTTACTTTATTTTGTTACGTTTTCTATAATCTGTGTTCTTCATCAGATCTTCACCAATACTAAGATGCTCTTCCAAACCATCGCACACAGTTATATTTTTTCATTTTACATCGACAAGATCGAATGAGAATGAGGATAACTCAAATACTAGTCGTCAGATCTCTCAATCTACACCATACGACAAGCACCAGCTTTCGAATGTAAAAAGAATCGTCAAAATCCGTACACCCAATACAAAGTAATGAGGTAACACACACAAAACAAAATACATTCGAATTGAGAACCTCTTCTTTTTTGGAAGTCGGGTAAAAAAGATTAGATAAAACAATGGTTGGTTTTTGTTTACGTTCATGAAGAATGCTTCATGAACGTAAACAAAAACTCTAAATGGGGCTATCGATGATTTATGAGTAAGTATTTCATTTACTATGATGCCTTCCAAACACTGCTTCTTGTGTTGTAAAAATAGGAATCCTCAGAATCCCGACGACGGATAGTTTACTTACAACGTTAAAATAACTATTTACATTTTGCTGCTCCAAATGCTGAAAAACAGTGATACGAATAATATGGTTTGTGGAAAAATATCAGTGTTTAACAAGTTCTTTTGCCGACCGTTATTTTAGTTGCGTCTCCCGTTGGAATCGAAGAAAAAAGTGGTTTCTTAAGTTAGTGTGTGTGCTTTGCTTTTCATAAATGAACCTATAAGTACATAATAACGTTGTGTAACAGAATTGTGCAAAGAATAGCTACTCCGCTTCAAAAGTGCGATAATGAAGAGTGAACGATGGCCATAACAGTATAGCAAGTAGGTACTACCTAAAGTAAAAGAGGTACTATCGAGTAATTTCCTTAATATGCCATGAGGGTGAAGTTAATAAAATCACCTGCCTCGGATCATCAGATCTCATAACAAACTTTGCGAGAATAGATCGAGAATTCTGTTTTTGTGACCGGACGGAAAATTCTTGAACCGAAAACTTCACGCACGGCTATGGGAAAGTATTAATGGATATTCTACTATGATACATTTATTGATCCTTACATCCACGTACCGAGTCATTTACTATACAATCCACTCCCACGTATCAGGCCCAAGAATTAATCCAGTTAATCGTTTATGTACTTTGCTGAACACACTACTTCGTTGATAACTAATATACAATATTAGATAAACATTGACCAGTACCGGCAGCATTAGCTCAGTCGACCACGTAATACCTCGTGTGAAACTTGTGAATTTACGTGTAGTTTCACACAACTCGTGCGTAACGCGAACGTGGTACATAGATAAAGTGATTAAAAATTCCACTGAATATCTAAAAAAGCCAAAACAATGAATCAAACAGACGTAAACATGACTGAAGACTGGCACAACTACGTGAAGCTGGCGCTCTCTGAAGTGCCCTACAGTTCGCAAGTCATATTCTCCGTAGCACTGTTTACCATCTTCTTGGCCAGCCTCGTGGGCAACATTCTCACCTGCATCGTCATCTACTACGACAAAAGCATGCACACAGCCACCAACTGTTATCTCTTCAACTTGGCCGTGTCTGATCTCCTCGTCACCTTCCCCATTTTAATCATCATTTATCAACTTCTGACTCAAAGGAACGAGCTCTTTCAATACCAGAACGGAGTGTTTTCGTGTAACTTCGTCCTATGCATCCACTTCTTATTTATAAGCATCCTCTGGAACAACAGCATCCTTGTGATGACTGCTCTTTCGATAGAAAGGTACATCGCAGTGTGTTATCCAATGATGTTGCAAGGAACACCGGTGTGGCGAAGAGTTGGCAAGATTATTGGCATCATTTGGACGGTGGCCATCATTGAAACGTTACCAGAATATTGGATGTTAGAAATATTTGACACTGGGAACACTTTGATTTGTTTCTCCCTGCCATCTTGGCTTGGAAGGATCGTGAGTGGAGTAAATGCAGTGCTTACCTTCATCGTTCCGTTGGCTATTATGACTTTTGTGTACACGATGATAGCATTTAAAGTTAAAGATGCTAATGAAATGTATAAACTGAACGGGTCAGTATTTAATAGTGGGTTTAAAAGAAAGAAAGTAAATAAACTAATCGGTAAGTTGTTTTCATGCAGTGTGGGTTAGACAATAGTGTTTAAAATTATCAAGTCATTAATGAACTATTTTGTTTTGATGTTCAGTGGCCCTCACGGTGTCGTTTGTGATTTGCTGGCTTCCATTCTTCCTGCTCAGAACGTTGATGTTTGCAGTTGACTATAAAAAGTTCGCACACTATCACCGGGTATGTTAGATTGTTCATTTTCTTTCTTATTTGCAACTTTACATTATTTTTCATGAAAAAAATATGTTCTTATTTAAATAAGCTTTGTAATTGTATATATATACTATATATTTATATCTTATTTTAGCTCCATTGCCATTTCTCTTTGAGTAATTTTAAACCTTTACGATTAAATTTGTTACAGTGGTGGTCGACGGTGAACAAGATTGCGATGTTCAACAGCTGGCTGCCGACGGTTTTGAACCCATTGCTGTTCAGTGCCATGTCCACCAAGTTCAGGAAATCATTTAAGGTGTGTAAATATATACATAAGTATGTTCCTCCCATTGTGAAACTCACGTGGTTAGGTCGTTGGACAAAGATGGACCAATGACCAGGCTATGGGTCCATTTTGCCCGATCCGATGAAGGTGAGGGGATCCGTTGGATGGCAGGGGCTGACCTTATGGTAAAGGAATCCTCGGGGTAATGATGAAGAGATTATGGAAGTATAAAACCACGAATACATGCTCTCAAATAAACTGTCTGGGTGTCTCCAATTGTTGAAAATAATCATGTTTCAATATCCAGCTTTCGTACCTACTCGTTATGAAAATCTCATATTCAATGCGATAATATCATAATTTAATTATACATAGCGGCCGTGACCGAGCAATAAAACTTTTATAAAATGTTATTCACATTTCGATGGTATTTTGCGTCTCCTATCTATTAGATATACGCAATTTACGTAATTGTGTAATAGATTCTTGTGTATATTTGCAGAAGCTCTGCGAGGCAAAACTGAGAAAAAATAATCTACGAAGCGCACAATTTGAAACCAGCACAAACCCTCAACGTGGAAAGTCAACATTATATTATCAAGTTGAATAAACATTGACCAAATTAGGAATCTCAAACAGAGAAACGACAAGTAGATATAATTTGTGTGTGTTGTATATTGTGTTCATAGCGTTTTTCTTTGTCTGAAGTGTGAAAGTCATTATGATTTATAAAAAAGCATATTAAACTGAAAAAAAGAAATAAAAGAAACTCGTACCTACAAATTATTTATTATTTATTGCTGTTCATACTTTATTATAAATCATCAATGATTAGAGTAGGTAGAGCTATTTCTGCTATTCGCAACATGTTTTCATAGTATGGACATGCCTGAGAATCCATCCCAGATTCTTTGGGTTTTTTTAATATTATACTGTTTAACTTTGGTAATTTTGGTAAGTTTCATTTTTGGAGATACTTGTGTGAATATAATGTCGCGGGGCAATATCTGAAATTAGAAAGGGCTAGTTTTGTCCGAATGAAAATAATTTTATTATTATAATTCCTAAGCATTTCAAATGTTAAATAGTTTGCGGTGGTAGGTACGTAAGGTCAATTTTTACATACATAGATAAGGTTAGGTAAAGTAAAATTGAAAGCAATTTTATTGTTTTTTTTTTAAGTCCCAAAGTGTATATTTAAGTATATCTATATCCAAACAATTTATAAACTTTCGAAATTAAAATACTATAGCTGCATTAATACAGAATAAACTAAAAAAGCCTTTTAGTAAACCCTTTTAATAAATTTTCTCGTATTATTATTATGTATAATAAATTAGAAATCCCGGAATCCTGATGTCGTGTACACATTAATTTATACATTTGAGGTCATTGGCCCGATATAGTTCTACCTACTCCAATCACGGATAAATCATCATTCACTTGCACTGAGGCTTAGCACAGCACAGCGGAGAAGATCTAGGAGAGTATTAAAAGCGAAAGACATGCGCAGGCGCGTTCAGCTTAAAAGACCCTGCTACGCATCCTCCCACCACTTAGTTACACACTGATACACAGCTTCGCTTCGAATCCTCGTGCAGCCTGGCTACCTGCCATAGTTTCTCTGGAAAAGCACCCTCTTACGTACGAACAGCGCCTATACAGAACATCCAAATCGATCCAAGTAAATACGCTCTGAAGTTTTGTCTATTACTAGCACTTCGACCGCGACTTCGTCTGCGCAGATTTAGTACAAACAATTGCCACCTCCGTTTTACCCCCTGGTAGATTTTCGTAAAATCCGTTCTTAGAGGATGTCTGTATGTTATAAGGAACCTGCCAAATTTAAAGTTTGTATGTGTTAAAGTTTCTGAGATTTTGTGATTAATCAGTGAGTGGTATTTTGCTTTTAAGTATCGCTCATTTGCTACAAGTTTGACATATCTCAAAATTGATGATTTTTTAGTTATTAGTGACATGAGTTTTTCGGAGAATATCTGCTGTCTCTCTCTGTTATTATAGAATAGAGCTTTGAAAAATTACGGTTTTACAACTAATATACAGAAGATTAGTGCGAACAAAAATGCATTCGGAGGTTTCTTCATATCCTTAACTATACGGCCCAATATTACCTACTTGACGTCTATTTTTTCAGAATCGAATGAGTCGCAGTACGTAAGCACAATAACCATCGGAACGTGGGAACAAATTAATTACATATCATAATCCTTTTCCTTTATTTTGTAAGTTTGTTACTTAGTGCTTTGAGCAGAGCCATTTTGTTTCTAGGTATTTATGGTTTTTGTTTTTATTATGAGTCCATTTTCACGTACAAATCCACATCAATAGCCTTAATAATAGGCTTTGGTTAAGTGCTTGAATTATCGGAGAGATAAGATAGTGATAAATATATTTTATTGATCATTCAGATTTAGAAAACAACGTTTGATCATATACATAGTACCGTAATCGTTCGTAATCTGCTAAATTCATAATGGTCGATCATTGGTCGGTCATTGGTCTAGTAATACTTTTTAAAAGCAATGACTGCACAATGACGTCCTAATGGCAGGTTACTGATCAAAGGAACTGTCAAAATTTTAGCAGATTGCTGCATACGTCTGTGATTCATTTGTACGAGATTACCATTCTATGCCATTTCTTTCAATGGAGTATCAGTGGTTGACCACAGGAAAGTTTTAATGACGCTTTTATATTAGTAGATTACCAAACATGTAAAAAACAACCATTATGATATCAATGATAGACCATTCTGACACTATTGTAATAGGAGACTTGAGGCCCTGGAACCTCGAGCCTTTAGGCGGAGGATTCCAAGTGTCTACTAAACATTATATAGGACAGATAAATAGGAGCGAGGGGATAAGTGCGTCTAGTGAAATCATCATTTTACTTAAGACTGTCACATAAAGGAAGATGAAGGCCGAAGAACAGATTTGGGTGAAAGAGAATTAGGTGTTAGTGATATGAAAGAGCTATCACTGACTCCCTTGTCAGTGATAGCATGACGGTCGACAGAACAGCATGAATGAAGAAGACGTTGCGCCGACCCCAAGTAACAACATGGGACAAGGGCAATAAGGAAGGGGTTCCTTAATTAAGTATTTTGAGATAAGAACGTATCGAACCATATTTCAATGTGTAAGTAAAAGGGAAGATCCTCCGACCGAGTGGTTGATGTGTCCCGTAGGCAACTGCCCGGTAGTTGATATTCAGGTTGTTGTACGTCTAATCGCATGGCAAACTCTGATACCGCGATGCTGGATGTCGTAATTAGTTCGCTGCTGGCGAGCTAGGTGGCGTTGTTAACAAAAAATTAAAGGGTTTGTGAACAGATTTCAAGGTCCGATGGCGAGAACACTCAATGAAACGCTACACTGTTTCAATTATGACAATTTAATTCACAAGGAACGGAACTACTTTTACAAAAAAATCAAGAACTATATATAGTTGGCGCGGTAACGAAACCATAGCGAGATGTATTTCGATCCCAACGCCATCTAGGGAAGCATACGATAAACTTTGCACATATTAAATATTAGACATACCGCCCACCAAGGACATATTACAGAATGTCCTTCTCTTAATCTAAACCGCCCACCGTGCTACATGTCTAGCAATGTGGGGCGCACAGGTATACATCTTTAATATAGTAATAACATGGATGAAAATATAAAAAAAAGAAATATTAGAACAATACATATTCTTAAATTATAGCTTATAAACACTAAGTTTAAGTAGCTACAGGAAGAATAGCCAATTTCGTAATAGGCCTCTTTATCAGGGAATTTTTAGTTCTAACAGTAACGACTCGAGTGATTCCGTCGGGGCCAGGATGTTTTAACTCAATCTTCCCCAGCAACCACTTACCAGGAGGTAAATCATCCTCTTTTATCAGAACTATGCCACCTATGGCTGGTTCTGGGTGTTGGTGAGCCCACTTATTACGTTGTAAAAATTGGTTCAAATAATCTTGTGACCACCGCCGCCAATAATCCTGTAACATTCTTTGGGTAAGTTGCCACCTTCTGAGACTAGAAATGTCAGCCTTTTCGAAATTAGAATCAGGTACTAGGACGAGTGGTTCCCCAACCAGAAAATGGCCCGGAGTTAACACCGTTAACTCATTTTGGTCAATACATGAAAGCGGTCTCGAGTTGAGGCACGCCTCAATTTGTGCCAACACCGTCGTTAACTCCTCGAACGTTAAAGTAGAGTTCCCTATAACCCTTCGGAGATGGTATTTAGTAGACTTTATTCCTGCCTCCCATAGACCGCCGAAGTTTGGAGCGTGAGGAGGAATAAAGTGCCACTTTGTACCATTATTTGCCAAACACTCAATCAATTCGGGAATTAATTTTGACGTTTCTTCATTAAATAATTCCTGCAGTTCTCGCGCAGCGCCAACAAAATTAGTGCCGTTGTCACTGTGTAGTTCTGCACAATGTCCACGTCTCGCCACGAACCTCTTAAAAGCGGCCAAGAAACCTTTTGATGTCATGTCACTGACTGCTTCGATATGAATCGCACGCGTTGACAGACAGATAAAGAGCGCAATGTACCCCTTGTAGGACTTATTACCGCGTCCTTTAGACACTCTGACGTTTATCGGGCCAGCGTAATCAACGCCACTGTATAAAAAAACCTTACTAGGTGTAACCCGAGGAGATGGTAGTTGTCCCATTAGTTGGCTTCTGGCTTTATTTGTATACCTAATGCAAGTAACGCATTTTCTAAAATAGGCCTTTACTAATGCTTTAACCCCTACAACCCAATACCGAGATCTCAAGTAAGCGATCATAGCTTGAGGCCCCCCATGCATCGTTTTTTGATGCGCTTCGCTTATGAGAAGTTTCGTGAGGAAAGAGTCTTTAGGTATAAGTATTGGATGTTTGCGATTATAGCTTAACTGAGACATCTCTAATCTACCTCCCACTCTAATTATTCCCTTTGAGTCCAAAAATAAGTTCAACGATTTGTACTTTCTTCCCTTTTTACCTAAAGTTCCCATCTTCTGAAGTTCTTGTATTTCTTCTTGTAACTCTTCTTCTTGACCCTTTCTAATACATACTTCCATCGCCTCCTCGAGTTCTGTCGTAGACAACTGTTGATTTCTTTCCTTGTTAGCACCCTCAATTCTTAAGTGCAAAAACTTCCTACAGTAGGCTACTACCCTTATCATCCTTGAAAGCGATGAAAATCTGTCCCAAAAGGATATGTCAAGGATACCCGAATGGACTTTCACTTCCTCCAAATTAGTAATCAAGTGCTTAGGTTTTTTATATTCTATCACTGATTGCCTTAAGAAGTCGGGTCCATTGAACCATATCGCAGTATTGCTGAGTGCCCCTGGAGCCACGCCGCGAGAGGCACAATCTGCTGGATTCTGTTTAGATGAAACGTGTGACCAATATTGCGTATCCAATGTGTTTAAGATTTCTGAAGTGCGATTGGCCACAAACGTTTTCCAACGGCTTGGATGACTATTAAGCCATGCGAGAACAACTTCGGAATCCGTCCAAGCGTGCAGATCATTTACATTTACATCCAGAGTTTTAGCAACGTCCACCATCAACTTAGCTAATAGAACGGCTCCGCATAGTTCTAACCTAGGTATTGACACCTGTTTGATGGGAGACACCTTGGTTTTCGAGGTAACTAACGCAACTTGTATGTTACCCTTTGCATCGACAACTCTGATGTATACCACTGCAGCGTAGGCCATTTTTGAGGCATCCGAAAAACCGTGTAGCTCCGTCTTTACATTGCTCGATTTAGTGTTAAGCCAACGTGGGATTTTAACGTTCACTAAAGAAGACAAGTCCTTACGGTAAGTGATCCATTCCTTTAATAAACTACTGGGCACTTCTTCGTCCCAACCTATACCTGCTAACCATAGCTTTTGTATCAAAACTTTCGCTAAAATGATACTAGGTGCCAACCAACCTAACGGGTCGAAAAGCCTAGAAATATCCGATATTATTTCCTTTTACTTACAGGTTCCGTCGGGAGAGGCAGTTCTACAGAGTACTGGAAAACATCAGCACGAGGATCCCAGGTAAGTCCGAGTATTTTTGTAATATTATCTATTTTTATTTTTACTTCCTCATCCTTATCCCTTTTGCTTTCTCTTATCTTATGTAATAATTCTTCACTGTTACTTATCCATTTTTGTAATAGGAATCCCCCTTTAGCTAGAATATTTTTTATTTCCGTATGAATCTTATATCCTTCCTCTACGCTTTCTGCCCCTGTCATTAAATCATCCATGTAGAAATCATTAAGAATGATTTTTGCTGCTAATGGATGATCTTTCCCTTCATCATAAGCAACTTGATGTAAGGAACGCACTGCTAGAAACGGCGCTGATGAAGTACCAAATGTAACCGTCACTAACTCAAATTCTTCAATTTCTTTTTCAGGACAATCCCTCCAAAGAACCCTTTGAAACATTGTGTCATCTCTATTGACCAGAACTTGTCTATACATTTTAATTATATCAGCACCTATACAAATTGGATGTGATCTCCAACGCATAACCGTATGTCGTAATTCTGCTTGTAATGTCGGGCCAACCATCAAGTCGTCGTTTAACGATACCCCATTCATTCCCTTGCAGGAAGCGTCAAATACCACGCGCACCTTAGTTGTCTGCTTATCTTCCCGGATTATTGCGTGATGAGGTAAGTACAACCCTTTATTCTTTTCTTCTGGAGATACCTTTACCATATGTTTGAGTTCTAAATACTCCTGCATCACCGCAGTGTAATCCGCCTTTAATTTGGGATTCTTTGAAAGTTTAAACTCTAAACTCTTTAACCTTTTTTCAGATATGAACCTAGATTCACCATCCTTACAACTTTGGTGACCATCTCGGAACGGCAACCGTACAATGTAACGCCCGGTTTCATCTCGTTTTGTGGTATTTGTAAAAATATTCTCACATTCCAATTCTTCTTTACTAAGTATTTTTTCAGTTCCTGATGGCTCCGCTTCTAGCTCCCAGAATTTACGTAAGAAGCAATCAGCCTGAACATTGGAATGCATGACAGTGATACAGGAATATGAATTAATGTCTGACGAATTTTCTGTACCGACAACACCCGACAGAATCCATCCGAATTCTGTTTGTTGTGCTACGAGTGATCCACTAGTACTCTTTCTGATTCCATCTTGAATAATTTGGCTGTATATCTCAGCACCTAGTAAAATGTCAATTTTATTAGGCGTGTGATACTCAGGGTCTGCCAAATCGTCATCACTTAACTGTACCCATTCTACCCTGGTTGCTGTTACAGCTGGGAGAAGGGATGTGATGGACTTCAGAACGTATGCATTCACTTGAACGCTGTAATCTAGATTCATTCGAGAGCGTATATCAACAACTACAGAAGAATTAGACATAACTGTTTTATTACCGCCTACACCTGTTATCCGGTGTTTTGTTAAAGATTTCTTTAACCCTAAATATTGAGCCATTGACTCAGTGATAAAAGATCCTTGTGACCCTTGATCTACTAATGCGCGAACCACACGATATGTTCCATCCTTTGACCTGGCCTTTACTAAAGCCGTGGGTAATAAAACCGTTTCCTTACAATTTCCTGTCGACAGGCATGAAACTATTGGCTTAGTAGATCCCTCCGCTTGTACAGCGGTCTTTTGAGTTTCCTCCATTGAGGTACTATTCCTAGTAGCAGCTGACGTTGCTTGCTCCTGAACAACGCCCGTGTCCTCACCAACAGACCCAGAACCACCACTAGGGTGGAGTAAAGTATGGTGGCGTCTTTTACATAAATGGCATTTGATGGTGTTTCTGCAGAATCTGGCAGAGTGGTTACTACCCATACAAATGAAACATAGTCCCTTTTTCTGTACGAAATCACGTCGAGTATCGTTATTTTCTTTAGCAAAACCTTTACAAGCACTTATCTTATGAGCGGCAGAACAAAAGGGGCAAGATAGATCCGTCTTTACTTTCCCTACCACATGGAACGATTGCGAACTCTTTTGAACGTGAGGTTTATTTTCCAAATTTTCTAGACCTCGAAAGCGGCTTGTTAAAAAATCAGTAAATTGAGTAAAAGTAGGCAAATCATCCGTTGTATCTGAAGCTACCTTTAATTCCCAGGCTTTCCTGGTGTCCTTGTCCAATTTGGCACTTACAATGTGTATTATTAGTATGTCCCAAGAAGTAACATCTATTCCTAAATTTTTAATTGAACCCAAGCAATCAGATGTATTACTAAGTAATCTTTTTATTTCAGTGGCTGATTCGACTGTTAAACTCTTTTGATTAAACAAACGTTTTAAAATTCCATTTGCTAAGAATCGTTTATTATTGTACATTGCCTCTAGTTTTGCCCAGCTAGCCGTATAATTATCCGATGTTACATTAATATTTCTTAATAGGTGCTCTGCATCTCCGGTTAAGTACCCTTTAAGGTAATATAACTTCTGCGCATCGTCTAGAGTTTTGTTACTGTGTATTAACCCTACAAATAAATCCCTAAACGTCTGCCACTCACTATAATTTCCAGAGAAAACAGGTATCTTAACCTCAGGTAACTTAAAGTTCCTAAATCCTGAACTACAGCTAGCTTCTGAACTAACATTACAAGGTTCACTCAACATTTTCATATCGTTTAATACTTGTTTCAGTTCGCTTTTAAACTGTATATAAAACTCTTCGACCTCATCATATAAGCCATTCTTATGATACTTTGAACTAAGTAAATCAGACCTTTTTACCTCACTAATTATTTTTACATGTGTTTTGTGGAATAATTCCCATTGCTGTTCTAAGTGTTCAATTCTAGTTTCTATATAACAAACAGTTAAACGCTCTTTAGGACTTTTTTTAAAGTTAGATTTTGATCTGAGTATTTTATCTTTAATGTCTTCCTGAATGTCGTTAAGCGACTCCATTTTTAATTAATAACACAAGTTTGTTAGGTCACAAAACATGAAATACACAATTTTCTTGCAACTAGATACAAGACTAAATAAACTTATTATACACTAGATAAACACTAAATAAACTTATTGTCCAGTAAACACATTCAATAACACCACGAAAAATTCTGTTTCTTTATCACTTCGTTATTTTTCTAAGTCTCAGATTACGTTTAAAATTTCACAAGTGTTTTAAACTTGCATTCCTGAGTAAAATCGGGCATAGGTTCCCCGTCTGAACCACTTTTTGCTTAAAATTAGTACAAGTCCAAAGTAATATTATCAACGGCAAAGTTATTTATCTAATGATTTTAAGGTTCAAATTTCAATGCACTTTCTTGAATTTTTGAAGTGAATTTCTTCTTATTAGTAAAGTTGAAAATGTACTCACAATTTCTTCACTATGCACTCACTGACACTCGACGTCTCTCGCCGCCTTTGTGGCGCCCTCTGGTGGCCGCTTCGCACACTCCACCGCCTTGCTCCTCCACGCAACGTTACTCCTCCGGCACCCAGCTGGATCCTCTGCTTCGATGACGTCACCGCTGACACCTCGCTGTAGGGATGCTCTGGACAGCAATCCACTGTCCAGTACTAACGTCGCGGGGTGATAATCACCACCACCACCGATGACTACCAAAAACACCTTCACGCCAATCCGGCTTCGAAGGACCATGAACAGATTTCAAGGTCCGATGGCGAGAACACTCAATGAAACGCTACACTGTTTCAACTATGACAATTTAATTCACAAGGAACGGAACTACTTTTACAAAAAAATCAAGAACTATATATAGTTGGCGCGGTAACGAAACCATAGCGAGATGTATTTCGATCCCAACGCCATCTAGGGAAGCATACGATAAACTTTGCACATATTAAATATTAGACAGTTTGAGACTTTTTAACTCCAAGTACTCGATTCAAAAGCTACCCTATGACTTCAAAATATTTTTAATCCAATCAAATTGTATATTGGAGTAAGTCGCGGGTTCAAACCCAGCCAGGCGCATTACTTTGTGTAATTAATTTATCACCACTGCTCTCAAAACGGTGAAGGAAAACATCGTGAGGAAACCGGCATGTCCTAGAAGCAAAAATTCGAAGACATGTGGCGTCCACCAACCCGCACTGGGCCCGCGTGGTGGATTACGGCCCATTCCCTCTTCTAGAGAGGAGGCCTGTGTCCCAGCAGTGGGAACGTTAAAAGGCTGACTATGTAATTGTATATACAGTAGGTATAATTTTAAAAGTTCTAGTTCATTTTACAATATTTTGACTATTTGACCAAATAACTAAAATTGTCTTATATTATTAAAGTCATCCAGTTAAATTTTCTCTAAGGCGAAAGCGTACGTAAATAGGATGGTTTGTCCGAAGTACCAAGTCGGCGGCGAATACCAGGTCCTCTGGTCTGGTGATGGGTTCCAGCCGGTACTTGAGCAAAATTCCTGACATTAGAGTTTTCAACTTCATGATGGCGAACTTCTGACCTGAAATTAGGGAAAGTTTAAAATAATATATATCAGGGTACAGTTTCCACCAGCGACTTCACCCGCATGAACTCGGAAAATATCCCAAAGGAAGAACATTACTTATAGGCCAGTCACAGTAGACTGATTAAACGCGCTATCGGATTTATCGGTAAACTTAAATGGTCCAATTTTATTCTTGAAGTGGAGAAGAATTGGCCTCAAATGAGAACCTTGTGGTACCCCAGGTAAGAGGTAGTGAATAGTGGTGATGCATATCCCTTGACTACTACATTCTGTTTTCTTTGTGTCAGTTAAGAATCAAACAACTAGAGTAGGAAGCCATGTATACCAGAGTCCTTGTTTTTTGAATGCTTCAAGATTATGATAAATAATAAGGTTGAGACACCTACTTTGAGCCCTTTCATTTGATATGCCATAAGGCACAGATGGAAAAAAATATGTTGTTGTATTCAAAATGTATTTTATTCACGTCACGCATCCTTGTTTAGTTCGCAAAAGTTGATATGTGTAAAAAAGACAATTGTATCGCTCCACTTGAGTTTTTATCTCTTAACTTCTCAGCAACTGAATGAATTTAGATTACACGAAACTTGGCAGACCATGTCCTGAAATAGTTTACAGGATACTTTTTCCCGGCGCATTTTCCCTTGGCATAATTTTCGACGTGCGCGTGGGCTTAGCCGTTAATAATTAAAAAAACTGTAGTATCTAATATACGTAGACATTAGTGCACAGATACTGACCTATACAATTTCTGGGTCCTGCACTAAATGGTATGTAGCTGTAAGGGTTGCGTCCAATCGTGTTCTCTGGCCGGAACCGCTCTGGTCGGAACTTCTCGGGCTCCGGGTACACCTCAGGATTACGGTGGATGTCAAATACATGGATGTCGACGAAACTGTTCTTTGGGATCCTATAGCCAGCTGTGAAAACCAGAATATTATATTAGGTAATCATTGCCAATATAAGGTTACTACCTACCTTATATTGTATCATCAAGTATAAGCAGCCTGATCTTTTATTAAACCTGCGCTTGCGTATCTATGAAAATTCACGTATTAAGCAGGTAGTAAAGTGTCTGTTTGTTATATAAAAATAACAGAAGAACGACAGAACATGCATACTTTTAAAATGCTTTTTGTTTGTTTCTTTTTGATCCGACTAATATCCTAAACGGCTGGAAAAAAATTTGACGGACCAGTCTTCTTTTGGCTAGTAAACAAAAATGATCAAGCTTTAGGAAGAGGTCATGCGTCATAGGGACACTGCTCTACAGAGACAAGCATAGGTGGTTGATAAAAGACCAGAAATTAATGATACTTCATACCTATTACAACATCTTTAGTGAGTTGTCTAGAAAGAAACGGTACACTGGGATACAGGCGCAAAGATTCCTTGATGCAGCATTCCAAGTACTTCATTTTACCCAAGTCTTCTATGGAGGGTAATCTCTTAGAATCACCATAAATGCCTTGTAACTCTTCATATATAGCGTCCTGGAATCCAGAAATTAACGGTCTTTATTAGTATACAAGTCATAGTGAATTTAGACCGTGCTAAGTATAGTAAAGTTATGACCTGTATTTCTGGCTCGTTGGCAATCCTCATAATCATGAAAGTGAGTGCTGTTGCTGTGGTGTCATGGCCCTGCAAGAAGTAAAGGGATGGACTGGCTATTTTGCACGTTTTGAATAAAATCATTGGAAGTATATTCTGTGGTGCTCTAAAGTCATTCGCTACCAACCTCAAACAAAAAAGTGTCGACTTCTTCCCTTATTCCATTATCATTTATCGTCCCCTTATCTTCTTCATCCAGCAATAGATCAAGCATAGTGGATTTTACTTTATTATCGGGTAATTTGTTGTTTTGAAAGGCAATAGCATTATTTATATTTCTGTTTTTTCTCCTCCGTTCTATGATTTGTTTTGTAAAATTGTGTAAATCTGGTAAAACAGATTTTTCTCGTCTTGCGGTGAACGATAGTTTGTATATAAAGTTTATTAAATACCAAGGTTCAGTGAGTCGTTTCACCACACATTCGCCTATTTTGTGTATAGATTGTAAGTAGCTGTCTAAGGAAGGTGTTTCGTGTACTTTTGTACCCAATGCGGTTTCTGGAAAAAATACTATTTGATTTTTCGTCTTTGGATTCGTTTTTATAGTACAGATAAACAAGTGTATCTGTCTTACCACACATAATAAGCAGCGCTGCTCTGGAAATCAATGGCAATAAATCGGTTTTTTCTTTGTCTACTTCATTATCTATGGTGATCAGTAAATTTTGTGTGTGTTCACAAAAAATGCTGAAGTATTGGTTAAGGACTCTGAAGTGGAACGCTGGTGTTAACATTTTACGTCGATGATGCCATTTTTCACCTGTAAGAAAATATCTTCTTCTTCTTAAAATCTCAAAGGCTTAGGCTCTTTAGATCAGTGAAAAATCTATATTATTTATTTGGGAGTCAACTCCAAAATCTCACGTTCATCAGATGATTAAGCGATGAAAAATAAAAACCAAATGATTGAGGGATTTACTACTACGCTGTGTGTCGCGAGTTCGATTCCCGCGCGAAACAAATATAATGTATGGCCTACAGACAGCTGTTCCGGATCTGGCTATTGGTGTATGTGACTTTGTGTGTTTGTAAACGCACCCACGATACATTAGAAATCCCTGAAAACGTTAAAAAAAAATTTGACAATCGACGTCTATTTAGGACGTCGATTGTCTAATTTTTTTCAAAGGGTGCTTTCCGGTTTTTCCTGTAAAACCAGTCGTTTTGTGTGAGAACGACTTCTCAGGTTCTAGACAAGTGACAGTCAGATATAGCGTGGCGGAGGTCAGTTCATTATCAAAACGTCAACAATGGATGAGGATGATGAATATTATGGAACTAACCAACACTGTCAAATGACACGTGATCAATTTGATATGTTATTTTTTTTTCTTTACAAAAAAAAACACACACACACACACACTAGGAATTTCTCCTGTTTCGTGGGTGCGTTTACAAACATACCATGTCACATACAGAAACAGCCAGACCCGGAACAACTATCTGTAGGCCATACCAATATTTGTTCCGTGCGGGAATCGAACCCACGAGACGTAGCGCAGCAGCCAATCGCTCGACTACTACGCTAACCGTGTCGTCAAAATTGTATATCTTGGCACTACGACAATCGCGTCTGCTTTTATGTACAATGACATTTTGTTTAGCGCCTCTTATATAATTCATTTATCCCCTCTTGTTGTCGATACAAGAGGGGCTGGACCTACAATATTAATATCCAGAAAATCCATGATTTGTAGGCATCCAGTTTCCTTGAAATAAGTGCAGCAGCAAACTTTCGACTGTCGGATGCTGATTTTGATGTTGGTACGTATTAATTTTGTTTTGACAGTAGAGTAGTTATACTAGACGGGGCCCCATATTGCGGAATTTGTTCGAAAGAGTCACCGCGGCCCTGGAACGCGAAGGGCACAAGAAGGATCACGGTTGGGTTTTAGTCAGTAAGAGTCTGACACTCCCTTCCGCTCCGCCCAGAGCGAGAGAAGTCATTTGATGATTTCCCATCCAAAAAAAAAGAGTAGTTATACTAAAAAATATAGCCCTCAGGAATCTCAATGTGTTCTATTTACCACTGCTCACTAGTAGTCCTTCTCCGAGCCAGCCTTGTAAAAAGGTGTACGGTAGGTCTTTATGATTGTGAGTAGTTGTGGAAAGTATCAACTGAAAGAAAACGTATAAAGAAATTAGAATTGGGTAGTTGCCTAAAAAAATCTAATTAGTCCGTAAGATAGACTTCCCAAAAATATTGGACACGTATTTTTTATTTTTTCACGTAAACAACAAACGAAGACTATATAGTGAGTTGAAAACTCGGCGTCACTTGCGTTGCGTGCGACGATTTTTACCACACCGTGATATTACAAGCCCCCAACTCATGATCTTTGAAGCCTTTTATCTTCGTCAATTTTTAGAGATTTCATAAAGCAAAAAATATGTGTCTAATATTTTTCAATAATCTAACTGACGGACTAAATAGAATATGTAATATTTTTATTCCTCAGGAAACATCCCTATTATGACCGACTCTGAGTGTCGAGTATGTACATATTAACTTATATGCGAAAGATAAAGGAACCTGGAGTCTGGAAGGAATCTGTAAAAGTATAGCATATATGACAATTTAGTCGAACATGCACACTGAAACAGAATTCACTTTATCAACTTCTGTATGTACAAATGCTTCGAGAGAATTTAGGCTGTGAGTACGAGTAAAGCGAGCTGCTATGTTTTAGCAGCTGGACTGGAATGCATTACATTATATTTCTGTTCACCTTTCATACTTTTTAAAAAATATTCGACGACTACTGGAAAAATTTAACACCCCACCTCTCCACAGATTATTTTGTCCTATCGTACCGATGGTTAATTAAGTATCAGTTAAGTTATAAACAGAGGTCGAAATTAGGTAGAGTTATTTATGTACTTGCACTTATTTCATACAGCGATATAATAAAGTGGATAATCCTCAAATCCCGAGATCAGTTTTAAAGAGCATAAAAATGCCGTGATTTATTAAATGAAAAAGTTATTTACTTTTAAATAACATAATTTAAACCACTAAACGTGCGACGTTGCCAACTTTACATCAACGACAAAAGCTATACTAATGTCGGATGCAAACACTTCAAATCTTAGTGGTACTTTGAATGAATCAAATAAGTAAAGTGATATCGTTTGGCACGTGCTACAACATTGAAATCAAAACTATGACGTCTGAGTAAGCAAAACCTCACGAGTCTAGGCTAGAAGCAAAAGTCTTTTCGTAGGTATCAAAAAAGGCGAAGTATAAGTATGAGAATTTGCTTAAAACTAATAATAATTTGTATTGTGAATTAATGTAAATACTTATAAAAAAAGTTCATGTTAATTATCTTTGTTTTATTTGTCTTATCTACATATCTGTGGATGCTTTTCATTATTATTTATCTGTAATATTGTTGGCCACACGGGATTGTCTAATAGGAACCCCGGGAAGATCCATATTAATATCAACATTTCGATGCCAGTACATAAATAACTCTACCTAATTCCGACCTTTTTTTTTTTTTTTTTTTTTTGGATGGGAAATCATCAAATGACCCCTCCCGCCCTGGGTGGAGCGGTAGGGAGTGTCAGACTTTTACTGACTAAAACCCACCCGTGCTCCTCCATGTGCCCTTTGCGTTCCAGGGCCGCGGCAACTCTCTCGAACAAATTCCGCAACCCTAGCAGGCACCGACCCTATGGGGCCCCGTCTCTGGTGCTGACGGCTCCTTGAGGCGCGCGTGAAGCACAACGCGTCGTCGACTCAGCCTGGTATCGGACGGCGAGCCACCCACGCTCACCGTCCACAGGCATCAGCCACTGCGCAATAGCACAGCGGCCGACTTGTCTCTGGAGGAGGCCGAAATGGGACCATTACTGGCACTCCATTTCAGCCCCCTCCCGAGTACCGGGAGTCGCAGCACCCACAGCAGAAGCGGCAGAAGCGGCGACGGAAGCCGCGGCGGCGGCAGAGGCGGTGGCGGCGGCGGACCTCTTGCCCTTGGTCGGGGCGGATGGCGCGCAGGCCCTTCCCCCAGCCCAGTGCTCGGCCGGCTTGCCAGCAGCCGCACATGCACTGCAGTGCGGCGTGGCCTCGCACGAGCCGGCCCGATGACCGGGCTGACCACAGCGGAAACAAAGTCCACTGCGGTCCACCTCCGAGGGGCACATAGCTCCCGTGTGGTTGCCCACATGGCAGCGGTAGCACCTCAGAGGTCTGGGTTCCAGCAGTTTTACCCGCGCAGAAACCCACCCCACCAAGAGCCTTCGACCCTCCGACACTGTTCCGGCCGCCGTCACGGGGCAGCTCACCACAAGGGTTTGCATGCCCGTGTTGTCAGGCCGGAGGGTGCCCGCCTTGACGAGCTCGGCAGAGCACCCCCCAGTCCTGGCGACGGCGGCCACAACCTCCTCCTCCGTCACGGAGTCGTCCAGGCCCACTATGCGCATGTCAATGCACTTAGTCGGCCTGGACACTCGAACCTCGTCCGCGGGGAGGACCTCCTTCAGCCTTTCGGCCAGGGCGTCCGCGAACGGGCCACTCTCCGCTCCGGCGAGCTCGAGCTTCCGGGCACCGGTCAGGGTTCTCCTGATCCCGAGGCCCCCAGTGATGCCCAGCTCCCGGAGGTTCACCGCCTCCTTCGCCCGCTTCATCAGGGCGAGGTACGTCACACCCCTCTGTTCCGCTTCCGGCTGCAGTGTTAAGACCACAGCCGCGGACTTCGGGGCGCGAAGCCTCGCCGCGATGGCGTTGGCCTTCCGCCGCTGCCTCTTGGCCTTGCTCCTGGCCGCCTTTTTGGCCTGCCGCTTTTCTCCAGCAACCTGCCACCCGGCCCCGGTCGCAGGAGGGTCCGAGGTTGGGGGTGGGGGCGGCTGCGGCGCCACTGACGCAGCAGCTTTAGCCGCTCCCCCTCCAGCCTTCCTCCTTCCCCTCTTCGCCGGGGCCGACTTGGTCGTCGCCGGCGTCGCAGGCGCCGGCGCCACAGGCGCTGGCGCGGCTCCCGCCTTGGCCTTCGCCTGGCCGGACGTTCCCGGGCCAGCAGCCACCGCGGCTGCGTACGAAGCCGCCTTCTGCTGTCCCGGGGGCCTCTGTGCCGCCGCTAACGGGGGACGCCGGACCATGTCCTCCAAAACGGAGAACTGCTTCCGGAAGGGAGCCAGCTCCTGCCGCACCAGGCTCCGCACGTGGCTCAGCACTTGGCTCCCCTCCAGCGCCGCCGGACTCAGCCCCCCCTGCGGCCCCTCAGAGGCCGCTCTGGCCATGTCAGCCAGGTCCCTCCGGAGCGACTCATTCTCCGCGATGAGTCGCTCCGTTACGGCCGCGAGGCGGGCGGCCTCCGCCCGCAACTCTGTCGCCTCTCCGGACCCGCCGACGTTGGCCGCCGCCGCCGCCATTATGGAGGCTTTGGCCGCGCTAATGGCCTCCCGCTTGGAGGACTGCTTCCTTTTGAAGGCCACAGCGCGGATCGCGGCCTCCACGACCTCCTCCAGCTTGGCCCTCTTCTCCTCAACCATGGGACGCACCTCTCCCGGGGGCTCCGAGTCGTCGGAGTCGAGAGTAAGCGGAAGAGTAGAGGGAGCCCCACGACCGCTCCCTCCAGGGCGACGCCCCTCCTCCACCAGCCTCCCGGCCCGACTCTCCACCTCCCGGGTAGAGGGAGCCAGCCCCCTCCCTGCCTCACAGCCCCTGCCCCGCCTTGCGGTGGG
The DNA here is from genome assembly GCA_905332915.2 of Hecatera dysodea. NCBI lineage: Eukaryota > Metazoa > Arthropoda > Insecta > Lepidoptera > Noctuidae > Hecatera > Hecatera dysodea. The sequence goes on from HG995294.1 coordinate 17,930,558, forward strand.
GATTTTGCGGGCGGAGGCAAATTCGCCCTCGGAGGACGACCCCCCGGTATCCTCCCGTCTGGGCCGCTTGCGGAAGAACTTGCCGTTCTCCGCAGCAGCCCCCTCTCTTCCGGATCCAGAGCCCGCCGAGCTGACCGTTACTAGGTCTGGGGCGGAGCCGGAATCCGACTCCGCACCACCCCGGCGCTCAGGCGAACCCTCCTCTCCAAACTCGTACGCCATCAGCTCCTTAAAGGAGTCAGATCCGGATGACGACGATGACTCGGAGCCTCCTCGGCTCTTGTTGCCACTGGCAAGCGGAAGACGTTTGGTGCCCACCCCAGAGTACGGAGGGCAGCCCGCCGAAGCGGGGTGGGATTCCCCGACCGCTGAGCAGTCGGGACCCACCTGGGGACTCATTTTGCAAGCGTCTTGTTCTTTCATATTTTCCTTTTAAGGGTGCGGTCCCTGTTCGCCCGCCCCTTCTCAGGGCCCTCTCTCCTAGCTCACCTCTCCACCTGCTCGCTGCTCCCACAGTCACGTCTGATGATCAGACGCGTACCAGAGAGCAGCGAGCAGGCGTGTGTCTCTCTTGGTCTGATCCCTCACTTGCGACCTTCCGGCATGAGTGGCTCTACCGGGAAAGCTCGCAAGATCATTGGGACACTCAAGCCCCACCACGACGACAACGTGGAGACACATTCGGTGGGGACCTAATTCCGACCTCTGGTTATAAGATAACAGTCTGGAAGATTTGTTCTAGTATCAAGCTTATGTAGACACGACCATATATGTTCAGTTTGGTCGAAGCCCAGCTCCCTAATGCAGTCGCAGCAGATTGCCATAATACAATATCCATGGTGTTGAGGAAAACTCTCAGGTCCCACAGCAATAACGAGTTCCAATCAACGTGACCCAGAACTCAAATGACTTCATCATTATTCAAAATTAAACCAGCTATGAGCAGCCAGTAATTATGTATGCATAAAAGTTAGTTAAATGTCAGAACCAAATAATATTTAACCATACACTAGCTTTATCTCACGTCTTCACTCCTTAATTTACAGAATTCGTTTGTTTTTTTCTGGATAAAATATTTTACTTTTCACACATAACATACATAATCCGCCTATCATCATCAGAGAGCAGTGGTGACCGAGCGGTAAAGGCCTCGACTTACGAATCGTAGGTCGCGGGTTCAAACCCAGCCAGGCGCATTACTTTGTGTAATTCATTTCTTCACCACTGCTCTCAAAACGGTGAAGGAAAACATCGTGAGGAAACCGGCATGTCCTACAACCAAAAATTCGAAGACATGTGACATTCACCAACCCGCACTGGGCGCGCGTGGTGGATTACGGCCCATTCCCTCTCCTAGAGAGGAGGCCTGTGTCCCAGCAGTGGGAACGGTAAAAGGCTGATTATGCTATCATCATCTGCCTAGCCTTTTCCCAACTATATTGGGGTCCGCTCCCAGTCAAACCCTGGCACTGCTGGATCACCGGTGTCCTCACGATGCGAGGAAATGTGTCGTAACACACCACGTGGACCCAGTCCGGAAAGGGCTCGGGTTTGTCTTTGTTTTGTTAGAGTTGTGTTTTTATTTGTCAGTGTTTGAATTTTTTATTGTAGGACATGCTTTGTGGTCCTTCTGCCTTTTCATCCACTGTTTGCAATAGTAAAGAATTTGACACAAAGTAAAGCCTGCCTTGGCGAACCCCAGCGACCTTACATCTCGAAACTCTATCAGTAGAAGAGTTTTCGCAATCGACTCTTCGAGAGATTACTTCAGTATAATACTAGGATAGATAAGATGCAATTCTGTAGCTACCTCCACGTCTTCAGGATGATTTAAATGTACTGTTTTAATGTGAAATCCGTTCAGTGTCCACAGGCGGCCGTAAGTTTTGTTCCATATTCTCAAATGTACAAAAATATTTTCTGCAAAAAAAAAACACGCCTGTGTTTCGTAACATTGAAAAAAGTATATAAAACCTAGAGAAAAATACAAAGTTTTTAGCTTAAATTTGGGATCAAATTTAGTACCTACTACGATTACAAATTGTGTCCACTAGACCAACGACGCAATCTGTGTCATCATAAATATATTTTTTTACACTTAATTTTCATAACCTCGGTCAATTTATTATACTTACTTAATTACTTACCAAAAATAGTAGGCGCAACAACTAACCACTAACCAGTCAAACTAGTTCCTCGGTTATTCTTAAATTGCTTGAGCTAACCAAAAGATAGTCGAGGCCATAGACATATATTTATTATACATGTATGTATATACGAGGCCAATGCGGTTACAAACATAGAACAAGGTTCTAAGTACGAGTAAAAAAAACGGAAAAAAAATCAACAAACCATCACAAATCCAAGCGTATTTTTGGAGAGTAAGACTTGATTTGTATAGTTCTTGCAAGCCTTTGTCGCTGACCCTGACTGCTGTTTTTAGGGTTCTGTACTCAAAGGGTAAAACGCGACCCAATTACTAAGACTCCGCGTCTGTCTGTCTGTCCATCCGTCACCAGGATGTATCTCATGAACCGTGACAGTTAGACAGTGGCAATTTTAACAGATGTTGTATTTTTGTTGCCGGTATAACAATATATATTTAAGGGGGCTCCCATACAACAGACATGATTTTTGCCGTTTTTATACATACAGAACCCTTCGTGCGCGGCTCCAACTCGCACTTGGCCGATTTTTTCCACAAATCATAGGGAATTTTTGCAAGCACTTGCGGAAGCGTTTACACTTTCTATTGTAAAATGAGTTAGAGTGACACATTTCAAGCACGTGTTAAGTAAGAAACAAACAAAATAAATTTATTCGCCATATACAGATACACACAGATCAAAGGAAACTTAATTTTAAAACAAATATTGCGTTATCCGCAGAGCTGGCTTACGCTGGTTTTCAACTGGACCTTACGTTGAAGTGTACGGATGTAAATCAGTTTTGTAAGTTGTTAAATATATAGGTAAATAGATACATACATATATGTGTAGTGTACTATAAATAGTACCCACGCAAAAAAAACGTTCGGCAACACAAACAGAAATCGGAGTCACTAAGAGAATCACTAAAAGAGGATTTCCAGAAATTCCTACTGGAACGGGAACAAACGGGCTATGTACGAAGACACGGGCAAAAGCTAGTTAATATGTATTTTGTTAGCATTTTTACACGACTGCCCAAAAAAAGGAGTGTTTTGTTTTCAGGGTTCATGTATGTATGTATGTATACATCACCATAACTTCTTAACGGCTAAACCGATATCAATGTATGTATAACATCGTTAGAAGCGTTGAGTTATCCGGGTAACATAGGCAAGAAAAAGTTTAAAAAAATGAAAAGGGGGAGCCATGGTTCATAAAGAAAAAAAAATTGTTTTGTATTCATGAAAATTAGACTGCATAGTTATACTGTCATCGTATAAACCTTGCAAAAAAAATATGAAATAAAAAGCAACTAATTTATTATAAAAATTAATAAAAAAACACTCTTGATGTCAAAAAATTAACTAAAAAATTAAAAACAAGAGAGATAATAATCGTTTCATTGCAGTCGGGTGACGGTTCCTTTTAATAGTTTCTTAAGAAGTCCCCCAAAGTAAAAAAAGAGAACAAAAATTAGTAATAAGGTAAGGATAACAATGAGATACGATTTAATTATTTGTTTTTAGCATTAATAATGGTAATACATACCTGGACTTTTGTACATGGCCACCATATGTCCAAATAAGGGCAGTCTCGGGGGGCCAGGGATTTTGGCAATGAGTCTCCCAGCTCGGCTGTACCGAAAATAGACACCAATTATCACAAATAATAAACAAACAATTAATAACAGCTGCGGAATCATTTTGTGAAGCTGTTAACTGATTCGACGTGTATCACTGATGTTGAATATTTGATAGTGGGCCTAGAACCGGCAAACCTCAGTAATTTATTGTACAAATGTAACTAAAATAGTTGTTTGTATCTAGAATTAAAATATGTATTTAAGTTTTTGTTTTTATTTAGTTCGTAAATAATCTTGTCTTACAAGGTTTTAAACTAAAATCTAAAAAAAAACGATAACTTTAATTTCGGATGTCGGTGTGTTCAACAACAAAAAATCAACCAAAAACACCGAGTTCCGAAATTAAAGTTATTTTATACTTTTTGTTTTTTTTTTGTTAAGAAGTCGGTTTTATTTTTTGTAAAAAGTTTTTTATTTTTCACTTTTTAGTGGTTACTCCCAGCTAAACATACCCATCACAGCGTACGTATTATAAATTGGTGTAAACAATAAACAAACATGCGATTTCAGCTATCCCGACAGATCTGCTATCATTTATTGAAATTAACAAAAAAACCGCTTTTTCGATTTCGATAAAATTTTCATGGGACCATTTGGGAAGTATACCCTTTCCAACAAAAAAAGAATTTTTCAAATCAGTTGGCAAGCGACGGAGTTATGCGCGAACAAACATTAAAAAAAAAACATACAAACATCCGAATTGAGAACCTCCTCCTTTTTTAGAAGTCGGTTAAAAATTTATCTTTTTAAATTATTATTATGGAAACCTATTGTCCTCGCTTTTGCAAGCAATAATGATGAAATTGAAAAAAAAAAAAGAATTTAAAAAATAGACTCGTTTATAATTTGGAATTATGGACCGTATGGGAGTTCTACCATACCAGTTTCGACTCGCGGATTCTGAAATGAGAATTTTAAGTTAAGAACCTGATAAACTCTACCTTGAAAACCGGTCATTCTTTAGCCTACTTCATTATCGTCATCTATGTATATTGGAGTCGGCTTCCAGTCAAACCGGATTCAGATAGGTAAATATTAATATTATACGTGGAGCGGCTGCCTACCTCTACAATCCATTAGTTGGGTAACACGATACTTCTTGGCAAGACAATTGGCATCTGACAATTCGTAACGACTTCCAAAGATCTGCAAATCTTCATCAATCAAAGACGAAGGAGTCTCGTTGTGTTACGATGGTCACCCATCCACAGACCTACCTGGCATTACGATACGGCACAAGTCATTGTTCTTCTAATATCTATACTTCTATACTAATATTATAAAGAGGAAAGATTTGATTGTTTGTTTGTTTGCATTGAATAGGCTCCGAAACTACTGAACCGATTTGAAAAATTCTTTCTCTATTAGGAATATAGGCTATATTTTATCCCCATAGTACCACGTAACGGGAACTACGCGGGTGAAACCGCGGGGCGCTGCTAGTTGGTAATAATATTGAATTTTATTGATTAACTTAGGGACTAGATTAGATTGCAAGGTTAAAAAGTTAGTGGGTGTTTAGAAGAAACAGTTCCGATCCCCTATAATGAAAAAGTGGTTTAATTATTTATACATACAATAAAGCCGCACATATGTCTGTGCATTGAATATTTTGCATAAAAATAACTGAGAAACGCTAGAAAAAACCGGCCAAGTGCGTGTCGGACCACGCATAGTGAAAATCTCATATCTCCAAAAGTATAAAAGCTGTGATGTTCAAACCAATATCGTTGGAAGTGTCTGTGAAGTTATATTTGCTCAATGATTTTAGAATTTCATTTGTTTTTTCCTCTTTTGTATTTTTTCTTTGCGTCACTCAGTTTACAAAATAGAAAACTTGAAATATCTCGTTTTTTATGAGTAGGTACGAGTTCTACCGTGGCAACAGCGCTGCAGAAACGGCACGAAGGCTTAATGGTTTTTGGTTCCAACGTTTTCGTTCTGGAAATTTCGACCTGCAGAACAAGCTCCGTGGACGGCCGAAGACCAAAGTTGATAATGAAGAATTAAAGGCTATTGTAGAAGTGGGTCCATCGCAAACCACGTCCGAGTTAGCTGCAGGCTGCGGCGTTAGTGATAAAACTGTTTTAATCCACTTGAAGCAAATTGGGAAGGTGAAAAAGATTGAAAGGGTACCTCACAAATTGAGTGAAGCAAATCGACAAACGCGCGTCGACTCCTGCGTTACACTACTTAACCAGCACAATAATGAAGGGATTTTATTGTGCGGGTTCAATCACTTGTGCTCCCTATTATTGATTATGCTAATGTTTGCTACTCTGATCTGTCCTAAGAACTTCTTAACAAACTGGATCGACTTTTCAATAACTGTATTCACTTCATTTTTGGCCTTCGTGAATATGATCACATTTCTTCCTTCCATTCTTCCAAATATTCTAGTAAGTCTGCTATATCAACTTGTAATTTTTTCCATTGCAAGTTATCTGAATTTGTACCAGAAGTATAGCCGCTTTATACTCGAGCGTTTCACGGGCCACCGCCGAGGAACACGCGGTTTTATCACTTTCACTGATTTTTCGAGTACCTAACTTAGTGGCATGTTAACTGCGAGTTTTAACACCCTTTACGGGTGTGCGAAGCAGTGAAATTCCTACGTACAGATTTTTTAGTCCGACTAAAACACGTGGCCGAGATTCGAGATCCGGTAAGAAGGACGACTTAAGGCCTTTCCCTGACCAAATTACCTGGAGCCCTCTTTGCCGCCCGTACCCTGCGCACGCCCTTTTATCATAGAATTCACAAAATTTTTGGAGTTATTTTGATTAAAAAAGATAAGCGATCTTTTGAAATGAAATAAAATGTGTATAAAGGATTTTTAAATTACCTATCCATTAGTGTAATCCTCAAATGATTAGAGCGCTGCATTTAGCAACAGATGCATAAAATCAACAATTTTAGTCATTTTTTAAAAGTAGATTTTTTATTTATTACACATAAAAACTAATTAGAACGTGGAACATTAATAATGTACTTTTACATGTTGATTATTTTTTATAACTAATGAGTTAATAGTCTCTGAATAGCGAAGAAAAACGCACTATCGCAAGGTTTTGGTCGGGGTATCGCCCTAATGTTGCGTACAGCACGCAGTGCGTAATTAGACTAATTATTCAGGTCAAAATGAAAGACAGTTCTCCGTACGTAACAGGTAGTAAGCGCCTGATTATCTGATCACTGGTGATTAGAGAGAGACACGATATCTATTGATTATGTCTGCATAAATGTGTTCTCTTACAAGCGGGTGAGATCACCACATTTTCGATGCCGGCTCGCTAAACCTGCATCGCTAAGTAAGCTAGATACAAGAAAAATAGATGAACAGTTTTGTTTGTCTCGCTCACTCTTCAGCTATGTGTGTACGTCTTGTTTATTCGCACGCACGAAACCAATATCCTGTCAATCCAAATCTTTGGTGAAAAAATAACAACGAGATTTAAAACAAATCAAAAGTGATGTTTGTTTTCCTTGTAACAACAAGGAAATCAAGATTTTATAATTTTTGAGTTTTTGAATATCACTACACTACTGCTTTATTTGCACATTTAAAATTATAAAAAAATAACCTAATTATATTGATTCTGAGTAAGGTAGTTTAATTAATAAGTAATAAGGTAAGGATAATAATGATATAATTATGTTTTTTTTTATTTATATAGGTAATTGATTTTGAGCGCCTGATCATCACAGCATGGCAACAACTCACTTAATAAGCAATTATCGCTAATTGTGGTACATTTTATTTTTACATAATATTAAATATTATTTTTCAAGTGGTAGGTATTCCCTTTGTTTACACGTCATTGACAATTACCTAACGTTCACATTACTTAAGCCGTGTAGTTAGCAAATATATTAAACTTGCACTGAATGGTCCTACAATTACAAATTCAGCAAATCCCTTAAATTCCCGAATACGTTGTTATATTTAATAGCCTCTAGGCTATTAAATATAACAACGTATTCGGGAATTTAAGGGAGGGGGAAGGGTGAGTGCGTTCTAACGCACTCAATTACCAATCACCCCGTTTAGTGGTAAAAGTAACCGAAAAACCATAATATAATTATCGCAGAATTTTAAAATCACGAAGGAAGTGTATTCTTCTCTAGTTTGCCCCTCTTTTATCCCTCTCGTACCTACATTTTTCTCAAGAATGAATACACGTTCTTATTTGGCGTTATCTTGTAACCATAAAATTATTTTTATATGTATTGAAAAAGGTTGTTACTTCGTAAAACAATGAAAATTTAGAAAAAAAAATGTAGTAACTTTTATTTATAGTTTCTTATAGTTAATATTATAACTAGAACATCGGCGGCTTCAATGCAGTCCAAGAGGCTATAATAGGTACATTATTACTAAAAGTATAAATATGCATCTACTCTAATATTATAAAAAGGAAGGATTTGTATTTGTATAAATGTTTGTAACGAATAAACTCACAAAATATAGGACCGAAATCAAAAATTCTTTCACCATTAGAATGCTAGATACATTATCCCTGAGTAACATAGGCTAAGTATTTAAAATTAATAAATATCCGTCATATAAGCCAGGACGGGCCGCTAGTATTTATTTTCTATATAACGTGTTACAAAATTAATTAATTTACAATACCTATATGAAAAGGTGTGATTGTACTCATCATCCTGAACAATTTTTAATTTCAGTTTAACGATAGGAAAACACAAACATCGTCGCGAAAAATAATCAGCTGTTCAGTAGGTAAAAAATAATCCGCTGTTCAATACCTAGGCAAATTTTGCCGACCTAGGCATACATTGTATAAGTATGTAAGTAAGTATCTATGTATGGGGCAGCCGATATTTTTTCGTGATTTCTGCGTTTGACTCTCTCTCCAGGTATTGCTTCCATACAGTTACTGTTTGTATCGTTTTTTTTTCGAACAGAGGCATTAGCATTTATCATTGTCTATATAAGAGAACGTTGTTTGATTTGGTACCTTAACGATGAAAAAAAGGTTTCAACCGCCTTTAGGTACTTAGTTAGGCATTTTCTACCTGTCTGACTGGATTATAGTTCATTTTATTTTTGTGTAAAACTTTACATACATAGGTACAAAAAAACATGTTCGGGTTGTTCCTTATTTCAACATAATCACAATACACCATTTCTATTGCGGAAACGGACATAGATAGGCTGTGTGGTCCGCAAAACGATGTCACTTGTAAAGATGAGATCCTCAGGCTTGGTCACTGGCTCCAGCTTGAACCTTCGCAGGAGACTGGACATCATAGTCTTCAGCTCCATCTGAGCAAACTTTTGACCTGAAAGAGAAAATATATATGCGAAAGTTTGGATAGATGTTTGTTACTCAATCACGCCGGGACGGCTGAACGAATTTGGATGAAATTTGGCACCGAAATAGATTACGGTTTGAACCAGCACATAAGTAATTTTTATCAGTATGTTCCTTTGGGAAGCCGCTGGCAGACACTTATTGACAACACAAATGAGCATGGTCTTTAACAAAGTTAAAAAGATAATCCGTGGTCCACTGGCCCTGAATTATGAATTGTGAGTGTGAAAAGTGAGTTAAAATCCAAACTTTATCAGTGTATACTATATCGGTACAAGAAAAAGTAAACATCATGAGAAAGTTGGCACGTCCTTAATCCAGAAATTCGAACAAACGCGTGAAGGATTATGTACGTACCACTCTGTCATCAGGAAAGTGGCCTGATTCCGAGTCCGAGTTTTTGACGGGACCAGTCGCAGTTCTGGCTGGTGACTGCTTAGCCGGAATATCTTGTGGAGGCCTAAAAATAATTTAAGGGCCCAGCCAGGGCTACCCTTTCAACCTTTCATCATAATACTTAGTTAAGAGGTTTTAACTGCGTAAATTGGACCTACTTTTTTATTTCAACTTCTAGTTGACCAAATGCAACACTGCTTCTATAATTTGGGCAGGCGCTTACACTCAAGTAAAAGTACCTTTACTATCAGCATATGAATATTGTTGCGCGCTACAATTTACCACTAGCGCCATCTAGTATCAAGTAGCAGAACTAGTAGAATCAGGAACCTTCGAGACCTTTCTATGAAAGAACATTCTAGAATTCGCGAACTTTCAATGGAAGGTTCTGGAATTAACCGGCTTCCTATATAAGGCATGCTCTGGCCGAGTCAGTATTGAATTTGCGATACAAGTGATAACTTCGAGAGCGATCTTCAACTGCGAACGTAAGTAATTAGTAGTGAGATTGTGTTTCATAATTAGTGACTTTAAAGTGTATATTAGTGTTGTGTAATTAAAGTGTCATTTTTGGTTATTTTATCGGCTGATTTTATTGTAACGAACCCGAAGCTCATAACAATGCCTTTTCACATTCATTGTTAAGCCCTCTTTCCTTTTAAAGTAGCTTCTTTGGTGCGAGTTTCTAATGATACTACCAGCGCGGCAGCGATGTTCTGTATGTTTTTTTTTTTTTTCTGGAGGGGAAATCATCAAATGACTTCTTCCACTCTGAGCGGAGCGGAAGGGAGCGTCAGACTCTTACTGACTAAAACCCACCCGTGTTCCTCCTAGTGCCCTTTGCGTTCCAGATCCGCGGTGACTCTTTCGAACAAATATCGCTTCCTAGCAAGCACTGACCTTATGCGGCCTGACTAAAACCCACCCGTGTTCCTCCTAGCCTCCCTTTGCATTCCAGGGCCGCCGCGGTGAATCTTTCGAACAAATTCAGCCTACCGCTTCGCAACCTTGTTGGGATCGGCTTCCAATCTAATCCAATGCAACTTAGTAGAATTATTCTTTTGTAGTACATGGAGCGACTGCCTATCTGATATCCAAAATCCAGTAATTGGGTTGCACGGTACGGTTGCCAAGACTGGTGTCAGACTTTCTGGCTTTTGACTATCCGAAACAACTCTCTGAGATCCAGAAATGCCAGCCGGGACCAAACCAGTTTAACATCCATACTAAGGCACGTAGGACTCTAATAGGGTATGTTACTGAAAAATTCGAATATATGTACCTACGTTGATATAATGCGTTACAAACTCGTGTGACCTCACTACGCGCTACAATTTTTCTAGCGTCGTGACGTCACCTGCCCCACTCTAGAACTTTAATGTGCTTTATCTTTATATTTTTATAAGTGTCCAATATTTTTTTTTGAAAATCCAACGGACGCATTAAATAGAATTATAATTCTTTTGAAATTTTTAAATAAAAAAGAAATAGAAATATAAATTCTAGTAAAATACCCAATTACCTAATGGATTCCATCCATGCGCGGACGGACCTCAAGAAGTGCTACTTATCCTTGCAGATCGAACATTGCTGTTATTATTTGGCGCCGAACTATTCTGGTTTTCAATACTGAATAGAATCTTTGCATAGTTACCTATACAGTTCCTAGGCCCAGCACTGAACGGTATGTAAGCATACGGATGTCGTGTGGTACAGTTCTCTGGAAGAAACCTCTCCGGGATGAATTTCTCTGGATCTGGGAAGATTTCTGGATTCCGGTGGATGTCAAACACGTTGAAATTGCACATTGTGTTGTATGGGACTGTGTGTTCACCTGTCAGGAACAAAATTATGAAAACGAATTTTTGTTACTTGTAAATAAATTGATACTTAGGCAAAACCAAAAGTAAAACATACCGATCTCGACATCCTCCTTGAAATATCTAGAGATGAAATGCACGCTGGGGTACAAGCGCAGTGACTCCTTAATACAGCACTCCAAGTACTTCATCTTACTCAGGTCCTCGATGGTAGGTGGCCTTTGACTGTCTCCAAAGATGCTCTTCATCTCTTTAGCTATCGAATCCTGGAATACAATTATTTTTCCATTTTGAAGTTAAGCTTTTCATAACGATCCACGTCAACGAACCTGATCACTGTAAAATTAACGTAAATATATCTGTTTGTACGCTTGAAACTCAAAAACCACTTGATCAGTTTTCATTACGAGCTCAGGAAGTTTGACATTAGGTAAGTACCTACATTAGAATAGCATGGTTTTTCATAAATCCGTTATTCACTGGATATGCATGTATAAAGCATGACATTTATGTATTTCAATCGGATGATTGAAATACATAAATGTCATGCAACAGAATAAACAGCTTTTACTATGGGAGCAATGGCGAAAATATAAATCTTCTGGTCAGCGGTTTTAGTGCTCGTTTGTATGTTCTCGCGAACATAATTTTTTATTGAAACTGAATAAGCACCGTCTGGTGGCAAGGGTAAAGAATGAAAACTTTATTAAAAGTAAAGTTATAAAATAAGCATAATCAGCCTTTGAAAGTTCCCACTGCACAGGCCTCCTCTCTAGGAGACAGAATGGGCCGTAATTCACCACGCGGGCCCAGTGCGGGTTGCTGAATGTCACATGTTTTCGAATTTGTGGTTCTAGGACATGCCTGTTTCTTCGCGATGTTTTCCTTCACCGCTTTGAGAGCAGTGGTGAAAAAATTAATCACACAAAGCAATGCGGTTTAAATTACTATTGGATAAAATTTAAAGACTTTTTTATTTTTATCTTTTTCGAGGTAATTTAAGAGCTATATATACCTGTATCTCTGGTTCATTAGCAAGTCTCATTATCATAAAACAAAGTGCTGTAGCAGTAGTGTCGTGACCCTGGAATAAAAATAAAAAAAAAATTTGCAATATCAAGTTTTTGAATCGTCCTAACATTTCGACCATTCTTTACAATTTGAAATTCATAAAGCTTTAGTAACTAACTTCAAACATAAACGTATCGACTTCTTCTGTGATGCCTTTTTCATCGATGGTTCCTTTCTGTTCTTCGTCCAGTAACAAATCCAACATGGCTAGCTTAGCTTTCTTGCCATATACATTATCTTCGCCACCATCAATGCATTCAGTACTTATATTATTATTTTTTCTGTACTCTCTTCTGTCCTGAATTATTTGTGTGGTGAATTTCTCCAAAGTGTTTAGTGCTTCTTTTTGAATCTTGGCAACATTGCTAAACTGGAACAAGGAATCTGAGTACAACCAGATTCTCGTTACTCGATACAACACGGTCGACGCCAATGTGTGTAGTGGCTTAAAATATTTGTTAGCTAGTGAATCTACGTCTTCTCGAGTCGTGGCTCCCATTGCGGTTTCTAAAACGAAGAAATACATTTGGTCTTAATCACATCATGCCATCATCTGATCAATATATTGTATTACGTTCAGGACCGTCTTTTACCTGACTTTACCTTGCTAAAACAGGCCAAAAATTAAACAGAATTCTAGATTTATTCAACTGTTCATAAAGTAAGATTAAATGACAAGGTAATTACAACATTAACCGGAAAAGTAACTCTTATAACATTTACTTGAAAGAGTTGTTCACTTATTCAAAATCTATGTCTTTAAACACATCACATTCAGTGGACATCAGCGACAAGCTGGCCAATCTTTCTTGATGCATTGCACTTCTTAATTAATTTCTTATTATTTTCAATTTGAACAGGTGCGTTTCCCACAGCAATTAAGTTATCAAAATACTTAAACAAATTGCTATAGTTAGGTCACCTGGCAGAAACTAGGGGCCCCCATCAATCTCGGGGCTCTGGGCCTAATGTGCCCAGTGGAAAAGAGGGGCCTGATTACGCTAATCATTGCCTATCTCAACAACTAGGTACAACATATAGCAACCAACACAGTATCAGTCTCTCTTCTCTCAGATTTGACAGTTTTACTTTTCTTAGCATTCGTTGGTACACCATGTTGCAGCTGACTTAAATCTTTGAGGCACAAAAGGTGTATTTAGTCTCCCTAACTTTTTCCTTTTTTAGTATCTTACCACAAATGACGCCAAGAGTAGACTTGCTAATTAGTGGGAACAGATCTGTTTTCTCTTTTTCGACCTCTTTTTCTACAGTGTTCATCAGTTCCTGGGCATGTTCGCAGAAAGTGGCAAAAAACCTCTTCAAGATCAGAAAATGGAACGCTGGGGTTAACATCTTTCGGCGAAGGTGCCATTTCTCACCTGAAAAATAAAATGTTAATGAAAAAAAGTCCCTCCGCTTACTTTTTATGTACCACGCAACAGATTATAAAACAATTTTCACTAGTAGGTTTGATCAGCGTGTTGCTAGTTTCGTAATTATTTAAAATGTTATTAATTTGCATTACTTGTTATGTAATCTACTCAACTGTTTTCAAATATGATAATGGTTTTTTTAACATAGAATACTATTGAACAGTGTCTCTGTTAGCTATACCTACTAATATATAAAGCTGAGGAGTTTGTTTGTTTGTTTGCTTGAACGCGCTAATCTCAGGAACTGCTGGCCCGATTTGAAAAATTATTTCCGCGTTAGATAGCCCATTTATCGAGGAAGGCTATAGGTTTATACATCATCACGTTATGAACAACAGGAACGGAGCACCAACTAAGAATGTTTCAAAATCGGGGGGTTAGTAAGTATTTCACACGGACGAAGTCGCACACAGAAGCTAGTAGTATATGAATAAAAAACCTACCTGTGCTTGTCAGCAGTCCTTCATGCAGCCACGGATACAAAAATGTGTAAGGGTAACTCTTGTCTAGATAACGTGTTGACGACAACACTACCTGAAAACAATTTTGACAAGCATGAAAATATTCGAACACATAAAAATACAAAACTCACAATACAATATTAAAATGTAGGCCAAAGATCATGAGAGAACTTAGACTATAGAAAAACGACTTCTATCAGCGATAGCGTTTAACAAATGGTAAAAATGTATGGGATTGGTCACATGGCTCAATGTTTTACATTCTAGAATTTTCGAGAACTGTTGTCGCTGCTATAATGTCACTTGTCCAGCGCCTGTGGTACTACTCGTAAACCAGACAAATAAACAGTTGGGTGAGTTGATGTAATAATATTAGCTGCAATTACCATGAGCTTACCTCAATATCCTCTGGCTTGTACAGATACACAGCCCTATAGTTAAAACCACATAATTTCCATATATTTCCAAATGATTTGCGCCAGTCTATTTGGTATGCGAACATTTGTACTGAAAAAAAAAAGTTTTTATCAAGCGCATTTTGAGACATGACAATAAAGAAAATACTTATTAATAATACGATGACTAAGGCAGATATTATGGTATAGTTGTTCTTTATAGGTGCATAAAGTCAGGAAGGCTCAGAACATTAAAAGGAATCCCTTAGAGTAAAGTCGAATAAAAAAACAAATCACTATATCATGTTACACGACGCGTTGCGCAACCTCTCAAGTCGCAAGTTGCAAGAGCTTACGTCTTGCAAATACGAAAAAAAAAGAAAGAAATAAATTAGTTAAGCTAAGTTTAAGAAACTGACATTATATACACCTTTTTACATAGATACCAATAAGATTAATATGATGACTATGTGATTATTTAATAAACTAAAAATGTCCCAAATCGCCTGGAACACAGGATTACCTAGTTTAGGTACAAATCATGTGTGCATTTTAGAATTACTGTATTTAATGTTATACCTTTAAGTTATTGAATAATATTTTTTTTTTAAATATTTTTCGATAAATCTAACTGACGAACTAAATAGAATCATATTTTTTTACTCACGAAACATCCCTATTATGGTAACATCATAACTTCATGACACGTTAGGTGCAATGTCACATTTATTAATTCAATGAACTCAAAGTTCTCAACTTATCTCTCTGTAGCGGTGTGAGATAAGTTCAAAGAACAAGGAAGTACACATATTAATTTATAGATTTCTGTGATGGGCCATCAGGTCAAGTATGAATAGTCATGATAATAATGTGATAGCATGAGATAGACTGTACATTCAGTGTATTCGCTGTACTCGTAAGTCTTCTGGCAGTTTGAGCTGTCAGGCTACTGAGGTACGGACCCCGAAAAACGCCTCAATTTCCATACATTTTTGACAGAATGCAACTGACATAGACGAATGCGAACGTTGCTTAAACATTAATAGAGTGCATCTTTTTTCTGGACGTAAAATCATCAAATGACTTCTCCCGCTCTGGGCGGAGCGGAAGGGAGTATCAGACTCTTACTGACTAAAACCCACCCGTGATCCTTCTAGGCCTTTTGCGTTACAGGGCCGCGGTGACTCTTTCGAATAAATTCCGCAACCCTAGCAGGCACTGACCGTAGACCCCATCTTCTTTGCTGATATCTCTTTGAGGCGCGAATTAAGTTAACTACCATTGGAGAGTTTAAAAAAATAACTTTATTTAAGTAACACAGAGTGACAGTGAAGATAATAATGTCTTTATCCTAAAGAATCAAGGTACTTGTAGCTAAATTATGCTAAGATGACAATCGCTGCGTGACGACAATGTCCGACATTATAATTACTTATTCACTATGTTTGGAAGAAGCTGCATTGCCTACATAGCTAATTGTAGTGTAGTGTACCACACTTAATTTTCCCTCCCGGAGAGAGAAATCATCTAGAGACTACTATGTAGTCTTTAGAGAATGAGAGTCTGAAATGACGAGCACCAGGTGGCAGCACCGATGCGCCAGGTCCAGACACCTGTCAAAACTTTAATGTTTTCTGACATTTGTTAAATTGACATCAACGTCGTGTTTAACTCAAAGTCGCAATTTCAAGGAAGAGAACCCTATCCTATGTGGCGTCAGCTGGTTGCGTAAATTTTCCTGAAAACCCTCATTTCTTTTCCTAATTTCAAATAAGTCCCATCTATGTATATTGATGAAACCAAATACAGAAACTAAGATTATGTCATAAATACTTAGGGTCCGAACACTAATATTGTCACTATATATGTATGACTCGAAGTCACTGACACTTTCACTGTATTTTGCTCGGTTCACTAAGTCCTCCTTCACCAACCCGCACTGGGCCCGCGTGGTGGATTACAGCCCATTCCCTCTCCTAGAGAGGAGGCCTGAGTCCCAGCAGTGGGAACATTGAAAGGCTGATTATATGCTAAGTCCTTGATGTCACCTTAGTTCACCCCTCGATGATCCATCTGCTTCGTCGGCGGGCTGACATTACGATGGAGATCGGGCATCTGTGCTGCTGGCAGGCTGAAGGAGATGGTGCTACTGTTCGCCGGCGTTGCATCTTGGTTTCTTCTGGGTACTGAAATACGTTGTCTTCGGAGCAAAGGTATATGAATAAGGTCATCTATTTCTTCGCAGATATGGACTACGGGTCTGTATTTCTACCTTCTGTAGGTGAAGAGGTCGTAGTACGTCTCCATTTATTGTATAGATTTCATTTATTTTTGTAAGTTGGTTAATGGTATTTTTTTTGTAAATGTTTCTTCCTTTTTTGGGTGTATTTTTCACTTATGTAGTACAAACTGTAGCGCAAGTCTCATACAATCTTCCACCATAGTAGGTACTGTTATCTAATCTGTCCTTTCACCTCCTATTCCCAGAGGACAGGTTAAGTTTTTTTTTTTTTTGTTGTGTTTATAGTAATATTAGCTTACATACCAAATTTCAGCTTTCTAGGACTTAAGGAAGTACCCTAACAATTTTGATGATCAGTGAATCAATGAGTCAGTGACGAAAACGAGGGTTTTGAGACATTAATAAAATCTAAAGTATAATAACTACGACATTCAAACTTTGTATGTTTAATTATTGTACTGATGGTATTCTATCTTGAAATTTTTTAACTATTTGGCATCATCCAAAGCAAAGTTATGAGAGTTTAAAAAAACGACGAAGCGTTTCGAGAAAAGGTAGGTAGTGCCCTTGCGCTTCGCTTGGCTCGTCTTGGCGGGGGCACTGTCGTGCCCCCAGATTTATATATACCTACATAATAGTTACATATATGTACGTA
The DNA here is from genome assembly GCA_905332915.2 of Hecatera dysodea. Taxonomy (NCBI): domain Eukaryota; kingdom Metazoa; phylum Arthropoda; class Insecta; order Lepidoptera; family Noctuidae; genus Hecatera; species Hecatera dysodea. The sequence continues at coordinate 17,948,162 of HG995294.1, forward strand.
CGGATAAACGGCCGCGTGTTGTTAGTGATTAAGATAGACACACAGGTTCGTCTGTGAACTGTGTTTAAAAGATAATCTCCTTTTTTAAGTCATTCCACTAAATTGCCTTATATATTATACTAAGTCCTTGTAATAATAGCGACACTGGAACTATCCCGATTGAACGATGGGTTTAACTTATGCCTTTTATTTAAAAAAAAAATGGCAGTTCGATACCGTCAAATCCACTTTTATGCCTCCTTCGGATAGGTAGTATAGCGTTTGGATCATCTCCGCTTCCTTTATGCCGCCTCCTTTGCTACTATCACTTCCTAGCAGAAGAAGACGACGGTGTCCCATACGCCCGCGCTTTCCATCATAGCCTGAACCACGATCGAAAGAGAGATGTTACCCTCAGCACCTCGCACCGCGACTAGGTCAAAGTGCTGCACTGCCCAGACTTTGGTTAGGTATACCTTACAGGTCATAGCCAGGGTGAGGCAACCACCCCACCCTGCCCCTCCGTGGCTACGCCCATGTGTATAAGTAGGTACCTACCTATTAAGTTCCTCAAAGTTAAACTATCACTTTTGGGTATGTCAGACTTGAATTTGCCCTGGTTGTGCCATGCTCACTCAAGTCTCACTGATGGTGGCGTATAGTATGTGTTTCATTCATCATTTGGCTCCGTCAGATTGGACTGGTCATCTCATAACTGCCACATAATCAGCCTTTTAATGTTCCCACTGCTGGGACACAGGCCTCCTCTCTAGGAGAGGGAATGGCTCGTAATCCAGAATCCACCAAGCGAGCCCAGTGCGGGTTGGTGAATGTCATTTTCGAATTTTTGGTTCTAGGACATACGGTTTCCTCACGATGTTTTCCTTCACCGTTTTAAAAGCAGTGGTGATGAAGTTAATTACATAAAGTAATGCGCCTTGCTTGGTTTGAACCCGCGACCTTACTGCCGACCTGCCGACTTACGTTCGTAAGTCGGCACTCGGCCTCCACTGTTCAACACACAACTGCCACGGTTAAATTAAATATGACTAAATTAATTGAAAAAAAAATGCTTTGAGTTTTTATTATCTACCAACGGAATCTTCAGGTTTTACAAATTCGGGATAATTTTGAAATACCTAAATTCGTTTTTTTGTGATTCCTGTAAAATTTACTCCTTGTTTTCTCAGTCTTACTGATTGCTTTTTTAACCGACTTCTAAAAAAGGAGGAGGTTCTCAATTCGGATGTTTGTACTTATGTTTTTTTTTTTTTTTTTTTTTTATTGTTTGTTCGCGCATAACTCCGTCGCTTGTCAACCGATTTGAAAAATTCTTTTTTTGTTGGAAAGGGTATACTTCCCAAATGGTCCCATGAAAATTTTATCGAAATCAACCAAGCGGTTTTCGAAAAATCAACAAAAATCTAAAAAAATATGTACATTTTCTACATTGATGACCTCTTAGTTTACTCTGCGAAGGAGCAGTACGTTTTTTTTACACCAATGTGATTGGTTCGTTTAGGTGGGGGAGGGGAGGGGGTGTAGGTACCACTAAAAAGTGAAAAATAAAAAAAACTTTTTACAAAAAATAAAACCGACTTCTAAACAAAAAAAAAACAAAAAGTATAAAATAACTTTAATTTCGGAAGTCGGTGTGTTCAACAACAAAAAAGCAGCCAAAAACACCGAGTTCCGAAATTAAAGTTATTTTATACTTTTTGGTTTTTTTTGTTTAGAAGTCGGTTTTATTTTTTGTAAAAAGTTTTTTTTTTTATAATTTACCTAAACTGCTTATTAGCTATTCCTGTGAAGAAACACCAAAACAAAGTGAAACGTCAAAATGTATTTTAAGGGCTACACAATTACTGTAATGTTTGTAAATTATAGGTACATTATAAGAACCATGATACAATGGCTTGTGAGGAAAGCACTAGGTACACATAATTCTAGTGGACCTGTCCAGACAATGCAAAACTTTTATCAGCTGTCGTTCTAAACTTAGAACTGAACTCAACTGAGGTCATGTCAGGAGTTAGTTAGGTAAATGTTTTAGTTAATTTTAGTAGGTACAGTCAGCGATAAAAATTGATTATGTTCATGCTGTTTTCAAATATCACCGGCGTTATCTAAAAATTAGCTGGTACTCTGTTTTTTTTCTACATTTTAAGAATTACTTGGGCTCATTTGATGAAGATATTTATTTAAAAATTTAAGAATAAAACCTATGTCAGAATATTTGACAAAATCAACCTTTTCTTCGCCTTTAGGGTTGTATCCACCATGTTCTTATTTCTATCCTATTGTCATTTAAGTGTTTCCTTACGTAAACCCATGTGTGCTGCGACTAATCTTTCCCCAGTTGTAGGTGTAAAGTAAAATTGAGCTTTCCAGTTCAATTCTAATTTCATTGATTTACACTTATTAAACAGAGATGTAGGTTCCTAGATAGAATTTAATTAGGCTGTTGATTTATAAATCTCACCGTTTTAATAATGTTTGTCGGAGATTCAACATAAATAACTCGCTCAATGTGAATAATTTGATAAATATATATTCTCTTTTATCACCAGAACTATAGAGCCATTAACTTTACCATAATCAAAACCTTAGTCTAAAATAAATAAAAAAATATGCACTTACCAGGAGTAATAAATATGTCGAAAGTATTTCCAAAAAAAAACATTTCCTTGGGTCCTTTAATTTTATAAATCAATCTGCCTCCATAGCTGTATCGGAAATACAAATGTAAACTTAAAACTAAAATGCAGAACAAAAGAAAATAAAGCAGAAGGAACATTGTGAAGATGGTATTGTCCCGGTGGTCGTGAAAATACTGATTGAAAATAACCAATGCCTTTAGATTTATCGGTACAGCTTGGGGTGCGAACACACGGGCAACTGTTGTTACATTAACAACAACAACATTTTTATAAATTGTTGCCATTATTAGTTTAGTACGGATTATTCAAGGAACATAGCATAAGTAGTAAACCTAGTGGCCCTATTGGAACAAGAGGTTAATTTTGGTAAATAATTAAGTCATGACTTTACCTACTCCTTTTCCAAAATTCGTCAATTCCTAGAATACCACCTCACCTTTTTCTGCTATATTGAACAACGAAATATAATTATATTCAGCAGCGAAATATAATGGATCTGCATAGATAATGAAGAAATACCTACTTGAAGTAATAATAAGAAAATACCTCCTCTAATACAACAGACCCACCGGCCAGATGGTAGGCCCTTTAGTAGTTTATTTCATCAGCTTTGCTTACAAAAAAGGTGAAGGAAAACGTCGTGAGGTACCCGTTGTATCCTAGAACAAAAGATTCGACTACATGTGACATCCATCATCCCGTAGTGGGTTCGCATAGTAGATGACCCACTTCCTCTCACAAGCAGGTGGCCTTGTCACAACAATGGGAACTTGATATCGATGGGTGTCGGCAACTGTTGCTGGTCAATTGTTGCCGAATAAGTTGTCCGTGTGAACACAGCTTTAGGATGTATGTAGATGCGCGATATTCATTTTTGTGATTCGTCACGTCTCGCTTCTGTCAGTACCTACTCGGTTGTCGGCGTTCGTATTATTTTTGCTTCGTCATCAAGATAATGTCATTTTGTGTCAAGGTATGTTTTTGTTTGTAAACACACCTCATATAACACACGATCTATAGCGACCGCAAATAATCTTGCTGCTGAATGAATGAATAAATAAATTATAATTTCTTATTTATTTTGCAAATAAGGTTTATGTTAACTTTAGTTTAACAAACACTTGTTCTGCCAATTAATAAATATGTATAAGTCATCATGAATGGCTAGGATGGGTATTAGTCAGTAAGAGTCTGACACTACCTTCCACTCCGCCCAGAGCGGAGAAGTTATTTGATGATTTCCCATCCATAAAAAATACGTTTTAGTCACATTGCGGGGCACGAGCGAGCGTATGATCACATTAGACCTGGATAGCCCGCAATGTAGCGCAGCATGTTGCTTTAATTCAAAATATTTTATTTCAAATAATAGGCCTACAAGGACTGCACTTAGTTACAATGCGATATTAACTAGTAAACGGTTCTAATTGGTCGTTTCCTATGGAGAAGAACTGGCAAGATACTCCACGGTTACTCTTTTAAACTTAGTATACACACAGTATACCAATTTGATGAGAGCACACACCAGTCAACAACACACAGTAATTATAATAGTTTTTTTACTATTTTTATTGTGTTTTAGTTAGTCATATATACATATGTAAATAAGTTCTAGCTATGTCCGCGACTTCGTCCGCGTGGAATACAGTGACATCTTGCACCACGTGGAAATCTAAGTATTTTATAGTATAGGTAGAGACGGATTTCCAATTAGTTTTTCTAGATATTCGGCCTGTCTGTGAATTTCTAATATGTTCGCTAACAAATAATCCGAAAAACAAAAAGAAAAGAATTCTAAAAATCGTATGAAATGTATTTTATTACTCCACTTTACGTCACCTCTTCCCTTTTTAATACCTTTCTGAAATTGCATAGACACAAAGTGGTCTGCTGTTTTATATATTTGAATTAACTTGACTTTTCCATATTATGATTAGGTAACTGGTTTTTGTTTCAAATGTCAAGCAGTCTGACTATTCTCCTTGTTTACTTTCCTGTTTTAAAATGGCAAACTCATTACATTCATACATGACCATAAGGTTATTTTGTCAAAATCACGAGTCAATGGCTTTCGGGGTAGGCAGTACCTACCCAGCTCTCCGACTAATTGCATAACATACAATAGCAATAACAAGTTTTGTCGTGAGAACTCATCTACATTTTATTGCAGTATTTAATTGTCGTGGTTGAGCAGACGTTGTTTGTCCAGCAATGAATCAGGAATTTCCTTAAAAATCCTTCCAATTGGGTGTTTGCAATAGGGTAGTTAAGGCGGTACCCTGACCAAATAACCTTGAGCATTCGTTCCCTCTTCGCCGCACCCGCAAGATTCGTATCGATTACGCTCAAATTTTATAGTAAAATCTATATAAAATCAAATTTTCGAGTTAAATAAAATATAAAACTAGCAAAATGTTTATTATTAAATTACCTATCCATTACTTTAAGTAGCAAACCAAAATAATGGTTATTTTACGAGGAGATGCAATTAAAAAATAATTCTTGCTCATTTCTGTCGTTTCGTTGCGGCTCTATAATTAAACATTGCGATTTAAAAATAAAAAAATAAAACTACCATTTTGGAGTCAAGATTATGTAGAAATTTAATGTATTTTTTATTTGTTGATATTTCTAATGGATAATGAGAAGATGGCTCCTAAAAACTACACAAGAAACGGCTACCGCTGCGTTTTGCTCGGGGACGCGCCTTAACTAAAAAATTCTGATTAGTCCGTCTGATAGATTTCCAAAAAATATTGGACGCGTATTTTTCTTTTTTCACATAAACAAAAAATGAAGACGATACAGTGCGTAAAAAAACTCGTGTGCCGTCACTACTCGCTACAATTTTGATGCTTTTTATCTTCTTCATTTTTTATAGATTTGATAAAGGAAGAAGTACGTGTCCAATATTTTTCTATAATCTAACTGACGGACTAAACATAATCATATATTTTTTACTCAGGCAATATCCCTATTGGAGCGCGTCACGTTAGTGGAACTCAGATTTATTTTTCCACATTCAATCGTACGTAGTCGGCGACAAGCGCTATACTCAAAACAAATACTAAGTATTTTGGAACGTTCTGAAACTACTTAACTGATTTAAAACTTGTTTCACTAGACGAAAAATGTACTATCATTGACTGACAGGCTATATATTATGTCAAACGTCAAAGTCAATATAGAAAAAAAAAAAACAAATCTACAAAAATAAATAAAATTTATTGATATAAAACTACAATTTTCCTGATTCTATCAGTTCCTTGATGCGGTACTTCTGTATCTTGCCGGATGCCGTCTTGGGGAATTCGTCGATGACCTTCAGAACCCTGGGGATCTTGAACTTTGCGATTTTGCCATCGCAGTGTCGTCTGACCTCGTCCAAGGTCACGGAGACACCTTCACGGACACGTAACACGGCACACAACTCTTCACCTAATCTCTCATCGGGTACTCCAACCACCTGTGGGGAAAAATGTTTTTCACTCAAATTCCGGATCAGTACCTACCTAAACCCCATTCAAGATAAGATTAGACATTGAAATTCATCTTTTTTACAGTCCGTTCAACCGATTTTGACATTGCGTTGGTGGCATGACACATGGTAGCTGCAGTAAACAGTTGGTATTATAATCACGTTTTTCTTTCGCCTACGGAATAGAAGTAAAAATCGGTTGAACGGACTGTAAACAATTTTGTTCCAATGTCTAATCTTATTGTGAATGGAGTATAAGTACATTACGATACATGAAATTGTTAAATGAATTCCTCGTGCTATTATAAAACCTTGAAGTTTTACCCATATCCAATGCAATAATCGCGAGAATTTGTGATTGTCGTGTTCATTTGTGAACGACGCTTGTTATCATTTATCAAATTGTGACATTTTTTCTACAAGTATAAAGGTATGGAGTACAAGAATTAGAGGGCTCCAAGTCTGCCATTTTTATGAATTTGTCATTCCAACACGATCCCATTGTCATTTTGCTAAAAGTTCGTAATCTATTAAATTCATAATGGTCGATTATTATTGGTCGAAGGTCTCGTAATACTTTTTGATAACCGAGTTATTAAAAGAAATGACTGCACAACGGCGTTCTAATGATAGGTCACTGATCAAAGGAACTGACAAAATTTAACAGATTACCGCATACGTCTCTCATTCATTTGTCATTATGTACGAGATTACCAATTTATGCCATTTCTTTCAATGGAGTGTCAGTGGTTGACCACTGGGAAGTCATAATGACGCTTTTATATTAGTAGATTACCAAACTTGTCAAAATCAACCATTATGAAATCAATGATAGACCATTCTGACACTATTGTAATAGCAGACTCGGGGTGCGATGCGACAACGATGTGGCAATTTGTTTTCCATAGAAATTGTCTCAGGGATTTGTATAAAAATCGGTTCGCATTGTCGTGTTGTGTTTATCAGATGCTTGTATCACTCTCGGACCGATTTACACTAAGACATACAATTTGAAGTGGCCTCGCTCAGTGATTACATATTAATTAGGTATCTGTCGGCTAATTGTGTACCTACCCTCTTACGAGTTAGTAGGTACGTAGGTTCGTGATAATAACTTCATGCAAAATTGAAAACGACACAGCGGCTTCATTATCCAGTGAAAAAAAGCTGATTGTAAGGTTAGACTTCAGTTGGTTGAATATTTCCTACTTGCACGTCATACAACAACAAAGACATTTGTCTTTAACAATCAAATGACTGTAAATCGATGTCATAGTCAATTAATTCTAACACAAGATAAACTGTTGTCTTCGATGGACAGAGCTCTTTTGTTCTAAGATAGTGTGCGCACTGTCTTATAATCATAATTAGCGCATAATTTTCCACTGTTTTTATTTTATGGATGGGAACTCATCAAATGACTTCCTCCGTTCTGGGCGGAGCGGAAGGGAGTGTCAGACTCTTGCTGACTAAAACCCACCTGTGTTAATCCTAGTGCCCTTTGCGTTCAAGGGCCGCGGTGAACGTTTCGAAAAAATCGCAAAATCCGCAACGTCACGATACCGATGACAGAATGTTTCTGTCGGAGTCTAGACTCTCAGGGATCACATACACTGTCGCCTACCTAAGTACCTTTATAGCGCGATTTCGCTCCCATGATATAATATATCACGGGAGCGAAATCGCGCTATAGAGCTACTAGTCATATAAAAGCAAAAGCAGCAACATCCCATTTTGTCATTTTCTCAAATTTGAATTTAGTATGATAGTGTTACATCAACTTTTCTTACCCGAATCTTAAAATTGAACCAAAACTAGCATTATCCGTATATAAATAGTAGTCTATGCATTATCCTGTACTTAATAAACATTTTAAATTTGGGTTGGTGGCAAAAACAGCAATATCCCATAATATTTTTATGCTACCGTCATGCAAAGTCAAATAAAGTCGCCTCTTCAGTAAACAAGGATGTTGCTGCTTTTGCTTTTATATCTATACTAATATTATAAAGCTGAAGAGTTTGTTTGTTTGTTTGTTTGTTTGAACGCGCTAATCTCAGGAACTACTGGTTCGAATTGAAAAATTCTTTTTGGGTTGAATAGACCATTTATCGAGGAAGGCCTTAGGCTATATATCATCACGCTTAAGCCAATAGGAGCGGAGCAGTGATAAAGAATGTTTTAAAATCGGGGACTCTATAAATCTCAAAGCCATATTTTATTTTTCTGATAGTTGAGTTATTTTCGTAATCGGGTGTGTCTTCAAGAGATTGCCTCTTATAAATAAACAAACGATTTTCCGCATCATATCAGGCGAAAGACGTCCACTGCTGGACATAGGCCTCCCTAAGTGTCGCCACAACAACCGGTCCTGTGCGTCTCGCATCCATCGGCTACCCGCGACCCTCACCAGGGGCTCAAGTCTGCTATTACAATAGTGTCAGAATGGTCTATTATTGATTTTATAATTGTTGATTTTGACAAGTTTGGTAATCTATCTATACTTACAATAAATCTGTAGAGAGGTCAATTCTGTACAAGGAATATATTTTCAAAATAACTATCAGGGGGTGATTAGTGATCGATACTGGTGCCAAAAATGCAATCAGTAAAATTTTTGTCTGTCTGTCTGTCTTTCTGTCTGTCTGTCTGTCTGTCTGTCTGTCTGTCTGTCTGTATGTTTTTTATAGAAACAAAAACTACTCGACCGATTTTAACGAAACTTGGTGCAATTATTCTTCATACTCCTGGGCAGGTTATAGTATACTTTTCATCACGCTACAATCAATAGGAGCAGAGCAGTGAAGGAAAATTTTGGGAAAACGGAAGAAGTCATCTACATAAAATTATCTAAAAAACATCCCGAAAAAGCCTTCAAAGTTAAGGTTCGCGAGCACATTCGTAAGAAGTTGGCAGTAGTATCGTCATAGAGTTATTTTTTTTTTTTTTTACTCATTGTCTGTTTGCATCAACTGTAGTATTTTTATGTAGGTATAAGTTTATTAATTTGAGTATATATCATAGCATTGTATTGTATGTACAGTTTATATATTATCTTTGTAGTAATTTAATATTAATCGCGTTTTTGTTTATTTTTATTTTTTTTTCTCTCTTTCGTACTGCACCTACCACACTTATTCTCTGCATCACCCTAAGGTTGACTGGTAGAAAATGCCTAAGGCATTAAGTCCGCCTCTGTACATTTGTGTGCGTAAAGTATAAATAAATAAATAAAAAGCATGTCTATCTTTTGTCAATTTTAAACCGATCGGGCTGAGAGTTTCAAAATCGGGGGTAAAGTAACTATTCCACGCGGACGAAGTCGCTGGCAGAAGCTAGTCTACTAATATAAAAGCGTCATTATGACTCTCCTATGGTCAACCACTGACATTCATTGAAAGAAATGGCATAGAATGGTAATCTGCTAAAATTTTGACTGTTCCTTTGATCAGTGACCTCTCATTAGGACATCATTGTGCAGTCATTGCTTTTAATAGCTCGGTTATTAAAAAGTGTTACGAGACCACTGACCGACCAATGATCGACCATTATGAATCTAGCAGATTACGAACTTTTAGAAAAATGGCAATGCGATCGTGTTGAAATGACGAAGTTATAAAAATAGCAGACTTGGGGTCCTGGTCATCGATCCAGCTTGACAACAAACGATTTTCCCTCACCATAATATTTTATTACATTAGTGTTCCCTAGGTTCCCTACACGTGCTCTTTTGAGGACCAGGCGACCTATTATGACGTCTTAAATCCATCATGATTTCTGTGTCAGAGAGAGACGGAGTTACACAAGATGAATAGCACTATCTCTTTCCCTCACACGAATCATGATGGCATTGGCACTTCGTAATACGGCCACAGTAGTGTTATTCTCTAACCTTGAAAAAGTACGTGAAGCGAGCGTGAAGTAAATTCAAGTTCACTTTACTTAATATTGGGCCCGAGGAATTTAACTGTAGGCTGGGTAGGAAGAATTGTTCCCTTACTTGACAATCCTCGACATCAGGGTGTGTGATCAGCAAGTCTTCTATCTCTTTCGGAGCAATGTTCTCTCCCCCTCTAACGATGATGTCCTTCAGCCTCCCCACAACGCGCCCGTAGCCATCTTCACTTATTGTAAACTTATCACTAAAAAGATTAATGGAAATTTTACAACATGACATCACACCTGTATGCTCCAAAAGATAAGCTCACGTTTATATTGCCATCAACCTAGCCTTTATTTAAACTTTGGGCTTCTACTGGGAAAATCCAAATGGAAAAATTCTATAACACTTTTTCCAACCTTGAATCAAATCTGGAATCTAATACTAAGCTAAAAAACCCGGTCAAAAGCGAATTGAAGATTTTTTTTTTAATGTTACTTTAGATCTCTAGACTTCTTATTGGTTTCCCTGCAATTACCTATTTATTATCCGTATTTTTTCAACATTTACGGCTCAGTAATTTTGGAGACAAGGGTATTTTCTTTAATAACTTCGCAATGGAATATTTTAAAATTAGAAAGCCCTTTCATTTGATATACATATCAGAAAGTCCAGATGAAAACTTTTAATTTGATAGTGTGAATTCATAATTTATCTCCCAAAAAGTGAATCGATTTTTATATTTGTTTCGTCCCTGATTGGGTCACAGAAAATCATATGTGGACCAAATTTGTTCTGTGATAGATCGACAGACATTGTGATCCTATAGGGGTTTAGTTTTTCCGGACAGAAGTTCGGAACCTTACAAATAATAAACATACCGTTAAATTAACATGCAGGCATTTATAATATTTAAAATTTACAATGTGAAAAGTCAGAATTAAAAACCATTATACATTCCCTATCGTCAAAAGAAAAACTCACATGAAGTATATTAATATTCAAGCCCCTAAGAAGCCAGACGTTTTAAGAAATTAATGAATAGGTATGTACGTACCTAGTAGTGTACCTACCCTTCAAGTAGGTACTACCAACTTGAAGGGTAGGTACACACCTTTTATCGAATTACCTCATTTGAATGGAAGTGCCAACGCAATATTATTTATTAGGTCAAAACACAATCAATTTTGATTGATTGATATCCTTACAAATTGGCATTAGGTATCAGGTTGTCTTGAGTATTCATGCAGGCAATCACGCTTCTAGGCAATTCTTACAACAAGATACCTGGATGCTGCAGAGGAGCTATTAAACAAACTTGAGCGCCTGCGAAACTTATGCATTCGGTTTGTGTTTGGTCTACGCTAGTATGACCATGTTTCTCACCTTCGCAAGCAACTCAAGTGGCTCCCTATCCGTCTTCGCCGGAACACTCGGATCCTTTGCCTCCTTTTCAACATCCTTCACAACCCGTCGTAAACGTACCGCATTTCTTATGCTCACCCTAGTGACCTTCCGTGCAAATCACACCTTAGATCCCTCCTTAAAACCCATCCTCATAAATCCAGCTACTATTCCTAGTCTTTCTCTATCCATGCAGTTAGAATGTGGAACTCACTTCCGCCTAGCATTCGAGACTTAATTAAAATCTATTTCTTTGTTTAAGATTCGACTTAAACAGCACTACCTTTCCTCCCAACTGTGATTGTTATTTTATTATAATTGTATATAATTATAGTACTATTTAATATTTACTGTATATATATATATATATATATATATATATATAAGGCTTCATATTCTGTTCTTCTCTTGTTCTTACATACTATTGTCTACATCTAGATAGATGGATTAAACAAATTGATGGAAAGATGGTGTGGCTACAGTGACAGAGAATAAGAAGAAACATGATGATGATAAAAGAAACCTTACCCAGTCTTCAGCCAGCCGTCTTCACTGAGCGTCTGCCTGGTCTTCTCCGGCTCGTTCCAGTAGCCGATCATATTGTTGTAGCCTCGCACCACCAGCTCACCTGGACTGCCGAACGGCACCATTTCACCATTTTCATCTACAACCTGAGGAAAGTGTATCATTTTTATGGTCGATCTTCAAAGTTAAACAACGCTTGCCAGTGCTGGTCCGTGCATGCGAGACCATCCACTATGACGAATGCGTTTAACAGATGTTATGTGGCCATTTCATCAATTGAAAAGTTACTCCTTGCTAGAAATACTCTTTTTTTAAGGATACCAGTAAAATCATAGTCAGTAGGTATAATAAAAAACTGCTATCATGCTCATGACAGACAGAAATATCTATACTAATATTATAAAGCTGAAGAGTTTGTTTGTTTGTTTGTTTGTTTGCTTGTTTGTTTGTTTGTTTGTTTGTTTGAACGCACTAATCTCAGGAACTACTGGTTCGAATTGAAAAATTCTTTTTGGGTTGAATAGACCATTTATCGAGGAAGGCTTTAGGCTATATATCATCACGCTTAAGCCAATAGGAGCGGAGCAGCGATAAATAATGTTTTAAAATCGGGGATTCCACGGGGACGAAGTCGCGGGCAGCAGCTAGTTATTCATATTTGCAGATTATGCTAAACGGGTATTCATTTGAATGTACCTATGTACTTGAATGCAACAGATAGGTACAACAGTTTTCGAATATGTTTATTTTTAGTCATAAGTTCATTCATCTCCTGGTACGATGCTAATGTACCTATTCAAAGCTAACTGTACTTCATAATACAGCTCTGGGTGTATTCTGGTCCAGGGAACAATTTCAGCAGAGACACTGTAGATATTATAGCGCGTCAGTGTTTATTTAAACAAAAGTGCACTCTCTATCTGGAGCAGTGGTGAACGAGTGGTAAGGAGCAGTGCAGGTGGATGAGTGGTAACGGCCCCGACTTGCGAATTGTAGGTCGCGGGTTCAAATCCAGCCAGGCACAATACTTGTGTAATTAATTTCATCACCACTGCTCTCAAAACGGTGAAGGAAAACATCGTGAGGAAACTGGCATGTCCTAGAACCAAAAATTCAAAGACATGTGACATTCACCAACCCGCACTGGGCCCGCGTGGCGGATTACGGCCCATTCCCTCTCCTAGAGAGCAGGCCTGTGTCCCAGCAGTGGGAACGTTAAAAGGCTAATTATGCTATTATGCACTCTCTAGTAGTGCACGCAAATTCGGCAGGACTATGATATTCCTAATGGGAAAGTCCCATAACACTTTTTCTGACGCGGGAATTAAATCAAGGTCCTTCGTTCAGTAGTCGCGCTTACGGCCACAGTCCATAAGTGTAAATGCATATAAAGGTACCTTAGTCTCCACGTGGTCTTGTATATAGCCCACTGTCTCCGCCACCACGTCAGTGCTGTCACCAGGAATGCTCTGGAATATGCACGCCGTCGTCTCCGTCATTCCGTATAGACCCTGGAAAAGAAAGCAATTGATGTCATTATTAGATGGTAACAATTCGACCACATACACAAATCACTTAATTAAGAAATAGTTACCGCCGCCTTTTGATGTCTGAAATACTACTGGTGACTAGCCATCCGAGAAACATTGTTTTAACCCTACACTGCATTCAGTCCCTTATGTGGAACATCCAATATAATTGAAATTCTTTCTGATTTGAACCAAGTAGCGACATCTATGATTACGTAATGAAAGTGACAACAATCAATGGCACCCATTTAGTGTATTCGTTGAAATTAGATGGCAGCTCTATCTCACTCAGTCAGTCATTCAATTGAAAATTTTGAACTTTAGCCGCACGCCGTGCATATTCAATTTGAAAATATAATAAATAATCGTTTTTTACGGAATGCGACAGTGGACAAATTGTTTTTATGTCGAAATATCTGTGAACTAAACAAATGTAAGTATATTTTTTTGATTTGGTCGTGTTTTGATAAAAAAAAATCACAATTACTGTATGTACCCGATGTGTCACTTCATGCAGTGATGGTCCAATTTTAGGTATGTTTACTAATGGTGTAATGTTGTTTTTTTTTTTTAGATAATGGCGAAGAAAACCTTATCTAGCGCTCAAATCCAAAATTATTTGACAATACCATTAGGCAGTGAAGATGAACAAGACTCCTCAGGTGCTGAAAGTGACGATGACATTGCCGTAATTCGATCTACCGTCAACAAACTTTGTGAAACGTTTAGCGATACGGATGACGAAGAGCAATTTGTTTCACCGAACAGGTATGAATCCGCTGCTCCATTATCAGGGTCCTATGTTGGTGATATGCAGCAGCATATATCCAATACTAGTGGTTCAATTCCTGCTGTTCCAAGTTCATCTAGATCAACTGCTTCACGAACACGTCAATCAACAGTTGTATCTTCCGCGTCTACTGCACAAAAAGATGCTGCTCCTACACCTGCTGCATCCGTCGCCAGAAAAAAGCGAAATATCATATGGAAAAAAAAGCTTTCCATCCAACAAACCGTGAGTTTTGTGGGCAAACCGATCTAGAGCCACCGATTACTGAACTGGAAACTCCATTGCAATATTTCTTGTACTTCTTTGATAATGATACTCTAAGCCATATCGTAGAAGAAATGCATAAGTTTAGTGTACAAAAAAACCCATCAAAGCCTTTTTCTACAAGCGTTACAGAGCTGAAAAAGTACATAGGTATTTGTCTGCTAATGGGCATCGCCCCACTGCCGCATACTCGAATGTACTGGGAATCTGAATTAGGTTTGCCATTGATAAGAAATACCATGTCAGTAAACCAGTTTGAAAAAATTCGGCAATATCTACACTTCAATGACAATACCATTCAGCCACCAGCAGGTACTGCAGGACACGATCGTCTCCATAAAATCAGACCTCTATTAGAAACCCTCAAAAAAAAATGTCAAGCTATACCCAAACGAGAAGCATTGTCAGTGGATGAGCAGATGTGCGCTACTAAGGCCTCTAACATGCTGCGCCAATATCTACCTAATAAGCCTCATAAATGGGGGTATAAACTGTTGGTGCTGTGTGATGATCGAGGATTTGCGTATGACTTCGAAATATACTCTGGGATGGAAAATAACCCAGAACTGAGGCTTCCTAATGAGCCCGATTTAGGCGCAAGTGCCAACATTGTTATCAGGCTTGCAAGGTCTATTCCCAGGGATAAAAATTACAAGTTATTCTTTGATAACTACTACACATGCCCTGAATTGATTACGCATCTTGCCAATGAAGGAATATATTCTATGGGAACCGTGAACAAAGGACGACTAGGCAAATCTATACAAATACCATCATTGAAAGATCTAAAAAAGAGCAAGAAGGAAAGAGGATATTCAGAGGAATGGGTAGGCAATGTAAATGGCACAGATATCGTCACAGTAATGTGGTATGACAATAAACCAGTGGTGTTGTCTTCATCTTTTGTTGGAAAAGAGCCTACTCAAAAAGTAAGGAGGTTTTGTAAAAAACAAAAGAAATATATAGATATCGACTGCCCTCAAATTGTACGCAACTACAATCAGCATATGGGTGGAGTCGACTTGCTCGACTCATTCCTGGGAAAGTACAAAATAAAGATGAGGACAAAGAAGTGGTATTTGCGATTGTTTTACCATTTCCTCGACATAGCCACCATAAACAGTTGGTTGCTATACAGAAGAGTTGGGGAGATGCGACAAAGAGCTACGCCGTTGAAGTTGAAAGACTTCAAGTTTGAAGTGGCAAAGAGCCTCTGTATGTGTGGTTCATCAATGAATAAGAAAAAAGGCCGGCCGTCTTCTTCAAGTAATGATCTGATAGAGACAAAAAGAATGAGAGCCAATGTAGCGATTCTTCCTACCCGTGACGTCAGGTGTGATGGAGTCGAGCACTTTCCTATATGGGGACACAAGCGCCAGCGATGCAAAAATCCAGGCTGCAAAGGAAAGTCTTTTGTTGTGTGCGAAAAATGCAGAGTCGAACTTTGTTTAAACAAGGACAAAAATTGCTTCCGTCTGTTTCACCTTTAGTTAGATTAGCTTTAGGTAGGTCATTGCATATTGTGCCACATATGGAACTAAATTAAAAAAAAAATTCTCTATTACTATTTCTTTATATTTCATTTTACCTGTACTTCCCGTGTTCTAGACTACAAATATGATCTCGTAAGATTTTTTTCTAAAAAAAAAGAAAAATCATGCAGTGTAGGGCTAAAGGGCATCTGTACCCATACTCTCAAAACCAGAACAGAACAATACCGCGTCATCAGAGAAATAGGTATGGCCTAACTAAATACTAGTCCGGCCTTCTTAAGGAGTTACGAGTAATCTAAGGAGCCTACTGCCAAGTCATTGTATTTCGAATCAGTTTGAAGGACATCCACACGGCATGAAAATTGAATAGTGAAATACAGGAAGCACAGAAGGTGACTTATTATTAATCGCTTCAATGAGTTGAACTTAACACAGTTGTCGGTACCTACCCTCACAGCTTCCGTCTTTAAATACTTGTGCATATCTCTGATGAGCTGTGGGCTGCAGGGCGCTCCTGCAGCCAGCGCTATCTTCAGCTCGGAGGGCACGTCGCCCATCGTCTTGATCTTAGCGAGCATGTCCACGAACATGGTCGGGGTTCCAGTGATGACTGTGCATCTGGAAAATATTAGGTCGTTGAACAAATTGTTTTTATTTCATCACGAATTCATATATTTCCTCTTTCTCTGTTAAATCAATTTAATGGTTGTCTGTAACAGATCCTTTAAGCTATAATATCGTTCATTGTTTCAAAAAGGAAGAAAACTTGTTTATCTGGCATTCATAAATTTACACAATGTAGTTACAAATAATAGGAAACTTAAATTTATAACAATAACATGTGTGACCCGCGGTTGCGCCAAATTGTTCCAGTGCAGCAAAACGTCAGACAACCTGTTGCCTCACGCTGGTTTTCAACTGAACCCTAAGTCTACGACACCAATGTAACTTTTGTATGGTGTACAATAAAGAGTACTTCAGTTCTATTCTAATATATATTTTTGTGTGATTTTTGTGGCAGAGCTCATCTCAACTCTTTCAACCCCTGAGTTCTTGAGAAAAAATATCGACAAAACAAATTCATTCAATCACAGCTAGATAAAACACTATTGACCATTTGACACAAGTATTTAATTTATTTATTTAATAATTTACGCACATAAATGTACAGAGGAGGACTTGCCTGCCTTGCCTTAGGCATTTTCTACCAGTCAACCTTAGGGTGATGCAGAGAATAATTGTGGTAAGTGCAGTACGAAAGAGAAAATAATAATAAAAATAAACAGAAACGCGATTAATATTAAATTACTACAAAGATAATATATAAACTATATATAATACAATGCTATAATATTACTCAAATTAATAAACGTCTACACGAAAATACTACAGTTGATGCAAACAGATGGTAAAAAATGAGTAAAAAAATAAATAAAATTAACGCTGTGACGATACTACTGCCAACTTCTTACGAATGTGCTCGCGAACCTTTACTTTGAAGGTTAATCGGGTGGTTGCCATCCTAATTTCCTGGGGTAGGTAGCGCATTCCACAAAGAAATAGCTTGTATGTAAAAGGAACGGTGAATGAAGTCAGTACTGTGAGACGGACAGTGAAGAAGACGATTATGGGATGAGCGTAGGTTTCTTTCGTGGTTGGCACAAATGTATTGGAAATGAGGGGCTAGATAGCTTGGGGTATTGGGAGAGTTAAGAAATGAGAACAAGGTAGTTAGCGCCCTTTGCTCTCTGCGCTGGCGTATGGGCTGAGCGGTGCGCAGAGACATGATCATATTTGCGTAGATTGAAAACAAATCGAATGCAGTAATTTAGAAGGCGGTCAAGTTTGTTGAGTAGATCTGCATTCAGGTTATAGTAGCACACGTCACCATAATCGATAATGGGAAAAATTAGGGTCTGCACAAGCATTGTCTTCGTGTTAGACGGTTACAAATTTTTCAAGCGATACAGAGCCCGCAGCGTTCCGTAACCTTGTGACTGACGCTAGCAACTTGAGCACGCTAGTTTAAAGTGCTATCGATACGCAAGCCTAGATCCTTCACGTCAGTGCTAAATGGAACAATTATACTGTCGAACAGAACAGGTGGAAAAGTTGCACTATCCAGTTTAGCGATGCTTCGAGAACTCCCAATTATGATCGCCTGACACTTGTTGGGGTTAACTGTAACTCCAAATTTACCAGACCAGGTTTTAATGGCCATTAAGTCCCTATTTAATTTTATGATTATGTGAGATATTTCATCGACCTTCCCTTGACAGAACAACTGCAGGTCATCTGCATACAGATGATACGCACACTGAAGTTCGGAGGTAATGAGTTTAATAAAAATATAAAATAGAAGAGGAGAAAGAATGCCGCCTTGAGGAACGCCAGTTCCTAGATGACACCAGTTAGATGATGAATTACCATCGTGGACCGACTGCTGACGTTCCTGAAGGTAAGAAGCGAACTATTCCAGTGCAGCGGGAGAGACCATCACATCGGACAGAATGGCTAATAGGATGTCATGACTGACGGTATTGAAGGCATTCGAGAAATCAACCAACACTAGCACAGTGACTTTGGTGTCTTCCAGTCCTGATAGAGTCGTTCAACAAACTTTGCCTAAATTGATTCTACTACCAATCATCGTTGCTGTGCTAATGTGTGGCGGCCGGCGGGCACATCCGATATTGGTTTTTTGTTTCCAGTTTGGTAGACACCGTATCCATAGAGGCTTGCATTCTTATACTATTAAACAAAAACTGAAGATTATGTTACCATAAGTACTGGTAATGCTTACATCAATGAATTTAACAACTTCATGTATGAAAAGAGGGCCAATTCTACTCATTTTTAAGCTACGTTCGCATACGCTCTCATTGAAATTTTGAAAAAACCCTCAATTTCCTTACATTTATTGCGTTTGCGTAACGTTGCTTAAAAATTAGTAGAATTAGCGATATTTATGTCACAGCACTTACTTTTCAGCAAACAAAGACTTGATGTTATCATCTACGTTGTAGGCAGGACCTGCTAACACCAAGCTACTGCCGTGTCTGATGCCGCCCAGAAATGTCACGATGGAACCAAGTGCGTGGAATAACGGAACCTGGTAGCAAATGTGCCAAATCAGTGACGTGTTGCTGAATAAATGGACCCACATGCATCTAATTTCCGTTTTGGTCAGTTCGTATGGCATGTAAAGGTCTTTTTCATTATAAAAGCTATGTGATGAATTAAAATGTACCCAGTTGGTTGTGAAGGTCTGGTAAGCCGGACGTAAACCACTAGTATTCAGCTGAAACCGGTTTGACTAGACGCCCACCCCAACATAGTTGGGAAAAGGCTAAACGGATGATAATGATGATGATGAAACAACTTACAGTAGGGCGGTAGGGCCACGTTAATCCGGGCCCGCGCTTGTTCGGTGAGCCCTGTCCGGTCTGGGGATAATAAATGGGGTTCGCGGGGGAGGCGAGTGAAGGTGCGGGCTTTTGAAATGGATGGCAAACATTATAAGAAGAATTAAATAATGTTTTATTTTAACTTACTGTTTTTCTTAAATGGTTTAATTTTGAACATGTAAGCAACGCGGCCCTGGACCGCAAAGGGCATTTAGAGGAACACGGGTGGTTTTAGTCACTACGATACTAACACTCTTTCCCGCTCCTTCCACAGTGGAAGAAGTCATTTGAAGATTTACCATCAAAAACAAAAAAAATGTTTCGGAACGGGACGTATTTCATCCAGTCACCTGTATACAGATGCTGTGATGTCCCTCGTCTAGTGTATTCCTCTTGCCTACGAAGTATGTGTTGTTCACGACTCCAAGGTGAGAATCTAGAGCTGCCTTTGGGTCACCTGAAATGAAATAATGATTTGCAACTTAGTGAAAGTTACTTTCGTAATTATTTTGCAAGCCAGGCTCATTTTTTTCACTCTTAGAAGGTGAATGACAAGGTAGAAATGGTAAACGACTAAATTTAATTAAGTGGGGCTCGTGGGTAAATAATAACAGAGGCATGGGTCGAACTACGAGGTAAGGCTACCCTTGCTGAGGTTGTTCTGTAGATGGGCGCCATCTATTACGTACAGAGTTTTGTTCCATGCCTGGGAAAGCACGTTAATCCTTTGGTATCGGATGTTATTTGAACTTGAACATCTTTGACAGTCATTGCAAGTACTCAAAAGTCTGGGCACGCCACCATTGCGGCGGTAAGTCCCCTCTTTGAGGAGTGGCTGGAGAGACGCCACGGCGTCCTCACCTTCCGCCTGACGCAGGTGCTCACCGGACACGGCTGTTTCGGGAGGTACCTGTGTCGGATCCAGCGGGAGGACACGTCCGGGTGTCATCACTGTGTGGATCGCCCGGAGGACACGGTGGAGCATACGGTGGAGGTCTGCCCTGCTTGGGCGGAGCAACGCCGTGTCCTCGTGGAGGCGATCGGCGGCGGCGACCTCTCGCATCCGGCCCTGGTTCAAGCCATGGTCCGGAGCGAGGAGGCATGGGAAGCGGTCGCCTCCTTCTGCGAAGCAGTAATGCTAGCGAAGGAGGAGGCGGAACGCGTGCGAGAGAGGGAAACCTTTCGCCCCAGCCGCCGCAACAGAAGGAGACGCCCCGGGCGTCGGGAAACGCAGGGCGATTCCCGGCCACCGTAGGCGCGGGCCTGCGGATTGCGAGTTATGGGTGGCTCGCCGTCCGATAGCAACCTGGCCCGAGTCGACGGCGCGTCGTGTTCCACGCGCGCCTCAAAGAGCCGTCAGCAAACAAGACGGGGCCCTATAGGGTCAGTGCCTGCTAGGGTTGCGGAATTTGTTCGAAAGAGTCACCGCGGCCCTGGAACGCAAAGGGCAAAAGCAGGAACACGGGTGGGTTTTAGTCAGTAAGAGTCTGACACTCTCTTCCGCTCCGCCCAGAGCGGGAGAAGTCATTTGATGATTTCCCATCCAAAAAAAAAAAGAAAGGTACACAAAAGTCAGAAAGTCTGATATCAGTCTTGCCACAGGGTATCGTATTAGTTTGTGTAGGTATGTAAGGGTAGAGCCACATTTATTTTTTTAAATTTTCGATTCTGAAAACTTGCAATTGGTTTTTGAAACTACTTTAACCCTCTACCGAAGATTAAAGAATTAAAAAAAGGCAAATATTGATTTCAGAAAGTCAAATTCAATCAAAACGACTACTACGATAAAAAATGGGTAAATTATATCCAAATGTTATCGACATGGTTGACCGTTGCGCTGCGTGTCGCTGATTTGATTATCGCACGGAAAAAATATTTGTGTATGTACGTACGTACGTATGTATGTATGGCCTACTGATAGTTGTTCCGGGTCCGGCTGTTTGTGTATGTGACTTTTTATGTTTGTATATGCACCCACGATACAGGAGATATTCCTATCGTAGGGCAACGATATTTTTTAAATATTCAGTATTACGAAAATTGTGTAAAAATAGTTTACGATAGACCAAGGCACTGTCATAGTAAGTACCTCTGGACCCTCACCAGTGGTGCCCGAAGTGAAGTGGATGAGGCATCCCTCGTTTGACTTGACTTCACTGCCGTACTGGGAGATCTGGCTTCCTGACCCACTTATTAAGGAATCGTATCGAGTTGTACCGCTGTTGACAAACACAAGTTGTTATTAATTGCTGAGACTTATAATGGAATCCACATCCATGTTACCAGCTGACTTTTTGCATGGAGAATATGGATGATCCTTAACAAATTAATTCTTTACAAATACCCAATTTAATTCAGAAATATATCAATCAGTTAACGTAACACTATTTTAAACCAGCCAATTTTGAAAATTTGGCTCTAAATTTATTTTATCTGGTTGTACATGTATCTGCATTAAATGAGCACCAGAAAAGTTCTCGGCTTAATCTAAATATATATAACTCAAAAGTGACTGACTGACATAGTGATCTATCAACGCACAGCCCAAACCACTGAACGGATCGGGCTGAAACTTGGCATGCAGGTAGATGTTATGACGTAGGCATCCGCAAAGAAAGGATTTTGATTAATTCTACCCCCAAGGGGATAAAATAGGGGATGAAAGTTTGTCTGAAACTTTGTCAATTTTAAACCGATCGGGCTGCGAGTTTCAAAATCGGGGGTAAAGTAACTATTCCACGCGGACGAAGTCGCGGGCAGAAGCTAGTTTAGTAATATAATGCACACTTACGCCAATTTGTCTTTTTCTGTAGTTATAATAGAGCTCAAACTGGGAAACTCTTTCGACTTCCAGGATCCTGGCGTACTATTCTGTAGTTCTGGTATCATCTGCGCCAGTGTGTCGTAATAGTCCCTCTTAGGCAATCTGTTGCCTATCAACAGGCTCTTCAGTCCAGTCTTCTTTATGCAGAAACTTAGCTCACTCTTCTCGTAAACTGGATTTATTAGGACCTAAAACAAGATATTTACGAAATAAGTTTAGTGCAAAGGGAAACATGTTTATAAGTAAAGCACCGTTAGTAAAAATTTTGTAAGTTGCACTGGAGCTGTTTCAAAATCTGGCTTGCTTGATGGACAACTAATAAGTTATAGGTAGTAGTGTTACAATCCCAGTGTCAACCCACGGTATTCAAATACTGTTTGTGATTCGTCCTTTTAAGGTAACAGATTGCAGATTCTGCCATAAATGAGTACAGACAAAGATCGATCAAAAGATTGTCTGACTGTCTGTCATCTTCAGAGTCTACAGAGCGTTCATCAAAAGAGCTATCAAAGAACATAATGCTCCCGAACGAGTTCCGATCGGTGGCCGATCTCGACTGAGAATAACCAAGCAAACAGGAGATATTAAAGTGCACAAGAGTGTGCGCAAATGTTGGTGCATACTCTGTTCCTTTTTTCTCATTTTTCGATGGAAAGGGGATGGAAAGACGACCGGGAGGAGATCAGCAGCTTTACGTGTGTCTCGAGCCATGGGAATGTCACACCAACTTCCAAACTACAGCCTTTTTTTAAGGATCTGAAATCATCACTTGACTTCTTCAGCTCTGGGCGGAGCGGAAAGGAGTGTCAGACTCTTACTGACTAAAACCCATCCGCGTTCCTCCAAATGCCCTTTGTGTTCCAGGGCCGCTGTGTCTTCCTGCTTCAAATTCCAGGCTGCTCCTGGAAATTCCTAATTGAAAAACTCAGTAAAATAAAAAAGAAGCCACATTACCACATACGTGGTTAGAAACCGTGGTGGTGGAGAGTGGTATTAAGTATTGAGTATTGATTGAAGTATTGAACTCACGGATATGAGGCCAGCTCTAGCGGCCGCCACTACAGCCACGATCCACGCGGCACTGTTGTGTGACCAGATGCCCACGGTGTCGCCCTTCTGCAGACCCTGAGCGCGAAGGGCACATCCTAGAGAGTCAGCCTGAAATGAACACATAAACACACATGTTTAGGTAGGTTCTATAAATGCGTTGACCATCACTAAAATTAGATTTAGAGGTATGAAAGTCATGTGATGTCTGATGCTATGTAAATCAATGTTAGTTAATACTTTAACAAGCTAAGCACTACTTAAGTTTCATTCAACAGTTTTTTCAGACAATTACCGACATACTGCAATAAGTTTAAAGACAACCGTTGGATATCATAAGTTAGCCAACTCACTGGTCAACAAAAACACGTTTTGTGTGTCACAAGAAAACTTTTTACAAATTATGTTTAGAACATGTTTAAGTATCATAAAGGGTTGCCATCCTTCCGGATTTCCCCGGATTTGTCCTAGTTTGGAGGGCGTCTGGGGAGCGTCCGGGCGGGGTTTTCAAAGGTGTCCTGGCAGTCCTGGATTTATAAATAGGCCGTATAGGCCGCGGCCTAGGGGCGGCAGCGTCATAGGGGCGGCAGATTTCAGAGGACGGTCACTCGATTTCAGACGATAAATGTCAAACACGTTCACTGGTTTTATCATGTTTTTTTATACTTTAAATAAATACCTATAGAAGAAACTCATTCCTATCGAAACTCATTCCTAGTGAGTGATAGATGAGAGCAGTGCGGTAGGCGGCGAGCGGACAGCAGTGGCTCAACGCGAACGTAACGAACCCCGCTTCCCGCCCGCATTCCGAACCGTCAACCAATGCCTCCGCCCGCACCAGTGTTTTGATGCAAGCACCGATCGCATACGCACGCTACACTCTCGTCGTCTTGTCTTTAAAACCTACTTTACTTACCAAAACAAAATACGTAACGACTAAAATAGGTACTGAATAAAAAATCACAGTGATATCTACTCAATATTCTTTGTTGTTAAGCTTCAGTTTTTATTGACATAGGTAAGTGGTAGGTAGGTACACAATAGTGTGCAATACTCTAAACTCTAATATACCTATTTAATCATTAACACTCATTATATGAAAATGAAAATTGTCCTTCTCAAAAACGAAAAAGCAACCAAAAACATTTTGTAGGTACTTTTTGAATTTTTTTTTTGTGTAGAAGTCGGTTGAAATTTTTTTATAAAAAGTTTTTTTATGATTTACAATTTCCGTTGTCGCGGTTGACTCTGCGAAAAAATAAAATAAAAAATGTAGAAATACTTATTATTTACTTTCGTTTACACTTTATGTAAACCGCAATGTTTGGCCAGCCAAGCTAAAGAAATATACAACGTGTAACAAACGTAAGTCCTGAAACTAGTTTACTCGGAATCGTTTACTAAATCCATTTCCGTTTTTATAGGTGTATATTTACACCGGAAAAACCATCTAGCTCTTCTCTACATAGAAGCAGAGATAATGAATACCATAAACTATGATGATATTATAGATGATTTTGAGATGAGATGAGATGACTATTAAAAAGTCCCGTAAAAAATTGTATTCTTGTTTCTTTTTGACACTCTTTCTTGATGACTAATTCATTCGTTTATTTAACTTTAAATATCCATAAGACATTCTAAATGTAGTAAACTACAAATGGAAAAATATTATTTTAGAAAGGTGAACATGGGGCGGCGGGAAAAATTGGCCTACACTCATAAAAAATATAAATCCGGCACTGTGTCCTGGTATTACCTGGACATTTTTTCTGTCTAGGAATCCTCCATTGATTGAATATTTGGAAGATAAGCAACAAATTAAAACAATACTTAGTTATGTAATCATTCATTCGTAATCGTAAGCGGGATACGATCTACTCGTAAATCAGCAAAATTGCTGGCGCTATAGTTTATATTGAAAACACGCTGTAAAAGTTTATAAGGCTTTTTTTTCGGGTCTGTTCGGGGGAAAAAATCAATTTCACTCAATTGTCCAGGGTTTTAAAGATTGTGTCCGGCGTCGGCAATTTAGATGATGGCAACCCTAGTATCATAGAACTGAAATTAGAATGATTCAGATACGCACTGCTTTCCTGTAATATGATTATGAAGTGGAGCTTTGAGGCGAAAATTGAAGTTTTCATGTGGTTCCAGTGCAGGTTTATTATCTATTTAAAGGATTGGTTATATAGCAAATGGCACGGCAGGATACTCAACTATCCTTTTATTTTGAGAAATGCTAAAAAAAGCTCAATTTTTTTTTTACTGATGATGCAGAATTTATTTTTTGTGCTTTAAAAATAAATTCACCATAAATGTAAAGAAACTTTTACATTTGAATATATTTTCTACAGTATATACAAAGAAAAAAACTTATTGAACTGAAAAAAAACAGCTAGTTTAAAAATAAAAAGTCTTAATTAACAAGATAAAGTTGCGGCCAGTGTTCTGGGCACTTTTCCCGTTGCCAGCGATGTGGACGAATTTTTCGATGCACTATGAGTCTTCCCTCCTTTTTACTCCACTTGTACATATATTTATAATATTTTATATTATATTTTGTTAAGTTGTATTTTGTAAATATTAAGATTATGTTTTTAAAAGTGCCATAATAAGGTAAGGGTTAATTATCGTCCTGGTAGTAGTTGTAACAAAAAACTAGACGTGATCAAAACAAAATAAATATGGTTTTGTAGAATGTGCTTACTAATTTTGAATCACCTAGCTACCTAGGTGATTCAAAATTAGTAAGCACATTCCTTGTGACAAAATCTTGTTGACCAGTGATTATCTAGTACAAGAATAGATAATCACTGTGTGTGTGGCACTCTCGAACTCATTCAAGTGAAAATAAACTGCTTTGGGATCCGTTCTTCTTATTATTCCACTCTTTGTCAGTCTACTGTTGCCCACAGGTACTTTCAAAGTTCCACCGCGACTCCTCTGGTCCTCCTGCCTTTCGCAACCAGCCTCCACAAAAGAAAAACAAATAAATCCCAAAAGCCAGAGGTTAAAATATGTTTTGCGATTTTCTGTGTAGGTACCTACATCTCTAATGACCTTCGTTGCAACTTTATTTGACAATTTGTTTTAATATAAAAATAATACCTTGCACATTTGTCCGTGTAAGGTACATACGTAATATACTTAAATTGTCACTAAGGTGATCACTTACTGTTGTAATTTTAGTATTAAAAGAAAAGAAAAAATATGTTTCATCAAGTTTGTTATTATTTGAAGTAAGTAGTTACCTAGTAACATTAGAATATAAAGAATTTTGAATATAAAGGAACTGTATAAAGCCAGTATTATTACAACACGCCCCCTTAATCAAAATTCTATCAAATAAATAAAATTAAAGGACTCAAAATATACCAATTAATAGGAAAACAGTTTTAAAACTGTATACTAAGTACTGAAGTAAACATGTAAAAATATATTTACACTAGCAGCGCCTCGCGGTTTCACCCGCGTAGTTCCCGTTCCCGTGGGAATATGGGGATAAAATATAGCCTATAGCCTTCCTCGATAAATGGGCTATCTAACACTGAAAGATTTTTTCAAATCGGACCAGTAGTTCCTGAGATTAGCGCGTTCAAACAAACAAACAAACAAACAAACAAACTCTTCAGCTTTATAATATTAGTATAGATTAAACCTAAACCCAGTACACATTTAATATGTGCCACACGCTGCAATCGTTTAGTTAAGATGTCAGCGGGCATATCACTTGATTTGGTATATTTTAAGTTTACCGAATTATCATTAATCTTTTCTCTAATAAAATGATATCTGGTATCTATATGTTTCGTCCTATGGTGGTGTACCGGATTCAAGGCCAAACACTGTGCACTCTGACTATCGGTACAAATAGTTACGGTATTAGGTAATAACTTTTGCCTTACCATAGGATCTGAAATTAATTCAGTGATAAACCTCTTTAAATAAATAGCTTCCTTCGTAGCTTCCGTTATTGCCATATACTCGGCTTCCGCTGAGGACAAAGCTACGGTTTGCTGCTTCCGCGAGGCCCATGAAACAGGACTGCCTGCTAATTTGAAACAGTAACCAGTATAAGAACGGCGATCTATGTTACAGTTTGCCCAATCGGCATCGCAAAATCCTACAAGGGCAAAAAAAATCCGCAAAATCCTTTTTTATAAAAAATCGAGTAATCTAAAGTACCTTTTAAATATTGTAAAACTCTTTTCGCGGCTAACCAGTGACTCTTGTTGTACCTAGTATTAAACTGACTCAGGTAACTAGTCGCGTATGCGATGTTTGGACGAGTATTAACACTCAGGAACATGAGGCAGCCAATTAATTCTTGATAGGGATATGCTTCTAGATTATGATCACTAGCAATGCTGGTACTGACCTCCAGCTGTCCAGATAGTGGAGTTGTACAAGTTTTACAATTCTCCATTCCAAACTTTCGTAAAAGATTATTTATGTAATTTTTCTGATGTACTTTTATTTCATCATTTTTCCCGGTTATATTTAAACCAAGATAATAGCTTAAATAACCCAAATCTTTTATCGAAAAACATTTTTGCAAGTCATTTTTGACGATGTCAAACGTCTTGTCATTACTGTAAAAAGAAATTATGTCATCGACAAAGACTGCAATAATAACCAACTCTTTTCCAAAAAGTTTGGTATACACACATGGTTCTGATGGAGTTTTCACAAAACCAAAAGATGACAAAGTTTTATCTAACTTTTTATTCCAGGCACGTGGAGCTTGTTTAAGTCCATACAAGGATTTTTGTAAGAGACACACTTTGTTCTCCATACCTTTTACTTTAAAACCTTGAGGTTGCTCCATGTAGACCGTCTCTTGCAGATCTCCATTTAAAAATGCAGTGTCAACGTCCAAGTGACGCATCTTTAAACCCAATTCGACTGCGAGAGCCAGTAGAGTACCTACGCAAAGAGGAGTGCCGCACGACAGGAGCAAATGTCTCAAAATAATCTACACCTGGCGTCTGGGTGAATCCCTTGGCTACTAATCTTGCTTTGTACTTCACAACATTTCCTGCTGGATCTTTCTTTAACTTATAAACCCATTTACAAGGTATAACTTTCTTGTTTTCTCTGTCAACCAATTTCCATGTCTTCAGCTTCATCAATGAATTATATTCATTTGTCATTGCTATCTGCCACTTCTCAACATCATCAGCCAATGTAGCCTCATTATAAGTTTTAGGCTCATCAGACTCTTGACTAGAAACTTGGTATGAGAAGTAATTAGGAGGTTTCCGGTCTCTTGAAGGATATCTACGATCTCCATCAGTTTGACTAGTAGAAACTACTGCTTCCTCAATTGCTTCAAAAAATTTATCAGTTTCAGCAGTCTGATCTTCAGTGACAACAGTATGGCCTGGAGCTGGATCAATAGTGACCACTGGAATAAGTTCAGATTCTTGAACTGTACTGGTATCTTCCTGTATAGGCAGACTATTAGAAAGTACTAAAGGTTTAGTATTATTGACATTTCTATTATTCAAAGAAGAAAAACAGTCTTCAAAAAATGTAACGTCTCTAGACTTTTGTAAGGTTCTAGGAGAAGATGAATTTCTAAAAAGATAACTATTAGAATCTTCTGTATAACCTACAAATATAGCTTCATCAACTTTAAGATCCAATTTCTTACGCTGACAAGAAGGTATATGTATAAGAGCTCTACACTCAAAAACTCTGAGATTGCTTAGATCTGGTTTGCAACCATTCCACAACTCGTAGGGAGTTTTATAATTTAAGGCACGATGTGGACATCTATTTTTCAGGTACACAGCCGTTCGAACCGCATCTTCCCAAAAGGCCTTAGAAAGATGGCTTTCAGCCATAAGAGAGCGTGACTTTTCTACAATTGAGCGATTAGTGCGCTCGGCAACACCATTCTGCTGAGGGCTATATGGTACCGTAGTTTGATGCTGAATACCACAAGATTTAAGATAACTTGAGAAATCACTATTGATGTATTCCATCCCATTATCCGTCCGTATTGTTTTAATTTGAGCCCCAGTTTGTCTTTCAACCATAGACTGGAAGTGACAAAATCTATCCTTTACCTCTGTCTTAGAAGAAATAAAATATACAAATATAGTTCTCGAAAAATCGTCTATAAAAATTAAAAAGTATTTATTACCCTGAAAAGAGCTAATCGACATTGGTCCACAAATATCAGAATGGACCAGTTCTAATATTGAAGTTGCTCTTTTATAAGTAATCGCCTTAAACGGTTTTCGAGCTTGTTTCGCTTGAACACAAGCAACACATGGATTTTTATCCACATCCTTATAATCAATAACCTTATGACTATTTTTCAGCAGATTCATACCAACGCGACATAAATGACCTAAACGTTTATGCCATACCTGATACATATAGATAGAATCAGAGTGCACGTCATAGGCTCTAAATTGGGGAATATCCACCACACAGTCAAGTGTGTACAATCCACCACAGGGCGAGCCATGCAGAACCGCATCACCTGTATAGGAGAAGGTTTTTGAATTAAATAAATTACAACCAGACTTATCAAACATTACAGTAAACCCTTTTTCTACTAATATCTTCACAGATAGAAGATTTGTTTGCAAGTTAGGTACATACATCACATCGTTAATTGCATTGACGTTGTTTTTGGTATTTATAGATATTCTACCAATGCCTTCAGCGTTAATCTTAGTCCCGTTTGCAACTGTTACCTTGTTATCAATAGGATTTAAGTCTACAAACCAATCTCGTCTTGAAGTCATATGTTTGGTAGCGCCTGAATCAATATACCATTTGTCCATGTCATAATTACTCGTTGCTTCTAAAGCAGATACAGAGGTCGAGTCCTTATTAGTGGGATTCTTCCTTCTTATGACCTTCTTTTTCTTTAGAGGACAGTTTGGTCTCTTGTGACCAGGTTCTCCACAACCATAACACACAATTTTCTTTGCCTTTGACTCAACAGAAGAGGTATCAACCTTTAACTTCATAGCCGTCTCCAGTTCTATCGAGCTTTCTTTGGACATTTCGTTCAGTAATTTGGACTTTACCAGTTCGGTGGTAACGTTAACATTACTATTTTCGAGAGTCATAATCAATGGGTCATATCTCGACGTTAGACCACCCAATAGAATAGCAGCAATGGACGCATCATCTATTACTTTGTTTATATCTGCCAAATCTTGGGCAGTGGAAATAACAGCATTGATATACGACTCAATATTATTATCAAAATCTTCAAGTCTCAATCTGTATAACTTCCTTTCTAAGTGCAAACGCCGACCCATACCTTTGTTCTCATAAGCATTTTGTAGAGCTATCCATGCTTCAGCTGCCGTGGTTGCACTTCGCACATGCGTAATTGCAGATGATTCAAGGGTAAGACAAATTTTTGTTAGTGCCTTCTGATCGTTCCTCATCTTTGTGACATTGGAAACGTTCATCCCTGTTGGGTAGCCATTTATCGCTTCCCACAACTCTTCATGCATAAGATAATTACGCATTTTAAACTTCCACGTACTATACCCTTCTCTATTATATAGGGTGAACGTTGGAATTGAGGAACTACGCATACCTCGCTCATTTGTGTCTCCATTTGGGTTCGCCATCTCAAAACGAGTAAACGAAGAACTATTTTGTTTCGTACCCAAAAGAAATATCGCACAAATATCACTTCAACAAATTATTACGATAACACTCATTACTTTTCTTGAATAAACAAATACTAGAGCTATCTTCATGCTGATAACGATTTGTTGTAATTTTAGTATTGAAAGAAAAGAAAAAATATGTTTCATCAAGTTTGTTATTATTTGAAGTAAGTAGTTACCTAGTAACATTAGAATATAAAGAATTTTGAATATAAAGGAACTGTATAAAGCCAGTATTATTACAACACTTACCTACATGTTTTTTACTGTTTACTTGCTTGGAAGACATTGGTATTTTAAATAATAATACCATCCCGTCCTAACAATTATATTATGTATATTTGGAAAACTTTTCTATATTTTCCTTGATTTTTTGTTGAGTAAAATATTTAAGCCCCGTGAATTTTACTGATTAAACCATCTGCCCAGCCTCTTACAATACATATGTTTTTGATTTTTGGGGGGAAATCATCAAATGACTTCGCCTGCTCAGGAGTGGTAGGGAGTGTTCCTTCAAATTCCCGTTTAGTTCCAGGCTGCGGTAACCCTTTAATCTATTGTACAACCATGGCAGGAACTACCTATGGTGGGGTCAGCTTCTTGTCGTACCGAATGTAAGTCATAGATGATCCACGCATGACAGCCAAAACCTACTAAGCGTGCGTACAAGTTAGGCGTGCTTTTCGAGGCACGATAGGTCAAAGTATCAAGATAGTTCTGATTCACCGACCAAACTTGACCAGTGTAGACTAACGTTCGATAGACCATCCTATTATTACCTATTTAGCCACTAGTCCCGTGAAAACATGAAAATTTAATAGTAATTTATAAACGTGTACTATACCTGTTTCAATAACTCCGCATACGTAATAGTAATGTTTTCATGTGGAGACCTCACGGCGATCCTGTCTGGATACTTGTCCACTGTCTGGGCTATGACGTCACCGAGCGTGTCGTGTACCAGGGGTTCGGAGCCAGGGTTGTGCAAGTAGCTCTGGCCGGCAGCCCCCTGGAGGTGGCGGCTCCATCTGGAAACATTTTGAATCTATGTTTTAAATAGTGGTCAAGACGGGGTAGGTGTTTCTGATCGCAATTTTTTTTTTTGATTAAATGTGTGAAGATAGTAAGGGACTAGTTTCTGACCGCGACATCGTCTGCGTAGACTTCAAAATTGGATCCCGAGAGAAACGAAAAATATTTTACTCCAACGTACATTTAAAAAAATTCTATCTAGAGAGAAAATAAATTTCTATCTATCTGTGCTGTATCTACCTACGTATGTACCTATGTAAAAGAGGCTAATCCTCTTTTATATGCATGTAAATAAGTAGGTACCCAGTGAAGTATATAGTACAGACTTCTGTCTACCTTTTCAAAGAATGCAGACGTTATTATTTTATTTATGCATCAGATAAATAATCACTCCTTATAACTGTTGTATTAGCAGGGTGCTACAGTGGGCAATCAAAATGGCAATTTACATCCGCTAATAGATAAAAATACTTAAAGATAAAAATGAACTCTATAATAATGATTATAAGTCTCATTAAGATTATTGTTAATTTAGTATCGCTGATAAGGAATATACATTATATTATTTTTATCAAACATAAATACAGAAGAACGATAACAATAAACACTAATGCAGGAGCGGGTCGGAGATCTTTTAATTTACAATTATAATTTTATGTAGTCTTATCTGATTAAACCGTAAAAACGAGCTCGTGGCTAAAGAATAACAGCCGCACAGGTCGGTCTTCAAGGTTAAGCAACGCTTGCCAAGGTTGGTCTGTGGATGGGTAACCATCTTAACATACCGAGTTTCCTCCGTGCCTCGGAAAGCACGTTAAGCCGTTGGTCTGTCATTTGTAGATCTTTAGCAGTCGTTACGGACTTCTGCAGAAAATCTGATACCAGTCTTGCCAAGAAGTACCGTGTTCCCCAGTTATTGGGTTGTGGAGTTCTGGTAGGCAACCGTTCAATCCGGTTAGACTGGAAGCCGACCCCAATATAGTTGGGAAAAGGCTAGGCAGATGCCAGATGATGATCTGATTAGACCGTAACTTTTTATAAACTGATATGTAAGTACAGTACTTACAAGCTTGTCATTCTTAGTTTGGTCGTCATCTTAATTATTATAAGTTCTCCTATACCTACATAAAAAATATTTGAAAACGTCATATTGATTAGTTTATTATTTTAGCATATATGTATTTTATTTAATTGTTGTACAACTACCACAGTGTTTTCTTTTTAACCCAAAGGTCAGACTGGTAGAGAATGCCTTGTAGCATGAAGTACGCCCATGTACCACTATTGTATATAAAGTTTAAATAAATAAATACAGTCCTGTACTTTATATGATTGTCCCAATAACCGATCTATCACATACTGGAGATAGAAAAACAAATGAAACAACAGAAACATCAAGAAAAATTATATAGGTTTTCTGTTGTTTCATTTGTTTTTCTATCTCCAGTATGTGATAGATCGGTTATTGGGTTCGGCAGTTAGTGACATTAGGAAGCCAGCGGTATGATAGTTCGTTGGTCCTGCGCCTAGCATTGCCAGGCGTCCGGGTAAAGCCGGACACAGTCAGGCTTTTTGGTTGAGTGTCCGGCCAAATTAGACGGCGTCCGGCCTGTTCGGATATTTGATAGGCTTTTTAAATTTGAGTATTTTTTCGCTCACCTATTATCGCTTCCTACGTAGTATGTATTAATACTATTGCAATTATTGAAACTAATATTGAATGATTAATAATAATGAAGACTGGCTCACTCAATTTTATTGTTGTTTCATTAGAATTTAAGAAGATTTTATGATAACCGATAAAAATGATAAATGATTTATTTTTAACCGACTTCTAAAAAAGGAGGAGGTTCTCAATTCGGATGTTTGTATGTTTATTTTTTTATTTTTTTATTGTTTGTTCGCGCATAACTCCGTCGCATGCCAACCGATTTGAAAAATTTTTTTGGTGGAAATGGTATACTTCCCAAATGGTCCCATGAAAATTTTATCGAAATCGAACAAGCGGTTTTTGAAAAATCAACAAAAATCTAAAAAAATATCTACATTGTCTACATTGACGACCTTTTAGTTTATTCTGCATTGGAGCAGTGCGTTTTTTTTACACTAATGTAATTGGTTCGTTTAGGTGGGGGAGGGGAGGGGGTTTAGGTACCACTAAAAAGTGAAAAATAAAAAACTTTTTACAAAAAAATACAACCGACTTTTCCACAAAAAATCAAAAAAGTACAAAATAACTTTAATTTCGGAAGTCGGTGTTCAAAAAATGAAAAAGGAACCACAAACACCGATTTCCGAAATTAAAGTTATTTTGTACTTTTTTGATTTTTTGTGGAAAAGTCGGTTGTATTTTTTTGTAAAAAGTTTTTTTTGTATGTAGCTTGAAAAAAACACTTACACGTCAATCCTTTTTGGCCGTTATAAACTAGATGATATGGTATGGTAAATGATAAAAAAAAACCTTTGTTCTGTTACACTAAGACTATAAAATTTCCGTTTTGCCCAAATGTCCGGCAAAACTGGCTGGTTTGTCCGGCTTTTCGGTTTTAAGACCTGGCAACCCTAGCTGCGCCTCTCCGGTCTGCGTTGATCTCCGGTCACATTGGACAATGATAATTGAGGGAGAGGGATGCACCAGCGTGGTCTAAGCACAACTTGCACTACAATATCTCGCGCGTTTGGGTGTCCATCGATAAAGACTGTTCCCAAATAGCCCAAGACGCCGAAAAATGGAAGGAGAACAGAGAGAACTTTGCTCTAGAGTGAAACCAAGCGTACAACACTTTGAACGTCATCATTTATAGTTAAAATAATGTGACTCTAATGTGCATTCGCAAAGGTAGGTTGTTAGGGAAGAAGAAGGTTTGAAGGGGAGAAGAAACTCAATATTTGGTATACAAAATTTAATTTAACAAATGAGAGGACAATGCACCTAGAGTATACCGGTTATAGGAATAAAGTAGGTATTACCAACAGAGGTAAACTTATAGTTTCGAAATTTGTTCGAAAGAGGCACCGCGGCTCTGGAACGTAAAGGACATTTGCAGGAACGCGGATGGGTTTTAGTTAGTAACAGTCTGACTAAAACCCACTCCCTTCCGCTCCGCCCAGAGCGGGAGAAGTCATTTGATGATTTCCCATCCAGAAAAAAAGGTCCTGGAATGTAAAGGGCATTAGGAGGAACACTAATGGGGTCTAGTCAGTAAGAGTCTGACACTCCATACCGCTTCACCCAGAACGGTAGAAGTAGTAGTAATCTATACTTATAATAAATCTGTAGAGAGGTCAATTCTGTACAAGGAATATATTTTCAAAATAACTATCAGGGGGTGATTAGTGATCGATACTGGTGCCAAAAACGCAATCAGTAAAATTTTTGTCTGTCTGTCTGTCTGTCTGTCTGTCTGTATGTTCTTTATAGAAACAAAAACTACTCGACTGATTTTAACGAAACTTGGTGCAATTATTCTTCATACTCCTGGGCAGGTTATAGTATACTTTTCATCACGCTACAATCAATAGGAGCAGAGCAGTGAAGGAAAATGTTGCGAAAACGGAAGAAGTTACTCCATTTTTTAAGCTTCCGTCGCGTGTGTAGCCTTAATGGTTAAAGTTACATAGAAATCATGTATTATGGAAATGTTTTACATAAAATTATCTAAAAAAATGTCCCAAACAGCATACGTCTATATTTTATGGTTGACTCACAATAACACGTGTAACTCCCGATAGCTTAGCAGTTCGGCGCTTTCTGATTATTTGTATGAAACTTTGTCAATTTTAAACCGATCGGGCAGTTTCAAAATCGGGGTTAAAGTAACTATTCCACGCGGACGAAGTCGCTGGCAGAAGCTAGTATCATAATATTACTACTACTTCTACCGTTCTGGGTAGAACGTTATCCAACTAAAATAGTTCAGATTAAAGCCAGGACGGGAGCCTTTTAATTAATCTTTCAAACAATATTATCTAACCACATAATAAACTTTATTTGATAACTACAAATACGAGAATTCTACGGCATTCTTCGTTTTGTACCTCTCTTGCTGGCCTAATACTAGGTAAACACGTTTAGTAGATTTACAGCAGTTGTACAAAAATGCTAGATTAAGAGAATGAATACTAGTATTAGCTGCCCCATCGGTCACACAGTCGCAAAGATTGCTAAGCGTGGGGTCCTGGGTTCGACAACCAGCTAGAGCAGTGTTACTGGGGTTATTCAGCTTATGAATAAAATCGGGAAAGCACTCAAAACGCATCGGAAAACACGAGTGTGCAGACGGCAATTATTTTCTAGTATCAATGCCAGTCAGACATAGACTAAAAATGTAAGAATAATTTTAATCGATATAAAATCAGTAATCATTTTATCGGTTTATAAGTCATTAATTGATATTTCATTGTTTAAGACTGTAATAAAATGTACTGTATTGCGTTTAATTATTAGAGTTTTTTTTTGTAATTGTGTAATCGATTGGTCAATCGAAAATCTCACGAAACCTATCTTTTTCTTATTTCTTAGCTCCCAGATTCAGAATTGAGCTGATTTTTCACATCATAAGATAAAAAATATGACAAATTTTTTAGATCATATCTCAACTCATTACATTTGGGCCCACCATTTTCCATCTCCATTGTTATAAAAAAAATACAAACATCCGAATTGAGAACCTCCTCCTTTTTAGAAGTTGGTTAAAACCAGATCTTTTTATTTTTTCTGTTAATCTTTTACAAAATACTGTTATCAGAAAATCGTATCGCACACAA
Organism: Hecatera dysodea; assembly: GCA_905332915.2. Lineage (NCBI taxonomy): Eukaryota > Metazoa > Arthropoda > Insecta > Lepidoptera > Noctuidae > Hecatera > Hecatera dysodea. The sequence continues at coordinate 17,984,896 of HG995294.1, forward strand.
GGATAACCTGCAGATATATTAAGACTTATTCTAATCTCATTCTACGTCCTGTGCTTTTTAATTGTGCAGTAAAGCAAACCAACGGTAACAAGGTAAACTACTTTTTATGTCTCTGAAATACGGTTGCTTTTTGTGTACTTTTGTAATGGAAAAGAACTGCGCTATTTGACTTGGAAATAAAGGTACGGTCATAGGCATTATAATGGCGCTATGTCTGCATAATTTTCTTTAAAGATAAAATATATGAGGAAGTATACATTCATTTTAACAAATACCAAGTAAGTACATTTGTTTAAACTTTGTGGCTAAAATGTCGACGGCTTATTTTTACGTGTTCCGTACCTGAAGAGACCAAACGGAAATCTATTGCTTTCACTCTCGTTTCCGTCTGTCACGCAGGTTTTACAGCCAAACGGTTGGAACTACCTACGGTTTTCAAATTTTCACAGTATAAGTAGTTTGTTGAATAGGAGCTCGTGGCTAAATTATAACAGCTGCATGGATCAATCTTCGAGGTTAAGCAACGCTTGCCGAGGTTTGTCTGTGGATCATCTTAATATATTGAGATTCCTCCCCGCCTCGGAAAGCATGTTAAGCTGTTGTTCCCGGCTGCGGCTGTCATTTGTAGATCTTTGACAGTTGTGTTACCCGGTTGATGGGTCGTGAGGTCTGGTAGCTGCATCCGGTTTAACTGGGAACCGCGTAAAATACTAGGCCGACAAGTATCTTATGACCCAAAGCCAAACAATAGTCACAAAATGTTTTTGATTGTTTTAAAGGGAAGTAAAGGGAGATAATTAAATTTTGACTTGCCACATCGAGTGTTTTCTTCGAGCATTCAAAAACTTACTTCTTTATATTCCTTCTCACCGCACCGGGTTTATGTCTAATTCCTACGCTATTTCTAACATTAAACTATGGAATATGCTACCCCTTGACATCAAGAAGGCAGAGTCTAAATTTTTATTTAAGCGTAAAATCCGTAAACACTACTTAAAAGCCTGTCATTCCTAATTTGGGCTTCGTCATAATTATTATAAGTTCTCTTATACATCAAAAATTATTATAAAACATAATATTTATTAGTTTATTATTTTGGCATATATATGTTTTATTAGTAATTATATTATTTGTTATTTTATTCCCAAAAAAATATATTTTGTATTTTATTTATTTGTTGTACACCCACCACAGTGTTGTCTTTTTAACCCAAAGGTTGACTGGTAGAGAATGCCTTGTTGCATGAAATCCGCCCATATACCACTATTGTACATAAAGTTTAAATAAATAAGTGTGATATACCGTATGTTCTAAATGATGTTGGACCACCTCTTATACTGACTAATTTCCTTAAATAACTGGTATTTATCTATGTTTTTACTTCTGTTAGTAATAGTAATACAAATAGGAGTACCTCGTATGTCCTAAAGGCGCCGTCAAAATGATAAAATTATTCAAATGAACAGAGAAATATACAGAATACTTAAACAGCAAAAAGTATAAAATTATTTCATAAAAATGCAATTATTTACAGATAACAAGTACTGTTTTTATTGCCTTCTGTACCAATAAGCGATACTATCATTTTTCGTTCTATAGGTATAATTGATAAGGCTGATTATAAAATCATTAGTTTTTATTAATTAACTACATACTTACAAACTACATACTTATAGATAGTTGTCTAACTGATAATATCATAAAAACCTTGAACGTACGAAGTTTAAGGATGAATAAAACATGATACATAAACTAGTCCAAGCACTATTAAGGTACACACCTATTACAGAAATTTATTTTAAAGGCTTGCTGACTACCCGGAAGACACGGTGGAGTATATGGTGGAGGTCTGCCCTGCTTGGGCGGAGCAAAGCCGTGTTCTCGTCGAGGCGATTGGCGGCGGCGACCTCTCTCGTCCGGCCCTGGTTCAATCCATGGTCTGGAGCGAGGACACATGGGAAGCGGTCACCTCATTCTGCGAAGCAGTAATGCTAGCGAAGGAGGAGGCAGACTGCGCAGGGAGATCGAAATCCCACGCCCCAGTCAGCATCGGGATTTGCAGGGCGATTCCCGGCCACCGTAGGCACGGGTCTGTGGATGGCGACCCGCGTAACAACCTCACAAACTTTATAATATTAAAGAATCGATTTCTGATCTTGTGCAAGATATCCCCTTTTTTCAGAAAAAAACGTTTTCACCATATTTTTTCGGTGCAGTGACCGTGCGCGATTTTAGGTGTTTCAAAATTTGGCACGAGTATAGAAAAGCGTCTAGGCTTTCTGTACTTGCGTCAAATAAAATTATTTATTATTTATTATTGGACAACTAGATCCACCGGTTAGTATACAAAAAATAAATTAGAACCTATTGTTAGTACCTTAATTAAAATACAAATACAAGGAACATCACAATTAACCAAAATGCCCCTGTGCTGAGACACCCCGCCCAGTCCAGATAACCAACAGGGAGATACCTTAGCCTCTCCCAGGCTGCGTTACAACCTTCTGCATTTAGTCTGTACCAGCTGCCTTTTTAAGGTTATCTGCCTATCTAGCTTTATGCAACGCTTGCTCCAGACGATGACGACGACGACCCTTGGCGCAGACGATGCTCCACCGGCTATTATATGAATTAGGTCTTTCGACATACATGGCCGCCTCAACAGACAGGCTATTTACGAGAGGGCAGCAAGGGACAGGCTAGGTCAGATAATTATTATTTAAGGGGTTTAAAGCTCAACGAAGGATTTCCTCCCCGACTTTTGCCCAACGAGCCAGCCCGCGCCGCTGAGCCATTAGCGTTAAATCCCCTAAATAATAATAACCAGACCCAGCCTGTCCCTTGCTGCCCCTCCTCAATGACCCCGTTAAGCTGAGGCCCGTATCCCACAGGGGATGCCCATAGTGAAGCGGTCATTTAGTTTTTAGTAGTTTTTAGCCCTGGCTGGGGGCCTTAAATTCATTTGAGGCCACCACAGGATTGCCCGGTTAAGCAGTAACCAGCCTTAGTGTGCTGAACTGCGAGTGGTCACACCAAAAAAAAAAACGAAAGCGAAGGATTTGGAGGTCTGTATCCAGTCTGTACCAGCTACCTTTTTAAGGTAATCCGTCTGCCTAGCTAGCGCTACGCAACGCATGCTCGCCTGTTTCTCAGCTATTATATGAATTAGGTCTTATGACAAACATAGCCGCCTCAACAACAGCATTGCATAAGTAAAATTAAAAAGCTATGAATACACAATCGGCCATGAAAAGATTGGTTCACATGCAAATGATTCGGAAGAGACATTTTGTATGAATAATTACTACGTAGTTTGTTATTGTACCACTGTGACATGTAACAGTCAGACAATCAATAATTTTTAACGTTACATTTATAAATTTTCCGCTATCCTATACAAAACTGTCATAAAAATGTGAAAAGAACGTATTTTGTTATGGTTGTGACGCGTTATCCGTTAAATATTCAATAGGGATCAGGAGTTCAAATCAAAGCAAAAATCATGGTCTCAAAAACAATACAAAAGCAAATTGCTGCTCGTTAACTATTTGATACAAAAATATAAAAGTCCTTAAAACGAAACGTAAATATATATATAATGTACATATGATATATTTACATTTCGTTTATATATATAACACAACTTGACTATGTAAATACATACATATATACTAATATTATAAACAGGAAAGATTTGTATTTTTTATATGTATCGAATAAACTCAAAAACTACTGGACCGATTTCAAAAATTTTTTCACCATTAGAAAGCTACATTCACCCCGAGTAACATAGGCTATATTTAATCACCATATTCCCGCGGGAACGGGAACTACGCGGGTAAAATTTTAGATACTAATTTAAAATTGTACCTACATCCAAGTTTGAAAATTGGCTGTAATTTAGTTTTTCTAAAGGTCACAACACCCTTTTGCCCAAACATCCGGGAAATTCAAGCGTGATGTTATTTATTATGATTATGAATTATATTTTATTTAAAGAGATCTAGCAAAATTATTTTAATTGACAGACAGATTCTGTTTCCATTTTGACTGCCCTAAAATTGATTCTAAACAGAAACAAACCTCGTATTGACAGCGCTTCTGAACCTCGTAGCGTGTATTGCACTCTTGGTCCACATTATCACAACACGACCGCTCGGACGGAAACGCACAGACTAACTGATTAGACAATCGCGACCCGTATGCAGTATCGTATAAACATTACTATCAGTCCAGAGATAATGACACTAATATTGGATGTGCGTTAGTAAATAAAATTATTTTTTTTGGAACACGAAACATCGTCAGAAGAGCGATTTAATTGGTGGTTTCTTTGTCACGTCGTACAGTCGGTGATAGCAATTAACTGACCCCCTAAAAATTAAACGAATTTGAACCTTTTGCTTGTTACGAACGATCGAACTAGAACAACGTTGGAACTGGTTCAACGTCTACGATCAATAAAATAGTTATTCGAATTTGATCTTTAATACGCAGTGTTAAGGTAGGTATGTTCTTGAATATTATTTTAACTTGTAATATAATACGTTATTTCGATCACGTTGAATATGTTTCGAGTGGTCTAGTGGTGACTGTAGTGAGCTGACAAATCGTGGTTGCGAGTTCGTAACCAGCGTAATTGACGCATTTGTTTCTGTTTTGTATATTTATTTTAAGTTATAAATAATAAATTATAACTTTAACAACAACAAAAAAAAAACGAACAGAAATAAAAAACCAAAATGGTGGTAAAAACGACTTTACCTATTTTATAAAAAAAATATTATAAGAATAACATAAATGATATTGATGACGACACGAAGATGATAATATTTACCTGCTTACTAATAACGTTGTTAACTGCACTGAGTTTAATGTAGTGAATCAGCATGTTATAATATTTAGAAATATAGGTATGTATTTCTATTTCATAACAATAACATCACTACATTAAATATCATTGAACTAAATAAAACGGCATTATACGTTGAAGTTCTACCTGGTCTACTATATATCAATTTGTTTTATGAATAGTTATTTTAGTTATAAAATAAGGTTTTGACAAAAAACTAGGTATTCGAAATACTTCGTTACAAATTATAACAATAGTTAATTTAACACACACACTGACATACGTTAGTATTGTTTGTGACCAACACTGGTTACTCAAGTTATTCATGCTTTTAATAGCGAAGTGGAGCACCATTTTTTCTATTGCTTGTTGCAAGCGGCCCCGCATACCGCGCACCATATTCCAACAACGATCACTTCCACTTGCAGTTGAATGAGTAGGCAAAAATGGGTGTTCAATATGCCTTCTAACAATTGCTTGATGACGTTCTGACACTGGAGTATGTAACATAGTAGGTTTTGGTCCAGGACGATCTTTTTGAATATTCCCTGCCTCTTCAAAACGTCTTAGCGACAATCTGACTGTATTTCTCTGAAACAACACAATAAGCATAATTTTAGTAACGAATAGGTAAACATAATTTATCGATTAAGTTTGAAAAAATACGTTTATCAAATTAGATTATATAAATCAAATTAGACCTATAAATGATCTCAAATTAGACTCATAATGAAACACAGTTAATTGTCTATTATTCTACATTCACCGGCTTTTAAGCAGACTAACGAATTAAGGAAAAAGTATAATTATAAATGAAGCATAAAAAGAATACACTTACCGCTATATTAAGTTTCCTAGCAATCGCTTTAATACCAACATTCTCCTCATGCAAATAGATTATTTTGTATTTTAAATAATCACTCAACTGAGACATGACGATTAAACTATCAAAACTGATAACAATTAATAAAAAGGAAAAAAGCCAATTTAGTAAGGCCAGTAAAAATGTTCGCGCGTATTCACTGCTATTTGTGCATAGAATATCTTGTTCAATTTATTCTTCTACCCCATAGTCCTTATGTCATATTTATAGCAGTTTTTGTTGAATACGCATATTATTGACGTCTAACTACCCACTTATTAAAAAAGGTAAAAAGTTATAAATAAATGACCTAATACCAACCTCTTAAAGCTCAAGTTTGCGTATCAAAATTATTTATTGTTTCTGTTCATCGAGTAGTGTTAGTCTGATAAACTCATACCATATTGAATAACGTTTAATGTTATGAGCATAGGGTGTAAAATCGAGTAATTTTTAGGGGGGTCAGTTAATTGCTATCACCGACTGTACATAGGTCCGGTTGAGTCAAAGGTACAGTGCTCTGCAGTAAGACGGAACGGGTTCAAATATTTTCGCAGTGAATATACTGTGTATATAAAAGAGAGAATGAATAATGGGTTATACCGAGTTGTACAGAACTGTGACGGTACTGCGTGGAACCTTACAGCGTGCAGACTGCTAGAGAAATAGTTCTGAATGGGTTTGAAGATTCATGCTTAACAGATCAATTGTTTAGTTGGTGTCTGATATGTTCCAGCTAAGAAATGGTTCGCACCGATTTTTTTTTTTTTTTGACGTGACCACTCGCAGTTCAGCACACTAAGGCTGGTTACTGCTTAACCGAACAATCCTGTGGTGGCCTCAAATGAATTTGAGGCCCCCAGCCAGGGCTAAAAACTACTAAAAACTAAATGACCGCTTCGCTAAGGGCATCCTCTGTGGGATACGGGCCTCGGCTTAAAGGGGTCATTGAGAGGGGCAGCAAGGGACAGGCTGGGTCTAGTTATTATTATTTAGGGGATTTAACGCTAATGGCTCAGCGGCGCGGGCTGGCTCGTTAGGCAAAAGTCGGGGAGGTCGCACCGAATAATATGTTAAGTAGCATTGTTATATCATTGTAACCAATTGACTAGCAGTGCTTTTCTATAAACATCTCGTAATGGATACTAAAGTAAAGTGAGCTATCAATCTCTAACATTTTTTTTGGATGGGAAATCATCAAATGAGTTCTCCCGCTCTAGGCGGAGCGGGAGTGTGAGACTCTTACTGACTAAAACCCACCCGTGATGCTTCTTGTGCCCTTTGCGTTCCAGGGCCGCGGACTCTTTCGAACAAATTCCGCAACCCTAGCAGGCACTGATCCTATGGGGCCCCGTATTCTTTGCTGACGGCTCTTTGAGGCACTCGTGTAACACGACGCACCGTCGACTCGTGCCTGGTTGCTATTGGACAGCGAGCCACCCATACCTCGCCATCCGCAGGCCCGCGCCTACGGTGGCTGCATTTCCCGACGCCTGGGGCGTCTTCTTCTGTTGCGGCGGCTGGAGCGTGAGGTTTCCCTCTCTCGCACGCGTTCCGCCTCCTCCTTCGCTAGCATTACTGCTTCGCATCAATCTCTAACCTAAGGTGGGTGGTGCGAGGAGTTCCTTTCACGTAAAAAGCTCACCCGTTTTCCTTTACAACACCTTTGCGTTCGAGGGCCGCTGTTTCGAAAAATTCTGACAAACCCCTGTCCCTGCAGCCAGTACTCTTTACCACTGGTCCACCAGTTTGACAGCAATAACATTGCCTTGGCTTTACTAGTGTTACTGACGTGACCGTGACATTACGACGGCGACGTAGCGAACCATACAAGTATTACTCTTTTGGGAAACGAGTATATGGATCAAGTGAACTAAGGTGGGTTTTACGTCTCATGTTTTTGTATGTTGTGTGTCTTTTAGTAACCTAATATTCAACAGTTTTACTTTTGTTTTTATTAGTCTGCTGAACGTCTGTATTAAAAAACGGAACTCTTATAGGATCACTCGGTTGTCTGTCTGTCTGTCCATCTGTCACAGTCGATTTTCTCCGAATCTATTGGACCAGTTGAATTTTGAAACGCATATAAACTCAAACATGGACGCATAAAAAAAATTAAAATGAGGTCACTATTTAAGGGAAAATTAGATAAAGTTTTTCCAACCGTATCTTGTAACACATAAAATCAAAAGGCTCATCAAAAGAATGTGAAAATTATTTTGTTTATAACTACCTGAGCCCGAGTCAATGGCTTTCTAGGTAGTACCTGCCTAGCTCTCCGACTAATTGCGTAACATACAATAGCAATAACAAGTTTTGTTGTGAGAACTCATCTACATTTTATTGCAGTATTTAATTGTCGTGGTTGAGCAGGTGGTTTGTCAAGCAATGAATTAGGAATTTCCTTAAAAATCCTTCCAATTGGGTGTCAAACTCAAATTTATTATTCCACATTCACGCGTAAGAAGTTGGTGGTAAGCGCTATACTCAACACAAATATTATTTTTGAACGCTCTAAAGCTACTAAACTTGTTTAACTTGAAGAAAAGTGTACTGTCACTGACTGACAGGCTATATTTGATGTCAAACGTCAAAGTCAATATACAAAAAAAAAACAAATCTACAAAAATAAATACAATTTATTGTTATAAAACTACAATTTTCCTGATTCTATTAATTCCTTGATGCGGTACTTCAGTATCTTGCCGGCTGCCGTCTTGGGGAATTCGTCGATGACCTTCAGAACCTTGGGGATCTTGAACTTTGCAATTTTGCCATCGCAGTGTCGTCTGACCTCGTTCAAGGTCACGGAGACACCTTCACGGACACGTAACACGGCACACAACTCTTCACCTAATCTCTCATCAGGTACTCCAACCACCTGTGGGGAAAAACGTTTCTCACTCAAATTCCGGATCAGTACCTACCTAAGTACATTACGATACATGAAATTGTTAAATGAATTCCTCGTGCGATTATATAAGCTTGAGGTTTTACCCTTATACAACGCAAAAATCGCGAGAATATGCGATTGTCGTGTTAATTTGTGAACGACGCCTGATGTTCTTTATCAAATTGTGACCTTTTTTCCTAAAAGTATAAAGAGGTACAAGAATTAATCCGGGGCCGCAAGTCTGCTATTTTTTATAAATTTGTCATTCCAACCCAATCCCATTGTTATACATATGTCCCATTGTCAGATAGACGAAGTTATAAAAACAGCAGACTTGGGGCCCTGGTCATCGGTCCAACTTGACAACAAACGATTTTCCCTCACCATAATGTTTTATCACATTACTGTTCCCTAAGTTCCCTACACGTGCTCTTTTGAGGACCAGTAGTGTTATTCTGTAACAATTGACTAAAAGCTTGAAAATGTACGTGAAGCGAGCGTGAAGTGAATTCTCATTTATTTTTATCTACATGATTAAATTTATTTCCTTTCTTTCTTTCATTTAACCTAGGTGATTGACAGCTCATTTCAAGTTGATTTCACTTAAGTTTTTACAATGAGACTGGTACCGAGTCTTCTGGCTGAAAAATGCCGACGCTTTAACTAACGTGGCCAACTACTGGACCCCAGGAATTTAACTGTAGACTCGGTAGGAAGAATTGTTCCCTTACTTGACAATCCTCGACATCAGGGTGTGTGATCAGCAAGTCTTCTATCTCTTTCGGAGCAATGTTCTCTCCCCCTCTGACGATGATGTCCTTCAGTCTCCCCACAACGCGCCCGTAGCCATCTTCACTTATTGTAAACTTATCTCTAAAAAAATTAATGAAAATTTTACAACATGACCTGTATGCTCCAAAAGATAAGCAGAGTTCACGTTTATATTGCCATCAACCTGCTCTTGATTTAAACTCTGGGCTTCTACTAGGAAAATCCAAATGGAAAACTCTATAACACTTTTTCCAACCTTGAATCAAACCTGGAATCCAATACTCAGGTAAAAAATCCGGTCAAAAGCGAATCGCACTCGAGTGCAAGGGATTCTGAACGAAGATTTTTTTTTAATGTTACTTTAGATCTGTAGACTTCTTATTGGTTTCCCTGCAATAACCTGTTTATCATCCCTATTTTTTTTAACATTTACGGCTCAGTAATTTCGGAGACAAGGGTCTTTTCTTTAATAACTTCGCAATGGAATATTTTAAAATTAGAAAGCCCTTTCATTTGATATACATATCACAAAGTCCAGATGAAAAGCTTTTAATTTGACAGTGTGAATTTATAATTTATCTCCTAAAAATTGAATCGATTATTATATTTATTTCGTCCCTGTTTGGGTCACAGAAGATCATATGTGGACCACATTTGTTCTGTGATGGACCGACAGACATTGTGATCCTATAGGGGTTTAGTTTCTAGGCAATTCTTACAATAAGATATCTTATTTTGAAGTCCGCGTGGATTCAAAGGTTTGGTCCCCAGTTCAAGTGGAGTACTATTGGGTTGGTTCATAATTCGACTCTCAATAGCAATCACTCGTGTGGAATTATGGATATTTTGGACTTGAGGCTCAAAAAATCGAACTATCTAGATAGATGGATCCAACAAATTGATGGAAAGATAGTGTAGCTACAGTGACAGTTAAGAGACACACACAGAGAATAAGAGGAAACATGATGATGATAAAAGAAACATTACCCAGTCTTCAGCCAGCCGTCTTCACTGAGCGTCTGCCTGGTCTTCTCCGGCTCGTTCCAGTAGCCGATCATATTGTTGTAGCCTCTCACCATCAGCTCACCTGGACTGCCGAACGGCACCATTTCTCCATTTTCATCTACAACCTGGGGAAAGTGTACCATTTTCAACCGACTTCCAAAAAGGAGGAGGTTCTCAATTCAACTGTATTTTTTTTAATAATAATAATATATCATTTATTTCGGGTTACAAAGACCCATTACATAACCTTACAGACTATCATACATATTTATATAAAACAAAATTATCACACTATTTTACACGAAGTGTCGGCGTCGTGTTACGCTGCGCGGTGTCACGTAGCTTTCCGCGGAATCGCCGATACACGACACCCTTCGGACAAAACTCTTCCTTGAGGAAGGTCTCAATATAATGAGACGGAACTTACTTATCGCTTACTTAATTATCGCTAATACGATGCACAGTTAAAAATTGACCTTATTTCCCAAGTATTTGGGTTTAAATTACCATGTAACGAATAGGCCGTGTAAATAAACACGTGAGCGGCGCAATCGGTACCGCGGCGCAATGTGCTTTGGGTCATTTTTTTGAGTTAGGAATGCTTCCATGTTTTATTTGCGTTCACTGTTGCCAAGGCTGGTCCGTGCATGCGAGACCATCCACTATGACGAGACTCCTCCGAGCCTTGGAAAGCACGCTAAGCTGCTGGTACCGGTTGTTATTTGTATCTAGATCTGTAGTAGTCGTTATGGGTGTTCAGAGGCCAGAAAATGTGAACCAGTGTTTCAGGGTATCGTATCACTCAGTTACTGAGTTGTGGAGGACAGATAGGCAGTTGCTCTATGTCAAATACTGATGCACAGCTGCAACGTGTTAGACTGGAAGCTGACCCCTATATAGTTGGGAAAAGGCAAGGTAGATTGAAATTTGAACACCCTGATGGGACCTGATATCACGATTTTTACTACTGAAAGTCGTTCACTTCTGGACCTCTACTACAAGCTCTTCATTGAACGGTTATGTCCTGTCCGTATTTAGCGGATTACCGCAATGATCACAAGCGGCCTAATTTTGTAACATGCTTCGACAAAGGCACTGCGATTCCTATGCCGCAGTTTTCCTCTGCATGCGAACGAGAGGAGAAACCCACCACGCAAGCCCAGTGCCTAGGGTTCTGCCACGGTTGCGGATTTTTTATTTTTATTTCGAAACAGTCACAGCGGCTCCAGAACGCAAATGGCATTTAGACAACACTGGCGGGTTTTAGTCAGTATGAGTCTGACACTCCCTTCCGCTCCGCCTAGAGCAGGAGAAGTCATTTGAAGATTTCCCATCCTTAAAAAAGATAGTGCCTAGGGTCTGCTAGACGGATTTCGACCCAAACAACACCACTCAAGTCGCAAGTAGCTTTTCGCAGATTATTTCTCATGATTATATTTTTTTATTGAAAATCATTTATAATTATATTGTTTTCCACCCGATAGCTTCACGACTACAATGTTAGCAAGTTAACTATTTCTATGTTCTATTTCTTCACTAAAAGACATATTCGTTTCCGACCTTCAAAATCGATCTTAAAAGCAAGAGACCTCCACTCGACTCGGTCGCCATGATAACGGAAGAAAACCTCCATTAATGGGAACAGGGTATTTTACTGATAAAAACTAAGTCCGTCTGATAGATTTCCAAAAATAACTAATAAAATTATTAATTCCACACGTATTTTTCATCTTTTACGTAAACAAAAAATAAAGACGATACAGTGCGTTGAAAACTCGCGAGACGTCACTACGTGCTATAATTTTTACCAGCGACGTGACGTCACCAGCCCCCACTTTTGAACTCTGATGTGCTTTATTTATATATATATTTTATGATTTCAAATTACAAAAAAAATATATATAAAATTGTTCGTTCGTTTTTTGTTCGAATTCGGATTATTTTATGCTTATTTTTCTATGTTGATATTTTTATTAACAAGTTTAAGGGAACGCCCTCTGTTATTTAACATACTGTATTTCTACTAATATTCAATGTGAAAATGCCTTTAACAGATGCTATAGTGCCATTTCATCAATTGAAAAGAGACTCTTTGCTAGAATTACTCTTATTTTAAGGATACCAGTACATTCAAAGTCAGTAGGTATAATAAAAAATTGCTGTCATGCTCATGACAGACAGAATAGGGATGTTTCCTGAGTAAAAAATATATGATTATGTTTAGTCCGTCAGTTATATTATAGAAAAATATTGGACACGTATTTTTTCCTTTATCAAATCTATAAAAACTGACGAAGATACAAAGCATCAAAGATCAGGAGTGGGGGCTTGTGACGTTACGGCTCGGTAAAAATTAAAAGCGAGTAGTGACGTCACACGAGTTTTCAACGCTCTGTATCGTCTTCATTTTTTGTTTGCGTGAAAAAAGAAAAAATACGTGTCCAATATTTTTGGAAATCTATCTGACGGACTAATTAGATTTTTTTAGTCAACTACCCTATTATTCATATTTGCAGATTATGCTAAACGGGTATTAATTTGAATGTACCTATGTACTTGAATGCATGGTAGTCATAAGTTTGTTCATCTCCTACTACCAACCCGAACTACGTCAACGACTGCTACATGCATTGATAATGTTTTTTGTTGCTGCAACTACTTAGAAAAAGCCATTGTAAATTGTCTCCCTTCTGATCACAGTGGGCTAATGGTAACTTTTGAGTCCACCTCACCTATACGACAAGTCAGATACAATCAAGACCAATAACATCAGGTAAATTAAATAAATTTAACAGCACTTTAAGCAACAAGTTAAGTGATCGGGATTTCACAATGAATAATGGCAATATTCTATATAAAGATTTTTTTTTTGTTGTCCAAACTGAGTTCAATAATACTTTTAAAAAGACAACTAAAACTATATGCCCTAAGTTTTTATTTAGTGTCTGGGCGACTAAAGGACTCAGAAAAAGTAGGGAAAGACTTGACTCGAGCTATACGGCCTTAAGCCTTATATTAATACTGAAGCTTTTAATAAGTATGTATGTGGCTACTTACTCAAAAATTTATAAAAAATACTTGTATAAATACTTATATAAATAGGGATCAATTAGTTCAACCAGGTTTCAGACTAGCTAAAGTAGCCACATCTTTCATGGGGTATTGTTTAAAATGTTACAATAAAATTCCTCCCCATATATTAGAACTGAATGAAACGAAATTTAAAACTTGTATTAAACGCACATTATGCAGGCAAGCATATTATAAGTTGGGGGATTACATTGAAGATAATAATGCTTGCCTAAATGCCGGTCCTGCTCCACAGCCTCAACCACTTGGATAAACAAGTTAGGATTTTATATTTGGAAGAGATGCTCGCCCTTTTTTTTGTCTCATTTATTTATTCTTCTCTTTTTTATATAATATTAGTTTGATAATAAATAATTTCTCTTTTATTTTACTTGTAGTTGCTTGGTTTTTGTAAACCATAGTTTTGTATAATGTAGAAGCATTTTATTTTCAAATATTGTAAATGTGAGTACCATGGAGCCATTTACATGTGATAAGTTATAGTTTACCTTGTGACTTGAACTAAAATGGCAGTTGAGAGCATGTCATGCTTGCTCAAATGTTTCGCTGATGGTGGCGTGTGTGTTGGATCATTCGGTTCCCTTCAAAATGGTTGAGCTAAATGGTGCCGATACACGCGTCATGTTCATGAACGGGCGCCGTCGGTTGAGACTGGTCACCTCTCAACTGCCACTGACTTGTTTTAATCTTTATACTTTGAATTGTTTTTATAGTTTCCTTTTTTTTCTTTGCATTGTCCTCACATATAGAAGCGACCAAGAATGTAACCAAGGTTATGTAATACAGAACATGATTTAAAAGAGTATCCGTGGAGTTTCTTGCACGTTCTTCTCCATAGAGATCTACGCTTTGGAACGTGCAGATAGCTTCATCTCTTTCGACTTGACAATTCAAAAGTAAAGGGTTTAATTGAAATATTTTTTTTGAATCTTGAATCCTGGTACGATGCTAATGTATTCAAAGCTAACTGTACTTCATAATACAGCTCTGGATGTATTCCGGTCCACGGAACAATTTCAGCAGAGACGCGGGATATATTATAGCGAGCCAGTGTCTATTTGAACAGAAGTGCAATCTCCATTAGTGCACGAAAATTTGGCAGGACTATGATATTCCTAATTGGAGTCCCAAAACACTATTTCTGACGCGAAAATTCAGTAGTCGCGCTTACGGCCACAGTCCATAGGTAAAAATACATACAAAGGGTAGGTACCTTTGCCTCCACGTGGTCTTGTATATAGCCGACTGTCTCCGCCACCATGTCAGTACTGTCACCAGGAATGCTCTGGAATATGGACGCCGTCGTCTCCGTCATTCCGAATAGACCCTGGAAAAGAAAGCAATTGATGACGGATTAGATGGTAACAATTCGACCACATACACAAATCACTTAATTAAGAAATAGTTACTGACACTTGATGCCTGAAATACTACAGCTATCTAAGAAACATTGTTTAGAAGTGCATCTGCATCAAAACCAGAGCAGAACAATACCGCGTCATCACAGAAGTAGGTATGTCCTAACTAAATACTAGTCCGGCCTTCTTGAAGAGATACGAGTAATCTAAGGACTCTACTGCCAAGTCAGTGTATTTCGAGTCAGTTTGAAGGACATCCACAAGGAAAAAAAAATGAACATTAAAAAAAAAACTATTAATTTACAACTGTCAATAACATGAATAGTGTTGAAGGACATGACTTCTGATGTCGAGATAAAGTAGTGCTGAAGAAGTGAAAAAGATAAAAGGATATCCTTCTTATCAGTCTCTACGCCGGTGTCTTCAGATGGCTTTTTGCATGTTGGAAATAGTAAAGCCTTAACAAATACCTATTTTACAAATACCAAAAGACATTGCTCTGCGTCCATATATTTTCGCCCTGGAACCAAGAGCATCGGAAAATTATGTGATGCATTGTCGATCATAAGAAAACTCTTATAGGATCTTATTTTATAGCGGACTAGCTGCAGAATAGATTTATTTCAAAAAAGTATCAGATTTTGAGGTTATAATCGACAGTTCCGAAAATCACAGCCAAGTAAGTCGTTTTTGAAAGCAATCAGAGTCCGTTAAAATAGCCAAGTCGTAACATGCAATATAGTCCCGATACAATTATAAAGAGCAAGCGAAGTTAATGTAATTATAATGAGAGTATAGGCAACTGACAGGACAAGTTGTTAGCGCTGTGTTATCTGGTTCTGTGGTCTGAAATAATATTCTGAATTTCCAATTATGCGTATATTTTTGTACAAAAATATCAAATTAACATGGCTGTGCTGTGAGACCGCTGCTGGCGCGTGCGACGTGCGCAGTGTTGCCACACGCCAGATCGAGAAATCTGGATAGAACGGTCGAAAAATCTGTACAAAATCTGTATGAACACAAAACACTAAAATCTGTATAAAATCTGTAAAACTGTAATAAAATCTGTACAAAATCTGTTTAAGAAAACAATATTTATTATTTTTTGTACATATTTTTATTCATTTTAACAATCATTTTTTTATCAACTTGGAGTTTATAACAGGGTTCATCACTAAGAAGTTGTTTCGTTAAAAGAAGTCCCTCAATCGTTTCAGTGCCTAAATGGTTTCTTGTTTTTGTTTTAATGTTGCCAGGGACAATGATTTACACAGAACACAGGGAAAAAAATGTTGAAGGCAATAAATAAACACTAAATTATTATACACTAAAAAGAGATACATTTTCAATCATTTCATCATAGATTATGTGAGGAAGCGAAAATGACGAAAATCTGTATAAAAGTTATGCTAAATCTGTAATCTGTATTGGTGATGAAAAATCTGTATAGATAGAGATAAATCTGTATATATGGCAACACTGGACGTGCGTGGTCTCGCTCCGGCGCACGGGCAACGACTCGTCCGTGTGGTGGGGCGCTCGGGCGGCGCGGCGCAGGGATTCGGGCTGGCATGGCACGAATGAAGTCCCGCACGCGAGCCCACGGCAACATAAAGTCCCGCGGGCGTCCGGTGATGATGCCGGGGCCGTAACACAAGTGACCATTTAGTGACGTCAAAAATAGGGATGACAAAAACCGATATGATTTATCGATGATTTACGCCATACGTTACATACTGTCCAAGCCTGACATAAGAAATGTTTGTTTGCAAATTAAAAAAACTTGATGACTTCTTGAACTAGTTTAATCTGAGATAGTACAATGCTTTTACTAGGTTTGCAAGTTAACAGGTAGAGAGTAATTACAGCACGTTGTTGAAAAACTCCAACCACTTTTATTAGCGTCCATCTCAAAAGAAAAGTTTTGCGGAAACACGTCGAAACAATGACAAAGTTGATCTGTTTTGGTACCGAGTCCTTTTGCTCCAGCTTGCGAGTGGCGAGGCGATGCTCGGCGCGAACACATACTATAACGTCAACTTTTTTCAAACCATAATATAAGATAATACCATTATGACAGTGTCCTACTTTACTTATAATAATAGCACTCTTCTATACTTGTAATATAGTAACATCTGTATCTAGTCAGCAATATTGTTTTTTAGAGAAAACATTTACAATGTATTCAGCACCGAACAATAAGTATTTTTACCCGACCGGGGCGAAACCCAAAAGAATTTTTTATTTAAATTGTCGTAAATAATCGTTTAGTTAGAAGTAAAACTTTTCTTAACGATTTTTAAAAAACCCTGAAAAATGAATCTGATGAAATATATAGCTTTTGTTCACTTCAGCATTATTTTAACTCCTTTTTCGAATCGAGTATGACCTTATTTATAAAGTATACTTAGTAGGTTTTTAAATTATACATAAGAAATACAACAGTTCTTTAAAAATTCAATCGATCGATTACAATCGATTGGTCTGCATTGACACACGACATGACGTTTGGCGAAGATGGCGGCGATTAATGTTATTAGTCGCGTAAAATATGTACTTTTTAATGTTCATTTTGGCATTCAGTTAGTCCGTGTTCAGATTCAGATTTATTTATTTGCAAAAACATGTGTGAATAATATACATGGTATGATGCTTATTATAGGTGTTACAAAAATATTCTTTGGCTCAACGTGTTTGACCATGGCTGTGACCATGACCGTGTTACAAAAGTATTCGCAAGTAATAAAATAAACAATTAATTATCGTGTATGTTGGCCTGGGCCATTCTGGACAACATTCTTTAAGTGAATTACAGGAAGCACAGAAGGTGACTTATTAATCGCTTCAATGAGTTGAACCAGTTGAACTTAACACAGTTGTCGGTACCTACCCTCACAGCTTCCGTCTTTAGATACTTGTGCATGTCTCTGATGAGCTGTGGGCTGCAGGGCGCGCCCGCGACCAGCGCTACCTTCAGCTCGGAGGGCACGTCGCCCATCGTCTTGATCTTAGCGAGCATGTCCACGAACATGGTCGGGGTTCCCGTGATGACTGTGCATCTGGAAAATATTAGGTCGTTGAACAAATTGTTGTTGTTTCACCACGAATTCATATATTTTCTCTTTCTCTGTTAAATCCATTTAATGATTGTCTGCAACAGATCGCTTTAAGCGATAATATCGCTCATTGATTCAAAAATAAAGAAAACTTGTTCGTTTGACACACATACATAAAAACAATGTGGTTACAAATAAAAGGAAACTTAATTTTAAAACAATTCCATTGTGTGCCCCGCGGCTGCACCAAATTTTTCCAGTGCAGCAAAACGCCACTTCTTGCCTCACGCTGGTTTTCAACTGAACCCTAAGTCTACGACACCAATGTAACTTTTGTATGGTGGACAATAAAGAGTATTTCTGTTCTATTCTAATATATATTTTTGTGTGATTTTTGTGACAGAGCTCATCTCAACTCTTTCAACCCCTGAGTTCTTGAGACCACTATTGACCATTTGACACAATTATTTTGTGATAGTTTCGTTCAAGAAACTGGATCTAAATTGATTCTACTACCAATCATCGTTGCTGTGCTAATGTGTGGCGGCCGGCGGGCACATTAGATATTTGTTTTTTGTTTCCAGTTTGGCAGACACCGCATCCATAGAGGCTTGCATTCTTATACTATTGAACAAAAGTGATGATATGTTGCCATAAGTACTGATAATGCTCACATCAATGAATTTAACAACTTCATGTATGAATAGAGGGCCAATTCTACTAATTTTTAAGCAACGTTCGCATACTTTCTCTTTGAAATTTTACAAAAAACCCTCAACTTCCTAACATTTATTGCGTTTGCGTAACGTTACTTATAAATGAGTAGAATTAGCGATCTTTATGTCACAGCACTTACTTTTCAGCAAACAAAGACTTGATGTTATCATCGACGTTGTAGGCAGGACCTGCTAACACCAAGCTGCTGCCGTGTCTGATGCCGCCCAGGAATGTCACGATGGAACCAAGTGCGTGGAATAACGGAACCTGGTAGCAAATGTGCCAAATCAGTGACGTGTTGCACAATAAAGGGATCCACATACCACATATAAAAGCTATGTGATGAATTCAACTATACCCAGTCGTTTGTGGAGGTCTGGTAAGCCGGACGTAAAACACTAGTATTCAGCTGAAACCGGTTTGACTGGGAGCCGACCCCGATATAGTTAGGAAAAGGCTAAGCAGATGATGATAATGAATTAAGGCCTCGTTAATCTGGGGTCGCGCTTGTTCGGTGATCCCTGTAATCCGGCCGGGCAATGGCATACTATAATCCGGACGCCTCGATACTCCAGAAAGGGTCTTGTTTTTGCCTCTCCGGATAAACGAGGCTTTACTATTACATGGAAAATATAGTTTGGGTGAGCCGCTTTTAGCAAATAGAACGTCATTTTAAAGTCAGACAAAATTCCACAAAATCTGAAGTCCCACCTCTACAACCAGTGCGTTTTTCCCACCATAACCTACAGTGCCGAGACATGGACGCTCACGCAGGAGACTGTGTACAGGCTGAGAGCCACACACATTGAGAGCCATGGAGTGTTCCATGTTTGGCATACGGCTAATAGACCTAGTTCCAACGTCGAGATTCGAAGACGTACGAAAGTTTTCGACATCGAAAAACGTAAATACAACGGAACTAAAATTGAGCTGGGCAGGAAACTTGGCAAAGCGTGGTAACTAACTAACTGAGTGGCGTGGAAGTGTGGGTCATCCGGCAGCTAGATGGGCAGACGCCATTGTTGCTATCGAGGTAGAGCTTAGATGAGGCTGGCACAAAAGTGTGAAGATTGGCACAAGAAAAGAGAGACCTATGCTCAGTAGTGGGCAAAATCGGGTTGTGGATGATGATGATGACATGGAAAATTAAGTAACGGTACATTTTTAGATGAATGACGGCTATCCGAATTAGTAAGTGTTCCAATAAAACGATTCTAAGTTAGTAGATATAGTAAGTGGTCCTAAGTTTCAGAACGGCCCTGCTAGTGTTGCGGAGTTGTTCGAACGAATCAACGCGGCCCTAGAACGCAAAGGGCTTTTGGAGGAAAGCGGGTGAGTTTTGGAGGAACCCGGATGGGTTTTAGTCACTAAGATACTGACACTCTCCCGCTCCTTCCACAGGGGAAGATTTACCATCCAAAACAAAAAAATTGTTTCGGAACTGTTAGGGACCTAATTAAGGACTGAACTTAAAAGCAGTGGACTGTAATTTACATAAAATGTATTCTTAAAAAGGTACAATATAGATGTCGATGTTAGTGGGAACGTATGGAGTGCGCGCGCGTGCCGTCCACGGAGATCCGGCTCGAAGGACCATATGTTCAGTCCTTAATTAGGTCCCTAACAGAACGGTGCTGTATTTCATTTAGTCACCTGTATATAGATGCTGTGATGTGCCTCGTCTAGTGCATTCCTCTTGCCCATGAAGTATGTGTTGTTCACGACTCCAAGGTGAGAATCTAGAGCTGCCTTTGGGTCACCTGAAATGAAAATGATTTAGGTAACCATGTGCAACTTAGTGAAAGTTACTTTCGTAATTTTTTTGCAAGCCAGGCTCATTATTTTTCACTCTTAGAAGGTGAATGACAAGATAGAAATGGTAAACGACTAATTAATTAAGTGGGGCTCGTGGGTAAATAATAACAGAGGCATGGGTCGAACTACGAGGTAAGGCTACCCTTGCTGAGGCTGTTCCGTAGATGGGCGCCATCTATTACGTACAGAGTTTTGCTCCATGCCTCGGAAAGCAAGTTGATCCTTTGGTCCCGGATGTTATTTGAACATCTTTGACAGTCGTTGCAGGTAGTCAAAAGTCAGAAAATCTGGCATCAGTCTTGCCACAGGGTATCGTATTAGTTTGTGTAGGTACATATGTAAGGGTAGAGCCACATTTAATTTTTTAAATTTTCGATTCTAAAAACTTGCAATTGGATGTGAGCAACGCTATAAAAAATTTTGAACCTACTTTTTTTTTGTGATTTGTGATGTCCAGTTCTTTGTATTTGTATTTAAGGTACTAACAATAGTTTCTTTCTTTCTAGTTTCTTAGTTTAAATATAAAAAAACAAATTCAGTCTTAACAACTATTCCCAACCGTTTCGATATTTTTAATATCTCCATATATTGAGGCTTCACCCTATGGTACTCTGCTACTGGTTCTGTCTATCTGGTTAAACTGGTAGCCGACCTCAACAAATGTGGCAAAAAGACTAGGCAGATTGACTATTAAATAAATCTAAAGAATAAAATACAGTGATCTTCAAGTACCCTACTATGTCCGTTGTTGTCTGCAACAGTTGCTATTAATTGGTTGAAATCACAACCCAACCCAATCCAATCAAGTTACTACGATAAAAAAATGGGTAATATATCCAATTATTATCGACATGGTTGACACAGCGGTTGATTGACTATTGCACTGCGAGTCTATGGTTCGATTCCCGCACGGAGAAAATATTTGAATGGCCTACTGATAGTTGTTCCGGATCCGGCTGGTTGTGTATGTGACTTTTTATATTTGTATATGCACCCACGATACAGGAGACATTCCTATCGTGGGGTAACGATATATATTTTTTTAATATTCAGTATTTCGAAAATCGTGTAACAGTAATTTACGATAGACCAAGGCACTGTCATAGTTGGGTTGCGGAATTTGTTCGAAAGAGTTACCGCGGCCCCGGAACGCAAAGGGCACAAGAGGAACACGGGTGGGTTTTAGTCAGTAAGAGTCTGACACTCCCTACCGCTCCAGACGCCTCCTACTGACCCAGGGCGGGAGGGGTCATTTGATGATTTCCCATCCAAAAAAAAAAAATGCACTGTCATAGTAATGACCTCTGGACCCTCACCAGTGGTGCCCGAAGTGAAGTGGATGAGGCAGCCCTCGTTTGACTTGACTTCACTGCCGTACTGGGAGATCTGGCTTCCTGACCCACTTATTAAGGAATCGTATCGAGTTGTACCGCTGTTGACAAACACAAGGAGTTGTTATTAATTGCTGAGACTTATAATGGAATCCACATCCGTGTTACCAGCTGACTTTTTGCATGGAGTAAATGGATGATCCTAACTAAACAAATAAGTACTTTACAAATACCCAATTTAATTGAGAAATATATCAATGAGTTAACGTAACACTATTTTAAACCAGCCAATTTTAATAAATTTACTCTTAATTTATTTTATCTGGTTGTACAAGTATCAGGAGGGCGGCTAACTGCATTAAATTAGCACCAAAAAAGTTCTCGGCCTAATTTAGTAATATAATGCAAACTTACGCCAATGTCTCCTTTTCTGTAGTTATAATAGAGCTCAAACTGGGAAACTCTTTCGACTTCCAGGATCCTGGCGTACTATTCTGTAGTTCTGGTATCATCTGCGCCAGTGTGTCGTAATAGTCCCTCTTGGGCAATCTGTTGCCTATCAACAGGCTCTTCAGTCCAGTCTTCTTTATGCAGAAACTTAGCTCACTCTTCTCGTAAACTGGATTTATTAGGACCTAAAACAAGATATTTACGAAATTAGTTTAGTGCAAAGGGAAGCGTATCTATAAGTAAACACCGTTAATGAAAATTTAGTTAGTTGCACTGGAGTTGTTTCAAATCTGGCTTGCTTGATGAACAACTAATAAGTTATAGTGTCAACCCATGGTATTCAAATACTGTTTTTAATTCGTCCTGTTAAGGTAACAGATTGCATATTCTGCCATTAATGAGTGAAGACAATAATCGATCTAAAGTTTCGGATTGAAAAAAAATTGTTATCGGGCTTTAAACGTTACGTAAACGACCGTAATGTTTCAGTACCTAGTCAATAACATTTTAGACTAACTTCCATCATCCACTTACTTCACAAATTACTCAGTGCAATTAATTCTGGAAAACGAGGATGTCTGGAGTTCTGAAAGATGAAGAGTGAGTTTTGGCTTAAAATTTGGTTTTTAACAATGCAATTGTCCGTTTACTGTTGAAGTATGAGTATAACATTAACGCAAAACGTATTAAAAGCATATTTCGGTGTCTGTCATTTTCAGGGTCTACAGAGCGATCATCAAAAGAGCTATCACAAAAGCCACATAATGCTCCCGAACGGGTTACAACGGCGACTAGCCAAGCACACAGGCGATATTAAAGTGCACAAGAGTGTGCGCAAATGCTGGTGCATACTCTGCTCCTTTTCTCTGATATTTCGATGGGAAGGCAATCCGAGACAACCGGGAAGAGATCAGCAGCTTTTAGTGGGTCTCGAGCCATGGGAGTGTCACACTAACTTCCAAACTACAGCCTTTTTTTAAAAGAATCTGAAATCATCACTTGACTTCTTCAGCTCTGGGCGGAGCGGAAGGGTGTGTGATATGTTTTCAACTGGGAGGTGCGTAAATAAGAACACGGGTGTCACAAATGATACTTGGTTTAATACTGAATGTTTGACAGACAGACACTCGCACATTCACAATTAGGAACCACCTACATATGTGTGAGTCTCAAGCACATACACCTCAGAGTGTCAAACTTTTACTGACTAAAACCCATTGTGTTCCTCCAAGCGTCCTTTATGTTCCAGGGCCGCTGTGATTCTTCCTGCTCCAAACTCCAGGCTGCTCCTAAGAAATTCCTAATGGGAAAACCGAGTAGAAGAAGCCACATTCCACATACGTGGTCAGAAAAGTTGAATCACTGGACACGAAAAGAAGAAGAGACTGTGTGTGATTAAATGGTAAAACACTTGTATACCTTACCCTTTTTATTTTTGTTTGGACTGCGTCCATGTGCACTTTTAGTATTAAGTAGCCAATAAGTGCGTGGAAGTCAGACAGCTGTACCCGCGAGAATGTTGCTGACAACTGTTCAGCAGTTTGGCAGAAGATATTGTGTATTTTTTTTTTGTAACTATTCGTAAATAAATAAATAAAAACTCACGGATATGAGGCCAGCTCTAGCGGCGGCCACTACAGCCACGATCCACGCGGCACTGTTGTGTGACCAGATGCCCACGGTGTCACCCTTCTGCAGACCCTGAGCGCGAAGGGCACATCCTAGAGAGTCAGCCTGAAATGAACACATCAACACACATGTTTAGGTAGGTTCTATAAATGCGTTGACCATCACTAAAATTCGTTTTTTTTTTATTACCAGATGGATATGCTCTTGACTCTAGTGTAGGTCGCAGGTGATCTGTTGCCGCCGCTACGACTGCCGCGGCCTCACAAGAGGCCCGGGAGGAGGCCGTAATGGAATTCCAATAACGGCTCCATTACGGCTCCTCCAGGCGAACATCAACCACTGCGCCGCCGCTCAGGACTTGTTACTCCAGAGCATGGCGCAGTGGTTGATTAATGTCGCCGAGGTCGCTGAGCCGTACTACGTCCCGCCCAGGGAGGACTGGGTGAAGGACCTGGACGGCTCAGTGGCCCTAATTTCGTCGGCCGCCGCCGGTACCCAGAGAGTGTTAGGAGAGGACAGAGGTGCGTAGCAGCACGGTTCGGGGAGATTGTAGTGGTCTACTTCTCTCCGAATCGAACTCTCGCCGAGTTCCACAACTCCCTTGGGGAGTTGCGTAACGTCGTCGTCGGGTATCGTCCCCTCCCCGTGTTTGTACTCGGGGACTTCAAAGCCAAGAATTTGGATTGGGGTTCCCATTATACGAACGTACGGGGTAGGATGGTGGAGGACTGGGCCCTGGAGACAGGCCTGGTCGTCCTTAATCGGGGTTCTGTCCCCACGTGTGTGCGGATGCGGGGTGACTCCGTGGTGGACATCTCGTTCGCCAGCCCCGCTCTAAGCTGTCACCGCGTGTCGTCGACTGGCGTGTTGTGGAGGAGGTGAACCGGATATTCCGACCACCGGTGTATCCAGTTCGACGTCTCCGCCCAGACCTCAAGCGCGCCAGTCCGACAGACCCCGAGTGGTCCGCGGTGGGTGCTGAAGCAGCTGGACCGGGAGCTTTTCCTGGAAGCCTCGATCGTGCAGGCCTGGGTGTCACCACCGGACAGGCCTGCTGACACCAACGATGAGGTGGAGTGGTTTCCTCGAGACCATGTCGGATATATGCGACGTGGCAATGCCCCGGGTCCGGCCAAGACGCGCCCGCCGTCAGGTGTACTGGTGGTCGCGCGAGCTGACGACACTGAGAGAAGCGTGCGTTGCTGCGCGTCGCCCGTACACCAGGCATCGCCGGCTCCGCATTCGCCCTCCGAATGCGCAGGCCAGGGAGGTGGAGCTGTATGAGGAGTACAGAGCGGCGAAGACTGCCCTCCGAGCGGGGATCTTGCGGGCCAGGGATCTGGCTCGCAAAGAGCTGCTGGAGTCTCTGGACGGGGACCCGTGGGGAAGGCCCTACAAAATGGTGCGGAAAAAACTCCGCACCCGGGCCCCCCCGTTGACGCAGAGTCTCCGGCCCCAGCTAGTGGAGGACGTGGTGAGCGCTCTGTTCCCTTTGCGAGGGGACCACGCTCCCCCGCCTATGGCTCCGCCACCCGCGGCGCCCGATGCCGACCACACCGACAACGACGATACTCCGGAGGTGACCGAGGTAGACCTGAGAGCGGCGGTTAACAGGCTCAAGGCCAGAAACACCGCCCCAGGACCCGATGGCTTACCTGGGAAAGCCTGGGTCCTGGCCTCGGAGGCTCTCGGGCCTCGACTACGTGGGCTCCTAAGCGCATGCTTGGAGAAGGGCCAGTTCCCACGTCGCTGGAAGATGGGGAAACTGGTCCTCATTGGGAAGCCAGGGCGCCCTGCGGACTCTCCATCCGCATACCGGCCCATCGTGCTGCTTGACGAGGTGGGCAAGCTCTTTGAAAGAGTCATCGCAAACCGCCTCGTCAAGTACTTGGTGAGAGTTGGGCCGGATCTGGCGGAGAACCAGTTTGGTTTCCGCACAGGGCGCTCAACCGATTTCAAAAATTCTTTCACCATTAAAAAAGCTACATTCACCCTGAGTAACATAGGCTATATTTTATCCCCATATTCCCACGGGAACGGGAACCACGCGGGTAAAACCGCGGGGCGCTGATAGTATCCTAGATTAGATTACCTCTTTAGCTACTAGTCCCGTGATAAAAAACTTTTTACAAAAAAATACAACCGACTTTTACACGAATTTCGGAACTCGGTGTTTGTGGTTGCTTTTTCGTTTTTTGAACACCGACTTCCGAAATTAAAGTTATTTTGCACTTTTTTGATTTTTTGTGTAAAAGTCGGTTGTATTTTTTTGTAAAAAGTTTTTTATTTTTCACTTTTTAGTGGAACCTACACCCCCTCCCCTCCCCCACCTAAACGAACCAATCACATTGGTGTAAAAAAAACGTATAGTTCCTTTGCAGAGTAAACTAAGAGGTCGTCAAAGTAGACAAAGTACATATTTTTTTAGATTTTTCGAAAACCGCTTGGTTGATTTCGATAAAATTTTCATGGGACCATTTGGGAAGTATACCCTTTCCAACAAAAAAAGAATTTTTCAAATCGGTTCACAAGCGACGGAGTTATGCGCGAACAAACATAAAAAAAAAAAAAATACAAACATCCGAATTGAGAACCTCCTCCTTTTTTAGAAGTCGGTTAAAAACATGAAAATTTAATACATTAGATTAGGTTTAAACGTGCACTATACCTGTTTCAATAACTCCGCATACGTAATAGTAATGCTTTCATGTGGAGACCTCACGGCGACCCTGTCTGGATACTTGTGCACTGTCTGGGCTATGACGTCACCGAGCGTGTCGTGTACCAGGGGTTCGGAGCCAGGGTTGTGCAAGTAGCTCTGGCCGGCAGCCGCCTGGAGGTGGCGGCTCCATCTGGAAACATTTTGAGTCTATGTTTTAAATAGTGGACAAGACGGGGTAGGTGTTTCTGCCAATATGAAGATTGTATGAAGGTTAGGTTGTTAGGGACTAGTTTCTGACCGCGACTTCGTCTGCGTAGACTTCAGGGGAGAGGGAGATAATTAATATTTGACTTGCCACATCGAGTGTTGTATCGTTGTTAAGAGCTCAATGAGTACCTAGATAAATATGTACTGAACTAATAGTCTTTTTAATGGAAAATAAAGAAATGAGAAGCAACCAACGTCGGCATTTTAAAAAAAATTTGATCTGTAGAATTTTTAACTTCACGTTTTATGATAAACTTTTATTATTACATATATCTTACTAAAAACTTGATAACTTGATAATGATTTCATACCAAATGGTATGAAATCATGAATATGCGAAGTCCAACTCGGAATTTTATTTTGTAATAAGGAAACGTATAGAGCAGTGGTAGCCGAGTGGTAACGGCCCCGACTTAGGAATTGTAGGTCGCGGGTTCAAGCCTGCTACTTCACTGCTCTCAAAACGGTGAAGGAAAACATCGTGAGGAAACCGGCATGTCCTAGAACCAAAAATTCGAAGACATGTGACATTCACCAACCCGCACCGGGCCAGCGTAGTGGATTATGGCCCATTCCCTCTCCTAGAGAGGAGGCCCGTATCCCAGCAGTGGGAACATTAAATGCTGATTATGCTATGCTTATGCTTAAATGTATAGATAGCATCCGTTCTGGAAACCAAACTGCGACCGTCAACTAATGTTGCCCGTCTGTCGCAGTTTGAAAACAGTTGGAAGATCCGTACAGTTCGACACTGTCAAACTCGACAGTCTAGCTGAAGGCAGGGTTAATAATCACCGCTTACTTACATATTTTGGGGACGGTAGCCTCCTTGGGTCACTGGCAGACAAGTTTGTCGATAGAACTTTGGAAATGTCTGGCAAAAGAATAAAGAGTATTTTGAATTATGAATACGGAAAATATTCTTTGTTTTATATGAGATCCCGCTCCGCTCTTATAAGTCAGATGCCGTAAATAAGTACGAAGTCATATCCCAAACCGTGTTTTATTTATTGGAATAGTAAGTAATGGGCGAGGTTCCCTGATGTTACAATATGTAAGCAGCTGTTGTATACACAATAGTAAATCCAGGAGTGGCAAATAGATTGTTACGTGAAAAAGGTGTGGATGACAATACAAGAGAGTTTTTAGACTCTTACTGACTAAACCACGCGTGGTCCTTCTAGTGCTTTTTGCGTTCCAG
Source organism: Hecatera dysodea (assembly GCA_905332915.2). Taxonomy (NCBI): domain Eukaryota; kingdom Metazoa; phylum Arthropoda; class Insecta; order Lepidoptera; family Noctuidae; genus Hecatera; species Hecatera dysodea. The sequence goes on from HG995294.1 coordinate 18,012,858, forward strand.
GGCCGCGTGACTCTTTCGAACAAATTTCGTAACCCTAGCAGGCACTGACCCTATGGGGCCCCGTCTTCTTTGCTGACTGCTCTTTGAGGCACGCGTGGACCACGACGCGCTGTCGACCCGCGCCTAGTTACTATCGGACGGCGAGCCTTAGCTAGCCATCTTTCTCGCAATCATGATTAATACAAAAACAATACTTTAGGCTTCCTATGTATTGTGCTAGCATTGCATAAATACCATGGTTGTGTTGTTAATTGGACAGCAGCGTGCCTCTTGGATGGTGACGTTACCTCGTCATCATGTATACTGTCAGCTTTGAAGGTAACGAACTGCGCAAGTTTTATCACCGCGGCCATACGTAATTGATGAACGCATTTTGTCAGTAAGGGTCTCATATAAGTACCACACCACCAGCCCCAAAACATAATAAAGAAATCATATGTATACATAGGATATACATATGTATGGTATACCGTATGTTCTAAATGGTGTTGGACCACCTCTTATGCTGACCAATTTCCTTAAATAACTGGTATTTATCTATGTTTTTACTTCTGTTAGTATTAGTAATACAAATAGAAGTACCTCGTATGTTCCAATGGCGCCGTCAAAATGATAAAATTATTCAAATGAACACATAAATATACAGAATACTTAAACAGCAAAAAGTCTAAAACAATTTTATATGCAAAATCCAATTATTTACAGATAAGAAGTAATGTTTTTATTGCCTTCTGTACCATTAAGCGATACTATCGTTTTTCGTTCTAAAGGTAGAATTTCACAATATATTGATAAAGCTGGTTATAAAATCATAAGTTTTTATTAAATAACTATATACTTAAATTTAAAGATGTAACTGATAGTATCATAAAAACCTTGAATGTACGAAGTTTAAGGATGAGGAAAACATGATAAGTAAACTAGTCTAAGCACTATTAAGATACACACTACACACCTATTAAAAATTTATTTGAAAGGCATGCTAACTGCCCGGAAGACACGGTGGAGCATACGGTGGAGGTCTGCCCTGCTTGGGCGGAGCAATGCCGTGTCCTCGTCGAGGCGATCGGTGGCGGCGACCTCTCGCTTCCGACCCTGGTTCAATCCATGGTCCAAAGTGAGGAGGCATGGGAAGCGGTCACCTCCTTCTGCGAAGCAGTAATGCTAACGAAGGAGGAGGCAGACTGCGCAGGGAGATCGAAATCTCACGCCCCAGTCGCCGTATAAGAAGACGCACCGTGCGTCGGAGTCGCGGGAATTCCCGGCCACCGGAGGCGCGCGTCTGCGGATGGCGAGCCGCGCAAATAACTCACAAATTTCATAATATTATAGAATAGATTTCTAATCTTGTGCAAGATATCCCCATTTTCAGAAAAAAAAAAAACGTTTTCAACCATATTTTTTCGGTGAGACCGTGCGCGATTTTAGGTGTTACAAAATTTGGCACGAGTATAGAAAAGCGTCTAGACTTTCTGTACTTGCGTCAAATAGGCCTCTCCCAGACTGCGTCACAACGCCTGGGCCTCCCCACCTTCTGCATTTAGTCTGTACCAGTTGCCTTTTTAAGGTTGTCGGTCTGCCTATCCAGCCCGTCTCGTCTGCTCCACCGGCTATTATATGAATTAGGTCTTTCGACATACATGGCCGCCTCAACAGACAAAGGTAATTTTGAGAGGGCAGCAAGGGACAAGCTAGGTCAGATAATAGGGTAGTTGACTAAAAAAATCTAATTAGTCCGTCAGATAGATTTCCAAAAAATATTGGACACGTATTTTTTCTTTTTTCACCTAAACAAAAAATGAAGACGATACAGAGCGTTGAAAACTCGTGTGACGTCACTACTCGCTACAATTTTTACCGAGCCGTAACGTCACAAGCCCCCACTCCTGATCTTTGATGCTTTGTATCTTCGTCAGTTTTTATAGATTTGATAAAGGAAAAAATACGTGTCCAATATTTTTCTATAATCTAACTGACGGACTAAACATAATCATATATTTTTTACTCAGGAAACATCCCTATTATTATTTAAGGGGTTTAAAGCTCAGCGATGCGTTCTGCTCTTTAGGCAAATTACGGGGAGGTCTGTATCCAGTCTGTACCAGCTACCTTTTTAAGGTAATCCGTCTGCCTAGCTAGCTCAGCTATTATATGAATTAGGTCTTATGACAAATGTAGCCGCCTCAACAACAGCATTGCATAAGTAAAATTAAAAAGCTATGAATATACATACAATCGGCCTTGAAAAGACTGGTCCACATGCAAATGATTCGGAAAAGACATTTTGTATGAATAGGTAATTACTAGATAGTATGTTATTAGCTACTAAACCAAACACATACCTATTTTTTTTAATACTTTGCTTTTCGTAGGCTATAGGCCGATCTTAGTTTAGTATTTGCTTTAATGTAACCATTGTGGTTGTAATATCTTTAAATTTAAATAAAAAAGGTACAAAGTTATATGTTTACCGCTAAGTAACAGATGACCCCGATGTCGACGTCACGTTGACAACTTGTAACGCACATTTTTTCGCAAAATGAGTTAAGTAGGTACATCAAAAAAAAATTAATTAAGCGCCAAACCTTCCCATTGATAAATCGTAATGCTCAAAAAATGTTACTCATACAATTTATGCCACAGTTGACAACTCACAATGAACAAGTATCAACTTGAACTCACGATTGCGCGAGTTACGAGGTGTCAACACAATATGCAGTTCGCAAAATTCACTGACAGAATAAGATTACAGCGCGAGTTTTAATTGTTTAAAAATAGTTTTTATTTCATCTTAATATGAAAAACTAATTAATGAGAACTATTGACTTGTTCAACAATATTTTAGGTAATAATCGTAATAAAAGCTATAATTAACTATTTGTATTCAGTTATGCGCACTAATTTGAATAAGTAGTATAGGAATTGTTTTGATCGACGTTTATTTCAGATACTTTGTCTATTCTCCTTTATCAACTAAGATCAAAGCGATAAAGTCCATGTTGAAATGGATCATATAGGCAGTTAAATGGATAATTAGGTACTTATCTATTCATGGAGGAAAATAGTGAAGAAGAGCTTTTTAATGATTTTGTAACTGGTTTGAAAGGCAAGGACTAGTTGCTGTTAACGTTTCTCCTAATAAGAGGAGTGAGTTTGTCTATGAAAGTCAATCACAAGAAACATTTCGAAATTCACCGAACTCTTCCGAGTTACAGTTCTACACCTACGAGGTAAATAGAAACGGAGAAACGTTACTTTTGACAAAAGTTATTCATCAGATCGACTTGAGAATGTTCCCCTGGAAGTACTAAGCGCCGAACAGAGCTGGCAAGATTATGGCGGGACAGATACTTTGACTGACTCATCACTTACTGTTTAAAACGAATGTACCACTTCATCATTTTTAAACCAGCCTCAGCCACCTTCCAGGCAGTGGCGTGCACGGAGGACGTGGTGAGCGCTCTGTTCCCGTTGCGAGGGGACCATGCTCCCCCGCCCATGGCTCCGCCACCCGCGGTGCCCGATGCGGACCACACCGACGACGACGATACTCCGGAGGTGACCGAGGTAGACCTGAGAGCGGCGGTTAATAGGCTCAAGGCCAGAAACACCGCCCCAGGACCCGATGGCTTACCTGGGAAAGCCTGGGTCCTGGCCTCTGAGGCTCTCGGTCTTCGACTACGTGGGCTCCTAAGCGCATGTTTGGAGAGGGGTCAGTTCCCACGTCGCTGGAAGACGGGGAAACTGGTCCTCATTGCGAAGCCAGGGCGCCCTGCGGACTCTCCGTCCGCATACCGGCCCATCGTGCTGCTTGATGAGGTGGGCAAGCTCTTTGAAAGAGTAATTGCAAACCGCCTCGTCAAGCACTTGGTGAGAGATGGGCCGGATCTGGCGGAGAACCAGTTTGGTTTCCGCACAGGGCGCTCGACGGTGGACGCCATCATGCGCGTGAGAGCCCTCACGACGGGGGAGGCGATTTCCCGGGGCGGGGTGGTCGTGGCGGGTGTCCCTTGACATCGCCAACGCCTTTAATTCCCTGCCCTGGAGTTGCATCAGGGAGGCACTCCGGTATCACCGGGTGCCAACCTACCTCCGTCGCGTGGTCGAGGACTACCTGACGGACAGAGCAGTCATCTACCCCGGTCACCGGGGAGAGTGGAACCGGCGAGAGATGTCGTGCGGTGTTCCACAGGGTTCGGTTCTGGGGCCGCCCCTGTGGAACATCGGCTACGACTGGGTGCTGCGCGCCGACCTCCCTCGCGGCGTCAGCGTAGTCTGCTACGCTGACGACACGCTGGTTCTAGCGCAAGGGGGGTCGCACCAGGCGGCGGCTGAGTTGATGACACGCGGGGTTGCGATAGTCGTTGGCAGAATCCGGCAACTGGGTCTCGAGGTGGCCCTGCACAAGTCTGAGGCCATGTGCTTTCATGGCTCTCGGAACCGGCCACCACCGGGAACTCAGGTAACGGTAGGAGGGGTTCACATCGGCGTCGGGTCAACGATGAGGTACCTGGGCCTCGTCCTCGATAGCCGGTGGAACTTCGCGGAGCATTTCCGACGTTTGGCCCCCAAACTGGGGCGGGCCGGGGCTGCCTTCAAGCGGCTCTTGCCCAATCTGGGGGGACCAAACGCCTCCTGCTGGAGGCTGTACGCGGGGATCGTGCGGTCCATGGCCCTTTACGGGGCTCCAGTGTGGGCGCTGTCGCTAAGGCGGCTGCCAGCGCGCCACTTGGTCTCGGCCCAGAGGGTCATGGCCATTCGGCTAGTCCGTGGATACCGCACGGTCTCTGGCGAGGCGGCGAATCTTCTTGCCGGATTACTGCCGTGGGATCTGGAGGCGAGAGCCCTCGCGCACGTTTACGCGTTGCGCGTGGAGGCGCTAAGCCGGGGTGAAACTCTGCTGCCGCGGCAAATTGCTGCGCAGCGGACGGAGCTCCGGCAGGATCTCACGGAGGTTTGGAGACAGCGACTATCGCAACCCAGTGCTGGGCACGCCACTATTGTGGCGATAAGTCCCCTCTTTGAGGCGTGGCTGGAGAGACGTCACGGCGTCCTCACCTTCCGCCTGACGCAGGTGCTCACCGGACACGGCTGTTTCGGGAGGTACCTGTGTCAGATCCAGCGGGAGGACGCGTCCGGGTGTCATCACTGTGTGGATCGCCCGGAGGACACGGTGGAGCATACGGTGGAGGTCTGCCCTGCTTGGGCGGAGCACCGCCGTGTCCTCGTCGAGGCGATCGGCGGCGGCGACCTCTCGCGTCCGGCCCTGGTTCGGGCCATGGTCCGGAGCGAGGAGGCATGGGAAGCGGTCGCCTCCTTCTGCGAAGCAGTAATGCTAGCGAAGGAGGAGGCGGAGCGCGTGCGAGAGAGGGAAGCCCCTCGCTCCAGCCGCCGCAACAGAAGAAGACGCCCCGGGCGTCGGGAAACGCAGGGCGATTCCCGGCCTCCGTAGGCGCGGGCCTGCGGATGGCGAGCTATGGGTGGCTCGCCGTCCGATAGCAACCAGGCCCAAGTCGACGGTGCGTCGTGTTCCACGCGCGCCTCAAAGAGCCGTCAGCAACGTAGACGGGGCCCCATAGGGTCAGTGCCTGCTAGGGTTGCGGAATTTGTTCGAAAGAGTCACCGCAGCCCTGGAACGCAAAGGGCACAAGAAGGATCACGGGTGGGTTTTAGTCAGTAAAAGTCTGACACTCCCTTCCGCTCCGCCCAGAGCGGGAGAAGTCATTTGATGATTTCCCATCCAGAAAAAAAAAAAAAAAAAAAAAAAAAAGGCAGTGGCGTGCAGTGGTTCGAGTTAGGGTAGGCGAGAGAAAATGTCCAAATAAATTTTAAAAAATAACCACATTATTCAGGGTTGATTTTTAATTAACGTTAATTAAAAAAAAAAACACCAGATTTCAACCTTGAATAATGTGGTGTGTTTTTTTTTTGGACATTTTCTCTGGCCTACCCTAACTCGAACCACTGCACGCCACTGCTTCCAGGCCATGTTATAATTCGGAAAATATTATCGAGAGTATTGTAGAAGTAATACCTGGTGCAGAATCTCCTAAATTTTTTAATCCAGATGATTTTGAATTTGAAACTTTTCATGTTGTTGAAGACACGACGTGATACTGACTCTCCTACTATTTTGAACTCATATGATTTTAACTTAGAACCTGGGTTATCAACTTCTCATGTAGCCACGAATATTAGCACGAGTGATGATCGTAACTATGATCCGGATCAGACGTCCTGCTCTTCTGAAGATTATGATAGTTATGTAAATGAACGAAATAGTACTGGAAAGAAGACAAAAAAAAGAAAAGGCTTAGCTGAAGCAGAAAATTAGAAAGTCCGTATTAATAAAAAGTTACGAGAACAGGGAAAAGAATACATAGGGTGGAGAAGAAATGAAAATTCATGTAATACGCCCAATGCAGCACGAGCAGCAAAAACGTTGAAAGAGACTTGCAGTTCTGCATTTTGTCGCTCGTCCAAAGAACGCCACTGCCACGAATTTACATCAGAATGTAGACAGCGATTGTTTAATCTATTCTGGAGTTTAAGTTGGGATCAAAAGATTTTTTTGTGATTAATACTACTGATAAAATAAAAACTTTAAGACCCAATGGACGTACCACAAGAGCAGCGTCACTTCAATATTACTTTAAACAAGGGGATATAAAATTATAAAATGTAACTGTCTCAATCTATAATAGTGTTTTTTTTAAATTGATAACTCGTAAGTAATTGTTGACTGCCCGTAACACATTAGTAGTGAGGTTTTTTTAATATTGTTTACTCGTAACTCTTTGTTTATTGATTATTTAATTAAAAACCTGTGAGGGCATTTCATTGTTTTAAACTATATGAATAAATAATTTGATTATCTACCAACTACTTTTTTGTTTTTTGGTCGATATTATACAGTTTTTTCCCTCTCGTATAAAATTTGACCATCGCTGTGACATGTAACAGTCAGACAATCAACAATTTTTAACATTACATTTATACATTTTCTGCTATCTTAAACAAACCTGTGATAAAAATGTGAAAAGAACGTTTTTTTAGGAATGTGACGCGTTATAAGTTCATATATTATATTTTACTTTTCGTTTATAACTTGACTATGTACATACCTACTAAAGTTAATATGTACCTACAGCCGAGTTTGAAAACTGGCTGTAATTTTTTTAAAGTTTTTCTAAAGGTCACAACACCCTTTTGCCTAAATCTCCGGGAAATTCAAGCGTGATGTTATTTATTATGATTATGAATTATATTTTATTTCAAGAGATCTAGCAAAATGATTTTAATTGATAGACAGATTCTGTTTCAATGTTGAATGTCCTAAAATTTATTCTAAATTGAAACAAACCTCGTATTGTCATCGCTTCTGAAACTCGTAGCGTGTATTGCACTCTTGGTCCACATTATCACAACACGACCGCTCGGACAGAAACGCACAGACTAACTGATTAGACAATCGCGACCCGTATGCAGTATCGTATGATAGTTATTTGTTATACAAGAGTGCAAAGTTGCTTTGATTGAAAAATTAGAATCCTGAGCGTTAGCGACGGAATCAAAAGAGCACAAGGTGAAAAATCTTTGCACTCGAGTGCAACACGTAACTTTTCATCCCACCTCAGCGAGGAAATGACTAAATGCAAAAAAAAAAAACATTTACAATCACAAGATAAGTACTTTTATTTCAGTTTAGTTAATAAATAATCCATTATGATAGGTTAATAAATATTACAGAATAATATTTAAATTAGGTATGTATAACAAATAATACTTAGGTATAATTAAGAAAAATTGAAAGTAACGTTGCTACAGTTACTTAACTTTAGTGTAACATTTTTGTTAGGTACTGTAATGTTGGTGTTAGTGACTTTTGTACTATTTTTAGGTAAACTATCTGTCATACTTAATAGTTGTACTGATTCATTGGATTCCCTTGGCGTAAATGTTGGTGAAAGAGGGCGATCGCTAGGTGTTTCGTAATGGATCATTTTTGATGTAGAAGGGCCAGTCCAAGGATCTGACTGAGGCTCTTTCAGTGTAATGGCTCCACGATGCCTTCACATATTTTAGACTTATTTTGGATGGAATCCTCTCTGTATCCCTCTACAACCGCATTGGACGTCCAGCCTCCATGGCGCTTAAGGGACAGGAGATCAGCTCCTGAATCGGCCAAAAGTGTGGCTGAAGTTCGTTGGAAACAATGACCCGTGTAAATCATGGGTTCTGGAAGTTCAAGAAATGCTGCTATGCCTCGTGGGATACTGCCAATTTTATCGGCACCCATAGGCTGTCTTATACACTTTCCCTTGAGGTATTGTAGAAAAAATCGATTGATTGGAGTGTTAGGCGGGCGTAAGGCTTGATATTTCTCAACAATTGTTACATATTCCTTGCGAATGACGAAGGTCCTTAAGTTATCTGAATGTTTCTGAATATTGTTGATATTAAGTTGTGTTAATTCATTTGTTCGACGTGCTCCGTTTATACCAATAATACGAACAACCTGTAACGTAAAAAGTATTGTATTAGATAAATAAATAAAATTGATATGCGTATACGTATTAGATTATGTTACTTACTTTTGCCGCCAAATATACGGAATTAGGTGCTTCGTTTAGAAACTTTTCAATTTCAGATGCAGTGAAAACCTTAGATTTTTTGGGTTGATGACCAGATGACGCTCTTTTCAAAAATGCCACTAATTTATGATAGGTGTTGATATGTATGTCTTTTTTCATTTTTATTGTTGCTTCAAGCATTGAATACATAATCCATAGAGTGCTTGACTTCTTGGTCTCGGATAATTCAATAAAATATGCCAACCAAACATTTTCCGAGAAAGATTTGGCTCCATTAGCTAGTCGCCACGTGTTAAACATATCGTACCGTTTTAAATACTTCTCACGTGATTGTTGAGGGAGAAAACTCGTTTGCGCATTGTTAACAGTTTCAATCAATTCTGTAGGCGTCAAATAAACTTCCTCGTCGCTTTAATCACTCATTTTAGGTTTTACACTGGTTTTCAAGTTTATTTTTAACTTGGTTTGTTTTAACAATAAATATGATCAACGTGAAAAGAAAAACGCGCGAAGCAATTTTTTCTTTTTTAATTTCCGAATCAAATTCCGAACAATAGAGCACCATAGAGGTAGAAGTAAAAAGGTTTAATAATGTTTCGAATTCACAAACTTCCTGCACACGATGTTCTAAATTCAATGTACTTTATCCACTAGAGGATAAAAACGGCTTTTACGCTTAGATATCGAAGAGAAAAAATATTCTTTCCGAGATGGGGGGATGAAAACATTATTATCAGTCCAGAGATAATGACACTAATATTGGATGTGCGATAGTAAATAAAATTATTGTTTTTGGAACGCGAAACATCGTCATAAGAGCGGTTTAGTTGGCTAAATATTTATTGTTTTGCATTTTATATTTCATGTTATAGGTTCGGTTGAGCATCTAATGGGTACAGTACTCGACAGTTGGACACAACGGATTCACATACTTAATGCGGAGAATTTACTGTGTATATAATAGGGATTATAGAATAGGGGTTTACCGAGTTGTACACAACTGTGAAGGTAGGTACTGCGTGGAATCTTACAGCATGCAGACTGCTAGAGAAATGGTTCTGGATGGGTTTGAAGATTCATGCTAAACAGATCAATTGTTTAGTTGGTGTCTTATATGTTCCAGCTAAGAAATGGTTCGCACCGAATAATATATTAAGTTGCATTGTTATATCATTGTAACCAATTGACTAGCGGTACTTTTCTATAAACATCTCGTGGCGGATACTAAAGTGAAGTGAGCTATCAATGTCTAACCTTTTTTTTTGGATGGCAAATCATCAAATGAGTTATCCCGCTCTAGGCGGAGCGGGAGTGTCAGACTCTTACTGACTAAAACCCACCCGTGATATTTCTTGTGCCCTTAGCGTTCCAGGGCCGCGGTGACTCTTTCGAACAACATTCATTCCGCAACCCTAGCAGGCACTGACCCTATGGGGCCCCGTCTTCTTTGCCACCCAACCATAGCTCGCCATCCGCAGGCCCGCACCTACGGTGGCCGGGAATCACCCTGCCACCGACCTGCTGTTTCCCGACGCCCGCAGCGTCTTCTTCTGTTGCGGCGGCTGGAGCGTGAGGTTTTCCTCTCTCGCACGCATTCCGCCTCCTCCTTCGCTAGCATTACTGCTTCGCATCAATCTCTAACCTAAGGTGGGTGGTGCGAGGAGTTCACTTCGTGTACAAAATTCACCCGTTTTCCTTCGAAACCCGTTTTTCTTTCGAAAAATTCTGACAAACCTCTGTCCTGGTCCAACAGTTGACAGCAACAACATGTCCTTTATCATGGTTAACATAGGTACTAGTGTTATTGACGTGACCGTGACATTACGACGGAGCGAACCATACAAGTATTACTCGTTTGGAAAACGAGTATATAGATCAAGTGAACTAAGGTGGGTTTTACGTCTCATCTATTTGTATGTTGTGTGTCTTTTAGTAACCTAATATTCAACAGTTTTACTTTTGTTTTTATTAGTCTTCTGAACGTCTGTATTGAAAAACGGAACTCTTATAGGATCACTCGGTTGTCTGTCTGTCTGTCCATCTGTCACAGTCGATTTTCTCCGAATCTATTGGACCAGTTGAATTTTGAAACGCATATAAACTCAAACATGGACGCATAAAAGAAAAATGAAAACGAGGTCACTTTTTAAGGCAAAATTAGAAATAGGTTTTTCCAACCGTATCTTGTAACACATAAAATCAAAAGGCTCATCAAAAGAATCTGATAATTATTTTATTTATAACTAGCTGTGCCCGAGACTTCGTCCGCAAGGATGTTGGAATGAAAAAAAAAAGGGTCGCATAGATAAAATGTAGGTAATTCAGAACACTGACTGTATCTACTTCCTTCGTTTAAAATGTCGACCAAACCAGGTCATCACTATCGAACGAATGGTGCTAGTCTTCAAACTACGAAACAAAGAACTGATGTATCAAGTTAATTCTTAATTTCGTCCTTCAAATGATTTTCACTGAAAATTGTATTATTATAGAAACATCGTTAGATTTCCAATACATAATTATATAGGTACTACTATCGTGCACAAATTTCATATATCGAAAAATTACAGGGGCCTGTGGACATGATTCTAACAACAAATACCACTTTAAAGCTTAATACATCCTTATTATAATATTATAAACTAGCTGACCCAGCAAACGTTGTTTTGCCATATAAAGTAAAAACAATATTTAGGGGTATGAAAGATGATCTATATATATAAAAGAAAGTCGCAGGTGAAATGTAGCTTTCTATTGGCGAAATCATTTTTAAAATGGAAAACTCAACGCTAAAATACTTCTTAGCTGTATCCCGCGGTTTCACCTGCCTGCGCCATTTATTATTTCTGGCTCAGTGATCTTTCTTTCGTCTGCTAAGGATAATAGCTTGATGTTAAATAATTATGGTTCTGGTATCCCGATACTTTGTAAGTCTTCACTCACAATTCCAGCCCCAGAAATGCTTCGACATGTTTATGGTCTGCTGGTACGCGTGAATTATCCTCCTTCTTAAGTTTTCGACATGTTTCTTTCTGGTCTTCTAGTACTTGTGAATCTTTAGCGCATGCAATTTTTGACACCTACGAAACAAAGGAACATTTAGAGAAAATGATTCATCTTTCATAATTATGTATTCGTTGAGTTTATTAAGAAAGCACTTCCAGCCTTATTCTATGAAGGCGACCTTTCTAGATTTTATTGATTGACATGATCCCATTACCAAACTCAATGCACATTGTTACTACACAATAGGTTATGCAGACGACCTCGCATTCCTCGTGCCTGGGAAGGTGACTGGAACGATCTGCATTCTCACTCAAAAAGCACTACGCATCGTGGAGAGATGGTGCGGTGAATATGATTTGTCAGTAAACCCCACTAAAACTGAACTAGTCATGGTCACACAAAAGTGTGCACTAGGCCACTACCTAGAGGGTCATCCTAGACAAAAACTTAAACTGGAGTCATTATCTAGACTACAAACTAAACAGGGCATACACCACCTAGTCTGGCAATGTAGGAAAATGTTAGGTAAGAAGTGGGGCCTAGTTCCCAACATAATACTGTGGTTGTACAGCGCAGTAATTCGGCCCATTATCACCAATGGGACCGTGGTGTGGTGGAACGCCCCAGAGGCAAACATCACAACTTGTGGGCTGACCATGGTGAGTGTAGGCAGGCCAAAGCGGCACTTCCCTATATTGATGGCCGTTTCAAGAAACAAACCCTAAGACTGATTAAACAACAGTTACGTAAAGTGGCAGCCGTCACAACTGGCCACGGGTCTTTTAAAAAACACCTCTTTGTCATAGGAGTCACTGACAGCCCGCTTTGCAGAGCCTGCATGTTGGAGGATGAGGCAGCAGCACAGCTGCTTCTAAGCTGCCCGGTTGTCACGGATTGCAGGGCTAAGTACTTCGGAAACCCAGGTGACCTCAGTGAGATAGTTAGTAACAATAACGCGCTGCGGGCCTTTGGGGAGCTGGGGTGGATCGAATGTCACATTTGTCTCACCTACACGCAAAATACGCGCTTACTCGTGTAGTTGCAGAAACCAGCCCGACTTATATATACATGTAAATCTGCCGGTTTTGTCTGTAAAATGTGGTCTGCAAATCCACGGATACGTCAGCCCTAGGGTTCTTGTGGTAGTGGCCGCGACTTACGGCTTGTAGTTCATGGCTTCGAACTCAGGCAGAAACTCTACATAGTGTATTGTTAGTTCATCACCACCGCTCCAAGAAACTGATGGAAAACATCGCGAGAAAACCAAAAATTGGAAGACGTGTGACATCCACCAACTAGACCTGTACCCTCGTCGTAAATTGAGGCCCATTCTGAGAGAGGATAGAAATAGAACATCATAGGCTGATTTAGCGAAACCAAACTTTGGGGCTAGCAAAAATTAAGGTCCAAATCCCGCAACCCCTAGGAAACTAGCTAACGAATAAAGTATACCAAACAAGACCACTTGTGCAAAGGATTTCGCTAAATAGTCTCATCCAAAACGTAATGGAACTCTTTTGTACTTACATAAGGATACTGCGATAAATTACAGTCAAATTATATACATACATACATAACATAACGGACCACGGTCAAGTCGTTGTATTCTTTTTGGTATCTGATCTTGGCGGTGACTGAATCGAGGCCGAGTGCCGAGCTGCCCCGGGCCTCTCGCCCCCCGCTCGCCCCGCACCGGAAGTGGCGCGTGGGGCGCACGCGACGCCACCCCGCCCCGCGCCTCTCCGCCCCGCTACCCTCTGTGACGAAACATGCAAATTTCCTCGACCTCCTAAGGCCACGATACAGATCTAGGTAGGTGAAAATGCGTTACAAATGTATTTTCCGCCTTCCTGTTCTCTCTAACAAGGTCGCGAGGTGAAAGATCTAGGTGATCCTTAGCTATATATATATGTACTTATATTTTGTAATTACGTCGATATAAACCTTATTTTGGGGTTTATTATGAAAATAAAGACGTTAATATCAATAGGGTTTCCTTCCAAATTAACAAACTACTTACATAAACCTAATTGAAAATACCATACATAAAACAGGTAGTCTTTACAAAAACATACATAGTTGGTATTTAAGGAATGCCAACGATGAAAAAACCGTTAACTCATCGAGCACTGACTTGGCTGTTTAATTTCATTACTAAATTGCAGCACCTTCCAATATGTCGAGTGTATCATATCATGTCACACTGAACAATTCCAGTGTTCTGAATATCGAACTCGGGTTTCGCTAAAAGATTAAAAAATATTAAATCAGTCTATTAGCGAAATTAAAATGTAGTTAAAGGAAAAATGAAAATAAAAAAATGTTGCTGGACACTATTCTATAGGTATAGAAAGTTTCATGATGATTCTTTTTTTTGTTTGTCTGTATGTCACCGATTCCTCCCAGTGCGAAATGCTGAATTTTGAAAACCAACTGGCGCTATTGTTTCATCAAAGAGGGTGTTTAACAATATAAGTATTTTTATTTAGGGCTGTGTCCGTAACAGTAATAAAAAGTAGAAAATTAAAAAAAAAGTTTTTTGGAGGAAAAAATGTCACCACAGCAACAAGCAAGGGTCCCGCGACAATAATAAATGGGTCAATGCATGGGACGCTCTGAGACATCGCTCAGGAGTTTGTTTGTAAATCCAGCCGGGCGCACCGCCGCCTTTATTTACTCCAATCATGCAAGAAATCGGCTCGCGGTACGCAACCGTGCCGCAGTCATGCTCCGCCCGCCCAACGAATAACATAGGCGAACTCGAGCCATGGCCGTCCGCGATATGCTGTGCAGTGCCTCGTGAGTGTGATACGGTTATGTGACGATGTCTCAGGCCGCCGGCGGCAAGAAGGGAGGCAAGGGCCCCCCGAAGAAAAATGTGGACGAAGACAAGAACCCGCCGGCCAAGGCCGCAGACGAGGCCAAAGATGAAACTTCTTCTGTCAACGGTGACAAAAAGGAAGTTAAGGAACTTAATGGAACGGAGAACGTGGTCAAGCCTCCCAGTGCCGGGATTAACATCCGGGAGGTGGCGGCTAGGATCCTCACGCTGGCGCAGAAGGGAGAGTGGCCAGCCGTGGAACAGACCCTCAAAGTCCTGGAGAAGCTGGTGGCTGCAGGTGGCGAGGATGCTGTCTCCGTGCCCATGGCAGGCATCCTGGATCCGGTAACTTTTTATTATATGCTTAACACCATACACTTTGTGTCAACTTTAGTTATGAAACGCTCTCGACATGCTTTTATGAATTAAATTGTGGATTTTAGTACTTTTCACATATTTAAGATATCTTTCTGAACGATTATTAGGAGGTAGAGAAATATGCATCATGGAGTGCTGTTTCTATGGTTTCTGGTTGAAGTTTTCTAGGTCGGTACTTCGAGGTTATCCAAAGGAAAGATCAACTGGCTGATTGGTTACTCTAAGAACCTGGTGATGAATGGTAGAAGATTTTGGGGAGAATTTGAATTGAAGCATCTTTTTTTCTCAGTCAGATGATCTTTGAAGTTACAAACAAAAAACCGAGTGATAGTATACTTGATCGTTTTCCTTTTAAATATAGACTGGTCTGGCTTAGTTTTTGTTGTGGTTACCGAGCGCTGTCCATATATTGTGCAGAGAATGCGCGAAGTATTTTCGACACTCTTACGCGTTTAAGGAATCTGAAAAACGTTTAAAATGCTTTTCCTAATTTTGTTGTAGTTGGTCGGCAGCTAAATCAATATGGAGTTTTTTATGGATCTTTGAGTTAAGATGAGCAGTTATTATGTTAAAAATATATACCTTTGGGATGTCTGCAAATCTGATTTCTCTTTTTTGTGTATTGAATTTTTTTGTGATCAAGCATGTTTATACGTGTTGCGACTAAGATTTCTGCTTACCTCATAAAAGTAAGAAATCAGCCCTATATCGTTCTTTATTACACATAACAGTGGCCTTGTTTTAAGTCCAAATTAATTCCAGGTACACCTATTACAGATGTCCTTCATATTTTCGTTAGCCGCGTGGTCGCCAAAGGTCTCATTCGAAGCGAAACCTTCAACCTTCTTCGTTTACTTAATAATGGCCGCTTCATAATAAGTACTTATATTATTAATCAGAATACAACAGATATTATTATTGCTTCTCATAAGACGTCACTTAAGACGATATCTTAGTGTATTTCTTTTTGTTTTTCAGCATAATTATCTAAATGGTTATTTTTAGTTGTAGATATTGAATAGCAATTAGCTACGAAATATGGCTTTTCTCGAATCAGCTTACGCCAGTAAATAAGTGTATTTAAAAATGTATGCTCATACAATAGGATTCATGGCATGCACTTTCATTCCATTAATAGTAAATATATTTTTTTTGTAGATTTTTTTTTGTAAAATTTTTTTTTTTGTAAAAAAACATTCAGTGTATTTTATCAAAAATCTGTAAATGCAATTAATAAATTGTATAAAATTTAAGATCAATCACATTAAAAAAAAAAACTACAGCTATAGCGGTAAGGTGCCCGACATTACTGCCTGCATAACACTTTTACGAACGAATTCAGTTCAAATACTTGTTTCATGTTACCGAATCAAAACAAACTGTCTTTACCCTGAACATAAATAACATCTTCATCAAGAACATCTTCTCAAATCCACCAAAATGATCTACCTACCTCCCATACTTAAAAAAAATGGAACCCTTATTCAACCGTACCTATTGTATAATTTAATATTAAGTATATTACTTATTTCTCTAATATGGGTTATGGTACCTGAAATAAATAAATTAATAATAATAAATAATTATCGTTTCATCAGAGTAATGAAAATATTTTCACAGCTTCAGTAGGTTTCTCGATTTTTCCCGAGTATAACTTATTCTCGGAAAAAATCGAGTAAACGCGAGTCACTCGTCCGGTTTTTCTTAAAATGATTCAAGTTGCAGGTGGTTGCTGCTGTGTGAGCACCTTTAAAATCTACTTTAGCACATCTAAGGGTATGGATATAAATCAAACCTGGATTACTTTATACAAACAACTTTATCTAAGTTTCTTTGTCTAATTGTAAAGTCTAAACTACATGTCACACGGGACTTGATAAATCTTCCTCTAATTGGATGCTGTGTCTTTTCTTTGTATATGTTTTTGTAGTCATGCGTGTCTAAGTGTTGAGGAGCTCGTGGGTAAATTATAACAGCCGCATGGGTATTAGAGGTTAAGCAACGCTTGCCGAGGTTGGTCTGTGGATGGGTGACCATCTTAACATGACGAGAATTCTCCGTGCCGTCCCGGCTGTCATTTGGAGATCTTTGGCAATCGTTAGGGATTGTCAACAGCCAGAAAACCTAACACCAGTCTTGCCAAGAAGTATCATGTTACCCAGTTACTGGATTGTGGAGGTCTGGTAGGCAACCGCTCCACGTAAAATACTGGTATTCAGCTGAATCCGGTATGACTGGAAGCCGACCCCAATATATATATATGGGAAAAGGCTAGGCAGGTGATGATGTAGTGTCTAAACGTTACTAACATAGTATTTACGTTTTTTTTTTGTTTATAGGTACTAACACGCTACTGGCCTTCGACGCCTGAAAATAAACGATTTTTTATTTTATTTTTATTCAACTATTATGAATTATAATGCCGCGAAGTATAGTAGTATAAAACGCGTGCAACGATAGATATAAAACATTACAACGTTTTACTAATTGCTCATTAACAGTAATTGATGCTTGTTTTGTGCATTTATTGGATTAATGTCTTCTGAATACTATGATAAATATTATTATATCCCTTTATCTGTATAAACCGACATATCTTAACCAAATTCCATGTTGCCATTTGCTATAGGTAATATCAAACAAAACTTTGACAACTATCCATTTTCCAAAGTAAAAACAATTTATACCGAGATCTTTAGAATTTTACCCATACTTTCAATTTAATTAAAGAAGTTTTATTTAAAAAAAATAATAGTGCTGTGTTTTAAAGTCATCATCATTTTCATCAGCCTAGTCTTTTCAAAAGTATTCAGCTGGCTAGGCAGATG
Source organism: Hecatera dysodea (assembly GCA_905332915.2). Classification (NCBI taxonomy): domain Eukaryota; kingdom Metazoa; phylum Arthropoda; class Insecta; order Lepidoptera; family Noctuidae; genus Hecatera; species Hecatera dysodea. The sequence continues at coordinate 18,030,485 of HG995294.1, forward strand.
ATGATAAGAACTGTGCAAGAATGTTTTCAACGCACTATTTATTTATTTATTTTTTTTTAATTTGAATGTATATTCTAATTCCATAAGAATTTTTAAAATATGCTGCCAGAACTTGAACCTTTATGCCAGTGTTTTATTTCAGTCTTTAGATAGGTCTCTGTCAAAAAAATCCCCTACTATCCACATGGTCCAGGTTTGATGGTGACAGACAATAGGGACCAATACCGCCAAACCATGATTCAGTAACTGTGTTCTCCATAATGTATTCCCTTTGAACAAACGATAATTAAATCGTAGGTAGATAAGATTCCCATCCAGAAAAAAAGGTAGATAATCGATGTACGAGTATGTTAACTTTTACTCAAAGAGATGTAAGTAAAGAAGACGGGGCCCCATATGGTCAGTAGCAGCATAGAAACAACACAGAAAACGCGGCCCTGGAATGCAAAGGGCATTAGGAGGAGCACGAGTTGGCTTTAGTTCCTCTTCTGCTCCGCCCATAGCGGAAGAAGTCATTTGATGATAACCCACCCATAAAAAAAAGTAATCGATGTAACACATGTAACACGACACGGTTGGAGCAGTGGTCGAGCGTTCGGCTGCTGCATTACGTGTCGCGGCTTCGATTCCCGCACGGAACACATGTTTGTATGGCCTACAGATAATTGTTCTGGGTCTGGGTGTCTTATGTATTGTGAGTTTTCATGTTTGTGACGAGTAAATCCAAGTGTCGGGCAACGTTTATTAAAAAAAAAATCTTTTTGATAGTTTTTTTCACATAAAAACAAGCCATTTGTGCGAGTTAACCGCGAGTGGTTAACTCATCGGCAAAAATAGACGCATAAATTTAGACTTTCAGTGAGTACCTACATTTTCTACGATTGTTTAATCTCAGTATAAAATTCTGTCTAGAAACTTCCTTATTTCCAAAAAGTAAGAGCTAACCCGGCCGCAGATACCGCTCGTATATTTAAAACATGGCAGATCCTCGCGATTAGGGTTGAATTTTTATTGAATAGCTTACAATCACGTTATATGCTTATCCATAGTCTATCGTTCAAAAACCTAAGCAGTTATATTTTTCTTGTATTCTCCAAAAAACTTCTCGTTTTATGCATTTTTATTGATCTCTACTGTATCGTTGCACTACAGTCTTTAATAGTAAAAACTGCCAGATAAGGAGAGATGTTTTGTTCACTGAAAAATCTGCTACATTATATTGCCATTGTTTAATTAGGTTTTATTTGTCATTTTCTTCACAAATACGTATTTATATGCCTTCATCGAGAAACTTGGCCAGATACAGCATACAGTCGTGACTCGTGATCTGAAACCAGAAATTGTATTTGTGTAAATATAGTTAAATCCACGTCAGTACCGTACAACAACATAATGTATGTATATAGTAATTGTAAAAAAGTCCACTAATAAAAAGTTATAAATGTTGTTATCCTTTTTTGTTTGGCTTACCTACTATGTAAACAAACAAAGACTCCTGCGATCTGTAATAGATCGCTTGTTTGTGACAAATGAAATCACGGAAAATATTGACATATTTCCCTGAAAAATAAAGGGATATTAGCGATGGGGTTCCTGTCCCAATTCTCTAAAATAATGGTGTTCCAAAGCTAATATAAATAGTATCGTGTGTAGCGCAGTTCGGGGGCGGTTCGAGTTAAATTTTTGTGTTGGTTGGTGCCTGAGGAGGGCTCGCTGTCTGTTCGATATCTTGGCAACGGATCGCGTGTCTGTCTGTCGCTCCACAAGACATCTTTCTACGTTTTTACTGCCTCTACAGGGGATGCCTTACAGCCGGATCGATCAGAACTATCGCCATATATGATTTGTTTTGCTATTCGCGTGAGATAGTCCGCTTTCCATTTTGAATTTTTGTCTCTGTGAGCATAAATCAATACTTGGCTGTACTTTATATGGCAGTGACTTCCTAGACGACATGCATGTTTCCGCCGGTTTGAAGGTCTTTGCAAGCTGGCTATGCTTGCGAGATAATGGCATATTGACATAAGCTTTTGTGCTACAGTGATTTAGATTTAAAATAAAAGTTTGCCTGAACTTAATTTTATAACAGACTAGCAGTGCCCCGTGGTTTCACCCGCGTTGTTCCCGTTCCCGTGGCAATACGGGGATAACATATAGGCTATGTTGCTCAGGGTGAATGCAAGCTTTCTAATGGTGAAAGAAGTTTTGAAATCGGCACAAATGTATTTGAGTTTATTCATTACAAACATACAAACACACAAAAATACAAATCTTTCCTCTTTATAACATTAGTGTAGACTAGCTTTTGTTCTTGGTTTTTTTTATCATAAGGTGTATTTATTTTGTTTTTAATATTTGAAAATTTTCATTTGGGTTTTATTAAAGGTATTAAATCGGTTTTATCATGATTATGGGTATCTATATTTATGTATTTAACAAAAACAGTAATTAAGGTATTTTATGTTTTTATTATTTTAAATAGTTCAGACATTTTTATTGTGATGTGATTTACAGTGAACTTACAGTAATAAGAGTGGTTGCGGGCTATGCTGCACACTGCTCAATATTTGTTGAGCCAGCGGGCTCAGCAAATGTTGAGCAAACATAACAGTTTTCAGTGTGGCAAAAGAAGCGCCTTTTGCTACACTAAAAACTGTTATTTTTTATAAGAAATCTGTTTCTTTTTTGTTCATAATATTATAACTTTAGTATTGACAATATTTTTTTCTGTCCATCTTTTGCTCGCGAGCGCGACTTCGTACGCGCAAAGCTCCTTTTTCAGGTTCTGAAACAGGTTCAGAACTTCGGAAAACCCTCTCTTATTGCTCCCCTAAATTCTACAAGAAACCTATATGCCAAATGTTAAATTTCTATGACTGACTGTCTGAGTTTTGGCTGTGCGTTGTCTGTCAGTCAGTCAGTCCCGGAGAATTTTATATAATTATGTACATATGTACGTATATTTCTTATATTTTATATTTTCTATATTACTTTTAAATATTGCAGTTATGTTTAAGAAATGAATCTTTCAGCATTTGTTAAAAATTGACTTCCACGTGTTCTTTGATTATGTACCTATATTCGAAGACAATGTTACTATTATGCTCAAAATTCAAACCATACAACGTACTACAGGCTTTTTTAAATGAACGGCAAAACTGTAACACTTTTTCTGTAACGTTGGTGCCGAATCTGTGATTCGACTGAGTATTGTACCGTGTAGTGTACCTCCCGCTCTGGGCGGAGCGGAAGGGAGCATCAGACTCTTATTCACTAAAACCCACCCGTGTTCCTCCTACTACCCTGTGCGTTCCAGGGCCGCTGAACTCATTCGAACAATTCCACAACCCTGGAACCACATGTCCCTAGTATTTTTATCCCAAAAGGCTCAAACATTTAACTTATACATATGTACATAACAATAAACGTTTGTGGAAAAGCGGGAAAAGTATCAGAATGTGTTTTATGTTGCTTTGTGAAAATTCCATTCCACAAAATTAGGTGAAATAGTTCAGTTACAAACCATTCAAGTGTGGAAATTACAAGATATTCTATTTTTGGCGCCGCGTTTACGATACAGCCGTGTGCCGGAGCAATAGTGGTGGTCAATTAAAGGCGAAGTCTTAATAGAGTGGTGACTTGGCGTGTTGTAAGTGTGCCAGACGGCGACCCGCGCCACTAGCTCGTGGATTCAAAGGAAAATCGTTACAGGACTCTATTAAAGCTGAAGATAACATGTTGTATTGTTCATTTGAGTGCTTAGAAATGGGTTCAGTTGTAATTCAAAGTTTAGATTATTTTTTGGAAACGGTACTATTTCTTTTTTTTTTTTGCTTTGCATGGCCGATCTCACCTGAAGGAAGTTCCCTGTTGCCATTGTCATATTGATCTCAGTTTCATGAAAGAACTCCTTCTTTGTACCTTTTTGTTGGATGAAGTTTTAATAAACCAATCTTTCAAGTTTTCTCGTTTGAAACGACCCAACGAAATATGCATAATCATAAGCAAGCATAATCAGCCTTTTAACGTTCCCACTGCTGGGACACAGGCCTCCTCTCTAGGAGAGGGAATGGGCCGTAATCCACCACGCGGGCCCAGTGCGGGTTGGTGAATGTCACATGTTTTCGAATTTTTGGTTCTAGGACATGTCGGTTTCCTCATAATGTTTTCCTTCACCGTTTTGAGAGCAGTGGTGATGAAATTAACTACCCAAAGTAATGCGCCTGGCTGGGTTTGAACCCGTGACCTACAGAACGAAATATGAGTGGCACCAATGTCACGTGGTTACATTAACCAGGGATACAATAAACTGTAATGGAAACTATTTCACCGCCAAAATTATTCTGGCCAAGTAGTAAAACGCCAAAAATGTTGTAGTTTCCTGCCATTTGAGAACTAACTAAGCCCATAATGAATAATGTTAGTGTCCAACATTCCATAAACATCAAGACTTCGTCGTCTCAATAGCTGTGGCGGAGCTGTTAGTAATTCGTAAGCTAAGGCGGACCAAACGACCCCTATTTCCGCCTAAAAGCGATATTTTCACGTCCCGGCCTACATTTGAGGTGTAAATCCAATATAAGCCGCCAACTGACCATTTCTGTGTCAAGGGTAAGAGCTAGGAGTTTTGCGTGCTTGCCAGCCCGTTACTGGGTAATCGATGGGAGATTTTCGACCTTGGGTCCACCACATCCTTGGCTACTGCTGACCTGTCTAATATTAAAGGCCACTGTTATACGAATGCCGTTCGGTGGTATGAGGGAAGTGGAAGACTCGTAAAAACACAGGAATTCTTGAGTGTTTTACTACATTATTTTGGTTATTGCGAGTTCCTCGATTGTTCGGCTATGCGGGCTGCGGCACAGTTTTAATTGAGAAGTATGTAATACAAATGTTAGTACGTTTACCTGTTAGGAAACTTAACTAAGCTGGACATTCCCTGTGTTTTATGTCGTTTTCTGAATGTGTAAGTGTTAGGTAAATGGTTTATAAAGCTTTTGATATTAGTAGCAGTGCTCAGCATAGAGTACATGGGTTCGTAGTGAAAGCATTGAATTCACTTTCAGAATGAAAACGATAAGTTTATAATGTACATATCGATTTAAAAGTATAATTTTATGTCATTTTTATGCCTTTCTCAAAAACATTGCACGGAATCCACTTTTGCCGATCATTAAATTTTATGATTTTTTTAGGGCTCCGTACGTCCGAAAAAAAAACGGAACCCTTATAGGATAACTCGTGACCGGACTCAAGAGTTATCTTATAAGGGTTCCGTTTTTCTGTCCGTCCGTCACAGTCAACTATCTCCGAATCTAATAGACCGATAAATGTGATACACATACATACAAATTTCTGTGACCCAAATGCAGAGGTATAACGTGAATAGATGAAATCTTGATATGGCAGTCATTTTAGGGGGGAAGGTGGAAAATTAACAAAAATAAATTAAAACTGCATCGTGTAGCGTATCAAATGGAAGGTCTTATTGTGGAGATCATAAATGTGTGTTTTGTTATTTTAAAATAAATAGTTTCCAAGTTATTCAAGCAAATAGTCGAAAAGTGACCCTTATCTCCGAAACTACTGAACTTAAAATTTTGAAAAAAAATACAGAAAATTTTCTACTTATAGGAAAACCTATAAGAAGTCCATGATATTAAAATAACATGGTAAATCACTCAATATTGGGCGTACCAACTACATTTGCAGGTGGAACATATTTTTCAACTGCAATGTTAAGTTTTATTAAATCTGTTTGTACACATGAATATGTAATGTAATTCTACGGCCAATATTTTAGGAGATATTAATTTTTCGATATAATTCTGCCCGCGGGATGACAAATAAATGCTTAGTAAGGTGTAGGCCCTTACTACGGCATTGTGAGTCATGCTTGTGAGACATGACGTTCACGTTGCTCTACTTATTATAGATAATGGTACGGAACTCTTCGTGCGCGAGTCCATCTCGCACTAAACCGGTTTTTTTATATCTTAACCACATGTTGCAAGAACACAGGCTTCTTCTGGGTAAGCTCATTCCAGCGTAGACTTTGTCTCTGTCACCTGTGACCTAGACTAGAGTCAAGAGCAAATCCATTTTACAATAAAAAAAAAACGCACAGAAGACAACCAAGCAAAATTTTCTGAAAGGGTATAGACAGGCGTGTAAGTATTAAGCGTGTTGCTTTCACGCCACACAGTGCCGAAGTGCTGGCTCATTGTGTTGGAAAAAATCTTAGATACACCTTGAAGATAATTCATGATGAAAACTTTTACTTTAAGTGTTTGGTAACAGTCGTAAACGACCATAAATTCTAAAGTATTCAACTATACCTTATTTATCCTTCAGGAAAAAACTGTCAGAAGTCGGTACAAAACATTCCTTTCAAACCATATACAACTTTGCCTGCTTACTTTTTTGATATCCCTCTTGGAATTCCACCGTCACTTTAATGGCAGCTTTTGTACTAGAATCATGAATTATTTACATTGGCTGACTCAATAAACTTGCCGTACCTACTTAATTCAAGTTGCTTAGTCTTAAATTTCTTCGATACTTTATTATCAGATGTAGAGTCACGAGCAAAATTATGTACACACTTTTTGAAATTCAAAGGATTTTCTCAAAGAATATTTAAGATTCACTCACAAGTCTAATAATTTAGTCTAACATTTTTGACAAAAATGTATCGATGGAAATTGAGGCTTTTTGACAGATTGCGACTAACGACTAAAAATGAGTAGAATAAGCATTTTTAAGTCAAGACAAAGTAAAGTTTTGATAGCAAGGCGGTTGTTCACAATCTGAACAATCGCCTTGCAAAACGTCCACTGTGTGTGGAATTTACATGGGCTAGCATAGCGGTATCGACACGTCCAAACTTTAAATTTCGTCATAAGCCCAAAATGTTTGTTGTTTATCCGATCACCTCATAATTTCAAATCAAACATTAACAGAAAATCACTTTTTTTCGCGACGTAACTATGTAGGTGCATATTTTTGCACGTGAGCTTTTATGGTAGTGCCTATGGTGTGCCGTGGAGGTCACGGTAGCCTGCAACTAATGAATATTAAGTACTTTCTAGCGACGATTAATTAGTGCTGCTGGTAGACCGTGCTGATTGTGCAATTTTCATATTCGCCTAAGTGTTGGCTAAATTAAAACAGTCGCATACAATTTTAAAATGAAAATTAAGTAGCTACTTCATTGTGAAACCCAATTTGGAGCCATTAATTACAATCTAACAGTTCTGACGTATGCAATGTATATTTAGTGAACAGCATTAACGAAAAATTCATGTTCTAAAACACGATTTTTTCTTTAGAAAAATACAAATTACATTTTTAAATACAAAAATTTAAAAATATAAAAAATAGCAGTCCGCCGGTGCCGGGAGCGGGGTCCAAGCTCCCGGTGGTTAGGAACAGAGAAAGGAACCTCCTCACAATACGAGCCGTATCGAGCCTTTTAACCAACCGTGTAACGCCAGCTTCGACAGATGGTCGTCGAAGCTTTTGGCCATTGGCCGTAACGACAATCGGCACAATGACAGCCGAGTCTACATTTCACAGGTCGATAACCTCGTGTGCTAAGTCGAGATACTTGATTTATTTCTCTTTCTCAGCTTTCACGAAGTTCTCGTCATTAGATTATGTCGGCTGCTCGATGTTTTCAAACAATACTAAAACACTCACTCACATAAAAACTGTAATAAACACATTTGCCTGTACAATGTTTTGAATACAATACTTCAATCCAACCCATTCGTTGGTAAAGTAAATACAAATACTAAACTTCAGACTTACGCCGAGTTAAAAATCAACTACGACCGTGACCTAAAAAGACAGAAATATCCTAAATTCGTTCTAAAGTTTTACTATATATATTTTTTGTCAGTCAGCCATAGTTTTCGTTTGCAAACCAGCTTTGTGCTAACCATGATAGTTGTTCTTTATGTAACGGAAACCTTGTCTTGTCTCACGTAAACCGATCTAATGGAAAACTGCCAAGTCCTCAGCTTAGATAATATTTATTTGTGTGATTTATTGGCTTATGGCGTACTAAGCGAACGGGCGGAAGCACTATCTATTATCATCTGCCTAGCCTTTTCCCAACTACATTGGGGTCGGCTCCCAGTCAAGGATTCAGCTGAATACCAATATTTGACGTGAAGCGGCTGCCTACCAGACCTCCACAACCCATTAACTGGGGAACACGATACTTCTTGGCAAGACTGATGTCAGATTTTCTGGCTTCTGACAATCCGTAACGACTGCCAAAGATCTCCAAATGACAGCCGGGACCAACGGCTTAACGTGCTTTCCGAGGCACGGAGAAGTCTCGTTATGTTAAGATGGTCACCCATCCACAGACCAACCTCGGCAAGCGTTGCTTAACCTAGAAGACCGACCCGTGCGGCTGTTATAATTTAGCCACGAGCTCCTCGGAAGCACTATCTATCAACAAGTTAAAATCGACAAAAGTGTAATTTGGCATCCACTGAAAATTTATTAACCGTTGATACGTAGGTATTCAATTTAAGGCTTTCACCAAAAGTATAGTAACTATACTTTTGGTGAAAGCCTTAAATTGATAATCATTGATGGTAATCATGATAGCCACACGGGTCGATCTCCAAGGTTAAGCAATACTTGCCGAGGCTAGTCTGTGGATTTCGCTTTTTTATACCTACATTTAGCTGTAGGGGGTAACCACTACAGCTATATGTGGCTATCACAGCGTACCGGAATGCTATAAACTGGTGTCATTCCCATCCTAGAATGGGAAGCAATTACTGTCTTTCCCGCCTAAACATGAGGAGCAGCGTGTTCCACCCGCTACTCAGATCAAACAAACACTACTTTCCTAGTATGAGAAATTAAAATATATTTTCTTTTTGTGAAGATTTTCATGAGAGTACTCTGTGCTAGGGAAAGAGGATCCAGTAGGTTCCTGTATGTTGTAAGAGCTGACATATTGAAACCCAGAATAAGTACTAGTAAAATGAACGTTACAACTGAAACGACTAAAAAAAGTATTATTTTCATGCCATAAGAATATGTTTTAAAACTACAATATTACATTAGCCAAAAATTCCTCAGTCCTACGTGCACTCATTTGAACCCGTTTTTACTGCTTTTCAGCTACGAAATGTAAATGAATGTGTGCCAAATTACATGTTTTTGGACAAACTGTTTTAATAATACGTTTCTACTCTATTAAATTAATGCACTATGCTACTAGTGTGGGAATTATATGAATGAATTTTAAGAAGTAACAACACTACGTACATGTTTAAAACGAGGTTTTCAATTACAATTACTTAACGAAACAGTGAATACAGTTTGTTTTTTTTTAGATATAATAGGGAATATGCAATTACAAATTCCATGAACATTTTGTTATTGAAGTGATAAAATAGCATAAAAGAAGGGCCACTGCAATGTTTTTATTGTAGTTAATATTGATTTTTAACAACTATTACGAATTAATATAACGTGAAACGGAACGTAACAGCGTCTAGTGACGTCACTAGTGTTATGAAAACGAAAAGACGAACTTAAATTTTAATACGTGACAGATCATTTTTTCTGGCAGATAGGAGTAATTTCATCATTCGTTTTCGCGGGAAAAGAAAACCAGTCAGTTTATAATCGCAATTTTGGCAATACACTAAAGCGTATTAATTTTTGTATGGTCTATTTTACACGGAATTCTTTTAAATGAAAGCAAGATGAAAATATTGCATGTTCCCTATTGGGTTTAAGTATTATACAAGCTAGATATAAAATTATGTTGAAGCAGGTATAAAAAGGGAAGAACACAAAAAAAAATCATAAGAAATTCGTCCTTAACGTTATCAAAGGGTGAAGTAGCCAAAATGCTGGCAACATTGTCACGTTGAATGGCAATGATGATTCCTTGGATGAAAAAGGTTTAGTAAATAGGTTTTTTTTTCTAACTATAGGAATTCCCAAGGTCTCCGTGCCAAGGACCTGGTGTAATTTACAAAGCAACAATCAAATCAAAAGTTGGTCGCGTTTCAAAGAAAACAATCACAGCAAAAGTCTTGCGTAGTAATTGTATGTGGTATTATGAGTTGATGATTTCATAAAATTAGGCTATAACAGTCTAGGCAACTAGTAAAATATGAGTCATGTCTATTGAAAAGTAGTTTCATTATTTTTGTGGTCAAGAAAGTTGGGCGAGTCATCAACTAATGTTTTTTTTTTTACTGAAGTTGTACCAGAAATTACAAAGGTGAATTAGGTAATTTCAGGTGTGCAAAATAGAGACAGATTTGTCTCTGCCAATCATGAATAGACGTCCTCAAATACAATTGTCGTCGATTTAATTAAATAATATAACAAATATGTTAAATAATCTACTCACTAAAATTATTTCACTGATAGAAAGCTACACACCACTTAGTGCCATAGGCTTTTTGCATTTAATCTAGGCAAAATACGCGGTTCCTGCGAGGCCATTAGAGCGAAGCCGCGCGAAAGCTAATAATCAATTAAAAATTTCAAACATACAGCACATATCGTACCACCGGTGCAAGACTGTCACTTTTACAATATTTAAAGTCACCGCGGCCCTGGAACGCAAAGGACACTAGGAAGAACACGGATGGGGTTTAGTCAGTAAGAGTCTGACACTCACTTCCGCTCCGCCCAGAGCGAGACAAGCCATTTGATGATTTCCCATCCAGAAAAAAATAATTGTAATACACCAAATCTTTAAATGCTTCTCCTGAAAAGGTGCGTTTTAACAAAAGTGCCAATTTTGCACTGGAGGTGCGAAATCATTTTTTAGGTATAGCTTACTGCGCACCAGGAGCCGAAGTCCCAATGTCATCATGACTCCATCGTGAGAAAGTAACAGTATATCGTCGTGTATAACTCCTTCTCTTTCACACCGGAATCAGGATGCTTTCTAGACGTCACCGCGGCAACAGCAACTTGACAAATAAATAGGAAAAGTTGAACTATCATGAAGTCACGTGATCTGGCAATATCAATTTGATATTATTGGTTCATTGACTTTTCCGTACGTTAATAGTAGATTGTCAGTCATTCTTTGAAAAAGGGTTCTGTGTGTCTGATCTGCCTATCTGCGTAACTTGAGCCCGTGCCGTGAATTATACTGAGATATATTGATGGTCGTTATGAATAACTAAATAGCATGGTTTAGTGATAAAAAAGCGTCAATAAATCTTAAATCTAGAAACATCAAACAATGCTAATCAAATTAATTGATTCAGTGGTTCTCTATTTATTTTCATACTTCCGTATTGACAGAAATACGTACTTGACATTATGTATAGCAAATATTCTAGTTAGGATCATCTTTAATCTATACTTCACTACATAGTACAAGACAAAGTCGCTACGCGCTGACAGTCTGTTCCTATGTAAGCTAAGCTTAGATCTTTAAAACTACACAACGGATTTTGATGAAGTTTTTTTTAATAGATAGAGTGATTCAAGCGGAATGTTTTTATGATATATATAATACATGCATAATGTAGTAGAGAAACACTGATCATTTTAGAAATTCTAATGTGATGCCATAAATAAAATAATTTTTCAGCATTGTACCCATGCGAAGCCGGGGCTGGACCCTATTATATTATAAATACGAAAGTTTCGAGGTTTGGATGGATGGATGTTTGCTACTCAATCACGTCAGAATGGTCGAACGGGTCTTGATGAAATTTGGCACAGAAGTAGTTTATAGTCTGGAAATACACATAGGACACTTACATTTAGATAATTTTCTACATTTACGCGGGCGGCATCTAATTAAAAATATGAATTACCTTTTGAATCCATGACATACAATTTAATTATATAAGTTGTATTTGTGAAAATATAACTGCAGGTCCTTTTCGGTTTATAAACCGAAATCTTCCAAATCCCATTCCCAACTATATTAAGGTCGGCTTCCTTCTCGGATTCTGCGGAATACCAGTATTTTAAGTGGAGCTGCCTATCTGTGACCAAAAACCCAGTAACTGAGTAACGCAGTACTTCTTAGCAAGACAGGTGTCAGATTTTCTGGGTTCTGACAATCAGTAACAATTGCCAAAGATCTACAAATAACGACCGACACCAACCGCTTAAAATGCTTTCCGAGGCACGGAAAAGTCTCGGTATGTTAAGATGATAACCATCCACAGACCAACCTCGGCAAGCGTTGCTTTACCTTGAAGATCGACCCATGTAGCTGTTATTATTAAGCCACGAGCTCTTTCGGTTCATAAACCAATCGCAATTAGTTGTGCAATTAATGCAACGGTCATCCACTAGCCCGCGCCTTAGCCTGGTCGTTAGCTGCTATAAATGGCAATATATCAGCATGTAACCCTGGCAGAGGGTAGGTGTGGCCCCAGCTTAACTATAGGTCATATCTAGACTAGCCTATATGCATTAGACCGGCAATTTTTTCAATTATGTGAAAGTTATGGAACTGACTAAGCAAGTCAAGGACAGCGCAAGGTCGGGTGAGACAGCTCGTGACGTCACGAGTTTTTAACTGGTTGGAGTATTTGGTTTTTTTTTACTGTGATTATGCTCGCGTGGGATATCTGACAGGTTTGTGGAGTTTGATAAAAAATGTCGCTGTAGCCATGGAGCGCAATAGGGCATAAGGAGGAACACGGATAGAACGCTGACTCTTCCTTCCGCACCACCCAGAGCGGAAGAAGTCATTTGATGATACCCATCCATAAAAAGGTGGTTAGTAGTAGGAGTCTGTGAATTCAACAATCTAACGTACAGATTGTTAAATTCACAAACTCCTTTAATAATAAGCGATGTATAGGACTCAGTAGTTTCGGAGACATGTCAATGTTATTTTGTATCTATTTTCGTAAATCACATTTAGATTTTTTTAAATTTAAAACAATATATTTGAGACCTTTACAATAACCTTTTTCATTTGATTGATAAGTTAATCATGTTATACGGCACAGTTGGATCATCTTTTTCTCACCCAGCATTTTACAACTCTTAAAATATTATTGTATCGTATATGCATACGAGTAGGTTATTGTAATACTATTTTCAGGCGCAGTCATAAGACAATTTCCTTAAAATTTTCTGCGATCTTTTATTTTTATTTAACTTTTATCTTGTTGAATATGAAAACTTTTGTTCCAAATACTTATATGTATCTTTTTTCATTTAATGAATTTCTCGAAATAAGAAATTATATTTTAGCTTGAAGTTCTTCTTCTTTATGTAAGGTTAAATTATCCATGTTTCCATCCATACACCTGTTAGAACAAACAGACCCATCCGAACTCGTATCATTCTAGTTAACTAAAGTTCCGAACAAGCCGGTAAATGCGGATGTTGTCACTTCGTTGATGTCTTTCTGACCGACGAAGTGATAAGTCGATATGTCCAAACTCCCCGTAGTTATCAGCCACGCGTCGAACACAATAGGGTAGTTAATTTTAAAAAATCTGATTAGTCCGTCAGATAGATTTCCAAAAAATATTGGAGACGTATTTTTTTCTTTTTTCACATAAACAAAAAATGAAGACGATACAGTGCGTTGAAAACTCGTGTGACGTCACTACTCGCTACAAATTTTACCGGGCAGTGATGTCACACGCTCGCACTCCTGATCTTTGATGTTTTTTGTCTTCGTCAGTTTTTATAGATTTGATAAAGGAAAAAATACGTGTCCAATATTTTTGTATAATCTAACTAACGGACTAATTAGAATCATATTTTTGGGTTGAACTTTGTTTATTTTGAGGATAGATTTCACGTGTACCTATTCTAAGTATCCATTGAATTGTGTATCAGGGGCCATTCAAGTACTACGTAAGCAATAGCGGGGGTTCTTGATTTGCTTATTTTTTATGTCATGGGGGACGGGGGGATCCGGGATGTGATTACGTCAGCAATATTGATTTATTTAATTTTTCAAATTTTAGTCGATTTAGTCGATTATGGTTTGAATACATGGCAATCCGGTGAGGTCTTACCCACTGGGCTATCAACACCCTAATAGCGAACTTCAGACTAAAAATTCCTTATTTCTAGACTTATTAACTGCTGCTTCATGAACCAATAAAGAAACCAAAACAGATACAATAATACTTATAAATATGCTTACGTTAACATATTTATAAGTATTATTGAATCTGTTCTGGTTTCTTTATTTATTGGGTTAAGAGCCTTGCTTACTTTTGCTGACGAGAGGGAGGGGGCGGTCAAAAATGACAAAAAATCTGCTTACGTAATACTTGAACGGCCCTTTATGTATTTGCTTCTGAGTAAGTTATCTCTTAATATTAGAACTATTAGAAAAGGCACAGGATGTCAAACTATACGTAAAGTGATTTATCAGCAAATATTTTGTTGCTCTATCTTACATAGTTAGTTTATTTGGCGGGTAGTTATAATTTGTAATGTTTTGTTCATTCTGTATTAAGTGGCATAATCAAAATGATAATAATAATTGATTTGCATAAAATGTGGTAGGTACCGATGATGGTACAGTTATGACATAATCAATTTAGACAAATTGCAAATTTTTAGTTTTGTTCTTTTATGTGTTTTAGCAACAATAATAAATACATAGTTACACACAGTAATACGACACGGTTGGCACAGTGGTTGAGCGTTCGGCTGCTGCACTACGTCTCGTGGGTTCGAGTCTCGCACGTAACAAATGTTTGTATGGCCTACAGATAGTTGTTCCGGATCTCGGTGTCTTATGTTATGTACGTTTACATGTTTGTGAACGCACCCATGATACAGGAGTAAATCCTAGAGTGGGGCAACGTTTAAAAAAAAAGTAATAATTTTTAGGCAGCTAATTTATGAGTTTTATAGACTAGTTCTACAAACAATAATATAATCAAATGAATTCCAAAAATTTTTAAACAATATTTTGAACATAAATCACAAAATATTGGAGTAGTAGATAGGTTACAAAATAAAATATGTTTTAAGAACGTACATAAATGTTAAGTAAAAAGGTACTTAATATTAATAGCTGAAATTGTTACTGTTTTATTTCAACTGAAGCAAGAAAATAAGGAAAGCTCATAAATATGTCATTTTTTATCACGACTAAAAAAGCCGTGGTTTCCATTTTTTTTTAATTCTTGTAAACTAAACCTACTATTAATGCCTTATATTTGTCAACGTAAAGTTGACCTTGAAAAACTTTGTTCGAAAATGTGGAAGTTAGTTAGGGTTTTCTAAGAAATAGCAGCACCTCCTAATGCAGATGATAATTCATACATCTACAGTCACTGCAGTAAGTATATACCAAAGGTTTGATCTTTGCATTAATTTAGTTTGACCATTGACCCTGAATGACAAACCAGCCCCCTCAAAATGACATCATCATTCTGACTAATGCCTATGGTCAAACGAACCCTCACAATTGCACAAAGTTTAGTCATAATGTAGGTGGCACCTAGGGTTCCCAACCATGTTGTTAAAAACGTACTATACTTTTATTCGTTCATGAATACTTTTTACTGTTCTATAAAAAAATGTAAAGAATAGAGTAGTTGACTAAAAAAATATAATTATTCTATCAGATAGATTTCCAAAAATATTGGACACGATTTTTTTTCACGTAAACTAAATATGTACAACTACATAGACGATAAAGTGCGTTCAAAACTCGTGTGACGTCACAAGCCCCCACTCCTGATCTTTGATGCTTTTTATCTTCGTAAATTTTTATTGATTTGATAAAGCATAAAATACGTGTCCAATATTTTTCGAATTTAACATAATCATTATTTTTCTACTCAGGAAACATCCCTATTCTGTTTCATGCACGATGCTTTCATGAAACAGAATAGGGATGTTTCCTGAGTAGAAAAATATGATTATATTAAATTCACTAGCCATGATAAAACGTAAAAAAATATTTATTGCTTCTATTGGCTTCATAAAAAAATAGCTCCTTATTAATTTTAACACTAGCTTTTGCCCGCAACTTCGTACTTGCATATCGCGTTTTCCCCGTTCCCGTAGGAATTTCGGGAAATCCTCTCTTAGTGCTCCCCCCCTTCACACCAAATTTTAGCTTTCGCTCATCGGATTTTTTATTTTATTTTTAATTTGATTTTATTTTTTTATTTTTTTTATTTATATACATATATTGATTAACTTAAATTGTGGAGTGGCTTGGATATTTGAAAAAATATAATAAATTATTAAAGAAGCTCCAAAACCAACAAGTTTTAAACGTCAAAAAATAAATACAGTTTACTTTTATAACATACTGTTAATTTTTTGTCCGACCTTAATATCGTTTTTTTCTCGTACAATAAGGTAGAACCCTAGTGGCGCCCCCTACCCAGTCACAAACGAATCGGATGTGAGCAAGCAGCTTACCCCAATGAGTATTAATCGACTGAAAGCCTTCAAACACCGGATATTGCCAACTACAGGAAGTTCCTATGAAAAGCGAATCGACCTGAATTTCAGGATATCAGGAAATTGGATGGCTACTGATTAATGTTTATGGTAACTTTTTGCGACGTTAGTTCACCTATGGCAGTAATTTTTTGCATAAATAGGTTAATGGATGAGGCAATTTTACTATTTTTCTGATGCCCATGAAAAGGGCTTATGTGTCTTTTCTTATAATAAAATCTAGACGTTAAAAATGCACACGGCTGATAGAAACTTTTTTTAATCTGTGTGCAGACCTAAGTCAAGACTATATATCGTTATTTCTATAAAACATATTGATAAAGCTGTACTTTATAATTATATTGCTATCCATTGTTTATTAATATACACAATGCTGTTTCTTAAATAATTATTATTATGATGTTTCAATTTTTTATTATATATTATGTAAATTGTTAATTATTCCAAATAAAAAAATAAATATATAAGTATATTGATACAATAATAACGCGTGCTGTAGAAATGGAAGTTCAAAACCAACAGTAGTACTAATGTATTCGACATTACAAGTAATTTCATGAATTTACTGTTAAACGTATTTTTATCATAAACGTTAACTTTTAATGTGTGAGACCAAACAGCGAAGTAATATAGTCATCAAAATATTGTGACGTCATCGCTTCGTGTGCAGTAGGTACTCAATGGCCGAAAGTTATCAGTTTAGAAAGTAATAAATTAGCAAAAAAAACACGATCCAAGATGAATCAGTAAGAGATAAACCGAATTTTAAACAAATGTCTAGGAATAACTCTTACATATTCTGTTTTGGAGTTCCAGAATGTTTCATCCATACTTACTCGTTTTTTTTTTTTATTTGCTAATAGCTAATAATTTAGGGTCGATACTTATACCTACTTGAGAGAAAGTAAGAATGACTAACACCATGAAGCCAAACAATACCCTATTAAGTTGAAACAGTATAATAAATTTATTTGTCGGCCCGGGAATCAAACCCACGCGACTTTAGTGCAGGAGCTCATCAGCCCAATATCTTAACTTCTACTATTCTACCAACGCTTCTACGAACTCAATTATCCTGAGCCAAACTGCAATGGAACGTACATATAAAATGTACGACCACAACACAATAAAATAATTCAAACATAACGCTTCAATTAAACGAAGTAAAACACGAAAAAGTTTTGAAATGGTTTCCATACAATCTGCCCTTAATTACATACACCATTACTGGAGGAACACACCTTAAATAATACATGGTGTGCGCAAAATGTTAGGTGTGCCAAATACCGAGAAGTTAATCGTAGATAACTCGTTATTTGACACACCCTGTATAATAAATGGTGAAGTGATCGTTTTTAAGCAAATTTTAAATATGCATGTAATAAATGCTTATGTACATTGCTACGTACTGCTGTCAAATATGAAAACGTACCAACAATCTATACAACTATCTATACTAATACAAAGAGGAAAGATTTGTATTTTTATTTTTCTGCATGTAACGAATAAACTCAAAAACTGGACCGATTTCAAAAATTCTTCACCATTAGAAAGCTACATCACGAGTAGCATAGGCTATATTTTATCCCCGTATTCCCACGAGAACGGGAACTACGCGGGTGAAACCGCGGGGCGCTGTTAGTAATAACATATTTTTGGCAATATTGTACACTGTCAGTAGCAGTCAGCGATAGCAAGCTTTTCACTTATCAGACATTATTCCATAATGTCCATTATTTAAGTACGGAATAATGTCTGATAATATGTTAGAGTCTATAATTATTATTGGCATTTTTTTTAATTTTCTCCCCTTTGTTTTTATGTTTAAATATAAACTGTAATATATAAAGCTGAAGAGTTTGTTTGTTTGAACGCGCTAATCTCAGTAACTAATGGCCCGATTTAAAAAAATATTTCAGTATTAAGTAGCAATAGGAGCGGAGCACCGATGAAGAATGTTTAATAACTATTCCACGTGGACGAAATTGCGGGCAGAAACTAGTCTACCTATAAAAACTCATGAGACACAGTCTGCTAACAGAAAGATGGGCCAGATGGAAGGACGGGAAGTAGAGGTTTAATAATAGGGTTCCGTTGCTTATCCTTCGGATACGGAACCCTTTCAAATTGGAAAAACAGCAGCACAGTTTAGCGACAAATCCAGGCATGTTATTAGTTGCGCTTGCATAGGGGTCAGTGCCTGCTAGGGTTGCGGAATTTGTTCGAAGGAGTCACCGTGGGCCTGGAACGCAAAGGGCACAAGAAGGATCACGGGTGGGTTTTAGTCAGTAAGAGTCTGACACTCCCTCCCGCTCCGCCCAGAGCGGGAGAAGTCATTTGATGATTTCCCATCCAAAAAAAAGGCATGTTAGTAGTACTAGGCAATCTATGACGTGCCTAAACCAAATGTTGTGAGGGATAAACGGAACTATACAGGACGAATAGCACGATAGGGATGTTGCCTGAGTAAAAAATATATGATTATGTTTAGTCCGTCAGTTAGATTATATAAAAATATTTGACACGTATTTTTTCCTTTATCAAATCTATAAAATCTGACGAAGATAAAAAGCATCAAAGATCAGGAGTGTGTGATGTCACGGCCCGTTAAAAATTGTAGCGAATAGTGACGTCACACGAGTTTTCAACGCACTGTATCGTGTTTACTTTTTGTTTATGTGAAAAAAAAATACCTACGTCTCCAATATTTTTTGGAAATCTATCTACCCTATTCCTTTTTCGGGGCTGACCGTCTTAAGGTGTAAAATGAAACAGGTGTGAACTTAATGAGAGCCATGCATAAACCTCATAAAATAACATAAACGAAAACACGCTGCATTTCTTTAAATTACTTCAGACATTACACTAACGGTGAAAAAATAAATTTTCCAACAAAAAACTATTGCAGTCCACTTAAGTAAGCCAAGCTCAATGCAGACAGCGAATAAATCCATGGTGTGCCTACTTGAAGTAAATTACTATAATTTAATCTAATTTACATAAACCATTTCACCTCAGTGTAACCCTAATTTTCGCAAACATTTATCAAGCACATTTGTTTTAGTATTAAATAACGACATGCCAATTTACTTTTGCCACTGTAAAATTATTTATAGTAGGTAAATATAGTAGGTAGTCAGCTAGGAAACACCGGCCTCCTCTAGTTTTTATAACGGCCAAAAAAGATTGACATGTAAAAGTGTTTTTTACAACCTACTTCATCATCTGCCTAGCCTTTTCCCAACTACATTGGGGTCGGCTCCCAGTCAAGCCGGATTCAGCTGAATACCAGTATTTTACATGAAGCGGCTCCCTACCAGACCTCCACAACCCATTAACTGAGGAACACGGTACTTCTTGGCAAGACTGGAGTCAGATTATCTGGCTTCTGACAATCCGTAACGACTGCCAAAGATCTCCAAATGACAGCCGGGACCAACGGCCTAACGTGCTTTCCGAGGCACGGAGAAGTCTTGTTATGTTAAGATGGTAACCCATCCACAGACCAACCTCGGCAAGCGTTGCTTAACCTAGAAGATCGACCAGCTTCCAGTCTCGGATGCAGTTAAGTACTAGTTTAGTTTTAACATAGAGCAACTGCTGTGACGTCCACTACCCATTTTTTTTTTTTGGACGACATGGTTGTGCTAATGGCGAGTTCGATTCCCGCACGGAACAAATTTGTACGGCCTGCAGTTATTTGTTCCGGATCTGGTTATCTGTGTATGTGACTTCGTACTTCGTAGGTTTGTAAATGCACGGACGATACTAGAGAAATTCCTAGTGAGGTGGAACGATAAAAAAAATAATTGGTGAACACGATATTCCTAGGAAAGAGGTGTCAGATTTTCAGGCATCTGATTTATTATCTGTACGACTGTTAAATATTTACAAATGGAAGCTGGAAGCAACGGCTTAACGTAGTTTCCGAGGCACGGAGGAGTCTCGTATGTAATGGATCAATGATCAATGTACGGCGGACTGATCTTGGCAAGCGTTGTTTAACCTCGAACCCATGTGGCTGATTAGTCACCAGCTGTTCGCACTGTTTAATAATGTTTAACGAATATAAAGAACACGTAAAGAGCAGTTCTAAATACGTATCAAAAGTCAAGTAGAGTGTCTCTTTCTAAAGGATTTTGACGGATCGTTAATGCTGCGAAGCTATGGCATTTAAAAACACTATCAGGCCGAAAATTAATAGAATAGAATACTCTTTATTATGTACACCATATAAGTTAATATAGATGAAGAAAACATTACAAAGGGTGACACAATGGGCGACCTTATCGCTAAAAGCGATCTTTTCAAGACAACCTTTGGGCCGAAAAATGTATGACAATATTTAAAAAAACGCGCCAAATTAAACTTGCTACAATATTTCCTGCAAACTATCATACTTATATGCAGACTACAAGCATGATTGTGTTCTACGACTTTTATATAACTGTTATCTGCGCGAAAATGGAAGCACCAACAAGAAAACACAAACGATGGTTTTATTCAACATAGTGAACCTAAAAATACAATAATTGTATAATACAATAACATGCCATTACTACGAAATAAACTATCTTGAAGTAAGCTGGACTCCTCATTTCTACATTTAAAAAAATAGTTAAGCAGCAAACTTTTATTCTGATATTATCTTACCATCTTTTTCATTAACATACATAGTTATGAAAAAAATCCTCAAGAAGTAGTACTTCTTGAGGAATTTTATCAGGAACAGTGGAGAACCAGTCCCATTTAATCTCGTCGTCATCGTTTTCTGAAGACCATGACCAAGGCCACCAGAAAAACAATCATAAACAAACTCATACGTGACGGGAAAAGATTAATGAAGAACATGGATTGCAGAAATAGGAACTATAACAGTAATTTTGTAACGGATCATTAAGGTAATTATATCGGTCACGCTTGCACCGTACTAATCACTCTTTGGAGGGTTGTATTTTACCCCTTTGACTGCCAATCCACCTATGAAAGATTTTAAGGCATAAGCGATAAGTGCTGTGATAAAATATAGGGTTTTATGTGAACGGCTTTCAAAAACCACAAGAAATAAATAGAACATGTAAAAAGCTTTGCAACCAATATTGTTGTAAAACGAACGAGAATATCATCCATCAGTCTAAAGGTATCTTCACCACTCACTGGCCACTTGTAAAACCGCATTCGACAAACAGCGAACAAATACAAAATAGTAACTTTAGAAAAAAAAAGTTGTGTTATTTAGTGTCATGAACTCATGACGGAACCACACTGCGCTATTCGTTATGCCTACGTCTTCACTCGCATACGATGTGTAAGAATTTTAACCCAATATACATAAATCAGAATTTCAGAACCTGCGGAATCTTAAACGGAGTTTATATAATATTGAACATTAAATAATCGCTTTAGTTTATCTGACCAACTAACGTGACTGACAACTTCTAAATTCAAATTTTCATGCATTCCATTTGTTTCGTAAAATAAAAACAGAAGACGCATGCTGTTTTATGCGTTTTTATTTCTTCCTTGATGTTCTCCAATTCTGTTTTTTTTTTGTTTGTAAATTTTTCGAAGTCTAGTTAGTTAACCTGTTGTTAAAGAAGTAAAACCATTAATTACCTAACAACAGAATAAAATAAACAAAACTGCATTTTCAACGCTCGCTAAAGGAAAGAGGTAAAGTTTAATCTGTCGTTTTTCGTCTCGACTTTTTCGCGCCTAAAATTTACGATACAAACAAATTCTTACCTTTAAACACTGAAAAAAAAGCCAAGCCAGTGCATACAATATTCGATGTATTTTTTTTACTCAGAGTTCAAAGTCTACGCAGACAAAGGTCTGTAGCGTGTAACCTATAATGGTTGCGTTTCTGTCAAAAAAATTGCATGCATTGCTGCAGTACAAATTAAATATACCTTACGTCGTTTGAAATAAGGTTTACTTTGTATAACAAAGTGCTAAAGCACGAAGTTCTTTATGAATACAGCACTTTGTTACCGTTTACCGGTGCAATCTTCTGTGACTTGGACCACGCCCAAAGGCTTGACTATTTATCAGCACGAAGCAAAGGTACAAGAGGCCTTAACGGACAATTATTCCTGAAGTATTTTCGCCGTAATCGTGATTTATAACTACTTTAAAACTTTAATATGTTAGTGTAATCGCAGTGTTTTTAATGAATGGGTTTTATAAAGTTCAAGGATATTTGCTGTACTGACACCTAAGTATTGTTAGTTCTAATTGCTATGTATTTTGGCACTTTGTGGGCTATTTTTGCGTGTCTTGCAGTCAACAATTTAGATTATGGTTTCAAACATTTTGTTCTTAATTCGTCTCATTTCTCGACTTTTACGCTCACAATGCATCTAAGATAATATTCGACTTTCGACTTTTACTAAATCATTGTTTACGACACATTCATTTTGTACCTAATAATTTGTAATCAGGTTATATGAACTTCTTAGTAGAGATGTAATTCTATTGAAGTGTGTTAAGTTTTTATCAAGCAAGCCTTTGGCTGTCAACGGCGCCATTACCGAGCTGCCGAGTATCTTTTACCACGCCATCAGCTCATATTGTATAGCTTATAATCAGCCTTTTAACGTTCCCACTGCTGGGACACAGGCCTCCTCTCCAGGAGAGGGAATGGGCCGTAATCCACCACGCGGGCCCAGTGCGGGTTGGTGAATGTCACATGTCTTCGAATTTTTGGTTCTAGAACATGCCGGTTTCCTCACGATGTTTTCCTTCACCGTTTTGAGAGCAGTGGTGAAGAAATTAATACACAAAGTAATGCGCCTGGCTGGGTTTGAACCCGCGACCTACAATTCGTAAGTCGGAGCCGTTACCACTCGGCCACCACTGCGCATTGTATAGCTTGATAGGAGACATTTCCTTATAGAAGACACTACTTTGCCAACCAGTGCTTGAAGATTTAGAGTCGTTCACAAGCAATGTTTTTTTTTA
This sequence comes from Hecatera dysodea, assembly GCA_905332915.2. Taxonomy (NCBI): domain Eukaryota; kingdom Metazoa; phylum Arthropoda; class Insecta; order Lepidoptera; family Noctuidae; genus Hecatera; species Hecatera dysodea. The sequence goes on from HG995294.1 coordinate 18,053,882, forward strand.
TTATTAATTTATTTTGATCATGTGTTGTTTTTTTTTATATTATTTTCCACTTTTTTTTCTGGGTGAGAAATCATTAAGTGACTTCCCCGCTCTGGGCAAAGCGGAAGGGAGTGTCAGACTCTTACTGACTAAAACCCACCCGTGATCCTTCTTGTGCCCTTTACGTTCCAGGGCCGCGGTAACTCTTTTGAACAAATTCCGCAAGATTATTTTCCACACAGAATCAAGTAAGTCAGAACCGTATCTGTGAGTGGGGGTCCATTTCTAGCAGCGAAAGTATTTTATGTTTGGAAGTTGCACCCTCATTTTCTAAACTCTGTTTTACGTAGTAGTACCTCAAGTTCACAAGATGAAAATATGTATATATAGCTAAATGAACCAATGATATTTATAAACTAACTAGCTTTTGCCCGCGACTTTGTACGCGCATATCCCGTTTTTTCTCGTTCCCATAGGAATTTCGGGGAATCCTCTCTAAGAGCTCCCCTACACTCCCCAAGGAACCTACATGCCACATTTCAGCTATCTATAACGAGTACTTTCAGCTGTGCGTTTTCTGTCCGTCAGTCACTCAGTAAAGGAAGAGATTTATACATAATTATATTGATTGAGAAAATGATTGACGATGGTTCACCCTCACTTAAAAATGGCACCAAAAATGATGGCAACTGCCACGATCCTATCCCCCGTGTGCGAACACGTAACTGTCTTGCTACCTATTAGTACCGATTGTATCTTACATACTACCGATTGGTACCGATTACACTTATGCTGTTTTTTAGATTCGTGATGTTGCTGCGTGATGAGTCTATCTTACTACTCTAATGCGAAAGTTTGGAAAATGGATGTTTCTCTTTCCTTACTTTTTACTCAATCACAAGATCGGATGAAAACTTGGTGCAGATATTTACGAGTATAATATACATATCTATACCAAGTTTTCATCCGATCAGTTCAGTTGTTTTCAGTTGTTACTCAATCATGTGATTGAATCACAGGATTGAATTATATTAGGTACTTATAATCTGGAATAGCACATGGGCTATTTATCCCGGCAGTGCGTTCCCTTGGGAAAATTTCCGATTTTCACGAGAGTAGTCGCTGAAAGGATCTAATGTATAATACGCCATTGAAATGTACCCTATGTTTTGTTGCAGACGACCGGCATGACACCGCTGATGTACGCTGTGAAGGACAACCGAACTTCTTTCGTGGAGAGGCTCATCGAACTCGGCTCTGATGTCGGCGCCCGGAATAATGTGAGTCGTAATATTTTGTGGTAGATTTATTAATTGATTGATTTAGATTTATTAATTGATTGATTTAGATTTATTAATTGATTGATTTAGATTTATTAATTGATTGATTTCGATGTATTAATTAATTGATTTAGATTTATTAATTAATTGATTTAGATTTATTAATTAATTGATTTAGAATTTTTAGAGTGGCTTTCTCAAAGTCTCAGGGTATCTCATGAATATTACAAGGGCATCACAAGTCAAAACTGTTTTTAACAGTAAGTAGTGGCATCGACACTGCCTCAAATAATTAACGTAGCTAAAATCTGCTACTTCCCTTTACGTCACATTCCCGATTCGTCAACATGTCATAAGTAGAAAAAACAAGTGAACACAAGTGGCGTTTGGTCAAGATTTTGATCTTCATACATTCATTCTCGATTCGTCAACATTTGAGAATGCCTACATTCATTTCCATTTGGTCAACATTTTGTTTAGAAAGTTCAATACAAAAACATGCCTGAAAATGCCAAAGAAATGCCTCCTTTTTTGTTCTATCTACTACACCGCAACAAAAAGTAAAGCAGCGACATCTGTTCCGCCAGCAACGAACTAGTTCCGTGCGATTTGAACCTGTAAAATAGCCCCGAATGTCAAGTATCGGGCATTTGCTCAGCAAAACACAACTCCCGTCTGGTTGGAGGAGCCTGCCTCGTCAATGGGGGTTTGCAGGACTTTATACCCAGTTCAGCATATCTTCTAGCGACCCCCGCCCCTAATTTGCACGGGTACGCTTTTAAAAACCATATCATAATCGTATGCATGGTTTTGAAGAAGTCAGCGGAGAAACAGAAGGAGATGTGTTTTTAATTTTAAATATTTATTTATTTATTTTATTTGGGAAAACCAACAGTTACACACTTTTCTTAACTAAGCATAATACAACTTAAAACGTATAATAATTATATGTGTAGCTCACGACGTTATCCACATCTTAGATAATACAATTTTATTTAGAAACTATTTTAGAATATAGAGAAGAAGACGAAATTTGTATTTACGATAGATTTATTCATTGATTTTAAGTGACTTTCTGAAAGTTTGTTGTGAATAACGCAAAAGTATCAGAAGTCAATATCGATTTTATAATTTATTTTGGTGCAATAACTTTATTAAAATTTATGATTTCAACAATAATATGGCATTCATCTCAACAATATTCAATTCAACTCTGAAATTTTGGAGAGCAGTGGTAGCTGAGTGGTAACGGCCCCGACTTACGAATTGTAGGTCGCGAGTTCAAATCCGGCCAGGCAAATTACATATTACTTCGTGTAATTTATTTCATCACCGCTACTCTCAAAACGGTAAAGGAAAATATACGGTAGAGGAAACCGGCATGTCCTAGAACCAAAAATACGAAGACATGTGACATTCACCAACCCGCACCGGGCCAGCGTGGTGGATTACGGCCCATTCCCTCTCCTAGAGATGAGGCCTGTGTCCCAGCAGTGGGAACATTAAAAGGCTGATTATACTGAAATTATGTGCCTGAAGTTCTAGAAAAAAGTGACGTTCTATTATGAGTGATAACCATCATGGGAAAGTTGAATATGTAGTTTAGCGGGAACGGCCACGCTTTCTGTACCCTTGAGGATTCCAGTCCATGGTCAGTTTGGAAATGTGATCGGAATCTGTCCAGAGCGTGTGACCGATCCATCTCCTTTACGATGCTTGATCTGGCGGTCGATCTGGCTCTCGTGGCATTTCCAACAGCTTTTTAGTTAGAAAAGATCTCGGGCCTGTAAATTCCGAGGATGATTGCTACTGTACTATTACGTAGGTACTTATGTCGATATAGTAAAGCCGAAATTACTTTAATAACTATGAAGTGATTGCCACTTGATTTATGTAGTGTAAGACGTCCTCAGGCACGGTGGAATGACGATTTGCGCAGGACGGCTGGCAGAAACTGGATGCGAGAAGCCGAAAATAGATCTAAGTGGCGTGCAATTGGAGAGGCCTATGTCCAGCAGTGGACTGCAACAGGCTGTTGATGATTGATGATGATGATGATTGCCAGTTTTGTCTAGCTAGGCCTCCGATATTCCATCAACGATAGTGTTGACAAGGTTAGCACTAAAGTTAAACTATAAATACCTACGTTCATAATGTTGAATTCAACTTCGCCAACTAGCGTTCATAAAGATCCAATTGTTGTATTATTATCAAGCTTCTTTGTTTTAAAGCATTTTACACCCTTGGTAAAGGTGTAGGTTGTAATAATAATTATCAGCATGTAAATAGGTTCGCGTCTTGAAACAAAGCAAACTGGAACGTAGGGGGTAATTTCCTATGAGGCGTGCCAAGCTGCCGCTGAAAGGGCTTACGTCCACATAGAGCGGTAAAACCTCTATGGTCTCTGCGATAGACGTATTCTATACTAATAATATAAAGAGGAAAGATTTGTATTTTTATATTTAACGAATAAACTCAAAAACAACTGGACCGATTTCAAAAATTCTTTCACCATTAAAAAGCTACTTTCACTCAGAGTAACATAGGCTATATTTTATCTTGGTATTATTATGGGAACGGAAACTACGCGGGTGAAACCGCGAGGCGCTGCTAGTAGGTAATTGAATAAAGAGAAAACTGCGACAGTGTTTTGTTATTTAGAGATGTTTGTCGCCTTTAATTTTTAATCTCAAAATAAAAGAGGAAGAACTGATCGTTTATAGTCCAGTAGGGATATAATATTTTTCACATAAAACCTTCGATAATTCTAAAGTTTTTAATTTTCGCTGAGTGGATAAGTTTCGTAAATTCATGGTTATTTACAAAAATGCTAACAGTTTAGAGTGATGCAATAGGTATTAAGTAGGTATTTCTTATTATTTCGTGTTATACAAATATTAGAAAATTTAAATTAAAACAGTATACGGGTTCTTTATAAGTACTATCTAAAGGATATATGAGTGAAAATGCTAACAGATAGGTACTATGTAACAATAGAAATCTAAAAATGTCCCGTAACTCATTCAAAAAAATTTTTAAGTTTTTCAATTCATTTCTTATATACTTAAAGAGATTAGTTATACCTTACAACAAAAGTTCTAACAACTAAGTATATGGCTGCACGAGTAATTGTATTTTTTCTTTATGATTAGCGACATATTGAATTTAAGTTTATAAAGTTTGCACTGTATATTCGTAATAATAAACTCTGCTACCACACAAAAGTTTCAACAAATGCATAATATGGCTTTTGTTTAAATTGCGAATAACTATTTTCGATAACGAGCCGCGTAAGTAGTACGGCGCGTGCGATCGCTGCTGAGTAGCAACACTCCCCCGCCCGCTCCGATCGGGGATGTCTCTATCGCCGCATACCTACTGACCGCTTTTAGTTGCCAAAGTACCTACATGTTCGGTACGTAACGCTTCAGAGCAGTTTAGATACTAACAACAGAGTGATGGCCACCATACTAGCAAGTGTAATTGTAAATTAGTAACTAATGCACCCAAAGGAGCTGTGCTTTTTTCATTTACTAATAAGATTAGACATTTAAACAAAACTTTTTAAAAGTCCGTTCAACCGATTTGTATTTCTATTCCGTAAGCATAAAGATGGCATTAAAAGCAAAATCGTTATTATAATACCTACCAACTATTTACTGCAGCTGCCATTTGTCATGCCACCAACGTAATAGAAGTCAAAATCGGTTGGACGGACTGTAAAAAAGATTTATTTCAATGTCTAATCTTATTGTGAATAGGGTAGGTATCGTGTGCGATGAAAATTTAAAAGCACCATTTGTTTGACGGGTCCGAATAGGTAGACAGCATTTGTTATAGTATCAGAGTCAAAAAGTGGCTTTGATTTTTCGGGTAATTGTTTCGGGTTTCGGAATAGGTATCACTAAATGTACATTAAAAATAATGAAACAAAAACAGGTAAGGTGCATTCGGCTAACTCCGAAAATCGGGATATTCCAATAATATCAAATATCTAGAAATCTCAGCATAATTTTTTGCTCTAACAACATTCGAATACAACCCCGCGTATGGGGAGTGATGCATGTACATTATTCAACTGGTTGTTTTTTAATTCGATAGATTTTCGTTTAAGTGTACTGTTGAGTAAGATTAGGACACTCTAGCTCAAGCTTTTTTTGTTTTTATTGGAATTATTCTACTCGGGTAATTCTGAATTATAAACCATTTGGTTTTGCCCGAATATTTATTTTACAAAGAAATAAGTCGGCAGTTCTCAATTTTTGCTCCTAATTGAAATTGTAAAAAAAAACTTTTCAATGTGCACTAACGTGTTTTAAACTGTCAACTGTCATTTTATTTAACTGTTTTTTAATCAACAAAAACAAGGAGTACGTTTTACCTAACTATTGCGTAGTTAATCGATTGGCGATGCAATTAAAACAATGGAAAAATGTTGGTTTGTATTTTTAAGAAAAAAAGTGGTATATTACTAAAAGAAACTTCTTTGAATCTACAGGCGTTATTTTTGTATTTGAGTGTTATTGATAAAACACGACATTTACAAAAAATACACAGTAATGAAATGATTTCGCGTCTCATTCAATAATTTACCACATTCACTACAAATATACCTATTATAGCCAATTGTTATAGTAATAGAGGAACAGACAGAAAGTAGAGATTCCGTTACAACATTTTTTTTCTGGAACAGTTAGTTGTCCCGGGTTTTAGGTCATCCCTTCAATTCAATAAGTAGCGTGCATTCGGGTGGTTACGAAAGGATTTGTGATCCGTTCGGAGGCATGTTTATATTTTAACCAACACTCATAATAGGGTTGTTTCCTGAGGAATTAAAATATGATTCTATTTAGTCCGTCAGTTAGATTATCGAAAAATATTGGACCCGTATTTTTTCCTTTATGAAATCTCTAAAAATTGACGAAGATAGAAAGCTTCAAAGATCATGAGTGGGGGCTTGTGACATCAAGGCGTGGTAAAAATCGTCGCACGGAGTGACGTCACACGAGTTTTCAACGCACTATATCGTCTTCGTTTTTTGTTTACGTGAAAAAATAAAAAATACGTGTCCAATATTTTTGGGAAGTCTATCTTACGGACTAATTAGATTTTTTTAGGCAACTACCCTATTGAACTAATACTGCTAATTTATGTCGCTTTCTTTACTTGAATATACTACTTAAAGTTCTATTGCAAAGACTTTCATGAATTTCCTTGATAATTGTTGATAAAAATGTTTAAAATCTTAATAATTTTACTTTGTTCACGTCAAATTTTGAAGCATTGTTGATAATTCTGAATGACAGTTGAAAGTGGGTTTATTTCGTTTTAGCATAAAAAAAAACATATTTCTTTTTACTTTTGTTTCTTCAAACATTGTTCAGCTTTACCCTAAAAATAAATATTTCTTGAATTTGACCTCTCAGTAGCTTACATAATTATGCGATATTTGTTTTTCGGAATTACCCTACAAGTTGTCTAAGGTAGCCATACTTTTAAAAAGTAAATGCAGTATTTGTACATTTATAAAGATGTATACAATGAAAGATAATACTTTATATAATATTTCGCTTTGAATAAATATTTGCGTATTTTTTTTTTTTTTGTAAATATCATGTTTTATCAATAACACTCAGATACAAAAATGACGCCTGTAGATTCCAATAAGAAGTTAGTTTTATTATATAGCAATTTTAGTTAAATAGCACTGGTTTTATTGAAAAGCCAAACCAAATTTAATAAATACAGTGATATCCATAGCATAAATACAACAACCACAATTTTGTCGATCCTAAAACCAGGTTCAAAAAATAAGTGGTTCGTTTCGATGCCAATGTATACATTCTTATAATAAACTTCCTAGCCTCATTCCAGAACTGAGCAGAAATAAATTCAAATTATTTGTAAAACGTAAGCTGTGCCAGAAAGCTTTTTATACATTTAAGATTATCTTGAGGACAAGTAGGCTTGGGATTGAGCTGCTTTAGTTTTGTACACCGCCCAATGTTTTAATGTTTTTATTTCTCTCTTTTGTCTGCTTTTTGTTGATATTTATACAATTTGACATTGGTTTTTATATTTTCATTTACTTTTGACTTGAATGTTTACTTTTAAAGTATTCTTTTTATTACAATTTCTTATTTTGACATGAATACTTACTTTGTAAAGTATTATATTTTTTTATTTCCCTATTGTGAATATGAGGACTATATGGGTTATGTGCTTTTTCTTTTTCAAGTATTTTTTAACGATGTCTGGCTGTTTGAATATTTTTGTAGTCTACCCAAATGTCCTTTCATTGGCATTGTTCGTCGGGTTGTTGAGCTCCTTATTGGTTTGGTGGTCCAAGGTTTGCACTGACTGGATAGGTCCACTCAAAACTGTGTGGTTCCTTCTTAAAAAGACCATTTCAGACACAGTTCTGCATGGTCCTCGTATAACGTATTGTGAACATGAGGACCATGTAGATCGCTGTCAGGGGTTTATTTCATGTTAGTCTGGCGGTTTGAGTTCTTTATGTGACCTACCCAAATGTCCTTACTTTAGTATTATTCGTCAAATCGTTGAGCTCCTTAAAGTTCTAAGTTTGAGCTACACGATATCTGACAAATGCTTGCACTGTTTGGACAGGCCCACTCAAATCTGTGTGTTATTTTCCTCAAAAGACCACTTCAGATATAAACTACATGGTTTTCATATGATTTGACCAGTACAATTGCATGGACTTCAAAAGAGACCTTGACCTCTGAATTTGTTTCGGTGTTTCTTCTCAGGGTAGTCAGCTAGGAAACACCAGCCTTATTTAGTTTTTATAACGGCCAAAACAGATTGACGTGTAAAAGTGTTTTTACAACCTACTTACAAAATAAAAATCATTCATCAGTTATCCTTTAACATTTTTCCATTGTTTTAATTGCATCGCCAATCGATTTACTACGCAATAGTTAGGTAAAGGTACTCCTTGTTTTTGTTGATAAAAAAAAACAGTTAAATAAAATGACAGTTGACAGTTTAAAACACGTTAGTGCACATTGAAAAGTTTTTTTTTACAATTTCAATTAGGAGCAAAAATTGAGTAATGCCGACTTATTTCATTGTAAAATAAATATTCGGGCAAAACCGAATGGTTTATAATTCAAAATTACCCGAGTAGACTAATTCCAATAAAAACAAAAAAAGCTTGAGCTAGAGTGTCCTAATCTTACTCAACAGTACACTTAAACGAAAATCTATCGAATTAAAAAACAACCAGTTGAATAATGTACATGATTCTTCTTATAGATCGTCGGGTAAATCCAATAAAACAAAAAAGCGCGTGAAATATCACTCGCTCACAAAAATGTTGTTAACAGACCAACACACGCTCAAAGCGTCTTGACCAGTTGAAACGCGGGGTTGGTTTCGAATGTTGTTAGAGCAAAAAATTATGCTGAGATTTCTAGATATTTCATATTATTGAAAGATCCCGATTTTCGGAGCTAGCCGAATGCACCTTACCTGTTTTTGTTTCATTATTTTTAATGTACATTTAGTGATACCTATTCCGAAACCCGAAACAATTACCCGAAAAATCAAAGTCACTTTTTGTCTCTGATACTATAACAAATGCTGTCTACCTATTCGGACCCTTCAAAAAAAAGGTGCTTTTAAATTTTCATCGCACACGATACCTACCCTATTCACAATAAGATTAGACATTGAAATAAATCTTTTTTACAGTCCGTCCAACCGATTTTGACTTCTATTACGTTGGTGGCATGACAAATGGCAGCTGCAGTAAATAGTTGGTAGGTATTATAATCACGATTTTGCTTTTAATGCCATCTTTATGCTTACGGAATAGAAATACAAATCGGTTGAACGGACTTTTAAAAAGTTTTGTTTAAATATCTAATCTTATTAGTAAATGAAAAAAGCACAGCTCCTTTGGGTGCATTAGTGACTAATTTACAATTACACTTGCTAGTATGGTGGCCATCACTCTGTTGTTAGTATCTACTGTTCTGAAGCGTTACGTACGGAACATGTACCTAGGTACTTTGGCAACTAAAAGCGGTCAGTAGGTATAGAGCGGCGATAGAGACATCCCCGATCGGAGCGGGCGGGGGAGTGTTGCTACTCAGCAGCGATCGCACGCGCCGTACCTACTTACGCGGCTCGTTATCGAAAATAGTTATTCGCAATTTAAACAAAAGCCATATTATGCATTTGTTGAAACTTTTGTGTGGTAGCAGAGTTTATTATTACGAATATACAGTGCAAACTTTATAAACTTAAATTCAATATGTTGCTAATCATAAAGAAAAAATACAATTACTCGTGCAGCCATATACTTAGTTGTTAGAACTTTTGTTGTAAGGTATAACTAATCTCTTTAAGTATATAAGAAATGAATTGAAAAACTTAAAAATTTTTTTGAATGAGTTACGGGACATTTTTAGATTTCTATTGTTCCATAGTACCTATCTGTTAGCATTTTCACTCATATATCCTTTAGATAATACTTACAAAGAACCCGTATACTGTTTTAATTTAAATTTTCTAATATTTGTATAACACGAAATAATAAGAAATACCTACTTAATACCTATTGCATCACTCTAAACTGTTAGCATTTTTGTAAATAGCCATGAATTTACGAAACTCATCCACTCAGCGAAAATTAAAAACTTTTGAATTATCGAAGGGCATAGACTTCTGGCTACTGGACTATTACTACCAAGCACAAATCTAGTTCCGGAATTTCGGGTGAGAAAATCCCAATACCATTTTACCCAACTCAGGAATCTATAATTAAATTCCTGCTTAGTAATGGCGCTTCTAATCACAAAACAAACGAAGTTGGTGTCCCGGAAGAATGAGCTTAATCATTAATTTCATTTATTGATCAAGTAACAAGGACTCATTAATACACAAAGCTTAAATATAGCAATACAACACAACAACACACAAACAACGTAAAAAAAAATAACCACACAAAACTGTTATATTGACAGCCGACGACTGTAGGTGACGTGCAAGTCACTGCAGCGTCTGATGTATGAATAGTCGAGCCTGTCGGGTTTATCTTATACTAGCTGCTGCCCGCGACTTCGTCCCCGTGGAATCCCCGATTTTAAAACATTTTTTATCGCTGCTCCGCTCCTATTGGCTTAAGCGTGATGATATATAGCCTAAAGCCTTCCTCGATAAATCGTCTATTCAACCCAAAAAGAATTTTTCAATTCGAACCAGTAGTTCCTGAGATTAGCGCGTTCAAACAAACAAACAAACTCTTCAGCTTTATAATATTAGTATAGACTAGCTTCTGCTCGCGACTTCGTCCGCGTGGAATAGTTACTTTACCCCCAATTTTGAAACTCTCAGCCCGATCGGTTTAAAATTGACAAAGTTTCGTACAAACTTTTATCCCCTATTTTATCCCCTTGAGGGTAGAATTAATCAAAATGCGGATGCCTACGTCACAACATCTACCTGCATGCCAAATTTCAGCCCGATCCGTTCAGTGGTTTGGGCTGTGCGTTGATAGATCACTATGTCAGTCAGTCAGTCACTTTTGAGTTATATATAGTCGTACGTTGCTATATGACAGATACGTTCTGTCTATCCAAGCCTATTTAAGTTTGGTAACGTCTTTTTTACACATTTTGGTTTTGGAGCGCAGTATGGTAATTCTAACTCCATCTATTAATTTAACGCCTAGTATACTGCGTCCTGTTTTCCGTTGGCATGTCCATAAGATTGCGTTTGAGTGCCTTTAGCAATACTCACCTTTAAATAGCTCCATCTCGTACCAATAGTAGGCGTTTTCTATTCGTCTTGCAGTTACTTTAGCTGTCTTTTCCTCGCCTGGAAAGAGAAAACTTGCCCTAGAAATTCCTGGACTTTTTGTATTGTCTTCCCGTATAGTTTTATCTCCAACTTTCAACCTAACCTACGTCAAAATAACTTTTAAGCTACAAGTAAGATTTATTTTGTTGGTCACTTCAACAAAAATAAATCTTCGTCGCTTGCACTAGGCTCTACGACTAAGTTATAGCTGGGTTTTCATGCCTACCGTTACAGATGGCCTGATAACACCCTCCACAGGCAATTTATGCTCATAACCTGTAATGGGCCGGCACTCGAGCGCGGACGGACTTATATAAGAAAATGCATTATTGGCTCGCCAGTCTAATATTAACAGAACATGAACGGAAGATGTCTGTGGTCGGCTGGATTTATTGACGCTTCGCGATATTTTTGCATACATTTAAATAAAGGCTTCCGTGGAAATTGTTCTATCTAGATAGAACAATTTCTATGAAACACGTTGTCCTAATATCGCTTCGTCGGCGGAAGCCACAAAGGCTAGGTTTTTTTAAATATATGTATATGCTATGGACCAAGTGATAAATAGGACATTATAGAAAATGCCCGCGCACTTTGCAAAATGCAAAGTGCGCGGTACAACTATTGAAATAATCTATTCTCCCGGGCATTATTTATAATGCTTACTACGTAATGGGGCAGAGTAATTAAAACCGGGTTTTGTTTCAAAAGTTGAATAAATATTCAAAAATCATAATTTAAACAACTACCAATTTTAATATTTTAACCTCTACAACGGATCCCCGCTCCTATTTCTGTCTGCAGGATTAAAGAACGCATAACGAGAGCTGATAGTTCGCTCGCTTCGCTCACTCACTCTTGCTCCCGTCATACCATTTGAATATAACTTATCCGTGTCGTGTTACCTCACGCGTACCGCCTCCGCCTCCACTTAATTCATTTACCTAGCTACGTTCAATTAAATCGCTGGTTTGCGAGAATATCGACGTAATTCAAAATTCTGTTAAATTGAATTCTGTATGACAAACAATCATAAATCTTATCGTGAACAGAGACGCAACGCGCCAGCTTTCGTTAGAAAGAGACAGCGTCATTATTCACTTGAGACAAAACACTCGAAGCATAATCCCAAAATAAAGGCCAAATTCCCATTCTCTAAAATCAATCATTTTAAGTTCCGTCGCTATTCTCGTAAACCAGCGAAATGATTAAATGCACCGCTCTCCACGCACCCCGTACAATAAACCTGTGTATTATCACACTGCCCGAAAAATACATGGCAATATACATATTGTCTAGACAATGTCCCAAAACAGGAAGTTCAAGTTATAATTATTTACTTCGCTTTGAAAAATGCCCTAATTTATTTACTTGGTCCATAACATGTACAGGACATTTTTTAGCAGTGCACAAAAAAATTTGGTTGTTCCATTTCAGTAATACATTTCTATTATTTGTTCAAACAATTTTTTTTGCCGGCTTTAAATCAGCCAAATATGACTAGAACATAATATCACACAAATAAAAGTCTACTACAAAAACAACATTTTCGTAATCTAAAACTTGCACAAGTTTTATCTTTTAATTAAGTCTATAAAATCAGCTAGATTTCCTTTCTTTAGATTCATATCTTTACCTGTAAACTTACAAATCGAGTTTATTTTCCGCATTGATTGCTGCATAGGTACTGCGATAAGCAAAAGTAAATTACCTACTTCTTGGAATTTGTTTCTTTTTTCATGCTTTTCGATTGCCTTCGAAATATGATTAACTTGGTTCGTATGGACAGCCCAATATACATCGAGTACCATGTGTTACATGACATTACTTATTTTTCTGATATATAACTATCAAAACGACGAAAAAAAAATGGTATTCATATGTCATCGGATGAGTGCAAAATCCATAAGATTAAAAAATACCTAGAGAGCTTGTAAACTCTCGATAAATTGCCAACTGAACATTTGGGATACTTTCTAGGTATCAAAATTTGATACACCAATAATCTAAAAAAAATCTTGATAATAATAGATAGATAATCTTTAGAAATATTTTTCACTAACTAGAAATATAACTATAAATTGACTTCATGAACTTTGTTTTCTTATGTTTAACAATATGTTCAAACCAGTTCTACTTAGTCCAGTAAATACAACAAAATTATTAAAATAACGCAGCAACACAAACTTACACTTATTAACCTAGCTACTACATGTTGACGATGAATCACACGTAACGTCACTACGCGACGGTACAGTTTTTACCAGCGACAACGTGACGACACGCGTCTTCACTTATTGTTTACGTAAAAAACGTGTGTAATATGTTTTGGAAATTTATCTGATGGACTTATGAAATATTACTTAAAGTAAAACTACGGGAAAAATCCTGACCAGTGCGAGTTGGACTCGCAGATAGAGGGTGCCGTACAATAAACCGATCCCTTCATTTTTTTTTTGTTATAGCAGCAATAGAGCCAGGAACTTTAAGAAAATATCACAACGATTCAAGAGATACATACATACATCCCGCTCACAAACAACGGTACGAATAGACAGCAGAGGCTTTAGTGATAGGTCGATTATTAATCTTCAGGTTCGAAACCCTACAAAGAAACAAAGGTTTGCTAGTCATTTTTATGACGTCTTGCCTTCTAAGGCTTTCCAAGAAAGAAATACCAATTAATTCTTTAATACAATAGACTCATCAGCCGTTAATGCTGTAAAATTTCATCGTGGAAATTAAGTGAAGTGAGCTGTCAATTCACTGTAGTGATCAAAGGGCTACCAGATAACTCACAAATGCCTGCAATGTTTAGCAAGACGACTCAAGTTTGCGTGGTGCTTTCCTCAAAGTACCAATTTAATATCTTTTTTTTTTCTGGATGCGAAATCATCAAATGACTTCTCCCGCTCTGGGCGGTGTGGAAGGGAGTGTCAGACTCTTACTGAATAAAACCCACCCGTATTTCTCCTAGTGCCCTTTGCGTTCCATGGCCGCGGTGAGTCTTTCGAACAAATTCCGCAACCTTAACAGGCACTGACTCTTTGGGGCCCCGTCTACCACTTTAACATCTTGTATACATGTATGTATTTCGCCATCTTGGATTCTGGTTTTGACTTCATATTCGTTATTTCCGTCCCCGAAAACTGTATTTGTGTACGTCTTTTGCGGAAATATTATTATTATATTTTATATTATTGGTCTTGCAAGTATCCAGTTAGCGATTTGACCATTATGGATTGTGTGAACTTTAAAAGAGACTTTGACCTAAGATTTTTTTACGATATTTCTTCTTAGGGTAATTTGAAAGAAAATACCGACCTTAACTAGTTTAATTTGACGCAAAAGATTGTCACATGGCAATCTTTTGAATTTTATTACCAAACAATATAATTATTATCATATAATACTTGCAGCAGTGGTGGCCGAGTGGTAACGGCGCCGACTTACGAATTATAAGTCGCGGGTTCAAACCCAGCCAGGCGCGTTACTTTGTGTAATTAATTTCATCACCACATGCTCTCAAAACATCGTGAGGAAACCGGCATGTCCTAGCACCAAAAATTCGAAGACATGTGACATTCACCAACACGCACTGGGCCCGCGTGGTGGATTACGGCCCATTCCCTCTCCTAGATAGGAGGCCCGTGTCCCAGCAGTGGGAACATTAAAAGGCTGATTATGCTATACATACCTGCTAGGGATTAACAGCAAACTTCAATCTCAGTTTTCCACCTCCACGATGAGGTTTCAGAATTACACCACAGGCCCATGGTCTATGAGTCAATGGGCCGTGACATTAGAGCAACAAATGGCGCGAGGTGACCACTAGTACCACTGAGCCGCCTCAGCACGCGACCTACGAATTACACGTGCCTACACACTCTACGCAATTTACTCGCATCACGCGCTTCTCTATTTCGTCACGTGGTTGATGACGTCAGTTTTCTAAGTTTGCCATTTTCCAGTGACCAGTAGTATGCAAGATCTTGCACTAGTAATTTAAACAAGTGCAAGATCTTGCACTAGTAATTTAAACTAGTGCAAGATCTTGCATACTACTTGTCACTGGAAAATGGCAAACTTCATTAGATTATAAAATATCTTGAGATATTTAAAACTATCGATAAACTGTCAACTGAATATTTGGAATTTTGTATCTTTTTGGTATAATTTGAAAGCTAAAACATATCTTTTAAATAATAGGATACGGAGACAATCCATAGGTAATTGCATATAAAATATTTAAAAAAATGTTTTGAGCAACGCGCGATGATATGATTCCAGTTTATTGCTCGCGAGTGTAGAACGCCGCAATGATTGATATTAATTTATTGCTAAGCCTTCTGCAAACTGATTAACATTTCACTTGAGCTCAGCCCCTACTTAGCCATCTTGCGCGTGCGTGATGAATTATTTTTTTTAACCGACTTCTAAAAAAGGAGGAGATTCTCAATTCGGATGTTTGTATTTTTTTTTATGTTTGTTCGCGCATAACTCCGTCGCTTTTGAACCGATTTGAAAAATTCTTTTTTTTGTTCGAAAGGGTATACTTTCCAAATGGTCCCATGAAAATTTTATCGAAATCGACCAAGCGGTTTTCGAAAAATCTAAAAAAAATATCTACATTATCTACATTGACGACCTCTTAGTTTACTCTGCAAAGGAGCAGTACGTTTTTTTACACCAATGTGATTGGTTCGTTTAGGTGGGGGGAGGAGAGGGGATGTAGGTACCACTAAAAAGTGAAAAATAAAAAACTTTTTACAAAAAAATACAACCGAATTTTACACAAAAAATCAAAAAACTGCAAAATAACTTTAATTTCGGAAGTCGGTGTTCAAAAAACGAAAACGCAACCACAAACACCGAGTTCCGAAATTAAAGTTATTTTGCACTTTTTTGACTTTTTGTGTAAAATTCGGTTGTATTTTTTTGTAAAAAGTTTTTATTATTTGCAGTCATTCCAGTCAAACCCCTGATATTGATATAATCAACTATTTATTGAATTAAAAGATTGTTGGAGGAACTTGCATTTTCTTCTCCATAAGATTTACGCTTTAAAAAGTGCAACTTTGTAGCTTCATCATTTTTTTTCTGGGCTCTAGACAAAGCGACATTCTATCGGCGATAGTGATTATCGAAAAATCTAAATGTATGGGATGGATATGCTCTACTGTAACGTCGCATGATCAATTCCAAACATATTAGCATTTCAACAAAGTTATTTTATCGCCGTTAGAACTACTCATTGTCTCTAGAGGCTTTTGATACATAAGAGGTGCCAGTAAATGTTTTTTTTATACTTTGTTTTAGAGTTCGTCACAACTGCGTCACAGGACGCATTCGTGACAAACTCAAAAACTAAACAGGCTACTAACTAAAACTAAAAACTAACTTATCAGCCGTTGGTCTAATTCCAACGGCTGATAAGTTAAGACCTGTGTTTTGAGCCCTGCTTCTGCAGTCTATGGAAATCTCTTCTAGTGACAAAAAGCCATTATATCAGAGCGAAAACCATTCAACAAACAATTGTAAGGTAAAGATTATTTCAACTTTTTGATGATGAGGGAAAAAAAAGAAAAAGGAAAAAAAAGAAGGAAAAAAAGAAAAAAAAAGGAAGGAAGGAAGGGAAAATCGTCCAGCGTCTCTTGTCTTACTCAGGATCCTTACTAACAACTGGGTGATTTTTCTATTCATCACCATAGTTGTATTAATGGGTAGTTGACTAAAAACATCTAATTAGTCCGTCATATAGACTTCTATAAAATATTGGACAGGTATTTTTCTTTTTTCAAGGAAATAAAAAACTAAGACGATACTGTGCGTTGAATATTCGTGTGACGTCTCTACTCGTTACAATTTTTACCACGACGTGACGTCACAAGCATCCCCCCCCCACTCCTGATCTTTGATGCTCTTTATCTTCGTCAATTTTTATAGATTTGATAAAGCAAAAAAAATGTGTCCAAAATATTTCGATAATCTTACTAAAGGACTAAATAGAATCCATGTTTTTAGTGAGAAACATTCCTATTGTGTTCTTTAATAAACCCTTAAAACAAACTGTTATACAAAAGCGTGCAGAGCAAAATGTAAGTAAGCAATAATTAAAGTACTATACGTAGCATACAGCCCAGTTTGCATACAATATATTGATTAAGTAAGCTAATGTCTTAGCAGGACTTGTACTTGAGCACGCGAACTATCGGCAAACGTACAAACATACATATGTATGGACATATTTACTACGCGTAAAAATGTAGGGGAAATTGTGCCTACATTATGTGTGTAAAATAATTTGGTGACACCATTAGGAAAGTCCACCAGCTTTGTTGAAGGTCACAAGTTTAATCTGAATATTAAAGGAATATCTGCATAAGTTTTAGAATAGAGAGAAAAGAAAACATAGAAAGTCACCATTAAAGAAAAATATGTTTTGTGTCCATGATTAATAAAATTAAGTTTTTAATTTTTATATTAAAACAATAATCTAATAATAAAATGTTCATTCCGACTAAAATTACTGTTTACAAAAATACGCTAATTTCTTGTACAGTGCGAAGTTCGCAGTACTCTCAGTGAATCGGCACTTTTCGTAGCCGCGTAGCAGTGTCTTTGCTACGCCGTAGATGGTCTACGAAACATACTTGCCGCATATTTTAAGCTCTTTATAACTTTCTTGTTATGTCTAAGTTTTCATAAATTTTGCAAATGAAGCAATTCTTAGGAAACGGGTCGGTTTCCCCACAAGCTAGTATTTATGGTCGCAATAATACGACGCCGGAGAACTAACCCTGAAATTTAAAACATCTTTTATGGCGTCTACGTTTCTATTTCATTTTTTGCCAATAAAAGCTATTCGAGGCTAATGTTGTCGAACTAGGTTCGTACTAGACCGACTGTTGTTGGAAATAAAAATCTTATTTAAAAAATCGCTAGAATAATTTAGTAGGTTCAGGTTGGCAAACATTGTATCTTTTGAACGAAACGTAGTAGTACTACACTCAATCTTCATTAATTTACCAATATAGTAAATTAATTACTGAACAAAACATCGTCACGGTTTCAATGAGAACTCAAACTGTTGATTTTACTTAGAACGGAGAAAGTACGAACTTACAAAATGGTGCTGTTTCAACATCTGTAACATAGATGGCGGTAGTAGTACTTACTGTTGAGCATTCATAGAGCTGAGCTGGTAACAACAGCTATGATAAAATAATGTATTCTAAATTCAAAACAACATAAAAAAAAACTAAATTGTAATAAATATAAGATAATGTAATAAGTAGGTAACCGAACGACTACTAAGGTCATACTGGCCATTGATCTTCTAGTCAAATGCGAACTAGTGACCAAACGATACCATCATGCTTCCGTTGTGAAAAGGGGAACGGGGAACGGTAAGCACTATTGCTTACCGTCCTGTGTACACTCTATATAACTCTCTCTCTCACTCGTATGACTCCATTTGTCTTTCACAGCAAAATCATGATGGCATTGACACGTCATAGGGTTAATTCAGGGAGGGCCATTCATCATCTACCTAGCTTTTTCACAACTATATTGGGGTCGGCTCCCAGTCAAACCGGATTCAGCTGAATACCAGTATTTTACGTGAAGCAACTGCCTACCAGACCTCCACAACCCATCAACTAGGGTACACGGTACTTTTTGGCAAGACTGCTGTCAGATTTTCTGGCTTCTGACAATCCGTAACGACTGCCAAAGGTCTCCAAATAACAGCCGGGTCTAACGGCTTAACATGCATTCTGAGGCACGGAGAAGTCTCGTTATGTTAAGATGGTCACCCATCCACAGACCAACCTCTGCAAGCGTTGCTTAACCTTGAAGATCGACCCGTGCGGCTGTGATAATTTAGCCACGAGCTCCTCCACGAACCAGATAGGACATTGCAAAGTCAAATTTCCAAGTCGCTATTGTTTCTCAGTTATAATCCGGAGTCTGAATTTGAAATCAACTATGGATAAATCGACTTCAATAAGTAAAGAGTAGCATAATCAGCCTTTCAATGTTCCCACTGCTGGGACACAGGCCTCCTCTCTAGGAGAGGGAATGGGCCGTAATCCACCACGCGGGCCCAGTGCGGGTTGGTTGAAGTAAAGAGTATTCTAATATAATGAATTTCTTACTCTCCACAGGACAACTACAATGTGCTCCACATATCAGCTATGTACTCGAGGGAAGATATCGTCAAATTGCTGCTGTCCAAGAGGGGAGTCGACCCATTCGCCACCGGAGGGGTGAGTTATATCAACAAAGACGTTATTAATAAGATTTTAGCGTGTTACTAAAAGAGTTATGAATATAGATGTGGAAGGAGAGGCGAGACCAAAGAAATGATGGATGGATTGTGTGGGGAGTCTTATGAAAGAGAGGGGAATCAGTGATAGCATGACGAATGATAGGACAGAATGGAGGATGAGCACGTGTTACTCCGTTGAACCCAAGTAACTTGGGATAAGGGATGAGGAAGGTTCTAAAGCAGATACTTCAGCTACCGTTTGAAAAGTTTGACACAAACTAACCAAAATCAATTACTCATTATTTTCTGTTAAATAACGTCAGTTTAAGAACCTCTGGAAAGCAGTGGCGTGCAGTGGTTCGGGTCGAGGCAGGCCAGAGAAAATGTCCAAATAAATTTTAAAAAAATAACCACATTATTCAGGGTTGATTTTTAATGAAACGAGTTTTTTTTTTTTAAATAGCCTATTTAAAAAAAAGAACTCCACATTTCAACCCTGAATAACGTGATGTGTTTTTTTTTTGCACATTGTCTCTGGCCTACCCTAACTCGAACCACTACACGCCACTGCTGGAAAGATGGAATATTTAAATAAAGTAAAGAGGTCTATTAACCAAAAATGGAAAACTGGTGATTATGCGTTTCATTTAATAAAACATACTTTATCAAATGAAATATTTAAAACCTCCAAAATAATTGACTATAACAAGGTAAAAGTTGTTCTCAATTTGCATAACACTAGTCATTAAAGTATTTGCTACATGACTATAATTTACAAGTAAGTAATGAAAATGTAAATGTTTTATAAATACCTAGTCAAGGTTTATTTTTTACTTTTTGTAGACTTTCGAATCCAGTTTTTGGCCGTTTAATTTATCCGGATTTGTTTAGCTCCTATTAAGCGTTTACAAGATGTTTATATTACATGTAGCTATGCCGGGAAATACCTACCTGAATAAAACAAAAGAACTAGGTCTGCAATTAACTTTATTTCCTGTTTAAGTTATTAAAAAGAACGCATAAACTTTTGCTTGCAGGCCGGGCTAACTAGGTTTATAAATGGTTGTTTAACTTAGCGTGTTGATTGCAGAGTCGACAACAAACCGCCGTGCACTTGGTGGCCAGCAGACAGACTGGCACAGCTACTAGCATATTAAGAGCTTTGCTCACAGCTGCTGGCAAGGATATCAGGCTCAGAGTTGATGGGGTAAGCACGCGGTAACTTAATGCTAGTATTTTCTCAAAGGAACAATCAAGATTTACTCAAGAACTAGAAGACTAATTCAAAAGTTTATTCATCTTCGCAAAAAGGTCATTTACTGTCTGTCGTTAGTGCGACGACCGATACCTCGCTCCATCGATACCTATAGGTATACTTGGCAAATACATAAATGTATGCAAATTGGAAATAGTAAAACTAAACGACCGATGCGAATTGTGCACAATAAATCTTAAGCTTTATAGCGTTGTTATTAGAGTTATGATTTGTAAATACAAGAGTAGTGAGCCGGCGTAGATGCACGCCGTCGCAGCCATCGCGTGCAGCGCGCCGCCTGGCACCGCCAGCCGCCCGATTCAGGAACTACCCCCGAAAACACAACCTGTAAACAAAACTCTACGCTCACACTGAGAGCTGAATCAACTCTATGCCTACCGACTAATAAAACTTTCAAGCTTATCGTGCCATCGTTTGCCGCAACACGCATCAACTGACAAAAATAATCCGACAGTCACTAATTATGACTAAATCCGAGCGAACCGCCGCCCGTCTCGCGCGTCTCAGGCCGCGGGCCGCGTGTCTGCGGCCTGACGTGCTAAGGACATTCCGATAGTAGGAACGAGCCACCCTGTACGAATAGAAACTAGCTAATTATCCGTCGAGCTTTAGCCGCCGAGTAAATGTCACAGCGCGAATTTACAATGCAAATCACCCGCTGAATATTAGTTACAACGTCAGCGTTGAAATTCAAAATTACTAATTTTAGTACAATCCGTCTCAGTCGGTCCTTCGTCACGACTAGAGGAAGGCAGCTCCGCCATGGCCTCTGACGTTTGTTCGTGTCGCTAACCTAGTACTCATGGAGGATCAAGTACGTATCACTGGTGCTGAGCGTGACGGACTAAACTTAGTAAATCGGAAATCGTGGCAATTTCGAATGCATCGGTATTCAGTGAGAAGCACGATAGACGATCGATTATACGTTATTGTCTAGTCGCCTGCGAAGACTGCGATGCACACAAATCGGCTGTTATTGTCTGTGGTGTCTCGACTTGGAAGCGACTCGTGCAGTTGCACCGCAGGGTGCGGGGCGCGCGTCGTGTGCGGTGCTGCCGGGATGCGCTGCGGGTGCTGAGGCCGCTGAGCCGCGCCATGGCGGAGCGGGACGCCGCCAGCGCCAGCCGCGGCCGGCCGCGCTCGCCGCCCGCCAACCAGCAGGCGAAGGACCTGCAGAAACTCGAGATCAGTTTCATAGAGCTCAACAAGGAGCGCGCCAGGCAGAAAGAATGGAAAAAGCTAATTCGCGACATGGTGTGTTCCCAGAGGGGGAAGATCCCGCTGCTGCTGGCAGTGGAGGCCGGCAACCAGAGCATGGTGCGCGAGCTGCTGAGCGCACAGACCGCCGAGCAACTCAAGGTATGTGCCATGTGTGCTCACCGCGGCACCGTACACTGTAGGTATGTAGTATTATGCAACTGTATACGAGATCCCCCATGAATTATTCAAGACTCGTAACAGTTTCTTCCAGTATTTGAAAGTTTACTCACAGCTTTTTTGTAAATAAATTGACTTACGTGAAGTTTTTTTTTTTCTGTATTTAGGTATGAAAGTCTGCCAATTAGCTCTTACTGTACTGATTTTCTCCTTCAAGTACCTGATTAGGTTCACTTATCATAAGCGTTTCGTCGCCGCTCCACTTTGTAGAACGAAAGCTAATTTTAGTGTTGATTAGTAGCGTACTATTTAGCGTAAATATAACTAACTACTAGAGTACTGTCGACGAAACGCACCACTCCATCGACCATCGCTTCAGCCACGATCACAGGCTTGGCCACCCATGACTGGCGACCCGGATACTAATCCCAGTAGTTTAACAACCCGTGTGCCGGGCAGGCGAGCACGCCCGCGGGGGACACGGCGCTGCACCTGGCGGCGCGCCGCCGGGACGTGGACATGGCGCGCATCCTGGTGGACTACGGCGCCGCGGTGGACGCTGTCAACGGCGCCGGACAGACCGCGCTGCACATCGCCGCCGCGGAAGGCGACGAGCCCCTCGTCAAGTACTTCTATGGAGTCAGGGCTAATGCTGCGATTGCTGATAATGAAGGTGAGTTGGCCTAGAAACATGTTACCGTTTAAAGCCTAGAGATATTGACGGACTAAATTAGGTTGTCGTGAAATCAGACTGACGGTGGTGTATGTTATCTAAATCATTGGTTTCTTTTCAAAATTGATACTATGTATCTACATAATAAATCGTAATTAATTTTGAAATTTAAACACCTACTTGAAATTACAAATTATGTCATTCGCCGGAAGCCTTGTGTATCAAAATTCTATTCGTTCCTGTTTGATCAGAGATTTGGAATATCTGAAACACAATAAAAAAAATTAAAGAGCCTCCAGAAGGTTCAACTCTTTTAAAAATGCATTAATAACTGACAATTTTTAAATGGACAGCACTATACCATCTGGCAAATATTTTGTCACATCGTCAACTATTCTTTTATACTGACTTTTAACTGAGAATCCTACACTCCTCTTCCAGACCGAACCCCAATGCACTTGGCAGCAGAGAACGGCCACGCGGCGATCATCGAGCTCCTCGCAGACAAGTTCAAGGCGTCCATCTTCGAGAGGACCAAGGACGGTAGCACCCTGATGCACATCGCATCGCTCAACGGACATGCCGACTGTGCGATGATGCTGTTCAAGAAAGGGGTCTACCTGCACATGCCTAACAAGGTACAGTCATAGCAACACGTACGTCTATGTTCGAAGAGCAAGTCTATGTGTCATCTGGTTGCGCAATTTGTTTGAAAGAGTCACCGCGGCCCAGGAACGCAAAGGGCACTAGGAGGTACACGGGTGGGTTTTAGTCAGTAAGAGTCTATACCACCTTCCGCTCCGCCCAGAGCGGGAGAAGTCATTTGATAATTTTCCATCCATAAAAAATAAAACACTGTAAATAATTGTATTGTTTATAATTCATCACAAAACAATTTATGATAATAATAAACATAATATGTCACTCTATACACCAAGAATAGGTACACCAGTTTAAGTATTATCTATTGTCGTTGTACTTTTACTGACGTATGTACCTAGTTGTGTGTGATACTTATTACTTACACAATTAATTAAATAATTGAAGAATAAATTAGTTAGATATACATTAAATTCCGCAACCCTAGAAGACTGTAAACCTACGGGTTTACAGTCTTCTAGGGTTGCGGAATTTGTTCGAAATAGTTACCGCGGCCCAGAACGCAAAGGGCACAAGAAGGATCACGGCTGGGTTTTAGTCAGTAAGAGTCTGACACTCCTATCAGCTCCGCCCAAAGCGGGAGAAGTCATTTGACGACGTCCCATCAAGAAAAAAAAAGGTTTACAGTCTTCTTTGTTTCAACATAGCATTGAATATTATTGTACCTGCATGAACAATGCTAATCCAAGTCACGGATTATTTCACTATTACATTTTATTACAAAGGCATTGCAAATATTGATACAACTGTGATAGTGAAGGATAGCGTAAACTAGACTTTTCGTAACAGCAATATTACTGCACCAAACTAGTTATCATCATATTGAACCATGAGTTACACGACTGTCCAAAAAAAGGAGTGTTATGTTTTGAAAGTATGTATGTATGTTTGTGAGTTTCTCTAATCCAGCATAACTTCTAAATGGCTTAACCAATATCAATTTATGTGGTATCGTTAGAAGCGTTGAGTTATCCCGGGTAACATAGCTCGTGAATATTTTAAAATATAAAGTGGGGGAGCATAGTTGATAAATAAAACGAAAATATTTTGTTTTGATGAAAACTGGACTGTGTATACTGTTATCGTCTAAAGCATGCTTAGTATATAACCAAAAAGGTAGGTATGTAATAAAAAACAAATAATTATAAAAAATAAAAAACACGCCTGCCATGTCAAAAACTGAACTAAAAAATTAAAAACAAGGTAATGATTTTATTTTTTAATTGGCACAGGGTACTGAAAATCAATCCTTTCATTGCAGTCGGGGGACGGTTCCTTTGAATAGTTCTTTACCGGTCCCTCTGTGTTATTGTAAAACTAAAATGTTTGCTGATCTATTAACCATATCATTATGAACATCCACAATGGTGGGTCCGAGAAACAGTCCGTCGAGATCGCGGCAGACCGAAGCGTAGATGACGACACGAGCTGTGCCTAGCGACAGAATTGGTCGACACTTGGCCTAAACCAGAAGGAATGGAAAGAAGAAAGCATTTGTTTTTCAGTGGAACAGAACAGGCTGAAAATAAATATTAATAAACATACCTACATAATAATAACACTTAGCTGAGCAGCTTTTGTCAGCCTTTTGCCCGCGTCCTCTTAATACAGGCCAAGAATGACCTACCTGTGTTCTTAATTTCATCCAAATCCATTGCGCCATTGAGAAGTGATTCATCTTCCTGCCCTTATCCCATGTTACTTGTGGTCGGCGCAACACGTTTTTTTCTTCCATTCTGTCTTGTCAGCCGTCACGCTATCACTAACTCCCTTTTCTTTCATATCACTCCTCACACAATCGATCCATCTTTTCTTTGGCCTCCCTTTCCATCCATCCGCATTTATATTCATAACCCTTTTAGTTACATGTGAGGTGATTGATCAACAAAATTATAATTATGTATTTTTAATACTCATTTTTAACCGACTTCTAAAAAAGGAGGAGGTTCTCAATTCGGATGTTTGTATTTTTTTTTTTAATGTTTGTACGCGCATAACTCCATCGCTTGCCAACCGATTTGAAAAATTCTTTTTTTGTTGGAAAGGGTATACTTCCCAAATGGTTCCATGAAAGTTTTATCGAAATCGAACAAGCGCTTTTTTTGTTAATTTCAATAAATGATAGTAAATCTGTCGGGAAATGAATCGCATGTTTGTTTATTGTTTACACCAATTTATACC
Organism: Hecatera dysodea; assembly: GCA_905332915.2. Taxonomy (NCBI): domain Eukaryota; kingdom Metazoa; phylum Arthropoda; class Insecta; order Lepidoptera; family Noctuidae; genus Hecatera; species Hecatera dysodea. Next base: position 18,079,411 of record HG995294.1, read on the forward strand.
ACGTACGCTGTGATGGGTATGTTTAGCTGGGAGTGAACCACTAAAAAGTGAAAAATAAAAAACTTTTTACAAAAAATAAAACCGACTTCTAAACAAAAAAAAACAAAAAGTATAAAATACCTTTAATTTCGGAAGTCGGTGTGTTCAACAACTAAAAAGCATTTGAAAATGAAAATAATATATCTAGTTTTAATTTCCGCGAATATTAGTGGGTTGCAGGTGCTCGCTGACCGTTGAGTCACCGACTCAACGGTCAGCGAGTCAACACGTCCCCTGAGGATGCCTCGTGGAGAGGCGAAACACGTGTCGGTATTGGTGTTGGGTTTTGCTTTGCCTTCCTGCATGTGCATAAAATCCTTGCATTTGCCTTGTAATCTTGCATGTGCATAATATAGCGGGCGGGAGGGAGGTGCATACCTGCAACCCACTAATATTCGCGGAAATTAAAACTAGATATATTATTTTCATTTTCAAATTTAAAATGGATTTCCGCAAAGTAACGCCTGACTCAATCAATTTTAACAAAAAAGCAACCAAAAACACCGAGTTCCGAAATTAAAGTTATTTTATACTTTTTGGTTTTTTTGTTTAGAAGTCGGTTTTATTTTTTGTAAAAAGTTTTTTAAAGAAAAAGAAGAAAGAATCACCCAGAAACTTAGTAGAACACCATGATAAATAAAGTAATCAACGTAATTATTTAACTTCCCGTTGTTTCCGTGACACTGTCTCCTATTGTACGGGTTCCGTATTCACTCCTTGCGCACGAACCTGCCATAAGACGTTTGCGTGTTTAATTTCATCGCAGTGCATTCCTAATTAAATATTTGGATGAAGATTGTTCAGTACGGTGTTGTACAACGACGGATGGGCGTTTTGGGGGACTGTCTTTATTACTGACTTTATAAAAGTGCTGTCTCTCAGCCTAGTTTGAATAAATGACTTTTGAGTTTGATTTCGATTTTGAGTAGCATTATTTCATTTAAAACTAGGAGTAAGGAAGGAAAAAATTGACTGCCTCAGAACTCGACAAAATGTACAGTTCGGTTTTGTTTCCTTAGTTAAAAGTTGTTCATAATGATAAGTACAAAAAAGGCCCCAGTTTTAGGTATTGCGTTTACAGAATAAACTTATTAAATAACACACGTTATATAAGGACACGTATTTTTCTGACAACCTAAATTGACCTACATAGGCCTGACTAGATCTACGCGAGAGCATACGCGTTCGGCTATCTTCGAGAGCCGAACGCGTACCCGAGAGCCCGAGACCCGACTTCCCGAGACTTCGGCTACCTTCGAGGGCCCGAGTATCTTCGTGTATCCGCGACGTTCAAAATATTATGTTTCTTGTATGAGGATGATGAGCTCGTATAACGGCCGAACCCAATAACCGATCTATAACATACTGGAGATAGAAAAACAAATGAAACAACAGAAAAATTATATAGGTTTTCTGTTGTTTCATTTGTTTTTCTATCTCCAGTATGTGATAGATAGGTTATTGGTTTCGGCCGTAAGCAAACTTTCGGAAGGCCCTATCTTTATCCACGATCTATGCTGTACATACATACCTACAAATTATAATAATAGATTGTTTTATATTAAAATTCCCTACTGAAATCTCCCATTTTTTGGCAAATCTCGGTTTAATATGTATACCTATTAGTATCTAGAAATAAGGTAGGCAGTTAGGTCGATGAACGAACTTCATTTTCTCGAGGCGTTATTGCATCTCTATGATCCAGGGAATTCCTACAATTTGGAGACGACACTTAGTTTAAAATAAAATACTTTTACAAATATTTCGTCTATTAGGAGAGAAAAACTTTTTTCACAATAAAATACAACGGACATCCAAATGAAGACCCTACCAAGTATATCTACGATAACTTTAAATTCGGAAGTCGGCGATTTTGGTTGTTTCTTCGTTTTTTGACACTTTCTAAATTGAAGGTAATTTTGATATGCGCTTCATATCCGCGAAATGGCGATATCGCTCAAAATAACGGTGGGGCTCGTGTGCGAGACAAAGGCACAGAACTGGTTTTTAAGTGACAGACGACGTCGCCCGCATAGAGTAGTAGTTGTACTATAGCAAAACACACACATACACACACCCCACACACACACATACACACACACACTGACACACACACGCACCGACACACACACGCACCACACACACACACACATACACAGATGGCACTATTGCGTGTGATTGTTATCAAAAAGTATTTTATTTACAGGAAAAGTCAAAGCATCTTGTCAAACACTCTAGAATTAATAGAACATCAACAAAAGCGTTAGTCTCGAATGAAGTATAGTACTACAAAGTAGTAATATAGTATAGCACAGTGCAGTTAGTACCTATTGAAGCCTTAGTTTTATTTAGCCAGGTATATATATAAATACAACAAACAATTAATCGACTTTCCACACACAATATCTTCACATTGTTTAATTGTCCTTATCACAACCTTGCCGGTTAAAATATATGACCATTTATATGTACCTGGCATTTTATTATCTACTTGGTTACATGTAACATGTTCGGATTTCCTCTGCGGGTTCTGTATAAAGGTCACCATATATCGTACCTACTCGTGTCGGAAGTCTAGGGGTCGACCTTTGTACGCAATGATAAAAGTAAAGAAATGTAACGCATAAATATGAAGGGATTTCCACATATTAATTTACATTTTACTTGAAAGAAAAAAGGTGCTTTGTCATTTATGTATCATACATCATTTATTTTTGTCGTCTTCTAACAATATTTAACCAGCTGAATTGTGAAAAATGTACTAAAAATAATTTATAAATGACAGCGAAATTAAATTTATAACTGTCAGCCTTCATCATCCCACTGCTGGGAAAAGGCTTCTCCCCTCTTTCAGGTTTTCCAAAGCTAAAGGGGGATATTGGTCATTAGTTTCGACCAGTTTCGAATATTTTGCAACAATGCGTAAGAAGGCGGCGTCGATGACGCGTGGGGGAAGCGAAGAGTGGGAGGAAGCACCGATAGTATCTTGAGGGTGTTTGCTGAAAGGCTGGATGGGCCTACCATGGGTAGGTTTATCGAGCTTTATATATTACATGGGGCTTGATGAAACTATCTGTGGTCAATCTATTATCACCTTTTTTTGTGTTTTCCAAGTATATACTGACATAGTTTACAGGATAATTTAGTCGCTAACACAATATGGGTCTATGTAGTCAGTTTATATGTAAAAGGTTTTATTATTTTTATTTATTATTATTAAAAAGCGCTGGCACAGCCTAATTTTAAAATTACAAAAAACAAACATGTCCCATTTTTATTATACAGTATGTTAAATAACAGAGGGCGTTCCCTTAAACTCGTTAATCTATATCACTAATAGATTAAAATAAAAATATCAGAATAGAAAAATAAGCATAAAATAATCCAAATTAAAAAAAAAATTGACAATAAATTCGAAATATCCTGTTTAAAATCTAAATAGTAGCGCGGAATGGTAAGTAGTCGTAGTAGCAATGCCCAAACCGGCAAGTACGCGTTTACAGAGTGTTTCTTTGACGTATAAATTTAACATTTTTAGTGAATATTTTAATATTAAAAAATAAAAACATTTTGTTTTCGAATAGTAATATTTTTTTATCATATATGGATGCTATACTATTGCGGGTTAACGGGAACGCCCTTTGTTAGTTAACATACTGTATAGTTAGGATTACCCTTGATTAATTAATATGTTTGTACTCATTTTATATTCTGTTGCATGTGTCTTCAGGATGGCGCGCGGAGTATCCACACGGCGGCGCGCTACGGGCACGTGGGCATCATCAACACCTTGCTGCAGAAGGGCGAGAGCGTCGACGTCACCACCAACGTATGACTCTTCTATCTCTACTCCTTTTACAGCATCATCTTGATCCAGATTATGATCAAGTGGTTGACCATCAGGTTCCTTGCAGATTGGGTTAACTTGAGGGAATTATTTAAAAGGCAAACCAAAATGTTCCCATCGCATTGCTGGTATATTCAGGTACCTCCAATTGAGATGATATTTAAGTATATCCTGTCCACTTTTGGCAGTCAATTCCGCGGATTTTCAGTCCACCACAACCATTTAGACGAAGAAGCTATAAAATTGACACTGCAGCTACATTATATTTAGAGCCGTACATAAGTCCGTTTGCAGCTTTCTTGGTACTATAAAGAAGAAATATTTAGGTACATTTGGACGAGACGATTTTTTTTCTAGTAACTTTTAATTTTATGTTGTCTTTATAGGACAATTACACAGCACTACACATAGCTGTCGAGTCGTGTAAGCCTGCAGTCGTGGAGACCCTGCTGGGGTACGGAGCTGACGTCCATGTGAGGGGCGGCAGGCAGAGGGAGACGGCGTTACACATCGCTGCTAGGATACCTGATGGTAAGCACAACACTGAAATGTTTGTTGATGACAAACCTTTGCAAGAATGTTTTACTTAACCAATTAATCCACACTAATATGCGAAAGTGGCTCTGCCTGTCTACCTTTTTCTTATCTCTTCAAGTCTTAACTGCTGAACGGACTTAGATCAAATGGGTAGACCATAGGTACCCTCAAATAGGACATGGAATACCTTTTACTACTTTTTACCTTTTTTTACTTCCGACGAGGCCCACGCAGAAGCTAGGGTTTTATAAAACCATTATTTTTGCGGCAACCACATCGAAAAATTAATTGTGTCTGCGAAAGGTGTTGATTCAATGTGGATATACATATGTTACCATTATTAATCAGCTTTTAACTACCGTTTACAGGTGACAAATGCGCACTGATGCTGCTGAAGTCAGGAGCAGGTCCCAACAAAGCGACAGAAGACGGACAAACGCCGGTCCACGTGGCTGCCAAGTACGGCAACCTCGCCACGCTCGTTCTGTTGTTAGAAGACGGAGGAGACCCGTTGAGGAAGACCAAGGTAGGCTGCATTCATTCTTCACGATTCTAAACTATATCGTGTACTTATTAATTTCTTTTGCTTTCCTACTCAACTTCAAATTTTTACATGTAAATTATGTTTTCCTTGCATTCTAAATTTTTTTGTAATAGTTATTGGTGTTCCTCAAGGTTTAATCCTAGGGTTCCTCAAGGTTTAATCCTAGGACCACGTCAATTAATTGTTGTAAATTATGAAAAATAACATTAAAATTATTATAAAAAAAAACAAATATGTATACATACTCGTACATATGTCAGAAAAAAATAACGTCTGCAACTTTCATTGTTTGCATAACCTAAACAGGTCAAACTAGGTACGTAGGTATATTTTATAACGTACTTTAAATCATCACGTCATGTCTACTAATACTATTCTAGTTATTATAAAGTGTTGACAATTATTTTTTTTATTCATAGAGTGGAGAAACACCTCTACATATGGCTTGTCGGAGTTGTAAACCAGATGTAGTACGACACTTAATAGAATTTGTCAAAGACCATAAAGGTGAAAACGTCGCCACAGCATACATCGATGCAGTTGACGAAGATGGTGCGAGCGCACTGCACTTCGCTTGCAAAATAACCAAAGAAGAAGTAAAAATACCTACAGCCGACAGACAAGTCGTCAAATGCCTCATAGAAAATGGTGCCGACGTCACGTTAATAACAAAACATAATTTAGAAACGGCTTTTCACTTTTGTGCCATAGCCGGAAACAATGACGTCATGACTGAGATGATCGCGCACATATCCCCTGCTGACGTGAGCAGAGCACTGAACAAACAGAACTCAATAGGCTGGACGCCTTTACTAATAGCTTGTAATAGAGGACACATGGAACTTGTCAGTACGCTACTGTCTAACCACGCGAGAGTGGACGTGTTCGATACAGAGGGCAGGTCAGCCCTCCATCTCGCCGCAGAACATGGCTTCCTACAAGTCTGTGATGCTCTCCTAACAAACAAAGCCTTCATAAACTCCAAAGCGAGAAACGGCAGAACAGCCCTTCACTTAGCAGCTATGAATGGCTACGCACACCTTGTAAAATTCTTAATACGAGACCACAACGCCATGATAGATGTCCTCACATTAAAAAAGCAGACTCCTCTACACTTAGCATCAGCGAGCGGACAAATTGAAGTGTGTAAACTTTTACTAGAACTGGGCGCTAATATTGACGCGACAGACGAATTGGGTCAAAAACCTATTCATGCAGCCGCACAAAATAACTACAATGAAGTGGTTCAGCTTTTTTTACAATCACATCCAAACTTGGTAATGGCAACTACTAAAGATGGAAACACTTGTGCTCACATAGCGGCTATTCAGGGTTCAGTGAAAGTGATTGAAGAACTGATGAAGTTCGATAGGACTGGTGTTATATCTGCTAGGAATAAGTTGAACGACTCGACACCCCTGCAGTTGGCTGCCGAAGGTGGTCATGCGGACGTCGTGAGGGTCTTAGTAAGAGCAGGAGCATCCTGTACTGATGAAAATAGGACTGGCCTAACTGCAGTACATTTAGCGGCTCAATATGGACATACCAATGTATTAGATGTTATGCGATCGACCAACACCCTAAGGATATCAAGCAAGAAATTAGGATTGACACCACTTCATATAGCGGCGTATTACGGACAAGCCGGTAATTAAAATTAACTTTATAAAGAACTAATTTAAGGACGATATTTGAACAGAAACTGGAATTAGTGTTTTTTGTTTTACAGAAACTGTCCGAGAACTTCTATCCCATGTACCAGGAACAGTAAAATCAGAAGCTCCTACTGGAGTATCACTAGTTCCGGAGTTAGGTGCCGAGTCTGGACTAACTCCGCTGCATCTAGCCGCTTACAATGGTAACGAAAACGTCGTGCGGTTACTTCTCAACTCAGCCGGAGTACAAGTCGACGCCGCGACTAATGAAAATGTAAGTTCTCATAACTTTCACACACACTACATGACTTCAACTACAACTTTGTTTTCTCTCATTGCAGGGCTTCAATCCACTACACCTCGCATGCTTCGGAGGACACATGTCTATTGTGGGTCTGCTTCTCAGTAGATCTGCTGAGCTTCTTCAAAGTACAGACAGACACGGGAAAACTGGGTTACACATAGCATCGACACACGGTCACTACCAAATGGTAGAAGTTCTACTCGGGCAAGGAGCGGAAATCAACGCAACTGATAAGAATGGTTGGACGCCATTACATTGTGCAGCGAAAGCCGGACACCTCAACGTGGTCAAACTTCTGTGTGAATCAGGAGCGTCACCGAAAAGCGAGACTAACCTAAATTGTGCTCCAATTTGGTTCGCCGCTTCGGAAAACCACAACGATGTCCTGGAGTACTTACTGCACAAAGAACACGATACTCAGTCCCTTATGGACGACAAGCGGTTCGTGTATAACCTGATGGTGTGTTCCAAGAACCACAACAACATCCCCATCGAGGAGTTCGTGCTGGTATCACCGGCGCCCGTGGACACCGCAGCTAAACTGTCCAACATTTACATTATTCTATCCACTAAGGTAATCCTCGTTCATTTATTGCTTTATGATTAATCTATCGCTTTATATTCATCGCATGATGTTTTCCGTAACAGGAAAAGGAGCGTGCCAAAGACCTTATAGCGGCAGGAAAACAGTGTGAAGCGATGGCCACCGAGCTGCTGGCGCTGGCGGCCGGCGCCGAGTCCGCCGGACACATCCTCACCGCCACCGACAACCGGAACATCGAGTTCCTGGACGTGCTCATCGAGAACGAGCAGAAGGAGGTCATAGCCCACACAGTGGTCCAGAGATATCTTCAGGTAAAAAATAGGTAACTTCCCTACTTCACAGAAACTTGACTCCACAAACATATGGTGATGTTCATTAGGTACTTCGCTTCTTTACAGGAACTCTGGAGAGGGAGCCTCAAATGGACCGGCATCAAAATTATGTTCCTTTTTTTCGCGTTCATAGTATGTCCACCCGTATGGGTGGTGTTCTCTCTTCCATTAGGCCATAGATATAATAAGATTCCAATAATTAAGTTCATGTCGTATTTAACTTCCCACATTTACCTGATGGTACTGTTAGCCTTAGTAGCGATAACGCCTATTTATAATTCGATATTTAGGGATAGTTTAATTCCGAGGTGGTATGAGTGGATGCTGCTCATTTGCCTGAGCGGGCTGCTTCTGTTCGAGCTCACCAACCCCAGCGACAAGTCGGGGCTCGGGTGGATCAAGATAGCAGTATTGTTATGCGGCATGATCGGCGTGGCTACACACGTCGTCGGCTGGATATTCGTATTACCTAAGTATTGGCCAACGCTTATGTATTGTAGGAATCAATGTTTTGCGTTATCATTTCTATTAGCGTGCGTTCAAATATTAGATTTCTTATCTTTCCACCACCTATTCGGTCCGTGGGCTATCATTATCGGGGATCTCATGAAGGATCTAGGGAGGTTTCTCGCTGTATTAGCGATATTCGTGTTCGGCTTCTCGATGCACATCGTAGCACTAAACCAGCCGTTCAGGAATATTATCAAGGCGGAAGACAATAAATATGCAAAACAAGCAAGGAAGAGACTGTTCTCCGACGGTGAGTGTGAATCCATTTTGTTGCCTACCATAACATCTACCATAGAACTCGCCCATTCATGTATGTAGCTCATATGTGTTCATTCAGATATTAAATGTTGTACTTGTCGTAATAGAGACCCTACGGTTGAAACGACAAGCGATTGATACACAATGGCAAAATACACTTAACGGGGAATCATACAGGAGGAAACAAGGTCCAACAGGACGTAAGTCCACATACACACGAACAAGACTGTACTGTTTGATTTTATGTGCATATGAATGCCATTTTCCTTACGATGATCGCATTACAACTCGATGTGCTTGTTTTACTTGTCATTTTTTGTTACAAATAATACGTGCATCCGCTTGCAAGCTTCAGTGTTTGTCACATCGAGAATGTTATCATCGTTGGCGTTTTATACGTTCCATTAGATTACTGTTGCCATCACGTTAAGAATGTGGAATGTTAGGTCTCTGTAATATACAAAGTACACTTCGCCTCGCCATAATCTCAATGTTTTATTTTCATATATTATGGCACGTGTAAGTGGTTGGTGGTTAGAAACCTTGATGTCTATTAAGTACACAATGCATTTTCTGCATCGCATCACAGCTTTATGAGAGTCGTGGTTTCCAGATGTGGACACAGAACATGCATTGCGCGTCACTATACTAGTTTTAGTGGAATGAGTGGCCGACCTCACCGCATTTGATGGAGCAAGTTTAATTTGCGCATGCCGCGGCTGGCTTATGTCCTGCGTTTGTTTCACCACTCCGAGGTACCATTTTATGTTTCGGATTTGTTTGGCTGTTTGTCGTCAATGTGGCGTCTGTCCTGCGCTCTCGATGTCTAGCCGTAGTCGGGACGGGGTGGATTGATGCACTGGTATAATAAGTGGAAATCAAGCTATCAATTCTCTATAGTTACACTATTACACTAAATTATTTTTCAAACACTAAAATCTAAATTTTTTTCGACACACATCTACACTTCTTTATACCAATGTACAGAATACTTACACAACCGTATCAATCTATCTCTTCCACACAAATAGGTGTCTAGTCGTGTTAGATCTTTAGATTTGCGGGAAGATTGATGCAGGAGTAGATCTTACGTAGTTTTATAACATAAAACGTTAAATGTTGATAATCACCGAAGCACTTGTAACAAAGTATAGGCGTAGTGAGCCATGCATCAACCTACCCCGGTGCCTGTTTGCGCCGCGTGCTACCAGACCGTGGTCCATGCTCAGTGTTGTCTTCTAGCGACGTTGTCACCGGTCGAGGCGTTGGAGAAACTGTTCTTCGCACTTTTCGGACAGATAACGTTGTCGGACCTTAACTACGTGTCCAGCGTGCGGCCGCTGTGGACGCAGAACATATTCAAGTTCGTGTTCGGGGCGTACTTACTGATGTCGGTCGTGGTGCTCATAACGCTCCTCATTGCGATGATGTCGGACACTTACCAACGCATCCAGGTAACTACGTGTCCCCAGAACTCTGATCTTTTGTTCGCAGTTACTATGAACCCTCTGTATTCGTTCGAGCTGCTGTTCTTCGCGGTGTTCGGGCAGACGACGACGGACCAGACGCGGGTGCACCGTAACGATAGTAACATCCAGCCGGCCTGGACTAATTACCTGTTTAAAATTGTGTTCGGGATCTACATGCTGGTGTCAGTGGTTGTACTCATCAATCTACTCATCGCTATGATGTCAGACACGTATCAAAGGATCCAGGTAACACGTGAACAGATTAAAACATGATGTTGTACGTTCTGTGCATATTGGCACTCCTAAACAAAGAAATGAATACAAATAAATGACGCTCGCTAACGCATGTTGTGGAATTCATAAATGAAGTAATTGGATAAATGTTTTTCGCTAAATTCGATTGGCACGATTGTACACGTTAGTAATTAAAATTATCAGGCAGTTGCAGCACATAATAATTTTATGTAAGTGCAATAGGCAAAGACCTACTAAAGCTGTTAATTAAAGTTACTCCATTATTAGATAATTAATTTGAAAAAGTAAAAATAAATGTGATGAACCGGATAGTAGAGATGCTTACGGACTGCCTTATTTGCGTTCTGAAGAAGGGTCAAACATACCCACCAAAATAAACGAATGATAGGATGTCTGTAAGAATCTTTATTACGGCTGTTTATTTAATCACTACATATTATAAATTTTGTAGAAAACAGGCTTTTTGAAATTCAAAACAATTTTAATGTCTATTTGCCAAAGTTAATATCAAATTGCTACAACAAGGCCTGACCTTTCCGCAGTCCTGGGTTGGCTTACCGGGTCGGTATAGCGTTACTGGATATTTCTTTTGTGGTTGGTGACTATCAATAGGGTCATCCCTAATTACTAACTTTACTGGGACTACTAACTGTAGGTACTGGATAAATAAGAGTGTACAATTTCTCATGAAGAATGTAGCTTCTGAAGAAATGTATAACTTCTGCCTAGCCCTCCAGACTACATGTAAGTACATGTTTAATGTTTCAACAATCAAAACTCTTTCAGGCACAATCAGACATAGAATGGAAGTATGGACTGTCTAAGTTGATCCGCAATATGCATAGAACGAGCACCGCTCCATCTCCCCTGAATCTGGTGACGACGTGGCTGATGTGGCTCATCCATAGGTGTAAGGTGAGGCACTACTTCTACCTGTTACATACTTAATACATCGCTACAATTGCCAGTGAATTCTTTGATGAGAAATTTTGAGATCAACGTTTTGCGAGTACAGTAATAGACTAAAAGCCAAATGCGCTTAGTACTACTTTCACGAGTTGACCACCATTCCCAGTTAATACCTGGTCAATTTATCTGGCAGTACTCTACTATAAATTATTTCAATGGACACTATGGAATATGCTTAGTTAAGTGGCTCCTTGAACAAAATTTACATCCTACATACTTACTGATACAACGAAAGAGATGAAGTTTTGGTACGTAATATCAAAGAAGATCCAGGGGAATTTTCGAGAGTTCTCCAAAACATAAAAAAATACGTCTCCCTTGTTATCATAGTTTAAATTAAGCCTAGTCTTAGATGACTCCACTGCTACACCTCAAACTATAACAACACACGACAAACCACTTTTCAAAAAATTAAAAGATATTCGTATTAAATATTTACAAATATCTTGCGTCCATTTCCTAAGTTAGAATAATCCACATTTTAAATTAAGGATTATAAACGCAAAAATTACCATGCACTCACATTATATCGTCACACCTAATATGTGCCATGGTAGAAAAGCTTATTTTGAAAAAAATACTGCTATAGCCAATTCTATTTTTGGTAACGAACATTCGATTGGATACTCAAATTCAAATGGCATTTGATTCGCACATAGCAATGGACACATCGTCTTGTCGAAATATGGACACAGTAGAATATTATGGCCATAAATCCAAGTATTCAGAATTTTATTCATGTAGACTAGTCACTAAGCTAACTCTTACCACACATGTCATCAACCACATCGATCCACAATCAACCACAAGGTATATTGGTCTGTGTATACAGCATTACACTCCATTTTTAATCCAACTATTTCGCACCAGGACCGCATAAGCAAAAAGAAGCGACCAAGCTTGGTGCATATGATCGGTTTGCAGAGACAAGACCAGATGAGCGCGCGGTCGAAGGCTGGCGCCAAGTGGCTGTCCAAGGTGAAGAGAGGACAAGTTGTGCCCAAGGGTAAGTTTTTGATAAAATCCTACTTCTTGCAAACATGTTACTTAGGGTCATAGCCAGCCCCGGGGCGTCGGAAAACGCAGGGTGATTCCCGGCCACCGTAGGCGCGGGCCTGCGGATGGCAAGCTATGGGTGGCTCGCGGTCCGATAGCAACCAAGCCAGGGTCGACGGCGCGTCGTGTTCCACGCGCGCCTCAAAGAGGCGTCAACAACGAAGACGGGGCCCCATAGGGTCAGTGCCTGCTAGGGTTGCGGAATTTGTTCGAAAGAGTCACCGCGGCCCTGGAACGCAAAGGGCACCAGAAGGATCACGGATGGGTTTTAGTCAGTAAGAGTCTGACACTCCCTTCCGGTCCGCCCAGAGCGGGGGAAGTCATTTGATGATTTCAAATCCAAAAAAAGTCATAGCCAGCGCAGATACTAAAAGTATCCTGCCAGCAAAGGCCCCGTTTTACAGATATTATAACAGTAGTCAACCTTGTCGCAGTCACCGTTTTCTCCAAGATTACCTAAGAAGCGACAGAATCAGTATGTGAACAGGAGTAATTTTGATAGAATAATGTCTTAAAGTCCTTTTTTCACTTTAGTAATACACACCAGATTTACAAGTATTTTTCATCACCTACAAACACGTCTAGGGGAGCTAGAACACACACAATGTTATTACTGGATAATTAAAATCAACGCAACAATTTTTTGTGAAATTAAATATGTATATACCTTCTTTTTTTCTTTTCGTATAATATTTATTTTAACATTTATATAAATATATTGTTCGTACTCGTAGATTCAACGCGCCTGTCCGTGGTGCACCTCAGTCCGCTGGGCTCGCAGCTCAGCATCAGCAACGCCACGAAGATCGAGAACGTGGTGGACTGGGAGGTCATCGCCAAGAAGTACCGCGCCCTCATGAGGGACGAGCCGGAGGAACCGGTCAACAAGGACAACGAGGAGGACTCGGCCGACAACGTGTCAGAAATAGTTCCGAACAATATATCAGCCGCCCCTCCTTGAACGCAAACGTGCAAGCTTTTGGGAATCAGTGTACAAATGTAATATATTATTATACTAGGCAAGGTTTCGAGGTGTGACGAAAAACCCACGCTAAACTTGCCATGTTATTACTTGATTTTGACGAGACATTTTGTAAATATATTGAACTCTTGGAACAATTTTTTATAACTAAATCATCGTAATACTCATGTTGAAACGCCGGTGAGTAATTGGACGAACTAAGTGAAGATTTTGATGTGTTAGGAGAATCAATATTTTAACCAGCGTGTTTGCCATAGTATTTATATGTCATTCAGGGCTTCATTGCAAGCGGGCTGCTAAAATATATCATGGCAATGTATAGCTTCATATTTTATGTGGAATCTATAGGTACTTAATAATTATTATAAAGCTGAAGAGTTTGTTTGTTTGTTTGAACGCGCTAATCTCAGGAACTACTGGTTCGAATTGAAAAATTCTTTTTGGGTTGAATAGACCATTTATCGAGGAAGGCTTTAGGCTATATATCATCACGCTTAAGCCAATAGGAGCGGAGCAGCGATAAAGAATGTTTTAAAATCGGGGATTCCACGGGGACGAAGTCGCGGGCAGCAGCTAGTATAATATAAATTGAGGTCTCTAATGGCCTGCCAAGCCAATTCTATCCGGTTTGGAAGTAGCAAAGAGTTTTTTTTTTATAATTAAGTTTGGGATTACAGTTCGTCGACAACAGGATATTAGGATCTCGAGTAGTACCTAGTTTAAAAAACGGAATGGCGATAAGTGGTTCAAGACGTCAGCATTCCCAGATCTTACTTTGTCAGTAACAAAATGTGTGGGATTGAAAAGTTTTAGCATGAATGTCTCCATCTGCATAGTTTTGGGACGTTGCAAAACTAGGTAAGTTTGCACTCTCCAAGTCCTTAAGTTTTGGAATATGAACTTGAAATCAGACAGAATTCGACAATGGAAGACAAACATACGAAATAACTAGTGGCCCGAAGGACTTCACTACTATCGTTGTGTGCTTTGTCTATGCAGTGGATGAGAGTCACAGATGGATGTACACACAGGTCAACATACCCTCTGGCAAGTCTTTCACTCAATTACTCGCTTTTACAGATAATTATTTTTGGTGTCAATTTTATTTTTTTTATCGTTGCCCCACACTAGGAATTTCTCATGTGTCGTGGGTGCGTTTACAAACATATAAACTCATATACACAAACAGCCAGACCTGGAACAACTATCTGTAGGCCATACAAATATTTGTTCCGTGCGGGAATCGAACCCGCGACACGCAACACAGCAGCCAATCGCAATCAATATTAAATCAATATTCTATCTATTTATGAGATACTCACACTATGAGTACCACGCCTTATTTGGTAAGATTTCCATGACAACATAAGAAAGTGCCTTGTGATCAATATATACCTATGTATTATATGTACATATCCCGCTCCATTTCTTTTTAATTATAACCTTGCCTGGTCTATGGACTTTATGGTCGGATTTTTTTTTTACTCAGTAAAGGTACGATTTTGCCTCGCTTGCAGTAGACCCTATTTTTTATAAGCCATTGTACAGTTAAAATTAGTTGTAATATGATTTAATAGTAACGTCTTACATAAGCTAGTCATACGTAAAATAAACTTTGTAGAAACTTAGTACATAAGGACAGCGATGTTATTTTTCCAGATTAGTGTTGTTTAGTATTAAGGCTAATTTGTAACTACTAATATTTTTATAAATAAACGTGTTGTGTATTTGTGTAACTGTATTGTTTTAAAATAAAATCAGTGCAATTTCTACTACCTCGCGTTTTTTTTGTCTTCTTTGTCGTTTTCAGACGTCCGTAACCTGTTTTTTTTAATTAATTTAGTGTAATCTAGATAGATTTCCACTAAAATACGAAGATTTTTTTTCTTTTTCGACCCAAATACTTACGAAAATATCACCTCGCTGCTTTGGAAAACCTTATTATTACAAAAAATACTTTAGTTTAGTTAGACCACGCGACGAAACATGACCCATCATTATATATACTCAACATCATCACCATATCAGCTGAAAGACTTCCTCTGCTGGACATTAATTTGTTCAGCAGTAGACGTCATTCGTACGCCACGCGCGTGTTGCCTCAAAAACCGGTCCTGTGCGTCTCGCATTTATACCCGCATCAGACCCTCACCAGGGCCAAGTCTGCTATTACAATAGTGTCAGAATGGTCTATCATTGATTTCATAACGGTTTGCTAAAATTTTGACACTTCCTTTGATCAGTGAACTAACATTAGAACGTCGTTTTGCAGACATTTCTTTTACCAACTCGGTTATCAAAAAGTATTACGAGACCATTGACCGACCAATGGTCGACCATTATTAATTTAGCAGATTACGAACTTTTAGCAAAATGACAATGGGATCGTGATGGAATGACAAATTTACAAAAATTGCAGACTTGGGGCCCTGGTCATCAGTCCAACTTGACAACAAACGATTTTCCCTCACCATAATGTTTTATCACATTATTGTTCCCTAGGTTCCCTACACGTGGGAGTCACCAGTGACTTTTGAGGCGAAAAAAAGTAAAGTGCAATACGTCAAAAGATCTGATTGAAATAACAATTTGAAATAATAGTAAATTTAAATCAGATCTCCTGAAAAAATACTCTACGAAATAGTGTTGCTATCAGCGTTACACCTTTGTTACTATTTAGGCTAGTCATTTAACACATCGGTCGCAATAAATTGGGAATTTGCATGTTATTTTTTTAATATACAATATAAAATAATTATTAGCTTTAGCAAACAATTTAAAAAAAACAACAACTACAATCTTTAAAATACCTTCCCCAAGCGATGAAGTAATAGAGTTTCAAAGTTTACAATTAAAAAGAAGTCTGATACGAACTTTAACGTCAAATTCCATGACGCCTATATAGCTGCCATAGAAAATTTGCCAAATAATCAAGACAATGCAATTTATTGCGATCTAATACGTTTGACCTGTCTGCGGTGACTGGCCTTATTATCGAAGCAACACATCTACAAAATAACATACAGTGTCAATGTTTCAATTCGTTTCAGGTCACATTCACACAAAATATTCGTCACACTTCATTCCTAGATATGTACAAACATACGTAGGTACGAGTAGTAACTACATTGCAAAGTTTGTTCGAAAGTAACGCAAAGGGCATTAGGAGGAACGCCGATGGGTTTTGTTCAGTATAAATCTGACACTTCAAAACGTCAGAGCGGAAGAAGTCGCGGAAAAATGGTAGTATAACTACAGGTGACATAAAAGTGACCTATTTCTTCTTTTTGTGTGTTAGCTCATAACTTTTTACTGGGGGGACCGATTTTGATGATTCTTTTTATTTTCGAAAGCTGGTGCTTGTCGTGTGGTCCCATTTAAATTTGAGTGAGATCATGAGATCTGAAGGCTAGTATTTGAGTTATCCCTAATAATGCGTGGCTTCACAAGTCACATACCTAAGTTTTTATAACTACGCAGTACCAATAATATGACAAGCGTTTCACCTGTTGTGCGTAGGTTCATGCTGTAATGTTTCAATTACTTCAATAAATTATCCCACCTTTTTTGTGTGTAACATCTATCCTCTCGCTTTCCTGCAAATTGTGGGTGTGATTTCGTGAAATGGGATGGAAGTTTGTAACAGGAAGCCGGGGAACCGCGGGCTATTTGGTTTAACCAATGTGCGCGCGCGGTGGTAGAGTTCACAGAACAGATATTTACGTGTTCTGTGGTAGAGTTGGCCGTCAAATGGGACCAACCACTTTGATCTGAAATAAAAATACTGTTTAAAAAGAATGGCATCATTCCAAGTACATATATAACTTAAATCAAATATATGTATTTCTCATTTCGAATTATTCTTTTTTACGAAAGATCAGTTCAAGTAATACTTCAATATATTTTTTCAGGATATAGGTACTTTAGTATAACTTACTGTACCTTGGAAATAAACAACATTATTGTTTTTTTTTTTTTGTTTGTAGATGTAAAATGTTATACATCATCTAGGGTTGCAGATTTGTTCGAAAAAGTCACCGCGGCACTGGAACGCAAAGGGCACTAGAAGGGTCATCACGGGTGGGTTTTAGTCAGTAAGAGTCTGACATTCCCTTTCGCTCCGCCCAGAGCGTCAAGTCATTTGATGATTTCCCATCCACAAAAATGGTACTAGAGTGCAGACATTCCAACTAGGAACCTCATTTGTTTAGCAGTTGCAAGTACAACTATGACTACGCATTGTGTCCCGTATTTGAAAACTAGGTCAGGTTAAGCTGCAGATACTTATAAGCATTTTCATAGAAAATTTCCGGTAACAAACCTCCCCCGGAGTCTGAATTTGTCCCTGACTATATTCAAGCCTCTATTGTGGAAACCCGGAAACTCCGAAAAGATGGGTGAACCATTTATATACCGTTTATAATTTCTATAACCATCATGAGACATAAAGATGTTTAAAGAGTTGTCTATAGGTCTTTTTGAATCTATGGCGTCATCCGCTCAGTTAACCCTGATCGGTAAGACCTAAACCTACATTTTTAATTGGGTACTGGCTTTCCTACTGCGATAAGTACTACCCGTGTTTTGCAGATAACAATATTATATTGACTAAGCGTAATTAGTCATTAGAAATGTGTCATGGTCTTTTAAAATCGGATTATCCGCTCCGTATAGATAACTTAAACAGCTTTTTTCATGGTTATTCTGAATTATAGTCTAGCAAGATAACGACATTGTCTTTCTGTCAGTGTAACAGCAATTAAGATAATATCTAATATAAACAATGTAGGTATACTTGCAAATTATCTAGACATATTCTATTAACTCTTGCTTTTAAAATAAAATGCCCCAAGGAATATGACTGAAAATGGTGCAGGTGTCAAGGTAAATTAACTAAGTTTTCTAATAGCTTATTGTTTGTGGGTAGTCAGATGTTTATTTCACTCATAAACTCGATGAATTTAAAGAGGTTTTTTGTTCTTCATCTGGCCCCATAACCAAAAACTTTCAGTGAGTAGTTTCCTTTTAAATGATATACATCCCTGCAGGTTCAACTTTGTGATACTGATGGATGAGTATCATCGAAAGCGCTCGATTTTTCGCTCAACTTCAGACAGGTTCGATTTTTTACTATTCAGATATCGGAGTCAGATCAACTTGTGCACAAAGGCTTAGAATACAGGACTGATCGAAACGAGACGATATAAGCTTCTCGGGAGTCGCAGGGCGCTCCCCGGCCACTATCGGTGGCTCGCCGTCCGATAGTATTGATTTATGATTTCCATGTTGGATATTTTTTTTCTACCTTTATCATGTATTAATGATTGGCATACTATTGTATAAATTCAAGTTCTTAAAACGCAATAGACAGATGTGTTGCTGGCGAGTTTGTTGCGCCACTTCTTCTTCCCAGCTAAAACACTAGGAAGTGGTTACGTGTAGGCGTTTTGGGGGACTGTCTTTATGTAAAATCTGACGTTCAAAAAGTGCTGTCTATCAGCATAGTTTGACTTTTGATTTTGAAAAAAAACCAACCAGGCCCGGGTCGCCTCAAAGAGATGTCAGCAAAGAATACGAGGCCACATAGGGTCAGTGCCTGCTAGGGCTGCGGAATTAATTTGGCAACCCTAGCAGGCACTGGGGACTGTCTTTATGTAGAACTTTGACGTTCAAAATGTGCTAGCATCCAGCCAAATTTGAATGAATGACTTTTGATTTTGGTTTGATTACCTAAATCAAAATGCACGTTAGCAAAAATGAGGATGGACACTAGATATTTGCCTGTATTTTGGGGTCAGCAATGTAATGTATCATTTGTATATTGCATTGTTTTCCAATAGTACTAAAATCAAAGTCAAAACGTTTATTTCAATTAGGCCATTAAACGGCACTTTTGAACGTCATCATTAAAAGTTATCATAATTAAGTGACTCTAGCGTCCATTCGCAAAGGTAGATTCTTATGGAGAAGAACGGACAAGAAACTCCATAGTTACTCTTTTCAAATAAAAGTTATACAATATTTGGTATACAAAAAAATACTACTACTCAGACTCCACTAGTAGGTAATAGGAGTAAAACCGTCGACGGACATGTAGTTACCATAATGGTTCCATGTTTTACTACGGAACCTCTAAATCAGAACATTACGTTATTTACAACATATGTAAGTACCTAAACAAGTTTTGAATTACAAACTATTTTGGAAAATAACAATAAGATGAATTCGTAATTTATGTATGAAATGTCTCGCCATAGTTAACTAAATAATTGCCAGCATTTTAATTTATATTATTTACTTTGTGTCTTTGTACTGTTATGTAAATATTATATGCACAAGTGTTTTGAGCACAACTTTTTGGTATAAAAGTAGTAGGTAAGTATTCAAAACTAAATAAACGGCTCCGTGAGACAGACTTGAAAACAGCAAATAGTAGAATGTCGCTACTTTTTTTGAAAACAACACTTATTTTATATGGTGAGTTATCTCTTAAAGTTAAAGTGCTAGTAGCACTTTGCCCGCGATTTCGATCACGTGGATTTCGTACTTTACGTACTTAAACGAGTGAAGGGACTTCTGAAGTTCGTAGTCCCTTCACTCACTTACTAATGTTAGTTTTTGGAAAAAATATTTATTTCTGTCTTCACAATTTAAGCGAAATAAATATTTTTATTAGGTAAGTCTGAAAGTTCTCCATTTGAACCCGATATGAGTTGTTTTTATTAAGTATTTCGAACTTCCATTTTATCAAAACACTCAAGGTTTTAAGTACTAAAATGTAAAGAACTTCATTTAATCCTAAAGTGCGAGTTAGTACAAACTTATTCCAACTTCTCGAAAAGACTCTTTTCTAAACACATTCCAGGATTAGAAAAAGAATACAATAAGTATTCACATATTAAAAAAGTCTTGTGTCCCTAATTAAGACGAAAACAGATTTTTTATTATTTATAATTCACAATAAAAATTTGCATGAAACTCGGTGAGCAACTTGCTCACTAGACACTCGGATGTTTTACGCCCACGCCTACGGCTTGGGCTGCAACCCACAGCCTCGTGTATAATGAGCAACTTAGCTCACTTGTATCATAATGTAGGTACCATTTCTTCATTGCAATATCGGCTTCAATTGAAACCAGCTGTAACGCTAAGTGAGCCTGTACATATTTTCGTTCATCGAGCGTTTACGGTCTTTGGGTTAACAGTTAATTTTAAGTGACTTACCCAAGATAACACACAAGTCGCCAACCCTGCGTGACTCGGAAAATGGCTGTAAAAGTAATAATGTTAATTAAGTTATAAATTGTTTTATGACAAGTAATAACAATAAAAACTCTCCCGTAGTAGTTAGAGTCGTAATGATATAAAAAAGTGTGGTTGCAGGGGTTATAAAATGTCAAAGGTATGAAATCCAGGCGCATGAAGTTGCGGGCGAAAACAGACATTAAAAAAAAAACTTTTTTAATGTATAGTTACAAGAATTAAAAACATAAAAGCATGTGCATATTGTAGAAACAGTTTTGTGAAAATGACAGGATTCTGAACTTATCAGTAGAGGGTTAATAACCGAGTAATAGTGTTGAAGAGAGGAGTAAGGCTCATAAAAAAAAATTAGAACACAGCAATGTTTTAACTTTTAATGTACGGCAGGCCAACTGCCAACAGTGGTAACAGCCGAGGCGGAATAAACACCCGAGCCAATGGATATTGAGTGGCCGCTATTGAACCGAGAGACTGCAATAGCGTTGAAAATGCCTTAAATAACATATTGTTTTCTTTTTTCAAGAAAAAAGAATCAAATTGAGGATGATTCCGTTTTTTTCGCGTGTAACATTCAGACACAGAAAAATTAACAGAAGGGGGATCCTTTGGAAAGTAACAGGATTCTTTCGAATGTTTCGGTTTTTATTTTAAAAAGTTGAAAAATAAAAGTTTTATTGAAATTAAAATATAGTTTAATAGGTAAAATAAAACAGAAAATGAAACATTTTTTTTTTCGTTTTACCATCCATTTTTTTAGTAGGGGAAACCGGGGCAATGCGGGCCCCTTAAGGGAAATCATGAATAAAATCGGAGAAAAACAAGATAATGATAAAAATCAACAGCCATTTATTAGTCTCATTATTCCTTATTATAATTAATCTTTAAAAAAAATCTTAAGCTACCAGTCTTTGGTGCTAATAGAACTTAAAAAAAATAATAAAGCTGCCTGTTTTGCCCCGTGTCTGGGGTAAAATGGTCATATGCGGGGCATAATAGGCATGTAAGTTTAAAACCGAGCACAAAAAGTACAAATGTGAAGGGATTCGTCATCATTATCCTCTTCACCGGCGCAAGAACAGTGGGCCCATCTCTGACATGCACGGCAAGTGACCCAACCCTCAGTAGATTCTGAGTACAAATATCCACAGTACAAACATTCTACATCTTCTTCCTCCGATTCGTTTTCTTTATTTCTTTCATTTTTCTTCGTCTTTTTCTTCCCTCCTTTCTTCTCATTACCCACTGGTTTCCGTGTCTGGGCTTCTTCTATATTCTTCTTATAAGGTGAACTGGTTATTAATGCCGTTTTTCCGCGTTTCCTAGTGACTCGTTTTTGGACACGTGCTTTGGGTTTTGGCATGATATCTACAGGCGACATGACATGGAAAGATGTTCCAGGCGGTGGAGTTGCACATAGCTGTCTGGTAGGGATGTAGGTTGATGGACCCGGAGAAGGTGATACAGGAGGCTGCTCGATATTTGGTTGTGTCAGGGAACCAGTTGAACTTTGTGTGGGATTATGCGTAGACAACGGTTGTGGTTGGGATTCTTGATTCAAAGATGACGGTGGTACAATTGCATCATCCATAGGCAAATCTGTAGTGTCTGCAGCTAAAAAATCCTCATCACCAAAGATGTCTGGGTTAATAGGCCATATGCCTGTTTTACGAAACCCATTAATTGCTACAAGCATTGTAGCAGATTTTAAAAACGCATTGCAAAATAGGGTGGCTACTTGATAATGAGTCACTACACGCCCTGGATTTGATCGGAGCCATTTCTTAACTTCTTCTCCATAATAAACACTTAGTGGTTTCATAAAACTAACATCCAGCGGTTGAAACCGGTGCGTGCAATGTGGTGGGAAACAGATAATATGAACACCGCTTGATCTGGCAATATCGATGAGTTCTAAATTTTTAACGTGACTAGCGTGTCCATCTAGGAGTAATAAAACTGGTTGTTCCTGCGTAGCTCTGGACCAGGTCACAAACTTATTAAACCATTTCAAGAAGATTTCCTTTGTAATCCAACCTTTCTCATTACATTCTGCCCAAGAATTGGGAGGAGCTCCATCCATTAATTCAGGCTTCAGTCTCTGACGGGGAAATATGAACATTGGCGGCATGAAAACCCCTGCAGCACTCATACAGATTTCGACTGTAAACAGTTGCCCACGCTCTGCCGATGACAACGACCCAACTTGTTTCCTACCTTTGGTGGCCACTACTTTTCCAAGACTTTTTGCTACAGTTGTCATTCCGGTTTCATCAACGTTATAAATTTTATCCGCTGTAATTTTAAACTTATCGACTGTCTCGACTAAAATTTTAAAGAAAGCCTCCACAGCTTGGCGATTGAAGCCCATGGCTCGAGCAGCGGATGTGGCTTCAGGTTTGCGCAGGGACAAAGAAGAATTGCGTTTCAGAAAATTTGCTAACCAATCCTCGCCAGCGGTTTGAGTAGTCGGATCAAAATTATGTGGGATGTTATTTTTTGTTGCCAATTGATAGGCCAGCTGACGAACTTCTTTTGGAGACAAACCAAATAATCTACCTTCCATGTCTTTGATATATGAAGCTAACTCTTCCTCTTGAGCAGCTGAAAATACTGGTCTAAAACTACCTAGTTTTGTTGGTGATAAGTGTTGTTTTGATTTGTACTCCTCGAGTTTTCGCTGCAAAGTTGATCGTGGCACATTGTACTCAAGAGCGGCTCGTTTACAGCTTAATATGCCACTAGCCACATCCTTTACGGCTGCCTCCATATCCTCCAAGCTCCATTTGGCACGTTCTGTCTTCCTTTGGTAGTGGCGAACCATAATTGTATCTGCAGAAAAAAGATCAACTTAATAGAATTGTCCGAGGCAAAACGGGCACCCGCCCATTTTGCCCCGCCCAAAATGCCCCCAAGGCTAAACAAAACAAATGATATCCAAATCAAACGAATATGTGGTGGTTCGTTCACAACTCTTTCTAGGTTATTTAGACACATAATTGAATATAGCAATTTACTTAATAACTGGGCATTTAACACAAACACGAATTAGCTATAACACAGACTTAAAACCAAAAAAATATATCAAATGTATCAACTTACGTAATTTCGTTCTGTCGACGTACGATGCGCATCTACACACGCACAACCACTTTTCTCGCTAGCGCGAGGTCGACTGGAACGCGATCCGACTAGTTCCGAGCGTCTCGGTTTATTATCCTGCGGGGTAGAGGGGGTGCCCGTATTACCCCGGGAGCCCGTAATGCCCCGGCTTCCCCTACATTTTAATATGGAAAGAGTTAATTCATAGAAGTTAAATAATCTATACTAATATTATAAAGCTGAAGAGTTTGTTTGTTTGAACGCGCTAATCTCAGGAACTACTGGTTCGAATTGAAAAATTCTTTTTGGGTTGAATAGACCATTTATCGATTAAGGCTTTAGGCTATAATCATCACGCTTAAGCCAATAGGAGCGGAGCAGCGATAAAGAATGTTTTAAAATCGGGGATTCCACGGGGACGAAGTCGCGGGCAGCAGCTGGTAATATAGTAAGTACGTATTTGAAAAACGGGATACTTTTCATGTTTTCACATGAAAAGTATCCCGTTTCATACCAAAAAATTAATATTTTTCGTTTTATTTTTTCGGGTTTATTGATAAAAAACTTGAAATACTTAACTGGCAAAATTTCTTGGAACTTTCGAATAAAACATTGAAAAAAGCCATGGAATTGGAAAGAAACGGGATTTTTTCCTGCTTTCTTCAACACTAGACTACAATAACAAATGCTCACGTGGATTTAACGATAAAGGTAGCTGAGTAAGAAATGGATTCATGGCAAGCAATTTTTTCAATTAAAACTGCCAAAAAATTCAACTTTCAAACGTGAGCGTTATGCATTATGTATGTCTAAAATAAAACTGGCATAAAAATTGATCTCATCTCAAAATATCTCAACATTTCACTTTTTTAAATTCTACTACAGTAATACAGTCTTAATTAATTTTTTGCAGTGCTAATAATAGCTCTATTTATTGCATAAACAAATTTAGGTATACATTTCTATACTCAATTGGCTGTGTTAGTATTTTTCCTTAATCTAGTTTGTGAATATAACTTACTACTCAATGAATGTTTGCTGGCTATCAAGCCTAGTTTAAATAAATTTCTTTAAATTTTGATTTATATAGTATCAAATATATTATTCGTAGGCGACCATTGAAAATCAGCGCCGTGCCGAGGGTCCCTCACGCCACGGCATTTATGCTGAGTGGAAGCCTTTTTGCCACCACGACATGCATTTCTTTTATATGTATACTCTCATAATCACTTTTATTATTGTATTGTTTTTAAATTGTCTTTACTAACATGATTTAAGTACTACTAATACTATCGTTTAGGTTTTACTGGTAAATCCATAAATGTACCTATGTCGTTTTGTAGCAATTAAATACATTTTCTTTCTTTCTATATTCTTTTCGAAAGAAAATTCTATTTTAAATTTTATTATATTGTTGTACATCTACTAGACTGTAGCCTTGTTGTTGACTGGTATGAAAGGCATTGTAGGCCCCATAATTATCAGGAGGAAAAACTTGTTATTTTAATATTATCTATAAGAAAATATGTACAAAGATGTTACAAACTTTCTCGGACGTGTTTTTTTTACTTCATAGTCGGAAAAATAGTGTTTGGAACGATCGGTGGACGATTACGATTCGCGCCTTGCTAGTAGTTTTCCTTCTAGATTATACTTATCTTCCCTGTTTTGGTTGGATACATACTATTTTCTAAAGAGTTCATTATTTTTGAGTTCAATGTTTATAATTGTTGTTTATAATTAGATATAATCCTGAAACTGTAGATTGAGAACTTCAGTTACAATTATCTACTAAAACAAACAATAGGTTACAGCTACAGCGCCTCAAGGTCTAAACTAAAACTTCCGCGACTGTTAATTTCGAAGTCATCAGCGATTGTACTATCAGCTCTACGATCAGTCCTAACGCAATATTAGACCGTTGCGCGCGCATCCTTGTCCAAACGCGCGCGGACTGACGCAGAAAGTGGCGGGAAAAAGTGATTTAAAAAAAAACATGACATTTAAAAAAATGTAATGGCCTTTAAAAACCTGGCTTGATATTCTGTGTTATGCTGACAAAAATAAAAACAAACGAATATAAATAAATGTTAATGTTCTGAAAACATTAATTTAAAAAATGTGCAGTGCAAAGAATTTATTGCTTTTAACGATTGTGTGCCCAATAGTGTTGATAGGTTTGTACCAGTATTTGTAAAGTTGTAAATAATAACTGGCTTATTTTTAATATTACGATGTTATGGCAAATAAGCATGTTACATGGTCACTCTTTAAAATAAAGAAAATAAATGACGATTAGCGATTTCTAAATTCAAAAATTTTCTATAGAAAAGTTACTTACATAAAAAAGCAAAATAGTAGATCAGATAGGTATTAAGTATGTGGAAAATTGGAAAATATTTTAACGAATGAGCCTATTGAATGTTATTCTTTTAACTTGTTTCAACTAATCAAAAATATTAATATACCTAGATGAGCATGGTATGTTTATATAATCTTTGTAACAGTGTGAGATTTATGTGTTTATTTTCCTCGTAATTGGTTTTATTTCAAGTAGAATTGTATCAATTTCAGGTTTCCTCGAATCATCAGAAGCGGCGTTTTTACGATGTTACAACGGGTAAGATAACAATTTAGTTTACTTTTGTTTAGCTAGACATTTTTTCAGTCAGAGAAATCAATTGTTAGTCATAATATCCCAATTAATTGAAATGCATTTGGGCAGGTTACTCGCTATGGTTAAAAATATCTAGGTAACTATCATATAGACGTTTTATGAAATGGAAATAACATTGAACTTTATGGTGGAAAATGCATTTATTAATTTACTAGCTTCTGCCCGCGACTTCGTCCGCGTGGAATAGTTACTTTACCCCCGATTTTGAAACTCTCAGCCCGATCGGTTTAAAATTGACAAAGTTTCATACAAACGTTCATCCCCTATTTTATCCCCTTGGGGGTAGAATTAATCAAAATCCTTTCTTAACGGATGCCTACGTCGTAACATCTACCAGCATGCCAAATTTCAGCCCGATCCGTTCAGTGGTTTGGGCTGTGTATTGATTGATAGATCACTATATGTGTGTGAAATATGTACAACTTACAACAAAAAAAGAAATGAAAGTAAAGCTGAAATGCCTGTGCAAAATTATATTATAATAACCTATACCTACTTCACTTAAAAATAAATACCGATAACTACGTATAACTAATTGATAAAATAACTACTAATTAATAAAAGTTCTACGCTTTCACCTACTTAATACTAAAAAAACAGAACATAAATTAGCCAAAACTAACCTATCGGTATCTAAAAATCTATACTCCTACTTCTACTACTACTTCACCTAAAAAGAAATAAAATTGAAACTATTAATAATTTGTAATTTGAACGAATATTTAAACACAACCAAAATCTATCTATACTTATAATAAATCTGTAGAGAGGTCAATTATGTACAGGGAATATATTTTCAAAATAACTATCAGGGGGTGATTAGTGATCGATACTGGTGCCAAAAGTGCAATCAGTAAAATTTTTGTCTGTCTGTCTGTCTGTCTGTCTGTATGTTCTTTATAGAAACAAAAACTACTCGACCGATTTTAACGAACCTTGGTGCAATTATTCTTCATACTCCTGGGCAGGTTATAGTATACTTTTCATCACGCTACAATCAATAGGAGCAGAGCAGTGAAGGGAAATGTTGGGAAAACGGGAGAAGTTACTCCATTTTTTAAGCTTCCGTCGCGTATGTAGCCTTAATGGTTAAAGTTACATAGAAATTATGTATGACGGAAATGTTCTACATAAAATTATCTAAAAAATATCCCACAACAGCATATGTCTATCTTTTATGGTTGACTCACAATAACACGTGTAACTCCCGATATACGTAGTTATAGTATAGGTATTTTAAGTGAAGTAGGTATAAGTTATTATAATATAATTTTCTTTTTTATTGAATAGGTAATAATGTTAACTTTTTTTAATTAGGGATGAGTGAGAGTATTATAAACGTAAGAGTAAACAAATATAATCAGAAAGCTCCGAACTGCTAAGCTATCGGGAGTTACACGTGTTATTGTGAGTCAAACATAAAAGATAGACATGCTGTTGTGGGATATTTTTTAGATAATTTTATGTAGAACATTTCCGTCATACATGATTTCTATGTAAATTTAACCATTAAGGGTACACACGCGACGGAAGCTTAAAAAATGGGGTAACTTCTCCCGTTTTCCCAACATTTCCCTTCACTGCTCTGCTCCTATTGATAGTAGCGTGATGAAAAGTATACTATAACCTGCCCAGGAGTATGAAGAATAATTGCACCTCGTTTCGTTAAAATCGGTCGAGGAGTTTTTGTTTCTATAAAGAACATACAGACAGACAGACAGAAAAAAAATTTACTGATTGCATTTTTGGCACCAGTATCGATCACTAATCACACCCTGATAGTTATTTTGAAAATATATTCCCTGTACAGAATTGACCTCTCTACAGATTTATTATAAGTATAGATGTCACATAAATTAATAAATGATGATGAGGTATACCTCATACCCCCCATCTAGATTCAACGTGAAAGCTGAACGCATGCAAAAACGGGAGAAGTCATTTGATGAGTTCCAAAGAAAGAAAGAAAGAAAGAAAAATGTTTATTTGGGTCTCGTACAAAACAAACAAAAAAAAAGAAAGAAAAAGCATAATTATGTACCACTAGACTGTCTTTGTTCCCGTTGCTTACCTACACCACAAGAACAGTGCCTATGGGACCCACAGATGCTATTTTCATGGGAACCCCAAAGTTGTTGATCCTACGGGTGTTAGGAGTATCAGCACTCAGCAATAGCGATGCAGCTGAAGTTTTCTCAGTGTAAAAGTGTTAGTAATTGAATCCTACGAAAACTTCCACAGATTAACTAGAGTAGAACTCATTCTAGTATAACTAATCAATTTTTATAAAAAGTGGAATGGGTAGGGCGTTACTTAGCGTACCTATAATAAAAATCCAGTAAGTAGATATACGAGTTTTACGTTATGTAGAGAAGCATTTATTATCCGCAAAACCAGTAACAAACCGTACCTAATTGTTACAAAGTAAGTAGCCACAGACTAAGTAAGTATAAGCTACACAATGTGGATATTTTATTACCGTGACAATGTTTTCAGACACAAAAATTATTTTCAATGCTGTTAAAAAATCACAAGCTATGCGGGGAAAAAATGTAGTAATAAAATAACCAAGTTGAATAACAACTTCAGAGAGATGCAATAATATTTCTAAATAAATATATAACATGTGTTAGCAAACTCTTATTATATAATCAGTCTGAATGCATTCTGTGCAATTATTTAATAAGCGAGTCTGCGCCAAAAATAACCTTTGCCTGTTATGCCAGATAGAGTATCGATTGCGTTAGGATTGTTTTTGAAAGAGACAAAAAGAATAAATACCTCTTGGCACTCCTGCGCAGACTACCAATATCTATTTATATAACCATAACATTGAAAAAACTAATCGATTCAAAAGAGTATCCGTGGAGTTTCTTGCACACGTGAACGTGTAAATAGCCCCACCTCTTTGAGAACCGACCTTGACAGTTGAAACGTGCCTGTAAATGGTTTCATTAATATTTTGCATTGAGTTTTTTTTTTAATCTGTGCTTGATTTGTGATTCAAACACAGATTAGAGCACAAAAATTGCATAACTACTGATATAATAAATGCGAAAATAAATCTGCCTTTTTTTTTTTTTTTTTTTTTTTTGGATGGGAAATCATCAAATGACTTCTCCCGCTCTGGGCGGAGCGGAAGGGAGTGTCAGACTTTTACTGACTAAAACCCACCCGTGCTCCTCCATGTGCCCTTTGCGTTCCAGGGCCGCGGCAACTCTCTCGAACAAATTCCGCAACCCTAGCAGGCACCGACCCAATGGGGCCCCGTCTCTGGTGCTGACGGCTCCTTGAGGCGCGCGTGAAGCACAACGCGTCGTCGACTCAGCCTGGTATCGGACGGCGAGCCACCCACGCTCACCGTCCACAGGCATCAGCCACTGCGCAATAGCACAGCGGCCGACTTGTCTCTGGAGGAGGCCGAAATGGGACCATTACTGGCACTCCATTTCAGCCCCCTCCCGAGTACCGGGAGTCGCAGCACCCACAGCAGAAGCGGCAGAAGCGGCGACGGAAGCCGCGGCGGCGGCAGAGGCGGCGGCGGCGGCGGACCTCTTGCCCTTGGTCGGGGCGGATGGCGCGCAGGCCCTTCCCCCAGCCCAGTGCTCGGCCGGCTTGCCAACAGCCGCACATGCACTGCAGTGCGGCGTGGCCTCGCACGAGCCGGCCTTATGACCGGGCTGACCACAGCGGAAACAAAGTCCACTGCGGTCCACCTCCGAGGGGCACATAGCTCCCGTGTGGTTGCCCACATGGCAGCGGTAGCACCTCAGAGGTCTGGGTTCCAGCAGTTTTACCCGCGCAGAAACCCACCCCACCAAGAGCCTTCGACCCTCCGACACTGTTCTGGCCGCCGTCACGGGGCAGCTCACCACAAGGGTTTGCATGCCCGTGTTGTCAGGCCGGAGGGTGCCCGCCTTGACGAGCTCGGCAGAGCACCCCCCAGTCCTGGCGACGGCGGCCACAACCTCCTCCTCCGTCACGGAGTCGTCCAGGCCCACTATGCGCATGTCAATGCACTTAGTCGGCCTGGACACTCGAACCTCGTCCGCGGGGAGGACCTCCTTCAGCCTTTCGGCCAGGGCGTCCGCGAACGGGCCACTCTCCGCTCCGGCGAGCTCGAGCTTCCGGGCACCGGTCAGGGTTCTCCTGATCCCGAGGCCCCCAGTGATGCCCAGCTCCCGGAGGTTCACCGCCTCCTTCGCCCGCTTCATCAGGGCGAGGTACGTCACACCCCTCTGTTCCGCTTCCGGCTGCAGTGTTAAAACCACAGCCGCGGACTTCGGGGCGCGAAGCCTCGCCGCGATGGCGTTGGCCTTCCGCCGCTGCCTCTTGGCCTTGCTCCTGGCCGCCTTTTTGGCCTGCCGCTTTTCTCCAGCAACCTGCCACCCGGCCCCGGTCGCAGGAGGGTCCGAGGTTGGGGGTGGGGGCGGCTGCGGCGCCACTGACGCAGCAGCTTTAGCCGCTCCCCCTCCAGCCTTCCTCCTTCCCCTCTTCGCCGGGGCCGACTTGGTCGTCGCCGGCGTCGCAGGCGCCGGCGCCACAGGCGCTGGCGCGGCTCCCGCCTTGGCCTTCGCCTGGCCGGACGTTCCCGGGCCAGCAGCCACCGCGGCTGCGTACGAAGCCGCCTTCTGCTGTCCCGGGGGCCTCTGTGCCGCCGCTAACGGGGGACGCCGGACCATGTCCTCCAAAACGGAAAACTGCTTCCGGAAGGGAGCCAGCTCCTGCCGCACCAGGCTCCGCACCTGGCTCAGCACTTGGCTCCCCTCCAGCGCCGCCGGACTCAGCCCCCCCTGCGGCCCCTCAGAGGCCGCTCTGGCCATGTCAGCCAGGTCCCTCCGGAGCGACTCATTCTCCGCTATGAGTCTCTCCGTTACGGCCGCGAGGCGGGCGACCTCCGCCCGCAACTCTGTCGACTCTTCGGACCTGCCGACGTTGGCCGCCGCCGCCGCCATAATGGAGGCTTTGGCCGCGCTAATGGCCTCCCGCTTAGAGGACTGCTTCCTCTTAAAGGCCACAGCGCGGATCGCGGCCTCCACGACCTCCTCCAGCTTGGCCCTCTTCTCCTCAACCGTGGGACGCACCTCTCCCGGGGGCTCCGAGTCGTCGGAGTCGAGAGTAGGCGGAAGAGTAGAGGGAGCCCTACGACCGCTCCCTCCAGGGCGACGCCCCTCCTCCACCAGCCTCCCGGCCCGACTCTCCACCTCCCGGGTAGAGGGAGCCAGCCCCCTCCCTGCCTCACAGCCCCTGCCCCGCCTTGCGGTGGGGATTTTGCGGGCGGAGGCAAATTCGCCCTCGGAGGACGACCCCCCGGTATCCTCCCGTCTGGGCCGCTTGCGGAAGAACTTCCCGTTCTCCGCAGCAGCCCCCTCTCTTCCGGATCCAGAGCCCGCCGAGCTGACCGTTACTAGGTCTGGGGCGGAGCCGGAATCCGACTCCGCACCACCCCGGCGCTCAGGCGAACCCTCCTCTCCAAACTCGTACGCCATCAGCTCCTTAAAGGAGTCAGATCCGGATGACGACGATGACTCGGAGCCTCCTCGGCTCTTGTTGCCACTGGCAAGCGGAAGACGTTTGGTGCCCACCCCAGAGTACGGAGGGCAGCCCGCCGAAGCGGGGTGGGATTCCCCGACCGCTGAGCAGTCGGGACCCACCTGGGGACTCATTTTGCAAGCGTCTTTTTTCATTTTTTGTTCCTTTTAAGGGTGTGGTCCCTTTTCGCTCCGCCCCTTCTCAGGGCCCTCTCTTCTAACCTCCCCTCTCCACCTGCTCGCTGCTCTCTCAGTCACGTCTGATGATCAGACGCGTACCAGAGAGCAGCGAGCAAGCTTGTGTCTCTCTTGGTCTGATCCCTCACTTGCGACCTTCCGGCATGAGTGGCTCTACCGGGAAAGCTCGCAAGATCATTGGGACGCTCAAGCCCCACCACGACGACAACGTGGAGACACATTCGGTGGGGAAAATAAATCTGCCTGATTGTTATTTTTCAGACCCAAACCGCTGAACTAATTTAAAACAAACAAAAAAACCCTTTAAAAAAAACGAAAAACTGTTCTTTGGAAGAACATGGTATTGGTACTAAACTTGCTGGGGTTAGTTTAGTACTTACCCTTACTATCATTTACGTATAAATTCCCCCTGGCATAATTTCCGACGTTCAGGCAGGTGAAGTCGCTAACAGAATTTAGTCTCAAACAAAGCCCACTCTAGAATCAAACCTAGTCTGAACTTTGCCCGTCTTGTGATTCACATACCGTAGAAATCTACAATTTTACTAAAGAATTACGCAGACCTGCAGCATTCAGGGTTGCGGAATTTGTTCGAAAGAGTTAAAACTCTAAAACAAATTGTCTCATATTCTCTTAAGAGACTAACTCACTTAATATTTAGATACTTTTGTATTCTATACCATCAGTACCCTGGCCATACCATCGCAATAAGAAAATAATAGCCGTGACAGGAAATCCAAAACACTTGGATCAGAATTAAACACAATAGCAACGTCTTAACGACGCAACAATTGAGTTACGTACGGAGGGACATTACAGAATGACAATCAACTTCGAAACTGTCACGTGGTGACAGGCATCACCAATGAATTTAAATAGAACTAGATAAATACTTAGTTCTTTGGAAACTACCGGGAAAACTTAGCTGAGATAAGTAATGAAAAGCTACGCTACTGCTCAACGTTTGCACACAGATTTGAAATTTGAATGTATACTTGATTGGTTTACATTTAATTTAAACGAACATTATAAAAACATCAACATACTGAACAAAAGAATTTTACACAATATTCTGTATTCATGTTGCAAAAAACCTTGCCCCACACTAGGAATTTCTTCGGTGTCGTGGGTGCGTTCACAAACATACAATCTCACATACACTAGCAGCCAGACCCAGAACAACTATCTGTAGTTCATACAAATATTTGTTCTGTGCGGGAATCGAACCCACGAACTCGTAGCGCCGCAGCCAATCACTCAACCACTGTGCCAACCGTATCGTCAAACCACCATACCATGCTGTCAGTGAAGAGCCAAAATTATCAGTTCTAGCTATTTCGGTCAAGAGCCAATGTGAGCCATATTTATTCCCCTCCTCCCGCTCTCTGTTTATTTATCTCTACACAAAGCCTCCAAGAAGCAACCTTCAACCTTTGGAGTTCAAGTCATTCCATTACCTCCGTCTGTCGTCGCTTACCATCAAATTGTTTATTACACGACTGGCCAAAAAAAGGAGTATTATGTTTCTTTATTCCACCATAACTTCTAAACGGCTTAACCGATATCAATGTTTGTATGTGGTATCGTAAGAAGCGTGGAGTTATCCGGGGTAACATAGTGAACTTTAAAAATATATATAAATAGGGGGAGCCTTGGTTCATATACAATAAAATATTTTGCTCTTCTGAAAACTAGCCTACGCGAGCTACGTATACTCACTAAAATGTATAAAATAAATGCTGCCACGTCAAAAAATTAAGTAAATAACAAGTACTACTAATACTAATAACAAGATAGTGATTTGAACTGAAAATCATTCGTTTTCATTACAGTCGGGCGATGGTGCCTTTGAATAATTCTTTGCAGGTTCCTCGACTTCGATGAAAAGATTGATTTTCAGTTTAAATCACTATCTTGTTTTTCATTAAATGACTTTCATAAAATTATTCGCCTTATCCATCTGCAACAAAGGATTTAAAATTATACATACAACTAATGTGTTGATGAATGACTGTGAAACATTGTTTCAAAAGTAAATTTTCATGAATAACCTTGAAGAATACAATTGACATTCAGCTGTTTATGGAAGACAGAGCTACAAGGTCACTTAGTATTTAGTCAAAGTCAAACGATTTGTTTCTTAATTGTTGTAATTTAGCAAACTAATTTGACACACGAGCTCGAATATTTAATAACATAAAATTCATAGTAGGTAATTTAGCTGAATAATTGTGTAAAGGATACTTTATGAAATGCCATGATGTCCATGCACATGGACACGCCGCCATTGCGTCAATAAGTCCCCTCTTTGAAAAGTGGTTGGAGAGACGCCGCGGCTTCTTCACCTTCCGCCTGACGCAGGTGCTCACCGGACACGGCTGTTTCGGGAGGTACCTGTTTCGGATCCAGCGAGAGGACACGTTCGGGTCTCAACACTGTGTGGATAGCCTAGAGGACATGGTGGAGCATACGGTGGAGGTTGGCCCTGCTTGGGCGGAGCAACGCCGTGTCCTCGTCGAGGCGATCGGCAACGGCAACATTTCGCGTCTTGTTCAGTTATTTTTCAGTACTTTATAGTACTTTACCTGGGATACTTTAAATCAAGAGTGAATAGGTTACTTTTAGACAAGCGTGCTTCATCATCGACCACATCATCGCTTGCCATCAAGTGAGATAGTGGTCAAACGCGTGCCTATAAATAAGAAAAAATACTATGCTGATAAAAATAATTATGCATAGTGAAATCCTATGCGAATCTTTGGAATTGCTCTTCTAGAAAAATTAGGCATAACCTTGGACCGGCAAAATCTAATTTAGTTAGTTAAAACAAATATATGAGCCCAAGTTCAAAGTGCGACCTCGATGCGCCTCGGTGTCCAACGCACCGGTACGATGCACGTACGCCTTTGCTAACGATACGGTTGAATGGCGATTGGCTGACTCACACAGTATGCTACGATTCATGCTGTAAAACGAGTAATATTATAAACTGGATTAAAACTAGTTCTTATTTAGAACTTTTTTTTACTTAAGAAGAGCTCTCCTTCGCATTGTCGTAATGGTCCTTTTCACTGCAAGCCAAAGGTCTATCTTCCATCCTTCCAGTTTTCTAGTCTTCTGCGCTTTTGGGCCTGGCCTTTATGAAGTAATCCATTCCATCCATTCCATTAGTAGTCTCTTTCTGGACCCGCATGGTCAACACCTGGTGTTTGGAAACCACAGTGTTGTAATTATTACTTAATACTCCTCCGACATGCGGCAGATTTATTTATTTATATATATTTAGTACAGAAAATTTGCCATTTTACAAAATAAATGTTAACCAGCCCAGATCCACTTTAACCTCGCAGTTGTGTGGTTGGCCACAGTTTTTTTTTTTTTTTAGGGGGGAAGGGGTCTGTCAGTCTCTTACTGACTAAAACCACCCCGGTGTTCCATCTCTCACCTACGCCGGGGATCGCGGGAACGTATACCACATCCGCAATCCCCGGCTGGTGCCGGCTCGCCTCTGCGGGCCACCTCGCGTCTACGGAGGGAGTGAGGTGTTAAACACCCTCCGTGACTACAGAGAGGGGCGCACGGGAACACCTCGCGCCGCCACCTCGGGTCCGGATGAATGGGGGGCGACAGACGTCCCCAAGTCCGTCGCCCCTGGACCCAGTTAGGGGGCCCGGAAGAGGGCAGCATACGCCCTCCTCCGACGCCCGGTGCGCCTGCTGCGGGCGGGGTCAGAGGTTGAGATCTCTCTTTCCCTTTCCGCAGCCTCCTTCTGCGAGATAACTGTCTCGCAGAAGGAGACCACCGCGTCCCAGGACTCCTCGCCGCCGACCATAGATTGGACTACGGCCGGTAGCGAGAGGTCACTGCCCACCACAGAGATGAGGTCACGGCGCGGCTCCTCCCAAGCGGCACACTCTGCCAGCGTATGCCGCGCCGTGTCCTCCATACAGTCGACGCAGTGGTGACACCTAGCGTCCGGCTCCCTGCCTAAGCGACACAGGAACTTCCCGAAGCAGCCATGCCCCGAAAGGACCTGCGTCGCACGAAACGTCAGGGAGCCGTGCCTTCTCCCGAGCCAAAGGTCGAGCACTGGCCGGATGGCCTCGATAGTGACGAGGCCGGGGGAAGGGCGTGAAAGCCTGTCCCGCCATTCCGCCACCAGGACCTCGCGCAGCTGCGACCGACGCAGCTCGATGTGTCGCTGCATCAGTCGCTCGCCGCGCGCCCGCGCGTCCTCGCGCCACCGATACAGTGACGCGAGAACCTTCGCCTCCAGGTCCCATGGCGGAGATCCGGCCAGTGCGCAAGCCGCCTCGTAAGAGATCGTGCGATAACCCCTGATGACTCTGACGGCCATCACCCTCTGCGGCCTCCGCAGAACAGTGATAGTGCCGGCCGTCAGGTCAGCCGCCCAGATCGGGGCCCGTCAGCTAACATAAAAACGATTCATGATCATATAACAGGAGCTTTACCATTAAGTGGCAAAGTTATCATGATTCTGTCGATACGATAATATTATAAACGCGAAAGTCTGTATGTTTGGTACTCTTTCACGATCAACTACTGAATGGATCTTGATGAAATTTTACACAGAGGATGGAATAACACATAGGATAATATTCGGCGTTCATGCCGGCGCGGCGGCAGCTAGTAATATAAATCATCCAGACGAATTACTCATATTTCAATCTGCGTAGAAGCCTTTATGGCAGAGGACATTGCTCACAAACGGATGGTCGATGGGGCCGAAAAGTTCTGGAGTGGAGACCGCGTACTGGAAGACGCAGCGTTGGAAGGCCTCCCACCAGGTGGACCGAGAACCTGGTGAGGGTCACGGGTAGTTGATGGATGCGAGACGCACAGGACCGGTTGTTGTGGCGACACTTGGGGGAGGCATATGCCCAGCAGTGGACGGCTTTTGGCTGATATGATGAAGCCTTTTCCCAACTATATTAAGGCTCGTCAACTTCCAGTATGCAACTGAGTAGGACTAGGTTCTAGTTTTTTACATAAGCCACTGCCTCTCTGATCTCCACACTCTACACGGTAACACGATAACCTCTTGGCAAGACTGGTGTCAGATTTTCTGACTGCTGAGGCACGGAGGTCTCTGTATATAATATATGGTCACCGACTTCGGTGAGTTTGCGTCGGTATTGCACAACATATTTCCGCCCAGCCGGTTCCATCATCAGACTAAAAAACAGCGGTACATGTGGACATTCGACCCATGCGCCAGTTCGTTTCGGAAATTCTTTCATTGTGCTTGCAGCTGTGTGAAATTCCCTGCTAGTGTCAGTGTTCCCAGATAGGTACAACCTGAGGTTCCTCATGTCAAGAATGAATAGGTTCCTACTCTTAGACAAGCGTGCTCCGTCATCCCTTTCCTCCAGATGAGAGTGCGATCAACCGCAAACCTATAAAAAAAACTATTATAATGTAGATAAGCGTAGGCATACCTACCCCCGTGATGTTATTATGGCAAAGTTAATTAATCTATGGCCTTACCTAATAAATTCACTGGTAAAACAAATGTGGTCGGTGTGAGCCCAAGCCATGCCAATCAAAACGGATTGCCATTGCTTTACAATTTTAATTGCGTACCGGAAATCTGTAATATCGAAGTGTTTCATCAGTTTCATAGACCTATTATAGTATCTAGTTTACCTAGTACTTCAAACGACTTGTTACGAAATTAATATTGTACTGTACTTGCTACTGCCGGTCGTCGATACGAGTATAATTGGGTATTTGTAATAGTTTACAAGTAAAATGCAAGACCTTCTTTCTGAATGTAAAATACTGACCTATGCATTTTTAATTTTGCATTTTGCAATACTTAGATATAAATAGCAATAGTGCTCATAAGTTCAAGGTATACAGCCGATCTATTCAACGCCTCACCGTGTACACTCGCAGATGCAGAGAAAACATAAACTGAACTGTCATCCCATATTTTTTGTATGGATTGACAGCTGAGTTCACTTCACCAAAGCGTTCACGACTGGAGTTAGACAGAATGGCACTACCAAACTGCTGAAGAGCAGTGGTGGCCGGAAGAGCAGGGTGGCCCAGTGGTAACGGCCCCAACTTACTTTATTTTAGGTCGTGGGTTCAAACCCAGCTAGGCGCATTACTTTGTGTAATTAATTTTCATCGCCACTGCTCTCAAAACGGTGAAGGAAAACGTCGTGAGGAAACCGGCACGTCCTAGAACCAAAAATTCGAAGATATGTGTCATTCACCAACCCGCACTGGGCCCGCGTGGTGGATTACGGCCCATTCACTCTCCTAGAGAGGAGGCCTGAGTCCCAGCAGTGGGAACATTAAAAGGCTGATTATGCTTATGCTTATGTACTACCAAACTTCCTTCGTGTCTCGGAAAGCATGTTAAGCCGTCGATGCCGGCTATCGTTTGTACATCTTCGACAGTCCTTATGGATATTTAGAAGCCAGAAAATCTGGCATCAGTCTTGCCATGGGTTTCTGTTAGTAGTCTGTGATGATCAGATAAGTACTGGCTCAAAGTAAAATGCAGGGTAGCTCTAGAGTTTCGGCTCGGGAACTGCACCTCGCTTGCCAAAAAGTAACCTAGTCACTCAGTATATATTTTTTGTTTTTGTTACCTCTAACTTTTGCCGATTTTGATGATTCTTTTTATTTTCGAAAGCTAGTGCTTTTCATGTGGTCCCATTTAAATTTGAGTGAAATCTGGCGACTACTATTTGAGTTATCCCTAATAATACGTGACTTCGACTACATTGATGATCTTCTCATTTACACGTATTGATGTAAAATGAAAAAAAAAGGCATACAATTTTTTTTTCATGGTTTGGAAAGAGCATCTTAGTATTTCAAGGTGGTCCCTTTCTAGTTGGTGAAGATCTGATGAAGAACTTCGGAGATAGGAAACGGAACTCTTTAATAAATGATAGCAAATCTTCCAGGATTTCTGAAATCCAGGTCTGTTTATTGTTTACACTAGTTTATAATATTATCAACAGTTTATATACTTATCACTATTACAAATTCAAAAAAAAAAAAATACAATAAAAAAATACAATCGACTTTTTATTTGTTTGTTAGCCCCATCTTATACGCGTCCACTTCCCCTCTACCCGATAAGGTAAACGAGATGAAAATACTCGCAATAAACAACTACACTTGCATACAAAATTCGCCAATACCTGTACTTTTTACGTGACTGTTATTTCTTAAATCGAAATTGAATGTTAAACCTCCAAATAATCTAGACGACGAGAATGTTTCTTTTCCTATTTTGTTGAGGTCTAAGTCAGGTCCGTCAAAGGCATTGCGTGAGAAGAATACATTAAAAAAAAACTTTAGTATTGGCTTTTAATTGTTTCTGTCTCATGGTCGCAAATACGACTACTGAGCATGTAATCCTAGTCTCGGTCCGCATTGCAATAAGTGGGGCCGTCCAGAGTGTTTGGCCCCAGTTGTTGGCAATAGACACCCTTTACAATGTTATTGGACTTCAACCCAACTGATGAAATAGAAATGCAGTGAAGTACCAAACACCTTGCTGTCTTCAGCTACAGGAGACACAATCATGATGTTATACATTAGAGTATCGACTCTACTCATTTTAAGCAACGCTCGCATTCGCCGGCCAAGTGCGTGCCGGGCCACGCTCAGTATATAGTTCCGTAGTTACACGTCTCATCTGCTGACTTAGAATGATGTTTTTTGTTTGATTCTAATAACTAACAACTTTATCTAACTAATTTTCAATGGAATTCGTACTAAATTTTCCTTCTCCCGTTGTTTCTGGAAAGACTTCGACACTTGACTTTAGTAAAAAATTTGCTATTTTAAGCTTTATATTTCGCAAACGGATCCTTGGATGGAAAAATGGCTTTGACCTTTACAACTATATCCCACGCCATGGGATAGACGATATTAAAAATCATCGCCATTTATCGTGTAGGGGAGGTACCCTAAAAAATATATTTTTTCCTTACCTATTCTATTTTACCACTTTGTCGCCATGATTAATATGTATTCCCACACCAAATTCCAATTTTCTCATGCTACGTTTTTCGGAGCTAAACCACGGACCGACAGACGGACTTGGAAAAACTACAAGAGTTCCTTATTTAATACGGACCCCTAAAAGTAGAACCGGCGCTCTGTTTTGTTGAAAACTTTATATGCACTAGTTTTTGCCAACGGCTTCATCTGCACATGTATGTAGCATGGTCTTCTCAACGCTAAGTTTCATCCAAATTCGTTAAGCAGTGCATGTTTGGACTAGGTTTAATTCTATTAACTTATCTTGAGGATGAGTAATTCATTATGCATATATCGGACTTTGTACCTTTGTTCATGATATTTTAAATATATATACGACGTGTCACAGAATAAACCGAATAGCACTCATAATTTATGATGAACTGTTATTATGGGACCGACATAGAAAACGCGAAAAAATCGACTGACCCAAACATTTATGTGCGACTAACTCGAAAAAAATACTGAACAGGCGTTGTATATAATATACAGGTATTTTAATTAATTTGTTACCAATATAATATACATAGCTTCCGTTTGCAGCACTCACACGATTAGTTGTTACCTAGGTATTCTTTTTAAGTAAAAAAAAAAACAAAGAAAGAGAAATTCGCACAAGAACTTTATTTCGAACAATACAAAATTAATTAAACATGACAAAACACCTCTTGATGGACACATCGTCCCCAAAGAGTTCATCCTCTTTTACGCGTCCGAAACCGCAAAAAAAAAGTTAAAGTAATATAGGTATTAAATCATCAATCAATTTTCGGCGGTTAGGTTGCATATAGACCATATTTGCTGATATAAATGATGTTTTTTTTTTGTTTGTTTTTTTTTTATTCATAGCCAAAATAAACGTTTTTAACCGACTTCCAAAAAAGGAGGAGCTTCTCATGTCGACTGTATTTTCTTTTTTTTTGTGTTACCTCATAACTTTGTACTGGGTGTATCGATTTTGTTCATTCTTGCGGCATTCTCTCCTGTCCTATCTGCAAAAATACATAAACCGGTGTCAATGTATCGATATATTAATTGGGCTCATAACCAGTTTTCGTAAGCAAGTAATTGTTTATCTGCGAGTTAAGTTGTATGTAACTAATTATTGTACTTAGGTACTACTACATATTAGGTATTCGTTGTTTTATAGAATATTAGCAGCGCCCCGCGGTTTTACCCTCATAGTTCCCATTCCTGTGGGAATATGGGGATAAAATATAGCCTATGTTACTCAGGGTGAATGTAGCTTTCTAATGGTGAAGGAATTTTTTAAATCGGTCTAGTAGTTTTTGAGCCTATTCATTACAACCAAACAAACAAACAAAGTTTTCCTCTTTATAATATTAGTGTAGATAGACAGAGGGACATACTTTAAAAACCATAAAAAAATATATGGTACCAACGCTGAATAGGTTTAAACTAGGTGATCTGTATTCTGTATCTGTGAAAAAGTATTCCAAATATTCAGTTAACAATTTATCGAGAATTTACAATCTTACTAGATATTTTATAATCTTACGCATTTTACAATTATCCGGTGTGCATAATTATAGAAAACCTTAATTTTTACGTTCTTACTTCTGGCACTAAATGTCGGTCTTAGGTGCGAGGATCCGCATTGTAGTACAAATTACAAATTAAGAAAGAACCGGCCACTGGTATTTTTTTTTATCGAGATGCGAAAATAATTTCCTTTCCTACTGCCGTAATTAATGGCCACCGTAAATTTCAATAATTCTATTTATCAAGGACATAACGACTCCGTGACCGGCACTCCTGACATCAGAATGAACGGTCACTCTGATAAAAAAATGTTTTTTTCTTCTTCTAGAATACGATAGAAGCAATTGTTTGAGAATAGGAAGCAAATAGAAACACTAGGGAAGCAATTCTTGGGCACAAATTCAACGTTAAATATGCCTGGTGACGTTCATCGTGGCGAAGACCAAAAAAGAGTATCTACTGTAATCTGATAGTTCTAGATTCAATACACTAACGGCCGAACCCAAAAACTGATCTATCACATACTGGAGATAGAAAAACAAATGAAACAACAGAAAACCTATATAATTTTTCTTTTGTTTTATTTGTTTATCTATCTCCAGTATGTGATAGATCGGTTATTGGGTTCGGTCGTAAGTTGGTACTTATCTTGAATTCCCTGAAGGTGTTCTTACTACCTATAATTCCGACCTACAATACACCCACATTATGTAGTTATCACCAGTTACGTTAAAGACCGCTGAAAACCCGAAAAAAAAACCACCACTGGGCTAATGGGTCGACCTATCATTGATCTGCCTAGAAAGGCAATACCCTAGTCTAACAAGATCTTTTCTTTCCAGATCCCTGGACAGCTACCTAGAAACACCATTGAACAATCCGCTCGCCATATCGCCGTGCATCAACACGGAGCTTCTCACCGTGTTCTACGTCTTCGGCTTCCGAGGAAAGAGGACAGGTCCAGCCACCAAGGCTGTAGTGTCCACTTACTTGGCTCTGAAGAAAAGGAACGTCGTACTCATTGACTGGGAGGAAGAAGCTGACCCGGGAATCCTCGGCACTTCGTTGGGGTATGCGCTGTCGGCCGTGCCTAATGCTAAGAAGGTAAATGTTTCCAAATAAATTGTGATTCTGAAAAAAGAAGGTAGTAAGTAAAATCACTATTTGGGCAATTTTTATGTAAAATCAGGAAAAAGACTAACCCCGTTCCTTATTGGGACGGTCTCTGAGGTAGAGAAGTAGAGAATTGCAGTTCTTCATGAAATTAATGAAAACAGGATGTGCGCGAGTCAGATTCGTACACTGAGGTTCCGATGCCGATCGATTCATCTGTTTTTAAAGCAAAATGTAGCAGTTAAATAGTATATATAACATACATATGGTGTGGTATTGTAGTGATGGTAACATAGGATATGGTGGAGAAATGTGTGGGTAGACAAAGTGTTTACATCTAAACTTAAAAGCTCCTAGTGAAATTATTTTTTTTTTAAATAGTTGAAAAGTACATTTAATGAAATAAACCAGTCGATTTTATATTAAACCACCCCACACACCATATATATTTTTATCAACTCTGAAGCACTGGCACTTACCTGGTTACTTAGTTAACACATCACCATCACTTAACATGGACTCTAAACTAATTGCCAGCCTGGAAGACCTTGAGAAGATGTTTGGATCCCGCATGCAAGAGTATGAGGCCAAATTGCAGAAGGCCACCACTGGTACGGCATCAGTATCACCGGATATATCATCCATTGCCCGTGAGTTCGCAGAATTTAAACAGTTTGTGTGTCAAACACTGTCCAAATTAAAAACCCAAATTGAACTGCTTGCTGCTGGGTTTGACAGGCATGAGACTGCTATGCGGAGAAAGGTACTCCTGATCCATGGTGTTCCAGAGAAGGATAATGAAAAATTACTTGATGTGGTTCACAACATATTATCCAACCAAATTAAATTGCCAGATTTATGTAAGGACAAAAGTATTATTCATGTCTGTCATCGACTCGGATTCTCTAAGCAGAAGACCCGTCCCATACTAGTCCGATTCTTCAAGATGGAAAACCGACAACTGGTTTGGGATAGCAAGAAAGCTCTCAAGGGAACCGGGATCACCATCTCCGAGTTCTTGACACAAGTTAGGCACCGTGTGTTTTCAGCTGCTCGTAAGCATTTCGGCATGCTAAACTGCTGGTCAATGGAAGGCAGGATCATTGTTATTTGCCCTGACAAGTCCCGGAGGAAGATCGAATCGACAGGGGAACTTGACGATCTCATAGCCAAATTCCC
This sequence comes from Hecatera dysodea, assembly GCA_905332915.2. NCBI lineage: Eukaryota > Metazoa > Arthropoda > Insecta > Lepidoptera > Noctuidae > Hecatera > Hecatera dysodea. The sequence goes on from HG995294.1 coordinate 18,123,309, forward strand.
GTCCTGTTCAGTTGACGCCGGCGATTCTGCACTATCTGGAGAACACGGATCCCCTATGGTCACAACAGCAGCCCAGCCCGCAAAGAATTCGAGGAAGGGGCGTCTGCGCAAGTAATCCGATTGTTGTCGATATTGCCAGTCCTTTTACTTTGCCACTTTTTTATTTGGCCGCTTTGCACACTGGCACTTAGTATTTAATCATGCATGAGCCGGTAGTCCATAAAGTTATTTTAACAGTTTCACCGTTATACTTTATTTTTTTTACTTAGCCGGTGTTTAGTTTTACTTTTGACAATGTTGTGTCAGTGTGAATAAGACAGCTGTCAGCTGTCAGCTGGTAGTGTCATCGTTCCTTTTTGAACTGTGGCCGCGTTCCGTTTCAAGTTATAAGTGAAAAATTGTTAATGTTTATCTTGTATTGTTTTCGTTATAGCTTTTATGTTTTTGTCCAATATTTTTTATTTTTTTCTTTACTTTTTTTAGCGTCTTTTTTTTTTGTTTTTGGGTATAATATGTGAAATTTCTGCCAATATACCATGCGAGTTGGGGTGGTTTTACATTTTGATAGAAAACCAAGTAGCGTTTTTATTAATTAGTTAGTTTTAGATTTACATAAATTTTAAGTATTTTTTATTTTATTTTATAGTTATATTATTATTTTATATACTTACTTTTAATATGAATGATGTAGCTGATCTTAATGACAGCTTTTTCTCGTGCTCTTCTTCCGATAGTTTTGCTAGTGCGGACAGTGACTCTTCTTCTCTGCTCACTTTACATGATAAAATGCATTCTCTTTTCGCTAATAGTCCTAAAAATCTGCATATAGCGCACATAAACGCCCAAAGTGTTCCGGGCCACTATTCTGATCTTCTGGCATCCTTTAGCAGTGCTCACCTTGATGCCCTGTTGATATCAGAATCTTTTCTGAAGCCTTCTCTTCTCTCTACTCATTATTCACTTCCTGGCTTCGTCTTGATTCGTAACGATAGAACCGGCAAGGGTGGAGGTGGTGTAGCTATGTACTTACGCGCTGACCTTCCCTATAAGGTTGTCAGTTCATCCCCCTCTATGTACTCTGAATCGGCTGAATATTTGTTTGTAGAAATTTCTGTTCATCACACTAAAGTCTTGCTTGCAGTACTTTACAGCCCTAACCTTCGCATTGACTACTTCGATTCTCTTGACTGCACTCTCAGTAATCTTTGCCCCTTGTATGAACATGTTATTTTAATGGGCGATTTTAACACTTGCCTGATTAAAAATGACTCTCGCTCCCTTAGGCTTCTTTCACTCCTATCTTCTTTCAATCTTCAAGTCTTGCCTCTTTCTGCAACTCACTATTCTCCTAATTGTACGCCCTCTTTATTAGACCTCATAATTGTTTCCTCTCCCAATAATGTCTCTAACCATGGACAACTTACTGCTACCTTTTCTTACCACGACCTCATTTATCTTTCGTATCGTATCCGTGTTCCCAAGCGTAAGGCCCAGCACTTATATCTCCGCAACTACAAGGGCATAGATCTAGCGGCGTTGCGGCGCGATGCCAGCAACCTCGACTGGACCCCTCTGGTTGAGATTGGTGACATCGAGGGAAAGGTCAATTACTTAAACACGACCGTCCTCGAATTGTATGACCAGCATGCTCCAATTCGGCGTGTCAAAATAAAGCACAACCCTGCACCATGGATAACGGTTCAAATTAAAGAACTAATGGCTTGCAGAGATAAAGCTAAGTGTAGGTATAAGCGTAGACCTTCGGAGCTGAATCTCGCTTATTACAAATCTCTACGTAATCGCTGCAGGCGTCTGTGTAAAGATGCTAAGAGGCGCTATTTCCATGAACAACTCGATAACCGCAGTTCTTCCGATGTATGGAAATTTCTTAAGTCTGTTGGTATTGGCAAATCCCCTACCAGCCAGTGTAAGGATGTGAACCTCAACGACCTGAACAGGCATTTCTCGCACCTTCCCTTTTCGCTTGATCCTTGTGTCAAAGCTGCAACACTCGAGAGCCTTTCTAGTTTACCGTTGCCACCATCTTCTCCCTTTAAATTTAGCGACGTTACCGAGGATGACGTTAAGAAATCTGTTCTCGCGATTACTTCCTCTGCAGTTGGTAATGACAATCTATGTTCAAGAATGGTTACTCTTGTACTTCCCTCATTACTTCCTGTTCTCACTCACATTTTCAATCATTCTTTTATTTCCTGCTCCTTTCCGTCGGTCTGGAAACAGGCTCACATCATACCCTTACCCAAAATTAACGATCCATCATTATTAAATCACTTTAGACCTATTTCTATTCTTCCATTTCTTTCCAAAGTTTTTGAGCACTTAGCTCATAGACAATTATCTTTTTTCTTAACGTCGAACTCAATAATATCCCCTTTCCAATCCGGTTTTCGCGCGGGTCACAGTACTGTTACTGCGCTCGTAAAAGTAACCGATGATATCCGCTGGGCTATGGAGAATAAGTCGCTTACAGTCCTTGTATTGCTTGATTTTAGTAGCGCCTTCAACTCAGTGGATTTCGACATTATGCTAGGTCTACTCAAATCCATTAATCTGTCCTCTTCCGCTATAGCCTGGTTCAATTCTTACCTTCGGGGACGCTCTCAGCGTGTCCGCCTTGATGAATCCTTTTCTGATTGGTGTGACCTCACTGAGGGTGTTCCTCAGGGTAGCGTTCTCTCTCCTCTTCTTTTTTCCATTTTCATAAACTTTGTTATCAGAATAATCTCTTCCAGTTTCCATCTTTACGCAGATGACTTGCAGCTTTACCGTCATTTTACCGTAGCCGAGGCGGATTCTGCTATTGCTGCTATGAATCATGACCTGGCTTGTATCAGCAGTTGGGCTAAGTCATTTGGCTTGCAGATCAACCCAACTAAATCTCAGGCCATGATCATTGGTAGCAGATACGTTCGTACTGCTGTTGCTATTTCAAATTTACCGCATTTATATCTCGATGGCGTTCGTATTGACTACACCGAAACTGCTAAAAACCTCGGTGTTATACTTGATTCCAATCTTTCCTGGCGTGCGCAGGTCAATGAGGTTAGTCGAAAGGTCTATTTCTCTTTTCATTCGCTGAAATGCCTTCAGGGTGTCTTGCCTTTGAAGACGAAAATATCTTTGGCCCAAACACTTATTCAGCCGATTATAGATTATGCCGACGCCTGCTACCTGGATGCTACTGAGGAGCTATTAAACAAGCTTGAGCGCCTGCAAAACTTATGCATTCGGTTTGTGTTTGGTTTGCGCAAGTATGACCATGTTTCTCACCTTCGCAAGGAACTCAAGTGGCTCCCTATCCGTCTTCGCCGGAACACTCGGATCCTTTGCCTCCTTTTCAACATCCTTCACAATCCGTCGTACCCCGCTTATCTGCGTGAGCGCATTTCTTATGCTCGCCCTAGTGACTTTCCGTGCAGATCACACCTTAGATCCCTCCTTAAAACCCATCCTCATAAATCCAGCTACTATTCCTACTCTTTCTCAGTCCATGCAGTTAGATTGTGGAACTCACTTCCGCCTAGCATTCGAGACTTAAAATCCATTTCTTTGTTTAAGATTCGACTTAAAGAGCACTACCTTTCCTCCCAACTGTGATAGTTATATTTATTTTATGTATATAATTATAGTACCTACTATTTACTGTATATATATATATATATATAAGTATATATATATATATATATTATATTTTATAAATATATTTTGATTTGTTACTTTAGTTTAAAGCTTCATATTCTCTTCTTCTCTTGTTCTTACACACTATTGTCTACATTTCTGTTTCGTTTATCCTTTCGCAGGTCTGCTGGAAGAAATTTCGTTTGAAATAAGCAGTGCCTTTGTACTAACATTTGTAATGTTTTCTCTTAATTATTGTATGTGTGTACATAAATAATAAAATAAATAAATAAAAAAAATAAATAAATAAATACATGAAGGTATGTCACGGTGAATTTTTCGCAAAAAAAAATATTTTTTTAAAAAAAACTACAAAAACCCCGTTTTTTTAATTTTTCGGGTACCTACTTGTGCATTTGTGCTGTACCATCTATGTATCTTTTTGGAACTGTTCAAAAATTCAAATTCAAAATTCAAAATACAGACGGACAGACAGTCGGGGCCACAGAGTGATCCTATAAGGGTTCCGTTTTTTCCTTTTGAGGTACGTAACCCTAAAAGCCACTGTAACCGATCTTGCTAAGCAAATTAAATCACGCTCAAGTTATGCTTAGACTATTCAAATCACAAAATTCACAATAAATATTCATACAATGCTATTTTGCGATTGAGTTTAGCAATAGTATTTGCACTATGAATTTGAATATTAATCTACCAATTACTTTTTGTTTTTGGCCTTTCTAGGCCAAGTCAGTTAATACCCAATTAATTTCAAAGGTTGAATAGTTTTATCATTACAATAAAAAATAAAAAAAACAAACGTAAAATAGTTAATGAGTTTCCTTTTCACTTGGTCGTTGACATGCTTTTCAAAGGTTCTTGAACTTTCTTTAAACAATGGAATTCAATATTCAATTCGACCTTTGTTTACTTTCTTTATATGTTAATCAAGTTATGCAACTGTTGCAGTTGTAGGTATCCTGTGTACATTGTCACCAAAGTTAATTAGAATATAATAATTAACTAATTAGGTCAACCTTATTAATACCTATTTCACTAGATCTCGCCAAGGGCGTAACTACCCTAAAGGCTTTTCAGCTTCTACTGAAAAACCCTTAAAGCTTTGTAAAGCTATTTACTACACGGGCTTATTTAGAACTAGTCATAGCGACTAGCACTGGCTTTTGCCATACAATTAGGTAATACTTATCTGTTCTGTGGGTAATACAGCTGCACTGGTAGGTATCGAGATGCCAATTCCTCTAATATTTAAGCACGTTTGCATTCGTATGTCAGTCTGTCCAAAATGAATGGAAATTGAGGCTTTTTTGACAGATTACGATTAAGATGCGTATGCGATCGAAATATTATTAGAATTGGCCCTATGGTCGCAATCACGACTGTTGAGGTGTGTGTGCCGTCGATTCCTAGGTCGGGCAAAAAGTGTTTCTAATTAGGTTTTGTACCAACATTTCATTAAAAGCCCAGAGTTTGAAAGTTGGTGGAGCCATTTGTCATGCGCCTGATCTCAGGAGGCGTCCTTTTTTATGGATGGAAGATCATCAAATGAATTCTTCTGCTCTGAGTTAACCGGAAGGGAGTGTCAATTTTCTTTCTTTCTTTCTTTCTTTCTTTTTTTCTCTTACTGACTAAAATCCATCCGTGTTCTCTTAATGGTCTTTGCGTTCCAGAGCCGCGGTGACTTTCGAACAAACTCCGCAACCCTAACAGCCACTGACCCTATGGGGCCCCGTCCTCTTTGCTAACATCTCTTTGAGGTACGCGTGGAACACGACGCGCCGTTGACCCGGGCCTGGTTGCTATCGGACGGCGAGTCACCAATAGCTCGCCATCCGCAGGCCCGCGCCTACGGTGGCCGGGAATCACCGTAACGCCTTTCTCATGCGCACGCGCTGATGCTCTATAAAAGGCCATCCATAAATTACGTCACACATTAAGGGGGAGGGAGGGGGTCGACAAAATGTGACATTGTGTGGCAAGGGGGTGGGACGTCACATTTGAAAATCAACTTTAATCTAAGTGTTAAGTAAAACACGAATAAAATTATAAAATACTAGCTGCTGCCCGCGACTTCGTCCTCGTGGAATCCCCGATTTTAAAACATTATTTATCGCTGCTCCGCTCCTATTGGCTTAAGCGTGATGATATATAGCCTAAAGCCTTCCTCGATAAATGGTCTATTCAACCCAAAAAGAATTTTTCAATTCGAACCAGTAGTTCCTGAGATTAGCGCGTTCAAACAAACAAACAAACAAACAACCAAACAAACAAACTCTTCAGCTTTATAATATTAGTATAGATGTGAAGACACATTAGGGAGGAGGGGTCTCCCAAAATGTGACCAGCTATGACAAGGTCGGGGGTAGGGTCAAAAATCATGAAATTCGTTACACGTAATTTATGGATGGCCCCTTATATCTTCTCCGTACTAGGCTTAACTCCGTTGAGATTGGCCATCGTGGTCTAAATTCGGTCCGGGGAATTTTATAGGGTAGGTAACAGCTATACTCTTATCGAATACCTACGCTACTATCAACCTACACCACCGAGGCAACTAAATGCTGTTACAAATCTACTATATAAAAATAAGTCGGGTTTTCCTTCCTGACGCTATAACTCCAGAACGCACGAACCGATTTCCACGGTTTTGCATTCGTTGGAAAGGTCTCGGGCTCCGTGAGGTTTATAGCAAAGAAAATTCAGGAAAAATTTCAACAGAAAAGCGGGAAAATCTTTTTTCAATTTTTTTTATATATGGCAAAACAACGTTTGCTGGGTCAGCTAGTTACAATATAAATCTTACTCTATCCAGGTCGGCACGGAACTGGGCAATGCGCTGATGGAGTTGACGAAAGCCGGAGTGCGGATGGAGGACGTCCACCTGGTCGGTCATTCCCTGGGGGCACACCTCCTGGGATACGCGGGCAGGCGCGCCAGGGAATTAGGCTATGTCGTAGCAAGGTAGGTATCGCTAAGTTGATAATTCTCTTGCTATCTTGCGCTGGCATTTGTTGCTTCTTTCTTAGAGTAATTGTATATTTATTGATACTTTTTTACTGTAGTGGAACATAGAGACATTCTCTCCCAGTTAATCGTTCAGTTAAAAAATACTACACTGTTGAGGTTAAACTGCAACAAATATGAATTTGTTTGTTTGTTCCGCTTTCACACCTAAATGGCCGATTTTTTTTTTTATGAATTTGGGTACAGTATAAGTAGATGGGAGTGGGACCTTGGAGACGGTGATAGGCCATGCTACTTAAACGCAAGCGAAGCAGCCGGCTAAATCTAGTAACATTTAGATCGAATTGTACCAAATGTACGATAGATACCTAAATCCTTCGAGCGCCAAATCGCATTTTGCAATGTGTTGAGGGAAACTGAAGCGATTTAAAAGGAGATCAATGTCATATTTGCATTAAATTTTAATAAAAAATTAACCTAATCGGCTACCATGCAAATGTGACATTTAAATGCATCACGGTCGCGGCAATTTACTTTGACATTGCAAAATGCACTTCTACTTCTGCTAATGTACTGCTTGATCTAATAATACAAAGGTATCTATAAATACGGTATTATATAATTTTATTTTTATTTAATAGAATAGGATGTAAGTAATTAAAACTACATATAAGTACCTAGGTAATGCTTTTTTTATAGGTAGGACTAACTTTTTTTTTTATATTATGTTTTTTTAATTGTAAGCAAAGTCCAAATACTCTAGGGCATGTAGCCGGCCCTGCTATCTTAGTAAATACACAGCGAATTCTCCGTCGTAGATGGAAAGGTTAAAGAAAGAAAAAGAAAGAAAAGAAAAAGAAAGAAAAGAAGGAAAAGAAAGAAAAGAAGAAAAAAAGAATGAAAGATAAATGTTACAGGTATACAGGTTTTTCGTCGTATCGATGAAACATTTTGTAGCTGGAAAGGACTGTCGGCGAAATGTCCATAGGTGAAAGACCCTGATGGGGAAACGGAAACAAATGAATTATCCTGTCGACGAACACTCCAATGGCGAATCGATCTTTAGGAAACGGTTGCTGAATCCTGCACTACTGCGCTGCAGACAGAAATTAGAGCCTCATTAAATAACCCATTTCCGATTTGACCTCGACAAATAATTGATCCGCTCTTTATTTCAGAATCACCGGTCTAGACCCCGCCGGTGCGCTCTTCGACGGCGCTTTCGCACTCCTACGTGGTCTAGACCGCACCTGCGCCAAGTTCGTGGACATCATCCACACAGACCCTGGTGGCTATGGCTCCAACTCGTCGATTGGCACCGTGGACATCTGGCCCAACTACTCTGGAGGCGAAGGGACCCAGCCCGGCTGTCCCGTCGGCAAGTTCGAGCGATTCACTCCTGAAGGTAATGCGTTGATTATTTATAGGTAATGAGTACCGCCTGTCTATAGGGAAAGTGCACGGCATAGACAATGCCATCTAGTGTTGCAAATCTGAAACTTTTACGTTGTAAATATTTGACTTGTACTGCAACATCCGTTTAGGGGAACGTGCACGAAGTAGACTATGCCATCTAGTGTTACAAATCTGAAACTTTTTCATAGTAAATATTTGACCTGTACTGCACCCTCCGTTTAGGAGAACGTGCACGAAGTAGACTGTGCCATCTAGCGTTGCAAATTTGAAACTTATAAATAAGCAAAATATACTTTACATTGGCGCGTCTGTGCTGCCACCTATAGTTTCTGCACGTTCCCTATTCCGTCAACATCTCAGCGTGTAACTTAGGTGGAATGAGCATGAAGTGTACTGTCATTTCATGTTATTTGCATGGATTTCACGGTAGGAGCTTCCATGGTAAGATGTTTACTGAAATCGCACTGCTGTTGCAAGTTATATTTTCCACCATTGTCTTAAAAGTACCCTTAACTTTTGGCGATGATCTGTCTGTTATTCATACCAAACTGACGTTTTTTAGGTTAGACCAACACTTATATGCTCTTCTAGCCGCAACGTAACTTCTTGCTATCAAAAGAAAATCTAATAAATCTAATCCTAAGCCATCGCGATTTTGTGCATAAGTCAATATTACTCCAAAAAATCGAACGTGTCTGAAGTTGAGCGAAAAATCGAGCGCTTTCGATGAAACTCATCACTATGACAAAGTTGAACCTGCAGGGATCTAAATCATTTCCAAGGAAACTACTCACCGAAAGTTTTAGGTTATGGGTTCAGATGAAGAACAAAAATGCACATTTAAATCATTGAGTTTAAGAGTTAAATAAACATCTGACTACCTACATACAATGAGCTATTAGAAAGCTGGTCTTCAGCTTTATTTTACTTTTATTGTAACTAACTATTTATTTATACACTTAAATATAAAAACTCTTAACTAATAAACATAAAAATATGTAGTCAAAAGATGGCGTCGAAAAAGTTCTCCGCATCACTGGCCGCTAGTAATGTACCCAAAAGGCTAGCAGCATTGCCACGCTCTATGGCAATGCTTCACGCGACGTGGCAGCTTAAGTAAATTAGAAAACTTAGTCTATTTACTTTGACACCATCATAATATTCACTCAAATTTCTTGGAACTTGCTTATATAAAAGCAAGAGATAATAGAATATGTGTAGATACTTTGCAAGTATATCTACATTGTCAATATTATCTTAATTGCTGTTACATTGACAGAAAGACAATGTCGTTATCTTGCTAGACCATAATTCAGGATAACCATGAAAAAAGTCGTTTAGGTTATCTATATGTAGCGGACAATCCGTTTTTAAAAGACCATGGCACATTTCTAAATACTAATTACGCTTAATCAATATTATATTGTTATCTACAAAACACAGTGTCACACCTATCACAGTAGGAAAACCAGAACCCAATTAAAAATGTAGGCCATCGTTTGAGTCTTTCCGTTCAGGGTTAACTGAGTGGATATCGCCATAGATTCAACAAGATCTGTGGACAAACTTTCAATCATTTGTATCAGTCATTTTGATTAGGGGCCATCCATAAATTACGTCACAAGAATTTCATGATTTTTGACTCCATGGTCACATTTGTGAGACCCCCTCCCTAGTGCGACATCACATGTTTTACAATTTTATACGTGTATTTGTTCGTGTTTTACTAAACACGAACAAATACACGTATAAAATTGTGTATCTTTAAAAAACACGTTTAGGACCCCTCTCTACCCTTTGTCACACTTCGTCGACCCCCTCTCTCCCCTTAACGTGTGACGTAATTTATAGATGGCCCCTTATATAAATTATGAACGGTAATTAAATCACCCTTGTTCCCGGGCTTACACAGTAGAGGGCTAGGATATTGTCAGGCACCAGTCCAGACTCCGAGACCGGTTTTCTAACGGAACGGTTTTGAAAAACTCATAAGTATGTGTCGCTTAACCTGGCCTAGTTTTGCGAATCTGGGACACCCTGCTTAGTCACAGTACTTGCAACCGCTATACCAATGAGCTTCCTGGTTCGAGTGTCTGCAGTCTAGTCCTTTTTTTTATGCATGAGAAATCATCAAATGACTTCTTCGCCTCTGGGCGGAGCGAAAAAGTGTCAAACTCTTACTGACTAAAACCCACCCGTGTTCCTCCTAGTGCCCTTTGCGTTCCTGGGTCGGCGGTCTAGTACCTACATGTATCGTTTCAGTCGCTCATCCCAAGGCTGAATTTGTTATGAGGTGCCGATTTCTATCCGGTCCGGCAATTGTTTGTAGTTGCCCATATCAATGGTACCGTAAGAATTTTAGAATAAAAACAAAATAGTAGGTAGCTGTAATTTCGAATCTATACTAACATTACAAAAACTGAAGAGTTTGTTTGTTTGGTTGGATCGGCGCTGATCAGAGGAACGTCTGGTAAATTTCTTTCAGTGTTGGATAGAACATTTATCGAGGAAGACTATAGTCTAAATAACATCACGCTTCGACCAATAACAGCGGAGCATCAATGAAAAATTTTGAACAGCTTTTTTTTTCTTATGCGACGCAGATAGTAGTTGCTCGGATCAGCTAATCTACACTAATATTATAAAGAGGAAAACTTTGTTTGTACGTTTGTTTGTTTGTAATGAATAGGCTCAAAAACTACTAGACCGATTTTAAAAATTCTTTCACCATTCGAAAGGTACATTATCCACGAGTAACATAGGCTATATTTTATCCCCGTATTCAAACGGGAACGGGAACTACGCGGGTGAAACAGCGGGGCGCTGCTAGTTATCTATAAAACGGAGTCCAAACAATATAGGCTAAAACGGAGTCCAAACAATCTAGGCCTAATATTTCATTAATTAGTTGCTAAAGTTATGACGAGACCTAGAGATTGTCTATGGCTTATGGCATCTGCTTTCCACTTTTGATTGAACCACAGACATACAAAATTTTGTTTTGTATAGGTATCTCTATTGAGTTGTATCGTTGTCGTAACTGCTACGTTACACTGTCTGGCTGGTTAAGTGGTCGGATACCACGACTTCTAAGCGCCAGACCCTGGATTAGATTCGCAGTTGTAATTGGGTTTTTCCATCAGGACTTCCTCAATAGCAGTCCGGAGTCCGGTGTGATATCCCTAGGCCTCCGAAAACACGTAAAATCGTTCAACCTTCCCGTGAACTTACCTCTGTCGTGCAGGATAGATAGCCGTCCATATTGGCGCCCACAGTCGCGCACTATGTATATTATATCTTGAGTACTTGGCTTATCACCATTGTGTTTAGCCATCGTGGCTCAAAATGTCATCAGTCATCATCTTTATGTAGCCCTTATCGCAATTTAACTATTTGTGGTAGATGCAACACGTCTTGTATTAGTCGTGCTACTTGTCTAATTAGTCATTATCACAGTAACTTTTCCCGTCTACAGTATCTGCTTTCTATTAATACTTAAATAAATTGTAATTAGGTTCTCGCCCCTATGGCTCCAAATTAGCAACGTCCTTGATCGAAATATTTGTAACAGTCGACTCGAGGGTCATACATATTCAATGCAATCTTTGTACAGTTTAATTACCTACCCATTGACCTAATTCCATTCAAATTCGTTCCTAATCAAAGCATGTTAGAAAAACTGGAATTTCAATGGTTGCCAGCTATCTTTATGTACATTTTATTCAAATTATCTGATTTAGGTACCTAATGCTCATAACATAACATCATACCTTTTTTTCTTTTTTTTTTTTTTTCTGGATGGGAAATCATCAAATGACCCCTCCCGCCCTGGGTGGAGCGGTAGGGAGTGTCAGACTTTTACTGACTAAAACCCACCCGTGATCCTTCTTGTGCCCTGTGCGTTCCAGGGCCGCGGTAACTCTTTCGAACAAATTCCGCAACCCTAGCAGGCACCGACCCTATGGGGCCCCGTCCTCGGTGCTGACGGCTCCTTGAGGCGCGCGTGGAACACAACGCGTCGTCGACTCAACCTGGTATCGGACGGCGAGCCACCCACGCTCACCGTCCCCAGGCATCAGCCACTGCGCGATAGCACAGCGGCCGACTTGTCTCTGGAGGGGGCCGAAATGGGACCATTACTGGCACTCCATCTCAGCACCCTCCCGAGTGTTGGGAGCCGCAGCACCCGCAGCAGAAGCGGCAGTGGCGGCGACAGAAGCCGCGGCGGCGGCTGAGGCGGCGGTGGCGGCGGACCTCTTGCCCCTGGTCGGCATACCTGCATTCCTCGAATAGACACTCACATACAGGGTGGTGTAGGTAATATTAAAGTCGGAAGCCCCTCACTGCAACAAAAACATTCTAATGTACTGGGCCTCCATAATTCCCTATTTAGATCACGCGTGGGCGCGTGAGGGATCGTAGTACACGGTGCCACGATTCCGCCGTGTGGTCGGTCGCAGTAAATCTCGAAAAATGGACCGCACTAGACGTGTTCTCCTCATTAATAATAAGAAACGAATAAAGTCGAATGTCGTTCGTCATTTTTTAATATTAAATAACAAATTAATGCGGCACCGGCGAAAGATAGTTTCAACGATATCGTACCGTGCATCGTGGTACGTTGCGATGTCGTGTCGCTTGCTCGTCGTAGATTCCCACGACAAGACATCGCATCGTGAAACGATGCTGCGTCGTAGCACGATGCGACGTCGTATCGTGTTTTTTGTATACGACGAGCCCTCACGCGTGATCTAAACATATATAATAACGAGCCCTTACCATTTCTCTATTTGCTTAGTCTAGAGGCCCCAGCTAAATCATGACCAATATTCAGTTTGTTTTTTTTTTTAAGGCTTATTATTTCGAAGATAATGATGTGATCAATTTTCATGAACAAAGGTTCCGTTAATCCATACTGGTATTCGCAACCCTAAAAAATACCCATATTTTGTCATACAACCAAGTGTCGTTGCAGATTTATGCAGCCACGATCGCTCATGGCGATTTTTCACGGAAGCCCTCAGCACACCGACGGCGTTCCCGGCGGTGCGGGCGACGGACCTCCACGAGTGGCTCGCCGGCGGAGGGGACACCAACCAGACCATATACTTAGGACCCCTCACTAGCATAAGGTAAGCGTAGCTTCTGCAGCAGGATAGAGAACTCTTTAGAGTGTTCTTATCAACAAGTGGAAATTAAATTTTTAATACCAGGAGTAGGTATTAAAAATTAAATTTCCACTTGTTGATAAGACTCTCTCGGCTGTTCTTTTCCGATTAATTACGTAGCGAAATTCGGTGAACTTCATTTACTCGATTTTTTTCTGTAGGTACTGTAGATAGAAAAAAAAAACAATTTTATTTTTATAATAATACCAACTACCTACATACAAAGAATTTTATCTGAACCGGGATTCGAACCCGCTAAATGTGAAACAAAACTGTAATTTAACTAGGTACTGTACCGATCGAAAGGCTATGAAATGCTATGTAGGTATGTTCAGTATTCAGAAAATCATATGCATATTTTATATATTTTCTGAATAACATAGCATCTAAAATAAAAGAAAGAACATGACTTTAAAATTTTGTTCGGAATAATGAATAGCGTTTTCTGTGACAATGTCAGTATGTCATACTTATAAAATTTGACTTACGAACTACTTTCTACTTTATCATAGTATAAACAGGGGTAGTAGTTTATCTTCATATAAACGCACCGCGCGCGGCTTGAATGTGTGCGCCATAGTATCTATGCGTCGACGCACGCACACTTTAACAAGTCTCGACCCGTTTCTCAGTGCGCCAGTCGGGGCTAAAACTGCACGAGGTTCGCGCGTCACCGCTAAATAAATAAAAAATGTCTGACAGTCGCAGGAGAACGTATTGCTGTGTGTTTGGGTGTCTCAATAATTCATCGATTCCAGAATTATCTCTGTTCAGATTACCTAATGAACAGGAAAGGTAAGGTAGTCACTTATTCTAGCATATAATTTTTACTTGATGATGAGATACCTACTTACTTATTTTTATTAGTTTTCTATCACACAGAGAAAGTAGGTAGGTAGGCCTAATTTCCTACTAGAATATATTAGGTAGGTACTTTTGATCTATCAATTGATTTGCCGCTATTGCTTTGTTTACGTTTAGTTATGCCGATTTCTCAGTATTGTAGTAGGTAGGTAAGTACTTACAGTTGTAAAATCAAACCATTGTTGAACTTTATTGACTAATGATCACTGAATTAGTTATACAGAGATGTGTTAAAGTGACAACCCTAAGACAGTAGGCAATTATATCGCGAATTAGGCCGGAGATAACCTACTTCCCCTCTTTATACTATGACTTTATTATCATTTCAAAGTAATACCTACTAATGAGTAAACACTTGAAAAATTAAGATTTCTCTTTTAGAAGTATACGTATGATTAGGTACCTAAATAATAAAATCATAAGAACATAAGTTGTACCTAGTACCTTTTTTTTCTGGATGGGAAATCATAAAATGACTCCTCCCGCTCTGGGCGGAGTGGAAGGGAGTGTCAGACTATTACCGACTAAAACCCGCCCGTGATCCTTCTAGTGCCCTTTTATTTTTTTCTATTATTAAAACATCTCGCCAATAAATAATTCTATTATAATTTTACTCTGAGAACCCGTGTTCCGGGTATTTGAAACAGTCGAGACTCCCCAAACTAGCTGACGATTCCTTGTATATAATATGGCATTTTATATCCACAGAGCCACAGGAAACTTCTACCTGCGAACAAGTCCAGAGTCACCTTTTGGACTGGGCGCCGCAGGCATGGAACCAAAAGGCACGCAAGTGAGGAAGCGAAGGAATTCTTTACTGTCAAAAATCTTGAGATTTTTTTAACGTTTTTCTTACTATCTAGTCAACATATTGTTAATGGAACAACATTGTTATTACCGACGCAAAAATAAAATATAAAGTAAAGACACGGATTTTTTGCTGTGTACATCACGGCTGTGTCAAAAAGATTCATTTCACCAGTAATTTGCCAGTAATCATTTGTGGATGGTCTTCCAATGAAGCCTTACGTATAGTGACGGAACAAAGCCATTTCGAACAAGCATTCTATTGTCCTAAGAGTTACAACCCTTACATTAAAACTGTGCTTGGTATTCAGCTTCATCTGGAAGTCGACAATATTTAGGTAAAGGTTAGACGGATTGATAAACAGTAGAGGATCAGAAATAAATTATGGAAAAAATAAAAGAACTTAATATGTATTTATTTGTAGGTAGTAGGTACACACAGTACAGAATTTTGCCTGCACAGACTGAACAAAAAATTCTATCACATCGACATTTCGCTGGTTTGAGAGAATAGCGATGATTGATTTTAGAGAATGGCATTTTGGCCTTTATTTTTGATTACGCTTCGAGTGTTTTGTCTCGAAGTGAATAACAACGCTGTCTCTTTCTAACAAAAGCTGGCGCGATATTGGCGTTGCGTCTCTGTTCACGATAAAATATCAATTATTTATGATTGTTTGGCATACAGAATTCAATTTGGCAGAAGTTTGCATTACATCAATATTCTCACAAACCAGCGATTTGTCTGTACAGATAAATTTCTAAAGAAGTTTATGGAAGTGTATCGTGTGGACGGTCCATTATGGACGTCAGTTTGTAAGTGTTGCAACAACAGTTAGGTTACTTCAGTTATTCTAGCAGTTACATCATTTAGGTAGTTTGTGTGCTATGTATAGCCAAAAATAAACAGCCATATTTGTAGACTTTTTTAGTAGTTTAGGTACTATTGTGTTTTGTTAAGGTAAGCATAGGATTTAGGGAGTATTTTATCGAATTCAGTGAACCCATGATCACTTGCGAGATATTGTAACTTATTTCAATTTATAAGGTTCAATTTTCTCTGTGATATTCTTCAATATTTTATCAACTAGAATAAGATTAAACAATTATGTTATAGTTTTGAAAAAATATTGTTAGTGAAATAAAACTAAGTACGTATTATAGATGGTGACGGGAAAAATTCCGAATCATTCCCGTCGAATACTTCGGAAGTATTCCGAAACATTCCGAAACTTTGGGAATATTTCAACTGTAAAAAAAACCAGGAAAATCGACCTTACTACCTATTTCGCACTTGGAAGTTGTAAATTATATTATCTTTAGTTTAACCAAAAACATAGGTGGGTTGTTCTTCTTTTTTACCGACAATGGTCGGTCTCTCATCTCACTTTGTGTTGTATTAGAGTATGAATTATTATGTTTTTATTGTTTGAATTTACATCCTCATCGCTTTATACATTTTAATACTAAGTACCTTTACCTTTCTCTAGCCAATATTTTATTTGCGTGTGTTAATTTTTCATTAAATACCGTGACAGAGTAGTAATTCATAATGATGTCCTACTCAAAAAGGACCACTCTTTCACTTTGTTTTCTTGACAATCACCATAAAATAAACAACATTATGGGCATGAAAACAAAGATTAAAATAATCCAAATGAAAATTAAATTAACCTGAAAAAAAAAATCTAATACTGAAATCAAAATGTTGTCACTTGAAAAATTCGAAAAACTGAGAAACAGCAATTCATTGTCGATAAAAAAGAAGAACGACCCAGGTACCTAACCCTTTTTCAAAAAACAAATCAAATATGCTAGGCCTGGGTTTTTATTCCACAACTGAAAAAATTATATAAATAGCATTCGATTTCGAAATAAGTAGGTACCTACCTAAAAATAAAAGAATAAAAAACCTGTTAATCGCAGGTTAACATATCTACCTATAAAAATATCAACATATACTTAATCAATCCCATTTATAATGAAATAAACATTTATAGAGATACCTAATTATTGTTCACTGGCACATACGTAAGTAAAAACTTACGTACATATGTGCCACTGACAATAACTTATTCACCCACCACACCACAAACAAACACGTTTATTATTTCCATTGAATTATTCGGGCGAAATATTCGGCGGAAACATTCGGCGGAAACATTCAATTGCGGGGTACGAATCTTTCTCGCGGGGTGAGGAAAACTTCTCCGGGGAGCATCTCCCCTCTTACCGCACCCCGGACCGCCATCGCCTGCACGCACGACTCGTGGCCGGTGGCAGTCGGGCGCATGCCCTGGTAACTTAGAACATTTTTTTTTTATTGCAAAATGCGACATCTATCCGCCAAGCCAGGAACTTTTTGTTGCAGTGTTACCACGTTTTTGCATGTATAATATGGTATTTTTAATCAATTATTAGTTTTGTTATTTTTCCTTAATTACACTAGCTTCATAAATGAGAAATAAATTTTTAACCAAGCAGAATTTAATTATAAAATATTTTATTTTATTTTAACTGCTATTTTTACGGTGAGAGAATCTTAAGTAGTTTTCTAATACCAAAAGTTAGTAACACTAAGTTTGAACGTCACAAGATTTTTGCCACTGGTGTCTTTGCATGCTCGTGCGCAATTTTCTTGTAATTTTTGGTGTTTTTGTGCTATAACATCTGTTTATAGACTAATATATGTTTGAGTTGAGCTTCAGTTCCTCCATATATTCCAGAAATACCGAAATTGCAGTAGACTACTTTGTGAAAGTGTTTGTGACATACATGTAGATAGGCCCTCCTTAGGGAGTTTGGACCATATATCTCAGTGTAGTGTTTACTTTACATTTTACACAATGCCCCGATATGTCTGCTGTGTTCCTGGGTGCCCAGTAGTAGCAGAAGATGGTAAGCGGAACTATAATTATTTCTATTTTTACGGTTCCGTTCCGTTGATTACCCGAAGGGTAACTAACGGAACCCTATTACTAAGGCTCCGGTGTCCGTCCGTCCGTCCGTGCGTTCATCCCTCCATCCATCGGTCCGGCAATCTGTCTGTCAACGGGCTGCATCTCATTCACAGTAATAAGTAGAGTACTGAAATGTTCACAAGATGTGTTTTTCTATTGCTGTTATAACAACAAATGATAAAAATTAATTAAAATTAAAGGAGGCTCTCGTACAAAAACATGTTTTGGCTGGTTTTTTATAGCAAATTTATTACTTTTCTCATGTAGCTTATACTGCCACCATGCCAAAAGATAGTAGAAGACTATAAATCTGTGTCAGTCAGTCGGTCCCAAGTAAAGTTTTACTTTATTTTCAGGTATACCTCTACATTACTTTCCAAATCCCGAGAAAGAGGCAGTAAAGTTTCAGAATTGGATCAAGAGCATTGGAGGTGGTATTGCGAGTCTGGATAGCAACATTGTCTACAAAACTCATCGAATCTGTCGTCGACACTTTCAAGATGTGTTTCACTATCCAAAAAACAGGCTTTGTAAATTGGCCGTGCCATCTCTTCATTTACCGTCTGAAGATCAGGCATCAGGTAAAATAAGACCCCCTGTCCCCTGTCTTCCCTGTATATTTAGTCTTCATCTTTTCGTGTGAGGTGTGACCAAATCTGGTGTCACAGGTCTTTGACTTGGCTATTACACACTTACATTAATAGAAGTCCAGGTTTCCTCATGATGATTTCCTTCACCGTAGCCTGTGATACCAAAGATAAACTTGGAAAGTACATATGAATTTAAAATAACATATGAAAGTAAAAATGTATATTTAGTTATAATTTTATAAAATGAATAAAATATTTTGTAGGCATCATTATTTTAATTTGTCTATGAAGTACATTTTTTTTTACTTTCCTTTCAGTGCCAAGAATAAGTCCATTAATTTCAGACTGCCAACCATCTTCATCACATGAAGCCACATTAGTGCATTCTAATGTGATACTGGATGCCAAATCAGCAAATACTGTTGAAAATGAGCCTTGCAGTTCAGGTAATCTTATTAATTTTTTTATTGATATTTAGTACCATAATATTATGAACTATATGTTATTTTGTATAGGTATATTTTTTCAAATTATAAGTTTGTCCCATCTCTCGCTTACTGCGGGGTCCTCTATTGTTCTTTTTATACAAATTTGATCACAATAACTTATTTTAGAAGTTGACCAAAATTATGACCTTAACAGAAAAATGGAATTGCAAGGGTGAATCACTTTCAAAAAGATTATAATTCAACCCATTTTACAGTACTTACACAGCTACATGTCTATTTATTTTATACTTAACGTTACAGTTACTAATATGACCATTCACACAGTATATTCTTTTGAAGATAAAGACAACTAAATGATTATCCCTAAATTTTCATAGTTTTTAGCCTAGAAACACCAATTACCCTGAAAATGCTAAATAATTGCTGATGCTTCCACTTTTTTCGGGAATTGATTGTTTTTTTTTTTCAGCGCCCAGTATGGACCCATTTTATTCAAGCAGCCAACCATCTACTTCACAGAGAGCTTCAGTAATGCATCCCATATCAGCAAGAACCGTTAAAAATAAGCATTGTTGTTCAGGTACATTACCAATAAATTTTATGGAATTTTGCACCAAAATACCATTAAATTCTCTAGTTGTATATTTATGGCCACTTTTCAAGACTCAACCACACAGACGTGATTTCTCACGCAACATATTGCTTTCTACTTTGCATCTGAGAGTCTTATAGATGTTTCTATACTTCATCATACAGCATTTTTTATTACTATATATATACATTTCCATTTATAAATCAGATAGTTTTATATCCTATAATTTAATTTTTCAGTAACTTCTATGCAATGGAAGCAAGAAAAACAAGTGAGGAAGATGGAACTAAGGCTTCGTCGTTGTCTAAAAGACAAACAAACCTTCCGCAAAAGATATTTGCTGGCAAAAAAAATATCAAAATCAAGTGCTTTTGAAATTTTAACAAAGAATATGTCAAGAGCAGCTAAAACATTGTTTAATATGCAGGTGAAAGATGGTGGAAAAAAACCTAGAGGAAGACGATTCACTCTTGATGAGAAAATATTAGCTTTATCATTGTATAAGCCATCTCCCAAAGCTTATCGCTTGCTAAGCCAGCTCTGTGTTTTGCCTAGCCGCAGGACGCTGCAAAACATACTACAAAAAGTAGATTTAGTGCCAGGCATCAATGAAAATATTTTTCAACATTTGAAAAAAAAAGTGTCTAGAATGCCAAACAAACACAAATTTTGCTCAATTTTATTTGACGAAATGTCAATAGCACCAGCACTAACTTTCAACAAAACACATGATAAAATAACTGGTTTCGTTGATACGGGCACAAAACGAGAGCAAATTTTTTCTGATCACGTGCTTGTATTTATGGTGAGAGGCATTGTGAAAAAATATAAACAGCCAATAGCGTACAGTTTTTGCTCTGGTACAACAAAAACTGCAGATTTAAAATTTCAATTAAAAGAAATAATTGAAAAAGTTCAGACCACTGGCCTAAAAGTAGTTGCTACAATATGTGACCAAGGCTCTACAAACCTTGCTGCTATAAACCAATTGGTGCAGGAGACCAAAGCAACATATTTGAGAAAAAGTGAAGAATTCAGAGGAGGATTTTTTGAAGTGGCAGGTTGCAAAATTGTGCCTATATATGATCCACCTCATCTTATAAAGGGCGTACGAAACAACCTGCTAAATAAAAATTTAAAATTTACAATGGATGGCAAGGTACGAGTGGCAAAATGGTCGCACATACAAAACCTGTACCAGAGAAGTCCAACATTTAGGGGTGTAAAGTTGGTGCACAAGTTGACTGCTCTACATGTTGAACCATCAATGATACCCAAAATGAAAGTAAAATATTGTACTCAGGTGTTCAGCAAGTCTGTTGGTGTGACACTTGGGTGTATGGCAGGTGTGTATGAAGTAACTTTATTATAATCATATTGAGATGTAACATTTACAAGAACAAAATTAACAGAAGCTTTTATTTACAGAAGACGGCACCTTACCAAAAGACAGCGTGGACACTGCAGAATTGATACTGCTGTTGGATAATCTGTTTGACTCGGTCAATGGAAACTTCCATAGAGAAGAAGGGAAAATATACAGATCTGCAATAACACCAAATTCGCCCCATTTAAAATTTTGGAACTCTACTTTGCCCATTTTAAAATCGATGAAATATGTAATCGATAATGATAAAGAAACAACAGTGCCATCTCTTACCAGCTGGGTGAAAACGATTGAAGGTTTTAAATCTATTGTTAAATATTTATGGTTACAAGGAATAAAATCCATTCTATTAAGGAATATGAACCAAGATCCCCTCGAAAACTTTTTTGGAGCCATAAGAGCTCATGGCTATAATAACATTATGCCCACCTCTACAGCATTTGAAAATGCTTTCAAAACTTTGTTAATAAACAATATTACTTCTGCACACTCCCTACAGGGAAATTGTGAAGAGGACGACAGTATTTGTCTGCAATCTTTAAAATCATTTGTAGATAATGAATCACCCAGCAACAACAATACTGATGGTAATGAGATAAGGCAAATAAATGATTGTCATTTAAATATTGAAATGATTAATACAAATATAATGTTACAAAGTCGTTCTCGAGTCCATGTAGAAAAATGCGCTGCTATAGCATATTGCAGTGGATGGATGGCCACCAAAGCCAAAAAGTTTGTTTTTAAAAAATGTAACACATGTAAAAATAATTGCATTAGTGAAAATATTGAAGATTTTCACAAATACATTATAAAAAAAGAATATTGTGGCAAAAAATGGTTGTGCTATCCCTCCCGAGCATTGTTTGACTACTTTGCCCAAGTTGAACACATTACTTTGGAAGTTTTGAATACTGATGCACACATGAATCAAATCATACAATATATAATTTTAATAGTGACTATACATATTGATTTTAATTTTCTAACATGTGAAGAACATAAAAATATATTAAATAAGTAGTTATTAAATAAATGTGTCATGTTCTTCATTATGAATTGGTGCAGAGAAGTCAGCAATGTTCTCACTGGCAAGAGCTTTTATAATTTTATTGAAGCAGATTGTAGTGAGATGGACTGCATTATCCTACAGGCTCGAGAGCATTTTAATAAAAGAAAGGGTAGGAAACGAGAAAGGCAAACAGGAGTAGTATTAAGTGTTTAAAAATAAAATACATTAAACTTCATAATTTTGTATTATTTCCTGAATCTCTATTCCTAACTAAATATTATTTTGACCACCAATTCAAGAATTAATATTAAATGCACTGATTTAACCGATTTGTATGAGGAATTACCTACTTTATCACTGAAAATATAGTAGGCATTTTCCTCATACAAATCGTTCGATCAGTACATTTGATGATTTGACATTTCATGAAATATGAGCCTAACTATAGGAACGTAGTTATATATATATTTCATTTAGTTCTTGGCTTGGCGTCCAGATGTCGCTCAACGCTAAGAAATCATGAAACTGACAGTTGCCAGTCTATATTGTATATTGGTCTATGGTCGGGCGCGCGCGCCGCGGCGCGACGCCAGCGGCCGGCGCACAGAAGGGCAGCGTCGGCGGCGATCGACGATCGATGCAAAATACGATTTTTCCGCAAATAAAATAAAAATCTTAATTAAAATCATTTTGAATAATTCTGATTTAAAGAAACTTTCCCAGAAGTATTCCGGAATTATTCCGAATTTTTCAGAAGTTTTGCAACTATAGTACGTATATAACAATTTGTTTTATTGAAGTATTTTCCTTATATTAGGTACTAAATATATGTACACAATATATAATATCTATTTACAATATTGACAGCACCTTACGTATATAAACAGCTACATATTCCCGCGGTTTCGCTTACGCAGTCATTTCGATTTCCCCCAGAAAACTTACAATTTTTCGGGACATAAAGTAAAGAATACTTAGCGATTCTGTATCTCTATCAGATCAGTGAAAATCTGAAAAAGTGACCTCAAAGTTTTTGAAAGTGCTCGACAGCATTAACATAAACGAGATATTTTAGTAACATTGAATAAACGTCTGGTGACAGTAACAGTAATCCACTTTTTAAACGACTAGTTCCCGTTCCCCTGGGAATACGATACTAATATATTGTAATACAATGTAGCTTTCCATTGGTGAAAACATAGAGAATGTAACCACTAGAGAGCGTATAGGCTGATTTCTTCGAAGCACACGACTCACTACTGCGGGCCGGGGAACGAGGAAGAATGCGCGGCTGCAATTGGTCAGTTCAAGGTCAAGTTGCGTAGGTATGCCTATCGTTAGGGTTGCACTACTTCATTAGGGGAAAATAATCGATATCGATAAAATGGATTTTAACATTATGAAAAATACTCAATTAAAATCATAGAAACAATATTTAATCAAAATCAATCAATTACAAAAATAAACAGACGTATCCTGTTATTATTGATTTTTAAAATGAATTATTTTGGTATATGTTTTTTGAATCAAAGTTTTAGGGTCCTTGTTCTTTGTAAAAAAGATAAACGAGCGTCTACATATCTCTGAATTATGCATCTTGCTTATTATACATTATATAATAATTATATTATTAAATTATATCCAATCAGAGATTTTAAAACCGATCTACAAAAATAATAAAATAACCGATTGGGGTCGGGGACAGAGAGACACAAATAAATCGAAAAACAAAGAAACTTGCATAAAAAATACTGACAAACTAAAACTCCTCCTTTTTTGAAATCGGTTAAAAGTAGGCATGTATTTTATCACAGTATGTGAATAGAATAAAAACAAATAGTTTTTTCGATATCGACTTTCAGCTAGCTATTATTGACTCCACTATTATTCTCGATAAAAATACAAAGAGAAAAAAAGGGATAGAAGCATTAGAATTGTCCAATGAAAGAACGAGACGTTTCCAAAAGACATCAACGCGGAACTCGACAGTGTACTCGTTTACCCCAAACACCATTTTAAATAGACCCCTGCGGTGTCTCATAATCTGATTAAATCAAACATAATTTTCGTTCGCTTTACTTATAGATGAAAAGTTATGCCATCCTTTTTGTATCTAGATGTCTTGGAATGCTTCCCGTACCATTTCACCGCGCATGAAGGCATTTGGATACGATAAAATTGCATAAAAAGTTATCAAAATTTGTATTAATCTAGCGTGCACACAGGTCTTACACTTGGTCACAACTAGGATGGTTACTCTTACCGTAGCCTATTTATAGGCGACAAAATACTAATCGTTTTCGAGCGTCGGGGCACTGTATGCGCAGTCAAGTGGTTATATTGTCTTTGGGTGAAAAGAATGTTAAAATCGGTCCAGCAGTTTCGGAGCTTATTCGGTACAAACATACAAAAAGATACTTTCCTCTATAATAAACTAAAGAGGAATAATAATGCTTTCGTAGCTAAAACACAACCATTAATATCTACGTACTATAATATTGTGCATTGCCGTTTACAACCAGTTCTCGGCTATTCATTCCATAATTGGGTTGTAAAATATTTATATAATTGTTTTATACTGAATATTAAACAAGGGGGTATCGTGTTGGTAATATAATACCGCATCACATGTTACCGGCCAAACCCTAGTTTAGCCTGGGCAAAACTAGTTTGTCCTGAAATCGGGTTTAGCCGGTAGCATATATTATGTATATGTATACCACTATTTTTTCCCGCGACTTTGTAAGCGCATTTTTTTACCCGTTCCCGTAGGAATTTTGGGAAATCCTCTTTTAGTACTCCCCATGGAACCTACATGCCAAATTTCAGATTTCTACAAACAGTAGTATTGGATGTGCGTTGTCTTTCAGTCACTCATCAGTCATCAGTAACGGAAGAGTTTTCTATAAATATGTTGATAAATTTTATAATTTTTGTTATGCTGTGACGCCTTTATTTAGATTTACATTACTTTATTGTCGGGACTCGGGATACACCAATTAAACGAACCTTTTAATTTTTTTATTTCACGAGTTTTGTAGCCAATCAACTGCGTCAGAAAAACGCCACGAAATGACACAACACACTAATGTAAACCCGACTTAATTATATTATTCAGGCTGCAGAGTACCGGCCTCTTTGATCGTTTTTTTTTTTTTCATTTAAGTCGTTCCACAGTGAAAAATGACAAGATGTATGTGCTTTTATATAAATACAACAATTTAAGCGTCACCTGGTTTAGTAAAGAGGGGCTTCCAATTCTATAATAATAGCTTTATGTCCGATGTCACAAACTCTAGGAAACACCTTAAGAGCGTGTAAAGCCAAATTTTCAATTCACTATTTTGCGAAATTACTGAACCGATTGTAATTAACCTTCTGACATATAAGCAGGATACCGGTCTAAAGAATTAGTCAAAAAAAATTCGAAATGTCTTATTTTAAAAAAGATAGCTGGATGGATAATCAATGCCACGGACGCTGTAACAAAACGTAGCCACCTACTCGTACCAAAAAATCTAAGGAGTAAATCATCGACCCGAAAAGCAGATGTGCAAGTTATGTTCAAGCGTTAAAAATCTTGATAATTGATTTGCTCCTTGCATTGATGCAATAATAACCTACGGCACGACTTTAAAATTATTAAAATATTTTTGCATTTACAATCTATACTAATATATAAAACTGAAGAGTTAGTTTGTTTGCTAGAACGCGCTAATCTCAGGAACTACTGGTTCGATTTGAAAAAAGTTGAAGTGAAAACTGTCAGTGTTAGATAGCCCATTTATCGAGGAAGGTTAAAGGCTATATTATATCACGCTAAGACCAATAGTAGCGGAGCACCAATGAAGAATGTTGCAAAAACGGGGTTACTTTCTCTCTCTCTCCCCTTCTCTCTCTCTCTCTCTCTCTCTCTCTCTCTCATGTGAGGCAGACGAAGTTGCGCGGGTCAGCTAGTATATATATATATGTATAATTCAACCGATTAGTTAATTGATGTATCAATAAACTGTTAACGCATATAAAATTAGCTTTCCAATTAGGAATACATCTTTAATTGCACTATGTTATCTCTTTCATAAAGTAAAAAACATTCTAGAAGACAGCGTTTCTTTACTGTAATAGGGTAGTTGTTTAAAAAACAATAATTCAACATTAATATCCGTCAGATAGATTTCCAAAAAATATTAGGCGCGATTTTTATTTTTCCCGTAAACAAAAAACGAAGACTGCGTTGAAAACTCATGTGACATCACTATTCGCTACAACTTTTACAACTACGTCACGTCACAAGCCTCCAGTCCTAATCTTTGATGTTTTTTTTATTTTTATTTTCGTCATTTTTTATAGATTTGATAAAAACAAAAAATACGTGTCCAATATTTTTCGATAATCTAACTGGCGGACTAAATAGAATAATATTTTTTCTCACGAAATATTCTTATTGAATTATAATACATTATGTTCTATCTGTAACTATGTAACATTATAATACTTGTACTATATAATTAAATAATATTTACAAATTCTTATGACTAGTAAATTATTATATATTTAACGCAAAAGAAAACTTCCCAGGGACTGGTACAAGCGGACGGTCAATATTGAACAAACGCGAGCCATCGATAATAGTAATAAAAAACATTTGATAATCCCGCGTCACTGTCGATTTCCTAATATTTCTGGGGCGCGAATAATCGAGATTTAATAAATGTATCAGATTGACATAGCCTACGGAAATGCTCTAGCGGCAACTGTATGCCGCCAGATACGGACTAAAGACTTGAATTTATACAAAAACCTACATCATACGGTGAAATCACGTGTATTTTAAACATATACGGCTAAATTCATAACTCAGGAAGACTTGTCATTTTGGTTTGGTCGGATAAAAACTAGTTCTGCCCGTGTAGATGAACAACTGTCTTCAATAGTCAGTCATTTCCCAATAAATATAAATGGATTTTCCATCCGTAGCATCAAGGTTAGGAATGTTTTTTTTGTTTTTTTTTTGTGAAATTTATTCCAACTTTCTGGTTAATTTTGTTTTCTTTTTTGCTGTATCCGAAAAGGTCCATAATTGTGGAATGCAAATAAAGATATATGTATATTCTCTAGTTCTATTGGAATTTTTAAAATATGACTACCTACACATTTTACAGCATGTATAATCTTGAAAAGCAATGAAAAGTAAATAAAAATAACATCTTAAAAACCACAGTAAAAGTAAGTATTATGGCTTTTATTGTAACTACATTATAAAAAAATTAATGAAGATGTATACGTACACAAGTAAACGCACACAATATAATTATGCCAATTTGCAAGCATTGTCTATCAGTGGCGAAGCGTGGTAATAAGCCGATTCCCGCCGGCTTCCCTTCAGAAGTTTGGAACACAACTACTCTATCGTAATTGAAAAATCGCACAATCAGTACTGTTAAAAGTAGAGAAACATCACAAAACGCATACACAGATGGATATTCAATTCCAACTAAATAAATTTGCTCTTCAACAACTCGCAGGCGCTATCGTCTTATTGACAGTTCAATTTATAAGGCAAAATAGTCGTCATGACGTCACAATGATCACCGCGATTCTAGGCCACAAGGTAAGCCGGTATCCGCCGAGTTATGCTAAGAGACAGTAATACAAAATGCGTACGCGTGAGCGAGATGGAAGTAAGCATATAATGTTTTTTTTTTTGGAACGAAGTTGTAACGAGACTTTTTGTGTCACGATTTGGATGGAAGGGGTAAGCAGCTGTTAGTGAGGTCACGATTTGGATGGGTGTGTTAAGCAATTGTCGGCAAGGTTGCGAAAAGGATGGGTGGAGTTAAGCAACTAATAGTGAGGTCGCGGTTTTGGATGGGTGGGGTTAAGCAGCTGTGAGTGAGGTCACGATTTGGATGGGTGTGTTAAGCAACTATTGGTGAGGTCGCGATTTGGATGGGTGGGGTTAAGTAGCTGTTATTGAGGTTGTGATTTGGATCGGAGGGGTTAAGCAGCTGTGAATGATATTACGACTTGGATGGGTGTGTTAAGCAACTATTGGTCAGGTCGCGATTTGGATGGGTGGGGTTAAGTAGCTGTTATTGAGGTTGTGATTTGGATCGGAGGGGTTAAGCAGCTGTGAATGAGGTTACGATTTGGATGGGTGGGGTTAAACAGCTGTTAGTGAGGTCACGATTTGAATGGGTGTGTTAAGCAACTGTTGGCATGGTTGCGAAAAGGATGGGTGGAGTTAAGCAGCTGTTAGCGAGGTCACGATTTGGATGGGTGTTTAAGCAACTGTTGACAAAGTTGCGAAAAGGATGGGTTGAGTTAAGCAGCTGTTAGTGAGGTCACGATTTGGATGGGTGTGTTAAACAGTTATGTTTGATATACATATATATACATATGTGTGTGTGTATGTACATGTATAATTCTTTATTTCATACTAAAGCATCGACTACTTTTAGGTACAAACTATAACATCAAGAAAAAAGACAAATGCACAAAGATGTAGTGAATATCGTGAGAGAAAGAAATTACAAAATACAATCGTACAAAACATAACTGCAGAGAGATCAGATGAATGTAGTGAGACTGAAATTACCTAAAACTTTAAATCAACATTTAGATGCGTAAGTATGATTTTTCAAGACAAGACAAGACAAGAACTTCGTTCCGTCCGGGTGTCCCTTTACACCACTCAAGTTTTTTTTTTTTGCTTCGGCTTTCCTCTCTCAACATATCACCCTTCGCCACTGTTGTCTATCACAATTTTAGAACGATTTAATCGTTGCTTTCTCATTAAAAACTACACCCATAGACATGGAAAACTGGACTGAGCATTGCCGTTACAAAATCGACAAATATTTAGAAAGAGACAAAGTGAATGTGCGGCCTTCTTCTCTTAAACATTTTTTTTAAATGCCCACTTGTAGTTCAGCACTCTAAGGCTGGTTACTGCTTTATCGGACTTTCCTGTGGTGGCCTCAAATGGATTTAAGGCCCCCAGGTAGGGCTAAAAACAAAGCTACACGAGTCACGACCGCTCGCTAAGGGCATCCCCTGTGGGACACGGGCCTCGGCTTAGCGGGGTCATTGAGGGAGGGCAGCAAGGGACAGGCTGATATTATTTAGGGGATTTAACGCTAATGGCTCAGCAGAGCGGGCTGGCTCGTTAGGCAAGTTGGGGAGGGCTCTTAAGCGTAGTGACGAATCACGAAGGTGACACTTAACAGCGTCACAGCTTGTGAAGTATCCAGGCACGCTCCCTTGTGTTACCGACGCAGGCAGTCGGTAACACAAGGGTTTGCTGGCCAACCTTGAAGTACCAGACTGGTTCAAATGACCTACGTATTAATTCCCTCAGATACACAAAATACGTCCTTGGAGTTACAGTAACCAGCCCAGCATATACATATAGGCTATCAAGTATAAGCATAATAGCATAATCAGCCTTTTAATGTTCTCACTGCTGGGGCACAGGCCTTTTCTCTAGGAGAGGGAATGGGCCGTAATCCACCACGCGGGCCTACTGCGGGTTGGTGAATGCCACATGTCTTCGAGTTTTTAGTTCTAGGACATGCCGGTTATTCACGATGTATTCCTTCACCGTTTTGAGAGCAGTGGAAATTAATTACACAAAGTAATGCGCCTGGCTGGGTTTGAACCCGCGACCTACAATTCGTAAGTCGGGGCCGTTACCACTCGGCCACCACTGCTCTACTGGCTGTCAGTAGATCAATCAGAATTATAGAAAGAGACAATAACAAGCTGAACGATTACTTTGTCTCTCTCAGACGGCTTCACTTGATAGACAGAGAATGCCTAGTCCAGTAGAGGTTGATTGTGAAAAAAAAAACTCACCGTAAAAAATAGAAGAACTGATTGTAGTTCCAAATAATTGCTACAGATTAACATCTCAATTCAAGCTCACTTCACAGTTATCACGGTGAGATTGTAACAGAATAGCACTACTATATTACTATTCTCCATTCCTGAGAATCAAACAGTGTATGGTGGGTGCACACAATACAGATTTCCATTAACTTGTATGGAATTTTGTTTGTGCAACAAAGGAATGTAGATGTAACCGGAAAATTGCAGAATCCGTAAGATTGTATATTGTATATGTAATGTAGGTAGATTGATAATAATCTGTACGTCAGGTAGATTAGGCACCGGCCGCTGCCGGCAGTCCGTAATAAACGATTCAGCGAATGCCCGTGTCTCATTGCGTCTCCCAATACATACAGATATCACAGTATATATTGTGAAAAAATCGTTTTGTATACAATAAATCCCATCCAAATTCAATGGCGTCCAATATATCCGGGTCTTATTAAGAAAAATAGTTTACAATTTCACGCGATATTTTACAATCTTACGGAGTTTGAAATTTTCCAGTGACATAGACAAATTTCGGTGCGATAGAATATCTAAATTCAGAGTTCGTGGTCTGTACAGACAAACGTGTATAGTGTGGACCCACTATAACGGACAAAAACATCTACCCTAGACGTTTTCCTCTTATTTCTAACATGGCGATTTGATACACCAAACAGTCCATAGTCTAAGTTCACGAACTTGACCGAAGCGCTTCGGCAGTTCACAGATACCTGTGCTAAGTGGGCGAGGTGGAGTAGTATCGCTTCATGGTCGTGTCGATATCGACGATAGCGTTGCGCACGTCGTGCGTGGCCGCGCTGATCGTCTCGAAAGTGTTCGCTAGGCGGTCTATCGCTCGCGCCTGGTGCGTGCAACCAAAACATCACTTGGATTAGGAAAATAAAAATATATATAATGTGTGAATATTGGACTATCGTCATAAGATCATCAGGGCACATACATACTGGCCGGGGAAGCGTGACGAACTTCGGTACTATTCTGCCGTCATAAGAAAAAAGAAGGTATAAATAAGGTACACAAAACGAAGTAATCGATTTCCGACCTTAAGTTATTTTCTTAATGTCAGAAATCGGTTACTTCGTTCTGTGTAGATACGTCTCTTTTTCTCATGACGGCAGTATTCCAAAGCGCCGGTCCAATGTATTTACAGAAGGCCGGAAGTTACTCAGAGCTTGACAAAACCGTCCGCCCTCCGAAATTCACTATGTGCTGTTTGAAAGAAGCCATAACGCGTCGTGAACTTTCGTTCAATGAGCGGTTTCAGCATAGTATAAACAGGGGTAGTAGGTTATCTCCGGCCTAATTCGCGATATAATTGCCTACTGTCTTAGGGTTGTCACTTTAACACATCTCTGTATAACTAATTCAGTGATCATTAGTCAATAAAGTTCAACAATGGTTTGATTTTACAACTGTAAGTACTTACCTACTTAGTTACTATACCTACAATACTGAGAAATCGGCATAACTAAACGTAAACAAAGCAATAGCGCAAATCAATTGACAGATCAAAAGTACCTACCTAATATATTCTAGTAGGAAACTAGGCCTACCTACCTACTTTCTCTGTGTGATAGAAAACTAATAAAAATAAGTAAGTAGGTATCTCATCATCAAGTAAAAATTATATGCTAGAATAAGTGACTAGCTTACCTTTCCTGTTCATTAGGTAATCTGAACAGAGATCATTCTGGAATCGATGAATTATTGAGACACCCAAACACACAGCAATACGTTCTCCTGCGACTGTCAGACATTTTTTATTTATTTAGCGGTGACGCGCGAACCTCGTGCAGTGTTAGCCCCGACTGGCGCACTGAGAAACGGGTCGAGACTTGTTAAAGTGTGCGTGCGTCGACGCATAGATACTATGGCGCACACATACAAGCCGCGCGCGGTGCGTTTGTATGAAGATAAACTACTACCCCTGTTTATACTATGGTTTCAGTCTTTGGGCGCAACACATACACACCCTGCTTGTAGGTATGTAAAGATCATTGAAATCATGTAAAATATTAAAATCGATTGATTATTTTTTTTTGGACGACACGGTTGGCGCAGTGGTTGAGCGATTGGCTGCTGCGCTACGTGTCGTGGGTTCGACTCCCACACAGAACAAATATTTGTATGGCCTACAAATAGTTGTTCCGGGTCTGGCTGTATGAGTATGTGAGATTGTATTTTTTTAAACGCACCCACGACCCAGGGGAAATTCTAATATGGGGCAACGTTTAAAAAAAATTATAGGTAACACTAACAGCTTTAGGGTAGGTTACAAAGGCTCACAGAAATTCTGCCCTCGGCTTCGCCAGTTGAAGTTCGAAAATACTATACATATAGATGAAATGTAGGGTTGGTCCGATCCCTGGACATGACCTTCCCGTGTGCCAAATTTCATCCAAATCCCTTCAGCCGTTAAGGCGTGAAGAGCTAACTAACAGAGAGACAGATCGACATTTAGAGCTACCTTCGTATTTGTTTAAGTATTTAATATTAGTATGGATGGATACTGTTAGATAAGATTTGAATGTCACAACACCCAACGGAAATTCCTCCGTCCGCCGGAAAGCACGTTAAACCGTTGGTCCCAGCTGTCTGCTGTTTGTAGTTATTTGGCAGTCCAGTTAATGGGTTTTTACAGTACTGCAGTTTAGTATATAAACAGTATCTTACCTGACCTTATGATGGTCTGCCAGTCAGCCGCTGCACGTAAGATACTGTTATTCAGCTGAATCCAGTTTGACTAGAAGCCAACTCCAAAGAATAGTTGGAAAAAGGCAGATGATGATTTAAATGTCAACACCATGTAGAAAAATCTCACCTGTATCTGTGATGCGTCAGCGAGTCTCTCCATAGCTTGAGCGTTGACGTGAGACGCGTGCGCCAGTTGTGTCATGGCCGCCGCTTGGTCGCTCATCACTTTAAACTGGAATACAAAAAGTATAATACCCATATAGTAATTTATTATAGCTGTGTTTAAAAAAAAACGTATCGTTATCTCAATCAATCATAACAAAACAATAAACTTTCTTCTTAAAAAACACAAAAAGTGTAATACCTACCTATGTAGTCCTAATTTTTAGCTTTGTTCCAAAAAAAAAAAAAAACGTAACGTTATATCATAGAAAAAAAAATGTGTATCATACACTACTCAGGTACATAAACACACTAATGGATGATTTTGAAGCAGTAGTGGCGATAGGACGGACAGGTAGCAAAATACAAGGACAAGCGGTGGACTTTTCTAACCACTAAATAGATGGCCTGCTAGACAAAAGTTGAGAGACAGCAGTTTTTCAACCCACTCGAGAATACTGGCTCCTACACTACACCACACCGCTTTTAGGCAATGAAGTCTATTCAACACACGCGCTGAAAAGTGCAGAGGCCGGCCACCACCACAATACTTTAGATTGCAGTTATCGACAGAAAACCACAATTTCTCACAGTAATTTGCTAATAAATTTGTTGCGCCACTTCTTCCAAGCCAAAACTTGAGGAAGTCGTGACAGGGGATTTCTGTTGTTATGTTAAAGTGACGGTCGAAAAGTGCTGGCTCTAATCCAAATTTTTTTTTTTTTAAGGAAACTTTGCTTGGAGACTCCTGCTCACTAGGATTTACTCCTGTATCGTGGGTGCGTTCACAAACATGAAAACTCACATACACAAAACATCCAGACCCGGAACAATTATCTATAGGACATACAAACATTTGTTCCGTGCGGGGATCGAACCCGCGACACGCAGCGCAGCAGCCGAAAGCTCAACCACTGCGCCAACCGTGTCGTCATCATCATAATTAGAAGACAACTTTGAATTTTCAATTTGTTACTATATTGTCGAGTAAATGTATTGAAAAACACTGTCCGATATATATGGGCATTTCTCTTTGAAGTCTGTCGGCTACATAACTGCCTCACCTTCAGCTCAGGCGTCTATTCCACCTCGGCTCTTTTTTTTTTTTTGCCCACTTGCATCAACTAAGGTGTTATCAATTCCGATGAACATACCATTTTCTCCATTAACGCCATCTGTCTTTCTTCAACATCCGCCACAGGCTCCTCGAAGGCCAACACTGGATCAGACTCCACGTGGTTCTGGTCCATACTGTCCTCATTATACAAACTCTCATCAAGGAACTTGGATTCTTGCTTCACACCACGAGGTTCTGAAGAGTGTTTAGAAACATATAATTACCTAGTTCATACCTTGAAAAGGTTTGAAACCCTCCTAGATTGAGACTTGAACTGTGTATTACACAGTTCAAGTGTTCATTTAGGATAAATTCATTAAAAATAAAATACTCACTACTAGTATCACCAGCTATAAACAAGTCCCAGATCTTCTTCTCAATATTGGAACACAAGTTATTTGGATCTCCACCTCCACCCTGCACCTTGGATCTTACTGTTGACTTTTTGTCAGCCCAATACTGGAATAATAACAAAAAGAATTTTAATTATAAAAAAAAAACTTTTTACAAAAAATAAAACCGACTTCTAAACAAAAAAAAAACAAAAAGTACAAAATAATAACGGTTTTATTTTTTGTAAAAAGGTTTTTTATTTTTCACTATTTAGTGGTTCACTCCCAGCTAAACATACCCATCACATCGTATGTGGTATAAATTGGTGTAAACAATAAACAAACATGCGATTTCAGCTATCATTTATTAAAATTAACAAAAAACCGCTTGTTCGATTTCGATAAAATTTTCATGGGACTATTTGGGAAGTATACGCTTTCCAACAAAAAAAGAATTTTTCAAATCGGTTGGCAAGCGACGGAGTTATGCGCGAACAAACATTAAAAAAAAAAATACAAACATCCGAATTGAGAACCTCCTCCTTTTTTAGAAGTCGGTTAAAAAATGCAGCCTAAAGATGAGGCATTTGCCCAGCATCTAATAGTTTTTTTTTCTTTTGTACTGCAAAATCATTTACAGTTTTGTTTGCCGTTTCTCATAACAATTATGTCTGTAGATAAATTTGTCCATTTCCCCAAAGCCAGAAGGAATGATAGTCTACAACCCAGTATATGCATTCAAAAATTTGCTCGACTTACTTTGATCCAAGACTTCATAGGCCTAGTAGGGCCAGTGATATTGTTGACAATCCGAGTCAACGTGAACCAAAGTTTCTTGCTCTCTTCCCTGCCCTCAAGACCTCTCATCTGACCCAGTGCTAGCGCAGGATGCTTCTCCATAAAGTCTACTATTGCTGTCACCTGCTCCAAACTGGGGCGGGACTGAAAAAAGCAAGAAGAGTATTTTATAACGAGGCAATAACAAACTGCAAACTGGCTTGACTTGTCTTAAAAAAAGCTTACGAAGAGTTTAATGCTAAGTTAGTTGCACTAACTTTGGTACGAAACCTTAAAATCATCAGAGATCATGTTTTGCTGGAATACTTTACAAATATTTAGAAATGCTCTGATAGACATGGTATGCCTCCTATGGACGACCAGGAAAAAGAAAACATGAAAAAGAAAGATGTATAAAGGCGTCAATTAGTCCAATACTGAAGTAACATACAAAAGAATTGTTGATATAAACACATATAATCTTATCGTAGTGTGAAGGCTCAAGAAATGCTCATGTTTTATCGAACTCACGCCGAAATTCGAACATCTTTCGCCTCATCATCAGCGAAGCGACAATGCAATGAGTAGAGGTAAACACGAATTGCGCCAAGATATTTTCGAGTTACCGTCTTTAGTGAGAATCTGATGAAAATAATGAATAACTACGAATGTTCTACTTACCGCAATGACTCGATCCGTCATATTTGATTATTTGTTTAATTACACCTAACGCCTGCTGTTACACACAAGCCACAAGTTATAATCTTAGCATAAATCAATATTTTGGTAGGTACCAAGACTTCCATTTCGAGTCCAATTCGTGTCAGAAAATGCAATGTCTTCACCGTCCAAAACTACAAAACATCGATAACAAATTACATGACAACCATTGGTTGGGGCGTCGAGATTCACATTTCAAACCATGAAGCATGAAATGAAGCAGATTATAAAAATGTTAAATGTTTGCAAAAAAAAAATGTAAAAAAATACTAACTACTTTTTTAACCTATTTTTTTATGGCAAAACACGTATTTACCAAAAAATTATCTCGATGCTGATGTGCCAAACAGCGCCAAAGTGCTATGATCTAAAGTAAAAGCTTTTTTCAATAAGAAATGTCAAATTAAAAATTGTCAATTTGTCAAATAAAAATTAAGTCATATCTTCCTTGTCAAATAAAAAGTTATTTTATTTTGTGGCGGTTTTTGGTTCACGAAAATATTTTTCAGGAATTATTTATGTGGTTTAGGAACCTTCAGAAAATTACGAAAAAAAATATAAACACCACGAACCTAACTGTTGTAAAAAAATAATAGTTTTTAAATACCTAAGTAAAGGTATACGTTATTTTGCTGAACTAAAGTACTTGCGTTGCGATACAATGTTATTGTAAATATTGTGTAAAAGTTATCAGGATAGAGGAAGAAGATAACAAAATGGCAAATTCCGTAAACATATCTATAGAGGCGCCAATAGAAAATCAAATCCAGGAGATTACCTACGATGGCCAGGAGATATATCAAGCGTAAGTATATTCACGTTCACCTGTTCTATCTACTTAGCGCCAAAAAAGAAAAGAAAAATACTTTCAATCCTGTTTTAATCTTATTTACAGGCCCCTGTCAATGTCAGAGAACCTTGCCAGGCTAGCACAGAAGATTGATTTTACCAAGACAGAAGATGAGTTCTGCAATATCAAGAAAGAGGGCGAGAGCAGCTCTGACTCCAAATCTGAGGATGAGAACAAGGAGCCAGGCTATCAGTCCAGCTTGTGGCCGTGGGACTCGGTCCGTAACAAACTCAGGAATGCTCTCACTGAAGTCTGTGTACTGGCTGATGTACTGAGCATTGCTAAGGAGAAGAGATACATGGTATGGAATTTGAATTGATACAATCAAAATATATAAACAGTTGAATCCGCTTATAATGACATCGAAGGGAAGTGAAAAATATGTCATACTAAGTGGACGTCATAAAAAGCGTCATCTTAGGAATTAAACAAAATCCCATCTTTGTTAGTTATATCGTGTAATAATGAGAAACACAAAAAGAAAATGTTGATAGACATAAATCAATCAAAACAAAATGAGTCTGAAACAAATTAGAAGTCATGTCCCTCACTATAACCAAACATAATTTCTGAAAAATAGGTCATAATAAGTGACATTTCAATAAACGACGTCATTATATCCGTACTTTTTTTAAAGAATTTAATATGAAAACCAAAATTAGCTCCGTTTTACTTCATACTAAGCGGTTGGTCAATATAGGCGGCGTCATAATAATCGAATTTCACTGTATGTACATAAAACTCTTCTGTTACTGAGTGACTGACTAACAGACAATGCACCGCTGAAACTACTGGTTGTCGAAAGCTGAAACTTGACATGTATTAGGGAGTGTAGGATAGCACTAAGAGAGGAGAGATTCCTGTGACAGGAAAAATCGGGATATGTAGGTACAAAGTTGCAGGCAATGCTAAAAGTAATAAGTTAAAAGTTCCTTAACCTTTAACCTTTGTTAACTTAAAGATATATAACAAATTTGTGTGCAATAAGAATCAGAAGACTTGCTTAATTTAGTTCAGGCACCTGTTTTTTGTTAATGTTTGTAAGAATAACAAAAACTTTGTTACACAAAAATTACTATGACAAGACAACCCATTGTTACTTATTTTGAAGTTATGCTCTTTATTGTACATTATAACAAATTACAATAATTCATATGTCATAACAATTATTGTAATTTGTTATAATGTACAATAAAGAGCATATTTAGCAAGAAACTAAACTTTTAAAGAAATACTCTTACATTGCAGGTTCTAGACCCAGTGCAACCAGAACAAGTTGAGAACCGACCCATGGTTCAAGTCTACGGAAGGAAGAAAGCTCTTGGTGCAGCAGCAGCGGTACTCCTGGCTGGAGTAGAGCGACTACGAGCCAGCGAGACCATGAGGATGACCCGCAGCATGCCTGACTTCCACATAGATCTACTGAGACTTCGGCAAAACTGGAGACTGAAGAAAGTGTCCAACACCATTGTGGGTGACCTGAGTTATCGCACTGCGGGCTCTAAGTTTAGCCAAACTGGAGTGTTTGAGGTATACCCTTGTTTTGCCTTCAATTTCTTTACTCCCTCTTTAATCTACTCATGTAATTTTGAGGATAATATTGCCTCACTTTGATAAATGAAACAATATTCTTTTTGGACTTGTTAAGAAGATCCAACAAAAAACAATCACTTTTAAGTTCAATACCATAACCAGTCTTTCATTTACTATACAAGATCCATGCCGCAGACTGTACTATAAAACTGCTCACAACAACAAAATATATTACAATGTGCTGTGTGTAATATATTTTGTAAGTGTATTTGAAATGTAATCTTACTAATATTATAAACGCGAAAGTTTGTTACTCTTTCACGCAAAAACGACTGAATGGATATTGATGAAATTTGGCACAGATATAGATCATAATCTGGAATAACACATAGCATACTTTTATCCCGGGATTATGTTCCCTTGGCATAATTTCCGACATTCACGCGGGCGAAGCCGCGGGCAGCAGCTAGTACTAAATATATCTTTGCCCTTTCCTAGGTGACCAAAGCCCCAGAGGAGCAGATAGCTCAAGCAATGAGCGCAGCAGGACCTGTGCCATCAGCTTTGCGAGTCACTGTACCTCCCGAGCTGCAAGGCGTCGCATTTATATCTGTGCTATGTCAAAAAGGTAGGTAACACTACAATTTGCCTTACGCATTTTGTTTGGAGAGTACTATAGGGCAATAAAAAACTGAGAGCACTGTTTATTTTTTATTTTAATCAATGTATACAACTCGGGCCTTCTTTCCATGAGATTAAATATGATATACATAATGCTACCTGCTATGATAATTAACATGCTCCTGATGCAGTTAATTACTTGTCAAAAAGGCAAAAATTCGGAATCACAAAGATATACATTTGTAGTTCACATGTGGATGTATTGAATAGGGCATTACTCAACCTTAAAAAAGTGGCGAAATCGCGATGTCACTAAAGAGACTAATTTTTATTTGAATACTAGTAATCATCAATCTCATTGAGATTTTTGTGCCCAGTATGACTTTTACTATATAAAATAAACAATCAAACCCAACTACTTTCGAAATAAGAAAAAAACTAATGCTTTTTTTTAAGCAATCTCCACAATGTCTCATCTTTTGCCACAATATTCCAAAGATATAAAGACATGCAACCTCACACACAAATCTGTTTCAGAACAAGAAGATGTAGTGACAGCTACTCTAAGTTCGGCCGCTATCAACTGCCCCGGGACCCTGCCGGGCGATGGAGCAGAATTACACTGGCAGCAGAAACTGGAGGCTGCCCAAAATGTGCTGTTCTGCAAGGAGTTGTTCGCAAGATTAGCTGCAGAAGCCGTGCAGCTTGACGCGTCTATACCGCATATGGTTGTGGGCAACCAGATCATGGCTACTGTAAGTGTACTGTATGAGTTTTGAATGGTTAACTCAAGCCTCGTAAACAGGTAGAGCGAGTTTACTAGGGTTGCGGAATTTGTTCAAAAGAGTCACCGCGGCCCTGGAGTACAGAGGGCATTAGGAGGAACACAGGTGGGTTTTAGTTAGTAAGGGAAGGTTCATATCTGACGGAACATGCGTCGCGTATTATCCGTCGCGTAACGCCAGAACAGGCAAATGTATAGAAAAACACTCGAGCGTTCACACTCGACGCACTAACGTATCATCGGTCGAGTGTGAACGCTCGAGTGTTTTTCGTTATGTGACGCGACCGATAATACGCGACGCATGTTCCGTCAGATATGAACCTTCCCTACTCTTTTCCGCTCCACCAAGAGCGGGAGAAGTCATTTAAGTTTTAACAAAAAAATACAACCGACTTCCACAAAAAATCAAAAAAGTACAAAATAACTTTAATTCGGAAGTCGGTGTTCAAAAAACGAAAAAGGAACCACAAACACCGAGTTCCGAATTAAAGTTATTTTGTACTTTTTTGATTTTTTGTGGAAGTCGGTTGTATTTTTTTGTTAAAAGTTTTTTTTTTGTTTGAAGACATTTTAAGTTACTTGAAGCTATCCTAACAGTTTACGTTTTTTTTTTAGGTTCTACCTGGCATTCAACTGTTAATCGGACTTTGCCACAACAATGGACAAACCAACAACAACGCTAACCCAGAAGGTGTCAAGGTTTGTTACCAAAACATCAACAACATTTAAATACAACCAACCAAAAAGGTTGCGTGTTTTGTGACCTTCACAAAACATGCAACCTTTTTCATGATGTTCTTTTTTTTAGCCCGAAAGTGCGACAGGCAAGTCAGACCACGACCACGTTCTGGAGCATTCGTTGCATCAGCTACTCAGGGCTGTGCATCACGCTAATACTCATCATCCCTTCCCTCATCCAGCTACCGGACCCCTTGGACCCTCAAAACGTCGCTGTTTGGCAGGTAAAGTTGAATTTGGACTGAGATCTATGATCCCCCCATAATTGAAAAGAGTTGTACTTACTATATATATATTTTTTTTGCATATCATAAACTTGCTATACCATAAGATTTATCTTTGACCTCTACAAAGTCGAAAATAAGAGATACAGTCAAAACAATACTATAAATAATATATATTAACAACTTCCTTTTAAATACCTATCTGTTTTAGGTCCCATGGCAGCTGACCGTTACGAATTACTTGATATGAGTAAAGAACAGTCTCTGTTAGAACAAATCATTCAACAAGCACAACATTTCTTTATGAGGAGACGAAGCGAATATGTACTGGATACTATTGCTAAAGAGGTTTGTAGCCTTATGGACGGAAACTTCTAGAAAACTTGATTTTGAACAAAGTTATTTAGCCAACTCAATACTGGAAGGTTTTTTGGGATGCCTTCATGTTTAATGGTTCTGGTGAATAGAGAGCAGAGTTAATAGCCATTCCTGTTATATGCCGAATAAAAAATAATAGATTAGAGCAATTTCTGACTACCCGGGCCTCTCACAACATTATTTCCCCGAGATTTGAGACAACATTTAAGCTATTTTTATCCTTATACTTTTTACTAGGTAGTCATATCTACTTAAAAAAATTGTACCACTATATGTACACTTGCAAGTCAACTGTATATATAATTGAATACAAATAAAAATCCACAAGGAGCTATTGTCAAGAATGCACATTAAATTTAATATATCAGTTTTTGAGAGTACAAAAACACTCATACATTGAAAACTGATTCTAAGGGGCTTGTAATGGATAAGCAGTAATCTATACTAATATTATAAAGAGGAAAGATTTGATTGTTTGTTTGCATTGAATAGGCTCCGAAACTACTGAACTGATTTGAAAAATTCTTTCACTATTGGGAAACTACATTATCCCCGGGTGACATAGTCTATATGTTATCCCGATATTCCCACGGGAACGGTAACTACGCGGATGAAACCGCGGGCCGCTGCTAGTGTTTTATACCATGGACCTTTAGTTACATCGACGGTTAATATCTAATGTATTCCATTCACACTTTTGTCCTTCCATGCAGGTCAAAGACCCTCTGATCGTGTCACACTGGAATGCTCTGAACAATCCCACACAGTCATGTGTGAAGATCAATATTATGGCTTATGGGTAAGACTATACAATAGACCATTATACAAATTTAGCTTTTAATTCATAACAATAAACGCCTAACATTCTTGATTTGTAGTCGTCCTTACTGCCCGGACCAGGAAAAATCTGGAAATACAAAAATGTAATTGATTACACTTTCCTGTTTTCTCTAAGGATTAACTTTCCTGTTTTCACTAACTTTGGTTTAGCTAGTGGAATGAGTATCACATCATCAAATCTTAGCAACTTATTTAAGTACAAAAAACAGTCCTATTTGAGGTTAAATAAATAGCTACCTAGGTAAGTACATAATATCATGATGCAATTTTCTACATACGCATTTACAATACTGGTTTGTCACTGAAGATGTTCGTTTGACATAGGCCTATGTCGCACCAGTTTACTGTGAATTAGATGGTGATAAATTTTACACAGCTTCCCGGGGTGGTGATTATGTTGCCAACAAGCATGTCTTCCATTGTAAACCTCTGCTAAGGCCTAAATATTCCAGGCTGCAATCGCCTGAAATATTTAGGCCTTATTTAGGCATGTCGCATGTTATTGAGATAAATAACCTAGAAACAAAGTATTTCCCGCCAACGCCAAATTTTGACCATGGTGATTATGGCATTGGAAAAATGCATTTTGTCACTGTAGGTAATGTTCATTGAAGCAATCAATGGCAAAAACTAGTTTGGGAGGCTCGCTGACAACCAATATTACTTGGAGCCTAATAAAATCGTATCTTATCAAACAGGTATGATGCAGTTTGCAGAACATCCCTGGTAGTTCATGTTGGAGAGAAGACTCTCAAGTGTATTTGCAGGGATGGCAAAGTGAGACATCTGTCTTACGAACTGCAGGAGCTAAGGGATCTCATATACTGTCAGGTAATTTATGAATCCTATAGTGATGGTACCTATTACTAATAATAAAACCTTACAAACATCAAAGTTAATAACAATCTTGTTTTAATAACAATAAAAAAGCAGTTTCAAAGCTGTCATTCTTTTTTAAGTTTTGATTATGTTACACAAATAATATCCACTTTTCTTATCTTTGAATGGAGATAATAGGTAGGCATCTATCTACCTACTTGTAGATATAAACAAATGAAATTTAGAATAGGAGCTTACTTGCGCCACACATAATAAAATGTATATTTGTATGAATGTTAGGTTAGGTGTTAATTGGATAAGCAGGCACGTAACATTTACAAATAAAAATGGCTAAGTTAGTTGTTATTGTGAAATTCTATTACTGATTGTGATTAGGTACTCACTTCTTGGCAGGGCTAAAGAGTTCAGCTCAAGAAATGACGTATCTTAATATAAGTAAATTGTTCTGGCAGATTTATCAGCATCAGATGACTGGGGTGCAAGCTGTAGGCCGATGCATGGGCTGGCAGCTGCTAGCTAGTAGCTCGCATCTGGGCTCCGGACCTGTTGAACCACTGGGGAATGCATCTTCATGTCTTCTCGCCTCCCCTAATGGTAGGATCATGATTGGAGTTGTTTTTTACCCAATACATACTTGTTTATTTTACTTACTCCCAAGGTTTATTTTGATATTTGTGTTTTTGAATTTGTTTTTAGATTTTAACAACTATTTTGTTTTGTTTTAGGTGA
Source organism: Hecatera dysodea (assembly GCA_905332915.2). Classification (NCBI taxonomy): domain Eukaryota; kingdom Metazoa; phylum Arthropoda; class Insecta; order Lepidoptera; family Noctuidae; genus Hecatera; species Hecatera dysodea. The sequence goes on from HG995294.1 coordinate 18,166,416, forward strand.
TAGGATGCTTGCAATAAGATGTGAGCCATCAGTTGGAATTCAAGTTTTTATAGCTCAATCTCCCAGAAAAGACTTCTTTACCAGTGAACTAGTTCAAGACAAAAAGTGGGAGCATCTTGGTGGAGCCTTCAAAGAAATTAAATTAGAGAAAATGGAAGGCAAAAACTTTTTGAACAAGATGGAGCTCCTCATGGCGTGTCTCAGCAGCCCTTCATAAATATTTATGTGAAACTAGCAATAAGAATAATTTTGTGATGTCATTTTCTATAAGACATAATAAAAATCAAATTGAATTATATAATCATATATTTTTTTTAAAAGAAACTTAGCAATTAGGGTGCTTAGGCAGAATGTTAAGTAATCACTGAAGGATTGTTCTTGCATTAACTTCTCAAAAATCAAATGACCCGTGATCAGTATTCATCCCTGGAACTGTAACAAAAAAAACTTCATTATGACGTTATCAACATGATAGAAGTATAGGGTTTTGATGTAAAGAGTTGAACTTACAATGACGATCAATCGATGACTTATCCATGGAACGAGCAACAGTAACATTTTAGGTTATACACATTTACAAACTTGCACAGATTCATACTTAATGAATTGCAATACAATGCTAACAGTAATGGATATCAGTAAGTGAGCAAACAACGGGAGTTGTTTTCACATAAATTTATTGAATCAAACAGATACGAGTTACATACATTTAAATGCTAATTCATTAGACAGAAGTATTTTAGTAAAGTCACACTGAATAACACGATAGATAAAATCAAAAGCTATTACCTCTAATTCCTTGAGACATCAATGGAACACCTCCTAGTATTAATATCAAACCCCCAGTTTTTACCAGACATTGAATTTAACACTTAGAAGGCTTCAGATTACGATAACACTAACACCTAACATAAAACTAAATACTAATTAATATCGAGACAATGGCGACCTAGATCTGAAGCTGCCGCCGCCGGAGCCGTACTCATCGCGTTGGTTGTTGCGATTGTAGGGCCTGCCGCCGCCGTACGAGTTGCCGAAGGATCTGTTGCCGCCTCCGGGTGGGCCGCCGAAGCCGCGACCTCTGAAGTTGCCGCTGCCGCCGCGTCCTCCTCGGAAGCCGCCACCCCTGCGGGGCCCATCTCGCTTCCTAGAGATCTCTACTTTTAGGGTCGCGCCTAACATCTCGAATCCATTCATCGCGCTACACGCATCCTCAGCCTCCTGCAAGTTCTCAAATTCTATGAAGGCAAAACCCGGAGGGTTGAGGGCCACCCAAACGGAGTTTAGTTTTCCGTATTTATCGAATTCTCTTTCGAGGTCTTCCTTCTTGATGCCTTCCACTAGTCCGCCGACATACACGCGAGTGCCACCAGAACTCATGATTGTGTTGAAATCTATAAATAAAGAATTTTCAATTCTATCACAAGGAAATAGATCACAATCATAAGGGGGAAAATATTTATCATATAAGTAATTACGACGCGACCGTACTTCGCACAGAAATAAATATATAAATACAATGAAGAAAACAAAATGTCGACACTGCACAAGCATTGCCACGCCACGCCAACAATTACAATAAAACATACAATACATGATTATTATAGAAAACTTACGTGTAACGTTGATTTAAAAATGATAAGGAATTAAAATAGACCTAAAATTACCTAATTTATAACTTTATTCCAACTATTTTAAATATAAATTATGAAGACATAAAAGAGTCGACGAAATTTATGAGTGAATGAACGAGCGTTAGCGAAACTCAACGGAATATAAGAATGAACTATTCCCACGGTAGCATAGTAGTCAGTGTTGCAACTTAATAATACTAGGTATAAAAATATCGTGCACGTTTGTTATTTATAAGTGATGTAAAACTATTATATAAAATAAAGACCTACTTGTATATTTTTATTTTTAAATATTAGTTATGATTTATGAGATATTCTCGTCTATAGTTTATTTTTCACGAGGAAAGAACGAACGAATGAACTAATGGTAACGGCGTCTCTCACCACAGAGTCTCACTAGTGCATATTTGTGACGTCATTCAGGTTCTTTGCAAACACTGCGTCAGCGGTGGGGAGGAGGCTTTTGATAGAATGAGTGAAGTGAGTAGGCTGATATGCGAGGAGGGAAGGGAGGAGGAATCAACACGAAACCGGCCAAACGACTTCGTTCAACGGTCGCGCTGTAGCGCGCATTTTTGCTTGTTTTATTTTTACCAGCCCCACCTTTGTTTCGTTATGAATTGTTTTGATTCAAATTTTCTAAATCACGTGAAGATTCATTTAAAACTTTGATGTTTATTTACAAAAATGTGTTGTGTCGTATTGTATCGAGTTACCTGTGCGATGTTTGGATAGGTGTTGAAATAGGTTGCAGCAGGTGAGGAACGGTAGTAAAAGTGAAATGAATATTTTTGTGTTCAGTTAGTGAAAAATGGAGTGCTGTAAAGATATGGGTGTGCAGAAGAGACACAGTCAGTTTAGCGACACGAAGTATAAGTGGAGGACTGTGTTAGTGTTTGTCGTAACAGTTCTGTGTTTCTTTTGTGGGTGTAAAGGACAAGAGTCGCTAGGAACGGCGGATCCTTACCTTCTAAACAAGTCGTTAGGTCTGACGGAGTTGCCGGGCGGCGTGCTAACCGGCGGCCGCACGGTGTGGAGGCCTGATGGTAGCCCCTACATGCTGCGCGATGACCTGCTCATCGAGAGGGATGCGGAGCTGGTGGTGGAGCCAGGAGTCGAGGTGCGGTTCGCGCCGATGATTGGCATCACGGTGCGCGGGAAGCTAGTCGCTGTGGTAAGTTATAGCTTTCCTACTCTTTGCTAAACAATCCAAATAAAAGCTTACCTTTCGAGAAACACTTACGTAGTGAAATAAATTCAAGCTCTCCTGTTATCAGATACTCTACAGTAGCTATCACGCTTCTTAGTAACTGGTTGTGGAACTCGACGCCTTGCGTGCTAGGTAATTATAAAGGCATGCTAGTTTGTTGCCGTTAGGCAGGTTTTCTCATACATTCTGAGCCCAGTACCTAGTATTTTTAGATATTAGCTATTTGCCTTCTTGGTGTAAATCGTAGTTCGAGTTGGATTCTGATTAGAGTAACCGGCTTATAGTCGTAATGGACAGTGCATTTCATTACATTGGCATCTTATCAGTATTCAACTATCATTTTTTTCTTACAGGTCACCTCCACTGTACTTTTGGTCAGTGTTCCATTCATTCATGATAATAAAATAATGAAACATTTATTGCTTAATGACTTTATCCAACCTAAAAGTCACACAAACCAATGTGCGACATTCGATCTAAAAAAAAAATGTCGACTTACTATTCACTCTATAAAATATTTGGTTTTAAATTAGTCTTAAACCACAAAATTATTGATCACGCTGTCCTCCGATAAACAAGCATTTGATAAGTTTATGATAACGGCACGTACCTGTATGCCCTGATATCGAGCCCATTCAACTGATATTGATTTACTCACCTGTTTGTGTGTCGAGCAAATATTTGATACATTTATAACATTGCGAAATCATTATGTAGTATCGTCAAGCTCTTGAACTCGATTTTTCAGCAAATATGTAAGTAGTGAGTGTCGGAATGCCAAAATGATGTATAAGATCTGAATCCGAAGAAGCCGTAGTACTACTTCTAGAAGGCGTTACGCACTAGATCCGAACTCCGTCAGTCCGAATTCAGTACATTTTGAATCAGCATAAAACTCGGAACCCAAATTTGGATTCGGATTGGATGCAGTGCGTAAATGCCCTCCGCCCGTTCCTTTGTGCTCAAAAAGAGCCTAAAAGCTAGCAAAAGTGCCATGTAATATAACGCAATGTGCGGGATTTCTGAAGCTCTGTTCGATGCGATGCGTCAGTAATGTGAATTTTAAAAAACTTCATAGCGTTCCTAATTTTACTCTATAGGGGCAAGTTGCCAGTAGTTTTTAATAAGAATAAACTCGTATTTCGTATGATACACACTGTCTGATACAAACTGGTCTAGTACAAAACCTGTTGTTTACAATTGCACGCATGCCATGTTATAAACATGAAGAAAGAAACTTTGGGGACCAAGCCCTTGAACTGTTTCGCAAACAAAACCTATTCTAGAATAAACATAGTGGACCCATACGCTTTTCTCCGTTATTAAACGCTAACCTATAATAGCTACAAAGGATGAAAAAGACTCAATGGTCCGCGGTATTGTCATAATTTCAAAACATTCCGATGTAGCACGCCTTTCTGTATGAACGTATACTTAAAGCGTAACGACGTGACGTATTCAATGCAGGAATGAATCATGCAACAAATGATGATGAGGAACACGTGTTAATGAAGGCAGCTGATCCTATAAAGACGCCGGCTGTACCTGACCCGTCCCGACCCCGGGATTGGGGCGACATCCTTTCGCTAATTCAATCAGCTAGGACAAATCACTTCTGAGACCCCTCCACAAGTTTTACGATAGACAACTTCCTTTAGATAATCCGGGAGACGTGTTGTTCCGGAGATTATGCTTGGGACGAGGTTTGTGTAATCCTCTTAGGTTTTAATTTAGCGTGGCAGCCTTGATAAAAAGAAAACAAAGAAAATGTGGTTCCTATCTGACCAGTACTTAAAATGGAAGAAAGTCCCGATTAGCGCTTCTTCAATCAAATACTCGATGAAACCCTAAGAACACTATTCAGAGTTTGAAGGAAATCTTTTCATAGATTCAAGAAAGAAAACTGAATTTGACTGAACATAAAAAAATGACGTAGCTAAATTAGATTTGACATAAAATTGTTATTTGAAAACGTTTCTTACACCATTATCTATATGGTGCGTAAGTGCGTTTATGATTTCCTGCACAATTTAGTTTTCACTTCACATTTAATTTCATACAACAAAACATAATGTTTACCGTACATTACGGAATGAAAGATTAAATTACGCATGTCTGATTCTCTAGAATGGACCGGGCTTCCACGGTAGATGCAATTTGATAGGAGAAAAGTATCCCACGATAGTTCACTGTGTTTATAAGCCAGGCAGGTATGAAAGAACGTGGTGAATAATTAAATAAATGAGCATACGAAATCAGTACCTTCTTTTTACCCTTAAAGCTAGATAATTAGTTAAGGCGATCTTAACCTAATGCACTGCATTAGGATAGCAATTACACTAATTGCAGGCAATTAACTGTTAAGAGTTTTAAGTTGTGTTTCCAGCGTTATGGGCTGGCTCACTGTATTGTACATCGTGGTATTTTATCTGTAGCCACTTAATAGTCCTTGTCCTAAATCGATTTCGTGTTTTGAATAAGAATATTAAAATGGAAATAATCACAGGGATTGCCTTGTTATGATATCTGTCTAGTCGAATTTTCTATTAATGTTGACCAATCGCCTCTTCTATCAAAGTTTTCATTCAATTCGATGGCAGCTCTAACGTATAGAACCCCTGTTTTATTATAGTTTAATTTTATTTGTGTTTTGCCTCCCATTGTTTGTTTTCCGTTTCAAGTGCCTATGAGTTTTCTTATCACGTGTCCTGAGTTCATGAGTGTGATTCATTCTCGATTGCTATCCCCTTATGATTCACGTAGAACTGTTAAGTGGCTTTTATTATCAAAATGACGCCCATCAGCATGAAATCTTCCTAGTAGCCTAAGAGTTTTTCTGTTTATCTACAATTTTCACACTGCACAGCAAAGAATCAGTTTCCCTGTACTACTGGATAGCGAACATTTTTTTATAAAATACCTTGTTTGACATCATTCCAACGCATAAAAACTTGTAGACACCAAATAGCTTTTAGCAGTACTTGCTCTGTTCTTTGATACTATACAGATTTCAGTCTCTTCACAGTTAAATAATTAACTAAAACTTTTTCGATGCTCAATTAAGCCATGTCCTATTAATGCTTGGTCCTTGTAGACCTCTGATAACCTCGAAGACTTCAGTTAGTACAAGTAAATCAATACAAGACTTCTGCTTATCACATCGATATTTATACTGACCATTACTTTGCGATGAAATAGGTAAACTCTTCCTTGAAACGGATTAAAAACTTGCTTGAAGGCTTGGTTATCAATTTACCAGGCTGCGGATTTGTCCGAAACACTTACCGTGGCCATGCAACGCATAAAGAATTTGATGGAACAAGGGTGGGTTTTATTCAATAAGTGTCTGAAACCCCCTCACGGGCCGCCCCGGGCGGGAGAAGTCATTTGATGGTTTCCCATCCAAAGTTCATCAATAATTTCGATGGAAAATCATGTTTGCTAATATTTTGTTTGAATCATTGCTTACTTTTTAATAGTTGTCGTCATCAATTGCTTATGAGTCACATCCTGTTATCTTGTAGGTGGCACTTCAAATACCGTTAATTACAGTCGATGTGCACTGGCTTACATACCTGTTCCTACAAATTGCATTCTCAATTTAGAATGTAGATTATACTTATTTATTATTAAATATATCAATCGGGATAATGGTCTCTAATGACTGAAAGCTTTTCCTTTTCTAATGTGTTCCTTTCGCATTATGATTGTTGGTTCTTCTGCTTTCTAAATTGATTTCAGAGTGAAGATATCTAATGTATTTAAACTATCCCCTCAGTCAGAAAGAATTTCAGTGAAAGTTTGGCTCTAAAAAAAAATCACGCTCTCTTTCATAATACCTATCTGCTTGCAGGTAAATAGCCTAGATGAGTCAACAAGTCACTAGCGAGGTTATTTACGAGTATCACCTCGTAAATTAAACATTAGAGCCTAAGTGTCACTGTACTTCCGTTATAAGTATTGTTCATAATTCATATCAGTTAAGTACCGTTTAAGTAATTTGCATTCCTTGATAGTGATGACATTTGATATTATGTTCTTCCTTTCTGCGAAGTCCGAGTATCTCAATTCCTTTTAGACAAGCGAGATTTGTAATGATTCTATTTTCCGTTTCCTGATAACATTCACAGAGTAAGTGTCCGAATGTATCTGCAACAGCACCTAAATCTACAAGTAGCCAACAAATTACTAAGAAAAAACGCAGTTAATCAAACGCGAAGAGCAGTCTTTTGTTTGGGGTATGTTACAATACTCCCAATCATCTCGTTTCGGATATTTTCGAGGTCACGTTCAGCTAACAGTACTAAGCAGGGCATTGATTTTGCAGCTTAACTGGGTTGCGCTCGGGACTGGTATGATCTGTTACGCAATTTGAGGCAGTCATAGTAGAGTAGCCATGGAGTACGTACCTAGCCAGGCAAATACGAAACTCATTATAGTTTACAGACGCCAGGAAGAAGGTTTGCCAATATGGGTCAGTAACAATTTAACAAATAGCTATTTTGTTCTTTTAAAATTTACAAGATAAGGAATACACAGACTAAAGTAAAGTACCTAAAACTGCTTTGACAGTGAATGAGTCCTTACAAAAGTATAGAGCTGTGAATATTAAAGAAAGCAAAGTATCACCACACAAAGACAGAAACATCTAAAGGCTTCCCAAAACAGTTATGAAATCGAAAGAATATGCAGTAACAAAGAAACAAGAAATGAATCGTGTGAAGGAGATCAAAGACGTTTTAATGCTACAATTAAATGGTATTCTATGGAGATAAACCTTCGCTTGATTTTTAAGACCTTGTGAACCAATGAATCCTTGCAAATTCCGTCTGTAATTACTAAGGCGTTCGCCCACATCGGTAAGATGTCTATCAAGTCAGGCGGTTTTACACGTCTTATCCAATTAAGTACATGTTTTCATTCTTAAATTACTTTGTTTTGTTAAAGACGCATATTTTCTGCTTTTATAGTCCAAAATATTTCCCACTGTAGTTAACATCTAATTCTGCTAACGTTATTAACACACGTTACACAGCAAAGTTTGGCTTGGTTTTGCATTTGAAGGCCTAAAATACAAGGAAGAATTTTCGGACGTGTTTCGTTATAAGTCAAGATGTACGATAAGAAACGTAGCTTGCACTATAATAGAGATTGTTGTTTTCGTCGTTAGTTATTAAAGTCGCTCTAATACTGCGATGGTATAACAAACGACCTGGAAACCTTTGTTGGGTGCGAGTTCAATGTCTCGAGATATCACAGCGATCTCGTTACGGGGCCTGCAGTTACGTCGCGCTTCACGGTTTGTATCATGGTGTCTAGCCGTGATTTGCTATGTGTTTAAGTGACAACTTACTCTATGATTTTATATCTATGTGTGGTCTCTGGGGTCCAGTTAGTGGAGTTACGCTTTGGAACAGTGGCCAGGTGAAGGACTGGGTGCGAACATGAGCGTTGGATTAAGCTGTTGTTGACAGATTTTAGAATAATTTATGTATGATTTGAGCCGTAAGCATTACACAGTAAAGAATTTAGACCAGCCTGCAGAAGGTGACTGTAAAAACAGATTTCACATACGTACTCGTCGATTTCATCCAGCTTTTTAGAAACTGACGTTCCGAACTTTAAATTTTCTGGCTTAGAACTTTTCAACACATGCAACCCTAAAACCTGACAGATTCCACTTGCAAAGATGATTGTTAAAAGTTCAACGAACAAATCGTTGAGAGTTGCGATTTCATGAGACATTTGGAAACGGAAGAGCATGTTATTATAAAGATACTTTAATACGATTTGTTTCATTTTATGCAACGAATCAGTTTCGCACGATTCGAAAGTTTACTCCGAAAACTTATTGAGTTGTGAAATGTTTCGGATATCAATAAAAAAATATATTGGATGTAACTGTTTATTTTCTCTGTAAGTAGAAGAGCATTTTCTTGGTAAAAATGTTAGTTTCCAAAAATAACCGTTAAGTAAATGCTGAGGTTACTTTAAAGGACACGAGCCAACATTTAAATCCAGTGAATGCCTGTGCAGACCACTCTTGCACAAGATGCATGCACTGCCTAGCGTGCATTCATACGCACTCCCTGTGAAGTGTGTGCCTATATAACATTTCTGTATGACTCAAAGCAAAAGCGAATATTCTCATATTATAGTTACGTTGCGAAACAGATGAATGAATGAAAAAAAAAATTGCTTACGATAAATCAATGTAATGCATTTGACTATTTACAAACACTGCCTTTTGACATGTAAACAAAACGTGATAGAATACCTATGTTTTGTAGTCTACGTAGATTTAAAAAAGGCACTCCCTCGCTTTTACTTAAATCACACCAGCCGGGCAGCCATACAATTTTTCTTAGCCCATTCATGTTACCGTAATTTCTTAATCATGGAAATAACGAATTAATATTTATAATTAGCTACGCATTACACAATTTCCTGTGGCGTACACTGTTATATTTTACTCGAGGTTACGTCGACGATGCTGGTCCGAGTCAGTGGTTTGCGTAAATGGCTCCATTCATTCACGAACTTGGTTCATGCTGCGGTGCATTTTTATTAAAAAAAAAAAAAAAACAGTGAACGGTTTCATGCGCTTGCGCGTATTTATCGTTTACTTGGCAATGCATTTGGAGCAAATAAAATAATATTGTCCATATGTGTATTGTTACCTGGATAATTGAATGTTAAACGGAGATAATCATAGACATCCACTATACCAAAGGTATACTTAACTTCAAGAAGTTCAACAGTCGCGGATAAACTAGTTCATGAAGTCTTCTGTCGTTTTGGAGTTACCTTGGAGATTCACAGCTATCAGGGAAGGAACTTTTAGTCCGAAATATTCCAGGAAACTTGTCGAGTTATGGGTACTCATACAGTCGGATGGAATGGTGGAACTATTTAATCAGACACTGGAGAGATATCTGGCAAAAGTAGTAAAAAACCGGCAACGGGATTTATCGTTTACTTGGTAATGCATTTGAAGCAAATAATATTGTTGTATCTGGATAATTAAATGTCAAACGGAGATAATCATATATATCCACTATACCAAAGGTATACTTAACTATCTTAATTTTCATAAGCTGTGAGCTCTTCTTATTCATATGGTACAAGGAATATGTATCAGAACAGCTGTACCAACGATTGATTCTACATAAATCCATTATATTCCATATAGAATCCATTAGTTGAACATGCAACTGTTACTAATACATAAGTTCGTGACCCCAATAACTTCTACTCGAGTTCGAAGGATAGTTAACAAATAACACAAACGTCTTGGGATTTGAATAGCTGATGGCATGTGCATGCATAAGTATCAAGGGATAAACATTCAAGACAAAGGCTATTGTGTAATCTCAGGTGGTCACAATAAGAGCTGTCGACAATGTTTTTAATCAAGTAACAGAAGTGACAAGTGATCACAGGAATGTTTGAAACGGTAACAAACTACGAGTGTATTTTATCAAAGCCACTCCTACCGGAACGAAAGTGATTAAGCGCCTACAAGTAATTTATCGCCACTGTTTATTCTATTGATATGAAACTGATTAGAAATAACTACAGTAACAAAATTGGCACATGACCTAACTTGAAAACAACGATGATTGACACATGTTAAACTCCCAGTTCCAAAATGTTTGGGAGGTATCACGCCAAAACAAGGCGTTGTTTCCTGCTTACCTGGATGACAGAGAAATAATCCCACTTCTGATGCAGACGGCTAAAAAAATATGGCAACAAGATAGTGCATGTTTTAATGTCGCTTAACATTTGGCATGGCCATACCATCGTCCCGCTCTGTTTCCGATTGTGAAAAGCGTGACAAATGGAGTCGCTTTACACCGATCTGTGGAAAATGATCGTGACTGGTAAAAGCTACGTTATGGTGACATTTCCTTTTGATTCTTATCTTTTTCTGCAATTTTTATTGTCAGCCAGTAGCAGTCAAAGATCTAGAAAAATAAAACAACGAGGTTTCTTTTTTTTGTATGAAATGAGACTATTGTGATGAAATGGTGTAATAAGCACTTGAGAATCGAAAAGAACAGTTACCTAAACGAGCATATTATAAAAATCTGTCTGAGTAAATCGCGTTGAAGTGCTTGTTAGGTGAACAACCTAGAAATATTTGCAATGCAGCACGATTATTTACCAAGCCAGGATCGTGATGTCGTGATCCATTATACAAGGCGCTTCTATAATGCTCGCTTGAGTGAAGTTTGCGTCGTTCTATTGATTAGTTTATGCACTGGAAATTACCTAATCCGTTGTAAAACTGTTAAACTATCATACTTTTATGTATACTTACATACATAAATAAAATCGGAGCGTTTGTTTGTAATATTTTAATAACCGCTTTTTACTACATGCATATGTATTAATATATACGGTACATACACCAAAATAACATATTTTACAATTTTTGTCTGTTTCTGTTTGTTCCGGCTAATCTCTGAAATGACTGGACCGATTTTGACGGGGATCAATATCACAAAGAATCGGGGGGTTAGTAACTATTCCACGCGGACGAAGTCGCGGGCAGAAGTTAGTTGGAAATAAACCACGGCTCCTAAATAATTAATCTGTTACCATCTAAAATACTGAGGATATAGCAGATTTCAATTAAGAGCTGTAAGTAGACTGTTTAGACAAAAAACAAGGGCAGTCAGTCTTTTTGCGAGGTACATAATGTTTGATTGTTTGCCATACGTGGCGGGGGTCATTGAATGGCTTATGGAGGCAGACCACCAAATGTTATGCTGGCTAATTAACTCATCAAACTGCTTATCAAAAGTGCTGTTCTTTTCAGTTCAAATTGCAGCAGGTAGGTAAGCAGGTAGATACCATGATCTATCTGTGTGTCTATTTCATATAGTAGTAGAGTAAAGTCCAACTCCCCTTATTTTAACTCTTTATTGTACTTGTTTGATCAATCGAACGTGATATGTCAGCAAACAACTCAAGGATACTAGACATGTCTTGCCTTCGAGGCCAGCCGTCCGGTATTGGTCACACGCTATAGTCTAGATTTATTTTTGCCCAATTAAACCCGTCCTGTCTCACAAAAATGAAAACAGGCCACAGTTTAGAATCAGCTTCCTGGAAATTGTAACACAGTTCATTGTTACCAGTGATAATGCTTACGAAATGATTCGCAAAGCATTGCAGACATTGTTATTGTAATTGGGCAGGTTCGCGTTTGAGGAACAATGAACTTTTTAACTGAGGTCATAACTGCATTGATGAAACTATTACAATGTAAACTGCCAATTTTGTCTACCGTCGAATTATGATTTTTTGAGATCCCGATCCGGAACAGACTTTTTTATGCATGGGAAATCACCAAACGACTTGGAGTGTCAGACTTTTACGGAATAAAACCCATCCGTGTTCCTCTGTCCTTTGCGTTCCAGTGCCGCGGTGACTCTTTCAGATCCGGAGCAGACTTACACCTAGAGTTATGTAGTTAGTTTCAGCGAAAACCTATTGATAGCCGCTTTCCAATCAATTCAATCTTACTACCATTTATTATAAATGCGAAAGTTTAGATGGATGGATGTTTGTAACTCAATCACACCAGAATGGCTGATTAGAACTGGTTGAAATTTGGCACAAATATTGATTTTATAGTCTTGAATAGTACATTGACTACTTTTTGCTCCGGGAATATGTTCCCTTGGGATAATATCCGACAGCCACGCGGGCGAAGCTATTAGTATAAAAGGCACACTAACATTTGTTTACCGTTGACCACCCACTGGTCATAAGAGTCGGAATATGTGAATCACTCTCTCGAAGATAAGGTGTGACTGATCATACCGACTTTTGAAATTACCATGATCAAGTGCGGCTCAATTAACAACTGGAACAACCGCTCATTCTGTATCTAATTCATTGTTTTATAGTTTCCTGTAGTTTATTCTAAAAAATACAGTCCCACGTATTCTGATAAACATCGGCCTTTAGAAATAAAGCCAACGCTAGTACCAGTGTCATTCCATACTCTGCAACTGTAAAGCCACTTTACAGTTAGGTTGTATCCACAATGTTGGCATCATCCGTCATCTACTCACATTGATTTGCAAATGCAGGCAAATTATGCTACAGCCTTACCAGAACCCAATTTACCTATGTTTGTTTTGATTAAGCACTTCCTTCTATTTATAGTAGGTACGTTTTTCAACCAGCCAGCGTGACCGATCCATGGGAATCCAGACAGCCATAAATAGCAGTTGTATAAATTACTTAGCGGATAACGAGCACGATCCATGGCTTGGCATGCTGCACGGAGAAATCGGCGGAAGCACGGATCGCTAGTCCAAGCACTTTGTTAGAGAATTTCTCCTTTAATCGGCGACATAGTGATCAAGCTCTTGTACTTAATTAGTGCACAAGAAGCTTTAATTAATGTTGTTATCGTTGGAGGATTTAACTGCAGGGTTACTTCAATAGTTGTTTTTGTTTGGTATTCGCCTGATTGCTTTAAAATATTTTCAGTATCGATACATTGGATTGCTTCTGAGGTCTGAGTGTCTTATAGTCAGTACTTCAGTAGTTGCTCCATACGCTTTTGTTTTACGATTAAAATAAAATTTTGTCTACAATCCCCCCGCTTGCTCAGCCCCTCATTTGTGATTCCATGCGACGGTCTACACAGGAAGTTACTGCCGTGTGTGTGTCGTGTGGAATTCACCTTCATTGTCAAATAATAGCTATGCATAGTTCATAAAAAAACTGCAGCTATGTCAACCTATGTGCATTTCTTTAGTATTATTATTAAGTAACTTTTGAACATCGAATACATTCTGACCTATGAGTTAAACTTGGATAATTTAATCGCTAAACAAAAAGCAGTCTAAAGACGTTACATTGTTATAACCATACAAAGAAATACGATGTCGTCAAGGTATGGCTGAGATTCCAGTAGCATTGGAAAAATAAGTTTGCTGAAAGTTTTCCTGTAAGTCGTCGAATAATTTGTCGCTTCTTCAGAGCTTTCGTGTTACTACAAAAACATACTCCTACATAATTACCTTTAGAGCTAATAGTGAAATTATAGTAAGTGCATATAATCATAATAATACTTAGAGGTCGATCAATCATCGTCTGTCGTCCAATGATACATTCAAGTCGGCTCTGTTGTATCATTATCCAATAGAAATGCTCACGTAATCATGTTCTCGGATTACTTTTTGACTTTGACCTTCATACGCTATTATTGATATGTGAACTTGAACTTGATTGAAAATCTTTTGTGGCTCAGTATCTCCTTCCCAATACTTAAATCAGTTTCCGTCAGTTAATTTTGATTCTCCGTCCTGTCGAATATACATTATATTATTCTACAACAGCCTTGATAACTCGAACGGGTGTTCTCGCCTTTCGAAATCGCAGACAAATTGGTCGGATATGCTTCCAAATTTGCCTCCTACAACGGCTGATATCATTTTTCAAAGCCAATGTCTTGCGCAATACGGTATTTAAAAATATGGTGGGCTAAAATTGGCGAAAATTTTTTATAGAACACACCAATATCATCCAAATTTTCCATGATGTCTTTTAATAGGTACCTTCGACGCTTACGTTTGCTTATTTGGTAGGTCTTATGCATCTGATGCACGTATATTATGCATGTGTATTCTGCAGTGCATTTAACGGAGGTCCCAATAAAAACAGGGCTACGAAGAAAAGAACAACAAAACAGATTGTATACTAACCAACCATGCTTTAATGCTGACTCACAGTTCAAACCGGTGTCCTTGCCTCGTCCTTTAGTTTCTTTACCGGTATTTGATCTTATGTGGGGGTTTTTTATCACTCGTAGAGTCGAGGCAGATAGTTAGCCGGCCGTAACGATTTAACGGACGTCTGGCGACCTGCCTTAAAATATTCCGCATGACGTGTACGGAATCATAAAAAAGCCTTTTGGGTACTGTATCGGTATTTCGTGCTCACGCGACGCAGTAGTTTAGTCAATTTCTTTTAAGTTTACCTAAAAAGTGGTCCGCGTGCTACATACGGTAGGTACTTGTGTTTTTAATATTTCTTGTCCGTTTTTGGTGCCTTGTCTGTAAAGGTTACTGAAAAATTTCATAACCTAGACACATACCACTATTTATACTTTAGATGTTGTGAAACGGACACTTAGCTTCAGGCATTCTATTGCAAAACATCTAGACAAACACCTACGTGTTACTCCAACGACGTCTAGACTATTCACAAGGCGGTTCAGCTAAAATATCTGCCCACACATCTGACAGGAAAATATCACTCGAAAACTTTCTACTCACTGCCGTAGTAACTATTTAGTAATCTGTGTCACTACCTTCTTGAACTGTAAGTCGAACTCGTTGGATTTTGCGATGTTGCGATTTTGTAAATCGACATGTTAATGTCAAGAATTGCCATTCCATTGTCGGTCGTTCCCCTAATCGGAGTTACATCATACACATTCCAATTTAGCGACGGTTAGGTAACAGTTGGGCAGTAGATCGTGACTGTATGAATGGGGTGGTGTGAAAAGGCAGGAAGCCATAGCGACGAAGTGCAAGGGCGCATCGTGCGTGCGCGTACGCCGGTGCGCGCGCAGTGTATGATATCATTTGACTGCTTTGGTGTCGATGACCATTGTTCGATAGTTTTATGTAAATATGTTTTTGTGTATAACTAACTAGCCTGCTATTGATATAGTGTCGTTCTTTTGACTGCAGGGAAGTGATAAGAACTTATCGTTACATTATTATTTAGTTTTTAGCTACTTCATTAATTAATTAAACGTCAAAATGCACTATTCATTTTAAAATAACAAAATGAGGGTCTTATTAGTGACAATTTATTACACTATGTAGTTAAAATCGTATGATTATGTACATAGATGTCTACAATTCTTCATGATCTTGACTCATTTTCCTGATGTAGATTTAGTACTAGCACTGCAGAATCGAGTTGAGTCCGTAAAACATTACCGTCCTTTGACCTTTTAAATTTTTGCACATAAATGATAGAGCATTATTTAACTAAGTACCTATTTATCATCATCACCCACGCAACGTTTGCTGTCATCCGTTTGACAAAGATAACTAACATTTTCTCTATTTGGACGACATAACGATACCTATTGCTTACACAGGATGCTTTGAAAAAAACGAAGTGCGAGTCGAACTCACACATGATGGGTTCCGTACCATTGCCCTTATTATAATCGGTCAATCAATATATAAAATATGTATATTTATACACTAAATTCTTCCGTTACTGATGTCTGACTGACTCAGACACAGCCGAAACTACTGGTAATAGAAAGCTGTAGTTACGTAAGAGAGCACACTAGGATTTCCCGAAATTCCTACCTACCGTCACGAACAAAACGGTATATGCGCGTATGAAGCCACGGGGCGCGTAAAAAGCTAGTCTAGTCCACTGTAATGCCGTTAAAATCGAGCAAAAAACACGTCTTTGCATTTAATTTTAATATAATACACCTATATGTTTTTAGCGAATATAACAATACAAACTCTATGAGCATTTCTAGCGTGTACCTGTTGCCATTATTACGATCGTGCAAGAAATACCAAAAAACACGTTTCTAGTATGGGAGCCCTATATAATTTTAAATTTATTTTTATTATTTGTCGCTATAGCGGCAACCGAAATACACTCTCTGTGAAAATATCAACGGTCTACCTTCTTGTTCGTGAGATATAGCCCGCCGACAGACAGACGGACGGACAGTGGAGGGTTAGTAATAGAGCCCCGTTAGCCTTTGCCACGGAACCCTAAAAAGGGACTCAACAATGTTGTTCTTTCAACATTGCAGTCACGCACAGGTGAATTTACCATGGCCCTTAGAAATGTTTTCGTAAAGAACAATAAATAATATTGCTAAACGCGTTTAACACATCCGCCTATTCTTCTTGGCTCACCCCTTGTGCGCTTGGCCAACTCTCTAATCGATGCCTTGTGAAATACACAACAATACAATAAGATCATTATATTTGCACATATCTGTATACCTGCCTTTCACTTATAAAATGCCATTTTAATGTCGTCTTCTATCCATATTGATATGTAGGGTAGTTGTTCAAAAGCTTTAAGTGGTTCCAAATCTATGTCAATTATTGGTTTTGTTTTTATTCTCGTAAAACAATTTTCACGCTGTTTCATTTACTAGGTGACCGTAATTCTAAGACGCGATCAGCCGTGGATAATAAGTGGATATTAATTTTATTGTTCGATACACACCATAAAGTTTAGCTTATCTTCTGTAATTTGTTTGTTCCAAATTCTTCATTCAAAATCAAACTTCAACTGCTTAATCTTTGAGCCAAAAATAAATCAGATTTTGATTTGATTCAGAGAGTAATACGTTTGTTGTCTTTTCATTTCAGGGTGAACACCAAAGGGGTATAACATTCACGAGTACAGAAGAACCTGATAGACCTTCTAAGCCTATACCAGATATCCGTTTAGTAGACGGACCATCCATCTTAGTAGGCAGAGTGCAGCTGTTACACCGAGGGCAATGGAGATCTGTTTGCACCAACTCCAGAAAGTAAGTATACATGAAAATAACCTTTATGTTAGTACATGCAAATTCGTACATAATATTGAAATTATCGTTTTCTTCGCTTTTAGTTGGACCGTCAACGATATGGAGACGGCTTGCAGACAACTAGGCTTTATGGGAGGATCCTTCTACAATTGGATCGATCGCCAGCCCGGTAGAAGAGCAAGACTATTATTCGAAGAGCCAAAATGCAAAGGAACAGAATACGACCTATTCCAATGTGACTGGAACTCCAGAGAACTCGGTTCAGGAGTCTGCGACTACCATCCAGACCTCGCCATCCAATGCTCACCCCACCATGACGTCAATGACCTCACAAACTCTAGAAGGCATTGGCGAGGTCTACGTTTTGAAAACGCAGTCTTCGAACGAATCCTCACCGCTGCAAATACTCTATACGTACCTACATCAATGTCTAAACTTATACACGTTACTATAAAAAATGCAGGTCTAGGAAGAGCCAACAATGCAACAAGTGCCTTAGATGTTATAGGAGTCCCACCTGTCTTAGAAGACATAGAAATATCAAACTCTGCCTTTAACGCCATAAATGTGACGTCACCTAACGCTCCCATTATCATAAACAATTGCACGATACAAAACAATAGAGGATATGGTGTCTATGTGAACTCTACGTATGGCATGACCAAGATTGAGAATTGCTTGATACACGACAATGGCGGCGACGGGGTCAAATACGTGGTGCACGAAATGAACATCGATGAAAGGCTAGACAGAAGCGAAATATTTGATTTATGCACATTAGCATCCACACCAAGCCAGACGTTTCCTATTCAAATGTCAATTGAACAATCAAGATACTCTAACATGGAGAGAGATTGTCACCAGAAGTTCTACACTAGACCGGACCACGTTTTAACATTAAGCTTCATTAAACTGTTAACTAATCAAAACAATACGGGAGAATTATTTATATATGATGGATTAACGACTGAAGACAGACTTTTATTGGCATTCAGCATTAAAAATCACACGCGACCGCAAAGTGTTACGTCAACAAGGAACCGCATGTACGTGAGATTCCGAGCGAACACTAGGACGGATATTACTGGCTTTTTGAGGTTAACATCAGGTATGAGCAAAACGTACGATTTAAATGTAACCGACACGATTATATCCGATAACAATGGCAGAGGCGTGGTTATCGAAAACCTAAGATCGCAAATTCACATTCATCGAACGTCTATATCTAATAATAATCATGTTGCTGGTCTTCAAGTCACGAGCGGGGCCGGTGATGTGAATGTGACTGAAAGTAGAATATCCTTCAACCAAGGTGATGGAATCAACATAACCGTAACTGGAGGAAACAGAAATATATCAAGAAGCATATTAAGTTCTAATCAAGGATACGGTATAGCTGTATGGATAAATAATACTCAAGAAACTGAATATATTCCTGTTAACCAAACCACTGCTGTCGAGTATTCAGAAATATTTAAAAATCTAGACGTAGGAATACTACATGGAAACTTTTGTGGTGACAGCTGGGTCAATATTACAGGAAACTGGTTCAATACCAGCGCTGAAAGTACCATAGAAATATCTACTTGCTGGAGATTTAATAATCCTGCCAGATTGCTCAATTTACAAGTAGGTCATAATAGATTTTATGAAAACCAAAGAGTACCTCTAAAAATCCAACCGGCCCTTAATATAAACGGGAGGATTGAATATAACTATTTTGAACATGGAAATTATGGTGCAATTGTTATACTGAATCGAATAGAAGGGAAATATCTAGAAGAATTCGAAATCTTACCAGCTCGATTCCACATACAACATAATTACT
Organism: Hecatera dysodea; assembly: GCA_905332915.2. Lineage (NCBI taxonomy): Eukaryota > Metazoa > Arthropoda > Insecta > Lepidoptera > Noctuidae > Hecatera > Hecatera dysodea. The sequence continues at coordinate 18,185,657 of HG995294.1, forward strand.
TCTTCGGAAATAAAGGTCCCTTTGTTGTAAATCTTGGATTATCTCCTTACAGCGATCTTCAGTATATTCTATTCTCAAGAAACTTTCTTCGAGACAATAAAGTAAGAGAACCGTATGAACCACTAGAAGGCATATCGTCGAGGTTGACACCAAGAAGTAGAGTTGCCGCTACTATTGTATTAGCGTCGAGTAACATCGACGTCTACAGAAACATTATAAACAACCCAGAAGCTCAATACGAAATCGGATCGCACGTCGAAGACCAAAGTAAGATTTTAAACTGTACTTACAACTGGCTTGGCTTCGGAGAAGAGGAAAAGGTTTACAACCGACTGTTCCACAGAAAAGACAGGTACAACTTGGCCAAAATAGTTTACATGCCATATTTATTGCATAGCAGTAATCCCGGAGCGACACAAATTAATTATAATTCACTTTATGTGCCACAGTTTAATGTACCAGGTACCTTCGTAGTTGGTGGTGAAGTTGAAGGAATAGAAATACTTCGGCAAGGAGAGTATGACGTTGATAAAGATATTAATATTCGTCCTGGAGGAAAGTTAGTTTTACAATCTGGTGTCACGTTAAAGTTTCCTCCAGCTATTGGAATAATGGTTGCCGGAAAACTAGACGCGAGAGGTAAACGGCCCAATGATATAACATTTACTTTGAAAGAGGAAGTGGTTATGACTAACGAGAGTGTTTATGAAACTGATTTTGAGCCTACAACACCAGGTTATACCGAGCCTATTGTGCCAATACGACTGCTAGGAGGTAGAACACAACATGAAGGTAGATTGCAGGTGAGGATTGATGATAGATGGGGAACAGTGTGTAACTATAGGTGGAACATTATCAATGCGGCGTTAGTGTGCAATCAACTTGGCCTCGCGTTGAACCCAGAGGATTGGTTCCTAGAACCTAACGAAATACCATCGGCAGGTATGACCGAAGATATCCTATTGTCCAACGTTGAATGCTCAGAATTTGATAACGATATCACGAAATGTAAAGCAGAGACCAAAGATCAGTTTGAGAATTCTTGTACACATGAAAATGACGTTGGCATCAGATGTTACGAAACGAGTTGGGCTGGGGTCAGATTCAGCGTTATTTCTGAAAGAGCTGATTTACAATACGTCACTATAGAAAAAGCTGGACTTTTGGATTACTCCTCAAATATTTTCAAGCCAGCTCTTCAGATAGATTTTGCTCGGCACAGCTTGGAAAGTATCAAAATATCTAACAATTATCACGACGGCTTGGGAATACTGTACTCAGATTTATATGGAGCCGATGCTGTTAATACTGTCCGTAACTCGGAATTCAGCAATAACAGAGGAAGCGGTATTAGTTTCAAACAACTTGGTCTAAAAGTGTATGGATCCATCATAGAAAATAACAACTTAGCTGGCATTTCACACAACCCGCACATTCCTGGTCCACAACAAAGAGAAATTGCTGGTTGGTTTAATTTAGATCCTGGATTTAACATGGATGAATCCAATTATCACCCCATCATGATTCCCGAATATGAAACGGACATAAGTTTGGTGAATGGCGAAACAAGACACATCGTTTTCACTAAGCGTAAAGGAGAAAGTATATCAAAAACATATAATGTCAAATGCAATCCAGGTTACGTTCTTGGGCTCCAACTCCTAAATCCAATACACAACTTTTCAACAGAAAACATTTGTATATATGACTCGCAAAATATTAACGAAGCGAGTGTAAAATGGTGTCTCGATCGTGATCTGTCGACATTTCCCACCACAAGTAGCAGCTTTGGCGTTGTGATAACTTATGAAAGTGGAACGAATGCCTTGGGAGGAGTTGTGTTAGTTGTAAGCACGATCATAGCTCCGGTACAAAACCTGAGGAACAGAATAGTAAGAGGACCCGTGCCAACTCTACAAGTAGTCAACACCAAGATAAAAGGAAACACAAAAGGAATCAAAGCTTTATACTACAATCGCTATTTAAATGAACTAGGTGATCACTTTTTACGGAAAGCCAATGAAAGTATCAAAATATTCAGCTGTGAAATTGCACACAACAAAGAAGAAGCCATCTACGTTAATACTCCGTTCTGGGATATACACGAAAGCAACATAACGGAGATAACAATAATGGTCAACAGCAGTTTGATCACAGATAATGGTAAAGGAATATTTCACTTCGCCAGAGATTTGAGAAGCTCGAACAATCTGTATCACTATATTCTTCAGGATAATACAATAGAGAGGAATAAACAAGGTGGTTTCGACGTAGGGTTACCATACGTTTGGCAGTACAATGAGAATTTCACACATTCCGTGTACATGCACAATAACACTTGGCGTAACAATCAAAACTTCGCGCTGGTCATCGATGGACATTTTGCCGAAGTAAACATAACTAAGAATATTTTCACCGATAACAATTGTAAAACTGGTTTAATATCCATACAAGGCATGGAAAAGAAGATGATGATTGATGGAAACTTCATTGAAAGAAACAGTGGGCAGTTTATGGTGAAATTCCACATGGACAGCCAAAGTGAAATTATGGGTTTGGTTTATGCGCTGTTTATTTACAACCAGGTAAAGAATAACAGGCACATGTTAGCACAAGCCAGCCGAGGTGCTTTGATCAGAAATGTTGAACCAACATACGTTATAGGTTTCAAAGGAATACAGAAAGTAAAAGTAAGTAGGAACTTGTTTGGGAACAATATATTAGAATATACATTGTTAGCTGGAATTAGGACGGCAAAGATCAATAATCTATTAGATGTTACTGAAAACTGGTGGGGAAGCTCTGTTGAGAAAGATATCCGAGACCAGATATTTGATTTTGATGATTGGAATAACCATGCCATTGCTACGTATCTACCTTACTTGCTTGAGGATAGCATTGATTCTAGTGTATCTGCTTCATTCAGCCCAGAGATTATTGTAGATACAAACGAATTAGGAGGCCGTTTACTGTCAAACTTCACTATCGAATCCAGAATGGCTCCGTATATAGTGAAAACCGACATAACTGTTATGCCAGATGCTATTTTAACCATCAGTCCCGGAGTTATATTGGAATTTGCGCCCAATGTTGGCATACTCGTTATGGGCAACCTTCAAGCTATTGGCCACAGTCAAGCACCTATAGTGATGCGGCCCCTAATTCGAAGGAATGTAGAGATTAACAGAATAGAAAAAAGAGATGTTGGTCAATATTCCTCAACCCATCACAAGCATAGACGTCAATTGGAATCATTGACTGCACCAAACTCAATAAGACTGTGCACTGGAAGAAATTGTTCTATCACTGATAATACGGCACAAAGAACTAACGAAGGTTTTCTCGAATATTATAATAAAACTACCCTGCAATGGGTGCCCATGTGTGATAACCGCTTTACTGAGAGAAATGCTCAAGTCGTATGTAGGGAACTGGGTTTTGATCCAATTAACGTGTTTTTTGCACATGACCGCCGTGTAGAATATCATAGTAATTCTTTATCGCGTATTTGGTCTTGGCCAGAACCCTTACAGTGTGTTGGAACTGAAGATCGCTATGAAGAATGCCCAATAAGACTGAACGGACAGCTGTATGGTCACAGACATGAATGTAAGTGGGATTCTGATTTCGTATTCATTCATTGCGGCACTAGAAATTTAGAAGAAAATCTGGAATATTGGGGTGGCATAAGGTTTGCTAATCCAGAGTTTGAATACTCACTGTACGAGCATCGTATCCACGACCATCACACACATGAAACAATGAAAAAATCTGAAAGTGAATTAGTTCACGTACAAATAATTGGTGCAGGTATACTACACAATGAGAAATCTCCGGCTGTACAAAGTATAACAAAGAATCCTAGAATACAAAATGTAAATATAACAAAATGTGCTCATCACGGCATTAATTTAATTTCACCCACCGATTCAATAAATATGATGTTTAATTCCGTGAATGATATATTAGGGGAAGGTGTGAGTGCCATATCGTTGAATGGGGAAGGCAGAGAATCAGATGAATCCAGTTTTACACCGCTGAAGGATTTGAATCTTCCTTATCACCTGTTTTCACTCATCGACATTTGTGATAGTACCAAAATGATCACTGTTGAGGAGCGAGTGTTGCTGTACTATAAATACGACAACAATCCGGTCAACTGTGTGAAGATATTCAAGAGCATGTATAGGGTAAAGCCATTTGGATTTAGATTGCTTCAGTTCAATCTTTTCAATCATACTCAGAACTACGGTAAACGTGACTCTTTGGCGTTGTATGATGGTGACATTTACAATATCACGGCTCCTATGATTGGTTACTTGGAGAATGGGTCTCCTGAGGAGAAGAAGCTTTTCAAGACAGAAGGCGCCAGCTTAAGTGTTTCATTGTTCGCAAACGGAGCGTCTGCTGTTCACGGATTTATTGCTGAGATTGTAACGTTGCCGATATCAGCTATTGGTTTCAGTAAGTTCACTCTTACTTTTAACATCTCTTCCAACAAAATTTTTTACGTAATCGATGAATTCGTTTAATAAATTTGACCTTTTCTCAGACCGTGATGTCCAGCATAACATATCGAGCAGTGAATTTACAAAGATCAGAGACGGGGCTATTACGTATCAGTCTGTAGGTGAAGTGAATCCACTAGTGGCTATTACAAGGAACGAGATTCAAAACAACTGCCTTAAATTGTATGGAAACTTTACCTCGTGTCCGGCGGCTGTAAGAGTGGATGTACAGAATACCCAAACGCTGGTATTTAGAGTGAGTAAACCGCATAGGAGTATATACGAATTTTTAAAAAGTTTTTTTTTTCCACTTTTAAGTGGTTCAATCCCAGCTAAACATACCCATCACAGCGTAGGTACGTGGTATAAATTGGTGTAAACAATAAAAAAACATGCGATTTCAGCTATCCCGACAGATTTGCTATCATTTATTGAAATAAACAAAAAACCGCTTCTTCGATTTCGATAAAATTTTCATTTGGGAAGTATACACTTTCCAAAAAAAAAAAATTTTTTCAAATCGGTTGGCAAGCGACGGAGTTATTCGCGAACAAACATTAAAAAATAATACAAACATCCGAATTGAGAACCTCCTCCTTTTTTAGAAGTCGGTTAAAAATTCAATGATGTGAATTCCTAATGATTTACATTTTTTTCAGAATAATTTGGTGAAAAACAATGTTGGAGGTTTATTGATCAGGGCTGACTCTCGTGGATCAGCCACATCGCTCCGTGGATGGATACATAACAACCTGTTCTTTGCTAACCATGATCTTCCGTGTCTTAAAGTCGAAGGTAAGATATGCAAGCCCTTAAGTTTAATCTCTCCATTTGTTCCGTTCATAGTCATAATCAGCCTTTTAATTTTCCCACTGCTGGGACACAGGCGTCCTCTCTAGGAGAGGGAGAATGGACCGTAATCCACCACGCGGGCCCAGTGCGGGTTGGTGAATGTCACATGTCTTCGAATTTTTGGTTCTAGGACATGCCGGTTTCCTCACGATGTTTTCCTTCACCATTTTGAGAGCAGTAGTGATGAAATGTTTTTTGTTTTTTTTTTAAATCGTCGCCCCACACTAGGAGTTTCTCCTGTGTCGTGGGTGCGTTTACAAACATAAAATATCACATACACAAACAGCCAGACTCTGAACAACGATCTGTAGGCCATACAAATATTTATTCCGTGCGGGAATCGAACCCTCGACACGTAGCGCAGCAGCCAATCGCTCAACCACTGCGCCAACCGTGTCGTCCAATTACACAAAGTAATGCGCCTGGCTGAGTCTGAACCCGCGACCTACAATTCGCTAGTCGGGGCCGTTACCACTCGGCCACCACTGCTCAGATGGTCTAAATGTTGTTTTGATACGATTCTTATTATTTTCAGGGCGCCAATCCTCTCCCTACCAAGAAGTCACGATATACCGTAACTACTTCACGCGCAACCGAGTGCCTTTCAGTGACGTCATCATTCTACGTCAGGTCGTCTCCAACTTTACTTACAACTATGTTCATGATAACACTGGCTTAAGGATTCTAGAGGTTTCAGGCTTCGATAAAGTCAGGCTGCCTATCTATCAGACCACTTCGCATAATGGATTTTATAAGTAAGTTTGCCTTTTTCTTTTCCTCTACTGGTATTATTTTTAAAACTGTAAAGGTTGACGTTCAAAAGTGTATTTTAGTGGTCTATTTGAAATAAACGTTTTGACTTTTTGTTTATTTTGTTGCTCCTATTATTGTATGATATCATGATACGAAAATAGACGTCGAATTGTGCAAGACAGAGTTGCAGTCTCTGAAGAACTTGCAAGTGAGTAAGACTGCAATCAAAGACAATATAACCTTCTCTATGACTGCAATAGTGGAGACATTGAGGTTAGAGAAAGAGACTCTGACCACTCAGTTGGCTGAAAGGAAGCAGAAGATAAAAGACTTAGAGAAGGAGATTGAAAAGCTTCGTATGATCAGCTTCTTTAGCATTTGGCCTTAGCTCTATAATTTTATCTAAAACTATGTATATAAAAATAAGTCGGGTTTTCCTTCCTGACGCTATAACTCCAGAACGCACGAACCGATTTCCACGGTTTTGCATTCGTTGGAAAGGTCTCGGGCTCCGTGAGGTTTATAGTAAAGAAAATTCAGGAAAAATTTCAACAGAAAAGTTTTATATATGGCAAAACAACGTTTGCTGGGTCAGCTAGTTTTATCTAAATGTGACCTTCATTACTTTCAGGAACTACGCCACTGACCGTGAAGGAAGAGCTACAGTTGTAGCGGGTACAGCCGGCCAGAACTACGTCGATAACATCTTCTTCAACCCCGACAATGATTACGAAATGATCACCGTCAACAGATCTATGTAAGTACCAAATCCTGATGCTAACTATCCGGGATACATCAATTTCTCCTGGGTTTGCTTTTATTTATACTTTTTAAGAAATGGCCTTCCATATTTGTGAATAAAATCGATTTATATTTCTTTTTTAGTATAAATTGGGTTTATTTTTGAAAATATTGCATTGAAGACTTTCTTTTCTTGTTTGTCACTATCAAGGATTTTACAAGGAAAGCTTATTTACCAATTATAAAACTAGCTTTTGCCCGCAACTTCGTTCGCGCAATCCCGTTTTTTCGTTCCCGTATAGCCTATCCTATAGACTTCCTCATGAATATGGCTATCATATAAAAATTAATTTTTCAAAACCGTCTGGTAGTTCCAGAGATTGGCGCGTTCAAACAAACTCTTCAGCTTTATTATATTAGTACAGATAGATTCATCCATTACCGAGTGACTGACAGACAACGCACAACCGAAACTACTGGCCGTAGAACGCTGAAATTCGACATGTAGGTTCCTTGGGGAGTGAAGGAGCACTAAGATAAGATCTCACTTAAAATTCCTACGGGAACGGGAAAAAACTGAATAAGCGCGTACGAAGTCGCAGGCGAAATCTAGTAAAATATATTTATTATCGCTCGCGCGCACGTTGTATGTCATAAGGAAATATAATTATCTTGCATGTTTTTGTTGCATGGCTACCCCCGGACCATAGCTTTGTTGACTATAATCCAACTATCATGAGGTAAGTCTGCGAATTCTATATTTTAATTCATCAAAAACCATTACTATCTGCTTACTGCATGCATTTTTTTTCTAACCCTACTTTATAGCTTTTTACTACTCTCGGGTTGCTATACTGCTATAGTTTTAATAGGCAACTAAATCTTTGTTTCGTATCTCCTTACTAAGATAACCTTTGGTTTAAGGCCGACTTATGAATTGAGAATTTGGAGTAAAGACGTTACTTTGATGTCAAAATTTGACAGGTTTTCAGGCTACAGTTTGTCTGACCGTCGACTTTAAATTCTCAATTCAGAAATGGGCCATCAATTAACAACATTTTTTTTTACAAATTAACACAGTGCTAACAGCTTCTATTGTAAACCATCCGCCTTTTAGATACTAATGGCATCGTTAGAAATGTTACTAACGACGTGTATTCTAATGAAGCAATCTTGACAATTAACTAAGTAATTTGTTTTTGTAGTAGTCACCGAGAGTTCTTTCTGTAACCACCTAGCACAAATCATTCACTGCACACATTTCTACCGTAACATTTGAATCCTACAACTTCTCTATCAAAATTCTAGCTCTCTCGATCTCTGGCGCACTCGGATCGACGCGAAGCATAACTTCTGGAGTTACAACGAGACTCTGGCCGTGGCAGGACGTATTAGAGACCAGAGTGACAACCCTTTACTGCTGGAGGTGGACTATAGGCCGTTCTATATGAACAACCAAACGGTCCTCGGAGGAGGGAAGTGTCCACCAGGATGGGACGCAGTGGCAGGGACCTGTTATATGTATGTCGGGGCTCCGATGACGTATGAAGACGCGAGGCTGTTCTGTTTGGTGAGTAGTTTGTTTGACGATACGGTTGGCGCAGTGGTTGAGCGATTGGCTGCTACACTACGTGTCGTGGGTTCGATTCCCGCACGGAACCAATATTTGTATGGACTACAGATAGTTGTTCCGGGTTTTGCTGTTTGTGTATGTGAGTTTATATGTTTGTAAACGCACCCACGACACAGGAGAAATTTCTAGTGTGGGGCAACGTTATTTTAAAAGAAGGTCTTGTTCGTTCGTTTGAATTGATACTACACCTATAGTATGTATTACTGAGAACGGAAACTTAGTGAAGTAATTTTGGTGAAGTGATCCCCTTTAAATCCCTTCGTCTTTAAATTTGTTTGTGTTGTTTTTTATGTCGTCAAATGAATCAAAATCCTAACTCATGGTTTTGAAGATCAATATCATAATTTGACAGTAGATTCACACGTTAAGACATTATAAATCAAATTAACACTAATGGGCTCAATACCACCGTGACCTTTTTTTTTGCATCAAACAAAAAACTGAGCCCCAATCCCCAAATATCAACAAAAACGTTTTTGGACACCCAGAACCCATTTTTTTTTTTTTAACCAATACAGCGTTTTTTTAAGAAACCCTTTTTGTTTTTCTACATAGTCGGACAACGCGTCAATGCCGTATGTAACAGGCAACTACGCGGCGCTCTACGAGTTCATCAACAGACAGAACCAGTGGTTCCAGTACGGCGACAGGGTGTGGGTCAACCATATCGACTATGTTACGCAGTGCACTTCGTTTGCCTTTTCGAACGTCGAAGTCACTGACTGTAACCAGAAGAATTCCTTTATTTGCGAAATTGGTAAGTAATTTTTTTCTTTTTTTTGTTTTTCTTAGAATAGAATAGGTAATAGGAATAGATAGGATAATACTCTTTATTATGTACACCATCATTCTTATAAGTCAATCTACCTTTTCCCAATTCCAAATTGATTGGCTGCTAGTCCAACCGGATGCAGTGACTGTCTATTAGCCCTCCACAACCCAGTAACACGATACCGGAAGATACCGATGACAAGATTAGTTGTCAGATTTTCGAACTTCTAGTCAGATAGCGTTTACGAATCACTATTATGAGTGAGTACTAGGTACTAGTGACGGGCGATGTCTGTCAAAGATTCATAAACTCGCCTCACTATTCCTAACCACTGCGACTCCTGAGGGCCAAACTCAACAATGGAAATGACCAGAAAAACGTCGAGTTAATGAAGGTCGGTAGTCAGATAGCGTTTACGAATCACTGTTATGAGTGAGTAGTACTAGTGACGGGCGATGTCTGTCAAAGATTCACAAACTCGCCTCACTATTCCTAAGCACTGCAAATCCTGAGGGCCAAACTCAACAGTGGAAATAACCAGAAAAACGTCGAGTTAATGAAGCTCGGCGAGATATTATGTTCACAAATGACACCCGGAGCCAATGTTCTTATTAGTTTTGAAAGGAAGAGTACTAGTCTCACTTTTATCTTAACAAAAAAGGTCGTAGGGCCCAGTGAGATGCTGCCAACGGAAAAGCGGTTTTGTGGCGAACCTTTAGCTGAATATTGATGAATTGTATATCTCGGAAATTGACCTAAATGACTTACTTGATTAGAAAAAAATGCGCTTTTTTTCTGGACGACTTATTTCTTCCAGTTCATTTAATTTAAAAACTTTAGTTTTTAAATTAAATGAACTCTTTCTTCTGATTGGAATTTCATCAAAATCGGTTCAGTGGTTTAAACTGAACCGATTTTGATGAAATTCCAATCAGACAGACCAATCTGAAAGTTATATTTCACCTAAAAAAAGAGAGAGAGGAGGAGATACCTATAAGGTAGCAAACAATAAAAAATACAACCGAATTTAGAACTTCGTCCTTTTTTTTAATTCACCGCGTCGGGTGGTCTATATCTCGTCTTCCTACCACTGATTTTTGTCTTGAATTTATTTATTTTTTCAGATCCGAAAATAATGATCGACCCGATGTCATGGCGTGGGGATACTTTGGCTGTCACATTCGTCGGAGTGCTGATAATTGCCGTTTTGTTGGTGGCAGCCGCCCTCGTCTGCTGGTATTCCAAGTCTAAACACAGGTAACGAAACATCATCAACATGTTGTATAATTGCATCTTCTCTTGACTTTAAATCTTGATATTATTCGATCTAGAGGTTTACCTCGAAAATGAGAGAAACATCCTAGGTTCCTTCATTAAATTGTCTTTTTACTTTTTCATCAGACATGTCCAAAGACTAGAGAGGCGCAACTCGATCCGGCAGTCTTTGCACTCGGTCCGGTCTATAGGCAGCATCAATGGTGGCTTCCCTGATACGCCTTACAGAAGAAAAATGGCACAAATGGTAAGATTATACTCATAATTTCTACGTACCTAAATGTTTCTTTTAACCTTTATATAAGCATATTAATCAGCCTTTTAATGTTCCCACTGCTGGGACTCCTAGGCCTCCTCTCTAGCAGAGGGAATGGGCCGTAATCCATCACGCGGGCCTAGTGCGGGTTGGTGAATGTCACATGTCTTCAAATTTTTGGTTCTAGGACATGCCGTTTTCCTCACGATATTTTCCTTTACCGTTTTGAGAGCAGTGGTGATGAAATTAATCACACAAAGTCATACGCCTGGCTGGGTTTAAGCCCGCGACTTACAAATGGGGCCGTTACCACTCGGCCACCACTGCTCACACCGCAGTCACATCGCACCTTTATATAAAAGTCTTATACCTACTTTTTTTTTTCGTCTACAGAGTAGTACCCGCTCCACCGACACACTAACGAAAGGCTCGGACTATAGGAAGATGTTAGCATCCACTACATCAATGGAATCCATGGAAAAGAGCCAATTTAATTCCTCACTAGATGACAATCAGAGCTTCGACATCTACGAGGCCCACAACCCCAACCCAAACGTGATGCCTCTCCAACATTCCACGTTCGTAAAGAAGCCTATCACTCCAGAATATTCCGTGCCGCAAAGTAACACTAGACCGTACAATAACTTAGCATTTAGAAACGAAGGTTACAGAGACAATTCTGGCACTGCCAGTGGGGCACCGTCGATAAATACGGTTGCCACGGAAGAAATACCGATATTACATCATCCGGAAGGTTTGAGATCGCCTCCAGATGTATATGCCATGTCTCCTCAAAGCGATTCTCAGTACTTCACATCAGATACATTACCGTTAAGAGATCATTCTGATGATGGTGATACTAAGAGGCAACTAGAAAGGGCCGGGAAATACGGGCCGTATGGCGCTCCCGTGGGAAGCTACGGCGCGCAACCTAAATTGTCTTTTTTAATGGAGTTAAGGTCTAAAATGCCTGAGCAACCCCAAGCTGGAGCAGTGCCGACTACGACTTTTGGGCAAAGGAATAATGTAGCAGGTAATAAAAAACGCATGATTTAAGTTAGTAATATCTAGGTTTGCTTAATTTAGAATTCCAGGAATATTCATTACTTGTCAACTTAGTAAATATATTGTTTCGGATATATGTAAAAATGAGAGCACCCAAAGTAAACTGACGCAAACTTTTCGCGCCAATTCGATTTTGACTTTGACAGAAAAAAGACCGAACATAAATAGTCAAATAGTGTATCCCGTAATGCTGTTCTTTTTAGGAACCGTTATAGAGTAGGTACTGTTATTTTATTTAACTTTATTCAAATAACTAATACTTTCTTTTATTCATTATAGATCAGCAGCAGTATTACGAAGATAATCTACCAAGTCCGCCTCACCCGCCGGTATATTCTAGTGCGTACGATACAACGGCATCAGACAACATACCCAGTTATGATTCCAGCCCCCACGACCTTTCTAGAGAGTTCGATGATTCACCATTACCCGAACTCCATCATAGGTCTAAATCTGAAGCTTTACTAGAAACAAATTTCGACTTTGAGGACTCCGAATCCAGTCCGATACCGATGTCTGAAGCCAGTCGGTCACACAGTCAACCATTAGAAACTGCTATGTAGTTAAAGCCATAAGAAACTCGGTAAAAGAACGAGTGTGTATAACAGTGTTACTTAACATGGTCTAAATGTGGACTTATCGTATAACTAGGTAGTATAATAAAAAAGGAGTTGATCACACTTTCCTATCGTAGAAGTAGAAAAGCAATGAAAAGACTGAGTCATGATGTCTTGATCAAGATATTTTATGTTTATTGCATTTAGTTTCATGCGTGTTATCTAAAAAAGTGTCTTTATAAACTTCTGACATTCCAATTCCTCTTTCTGTCCCTGTAGTTAATTAGTTAATACATGTATGTATAAAGTATTTTTAGTCATAATGACTACGCAAATTACCAGAGGTGATCGATCTCATAATGAAGTAAACAAATTAAATTCTAATGCTACGCCTTACGGACAAATGGATGCCTTATTAATAAGTTTTTACTAAGTGAACTATAAGCATATATCACAAAAAGGAGTAAGTACCTAAAAGGCGTATACTTTAATTGTAATTAATGATTTATGATGCAATATTAGATACGTATTTTATGCACGTCCGTCCCTAAGTGTTAAACGTAATAAATCTTATGAATGTTTATTCGACAAATGATATGTAATTTTAAAATTAGTTTTAAGAGACAGTCTTTCCATATACAATAGTTATATTTTGTAATTTTTAAATCGTAATATCATTAATGTTATGTTGAATCCTTTTTTTATAGTTTTTAGCGAAGATTTCCTCTCCGTATTGGCACGTCAATCGTTTTTATTTTGGCAACATAAAAGGTTTCATCTTACTTATTATTTAAAACTAGCTCGTACTTTTTTACCTATAATACTTGGCACATTTCTTAATTTAATTTACCTACCTAAGTAAATTTTATAAACTTGAATAATGAGGTTTAAAAAAGAATCATATGTACCTTTTGTGGGAATAGACGTGCCAATTTGTACAGGTATTAATCTTCAGCTAACATCAGTAAATACTGTATTTAAACAGACTTTTAATGTGTATTTTTAATTTTATTTACTGCCTTATTTTATATTTTAACTAAGTTATTTACATGATTACATGTATAAAATATAATGACCTAATGTTCATGCTTTAAATGTAAATTGTACAAGAATAATAGTAAATCATAATTTAGAATAATAGTTGATAATGACAAATATAATTATGATTTAACTGATGAAATATTAATAAAATTTGACACAATATTTTCATAAGAATACATTTTATTTTCTTTTTCTTCCCTGTTATATTATCCCTATTTACCTAGATATATCTATACTAATATTATAAAGCTGAAGAGTTTGTTTGTTTGTTTGTTTGAACGCGCTAATCTCAGGAACTACTGGTCCGATTTGAAAAAATCTTTCAGTGTTAGATAGCCCATTTATCGAGGAAGGCTATAGACTATATCGCACACCCAGAACGACACTGTATTATGTCGAAAAATGTCAAAATCGACTTTTCTACATATTTGAATAGCCAAAAATTTGCCGCGCATACCACGAAGACAGGCGTATTTATATTTACAAAAATGTCCAAGAGATGGCGCGCTAACTCACTATTGGTGACGACACGCTGCCAGAGTCATACCTCGAACACAAAACTATTTCTAGTTGCAACTTGTCCGCCTCAGGAACAGCATGTAGATCCCTTACGCAACAGCGAATTATTTCGATTTAATTCAGTGTTGGTGACTGTATTTGTACTACGTGTTTGTAACTATTTCGAAATAGTACTCTGTTGTTGACGAAGGTATGTTAGATTTTTTGTATTATTTCAAAATGGTTCAGTATTATTCGTAAAAGCTGAAAATCAGTTAAATGATGCACTATTGATGGTAGATATAAATTATGCCCTAACTTTGTTAAAAAATAGTAGTAAGTATTATTTTATACTTATCATTGTTACTTACATTATAAACTAAAAGAAATATATTAAAAATATATATTTTTCTTTATATACAAGAATGTTAATATTATTTTTTTGAGATAATGCACTATTGTTGAATTAATTAAATTAGTAATTGTTATTTGGCAGATGATAAGAGGTCGTGGTCTCCTGTTACTTAAAAAAGCAATGGAAGCAACCACTGAAGAAACCAGGACCTTTTGTCCAACGAAGAAACGTGGAAAAGGATGCTGAAAATACAAACATTGCAGCATCAACCGATGAGACGTTAGCGATGGCAGCATCAACGGATGCTACATCGTGTTTTATCTGATCATACATAACATAATCAGCCTTTTAACGTTCCCACTGCTGGGACACAGGCCTCCTCTCTAGGAGAGGGAATGGGCCGTAATCCACCACGCGGGCCCAGTGCGGGTTGGTGAATGTCACATGTCTTCGAATTTTTGGTTCTAGTACATGCCGGTTTCCTCACGATGTTTTCCTTCACCGTTTTGAGAGCAGTGCTGATGAAATGAATTACACAAAGTAATGCGCCTGGCTGGGTTTGAACCCGCGACATACAATCATTTGTAAGTCGGGGGCCGTTACCACTCGGCCACCACTGCTCTCTTCACCACTTTATCTGATCATAGCAATGAAGATTTTAAAGATGATTCGGATATGGATCCTACTTTTATCTCTCGGCCTCTTGTAATCCCTAGAAGATTATTCTTCTTCCTCCTCGAGCTCCTAGTCAGACTCCACCTCATCATCGTCATACTCCAGCAGCTCGAGTAGTTCAGCTGATGATGAATCTACTAGACCCGGTCTTCCCGGGATTCCAATTCTATTCCTATTACTAGAAAAAAAACCCGGTTATTTATAGTCAATATTTTTTGTTTGAAGGAATTTATGTATGTAGGTATTATGTTTATTATTTTTTTATTAAAAGAAGATTTTTTTGTCATTTATATGTTATTAAACACCATGAGTACAAAACGACTACTAGTTTATGTTTAAAATATAATTACTTACTTAATGATTTAAGATAATTTGTTATTTTTAATTGGTCTATTCCTAACAACAAAACAAATGGGTCGTTGTTGTATATTGAATCTCGGTAAAAAACAGTAGAATAACTGTGCATTATTTCAGAAGCAATCAGTAAAAAGTATGTAACTCGAAATAATTATTTTTTATTACGTTCAGTCATTCCACAACAGTGAATTAAGTCAAAAAATGCATTATTTTGCGTTATTAATGCGTTTTAAATCAACTGAACTATTTAATGCTGATACACATGTGATTCTTCACATGCAATGTGCAGGATATTCGCAATAACTGTGACTTAACATGAGATAACGGTTTTTCGTCATTTCTGAAAAACTACCTATTTAGACTTAGTGCAGTGTTGTTCTGGGTGTGCGATATATCATCACGCTAAGACCAATAGGAGCGGAGCAGTCATGAAAAATGTGACAGAAACGAAGTTGTGCGGACAGCTAGTCACTGATATATTACTTTGACAAAAACTTAACTATTGATTGACGAAAATTATAAGGGTGATATTAACAGATGATGCGGCCGCAGAGGGCGACTGGGTCACGTCCGGCGAATTTAGCCTGTATTGTATTTTGTGCTCTAACGCTTCCTTTTACTTTCGCAAAAGGGGGTTATTATTGAACAAAAACGAATTTTCGTCGACATCGAAAGAGTGAAACATAATAGATGCTTTGTATAAGTTATAGCTGGTTTATGAAAACGAACCTTACTCACGTTGAACACTCCTCGAGTATGTTAGATTTCTAAACGAAATGAAAACGGTTGTCACTAATATTATAAATAGGAAAGATTTGTATTTTGTGTATACATGTTTGTAATGAATAAACTCAAAAACTACTGTGCCGATTAAAAAAAAAAATGTTTAAAGAAAGCTACATTCACCCTGAGTAACATCAGCCGCGGGGCGCTGCTAGTTCGTTAAATGTATAGACATTAATAAAAACTTTTTGGAAGAATTTCTGGTGTTGTCTTCGATTTTTTACACCCGTTTGTATAATAATATCGGTCACTGTCGGTAATCCCGGGATTGTAAGTAATATTAGGGAGATTACCAACTATATAATATCCAGTGACCGTATGACGTGAACGATCATTCATCATGATTGCAATGGACCCTTCATTTATAGATGAGAAAAAAAAATCATTTTGCGAACCTTATGTACCGTAAAACGGGGTGAATAGGGACGATTCGCAACTTCGTGGCCCTTTTTGACTACTATAGAGCTGTTATATTTTTACAAAGAAGACATTATTATTGTTCCGGTGGCTCAAACTACAAGATTCCAGAGCCTTGTATTAATTTATTTTAATAGTTTTTTAAAAAATAATAAAAAATGAGTCAATCCCTAGTCACCCCGCCGTTGGGGTCAATAGGGACGAGACAGGGGTAAATTGGGAAAATGCCAAGGGCTGGCACAAATAATTTTAAAAATTACTACATAATAAAAGTTTAATATTAAAATATTTAATAAACATTTAAAGGATAACAATTAGAGATCAAACTTTGCTGAATCAGTCGTACTTATTACTTTTACTTAAATAATAATATTTCACTTTTTAAAATAATTATGAAACAAAACATTTTTAAGAGATAACAATTAGAGATCCATAATCAATTGTCTTCTAAAATGTTTAAAATCTCTTCCTAAGTTCCATAAGTGCCTGTTGGATAATTGTCTCATCATAAGTTTTATAAACTTTCCTTCCTGGTTTGGGTTAATAGGTACGTGGCATGATTGAATCCTAAAATGAAAAAAAAAAACAATTATCAACCTAGATTCCGCTAAACTATGCTATTCAACTTCGAACGAAAAGGAGAACCTTCAAGCTTCATATTTTATAAACAAATATCGGCGCCGCGCGGTTCTACCTGCGTTACCCGCTCTTTTTTGCCGCATAGTCAGTTTACCAAATTTTGTCGAAATCGCTCCAGCCGTTTAGACGTGAAGAAGTACCCAACAAACATACACACTCACAAACTTTCGGCTTTATAATATTAGTAGGATTATTCTTCACAAACCAGTCGCTACATTATCTAATTAAAGTGGCATTAAAACACGCAAAAATTTCTAACAGTAGGTACACGATATAAAACATGTAGGTACTTACTAAATTTATAAAATGTACTAACCTATCAAAAAGTTACAATTTCAACAAAAACACGAAAGTGCCAACCCTAACTAGAAATACCTAATCACCCCTTAGTCGTCTCTAATCACCTCTTTCCCGTCCCGATACACCCCGTTCGCGTCCTTAGTAACCCAGTGTTTAGATCTAGTCACCCCTTACTAGTTCCTATTCACCCCAAAATGTATGAAAAATCCCCCTTGAAACTAAAATAATTATTATGCACATAATCAATTCTTGTTTGTACTTACTTTTTATTTTAGAGAGCGCCTCTTGAATCAGAAAATGATATTAAATTGTATCCGCTGGGCAAGAATTACATTAACACAAACAAAATCAAAAGTTTTTAAAGCTGAAAATCACCCGCCTTGTAAGCCTCCACTTTGACACTGACTTTTTTATTTTTTTTCTGCAGTTGGATACTTGGTGTTGCCAGAACTAGGACTATGCATAATTTACTATAATCGTATAAACTTGCCCAAATTATGCTGGTAGCCAAAGCGTTTTAAAAAGTATTAACAGAAAAATCTTGTTTTCGTCCCTAGTCACCCCGCCGTCCTTAGTCACCCCGTTTTACGGTACCTATTTATGTCAAGTGGACTGAAGTAGAAATATAATCTTGAAAATCCGTGGTGAAGTAGATATTTCGAGCACCTTTCGCTCAGACTTACACTCGTCAGCAAAAAATCTATCTTATTCGAGAGGGAGTTTTGGCCTAACGGCGCCGATTTAGTAACTTGGATGAGCATAAAAAGGACACGAAAGTATTTGAAGGTTCGTAACTTCAAGATCCAGCACCACCTAAAAATATGGCTAGGGCCACCACTGGTGGCGCGCTTTCATAGAATGATATCATATTAAGTAAGTATAGCATTCTGCTGTGGGGGAATGCCACCGATATTTAGTCAAAATTCGTCTTACAAAAACAGTGGCGTGAAAATTACAATGTGACGTCATTTTGCTCATCTTCATCGTCCAAGTAGGTACACAAAAATTACACCATACAAGTAAGCAAAAATGCTCATAAAATAAAGACTAGGTACTGAGCCGAACTGCATTATTTTTAAGGGGCCAAATGGCAAGTATTCCGCACTAAAATCGAAAAGAAACCTTGGACTAGTCGGCGTGCATACCAATATAAAAAAAATTAAATACCATTCTACTCCTTTTTTTCAAGTCAGCTAAAATCGATAAAAGTTGGGAGTTTTATCGCATAGCTTGCATGCATTCATTACACAATTCTTAATTTTACTATTTAGTTTGTGACAACCATCCTCGATTTTGACGCTCCAGGGCCCCAAGTTTGCTATTTGTATGTCATTCCAACACGATCCCATTGTCCTTTTGCCAAAAGTTCGTAATCTGCTAAATTCATAATGGCCGATGATTGGTCAGTCAATGGTCTCGTAATACTTTTTGATAACCGAGCTATTAAATACAGCATACGTCTGTCATTCATTTTTCATTATGTACGAGATTACCATTCTATGCCATTCCCATTCCTTTCAATGGAATGTCAGTGGTTGACCACTGGACAGTCATAATGACGCTTTTATATTAGTAGATTACCAAACTTGTCAAAATCAACCATTACGAAATCAACATGATAGACCATTCTGACTGATTCTGACACTATTGTAATAGCAGACTTCTTGAGGCCCTGGGCATTTGCCGCATTTTCGGCCGGCTCACAGGCTGACTCAAGAATGTATTACTTTTCTCTATGCTCACTGACCCACACACAATTTAAATAATTTTTTATACCTACCTGACTAGATTTTGTAGTTCATTTTTACCTGACTAGCTATTGTAGCTAGCTTCGTTGTCACGAAGTTAGCTACAATAGTCAAAATTATCGTATTATTTGGTGACTATTACGATATATCAATTTTGTAACGACTTATATTTTGATCAACAATAAAAATAGAAAAATATTGTAATAACGCGGGCTGCCTTATATGCTCTTTATAAAATGTAATCCTCTTTTTTTTTCAAAAGATTGTAAAATATACAAATATGTTTCAGGTATTGATAATTGACAAATTATTTATAAAATACATTCTATTAAAAATCGTGCAACGCAATAGGTAACATGTTATAAAATAATGATGAATCACAGTGATATCTTCCTTTTTATATTATAGTACTCTGTGGTGATATCATTCGGAACAGTGAATAACAAAAACAAAGTCGAATGTATGAATCACAACAACAGGTTCCACCAACTCGTTCAAACCGATCATTGGACATTGGCTAGTCTGTGGTCGTACATAGTGGTTCGCTTGCGATTCGTTCAGTCGAATTTGACGGCCTGAACAAAAATTGACAGCTGATGAGCTGATTCAATATTCGATCGAATCGAACCAAAAAATGTACGACTAAGGATTCAATAATATTATTTATCTCATTATGCTTAAGTGGAAAGTGACTGCAAATCCTTAATTGAAACAAATGTTTATTAAGTGAAAGTGTAGTATTTGAAAATCAGTCATAACAAAAGTCTTCGAAGAGAAACAAACTAAAATACGTGCGTGCGTATTTGATTTTTTTGTGAAATAATTGTTCTGTGTTTTGGTAACAATGGATGCGACAGGGTCTATTAATACGGAAGCTATAGAGAGTATTGAGAATGAGGAGGAGGTTATTGACGATTCTGAGGAAAGGGAGCTAGTCACTGACTCATGTTCGACGAAGGTCTTGGATACTGGAGAACAGCCCAGAGACAACTACTGCATTGTTTACATACTCTTCTACCTCTTCGGAGTGACTTCCTTAGTGCCCTGGAATTTTTTGATCACGGCTAATGATGTAAGTATTTTTTTATCTTCGATTCTTCGGACAAAACGTGACCATGGCACACGACCTTCAGACTATTTTTTTGCTTGTTTTTGGAATGAAGGCCTCATTTGTTATGTAGGAGCTAGAAATCTGTCTAATTCCTGTAATTCTGTGTTAATGCATTTTAGTTAGCATACTGTTAAATAATAAATTATTGTCTGAACTGCTCAGGTATCATCATTCTCCCAGTTTATTTAGGGTCAATTAAAAATCATCCATGCACACAATTCATCCATATTAGCCCTCACCACTTAGCTTATCACTCTTCTTATAACTCTTCTATTGAACTTGCTTTTCATGTACTCATAAAATAAATTATTTTTAAAGGTCTTTGTTATTTTTAGTACTGGATGTACAAGTTCCGGGATGTCAAGCCAAATAATCTCACGATGGTGGTCCGCAAGACACCATTCCAAGCAGAATTCACATCATATCTTAATGTGGCCACCGCTATACCAAACTTGTTGTTCCTTATTCTGAACTCACTGTATGGACACTTGTAAGTATACTGTAAATATTTTAATTTATACTAATATTAGAAAGAGGAAAGATTTGTATTTTTGTATGTAATGAATAAAATCAAAAACTACTGGACGGATTTCAAAAATTCTTTCACAATTAGAAAGCTACATTCACTCTGAGTAAAATAGGCTATATTTTATCCCCATATTCGGGAACTACGCGGGTGGAGCCATGGGGCGCTGTTAGTTATTAATATAATCTTTCCTGTATGTTAAGGCAAGAGGAAATAATTTTATTAATCATGAGTGATTTTTATCAACAAACAACTGTACCTTTTAGAAAATTGGAATGAGATAGATAGTTGATAATCCTTTAACAACTGAAAATACTGGGTACCTGGATTCCTATTAACTATGTATTCAGGTACTACTAATACTATGAAAACTTCTACTTGGAAGTTTTCATAGTATTTAAGAGAAACCATGGGCAATATTTATTGTTTGTTTATCAACAAAAATAATTAACACATGTTTAACAAAATATAATGTTATTCGTTGTAAAATTAAATCTATTCTATTATTAATAGAAAAACCAGAAATGTTGTGCAAACCACCTATTATTACCTCTACAAACAAGTTTAACCATACATAATTAGGCATGTAAAATTAACCAACTCAATAATAAATTAAGACATAATTTGAAAACATTCTAAATAGCCTTTGGAACAAAAACTACTTTCTTCAGAATCCTTAATTAGGAATATTAAACAATACTAATTGGTACCCAAAACTATGTCCAAAACGTATATTACTATAGAGCCATTAAGTATAGCAATTGTTCTTTCTTGTGTAATTAAAATTAGTTCTTAAAGACTAAACAGATGTTTACTTGCTCTTGAAAACTACAACAAAACATCTCACTTAGTACCTAATTAGCTAATTGCAAATAATGTTATTGGCATGACATGATTAAAAGATAAAGATAGTTTTATTTGTCAAAACATGTGTACATACATGCAAGCATGCAGGACTAGCTGTTGCCCTCGGCTTCACCCGCGTGAATGTCGGAAATTATCCCAAGGGAACATAATCCTGGGAAAAAAAGTATCTTGTGCGTTATTCCAGACCATGATCTTTATCTGTGCCAAATTTCGTCAAGATCCATTCTGTAGTTTTTGCGTGAAAGAGTAACAAACATCCATCCATACTTACAAACTTTCGCATTTATAATTTTAGTAAGATGTCACAGTATTCAGTATTCTTTTATAGTGTAACAAACTGAGGATGTTAAGTCTTCTCTTCTCTTTTTTTCTGATGACAAGTAAAGGAAACTCCTTTGCTTATCACAAAAAAAAGAAAAGTGGAAGAGTACAAAAACAAATCTTTCTACCAACTAGTTTCAGGTTGGTAGACATGTCTAGCAGCTAAAAGTTTTTTTTTTTGTATTCTTACACTTTTCTTTTTTTTCTGATTAATTTCTTTATGGGATCTAAAACTGTTAAATTATTTTTCTAAGACTTTTTGGGCTTCATTAGCTAAGTTCTTTTCTTTTGGTTGTCACTGCTGAATCAGGATTTAAAGATTAGAAGTGGATTATTTTTCTTTTCCAATGTACTGTCTACATATTTCAAAATTACAAATTAAATTAGCTTTCTTTAATAGCTTACTATTCTTCCTCATTATGAAGATACATATTTAATATTAATTCCAGAATACCATTGAAGGCACGGCTGCAAGGTTCCCTGATGGTAGTGACCATATGCTTTCTGGTGACCACTTCCTTCGTACAGGTGAACACAGATCAATGGCAGAACACATTCTTTATCATCACCATGATATCTGTTGTCATCATGACAGGTGAGTCAATATTATTTATACACTTTTATACAATAAGGAAGTGTCTAGTATATTTTAATATATTGAAAGATAAACAATAATAATCCCTTCATAATTCAAAAATCGCTGGAAACTGGCATGTTCTAGAACTAAAAGGTCGAACATTTGTGAGATCTACTAAACTGCAGTGGCTTGATAGACCACTCTCACTCATAGAGGGAATGCCTGAGTTCTAGCAGTGGGAATGTTATAGGCTGACGCTAATGACACCTAAGACTACCTACAGTACTGTCTTTCCTTTTCTCTTTGAAATCCATCCAAAGGTTGTCTTGAAAAGATTGCTTTTAGTGATAAGGTCACTCATTGTGTCACCCTATGTAATGTTTTCATCTATACTTTCTATAAATTAGATGGTGTAATAAAGAGTATTCTATTCTACTCTATGACAACATGTAATGATGTAGCTAATATATTTGACGACACGGTTAGCGCAGTGTTTGAGCGATAGACTGCTGCGCTGCATGCCGCGGGTTCGATTCCCGCACGGAACAAATATTTGTATGGCCTACAGATAGTTGTTGTGGGTCTGGCTGTTTGTGTATTAGAATTTATATGTTTGTAAGCGCACCCACGATACAGGAGAAATTCCTAGTATGTGGCAAAGTTCTTGTTTGAAAAAAAAATGAAAACAGAAATATGCCAAGTATTTCCTTGACATTTGATAGCTTGCCTCGTTGTTGACATAAGTATGTCACCTCTTACAGACCACAAATATGTATCATGATGAGGTGACTAAGGCTCTAGGTGGGTATGTAGGTAGGCTTTTAAAGAGGCACAGTAAGGTATCTAGAACAAAAGACTTAGGTATTGAAAATTGCTAGGTTTGGTGCGGGCCCTGACCTTTATTTCACAGGGCTATAAAAATAATAAATCAGAAAGGAAATAGCTAAAACGGGAACTAAAACGGCCTTGAATTGATATTGTTAAGCCAGTGAAATTTTATGTAGAACAAGTAACTTTTTATATATCTACTTATTATGTATTATCTAACAATGTAATGATTCTTTTTTCATAACATCTGTGTTTTACCCTAAAATAATGAAAGACGAGAATCATGATTAAAACGGATTAATTAATGAATAATAAGATCACTCTATTATATTATGTAATTATGTACGTACTGAAATGAAATTATAGGTACAGATAATTAATTGTGCCAAACAATAAACACGTTTTCCTCAGGAAAATGAAACGTTAATTACGTAAAGAAATAAGTAGGTAGGTACCTACAGCTGATTCTGTTCAACAATTTTATCAAACAAATGAACCATTTGATAGGGCTCCTACTTTATACTAATAATTTCTTATCAGAAAGTAAATAACTCATTAAAGTTATGCAGATGTGCATTTGACCTAACTAACACGACTGCTGATGCATTCGATAATGTTTGTTTAATAATCTGGGTCACGTTTCTTACTTCTATTATTTACTTTGTAACTTCAATGTTAACGCCTAATTAGGCAATGTTCTGCCAGTATTGAGGATTTTTTTCGAAAGAGTCAGTAAGAGAGACACTCCTTTCTGGTCTGCCTAGAGCGGAAGAATTCATTCCCATCTACAAAAAAGGCAGGCAATATTCTCGATAGCTGACAGTAATACTCTCTACATACGCACAGTAAATTATTGTATAATATACCTAAATCATAGATGTTTTTGTTTTGCCCACACTCTAAAATGACACCAAAAAATTAAGCCAACTGCCGCGATCCTATCCCGCGAGCGCGAACATGTGGCTGTCTTGCTACCGATTAGTACCGATTGCGTTTGCGCTGTTTTTTAGAGCTGTGACATTGGTACATGACGCATCTATATGTATATAATTCGATTCTTATCTCTCGATATATCTTCATTTCGATTTCTTGATAGCAAATAAATGTAAATAAAAATATTGACCATGAAAAGTCATGGTCAATATTTTTATTTAGTCACTACATAGTATAAAACAAAGTCGCTTCCCGCTGTCTATCTGTGATCCCTATGTCTGCTTAGATCTTTAAAACTACTCAACGGATTGTGATGCGTCACACACGACATTTTAAAGATGCATACCATGATCATAAACACATTTTTTTTTCATAAAAAGTTGTGAATATTGTATACAAAGACATTCTGTAGTATATTTAGTATCAACATTGCACCCGTGTGGAGTCGGGGTGAGTTGCTAGTTGATAATAAACTTGATAAAGATCTCGCTCGAACAGTCTGGTTTTGAACGCAAATTCGAGAAATAGTCTTCTTATAGACTTGTTTTTGTCACTTCAAATAAAGATTACAAAACTTTAGAGATTAGGTTCCCCCATGTTTGCTTCTTTTATTACAGTTTTACTTTTATAATGCCGTAATCACTATGTAGGTATCCTAGGTACTGTGCAACATTTGTTTCTATCATGAAACTAATTTAACAAAGTTGGTTAGACTTTTTTTATAGACGCCACTTTTCCTCAACGACCACCATATTTTCTTGAAAAACTGCTGTTGTCGGCGGGATCCCTTCTTTTCGCATAATGTTTTTTGTCCTAATATACTTCGGCATAACGATTTTGGCACAATTTGTTTTGGCATAATAATACTTTGGCATAATTTTTTTAGGCATACATTTTATGTTGGCATAATCATGTTAAAGACTAATTTGTTTTGGCATAAATTTGATTCGCATAACGTTAGTAGGCCTAAAGACTTTTAGCATAACGTTAGTAGGCCTAATGGCTATTAGCATAATATTCTGAGTAAACCAATTAGCTATAGTACCTGTAACAATCAAATAATATTGTTGGTTAAAAAATTAATATGCTGTGCAACAAAAGTTAGTCACAGAACCGAATTGCTGCAAAACCGACTTCACGTAGTCTTGTTTGTCCTACCCCTAGAGTGTTATTTAAAATCGCGTAGGCGCGTAGGGACGAGGCGGCCCGCGGGCTGAGGAGCAGGTGGCTGCGAGCGAGCCGCCGCGGCTGAGGCTGGCCGGCGAAGCCGGCCAACAAGCCGAAGCTGCGGTGGTGAGCGAAAGCCGTCTGCGACGATTAGCACGCGTGGGGCCGCCGGAGGGCCGCAGCGCCGGAGCCGTCACAGAAACCCTGCCTGCTGCATGCTGCTTGCTTGCTTGCTTGCATGCTTGCTTGCATGCTGCATGCTTGCTTGCATGCTGCATGCTTGCTTGCATGCTGCATGCTTGCTTCCATGCTGCATGCTTGCTTGCATGCTGTATGCTTGCAATGCTTGCTTCCTACAGCGAAAAAATACTCACAAAATTGTTCAATACGTTATAATATATTAATATTTTATTTAGGATATTATGCTTAAAAAAGTTATGCTTTACAACTTTATGCTTAAAAAAGTTATGCTTTAGAACTTTATGCTTAATAAGGTTATGCTTTAAAATATTATGCCTAATCATTATTATGGTTCCAGACATAATGCTTAAAAAAATTATGCATGAGCTGTTATGCGTAATTATATTATGCGAAAAAATAATTATGCCAAACAACATTATGCTAAGTTATATTAGGTCTTAAAAAATTATGCTAATGGATAGGGAACCGTTGTCGGCATGGGCGCGGTCGGGTCGCGCCTGTTTGCGGAAAATCATTAGGTAGCAGCTTCTATATATTCAATTTCATAGCTTCATCATAAGGCTTCATAACAGAATTAAGTAAGGCCAGTTTACTAATACAGTAATTTAATCAATCTACTGAGACTGTACCCAACAATGTTCGGGAGGTTCGGGTCAGCTTCCAGTCTAAAAGAATGCAACTGAGTACCAGTATTTTACATGGAACGACCAGTATCTGGGTAACACGATAGCTCTTGAGAAGACTGGTGTTAGATGTTCTAGCTTCTAACTGTCCGTAACGACTGACGATGATATTCGAATGACGTGCTTTCCGGCACGGGGGAGTCTCCGTTTGTAAATGTTTCCTATCCTTGGAAGCCTTTTCAAAGCCACACGTAGTAAATACACAGGGGATTCTTAGGTTTTACTAACGGTCGCAGCACGCCTGGGCCTCAAGTCTGCTATTACAATAGTCTCAGAATGGTCTATCATTGATTTCATAGTGGTTGATTTTTACAAGTTTGGTAATCTACTAATATAAAAGCGTCACTATGACTTTCCAATGGTCGACCGACACTCCATTAAAAAAAATGGCATAGAATGGTATTCTCGTACATAATGACAAATGAATGACAGACGTATGCGGTAATCTGCTAAAATATTGACAATTCCTTTGATCAGTGAGCTACCATTAGAACGTCATTGTGCAGTCATTGCTTTTGATAGCGCGATTATCAAAAAGTATTACGAGACCATTGACCGACCAATGATCGATCATTATGAATTTAGCAGATTACGATTTTTTTAGCAAAATGACAATGGGATTTTGTTGGAATGACACATTTATAAAAATAGCAGACTTGGGGCCCAGGTTCTATGTTACGTGACTTTGAGACTTGACCTAGCTCAGTTTCACGGTCATGTGTACCGTCCCTTAGCAAATAACACCGCTTAGGTCGTTTTAGCCAGTTATTTCACAAAATTTTAACGTGAAGGTTAGAATTCTTTGTCATCGATGGAACCGACAAAGTATAGGTACTTGTCGATCAACCAAATCTAGGCAAAACTTAAATAGTCACAGCAGCGCCCCAGTACATTAGTTACACTAAGTTAATCGGTTTTTCGTTCTAATGTAAAGTTATTAAAAATTACTTGAGCGGGTGTTGTTTGCTAAGGGGCGGTATGGAACTTAGTAGAAGTATTCTTTTTAAGATCTTTTTTTATTTAGGGACATTTATAATTGCAATGCGTATGTCAGTCCCATCGTACCCTAAATACACATGGGTCATATCTGGGACATGAGCCTAAACAGAGTTTCGCATTTGGTTGCCAGGATTTTATTAAAGATGCCTACTTCAAGTCTGTTCAACCTCAAAACCCAAAACAGATAATTTCTCTCAGACTCATACACGAACACAATCCATCAACAAGTGGTGTAAGTCTTCAACAACTCCACAGCCCACTCTCCTCACAGTTTGGCGAGTTCGTTATTCTCATCATAAACGCAAACTTATTGCATGGAATGCATCCAGATCTGAGTCTATGGGCCGTAACACTATTAATTTTCGACATAAATTACTATTTACTAACTCAGTTGTTTCATTGAACAATTAAAATGAAAACATGAATAGTTGTACCTAGTCCTTATAGACGACCATAGAGGATGTAGTCTTTGTAGACGACATACCACAATAAATTACTGTGGGCGTTTTATATGGCACTAGAAGCACCCTGCGGTTTCACCCGCGTAGTTCCCGTTCCCGTGAGAATATGGGGATATAATATAGCCTATGTCACCCGGGGATAGTGTAGCTTCCCAACAGTGAAAGAATTTTTCAAATCGATTCAGTGGTTCCGGAACCTATTCAATACAAACAAACAATCAAATATTTCCTCTTTATAATCTTATTCTCGTGCCACGGTGTTTATGGTTGAACTCCTTCGAAACGGCTCGACCGATTTTCGTGAATCTTAGCGTGCATATCGGCTAGGGTGGCTAATCGGACA
The DNA here is from genome assembly GCA_905332915.2 of Hecatera dysodea. Classification (NCBI taxonomy): domain Eukaryota; kingdom Metazoa; phylum Arthropoda; class Insecta; order Lepidoptera; family Noctuidae; genus Hecatera; species Hecatera dysodea. Next base: position 18,213,899 of record HG995294.1, read on the forward strand.
ACATCTATTTTTCATCCTCCTAAATGTTAAGGGTGGTCCACCCCTAAATTTTTATTTTAGGTGGCAAAACGACGTTTGCCGGGTCAGCTAATATTAGTATAGATACGGTAGCCATGGTTGGGGGCCTTAAATTAATTCGAGGTCACCACAGAATAGTCCGGTTCAGCAGTAACCAACCTTGGCATGTTTCATTCTAACAAACTATTTTGATGATATCAAAGCCAAAGTTTTGGTTTCAATACAGTGCAAAGTCGTCTCATTGACATTACAAAAATATCTTAATATTTTTTGCTCTACCTATTTTATTTCGGCAGGCAACTTAGGCACTCATACGAAAAAACATCTCCAATGTCTGACTAGTAAATGAGGCCCAACTCTGATTATGTCGTTATTCTGGTTTCGCGACCGTCACTGACTCATATAACCCGTATACCTACACTGGCTATCTGCTTAAGTAGGTAGTTGTTTTAAGCTTTGAAGTTCAGAGTATCAACTCGTATCTCCTTCTTTTTTGGTTCGATGGTTAAGTCCTTAGGGACCATTCAAGTATTACGTAAGCACTACAGGGGGGCGGGGGGTTCTTGATTTGCTTATTTTTGATGACATGGGGGATCCGGGATGTGATTACGTCAGCAATATTGATTTATTTATTTTTTCTTCTAGATTTAGTCGATTATGGTTTGAACACAATGGCGATCCGGCGAGGCCTTACCCAATGGGCTATCAACGCCCGTATAGCGAACTCAATTAAGACATTCCGAAAATGTTTTTAACTAACTTTGGCCAGTATCTGTCAGGAAACACAAATTTACAGGATATAACCAATTTACTGCTATTTAGTTAGCCTCTTCTAAATGGCCCCCATACCTGCTCAAATACAAAACCCTTAGACATAAGACTGTAACATGATGTTTGATACCGACTTCTCCTTTCCAGCTGCCAGCGCCGTGTTCATCGGAGGCCTAGTGGGCATCGCAAGCAGATTCTCCAAAGAATACATGGCCGCGGTCATAAGCGGTCAATCCCTAGGCGGTATCATCGCCGCTGTAGCCCAAATCATATCCCTGGCCTTCAAAATATCACCTCTACACAGCGCCCTGATATATTTCGTGATAGCTGATATTATGGTGATAACATCACTAATATCGTATGTCATGTTGTACAAGATTGACTTCTTCACATACCATATCTTGAGGGGATGCGGTGGTATAGCGGCCAATAGACACAGGGAGGTGTTCATGACGGTTATCATCAAGAAGATTTGGGTGTATGCCTTCAGTATATTTGCTGTGTTCGGGATCAGTATGGCTGTTTACCCGGCTGTGACGGTGTTGGTGGAATCTCATCCGGACACGGCGGGCACTGATTGGAATAGTGAGTTACTTTTATTACTTACCTCCCCTTTTATGAATTAAAGTTTCATCGAAATCCTTTCAGTTTTTGCATGTATGAGTAAGAGACAAATCCGTCCTAAAAATGTTATAAGTAGGAAAAGTCAGGATAGGATTTTTAGCCTGTGTTTACCCACTGTAGGGCAAAGGAGGTATTTTGTGCTACCAAGCAACTCTACCCTACATGTAGGTACTATCAAAATCCAGAGCAGCAGAAGTAATTAGATGATTTACCATTCTTAAAAAGAAAAAAGGCATCAAAGTCGTCCTTCCATCTTCGCCAAGCGTCTTCCGCGATGTCGACGTACTTACGTGTTTCGGGACCACATTGTGGTTGATTTGGCCCAATAACTGTTCGACGTGCGGCAACCGGCAAACTTGTCCAGTCCCACTGTAACTTAGCTTTCTTTTATTAAGTAACAATAAAGTATATCTAATGTTTTCTAATATGTGATATAAACTCTCGAGCTTTATCTAATAAAATTTGGCCTCGGCTTCGCATTGGAAAATTTACATATTGACTAATATACATTTCAGCGACAATTAAGTAACAGATACCTAATTATAGATAGTAAATTGCTGAATGCACGAGCCAAGAGTTGCTTACCTAAATCATAATATCCATAGCAATTATAAAGATATAAATGTAATGGTCCAGTTAATTAAATGCAACGACAACTCAAAATGAATTATATGTGTAATAAATCATGGCCTTTTTAATGGCTGGCTCTGGGCGGAGCGGAAGGAAGTGTTAGACTTTTACTGACTAAAACCCACCCATGATCCTCTTAATGCCGTTTGCGTTCCGGGGCCCCGGTGACTCTTTCGAACAAATGCCGCAACCCTGAAACATTGGCCTACTGTAGACTCGACTAAATCAGAGATGAGATAGGTAGATGGATTGGTATTTATCTACAAAGAATTTCATTGGGAAAATCATCATCTAACCGACGACGGCTTATTTCAAAAATCCAATGATGCTGTTTTAGTTTATTATCAAAATCGGGCCCGAGACTGTTTTGAGTATATTTTTGCATTCCTCGCTGTTACGCATTTGGTCTAGCAGAATATCTTCTATGCTTAGGTTCGCGCAGACCGTTTTCTACCATTCTCCTCCCTATGGGAATTGAAACTGCAATTCGCTGCTAAACATTTTCTTTTCTTTCAATTTTCAACTTACACTAATTTATGGATGGCCCCCATCCATAAATTACTTCACACGTTAAGGGGGTCGACAAAGTGTGACATTGTGTGACAAGGGGGTGGGAGGGGTTCTAAATTTCGTGACGTCACATTTCTAAATGTATTGTAATCTAAGTGTTGAAGTAAAACACGAACAAAATTGTAAAATATGTGACCTCACACCAGGGAGCACACCTCACACCAAAAATGTGACCAGCTGTGACAAGGATAAAAATGATGAAATTCGTGTTCAGTTCAGACGTAATTTATGGATGGCCCCTAACGCAAAACATACCATAAACAAAGTGATAAATATCATAAAAACCTTATTCCCACTTGCATCATGCAGTGCAGTATTACCGTTAGGGGGAAATTGCAGCCACTGTGTCTGGGTTTCTCCGTATAGAAAAATGTATGTTTGTAGTACTTGCTTTTATAGTTTTCCATTATTATATCCCACTTCGTTGAAGTGAAAGCAAGATATCAGTTTTCAGTGCTAGTTTGGTTTGTTTTTGAAATATTTTTTCGTACTTAATACTTTAATCTTACCTACAAAACATATATGTCTGTATCTTCGTCGTCATGTCAAGTGTATGTATGGGCTCTGACGTCAAAGTCGTAGGAGTTTGACGACAGAGTTTATATTGGACTTCTCTTTCAAAATAACTTTTTCGCTGATAAAGATATTAAAAAAAAAACTATTGGTCGTTATCTTAAAAGTCACTCTCTTTTTTAACATCTTTCACTCAATCTTTCAAAGTTTGCTTGGCCAGCAATACATTTATTTATTTGTTTTTTTCAGACATATATTTCGTTCCCGTGGTGAATTATTTGATTTTCAACTGTGGAGACTACGCGGGACGATTGGTCTCTGGATTTCTACTGCGAGTAAGTACATAATTATAAATTACAATTAGTTCATATTGTTGCGCGCCAGAATTAAGTTAGGATGATAGCGGCATTCGGTACCACTAGCGCCATCTAGTATCGAGTAGCAGAACTACTGAAGTCGGGGACCTTCGAGATTTTTCTATGCTAGAATTCTCGGACCTTGGTCGGTCGCGACCGATATGTACGCGAACTTTCTGGAGTTCTACTCGGCGCCCTATATAAAGCCGGCACATGTGCCGACTGAGTCAGTATTGGATTTGCGATACAAGTGATAACTTCGAGAGCGATCTTCGACTGCGAACTCAAGTGATTAATAGTGCGATTGTGTTTTGTGTTTAGTGAGTTTATTGTGTAATTAGTGTGGTGTAAATTAAAGTGTCATCTTTGTTTATTTAATCGGCTGATTTTAATTGTAACGAACCCGAAGCTCGTAACAATTGGTGTCAGAAGAGTGGATTTAAAAGATGCCGATTCTACCAAAGGACGACACTGAGGGTATTCGTACCCGTAGTCAACGCCAGCAAGAGACGGACCAGAGGCGTTTTGGAAGCGCAACGCCGCAGGCTACGGAGAGACAGTTGCCGACATTGGAGGCCGGCTCGTCCGCAGTAACTCCAGCATCATCATCAGCACCAGACTTTGCTGCTCTGATGATGATGCTGCAGGAACAGGCTCGTCGTCAGGAGGAACAGGCTCTTCGATTGGAAGAACGGCTGCAGCGTGACAAGGAGGAACAGGCCCGCCGCCAGGAAGAACAGGCCCGCCGCCAGGAAGAACAGGCCCATCGTTTAGAAGAGCAGCTGCAGCGTGACAAGGAGGAACAGGCCCGCCGACAGGAGGAACTGGCTCGCCGTCAGGAAGAACAGGCCCGTCGATTGGAAGAACAGCTGCAGCGTGACAAAGAGGAGCAGGCGCGTCGCCAGGAAGAACAGATGTTCCTCATGAAGGATATGCATGCTACTTCCGGCAAAGAAATAAAGGTTGTAAAAGATAAGGTGGTTCAACACGAAAACCGCCTGATAGAAGCTGAAACCCAGATTGTGGAAATAAAGAAAACGCTGGACAACCTTAAAGTAGGAGATGGAATTGCAACCTCCGTAGCAACTACTCCTTCGCCACGGGGATTCAAAGTGCCGCCGTTCGATGGAACATCTTCCTGGTCGGCCTACAAAATACAATTTGAGGCCGTTATGCAGGCGAACGGGTGGAGTAAGGACCAGGCCATGACTGCTCTCACCCTAGGCCTCCGCGACCAGGCCTTAACTGTTCTGGAAGCTCTCGGCAAGGAAGTGACTTACGAGCAGCTCCTTGAGGCGCTGGAAGCTAGGTATGGCGACGCTCATCTGGAACACGTGTTTCGGGCGCAGCTAAAGGATCGCGTGCAACGCAGCGGTGAAAACCTGCAGCAGTGGGCCCTTGAGGTGGAGAAGCTTGTAAGAAAAGCATACCAGTCTGTACCTGCGCTCATTCAAGGGAACCTGGTGCAGGCATTCATTGACGGCATCCGCGACCTTGAGGTCAGAGCTGCTGTGAGGCTCGGGCATCACGAGACGCTCAAGAACGCCTTGGCCCATGCACTAGAGGTGGAAGCTGCGCGGCAGGATTATCGTTCCCATCGCGTCAGGGAGATTGCAGCGGCTACTGTTCGCGACCAGTCTAAAAGATACAGTCCTAGATGCTATGGCTGTGGGGATAAGGGTCATCTTCGACCCAGTTGCCCGAGACAAACTACAAAAAGGGAATCTGTGTGGCAAGATCATCGTTCCCACTACGGCAAGGAGGTTGCAGCAGCTGCAGTTCGTGACCATTATAAAGGGCGCAGCCCTAGATGCTACGGTTGTGGTGAAAGGGGCCACTTGAGGCCCAGTTGCCCTAAGCGAACTGCTCAAAGGGCAGATAGCGAACCTCTAGCAGGTAGAGTGGCTGACAATCGCGGACAGCGGTTGGAAGATTACGACTTGGTGGTCGAAGGTCGTAGCGGGAGATCTCATGGCAACGCAGATGTATTGTCAAGAGGACCTTGCCCAGAAGTCTGCAAGCATTGTACTAGGCAAGAGGGTAAAGAAATCGTACCTGTGAGGATGCTCAAGATAGACCTCAGCAACGAGTGGAAGGAAAGCATACAATGTGCACAGCGGGAAGACTCGGACATCAAGCCGATTCTGGAGTGGATGAAGGTCAGTGCTCCGAAGCCTACGTGGAGTGATGTCTCAGCGATGAGTTCAATCACAAAAAGCTATTGGGCCCAATGGGACAGCTTAGTGATTCAGGATGGAGTCCTGTGCCGTAAATGGGAAAATGCTCGGGGAAACAGCTGTCATTTGCAAATGGTTGTCCCTAAAGCTAAAGTACCGGATGTTCTACAGCTGTACCATAATGGTTGTTCAGGAGGCCATATGGGAGTTAAACGAACTCTACTGAAGATACGGGAACGGTTTTACTGGGTCCACTGTCGTGACGATGTTGAGGACTGGTGTTGCAAGTTGTGCGGCTGTAAAAGGACCTCAGACTCGTAGCAGAGGTGCATTGAAATTGTACAATGTTGGTGCACCATGGGAAAGGATAGCGCTAGACGTTGCGGGACCGTTTCCGGAAAGTGAAAGTGGTAACAAGTATTTCATGGTGGTTATGGATTATTTCACTAAGTGGCCGGAAGTCTTCGCCATTCCAAACCAAGAAGCTTCAACAGTTGCGGATAAACTAGTTCATGAAATCTTCTGTCATTTTGGAGTACCCTTGGAGATTCACAGTGATCAAGGAAGGAATTTTGAGTCTCAAATATTCCAGGAAACTTGCCGAGTGATGGGTACTTATAAAACAAGGACAACTTCTTACCACCCACAATCGGATGGAATGGTAGAACGATTTAATCAGACATTGGAGAGATATCTGGCCAAAGTTGTGGAAAACCGGCAACGGAATTGGGACAAGCACATACAACCGTTTTTGCTGTCATACCGAAGTGCTGTTCATGAAAGCACGTCAGTGACACCAGCTTTCGCAAACTTTGGAAGAGAATTGCGGCTACCTGCAGACCTGATCACCGGAATACCACCTGATGCCCCACGCAGTATAACCGATTATGCGAATGACTTGCGGAACAAAATGAACGACATTCATGAGCACGTCAGACAATCGGGCCAGCAAATGTCTGAAAAGATGAAAACCCGCTATGACCGCAAAATGAACAATAAAGGGTTCGAGGAAGGTTCACTAGTGTGGTTGCACAATCCAGTTCGCAGCAAAGGGAAATCTCCTAAGCTTCAAGCTAAATGGGACGGACCGTACCGGATTGTGACGAAGATCAATGACGTGACCTACCGTATACAGAAAGGTACAAGAAGCGCTCCTAAGATCGTTCATGTTGATCGACTGGCGCGTTATTATGGCGCTGATAATGCTCGGGACGAGCATGTCTTAGGAGGGGGCAGTGTTGCGCGCCAGAATTAAGTTAGGATGATAGCGGCATTCGGTACCACTAGCGCCATCTAGTATCGAGTAGCAGAACTACTGAAGTCGGGGACCTTCGAGATTTTTCTATGCTAGAATTCTCGGACCTTGGTCGGTCGCGACCGATATGTACGCGAACTTTCTGGAGTTCTACTCGGCGCCCTATATAAAGCCGGCACATGTGGCGACTGAGTCAGTATTGGATTTGCGATACAAGTGATAACTTCGAGAGCGATCTTCGACTGCGAACTCAAGTGATTAATAGTGCGATTGTGTTTTGTGTTTAGTGAGTTTATTGTGTAATTAGTGTGGTGTAAATTAAAGTGTCATCTTTGTTTATTTAATCGGCTGATTTTAATTGTAACGAACCCGAAGCTCGTAACAATATCCTCTAGTATGCTCTACACGGCGACCACCAATATAACAGGCAAAAAACACCATTTTTTTAAATAACTCTTGATATTATTGCCAAGTGATACTTTCTGTATTTCACGAGCGCACATCAGACATTGCAATTTAGACCTTATATCAATCAATATACTTACATACATATATAAAATTGAAACTGAAAATTGGCATGTAGGTTAATTGGGGAGTGTAGGGGAGCACTAAGATTAAGAATTCCCGCAACGGGAAAAAAGAGGATACGCGGGTACGAAGTCGCGGGAAATAGCTAGTCATAACATAACAGCCACAAGAGGCGTGCTCATATAATCATAATAGGGTATTTGACTAAAAAAATCTAATTAGTCCGTCAGATAGATTTACAAAGATTATCGAACACGTATTTTTTGCTTTATCAAATCTATAAAAAATGACGACGATAGAGAGCATCAAAGAACAGGGGCTTGTGACGTCACGTCGTGGTAAAAATTGTAGCGAATAATGACGTCACACGGCTTCGTTTTTTATTTATGTTGAAAAAAAAAACAAAAAATACTTGTCCTATATTTTTTGGAAATCTATCCGACGGACTAACTATATTTTTTTTTTCAAATACTTCTATTATAATAATAATAATAATATATCTTTTATTTCGGGTAACAAAGACCCATAACATATATACCTTGCAGACTATCATACATATTTATATAAAACTAAAACATTATACTATTTTATTTAACAATCTGCTTAGCACCCATTTCCCAACTCTGTTAGGACCAGCTTTCAGTAATAAGGGAATGCAGCTAAATACCAATATTTCACACTAGCAGCGTCTCACGGTTTCATCCCCGTATTTTCCGTTCCCGTGGGTATACGGGGATAAATTAATATGCCTACCTATGTGGTGACAAATTGGTCCAGTCGTTACACAGCTTTTTCGGAACAAAAATCTTTTCTCTTTATAATATGAGTGTAGAGGGAGCGCCTGCCTATCTGACTTCCAAAAAGACCACAAACAGTACTAATTGTATAATACTCTACCGTTTGACAAGCCTGTGTAAGTAATACCCGTAACGAATGTCAAACATGTTCAAAATTACAGCCGATCTCTGCCGAACATTGCCGAATCATGGTCCATTGAAATATTACTGATCAGATTATATTTATCCAAATGTTTTTGACGGTTCCGTATCAATCACGGAAACAAGAGTGTTCCTTGTTTGCTGAAATATTTTATCGCTAATCATTGCGTTGAATGTAGATTTATATACTTACCAACTATTTATATATATAAATGATTACTTCAGAGCAAAACGAATACATTCGATTGTGGTTTAGTTACTTATTACCACTACAACTAAATGTACTTAGTAATGCATGTTTTTTTTGCGGATATTCAAGGACATAAAACATATGATAAGTATATTGCCGACATTACAATATACAGGGTGACTAGTAATTGAGTGTGTTCTTTGGAATGGGTTATACCACGGGCGTAGTTGTAGACTTGTAGCGTCATACCTCGGGCTCCCGAGGGACTAAAAATGTACAAAGATTAATAGTTTTTCCCGGGCTTCATAATCTTCAAATTTAATCTTATTAGATTGTATTTTGAGTTTTCTGCGCGAAGTCGTAGTAATTATATATTTTGTGTCATGGATTATCTGTACCATCCTGCATATAACATAAGCATAATCAGCCTTTAAAAGTTCCCACTGCTGGGACACAGGCCTCCTCTCTATGAGAGGGAATGGGCCGTGCGTAATCCACCATGCGGGCCCAGTGCGGGTTGGTGAATGACACATGTCTTCGAATTTTTGGTTCTAGGACATGCCGGATGTTTTCCTTCACCGTTTTGAGAGCAGTGGTGATGAAATGAATTACACAAAGTAATGCGCCTGGCTGGGTTTGAATCCGCGACCTACGATTCGTAAGTCGGGGCCGTTACTAATCGGCCACCACTGCTCCATCCTGCATCTATCCAATATTTATTAACGATTTCATTTAGTCGTAAGGGGGCTGTGGACTTCCTGAACACTGGGGAGTGTTTACGAGGTGCTCTTGTATAACTCATGGATATATATAAGGGGTTTTATATTTCTATGTGTTATGCTAGAGCTTATTTGTATAACCCATTTCAAGAAAAGCACTTTAATTACCAGTCACCCTGTATATCATTATTCCACGTCAGTAACAGTCACTATACCCAATTATTTAATGTCTTCACCTGCCGACGACGAACGAGTAATAATATAATAATAATATTTATAAATCAGGGCACATATGTATATACAATAAAATAACTTGCATTTTTTTTATACAGAACACGATTAATTATATGCCTGAACTAGGTTGAACCTGTGTTTCAGGCTAGACAGTGCTTATACTAATTTAAAATAATAAATTAACAATGAATCAATTACTATATAATTAAAACTTAAATTAAAGAACAGATTAACTTGCGCACTCTTTTAACCAGAATTTCAATATGTGGTCTAAATGAGTGATAGTTTTATAGGTATCTGAAAGAACACCTTGTGCGAGGACTTCGAGCAATCTATACTATAATATTATAAAGCTGAAGAGTTTGTTTGTTTGTTTGTTTGAACGCGCTAATCTCAGGAACTACTGGTTCGAATTGAAAAATTCTTCTGGGTTGAATAGACCATTTATCGAGGAAGGCTTTAGGCTATATATCATCACGCTTAAGCCAATAGGAGCGGAGCAGCGATAAAGAATATTTTAAAATCGGGGATTCCACGGGGACGAAGTCGCGGGCAGCAGCTAGTGTTATACTAAAATTCGCATAGTTTTATTAACCATATAAAATCTCTCTTACAGCCGAACAACCAATGGATAATCGCTGGAGCCAGCATCCTCCGTATAATAGGTGTGCCTATGTTGATGCTGTGCAACGCGCAACCCCGCAAACATCTGCCGGTCCTGTTCGCGTATGATTGGGAGTATATCATCATTATGATTGTCTTCGCGTTCACCAACGGATACCTCACTAATATCGTGATGATCAACTCGACTAGGTAAGTTAGTAAGTAGTCGACTCTTCACGTGACCAGGACCTCAAGTCTGCTATTACAATAGTGTCAGATTGGTCTATCATTGATTTCATAATATTGTTGATTTTGACATGTTTGGTAATCTATTAATATAAAAGCGTCATTATGACTTTCTAAAGGTCAACCACTGACACTCCATTGAAAGAAATACTATAAATGGTAATCTCGTACATAATGACAAATGCATGACAGACGTATGTGGTTATTTGCTAAAATTTTGACAGTTCCATTGATCAGTGACCTACCATTATAGCATCATTGTGCAGTCATTGCTTTTAATAACTTGGTTATCAAAAAGTATTACGAGACCATTGACCGACCAATGATCGACCATTATGAATTTAAGATTACGAACTTGTAGCAAAATGACAGAGGGATCGTGTAGGAAAGACGAACTTATAAAAAATAGCAGAGGGGCCCAGAGGGCTGGCCTTTCCTTTGGTGTACGAATCAGCATTACCATTCGACGTGGCAATGCGGCCAGTGTTCTGGGCACTATTCCCGTTGACAGCGATGTGGACGAATTTTTCGATGCCCTATGAGTCTTTCCTCCTTTTTACTCCGCTTGCACATATATGTATTTTCTATATTATATCTTGTTTAGTTGTATTCTGTAAATATCAAGATTCTGTTTTTAAAAGTGCCATAACTAAACTAGGTAAGTTATAGCTTCTGTGCAAATTGTGTAATGGTCAACTGTGCGAACATCTGCTAGCCCTGTTCGCGTATGACTGTGTGTATATCATTATTATGATTGTCTTAGCATTTACCAACGGGATGATCAACTCGACTAGGTAAGTTATAGCTTCTGTGCAAATTGTGCAACGATCAGCCACTTAAACATTGCAGTAAAGTTCAGATTATGAACACGCTTTTACGCGTATGTATGTATCTATGTAACGGAATCTTTGAACGTGATTTTCACCCCCTTCAAAACGTCGGATTGATTTGAAACTTTGCACACTTATCAGGGACCGATGACAATGCAATAATTTATTGGCTTGGTATGCTCGGCTAATAAATTGTAATGCTTGTAGTAAATTGTTAAAATATTTTAATGACTTTTGAAGTAGAGTCATTATGCCAATAGCTTAAAAAGCACCTCACGCTTTTCTGCAATAATATTATATATATATATAAATTTTTTTTTGTTAATTACAATATCCTTGATAAAACATTAAAAAAAAAAATTTGCTTTTCTATTCTTCGTGTTTTTTAACTATTATTTTCTGGATTTTTGATTGAAAACATCCAAATACCAATGTTATATCGTCACGCGCCAGAAAAACATTTCTATAGCAAAGTTAAAATTATCTAACGCTTCAATTACTCGTGGCTGACCATGTGACTGCGCCTAGATAGAATGTTCGTTCAGTGCATAGTCTGTTAGTAATTAGGTTATCACTTTTCTATGATAAAAGTGAACATTATTAATGAATAGGTTTTGAACAGTCATTTGAAATGATGTTAAATAACGAATAAATTACATTTATATTATAAAGTTCCTAGTTAGTTCCAAAACGATATTAGAATTAAGCGATACGAGCCAATGACACACCCAGAAGTTACTTTTGAGAGCATGCGATTAGATAAGCGATTTCAGCACTCCTGGAAGATTTGCTGTCATATTGAAGAGTCCGTTGTCCGTTTTATATCTCCGAAGTTCTTCATCAGATCTTCACCAAACTAGACTACCACGAACCACCTCGAAAAACTGCGATGCTCTTCCAAACCATCGTATACAGTTTTTTCATTTTCAAGTGAAATTGAGAACATCATCAACGTAGTCGAAGCCAATTAATTACGCATTATGGGATAACTCAAATACTAGTCGTCAAATCTCACTCAAATTGGGACCTAAAAAAGGACCACATGACAAACACCAGCTTTCGAATATAAAAAGCATTAAGTATCAAAATCGGTACGCCCAGTAAAAAGTTATGATACCTCCTCCTTTTTTTGAAGTCGGTTAAAAAAATGCAAATCAATAAGGGATTCATCACATGACATTTAGACAGCGGTTTGTCAATCGCATACATCATCATCTGCCTATCCTTTTACCACCTATATTGGGATCGGCTTTTCCAATCATACCGGATTTAGCTGAATACCAGTATTTAACGTAGAGCGGCTGCCTACCAGACCTCCACAACCCATTAACTGGGTAACACGGTACTTCAATCGCATATATGTTTGACGGTCAATTATTCGTGTCTATAATCCAGTATTATAAGATATCCAGTATTATTATTATAAGAGCAGTGGTGGCCGCGTGATAACAGCCCCGACTTACGAATTGCAGGTCGCGGGTTCAAACCCAGCCAGGCGCATTACTTTGTGTAATTAATTTCATCACCACTGCTCTCAAAACGATGAAGGAAAACATCGTGAGGAAACCGGCATGTCCTAGAACCAAAAAAAAATCGAAGACTTAAGATAAAGATTACGGCCCATTCCCTCTCTTAGAGAGGAGGCCTGTGTCCCAGCAGTGGGAACGTTAAAAGGCTGATTATGCTTATGCTTATGCTATAATCCAGTATTTATTTATCCTTCCAGGGTGGTGGAACTCCACGAACGCGAGAAGGCATCGGGTCTGATCGCTACAATGCTGAGCGTGGGATTGGTGGCCGGCGCAGCAGTAGGCATGCTACTCGTACATCTGCTATAAGCACCTGTCTTTACTTGGTATGAGGTATGAAGGAAAGTTTGAGGTCACGGGAATAATGTGTGACCTCTTTTGGAGTAGAAGATGTAATAAGATTCCTCCTTCGTTTCGTGTCGACTCCCTCTCAAACTTTATTCGACAGTATGTGGTCACTTGGAACGCTTTATAGCAACGTTCAGGTCCTGGAAGGTGTTAGTAGTCTGGCATTAAAGGCAGGAATAGTTGCATAGTTTTTAACGGTGACTCAAATTCATACTCATGAGTTGCGACTATTCCGAGTAATAAGTCTTGTGTCCGATATAATTTAAATTCTCTAAAGGATTTTAGAATGCCCAAATTCTGTAAGGTTATAATCGGAAGATTAACCGCAATTTCTTAAGCTGCGTTTATCATAGCTAGTTCCTGCGTAAAATATTATTTGAGAAGAGAAGTATTTACTTGGATAGTTACGCTTGGATTCTGTACCGTTGACAAATTAACTACGCTTCTACAAATACTGAGAAGTAGAATGTTCCTATTCTATTGGTACTAGATAAGAATATAACATAATTTCTTGTACTACATACCTGGCGATAGTATTACTATGCCGCGGGCGGTACTCGCTACAAAGGCATTAACTATTATGTTATATGGGTAACATTAATAATCTACCAAGGGCCCCGTAACTTAAGCATATATGATGAAAATATAATGATGATCGACTAATCGACTCGATTTTCAAACACTAGACATGCCACGGTTTTGCTTAGCAATGTTACCTACTTCACGCGACCCTATCTTGTTTTATGTCCATACTAAAGTATGTTTTTTATTTACGCTACATACCTACGGGTACCTATATTTTGATATATAATTTTTGAAATCTTAATTTATTTAGCTGATAAGTCAGGATGATACAACGTGTATCAGAACTCATCATTATGAACAACTTTCACTATGGAACCAACACTGAAATGTGGAAAAAGAAATCGACTACCCCATTAATAACCCGCAAAAATGTACTGAGGGCTTAGTGCGAGTTTTTTTTACGAACTCGGTCGCGTTAACGTAAACTTCGCTTATGTCAAAGTGTATTGAAATAAAGTTTTTCCGTGATTGTCACCAGACGGCGCTTATTCAGTATCAATGCAAATTTGACGATACACATATAAATGCAATACAAATAAATACGCGATCGAGCACGTTTAAAAAACTCGCACTAAGGCCACTAAACAGCAGTAATATTTTTTAAGTCCCATTGTAAGTTTTTCATAATGATGAGTACAATAGGGAACGTGCACGGCGTAGACCATGCCATCTAGTGTTGCAAATCTGAAACTTTTACGTTGTAAATTTTTGACCTGTGCTGCCACCTATACTTCCTGCACCCTCTGTTTAGGGGAACGTGCACGACGTAGACTGTGCCACCTAGCTTTGCAAATTTGAAACTTATCAGTAAAATACATTTGACATTGACACGCCTGTGCTACCACCTATAGTTTCTACACGTTCCCTATGACCCCTTAAAAGGTTTTGCGTTAATTTTGTTACACGTAGTTTTTTTTTTTTTTTTGTAAAATATTAAATGAATCGATAAAGGAGAACACAGTGAACAAACAGGAACCTGCATGTCTTAGAATCATAAGTTTGAAGACATCCACCGTCCCGCACTGCGCACGAATACTGGATTACGGTCCACTCACACTGAGAGAAGGCATACATAATATGTCCCAGCAGCAGTGGCGTGCAGTGGTTCGAGTTACGGTAGACCAGAGAAAATGTCTAAAAAAACACCTCATTATTCAGGGTTGAAATGTGGTGCTTTTTTGTAAATAGGCTATTTAAAAAAAACTCATTTCATTAAAAATCAACTCTGAATAATGTGGTTATTTTTTAAAATTTATGTGGACATTTTCTCTGGCCTACCCTAACTCGAACCCCTGCACGCCACTGCCCAGCAGTGGGACATTAAAAGCTGATAATGGGTTATGTTGCTGGTAGATTGACAAAAATATTATATTCTTATACGAAGGTTGTTTGTTTTAAGACATTTGTGCAAAGTTAGTTTAAAAAAGAATCATTCCCAATTTAACGTTACTGCCCGTACAGCTTTTAAGTGATATTTAGATATTATTTGATACGATATTTCATCATTTGGAGCTGATGTTTTGCTGAATTAGCGCTTTTTGTTTTTAAACTCATGGTTTTAATTGAAATGAATGAATGAGTGTTTAAGAAACCTTAAAAGGTAAATAATATCTTGCACTTCTGTAATATCAAATAACTTAATATCATCTTAAAAAAAAACTTAGACTTAAGAAGAAACAACGTTTTAGGAACAACATAATGGTGAAAAAGTGAAATTCTTAGATAAATAATTCCAATAAAAGACAGCTTCCATAATTTATTTGTTATTAGAATTGACACATTTACAAAAAAAGGTTAGCATAAATGTTTGACATTAATTGTCCTTTTGTTAATTAACACCCGGTTTTTGGAAAGAAATTAAATCGATGCGTCACAAATTAAAAGCAAGACACGCGATGAGATTCGCTGTTGAAAATTAAATTCAGCCAGTCACAATAGCTAAATCAGAGTTTAAGAATTTGTCACATTATTTTTTTTTTATACTTTTCTTTCGAAAAACTGGGACTATGTTTATCAAGTGTGTTATAGATCTCAAATACTTAGATGTTAAGTATGTACTTTTAAGTAGTTCAAAATAAACATTGTTTATATCGATGTTTAGCATAATATGTATGCATGTATATTTAATAATTATAATTTGTCCTGAAATTAATATTATACAAAATAGTTTTGTACCTGATTTTAATTTTAAAGACTTACAGGTGCTCTGTCCAAAAAGTGTTACGTAGGATAGGATATTCAGTTATTAAACGCTGTTTTTTTTACATAATTGTAATCATTTTTATATTTTGTAAATCTTGTGTTTCAAGATTGATTTTTAGTCACTTTTCGAACACTCCTTTTTATTTTCGCATGTTTGGTTTATTTCTAAAATTGTAGCTTATTATGTGCAAGTTACCAGAAAAATTGTTGTATCACATTTTATAGTTACGATTGCTATGTATAAGAAGATGCGTGAATCATAATTTATGAAGCTTTGTTGAGCTCAGTAGAATTATGTTTCTGTTTTATATTGATGTGTATAATTCTGTATATTGTTTATGTAAAGTGATAGTTATGTATTTATAATATTAGTACTCAATTTTCATTTCGTTATATGATATGAAAACAGGGAATATAATAATTTGTATAGTATAATAAAAACGACGTGTATATAGACATAAACGGTTTTGTTGATAATTATCAGTCAATTTGGTGAATTACATTCTAAGTATACTGTATCATACTATTATGAATAAATAAATAAAATATTTAAAAAAATAAAGCTGTAGTTTTGAGCTATAACAGTTACCTGAACGATTGTCGTCAAAGTGGCGCCATCTATAGCAACTGCATGTAACTATACCAATGAAGTAAATATAGTGATTTGTATCGGCAAAATAGTCAGGCAGTAATAAATTAGAAAGTTTATAAAATTGTGATAATATGTTGGCGAATGAATGAATTTAAATTTTAAATAAATTATTTATGTGACTCAGTTTGATTTTTCATTTATTCTTTCCTGAAGATCAATAAAAATCATCATCACTAGAACCACTCCATCATCAGGCCCTTATTGTCTTATCCCAATTTAGTTAGGGTCGGCACAACATTATCTTCATCTATGCTCATCTATCAGTCGCCAGCTACGCGTTGTTACCACGAAGGATCACCGACTCGCCAAGTCACAAGTACGTACGAGTACTTGTGACTCCTAGGTTTAAGACTCTGAATTTTAAATATACCTAAATGTTTTTTTTAAGCTTTTAATATTTATTATACTGAGATTATTTTGAATTTTTGGCATATGTATGTCTTTTATTTTTCTTGCACTCTTTCTCGTCATTACACTAGCCCAAGACTCCCCAACAGCTTCCGAACATCATCAAGCATGCATCTGCCCCAACGTAAAAAAACTTTTATGTTGTTGTTGGTTGAAACTGTCAGAATTAAGAGATTGTAATTGTTTTTGGGTCCCAGCAAAGTGGCCAAGCCGCAATGCACGTACCTACTTTTGTAGCAATTTGTTATTTTCAAATGAGTGTCCGTGGAGTTTCTTGCACGTTCTTCTCCATTGATATCCACGCTTTAGAACGTGCTAATATCTTCATATCTTTGACCGACCGACCTTGACAATCCAAAAGTCCTTATAAATGGTTTAATTGAAATATTGCTTTGAGTTTGAGCTGTCTTGACTTAGGCCCTGTGTCCCTTATATATGGGGCCAAGGCCCGATCTAATGGGAAGGGGCAACTCGGGGCAAGCCGGACAAAAAAATCATTCTGTATATACTTTTTTTTATACTTGAAACATACTCTCATGATTTTTTTTCTTATTGTTCAGAAGCCGTAGAAGACTAACGTATGTGAAAAATCCACATACGTTAGTCTTCTACGTACGTACTACTACTTATATAATTGAAACAAGACCCAAGAGATACATATATGTATGTATATCATCCCATCTTTAGAATAACAATCTCATGACTTATATGGTGTTATTGGCAAATATTTTTGCCTCGAGCGGCTTAATAGATAAATCGGGCCTTGACTGGGATAGAGTCCGCTATCGCGAGCAGGCTTGAGCTTCACTTCGCTTCATGCCAATATGCTAGTCGCACGCTGTTAGTACAAACCAAGACGGTGTCTCGCAAGGCTGACGAGAATGGCCACGCTTTCTGTGCACGCCATCATGTACACCCTGCATTTTATAAACCGTACCGAGAAGATGCGCGCGGCACATCACTATCTGCGGGGAGCGGTGGGCGCGGGGACATCGGCGTTGGCGACTGAGGCCGGCCGGCCGGCCGCCGTTACAACATAATTTTTACGCATCTCACTCAATAAAAACGTTGATTCAAGAGAAGAAGAATTTTATTACATCCTCTTCACTTTCTTTTTCCTTGAGAATTCAGTCAAATTACTATAATTACAACTCGAGTTGATTACAGTCACCTCAAGTCGATATAAATTGGTCCAACTTGATTTTAGACCGAGAAGTAACAAGTTATAGTGCAAAGAATAATATTGTAAGGAAGGAAATTAAAAGGTAAACAATAATAGATCAGTCAGTCCGTTTAATAAATAATGTCATGTAAAAAAAACAATCACAATTTCAGACATTTCTATATGAGAATGATTGTAATTATAATAATAATATAAACTATAATTACACCTTATACGAAGCGATTACTCATATTATGTATTTAAGATAAAAATGTGAATAATTCCAGGCACCATTTGATATATTATAAAACTTTAACTCGTGAGCGACTATCCAATATTGTCAAATTCTTAAAAGTTTAACTTCATAACAAAATTTAACAAAGAGGGAGCCACCGTCATCTTGACCATTTATAATATGTTTCTCGATGTTCTCTATTTGCCTAAATTATTGATTGAATGAATTAATAAATCATTGTTTATACTAATCTTAGGCCAACTTTCGACCTGCAAACGACTCGCATGCAAGTTTAATTACTAGTGTGGGGTCTAGGTTAAAATTAAGTTTGAAATTTGGATTTTTTTGGCATAATAAATTTATTACTAAGTATATTAAATACATTGCAGGGCACGATCGATTGTTTGAACACATTATACCTCGGTAGCCCGCAATAAAAACAACTTGCAAGCGAGCTGGTTGCAGGTGGAAACGTTGCCTAAAATTCATCGTTTTACTAACAACTCGTTCTAACATCGTTTTAAAAACAACAGTAAAATACTTCTAAATCTGGAATGTTCTGTACCTACATTCCAGATTTAGAAGTATTTTCACGACGAAGCGAAAAATGTCCCAGATAATGGTGACTTATTTTAGCTGCCTAAAAATTGATCAGTATTTATATTGGACAGTCACTCAAATCCTTCCCTCCCCGTCTTTTCGATAACAATATGAGCAACACGAACAATTATGAGCATAATATATAAATATACATAAGTAATTCTTGACAAAACAAATTGCCATTTGGAGTCTGTTACAGGGTTGTGCAAATATTATTTCCTACAGAATCACCATATCACCAGACGGTTTATTCTGTAAAAATCTTAATGAAATAAAGTATTAAATTAAAACTTAGGTGATGTAAGTTGTCATTCCTATTCTCGTACTTTTAAGGAGCAGTCTCGTTCGCAACGCAATCGTATACTGTCAGAAACACCATGTTTCTATAAATGTTGAGAAGTGTTTGATATTGATTGTTGCTGTTATATATTGCGATTTAAATTTGAGGTTTATTAAGTGCTTATTTAAGGACGAGAATTCGACTTCTCACTTTATCAAACCTCTCTCGGTGAGATTTTTACAAAATAAACCAGCGTCAGACAGCATCTGTCTTGCTGACATATCGCTGAGTTGGACCTTTTTAGTGTAGCCGTGAGTCACATAAGTTTTTTTAGCATACATATATTATTTGTTTGTTGTTTCTATTTACCGTGCGTTTTTTATGTATGAGCTAAATAAATATCTTTCTGAACTTTCTTTAATGATCACCTCTTATGAAACAAGGTGTTGCAAAGGAACAGTAGATTTTAATCACTTATATTTTGTGTAAATTCGTTAATATAGGAATAAAGTAAAAATAAAATACGAAGCGTCCAATATTTGTCACAAAATATTGAATAAATATAAAATAATGAGCAGCGAGTAGTAAAACATGCCCTAATCATATTATTTCATAGATTTTTTCTGCTTCATTTTCACTAGTTTTAAAACTACAACAGTATGGATTTGAACGATATGTGATAAAATTTATAACATTCCTATGAAAATATACTACAGTCGTTGCCCATGAGCGCACGGAATCAATTGGATTTTGAACCTTATGACAATGATAATAGCAATCATAAACGCGCTCGTAAATCGCAACTTAACTTGACTTTCATAATTAAAATTCTTAGTTTATAAATATTAATATAATTTAGTCTGTTGAGATTGCAAAAATCTATGAAACTAAAAAATAGTATAAATATGTATGGTTCGAACTGACTAGTAAGTTTAATGATAAAATTAATGTGATGATTCCGAAAATGGTTTTTCAATCCTACAGCTTTTATGTTGTCGGGTTTTTGAAAGCGTAAAATCAACCGCTTACATTGGATTCTTAAGTTTAGATTTGACATAGACAAACAATTTACTTACACAAAACAAAGAACAGTTACAACTTTCATATAATTATCGGCCACCATAGTGATTTAGTAACCAAAGGACCGGTTTCTGTATTGAGAATTTGGAGTTAATAACATGCCCAACCCCATTTCAAATTCTAAATTCAGAAATCGCTGGTGACTCAACTAGCACTAAAATAAAGTGACTTTTACTTCAAAAACCCGACAACACTCAAATTAAATTACCCATAAACCCAACCCCATAAAATTCTTAAAAACATTCCAAGATTTCAGGTTGAATTTTATGCCTAATTCAAAAATAAAAATTCATGACTATCACAAGACTAAGTTTGCACAACCCTGGCTACCCTCTGCCTTTATGTAGGCTCTATAGTAATGAGGAGTTGGTTGGAAGTCACCTATTCCGTTGCGTCACGACTTCAGCTCCCTGTCGCACGAACCGGAACATGCCGTTGGATATCGCCACCACGGGCGAGAACAGACGGAGAGGGTATTCGCTGGAAAAGAGACAGAAATATTATAAGTAAGATTTTATATAGCTATCATCCCCATGTCTAAGACTTGGGGTCGGCGCAACACGTTTTTTTTCCCATTCTTTCCTGTCAGCCTGTCCTGCTACTGGATGAAATTGTATATCTATACTAATATATCTTTACTATATCTATACTAATATTATAAAGCTGAAGAGTTTGTTTGTTTGAACGCGCTAATCTCAGGAACTACTGTTTCGAATTGAAAAAATCTTTTTGGGTTGAATAGACCATTTATCGAGGAAGGCTTTTAGGCTATATATCATAACGCTTAAGCCAGCGATAAAGAATGTTTTAAAATCGGGGATTCCACGGGGACGAAGTCGCGGGCAGCAGCTAGTAATATTATAAAGAGGAAAACTTTGTTTGTTTGGTTGTAATGAATAGGCTCCGAAACTACTGGACCGATTTTAAAAATTCTTTCACCTTTCGAAAGCTACATTATCCACGAGTAACATAGGCTATATTTTATCCCAATATTCCCACGGGAACGGGAACTACGTGGGTAAAACCGCGGGGCGCTGCTAGTAATATTATAAAGAGAAAAGATTTGATTGTTTGTTTGCATTGGATTGGCTCCGAAACTACTGAACCGATTTGAAAAATTCTTTCACTGTTGGGAAGCTACACTATCCCCGGATCACATAGGCTATATTTTATCCCCATAGTACCACGGGAACGGGAACTACGCGGGTGAAACCGCGGGGCGCTGCTAGTCTGCGGTAAATCTGTTGTTAATCCAGTCTTGCTACAGCTACAGTAATAATGTTAACATAAGATTTGAAATCAGAAGACAAGAACGTCCGTAGCGGTTTCTTGCACGTTTCCTCCATAGAGATGACATTTTGGAATGTGCAACTAGCTCCTTCTTTTTGACTACCTGACCTTAAAAAATCAAAATTGTCTGAAAATGGTTTATCTGAAATAATTACTTTGAGTTCGAAACAATTTAAAAATTTACATATTTACAGTAGTGTGTACCTACATAGGCGAAAAGAAAATTCTGATTGATAGGTTCCAAATACTGTTATTTACGTTTACATAACAAGTCACAAGTTTAAAGCCACACACTATCTAAACATTAACATGTTGGTTTTAATGCTATTATCATAAAGAATACTAGAATAATTTTAGGTATGAGTAAATGATAATCCATTTATCTAGTTCTTGATCGAATTGTACTCCAAAGTTCAATTGATCAGAATAACAATGTTGATATATTTTTACCGACTAATTAAATTCGCACAAAGCGTTTCCAAGCGTATTTTATAATGCGCATAGCAAAGGAGTGGAGCTCTCTGCCTGCGTCTATGTTTCGAAACGCATTCAACCCTAATCTCTTCAAAGTTGAAAGAGTGAAAAGGCTTCTTCTGGGGAAGCTCATTCCATCCTTGACTTTGTCTCCGTCACCTATGACCTAGACTAGAGTCAAGATCAAACTCTACTCAAATAATAAAAAAAAAGAATGAGAGTTATATTTTTTGAGAGTCTGAATTGTAGGTACAAAAAATCCTGATCGTAGAAAACGGCTAAAGAGTTCCAAACAAGTTGCTTTTTAGCTGACTTCAAAAAAGGAGGAGGTTTTCAATTCTGCTGCATTTTAAGCATTCTGTTGAAGTTGATGATATTTTAGCTCAATTACAGATTTGATGAGACCAGCTGCATAAAATATATTAATTAGTTAAGCAGGACTTGTTCTATTTGTCTTATAGACACCATTTTGAGAGTTCAAAGCATAATAATAATGCATGAAACTTACCTTCCAATAACAGGAGTAGCTTCGTTGCCACTCAATATAAATACGGGGAAGAATATGGAGAAGACGCAACCACTGGAACAAAAAGAAAACTATTACAGTGAAATCCGCGCTTACTATGACGCCGCTTATCTTGACCAACCGCTTAATATCAAGCAAAACAGGGATAAATTTGGTTTTCAAATGAAGGGTCCACTGCAATAATGATGAAAGTCCGTTTTTGTAAATAATCGAAGTAAGCACGTCATTCAGCCACTGGATATCTGATTTAGATTAAATTCTTCAAAAAAAGTACGAGTACATATTCCACGCTTATTATGACCTATTTTTCAGAAATAATGTTTGTACATGTAATGACTTCGTTTATTGACATGTCGCCTATTTTTCAGTAATTATGTTTGGTTATGATTCCTGATTCCTTGTTTCTGACTTTGTTTTGATTGACCTACGACTATCAACATATTTTTTTTTTTTGCGTTTCTCCATAATACACGAAATACCTAAAAATGGGAATTAGTTTAATTCCTAAGATTACGCTTTTTATGACGTCCGCTTAGTATGACGTATTCTTCACTTCCCTTCGATGTTATTATAAGATGATTCAAATGTATACAAAAAAAAAAACGATTGATGGCAGAAGTGTCAATGTGGTTGCAGTAGGATCGTCCTCTACTATGTGGGACTGGACCAAATCTTCAAAGAAACCCAGCATTATGTTATTTTATTTACAACTACATAATTATCTATTCCTACGAACTTCCTACTGTTTGTTACTCGTTCACGCAAAAACCGACTGAACATATTTTGATCGGACCTGGAACAGTTATAGGCTACTTTAACGAGCAGAGACGTCTAATCGTATTCTACTAACAATAGATAAGAAATCGATAATGTAATATGTTTGGACTTTAAACTACCTATCGACGTACGCGATGATGCTGTGATTACGAACCAATTATTACTAAGCGAACTGATAACGACCATGAGTGTGTACTTTGGCCTTTAGTTTTAGCGGTCATTGGGAATTCTATAGGGAACGTGCACATCGTAGACTATGCCATCTAGTGTTGCAAATCCGAAACTTTTACTTTGTAAATATTTGACCTGTGCTGCCACCTATACTTCCTGCACCCTCCGTTTAGGGGAACACTCACGAAGTAGAATGTGCCATCTAGTGTTACAAATCCGAACTTTTACTTTGTAAATATTTGACCTGTGCTGCCACCTATCCTTCCTGCACCCCCGTTTAGGGGAACGCGCACGAAGTAATATCCTCAAATCAGGTAGCTTGCATCGAAATGTTGATATTAAGTACATAAATAACTACCTAATTCCGACCTCTGTTCATAACAGATTGGTAGGATAAGGCAATACACCGTGAAGGGTGAAAGGCTGTGAGGGACATATAGGTACCCAGCAATGGGATAGTGGAGGTTGACAAAAAAAAAGGAGGTACCTATAAATTTTTTTTTTTATTTTTTTTCTCACCACAATATATAAGGATAACATGGATATATTGTTATTATATCTATGGCGTGTCTGCCATTATTAAACGTATCATATGACGTAAAGAAATACCTATAAATTAGTATTCAAACGATAAATCAACAAACGCTAGGTACCGTTATTATTAGCCAAATTTCAACTGACTCGGTCTAGTAGATTCTGAGCAAACTGGCTGTGACAGACGGACTGACGGACAGACACACGAGTGATCCTGTAAGGGTTCCGATTTTTCATACGGACGTTCAAGACCCTAAAAATGTCTTCTTAAGTCTTTTATTTATTTCCTTATTGCTATATTACTTATACGTTGGGGTCGCCTTCCATTGGAACTAGAATATTACCTTCCTGAATTATTATACTGTCTATGTATTCGCGTTTATGAACAAAGGCTGTTTCATTATCATTGTGATCTGTATGTACTTAATTTAGGGTACCTATTTGAAAATGAAAACAATATATCTAGTTTTAATTTCCGCGAATATTAGTGCGCGAATATTAGTTTATTATATGCATGTCCGCGTACTAATATTAATAGATATGTGGCCAGTCTGACCTATATGGGCCCCATTTCAGATAGAATTAGTAATTTACTTAGAAAAATCAACGTTTATGTAGCGTTCAGAACGGACCAGAATATACGCCGTGTTTGTAACGGAAAAGATATTTTAGAAAATAGTAAAAAGTCTGGGGTGTATAGGCTGGTCTGTGATGAATGCAACGGGGTATATGTGGGTCAGACGGGGCGAAACTTTGACATAAGGTATGGGGAACATGTTGCCGCGTATAGATATGGCCATTCGGACAAATCGAATTTCGCGAAACATCTAATTGATACCGGCCATTCTTTGCGCGACAACAATAGTTTTAATATACTACATGTTTGTGATAAGGGTTTCCGGCTGTGTGTTTTGGAACAATTAGAGATTTTGAAACATAGTAATAATAATAATTTTGCACTGTTGAATGACCAGACGAATTTAGTTTCTTCCCCTTTACTGCGTATGTTTGTGGGTAGTTGTACACAAATAACCAACGGTGGCAGTGTATAAAAGGGGGGGGGCGCCTTGTACTAATTTCAATCAGACCCAGCCTGTCCCTTGCTGCCCCCCCTCAATGACCCCGCTAAGCCGAGGCCCGTGTCCCACAGGGGATGCCCTTAGCGAGCGGCCATTTAGTTTTTAAGTAGTTTTAAGCCCCGGCTGGGGGCCTTAGAATCTAAGGCAACCACGGGATTGCCCGGTTGAGCAGTAACCAGCCTCAATGTGCTGAACTGCGAGTAGTCCATTCAAAAAAAAAAAAAAAAAAAATGTACTAATTTCTCAGTCGCAACTCAACGCTCAGCGAGTCAACACGTCCCCTGAGGATACCTCGTGGAGAGGCGAAACACGTGTCGGTAATGGTGTTGGGTTTTGCATTGCCTTCCTGCATGTGCTTAAAAAACTCAATCAATTTTTTTTTTTTAGGGTACCTATAATAAAAAAAACTCACCTAATAATATAAGACTGTGGTATCTGCGTCAGTACAGCTAGGGGCAGACCGAAGCCGAGGAAATAAGGCCAGTTGGACTCAATGAAGGTCAGGCGCTTATGTAGCTCCCAGCCCATGTTGAACCACTTGTACTCGAACGAGTACAGCGAGTACAAAAGGCACATGTGGACCAAGCATAGCAGCTCGCCTATGTATGTTATTGGTAGCATGCTTACTAACATACTCTGGAATGAAAAGTTTACGCGTATTATTATTGCTGATTTTATTACTTCATCATCATCATCATCAGCAGCCTGTTGCAGTCCACTGCTGGACATAGGCCTCTCCAATTGCACGCCACTTAGATCTATTTTCGGCTTCTCGCATCCAGTTTCTGCCAGCCGTCCTGCGCAAATCGTCACTCCACCGTGCCTGAGGACGTCCTACACCATCATCATTCATCATCCATCGTCATTTTATTACTTAAGACTGTTTTTTTATTTTGAAATGGATTTGCTCTTGACTCTAGTCTAGGTCACAGGTGACAGAGACAAAGTCTACGATGGAATGAGCTTACCCAGAAGAAGCCTGTGCACTCTGATTTTTCAATACTGAGATATTTTTTAACTGAAGACAAAGACATGTCAAACGCCATATTTATTCTTCAGGTAAAATATGTGTCCGTATAATAACCCTTAGCTGGAATGTTTCCTATAATTTACGAAATGCAAACGTATATGTTACCAACTTGTACGGGTCACTAATTTTTTGTTTCTTTTTTATGGTATCTATACGACATACGCCATGCTTAGAGAAAATAAAAGCTTCTTCTTTCTTTTCTTTCAAATGAAAATAGACAAAGATATCTAGCTTGGGATTCTTTCTTTAGGTTACAATATTAAATATCAACATATTTTTCGAATTCGAATTTCGTGTATTCGAATATTTACTGGAAAAAAGTCTTCTGTTTTCCAGTAAATATTCGAATCTATTCATCATCTATATCAAAAGTGCATAATTAAAACTAGGAACGCGTTTAAAAGAAGGCATTTATATGGGGCACTTACTCATATTTAAAGCCTGGAGAATCATATTTGCATGCCCATCAAAAATATTTGTAATTCAAATGATTAAGTACCACGATACATACCTGTACTAAAAATAGCGCTTGAACCAGCAAACTAAAGAGGGAGTCAGCGATGATTTTGCTGACGCTAGACATGAACTGCGGCCGGCCCCGTCTGTGCCGGTACGCGCTGTCTGCTATATCCTGATAAACGGAATTAATATTAGTCTAATTGACAATATGAATACTCAATTGGGTATTATTATCCTGCAAAAATCGAATTATTCTGTCAGATACATTTCCAAAAAAATATGGACACGTATTTTTTTCTTTTTTCACGTAAACAAACAATGAAGACGATTAAAAACTTGCGTGACGTCACCAGCCCCCACTCTTGAACCTTGATTTATCTTTATATCGATTTTTTATCGATTTGAAATAGCAAAAAATACGTGTCTAATATTTTTGCAGACTAAATAGAATGATTATTTTGAGGTTTTCCTCGAAGCGCTACCATTTTGAGGCGCACCTAATGAGGCGCTCCTTTTTTATTCCTCGGAGCGCACCTTTTAGTAGCGCTCCTAATAAATATATATCGGAAGCGCTATTAAAAGGTGCGCTCTGAAGAATAAAAGAGGAGCGCCTCATTAGGTGCGCCTCAAAATGGTAGCGCTTCGAGGAATACCTCATTATTTTTATATCTAGGAATAGGATATTTTTCTAGTCATCATCATAATCTTCTGGCTTTTGGGAAAGGCTAAATATATAAGGGTTGCTGTCAAAGATCAGAATTTTTCACAGAGCGACTCCAAAACCCAGTACCCTGGGTGTTTTGGAGTAGATATGACAATGATTGTTAAGAGAGGTTTTCAGAGTTTGGTTGGAAACAAAATGCTGCGTTAGGCCATGCTTTTTTTTTTCTAGGATTGCGGCATTTTACGGCATTTCGAAAGAATCACCGCGGCCCTGAAACGCAATGGACATTAGGAGGAACACGGATGAGTTTTAATCAGTAAGAGTCTGACACTCCCTCCCGCTTCACCCAGGGCGGAAGAAAGGCCATGATTTTGCTGACGCTCAACATGAACTACGGCCGGCCTCGCCTATGGCGGTACTGGCTGTCTGCTATATCCTGACAAACCGAGTTAGTTATTAGCCTAACTGACAAGGTGAACGGCAAAATGCATGATCATAATCTTCCTAGCCTTGTCCCAACTGTTTCGAAGCTGGCTCACAGTCCAAGACTAGAATTTTTATACAGCGATGTCAAACCCCAGTTATGTACCTATTTTCTACTTGATTTTACCTACTGGGTAACTCATAATTCTTGGGAAGACTAATTGCTAAGCTTTCGGGCTGCTGAATACCTGCAACGATGGTCACAGATTTTTCTCCGTCAGCTAGACTAGAATAACCGGAGATAATGTGTCGGATTGATTCCTTGGCCCGATGACAAGCCCGACATACATATGTCTATACTTTCCGTCTTCTATACTAATATTATAAAGAGGAGATTTGATTGTTTGTTTGTATGGAATAGGCTCCGAAACCACTGAACCGATTTGAAAAATCTAAATATTTCACTGTTGGGAAGCTACACTATCCCCGGGTGACATAGGCTATATATGATCCCCATATTCCCACGGGAACAGGAACTATGGGGGTGAAATCGCGGGGCGCTGCTAATTCACAATATATTTCCGGTAGGTTTTGGTCATCATAACCACATCCATAGTGGCACAGACAAAATCTTCGGTTTCCCTAAAGATGTCACCAAAGCGTAGACCACATCTCGGTGCATAGCCACGTTGGCTTCTAGGAAATATTCCGTAAGGCTGCATACTTCGCGGTTGTGCGGAGTCTTCAGGGCATTTAGGAAGCTATGACCGCCCCACGTTTGCGGGATATACAGCCTCATCACCGATAACCGTGGGTAATGCATCCGATTTGCGGTAAGCAGAGAACGGATTCTCCCATCTAGGGCGTCAAGTTCCGTCTCAGTCCATTTGAGAGTGCCAAAAGAGTTCATCAATACCGGCATAACCCAAGCTTTGAAGGCCTTGTAAAAAGACTGTTAAGTATTGTGTTCAGGCGGCCTAAGAAGCGCTCCTTCAAATCCACAACCCTGCCGAAGAAAGATCCCTGGTTTGTTTTGAGCTGCCATATTTGTTAGATCATACCAGTTTCTGTGTATTTGGAAAGATAAAAAGAGTGATCAGAATTCAATTTTTCTAAGTAATGTAACAAGAATTTTTACTTTAGATGATACCAAAAAAATTATGAAAAAAACACCTGCAAAATATTAACACATACATTAAAAACCTTGTCTTTAATGCAAATAAGGATATTAATATGTATTGAGCAATCAATTTACTACATATTGTACTGAGTTTGCAAGCATTGGAAACAATAAAACTAACAGATCTTTAGTTTTTTAATATTTTAATGACCAAAAACTTAACTTCAAATATACCATTAAAATGATTTTATTTTTTTATTTGAATGTAGTACTGATACCAGTATAGCTATTTGAAACTATTAAATTATATCCTGAAACAAATGTTTGTTTAGAGAAAATGCCACAATCTCAATTATCGTCTCGAAAGCAAGTCTCATTTGAAGTAAAACGTTAATTAATGCCCCTATAAATTACAATTTAGTAGCATTCTCTGTACACAAACTTTATGGTACGACCCATTCATTTTGAGATGGAATCAAATGATTGTGGAAATGTGAATAGCTATGCAGTATATTATGAATACCTATTGTATATTTCAGTCAACACTAGACATAGGTTATGAGCCTCTTAGATATCAAACTTTATAAAACCAGCTTTACAAACCACTCTGCATAAAGCATTTTGATATGGGAGTTTGATTTGATACGGATATGGGCTGATTTTATGAGTAAAAATCTAGAAAAACAACATTAAACATATTAATGTTAATCATATTGTTTAACATAATTGATGTAACAAGTCATTTTAAAATGACTTCTCATGTTTTTCATTTGGACTTTGGATTATTGTATTTGTAGCTGTTTTTTTTTTCATGTTTTATCCATGACTCCATGTGTGTTGACACGAAAACTATGTTTTAGATTAGCAGCATGAGGATAATAAGGCATGAGTGGTAATGATGAACAACGGACGAGGAT
Source organism: Hecatera dysodea (assembly GCA_905332915.2). Taxonomy (NCBI): domain Eukaryota; kingdom Metazoa; phylum Arthropoda; class Insecta; order Lepidoptera; family Noctuidae; genus Hecatera; species Hecatera dysodea. Next base: position 18,243,646 of record HG995294.1, read on the forward strand.
TGGTCTTCAATCATGTAGGTTTTAGGGCACTTGGGGCACTCCAACTAGTGGGTAATGATTTGTATGGTTTGATAACACTGTAACCGCACTGTAAGTCTTAAATCAATCATGCTTCCTGTGTCAGAGAGAGACGGAGTTATACAAGACGAATAGCACTATCCCTTTTTCACACAGATATCATGATAGCATTGGCACTTCGTAGTACGGCCCCTGATCATATTTTTTTTAACTATTTTAGAATTACTTTCAGAAATTTAGGAATTTTTATAATAAAGGGAAGGTTCATATCTGACGGAAAATGAGTCGCGTATTATTGGTCGCGTAACGCCAGAACAGACAAATGTATAGAAAAACACTCGAGCGTTCACACTCAACCGATGATATGTTAGTGCGTCGAGTGTGAATAATACGCGACGCATGATCTGTCAGATATGAACCTTCCCTAAAGTATTAAGTACTTGTTAAATCTACTATCAAAATCAATGAATACTCACTTGAAACCACAAGCTGTTGACTAGTTTGCTCAACAAGAACAGCGGGAGCACCCATATCATCCGGAAAGTCATAGACAGGAATGGTTGCATCCATGCCCAAACATTATGTGCCGTCCCAGGGTTGTGGCCAAACACCACGGTAACTAAGTACTTGACCGCAGGCAATAGAACATACTCGAAAATTAATATACTAAGCAAAAATATAAAGCCGTTCAGAATGCATGACTGTAACACTCTTGTAAGTACTTTTGATTCCCTGGAACAAGCAACATTCGAGTTTAAGGATAAGTAAAAATTTTTGAAGACTGCCTAATGGATAAGCAAAACTTTACTTAGGTTCTGTAATTCTGTTCAATGCCGATTTTCACAATTTCTGTTTTCTCGAATTCATTCACAGCTACATAAGGCATGGCCAAAATACCACGTGTTATTTATTTAATGATTTATGAAGAAAACATTTAGAAACTTACTGTTTTACTTTTGGTTGCTTTTGTTTATTTTTTGTATTTTCAAACTCCGTTTGTGGCGAGCGACTTAAGGCACGCTCATTGATCTCTTTATCTAAATATAAGAGTACAGTTACACCTCGTAAGCTGTCTATGAAACCTTTGATAAGCGATACAGAAAAATTCTGAAACAATAAAATTTATGAACAATGAACAATAAGCCACAACGTAGTAACAAAGGCCGAGTGTTATTAGTACTCACTGTAACGCTCTCCATTTTGTATTTGAATTAATTTTTTCACAGTTTCATTATTCAATATTTTATTGAATTAACTATTCACATTATTTTGTTCAATTTTGTTTGACGTAAATTTACGTAAAATAAAGTCAAAAGTGACACAAACACAATGACAATGTGACATCAACAAATGGTAGCTTAGGATTTTGGGGTGACTATGCAGCATTACGACTTTTTACCAAAGAATCAGTGTCAAAGTCAAAGTCAAAGTCAATTCATTTATTTCAACTAGACCATCAACGGCACTTTTGAACGTCAAAACATTTGAAAATAAAAATATAGTGACTCTAGTTGTCCATTCGCAAAAAGTAGATTCTTATGGAGAAGAACGGACAAGAAACTCCATAGTTACTCTTTTCAAATATGTATAAGTTTTACAATATTTTGTATACATTAGCCAATTGGTTATATGTGAGGACGATGCACCCGAATAAAACTAAGTACTATACTATTAACAGGTACACCAAAGAAACAACAGCAGAGGTAAAATTAATAAATTTGCTAGTCAGGGACATAGTACTCACATATTTACAATTTTTTTAAATCCTTGTTTTAAGCTTGTTTTATACAATTACCAACTATGAATCAGTGTGTGTTAAATTAAAAGATCAGTAACTACACCTGTATACATAGCAGATAGATCACACATACAGGCCGACAAATTTGGCTTTGTCTACTACACCCAATATTGTCCTATGGAGCAGGACCAGCATGTTTCCAAGCATTCTTATCTTGAATATAATCATCTAGCTTGTAGTATGCTTGTTTACAAAGCGTGCTTTTAACATAGGTTTTAAATTTCTTTTCATTTAATTCTAATATGTCACAAGGTATTTTGTTGTAACATTTAACACTGTACCCCATGAAAGATGTACGTACTTTAGCTAATCTATATAATGGTTGATCTAATTTATTTCTATTTCTAGTATTAAAATTATGTCTATCACTAATTTTGCTAAACAGATGTCGATTTTTCCTCACATACATAATATTTTCATATATGAATTGACAAGGGACTGTCATAATATTAATCTTTTTAAAAAGTTCCCTAAGAGAATCGCGGCGACCAAGCTTATAAATGGCTCTGATAGCACGCTTTTGCAAAATAAATATGAATTCCATATCAGCAGCCCGACCCCACAGCAGAATACCGTACGACATAATGCTATGAAAATAACTAAAATAGACCAAACGCGCGGTTTCTACATCTGTTAACTGTCTTATCTTTCTAATAGCATAAGCGGCTGAGCTAAGCCGCCCCGCAAGAGATATTATGTGAGGTCCCCATTGCAATTTCTCGTCTAAAGTGATTCCTAGGAAAACCGTCTGATCAACATATTCCAGTTTTTGTCCATTCAATACAATGTCACATTCGTTGCTTCTAACATTAGGTAAAGTAAATTTAATACATTTAGTCTTTTTTCCATTTAGTACCAAATTGTTTGCCGTAAACCAATGTTGGACCTGATGAATAGAATTATTCACGTCATCAAGATTTAGTGATCGTCGGTCTATCTTAAATATTAATGATGTGTCATCAGCAAATAACACCATCTTTGGTTGATTTGGAAGCAATTGGGGCAAATCGTTTATATAAACTAAGAAAAGGAATGGACCCAATATTGAACCTTGCGGAACGCCCATTGTCATTTTAGACCCTAGTGAGTTTACACCGTTTACTTGGACTTTAACCTGCCTGTCTTTCAAGTATGATCTAAGCAAATCAAGGGAAGTATTCCTAATCCCATAATGCTCGAGTTTCAACAAAAGCGTCTCATGGTTCACACAATCGAACGCCTTCGAGAGATCGCAAAAAATTCCAATAGCATCTTGTGAATCTTCCCAGGCATTAAAGATGTTCTTTATTAGGGTGACACCGGCGTCAGTTGTACAGCGCCCTTTGGTGAAACCGTACTGTTGGTCATGGAAGATGGAATTTTTATTAAAGTGTTGTAGCATCTGATTAAGCATTAACTTTTCAAATACCTTACTAAGAACGGGCAGGATTGCCACTGGCCTGTAATTATTGGGTTCCTGACTGTCACCCGATTTAAAAAGTGGAACGACTTTACTGTGTTTCATGAGATCAGGAAACACTCCCTGGTCTACACTAGAGTTAAATATGAGAGCTAAGTAAGGGGCAATAGTTTCAATAATAGATCTACAGACTTTTACAGACATTCCCCAAAGATCTTCTGTTGATTTAATTTTAAGTTCTTTAAAAGCTTTTATAATAGCCAGCAGTGGTCCGATGAGTCACAAAAGAATGTTGAGCTTTTCTGAGCTATGGAAGGTCGTAGATTTTATGAGAACAAGTGTTCGTACACATTATGGACATGCAGGATTCGTGGGTAAATATTAGAGCATATATATTTAATTATAGTTCTTGGGGTTACGTTACGTCACGCGTTTCAAAATGCGCTACGTTAAGTATTTCATCGTAGCAGTAGGTACTTAGTTGTTTATTTGCTGGCCTGCTCGGCTGTTATAATACTCTTTATTATAAGCGATGTGCAATAAGTATCATTTCTAAAAAAAGATATATATTTACCTACTACTTCCTTTTTAGATTGTAAGGTCATGGGTGGGTAGTAAAAAGTGGTTTTCAGATTAATGCCAATTACTGTCGTGACGACAGTAATTGGCATTAATCTGTGTCGTGTTTTTCCCAAAAACTGAGTTGTGCGTTCAGATAGAAGTCATTGTATTAAAAAAAAACTGAAATCCAGCTGAATTCCTATACACTATAATTATTTTTTTTATAAATTTTTCGATAATTTGTTTAGATTGTGGGATGTTGAGTTCCATTTTAGAAGAAAACTTTAAGTGAGGTAACATTTATGTTGAAACTGAAAAAAACTTGTTATGTTTGTTGCCCAAATGATCAAAGTGGGACCAATAAATTGAGATAGGTCAATGAACCAATGAAACTGGGATCAATAAAATAACATTTTTTTATGATACACTGCTGCGTGCATGCTATCAACTGTACCATTATTAGTTTTTTTAAATATTTTGTTCTTGTTTTACGCGACTTAAAACATCCAATTCCGTTATCGTATAGCCTACAGCGTTCCTTATGAATATCAGAAGGATTAGTTCATTCAAACTAACAATCAAACTATTGAGCTTTATCTAAGTCAACTTGTGCAGCCATCACCGTAAGTTTTTTTTTTGTGTTGTGGACCATAAAAGTTAGGATTGGCAATATTGACTTGAACGCAAACAATTCATTTTCCAACAGCTGTCAGCTGTCAATGTTAATAATGTCATCTTTTCTTTTCATTTACTTCTTTCTCTGTCTCACTTACTATAGAACTAATTCTCTATCTCGCTTCGTGTGTTTATTCTGGAGAAAGTATCGTAATTACATGTGTCTACTTAACACAACATCAAGAATTTTGTTTTGCTAACGTCTCGCTTTTGTTTTAATAAAAAATCTTTTGATTTTGTAGTAATCTTTGATTAGTTGGAAGGCTTATGAAGTGTTCAAGATGGATAACGTGTATATTCTCAACAATTTGAGGTAAGATTTACTTGCGAAAGAAGTGCGTATGTCGTAACTTTGTTCTCTGCAACGTATCTAAATACCTATTAGGTACATATCTGACCCATTATTCTGTGTTTATCGTATAATGTAACAAACGAATATTCCACAACGTTATTCATCATACTTGTTTTTTTGTTCAGAGGGTCTTAAGTGGCCTGAATAAAATGTGGGTATTCAATTATTTGGAGAAAGTTAAATCTTTTATGTTTTCACACTCCTTTCATTACGAAATTATTTAGAAAGTTAATGAACCAATAAGAATCATAAAGGACAAACAATAGATATTGAATTCAAAGTATTCTTTGTATATGGTAATTTTATTGACTATAGATATTACTAAATCAGGATGTTACCTGACTTATTGATGCAATGTTTAAATACATATATTGTAACTTAACACTTTCAGTGCCTAGAACTGAGATATGAGTCAAATAAGTGTGCCCACAACTTGCATCGGATTCGTCACTACATAAATGTTGAGTTATATAGTACAGAAACAAATTTTGAGTTCTGGGCCACAAAAGCGTCAGCTTTTTCTTTCTTTAAAAAAAGGTTATGGTTACATAACCTTTATAGGTATACACTAGGTATTTCTTCTGTATCGTGGGTGCGTTTAAAAACATTAAACTCACATACACAAACAGCCAGACTGGGAACAACTATCTGTAGGCCATACAAATATTTGACACTGTTGGGAAGCAAATCCGCAACATGCAGCACAGCAGTCAATAACTCAACCATTTTTTTTTCACACACCAACCATGTAATAAAAAAAAAAAACAACAGACACCACATAGTGAGTCTCTAATAAAAAGGAATCTACTTAAAAACCTGTAATAAACTTAGTGAACTGCTTACAATGGTTATCTTGTATTGTACATCAGGCTGACATCAGTAACTTCATGTCCAAGCACATACATTGAGTATTGGTGGTACTGCATCTTTAGAGGTAACTGAGATTAGGCAAAGCCAGCATTTTAAAACACTACATTTATTGTTTCTATTTTTTAGTTAAAAAAAATCCAATGTTAACTTTATCAAGTCACTAACTCAAGATATATTTCAGTTTGTAGTTAGGAATGCTTACCTTATGGTCGTTTCAACCATATAAATAATCTAAGAAGAGATTCTGGCTCCTCAAGGGGTTCTTTTTGAAAAAAAAAAAACTTCGCAAGTTCGAAATTAGATTTTGAGTAGCAGGAACCCTGTAACTGATTGGCCAATAAGTTATAAATTAATCGTTTTTTTTTTCGGCTTCGGTACCTCAGTTGGCAAAAAGCGAACCCTTAAAGGATCAAAATTAAAAGGGTACTTTCCGTTGATTTAGAACTATAAAATTTGGCAAGTAATCTCGGCTATTACAAGAACAGGAAAAAATCTGAAAACTATTTTTAATTGAATCATAATTAATATAGTGTTGGTGAGATACGTATCTACGATAGGTAAGTCTCGATAGGCTTACCATTCCACCATGGTAGAACAGTTTCTCACATGTCATCGTGTCTACCATGGTGTGGCAATCCACACAACGGTAGACAAACAGGGATATCACCGACCACTGCACACTCTTTCATCACATCATACAAGTAGATAAGTTGCAAACATTCGCCCATGTATGATGTATGGGCATTACGAGCCAAAGTTCAAAACCGGTAGCTAATCAGCCGACGTCACGGCTGCGATCGTCTCCCACTAGAACCGCTCAGTTGTACACTCGGCAGCGTTCAGTGCGCGCGCGGTCTCAGCGCGAAACGCGCGTCTCTTTAGTATCATTTAATTCTTTGTGACGTACGAATGACCAACTGAGTTTCTTAGTTAAATAAAATCCATTGTGTTTTGCTCAAAATGAAAGTGGACAAAGAATCGTGCCTTCCGGGGCCAGTGGACACTAAGCCCATTATCTCCGACAGGAAAGGGAGTCTGAAGGTGACCATCACTCCGGCACAACATAAGACCCTCACACATCTGCCCAAGAGACCGCCAGTGGACTTGGCGTTCACTGATCTCACCTACAAAGTCCAAGAAGGAAGAAAAAGCAGTAAGTACTTGCATTATTTGTTGTTTCACAAAACAATCAATTCGAAACAATGCCGTAGAATTATAGATTGCTTCTATTGATTCCATTTACGTAAATAAGTATTTAATTATTAAAATAACAAAGAAAATGACCGTTTGTAACGATGTCTAAAACATTAATTATGTCCGTGTTAATGAGACGCCATATATCTATGACCTCAATTATTGTATTTCCTCAAACTCCAAGATAATATTTGATTCGTTTTTGTTTATTGATATTAGAATAATATCCAAATAAATTAAGCCTTTGCACAAATGTTGGTATCTCGAAGGTACAGTTTTTGCCAGCTTTAATCAAGTTTTAATTTACATACATTAAAGTTAATTGCTCGTTAAGTTTCGAATTAAAACAACTAGATACCTAATATGAAAAAAGTGACAAACTTCCTCAAAAAAGGTTACAGAGATAATAAAATCACTAACAACGATGATAAACTTGACGAATTTCTGGAAATAATAAACAAATACAACAACATTACATAGCGGAAGAGATATAATACTTTGAACCCGAGGGATTTTAAACAGGATAACCTATCACGCAAGCAGACACCGGAGCCCGTTTTAGGAATTATCAATAAAACCCTGAAATAGTAAGCACAAACGAAGACCTTACTTAAGACGTAGCGTCGAAGGGACATCCTCAATCAGTTATTGCTCACGATCCACAAACCATCCTTAAACATCAAGTTACAGTATCCTAACAGCGTGTCGGAGCCCTACCAAATCCCTTATTTCCTGATTACCATGAGAACTGGGGTGACCCGACACTTATGGAGTGAAGCACACTTGTCTGGATCGATAGATCGTTTAAAACGAAAATCTTTGATAGTCTTTTATCACTTTGCCTCGTTAATTCTTAGTTGGCATTCCAAGCTAGTCTGATCTTGGGTGCGGTTAGCTGAAAAAATGTTCTACAGTTTTCACCTTCTAATAAGCGAGTACGAGTATTTGTAACAGTACTTTCCTTACCGCGTTCCAATCAATACGCAAGTTCTTTTTAGACATCAATAACTTGTTTGGCTTGAGTGTCGCTATTATTTGCAGGAGCTAAGCTGTTTTGCGTGATTTAGTACGAAGTAAAAATTATAATATCTCCGCTCTTGTTTTTTGTAACAATCAGTTAGAGACTTGAGAGCAGACACAACATACAGCTTCAATAAAAAACGAAATGTCAATATTATAATATATATTTATAGTTTTATTACAACTTAGATGTCTAAATATTGTTCGAAGACGTGTATACGAGAGTCGATGTATGCCTGTTATTTTGTTGAGGGAAAACTACGTTAAAGCAGAATGATCAATCATTTATTGTATTATCCTGCGATCAAAATATGTTGTTAGTCCTTGCCTCGAGAAACTTGTCCTATTGTAGCATTTAAAAGGGCTCCATTGTTGTGTTACTTTGTTTTCATCGTTTCCTGTTACATTAATGGTTATTGCTTCACCGAGCATGCCGCGCGGTGCCAAGACTGAATAAGATTAAGCGTAAACGAAGACTTCTGAGATCTTAAATTAATATTATTCTGCAAATGTGGAGTGTATGATTGTAAACTAAGGAAATTCTTGTCACCGTTTTAGGTGAGATCAAATCTATCCGTTTATTCACCTCATACATATTTTAAGGCAAAATCGGCATGATATCTGTAAAAACATGTAGTGCTTTGAAAGTTTTGTGCTTTTGGGACAGCAGCCAAATCCATCCTTTCTATCTCAGCTCCTAATTCCTGCTAATTATAATTGTTGCAATAAATTTCAACAATTATAATTGCAACTTTTGTAGTACCATTATTTTGATTGCCGCCTCTGACAACAGGTCAGGTAACTTCATCATTGTCAGTCAAGGTTGAAGCGTCACTGACTTGATTCAAGCGTTTAGATGACTTTGCTTCATCGTTGGCAGTAATTATGCACATTATTCTTTTACCACAGCCTTTTCAACACGTGATTAAATCTTGTTAAGGCAGTTGGTGCTACTGCTAATTATTGCTTCGTTGTAAACTGTGATATCTACTAAGGTTTTTTCCGGATTTTTCTTGCCGTCAACCTCAAATACAAGGTTAAGATTATCCACTGTAAAAACACTCAACTGATTTTGAAACATTTGAGTTGTGTTCACGAATCTAACGGTGTTTTTTTGAAACTAGGTTGAAAAGTACGTTTTTTAGTAAGGTGAAAGTACTTTTAGAGAGTTTAATCTCGAACATTATTTTTGCAGAATCCATTGCTAACACGTTAATGTCTTGAAGACGAATCACAGTTAACCGTGAACACAATTTTGCGAAGTCTTGCAACAACGCTTTGCGGAAACAGTTCATAAAAACTAAACCTGTCGCCATTTCTGTTGAATAAGACATCCAGTTGCACCAGATCTACTTATTAACAGATCAACTATTCTAGTTTCGTCTGAACTCCAACTAGTTATGTAAAACTACCAGGAAATTTGACACGTGTTGTCTTGATTCCTACAGATGGACATCCCATCGTCAACTAGGCTAGTCGACCAGTAATTTATTAATGAAACGGCTAAGGAAACACATTGGTATGTATAGGTAGGCGTCCACCAAGCAATTTACCTCTTCCGTTGTAATTGGTAATGGCCGGTCGTATGCCTATATTATGTGCAGTATCATTTGTAACATTGTATTGTGGTTTTGAATTGTTGTTCTTATTATCATTTGTGGCAATGCTAGTATTAGCTGCCTATTTTGGCTCCCGTCTACCTTCTGTTGAAAGGTTTAGACGATTTTGCGATTGAATCATACTTTTCAATATTTTACTCTTAACAGTTTGCTATTAGAGATGGGTTGTAACAGGTAAAACTCGATACCTGTTACCACTGTTACTGTTACATAAAAATAACAGATCTAAATATCTGTTATTAAATAACAGGCTGTTATTTTTGTACGGACGATAAATACGTATTTGAATCTCAATTGAATATCTTCTTTATTTATTCCTGATTAAAGTCGAAAATTGTATAGAAAATAGGTATAGATATTTATTATATCTTTTTTTCGCTTAGTTGCTGCCAAAATACTGGAAAAGTGCTGGCACTCAGCGTAATTTGAGTAAATTATTTTTAATTGTGTGACCCCAACTCCAACATAATTTTAAAAGATAGAAAATTCCTAACTGAACACTTTCCTTCATACTTTATCACAGGCTTAGGACTGTCAGTTTACAATAAATATATGAATATTACGATGTAATTTCTGAAACTGGCGTATTTAAAAGTGTTCAATTCATTTATGTACATGATCAGCTATTTACAACCTACAAGACTATTTATATGATCAATGATCACCTAGCCTATATTTAAATTTACTTATTATTTATTTATGTATATAGTATTTACAAATTTTGATTTAAAAAAAGGAGTTGCTGCAATTTTCTAACTCCTAATCTGGTCCGCCTTTCATTAAGGATATTCCCTGCAGCAGAGAATACCCTTTCGCAAGGAACCGACGAAGCCATGGCGTTGAGCTTTGTGGCTGCTATTTTATACAACGTCGGGTACACTGATTTGTGCTCTCTCCACCATTTCAAGGGGCAGTCGTTCCTTGGAATAATTTTATCGTCGTAATACCGTTGCACTTCAACGATAGCACGGGACTGAGCTGTGCCTTCTGGTTGAATTCCTTGCATTCTCCGCTCAAAATCTAGCCAGATAGATTTGGTTTCATTGGTCGATGACGTTGTGGGTACATCTGCTTGGATATTTAAATTATTTTGAGCCGTTGCATCACGCGAATGTTGGGCTGCAACTAAGGCAACCATTCTCCGTTTTGTTTCTTCAGCCACATGTGGATCATCGAAATAAAATTTAAATCGCGGATCGAGAAACATGCAGTTTCCGAACGTCTTGCTGTTATTTATATTTGCAAACCTTCGTTTAATGTTGCCAATAAGGTCCTGACGCATCTTATCAATGTCCGGCATGAATACATTTTGTTCGCCCAACTGTTCCAGTGCTTTTATAAGCCCTACAGTAATGGGAATGACGAGGCTGCCAGTTACGTACTTTTGGCCACTTAATTCGCGCGTAACTTCTTCACATGGTTGGAGTATCTGGCACAACTCGACACACATTTCCCACTCGTAACTAGAGATAGGGCTCATTCCGAGGTTCACCATGGCATTGTTTAGGGGTTCTCTGAGTTCCACACACCTCTGGAGCATGTAATATGTGGAGTTCCACCTCGTTGGAACCTCTTGTATAGGTCGTTTTGCAGTGGTACCAGCTTGTTCCTGGTACCGTTTCAATTTTTCCCACGCTACATTACTTTGTTTGAAGTGCCGGACTATTCCTTTAATTTTATTTAATAATTCGGCAATGTCCTGGCTTTTTAAAATGTCAGTTACTGCCAAATTTAAAGTGTGGCTGTAACAGGGGAAATGCTTCCACATCAGTTCCCTTTCTATAGCGCTTTTAATATTAGCGCCATTATCCGACACGGCAAGTAGGATTTTGTCGGCTACGTTCCATTCCTGGCAAACGGTTTTTATGGTGTCAGCCAAATTTTTTGCTGTATGGGCATTCACCAGGGGAACACAGTCCAATAAAAAAGATTTGAGGTCAAACGCTTCCTGCTCAATATAATGCCCAGTCACGGCTAATATCGAGTCGTTTGCGCAGGATGTCCAAATGTCAATAGTGATGCACAGTGACATAACTTGGCTGCGGACGGTTTCTTTCAAGTCTGTCTTGATTCTCTCGTATACTGCCGGCAGCATAGTATTTGAAAAGTATTTTCTTGTAGGTATCGTGTAGTTTGGAAACGCGTACTCCATCAGCTCCCGAAACCCAAGATCCTCAACCATCCTAAAGGGCTGAAAATCTTTTATAAAAAGATTCATCACTTTTTTGTCTATTTCCGCCTTCACATGATTGCCTCGCCTGGGTACGAAATTAGTTATGGGCTGGTGGCCATATGTTCTTCTTGGTGGCAGCTGTGACTGCTGTTGTAGGATTGACTGGAATGGGGGGACGGACGTTGACTGGGGAGTAGACTCAGTTAAAGACTCTGCTGGCGTCTGGGATGGCAGTATTGCTGGGGTACTGGCCGCACTGGAGCTTGAAGCACCGACTCTGTCAAGTACCTGAACCGTGGGGTGCTTCCTATCTATGTGTTTTTTTAAATTAGTCACAGAGGATTTAAAAGATAATTTTGCTTTGCATATATTGCAAGTCGCGTAATAACTACCTATATCTACAAAATGGTCCCACACAATACTCACTTTTCTATTTATATTAGACATTGTTGTGATAATCAACCTAAATAAAAAATACTTATTTGCTACAACCTACACTAAGCACCTATCTAAATTATAAAAAAAAAGAACCTAAACTAAAAAACTACACTTATTGACTTACCTAATTAAATACGAAAATATACCTATATGTTAAAACCTATACTAAGTGCCTACCAAAACTATAAAACGAACCTAAACCAAAAACACTAAACTTATACATAAACCAATAATGAAATGAACACTAAACACTATTTTGTTAGCCGCAAACAAACAAAGAAACAGAGAATTTCAGAGAAATCAATTCACCACTCGTTCTATTGAAAGAAGAAAAATTCAAATTTTCAAAATTTTAAAAATGTCAACAACAAACAAGTCAGCCAAATAACTTCCAATTGAGTATCATCTTTATAAGTCGGACTTTAAAGTCGTAAATACATTAAACATTTTGGAACCAATCCCATCAAATGGCAAACCAAAGACAATAAGGGAGTCCAAACACAATCAATAAAATGGTTTTTGGTTGCCTCGCAAATCTAAAATAAAATATTACAAAATAATTATTACTATTTCCCTCATAACATACCAACTATGGCAAATCACTCTCAATATACATACTTGATTTACATACTGGTTGCTTAAAAAAATCGTGAATCCCTAGAAACTTATATTACCTAATTCCGCTAACCAAAGATAATTATTTACATACTATTAATTAAAGATAGATACGATTGTACTATCAATATTTCACTTATTTCATGCTATTTCAATTCAATTCTCTACTGCAATCGCGTTGCATTTCGTTAAAAAGCTTAAAACAAACTTTACTATAATATGGACCCATTTTTAAAAAACTGAATCTCAAAATGCCGTGTAGCCAGGAAGAAAATATTATACGTTTTTTTTTTTTACAATGGTCACTGGCCAGTAACAGGTAGGTAATAGGGCTAAATTTAGGAGTCACTTTTTCGTAACTAATTGTTCTTGTGAGACCACCAACTATATTTCAGGGTTTTAATAAATACTAAGTGCTTCTCTTTTTAGCGTAGTTTAACCGCTGTAGTAAGAGTGAGACACACCTATTATTTAAAAATAGTTAATAGCTGTGTTTCTTTTTAGCAAATGTCATTCTGTAATGAGAAAAAGAGAGAACGAGATTAAATCATAAATGTGTATCACAGTAACAGCCGTACGTAGTAACATTTGAATGTGATAACAGTATGTATGTGTGGGGACTGTTATAACAGTAACAGCCGTGGTAACAGTGTTTGAGTGTCTGTTATTAAAATAACAGATAAAATAAGTTGTTAGGAGCAATTGTTATCTGTTATTTGTAAATATCTGTTACTTCTATCTGTTACGATAAATATGCCTCACTCCTATTTGCTATATTTTATGGCAGATGTTGACACTTACATACTTTGATAACTGTGGCATACATAAGTAATTCTCTGGCCCAATGTTAACATTTCATCGTAATAAAGTACTGGATTTAGATAAATTTGTGGATTACAAATTTCATAATAGCGTAACTCAAGTATTTTTTTCATTTGATATTTCCAATTCTATGGTACAATGGCAAATATTGTTATGGGCAAAGAAGCGAATATAATAAAGAAAAATGCAGGTGCATATGTGCTGTTAGGAAATTGTAAGAGTTATCATACATTCTGACATTCAAATAATATAATAATTTATCAAAATCAGCAACAATATCTGCCCAGTCTTAATTGATAAAATATCTCTTATTGTATGGATTACAGATAATTATGTTGCTAGCTCTGCATTAAAGACTAGTTAATTCCAACATGTAGAAAAACTAACTTATTTAACGAAATTGTATTTGTGTCATCATTATAATTTTGCCTAAATTGGTGGAACTCTATGAACTGTTGATAAATTTAATACCTGGAAATGTATAAGATGTACTGCGTTCAGTTATAAAGATTTGATTGTATAATTTTTGGTCTGTTCAGCATCTAACACTGTATTGGCTGAGAAAGGGGATCTGTCTAATTTCTTATCATTCTCTCAAAATTCATTGGTTAGCTATCGTATATCTTCACTGACAGTTCTTTTATCATTCGTCGTCCGTTACCATAGTTTTGATCCATTTCATCGATTTGTTTGTCGATATCTCATGTATGTTTTTGTAGTAATATGATTGAACAAGCTATTGTTCTGGTTTTACTGTTAGGTGCTTATACGCGATTAAAATTTATATTGCATAAAGTTTATAGCTTCCCTCGAACCTTTAGTTTACATTGTTAATCATGTCAATGTGTATGTTTGGAGCAATCTTTCTAATAATCATTACAGCTGTTCTGATTGTTCTAAAATCGGCTGTAGTAACATCGAAGATTAGGCAAACACAATCAGTAGTCCTATGGAATATATCTACAGAAGTATCGAATTTTGAAAGTCGATGGAAGATATTATTTACATTAATACTTTAATCTTTTGATAAAAGGTAATTCTTATCGTTATAGTCAAGGCAAGAATATTGAGTAACAGTCATTTCTTAAATTAAATTATTTTACCTCTACATAGTTTTAAAGATAACATATATATTTAGGATACTTCCATGCTTGCGATTAGTAAATGATTGATAGAGATAACAACTTGCGTAGTTTTATATTGTATTTAATACATCCTGCTAATATCAGAAAAAGTCTGTATGTTTCGATATTAATCAATGATCTCTGAACTGCTGAACGGATTTGAATGATATTTGGCGCATTTGTAGATCAATACCTTACCAGGGTCATCGTCTTATCCCGGGGAAGCTATGCCTTCATTGGATAGTTTTTGGCTTTCGGGTCAAGCTACGGGCATAAGCTTGTTTTCAATATTTTCTTCTCTTTATCTCGACACAAATGATATCGTTTGTTTTTTTCTTGTCTCATTATTATGGTCTTCACATTGGGATGTTAGAGGAGCTCGTGTCTAAAGAATAACAGCCGCACAGATCGATCTTCAAGGTTAAGCAACGCTTGCCAAGTTTGGTCTGTGGATGGGTCTTAACATACCGAGTTTCCTCCGTGCCTCGGAAAGCACGTTAAGCCGTTGGTCCCGGCTGTCATTTGTAGATCTTTGGCAGTCATTACGGATTGTCAGAAGCCAGAAAATCTGACACCAGTCTTGCCAAGAGGTACCGTGTTCCCCAGTTATTGGGTTGTGGAGGTCTGGTAGGCAGCCGCTTCACGTTAAATACTGGTATTCAGCTGAATCCGGTATGACTGGAAGCCGACCACAATTTAGTTGGGAAAAGGCTAGGCAGAGGATGATATTGGGATGTTACGTTCAACTTTTACAATTTATCATAGTTATGGATAAATTACCTCAAACTAATAAAATATAATAGCTTTCTTACAATCTTTATAATTTTTTAGGGTTCCGTGCCCAAATGTCACGGGACCCTATTACTAGGTCTCCGTTGTCCATCAGCCGTTCATCTAAAATATCATCCATAACAGTTGGACAGTTGAAAATTTCACAGACTGTGAATTTCTGTTGCTTCTATAACAGAAATAATAAGAACGTGCTTTTTTTTTGCTCGATCTTAAAAATGGCAACAGGTATAATGATAAAGGTAGAATGAAAAATGTAAGCGGGAGAATTTATTATTTTGTTTAGAAACATGTCTTTTTTGCGTTTTTGCTCGATTTTAACTCGTATAATAATGGCGATGGTACAGAATCCTCATTAGCGAGTTCGAATCGCACTTTGCCGGTTTTTTTTTATGCAATTGATTGTGTATTAAACTGTTTTTTTTTAATCGAAACAATAGTCGTTCCATGAATATTTTAAAGTCTGCAAACCTTACATTGATAATGGAAAATCCAAACTTATTGTGGATTCTATAAAACAAATAACTGTGTGTTATACCTGTATACTGCAGGTATGGTATCATAGGGAAAACCATGTCTGACATAAATGGTTAAGTGACCAACGCATTTTATTATCATTGCAAATATAAATAGGGAAAAATGCAAAAATATCACTGTTTTCCTTACTATTAAAATTTTAGGTACTGAAGTACCTAAAATTTGATTGCATAGTAGCAATTCATTCTGCTAATAATGAATTTAAGAATTCCCATGATATTGTTTTTATTACGAAACAGATATTTTTTTTGTAATTACCATCCTTCTTCCATTACTTTGATGTGTTCGTGGTCGACTTAGTTTGCCTTATTCTTCTCCCACACGTTTTTTTTGCCTTCATAATGTAGCCAAAATCAAATAGGTACTTATTTAATTTCTCTCCGTACACACTACCTGAGAACACTAAATAAACGCACATAAAATTGGAGGCCCCGACCCCGACGAGATCTAAAAACCGCCGTGATTTCAAAGTGGGTACGTCGATTGAGAATGGGCAACCCAACTCAACATTTCGCGTTCTAAAAAACAGTAAATAAACAACAAAAATTAATATTGTTAAAAATAACAATATTAATGTGTATCTACATTTCTAGCCGTGTAATTTTTCACACATTGTTTCACCTGTCTTCTTCCCTTAAAACCATTTTCACAATCAAGTCTTTCCTAACGATATGTTCCATTGTTAATCACATAATGATTTCACTCTTGTGGCTTCATTTTTAATTGGTAGTGGGTGATCTACCTAGCAAAGGTTTGATCATGGTTACAGCGATAAATGAAATGCGTTTCTAGACCAAGGCTGTTATTTCTTGATGTCGGCTGATATAATCCTGTGAGGTTACTCAACTTTGTATCTCTGCTTTAGTTGTTGGAAATATCTCTGTTATTTGCTACAACTTCATCTAAGTATGGTTTCGAAATATTTGAAGGTTGTCCAGCACATCCTGTTTCAAAGGCAGCTGTTTTCCTAATTTGGCTTGATTCTTAATCGGATATCTGTCATCAGAATCATTAATAAACTCAGACAGGAAAACCAAGATGTAAATGCTATAAACTTTTTATACACACTGCTGATACAGTATGTAAAAATACGGGAAAATGGTCAATGTTAATGCAGATTGCAGGTTAACGACCCAATGTCTACAAAGGAAGGTAAACGGGCAGCATAATAATGAACATTCAGTGAAATGGCGGACATTTTACTTTAATTTTTGATCTCGACCTTTGGATGAACAAGGAAGAGGAAAAACTACAACAAGGAAACGGAAAATACTTTCTCTACGTACGAAGTTCATGATCCTCTTGCCCTTTGGCTCATTTATCGGGGTCGACGCTACATGTCCTCTTCTTCCGTTCTTCTCTATTTGTTATAATCGCAGCAGTTAACCATTTTCTAGCCATATCATCTTTCATTTAGTCCGTTCATAGTTTCTTTGGTGTTTCCTATCTCCCGCCATCCACAATCATATGTTTCCTTATTGCTCATTTGTCCGACTTGTATTACGTAGAAATAGGTGAACCACCTACGCGATAGAATAATGCCATATTCCGGTATCGCTTCTATACCTCTTTTTCTCTTTTTTCTGGATGTGAAATCATCAAATGACTTCTCCCGTTCTGGGCGGAGCGGAAGGGAGTGTCAGACTCTTACTGACTAAAACCCACCCGTGATCCTTCTAGTGCCCTTTGCGTTCCAGGGCCGCGGTGACTCTTTCGAACAAATTCTGCGACCCTAGCCGTCTTCTTTGCTGAAAGCTCTTTGAGGCGCGCGTGGAACACGACGCGCCGTCGACTCGGGCCTGGTTGCTATCGGACAGCGAGCCACCGATAGCTCGCCATCCGCAGGCCGCGCCCATGGTGGCCGGAAATCTCTCTTCTGTTGCGGCAGCTGGGACGCGAGGTTTCCCTCCCGCACGCGTTCTGCCTCATCGGTTGTACCCCTTACAATTTAATTTATACTAGAATTTTGGAAAATCGTATCGCTGATAGAATGTCACTTTTTCTAGCCACTCTGAGGATAGATTAATTCATTGTTCAATTGACCTTTTTAAAATCTTTTAATTTATTTCTGACGATGACGTGCCCCAATCCACATTTTCTTTAATATTCACTTGGATTGGTCTACATTTTCTTCCATACGAATAAGATTTCCATATCATTATCATGTTTATTTCAATTATTAGTTTTATTCCGTTAAGTATTAATAGATCAGCAGGCTTGATGTGGCTGTGTAGATAAGGTATCTAATTGACATGTTTTAATATGACCTCGATGGCTCTTAACGCGCAGGCCATTACTGCTGCCATCTAATTAAATATAAAGTAATTTATATAAAAGAGGTAAATGTGGTTGAGGATCATGTTTCTTCGTAATGGAAAATTGTTTTTAATGTCGTTGTTACAAGACTGGCTCGTGCTATCGTACACGTAGGCAAAGACATTAAACTTTTGGACTTTGGTGAGTTTTATCGATACATTTGCATCAGTTCTATTTGTAGCAGGCTGGCAGCACCTAATATACCTACAAAACATTTTTTTAGATAAAGTCCCAACACAATCTTCGGCTTACCTCAAATGTACGTCGTTTTCCTCTAAAAAATACTTAAACATCCAAACTTCTGGCTAGAATTGAATGCATTGTCAGCATCATTCTATAGCATATTTCCTTGAGGATGATTAAACATAGCTAGCAGATGATTTGTTTGTGATTAGTGCGAAACTTGTGCGGTCACAAGTTATTCATAAGATTGCTAGCAGCAAATCTATGACCATGATATGAGGAACAAGTAGGCCTATTTATTGTCGAGGAAATTTAACAATACCCAGTTGTAAAATTAGTAATGTATGTGGTTAGAACTCCTAGTTTAGAAGTACCTGTAATAATAAATTACATTTTATTTATACTTGCTAATGGTAATTGTAAACTTGATGCAAACACTAACAATAACGACGATGATAGACAAAGAATAGAAACACAATTAATGAATAAGTCATTGTCTCACGAGCATCAAACAGTAATTGTTAGTAAAAATATAAATAAATAGCTAGGATCACTTTACTAGGCAAAAAGCATTAAAGACAAGGCAATGACTAATTAAAAGAGTGAAGTCTTTAGCGAGTTCTTGTGTTGTTAATTAAAATAGATGGTTATGTATGCGTCTTATGATAAAGTGTTACGTATCATTAGTATGCGTTTGACCCTTGTACCTACTGCAAAGCACAATGTTATGTTAGTTGGTGATTACGAAACCAGGATGCAAAATTTAAACACTGCTCATTCTTCTATTCACCATTATTCTTCTACTGTTCCTTATTCCATTTTTTATCGTTTGCTATACAATTTTATTTGCTGTTATGTCAGCGGGGACCCGTTTAATTTATTTCTGGTCTTATATTTTTTTTTCAAAATTCATACAATTGCCTCAATTATCGTATACATAACATACACTGAACTTACTGAATATCAATAACAGTAAGTACATTTATAAGAAAATCGTGAAACCTCTAAAGAAGTTTTCTCTCGGCGATAATTTTCGCTTCAAGAGAAATTCCAAATCTTTCTGGAAAAACAATTATATTGTTAAGTTCGGTACGAGACGAGCACTTATAGACTTTCTATATTAAGATTCCCTTTTTCCTCCGTTGTCAGAAGACAAAGAAGGATTGAGAGATTATGAATTTTCTAGCGCTTTCACACGCTTACTGCAAGATGGAGTACATATTAGAATAACAAATAACAGGGAACGTAATAATACTCGTACAATCGATAGTGTACAATCTAAAGCCCATATGGGTGGACTTTGTAAAGCATGAGTAATGTTTGATGTGACGAACAAAGGACTACCTACAAACGTGCTGTATGTAAAGCCAAGTGATAAAGCCGATTAATATTCAAGTTAGATACAATTCTGAACTGACGATGAATAGAATCTAATTCAAAGGAACAGTTTGTATGGCGAAAAGGAAGAAGGAAGCCAAGTATTTGCACGTAGTAAAACTTATTTGAAAAGTAGATTTTATTGAATTTTATTTTGCAAGTGTCAGTCGTTGCAATTCGTGTGAAATTGTGCGAATGGGACATTCGTATTTAATTACATACACTTTAATTCTAATTAGGTTCATATGTATTGCTTAGTCTTCGAATATGTATTGCGTCAGGTCATTAAATTATAGAACATACACAACATTTTATGGTTACATAAACTAAGAGCTTGGATCATTTGTCTGCCTGTTGAAATAAACTATCTACGTCTATTTTGGGAAATCTTAGGAACCACACGGCTTTGGAAAATGTAGAATAGTAGATAAACATAAAACTGCATACAATTGTTACACCAACACACAATGACAATGAAGAAACTCTAAGCGGATCTAAGAAGATGCAAGCGATAGATATCAATTTCTATACTGCGCAAGATGTAAGTGAGACTCGAGACATCGAGCAAGGAAAACCGGTTGCTGTAATCGTAGTAAATGTTTACCTAGCAACCACGGCATGTCTTGCAATTGCAACATTTCAAGGCAAATACCGTAGTACCCGTTAAAAAGTAGATATTGTACAATCGTTATTAATTTCATCTTTTATGGAATTGTCTTGTGAATAATTG
Organism: Hecatera dysodea; assembly: GCA_905332915.2. Taxonomy (NCBI): domain Eukaryota; kingdom Metazoa; phylum Arthropoda; class Insecta; order Lepidoptera; family Noctuidae; genus Hecatera; species Hecatera dysodea. Next base: position 18,264,256 of record HG995294.1, read on the forward strand.
TTTCCAATTGTATTGAATACTAATCGGTATTTGAACTTAAAGGAACTTAATCAAGTGTTCATCGAAATTTTTTATTTCAATTTTCTTTTTTATCACTCACTGGTCATGAGAAAGTTGCCAATTTGGCAGCCCTGGATTTTTGGGTGTTACTTTAACGCATTTGTTGTGTTTTTTCGTTCACTCAAAACCATGTTGTGAATTTTTGGTTGTATAGCTGGCAAGAACAATAGACGGAAAATGTTATTTTTATTAGTAATTTGACTTTATGATTACAGGGACAGTTTGCTTACTTAGCAGGCCTTTATTTTTTTACAGTCTAGTTAGAGTTCACGAAGTTCGTTTGATTATCGATGCATCGCCGTATCTTGTTCTTTACTTGTAGGATCGGTCGGATCATCCTTTTGCTTTTTCTAGTTACTGTCCTCCATTTATCGCCATGGCAGGAATTGTCGCATGCAATTTTATTGTAACTGTCCAATGGAATCAACTTTCGTCATTAGACGAACAACATCAAGATTATTGTAGAGTTCGATTTTCACTGAACTTCGGAAAAACATTTATAGCTTAGTTATCTGAGCATGTTATGGTCTCCTATAAGTAAAGAAGTGCACCTACTCGATATATTTATTATAACTTCTTATTTATATGTGTGTTGTGTATATTCTCTGTTGGAGATCCTAAAATAAATAAAACCCATAACTATCTGATTACTTGCAAACAACTTCGGATTAAACGTCAAACGAGGAAGGCAATACTATTTCTGTGTCCTGACATTTAAGTTGGACCTTCCAAGACGTCATCTTCTCACGTGTTTTTAAAGACATACATAACTATTTTTTGCACAGACGGGTCTGTGAACCGTGTAAAAACACGACCTCTAAGCAACAGCATATTTAATAACTTGGAATGTTCTGTAATTACTTGAATTTTGAAGGTTCTTGCTGGTTGCTTAATCTTTTAATTTGACGACAATTCTCATGAATACAATTCATAAAGTACATCTAAATATGTAGCCAAGACTATGGATCCGATCTAACTTTTCGGCTGGTGTTATAAATAAGGCAAAAAAGATTATTGTAAGGACAACAACATCCGCTAATTTCTGATTACGACGTTTTTCAAGTACTCATTACCATTTTGCAGATCATCGATGAGGATGGTCCTAGGGATGTCTAGGGTTTAAAAAACTTTAGTAGTACTAGTCTGAACTAACCAGTTGACACTGCGGATGATAGTAGCATCTCTTTTCTTCTTGAAACTTTAACTAAATCATCTCTTCTTTCTCCTAGATGTGAAGACAATTCTCAAGTCGGTCTCAGGCCGACTACGGTCTGGCGAGCTGACAGCCATTATGGGTCCTTCAGGCGCCGGAAAATCCACACTACTCAACATTCTTACGGGATACAAGTAAGTGAAACATTCTTTTGTATTTGTGCCAGTATTGTTTTCCCAATATAGAGACTAAGTTGGCACGATACGATACTATGTCTTTATTTTGTTTAAAACTCGTTTTGTAAGTTGCGAAGTAAAAAAGTCTCGTGCAGGTTTGAGGTAATTATTAAAGCTTAAGCTATATATTATGTACATATGTTGGATCATAAGATATTAAAAAATGCAGAGATCCGGTGTAGATCAGTTGTGTTTGGGTTTAATGATATTGAGGAGATACAAAAAATACATATATGCTAGTTCGCAGAAAATACTCAAAGTATGACAAGTTATGTAGTAAATGTATGAAATTCGTCCATATTATGTCGAATTGATTAACGCAGATAGTTGATGTTTCGAATTGATTACAATGCTCATTTTACGGTGGAATCTGATTACAATACGAAATGTACGTGAGAGTAGAATTTGAAATCATTTGGAAAACTTCTTGAATAAGGCCCTCAATAATAAATTGACCTACAAGATGGACTGAAAAAAAGGATTCATTTTTGAAGTTGGTACCTACTAGTAATATTTACACGCTAACCCGGTCTTGTAGTTCGACGATAGATGACTTGCAATTTCTAGGTTGATATGAATGAAATGAACACAGTACTAAAGAAGTAGGCCTTAAGTAGGCGTTTGATACGACCCGGCAATCCCACTCCTGACGTCAGTTGTACTAGAACCCACAATAGGGAACATGCAATATTTTCATCTTGCTTGCATTTAAAAGAATTCCTTGTAAAATAGACCATACAAGAATTAAAAAATTAATACGCTTTAATGTGTTGCTAAAATTGAGAATAGAAACTGACTGTTTTTCTTTTCCCGCGAAAACGAATGATAAAGTCACTCCTGTCTGCCAGAGATAATGAACTGTCATGTATTAAAATTTGAGTTCGTCTTTTCATTGTCATAACATCAGTGACGTCACTAGACGCTGGTTGTTTACGTTCCGTTTCACGTTATATTAATTGGTAATAGTTGTTAAAATCAATATTAACTACAATAAAAACATTGCAGTGGACTTTCTTTTATGCTATTTTATCATTTCAATGACAAAATGTTCATGAATTCTGTAATTGCATCTTCGCTATTTTAAACTCATCACAATTTTCTCGTATATGTTACACAATTTCCTAACATACGTCATTTGTACTAAATATGTCTCTTGGTACTTACTCATGAACCTAATTATTGTGTACATTTGTACTCCTAGTGTCATCGTTTCTACGATAGTTGGCGACTTACGACATGTGTTATGCAATTTGAACGCATCAGCAAACTATGCCGTTTTATGTTTTGCTGTTATAAGTTTGTTCCTTGAATTTATTTTAGTATATTTACTTGAACTTAAACGTGTATTAGGATTGGTTTCTTCTTTTGTTTATAAATATCTTATCAAGGATCTTCAGTGTTAATTGCGTATTTGGCATACAATATGTAATATTTTAATAATCGTAGTCTATTTCTTCTAAATCATTTTTGTTGTGCATTGAACAGTCACACGACTGTTATCTTATCCATTGGCAAAAGTCACGAAACTCCAATAACAATGTTTGTCCTGTTTGGAGCGTGAATTTCCAAAAATCTCCTGTGTGCTCATCATCGTTATAAAAAGAAGTTTAGCCCAATATTCCATATTTCTGGACCCAGTTTACGCTGTGTGTTGTCCCTCAGTACATTCATTCATTTAAGATTTTTATTTAATAGTAGACGATATCTTGCAACTAGTTTTGTTGTATTACCTTTTCAAAAGGTTACAATGTGGCTCTTGTTGTGTATTGTTCAAAATGTAATATTCACTCCCTTTTTATGAATTGGGAAATCATCAAATTACTTCTGCTCTGGACGGAGCGGAAAGGAGTGTCAGACTCTTACTGACTAAAACTCATCCATGTTCCTATTGATGCCATTGGCGTGCCAGGGCCGCGGTAACTCTTTGCAACAAATTCCGCAACAATATTCACTACATTTTTTTTCTTGATGGGAAATCATCAAATGACTTCTCCCGCTCTGGGCGGAGCGGAAGGGAGCGTCAGACTCCTACTGACTAAAACCCACCCGTGATCCTTCTTGTGCCCTTTACGTTTCAAGGTTGCGGTGACTCTTTCGAACAAATTCCGCAACCCTAGTAGGGATATTCACTACCTGTGATTGTAAATTCGCTTCTGATTCGTTGTAATGATTTGATGTTGTATTAATAAAGTTTCTTATACAAATAAAATCTTTCGAAATCTTGTTAATATCACAGCTTACTCATATCAGTTGAAATAAACTGGTTTAATACACGTTTTACTGGTATCGTATATAAAGTAAATACGTCATGTTGTATCTAGTGAGTGACATTGCGATGTTTCTTCAATGTCACGTAACTATGCTGGTCAAAGGGCTAGTAAACAAGAAAGCGAAGGTCCAGCTTTGTATCAATTTGGTTGGAAGCAAAGTTTCACTGCACAGTTGAAAAAAAGATGAAAGAAAAATGTTTATTTTGGACTCCCACAAAACAAAAAAAAAGTATATAGGCCAAAACAGGTCCCTATCTCAGCATATGCTGTTCCTAATATTTAAAAAATAAATACCACAGCTGGTGTTCAGATAGGGCCTGTGTTGCCACGGATACACTCACGGAACACATACCTATTAAAAAGAAACATAGTTTTAGTTGCTCATCAGTGAAAACGTTTCGACAGCGCCGTTATGTCGCAGCAGTTAGGGTGACTTTTGCTGTCCAACCAGTTTAGTTGACTGTACGAGATAGACGAGATAGTAATGCCACATCAATGCATCCTAAGTCTAAGTTGTATAGACATTCTCGCAGCCTTGTTTGACAGGAATAGGTACAAGATTTAGAAAGTTTATAGCTTCATCATTGTTGACCAACCTCTTTTCACTCCAAATCATTTTAGGCGTCTCTGTATATTCTTTTTGACATTGATAGGCACGCGTTTGATCACAAAAACGTAGATGGGGCAGGGGCGCCTAGAATGAACCTATTCTTGGCAGACGGGCGGCCCTGCCAAATAATATATGAATATTTGTATATTAGAGCAGTGGTGGCCAAGAGGTAACAGCCCCGACTTACGAATTGTAGGTCGCGGGTTCAAACCCAGCCAGGCGCATTACTTTGTGTAATTCATTTCATCACCACTGCTCTCAAAACGGTGAAGGAAAACATCGTGAGGAAACCGGCATGTCTTAGAACCAAAGTTTCGAAAACATGTGACATTCACCAACCCGCACTGGGCCTGCGTGGTGGATTATGGTCCATTCCCTCTCCTAGAGAGGAGGCCTGTGTCCCAGTAGTGGGAACGGTAAAAGACTGATTACTGGTGGACTGGTCCCCAAGGTACCGAGAAAAACAGATTCCGTCAGGCTAGAGATTTGAATAAGACATCATTCATCATTCGCTCTTGGCAGACGGCTTGATAGTTGTCAGTTATCTGATACCAATGGGCGCTAAGCATGTTAATGAAAGTATTAATGAGGCTACGTATAAACAATATTTTAATTGACATCGTTAAATAATTACTATTAAAACCTATTTATTACTAAATCTTAGTCTCTTAATGATAAAGTCTTAATTAATCTTTAAATAATGGTTTTGTTTTCCTTAAGGAAAATCCTTGAATACCTCGAAAATATGAAATTTTCTATTTAATACCCTTATTGTTTTAGTATTTAGATAGAGTTGAGAAGTAATGTAATAATTGTTGTGCATTTATGTAACTAAACCATTTACAGGCACTTTTGAATTGTCAAGGTCGGTTAGTCCAAAGAGGTGAAGCTATTTGCACGTTCCATAGCGTAGATCTCTATGGAAAAGAACGTGCAAGAAACTCCACGGATACTTTTTTCAATCAATAAATTGTTACTAAGTTGTGGATACACGAATATATGAATAATTTCAACAGGAACATGTTGAAATTATCCATATATTTGAGAATACATCATTCTCAAATATATGAATAATTTGTATGTATAAGAAAGAAGTGTATGATAAAGACATTATGAATAGTATGTGAGAAAGATAAAATGGCTTGAAAGGAGGACACAAAGTGGGTACTTATAGCAAGATGTGCATTGAGGCGTCAGGTCCAGGCATCTGAAAAAATGTTATCCGACATCATTTAAATTGATGTCAAAATCGTGTTTATGTCACAGTTACGTTTTCTAAGTTGTGTTCCCAGATAACTGTAACCATCAGGTGAGATAGTGGTCAAACGCTTGCCAACAATTGTAAAAGAAAGAAAACTTTTTTTTTGGATGGGAAATCATCAAATGACCCCTCCCGCCCTGGGTGGAGCGGTAGGGAGTGTCAGACTTTTACTGACTAAAAGCCACCCGTGATCCTTCTTGTGCCCTATGCGTTCCAGGGCCGCGGTAACTCTTTCGAACAAATTCCGCAACCCTAGCAGGCACCGACCCTATGGGGCCCCGTCCATGAAAGAACACCTCTCGCCTAAGTGGCAAAAACTGTTGTGAATTAATCCGAAAACCCTCAATGAAATATTTGGAAGAAGATATACTGTGCCGACCCCAAATACTTTTAGATAAAAGTATCTTTTAGCTGTATGTATCAAATAAAACATAGCTATGTTTGAATACAATTCATAGAACATGGTATGCAATTAATAACCTTATAGAGTTTATAGTAGGACCTACTTATAATATCGTTGTGGCATTGTTTTCATATAATTCATAGAACATGCTAGAGTATGCAATTAATGACCTATAGATTATAGGACAGTGGCATTTTATCAACATTTCCTGGATTTCGGGACAAATGTTTCAATACAAAAGTTTTAAGTACGAAGTTACTTATTCGTCAAACATTGCTAATCGATGGAATAGAACAAATAATTTTGTTTTCATCATCATACCGGACTTGGTTATCAAACTTAGCGTAGTTAAGTAGGTCGAGCGTCCGAGCACAGCCATTTACGCAGTTCGTGTACTATTGCAAACGTTTTATGTTCTAGAAGAGGGAGAGGTATATATATTGCTGTCTGTTTCACTGCACTGCTTATCAAACCTTCATCTTAGGTACTACTAGTAGAAACAATTTGAATAAGGAACAAACCGCTGACCAAGTTTCGTTGACAAGCGCAGCGTCAGTTTTGTCTAAAAAACATAAAATGTTGTTTTATGTGATTAGCAGGCCGTTAAATTATAAAAAGATGGAGTTCTAGTCCGTCACATAATTACTTAAAATACGGATATATTTAAAAGTAATGTCGTTAGCATATTCTTTTTATTATTTTTAAGTGGTAGATAAAATTATTTCGGAATCGTCTAGAGTCTAGACGATTCCGAAATATAATTGAATTTAAAATAGATTTTAAGTTTATATTTTTTAAATAGATTTATTTATCGTGGTTCATATAAATTACAAAACGACTTTTTTAAATTTGTAACATTGTTTTTTTATTTTTTTAAATCGAATTTAAAAAAATAATCAAAACTTGCATTTATAATAGGAATAGGAGGATAGGTTAGCGCTTGATCCCATTCTCATCTGAGGGAAAACGTTGAATCACTTTTGTCCCGTATAAATAGGTTCCAAGATTCCAGTGGCATAGGTTGAAGGAGCGAAATGGGAAATGTTCTTTTTTTTTTGACGTGACCACTTGCAGTTCAGAACGCTACTGTTGAATACTGCTTAACTATGCTTACTAGCCAGGGCTAAAAACTATGCTTAAAAGCTAAAGGACCGCTTGCTAAGGGCATCCCCTGTGGGATAGAGACCTCGGCTTAACGGCGTCATTACGGGATAATAATCTGACCCAGCCTATCCTCGCTAGGCAGCAAGGGATAGATCTGGCTGGAGCTGGATCAGATTATTATTAATTGGGGGATTTAACGCTAATGGCTCAGCGGCGCGGGCTGGCACGTTAGGCAAAAGTCGCGGAGGGGGAAAAGAGTTGGAATGGCTTTAACTTTTAAAGTGTATTTTAGTCTGAATGTATGTATCAAAGTCCAGTTTCCGTTGTTTAGTCAGAATTAAAACTAGTTTATAATGAAGTCGGTTGTTTTTGCTCATGATTGACGTCACGTGGCAATGATTTAGAATATATAAAATGTTTTATTTTTCTTTAAGCAAGAACTAAACTAGCTTTTAAGTAATTTAAGTGGATCTAGTATGACCGCCTTCGAAATGGGTTTTACTTTAAAATAATGCTAAGAATGGCAGTTCTTACGGGATGTTTATGAATCAAGTTGAATATCGACCGCATTATTCGCATTAGTGAAGTATCCATTTCCAATTGTTTTCGTCAACAAAGGCTCGTATGAGATACAAGACGCGGTATGAAGTGGTCAGTCACCTTTGAAGGAATGTATTTATAAGTGCATTATTGAACATTATAATACATTCATTCTTATTCATGTTACAACACTGGTATCAGTTACGTCATTGTATTTATCAATTTACGATTATTATTCTTTCTTTCTTAATTTATACCAGTTCACCTATGCAAGCTGAGTTACTTTGGAATTTTTCGGGGGGAATAATATTCTAGATAGGTATAAACAAGTTTTACTGTAGAACCAGTTAAAAACATCTGAAAAGGTAACTGTTGTTTCATACAAAAGTGTATGAAAAATCGAGGTAGGTACATATTAGAACAGGTCAGGTTTTAGGGTCGTGGTTTTCGACATAAATTAATGACTGACAGAGTTAGATCTTTTTTGTTTTTTATTGTCAGATGGATATGCTCATGACTCTAGTCTAGGTCGCAGGTGACAGAGACAAAGTCGACGATGGAATGAGCTTACCCAGAAGAAGCCTGTTCACTCTAACTTTGAAGAGATCAGTAATCGAGTTATTTTATCTTCAATGAGACTGTTTTTAGTAAAGCCACTCAAATGACGCACAAACGCTCTGCAGTTAAGAAAGTGGCTTCCATGGAAGTAGCCTGATGGTAATCGCACAAGTAGAACGAATTGTATTGCTGCAATTGCGGCATACTGCGCGCTTGATAGACTCCAAGCACTATACTTATATAAGTACATAATTATGCCTTTTTTATGGATGGGAAATCACAAATGACTTCTTCCGTTCTGGGCGGAGCAGAAGGGAGTGTCAGACTCGGACTAAAACCTACCCTGTGGGTTCCTCCTAATGCCCTTTGCGTGCCAGGGCCGCAGTGACTCTTTCGTATAAAGTAACTGAAAATTTAGGTACATGGTTTCCAATACTATGAAAATATAAGTATTTTTAATGGATCTGCTCGATTAAAAAAATATACTCATGTACTATGTCAATAATTTTTTGTTCACTCGTTATTTTCTACATGCCTACGTAATTATCATTATAAGTACATTTTCGTTGTTCAATGTTATAAAAGCATTTAGTTAAATTATGCTATATGTAGTCTTATAAAATTATACAGGGTTATTTGTAAAACACCAACAAACTCCTAAGAGGTCATTCTACTCATCGTTATGAACAACTTTTACTATGGAACCAACCCTGCTAAAAGAATATCAGCTGTCCTCTACATTTTGATGAGTTATACGAAAATAATTAATACCTAACGTAAAATACGTCGCGATGGGGGACCGCGCTGCTTAATTAGGTAATAGACTATTTGTAATTGAATTGTCAGGTTTGGAGCGGTCCCCAAGGAAAAATACTTTAATGAACTTCATTATGCTTATGTACTAAGCACAATGAAGTTCATTAAAGTATTTTTCCTTTTAGATAAAGTGAATAAGTCTTGAGTAATGACACCGTTGTCTGTCTATATACTAATGTTATTTTAGTAAGACTAAATTATATGTCATGTTAGGTTTATGGAAAAGAATTGACTATGTTTTCTAAAATTACCATACAAACAAGAGACAATGACTTTATTTGTGCTTATTTGCGCACTAAAATGACACTGACCTTTCATATTGGTGCATCAACTTGGCAAGAATATAATGCTTCAAGTTAAAATTACTGATATTTACAGAATATTTTTTTTTTATATTGTTGCAAAATAAATACATAGGTAATATAATAAACATTTTAATGTCAATAAAAACTGTCCCTGTTGAAATTGATAAAATTGTATAGTAATGACATGTAAAAGAATTGTAATATTCGACATAATAAAACAAGTCTTATTTTTTCTGTAATAATAGGAATCGATTCCTATAAAATTGATGACTTCACCGCATGTCAATTCTGTCTGCTTTTAAAATACGAATTAGTTTTCAACAGCCAATTTTTTTTTTAAATATGACGTTGTTTTTATGAAATGTCATAAAGTTATTAAAAGCCCTAAAGAAGTTAAGATCGTCTATACTAGGTACCTACTTAGTGGCCAGTCCGTTTATTTTTCTTTAAAGATTCTTAATTGAGATCATATTTTCGGTACACTGCTTTACATATTACAAACGAAGTTTTTGTCCCTAATACTTCTTGAAACAAAGGCCTTTGTCTCTTCGATTTTGTGTGTTCTAAAGAACGTACTTATGAGTTACTTTGTTAATGAAAAGGACATAATCAGCAGTACCTTTGTGCTCATGGTTTCTGTACAAAATTTTCTATTTTAAGTATATTGTGTACCTATACATAAATAAATAATCCGTTTTTTTTTATAATTTTCTATACGAATTAATTCATGTATTAAAAATTGTGATGAAGATTTTCTTGTAAAAATAGGAGACTAAATACAAAGGGGTCGATAGCCGATACCTACATAAAATAAAGTTAAATAACTGGTTTTAAAATAAACACAAGTATTTTTGCATTAATAAATATACAAATAGTTTCTGTTAATTTAGTAAGAGCAATTTTTTACTGCCAACAGTGATTTGAACAGGGATAGTTTTTATTAACATTAAAATGTTTATTATATTATGTATTTATTTTGCAACAATATAAAAAATATTTTTATTCTGTAAATATCAGTAATTTTAACTTGAAGCATTATATTCTTGCCAAGTTGATGCACCAATATGAAAGGTCAGTGTCATTTTAGTGCGCAAATGAAATGAATGAATGAAATGTGTCTCTTGTTTGTATGGTAATTTTAGAAAACATAGTCAATTCTTTTCCATAAACCTAACATGACATATAATTTAGTCTTACTAAAATAACATTAGTATATAGGCAGACAACGGTCTCATTACTCAAGACTTATTCACTTTATCTAAAAGGAAAAATACTTTAATGAACTTCATTATGCTTATGTACTAAGCATAATGACGTTGGCAACTATATTTGGTACTGTTTATTACTGAAATAAATAATTATGATATCCTATTTCTTTTCGAACAATCTAACTATCTATAATAATATTATAAAGAGGAAAGATTTGTATTTTTATATTTTTGTATGCAAAAATTCTTACACCATTAGAAAGCTACATTCACCCTAAGTAACAATTTTTATCCCCATTTGCCCACGGGAACGGGAACTACGCGGGTAAAACCGCGGGGCGCTGCTAGTTCATACATAAAACACTAACTTAACTGTTAACTAGCATAATTATCGATCCTGGCTGCATTAATAATAATTAATACGTTAGCATCGATTAGAGAGTTAATTGTATCGCATCGGTAGGTATGGACGGGAGGCATAAGGTCACTGGGTGACGGTTTCAATGTCATGTACTGGCTATCGATCCAATGTCATTTTCATTACTCTAGAAAATGGATAACACAGGGTCGAGCTAAATAAGCTGGAACAACTATGTAGATTGGACGGATTAAAATTTGAAAAAAATATACATATATTGTTGATTGTGCTCAAATAATCGGATTTTACAAAATAACCCAGATCGCACGGATGCAAATTATAGACGTAAACCTTAGTCGTTTATCGCTCTTTTTTTAGTTAGTTCTTGATTTAAAACAATTGAAAATTGTTGTGTTAAATCAGGGGTTCCCAACCTATTACCCTATGCGCCTCCCTAAGTTCGCTTTAAGTGCGCCTCGCTAAAATACTACGCCCCCCTTATCCCAACTCAAGTACAATGGACAAAAAAACAAATGATGAAAACTTTAATGGACTTTATTAATCGTGAACAACGTATAGGTAATATTAACCATTTTCCTTTTTTCACTTTGACCATTAGTTTGAACATTGGGCCTGCACTTTATTAACCAATTTATCAATTCTAGGCTTCATGTTGGTCAGTGCACAGCGAAGATCATTTTCGACATGAAGTCTATTTCTTTGCTTCGTTTTATACTAACCAGCGTCGAAAAACCCCGTTCACAAAGATAGGTAGTTAAAACGGTAAAAGAATACGCAGTGCTTCCTTGCCGACAACAGGATAAATGGCATTATATTTTATCCAAAATTCAGTCGAAATCCATGTGGCTAAAAATTATCATGCACAGACGAATCATTTTTCACGAACAAAGCTTCTTCTTGCAATATTTCGGGAAATTGCTCGACATTAATCACAAATGGATTTCTTATTAATTTATGAATTGGGTTTTCAGAAAAGTTTTCGGGAAAATATCTACAAAATTCAGCAGCAAGGCTTTTCAAATGACACATTATGTGTACAGACAAATGTGCAATTTCTTGATTATCATCCAGCATGACAACGGTCTCATTACTCAAGACTTATTCACTTTATCTAAAAGGAAAAACACTTTAATGAACTTCAGTATGCTTAGTACATAAGCATAATGAAGTTCATTAAAGTATTTTTCCTTAAATAAAAAAAAACACTTGTAATGAACTTCAGTATGCTTAGTACATAAGCATAATGAAGTTCATTAAAGTATTTTTCCTTTTAGATAAAGTGAATAAGTCTTGAGTAATGAGACCGTTGTCTGTCTATATACTAATGTTATTTTAGTAAGACTAAATTATATGTCATGTTAGGTTTATGGAAAAGAATTGACTATGTTTTCTAAAATTACCATACAAACAAGAGACAATGACTTTATTTGTGCTTATTTGCGCACTAAAATGACACTGACCTTTCATATTGGTGCATCAACTTGGCAAGAATATAATGCGTCAAGTTAAAATTACTGATATTTACAGAATAAAAATAGTTTTTTTATATTGTTGCAAAATAAATACATAATATAATAAACATTTTAATGTTAATAAAAACTGTCCCTGTTCAAACCACTGTTGGCGGTAAAAAATTGCTCTTACTAAATTAACAGAAACTATTTGTATATTTATTAATGCAAAAATACTTGTGTTTATTTTAAAACCAGTTATTTAACTTTATTTTATGTAGGTATCGGCTATCGACCCCTTTGTCTTTAGTCTCCTATTTTTACGAGAAAAAATTCATCACAATTTTTAATACATGAATTAATTCCAATAGAAAATTATAAAAAAAATCGGATTATTTATTTATGTATAGGTACACAATATACTTAAAATAGAAAATTTTGTACAGAAACCATGAGCACAAAGGTGCTGCTGATTATGTCCTTTTCATTAACAAAGTAACTCATAAGTACGTTCTTTAGAACACACAAAATCGAAGAGACAAAGGCCTTTGTTTCAAGAAGTATTAGGGACAAAAACTTCGTTTGTAATATGTAAAGCAGTGTACCGAAAATATGATCTCAATTAAGAAACTTAAAAGAAAAATAAACGGACTGGCCACTAAGTAGGTACCTAGTATAGACGATCTTAACTTCTTTAGGGCTTTTAATAACTTTATGACATTTCATAAAAACAACGTCATATTAAAAAAAAAAATTGGCCATTGAAAACTAATTCGTATTTTAAAAGCAGACAGAGTCGACATGCGGTGAAGTCATCAATTTTATAGGAATCGATTCCTATTATTACAGAAAAAATAAGACTTGTTTTATTATGTCGAATATTACAATTCTTTTACATGTCATTACTACTACTATACAATTTTATCTATGTCAACAATTTCAAGCTGTCTTACAAAATGCTACTATAAACTGACGTTGGCAACTATATTTGGTACTGTTTACTACTGAAATAAATAATTATGATATCCTATTTCTTTTCGAACAATCTAACTATTTATAATAATATTATAAAGAGGAAAGATTTGTATTTTTATATTTTTGTATGCAAAAATTCTTACACCATTAGAAAACTACATTCACCCTAAGTAACATTTTTTATCCCCATATGCCCAAAGGGAACGGTAACTACGCGGGTAAAACCGCGGGGCGCTGCTAGTTCATACATAAAACACTAACTAACTGTTAACTAGCATAATTATCGATCCTGGCTGCATTAAAAATAATTAATACGTTAGCATCGATTAGAGAGTTAATTGTATCGCATCGGTAGGTATGGTCACTGGGTGACGGTTTCAATGTCATGTACTGGCTATCGATCCAATGTCATTTTCATTACTCTAGAAAATGGATAACACAGGGTCGAGCTAAATAAGCTGGAACAACTATGTAGATTGGATGGATTAAAATTTAAAAAAATATACATATATTGTTGATTGTGCTCAAATAATCGGATTTTACAAAATAACCCAGATCGCACGGATGCAAATTATAGACGTAAACCTTAGTCGTTTACCGCTCTTTTTTTAGTTAATTCTTGATTTAAAACAATTGAAAATTGTTGTGTTAAATCAGGGGTTCCCAACCTATTACCCTATGCGCCTCCCTAAGTTCGCCTTAAGTGCGCCTCGCTAAAATACTACGCCCCCCTTATCCCAACTCAAGTACAATGGACAAAAAAACAAATGATGAAAACTTTAATGGACTTTATTAATCGTGAACAACGTATAGGTAATATTAACCATTTTCCTTTTTTCACTTTGACCGTTAGTTTGAACGTTGGGCCTGCACTTTATTAACCAATTTATCAATTCTAGGCTTCATGTTGGTCAGTGCACAGCGAAGATCATTTTCGACATGAAGTCTATTTCTTTGCTTCGTTTTATACTAACCAGCGTCGAAAAACCCCGTTCACAAAGATAGGTAGTTAAAACGGTAAAAGAATACGCAGTGCTTCCTTGCCAACAACAGGATAAATGGCATTATATTTTATCCAAAATTCAGTCAAATCCATGTGGCTAAAAATTATCATGCACAGACGAATCATTTTTCACGAACAAAGCTTCTTCTTGCAATATTTCGGGAAATTGCTCGACATTAATCACAAATGGATTTCTTATTAATTTATGAATTGGGTTTTCAGAAAAGTTTTCGGGAAAATATCTACAAAATTCAGCAGCAAGGCTTTTCAAATGACACATTATGTGTACAGACAAATGTGCAATTTCTTGATTATCATCCAGCATGACAACGGTCTCATTACTCAAGACTTATTCGCTTTATCTAAAAGGAAAAATACTTGAATGAACTTCATTATGCTTATGTACTAAGCATAATGAAGTTCATTAAAGTATTTTTCCTTTTACATAAAGTGAATAAGTCTTGAGTAATGAGACCGTTGGTTGTCTATATACTAATGTTATTTTAGTAAGACTAAATTGTATGTCATGTTAGGTTTATGGAAAAGAATTGACTATGTTTTCTAAAATTACCATACAAACAAGAGACAATGACTTTATTTGTGCTTATTTGCGCACTAAAATGACACTGACCTTTCATATTGGTGCATCAACTTGGCAAGAATATAATGCTTCAAGTTAAAATTACTGATACTTATAGAATAAAACTATTTTTTATGTTGTTGCAAAATAAATACATAATATAATAAACATTTTAATGTTAATAAAAACTGTCCCTGTTCAAACCACTGTTGGCAGTAAAAAATTGCTCTTACTAAATTAACAGAAACTATTTGTATATTTATTAATGCAAAAATACTTGTGTTTATTTTAAAACCAGTTATTTAACTTTATTTTATGTAGGTATCGGCTATCGACCCCTTTGTCTTTAGTCTCCTATTTTTACGAGAAAAACTTCATCACAATTTTTAATACATGAATTAATTCGTATAGAAAATTATAAAAAAAATCGGATTATTTATTTATGTATAGGTACACAATATACTTAAAATAGAAAAGGGGAATGCCGGTTTTAGGCCTTGCAATGCCCAAGAAAATTAATTTACTAAAAAAATATATGTAAATTTTACATAATTAACTCTTCTATTTACGACGCGATACAAGTTAGCAACATTTTTTAATAAAAAATAAATATTGAAACGATACAACGAAATAAACAGACATTTGCTAGGTTGCCAATTTAAAAACAGTACAAAATAAAGATTTGTTGCAAAACATTTACACATATTTGTACATTATTTATTCGTTCTTTTGTTTATAGAAGTCCCAATGCATTTTATGTTAATATATTTAGATTTGTAATCAACTTACGAAATATAATATAATGATTTTAAAATGATCTACATAATGCACCGATCAATACTTTGTGCAATGGCAACACTAAAACTTGTCAGTTGACAATATCAGAAATGTCATTGTCATTGTCAAATCAAATGTAATATTAGAATTGTCACTTTGTTTGCATTTGCATCATAGTGATTCGCTGCGTGTATTTTGCTATTAAAATCGACGTTTTTTGACCATGAATACTGACTCTGGCGATTCTCCTATTCTGATAATGACAACCAACAACAATTTAGCTTTAATATGTTATGTAGGAAGAGTTTTCAATAACTTTTTAATACTTGTGTAGCGCACATTAAAAAATCCTTATAATTTGGAAACTCCAAGTTTTTTTCAATAATTTTCTTTTATCAATATATTATTTGTGGGGCATACTAATATTAACATTCGATGTTACTTGTGGGCACTCAGGGCCTAAATCACTATGGCGGCTTGTCATACCCCTTTTGTACAGAAACCATGAGCACAAAGGTACTGCTGATTAATGTCCTTTTCATTAACAAAGTAACTCATAAGTACGTTCTTTAGAACACACAAAATCGAAGAGACAAAGGCCTTTGTTTCAAGAAGTATTAGGGACAAAAACTTCGTTTGTAATATGTAAAGCAGTGTACCTACCGAAAATATGATCTCAATTAAGAAACTTAAAAGGAAAATAAACGGACTGGCCACTAAGTAGGTACTGTAGACGATCTTAACCTCTTTAGGGGGTTTAATAACTTAATAACATTTCATAAAAACAAAGTCATATAAAAAAAATTGGCTGTTGCAAACTAATTCGTATTTTAAAAGCAGACAGAATTGTCATGCGGCGATGTCATCAATTTTATAATAGGAATCGATTCCTATGATTACAGAACAAATTATATGTCGAATATTACAATTCTCTTACATGTCGTTAGTGTTATAATACAGCTTGAAATTGTTGACATGGATAAAACTATTTATCTATGTCAACAATTTCAAGCTGTATTATAAACAAAATGCTACTATAAACTGACGGTGGCAACTATATTTGGTACTGTTTATTACTGAAATAAATAATTATTTTATCCTATTTCTTTTCGAACAATCTAACTATCTATAATAATATTATAAAGAGGAAAGATTTGTATTTTTATATTTTGTATGCAAAAATTCTTACACCATTAGAAAGCTACATTCACCCTAAGTAACATTTTTTATCCCCATATGCCCACGGGAACGGGAACTACGCGGGTAAAACCGCGGGGTGCTGCTAGTTCATACATAAAACACTAACTTAACTGTTAACTAGCATAATTATTATTATCGATCCTGGCTGCATTAAAAATAATTAATACGTTAGCATCGATTAGAGAGTTAATTGTATCGCATCGGTAGGTATGGACGGGAGGCATAAGGTCACTGGGTGACGGTTTCAATGTCATGTACTGGCTATCGATCCAATGTCATTTTCATTACTCTAGAAAATGGATAACACAGGGTCGAGCTAAATAAGCTGGAACAACTATGTAGATTTGATGGATTATAGATAAAAAAATGTTGATTGTGCTTAAACAATCACACATTACAAAATAACCCAGATCCCTTACTCGATTATATCTCTTTCTTTAGTTAATTCTTGATTTAAAACAATTGAAAATTATTGTGTCAAATAATAAATATCGAATCATTAGTCTACTGTTTTTAACATGATGGTCAAAACTGCAGTATTGAGCTACCAACGCTATGTTCTTGCTGATATAGTTTTTATAGTTTCGTATACAACGTATAACAAAATAAACGCGATAAATGAAAAGGGTTAATTAACTCATAATTATGAACAGCTGTTATCATGGTATAAACAATGAAATCGCGGAAAAAAAATCGACGCGTGTGCGCGTAAATCGACAAAATGTACTGAACATTTGTTTTTTTCGCCTGGGTCTTCTGCGATGTCTTTGGCCAGTTTCTGGGACCAACATATATAGTGGTTGATAAAGCCTATGAACCGTTCGACATGTAGCAGACGTCATTCTGTTACACGCTGTATATTAGCATATTTATACATCCTGAATGTATGACAAGAAAACTTTAATATTTTGACATTTTCAAACGAAAAATAGGCTGAATGGGTCGCGAATCAATCTTGTAGATAGGACAAACAACCTATGTTCCTATATTTTTGTGAAAAACAGGAAATTATCTACTACGCAGGTGTTTGGCACTGATGACACAGAGTACTTCTAATAAAATAATGCTATGATTGTATGTTAGATGAGTCTCATGAAATCTATAAACGAGTAGATAATCAGCTGATACTGATAACTTTGATACTATTGAATAAGAGTCGACGTAACAGTTAGTCATTGCCTGATTTTAGGAGTCAATTGACATTTAAAATAATGATACTTCGCGGACCCAAGGGCTGGATTTTTACCAGCTACGTGACGTCATCAGCTTTTTTTACGATTTGAAATGACAAAAATTACGTGTCCAATATTTTTTGAAAATCCAACGCACTGACTAAATAGAATTATGATTTTTTATGTAGTAAAACACACAATTTTGCACATTTTAATTGTATTTAAGAAAATGCTAAATATTTATTTATTCAACAATATGTGGGTACCTAAAATAATTAAAGCTTTGCTAACTTTTACGACACAAAAAGTGTAAAATGCAATTGAAATAATAATCTCAATGTTGTAAAGATTGCACTTTTTTTCAACAAAACAAACGTTACAGAAGCATTTCCTAACTTAGCATGCTGATTATCTGAACATAATGCACTAATTGAAAACATAACCATATACCAACTGATAACAACTGCCTTGAAAAACCTCATGCTGTACTAATCAAAGTATGTGGTCGTTTTCCAATTTTAATGTCTACTACACTAATAAAATTTGTTCAGGTACGGGTCGGGGCATAATATGTAACCTTATTTAATACTAGCTGTCCGCACAACTTCGTTTGTGTCACATTTTTCATGTCTGCTCCGCTACTATTGGTCTTAGCGTGATGATATATAGCCTATAGCCTTCCTCGATAAATGGGCTATCTAACACTGAAAGATTTTTTCAAATCGGACCAGTAGTTCCTGAGATTAGCGCGTTAAAACAAACAAACTCTTCAGCTTCATAATATTAGTATAGATTGATGATGAAAAAATATATAAATAGCTAATTTCCTATCCTTGTTATTGAATGGCAAGCTGCCCATGAAATAGTTACTAGTCTAATGTAGGAATAATTGAGAGAAAAAAGAACGTTACCACTTTGACCCATAACATCCCATTCCTGTACCTATGTATATCAGACCACTATATGGGATACTAGCAGCGCCCCGCGGTTTTACCCGCGTGTTTCCCGTTCCCGTAGGAATATGGGGATAAAATATAGCCTATGTTACTCAGGGTGAGTGTAGCTTTCTAATGGTGAAAGAATTTTAGAAATCGGTCCAGTAGTTTTTGAGTTTATTCGTTATATACAAAAATATAAAATACAAATCTTTCCTGTCTAGAATATTAGTATAGATGAGGCGGTCTCATTCTCACTACACTATACAAACTTCTCACAGTTAAAGATCCAGCCTTAACTTAACCCTCTCCTCTACAGAACCTCAGGCTTAGAAGGCAGCGTCACAGTGAACGGCATGGAGCGAAACCTTTCAGGGTTCCGCAAGCTATCCTGCTACATCATGCAGGACAACCAGCTCCATGGAAACCTGACGGTGGAGGAGGCTATGGCGGTGGCTACGGCGCTGAAGCTGCCCAGTGCTACCACCACCGCTGATAGGGAAGAAGTGGTAAGTACATGGAAAATTAACTTTAATGCCCGTTCATAAAGTTTAGTTTCTGTTACAACTTCTATGTTTGGATGACATTTATAATGGTAGTCATTCTGAAATAAATTTTATGTGCTTTTTTTTAATGAATTTCGTTGAAAACAAGAATTTCAGTAGATTTTAGTAACGACATCGCAATGGATGCATGTTCAAAAAGTTTATATTTTCTGCTGCAACTTCTACTTACAATGGTAGTAATTCTGAAATTAATTTAATAATAAATTTATATTAATACATTAAATATGATATATATTTTAATGAGTTAATTATTATTTTTAACGAGTTATTAAATATATAAATGCAATTAATTTTTTTTTTGGGTTATTATCTGCAAAGAATTAAAAATGGTTTATAATTTAAATGACTATGTCTGATATGACATCTGATACTGTATTTTTTGCAAGATTTAGAAAAATGTAGTAATTATTGTTTTGTCTGTAATATTTCCGGTATAATTACAGACCTAACGTACGTATTTTCGTGAAATAATACACGTCCGGTATTATTTTATCACTCAAACACGCGTTGATTGTCGTCGTGCTGAAAATAGAGAAATAATATAATAACCTCACATTATATTAATGACCTCAACATTATATTATTTACTTTTTGTCATCCAACATAATTTTTTCAATCAATTTGATGGATAGTCTAATTTCAACCAAAATATTTACTTAAGACCACTTCATTGGTTTAGTGGTCGCAAGCGGTCACCTAGGGTTGCGGAATTTATTCGAAATAGTTACCGCCGCCCTGAAATGCAAAGGGCATTAGGAGGAATACGGATGGATTTTAGTCAGTATGAATTTGAAACTCCCTTCCGCTCCTCTTAGACCGGAAGAAGTTATTTGATGATTTACCAGCCTTAAACAAAAAACGCGGTCTTGGTTGCGATACGATACCTGGGTCGGGTAATGTGTTATTGGGTTTTTACAACAATAATTTCTCAGTAGCAGTCTAAAGAGCCCGGTTGATGGCAAGACTAGCCCCATATTACAAATTAATTAGCGAATTATGGGTGTATTATAATTACTTACACCTCTGCCTAAATCCTTTGGGGAATGCAGTCTTTATATTATACTAGCAGCGCCCCGCGGTTTCGCCCGCATAAGTTTCGATTCTGTGGGAATATCTGGTAAAAGTAAAAGATATCCTATATATTAATCCTGGTTATAAACCATCTGTGTGCCAAATTTCATCCAAATCCGTTCAGGAGTGCGTTGTCTGCCAGTTACGGAAGAGCTTTAGACATATACAAGCAGCGGCCTGCGGTTTTACCCACATAGTTCCCGTGGGAATATGGGGATAAATATAGCCTTATGTCACATGGGGATAGTGTAGCTTCCCAACAGTGAAATAATTTTTCAAATCGCTTCAGTAGTTTCGGAGCCTATTCAATACAAACCAACAATCAAATATTTCCTCTTAATGTTATTAATATCTATTGATATTTACTAGACGCAAAATCACAAAACCACCCCTCTTCCAGATCCACGAAATCCTCGAAACTCTGGGTCTATCAGAGCACCACAAGACAATGACATCGAATCTCTCTGGTGGGCAGAAGAAGCGTCTGTCCATCGCTCTGGAGCTGGTCAACAACCCTCCTATCATGTTCTTCGACGAGCCTACCTCAGGGCTGGACAGTTCCTCTTGCTTCCAATGCATCTCGCTGCTGAAGACCCTGGCGAGAGGAGGCAGGACCATCATCTGTACCATCCATCAACCTTCCGCGAGATTGTTTGAGATGTTCGATCATTTGTATACCTTGGCTGATGGGCAGTGTGTCTACCAAGGCAGTACGGGTAGACTTGGTAAGTTTTTTAATGCTTTAAAGATTTTACATAAATAAGATTTGCTATTTAAATAGATGTTAAAAGAATGTACATGCGTATACTAATCCATTATACAGGGTTATTTGTAAAACACCAACAACCTCTTAAGGGGTCATTGTACTCATAATTATGAACAACTATTACTATGGAACCAAACTTGAAATCGTGCAAAAAAAATCAGCTGTTCCCTACACTTTGATGAGTTATACGAACATAAATGTAAGGAACAAATGATATTTTTTTCGTGATTTCAGGTTTGGTTCCATAGTAAAAGTGGTTCATAATGATGAGTACAATGACCTCTTAAGAGGTTGTTGGTGTTTTACAAATAAGCTTGTATGTGTACAATTATACTTTTTTTTAAAGCATCAATTAAACAGAAAACAATAACTTTGTAGTTCGTTTTTGGTACCATACCTATAACTCACTACACACTAACACGAGGTATAAGAACTATTACATACAATAGGAGTTTCAACTAACTTGGAGTTTAAGTAAAGAAAACTGATTTGTGCAAAAGTGAGCCTAAAGGTCCACAACATCCTTTTGTAAAACCTATCTTTCTTTATATAAATATAACATAGCAGGGCCCCAAGTCTGCTATTACAATAGTGCCAGAATGGTCTATCATTGATTTCATAATGGTTGATTTTGACAAGTTTGGTAATCTACTAATATAAAACCGTCATTATGACTTTCCAATGGTCAACCCTAACACTCCATTGAAATAAATGGCATAGAATAGTAATCTCGTACATAATAGCAAATTAATGACAGACGTATGCGGTAATCTGTTAAAATTTTGACAGTTCCTTTGATCAGTGACCTACCATTAGTGTTGTGCAGTAATTTCTTTCAATAGCTAGGTTATCAAAAAGTGTTACGAGACCATTGGCCGACCAATGATCGACCATTACGAATTTAGCAGAATACGAACTTTTAGCAAAATGACAATGGGATCATGTTGGAATGACAAATTTATAAAAATAGCAGACTTGGGGCCCAGAACATAAACAATTCTATATTGCTTAATTAGGTTTCTCGCAATATTCTCACGTCGTCATCGTCTCTTAAGTGGAAAACTGCCTTTAAAAAAAGAAACCGTTTGTCTATACTTCCCTCTTCCGTTACCAACAGTCGAATGGCTAGGCAGCCTCAGCCTGCAGTGTCCATCGTACCACAACCCGGCTTCGTTCATCATTGAAGTGTCCTGCGGCGAGTACGGAGACAACACTGGCAAGCTAGTGCGGGCCATCGATAACGGCAAGAACGATATCAGGTGAGACGAGAGATCAATTAGAACTTCCGTACGTGACTTTCCATGGTTACTATTGTGGTTTTATTAAGCTAACTGCGTATTCGGTATTTATTTATTTACTAGCTGCTGCCCGCGACTTCGTCCCCGTGGAATCCCCGATTTTAAAACATTCTTTATCGCTGCTCCGCTTCTATTGGCTTAAGCGTGATGATATATAGCCTAAAGCCTTCCTCGATAAATGGTCTATTCAACCCAAAAAGATTTTTTCAATTCGAACCAGTAGTTCCTGAGATTAGCGCGTTCAAACAAACAAACAAACTCTTCAGCTTTATAATATTAGTATAGATTTATTTATTGATAGGAAACTCAACAGCTTATTTTACAATGTTCAAGATACGATAACAATGTCATATGGGATTCTGAAGCCAATTATAGAGTTTCACAGCATGCATTATATAAAGCTAGAAGGCAGATGAAAATGTAAATGTAGCTTAAATATTGTAGCTAAAAAAGAAAAAAATATATGGTAGTGCTAAAATAAAACTAAAGGTTAACTAAAAGAAAAGGAAAATATAACACCTCATCAACAAACTACAAATATTATTCACTTACTGGTGAGTATTTTTACAAGAGATTTACGAAAAGATACCTTAGATAAGTGGAATATATCCAGACTTTGGTGTGGTGCTGACTGGGTATTGCTCTGTAACAGTTTGATGCACAGCTAACTTACTGATTCTACTTTTATTACGACACCAGTTTACGAAAAAATGTTTCCGTTCAAGAATAATACTGATTTATTTGCGTATTTAACTCTCATAGATCATGTAGAGACTTAGGTATTGTGTGAACCATTGTTTATTATAAGACCTGCCCTGCCCTGACCTGTTGAAGTAAGCTCAAGTCGCATGCAGTTTATTCTAGGACACAGAAACTGTGTCTCAGAAATTACGATGCTACGTTTTGCTTAGCTGTGTTATAGATCTCTAGAATGGTAATAAGTTTGCATTATTTCTTTCTTTTCTTTCTTTTTTTATAAAACGCTGCCCCACACTAGGATTTACTCCTGTATGTGAGTTTACATGTTTGTGAACGCACCCACGATGCGTTCACAAACATGTAAACTCACATACACAAGACACCCAGACCCGGAACAATTATCTGTAGGCCATACAAACATTTGTTCCGTGCGGGATCGAACCCGCGACACGTAGCGCAGCAGCTAAACACTCAACCACTGCGCCAACCGTGTCGTCTACAATTCCAAACACTACCCAAAAATTGTTTCTAATCCAAAAGTTGGCTGGTAGAGAATGCCTTGCTGGATTGAGTCCGCTTGTGTGGTACTGCTGTATATAGGGGTTTAAATAAATAAGTCATTGTCAAGGCTTACCTACTTATTCCCCCTGACAGATTTTGATGTTTTGGCAATAACTATACAAAGCTTGGATTTCTTTTTTCCTTACGCCATCGATAGCTCAATTAAATAATAATAATAAAAAATTGAATCTATTTTAGATCTGTTGTTAAATAACTAGTTAAAGTCTGTTCAATAGCCAGACCCTGAGCTTATCGTACTATAGAACTATGTATTTGATATTAATTTCCACGCATTCTAGAGAAAAAGAGTCTTGACAGACAGACAGACAGACGGTCACCGAAGTGATCCTATCGGGGTTCTGTTTTTTTCGTTTATGGGACCCCAAAAATTAATACTTAAGATACCTTCAAACATATCCTTGCCTGTTTGTCTGGAAGAGATCGCGGAATGCGATAAGGCCGCCCATTGTATGTGTTTTAGTTTTCAAGTTTCCTTTTTGTTTTTTGTTTTGCTTTTGTTGGTACAGTTAACTTCATATATAAAAAACCAGCGGCACGTCTTCGCACAGGTGGAGATTTATTTATTTTAATAAAGCCTATGTTACTCATGAATAATGTAGCATTCCAATGGTGAAAGAATTTTTGAAATCGGTCCAGTAGTTTCTGAGTTTATTCGTTACAAACAAAAAAAAAGGAGCAGTGGTGGCCCCGTCTTACGAAATGTAGGAACCCAGCCAGGCGCATTACTTTGTGTAATTAACTTCATCACCACTGCTCTCAAAACGGTGAAGGAAAACATCGTGAGGAAACCGGCATGTCCTAGAACCAAAAATTCGAAGACATGTGACATTCACCAACCCGCACTGGGCCCGCGTGGTGGATTACGGCCCATTCCCTCTCCTAGAGAGGAGGCCTGTGTCCCAGCAGTGGGAATGTTAAAAGGCTGATTATGCTAAATAGACAAAACTACAAAACCTTTCCTCTTTCAAATATTAGTGTAGATAAATAATATCCCGTTATTCACAGAAACGGCCAGCCTTTCCCCGAAAGCAAAGTGCCAGATTACAATAACAAGAAGGCGATGGAAGAGTCCTTAAACAAAGAGTGGAACAAGAACGACCTCTCACAAGTACAGGAGAAGTTCCGGGAAGATAACACCAACGGGAATGGGAACCTACAGAACGGGATCTTGCAGTACGCTGCCAGCGAAATTGCTAAAGGTAAGAAGATGCTTTATATACGTCTTTTTTAAGGATGTGAAATCTTCTTTCGCTCTGTGGCCGTATTACGAAGTGCCAATGCTATCATGATTCGTGTGAGGGAAAGAGATAGTGCTATTCGTCTTGTGTAACTCCGTCTCTCTCTGACACAGAAATCATGATGGATTTAAGACGTCATAATAGGTCGCCTGGGCGGCGTGGCAGGGAGTGTCAGACTCTTACAGACTAAAACCCATCCGTGTTCCTCCTAATGCCTTTTGCGATCTAAATAAATTCCGCAATCCTGGTGGGCTTCGAATCTTTCTACAATTAGCAACATATAAATAACTAGCAGCGCCCCGCGGTTTCACCTGCGTAGTGCCCATTCCCGTGCGAATATGGGGATAAAATATAGCCTATGTTACTCGTGGATAATGTAGCTTTTGAATGGTGAAGGAATATTTAAAATCGGTCCAGTAGTTTTTGAGCCTGTTCATTACAACCAAACAAACAAAGTTTTCCTCTTTATAATATTAGTATAGACAACAATTTATTTATTGATGTACATGTCTTCGGGTAATTCCAAAATTCGTTAGATTGTATAATATAATAAATCTTTATGAGATTACGAACTCTTGATTTATTGTCAACAGATAATTTATTATAATAAATCCTTTCAACATTTTTATAATTTCATGCTATATATTATGAACTCGCGGAGTTTGCAATAAACCGGTGACATATACAAAACACAGTTAAAAAAAAGTTGATTTAATAATATACATACAATACGTCACCGAAAAATAGCAAACGGCGTAAAATTGTAAAATACCTCGAGACATTGTAAACTATGTTTTTCTTAACAAGACATGGATATATTGGTCACTTTTGAAACAGGATGGGGTTTATTGTATACAAAACTATAATTATTATTTTTTTGTTATCGAGCAATAATCATCTAATAAAGATTAATTACAATCTGACGATGTCCGCACTTTTCCCGGAAAAGTGCGGACTTCCTCCTACATAAAACGAGCAAAGTAGAATCTAATATTATCGAATGGAAGACGGGATAAGTATGATCAAATTATCAATAATAAAATCTATACTTTTTTATAAAATTGGTGCCGCGCCAATATTGATATCAGTTATTAGAATAAAACGAGTATTACAGAAAAATGCGGAACCGTAATCATAACTTGAAGTACCGTGCTTTTTTGCTAGTTTAGTTTTTTTTTTCTAAATTTTAAATTGATTTGTCGAAGTCAAAGTCATTATGTATACTAATATTATAAAGAGGTAACGATTGTGCGGTTGTGACGTTGTAAGGGGTAATTCCTGGATCTACTGTAACGATTTTCAAAATTATTTCACCGATAGAAATTTTATCCTCGTATTGCCACGAAAACAGGAACAACGCGGGTGAAACCGCGGGGCGCTGCTAGTACATAATATGTACCAAGTCTTACAGAATATACGCGTATAAGACGCTTAGCACTATTTTTTTACAACGGAATCATGATTGCGTTGGTATATAACAGAAGGTCCTCTGACGTTCGCCGACCAATCGCTGAGTATCATAGGCTACTTTTTTTTTCGGTAAACGCACGGTCCGTATGTCACAAGAATAAATATGCGAGTATTTTTTTTTAATATCCTGCTTTAAGTAGATTCCGTTGTAAAAAGCAATAGTGCCAAGCATCTTTTATACCTCCGTCATCATTCCACGCAGTTAGTCCTCAAAATTTTCAAACGGGACTATCCATTATTACTTCTATATAATATTTAGACTTAATTGATTATTAAAATCAGGGGTAAAATGATATCTTCCGTCAGACATACACAGCGTCGACATAGATTGTGACGTCATCATAATATAAATATTAATTAATACCTCCGGATGCTATGGGCATAGACGCATGAATTAATTTTCCCTCATGTTTAATTACGTGTCCGCTCTTGCATAATAATAATAAGATGGTGTATTGATGTCGATAGATGTTACTGGGTAGCCATTTTGGAAACTCGTTAGCAACTTCTGAGGTACTGGAATAGGAGGAAACAGTCACTAGTACTTTTAGGCTTTTAGAGGATGTGTTGAAGACAAGTTTATAAAGGGCAAAGAATGACATAATCTGGACTTAACAAGAAAAAAAACATTTATTAATGTATGTCTCAAATAACAGACTGTAGAAATTAAAAAAAAACCCCAAGGGCGAGTCAGACTCGCGCACGAAGGGTTCCGTACCATAATCTATAAAAATAGCACAAACTCACGTTTGTTGTATGGGAGCCCCCATGAAATATTTTTTTCTGCTTTTTTTTGTATTTGTTGTCATAGCGTCAACATCTATGAAAATTTCAACTGTCTAACTATCACGGTTCATGAGATACGGCCTGGTGATAGACGGACAGACATACAGAGCGGAGTCTTAGTAATAAAGTCCCGTTTTACTCTTTGGGTACGTAACCATAAAAACTACTAGAAACAAATTCAAACATCAACTCACGTTTTGTGATTAGCACACTAAAAAAAGGAAATTGTTTGTAATGAATTTGTTTTGATTAAAAACACTTAAGTTAGACGTCTCAGCCCTCAAAACTATAAATGACCTTCAACAGATATTACAAATAGGTATAACCTTTCACTTATCTAGCTGCTAGTGATTACTCATTATAGAAAATGTTCTTATCAATAAGATAACCCTTTTTCACGTGTTACTTCCTAATCTGCACATTACTGATACATAAAAGTTTCTGCAATATTCAGAATGGAATGATAAAAGATTATTATGCGTTGGCGTCTGACCGATAGCAGAGATCAGAGGTAATTTGCATCCTGTTTGTGTCTTGAGGCTAATCATGTTTAGAATAATGTCTATTCTTGAATTAATAATCCGATATCATTTGAATCTATCACCAACTGAAGTATCTACTTAAGTGTTGTGGATTTTCAGTTGATTTTTAAGTATTTTTCAAAAAGGCAATGGAATTTGAACTTTGTCGATTATTACATAGAATTTGGTGTTCCTTGATTTGATTAATTATTATTTTGTATTCAAATGTAGTCGATGATATTGAAAGTATAATTAACGATAAAGAACGGTGTTAGTCACAGAAAGTTGAAAGGGAATATTCATGCCCATACCAAGACAAATAAATTTTAAAATTGAAATTCCTGATAAGTACCTTTTTCTTTTTTTCTGGATGAGAAATCATCAAATGACTTCTCCCGCTCTGGGCGGAGCGGAAGGGAGTGTCAGAATTTTACTGACTAAAACCCACCCGTGATCCTTCTTGTGCCCTTTGCGTTCCAGGGCTGCGGTGACTCTTTCGAACAAATTGACCCATAGGGTCAGTGCCTGCTAGGGTTGCGGAATTTGTTCGGAATTTGTTCCTGATAAGTACCTGTGATTAAGAGTCAGTATAAATATAAATGGAAAGGTAGCAGAAGAGCCATAAAGATGAATGGATGAATGAAGAAATTATGTGTCAATCATTCACTAGAGAGTGAATGATTTCACATCATTTCTCTGCATAGAAGTTTTACAAGAGCGACGAAATTTTAAAGGAAATAAAAAAACACTCGCGAATAAGTTACTAACGCTCACTCCGCAACTGAAATGCATTTGTTTCTACTCGAAAGGGACATTTACCATAACGCTTATTTACGCAACGCGTAAGTTGCTTAGAAATTTAAATGTCCGTGGTTAGCCGCTGTCCGGGGTTACCCAACTTTCCCCTATGTGTAAATAGAAATCTCGATGTTTCGTCGATTCGTAAAAACCAAGCGAAGCAGAGGCGTGTCGCTAGGAAAGAACAATAAACTGAAAAGCAATTCAACATTGCACGTTATTGAAAACATATTTATGGTCACGTTAAGCTAGATAAATGTTCAGGTATCCGGTACAATAGGGAATTGACATAGCACGGTAATAATCATTTGCCCAGCCGTTTCCCAAAGGACAATGGCAGGCTTGTATGAGAGTTTAGTACCGCTAATAATATTTCGTGTTTTAGGATGTTTTTTGTTTTAATAGGAAGGTAATGTGATAGACAAGCCCTTTTTAAATTCCTAGATTTTTAGAACTTGGGACGTAGAAGTTATAACCACTTTTATTTTTAAGGTTATGTTGGTACTAGTGTTACATATGGGTACATAATCATTGTTTTGGTGATAAAGTTATGTTCTAGATTGCTTGCCGCTATCTTTGTAGTGTTTTAATAACCAATAAGTATGTAGATTGAGATGAGGAGGAGCGGACTGCAACAGTTTGATTAATTATGAAGTTCTGATGGGTTTTCGACTGTAGATAAACAAAATAATAGGTACTTTGTTCTTGTAAGCATTATTTTATTTCATTGAACTTTCAATTAATTTATTCTTAGTATTACTTCATCTAAAAAGGCCCGTCATGGTGAGCATAGCTTAGGTACCAAATAACACTCGTCACACGTGAGCAGCATCC
This sequence comes from Hecatera dysodea, assembly GCA_905332915.2. Classification (NCBI taxonomy): domain Eukaryota; kingdom Metazoa; phylum Arthropoda; class Insecta; order Lepidoptera; family Noctuidae; genus Hecatera; species Hecatera dysodea. The sequence continues at coordinate 18,293,881 of HG995294.1, forward strand.
CATTGTTCTTAAATAATAATAATAATTCGCTTAATTACTCAGACTCACAAACCACAATCCAAAACAACAGCAAAGAATTGAACTCAATGACAGATTTTTTTTACTCGTCAAAAAATAATTAGATACCATATGAACAAAAAAAAATTGATGAAAGAAATCATTCCTATCATTAAATCGTAAACTATTATGATTTTATGAAACGATTATGCGTTCATAGGTATAATATATGTGTTTAATCATATTTAAATATTATTTCTATTTCTAAATAATTTATTATCATTTCAATATTGGTGTTATTTTTCATTGGCAACTTCTAAAAACATAACTGCGTTTAGTTTACGATTGTATTACGTTAAGTTATTAAAATCTTTTTATTTATATTATCAATTAATCCGAAGTTCTAAAAATATTAAACATACGTGAAAATGAATGGCTTAATTTCCCTAATAAGTGGTACAAATTCTATAACAGAACAACAAAAAAAGTTTGGTGTACTAGATCTGCCATTCTCCTTTAATGTGGTCGGCTTCCAGTCAAACCGGATTCAGCTCAACACCAGTATTTTAAGTGGAGTGTCTGCTTTACTGACCTCCACAGCCTGTCACTGAGCAATACGGTACTTCTTGGCAAGACTGGTGTAACATTTTTGTTTTATGACAAACCTTGCTGACTTCCACAACCCAGTAACTGAGCAACACGGTATTTCTTGGCAAGACCGGTGTAACATTTTCTGACAATCCGTAACAACTGTCAAAGTTTTATAAATGGCAGCCGGTACCAACTGCTTAACGTGCTTTCCGAGCACAGGGGAGTCTCGGTATGTTAAGATGGTCATCCATCCACAGACCGACCTCGACAAGCGTTACTTACCTTGAAGATCGACTTGGGTTACGCGTCCACGGTATACCGATAACGGGGCACAATACATAACATGAACTTTGATAGGCGATAAAATGACGCTTGTATAAATGTAATTAGTTTTCATTGATTGTGTAGTTAGATTTCCATGCAAGTCTAAACAGTGTTGTTTTTTTTTATCGATAGTCTTTATTTCACCTCATGGAAAGCAATGATGTGTTAGCCGATGAAGCACGCTGACCTGTAACTAATTGACTCGATAAATAAATACCCTCGGATTGTAGCTATTAGGAAACACAGGTTTCGGCAGGAAATTCCTTTCCTTAGCTGTACGCACAGTAAGTGTTAGAAGGGAAATATACAACAGTGGAATATAGAATTTGATATGCGGGTGAATTCGCTGTCAGAAGCTACCTAGTGCACATATCTATAATATTATCTATACTAATATTATAAAGCTGAAGAGTTTGTTTGTTTGTTTGAACGCGCTAATCTCAGGAACTACTGGTTCGAATTGAAAAATTCTTTTTGGGTGAATAGACCATTTATCGAGGAAGGCTTTAGGCTATATAACATCACGCTTAAGCCAATAGGAGCGGAGCAGCGATAAAGAATGTTTTAAAATCGGGGATTCCACGGGGACGAAGTCGTGGGCAGCAGCTAGTGTATTATAAAGAGGTAACATTTGTGAGTTTGTCACAAATGTTATCATCTCTCGATCTACTGAACCGATTTTGAAAATTATTTCACCAATAGAAAGCTACGTTAGTGTGGAGTGTCGTAAGCTATATTTTATCCCCGTATTGCCACGGGAACGGGAACAACGCTGGCGAAACCGCGGGGCGCTGCTAGTGTATGTATAAATGTACATCTACATAGAAGCATAGGCTAAAGCCCCGAGCACCAAATAAGAAAAATACCTCACAAAATAATTAAATTAATGACTTTCGCATAATAATTTACGAAACCGGTTCATTATCAAATCACCTTTAAAATCTATCATCAGTATTATGTATAGTTTTGTAGTGTAGTACTGTTATTGTAAGTTAAATTATTTATAATTCTGTCGGAGGACGAATTTAGAAAAATGTGCTTGTGTATGCGTGACGAATTGCCTTTGTTTGGTGTTCGACATTTCCCGTGTGTCATGGCCTGTTTTTTAGGTTTATTTATTTCGATGAAACTGTGCGAAAATAGATGTGTCATTGTTTAATTTTACTTGATTAAAATCTAGTTTTATAACAAAATCCACAATATTATGTATTATATTTCACAAAAAAATTCCCAAGCGAACATACTCCCGGGATAAAAAGTATCCTTTGTGTTATTCTAGACTTTAATCTACCGCTGTGCTGAATTTCACTTCTTTATTTTTATTATCAAAACATTAATTTCATATTTGATATTATCGAAATACATTTATGCCATTAAATTGTGCTATTAAATCAAATCTACTCAGACTCTCAGACACGATACTGAAAAGTACAGCAGCCCTATTATGACGTCTTAAATCCATCATTTTTGTGTCAGAGAGAGACGGAGTTACACAAGACGAATAGCACTATCTCTTTCCCTCACACGAATCATGATAGCATTGGCACTTCGTAATACGGCCACTGGATGGACTTTATAATGGAATGGTAACTGCAAGTTAAATGGGCAAATGTCCTGAAAGTTTTAAGCAGGAATGTGAACACTATAAGAATAGAGAAACACCAATTTAGCGATGTATTGACAGTGTGAAAGGCGACATGGCTAGGAAAGGGATGACTAATAGATAATTATCAAATACTAGCAGCGCCCCGCGGCTTTTCCCGCGTAGTTCCCGTTCCCGTGGGAATACGGGGATAAAATATAGCTTATGTTACTCAGTGTGAATGTAGCTTTCTAGTGGTGAAAGAATTTTTGAAATCGGTCCAGTGGTTTTTGAGTTTATTCATTACATACAAAAATATAAATGTTTCCTCTTTCAAATGCAATGCCAGCTATTACGCTGTATGGCACACCCTTACAAAGAGTACATAGTTTCAAGTACCTAGGCCACTTAGTTACTCCTGACTTGAAAGATGATGCTGACATTGAACGGGAGCGAAGGGCGCTGTCGGTTAGAGCGAATATGGTGATCCGTAGGTTCGCACGATGCTCAGCAGAAGTGAAAATTACTCTCTTTAGAGCCTACTGCACTGTTTTATACACATGCAGCCTATGGGCAAACTACACGCAAAGGTCGTACAGCGCCCTTCGGGTCCAGTTTAACAATGCGTTCCGGATGTTGTTGGGTCTCCCCCGTTACTGCAGCGCTTCGACAATGTTTGCGGAGGCGCGCGTAGATTGTTTTTATGCAACAATGCGCAAGAGGGGTACTTCGCTGGTTCGGCGAGTGCGGGGGAGCTCCAATAGCATGTTGGCCGCGCTCGCAGATAGGGTCGATTGCGCCTACGTTAATCACTGCTGTAGGTTACACATTGAACGTAGGTAATGGCAGGTGTATATTGTTCCTCCCTGCATGTTTGAGTATTGATATTTAAATCTGTATTTGATTATTTAATGTGACTGAGTGTGTATGAATATTTTAATGTTAATGAGTCTGTGAAACTTGAAATAAAACTATTATTATTATTATTTTTATAATATTAGTATAGAAGAACACAGTGTATGCATTTACCTCAATTAAATATTCGTAAGGGAAGAGAATGATGGCAAATCTTTAAATATTGTCAACATACACCTGACGTAGACGAGTAAAAATTGTCACTTAATTGGTGTTTTTTTTTTCTTTATTGCTTACTTATTTTTTGCTCATATGAACGGACTTTGGTCTTGCTTTATTATCCTCCATTAAACGACTAGCTCGTGTTTATACATTAATACGTCTATGTTTAATATAATAATATACTGTATACACGTGATTTTATCATGGTTCTCCAACCTTGACATTTGACCCAACCGTGTTGTGTCTCTGAACGAAGGCTATTCACAATTTCCTTGTTTTCATTCAGTGGCGTTTGGCAATATGGCTGATAATAATAGGGTAGTTAACTAAAAAAATCTGATTAGTCCGTCAGATAGATTTCTATTTTCACATAAACAAAAAATGAAGACGATACAATGCGTTGAAAACTAGTGTGACGTGTGACCCGCTACAATTTTTACCGGGCAGTGACGTCACACGCTCCCACTCCTGTTCTTTGGTGCTTTTTATCTTCGTCAGTTTTTATTATTTTTCTATAATCTAACTGACGGAGTAAACATAATCATATATTTTTTACTGAGACATGGTCCCTATTATGGGATTCGCTGAAATTTATCTCAATATTCGGGAAACAGAGCAACATCCTCTGAGAATTGTGATAAAGCCTTTATCATGTTATTAAACGTTTATTTCCTATATCGTACTTAAAATAAGCGTCGGTACGCTAACTTTATTTTCTGATAACGGTTTTTAATACTCCATCAACGGGGACGATGGATGATGTTATTGTGGAAACCGTTTTTCTAAATTGCAATTTATGTCCAACGTTGACCTTGAGGTGCTCAAAAATGTAACTGTCCTTTTGTATGATTTAATGCCATAGGTAAAGTAAACACCCTGCTGCTAAAATAAATGTTCAACAGAGCATTTATGAGCCAAAGTTTATCAATGCTAATTTCCTCTTTGTTCAAGTGGTAGATCGCTTTTTTTGGAACCTAGGTTTGGTTCTCGGGTTTAGGCGTTAAGTAAAATTATATTTCCTATCAGAAACTTCTCAGTACATGCGCTGCTTTTGGATCTCTCAACTCATCAAAATAAAAACCTCTGATTTCCGTTTGGAATAAAAAACAAATACAATAAATGAATTTAATTTTTTTCACAAGTACTACATCTAGTATTTCAAGTGCCTTAGCAAGGATAGTCGGTATTAGGACACTTTGCTCTTCCAAAACATATTATTACGCTAGGATAATAGTATTATTTATATTTTTTTATTTATACCGAATGAGCTCCGAAACATATACAATATACTTATCAACATCATTATATTTTATCGCCGTATTAGCTCGGGAACGGCAACTACGCGGATGAAACCGCGGTATGCTACTAGTAGCGCACCGCGTTTTAATACGGCGACAAAATATGATGATGTTGATGAGTATATGATGTTTCGGAGCTTATTCGGTACAAACAAACAAAAAATACTTTCCTCTTTATAATATTAAGTAGATATGCAGGCGTCATCTTTGAATTAGTCGTTCATCAACAGTTCTAACCTCTAAACCCTTGTCTTCAGGTGATCCGCTGGTGGTCCAGATGGACGCAGAGAAGCAGGACAATGTGGAAGTTGCGTTACTCGGAGAAGGCGCTTCCCCTAAACGGTATGCTACTTCAGAGCTCACACAGTTCTGGGTTGTACTGAAAAGGACACTGCTGTTCAGCAGAAGAGATTGGGTAAGTGTGCTGAGAAAGAACAAAAAAAAATACATGTGGCACTCGGGGACTGCCGCGGTAAAGCTATTGCATAGCATTTTTTATCAACTTATGCAATTATATATTTACTACTCTGCGTCATTGTGATATGGTCTCGATTCGTTCACCTGGGTTACTGTACTAATGTAAATCACATACGTTTCACTTAACTTTGTCCCACCGATTGTTTCCGAACGCAGACGTTCGGTGACGGCGACATAATAGCTCAGTAACGAAGCGACCATTTTAAAAAGGCGGGGCCTAATCGTATGACGTAGCGGTGTTAGGTTATTTTCGTTACGGAATTTCTGGATTCGGTTGCCACGCTCAAGGCCCGCGATAAAAGCTATGCAATAGCTTAAAAAAAACATTATGGCCCACTTGCGTTGCTCCGCTTTGCATTGGGCTAACGGTTTCGTCCAAGCTTACCATTATGCTTGCAGAATGCTTTAGCACAATTACGAACACGTAGTTAGCCCTGGCTAAAACTGTATTTTTAGTTAATTCACTGGTGTATCAAAACATTGTAAGGATAGCCCTGGGATATACTGTTAGCCCAGTGCTAAGCAGAGCAGCGCATGTAAACCTTATTGCCAACACAATAAGACAGTAAAGCATAATCAGCCTTTTAACGTTTCCACTGCTGGGACACAGGCCTCCTCTCTAGGAGAGGGAATGGGCCGTAATCCACCACGCGGGCCCAGTGCGGGTAGGTGAATGTCACATGTCTTCGAATTTTTGGTTCTAGGACATGCCGGTTTCCTCACGATGTTTTCCTTCACCGTTTTGAGAGCAGTGGTGATGAAGTTAATTACACAAAGTAATGCGCCTGGCTAGGTTTGAACCCGCGACCTACAATTCGTAAGTCGGGGCCGTTACCACTCGGCCACCACTGCTCACGATAGTAAAACGAGCAACAAAATAAAGAATCACCATAACATTGATTTCAGTGTAGCAAAAACTCAGTAAACGTTGCATGCCACATCGCTGATTTATCTACACCCTCTACATCACACTTAACACTACTCTGGTTATAGCAGTATATTTTTTTTTAATGAGTGATCTCTCGCAGGTTAATCTAGTAGGTTGTCGACTGCTTTTTTATAAATTTTGGTATTAAGGTTGTCCTCAATATAAATACTAAAGCCTGTGCTAAAGAAGCGACAACACGATAATAGGACCAATACCAGATAACCAAACCCACCCTCTGTGGGGTACGGATCTCGGCTTAGGGTGTCGCTGGGGGGGGGGGGGGGCAGATAGGGAAGGGTTAGATCGATATCAGACTACAGGGTCAGCGGCGCTGGCTGGCTCGAGCAAGGGTCGGGGCGGAACAGTTTTATGGTACGACGAGTTTCCTTAAAAATTCGGTCGGACAAAGAACAAAGGAAACTCAATTATGGGACAAGTGTCCGTGTCTCTCAAACATGGAAGATGGTTATACCATCTCCTTCTAAGATGTCATTCTATTTAAAACTCGGTGCTGTACTAAAACCTGTGTTATTTTCTTAACATTTTCTAGGACTAACTATGTCTAAGAAAAAAATAATTATGTTGTAATAATTACATGGATATAACAACAAAAAAAAGATTCATGTTTTTCCAACCTAACAGACGGATGTGTTGCTAGGGAGTATGTGTCTATTTCGTTATCTCAGCCAAAGCACTAGGAAGTGGTGACGGGTGGGCGTTTTCGGGGCACTGCATTTCAAAGAGTGCTGACTCAAACTAATTTGAATACATGAAATTTTATGTTTTTTTTTACATTTTGTACATTAATGAGTGACTTTAGAAAGGAATGAATTTAAAATAGACGCAGTACACAGTGACTCATCGCATTAGCTATATAGAACCTTTGACATTCGGTCAGGGTCTGCACTGATAGGTAGAAACAAATGACGTACTTCAGTGTCATTCATGTCGATTGCGATTGACAACTGCGATGACTGTCGTGTTCCGTCAGAGTGCAGCATTAGCGCAAACCGTAAACAGTTTTTGAAAAGTTGTTCAAAGCGGGATTAAAATTGCAAAAATATAATAATACAATAGGGTAGTTGACTAAAAATCCATTTAGTCCGTCAGATAGATTTCCAAAAAATATTGGATACGATTTTTTTCTCTTTTCACGTGAACAAAAAACAAAGACGATACAGTGCGTTGAATACTCGCGTGACGTCACTACGTGCTACAATCTTAACCACGGCGTGACGTCACAAGGTCTCAACACTCCTGATCGTTGATGTTTTTTATCTTCGTAATTTTTTATATATTTGCTAAAGCAAAAAATACCGTGTCCAATATTTTTCGATAATTTGACAGACGGGCTAATTAGAATCATATTTTTTTACTCAGGAAACATCCCAATTCATCATTTGAGTTAAAGTAGGGAAGAGAATATTTTAATACAATAACGCATCAGAGCTGCGTATTTGGATGAAAGAATGATGGTAATCATTCATTTCCGAAAAACAAAAAAAAATCTGCATTAGCCGCCGTAAGTGGTGGTAAGTGAGTGCTTGCATTTGTATCTCTAAATTTCTCATTGAGTGAAGTGAAGAAGATAAATTAGTGGAAAAACATTTATTAAAATTGAATTGAATAGATTTCGAAATTCAGAGAAAATCGGCTGTGACAGACGAATAGACAGACAGAAAACCGAATGAACCGGAACCCTAAAAATGAACATCCCTGAATGGTTAACCCCCGCGGGTTAACTTTTTGCAAAAAGTTGCCCTGCCTATGCACATTAACGGCAAAAATAGAGTTACAAAATAAGCTTAAATTTCGGCGTAATTTAGATAATAAAACATTTACTTAGCGGAAGAATAGAGAGCACAACACACAAAAACTTGCCGGGACTACATGAAAAAATGTTTTTTGACCGAATGGAGGCTGAGATTTCAGTACTAGTTATGAAATAGTAAAGGTTGATAGATTGGTGAATTTTAAACGTTTTATTTGAGTTTCACACTCAGTTTGCTTTCTTGCCACAGTTTTAGGTTACGCTGTAAAATATATTTTTGTTGTCTATACTATTATAAAGAGGTAACGTTTGTGAGTTTGCGAGGGTGTGAGTTTGTGACGTTGTAAGGGGTAAACTCTGGATCTACTGAACCGATTTTCAAAATTATTTCACCAATAGAAAGCTACGTTATTGTGGAGTGTCATAGGCTATATTTTATCCCCGTATTGCCACGGGAACGGGAACAACGCGGGTAAAGCGGGGCGCTGCTAGTTATATGTACATAATAAAACATATTGATTTAAAACATTGATGCAGAATATGTGTGATAGTTTACAGATAGCATTTCCGTTACAAAGAAATGTCAAGAAATAAGTGATTTTGTTATTTTATCGATAACTGTCGTGTTTCTGGTCTATATGAGGATTTGTCAATAAGAACCAATAGAAATGAATAATATAAACGCTTATTTTAAACAAAGCTACGTAGACTATCTTTTTTTTTGGATGGCAAATCATCAAATGACTTCTACCGCTCTGGGCGGAGCGGAAGAGAGTAGTCTGACACTCCCTTCCGCTCCCTTACTGACTAAATAAAACCCACCCGTGATCCTTCTTGTGCCCTTTACGTTCCACGGCCGCGGTGAGTCTTTCGAATAGATTTCGTAACCCTAGCAGGCACTGACCCTATGGGGCCCCGTCTTCGTTGCTGATAGCTCTTTGAGACGCACGTGGACTACCTAGGGCCAAATATTTACTGTAATTTGTTTCACGCAACAATAAGTTATTTCTTCATGCATTGTTACAACTGATACCTACAGTTAATATTTAAATATTTGCTGTCGATTTAAATATATGTACGTCTAGAACCGTTAGTATTTTTTGTTATAAGCGTTTTAGCATTTTAAAATAACATGTCAGGAATTAGAAAAAAAAAAATCTCGGGCCAATGACCGTAGCTTTGGACAATGTAACGGCACTTACGGCATTATTTTTACGAAGATTTAGACAAATAATAAAATGTTGAAGTTCTATCACTGATACTAATATTGCCAATGTGTTAATTGGCCAATTTAGGCTATATGTGAGCATTGATTTGGACACACTGTTAATTCGGGTCATGTTAAAAATAGTCGAATGCAATCGGTGTCATAAATTACTATTCAAACTTTTATTTAACACTCTTACTCGTGACTTCAATGCCATCGTACCAATAAAAGTGATAAAACTCATAACTATGTGTGAAAAGAATACATAAAAATATTGGGACTTTCAAAAAGTGTCGAAAAGATGAAAGATTCTCCAACTATTTCGGACCAAACTCCTATAATAATTCATCGCTCTGATATATAATAAAAATCCTATACAGGTTGTTCCAGAAGTGACACATTAAAGAAACAATTGCAAAACAGAAAAAAATACGATCGGAGAAACCTGAAAAGTTTGAAAGAAATTAGTTTAAGTATTATCATGCAGTTAGTGACATCAAATATGTCATTGAACTAAAGAAAATGACACCAAATGTAACTACCAACTAAACACCTAGATGCAATAAAAATGTAACCAGCCTATTTACACACACTATTATATCTCTCTTCTTTCTCAAATCGTAAAAGCGAACGGTCGCATACTGTTAACGAGAAAACATACTTCTACCTTCATTCTCTAATATGGTAATTAAAAGGTGTGTTAGATGCAAAAAAAATGTTACCAAGAAAGTGCCCGGGCTGGAATGTAGTAGGTGTGATAAAGTTGTACATGCTGATCCCGTGTGCTCAAAGCTATCAAATAAGCAGCTGAACACCCTCAAGAATTCACCTGGTATTGAATGGAGTTGTGAAGAGTGTCTTAAAAATCTCTCACGAAGGTCTTCCTTCGTAATCCCTGAAGAGGACGACGATGAAAACGACTACGAAGATCCTAAAGTTACGGAGATGGCTCCAGTGGTCAATGCCAATAAACTGGTGCAGGATATCAGTCGAGAAGTGAAGAAGGCTTTCCGCGAGGAAATTAGTAGTCTCGAGAACTCGCTCGAATTTCTCAGTGAGCAGCTGACATCCATGGAGCAAGCTATTAAAAAACAAGACAGCAAAATCAAGGACCTTGAAAATAAAAACTACGATCTCCAAAATAAAAACAAGAACCTAGAACTGCGCATTAATGCCTTGGAGCAAGGATTCCAAGAGGTTGAACAGCAGTCCCTCGCAACAGCCTTGGAAGTAGCTGGGTTACCTGAGATGCCCTCAAATGACATAGAGAAGGTGATGGAGACCGTGGCCGGCAAACTGAATGTGGCTGATAGGGAAATCCTTTCAACACGACGACTACCAGGAAGCAAGGATAAACCGGGACCCGTCCTCGTTGAACTAAAGTCGAAGACGCTCCAGCAACAATGGATAGGTGCTAGCAAGGGACATTGTATTACCGTGGGTCAACTAGTGCCGAACGTCCCGAAGGAAAAAGCTGATGATCGCGTCTTCATAAGGGAGGCCCTCACCAAGTATCAAAAAACATTACTATATAATGCAAAAACCCAATTGTTAAATAAGTCCTGTCAGTATGTATGGTGTAAAAATGGTAAAGTGCATGCTAGGAAGCTCAGTAATAGCAAAATTTATTATATCCGTACATTACAGGATATAAAACAAATAGAAAAAATATGTTCAACTCAACCCGAGAAACGAACAGAAGGGTCAACTCCGTTATAAATTCTTTATAGCTTACTCTGCCTCTCAAGTAGCACTTTTGTTTTTTACTTATAGCTGTTTACAAGATCAAGTAGTGTGATATAACTATGGATATAAAAGTACAAGAAATCTTCAATTGCAATTCAACTAATCACTTTTTCAAACAAATACCACCAAAGACCAATATAAGTTTGTCATGTATACATTTTAATATCAGATCTCTCATTAAAAACTTTACGAAATTACAACAAACCATTCATACATGTAATTATCCATTAGACCTTATAATTTTAACAGAAGTGGGTATCTCAGACAGTATTGTTAACTTGTATAACTTACCTGGCTATAGATTGTACTCACAATTGCGTCCAAGCCGAAAAGGCGGCGGCATTATCGTTTATGTACGGAATCATCTCAAGTTTACATTAATTGAACATAAAACTAAGACTTTTGAAAACCTTACAGGCTACCTAAAAATAGATTTACATAATAACGCAGTTGTCTCTGCAATCTATAGACCACCGTCTACAAATAAAAAAGTATTTGTTTCGGAGCTTGCTAATCACCTAACTAAGTTTGATTTAAAACAAAACCTACTTCTTATTGGTGATACGAACATTAATCTGAAAGAAATTTCAGCATACAAAGATTCATATCTAAGAACACTTAGCGAACATGGATTGTTGTGTGGAATAACAGATTACACCCGAATCGAAACTAAAAAAGATTTAATCACTAAGTCGTGTATTGATCACATATTTGCACGTTTTCCCACACTACAACCGTTCGCGGCGGTGCTCGATGTCGTACTAGCTGACCATCGAGGCATTATCTTTACCTGCGGTGACGAGTTGTTTCGAGGCTCCGAGTGTATACAGGTTGTTTCAAAGAAATCTATTAATTACGATATCTTTTACAAGGAACTTCAAAATACTGACTGGATAAAAACAAATAGTATGAATTCCCCTAACGATATATTAAGTTTTATTTACAACGCGTTTGATAATGCAGACAAGTCTGCAAATAAAAATAAAGACAGTAAATTGACTGACAGGTACTCGAAACACTTTACTATACCTTGGATTGATGATAATATTACCCGGCTTTGTGATAAAAGAGACAAATTATATAGTGATTGGAAAAATGATTTAAAAAATTATAAAATCAAATTAGAATATAATAAAATTAGGAATAAAATTCATAAAATATTAGAAAACAGAAGAAATAATTATTACATGCAATATATTAATGATAATTTTAAAAATGTAAAAAAAATGTACACTATCCTAAATCAGATGTTAGGGAGAGTGACCTTGTCACTTGACACGGCTATTCTTAGAGCTTTTGATGCGCAAGGAATCACTACCAAAACCATTGCTGATAACTTTGCAAACTGTTTTGACAGAGCGGTGAAAGACATAGTTCCTAACTGTAATATTAATATAACAGACCCTAAAGCAACACGTATGCCCTTGAATTCTAGTATGTTGTTTAAAAAAGCTTCGGCTCGCAGTGTTCATAAAATCATTAAACAACTTAACGCAAGGAAAGCTCCAGGTCCAGACAATATTAAAGTTTCGGACATTAAAATGATAGGGGATAGTATATCCCAACCTATTGCTGACTTAATTAATCGAAGTATTGAAAGTGGTATATACCCAGATGCCCTAAAGGTTGGTTGCATAAGGCCAATCCATAAAAGGGGTAAAAAAAACGATTATTCAAACTATCGTCCTATAACATTGCTCTCATCTATTGATAAAATAGTTGAAAAATATGTTTGTGAACAAATTCATGCATTTTATAAGCAACACGATGTAATTCACCGATACCAATTTGGTTTTCAGGCCGGCAAAAGCACCACGAACCTTTTGTCCAACTTCACCGATGAAGTCAATAAACACTTAAATGATAAAAAATATGTTCTTGCTCTCTTTATAGACTTCTCACGTGCCTTTGACACACTCATTCATAATCAGCTAGTTGATAAATTAGATGACTGCGGTATACGTGGTCCATTACTCAATTGGTGTAAAAATTATCTAAAAAATCGAACCTTTACTGTAAAGGTTGATAACATCTGTAGTGAACGCATGGCTGTAACTGAGGGAACAGCGCAGGGCTCAGTATTAGGCCCCTTGCATTTCTTATCGTATGTAAATGATATGAATATCTGCATCACAAACAGTACATGCTATCAGTTTGCGGATGACACTTGCCTTGTTATTGCTGATAGAAATCCACAAATAGCATGCGAACGCTTACAACTTGACCTGGATGCTCTAACAAGGTGGTGTCACGATGCTGGCTTAGTACTTAATGCAAGCAAAACTAAATTATTGGTTATTAAATCTCCATACATTAAAAAATTGCCCCTACAGAGTTTAATAGCCCATGACCATGACTGCTTGCATACAGTCAATGCGATCAACTGTAACTGTCCACAAATAGATGTTGTCAATAAACAAACATACCTGGGAGTAGTTATAGACGATAAATTTAACTGGAATTATCACATAGAACGTGTTTGCGATAAACTTCGGCAATTTCTTGCTATTATGACCATACTAAAAAACCGCCTACCCTTCAAAGTGAAGCTAATGCTTTATTACGCGATGGCGGAATCCTGCATCCAGTATGGCCTTAGTAGTTATGGTCGAACCTATAAAACCTATCTTGACAGTATTTACAAAATTCAACTTCAAATTTTAAAAACAATAGTATCTCCCAAAATTAAAAATCAATTTTACGACAGTATAAACGGCCTCTTTAAACATTGTAAAGTCCTACCAGTTCATACTCAAATTCATTTTTTGCTATTAAAAGAACAATTCTTCAATAAGCATTTAAGAAACAAAATCGAACATCCTGTACGCACTCGGGCAATATCTGAGAATAGGCTTCGTACACAGTGCGCCAACAATATGTATGGCGAGCGAACTACCGGGTATATTGTACCGAGACTTATTAATAGTCTACCCTCAGAAATAAAAAATAATATTACAAATCAAAATATCAAACGTAAACTTAAGCAATATTACTTAAGTATTATATAAGAATACCTTTACCTATTTAAAGACCTATAAAATACTAATTCTGTATAGTTTCGATATTGAGATATGTAGATTCATGATAGCACACGTTTAAACCTTTGTGGTTTTTGGTTGCTATTTAACTTAGATATTACTGTATTCTTTTGTATAAATGATAAAAAAATAAAAAAAAAAAAATATACAATACACACAACAATTATTAATTAAATTATAAAAGCATACTACTCAAAAAACCAAATAGGTACATGAAAAACAAATATGTGAAAAACAACTTAAAAGTAATCTGCTCGGAACTTTTCAGTCGTTTTGTGTTGTCTAATTTTTTGAAAAAATAAAGATCCCTTTTTATTTTTTTTATATACTCAAAATCACTCTAAAATATGACCACGCACTTCTGGAACAAAAGTCTTGTCAAGTACTGTTTACCCAGATACTGGTATTCATCTGAATCCGGTTTGACTGGGAGCCGACCTAAATATAGTTGGGTAAAGGCTAGGCAGATAATGATGAACTTACAACACTGAAATACGAGCGAATTGACGCGCTTGATTGGCTAATTTTATCCGTATTAACATACACCTTTTTCGATTGACATTCATCCTCCGTTTCTTGGCTCATTTCCGCATTTATAATATTAGTTAGGATAACAGATGTTGTATTTTTAAAACGCTCATCTAACATTTTAATTTATACCTTACTAGCCCCCGCAACTTCGTCTGCGTTACTTTTTTCATGACTGCCCCGCTCCTATTGATCTTAGCGTGATAATATTATAGCCTTCCTCGATAAATGGGCTATCTAACACTGAAATATTTTTTCAAATCGGACAACTTTTACTATGGGGCCAAACCTGAAATCCCGAAACCAAAAAATCTGCTGTTCCCTACATTTATGTTCGTATAACTCATCAAAATGTAAGGAACATCTGATTTTTTTTCGCGTTTTCAGGTTTGGTCCCATAGTAAAAGTTGTTCATAATGATGAGTACAATGACCTCTTAACAGGTTGTTGGTATTTTTTCAAATAACCCTGTATATTAAAAAGGTTCATTAGAAAACGAGCGTCCGACCGCGTCTGTCTGTCCAGTATATCGCTGAGATGGACCTTTTTAGTGCAGCTGTGAGATACACACTAAGTTCTTTGTATGAGATTTTAGTAATAAATGTACCGTGAGTGTAACGTGTAAATAACCCTGTATATTAGTATAGATTACAATGATTTAAAGAGAGACACTACGCGCATGATAAGCTAATTCCACCCTTATTAACGTGCACGTCTTTCCACAGACCCTCATGTACCTCCGCCTGTTCGCCCATATCTTGGTCGGCTTCCTGATCGGCGCGCTCTACTACGACATCGGTGACGACGGCTCCAAAGTTCTCTCCAACCTCGGATTCCTGTTCTTCAACATGCTGTTCCTTATGTACACCTCGATGACCATCACTATACTTAGTTGTGAGTATAGATTACTCTTTATTATGTACACCCAGGCGCGTGCAGTGGTTCGAGATAGGGTAGGCCAGAGAAAATGTCCAAATAAATTTAGAAAAGTAACCACATTATTCAGGGTTGATTTTTAATTAAATGATTTTTTTTTAAATAGCCTATTTAAAAAAAAAGACACCACATTTCAACCCTGAATAATGTGGTGTGTTTTTTTTTTGGAAATTATTTTCTGGCCTGCCCAACTCGAACCACTGCACGCCACTGTGTACACCATATAAGATGAAGAAAACATTACATAGGGTGACACAATGGGCGGCCTTATCGCTTTAAGCGCTCTTTTCAAGACAACCAGCATCATCATTATTTATAGTTAATATTTAATTTAACTTACGAACTGAGAAATTGGTAGTGGAAAAAACTGTTGATTTCATTTTGGGGCTATACCATAGGACTTTTTTTTCTTGATGGGAAATCGTCAATGACCTCGCCCGCTTTGGGCGGAGCGGAGGGGAGTGTCAGACTCTTACTGAATAAAACCCACCCGTGATCTTTCTTGTGCCCTTTGCATTCCAGGGCCGCGGTGACTCTTTCGTACAAATTCCGCAACCAAGTTTTTCCTCTAGGAAAAAAAATACGTAGGTAAAATCTGCATAATTATATACAGACAATCTACATATACAAGTTTGATAATAAAAATATTGCAAGGCGTACCAAACTGGTTTTTATTTCGTACATTGAATTCAAAATTAATGTGCGAATCATTTCCTCATGTCATAAAGTAATTTCAGAAACCACTAAAGGTTGATTTAACGTCGACACTGGACAGATCCAGTTTTCTAAAGAAAAAAAAAACTGTACAAGTGCGGACTCGCGTGCAAAGGGTGCCGAACGAATAATATTTTTTTATATCTTAATTTAAAATCTGCAGGTAAAGACGTATCATCGTTTTTGTTTTTTTTTTTTTTAAATTACTATGGAATAGAGTCTTTAAAATAATAAATATAATATTTTTGAGATCCTTATGACAAGCCCTTTGATTTGATCAGTCAAACGGTACAGTGCGAAAAACTTATTAATATTCCCCCCACCCCGCCTCCAACAGGGGCGTGCGCTCCATATAGGCAATTAGGCTAAGCCTACCCTACCATAGCAACGGATAAATAAAACAAATGTATTTATTGTAACTATGCAATAAAATAAAACAAAAATATTTAATAACTCATAACGCCTAGTATAATGCTTATAGCAACTTCTCGCCCCGCGCCCGTGCGTGTGACGTATTTCAAACTACGCTGTTCCTACGAAACGGTTCACATAGGCCACAATACGGAGTGCCTTATTTCAATTGATAAATTTATGCATGTGTGCAAATGTTCTTGTGTATGTACGCTCATAATTTACACACACATGTATAAATTATGGGCGTTTTCTAGGCTCGCTGGAGCCCACTACACGGGTCCTGATTGGTTCACCACACAATTCAAGGACAAGTAGTAAAATTTTATGAATGGAAATCGCTTAACAGGGTTGCCAATTTGAGAATAATAATTTCCTTAATAACTTATAGATATAGTTTAAAAAAACTGGTTAGTATTATCAAAAGTATAAAATGTACAAAATAAATGTTAAGTTGTAATTAATAACCCTCTAAATATAATTAAAAACCGCAAGAATTTAACTTTTCTCCCCAAATTTTCCAAACTTAATTTGAGAATTTGGTTTAAAGGGAATTAGAAAAATAAAATTGGCAACTCTGTTGACATTGACATTGACAATTGTCAATTTTGGCGGGTTATGATGTATAACCCGGCAAAATGTCATTACATGTCATTCTTAAAGATTACGATAGGACCATGTAGCATTTTTTTTTTGAAAGTGTATTGATTGTCTTTTTAAATTATATTTTTGCAAGAAAAAGAGAAGCCATATTGTTGATATTGTTTCATGTGACAAGCAATAGTCGTTCGAATATTTTGTTGTTGAGTGTTATAAATCATAGTGCATTGATTTATAAGTAATTCGTTTTGAGTCATAAAGTGCCCCGGCTGGGGGCCTTAGAATCTAAGGCAACCACGGGATTGCCCGGTTGAGCAGTAACCAGCCTTAATGTGCTGAACTGCGAGTAGTCCATTCAAAAAAAAAAAAAAAAAAAAAAAAGTCATAAAGTAGTGTAAATATTAAAGTTTAGTTATTTGTTTACATACTTAAAAATGGTCCTAAATTGTGAAGTTTGTGCTGACAATGTGTTTGTTAGAGATTAAAAAAAGGTAAGTTTTCACAGCTATCGTATAATGATAAGATTCAAGTTGTTTCTAAAGGTAGATGTATACCCGAGTTACGAGAATTAACTCAAAAATAATTCATCTCGTACTCGTCATTTCAATCCTCAGAGTTATGAAACATATAACTGGCTATGTGTGTACGCACAAATTATTTTGTTTTCTGTGCATTTTGTTCAATACTTCTAGAAAGAGTAGTTTGTATCGTCAGAATATCGTGATTTGAATTTGGTGAGTTTTTAAAATTATATGTTTCTCATCGTTCCGTATCGTGATTTCAACCCAGTAGAATGTGGTGAGCTTTTTTTTTGGACATTATGTCTGGCCTACCCTTACTCTAGAACCACTGCACGCCCCTGGCCTCCAATATATGATCTCATTTTAAAAATATATTTTCGTAAGGTATACGTGTTTGGATCACAGTAGGTTATATCTATACCAGGTTTGGCAGGTTTGGAGAAAATCGGCTGTGATAGATACAGACAGACCGACAGATAGACAAAAAAGTAATCCTAAAAGAGTTCTGTTTTTTCATAGAGTTTCGAAACCCTAAAAACATGCAGAAACTACAAACAAAATTGGTATAATAATGGTGTGCATGCAATTTTAAACTCTGTGGTTTTAGCAATGAGGTTGAATATGCACTGAACCATTACCCTAATTTTAATAAATGCTTAATTTCGTTATTAAAAAGTATTCGTTATTTTCCAGTTCCCCTTGAGATGCCTGTGCTGATAAAGGAACACTTCAATCGGTGGTACTCGCTACGGTCCTACTATTTGGCTATCACTGTGTCAGATATACCTTTCCAGGTAAATATGGCTTTTTTTCTTAGGTATTAGATAAGAGTAATAAAATTCTGGACAAAGGCCTCCCCCAAGTGTCGTCTGAACAACCGGTCCTGGCGACCTATTATGTCGTCTTAAATCCATCATGATTTCTGTGTCAGAGAGAGACGGAGTTACACAAGACGAATAGCACTATCTCTTTCCCTCACACGAATCGTGATAGCATTGGCACTTCGTAATATGGCCACTATACGTCTCACATCCATCGGCTACCCGCGACCCTCACCAGGTCATCGTTCCACCTTGTGGGAGGCCTTCCGGTACGCGGTGGCCACTCCACAACTTTTCAGCCCCATCGACCATCTGTTCTGCGAGTAAAGGTTATAGCCCACTTACACGACTCTGCTCCATCACCGCTCCTACTCAACACCGCCCTGAACTAAAACGACTGCTGCCGGTCCACTCGTTGACAGCTAGCAGACGCCCAGCTGTTCAGTCTACCGACATAGCGGCGCCGGCGGCAGTCAGCGCGTGGACACCGCACCGGCCGCTCGTCTACTACGTGTGGCCACCGAGGCGTCAACTACCGAGCAGTCTGATGGCGGGAAGCTTGCTGACATCGAGCTGTCTGCTAATTTATATTGTCAATGTAAACTTTACCGCAAGGCCACGACTTAAAGCTCATATTTGAATAATATTTTATAAGTCGGGTGGTAGCAGAGTCGTGTAAGTAGGCTAAGACCTTAATGTGCCCTGCCCACTGCCACTTCAGTTTTGCGATTCTTCTGGCTTTACCGGGACCCTTAGTTCTCTTGCTTAGGTCACTAAAATGAGCTGCTGATATGATCAATAAAATAATCATTATATGAGAAGAAATAATGGAGGGTTTATTTTTACTTTAACGCTGATAAATGAGGGTTTCCATTAAAGTTTACGCTACTTGTTGGCGTCACTTAAGCGAGATGTCTTCTTCATAAAAAAATATACTTTGACGTAGCCATGACGTTGATGTCAATTTAACAAATGTCAGAAAACATTTGAGTTTTAGGTGGCTGGACATGACGCCTCAGTGCTGCCATCTCGTGCTCGTTGTTTCAGGAAACCCTCACTGCCCAAACATGGTCATAAAAATGTGGAAGCGAGATGACATGAGACACGTTTTTAGGTTTCCCGACATCCGTTATATATGTGACCGGAAAATTGCGAAAGCCGTATTATTTTAAAATATCGCGTGAGATTGTAAACTGTTTTTTCTAAGTAAGACAAGGATATATGGGAAACTATTGAATTCCATCAATCATCAAATCAGCCAAATTGTTTCTTTTTTCTTATCTTAGGATATATTTTTCTGGTTCCAGGCGATATTCTGCGTGATCTACGTGGTGATAGTGTACCTGCTGACGTCACAGCCGCCCGTGTGGTTCCGCTTCGCGATGTTCCTGTCGTCTTGTCTGCTCATCTCCTTCGTGGCGCAGAGCGTCGGGCTCGTGGTGGGAGCTGCTATGAACGTCCAGGTACATATACACAGCAACGTCTGATTGTATGTCTGTACGCGATTGACGCATAAACCGTGCCGTTTAAATTTTTCTACGCTGTTCCCAAATGGATGGAGTGATTCATTAGGAAAGTTTAGGTGTATAATTCATAAGGTTTTGTGTAAATTGACTGAACCCACTCTGTGGTCAGCGACCCGTGCGAAGCAGGGGCGGGTTGCCAATAAATAGATATCCATTTTTTTTAAAGTCATCAAAGGACTTCTCCCGCTCTGGGCGGAGCGGAAGGGAGTGTCAGACTTACTGACTAAAACCCGCCCGTGATCCTTCTAGTGCCCTTTGCGTTCCAGGGCCGCGGTAACTCTTTCGAACAAAACCGCAACCCTAGCAGGCACTGACCCTATGGGGCCCCGTCTTTGCTGACATCTCTTTGGGACACCTAAGGTCAAGTTTACCTAAGAGTCGTTAATGTAATGGACAAAATATATTCGCGTCTCCTTTGTTAGAAATACACGCCATGATATGCCAGCTTTTCCACCGTGTTAAGGTAATGCACTTGCGGCTTCTCTCGTATAGCTGATGTGTTAGTATCAGTATATGTACCAGAGCAACAATAGGGTAGTTGATTAAAAAAATCTAATTAGTCCGTCAGTCAGAGTTCCAAAAAATATTGGACACGTATTTTTTCTTTTTGCACGTAATCAAAAAACGAAGACGATACAGTGCGTTGAAAACTCGTGTGACGTCACTACGTGCTCCAATTTGAAGCACGCCATGACGTCACAAGCCCCGCTCCTGATATTTGATGCTTTTTATCTTTGTTATCTACTATATAAAAATAAGTCGGGTTTTCCTTCCTGACGCTATAACTCCAGAACGCAGAACGAACCGATTTCCACGGTTTTGCATTCGTTGGAAAGGTCTCGGGCTCCGTGAGGTTTATAGCCAAGAAAATTCAGGTTTTTTTTTTTTTTAAATATGGCAAAACAACGTTTGCTGGGAATGCTGGGTCAGCTAGTTTTTTATAGATTTGAAAAAGCAAAAAATACGTGTCCAATATTTTTCGATAATCTAACCGACGGACTAAATAGAATCATATTTTTTTCCTCAGGAAACATCCCTATTAATAATGTCCTTTTCTCCCACAGAACGGCGTGTTCCTGGCGCCAGTCATGTCGGTACCGTTCCTGCTGTTCAGCGGTTTCTTCGTGTCGTTCAACGCGATTCCCGTGTATCTGAGATGGATCACATATCTGTCGTACATCAGATATGGGTTCGAAGGCACCGCGCTCGCTACCTACTCCTTTGATAGGCCAAAGTTGAAGTGTCATCAGGTAAGACGCGTTTTATCTATACTAATATTATAAAATAAAAAAAACTTTATTTCGGATAAGCATCATCCATATGGGTTAGTAAATACAAGACAAAAGAAGATAACTTATACCCATGTTAGTAAACTTATTATCTATTTGGAAACAAGACGGTTGTTCGAAATACATCTTCGAACAACATCGCCTAATAAAGGAGACTCGTACCTCCCCGCTATAGTAAAAGATAAGATAAAAGATAAGATTATTAGTTAAGATTTGTATTTTTGTGTGTAACGAATAAACTCAAAAACTACTGGACCGATTTCAAAAATTATTTCCCCATTAGAAAGCTTCATTCACTCACCCTGAGTAACATAGGCTATATTTTATCCTCGTATTCCCACGGGAACGGGAACTACGCGGGTGAAACCGCGGGGCGCTGCTGGTAATCTATACTAATATTGTAAAGAAGTAAAGTTTGTGAGTTTGTGACGTTGTAAGGGGTAATCTCTGGATCTACTGATCCGATTTTCCAAATTATTTCGCCAATAGAAAGCTACGTTATTGTGGAGTATCATAGGCTATATTTTATCCCCGTATTGCCACGAGAACAACACGGGTGAAACCGTGGGGTGCTGCTAGTCTTATCATAAATTCGTACTAATAATCCTCCGATCGAGTATCGAAGATATTATACTGCACTAGATCATATAAGTGAACTGTATCATGTTCTTATGAGAATAAAGAATCTTTAAACCTAGATGGCATAGTATACACCGTGCACGTACCCTATTGAAAGCAATGACTGCACGATGACGTTGTAAAGTTAGGTCACTGATCGAAGGAACTGTCAAAATTTTAGCAGACTACCGCATATGTCTGTCATTATTTGGCATTATGTACGAGATTACCATTCTAAGCCATTTCTTTTAATGGAGTGTCAGTGGCTGATCACTGGAAAGTCATAGTGACGCTTTTATATTAGAAGATTACCAAACTTAAAAATCAACCATTATGAAATCAATGATAGACCATTCTGACACTATTGTAATAGCAGACTTGAGCGCCATCTTAGCGACTCCCAATCGTCAGTGTCCATAGTCAGTGTATTAAACTTATTTCCATTTTCAGACTTACTGCCACTTCAAGAACCCAGAGACCACCCTGGAAGAGCTGGACATGTTGAACGCAGACTTCACGCTGGACATAGCAGCCCTGTGCCTGATCTTCCTCGTCCTGCGTATATCGGCCTTCCTCTTCCTACGCTGGAAGCTCAAAGCCACCAGATAAGCAAATAGAAACCTTATGTTATCTGTGTTTAGGGTAGATACCAAATGACAAGCTATTTTAAGTTAGGGTTGTCACTTTGTCAAAGAAACACAAACATAATGTGATTTTGACTTATTATGGTGCAGGTTGAGTTTTGAAGCAGTTTTAAAAGTCTTAAAATGTTTATACTAAATCGAATTTATGCCAAAGGTCCTAATGATTACTTATTTAGGAATTGGAGTAACAAAACTAACTATCTCTTTTAGAACTAGCTAACTTAACTCGATCAGCTGTTTTCATAATGTTTTTAGTAAAGAAATATTTAAGACAAAGTTGCAATCACTGTAATTAATTATTTTACGCAGTTATTGTGATAAAGAGATGTTATCTATATATAATTATTAAAACTCAAACGGGACTGTACATTTCGAATATGTTATGTGTAAATGGAGCTTTTCATTCCGTGTCAATTAGCAACCAAACGTCCTGAAACATGATAACAAATATACTGACGAAAAAGTCCTCGTTTGCTCTCGAAAAATTTTATTATTCATTTAAACAATTCGCACCTTCGATGCAACAAAGTCACAATTCAGGACAGTTTTGCTGTCTTTTGTTAGGAATTTTTGGTAATGAAATATAAGATTTTTACGTAAAACTATAACAAACTAAATAAACAGTTCATTTTATAAAGATTTCAAACCTACTACAAAAAGTAATCCAAAAATGAGGAAATATTTGCGAAAAAAAAATTAAAAGTTTTCTACTGTGAAATTAAAAAAAATGAGCCGTTTTGACTTTGTTGTACTGAAGGTACGAATTATTGTAATTTTAATTTTCATGACAATCATTTCGTGCAATGTTCGCAATTGAGAAAAACACCTAATTTTATGACATACATTCGTTCATTTTAAGTGTTCAATTTATAGAGCAAAAAAAAAGCTAATAAATGTGATAGATTTGTGTGATATACTGGAAAATGTTCACAAAATTATAGAAATTACAGTTTTATAAAATCATTTATTATAATATTAAATAAACAACTGATTTACTTTACTTGGTGGCCTTATTTTCTTAATGATTTACAATATCCAATATACATGTAACAATATGCATCCTCAAACCAGATTTTATGCCATTCTTTACAATAGTAAGATCTGAAACCATTCTATGCAGATAAAAATCTTTAAAAAATATTCTTATTCTATAATTAATTGATTATTTTGCTCATAAATTATTCATATTTCTTGCCTTACGGGCTTGCCGTTAAATTTATATCAAAGATAGACATAATTTTTGCCTTAGTGGCAATGGTAATTTAGATTTCTCAGTATAATACAATTCATGAAGACTGCTGTGTTTTTCAGAAATATTTCTGACAATTTTTTTATACTCACATGATTTTCTTAACTGCGTCATCTGCATTTTTCAACTCGATACTAAATCTTATTTATTTGAGACTAATTTCATACTAGTCGACCAAGTTTGTTAAACAACTATCTGGAACTATTCAAGTTCATCAAACTTGATAAGTGCGGTTAGACACTTGAAAATGGCCCTTATGGCTACGAGATAAAGTTGCAGTCAATGACCAACAAACACAAACGTCGACTGTACTAAGATGAACATTCTTACCATTTGCCAATTACCTTGGTCGTCTAGAATCTTCAACCATTCTCTAAATTATCATTGCCATTAATTATTAAATAGTTTTACGTTACACATTCAGGGATCATGGTTATATTCATTGTACTTAGTGATGTAATTATATAGATAAATAATGTGGTCCAATTATTATTGATATGGTTAGATGTAATGGTTATAGAATGTATGATGTTTTGTACCTATATATTTTTTAAATAAATGGTTTATGAAATATAGATTGGCTTTTATTTAGTTGCCTGTATTGTCTTGTTCGTCTAGATTCTAAAGAAAAAGATGTTTTCTTTCAAGAATGGTGGTTGGAAACTGACTGCCTATTTGTGTAACGTTTTTCGTCGAAGGTATTGAGATCCCTTTACGGAATTTGTTCGAAAGCGTCACCGCGGCCCTGGAACGTAAGGGGCACAAAAAGGAACACGTGTGGGTTTTAGTCAGTAAGAGTCTGACACTCCCTTCGGCTTCACCCAAAGCGGGAGAAGTCATTTGAAAAAAAATAATTCAAAAAAGGCATTGAGATCCCTTTACCTACGATTCGCTTAAAATAACGTCTTCTGCGTTTTGTAATTGCTCTAAATGTAAGTATGAATAATTAATTTGGACCGCCAGATATATATAAATGTACTCTGTGGCCGCCAGTTTAGGATTACCTTACTTTTCCTACTGAGTATTTATAAATTCATCCTATAAATCATAATAGGATGAATTTGCCGAACAAATAGCAGTTCTAGTATATGACAAATGCCAAATTGACGATTTACTATCGATTATTTGGCTTCTGAGCAGTATAATCTGCCAATCGACAGGGCTGATCAGAGACGCAACTTATTTCTGATAACAGATAAGAGCGAGCGAAGTGAGTTTGGGATTTTGGGCACCCTGACTCGCCATTCCCTTCGTGGTATTATTTTTTTTAAATCGCTCCGAAGTAGGAGCCCCTCGCAGCGGGGCTCCGTCTACTACGATCACATCCCTGTTGGCGAAGAGTCCTATCGCCGAAGTGTCCTATTGGCGAAGAGTCTCGTCGAAGTAAAGTCTTGTCGTCAGTGAACGCAAATAAAACATGGAAGCATTCCTAACTCAAAAAATGACCCAAACCACATTGCGCCGCGGTAGGCGGGGCTTACCGATTGCGCCGCTCACGTGTTTAGTTACACGGCCTATTCGTTACATGGTAATTTAAACCCAAATACTTGGGAAATAAGGTCAATTTTTAACTGTGCATCGCGTAACTAAAACATTCGCGCTTAGATCCCTTGAAGTAATGCTTCCATGTTTTATTTGCGTTCACTGCTTGTCGGTGTTGAGTCTGTCGGCATTTTAATCGTAAACTCAAAAACCTTGATCCAAGTACTAATAGATTCAACTATGTCCAAAAAATACCTATCTATTATCGGCTAGATTCAACTTCAATCAGATACGCTTGCATGCATCCGGGATGTTATGCTATCGTACCTAAGTACGATAAAGCACTCAGTCGAGGAAGCGTTGGCACATACTTACGTCCTATTGTTACTTTGTAAGAACTGTTTACCCATGTGTGACCTGTTCCATCACTATCATCATTTACAATTTGCTATTACCTTGTAGGTGGGTTGTAGTTTCATTATGGATGGTATGAAGAGGAAATACATTATTTTCGTGCTCATAGATTTCATGGGGATTTCGCACATTGCATTGTCACTTCATTACATAGAACAAACAAAGTTGATTCCCGCTGTCTGTCTGCCCCTATGTATGCTTAGATCTTTAAAACTACGCAATGGATTTTGTTGCGGGATTTTTATTTTTACTAATATTATAAACGCGAAAGTTTGTAACTATGGATGGATGGGTGTGTGTTACTCTTTCACGCAAAATCTACAGAATGGATCTTGATGAAATTTGACACAGAAGTAGATTACAGTTTGGAACAACACATAGGATACTTTTTCTCCCGGGAGTATGTTCCCTTGGGATATTTTTCGATATTCGCGCATGGGGAGCCGCGGGCGGCAACTAGTGTATAATACAAGCATAATATAGTAGATTAACACTGAACATTTTAAAGGTTTCTAATGTGATGTCGTAAATAAACTCAATTTTTTTGCGCTTACATTGCAAACGCTGACTGAACCCTACGAGATACATCAATATAATGTATTACAATATTACCTTAAAAAGGTCTGCAAAAAAGTCCGCGATGCCCATTGTTTATCCTTTACTTTTTACAGCATTGCACCCGTGTGTAGCCGGGGCGGGTCGCTAGTTCTAAATAAAATGTAGTAGAAATAAAGAAGTGAATCTGTGGCTGTCGAACAAGATGAATGTTGTACTGTCGAGCAGTTTCGGGGTATTTGAATGATTTATTTTGTACTAGCTTCTGCCAGCGACTTCGTCCGCGTGGAATAGTTACTTTACCCCCGATTTTGA
This sequence comes from Hecatera dysodea, assembly GCA_905332915.2. Lineage (NCBI taxonomy): Eukaryota > Metazoa > Arthropoda > Insecta > Lepidoptera > Noctuidae > Hecatera > Hecatera dysodea. The sequence continues at coordinate 18,320,540 of HG995294.1, forward strand.
AACTCTCAGCCCGATCGGTTTAAAATTGACAAAAGATAGACATAAGCTGTTTCGGGATATTTTTTAGATAATTTTATGTAGAACATTTCCGTAATACATGATTTCTATGTAACTTTAACCATTAAGGCTACACACGCGACGGAAGCTCAAAAAATGGAGTAACTTCTCCCGTTTTCCCAACATTTTCCTTCACTGCTCTGCTCCTATTGATTGTAGCGTGATGAAAAGTATACTATAACCTGCCCAGGAGTATGAAGAATAATTGCACCAAGTTTCGTTAAAATCGGTCGAGTAGTTTTTGTTTCTATAAAGAACATACAGACAGACAGACAGACAGACAGACAAAAATTTTACTGATTGCATTTTTGGCACCAGTATCGATCACTAATCACCCCCTGATAGTTATTTTGAAAATATATTCCTTGTACAGAATTGACCTCTCTACAGATTTATTATAAGTATATAGATTTACGATGCCGAATATTCAATACCTACGCTTTGCTCTTGGATCGGGGTGAACGATTTGCCTCGTTTCTTTAGTAGAATATTAACGTTCAGTAAATAATAATAAGCATTTATTGACAATTAGGTAGATCCAGCATCATGAAATTAATCCGTTTTACTCATTTAATCGCAAGATAATATTTTTTTAAACATTATCAGCGCCCCTCGGTTTCACCCGCATAGTTCCCGTTCCCGTGGGAATATAGGGATAAAATATAGCCTATGTCACCCGGGGATAGTGTAGCTTCCCAACAGTGAAAGAATTCAAATCGGTTCAGTTGTTTCGGAGCCTATTCAATACAAACAAACAATCAAATCTTTCATATCTATCTATACTTATAATAAATCTGTAGAGAGGTCAATTCTGTACAAGGAATATATTTTCAAAATAACTATCAGGGGGTGATTAGTGATCGATACTGGTGCCAAAAATGCAATCAGTAAAATTTTTGTCTGTCTGTCTGTCTTTCTGTCTGTCTGTCTGTCTGTCTGTCTGTCTGTCTGTCTGTATGTTCTTTATAGAAACAAAAACTACTCGACCGATTTTAACGAAACTTGGTGCAATTATTCTTCATACTCCTGGGCAGGTTATAGTATACTTTTCATCACGCTACAATCAATAGGAGCAGAGCAGTGAAAGAAAATTTTGGGTAAACGGAAGAAGTCATCTACATAAAATTATCTAAAAAACATCCCGAAACAGCATGTCTATCTTTTGTCAATTTTATACCGATCGGGCTGAGAGTTTCAAAATCGGGGGTAAAGTAACTATTCCACGCGGACGAAGTCGCTGGCAGAAGCTAGTCTATAATATTAGTATAGATCTAGAAAATGATGTTTTACCAACATTATTTCTATATATGTTTCTATACGAAAGTGAAATATCTTGGAGAGCTGGTGTTGACGTGTTGTCTCGAGTTTTCGACGATGGTGCGAGGTAAAAAAAAAGTTGTGCTGTGAGCCGAGCTGTCATGGCCACCTAACCTCCGATGGCGTGTGACGTTTCGAGTCACGATCGTCACTTTTGGTTGCGGAAAAGTAAATAACAACAGTGTTAAGTCTAAATGTGTTGCTGCGCTAAACTCGAGAACGGCTGGAACAACTCGGTAAGTGGTAGTCTGAGGTAAATTCTCCTGAAGCGAAAAATTAAAAAAAAGCCGCTGACATACAACTAAGATGTATTAAACCTCAAAAACGTAAATTTTGAAGTCTCCGCAGACCAAGTCGCGGGTAGAAGCTGGCAATATTATAAATTCGTTTGCGAGTTTGGTACGCCTGCCAAAATCGCTGAACCGCTTTTGACGAATTTTGGAACAGAGATAGATTGGAACCGGTAGTCGGCTGAATGCTACTTTTTACAATATGACTTTGCCCAGGTCTTTTGTTATTATGAGCTTGTATCATTATAAGCTTTTCATTATTTGTAAGCAGTGGGGGTGGGGCATTTGTTAGCAAAATATAACGATTGCTTTGCTTTTATTCATTCACAGTTCAAGTTAAAAGATAATCATAAAAATAATAAATTCATTCGTCATTCTTTTGTTTTCTTTGCCATTAATCAATTATTAATAATGCCAGTTACCGGTACAGTCGGGCGAAAAGGTTATTCTATATGCAGATTTGATTGCTCTACCTACTTATTGGTATATTATTAACACATAAATAGGTGCCTACTTAGTTGTTTACAATGTTGACTGAGTTATTTTTTTCTGATTAATTTATTGTAATCGGGTTACACACGCCTATTAGCTAGGTTCAATGAAATGATCTAAATAAATGCAGTTTTATTTTTATTTTTTATTGGTACCTACTTGAGTTTCTATTTATTTTTACAGTTAGGTACATTTATTACTATGAACAAAGTAGGTAGTGAGGTGGAATAGAACAATAATGTACTCATGTAGGTACTTATACCCAACAATTTCTTTCCTGAAAACAAACCCATCCGAGCTACCATTTTGGAAATATAAATCGTTTTACTATATAAAATAAAAAATTAAAAGGATCATAACTCGGAAACGGTGCGGAAACGGGCCATGCTTCTCGACCCTAAATGGTTGCTACAGATAAGGTCAACCCGATACTGCAAAAAAATGGAAAGTTTCCAAAAAAAAAAAAACACGAAAATTTTCCTTGCTCCATAGCGCCCCTAAAGCTACACTCCAACCTATAGTTGCTCTACTCAACAGCCATGAGGTCATGTAAAAAAATTAGCAAAAACTTCGAAAAAAAAAGTAAAAGTAAAACTTTTTGGGCCATGCTTCTCAGACCCTGAAGGGTTTCTATGGATAAGCTTAATCAGTTTCTGCAATAAAAATGGTCGAATTCCATTAAAAAAAAACTTCGAAAAATTGACTGTCCAAATTTTTTTTTTTAACTAAAACTTTTTTTTTTGTTTTCTTTGCTGCTTATAGTGCCCCTAAGCGTATACTCCAACTCCCACACTCCGCCCCTAAGACGACCCACTGATCCTTAATCATAGTACCTACCTATTTTCACTCATCTGCGAACGACACTGTCTGTAGCTGTTACCCCCTACAACGTCACCCACTGCAACCATCACCCTCCGCAACGGTCACTCTCTATGTGGCTGTGACATTCAGCGGCCGGCGTCGCCCTCCGCAACGGTCACTCTGTGGCTGTATAAAACACGCGGCCGAAGTGTTCTCTGCCTCTCAGGGAGGGTTGCCACGGTTGTTTGAAAAAAAAAAAAACGGGACGATCGGGCATCCATCAGAGACGTTCGGAGTTTGGTCCGATCAAAATATGACCCATGTGATGTGAGACAGTCTAAGGAAAATGAAACTTTATTTTGTGTTTTTATTTGTATTTATTTTATATAATTAATTTTTACATACGTATTTCTTGTTGTTACGAGCCGCTATTAATAGCATTTCTGCGCGCGAAGACGAACGCGGGACATACGGCGCGCGGTGGGCGCGGTGGCGCGTGACTGGGTTGAGTACCCGTCAATGAATTGATTGAGCCTATCGCATATCGTCAAAAATCGGGACAAAATCGATAGGCCGTCGGGACGCAGGACAATGTCTTCGAAATCGGGACTGTCTCGGCAAAATCGGGACGGGTGGCAACTCTGCTCTCAGGACACATGTGCCTATGTGTATCACGCACCTTATAACCCCCATCACGTTATTTGGCGCAATCTCCTCTGTCCGGTCAGTAAAGGAATATTTATAACATAATTATTTAATGCAATATAATTTTATCTGTGGTAAGTGACTGTCGAAAGTGGAGCAACCTTGAAGTACTCGTATTTAGGTAGGTACCTACTGCGTTTATAAATCTGTGCTTGCCCTTATTGGGCGCCTCTCCTAGCGCTTCGTGTTTTAGGTAATGGCGTCAAGCCCAACAGTCGAATGATATTCTCTATTCGTTTCCCAGTTCGTGTGAAGTGAAGGTATCGAGTAATAGTGTTTTTATACCAGGAACACCTTTTTATGGGTGGGAAATCATCAAATGAGTTCTTCCGCTAGCGGAAGAGAGTGTCAGACTCATGCTGACTAAAACCCACCCGTATTCCTCCTAATGCCCTTTGCGTTCCAGAGCTGTGGTGACTCTTTCGAACAAATTCCGCAACTACAAGGAACACCTTGATACACTTCTTGATACTTTATTGATTATCGAGAAAATATGGTTGTAATTTGCTAACCTATTGCCATTTTTGACATTTTAGGAATAGGTGTTAATTGTGCTTAATTAATAGACAAATACGATTCAATAAATTTATTATTTGACCAACCAAACAAGTATTTTATCACATACATAATTATGTTCTTAGTTCTTACGATGAATAGATATTTATAATAATACAATTATGTGCATTTTGTTAAAAAAACATTTGCAAGTCTCTTGATTAAAATTGACCATAATTAATTTATGAAGTTAGTAGGTTTATGTGCTTGTTTTTGTTTCAACCGAATTTCAATGAAAAATGTTATGATAGAAATCGTACACCCAAAAAAATATAAGAACCATGGAATGGCCAAACTCCCCACAAATTCACGCTGGTGGAAACGATGTTTTATTTTTTTCAAGTAATTCATATCACGCATAACCTTCTCTACCAAACCATTCTCCCTCAGTTGTATCGATTTGTAGCATAACTGATCTATCATAGGAAACCCTTTGTAAAGATATATAGCATAAATCACCTTAGAAAAAGGTATCGGTAGAGCCATTATCATAGGATTTCCAAACTCATCAAAAAAGTCCTGTTCGTTGTATAGATACAGTCCATACAAAAGAAGCGTGTACATATTTTCAGATTTCGCCACAGTTTCAACACTTCCCATCAAACGATGGCAGGTATCGGAATCGTCAAACTCTTCACTAGATTGAACTGATTCAGAATAATATTTTCCCATAATTGAACTCAAGCATGGCTTAAGCTGATATTTAGCTATGTCTTCTTCTTTTGTAATTTGATATTCCTGAGCTGGGTTTGTAGTAAGACTGACTAGATTGGACTGGTAAAAAGTGTTCACCAAATACGCGAACACCACCCAGAATATTAGAACACACTTCACCGTCCATCGACTTCGCACACTGCGCCCGTGAAGGACGAGATTGTCCAGTAGTATTAAAATGACGTAACTTCGATCCTCCGTGCGAAGGAGAATGATTACTAATATCGAGTAAATTATGAGAGCCAGTGTTAAGAGCACCCAGACTGTCGCGTCAAATTCCAGATAGGTGTTTTTCCATGGGGCCATATTTCTGGCTCGTTTCACCACGAATCGTATCTCATCTGTGTAAACGAGGTGACCGTACACAAAAGAGAAGGCCGCTGCACGAGAGGGTGTTAGTATCATACCGGAGATGTGCATATCCACTTCGTGGTCTTGTATCTTCTTCAATACTCCAACCGCTTCCATGTCGGCTGATACCGTGGAGAATTCATCAGCATCGCCGTAATCGATTACAATATTTAATTCAAAACCTAACATTTTCCCGATTAGTTGAAGTAGATATGGCTCCGCCCCATTCCGAAGTGCAGGTGGTGCGTATGAAGATTCATTTGTAGTCACCATTGTATATGGGGGCCACTGGTTTATCAGAACATTGAATGTACAGTTCTGTAGGCCAGTGACAAGCTTTTCCGGGTAGAGGTTACTATTGTGTGCCTGTGAACACTTTCCAAAGCTTATGATGCTGTCGTAGCGTTTTCCGCAGTTGTAGTTATCGAAAGGGTTGTAAGTGTAAAGATGAGCATCATCCGTGGCGTTGACAACCAGCACATTATTTGCATGCAGATTGAGGAAAGTGTCGAAGATGTTCCTGAGTTCGCTCTCTTTTAAATTTCTGACAAGAAGTAAGAAGCGGGCCATTGGGTTCCATGTTGATTGTTTTGTTTCGTGTGAGAAATGACTTGTGAACGAAGAAGCGTTATTTGCGGATATGAGAAAGGCTCGGTGCGAGATTGTCAGTTTGGCCGCTGCTCGTTTCGATACGACTGATATAATGTTTGCATTATTAATAGCTTTCAGTAGTATCTCATCTCGAACTTTATTACCGACGTATGTAATTTCTTTTGTGTCTGTGAGATATTCGCCGACTATGTCTACTACACATTTGATAAGTTTTTGATTGTAAGATATCTGTGGTATAAGTATTTGAACACAACTTCCACTGTATATAAGTGATACAAGTAGGCACAAGGCCCGCATTTTGGTATATGGGAATTGGTAACTTTATCTACAATGGGAGTATGCTTCTCTTCATAAATCATGATTCACAGGATAATAACTGTATCTTTTTAAAACACGAGGATGATTATACCCAATTAGCTGTTAGGTACTATTATTATGAGTATGATGTGATTGACATGTGATATCTCTTTCGTTAGCATTGCTGTGATTTGACACATCAACAATTTCCAAACAGTACCTTCCAGTACTTTTATGACATTTGTGAGAGAGGAGTGAGGTAAGTAAGTAGGTAAGGTAATTAATTAAATACAATTAGCTATATTAAAATGTATTTATAATAATTCAATCTGTATGCAAGTGCAACGCTTACATATAAATGTTCTGCTAAGGTTTATGTTAAGAATTAGTGAAGAATTAAATGATTTAAATTGAATTCTGACCATATCCCTTTTCTTGATCCTAAATAAATGCTATATATTGTTTGTACAAGTGATACTTACAATTTACATATAGGTAAGTTAAATGTTTACATTTTTTCGTGTGGCCATTACTGTTTTGCTTCCTTTTGTTACACAATGAGCGGTATTGTCAGCAGAGTTCCGTTTCTAGCACTTCACACCATACGATACATTGCACATTCGAGTTGGCATTAAACAATATAAACGCGACTATCACACACGATGTTTCGGCAAATATTCAATTAAGAAAGTCACAACAGAAATTGCGCACCCCACAACGTACACACACCACGGGAGAGCAAAGCGAACTTCAAATTCTTTCTGAGAAAATCTTTGCTTCAAAGTTCTTGAAAAGTATTGATCGCGAAGGCTCTTGTCTGCCAAACCATTCTCCCTCAACCGCAAAGCGTTCAGTTGTAACTGATGCGTAATCGGAAAACCTTTGTAGAAATAAAAACCAAACAAAAATTTCGTATAAGGCTTCTCGAAATAATATATCAAGGGATTGCCCCACTTATCGTTTAAGCTTTGCCTGTTGTATAAATAAAGGGAATTTGGTATAAGTGAATACATGTCTTTAGTTTGACTGACAGTCATTAGGGCTTCAAGAGGTGTGCTACATCCTTCTGTCGGCAGGGTGTCTAAAGGCACCGCTGTGAGCTTCTTTGACGAATCTGTCCTTAGTTCAGTCGATAAGTATTTCCGTAGTGAACCACTGAAGCAAGTTCTGAATTTATATTCCAAGATATCATCTTCTGTTTGCACTTGATATTCTTTGCTCGGATTCGTAGTGAGGCTTACTAGGCTGGACTGGTAGAATGTATTGACGAGGTACGCAAACCATACCCATATTATGAGGATATATTTTATTGACATGGGGCAACGGAAATCACGACTATGTGTCAGTAAATTGTCTAGTAGTTCTAAGGCTACGGAGCCCTTATCCTTCGCTTGAAGGAGGAAGATCATCATTGCACAATACACGACAAACGATAAAAGTAACAACAACCACACAGTAGTGTCGAATTCTATATACACAGTTTTCCAAATAGGAACGAGTGATGCTCTCTTCACTACAAACCGTAGCTCATCGTTGTAATCATGATAACCGCTAAGCCATGTTAAGGCTTGAGCTCTAGTCAGCACCATCATCATACCGCCAAATATGACATCCGTTTCATTATTCCGAAGCATTATCATGGGGCCGCTGACTGTCATATTAGGAGCAACCGAAGAATACAGATCAGCGTTATAACTGTAGTTAGAAATAACTGTGAATTGTTCCTTTTCGCTTAAAACTTTGAATACATATTCTTCTGTACCCAATATGGTTTTCTCACCTTCAATTCTTAATGGGTTGATAGTGAAAGGTGGTCGGTGAGCAAGTGATGCTTTGAATGTGCAGTTCTTGAGTCCGGTGACAAGTTTGTTTGGGTACAAGTTTTGGGTAGTTTGTGAGCACATCCCGAGGTTAATGACGTCGTTGTAGTACTTGCCACAAGCGTAGTTAGCAAATGGGTTGTAGGTGAAAAGATGAGCATCGACTGTTCTGTTTACGATCACCGCATTGTTGACGTGTAGTCTCAACAGCTCATCGAAGATCACACGAAGCTCATCATTTTGCAGCGACCCGACAATGATCAGGAAACGCGCGTATGGGTTCCACGTTGGGTCCGTCATCAGGTACTCAAAATATTGCGCGAACGAAGTCACATTCTTGGAATTTATCAAATACCCTTGATTTCGTAGAAATGACTGATGAGTCGTGTTTCTCAAAACCAGACTAAAGTGCTGCGTTGAATGAATTGCTTTCAATAGCTCTTCATCTTCGGTGTCACTGTTGACGTATGTGACTTCTTTTTGTTCGCTGAAATATTTTTTAAGTATACCGGTCACACACTGAATGAATTGTTCGTTTTTGTGACGATATGCTGACAATGTGATCTTGCAATGTACTGTCGCGTAGAAGACGAGAATCACATAGCACGCGGCTTTCATTTTGCATCGGAAAAACGACAGTGATTGTTTCAAAATTGTCGCCTATTGATTACCGTGCTGATAAAGATATTAATTGTAGTTAAGTGCTTCGAAATAGATTTGAAACCGCTTTTGATATTAATTTTCTATCGATGAATTAGTATGATGACTCTTTGTTCTCTATATTGAAAAATATGAACATCAATAAATTTATTAAAATTATATATTGGAGTGGTGTGTAGGATTTATTCTGCGGCTTTTATACGAAATGTGTTGTTTTATATTGTTACATTTATGTTTAAACAGTAATCTAATTATGTAGAAGTATTCTAATGACTTTGTTATTACCTAATAATGATATAGTTTCAGGTATAAAAGGTACCAGGTAAGGTAAGGTGATGGTTCGAAGTAAGTGATTATCTGGCAGCTATATTATTTTACTAGCTGCTGCCCGCGGCTTCACCCGCGTGAATGTCGGAAATTATCCCAAGGGAACATAATCCGGGGACAAAAAGTCCTATCCTAGGTGTGTATGTGTTATTCCAGACTATGATCTATATCTGTGCCAAATTTCATCAAGATCCATTCAGTAGTTTTTGCGTGAAAGAGTAACAAACATCCATACTTACAAACTTTCATACATCACCGTTTCTTCTAACACGTATATAATTAACGTTATTTTATAGATGGTATGCTATACAAAAAACTCGTGTCCAATATAATAACGCTTTCAGTGTAATGTTGGTGCTACCATACTTTTGCAGTGCACCAGGAGGGTGCATGTTCGCGGAGTATGGCGTGTCCGATTTTTACGCTATTATGCGGACACGATAGCATCCCTGAGTGCGAGTGCGCAATAGCTCCAACAGCTTGGTGGTGACTGTGGCCAGCAGGATAGATAGCCCAAAGATGAGGCACTGGATGACGTCAAATCGTGCGTCATTCTGTTACCTCGACCTCTCGCTTCCGGCCCTGGTTCAAACCGTGGTCCGGAGTGGGATGGGAAGCAGTAATGCTAGCGAAGGAGGAGGCAGAACGCGTGCGAGAGAGCGAAACCTCACACCCCGCCGCAACAGGAGACGCCCCGGGCGCGCGTCGGGAAACGCAGGGCGATTCCCGGCCACCGTAGGCGCGGGCCTGCGGACGGCGAGCTATTGGTGATTTGCTGTCCGATAGCAACCAGGCTCGGGTCGACGGCGCGTCGTGTTCCACGCGCGCCTCAACGAACTGTCAGCAACGAAGACGGGGCCCCGGGGAACGAAGATGGTCAGCGCCTGCTAGGGTTGCGGAATTTGTTCGAAAGAGTCACCGCTGCCCTGGAACACAAAGGGCACTAGAAGGATCACGGGTGGGTTTTAGTCAGTAAGAGTCTGACACACCCTTCCGCTCCGCCCAGAGCGGGAGAAGTCATTTGATGATTTCCCAAATGACTTTCAAAACAAAGGAGCGAAAAATAAACAATAAGGGTTTCCTTTAATGATTTTATTAGATTTTTATTTTATATTTCATGATATTTAACGTTACAACGTGAGAGAATACTTTAACAATCAAAGTTATATGGATGTGTGTTGAAAAGTATAAGTAAGGATACATTCTTCAAGCATATTTGCCTTGCTGGTGCCTTGTGTGTGTAGGCATACGCTTAAATTTTTGCATTTAGAAATGGCTTAACATACAGAGTTTCACTTTTATAATATTAATAGGATGCGAGTGTGTGTCTAATTTGATATTAATGATATAACTACCATAAGGTGCTCAACAAATGTCAATAGCAAACGTATAATATCAAAATCAGTACGGAAAATGGGCGTCACATCATTACTTTTGATTTATTTCTTAGTTACGTGTTTTTGTGGGTTTACATCAATCAACATTTTGTTTGTTTTGTTTATGAAGTTAATTAGCTAGCTAGTCCACAAATAGCAGATACGATCATGACAATTACACATACCAATGCTACATATAATTAAAATTATTTTCTTATATATTCGTATATATTTACATCTTACTTCACGAGATCGCAGTTCTTTCACTACATAGGTATGCACGATGATAGCCATATTACAAAATTTCTAAGCAGTTCCCGTAGAGCTGTTTGCCTTTGATGTTCTCCTTGTTTTAATGCTAAGTTGTGATAGATTTGTTTTCAAAAGCATGTCCAGTTTTCTTTATAGCTCCTAACTTCAGGTAAAGTTTAATGAGTCGCGTTAAAACTTACTAAATTCTCATACAATACTAGTCGATCTGTAGCAGAAACGGTTTAACGACTTAAAAATCCATATTTAGGTAAGTTAACTTCAATGATGAACGTCACTGTAGCTAACGAACACCCGAATATATAAATTCGCCACGGGATAGCGAAACGCGCTTGAAATTCTTTCTCATGAAAATGATGCTTTACTTCTTTAAGATAATTCACGTCATTCATAACTTTATCTACTAAACCGAGCTCCCTCAGTCGGAGGGCTTTATGAAGTAAATAGTTAATCATGGGGAATCCTTTATAGAGGAAAATTGAGAACACAACCTTTGAATAAGGCTTCGGAAGTGACATAACCCGGGGCTGACCAAACTTATCTAAGAAGGCCTCCATATTGTATTTATATTGCCCATACATAAAAATCGTGTAAAGATCTTTTGAATCAGCTACCGTTTTTACGCTCTCTAACATACCACCACAGCCATCAATTCTCTCATAACCATCATCCGATGTTACTGATTCCAAATAATATTTCTCCATTACGGAACTAAAGCAGGGCTTAAGTCTGAACTGTGCTATGTCTTCTTCCTTCGAAATTTGATATTCCCGAGTTGGGTTGGTAGTGAGACTAAAGAGGCCGGATTGATAGAAAGTATTTACCAAGTAAGCGAACCATAACCAAAATATGAGGACACACTTCACCGACAGCCGACTTCTAATGCTGTGCCCGTGAAGGACAAGATTGCCTAGGAGAATTAAGACAACATAGCTTTTGTCTTCTGATCGAAGCAGAATTATTACAAGTACCGAGTAGAATATGAGAGCCAGTACTAATAGCGTCCACACAGTCGATCCAAATTCCAAGTAAACAATTTTCCATGCTGGTACTTCTGACGCTTTTTTGACGACAAATCGTATTTCATCTGTGTAAGCTAGATGACCGTACACATAAGAGAACGCCATCGCACGAGACGGTGTCAATAACATCCCTCCTAGTGCAGCATCTGCTTCATTGTCTTGAATCCTTTTCAATGATCCTACTGCTTCCATATTTGTAGAAACTGTAGGGTATTCTTCAACTGCGCCATAATCGTTTATAATGTTGAGTCTGAATCCTTGCATTCTCCCGATTAACTGGAACAAGTATGTCTCAGCTCCATAACGAAGTGGATGTGATGTGTTGTTGGTAGATAATATTGTATAGGGAGGCCACTCGGTTATGATGACATCAAATGTACAGTTTCGTAGTTTGGTAATCAATTTCTTCGGATACAGGTCATAAAACCATGCTTGAGAACATTCCCCGTAGCTGATGATGTCATCATAGCGTTTACCACAACCGTAGTTATCGAATGGGTTGTAACCATACAAGTGAGCTTCTTCTGATGAGTTCATAACCACCACAAATCTTGCGTGAAGTTTCAGAAATGTGTCGAAGACGATTCTCAAATCGGTTTCCTTAAGATCTTTGACGATGACCAAAAATTTTGCCTGTGGATTCCAAGAAGCGTCTCTGGTTACATAAGGAAAATTTTTAGCGACGAAAGATGCATTTTTGCTAGATAATAGATAAGCTTCGTGTTGGATAAACAAGACATTGTTCATTTTTCGCGAAAGTAATGATATTGACACAGTATTTCCAGTGTTTATAGCTTTTAAGAGGTCTTCGTCTTCAGTCTTATTGCCAAGATATGTTAAGACTTTAGTTTCGGCAAAGTGTTCTCTCACTATATTGGTTACGCATTGTATCTGTTTTTGATTGCTCAGTGACTCGGGAATTGGTATTATGAAACAGTTCCCACTGTAAAACAAGGAACAGATTAGCCAGCAAACGACCACCATTTTGGGACGTGGAACTGAAAATTTGTATGGTTTCGTTCTTATTTAATACTAAACTTTCGTTTATCATTAATCAAAGCATAAGTGTAGGCATACTCTTCAAATCTGACGCTGATTGTAAGTTTTTGGACATAAATTCTAATTAGCCTGCGGTTTGTCAGCAGCAGGTGTTATAACAAGTAGTATTTTCAGCAATTTGAATTCATGATTATCTTGTGTATTATACGATTTTCTCTGTTAAAATAATCTGTAAGTTTGTTCGTTACAATTATTTCGAATGCTGTAAAAGCTCTTCCTGGAGTCTTAGATTCAGACAAGAGATAATGAAACTGTCACTATACATTTAAATATCTGCCTACTTAAGTCCATAAACGGTGTTAAGAATTTATATTAGAGTTAAGCACACACAAACTTGGTGAGATTAGCCAAAACTGTTATAACGTTTAAACAGTAGTCCAGAAATAAAAACTGTAGTTCAGAAGCTAAAGAGCAACCCGCTTTATAAATCTGCCATGGAAACCAAGATTCAAACTCCTTTTGGTCAATTCAATTTTTTCTCTTAAGCATAGTGCGTTTTGTCGCATTCTGTCTGTAAGTGGAAGACTTTTGTAAAAAAACATTCCAAAAATTATCTTAACGTTTCTTAAAGTAAAAGACAGATGACTGACCAAATTCGTCCCAGTACATTTTTTGGAAGTAAAAATATATTGATTTCTGTCTAAGCGTAAATAATTCTTCTGATTGAGCGACTTTCATCAAATCTAATGGATTATGGTTTCTCCCCTAACTAAACTCTCGCCGATTTCCACCACTCCCTTAAGGAGTTGCGTATCGTCGTCGACGGGTATCGTTCCCTCGCCGTGCTTGTTCTCGGGGACTTCAATGCCAAGAACTAGGCTTGAGCTTCCCGTTGTTTCCCCGTTGTAGACGGACACGCGGTGTAGGATGGTGGAGGACTGGGCCCGGGAGATAAGCTTGGTTTTTCTAAACCGGGGTTTTGCCCCCACTTCTGTGCGGATGCATGGACATTCGTTCGTCAGCCCTGCTTTAGCACCGCGTGTTGTTGACTGGCACGACAAAGAGGAGGTGGAGACCTATTCCGACCACCAGTACATCCGGTTCGAGGTCTCCGTCTAGACTTACTCTAGACTCAACCATGCTGGTCCGATAGATCCCGAGTGGTCCGCGATGGGCGCTGAAGCAGCTAGACTGGGAATTTATACTGGAAGCCGCGATCGTGCAGGCCTGGGTGTCATCACAGGACAGGCCTGCTGACATCAACAACGAGGCGGCGTGGTTCATGGTGAATATGTCCGAAATATGTGACGTGGTAATGCAGGTCTAGCAAATACGCGCCTGCCGCCAGGTGTACTGGTAGTCGCGTGAGCTGACTGCGCTGCACGAGGGTTGCGTTGCTGCGCGCCGCCCGCATGCTCCCCCTCCTTGGCTCCATTACCTGCGGTGCCCAATGCGGTCCATACCGATGACGGCAACGAAAACGACGATAGGTACTCCGGATGTAACGGAGTGGCGGTAAATAGGCTAAAAGCCAAAAATACCGGCTCAAGACCCGACCCAGGCTTTCCAGGGAAAGCGCTTCCTTATGATAACCTAGATATCGTTCTCGGATGTATGTATGTGGTAGATAGGTGTTTTAACTGTACAGAACTGCAGCGTCTTTTAGCTTGAGAAATACTAGAAATTTTATCAAATAGTATATGAGATATTAATTATCCTTGCCCACGTGTCAAGAGAGAACATTTCAAGTTGAAAACTTGATTGTATTAGAACTGAATTATACTGTGCGAGGATGTTCGTAAGTAATGGCAGTTTCTTGTTCTGCCAGTAGTCGGAACCGGTAACGAGTGAGAGATTGACTAGTGACTTCATTGGTTTGCTATTATAAAAAGACTTTGATTTAAGTATAAACTTAATATCTAAATATTAGGTAGGCAACTTATAAGCCCGAATAACAATGGAATAACATAATACAGTGTATAGAGCGTGAGTTGGCCATCTCAATCATTTAATGACTGCACTTCAATCAGTAGAGATTACATAAATCATGGAAATTTCTCGTATGGAACAACGACTGCTCTTATTTCATGAATTTCGTTTAGGTCACAAAACGAGAGAGAGTACACCAGGCAGGGTTGCCTGGTGTACTCTCATATGATGCCGCTAAGCATGGGTTAAGAAATTTCAAGAACGGAAATTTCGATCTTTCTGATGATAAACGTAGAGACATTAACAAAACTTATTACGGCAGATCCCAGATTAAGTTCGCGTTGCCTGGTAGACCAGCTTCACTGTTCTCACACTGCAATAGAAAATCATCTTCATACCTTAGGATTCAAAATAATTTTGTTTAATAATACAAAAAATAAAGAAGACTTAATCTGAGATGGCAGGTTTATATGTTGCCAACCTACCTAACCTAAAAAACCTTCTACGAATCAGAAGTGGAGGGATCTCTACTTCTGATTCGTAGAAGATTTTTTAGGTTAGGTTAGGATAAAGCGAGTTATGTCTCCACATAACTCGCTTTCCATGACATTTATCGGGGTACTCCTTATAAATCTGCTAACAATATGTAGTGCACGGTTTTGAGCCCTATCAAGTTTTGAGCTATTGTCAAGATCAATATCACAGTCCCTTGCCAATTCATCTATGAAAATATTATGTATGTAAGGAAAAAACAACATCTTTTTAGTAAAATTAGTGATAGACACAATTTTAATACTAGAAATAAAGACAAATTAGACCAACCATTTTATAGAGCTTTTAGCTAAAGTACATACATCTTTCATGGGATACTGTGTTAAATGTTGCAACAAAATACCTTGTAACATATTAGAATTAAATGAAAGAAAATTTAAAACTTTAATTAAAAGCACCCTTTGTAAACAAGCATATTACAAATTAGAAGATTAAATTCAGGATAAGAATGCTTGGAAACATGCTGGTCTTGCTCCATAGGGCAATCAAGGGTGTAGACAAACTGGTTGATTTATGTATGGATTAAATTTATGAATGCACTTTTTTGCCTTGTACTCTTTTTCTGTTCGCCTACTGCTTCATCGTCACTATGGGCACAGATTACTAAATAGTTACTACCTATGGGAAAAGTGATTGAAACAAGATTAAGTAGATAGGTGCAAGTACTTTATTCAATTATTTATTAAAGTAATAGTCTGAGTGATGATTCATCATTAGAACTAATTATAATCAATTTTTCTTGAATGATGGTTCTAATCTATTCTATTCTACAAATTGGTAAACAAAGTTTGCATTTACATCTCCTTCGCAATCTGACAAAAAAGCCTACATTTTTGACAGTTGATAATTTCCTATATTTAATTTATAAAATATTCTATACTTTACTTTGTTTCTTAACACTCATATGTGCTGTTCTAATTGTATAATCCAAAAATATTTTGTTCTTTTGAACCTCGCTTCACAACAAAAACTGACTCAACTTTACAATCGTAAATGAGAACCGATCATCATTTACCTCTCTGAACCTTGACATTGGCAAAATCATCGATAGTTAAACGATGGAACCATAACACAAAAAAAGCACAACAGAAATTCACACTCACAAAAAAAACACAACACAACATTCAGAAATTGTAACTTGTAAGCAGTAATTCAAAGATGAAAACTATCGTAGTCAAAGAGCAGCCTGCGATAAATATAAACCATGGTATTACAAATCTAGATTCAAACTCCTCTTCGTGAAAATTGAATTTGATCAGCTTAGCATAGTAAAAATTTCTGAAATTCTTATAAACCAATCCATTTTCTCTTAAACGAAGCGCGTTTTGTCGCATTTTATCTGAAAGTGGAAATCCTTTGTAGAAAAATGTACCTAAAATAAACTTGACGAATGGTTTCTTGAAGAAATAGACGGATGATCTACCAAATTTATCGCAGAACGATTTTTTGTAATATTGATACATTGTCTGTTGTATTAGCGTAAATAAATCTTCTGATTGAGCGACTTTCTTTAAACTTTGCAAGGGACGTAGGCAATCATCGTCTATTGCAGTGGACATAAACTTCATTTCAGAATTAATATATTCCAGCATATTAGGCCCTATACAGGCCTTAAGGTTGTGTTTAATTATATCTGCTTCATTGGATACTTGGTGTTCTCTTATTGGCTTGCTGATTAAACTAAGTAAGCTTGACTGGTAATAACTGTTCATCAGAGACGCAAACCACACCCATATTATAAAGATGCACCTGACATTACTGTTCATTTGATGGGGCATACTACAGCCAGTGGACAACAAATACTTTAACAACTTCATCATTACATAAATGTTGTCTTCAATATGAAGGAGTAGGATCATAATAAATGAATAAATTAGATAAACTAATAACAGCAGAAACCACACCAATGGACTGAATTCCAAATAAGCGTTTTTCCAGTTCGCTACATTTGACGCTTTCCTCACAAAATAATGTAACTCGTCATAATAGTCGAGGTACCCATGTAAATATGTGAATGCATATGCCCGGTTCGATAGTAACAAAGTATTGCCGAACATAACATCGGTTTCATTATTTTGCAGCTTTGCCATAGGCCCTGTAACTTTCATGTCAGAGGCTATAGTACTACTATATTGTTCACTATTACTATCGAAACTAAAGTTCACTTTGAAATGTTCTAGTTCTGCTATCACTTTAAATAAATATTGTTCAGCGCCTAAAGTGATTCTGTCGTCTTTTGTGCGATGAGGATGTATAGAAAAAGGTGGTCGATGCGGGACGGTAACACGTAAGGTGCAGTTCCGTAAACCAGTCACGTACTTGTTTGGGAATAGATTCCTTGTCGTGTTCGCACACAAACCGTAACTTATGACGTTGTTGTAATACTTCCCGCAGGCAAAGTTGTCGAAGGGGTTGTAGGTGTAGAGGTGGGCATCGGCAGTACCGTTGACCACCAGCACGTTGACAACATGTCGCTTCAATAACTCGTCGAAAACATTCTTCAGTTCGTCTTCATCCAGCGATCTGATCACGATTATGAACCGTGAAGACGGGTTCCACGTTGGATCTTCGAGAAGATATTTAAAATATTCCCTGAATTTAGTTGCGTTCTTTGCGTTTATTACATATCCTTGATGTCCAAAATAGGATTGTGTAGTTGCCTGCCTGAATACAATCGTTGTGTCAGTTGATAAATGAATTGCTTTCAAAATCTGATGATCAGGGTTCATATCGACGTATGTTAGTGTCTTTTGATCAGAAAAGTATTTTTTAACTATATCGGTTATGCACACCATCAAGTTTTCATTTTGTTGTTCTTCAAATAATACTGCATTTACACTGTTGAACTTTAAATACAACAAGGAGAAGCACCCGTAAACAAGCAACATTTTTGTATCACAACGAATTATGTTTTAGGCAAAGATATTTTTTTTTAGTTATGATTCTATAGTTTTAGTTGATAGTCGTAAGACATTAGGCAATTAAAACGTTTATCGTAATAGATCTAGTTTTAGTGGGTTATTAATCAGATTCTAATCGGTGTTTCCAAAATGGCCATTTATTGGCGTTATGTCTGGTATGATTAATGATTCGTGTCGTTGAATGTACGGGTGTGTGGAAAGTGTGCATGGACATGATCGTACAAAAATATTAACAAAAATAACAATAATCACTCAAATTAATTCATAAACTAAACTTACAACAAAGGAAAATATAGCATCCTAAAATTCATTCTCAACACTGTCAGCTGATAATGTGCCCAAGAAACTGGCACCATTGGCACGTTTAAGTGCAATTCTTAGCCTTTGGTTAAAGAGTTAAAACTAGCTCTGGGGTTACGGGAAGTGTCGAAGTGTTTCGCAATTTCTTTGAAACGGTTGTGAGCACAAGGGCTCCACGGCCCTTTTTTTTTGGATGGGTTATCATTAAATGCCTTCTCCCGATCTGGGCGGAGCGGAAGGGAGTTTCAGACTCTTACTGACTAAAACCCATCCGTGACTCTTTCGAACAGATTCCGCAACCTTAGCAGGCATTGACCCTATGGGGCCCCGTCTTCTTTGCTGACGGTTCTTTGAGGCGCGCGTGGAACACGACGCGCCGTCGACTCGGGCCTGGTTGCTATCGGATGGCGAGCCAACCATAGCTCGCCATCCGCAGGCCCGCGCCTACGTGGCCGGGAATCGCCCTGCGTTTCCCGACGCCCGGGGCGTCTTCTTCTGTTGCGGCGGGTAGAGCGAGAGGTTTCCCTCTCTCGCACGCGTTCCGCCTCCTCCTTCGCTAGCGGCCCCACGGCCTAGGGGTTTCAACCCCAAACGGCTCGAAAATATAGTTATCAATAGTAGTAATGTGAGAACTTCACAAACCAAATACCACAATTCGTTCCCATAAACGAGGAAAAGAGCTGTTACAAGAGTATTTCCCTGTGGGAAGCAAGTAAGTTTCTCTACCATGTGTGTGGTGACATTGGTCAAAGAAAAAGATCCCGTTACTTGTTAGTGTTTTTGAAGAAGTTAAGGAAGAGAATGTGATCTCATCGTCCATTCTGGAAGTGTTTATTTTGGATGCATGGGTCACTAATACTCAAAATTCAATTGTAGGTAATTAATTTAGATTCAAGTAAGAAACCTAATAAAAAGCTTGTGAGCATAAAAAGAGAAGTATTGAAAGAACTGAGAAAGCCTTCTGAGTTGGGCCAAGCTTAATAAAAAGGTTTAATTTGTTGTTTGATAAATTATATTACTAAGTGGGGAAAATATACTTATTCTTTTCGCCATGGCAGCCAACATCATCTTACTAATCCATCCGTGCTATGATGCCATTTCATCTTTAAATGTATTGTCTTTTTTATGGATGGAAAATCGTCAAATGACTTCTTAATGAAGGAAGTGTCAGGCTTTTACTGACTAAAACTCATCTGTGCTTCCTCCTTCCTACCGAAAAAAATCCGTAACTGTTTCCGTAATCGTCTACGCGATTTTTTTTTGGAGAAGATCCTACTTATATATCTACTATACTATATGTATACCACTCTTTTTCCGTGCTTGAATTTATTTATTAAATATCAAAAACATTACTCTTGCATTCAAAATCGTCTTACAGCGTGGCAATGCTGCCAGTCTTATGGGAACATAACCAGTAGCCAGCGATGCGAAGAAATTTTTCTTTTTAGTTACATTACAATGTATGTAATCAAACAAAAGGTTGAATAATTACTTAATCCGAATGGGATCAAGACAGTGCATCGAACCACTGAAGGTATGTGATTATCGTACTTAGTGCTTATAATGATACCTAAGATGAATGTCTAGGTCGCCATGTTATCTACTATCTCATTGATCGGATGCCATATAAGGATTTTCCAATGTTACATTTTTATGACTTATTTTATGTTAACATAATAGCCTATATGGTCATAATTGTCCATGTCGGTCAATGTCGGCACTAAATGAAACATTGCTTTGATTTACTTACATTATTATATGGATGGGAAATCATCAAATGACTTCTTCCGCTCCGCCCGGAACGGAAGGCAGTGTCAGACTCTTACTGACTAAACCCCACCCGAGAGTCTCTTCCTGTTCCAGGGCCTATCAATAATACGAAAAATAGACAATCTTCTGAATCAACAAAATAATTAATAGACTGCCAGTCACGACGGTAAGTACCTGACAATAATGACATGATCTGCACTATAAATATACGCCATTAAGTATTTCGTTTAGAAATATTATTGTAGGTCAGTGTCAAAGAACATGAAATTTCGAACGCTTGTTACATCGTGGGTTCCGTATTTTGTTTGTCGAGTTAGAAGTTGCAACATCGTGTGTCATAGGCGTGTTTCTATGTAAAATAGAAGTGTGAAACTATGTCGCAAAAATCTACGTCAGTAATGCTGCTGCTAATTATTGTTAAACAGACGAAAGCAAGAAATAAATTTTATCGGGCAATAAAAAATAACTTTTTTCTTTAGGAATTTGCCGAACTGGCTGCTGTGGCCAAGTTAAGTCAAGTCCCTATTTTTTATACAAATAACAAAAAATGTACTAATGCGGCAAAACAAAATATGAAACAACACAAATAGGAATTCAAAATAAAAAAAAAACCCCGAAACAAAAAACTAAGTTCCCTTTTAAAAGTAAAAAATAATTTAAAAAAAACTCAATCTTAAAGTACCTAAGTATGTATTAGATAATAATTCTAAAAAAATACGTCGCGTTGGGGGTTATTTTATACCTTTATAGGTACATACTTATAAGAACACTCGATTAAGTCATCATCAATATTTTCTTTCAGTGCACTTTCATTTGAGACCCCACTCGAGTATATTTGCAGACATTTAGTTATTCTTCCCCGCTTTCACCCCCCACAACTTTTAAACGGCTTAACCGATTTTCATCAAACATGTCTAAGAACACTCGCCCATTACTCACCTTTCATACAAAAACACAAATCTAAATTGAAATTGCTTCATCCGTTCGCGAGCTACGGAGCCACAGACAGACAGACAGACACGTCACACTTATAACACCCCTCTTTTTGCGTCTGGTCTTTGCGCGCTGAAGGACCAGCGCTCAACATACGTATGACTGGGACTCGCGCAAGGCAAAGTCAAACGCTGGTATTCATAATTCTTTGTAAAATAATTGAATTAAAAGTTTTTATTATTGAATAAAACGACGGCTTGACGACACGGTGGGCACAGTGGTTGAGCGATTGGCTGCTGCGCTGCGTGTCGTGGGTTCGATTCCCGCACGGAAAAAATATTTGTATGGCCTACAGATAGTTGTTCCGGGTCTTGCTGTTTGTGTATCTGAGATTTTATTTTTGTAAACGCACCCACGACACAGGAGAAATTCCCAGTGTGGGGCGACGTTTAAAAAAAATGAGATAATGAATCGTCAATGTTTACGGATCCTTAAAAATAGCGAGAAGACTTGCCTAATGTAGTTTTATGGTCAATTTTGCGCTAGACAAGGCCGACGAAAAGATAATTTTTCCTATGCAAACTTTAATGTTTATTTTAAACTGTAGATAGATGCTTAAATTGTGATGTGGTAGATAATTAATTTGGCTTAATTTGTGGTTAGTGGCCCTGACTGCTAAGCCGGAGGTCGTGGGTTCGATTCCCACCCAGGACAAACTCTCCCCCCAGAGCAGAAGACATTCGTTGTAGATACAAGTACATATGTATATGCGCTAATCATGTTGGTTTTAATTAGCATTATTTAAATCATACTTACTTGAGGTCGCACCAGTGGTCGAAATTTGACCATATTATCTAAATTTTATGCAAAAAGAGTTTATATTTGGTTTTAACATAGAAATTAACTATAAACAAAAGAGCATATATTTGTGTATATACTCGTAATATAAATGTATGTGTGTGTCAAACGCATGGTAGTGTGCGTTACGTTTATTTTCGTTTTTATTTTTAATTTAATTTTTTCTTTAATAATTATTTCTCTTTTTTTAGCTTTAGATTTGCCAGCGAGCAATGGAGCACAGCATTGGTCAGATTAGAGTCAGAATGAAACAGAGCGTGTTGCATAATAATCAGCCTTTTTAATGTTCCCACTGCTGGGACACAGGCCTCCTCTCTAGGAGAGGGAATGGGCCGTAATCCACCACGCGGGCCGTGCGGGTTGGTGAATGTCACATGTCTTCGAAGTTTTGGTTCTGGGACATGCCGGTTTCCTCACGATGTTTTCCTTCACCGTTTTGAGAGCAGTGGTGAAGAAATTAATTACACAAAGTAATGCGCCTGGCTGGGTTTGAACCCAACCACTCGGCCACCACTGCTCAAGCGAGCGTGTTGGTCAAGATTGAATTTTATTAAACCTTCAGATGTTTTGTTGATTTATATATTACTTAGGTAATGTTTCGACGAATGATGGTGTTTGCTTGATCGTGTCTCGGTAGTTAATTGTTTAAGAGTCAGTATTCCTCCGATTAGCAAATTCTTTATGGCTAATTTTTAATAGTCAATTATTTTTAGCTGAAGAAATGCACGGCTGCTCAAAATATTTTCTATACAACTGCTGTCAGACCGCCACATACTTATACATAATTATATCTACTCTAATATTATAAAGAGTAAAGATTTGATTGTTTGATTGTTTGTTGTGCATTGAATAGGCTCCGAAAGGTAGGGAAGCTACACTATCTCCGGTGAACATAGGTTATATTATATCCCCATATTCACACGGGAACGGGAACTACGCGGGTGAAACCGCGGGGCGATGCTAGTCTTAGATAAAAATTGTCTGTTGAAAATTCTGTCCATACAAAGATATGTCTTTACAGCATTATTATTTGCCATCCAAAGTCCCTGCCATATTATAATTCAGTTCAATCACAATCGTATTTCGCAGTACACCGGAGAGAGTGAGCCGAGCAGTAAGTAACGTGTTCCTGTTTGAGACCACTTACTATTGCCATTGTTACCTAAAGTGTATTCTCCACTGTGCAAATGAGACAGTAGTTTAATAGCGATCTGCTGCCCTACCATGATGTCTTAAGGCGGTACCCGGACCAAATAACCTTGAGCATTCGTTCCCTCTTCGCCGCACCCGCAAGATTCGTAGCGATTACGCTCAGATTTTATAGTAAAATCTATATAATATCATTTCTGTCGTTTCGTTGTGACTCTATAATTAAACACTGCAACTTAAAAAAAAAACTACCATTTTGGAGTCAAGATTATGTAGAAATTTAATGTATTTTTTATTTGTTGATATTTCTAATCGATAATGAGAAGATGGCTCCTAAAAACTACACAAAAAACGGCTACCGCTGCGTTTTGCACGGGGACGCGCCTTAAATCCATCATGATTCCTGTGTCAGAGAGAGACGGAGTTACACAAGACGAATAGCACTATCCCTTTCCCTCACACATATCATGATGGATTTAAGACGTCATGGTAGGGCTACAGTTGTTACAGCTGCAGTGGTCGGTTTTAAGGCTAAGCAACGGTTGCTGGGGTCAGATTTTTGATAGTAGTAGATCAGCATCATCCATAATCATACCAAGATTCCTCCGTGCCTCGGAAAGCACGTTAAGCAGATCTCGGCTGTCATTTGTACACCAGTCTTGATAAGCGGTATCGTGTAGCCCAGTAACTGGGTTTTGAAGGTCTCAGGCAGTCTCTCTATGAAAATACTGGTACTCGGCAGCATTCGAATAGACTGGAAGCTGTTCCCAAAATAGGAGATATGAAACCAGACTGGTGTTTGGAGTGGATACCTAGAACTGATCATGGGACTCAGGAGGTAGACCATGATCCAGGTGGACCAACGACCTGCTGGAAGCCCGGTAGTAGAGGGTAGGCAAGGGTAGGTTGCAGGAGGTCTGATACTGGCACTGGTATCGCTTTCCATCACGTGAGATTGAAGTCAAACGCGAGCTTATCAATAAAACATATTTTTTTCGAATCTTTAAACGAGAAAGAGAGAGAAACAGGTGGCCTACTACAGCTTCGTTACCACAGTCTCGTTTTTGCCATCTACAATACCAGTGGCATATGAAGTCTTTGCCCATCACAGAAATAAAACTGAAACGTCAAAAGTGCTTCTTAGTAAGTATACCCTCACCCATGCTCTTTAAATATCATCAGCAGATGTAACCACAACAAGAATTTAAGTAAGTCGTTTTTTTATGGATCTGACATCATCAAATTACTTTTTCCGCTCTGGGCGGAGTGGAAGGGAGTTTCAGACTGACTAAAATCCGCCCGTGTTCCTCCTAGTGCCCTTTGCATTCCAGGGCCGCGGTGACTCTTTCGCACAAATTCTGCAACCCTGGCAGGCACTGACCCTAAGGGGCCCCGTCTTCTTTGCTAGGCCTGATTGCTATCGGACGGTGAGCCATACATTGCTCACCATCGTCAGGGGCGCGCTATTGCGACGGCTGGGCCATGAGGTTTCCATCTCCCTAACGTGTTCTCCTTCGTTACTATTACTGCTTCGCAGAAGGAGGTGATCGCTTCCCATGCTTCCTCGCTTCGGACCAATGATTGAACCAGGTTCAGAAGCGAGAGGTCGCCACCGCCAATTTACATAAACCTACAAGGAACATCTGAAACTAGATGCACTGTTCCAATTAGCCGTTTCCTATGAAGAAAAATCGGTTAAAACTACTGATAAAGTACCTAAACTACTGATCAATGTAAGGAAGAAAGATAGGCGTTGTTCTGCAGTGGTACAGAGCTGACTGAAAATAAAACAAAAATTGCTTTCAAGGCCATTTAGAATTTTGCATATTCATTCTTTGCAAAAACATGAATAAAATACGCATGTTACTTGAAATTAGCAAAAAGTAGGTAGATGTTTGGCACGCGATTGACGACAGAATCGTTTAGTTGTTTATGATTGCGTGCGTCGAGCTGACCGCGGATACGGAAGCTGATAACTTGATAGGTGGTGACTAATTGTTCGATTAGAAGTCGGCTGTGACCCTAGCATTGTTTCTATGGTGATCTGTATAAGCAGCTTCTTTTCAAATGAACATATAGGAGGAAGTCTGAAAGTAGCGTCCATGACAGAAAAGTGGAAAGGAAATCGTATGTTCTTATATAAAAGGGAAACTGAATGCCGAAACCACTTTAAGAAGCAACAGGAAATGTCACACAAAGCTTCTTATTATGGCGTAGGTGAGCACTACGAAGGGGTTTTTGGAGTTTTGACCTTTAAGGGGTAATAAGTGGGTAAATCGTTTGCACTAAATGCTAGTCTTAGTATAGACATGCGATGGGGAGGGTTCAAAGATGATTAGACTAAAAAGTGATGAATGGGAAATATGTAAATTTGAAAATGAAAATAATATATCTAGTTTTAATTTCCGCGAATATTAGTGGGTTGCAGGTATGCACCTCCCTCCCGCCCGCTATATTATGCATATGCAAGATTACAAGGCAAATGCAAGGATTTTATGCACTTGCAGGAAGGCACCAATACATATTGGTATTGGTGTTGGGTTTTGCTTTGCCTTCCTGCATGTGCATAAAATCCTTGCATTTGCCTTGTAATCTTGCATGTGCATAATATTGCGGGCGGGAGGGAGGTGCATACCTGCAACCCACAAATATTCGCGGAAATTAAAACTAGATATATTATTTTCATTTTCAAATTTAAAATGGATTTCCGCAAAGTAACGCCTGACTCAATCAATTTTTGGGAAATATGTAGATGTATGGAGAAAGAAAGGAAGGGTCTTAACATGGATCAGGAAGAGAATGTGGATGAGAGCTCTTTGGAAAGAAGTTCATCAGGGAAAGAACTGCTTCCACATTTTTCTATGTCTAATACGAAGCAGTGTTGGTATGCAATGTGTGTGTGCGTGCGCATGTGTGTGTGTGTGTCCCACACACATAGATACATTTTGTATGCAATTTGTTTGTTGGTATTTCGGATGCCCGAAATCTCAAAGGTTTTAATGGCCAACTAGGTACATATGTCCTAGTGAGTCTCCTGCTTTCTTGCCACCTGCTTTAAAATATGTTTGGTAAAATTGTGTTTAATTTTTGAATGGGCCACTCGCAGTTCAGCACACTAAAGCTGGTTACTGCTCAACCGGACACGTTGTGTTGTTCCCAAGAACCTCTTAAAGTAGCACTACTGCTATTTTGCTACCTTTTGCTTTATGAATGTAAAAGTCTGTTTCTTATACCTAACTCAATCGTGTCTCGACGAAATGAAATATGGCAAATTGTATACGGGACGCGTAGTTCATTATTATGAGAAAACAAAAACAATTTTTCAAATCAGTGGCGTCTGCTTGGCGGAAGACTTTCGCGTATACTTGATTCTTTGATCATCATCTCAGCCGAAAAACATAGCTCGGCCGATGATTAAATATTTTAGTCAGTTCGTGGTTTCAAGGTGGCCTGTAAAGTTCCAATTTTTGGGATAAAAGTCGCCTATTTGTTAGAAAAAGGTACTAACAATCAGCACGCGAGTCCGATACTAGTTGATCGTGTTTAGTTGTATCGTTGTAGCTTGTAATGCAATATTATTCTTCTCTTTTTTACTGTGTGTTTGTTATTATTGTCGTTTATGCCTCGAATAAATGTTTTCTATTTTGTCCAATATTGGATCCAAGATGGTCCAATATAATTTATTTAACTGTATAATAGATTTAAGCTGTATTGTATTTGATTCGTTGACCAAAGAAAAGACCAGATCTCTGGTCACATGAAGAATTGACTAACTCGCTTGCTGATTGTTACCCCATGGCCCTAGTGTTTCAACCCCAAATGGCTCAAATACATAATTCCCAATAAGGTTGTATTTGCGCCGTTTGAGATATTCTGCGCCTGCCGCAGCCGTCTCAGCACAACCCGCCGTGCTAAGAAGATGGGATGGCGCAAGGGTATCGACACAGCCGAAGAGCACTATCGGCTACGGGGTCCGAGTGCTCATCACCATTTTCGTGAATCAGCAAGCAGTTAGTCGACTCTTCATGTGACCAGAGGGCTGGCCTTTTCTTTGGTAAACGAATCAGCATTGCCATTCGACGTGGCAATGTGGCCAGTGTTCTGGGCACTTTTCCCGTTGACAGCAATGTGGACGAATTTTTCGATGGCCTATGAGTATTTTCCCTTCCCCCCTTTTTATTCCGCTTGTATATTTATATGTATTTTCTATATTATAGCTTAATTTTTGGGTAAAATGTTTATTGAATCTTGATACCACACATACACAAACGGAATCTTCAGCTGAGATTTACAAATCACTTTGAGCACGTAGATAATGAAATTGCAGAAATTCTTATCAGTATAAATTGGTGACCCTCATGGTTGTATTTTATGGTAAATATTAATGGTCTTCATATTAAGTATAGCTGACGATCATCTTTTATCTAGCTGTAGGAATTGACACGCGTTAATGGAATTGTGCCACCTTTGACGTCTGTCTTTGAAGAATGAATCAGAAAAAAAAGTTTTAAATAAACTCTGTTCTAAATAAACAACAGTGACTCATTTATCGCCAGCGACCTGCCCTGGCTTTGTTCTGGCGATACAATATTAATGTAATAGACATGGTTCTGATTTCCTGAACCTTTCTGGAGAATTTCTTGAACAATGAGGAAAGTGCCGAATGGAAAGATTTATGTATGAATGGAGATGACTATAAGAACAGGAGAAGAATGATTTAGGTATTAGTTTAGTCTATTATATGCAAGATTCGTTTAATGTTGTTTTTTAAATAATCAGAGGGTTTAGTATTTAAAAAAAAATGAGTTTAATTAGGTTTGTAACTTGGAAGAGTTTCTAGAGTCATCGACATTAAAAATAACTGTTTTTTTTATTAGAAAGCCAACCATTGTTTTAAATTGATTTCCTTATTTAGCTATCTTGGTAATTAATTCGGTTCAATGACATTATATTCGATCTTATTGATCTTCAAAGAAATGTGTAGACTACGGAGCTGCGTAGTACAGATGAGAAGAAATCTAAATGTTCTTTTCTAAACTATGTATAATGTATGTTATGTTATAAACTATATATTCAGTTTTAAATAAAATATGCATTTCTTTCCTATATTTTTTAATACTGAACACTTAAAGTAAATCGAGATAGAAAATTGAAAATTAAAAAGTTTTGGTCAAAATCCGAAACTCCCTCCCCTGGTAATAATAATAATAACGCACCATACTGTTTGTTCATTGAATGTATCAGCTCTCTTTTTGTGACTCTGGTTTATTGACTAAATTCTTGACAACAACAGTTTTTGGCTGAGCCAAAATTGTACGCCAAAAAGAGTCATATTATAATGTTGTGTATTTATGAAAATAAAAATAAAAATACATAGGATCGTTCTTCAAGGGCGTTTTTAAGTACTTTTATGTACGCCAGTTTACTATAAAAAAATAAATTTTGTTTGTTTTAAACTAACACTAAGATAAAAATATTGACAGAAATAACACTCAGCCTGTGATAGACCACGTGAGCAAAACCAATAATTTATATTTAAGTGTAAAATAAATTCATATTCTATTTACCATCCATTGATATTTTGACGTACAAATCATGTTATACCATTTTTAGCTTAGTATTCTTCAAACTTATCTACGAAGGCGACTTTTACAATGAATACTCGGTAAAGTTTATACTGTAGTAGGAATATCGTAAAATCCTTTCACAAAACGAATGTATGTAGTTCTAAGAATGTCTTTGTTTCCTTGTCAGGATCGATAAAATCGCGATTCATTTGTTATTTATACAAATGAATCGTGATTTCATCGATTCTGTCGGGGAAATGGAACAACCATTCAAGTGTACATTGCCATTCTGACGTAACCTGGTTTTCAATAAACCTAACATATGTAGTCGTAGCCAGTCGTAGGTATATTTAGTCGTTAGTCTGGCGTATGAGTTATGACTCCTAGGTATCGCTCCTTGCAAAATTGTTCGAAAATGTAACCGCGGCACTGGAACGCAAAGGGCATTTGGAGGAACACCGATGGGTTTTAGTCAGTAAAGAGTCTGACACTCCCTTCCTCTGCATCCAGAGTGGAAGTAGTGATATGATGATGTCATCATCTGCCTAGCCTTTTCCCAACTATATTGGGGTCGGCTCTCCCAATCAAGCCGGATTCAGCCGAATACCAGTATTTTATGTGAAGCGGCTGCCTAACAGACCTCCACAACCCATTAACACGGTACTTCTTGGCAAGACTGGTGTCAGACTTTCTGGCTTCTAACAATCCGTAACGACTTCCAAAGATCTCCAAATGACAGCCGGGACCGACGGCTTAACGTGTTTTCCGAGGCACGGAGAAGTCTCGTTATGTTAAGATGGTCACCCATCCACAGACCAACCTCGGCAATTGTTGCTTAACCTTGAAGATCGACCCGTGCGGCTGTTATAATTTAGCCGGTCTAAAAAAAAAGTGGTCTGACCTTATGCAAGCGATGATATGGCTACGATAGCCCAAGTTTTTGTAAAAAAAACTATTTTTAATTATGTAGAGAATATTTGTTATTTAACTCCGGTTAAATAACAAATATTCTCTACCTAATAACTAAATCGGAGTTAAACTAACTCCGGTTGGTGCCAGTGGGCCGTAAATAATTAAATATTGAATAACGAATCAACTATAAGCAGTAAAAAATCCCGTCTACCATTGAAAAGCAGGCCTACCGCGTACAAATGCTTAGTGACCGGCTTATATTTGTGCATCAAAACAACTGCAAGCTGCTAACTATACCGTGCCTTGTAGCTTGTCCTAACTTTTAGTATCCATTCGATGCTGGCCGCTAGTCGACGCACGCGGCGAAATAAATACGCGAGTTTACAAATAAGAAAACAAAAATAAACAGAACTCTATTTTTAAACACACAAAGCAGTGTTTTCATTAGTATTTTTGTGTTGTTACGTCGTATTTGTGTGTGCGCCTTTGACTGTTCCAAATTCGAAGTTTAAATTTATCAAGCGATTGAAAGATTAAAGGTACGTTTCGCTGTTGGATTATGGTTTCGTGTATGAAACTAGAACAGTTAGGTAGTAATTTAAATAATGGTTGAATGTTGTTTATTTTAGTTAATTTTAATTTCAAGGATGATATCAATGTTTTAATCACACACATACAGGTGGTACATATTAAAAAAAAGAAACAATTATGAACCTAGTCGGGCACCGCAAAAGTAAGTAAAAGTGTTGATGAAAATTCTATCTAATTGTCCTGTGAAAGTTCTTATCTGATATCTCGTAAAATATTTGATATACGGTACACAATAGCTTAAATGGCTGACCAATTTAATTTGGCATCTTCGATACCGGTTCCAAGAATTTCAGTGGTTGGCCCTCTAAAATTTAGAACGCCTTGAAATCAGCACGCATCATCGTATACTTACTTAGTTTACGTAGTTGTTTACATGTCTATGACCTCCTGGCTAAATACATGTTCTGACCATAAATTATAAGTTATTTTTTATTTATATGTTTTTAAAATAACTGTCTCTAAGTAAAAATCTGTTACTCGAAACATATTCTATTTTTTATTTTACATACGTAACTAACGATGTAAAAGACGAAACAGCTTTGATTTATCATATCTCAGTGTGATAGATAGATTTGGAAATGAGTGCAGGATTCATAAGTTCAAAACAGAAAATTAAACATATTAATTAAATCCTTACTTGAACTCAACCTTTTTGTAAAAAAAATATTATCGACTTGCCGACTGTACGTCATACTATCACGCCTATATTTCCCGACGGCTTAGGCAGACGCGTAGCGACGTTATGCTAACAGTACCCATTGTAATTTTACAAAGTAGGTTAGTCTTCATTCATTTGAAATACAAATTAATTGAAATATTCGAAAGAATGTGTTTAATTCAACGTATCGCGTTGAATTCACACACATTCTTTTGAACATCAAAACACATTCTTTCGAATATTTTTAATGCACGACGCACGACGAATATATGTAATTGCATTAAATCATTGGAAAATTATGGCTAGTAACTAAACGATCGAATATAAATCCTTACAGATATAAAATATAATATTGTAAACGCATGAGTTTGTATATATAGATGTTTGTTAGTCTTTCAAAAACAACTGAACAGATCTTAATTAAATTTGGCACAGAGGTATAATCTGGAATAACACATAGGATATTTCCTATCTCGGGAATATGTTCCCATAGGATAATTTTCAACATTCACTCGGGTGGAGTCGTAGTTCATACTAAGGGTGTTAAACAAACTGATTACGGCGTACTGAAATACTAAGACGACGTAAAACTGAGGGCGATCACAAATATTAAAACGGCGACTTAAAATTATAAACCTGAGGTAAGAGTAATTCAGAACGATCAGTATAATCATCCTTAAAATTTTCGGAATTCTAAATTCAAACCACAATCAATTATTTCGTCGTCAATTCTAACCTCGACGACGACGGAGCCCACGCGGGGCTTCTATTTTTGTTTGCAGGGTTTAAAAAAAACCTTATATGAACGAATGCAATGCCGGTTTAAAACAATATAAATTAATATTTAAGGTACAGGGGCCGTATTATGACCTCTTAAAACCATCATGTTTTCTGTGTGAGAAAAGGATAGTGCTATTCGTCCTGTATAGCTCCGTCTCTTTTTCACACCGAAAACATGATGGTTTTAAGAGGTCATAATACGGCCCCAGGCACCGTTAAAGGTCGACTGAATTTTCAAATCACTGTAAATTGAACAAATAAATATGCCAAGAAAACACATTCGCTGGATGAAAAGTATCCTAATATTTCCATGTGTCCCAAGTTTCACCGATATTCGTTAAGATCTGAAGAGATAACAGAGAGACATAAGTCTTAGAATTACTTCATGGATGGTCAAAGATATTCAAAAGGACATTCACCCCCTCGATAGTTTACTATCAGAACAGTACAAAATGTATGTCATTGACAAACCAATGTTAGATTTTTTACAAGAGACCGAGCAGATAGATAATATTAATACCTAACTACGGAATTAAAGGTCGTCGAACTAAAGAACGTATCAAAATAAACAATCGCCTTTTCATTTATTTTTATTTAATAGTCAATTGTATTTTTAAACAATCAAGGACTAACTTTATAAATAAACAAAACGTTAATACAAAAATATGTTTCTATAATATAAAAATACCGGCTGTTATTGTTCTGATTATGATAATTTTGATCTTGAAGATAATAAATGTATTACCGCATTTCACTTACAAAATAACTGTTTAAATTTAACCCTTTACATTCTATTCTAGCACAAAATGAGGCGCAGTTTCTCGAACATAAAAAAATATTAACATCAATTTTGAATGACTAATTGTCAAACGCGCGTTATCTAGCCGTGATTAGTTGAACGAGATGACAGAATATGAACATGCAAATAACAGAATCAATTGACTTGCGTTTAATTTGTGACGGTTCAAATTTTAATTACAAAATTACAAAAAATATTAAATTAAATCATATGCATAGTTATGAACATTTTAGTAATTTAATTTATTATTTATGTACACAAAGAAAATAATAAAAGTAGACATTACAATTTTAGTACAAAGGAACTGCTTTTTTATTACAAACGAAAAATGAATGTAGACAATAGTGTGTTAGAACAAGAGAAGAAGAGAATGTGAAGCCTTAAACTAAAGTAACAAATTAAAATATGATAATATACTTATAGTATATGTATATACGTATTATAACACCAGACAACCTCGGGGCTAGTGTTACTTATTTATTATTCTAAAGAATAAAAAACGGATTTGGATTTAACTTCGTACATATTTACGGCATCTGCCTTATGCGCTACTACATGACTTTTCATATAAAAAGAAAATATCTTTTTCGTATTCATACTTGTACTCTTTATTCTAAGTTCTAAAGTATGATAGTTATATCTACTATCATAGTTGAGAACAGATGTTCTCAACTAAATTATTGAAGAGAAATAAAGATTTATTTCTCCTCAATAAGGTTTTATAGCAAACTAAAATGGTAGCTTTTACTGCTTTCTTATCTTGTCATCTTATGTAAGGTGTTGTAAATAATCGTTTTGTTTTACTAGCAGCAGGTACTGAGTAAATATTACTTAGTAAATAGTTAATTGATTTTACATTTTGTACAACAACATACTCTGTTGCCAACTGTGGATGGTTGTAAATGGCTTGTTGTGAATTGCCTTCCTATAACTTTATATTAAGCCATTCCAAATATAATAAAAAAAAACTTTTTCTAAATATGTACAACCGACATGAAAACAAAAGCCTAAAAGTACAAAATAACTTTAATTTCGGAACTCGGTGTTTTGGTGGCATTTTTGTTTTTTGAATACACCGACTTCCGAAATTAAAGTTATTTTGTAATAATGTGATAGTTAAATGGCCTAAGTAAAGTTAATCTAATTTGTAGATATTATTAGTAAAAGCTACCTAACCTCTGGAAGTCGTGATCTAATCCTGAAAATTCTTTCATCGAAAGAAATCATGGAACAAAATGCGACCAAGTACGACTTATACTACGGACACGAAGGATCCGTACCGTAATAATCACGTTTCCTGTACGGTTATGGCCCTTTTATTTTATAATTTTTTGCTATAGTAGCAATCATCTGTGAAAATTTTAAATTACCCACCTGTTAAGGTTCATGAGATACTGAAGCGGTACCGGTACCGTCGTCGCCTAGACAAACTGACGTACCGAAATCTATGCTGCAACAAAAAATAACGCAGCGACATCTATCCCGTGAGCAGCGAACTACGTCAAAGAAATCCTGCATCGCGGTATCAGAGTTTTACAGACATACATAATTTGCCTAGCCTTTTCCCAACTACATTGGGGTCGGCTCCCAGTCAAGCTGGATTCAGCTGAATACCAGTATTTTACGTGAAACGGCTGCCTACCAGATCTCCACAACCCATTAACAGGGGAACACGGTATTTCTTGGCAAGACTGTTGTCAGATTTTCTGGCTTCTGACAATCCGTAACGGCTGCCAAAGATCTTCAAATGTAAACCGGGACCAACGACTTAACGTGGTTTCCGAGGCGCGAAAAAGTCCCGTTATGTTGAGATGGTCACCCATCCACAGACCAACCTCGGCAAGCGTTGCTTAACCTTGAAGATCGACCCGTGCGGCTGTTATAATTTAGCCACGATTTGAACACATACAACATTCCGAATATCAACTATCGGCCATTTGCTCATCGGACACAACAGAACACTCCCTTTTCTATGGAAATTTGGAGCAGTTTAGAACCTGTTCCGCATACCATCATAATACAAACCACTGACCTGATAGATAGACCAATCAACGCTACCTTATTACGATCACTTCGCTGAACTATTTGCCGTCCGCCCGTCCATTCGTCTGTCTGTCAGTTGGCTGAATTACATGAATCGTGTTGGGTAGACAGTTGATATTTTCATAGAGTGCATATTTATCTTCCTTTACTTTGAATACACGTAGTTTTAATACTACATTATCACAAATCCCCATAAAATGTCAGTTCTATATTCGTAAAACTTATTAGTAGTAAGTAAAAAAAAAACAGTCGAATTGAGAACCTCTTCCTTCTTTGAAGTCGGTTGAATAGGGCACTTGCCGTTGACCTAGAATCATGCGCTACTAATCATTTTCTCTAGGCTTATAGTATTCATTCGTATGCGAGACCGATTCGCTTTTGACCAGTTTGTAAAAGAAGCAAAGAATAATTCGAGGTATTCAAGTTATTTAATTGTGCATTGTCTTTTATTATTAGGTTCCTAAGTATATCTAATCTTTTGTTAGTTTTGGGGCTATTATTTTATCTAAATGACTTGTTAAGCATTTTATTACTTTGAACAAGGTTAGGTTATAGTCACATACGGGAAATAAATATATTTGGTGATCTCAGAGAAAGTAAGGTCGATTGTATTGATAAATGATGTTACAACATTGCCATTCTGGTCAACATGTAGCAGGATGAAGCTTCATATAGCAGTCACAAGAAGTTGCCTAACTTGGTAAAATGGCGTCGATAAGGCCTTCAAACAAGTGTGGCAAAATGAACACCTAATTTAGAAACTAGTAGCGCCTCGCGGTTTTACTCGCGTAGTTCCCGTACCCATGGGAATGCGGGGATAAAATATCCTTATCATACTCGCTGATAATGTAGCTTTCTATTGGTGAAAAAATTATTAAAATAGGTTCAGTAGTTGCGGAGCTTATTCGGTACCAACAAACAAACACAAATCTAATCTAATTAATGTTATTATAGACTAAGTTCTGAATAGCAAAGCCACTGAAACCATACCAAAAATACAATCCAGAGGGCAATTTTTAAAAAATTGTTCACTCTGTTTTGGTGTACAGAGGCAACGACAATATAAGCACATTCTGTATGTACAGAGGGAACAATAAAAAATGGACGTGTTAATCAACTCTTTAATACGAACTTATAGATACAAATGGCGTGCTACCAGACAACGTTTGGATGGACTGCAATAACTACAAAACAAAATATTTATCAGTTCCAGGAGCAGGGTCAAAAGTTCGGTCAAACGGTCAAGGTCTAGTTGTACCTACTTCAAAACGCGGGTAATAAATAAATCAAAGATTAAAGACCTTGGAACAATGAAACAAAAAAAGGAAAAAAAATGCTAATTTGACTGTTTAGATCTATACCATCCAGGTAGGTACTAAGGAGTCATCATGTAAAGTTCTCTGCGTCACTAAATAATATGTTAATTTATTATATTTATTATGCGACTTTGAAGAAATGTAAAAGTGTAATGTCCTTTTTGAATGTAAATAAATCGTTATTATTCATGTATTTAATTGTAAAGAAAAAAATCACCGTTACTCATTTGTTTTGTACAAAATAATGTTTTGATTCGAAGAGTCGATCGCGGTTGCGCGCTTGGTGCAACTGCACGAACATCGGAAATTGCATAACTGTTTGTTGGCTGCTCACCTGTTGTCATGTTAAACTGACACGCACCCAACTGATGGATAATTTCTACCAGGAATTCTGTAGATATGAAGTTCTTTAAACCACGATGGACACGCTTAGGAGCGGCCAGTTCATCAAATAATGGTCTTATTTACTTTACAGCAAAATCGAAATGTGAATGTTCGTTGCAGGAACTAAGACAGTTCAATCATTTCTCGGCGTTTTTTTCTGGTTTTTGATGGTTTTTAATGCCGAGAATGGTTCTTAGGAGTTGCAATGGTTGGTTGGTTTGTCTCATAATGAGGAAAGAAAGGTGTTGCGAAAGAATTTCTACCTACGAGCATACCGATAACGATTGTTAAAGTCCAGAATGTGTTCACTTAACGTGAGTTTTCGATATCGCAAATGCGAACCGAACATTTTCGACTTTTACATTGAAAATGTCATTTGGCCACCAGACCTAACCCAAATTGTTATCGGTCAGCGACACGGTGTTTTTTGTTATGGATGTTTGATTCTATGTTTTAACTTCTGTATATTCGCATATTCTATTGTCATTTCTCTGTATACAAAACATCCATAATTTTACGTTATCTTTGCCTATGTATACGTAAAGGTTGTCCCTCGTTCAATCAGCACGCTTTGTGTACTGATTGAATAGTTCGTTAAGCCTGAGTGAATGAAACAGGACATTGTGCAACGCCAATTAATTAGATAAAATATTCTTATTATGAAAAGGTGTAATCGAGTGTGAACTTGCCAAAGTAAGTACCCCATCCTGTTGGTTACATCACTAACTATGCAGTGTACCTGATTGTTGCCATGTACCTATTTAACGCACAAAAAATGTTTAGCTTCGCTGCCTGAGTCCATCCTGTTGATAGTTAGTTGTATTTGCAATTGACCTACATAGTGTGCTTGATAAGTATGCAGCGTCTAGGTTTATGTAATTTGGGGAAAAGTTTGGAATTAATTCAGTGATGATGCTTGAGTGTAGGAAGGCCGTAATAGCGATTCCTGAATTGAGCAAATTATACCTACCGGGAAATCCATGAGGATGACATAGCAAAGCGCTGGTATCTAATATACCTAATATTAAATTACTTTACAACCGACTATCTAAATTTTGACTAGGAAAATACATGTTTAAATGAGTGAATGAATTATCTGTTTATTTGAAATTGCAACCACCATAGGTATTACATTACCTACATTACATGGTGGTTGCAATTTAATAACAGAAAAGTTACATGATCGTCCAAATTGAAGAACCAAATACAATCAAAATACTAATTATAACTACTATTACTTAAATGTTATTTAAGTGTTTTTTTTTCTTAATTTCATTAATAAATTCTATTTAAACAAATAAGGCATTGCTAGTTTTGACTACACTTGAATAAAGGTTAAAATTATGTTCTTTGGTTGTAAATGATTCAGGGGCCGATTTATGTACCGATATTAAATAGTCAACCTGTACATAAACATATTGTTGTTTTAAGCATACACATAACTTTGAAGTTGAGCGCCATACTTCACTTTAATGCAATTAGATTTTTTTATTACAGAAACAATAATAAATGCATTTAATAAGCTGTAGATGAAAGATCAAGAAACTGGACTATCGTGTTTTAGTTCTCTCTCTGACTCTAGCAATCATAAATACCTAATAAAATAATACAAGAAATAATGACTAAAGTTCCTTTTACTCAATCAAGAATCTTTTGATGGATTTAGATTAATAAATTATGTATCACTTGCAATTATTTCAGCATCAGTAAGAGCCGAAATTTAAAAGATATGATTTATGTTTAGTTAGAACAGAATTGGCCCGAGTGTACTGCCCCACGGGATTCTGAATTGATCAAGAGTAACACTACCTAAAGATTCCATTCCATAACAATTTGTTCTTCTTTGCCAGAAATAAAGGATAACACTAAACATACTGTTTCAGCTATTTTCATTCAAAATGCTAATAAAGCTAACACGCGTCGGTAAATTATGATCGTTGCAATCAAACGTTCGACAACGGTTGGGCAAGTATCGCTGCAGCAATCTTGTCAAACATATGACGTTTTATATTCAACTTATGCAAAAGTTGTTACTCATATAATTGTTTATAGTCTTGTCTTTACGTAGGATGGATTTCTCTTTTGTCAGTTGTCAGTTGAACAGATATAATAGGAATGATGGAATAGAATAAAAGTTTACTAATAAACATGAGTTGGATTTCTTTAATTATAACCCGTTCTTACCAGCTTCAAACAAGAACAATTAACTAGGAAGGTTTAAGCTTTTAATAAAAACTTCGCTATTATTATAGCGTTGCTGACGTAATACTATATCAGATTTAATATAAATATTTTAAATAATACTTAGTTACTAAATACGAGTCAAGTTTTTGTTAGTTGTCATAAATATTCATAACCAGACATTTGAATGGCAAATGCAGCTTTATTTTTTCCGCGTATTATACCTACAAAATAAGTTATTATGTACTGATAACAGTGATACTGACTAAATAGGAAGTAATTTACTGAGCTTTATTGTCATGTCATAACGCACATTCATCTTACTTATCTGAAATAATTTCTAGAAGTTCTGATCTGACTCCAAAAATTTTTTTACTCATAGAAAACTGCAATATTATTGTGTGCCATAAGCCTTTAAATCCAAAGAAAAATACATGGATCCAGCGGGATACAGGTGCAAAACTTTGGAAAAAGCTAGAGGATTGATAATTTATATTAAGTTCAAGTTATCTTCAAGAAAAATAATATGACCGTTAAATCTTATCATTTGCATAACATATTTTGCGTAAATTTTGGCCTTGGGCTTTAGACAAAGTGACATCCTGTAAGCGAAAACCATTGTCGAAATTTTGAAATGTTTGGCATTTATCTACGTGACGAAATTTCGGTAAACCAGAAGTTTTTGACTTTTCGAAGATATTTATTGCTTTCAATGAGCAAAAAAAATATGAAAAAAACCTTGTTTTGTTACTAACATATAGGAGGACATAGGCTGACTAAATCCTCTTGACATAATTCCTTGTCCCCATTCAATAATGTTATTCTTTAGGTGCCTCAAATTACGTTATACATTTTCGTCTTTACTTGACACGTTGCCAACCTATTGGGCAACAAACAAACCTAACCAAAGACTCTTAGTAGTATTACAGTATTAGCAAAGTTTATTCAAAAGAGTGTGTCGCATGTTCCGTAAAAATAATTTAAACTAATATTTTATATTCATATCGGAAATGCGATGATTTTTATCGTGGCATTGAGCATTATAATACTTTATTTAAAAATATGTATTCATTGAATTTGTCATTTTTTTGCTAGCTATGTTTAGAACTGTGTGGTAGATTTTTTCTATTTTGAATAAGCAGACTTGAATGCCGCGTTATGTTTTGACTGCTGCAAATATAAATAAAATATGGGCTAATTCAGATAAACAATCATCCAGATTTTAGTTTTAAAAAAAGCTGCAAACACTAGAAGAATCATATTTAGATTACGTCATAGCTACATTAAATACATATATATACAAGAGATCTTTACAGACAGCGACCAAATTAAAATGATTACTACAGCAAACTATGTTATTACCATCAAATTATATATGACAGTTAAAGATAATAAACTTGCATACACAGAAAACTGGAACGGAATAGTTGTCACGATGAATCAGCAAACAAATAAATATATTCCGGAATCAAGTGAGCCATTTCTCTCATTATCAAGTTTGACACATATTCATATAGATAACGCTAATAATGCTTGTAATATGTTGCAACCAGATGGATTATGACGACACATGGAGGCCGGCCACATTCCCCGACGTATTTGATAGGTTAATATACTCTAGAACGCAATCGTAGAATTCAATATGAACTAGCTTTTGTCTTGGGGATACACCATCGTCTTTTTAGACGTAGATTATTTTTCCAACGTAGGCTTCCCTCAAACATCATCACAGAGGCCAGAAAGGTAGAAATTTATAGCATGCTCCACCAGTCTTTGATTGTTCCATTTTCTTTTCATCAGTTTTAGATAGTTTCATTGGTGGTAGGAACGTTAACCTAATCAACTTGTATTTTATCAAATCCAGTGAATCGACGCACGTGCTCTTTACTGAGATCTAAATTTGTATGAAACTGAACAATTACTCCTAGTGTCTGTGAATCATCCAAAAACCTCACGCATGAAATCTTTCAGTATGAACGAACAACAGCTATTGCAGAGAAACGGTTATCAACCTCGTAATTAGTTTAATGAATTTTATCAATCCAGTTATGATTTTTGTCTTTACTTGGTGAAGTAATAATAAATAGAATTGGAGTAAAAGAAGATAATTTTTGTCTACCTACTTCTTAATGTTCTTAACCTACTTTCTCATTATATTTTAAATGAAGGTTATCTTATTGATTATTAGGTCAGCAATATTTTCTATCTTGCATTGAATAAGGTAGGGATCGGTTGTTGAAATTTACAAAACATTTGTAGTTTACATGCAGCACGTGGTGGATGTCATCCAGTGGTGTTACAGTAGGAGGAAAGTTTGGAGTTTTCACCAATCCTCACTAATTACTAGTGTTGTTAGAAACTCGACTCTTGGAGTCTTATGTAATAAAACTTGAGCTAATTTTGGAGTCTTTTGTAAAAAGACTCGAGTCCTGCCAAAAAAAACTCAAAGACTGAGTCTTTTTAAAAGAACTCATGATGGAGTCCTCTTAATCCAGATTCCGCAAATCGACAGTCTTTAGGGAAATATGGATGATGATATAAAATCATCTTATTACCTATTATAATACACCAACTCAAGTTCATGACTCAGTCTAATTCAAAGATCTTAAAAGACCCTTAAGGACTCAGAAGACTCGGACTCATGTGACGAAATGAAGACTTAAAGACTCGAGTTTCATATAAAAATTACAGGTAAAGAAAACTAGAAAGGCCGAAAATATTAGAGAATCATTAACAATAATAAAAAGAAAATAGGTCGAGAAGGTAGACGGAAGCTGTTGATGAATTATGCCATTAAAAACATATGTAAAGCTAAAGGGAATATTTATTCGTTAACAAAAGATTTTGCAGCTGAGCTTTCCAAACATATAATTTACTAAATATATTTTACAAATACATGGTAAAGTATTACAAGTACAAACACTGAGATACCATTAGGATTAGCAATAGTTGAAACTACGGTCACATCAGAGAATAGGCAGTGCATTCTGCAACTCATGGATTGCAACATACAGCCGTCGTTGGCAGTTACTAAACATTGAACAAATATTCTAACCACAGAGTCAAATGATAATTAAGGAATAATTAACACTAATAAACAGGCGAAACACTGCACCAAACACACACAAAAAATGGACTTAGAGAACTGGAGTACCCGTATTATATTCCTATGTTACCAAATTGCTTGTCACATAACGCGTCACTCATGTCACCATTTTTCAAAAGAGTTATTTTAAGTTTAGGCATCACATGTCATTCCAAACATATACTTTAATAATGTTACTCTTTCAAGGCGATTGCACCTTCATAATGGAGTGAAATCTTAATAATTATTAATTTTAGGCTACTTTGCATAATATGCAGGTGTTAAACACGTGATTTCGGTACACCAAGATGACAAACAATGTATTTTTTTTAATTGCCTAGTTTATTTGTTCGCTAATATTCTCTAGGTCGTAATATTTAGGAAGTTGATGTTTGTCGTTCTCCGGTTTATGCAAATAACAATGTATTGTGGTTGTCTATACAAAAAGGTATTTCGATTATAAAATGTACTTTGATCCCAACAGCAGTGCCTGCACGAGGAAGGTCAAAATGCAAAGCTAGTTAACCTCTTGGCTTTTAAACTATGTAATGATGTTACTATTTGAAATGCACACGTGTTTTAAAGAATAGGTTATAGTCGTTGTAAAACGCAAATGTCTTTTTCTGTGTCTTGTTTTCAATCAAATGATTGTCGTGAACAACACTCTTAACCTGAAAGTTCCAATGAGCATAGAATTATCGTTGACTGCTGCAATTATTCAGTGCTCAATATCTATGCCTACTTGAAACTCGCATTGACCTCTGTGACCCAAAAATGGAGGATGGATAATTTATCTTTTTGTTTAATTTCCTTGAAGTCTGCGCAACCTCCATTGTAAACTTTGTCCAAAAAGTCATTGTACCGATTTAAATCTAAGACTGCTTCATTAAATAGAGGTCAGGAGTCATACAAGGCTCCATTTTGGGACTATTGTTGATCAGATACTTGGACTTAAAGCATTTCATACTCTACTGAGTATGCCATGCATTATTATACACCAAAATAGTAACACCATTGTTTTATAAAAAAATCTTAATTTAAGGGTACAATAGCTGTCCGATCACTTATAGCAATGTTTATAAAGGAGATCTACTTTTTAGTTTAAGTTCTTACAGTTCTTTGTAAGTTGTGATTTAGTGATTTTAGACAGTAAATATAACAAGATGCTGTAAAAAAAAATATGTGAGTCTAGTAAAAAGTGTAGTTTAGAAACTCAGGAAGTAAATCTAGGTGCAACGTGATTATCACCTCCTACAAAATAAAAATGTTGTAATATTTGCAAACCAAAAGCAAATATTGCAGTTTGCAGCGGTGGGTACCGCATTTGCAATAAGTAAGCACAGGGAATTTACCTATCTCTCTGCTAAGTTAGCGAGCTCATGGCAACAACAGCCGCATGGTTCACTCTTTTTAAGGCGTTTCCCTGACCAAATAACCTTGAGCATTCGTTCCCTCTTTGCCGTCCGCACCCTGCGCACGCCCTATTACCATAGAATTCACACAATTTTTGGAATTATTTAGATTATGTAGATTTTAAATTTATTTATAACACATAAAAACAAATTAGAACGTGGAATATGATGATAAAGACATGGGAAATTAATAATGTGCTTTTACAAGTAGATTATTTCTCATAACTAATCAGTTAATAGTATCTTAATAGCGAAGAAAAACTCACTATCGCATGGTTCTGGTCGGGGTATCGCCTTAAGCAGTGCTTGGCAAGGTTGATCTGTGGATGGTTACCATTCCTTACACACCAAGTTTTCTCTGTAACTCGGAAACAAGCTAGCCCGCTGGTCCTGTCATTTG
Source organism: Hecatera dysodea (assembly GCA_905332915.2). Lineage (NCBI taxonomy): Eukaryota > Metazoa > Arthropoda > Insecta > Lepidoptera > Noctuidae > Hecatera > Hecatera dysodea. Next base: position 18,363,745 of record HG995294.1, read on the forward strand.
CTGTAGAAAAACAATTTTCCTAACTTCCTAGTCTCATTAAATTGTTGTAATAATGTGCTTACTGATTATTCATGATACCCTTATTGATATTCCTTAAGAGTAAAGACTTGCTAATTACATGTTAATTGCAAATACATAGGTGTTAATTTCTCAATCGATTTGGATCCAAGGCAAATAAAGGAAGTAGAATTCTTGTGATGACTGTGATGAGTCGTTAATGATGCTTATTACAACAGTTGGCATGAGGGTGCTAAAATTATTGGTTTTACTAACTTTTTGAATAAATTATCAAATACCTTTTTTATGATGTTTTAGTTTTTCTGTATGGGAAGTCATCAAATGACTTCTCCTGCTCTGGGCGGAGCGGAAGGGAGTGTCAGACTCATACTGACTAAAACCCACCCGTGATCCTCCTAGTGCTCTTTTGAGTTCCGGGGCCGCGGTAATAATCAATTACCTTCTGCGTCATTTTGTAAGAATATAGTTTTACAACTAATAGAATGGCTACCTTATTGCAGTTGCATTTAAATTAAGTATATTCAATTTGTAATCAGTTGAAATAAAATGGATAATTCTACTCAATAATTGCTTACATAAAAGAAATCGTATTTTTGTTTATAAAATGACTAGCTGCTGTGTTTTGATAAAATCGATTTAACTTTATGTTATTCATGAGGACTTTATTAGTTTATGTGTGGATTTGTGGCCCCTTAATTAACATTATACAACAAGGGACCTTTTTTTTACAAATGTAATACATAAGTGAAAATATGAAGGTAAAGTATGTATGAGGATAAATTATTTTGTATTGTGTGATCAAAATCGCAATAATTATAATTTAAATTGTGCATTGTTTTAAATAATTTGTTTTAATTGCTGAAGTAAAAATATAAAACTATATAACAAAGTCTTTGCATATTATACTACTGTAAAAAATAAAAAACATTCAACTATTATGTATTCAGTTAATTGTGTAGTTATGCTATACTTTTATTTATAAGTACAGTATGCGGAAATTATACGCTGCGTCGCGGTAACAACTTGTTAGGTATACCTCAGGTAAGGCAAAAAATATAGAACACGCCAAAACACACCTTATCGATGTTAAATGATATCTATATAACAGACTAGCAGGGCCCCGCGGTTTTACCCGCGTAGTTCCCGTTCCCGTGGGAATATGGGGATAAAATATAGCCTATGTTACTCAGGGTAAATGTAGCTTTCTAATGGTGAAAGGATTTTTGAAATCGGTCCAGGAGTTTTTGAGTTTATTCGTTACATATAAAAATACAAATCTTTCCTCTTTATAATAATAGTATAGATATAGATGTATAAATCTAAATTCATCTTGCCTTTATTAAATCATGATCATCATCTGCCTAGCCTTTTCCCAACTATATTGGGGTCGGCTTCCAGTCAAACCGGATTCAGCTGAATACCAGTATTTAACGTAGAGTGGCTACCTACATGACCTCCACTACCTATTAACTGGGTAACACGGTATCTCTTCTTGCCTTTATTTATTCTATATTAATATATTTATAAAACTGCAGAGTTTGTTTGCTTGAATGCGCTAATCTAGGAACTTTCGGACCGATTTGAAAAAATCTTTGAGTGTTAGATAGCCCATTTATCGAGGAAGGCATCATATATCATCACGCTAAGACCAATAGACGCGGCGCAACAACGAAGAATGTTTCAAAATAGGGGTTTTAGTAACTAATCCACGCGGACGACGTCGCGGGCAGAAGCTAGTAATATATCAAATAGTAGTGCGGTTGTCTTAGTGAGTTCATGTGGGAAGGGAAGTTGGGAAACGTACTCATGAATGTAAATAAATACGGATGGATGGAGGGGGAGGATTTAAGAGGCCAAAGAAATGCGAAGACAGATGTAGATATTGTGAGGTGAATGTTGAGAAAGCAGAGAGGGCGAATGACTGTGTGAACGAGTGAAACAGACAGAAGCAAACGTACTGACACTCTGATTCCTAGTTTAAATTGTTTGGGAAAAATACGAAAAGCTCAGTTATAGAAGCCAATTGTTCTTAGAGACAATCAAGCGTGATATCTTGTAAAATGAATTCATGACCTTTTTGCGAGATGTCTGCAATAAATATTGCAGTAACCGCACAGTTTGACTAACAGATTACAAATCGCAGTAGTTATTACGAGACCTAGCGTCTTAAAATACCTAATCCCTTGTCACCAAGTTAGGACCTCAAAAAAGAGACAGTCGATGGCCAATTTCTTATGAAAGTCAGAGTCAGTGAGATTTGCGCAAAATGGAGTAACCATAGCAAAAATGGTTTGGTTTAAATAAATGCTTTCGGTTTGAATCACCGAACTTAAGTGGACAGTGCACATTTCTGACCGTATAGATTGTAGACGGGGTAGAAGTTTCTAGATTCATTTACCTTGGAGAGACTCCCACAAGGTCGACCAGAGACCAGGCTGGTTAACGCCACGGTTTTTTTCACACTACTCCATGCTAGGAATTTCTCCAGTGTCGTGGATGCGTTTATAAACATTCAAATTCACATACACAAAAAGCCAGATCCGAAACAACGATCTGTAGGGCATACAAATATTTGAACCGTGCGGGAATCTAACCCGCGACCCGTAGCGCAGCAGCCAATGGCTCAACCACTACGCCAACCGTGTCGTCCAATTTGATGGAAGCGAGACAGACACAGCACATTCAGTGGACTCCTTTCAGCTTCTTAGTTCTGTCTGTCTGACTCTGACAACGATTGCAAGTTTTTCGCAAAACAACTAATTTGTCTAAAAGTCTCTAATATTTTCGTAGGTAAAGCATGATATTTTCCTGCTAAAGTCTTGAGTTAAGATTTGCGTATCTTGATTTGCACATAGAAGAGGATTTCCTTATTAGCCATGTCCCAATGCATTTTGTCAGCTTGGACCTCGTCATGTATAGGCAAGAAGAATTAATTATGCATTCGTTTTCATGGCCACAGTATACTGAAAAACTAGTTTTAATAATGCACTTTGATCGTATTGCTATTGCGTATATGCAAGATCTAATGTTATTCTGAATTAAATGTTTTGAAATACTTAACTTGATTTCTGGGTCAGGCTAAGTGTTATTATTATTATTCCATCTGAAATAAGTTTTAAGAAAAAAAAAAATAGGTTAGTGAAGATTTCTTCACTCATGAACTGCTCTCTCTATAAAAATATTAACACCGAAATAAAAATCTATTGGATTTATTTATTTGAATTAGGCCGCAATCCAATCGAATTCGTCATCCTGAAAATTAATTTGTCTTAAATGTTTTTGTTTATGTTTTTTTTTTTTTAACGTGACCACCCACAGTTCAATACGCTAAGTTTGATTACTGCTTAAACGGACTGTATTTTGTTTATTTATGCGTTCATTTACATAAATATTGATCCGCCTTCCGACTTCCGCGATTCGCCTTGAAATATCTGTATTCTTTGAAATACAAGAAAATATAATATGTGAAATAGTAAAGCCGTCCGAATGTAAAATTTCTAGTTTAACTTGGACTTTGGATTATAATCTGTCTAACCTTTGTTGCACAAATAGACACCGACGTTCTCTACGAATTTTCAAATGAACTTGACTCCTTCAGCCTGAAATAAGATAGGCCTAGACATAGTTACTATATGGCCCAGACGCTTTAGACAAAGTACCATTCTATTATCTCGAAATGACAGCCGGGACCAACGGCTTAGCGTGCTTTCCAAGGCGCGGAGGAGTCTCGTTATGTTAAGATGGTCACCCATCCACAGAACAACCTCGGCAAGCGTTGCTTAACCTTGAAGATCGACCCGTGCGGCTGTTATAATTTAGCCACGATTTGAACACATACAACAGTCTGAATATCAACTATCGGCCAGTTGCCTATCGGACACAACCCGACAGATTCTACCAAATTGAAAAAGCGAACGTGAACGTTGCTAAAAAATCGTATATTTTTACATTTAATCATTTAATTCGAGCAACAAGACTCATCTAGGTGTTAGCACCAATGTGCTTAAACACTATGTTAGTAAAACAAAACGACAGAAATACAATACAAAAACAGATTGTGTCATCACTGCTGCCAGGTGACAGGCCCAGCCGAAATCCTGCAGCAGTGGTTCACAAACTCACAATCAAGCCTGCTAGCTATCACAGATAGGACGCTGTTGGCTGCCCCGCACAATACAGACCAAGGATGCGCACCGCTTCCGAACCACCGTGTAGAAGCAGTCCACGTCAGCTTCAGCAAACATCCCTGATGCGCTGCAGTATATCACCCTGAATGCATTATTGTATTAGACGACCCACAAAATTGACCCACTACACAGTCAACCTGCGAAAACCATTGGTCAATCTTTAAACACGGCTTCAACTAAAATTGTAGCATATTTTGACACACTATAAAATAGTTCATTTTGATGAAGTGTGAAATGTTTTAGAGGCGGGATAGCAGTTTTTTAAGACTTAAAAGCCTCTGTATGACTAGTACTGAACTAGTTTTTAAAGTTATTCATAGTGCAGTAATCCGCATAGAGAGCAGTGGTGGCCAAGTGGTAACGGCCCCGACCCACGAATAGGTCGCGGGTTCGGGTCGGGCAGTCAGGCGCATTACTTTGTGTAATTAATTTCATCACCATTGCTCTCAAAACGGTGAAGGAAAATATCGTGAGGAAACTGGCATGTCCTGGAACCAAAAATTCGAAGACGTGACATTCATCAACCCGCACTGGACCCGCATGGTGATTACTTCGCATTCCCTCTCCTAGAGAGGAGGCCTGTGTCCCAGCAGTGAGAATATTAAAAGACTGATTATGCTAATCCGCATAAGTGCGGATATGCAAAGTAAAACACAGTGTAAACTTAGTTGCTTAGTGTGGTTTACGACTATCAGTAGGTATTTATTTAATAATGATTATCACCGCGCAACTAATCTTTTTATATTTACTTTAAAACTCAATGGCTGTAGAATTAGGACGATGAACTACCGAACGTTCACGGCCGTAGTATTTTGTACATAATATTAACAGTGCGACCTACACTTATATACATGAATTCGTTACCATTGATCTTTTAATTATCGGCCTAGCGTTCTCGCTTTTGTGCGTTACTGTGAAGCTTGTGTTTGTCTGTGTAGTTATGTTTCAGTTTTAAGTATACTACCTTTTTTTCTAGGTGGGAAATCATCAAATGGCTTCTTCCACTCTGGGCGGAGCGGAAGGGAGTGTCAGACTCTTACTGGCTAAAAGTAACTCGTGTTCCTCCTAATACCCTTTGCGATCTATGGCCGCGGTGACTTTCGAAAAAATCCAACCTAAGCTTCCAACCCTAGCAGGCCCTGACCCTAGGAGGCTCCGTCTTCTTTGCTGACATCTCTTTCAAGCGTGCGTGGAACACGACGCGCTCCGGGCCTGGTTGTTATCGGACGGCGAGCCACCCATAGCTTGCCATCCGCAGACCCGTGCCTATGGTGGCCGGGAACCGACCTTCGACTCCCGATGGCCGGGGTTTCATCTTCTGTTGCGGCGGCTGGGGCGTGAAATTTCCATCTCCCTCACGCGGACTGCCTCCGCCTTCGCTGGCTTTTTCGCAGAAGGTGACCACTTTCTATGCCTCCTCGCTGCGGACCATGGCTTAAACTAGGGCCGCAATATACCGGAATCGAGACGCACCGATGTGGTGACTCTTGGGGGACGGCCTATCTTGGGGGGTCCATCAGTGGACATCGGATGATGATGATGAGCGGGTGTTTGCTGTCGAAAATAACTTAGGGCCTTTAATCTTACTTGATATCACTGTTGATTCTGGATTTTAGCCTCTATTCACAGTTAGTAACTGAGACTAAAATAAAAAAAAAACAGCACAGACATCGTTGACAAAGCAGGTCCACCATAGCCCATTGGCTATTGATTCTTGGTTCTAGTTCTGGTGTAATCATAACAAACACGTTTTGCTAGCGTATAGGTACGTCCACAGTAACATAACAGTTGGCTTGTATACATAACAACTTGCCGGGCCAAACACGTGAATGCAGTAGGTAGTGAAAGGAATCCATTCATTTGGAACTGCACGCTGACGACGATAAGCGAATAAAACCGGTTTTCTATATTAGGTAGGGAATTAGGGATGTATTTATTATAATAACTAGTTTGATTTATAGAAAAAGAAAAGTTTGAATTTGATGTTTTGAGGATTTATTTGATATTAGGCACTTTGCTTCGAGAAAAGAGTTACCGTGGCCCTGGAACGCAAGCACGCCACACCTCGGATTTTATTTTTTTCCCTGTAGTTTTGGAGATGACGACACATTTATCATTTATCATGGTCAATCATCAATTTTCTACATAATAATGTTGTAATGGAATGACCCCATTTTAAAAATGTATTTACTTTTGTTCCACGTACGTCTGTTTAGGTTATAGAAGTTCATATATAACTATTTGGAAAATTTCAACAGTCTATACTAATATTATAACTAGTCTATACTTATATTATAAAGAGGAAAGTTTTGTATATTTGTATGTAACGAATGAACTCAAAAACTTCTGGACCAATTTCCAAAATTCTTTGACCACTAGAAAGCTACATTCACCCTGAGTAACATAGGCTATATTTTATCCCCATATACCCACGGGAATGGGAACTATGCGGGTAAAACCGCGGGGCGCTGCTAGTACAATATAACTTCAAAATCTTCATACAATAAGCCATGGTAACGTTACACACAAACAGAAACACTTTCGCACTACAGATGATACTTTCACATTATCAAGTCAATTTAAATCGGTCGGAAACGAAGCCTACACGTAATAAATTAATTCAGTTGCATAATAAACTTTTTGTCACGCCATAATATTTATGACACCATCGATAAATATCCGATCAATCACCTGTTTTATGGGCTTGAATATGTCCAATGCTAGAATTTAACCCTGATTATAGAATGCGGATATTTTTTTGTTTATCTATCTATGGCTTATCCATCATGTTGGTAAATCCTCCTTGTTTGTCGTAAGAGGTCAGATGACTTGATTCATAGCATCTAACGTGGGTGTCAGATGACCCCCAATAAATGAACAATAATGGATTTATTTGGAAAAAGTTTGTATTTTTGTCGACTCATCTTTGACCTTACATAGAGTGTGCCTAAGCAATTCTCAAGGAGGCGAATATTATTTGCTGTATCGATTAAAAGGTCGTGCTAATCTATCATCTATGTCTCTTTTTTATCGGGGGTAATCCTCATGGATGTCCTCCACCCTGGGGCGGGCGGAGGGGTCTGTCACACTCTTACTGATTAAAACCACCTCGGTGTTCCATCTCTCACCTACGCCGGGAATCGCGGGAACGTATGCGACATCCCCGGATCATCTATGTCCCTACTTCAGCATTTGGCAGAAGCATGGAACTCTGAAGTTTTATCACACTTAGCGGCGTTGGAAACTTAACATAGAAAATGTACTTAGGGGAAGGCTGGTTTTTTTGTTTCACATAGCACGCACAAATTCCTTTGACCTTGTAGGGAAGCGATGAGGTGGTCGACGGTGGAGTGCCCTTGACTCATACACCCATAGATTGCAGCTATCACGAAACCAACACAATTTCAAAATCTTACACAAGAACATCAGGTAATTTTTATGCAGAAAAAAATCTCGACACCAGCGAGACACGTTACTGGAGCGAACCCGCGGGATTTAGATCGTAACAAAATTTTGTCAAATCATGCATGACTTATTTTTTATTATAATACCTAGTACACTAGCAGTGATTTGCAAAAAAAATACTATAGATAATTAAACGTACAGACAAGCAAACTTGACCCGTTTGTGTGTCAATGTCGCGTTTGTTGTCTGCTTACGTAATAGTATTTTTTTACTGGCAATCTTTTTGTTGGGTTAGGCGTTTTCGTTGCTCGTTGCTGCAATAGATAATGTCAGTTTTCAGGTGGCCGTGAATTCTTTATGCTAATATTACGGTTTTTACTTATTGTGTAATGTGTTTTCTTTGTTATGATTGTGAAATAAGCAATGGTGGAGGAGCAGCCTAACAGATTCTTTATTCAAATCTATGGAGAAAATGGAATTTTGAATCTTCTAATCACTGTTTAATCTAAGCATAACATTTTTTTATAGATATGCGTGCTGATAATGTTCTGGTTCAAAATGCATAAGCAATAAGCATAAGCATAATCTATTTGTCTTTTTAAGTTATTCTGGGGTACCTGATGTTTTAGCAAAAACAGTTGAGAAATTGCGGTGAAAGTTTATCATATTTGAAACTTTTTTTTTTTGACGTGACCACTCGCAGTTCAGCACACTAAGGCTGGTTACTGCTTAACCGAACAATCCTGTGGTGGCCTCAAATGAATTTAAGGTCCCCAGCCAGGGCTAAAAACTACTAAAAACTAAATGACCGCTTCGCTAAGGGCATCCCCTGTGGGATACGGGCCTCGGCTTAACGGGGTCATTGAGAGGGGCAGCAAGGGACAGGCTGGGTCAGTTATTATTATTTAGGGGATTTAACGCTAATGGCTCAGCGGCGCGGGCTGGCTCGTTAGGCAAAAGTCGGGGAGGGATGTTACGGGGGCGTCGCGATGGGCCTCGTCGGCGGGGCCGGAATACGGAACGCGGTCTGTTCATATTTGAAACCTAGAAGCTCTGCAGATATTGTAACCTCACGCGCTGTCTGCAAGCAAAGAAAACAATCCCTTCCCTGCTCTATAGATATTACGCGAACGTGTGCGTGTGACTTAGATGAAGCCAGGCTAAGTTTTATTTGTGGGTGGACCAAAAAGGTCTGATCAACGTCTCACCGTGTAAACTTATGTGAAGTGGGTATGCAGTGAACTGGCATTCCATCTTGTTTGTATGCATTGGTAGCTTAGTTTATGTTCTCTTCGCCGTAATCTATACGGTAATATGTTTACAGAATCGCACTGCTGTATCAATATACATGGTTATTTGTAAAACACCAACAACCTCTTAAGGGGTCATTGTACTCATCATTATGAACAACTTTTACTATGGGACCAAACCTGAAATCGCGAAAAAAGTCAGCTGGCCCCTACATTTTTATTAGTTATACAAAAGTAAGGAACAGCTGATTTTTTTTTCGCGATTTCAGGTTTTGTCCCATAGTAAAAGTTGTTCATAATGATGAGTAATGACCTCTTAAGAGGTTGTTGGTGTTGTACAAATCCCCGTATATTCTGGTCATGAATCCACTAATTGTTTTTTTTTCTATTTATTTCCAGAATTAACTCTTGGAATGCCAGCGTGATCGACAATGACGGCCACACTAGAGGTGAACTCGCGAGCCCTAGGCCGCGCTCACCTCTCGCATCTGCCCCAGCGGCCCCCCATCAACCTCTCCTTCCAAGACCTCAGCTACACCGTGCAGAATGGAAAGAGTAAGTACTACTTATTGTATTTTATTTTATTTAAAAAATAACTATCAACAGTAAGTACTTCGCCCTCGAGGAGCTCGTGACGGCCGCAAAAAGTTAAGTTACTCTTGTCGTGATTGATTCGTGGTCCCATTTCATAAAGTGACTAAAATAAAAACAATAATATTTAACTAAACATAAGTCTACATGGGACCTGCTAGGGTTACGGAATTTGTTCGAAGAAGTAACCGCGGCCCTGGAAATAAAGAAACGTTGCCCCACACTAGGATTTACTCCTGTATCGTGGGTGCGTTCACAAACATGTAAACTCACATACACAAGACACCCAGACCCGGAACAATTATCTGTAGGCCCTACAAACATTTGTTCCGTGCGGGGATCGAACCCGCGACACGTAGCGCAGTAGCTGAACACTCAACCACTGCGCCAACCATGTCGTCAAAAAAAAAATCAAAGGGCATTAGGAGGAACACGGTAGGGTTTTAGTCGTTCAGAGTCTGACACCCTTCCGCAAAACAATAGCTATGAGACGACAGTGGCAGTGTAGACCACCTTCTGAGGTACCAAAGGGCCTAAGAATTTACGTGCAGAACTTAGTCTGCTGGCTGTCATCCACAGATCTTTGACAGCGCGTCGTCTGTGTTTGCGATCCTCAACTGTGAGGGAATAACGAAGAAGAATATAATAGATTAGCTTCCCGTGGGAATTTGAGGATAAAATAAAGACTATGTATGTCACCCTGGGATAGTGTAGCTTCCCAACAGTGAAAGAAAAATATCAGTTTAGATGTCAATTTATATAGAAATAAAACTATAGATGGCGCTTAACCAGTTACCAAACAAATCGATGTTAACGTTAACGCGGACCGTTATACACGATATATCTTTGAAAGACACTTCATTCAAAGACATACATATGTACTCGTAGTCGGTACAAAAAATACTCAGTTTTATTAAGTTACTTAGGATCGGTCATTGGCTTTAAAAAATCTTCATTAATATACATTTTTTGCGGTATGTGTGTATTAAATGAGCCGAGAGGGCATCATCGTGCTCTTTAGAGTTTAAGCGAGAAATAGCTGGCTATTATAATAAAAGTTAAATTCATTAATTTAACTACAGACTTGAACTTGACTTGTGCAGTTATTGTTTGGGATTTGAATGGCTGGTTTAATTTGTCTCAAGGTAAATGATTGTACTGGAAGTTGTTGCTTGTTCGCTAAGAATTTTTATTATTAATTCATACAAAATTTGTATTTTTTTTATTGCTTTTTTTTACAGACATCGTAAAAGACAATTTTAGTTATTTTGAAGTTTCAACTTTAATTAATATTTTCATTAATTACACATCTTTTGTCAATTTTTAGTTTTAGTTAGTAAAGAGTTTTTTATTTAAGTTTCTAACTAAAATATACACTAAACTTATTATATACTAGCTGCTGCCCGCGACTTTGTCCCCGTGGAATCCCCGATTTTAAAACATTCTTTATCGCTCCTCTGCTCCTATTGGCTTAAGCGTGATGATATATAGCCTAAAGCCTTCCTCGATAAATGGTCTATTCAACCCAAAAATAATGTTTCATTTCGAACCAGTAGTTCCTGAGATTAGCGCGTTCAAACAAACAAACAAACTCTTCAGCTTTATAATATTAGTATAGATTGACTAATGTCTATGAGAGCCACAAAACAGTTACGTTCAAATTTAATTTCACTATTTATAGGAAGGCAATTTATTTTAATTTGTAAAAACTCCCATTTCCCGTGGATATCCCTCACGACCGACGCATTACACTCAGAGCAACAGTTTACCTATCTTACAGGAAATAATTACCATAAATAGATGCCTTTCAGTTGAATATTTTTACTTATTTTTCAAGCGTTTTTTTTTGGTATTATTTTTCGAATACTTAATGTTCTAAATTAAGCTACACGATAACTGACAAATACTTGCACTGTCTGTAGCGGTTCATTTGAATCTGATGCTTCCACCAAAAGATCAACTCAGACATTGACTTACATGGTTCTCATATGATTTTAATATTATATTAATTGTATGGACCTTAAAAATACTCTGATCTCGGAGTTCGTTTCGAGCCTATTCTAGGTTAATTGGCAAAAAAAAAAACAATGTATGTAATGTAAAAGAGTTATTTGCAAAATTGTATTTGTTGGGAGCTTTAAAAATTACTAACAATTTAAATATTAGTTTAGACAACAGGCGACCTTAAATGGCCAAACAATAGTCCACGTGCCTTGTTTGCACTTGTAGGTATCAATACTAAATTCTATCTAATTCTAATTAAATGTATGTATTGTTAATTGTAAGAGCTTTGTACGTAATTCAAAATTTCAAGGCGAAACCAGAAACTAATTATTTGTACTATTTGAATATTAATTTTCGAATAAATATTAAGAATAATAAAAAGACAAAACGTCAGAGTTAAGTTAAATAAAGTAAAGTTGTAGTATTTGTTCTGTTAAACTAAATAAACATGTGATTTTGGGTATATGCCTAAAAATTACGAGCACCCGAAGGTTTTTTTTTTTTTTTTTGAGTGGACTACTCGCAGTTCAGCACATTAAGGCTAGTTACTGCTCAACCGGGCAATCCTGTGGTTGCCTTAGATTCTAAGGCCCCCAGGCAGGGCTTACAACTACTTAAAAACTAAATGGCCGCTCGATAAGGGCATCCCCTGTGGGACACGGGCCTCGGCTTAGCGGGGTCATTGAGGGGGGGGCAGCAAGGGACAGGCTGGGTCTCATTGATATTATTTAGGGGATTTAACGCTAATGGCTCAGCAGCGCGGGCTGGCTCGTTAGGCAAAAGTCGGGGAGACCCGAAGGTTCATGAGAATATCAATTAATACCTATGGAGGAAAGTAGAAATTATATTTTTCAGCACATTTACTTGTAAACTGGCTTTAAGGCACGCTATGAAGTGTATTTCGTAGAAGTAGGGAAAAAAGTGAAAAGAGTGGCGTCTTGCATTTCAACCTAAGGTGGTCTACTGCTTAACTGAGCTTACCTATGGCAGCCTTAATAAAAATACCTAATTATACATCAGGGATCATAAAAACTTACAAACTAAGTTACTACGCGCTTAGAGCATCCCATTTGGGGTACGGCCCTCGGTTTAGGGCATCACTAGGGGTGCAATTAAGTACGGGCTGGATACTTGCCAGGATGTCAATGACCATGTTGACCCTGAGCCTTCCAGTTCGCTGTTGCCACTCGGCCCTTCACGGACCGGGGGGGGGGGGGGGGTTGGTTGGGTAATACCAAAGTACCGATGGACGGGTGGACAATGTCGTTTGGCCATTCGCTCTGGAAAAATACTTAATACGGTTGAAAAACCTGTACTTAGTAACTTGTAACATCAGGTTATTTTTAGGATGTGCGTCAGTGATTAATAAAAAAACTAACAAGGGCCTCTCTTCCTTTTTGTAATTATATTGAACTTCATGACGTGGGTTTATAACAAAAAGAAAATCACAAAGTGGAAGATGGAAAAAAGATTAATGGTTTAAAACTTGTTACATACTTGAGTTGTTAGGAAGATCACTAATGCCTACCAATTAAGAACTTCATTCTTTTTTTGCAAGCTTTAGACGATGACTAAGTATATGATTATGTAGTCTAGTTTTCATTAAAATAAAATATTTTGGTTTTTTATTTGTGAACCGTGGGGCCCATTTTTATAATTTTCACTAATCTATGTTACCTACCCGGGATGTTTCAACGCTTCCAACGATACCATATACATTTGAAATCGGAGTTATGGTGGAGTAAAGAAACTCACATACATATATACATGAACCCTGAAAATTTAACACTGCTTTTTAGGACAGCCGTGTAAAAACAAAGATTAAAGAAATGGGGAAAAAATATGAAAAATAAAAACGACATGTTGGGAAACAGGCCCATTCAAACAGTATTATGCAGTTTAATAAGATATCCGGGGGCGTTGCATCTTTGTGGTTTTATCAATAATTCTGTGGTTATGTGACGATAACCCAACCGGTTACAGTTACATGTGCTTCCCATATAGATGGTAAAATCAAACTGGAAAAGGTTATTGGTTCTAAGAAAGCAAAAAATCTTGATTAAAACTCTCTCACTCGGTTAGAGCAAAAACAATAAAATATAGCAGGTAGTCATAATGACAGTAAACAATATTTAAATGAAAACTATATATTTGTAACCTAAAATCTGAAAAACTGAACCTACAAAATGAAAAATGTGGACGAGTACCTGGACGCCTAAATGTCTTTTAATTTTTAGATTAGGTTAGCTCGTAGTTCGGTTTAGTATAAATAGTTAGTTAATATTTAAGTTACTTATGTACTTACTTATATTGTTATTACAACATACAAAAAAAAATGCAAGCAAAATTTTAAAAAATATAAAGGGGTTAAAACTTCAAAAAAAATCATCTACTCTAAACAGGAAAGATTTGCATTTTTGTAATGAATAAACTCAAAAAAGACTGGACCGAATTCAAAGATTGTTTCACCTTTAGAATGATGCATTATCCTAGAGTAACATAGAATATATTAAAAGAAATAAATGACCACGGGACCATCGTAAGTAATTGAAGTATTTGTTTGATTTTAGGGTTACAAGGGCATTGGGAGAAACACGAGTGAGTTTTAGTCAGTAAGAGTCTGACATTCCCTTCCGCTCCGCCCAGAGCGGAAGAAGTCATTTTATGATTTCCCACTCAGAAAAAATAAAAGTTCGCACTCCAAGGTTGTTCTGTTTTAAAATGATTTTTAACTTCCTTAGCGTCCTTTTCAATCGACTTTCGAAAAAGGAGGAGGCTCAATTCGACTGTTTTTTTTATGTTTGTTAACTCATAACTTTGTATTGCCTACCGATTTTGATGATTCTTTTTATATTCGAAAGCTGGTGCTTGATTGAGATCTGACGACTAGTATTTGAGTAATCCCTAATAATGCGTGGCTTAGTTTACATTGACGACGTTCTCAATCCCTCTTGTCGATGTAAAATGAAAAAATTAAATTGTATACGATGGTTTGGAAGAGCATCTTATTATTTCAACGTGATCTATTTCTAGTTTGGTGAAGATCTGATGAAGATAGGAAACGGAACTCTTCAATAAATGATAGCAAATCGTTCGGGATTGCTGAAATCACATGTTTGTTTATTGTTTACACCAAAGTGATTGGTACGTTTAGGTGACCACTAAAAGGTGAAAAATAAAAAATAAACTTTTTACAAAAAATACTTCTAAACAAAAAAAAAAAACAAAAAGTACAAAATAACTTTAATTTCGGAACTCGGTTCACATACCGAGTTCCTAAAAATAAATTGGATTTTTTGATTTCTTATGTCTATACATAAAAAAAAACTGTAACTAGCTGAATGTTTGAGTGTTCTAATCTCAAATAGCACCCGTACGTATTCTGGTCAAAGATTAAAATAATATAAGAATATAAAATAATATAATAATATTTAAATAATATTATAATTTAATAGTGAATATCTATACTTATAATAAATCTGTAGAGAGGTCAATTCTGTACAAGGAATATATTTTCAAAATAACTATCAGGGGGTGATTAGTGATCGATACTGGTGCCAAAAATGCAATCAGTAAAATTTTTGTCTGTCTGTCTGTCTGTCTGTCTGTCTGTCTGTCTGTATGTTCTTTATAGAAACAAAAACTACTCGACCGATTTTAACGAAACTTGGTGCAATTATTCTTCATACTCCTGGGCAGGTTATAGTATACTTTTCATCACGCTACAATCAATAGGAGCAGAGCAGTGAAGGGAAATGTTGGGAAAACGGGAGAAGTTACGCCATTTTTTAAGCTTCCGTCGCGTGTGTAGCCTTAGTGGTTAAAGTTACATAGAAATAATGTATGACGGAAATGTTCTACATAAAATTATCTAAAAAATATCCCGGAACAGCATATGTCTATCTTTTGTCAATTTTAAACCGATCGGGCTGAGAGTTTCAAAATCGGGGGTAAAGTAACTATTCCACGCGGACGAAGTCGCTGGCAGAAGCTAGTAATAAATATATGCCTGAAAACAGCGAAATATGTATACAGATATGAAAGATATACCTACTTTTACATTTATGGGGAGAGATAGAGAAAGGAGTTTCGCAATCTGATGAAAACTTTTCGAGATTAGTACCTTCAAATAAAGAAACAAGCGATTTTCTTTCTATAAAATATTAGTTTCCATTTAGAGAACACGTTACGTAAAAACATCAAGACTTTTATTACTCAAAATATACATATTTATAGCCCAAGTTATAATTACAACGGAATTCTTAAATTATATATTAAGACCAGTTTAAGGACGTTATCGATAAGTAAAGTGCCCATATGCCATTGAATTAAGGTATTCAATGGCAAATGGACCTCGTTACCTCATCCTAAATACATAAAAGTCGTGGGCAGGAAACTGACTTCTTAGATTAGTTTTTATTTATCACATATCACAGGCGGGTTATTGTAGACTCGCCATAATTAAAATCTGCCACAAGTAAAAATTATAGTAAACTCGCCAGTCTTATCTGTCTCACGAAAACTTGCCACAGCTTTAAAAGTACCGATAGCAAACAAAGTACTAGTGTTTAATAATTGTTGGTACATTCAAAACAAGTTTGACGTACCTGTGACGAGTTTACTATACCGGTTGTGAATTATTTTGTCACTATGGCAAGTTAACCAATTTTTTTAAATGTGGCCAATTTTCGTTGTGGTGAGTTTACTATAACCCTCACAGACAACGACACCATTTTAATATAAATAAGATACTGTAGATACTGTTACAGTCATTTAGATACCCATTAAACATAAATGTGAAGATGGGAGCCAAGTTTAATGTAAATAATGTGCGCGATTGTCAGCTTCAGTGACAAAATAATTGAGATCTAAACGTTTGCCAAGTTCTGTAGATAATCCTGAAATAAAATAAATGAAGGCTCATGATTCGACTTGGTTAGTTTTCACATAAATACATGTTATCTTAGATTTGGCATAACTTATCATCTTTATGACATACGCAAGTTAGAGTTTTTATACTGAAAGGTCAAAATATCTCACTCTTCTAAAACTAGATTTGTTGGTAAAAATATTGTCTATTTTGCACTTGTCATTTTGCAACAATCCTTGTTTAACTGATAAACGTTAAGTAAGTGTTGTGTTGCATGTTTTAATAAATATAAGAGACAAATAGGTCCGGTACTCTTTATTGGAATTGAAAAATGTCTACGGAAGATATATAATAAAAAGTACCTATACTCCATTCACAATAAGATTAAACATTAGAACAAAATTGTTTACAGTCCAACAGTTCAACCGATTTTTAATTCTATTCCGTAGGCATAAGGTATTGTAATCACATTTTTGCTTTTAATGCCAAAAGTACTGCAGCTGCCATGTGTCATGCCAATAGAAGTCAAAATGATGTATTTCAATGTCTAATCTTATCGTGTACTAGCTTCTGTCCGCGACTTCGTCCCCGTGAAATCTAAAGCCTTCCTCGATAAATGGTCTATTCAACCCAAAAAGAATTTTTCAATTCGAACCAGTAGTTCCTGAGATTAGCGCGTTCAAACAAACAAACAAACAAACAAACTCTTCAGCTTTATAATATTAGTATAGATGGGGTATAGATGCCTAAAAAGTTAAAATGGGAAATTAAAAAAAAAAAAAAAAACTAAGTACGGATGTTCCATATTACTGTCAATGAGATATCTCTTTGGACGGCTTGATAGATGATACAATTGAGGCCATAAAGACCGCACGTAAACATTTGCCGGCTAAGTCTATGAAGAGAACCGATACGCAAGCGAGTGCAGTATGCAGTTGCAGCGACGTATATAATTACTGTTGCCCAGAGAACATTGGTCAATCTTTAGAAAGCTGCACGTGACCAACCCATAGTGAGGCGCGTGGAAAATTCGCAGTATCGATAGCGGGAAATAGAAAGTATTTGTTAGATTAGCTTTTGGGGAATAGGGTATTTTACTGAAACAAATGTAATTAGTCCGTCTGATAGTTTACAAAACAATATTGGACACGTATTTTTTCTTTTTTCACGTAAACAAAAAATCAAGACGATACACTGCGTTGCAAACACACGTGACGTCACTACGTGCTACAATTTTTACCAGTGAAGTGACGTCAGCCCCCCTTTTGAACTTTGAAGCGCTTTATCCTTTATATATTTTTTTGCGATTTGAAATGACAATCAATTTGTGTCCAATTTTTTTTTAAATCCAACCGACGAATTAATTATAATTATGATTTTGATATGTTGTAATATACCCAATTGACTTTAAGTACTGACAACGTTTAAATTTTTTTTATTAAAAAAACAAAAAACAAAGCGGAGCCCAACACTTGCAATTTCTCTGTATCGTGGGTGTATTTACAAGCATATAAACTCACACAAACAAACAGCCAGACTCGGAACAACTATCTGTAGGCCATACAAATATTACTACAAATATACTACTTAACCCGCGACACGCAGCAAAGAAGTCAATAATTCAACCACTGCGCCTACCGTGCAATCATAGCAAAAATCGAACGAGTCTATAAATAAGAGAGTATTTGGCAATATTTTTCGTCGTTAATTATAGTCGTCATCGGCTCTGTTGCCAAAGAACAAAACTTATTCCAGTTATTTTTCAAATTCAATTGCTGACTTCGTTGTTTCTCTGGTGAATACTACACCCATCACTAATCCCATCAAGTTTATCGATTATCTAATGCGACCAAACACGTTTATCGACAGTTTCGCTTCACTAAACCTCTACACGTGACTGTCCTGCAACCTAAATGAGAGTAGACGGTATGCGCCGGCGCACGTGTTGTTCGGTGAGAAAATCCGATAGAATTTACTTATGTCTACACGCTTGTTTTCCCAAAACGAGGTCAGTAGTACTAGAGACAGCTTGCCGCAATGTATTGGGATAGGTCCGGTCGGGGGTTTTCCGTCCTATGTTAAAGTAAGATTCATAATACTGTGGCAGTCTTTACGTCATCACTGCCATGGAACTTGGCTTTTTGTTCTTTGGAATTGGAGTTACTGTAATTTGGATCTGGTTTCCGTTTTAGTGACCGCAAGTTTACTGGTCGATATAACACTGTTATAGGTTCCCAGATTTTTCCGATTATTGCCAGGACTTCAATGACTTTGTTGACCCTGAACCTCCCAGTCCACTGCCTTGAAAATTGGGTTCTTGTTCTTGGGATTGGTGTTATTGTAATTTGGATCCGCTGGTTTCCGTTTTAGTGACCGTAAGTTTACTGGTCGATATAACACTGTTATAGGCTACCAGATTTTTCCGATAATTACCAGGACGTCAATGACCTTTTTGACCCTGAAACTGCCAGTTCCTTGGAACTTGGGTAAATGTTAGCGGGCAAAACTCGTCCTAAATAAAGCAAACTTAATCCCATTTGTATCTATTAACCACTATCACACAGTATTTAGCACTTTTTATGCTATATCATTTCCCACACCATACATTCCTAGAGTTTTGCCAGAAAGACAGCCCTTGTTTGAGTGGCCGGCATGATACAGGCTCGATATCATCAACTTTATTCAGGTATCAAAACTTTGGGTTGCGGAATTTGTTGGGTTGCGGAATTTGTTCGAAAGAGTTACCGCGGCCCTGGAACGCAAAGGGCACAAGAAGGAGCACGGGTGGGTTTTATTCAGTAAAAGTCTGACACTCCCTACCGCTCCACCCAGGGCGGGAGGGGCCATTTGATGATTTCCCATCCAAAAAAAAAAAGGTATCAAAACTTTTCTTGCAACATATAGCGTATTCGATAAAATGATACAAAATATGCCTCATTTCAAAACAATTTTATAGCTAAGCACCAATATTGAGTCAATGAGAACAAAGTAATTTGATGTCCACATATGGGTACAGTTTCAAAGGCATCATTATCTATATTCATATTAGAAAGAGAAAAGATTTGTATTTTTTATGTATGAATAAACTTATAAACTACTGAACCGATTTCAAAAAATATTTCACCTTTAAAAGAGTTACATTCACCCTGAGTAACATAGGCTATATTTTATTCCCATATTCCCACGGGAACGAGAACTACGCGGGTGAAACCGCGGGGCGCTGCTAGTTTCGTATAGATAAAGAAACGCATGGTAACTGCGGGCTATAAGGTTATAACAACACTGTTGGTGCATTTCGTTTGCGAAAGCTAGAATACCGTTACAAAAGATGTTGTTAGGATGCAATTGTGTGGTTGCGGAATTGTTCGATAGAGTCACCGCGGCCCTGTAACGCAAAGGCTAAGAAGGATCACGGGTGGGTTTTAGTCAGTAAGAGTCTGGCACTCCCTTCCGCTCCGCCCAGAGCGGGAGGAGTCATTTGATGATTTCTCATAACTACAGAAAAAAAGGATTTACCTAAAACATACGATTTGGAAAACTTTCGTTTGGTTTTAGTGTTCTGTCGAGTACACTAATTGTGTCTGCTGAAGTCCTAGCTTTGTTTGATTTCGTGTCCCAGTTTAACATTTTGTTTTTGGTAGGTACTATTGAGAATTTGTTGTTGGATTTTAGTTTTAAAAAGACAAAGGCCTGCATTGTTCTGAGCTTTTTGACATTTATGTCGCTAGATGGTATGCCATGCATGGGTATAGTCTACGATTGAACGGGCGAACCCAGAAGATGCCTACTCAGTCTTGTGTTGATCGCTGACGGGTGATACTTAAGACTAGCTTTTGCCCGCGACGTCGTTCGCGCATATTTCGTTTTTTCCTCTTCCCGAAATTATTTTTCCCGAATTTCGGTAAATCCTCTCTCAGTACTCCCCTACACTTCCCAAGGAATCTACATGAGCAAATTTTAGTTTTCTACGACCCGTAGTTTCAGTTGTGCGTTTTAACAATTACATTACAATTCGTTAAACACCAATTGCAACATAACAACTAAATAATTTGATACTAATCAATAAAATCAAATGATAGAGTGATTTTGTTTGTTTTTATTTTAAACGTTGCCCTACACTAGGAATTTCTTTAGTATTGTGGGTGCGTTTATAAACATACAAATTCACATATACAAACAGCCAGATCTGGAACAACTATCTGTAGGCCGTAGAAATATGTACCGGGCGGGAATCGACACGCGACGCAGCAGTCAATCGTTCAACCGCTGATGGTAGGATGGAACAAAACGTCGAGATTCGAAGACGTACCAAAGTTTTCGACATCGGAAAACATATAACGGTACTGAAATGGTGATAGGTGAACGCGTAGTGGTGATAGGTGTAGTAAGGCGGTAACCGAGGGGCGTCTGGACTGGG
This sequence comes from Hecatera dysodea, assembly GCA_905332915.2. NCBI lineage: Eukaryota > Metazoa > Arthropoda > Insecta > Lepidoptera > Noctuidae > Hecatera > Hecatera dysodea. The sequence goes on from HG995294.1 coordinate 18,384,487, forward strand.
AGAAGTGTGGGGCATCCGGCAGCCGAGATGGGCAGACGTCATTGTTGCTATGACGGGTAGAGCTTGGATGAGGCTGGTACAGAACGTGAGGATTCGCAAAAGAGAAGAGAGGCCCATGCTCAGCAGTGGGCAAAATCGGGCTGTGGATGATGATGAAGACGATGGAACATAGTCATGGGCAGAGAGTTCCACTCACCGATTGTGCGCATCATCGTATAGTAGTTCGATAGGCCAAAGGAAATGATTTCTTTCGGCGTGTGGAGTTACGACTCTATACGATAAGCATGGACTGTAGAAATGGGTAGCTCGCGAATGAAAGATAAAATTGAACTAGCTCTTTAATTACCATCTAGCTCTCAGTCGCTCAGTCGTTCACGGAATAGCTCACTAGTTCATTTAGCTCAATGGCTCATTGACTCTATAAGTGTTCAAGTATGAAGGAAAATCATTGGCTTTCATAATTTTATTTATTTGTAATAAGAACAAAACAACCCAGTCATAAATTTCATTTAGCTCCCAACTAAGTTAAATGAACTAAAGAACTTCAAAGATTTTAAAGAGCCATTGAGCTATTTGTCTCGTTTGACTTGCGTAAAGTAGCGCGGCTCAATTTGATCTGTAGCTCGCAAGTAAATTAATTGAGCTCAAGAGTTATTCGGTGAGCTAAAGATCTAAGGAGTGATACAGCTCTTTTGATCAAAAGAGTTGTATCTGTCTTTTCTTTTCAGTGAGCTAACATTTCGCATGTCTCATGGACTGAATGTGGATGATGGTTTTTCTTCTGAACTTGGCAGAGGTACTATTGTACTTAATGGACTGCAACAGGCTGAGTTATTTTTTAAATGATAGAGCTATTCTATAATCTGGTGGAAAGCGATGATGAAGTCAACAATGAGCACGCTCGCGTAGAAGTTCTAATAATTAAAGGATTTGAACCATACCGTTGTAATTATAAAATTACGTGTATAGTACGAATATTTTATTACTTAGCTGTAACTTAGGTAATGTTTTACTACATACTCTAAACTTTTACGACATTTGGGTGGTCTTTTTGAAGTTACGTCTAGAATATATTTCCATAATAGTTTGTCTTTATTTTTTCCTCATATCCAATGACATCCTAGGTAGCTGCAGTGCTGGTACTACCTACTTCCATGCTGGTGTGGAAATATGAGATGCACATGGAATTTATTATCCGTGTTTGTTATTCTATGCACGTTTTTAAGGGTTTTTGGTGAAAGTCGGCGAAGGGCTTGTATGTGACTTGTGTTAGTATACATTATTTAGCTGCGCTCATGGGTTCGTCCATTCGTCCATATATTTGAACCCTATTTAATGTTTTTTAGTTTCAGTTCGGTGCCTTATGATATATAGAAAATAAGTACTTATAAGATTATATAATTAACATAAGTAGGATTTAATTTTGCCGCCATTTTTGCGGTAAAGTGTTGGCAGTCCCGAAAATATAACAATTGGATAGCCGATGTTTATGGTACGTAAAAATGGAGTATTCTACTGCTCGAGAGAGCAATATTTATGGTGAACATTATTTAAATAAAAAAAAAACATTAATTTTCTTACCTTAAGTAAGAGGGCCAATTCTATGTTTTAAGCAAAGTTGGCAATCTGTCAAAAATATAGGTAAATTGACTATTTTTCACAGATTGCAACATACATACGATTGCGAACGTTGCTTTTAGTGGAATTGGAACTCAGGGAGGGAATGTTGCAGTGTCTCTCTCCATTGGTTATTACGACTACAAAGTTAGGACTCAAACATTTATCAATACCAATCAATATCTGACTCCTAGACCCGTTCTAGGTTCCATCTCGAAGTTTCTAAATACGGCGGACACCTAATAGACATGAAGAAGATAAATAGGCGGCTTCCCAACTATTAATTCGACTATATTGTACTGGCGAGCTCAGAAACTTTGAAATTTCATAACAGTGAGACGTCATTATAGGGAGGTCATTAAAATATAGTAAGAATGACCAAATACAAACACGAGTTTGCGTAATGACCAGTTTGGTTTTGGCAATTGCTAGTTACCGAGAAAAACAGAACGGCATAATTTGTAGCTTAGCTAAAAGTAGGAACTGCAAAAACTAAGACAAGGTAAATGACAAAAGTAAAAACCTAAGTTATTAATTGTCGGTACATGCATATATTTATGTCTAATGAGTGGTTTTAAAGAATTTACCGTGTACAATTGTTGAGCTGACCTAACGTGAACCCACGGAGACCATTGTTTTAATGCAAACGTACTTGAGCAGTTTGAAATATACTGGAATGAAGAACAGAGGTTAAGAATTTTTTGCTGCGTACTAGATTTTTGTCAGTCTGTTATTTTTTTGTTAGACGAATTAGCTGCTAATTTCGAACTATGCAAAAACCTGATTGCTTGACAACTTGACGGAAGCCAGAAGGCTTTAACTACAGTTTTTTTTAGAGACACCCGGTTCTAGTCAAAAACATATTATTCTGAATAAGCAAGTAAGTGAGTAATGAAAAAAAAAAAAAAATATTTACATTTGCGCAAATCAGAAAATAAAGATCAACGAATAATGTATTCATCATCATCTTCCTACCCTTATCCCATGTTACTTGGGGTCGGCGCAACACGTTTTTTCTTCCATTCTGTCCTGTCAGCCGTCACGCTATCACTAACTATTGTATTGTAAAATAATAATAACAAACATTTTCATAAATTAGTAACCACTTAGTCCAAACATCAACAGGTTTAGTTTTTATAGGAAAGTCATTAGAAAATAAAAAAGTATTAAAAAAAAACTTTTGAAACGATCGGCCGAGTCAAATCTATACTAATATTATAAAGCCGAAGAGTTTGTTTGTTTGAACGCGCTAATCTCAGGAACTACTGGTTCGAATTGAAAAATTCTTTTTGGGTTGAATAGACCATTTATCGAGGAAGGCTGAAGGAATATATCATCACGCTTAAGCCAATAGGAGCGGAGCAGCGATAAAGAATGTTTTAAAATCGGGGATTCCACGGGGACGAAGTCGCGGGCAGCAGCTAGTAAAAAATATATACATTAGATTTTCAATGAGTGAAAATCAAGTGTACTTAAAGATAGACTGGTCTGCCAATAACAGCACATTAAAAGTGCAGCAAACATAGAATATATAAATATAATAAAATAGAATAGAATATTCTTTTGTGTGTACATTGTATGTGATACAAAAAAATACCTACATCTCAAACAAACGTAAAAATGTCATAATAAGTATTCCATAAATAATGTCGTGCCATGACATAAAGCCAAGTAACACGATAATCATGGGTGACTGACGTATCCTTGAGCCCCATTTTGTAGCATACACCAACAATCTCTCTAGCCAAGCCTTGAATTTTGAGATTTCGCTATGCTAGATTAAATGTGGATGGATGGAAAGGGAGAGGTAGGACAAAGAAACGATGGATGGATTGTGTGAGGAGTGATATGAAAGAAAAGGGAGTTAGTGATAGCGTGACGGCTGACAGGACAGAATGGAAGAAAAAAACGTGTTGCGCCGACCCCAAGTAACATGGGATAAGGGCAGGAAGATGATGCTATGCTAGATTAACCTCTGGTTCAATGGATGTGAATTTTATTAAGTTCTGTCAAGACGTTTAGGTGACACTTCGCGTGACCCTAGTGCTGGCTTTTACCTTGGACAAAGGATTAAGCGCTTATTACACTATCCAATTTTTAGGACCCCTAAATCGGATACAATTTAGGAATTCGAACTAAATCGGGCTCTAACTTCAATTACATTATGCTGTGTCCTAAATTGGCTTCCTAAAATTGGATAGTGTAATAAGCGCTTAAGCATTGCCATACAGCGTGGTAATGCTGCCAGCCTTTTGGGTACATTCCCAGTGGCCAGCGATGCGGAGGAATTTTTCGACGTCATCTTTTGACTATTTTTAATTTTAGTCAGTTAAATGTTTTTTTTTTTGTTTAAATTTATATGTAGTAGTGATTCTTAGATTAAAATTATGTTAGTTTAAGTAATTAGATATCTACGTAGATGTAGGTACTATAGTGTTGAGCAGTGCCAGATTACCTATGATTATATAAATGTGAATATTAGGAATGTTGTTTTTTTATTATTGATATGAATTTCATGCATGAAGGTACAAAGGCGTACAATGACGACTGATTATATTACGATAGCATACAGGTTGTTTTTAAATACTTAAAAATGCTTTGTGGAGATGAAAACTCAAAAAACTTTTGAAACAAGAGCAGAAACTTGAAGAAGAACATTTAGGAACAAAGAAGTATTGTTTTTTAACGTTTTCGTCTCACACAAACTTAAAAATGTACTATGGATGGGACCAACACTAAAATAATAGCTGATATTTAATGATCATTTCCTAGGCTCAAAACCGAATAAGCTTCCCGTTTCTGTAGTTTTTTTAAAACTAGAATTTATTCTACCGACATAAACAGGAGACAAAAAATGCTAAAATTACTTTATTTTCGTCTCATAACAAGTTACGATTTTTGTTTTTTTTTTTCTGTCTGATCGATATGCTTTTGACTCTAGTCTAGGTCGCAGGTGACAGAGACAAGTTGACGATGGAATGAGCTTACCCAGAAGAAACCTGTTCATTCTAACTTTGAAGAGTGAATATTTTTATTACCTACAAGATTATCTTTTTACCACATCACTTATACTCACATTAAACAACATGGTAACATGGTGAGTTAATCGTATAATAAATCTTAGGCTTGAAGCCATTCAAACATCACTCAAAAACTAATTTGAGTAGTAAAAACCAATTCGGACGCTCAACAAAAAGGCTCAAAACAAAACAAGCCAGATAAAAACCTTCTAAAAGAATAGTGGTTATTATTTCAATAAAACTGATCGGTATTATTAATTAATTTTTTATCGTTATTTATTTTAATTGATCGTTATTAAGTTGTATAGCCGGGACATACGATTTGTATTAGTGAATTCGAATCCCTTTTGTATGGATGGGAAATCATCAAATGACTCCGCTGTGTGCTCCTTCTTGTGCCCTTTGAGTTCTGGCTGATGTCATATGTCAAAGTTCTTTGTGTTCTATGATTCATCACCACAACTCCCAAACATGGTGAGAAAATCGACATGTCCTTTAACAAAAAAATCGAAGACATGTGGTATCCACCAAACCGCACTGGGGCTACCTGATGAATTCCCTACTTCCTGTCTCTGGGATCATTTTGCTATAGAGGTATATAGATGACCATAAATTGACTGAAATCTAGATATCATAATCATAATCAGCCTTTTAACGTTCCCACTGCTGGGACACAGGCCTCCTCTCTAGGAGAGGGAATGGGCTGTAATCTACCACGCGGGCCCAGTGTGGGTTGGTGAATGTCACATGTCTTCGAATTTTTGGTTCTAGGACAAGTCGATGTTTGTTCCTCACGATGTTTTCCTTCACCGTTTTGAGAGCAGTGGTGATGAAATTATTTCACAAAGTAATGTGCCTTGCTGGGTTTGGACGCGCGGCCTACAATTCGTGAGTCGGGGCTGTTACCACTCGGCCACCACAGCTCTCTGAATCTATCGCTCTGAATCTAGATATATTTATATTTAATCATTTAATTCGAGCAACAAGACTCATAGGTGTTAGGAACAACGTACTTAAAAACTGTTAGTAAAACACAAGGACAAAAACAAAACGACAGAAACAGATTGTGACATCAGTGCTGTCAGGTGACAGGCCCAGCCGAAATTCTGCAGCTTTGGTCACAAATTCACAATCAAGCCTGCTAGCTATCACAGATAGGAAGCTGTTGGCGCTGCTCCGCACACTACGGACCAAGGATGCGCACCGCTTCCGCATCACCGTGTAGAAACAGACCACATAAGCTTCAGCAAACATCCCTGATGCGCTGCATTATCGGGGCAACCCCATTAGCACCCTGAATGCATTATTGTATTGGATATGAGAGATAAAGACAGAACTAAATCCCATGTTCTAGATGTTATCCTTCTTATGGATCTTATTGCAGCAAAATACTAGTTTAAAAAAAAAAACAACATCAGCATTACAAATGGTAGATAATATCTTTGTTCTAGATCTCAATATTACTCAAAATATGACGTCTACAGTCAGCAGCGGCAGGTTGCAAAATGCATGGTATCTACCTCGTCTTGCCTGTAAGGCATTGCAGAATAATTATAATTAATCTTCACGAGTGTTGCAGTTTGTTTTCGCCATTGAAACCATTATTTTACTGTTCACATTATTGATATATTATATAGATTACAACCCGTGTTTTTCAGTGAAGTTACAGGTACTTTGAAAATATTTTGGTACTTACATGGCTAACAACGGAATCGGAATCGCAAGACTCCTCTCTAGGAGAGGGAATGGAAAAAAAAAACATGTGACATTCACCAACCCGCACTTAGCCCGCGTGGTGGATTACGGCCCATTCTCTCTCTATTAAGATTTAGAGGTAAACCTCTATTAAAACTTTAAATCTCTATTAAGGTTTTACTTTAAGGCACGTTTTAGTTTAGGACCTAAATCAAAATCGGTTCAGCCGTTTAGCCGTTATAACAAACAGACGACACACATTCTCACTTAGAAACATTTTGATTATTTGATATTTGACAGATAAATAGTACTATCCTTTTAGGTATAATTATTTTAATAGGTCCTGAGCTATGATTACCCTTCTCACTTAACCTAACTGGTCTTTGATACGAATGAAGGCGGTTCTGTTTTATAAATGACACCTTATACTGTCAATCATGGTCACTGTGATCATGACAATAATTGATTGACATGTCTCGACACTCCCTACGATGGTATATTTATAACAATCCTATGACTGACGACGATTTTTCGAGATTATTTTATGTTGCTAAGAAGTCAAGTTAAAAAATTACTTTTCGAATTCTTGCTGTTTTTATGTTAAATAAAACCACTAATAATAATAAAACCACCACCAACACCACCACCTGTTAATTGAAACCACTTTATGAACAAAATTAATGACTGCAAGCGATCATTTGAAACAAACAACTTTTTTTTTTTTTTTTAAGAAACGTTGCTCCACACTAGGATGTAGTCCTGTATCGTAGGTGCGTTCACAAACATGAATACTCACATATACAAGACACCCAGACCCGGAACGATAGGGATGTTTCCTGAGTAAAAAATATATGATTATGTTTAGTCCGTCAGTTAGATTAAAGAAAAATATTGGACACGTATTTTTTTCTTTATCAAATCTATTAAAACTGACGAAGATACGAAGCATTAAAGATCAGGAGTGGGGGCTTGTGACGTCACGGCTCGGTAAAATTTGTAGCGAGTAGTGACGTCACACGAGTTTTTAACGCACTGTATCGTCTTCATTTTTTGTTTACGTGAAAAAAGAAAAAATACTTGTCCAATATTTTTTGGAAATCTATCCGACGGACTAATGTGCGGAAATCGAACCCGCGACATGTAGCGCAGCAGCCGAACGCTCAACCACTGCGCCAACCGTGTCGTCAAATAATACACGTATAATTCTCGTTTGTTTTTACAATTACTATCATCCGTGATAGAACACCAACCACAAAGCTCGACGCACAATTGGCAGCAACTGATTATGAAACAATAGCGATAATTTTATCTTACAACTGCGTATAGTACTACTAAGTGGGTTGCAGAATGTGTTCGAAAGAGTCACAGCGGCCCTGGAACGCAAAAGGAGGAATACGGATGAGTTTTAGTCAGTAAGAGTCTGCCAATCCCTTTCGATCCGCCATAGCGGAAGATTTGATGAATTTCCATCCTAAAAAAAAACAAAAAAAGGTATTTCGCACCAAGCGTTTCCAACCGTCTTTTGTAATGCGCACAGCAAAGGAGTGGAACTCTGCCTGCGTCTGTGTTTCCGAACACATTCAACCCTGATCTCTTCAAAGTTAGAGTGAACAGGCTTCTTCTGGGTAAGCTCATTCCATCGTCGACTTTTCGTTGCTTGTTGTATTTTCACGCATGTATTGCTGAACCGATATTGATGCATATTGGTACAGAGATAGACGTGACGTTAGAGACGGTTAAAATAATAATAATCCTTTTTTTTGCGAAAACATATATAAACGTGAGCGGAGCCACGTGCAAAATACGAAACTAAAAAAATAGAAAAACTAAATTGCTATTTTTTATCAGCTTCGCAAATAATCTACGGATGGCCGTGGATTGTTGGCTATAAAGTTTTTTTATCACGCATTTAACAGACTAGTTTTTTAAGTTACAGTGCGTGTTCTATTTCCTTGTCAGATCTTTATTACTAAGAATAATTGACATTATAATTTTGTATCTAGTTTTGCGAGCATTAAAAAATGAGACTAAAAAATTACTGACTTATTATTAGTTACCAAAATAGAAAATAGACTCACTTATGGTAGTCTGACTATTTATTGTACAACAATAATTATACGAGTAAGAACAACTTATTGTATCTAAAAATTGACCGAAGATCTAAAATTAGAAGCATCCAAGGTATCACGGTTTTTGTCAGTTTAGAGAGATTTATATGTTCTTTATACATACATCTCACAAATCATAAAAAGACTGCTCTGGGCGGAGAGGAAGGGAGTGTCTGACTATTACTGACTAAAACCTACCCGTGATCCTTCTTGTGCCCTTTGCGTTCTAGGGCCGCGGTGACTCTTTCGAACAAATTCCGCAACCCTAGTAGGCACTGACCCTATGGGGCCCCGTCTTCTTTGCTGACGGCTCTTTGAGGCGCGCGTGGAACACGACGCGCCGTTGACTCGGGCCTGGTTGCTATCGGACGGCGAGCCATCCATAGCAACAACACAATTGCATCCTAACAACATCTTTTGTAACGGTATGTCTCGCAAACGAAATGCACTAACAGTGTTGTTATAACCTTATAGCCTGCAGTTACCATGCGTTTCCTTATCTATACGAAATAATGACAGTTTCAAAGGCTTCAACAAAGAAAATGCAATTTGTTGTTCTCATTGACTCAATACTGGTGCTTAGCTATAAAATTGTTTTGAAATAAGGCATATTTTGTATCATTTTGTCGAGTCCGCTATATCTTGCAAGAAAAGTTTTGATACCTGGATAAAGTGGATGATGTCGAGAATGCAGCAAGTAAGGCACTCAAACAAGCCTAGGGCTCTCTGCCTGAAAAAACTCTGGAAATGGATGGTGTGGGAAATGGTATAACAAAAAAAATGATGGATGCTGAGATGGTCGTTAATAGACAATTATGAAAACTCACTTTATTTAGGACAATTTTTTCCCGCGGTGCCTCTTTCGAATAAATTCCGCAATCCTGCTGGGTAGCAAAAAAAAACACTTAGGACGCAAAAGTCGTTAACCTTTGTCCGCTGGAAACGACAAAAAATCTCAAAACTAAGTTTTTTTTTTAAACTTGGCATCAGTGGCGAAGGGTGATATGTTGAGAGAGGTAAGCCGAATCTGCGACCTCACTATTAGTTGCTTAACTCCACCCATCCTTTTCGCAACCTTGCCAACAGTTGCTTAACACACCCATCCAAATCGTGACCTCACTAACAGCTGCTTAACTCCACCCATCCAAATTGCGACCTCACCAATAGTTGCTTAACACACCCATCCAAGTCGTAACCTCATTCACAGCTGCTTAACCCCTCCGATCCAAATCACAACCTCAATAACAGCTACTTAACCCCACCCATCCAAATCGCGACCTCACCAATAGTTGCTTAACACACCCATCCAAGTCGTGACCTCACTAACAGTTGCTTAACCCCACCCATCCAAATCGCGACCTCACCAATAGTTACTTAACACACCCATCCAAGTCGTAACCTCATTCACAGCTGCTTAACCCCTCCGATCCAAATCACAACCTCAATAACAGCTACTTAAACGCACCCATCCAAACCGCGACCTCACCAATAGTTGCTTAACACACGCATCCAAGTCGTGATCTCACTAACAGTTGCTTAACCCCTCCCATCCAAATCGTGACCTCACTCACAGCTGCTTAACCCCTTCTTCTATCCAAATCGTGACACAAAAAGTGTCGTTACAACTTCGTTCCAAAAAAAAAACATTATATGCTTATTTCCATCTCGCTCACGTGCACGCATTTTGTATTACTGTCTCTTATCATAACTCGGCGGATACCGGCTTACCTCGCGGCCTAGAATCGCGGTGATCGCGGGCTGGTCATTGTGACGTCATGACGACTATTTTGCCTTATAAATTGAATTGTCAATAAGCCGATAGCGCCTGCGAGTTAAATAATGTTGTTGAAGAGCAAATTTTTTTGGAATTGAAGATCCATCTGTGTATGCGTTTTGTGATGTTTCTCTACTTTTAACAGTACTGATCGTGTGATTTTTCAATTACATTAGAGTAGTTGTGTTTCAAACTTCTGAAGGGAAGCCGGCGGGAATCGGCTTATGACCACGCTTCGCCACTGCTTGGCATTTTTTATTTAAAACAATTAAATGATGTAGGTATGAAATCAATGAGTTCACTGCTTCGTGTTATCTAAGGTGACCGATCTAAAAAGTACTGACAGTTCATAATTAACTTAATTAAGAGAACAATAAGGAAAATAGCTTTTATTTCTGTTAATTGTGATATTTGTTGAGCATAGCGGAAGGGAATGTCAGTTCTTACTGACACCCATCAGTGTTCCTCCTAGTGCCCTTTGCGTGGCAGAGCCGTGGTGATTCTTTCGAACAAATTCCACATAATAGTAAGACTAGTTGTACACTTTCAGGTTTCTTGACTGCCTGTAACGACTGCTAAAGATCTTCAAATAACAGCCAACGATTCAATGTTATTTCCGAGTCATAGAGCCGAATGCACATAGGAACTAACCCTTAAAATGTTGTCTTCTCTGAATCTTTCAGCCTCAATTTTTAAGCTTTATTTTATTTTCAGGTTCTAAGATAATCCTGCGCAGCATCAATGGTGACTTTCGTTCGGGTCAGCTGACAGCCATCTTGGGTCCCTCTGGAGCGGGCAAGAGTACTCTGCTCAACATACTTGCTGGTTACAGGTAACTTTTATTCTTCACTAGCAAAAGAAAGCAGCTTCAGCCGCGTGAATATGTATGTATCTGTTGTGTACATACAGAATTGGCCAATCCATGACGTGGTTGAGGTTAGGGATGACAGGTGCTAGAGCGAAAAAAATAAGATCCCGTCATCTCATTCATGGTAGGTTCCTTTAGATACTGCAGTCAAAAATAGACTCCATTGTCGAAATTAAGTTTGAAGTGTTAATTTCATGAAGTACTTGATCCCAATCTGTTTGGCCATTGAGACGTGGTTGTGATTTTAAACCATCTTCCTGCCATTATCCCATGTTACTTGTGGTCGGCGCAACATGCTTTTTTCTTCCATTCTGTCCTGTCAGCCGTCACGCTATCATTAACTTTTTCTTTCATATCACTCCTCACACAAGCCCGTTTCTTTGGCCTACCTCTCCCTTTCCATCCATCCACATTCATATTCATAACCCTTTTAGTTACATGCGTGTCATCACTCCTTTTTACATGACCATACCAAGACAAGCGATTCCGCACCACTTTTTTTTCCAAAAATATTTATATTTAAATATCCAAAAATATCTTTAAAAAATAGTATAGATTTTTAGGGTCTGTGGTATTTGTAAGCTGGTGAAGAATTAAAAATGTTAGTATATTGTCATTCAATTGGATTTGGATGTCGTTTTGCCTACAGATGAATTTTAAAAATATTCTTTATCTGAGTTCATAGAGTTTCCCATGTAATAAAATTCATATATTGCTTTGTAAATATACTTCGTTTTATGTAGAGGAAAAAAGGCGTTAAAACTATAAAAGTTACAGGTTATGTACCTACATACTTGACAATCTTATCGTGAGCAATAACTCTTTAATAATAATGCAATAAAAACAATAGCTTATCATTATAAAACAATTTACTTATATTACGAAGCTAATCAATTGCACTTTACTTTCCGTAAACAATATGAAATAATACTTTATTAACACCCATTATTATTTAATCAGTAATTATACCTATATAGCCAATATCAATATCAAAATAGGTACTTGCTAACTAAGAGCTCGTGGCTAAATTATAACAGCCGCACGGGTCGATCTTCGAGGTTAAGCAATGCTTGCCGAGGTTGGTCTGTGGATGGGTGACCATCTTAACATAACGAGACTCTTCCGTGCCTCGGAAAGCACGTTAAGCCATCCTTTGGCATCCGTTACGGATTGTCAGAAGCCAGAAAATCTGACACCAGTCTTGCCAAGAAGTACCGTGTTCCCCAGATAATGTGTTGTGGAGGCCTCGTAGGCAGCCGCTCTACGTAAAATACTGGTATTCAGCTGAATCCGGCTTGTCTGGGAGCCGACCCTAATATACTTGGGAAAAAGCTAGGCAGATGATACTTGCCTACTTATATAAGTAAGCAAGTATCATCTGCCTAGCTATATAGGTAGCTACTGATTTAAATTGTCTTAACTTTTGAATGAAATAAAATCCTTAGTAAGGTCTTGCCTGCGCTTTCATCTATGTACGTGAACGTTGAAAACTATCAGAGAATAACATACTTTCGGGATAACAAATCCTGTTCCTTTAGTACTACATTTTCGAGGGCATGGTTTATCAGTGTGACGAATTTCATTCAAAGCTGTTCATTCGTTAGGACGTGAAGGAGTAACAGACATACAAAGTTGCTTTAGCATGTAAAGTTTGTATTGAGTGTATATAGACTCTTTAGGGACAGTGTATAGCATAGCATAGACAGCCTTTTAATGTTCCCACTGCTGGGACACAGGCCTCCTCTCTAGGAGAGGGAATGGGCCGTAATCCACCACGCGGGCCCAGTGCGGGTTGGTGAATGTCACATGTCTTCGAATGGACAGTGTATACTTCTGTCTAATCTTTCAATTATGAACAAGTTCAACCAAAATTCCAATCAGCTCGTCAGCATTTAGATCGGCGATCCTAAAGTGGGATTGGATGGGTCGCATTTTTAGGGTCCTTGAGGACAGATGGGCCAGTACAGTCAAGCAGTAAGTAGGCGCCTGAAGACGGTCGTATTAACTGTAAGGTTGGCGACCTTACGGAGTAAGGGAACACAGGATTAGCAATTAGTATTTAATGATAAACTCAGCACTGACTTGTGCATATTACAAATAGTTCTATTAGATCACAAACACAGTAAGTATAACTCTATGTTATTCGGAGGTCGGAGGATAACCAGCATAACTGTGTAGATGTTGATCTATCGGAGATCAGGATCGAAGTGCCCTGCCAGTAAAAGACTGCCAATTTGTTTGGAAAAATGGAATATGTTTGAAAATTAGAAAACTAAAATTGAAATTATGGTCGGCCAGAACGAATGCGTCTAGTTCAGAACGCATACCGTTACATTTACCGAGGCCGGCTGAAAAACACTAGATTAGCCAGTTTAATTTGTCGTCAATCCAAAAGAACCTTCACCCAACATTTCACAATCTGAAGGTTCCATATGTATTCCAGCGCAATTTTTCCTCAAGTCATCAGACATCATTAACGTGGGGTCGTATTATGTAAAAACGACATAGCGACTAAACGCTAACGTCATAGAGTATTAATAGTAGGTCTAGTGCCTATATGTCCGAGGCCTGGTTTAATTGCTGGAGTATTTGTATAGCCTAGTTAAGTCGCGTGACTGAAGATAAATATGATGTGTTTAGAATAGGCCCTTTGTATTGGCTGAATATTAAATTTTATTGACGTTTCTAGATGACTGGAAACTCTGTGATGGTTTTATCATTATTAAAATCGTTCTGCCCTTGTATCATATTAGTTGGACTGGGTGCAATGTTTACGCTATTATTCCTTTTCCCTTTTCTTATACAAGGTGTTTAACAGATCTGAGAAGGGATATTCAAAATTATGAACATGTTTTAGTATTGAACCAAACGCCCCTAAATTTTATTACATCCTGTACTAGTGGCCAGCGATGCGGAGGAATTTTTCGACGACAGCTTTTGACTATTTTTGGTTTGGAAAGAGTTTTTTTTTTAATAATAATTTTAGTTACCTTAATTTAATAACAATAAACTTCGTTTATTTTAAAACTAAAATTATAAATAGGAAAGTATTTTTGGTTTCATCCTGTATAATTTAATAATTATTTACTTACAAATTCCATTTATATTTTTTGTAATTATTATATCACTAAAAATTTGTACAAAATTGAATATTAACATTCAAAGTAAATTGACATTAAAATGGGTATTAATTGGTCTTCTGAAACACGATATTTAAATATAATTCTTATTTGGATAGTAATTAAGATGTTATCAAATAAAACCTATTCCATGAAATTGGTAAAAACTTAATATAATTTGAAATGTTATTTTGTAATTAAAATTTTAGATTGATTGATGTTCTGTAGGCATTTAGCAAAGATTAATTACATCAGGCTAGTTTGATTTTTTGTGAGTTACTCTGTAAAAAAATAAATGACTCAAATTGTTCCAAAACAGCATTAACGTTTTAACGTTAACGGACCCCAGTAATTTTTTAAATGATCGAAAAAAAAACCTGACTTTATCAATCGACACTCAAATTATGGTGTGCCGATTCAGTAAAATTATGTTGTACAAACAACAGGACCCAGAACAAAGCCATACAAATATTTATTCCGTGCGGGAATCGAACCCGCGACACGCAGCGCAGCAGTCAATTGTTCAACCACTGCGTCAAAGGCTCTTGTCGAAGGCTACGCGACATCACTAATCATTCTATTGCTAATTTAATTACAATAATATTCGGATATTAATTTAATAATGATAATATATAACTGTAATTATTGGCTCTCTGCACGTGTTGGTAATAACTGTTAGTGCAAAGAGTAACTGAACTGAATAAATAAAAAATAAATAAATCACGCAGCGCAACACGACGCTGTCACTTCCTGTACAATAGTATCATAATTTTGTGTTTTATATAAATACTAGCTTATGCCCGCGACTTCGTTCGCGTGGAGATCCATACAAAATGTTAACCCCTTTTTCAAAAATCCTTTCTTAGCGTATGCCTACGTCATAATATCTACCTGCATGCCAAATTTCAGCCCGAACCGTTCAGTGGTTTGGGCTGTGCGTTGATAGATACCTATGTCAGTCAGTCAGTCCCTTTTGAGTTATATATATTTAGATGAATGATAGTAGGTATGTATTTTAATGGTCTTTGTAACGCGAAATAAATTATATATTATTCATATTATGTTCCCTTATAATTATATCGTCAATCTTCGTGCAACTGTACATTCTAAAAGTCAAACCTAATCTTCCAGGGTTGCAGGTGCCTCTGGAGTGATCTCCACCAATGGCGAGCCTCGAGACCTGCACCAGTTCAGGAAGCTGTCCCGGTACATCATGCAGGAAGACCTGCTGCAGCCCTACATCACGGTGGAGGAGGCCATGCTCATCGCAGCCGACCTGAAGCTCGGCACTGATATGTCGAAAGAAAAGAAGGGGGTCATTGTAAGTAAAACTATTTCAACTCTGACTTAGTGTCCAATTCTAAGGCACTAATAAGATATGTATTGCATCTGTTACCTGATGCAAAATAAATATAAATCTCGATGAATTTAATAATAAGAAATTCAATAGTTTATGACGTACAGGGCCCCAAGTCTGCTGTCAATGATAGACCATTCTGATACTATTACAATAGTGTCAGAATGGTCTATCATTGATGATTTCATTATGATTGATTTTGACAAGTTTGGTAATCTACTAATATAAAAGTGTCATTATGACTTACCAATGGTCAGTTACTGACACTCCATTGAAAGAAATGGCGTAGAATGGTAATCTCGTACATAATGACAAATTAAAGACAGACGTATGCGGTAATCTGCTACAGTTCCTTTGATCAGTGAACTACAATTAGAATATCGTTGTGCAGTCTATTCTTTTAATAGATCGGTCATCAAAAAGTATAACGAGGCCATTGACCGACCAATGATCGACAATTATGAATTTAGCAGATTACGAACTTTTAGCAAAATGACAATGCGATCGTGTTGGAATGACTTTAAAAAAATAGCAGACTTGAGGCCCAGTTGTGCCGAGAACTGGCTCCACAACCAACAATCATTGTTCTCATTATTATCCTGCAGTACGATTCTGTTAAAATATCACCGTGACAACTTGGTCAAGTGAACATGAAGTGTCAGTTCATCGAGTCAACGTCGAATAACAGTTCACTTCAAACAAACTCCACCTTTCCGCGAAGAGGTTTTGTCAGCGTAGACCGGGAGCTTTCATCCCTTCTTTCGTATATTTCTACGTATCGGCTATTTTCAAGCACCGTAAAAATGGCTGATACGTAGAAATTTGTTGATAGTTTCTCAATTGTATCAAACTCTTTACAGGTAGAAGAAATCATTCAACTGCTAAGGCTTCAGAAAGCTAGGAACACAGCGACAGAAAGGCTATCTGGTGGCGAAAGAAAACGAATATCCATCGCTTTGGAGCTGCTCAATAATCCACCAGTTATATTCCTGGATGAACCTACGACGTAAGTCAACACACGTAAACATAACAACACCAACGAGTTATGAACTCGCTTTTTTTGAATGGACCACTCGCGTTCAGCCCCACTAGCCAAGTTGATAATCTACAATCGTTAACGCTAGTCGAAAACGAATCAAATGTATGACAATGAAATCGTCTCAACGTTAAGTCACGTGGTTAGAGCAAACGAATAGGAAAATTCGTAGCCAAGTTCACATCGTTCAAAATGATAGAATAAATTGTTATCGTTTCTACAATGTTCAACGCTATAGCCTTTGTTAAAATGTTTAAACTTAATGTTTAAAGCATTTAAACAGAGTTTAAATTTTAACCTGTTTGACGTTTGTAGGATCAATCGCTAGAGACTAAAGAATAGGTCGTTTTTCTAAAGACATTGTAGAACGAGCGGCTGACTCAGGCGCGTCAACAAGGCTACCAACTTATCGTTTTCTACAATTGCTGACACCGAGGCGTTACCGATAGGAGAACAGAATTCGACACGAAACGTTTGTAACTTGGCTAGGGGGGCAGCACTCTAAGGTTGGTTACTGCTTAACCAATCTTTCCTGTGGTGGTCATGAACTCTCTGCCAAACCTTTTATTATATACGAGTACATCATAAATCATCACTACATAGTACAAAACAAAGTCGCTATCCACCGTCTGTCCCTATGTATGCTTAGTTCTTTAAAACTATGCAACGGATTTTGATGCGGTTTTTTTAATAGATAGACTGATTCTTAACGAACGTTTATATGTATAATACATGCATATTATAGTAGAGGAAACATAATATTAGGCTATTTTAATAGGTGAATCTAATAAAACGCGGAAATACAATATTTCCAAATTTATAATTTGGAATGTCGATTTTTTTCTAAGTTATTGTGTTTTCCTAAGACGTTTACAAAGAGTGTTTTAAGTCGTATTAATTTGTTGGTACTGATTTATTCACAGATATATCCTTAAAGACCGGTTTGTAATAAACAAGAAGAATTTAAAAATAGATCAGGCATGATATTTCGAAAAACTTTGAGAACTAATTAAATACAATATTTTTTTAAATGATAGATAAGATGATAACAAGCGTAGTAAACAACGTCATTGGACTTATTAGTGAGAAAAATCAAATAATAAAATTAAAATAAAATATAGATTGTTAGATTCTGGAAGTGACCTAGTTAGGGTCTAGAATTCAAGAAACTTAAAAATCTTCAAACAACCAATTCTATGTCATCAAGACCTAATTTTTTCAGGACCTTTTTTATACAAATTGGCACTTAAAAATCTTTGTATCTACAAAGCTAAAGTCGATACTCGAGTTGGTGGCGATGGATTGAAATTATCTCGAATTACAAATTAAAATATGATTTATTTGAGTTGTAATATCGACAGCCTCAGTATCAAAATAGCTAAGTTAAATATCCTATGTATAATGCCAATAATACTTTTTATAAACTGGTTACGGAGGTAGGTACTACTTGATATTTATACAGTGTAATTTTGAATAAACAAATTGCATTTAATAAGCGAAAAAAAAATATGACCGAAATCTTTAAAGCGATTGTGTTGAGTTGAAGACCGCTTGAATGATGGTGACTATGGTATTAACATTCAAACGGTCTTCAACTAACCCGAGTAGCTCATGATGAGCATCTGATCAACAGCTCTCATCATATGTACGTTCTTTAATATTACTTTGTATATTAACCTCGTCATCATTTTCAGTGGCCTCGACGATGTAGCCTCCTCAACGTGCGTCTCCCTCCTTAAGCGGGTGGCTCGTGGTGGTCGCACAGTCATCTGCTCTCTCCACACGCCATCAGCTCGTCTGTTTGCGGAGTTCGACCACGTGTATGTGGTGGCCGGAGGTCGCTGTGCCTACCAGGGAACTTCGTCTGGCGTCGTGCCTTTCCTTAATGAACTGCAGCTACCTTGTCCTAAGACTTACAACCCGGCTGATTTTAGTAAGTTGTTTTTTTTATTTATTTGCCTACACACATTTATAAGAGGAGTACATAAAAATAGTAATACGTATCGTATAGGCAGTTTTCGCTTTTCAGAAGACTATGCTTGCAACGGATTTCGCAGGCTTCGTCTTAAAATTCTGTATTAGATCATATATCTCTTTGATCAGATTCTAGTAACTTTGGTACTCGACAAAAGAGATCGCGGCGTGGTGGATTAGTTATTTTTAATTTATTCCCGATACTTACTGCTTAAAGGATATCCTGGGAACAAGAGAAAAATAACATTTTAAATTAAAAATAGATAATCTTCGAAGCACAAGTGCTTCAAATTGAAAATCACAGTCAGCAATTTTGCGTAAATGATGCAAAATAAAATAGACAGATTGTAGACCTTTTGTTTTTTTTTGTTATCTCCAGCTTAAACACAATGATGATAGAAATTACAAACAGGAACGGTAAGAAATGTTAAAGTTTAATTACACCATAATATGGGTGTTATTGTCATAATGATTTCATAACATAAAAGAATTGGTCAATTAGATGCATCATTATGCCACATGTCATACTGTTTAAGGTCGCGATTACGATGCTTCAGTAACATAGTATAGTAGAAACAATTACAGGTAGGTAAAACAACATATGTGCAAAATTGCTCTTGTAAGGTTTGTTATCTTCGGCGAGCCTCTTGCTGGACTATTGCCATGGGATCTAAAGGCGAGAGCCCTTGCGCACTCTTACACGTAGCGCGTGGAAGCGTTACGCCGGGGTGAAACTCAGCTCCCGCGGCGAGCGGATCACCGACAGCATCCCATGGCGGTATGGACAGAGCAACTGTCACAACCGAGCGCTGGGCATGCCACCATTGTGGCAATAAATCCCTTCTTTGAGTGCTTGGAGAGACGCCACGGTGTCATTACCTTACAACTGACGGAACTCACTGGACACTGTTGTTTTGGGAGCTACTTTTTGGGGATTCGGCGGGGGGATACGCCCAGGTGGCACCACTGTGTGTATCGCCCGAGGGACACGGTGGAGCATACGTTTGAGGAAAGCCCTGCTTGGGCTTCCGGCCCTGGTTCAATCCATGTTCCGGAGTGATGGGGCTTGGGAAGCAGTCATCTCTTTCTGCGAAGCAGTAATGCCAGTGAAAGAAGAGGGTTGCATGAGGGAGAGGCCCCTGGAGTCGGGAGTCGCAGGGTGATTTTCGACCACCGTAAGCGTGGACCTGCGGACGGCGAGCATTGGGTGGTTCGCCGTCCGATTAGAACCATGTCCGGGTCGACGGTGCATTGTGTTCCGCACGTGCCTCAAAGATGTCTGTCACTCTTAGATTACTAACTATTCATGATATATGTTTTGCCCGGTTTGGAGAGAAGTACGAATCTCAGTTCAATAATATTGAGTTAAGAAAACAATACGATTATATTTCAAGGGAAATATGCATATTAATAATAAAATCATTTGATTTCAGTTATCGAAGTCTCAAGTGGTGAATATGGATCTCACGTAGACAGAATGGTATTAGCAGTTGAAAATGGCAAGAACCAAAGATGGAGGACTTACGCCATTGAAGATAGCCAAGCAGGAGAGCAGTTTGGAGAGATGGAGATAGAACAGCTAAATGCTGGTGGAGTAGAGAAACATAACTATAAGCATGGATGTACAGCCTGTCAACAGTTTATGGTGTTGCTTAAGAGAATGCTTTTGCAGACTGTTAGAAATAAGGTAATCCCAACCACACAACATATTTATTCTTCCTGATCTTGATTATTATTTGATGGTCAAGTTCAACTTGTGAAAGGTCATATTAATGAGGAAGACGAAAATATCTTTAGACTAGATAAAATAACAGCGTTAAAATATGGTAATAAACTACTATTTTATACATCGAAACCAGATTGCGAGTTAATTATGCAATCATATAGTTAATTTCAATTTCTAACAAATGTCACTTGTATTATTGACATAGAATGTAAATTAGCTGATGGATTCTGAATTAAAATATACAACTGACTTCTAAACAAAAAAATAGACATACGATTTCAGCAATCCCGCAAGATTTGCTGTCATTTATTGAAGCGTTCCGTTTACTATTTCTAGTTTGGTGAAGATCTGATGAAGACGGAGATAGGAAACGAGCTTTCACTCGATATACTAGGGTCCTCCCTATTAGTCTTCAGATCTCACTCAAATTTAATTAGGATTACATGACAAACGTTAGCTTTCGAATATATA
Source organism: Hecatera dysodea (assembly GCA_905332915.2). Lineage (NCBI taxonomy): Eukaryota > Metazoa > Arthropoda > Insecta > Lepidoptera > Noctuidae > Hecatera > Hecatera dysodea. The sequence goes on from HG995294.1 coordinate 18,405,252, forward strand.
AAAAAAAAACATCCAAATTGGTACATCCAGTAAAAAGTTATGAGGTAAAACACACAAAAAAAAAACTAAGAAATACAATCCCCATTATCCTATTCCTAACTTAAGCAGTTTCTTCTTTGTTTTCCTCCAAGGATACTAAATTAAATTTAAGATTTTAGAAAATTAATAGAAATCCTTAAATAGCTTTCGACCACGACTTCGCTCGCGTTATTGTAGCTTATAATAACCGTTGATTGAGTCACATCTCTGAATCAAAATTCATCGAACTCGGTTAAGGTGCGAAAGCGTTCGCTTTCGATTTCAATATTGATAAGTATACGATTATGCACAATTTTGTGTTTCCAGAGTTATCTTTGGCTGAGGGTCGGCTTGCACTTGTTCATTGGGTTCATCGTGGCCAGCTTGTTCAACAGGATGGGCTACGACGCCTCCAAGACAATATTCAACTTTGGTTTCTGCTACGCCTGTACCATTGCCATGCTGTACATTCCCATGATGCCAGTGCTACTTGCCTGTAAGTACTTTTTACCTATTTTAGCATAGTAGTTGTATCTGCTTTGAATGTTTTATTTTCTATTGTTCGGTATTCATTTACATAAAACTGTTTTTGCTAAAACAGGATACATAATAATAAATTTAGTGTAATGTGTATTTAAATTAATGTATTTGCATTATATTAAAAGCTAGCTAGATAAGATGTTATTTTTAGCATATTTTTTTTTTGCATTTAAAGCTTGTATAAAAATCCACCTGATAACCATACCAATAAAATCGTCATCTTAAAAAAAATACATTATAAATAGATAAACAATCGAATATGAACAATGTAGCTCATTTTAATTATTATTACAGTTCCAACTGAAGTACAACTCGTCAAAAGAGAGTACTTCAACCGCTGGTACGGTCTAAAGCCCTACTACGCTGCACTGGTCGTCTCGCGGACACCCGCCACTATCTTCTTCAGCCTCATCTACCTGGTCATCACTTATCCCATCACCTCGCAGCCTATGGAGCTCGACAGGATATTCATGTTCAGTTCTACGTGTATCCTAATAGCTCTAATATCGGAATCTATGGGAACTGTCATTTCTTCTACGTTGAGTGTTGTTGTAAGTACCTTTGTATTTGTTTCAATCTCAAATATGGTTATTCTTTTTATTAGCATATTTGTGAACTTGAGTAATATAACCTAAGCAAGAATGAAGATGTTTTCGTGTTTATGTTCATATGAACATTTGTTGAAATTGGAAGTAATAGTGAGATATCAATTTTTTTTCAGAATTCAGTCTTCATGGGTCCAGCAATGAGTGTTCCACTAATGCTGCTAGCTGTCTATGGTATCGGCAGCGGAGACGACCCTCTTCCCATCGTATGGAGACTAGCCAGAGCTTGTTCTTTCCTCCGCTACGGCATTGAGGGTCTGGTCGCTGCGATTTATGGTCCTCCCAGAGATGATCTCATATGTCCAGAACATGTGGACTACTGTGAATATAAGAATGTAGCGTAAGTATAAAATCTGGATTTATGTATGTGCTGAACCTGAAAGATTCTTAAAGACAAAATGATGTAACACTGTCGATTTCACTGATGATTTATTATTGCTTTCAGGTACTTCGTAAAATTAATGGGCATGTCCGGAGTATCGTTTTGGGTTGACTTCAGTGTGCTAGTTTTCATACTGCTGGCTATGAACCTCACCGGCTACTACCTTCTGCGACAGCGTCTCTCTCCTAATTACGCATTCAGAGCTATCAAGGTCATCGGCAATTTCGTAAAGACCAAGATGAGTTCTTACTCGTAGTGTTAACACGAGATATGCGATATTATCGTGCTATTTGGCCTTTCTACAAAATTTATTTTGTAGAAGTGGAATTTTATATGATTTTTACGTTTTGTATAAGTATAAACATTTTTTATCTTAGCAATCAGTTTTGCCAGATTAATGTGTTGCTAATGTTTTTACGAGCTTGATGCCTAGTGTATTCAAAGAATGTGAAGATTAACCACTGTGATAGCATGATATAGGTTTGAAGTGGTTCCTATATACCCGACTGTGGCGAAGCCAAAAGAAGGGAAATTCTTCTTGTGCATTTCTAAAAAAAATCTATATTGGTTAAGGTGTAAAATGTCGTAGACATATTGATAATAAATATCCATGGATATGAATAACTTAAAAATGAGCTACTGGGAAACTATAAAATCTATAATTTGAACCAAAGGAAGTGAAGGAATTCCCAGTGTGATAGATTTTTCGTAGGTTTTTAGTCTACGTTAAAATATAGTTTTAAGAAGTACAATAATATTAATAGTTTTACAGATAATAATAGAATGATTGATTAGGTTTAATTTTTCAAGGATGAGGATATTTTTTAAGACTGATTGTACACGTCTTCTTTACTTGAAATAATTAGAATTTAGGTAAACTGTCTTTTAACTTAAAGTTTTTACAATAAAATTAGAAACATCACATTTGAAAATGAGAATTAAATGTCACGAGCAACCTTGAACCAAGAACAAATTGTTATCGTTCATTGAATAAATTCAAGGATTTTTATTAAGAAAGACCCAAATACCAGTGACCTTAGTATTGTTTTTTGGTAAACTCTCAATAATAACACGAAGAAGTTTTGATCCAAGTTATTAATCAAGTCAAGTTAGTTGTTTTAATTGACTTGCTTAATTGTTCGCAAAATCTACTTTTATCGCCATAGTGTAGTTACGATCTAGGATCAGATTCAAGGTTTGAAAGTGGTGTCATAATGCTTATATGCTTACTAACAAGTAGGTGTAATTAATTTATATTACTAAAAAGATTAGGTAATTTAAATATTCTTAAGTATTTGTATTTAAACTAAGTATACAAATACTCTGTTGGTGTAAATTATTTTCTTATAATTAAATGTGGGTTTGGTTTGAGCCATCAATTGTAAAAATAAAACCATTTTTTCTTCAGACGTATTTTTATTTACCAAATGGATTTCTCACTAAAATAAAATCACGCATTTGTTTATTAGTGAACAAAAAATCGTTTCAACAAAATCTGACTAGGGCAGTCAATTTGCCACTTAACAAAAATAATAATTTCAATAAAGTTTATAACTTTTGTATTACTTCCTACTTATTGTGCTCTAGGTGCTATCGTGCACTTGATGTATTATATAAATTTAATATTTTTGATTCTATAGTTTAAAAGTCATATTTTTGTCATAAGTACAAAGTATGCTTTATCAATATTTACTTATTTACATAAATCGTGTTTGCACTGTGTTAGTATTACTTAGGAATGTTCGTATTTGTAATAGATGCGATTTCTTGTTTGCGTGCAATTACCATAAGTTATATTATTTATCTAGATTGAAAAAAGCTAGTGAAAGCTGCCCATATTTCTAAACAATACTCCTATATATTGCCATGAACATTTTATTCTTAAGAAGTTTCCTGTTAAATAGAGGGAAACGTTTGAAATTTCGCAAAACGGTCTTCGATATACGTAAAGGTTTTTATCAAGTAGCAATAATGAAGATAATTAGGGAAAATACTTTTATAACCGTAATTACTCCAATTATTGACCAAATTAAACTTTTTTGATCAACAAAAGCCGTTTACAGTAGACAAGCTTTGTTAAAATTGTCTACGAAAATGATTAATTTCCCATAAATTGTTTATATGCTTATGTAGATGAAGTTCTAGTTCATTAATAATAGTAGGTAATTTTATAGTAACTATGATATTGTCTTTTCCTATAAAATTCGTTTATGTTTTCAGTTTCAGATTAATATTGAGCACACATTATTTATAATTTTATTTAGAATATTTTTCGTGGAAACTATCCAGTACGTATCATGGCAGTTTTATTGATAATTTACTATCTATTGATGGTTAGTTGTTATTTACAGTTGGTAACCATTCCATGAAATATTCACTCATTCCTGACACTTTGGTTGGTACACCGATATCGTTTTTCGATAACTATGTAAGAACAGATAGAAAAATACAAAAAGTACACAAGTATTTACAAAAAATTAATACTTTTTTCGAAAAAATTAAAGTAACGATTGTAAATAAAAATATCTAACTTAACATAACGAGTATTAAACAAATTAACTTACTTTACAGAGACGAGATTGAAATATTTTTAGGCCTTGATATTATACACACACAAATAATATTTCTGGAAATTTTGGAAGAACTACTTACATTTTGTATGATTGTCTTTTGATAAATGTTTGAGCTTCTTAAATAAACGATTATAATCAAACTTACAATTAAAATTAAATGAACCACTGTGATCATAGCTTGTACTGTAAGGCGAGAACATTATGTTCTTATTAAAAAATAATTGTGATGTTTGAAATGAAATGATGACAAAATGATTTATAAATGAAACAATCGAATAGGTATTGCAGATTGCTTACACAGTAAAATAATGAAAATTACGAAAGTTTAATTTCAATTCGTCTTGAAAATTTGAAAGATAACTAAGAGTCATTTCGAGCATTCCTTAATATCTATAATTATTTCATAATAAAAGGTGCAAGTTCCAACACCAATCAATTTCGTTCTATAATTCCTATAAGTTATTTCTTACAAATATTATCCACATTCCACATTCCCGGCACTTATAGTGAATTAACTATAGTAATGGTAACTACTTTATACTAAGATTTTAATTATTGAATATAATATTAATGAATATAAACGATAAACTTAAATAAATATATAATTTACAGACACTAATTCCTTAAATTGCGACGTTGTCGAAACAGTAGATAAAAAAACAAAAATAAAGTTACATTAAAAATAAAGTGTCTTTAAACGATACAACAAAATGGAATGTTAAAATTGTGAGTCTTAAAATAATATTTACAAATGGTAAATTAATTTGGCACCTTCTACGTGTGAGAGGAAGATTGTGGTGCCTTAATACTAAAGGTACTGACATTATAAGTACCGAAGCTAATACGTGATATAAAGCGAAGTGTTATAAGTCTTATTTGTGACTATATCCCTGATAATGTTTAGATCACTATCGTTATTCCCTAAAAGGACTTTTCGTCTACACCTTCTGATTGCATTTCTTCAGAAACTTTTCATGTTATTTCTTCATTTACTATTTTATTTCTTGATATAAGTTTTCTGTATTTGTTACGTAAGCCAGTATAAGAATAATATCATCAGTTTTATTATAACGGAACGTTGGTCTTGTGTTATCCCATTTTGATCTTAAGTGTAACACTACACATTTCGAATGTAGAATTTCTTCAATCCCGTTTACCGTTGTTATATCTGAAAGCATCATTCCTCCTTACGGAGTAGTTTTTATGGTGGTTTATAATTCTCAAGCATTATCGCTGGTACCTTAGAAACTGAATTGCTGGCTAGGTTTCTCTTCATTACACTGTTCCAGGTAGAGTGCAGGTCGTTCTGTATCGAGGCATGCGTCGAGTTTGGCATGCCTGATCAAGGATCCCTGGCGTCGCCACAACTGGGCCTCGTCAGCTGGGTCGCAGGCAGCCAGTACTGCGGTCACTCGATCTTCAGACGAGAGGGAGAGGCAGAGACGGTGGTGGCGGATTAGACCGTTGTCGAAACGCCACTCCTGGTTGCCACCTGTGTAGTGGCACGGGTACATTCCTGAAAAATAGTAGGTTCTGTTATAGTCTTCGACAGTCTTATGAATAAAGTAAAGAGGTTTTTCAGTATCTTGGTCAAAATTTACCTTATAGAGACAGTTTGTATGGGCGCAATTTGGGAGAAAACAAGGTCTGCAGGGACTTGCAAGACACCTAGTGTCAATATTATCTTGGTCATACCAAACGACCTAGTAGACTATATAGTTTACGTTAGGCATCAATGAATACATAATCAGCCTTTTAACGTTCCCACTGCTGGGACACAGGCTTCCTCTCTAGGAGAGGGAATGGGCCGTAATCCACCACGCGGGCCCAGTGCGGGTTGGTGAATGTCACATATCTTCGATTTTTTGGGTGTAGGACATGCCGGTTTCCTCACGATGTTTTCATTCACCGTTTTGAGTGCACAAAGTGCGCTTCGCTGGGTTTGAACCCGCTACCTACTATCCGTAAGTCGGGGCCATTACCACTCAACCACCACTGCTCATCAATGAATACGATCTTACCTAATGTTCCATCGACAAGGTGCCCCATGGTATCCAGACATCGGACTCCTTGCTTGATGACGTGCGACACTTCAGTCATGGCAGGCACTTGCAGCTCAGGGTACACGTGTTCAAGGTACCAACGGAAAGGCTTGCAGTGCAGCTTCTGGCGGAGGTTCACGCGTTCTGATATGCTGGGAAAGAAAGAGAAGATATCGGATAAATTTAAATGATAAGAAAATGGGATTAGATTGGGGTGCTATTTAAATATCACAAAATCTATTTCTTACGTTTCGGCATTTCAACAATTGCTGTCACCGCACGCTAATAGAATGGTTTTTTGTTTAGAGTCTAAAATCTACAATATCATGGAAATAATCCATGATATTGTCATAAATGTCGAAAGCATAAATATTTTATTTTAGGTTCAGTTGAGGACCAGCGTCAGGCATCTCCTAGTTGTCTGGCATTTTGCTGAACTGGAGTTTCCTTTTATTTGTATCTACATATATTATGTGTATCTATATAGCATGTGCCAAATAAATTTATTTTCCTTTTTTCTTTTCTTTATATTATTATTAGCAAATAAATATATTTTTCCTGAGTATTCTCGGAGTAACTTTAAAGAGTACATAGTACACTGTCCAAGAAACACGTGGAGTGCATACAAATTGCCTAGCGCAGAGTCTATCAAAATCCGAATTTTGAAGGAATTTAATTTAAATGTTTTTTTTTTTTGGAAAATTGCCTACGTAAAAAATGATATTAAATGAATGATGTTACTGTTTTGTGATGAATGAAACGCTGATATACATAATCCAAAATCATAAATGAGCACTTCAGTAATCAGATATAACAAATAGAACTTACTCTCCAAAATCAACTTGCTTGGCCAATGGCTGGGACCTATAATACAGCTCCTTGTAATCGTCCATCCATACTTCGGCAGCTCTCCTGGTGTTCCTCGCGAAGACTGCCCCTGATCCTCCGGGGAATGTGTAGGGGTGACGCTTCCTGAAGACGTGGCCCACGCGGGAGCAGGGAACGATTTCCAAGGAACCGCCGCATTGCCATACCCTGAAATGGTACATTTTAAGAGTTACATTGTGATACCGATAATCAGCTCTCAGTAATACTAACTTAAACGATTAATTCTTTTTAATACAATTTTCTGGTTAGTGCGCCGCATGTCCCGTTAAAACGTTGCCCCACACTAGGAATTTCTCCTGTGACGTAGGTGCATTCAGAAACATACAATCTCACAAACACAAACACCCAGACCTGGAACAACTATCTGTAGGTCTTACAAATATTTGTTCTGTGCGGGAATCGAACCCACGACACGGAGCGCAGCAGCCAATCGCTCGACCGCTGCGCCAACCGTGTCGTCATGTGACGACCTGCGGGCTGCGGCAGGTGCAGAAAATTTCAAACGGCGCAAATAAATACAACAACCTTATTGGGAATTATGTATTTGAGCTGTTTGGGGTTGAAACACTAGGGCCATGGGGTTTGAGTGTTCATCGACTTTTTCGCGAAATCAGTAAGCAGTTAGTTGACTCCTCATGCGACCAGAGGGCTGGCCTTTTCTTTGGTCAACGAATCAGCATTGGCATTCAACGTGGCAATGTTCTGGGCACTTTTCTCGTTGACAGCGATGTGGACGAATTTTTCGATGCCCTATTTAGAATAGCATATTTTGAAATTGGAATGATAAAACAAGACAACGAAGAAGAACGAGAGTCAAGAACAGATGTAAGTACCTATTAGAAATTGTCCTCACCTAAACGAGATCTCGAGATTCTCTCCTCCCCAGACGTCCATCTTCATGTCGTACTTGCCAAGCTTGGTGAAGTACTTCCGATCCATGCTGAACAGACCACCGGCTATCATGGGCGTCCTGATGACCTGGGTAGGGTCGCTGAGGCGGGCACTACGTTCAGCGTGGGCGAGGTACTCCCACTGAAATTTTATGAAAAGGAATAAATTTGATGACTAATTAAGAAGAAAAAATTCAAATTCAAAGTGTCTCGGTCATCATTCTACTGAAAACATGTTCTATTCTAGGACATAGTCTCACCATAAGCTAAGTATTATCTAAATCCATTCAGCCGTTTAGACGTGGAATGGTATCAGACAGGCAGACAGAGAAACGGCACTTTTGAATTTATAATATTAGCACGCAGCATGGATTTATAGAATATCAAGACAATTAAGAACAGGTGACAATGTTAGGCAAAACCTATTAATATTTGAAGATTCGGTCATTTTCCAAATTGAAGTGTCCATGTGATTTCATCTAAAAAGCTGTCGAAATGTAAAATATGTAAGTCGCTGGGAAACGTAATGTGTATCAATAAAGTCAGATGTAAAGCATTATAAGATCCGGTAACAAAACAAGATTCGGTTTTAACATATTGGCTTCTTGCCAATATGTTAAAGCCATCTTCTACATCCCAACCATATTTACAATTTCATCACCTAAACTCAAAACTGTCCACATATCCGGCACTTCACCTTCTAGAGCTAGTTAGCGATAGTTGCTCGATGGCAGTGAGCGGTTACCTTGAACACCAGGTTCCAGTCGAAGCCGCCACGCAGGTCAGCCGATGCGCCGATGTACTGGAATGTGTCCATGCTGATGACGTCAATGACCGGGCACACCACGCGGGTTGGGTCCTGGAAGCAAAAGATAGTGTGAGGTTAATAAATTTTTAAGTAAGAAGGACTCTTCCTAGAAGTCAAGGATGCATTAGATGGATATAATTTTTTTATCCAATTCAACCTCACCTCTATACATGCGAAGTGAACTAGAGAATCTTTTTTCCACCCTATTTTATTTCTAAACGACTATGATGCCCAATGACCTTTGATTGACATTATATATGCCATTTATCCGACGGCAACCCGCATTTTTAAGAAACGTTTGATGGGAAGAAGAACGTTGTTTTAAATTAGTAGAATGTGCACTTAGATGTTTGAACTTAATTGTAACTTTTTTTTTCTGGAAATCATCATATTATTATGACTTCTCCCGCTCTGGGCGGAGCGGAAGGGAGTGTCAGACTCTTACTGATTAAAACCCACCCGTGATCCTTCTAGTGCCCTTTGCGTTCCAGGGCCGTGGTGACTCTTTTGAACAAATTCCGCAAGTTATTTGTATCCTAGATTAGAAGTCTTAGCTATTCAAAGCCAAAGGGCACAAGCAGGAACACGGGTGGGTTTTAGTCAGTAAGAGTCTGACACTCCCTTCCGCTCCGCCCAGAGCGGGAGAAGTCATTTGATGATTTCCCATCCAAAAAAAAAAAAAAAGCTATTCAAAGCCGCACAGGTTGTCTAAACCGCTAGAGGTAACTGCGATTTCAGAGTAATAAATTCCATTATGACTACATGCACCCTCTCACCACAAATCGCTTTTAACTGTTGAAAGTGTTGTCATATTAACTGCCTAGTACTAGTGTGGTTTGGTGAAGAAATAGTCACATTTTATTACATGTCCATTAATTTTATGTATTTACTAGCTTCTGCCAGCGACTTCGTCCGCGTGGAATAGTTACTTCACTGCTCTGCTCCTATTGATTGTAGCGTGATAAAAAGTATACTATAACCTGCCCAGGAGTATGAAGAATAATTGCACCAAGTTTCGTTAAAATCGGTCGAGTAGTTTTTGTTTCTATAAAGAACATACAGACAGACAGACAGACAGACAGACAGACAAAAATTTTACTGATTGCATTTTTGGCACCAGTATCGATCACTAATCACCCCCTGATAGTTATTTTGAAAATATATTCCCTGTACAGAATTGACCTCTCTACAGATTTATTATAAGTATAGATATAGATTAAAAGTACTTAAATAGCGCCTACTAATTAGCCTTCTCAACAGGCGGTCCAGGTCCAATATATTTAGTACACATTGATTGTCAATTTCTATACAATACTAGACCTACAGAGGATGCATCAATCTGCTCAGATATTTCCAAATTATGGCGCTCGTTGGCGACACAGCCTATTACAGTCATAATCATAAGCCAGAAAATTTGACACCAGTCTTACCAAGAAGTACCGTGTTACTCATACTCAGTGAATTATTTTAATTAAAATTATTATTGGTCATTGCATTTGATTATAAGTTGCTTCATAGTAAATCATATTTATACTAATAGATAAGGCAATAAATACTGTTTATTGAAGTGAGGAGTTTTATTACACTAAATAGGCAAAACGAAGTTAGTGAAATGAACTTGACACAATTTTGTTGTTGTTGTATTGTTTTTTTTTTGTTTAGTGTTTTGACTTTGTTTTGTTTGTGGCTCTGTTTTTGTTTCTTGTTTTGTGATGGGTAAATAAGTATCAGAAACATGAGTCTCCTATGAAAAGTAAAGTATCTGTGTTGTAGAACAAAGTTGTGGATATCACCCAGTAGTTACAAAAAAATTATATAAGCTAGGAATTTTCTAGATCTTTACGTCACCCTGACCTATTGGTCTTATACGTGCGGTGGTAACAGACCACTTTCAGGCCATTGATAGATCATAGTTTAAGGTTGAGTTGTAACATTCACTTTTGACTGAAGATGATTCACATATAATTTGTAGTTATGTAGGTACTTATGTTGAGCTTTTAAGGTTAGGCGGTCAATTTAAGAGTACCTAGTTGTTTTCAATTATTGTTACTTTTAAAGGACAGGGCCGGAATTTGAGTGAAGATGTGTCCTAATAATTGAACACAGATATACAGTATAGTACGTCGTATTAAAGCTTAGAGGTATGGCTTAACAATAGTTTAGGTTTTATGATCAGAGAAGATGCGAGTCTCTATAAATAATATACAAAAAAAAGCCTAACCATTTTGAATAGCAATGATGTCGCTACAATAACGTTAAAATGACAGTGACAGTAAGTCAGTAAGGGAACGCCTTTTCAAATTCGGATTTCGAATGAAACACTCACTGCCAGTGATATATTTTCATAAAGGTTGATGGCTAAATGATTACGTTTTACTTTGTATTTTGATTTTTGACTCTTTCGTCAAAAGTCAAAATACAAAGTAAAACGTCACCATATTGATGTATATTGGTAATTATACACTTTCAAACGTCAATATACAAATATAATAAACTTGTTTTATTTTATTTTATTTTATTTATTAAGGGATAACAAACAACTACAACATTTATATAACACATAAGATTACAAACTTAAAGTAGGTAACAATGTTGCAGTCAACTGCATTATCCGCAGATAAGACTTGTTTTATGAGCAGTAGTTACCACTAGAAGAGCAGTACCACAGTTAACAAACATTATATATATAGGTAGATAAAAAAATACTTTAAAACTAAATACAGCTGCAAAGCAAATTATATAAAAGCAAATACAAATACATTTACCACATAGATCATTAAATTTATGATTATAATTTTATGATAAGATTTTTAAAATATTAGATTTAAATTTATTTTTCGAGCATGCAAATATATCTATTTCAATGAAATTTGAATTGTAGGATTCCAGCATTCTATGAATAGGGCAACGTAAGCCAGAGTTCGTACGACAAGGATTAAGCGCAAACAGAGTACGCGCACGAATTTGACGCACATGAACTGTACGGGGAACCGAATAACACAGCTTACTCGTTAGATCAATGGCATCAAAATGATTGCTAACAATATCATGAAGCACGCTGGCCTCAAGGTATTTGCGCCGGTTCTCTAGGGTCATAAGCTTGTATTTATCAAGAAGTTGGGAGTACGATAGGTAAGTTTTAGTCCCATTGCATCTGTAGTACATAGCACGGAGGTACCTGCGTTGGACCCTTTCTATTCTAGCTATGTACATTTGGTAGAAAGGGTTCCAAATTGGCACCGCATACTCTAACTGAGAGCGAATGAGCGTCTTATACAGATACAGATAGGTTGAGGTACGCTTAAATTCAGTCGAGGACCTCAACACAAATCCGTACATTTTAAAAGCACTGTTTACTATGGCTTCAATATGCTGGTTTAAAGAAAGTTTGCCATCAAAGTAAATACCCAGATCTCTCACTATTGAGGTATTAATTAAGGGGATGCAGTTAAGGCTATAGTTGAAGTTAAAAATTAAATTCTTTTTAGTGAAGTGTATATAGTTACACTTAGGAATACTAAGCTGAAGCTTATTGTCAGCACAGTAAGCAGTCAGCCTATGTAGATCCTCCTGAAATGACTGGCAGTCATCCATAGAGCGTATCACTTGAAACACCTTCAAGTCATCAGCATACATCAGAAATTTTGACTTTTTGAAACATTTCTTAATATCGTTGATGTATAATATAAATAATAGCGGTCCCAGACTAGACCCTTGAGGGACTCCGGAAGTAATATTAACAGAGACAGACTGGTGACCATTAGCTACAACCCTCTGCGAACGGTTTTCGAGGTAAGACACAAACCAACGCAATAAATTTCCGCGTATTCCGTTATAGGCAATTTTATTAAGTAAAATTTCATGGTCGACCTTGTCAAAAGCTTTTTTGAAATCAGTATAAACTGCGTCTATTTGCAGTCGCCTATCTATATTCTCAAAAAGGAAGTTAGCAGCGAAATATTTAGTGTTATCGGATCGATACTTTCAAGGTGAGGTTCCTCTCAAAGAAATGTCAGCAAAGAAGACGGGGCCCCATAGGGTCAGTGCCTGCTAGGGTCGCGGAATTGGATCGGAAGTGTCACCGCGGCCCTGCATTAGAAGGATCACGGGCAGTTTTAGTCAGTAAGAGTCTGACACTCCCTTCAGCTCCGCCCAGAGTGGGAGAAGTCATTTGATGATTTCCCATCCGGAAAAAAGTGTGAGGTTCCTACCTTTCTACAAATATGTAAACAAACAATTTTAACTATTTACAATATTAATTTGAGGAAACAATAGGAAAGCGAATGATATTCGAAGTCTTACAAAAACTTAAAAAGAAATAAAATACGCAAAATAAACAAGAAACAGGAGCCCTGGAACTTACGAAAAGTCTAGTTCTGGGAAGGAAACCTTTCAACCCTCGAACCCTTTTGAAACTCAGGTAAATTCGCAAACAACACACAACAACTTAGAACAAGCAAAAGTTCCTGAACTCTTAAAAATGTTAAGTCTCCTTTAGACAAACTCAAACAACGTAAATACGCAAAGAAATAAACTTTCATTTTCATCTAGTGTTACGTTGTTCTAGCTGTCGTATTTTACAGCCGTATAGAACATAAAATTGTATGGTTTCCATTCAAAGGTCAGCCAAAGTTTTATTGGATTTTCATCTGGGATTTCTTAGTAGCACCTCGGATTCTCGGTTTGTGCCCGGGTTGGATAATCAAAATCAATCAATAGCCTTTATTTTATTCAAACTAGGCTAAGGATAAGCCCTTTTTGAACGCCAAAGTTTACATAGACAGTCCCCTAAAACGCTCGCCGGTCACCAATGGCGTGCAGTGGTTCGAGTTAGGGTAGGCCAGAGAAAATGTCCAAAAAAAAAACACGTCATTATTCAGGGTTGAAATGTGGTGTTATTTTTTTTTTTAATAGGCTATTAAAAAAAAAACTAGTTTCATTAAAAATCAACCCTGAATAATGTGGTTATTTTTTAAAATTTATTTGGACATTTTCTCTGGCCTACCCTAATTCGAACGACTGCACGCCACTGCCGGTCACCACTTCCTAGTGTTGTATCTGGGAAGAAGTGGCGCAACAAACTTCCCAGCAACACATTTATTTCTGTTGAGTTTGAAGATCTTGAATTCTTTATTAATAGAATAAAATATAGTATATTTTACTCGCTGATAATGTAGCTTTCCATTGGTGAAAATTGTTAAAATCGGTGCTGTACTTTCAAACAAAAAATAAATAGATCCTGTTTATTAATATATTAGTATAGATAATTCTAACAATAATAAATATTAAATTTAAGTTAGCTATTGTATTAGGTACGATGGGAGTTTTGATTTTGATTTGAGAAGATATATTTGTATGTTTGTAACGAATAAACTCAAAAAGTACTAGACCGATTTCAAAACATCTTTCATCATAAGAATACTACGTTATCCCAGTAACCCCGGTTGAACATAAAACGTAACGTTATCCCGGTAAAAAAGGCTGTATGAAAACATAAAAAAACTATTTTACAAAAAAAAAATACAACCGACATATAAAAAACACGTCAAATTATATTATAAAATAACTTAATTTCGAAAATCGGTTTTCGGTTGATGCTTTGTTTTTTTAATTAATGTCCACCCGTTAGAAGCCAAGGCGGGCCGCTATTAAAAAAAAAAGAGAAAAAAAAATTACATGACATGTGACTTAAACATAAAAAGTAAGCTTCTTTAAGTACACCTCTGCCTAACCTTTCAATTAAAACAATCGTAATATTATGTTCATCAACAAAATCTTGGTTGCGAGGTTGCGAGTGTTGCGACACAACTTTTATCTTTGGTCAATTGGCGCCGCCGGCAATTTGGTTTTAAGGGCCATGCCTTAACTGACTAAAACCTCATTTTTATATTTCAATGCCAAGTCTACTGTCAAGGTTACGTTGCACACTTGAAGTTATTATGTAAGGAAACCTGATAAATGTTTGTTATGAGTGTGCATATGTGGACAGCAAGTTTGTATATTGAATCTCTACAGATTCACATATATGTAGCGGCATCAATGCTACCACAAGAAAAACGAAGCAAAGAAGGATGGCCAAATCGTACCAGGTGACTAAACGGTGGCGTCCCTAAACGCCATGTATATGAAAAATAACCTAATTTTTTAAGGTTTTAAAAAACATAACACATATGTCTATAAGAAGCCACAAAAAAAAGATATCCATTTATTTTTGACTATACGACTATGTAACTTATTCGAAATTATTTAGAATTACAGTTTCAGAACGCACCTAATGACGGTTCATTACGCGTATGAAATGACTTGGTATTCAAAGACTATAATTATTCACGTTTATGAATAGTTATTAACAGTAATTCAATTCAATTAGAATATAGGCATTTAGTAAAATACTATGCTGATTTATTATGTATTGGATTCTTGTCCTGAATAATGATTATGTGGGTTAAAGTGAGTATAAGCGTTTTGTTCAATTGCGTACAACGGAACGTCATTTGTCATCGACAAGTTTCATCTGTGGTCATCGACCCAGGCCATTGATTGACACCCGGCAATCATTCGCTTCACTTTCTTGTTGTTGTGAATATGACTTATTTTTTGCTAATTGTCTGAGTGAAATAGAAAGAAGATCGCTAATTACCCTCCTCGCTTATCACTAACTACGCTTTTAAGCTAGGCTGCAGTCGGGTAAAGGTAGCCGTTCTAACCTCAAAAGTATTGTGGACATTATTACGAAAAATCGTGGCTATTTAGACATGATTTTCAAACGGGATGGTGTTTGCAACATAAAAACAAAGCAATCTAAGTATAGTTTATTTTGGGACATGAAAAATTAAATTCTAGTCCAGCTCCTATACAAATTTGGCCAATGTTCTTTGTACGGCAACAAAGAGAACCCCTACGACGAACTAAAATCCCGCATCGCGGTATTAGAGTTTACCGTGCGACTTGAGCATAGTTGAATCCGCTTATAATGACATCGAAGGGAAGTGAAAAATATATCATACTAAGCGGACGTCATAAAAAGCGTCATCTTAGGAATTAAACAAAATCTCATCTTTGTTAGTTATATCGTGTAATAATGAGAAACACAAAAAGAAAATGTTGATAGACATAGATCAATCAAAACAAAATGAGTCAGAAACAAATTAGAAGTCATGTCCCTCACTATAAACCAAATATAATTTCTGAAAAATAGGTCATAATAAGCGACATGTCAATAAACAAAGTCATTATATCCGTACTTTTTTTCAAGAATTTAATATGAAAACCAAAATTAGCTCCGTTTTACTTCATACTAAGCGGTTGGTCAATATAGCCGGCGTCATAATAAATGAATTTCACTGTATAAACAGCCCGAATATCGCTCAACAGACACAACAGCCGTCCGGTCGGGGGATCCTCCCTTTTTAACGGAGGTACGAGTATGCGGGACTTTACTCTTTATAACGCATATACCTCTAAACGTATGTGGAACTGGCTGTAAAAGTCCCGCCAAGTCATTGTAAAGGTTTCCTAAGACCAGACGGGTAATGTGTCTGGGCCTCAAGTCTGCTATTACAATAGTTTCAGAATGGTCTATCATTGATATCATAATGGTTGATTTTGACACTTTTGGTAATCTACTAATATAAAAGCGTAATACTATAAAAGCGTCACTATGACTTTCCAATGGTCAACCACTGACACTCCATTGAAAAAATGGCTTAGAAGCTTCGATCAATAATTATTGATCGAAGCTTCTAAGCCATTTTTTCAAGGGTTTTCTTCTTTCTTTTAGAAGGGTAATCTTGTACATAATGAAAAATGAATGACAGACGTATGCGGTAGTCTGCTAAAATTTTGATGACCTATCAATAGAACGTCGTTGTGCAGTCTTTTGTTTTAATAGCTCGGTTATCAAAAAGTATTACGAGACCACTGACCGACCAATGACCGACCATTATGGATTTAGCAGATTACGAACTTTCAGCAAAATGACAATGGTAACGTGTTGGAATGACAAATTTATAAAAATAGCAGACTTGAGGCTGGGCGTGGGCTAAGTTTATATCAATATGTGGAAAGCAAATTCTTATATTGAATGTATCGACTATTTAGTCTATAATTATCTATAACAGTCTATGTTATAGATAATTATCTGTCTGTATGTTGCATTGCTAATTGGTCTTGTCTATTGATTAATAGGACCGGATAAAGGCGCAACCATTTTTAATTGCGTTTCTGTCCATCTAGACACATGGCAGCGTGTTCAGCCAAGTTCAAAGAAAAAGGAACGGGCGATGCAACAGCGATCGATATAACAAATTAAGGTTCAAGATTTGACTAGGCTATTTTTACCTGCAAATACAATTTTTTAGAAGTGTAACATAAAGCTGATAAATTAAGCCAAATATAATGTGAAAACTAGTCAAGTCGAATTTTGAGCCTTAATTTATGTTATTTCAGGATGATCTACAGAACGTGTGCACCCATTTATGTCTCAATGCTTTTGTCGCTTTTATTGATTTTCTATTAATCTAACCACGTTGATATTGAACTTGGCTTCCATTTTCACATTTATGTTCTTGATAGGATAGAGATTATATAATATATCACATACCATCAGATTATGTATTGACAGAAATCTAACCCCAATTTTGTTTGCATGTGGAGACTGTATTAGCCTAGATTTTCAGTTGTTTGGTAATTATAATTATGTATGACAACTAAGTCTAATTTACCACACCTACTTACAATAACAATAGACTATATTTTGTCTGTTTAACAATGTGTATCGCACCTATGTTGTAAGTCAATCTTCAAATACCACACAAAGTTACAACATCAAAGAAAAGTCAAATGCCTTTCATACTTGTGTTGCTCTTCCAGTACTGTAACTCTACTTATTATCTGCCTAGCCTTTTCCCAACTACATTGGGGTCGGCTCTCAGTCAAGCCGGATTCAGCTGAATACCAGTATTTTACGTGAAGCGGCTGCCTACCAGACCTCCACAACCCATTAATTGGGGAACACGGTACTTCTTGCCAAGACTGGTGTCAGATTTTCTGACTTCTGACAATCCGTAACGACTGCCAAGATCTCCAAATGACAGCCGGGACCAACGGCTTAACGTGCTTTCCGAGGCACGGAGAAGTCTCGTTATGTTAAGATGGTCACCCATCCACAGACCAACCTCGGCAACCAATGAATTTTAATTTGAAAGCCTGACGACACCGCCTAGCAGCTAATAATAATAATTGTCCTAGGATATACATACTTTTGAGCTGCGAAGTGATTTTGGCTGGCAAAAGTAAGGGATTCCAGGGTCCCAAAGTTGTCAAAAAAAAAGAAAACTCTCGAAAAAATATGAAAAACAAATATTCTCACTTTTCCAAATTAATTTGCAATTGGTCCACTAAGAGTTTTTCTTCCAAACAGTTCGGCATACAACATCCACAAACATCTCGTTTGTTTTATTTCTTCATATCTATTTTAACTTTCGTACAATCAGTTCGTCTTATCTTGTCATCATCAACATCCCTTCAGCTGATAGATGTCTACTGCTGGACATAGGTCTCGCCCAGGCTTTGGAACATCGATATACCCGGTGCACCTTACACCCATCAGATTTCCTCGGCTTTCACCATCGTTTATTTAATTATTTCACCGACATTCCTCCACTTTGAAGATCTTTCTTCTAATATCCAAAAATGTTTTCGTCTATCAAATCATCAGCCTAGGCCTTTTCCCAACGATATTGGGGTCAGATTCCAGCAGTGCTATTCTGTAAGAACTCACGTGCGAATACGATTCATATCTCATTTTCGATTACACTTCGTAACTCACCTGAAGTGAAAAGTATTTGGTATTCTGACTGTCAAGTTAAATAACTTTTCACTTAAAAGTAGCTCGCTTCACCTATGTTCTCACTTAGTGGCGCTAGCGTAGTTTTCATCAAGTTACAGAATACCAAATACAGTTTTCACCGCAGAATCAGAAGTGAGCACTAGAGTGAGTTCTTACAGAATAGCATTGCTGTTATACCAGATTTAGCTGAAGACCAGTATTGAACGTGGAGTGGCTGCCTTCCGGACCTCCATAGCCCATTAACTGGGTAACAAGTTACTTCTTGGCAAGACTGGAGTCAGGTTTACTGGTTATAGCCGATGTTACAACCAAAAGCTGCAAAGCCCACCAAGTAGGTGGTGTTGAAACAAATGCTCAAGTCATGAGTATGACAATACAATGCACTAATTGCTTCACTCCAACAAATTCCTTCACAGTTATCTTTTAAGTAATTTCACAAGATGTTACATGAAAATGAATGAGTCAAGATGAGCAATATTATAAACATGGCGTAACATTCCATTCCAGATAGCGCCTGTTTATTAAGCAGATGTTTAAAGTGAAGGTGTTTTGCTAATCTGTGTGATGTGTGGTAAGTACAGCGATTGAATATTAGACTTGTGTTGGTAGAGTATGAATAAGAACATGCTTGTGGCTAACAGCTAGCTTATATATAGTTAGCACCTCGGCTTCAGTTATAAAAAATGTGAACCATTTTATTTGACAGTTATAAAAGTGACATAGCTAAAGTTCCTTAGTGATAGGTACTACTGAAGAAGTAGTATTATAACTACATAGCTTGTGAAGATTAGATAGGCAGCCAGTTCAATAGGGATGTTTCCTGATAAAAAAAATATGATTCTAATTAGTCCGTCAGTCAGTTAGATTATAGAAAAATATTGGACACGTATTTTTTCCTTTATCAAATCTATAAAAACTGACGAAGATAAAAAGCATCAAAGATCAGGAGTGGGAGCGTGTGACGTCACTGCCCGGTAAAAATTGTAGCTAGTAGTGACGTTACACGAGTTTTCAATGCACTGTATCATATTCATTTTTTGTTTATGTGAAAAAAAGAAAAAATACGTCTCCAATATTTTTTGGAAATCTATCTGACGGATTAATCAGATTTTTAGTTAACTACCCTATTGCATCTGTTTAGGCTGAAAGCCGACGCCAACAAGGCTAGGCAGATTGTTTTTTTTTTTTTTTCAATCCAACGTCACTAAAAAGGTTTCATGTTGTAGGCAAGAATGTGAAAGAGGCAATGTGACAATGTCTTAAATTCATTAAATTACGGATTTCATAAATAAAGATGGCAATGCTATGAATTATTGTGAATGTGCTCTATATATTTTTACATGTATACCAATATTTAGACAATCTTTAAATCACCGCAGGCAAATGCAGTTTTTTTTCTATCCATCCAAAGGCAGTTTGGAAGATATCGCTGTTAGGTGTTGATATGTAAAAAACTTTTTTTTTACCAGGGGTTTTAATGTATCAATGCTGTCAGCAACAATACTCGTACCGACATTGTACTGATAGAATTAATTTTGTATAAAACTTATTTAAGTGTGCAATAAAATATATTTTAATTATCCTTATTAAATCTAACATTTTAACATTCTTGTATATTTGCCAATATTACTCCGATTTATCGAAGCAAATCAAATTAACTTTCATCCCAGTGAACTGTTTTATTTGTGTTCACTGTTTCATCCCTTCAAAACCAGTTTCTTGATATACAGGATGTGGACATAGATAATGAAACGGTCGTATATTTCTCGTTGCAAATCGAAGAACTTACCTATTCAACTAAATCGAAATGGCGCGGCGGTGGCGATAGCGGTGCGTTACTAATACGACTAGTTGCGCAGGCGCCTGTTTGCAAGCGGCACCTACTCACTGAGTAGCCTACTGAGCTGGGAGCGACGAGGGTGAAGTGAAGGGATCCCGATGATCTGTTGCGTAACTTGCTTTACTATCTACCGTCCACCACGCTTGAGCAAATGGGGCGGCGTGAGGTGCAAGAGGTAGCGGGTTTTATTAATGTGAGAGAAGAAACTAAATAAAATAAAATGTTTATTGTGTCTCAAATCATTAATTTCACGTGTAAAATTGAGGTAGCATCTATGAGTAATGAACAATTCTTGAGTTGAGATTGTTTTGCTCTTTCCCTTACTTAAAAATATTGAGTTAATCTTTTCTGTTCCTCGACTATTGAAAAGGTTTCGTTTTATTCGTATTTACACCTAAGCAATTTTGTCTTCGGCAGTATGTTGAAAAGTAGTTATACGTTATCTAATACTTTAATTCATTTATTTGGCATTTTACCCAGACAAATTTAAAGAAGCGGATTTAATGCCATAGCCATTTTCTACCAGTCAACCTTTGAATCTAATCACTTCACAATTTGATTTATCTTAGAACATTACTGAATTCTGTTTAAAAATATTCGAATATCTTGAATTTAAACTTTTGGGCATTTAATTCTACATTACCCTAGCGTCTCTAGTAGGGTTTCTTAATTATTTTTTTTCATTCCATTCCTTTTAAGAAATGGAATGAAATTATACCTATTTTGCATTACTGTTTACGGTTTATCCAACGCTATGAGGGCCGTACCTGTGACACGGATGGATCCGGGCACGTCTAAAACTCAACAAATATAAGTTGCGCGCATTTTATATAAACTCTTCCACACACGTGCGTGTCCAGCCGTGACACGGATGTTTGTGTACGGGTTGCATGGACCACGGCTCATGAAGGTCCCAGGCACGGCCCTATAAGTGTGGATTAACCTTAGCACAGTTCTTATTAATGTTTGTCAGCAACTGAAACTGTATTCCCAAGAACCTTCTAAGTGCTTATGACTTGGACCACACAAACACTGCATCGGTATCTGTAACATAACGTGAAGCAACTTACTTTCCAACGTTACACATTTTGCAACGACCGCCATGTTTGTTTTATCTTATTACTGACAGTTCTTGATAGTATTTCGTGATTAATGATTCCAGTAGCTATTTTCGTTTTAAAAAGCCGTGACAAATGATGGCTTGTGCCAGTGCGGTCACGCTTTGGGGTAAGTATTGTCTTTGCCATTTGTCTATGACAAATATGGTGTTCTAGAGAAAAATGTTGCTTGAACTGTGATAAATAACTATTTGTAGGGTATATACTTAGTTCCCATTGAAGAGGCCTAGTAATTTGTAATTTCTGGGTTTGCAGAATTATTCGAAAGAGCTACCGCGGCCATTTAATTTTTACGCAAAGTGTATCAGGAGGAACACGGGTGTGTTTTAGCCAGTAAGAGTATAACAGACCCTCTCGCTACCAAAGGAGAAAAAAGACCGTAATTTGTAGGTGAATATGTCTTGTTCATAGGTTACAAATATCTGTATATTTTTATTCCTATGATTATTATTTGTTCAGGCCTATAATAAGTTTGGTCGACCAGTGTTGCATAAAACTAAAAACCAATCATAAGTAGAGTAATCGGAACAAAAAAAAAACCACGAATCCCATTGCGAGACGGAATAAAAACTTTATATGCTTTAAGACAATGAACAAGACTGCAATACATTCTACAGTCTTGCAACTACATCATTGTATAGCAATATCTAACAGATTTGCAGCGTAATATCGAAGTGACCGACACGATCATCGGTGACCATTTTAAAACATTTAATGGCGCGTTTCAGTAATACCATTACTATGTTACGACATTATGTTACTCACATTCACTTGAGATGTCCAATAGTCCAGTAGCCACACTGGGCTGTACGGAATAGCCTCATTATATTTTACTAGCTGTCGTCCGCGGCTCCGCCCGCGTTAATGTCGAAAATTATCCCAAGGGAACATACTCTCGGAATAAAAAGTATCCTATGTGTTATTCAAGACTATAATCTACCTCTGTACTAAATTTCATCAAGATCCGTTCAGTAGTTTTTGCGTGAAAGAGTAACAAACATACATCCATATTAATACTATAAACGCGAAAGTTTGTATGTATGGATTGTGTTGGTTTGCATGTTTGTACATATGTATGTATTGCCATTACGACCATACGTAGTGTTATAGCCTACAATAATTTACCATCGCACCTAGAAATCGATCTGTTTTGCACCAGTGTACATAATATAAGAAAGATCCTAAGCAAGGAATTTTTTGGATTCAATCACAAATAACTTAATTAGTTGTTATTTAACATAATGCTATGTAGACTTTTTCTTCAGCATTGATATTGGATAATTTGATTCAATTCTTAACATACCTACTGAATTTAATTTTTGACTTTATTATAAAGCTAAAATATGTCAACGCAATCTGTAGCTAGATATATATATGTGGAAGCTTGTTATTAGCAATTTTCATTACTTAAGTAAAAAAATATATATGTAATTAGCCTGTAAGCTTTCTTTAAAAATAAATAAATAAATATTATGATGGAGTTTTTGTGTGATAGAGTAACAAATATGTATAGGTACATACAAACTTTTGTTGTTGTCACATTGTTGCCACAGTTATGACATGATTGTTACTCAAAATCACTTGATATTTCAAAAAACCGCATTGGGCTATACGGGCTTCATAACTCTCTAATCGTTCCATTATTGTCCAGTTTAGCTCGGTTTAGTGTTACCTAATAGGTTTATTATGCATAATTACAGGCATTCAATAAATTACTAAGGTTCCCGTAGACAAGCGGGATGCGACAATACGACAGCGATGGCACAATACCTTTGTATATTTAGAAATCATTTCACAGATAAGCAGTTTCTATGAAGAAGCTTGGTAGCTATGCTCTCTAGACATAGTAACTCACCGATTAATCAGACAGAACGTCAAAACTAAGTAACTTGGGCCAGAATAATCACGCGACAGTTTGTTACAGTTAAAATTTTGAAGTTTTTGGCAATCGCTACCCCTGATATGTTACATCACACCTGTCTGCGAAAACCTTAAAGTATAGATGTTGGTAAGTTCACCGCAACATTTATTGCCAGAAAATTTTGACCGCATACGTAAGTGTTATTAATTTGATTACAATAATTTTCATCGTTTTTTTTTAAAGCAATTAATACACAATAATTACCTATTTAATTCATAATCAGCTTTATTTTCAACTTTTCGGAACATAACATAATTCATATCAGCGTTATACATAAGGATATACATGGATTTATCTCTGCAGTGTCAAATACAATGGTAAGTATTTGACATTGCAGAGATACATCTCTGCATGAGATATCACATTAGATAATAAATTCTATGTATTAAAATTAATTCTATGTCTGAAAAAATTGTATTAATTCTATGTCTGAAATCGAGGAATACCGATGACATAACACAGCTAATAAGGCATGACATTTAATCTGAAGATTTTAACTTTAAGATAATAACGATGAAGAAAATCGAGAATATCTTTGCTAGATAAACGTTGTGTTAATTAAAAGGTCATGCGATATTTTAAGAGAAAACAACATCATTTGTGCAAGTTGTCATTGCAAAAATAATTCTAGGGAAGAAACGGCAAATGAATCAGGAAGCTTACATAAGCATAAGCATAATCAATCAGCCTTTTAATGTTCCCACTGCTGGGACACAGGCCTTCTCTGTAGGAGAGGTAATGGGCCGTAATCCAGCACGCGGGCCCAGTGCGGGTTGGTGAATGTCACATGTCTTCGAATTTTTGGTTCTAGGACATGCCGGTTTCCTCACGATATTTTCCTTCACCGTTTTGAGAGCAGTGGTGGCCGAGTGATGACAGCACCGACTTACGAATTGAAGGTCGCGGGTTCAAACCCAGCCAGGCGCATTACTTAGTGAATAAGAAAGCAGCATTCCGCCAGAAATTATGCACAAAAAACAGATTCAAAAGAAAATAACTTATCTACTAAAACAAAAAGCTGTTTCAGGACCAGATATCTGAATCAGCACAATGAATCTATTTTCAGATATTAATGTTGTGGTCACTTTTCAGTCTTAACGGATTCAGCTGTATACCAATTATTCTACATATACCGACCGAGTATGCTCCACAAACTCCAGTAACTTGGTTCAATAATATCCTTTAACAAGACTGCTATCAAATTTTCTGACTTCTGACTGCCAAAGATTAACAAATGATAAAAAGTTTACAGCGGCTACTTAATTATATTTCACTAGCTGGCCCGCGCAACTTCGTTTGTGTCACATTTTTCATGACTGCTCCGCTCCTATTGGTCTTAGCGTGATGATATATATGTATACTAGACCCGCCCAGGCTTCGCACGGGTGCAATGTTGATATTAAATCTCTGCTATATTATGCTGATTATGCATATAGTATACATATAAACCTTCCTCTTGAATCACTCTATGTATTAAAAAAAACCGCATCAAAATCCGTTGCGTAGTTTTAAAGATCTAAGCATACAACATAGGGACAGACAGCGGGATTTATACTATGTTATATTGTTTTATACTATGTAGTGATTATAGCCTATAGCCTGCCTCGATAAATGGGCTATCGAACACTGATAGAATTTCAAATCGGACCAGTAGAGAAGGAGAGACCTGAGATTAGCGATTTCAAGCAAACAAACAAACACACGCTTCAGCTCTATGTATAGATGAACTAGCATCGCTCTGCGGTTTCACACGCGTAATTCCCATTCCCATGGGGATATGGGGATATAATATAGCCTATGTTCACCGGAGATAGTGTAGCTTCACAACAGTGAAAGAATTTTTCAAATCGGTCAAGTAGTTTCGGAGCCTATTCAATGCAAGCAAACAAACAAACAAAAACAATCAAATCTTTCCTCTTTATAATATTAGTGTAGATAACGCAAAAACAGTTCGTTCGATAAGAGGTATTCCACGGTACTTCCACGACACTGCAATCTCCTTGTAATAACTTCCGGCTCATAAAAAGATGAGATACGTCAAGGTCGTTTTTTACATAAACATGACAGCAGACAGGTTTGCTTATACTTAATGCAGTTACCTCAATGAAAATTCTAACAGGTTGTATTACGCACGGTTGAGTTAAACCAACACTTGACGAGTATGTATGTGTTGTTTTAACCTTGGTAGTTGTTAGAGTTTGTAAAGGCTCCCGCCGACAGATGCTATGCGACAATGCGACCACTAACTACTGGTGTGCAACAACTTACCGTTTTTCGTGTGGGTGTAGTATTGTCGCTTGGCTTCTGTCTGTGTGAACCTTTAATTATTTTGTTGTTGTCTAAGTTTGATGCATTTAGCTTCGAAAACATACATGATATAGGTACCTACAGTATTGGAATTGTCTTTAGGATAATAGTTTCTGATAAAATAATTGATTAAAACTTTATATGGCTTCAAAAGAAATTGGCAGAGCTGCAAAGTTTCTATAAAGATTTTCATCATATTTTTTTCGTTAATTTTAGAAAGAAGGTACATACAATGATTCATTCTCATAAAACAACTAACTGATTTAGAAACTCTTTTATGAGTAGATTACCATAATATTGCATTTTAAAATAAATTATTATTACTATAGACCGATCAATAATATCCTTTTTTATGCAAAGAGGAAGCGATATTGTTTTGTTTTCCTCAACTTTTACATTTTTGTGCAATACAATCGTTGACCTGGCGAACGTTTATCCATTAAATAAAATAATAATAAATGGATACCATTTTTCGTAATTTGATGTTAACGAACAAAAATATTTTATGAATTTTAAATTATTCAATATTATGAGCGGCTTTCTGTTTTCTATTTATTATGATCCAATTTATTGTAAATACAGTAAATGCCAGATTATGAAGTTTTTTATTGGGTGTCGAAAACGGGCTTTTAATAAAATAATCTGAGTACTTTTTCCTTATTTGGTTCAAAAAAGTACTTGGAAATGTATTTTAATATTAAGTTTCCGAAAAATAAAAAATCTTTTACCCAATGATGAATTGTAGTGATTTCGTTTTCTGCTTCCCTCCTAATTACTAAAATACATTATATTTCCCATAATTTTATTGTGAAGATATTTTTCTTTATTCTCTAACAGATACAAAACAACATTTTTCACACTTTATACAGGGTTATTTGTAAAACACCAACAACCTCTTAAGAGGTAATTGTTTGTGATTTTTTTTCACGATTTTAGTGTTTGTCCTATAGTAAAATTTATTCATAATGGTGAGTACAATGACCTTAAAAACTTAATTATCTTAAAAACTGGACGTCCTATTTTTCTCTTCATATCCGACTAATAATATAAACGCGAAAGTTTGTAAATATGGATGGATGGATGGATGTTTGTTACTCTTTCACGCAAAAAGTATTAAACGGATTTGGATGAAATTTAGCACACAGATGTTTTATAACCAGGATTAACATATAGGATTTTTACCCCGATATTCCACGGAATAGCAACTTATGCGGGTGAAACCGAGTATATATATTTTTTTAACTTATTCTATCGAAACACAGTGGTTTCAATTTTGGGTAAAAAATCGTTTAACTAGTATTTTCAAGCAAAATATACATATTTTTCGTTACATTTTTTAGAAGCATAGTGCTCAAACTTAATGTCTACTTTTACACTGATTAAAATGTTGAGAAAAACCTATAAATCAAACAAATCTTATCACTAACAAGTCATTACAGTAAATTTCAGTAAAGGTTATTCAGATATCATTTTACAGCGGAATTCTCTCTTTAAAATGCCAGGCTCAATTAAATTTTTAAGTGCAATAATAATAAATTTACTACCGGTCATTATTAAACTTACTTTTTACGCTTTACAATTAAACTAGTTTTATTTGATTTTCGTTTTTATCTTTCAGGACTTTCCAAGCGTTTCATGGAAACTGGAAATGGGTCAGGCGTAATTAAGATTAAAACTTTAATTCAGAATTCGAAAATGTTTTTAACTAACTTTTAAGACCTATGTATCCTGCTTATATGTGTGAAGTTTCATTAAAATCGGTTCAGTCATTTCGGAAAATAAGGAATTGAAAATTTGTATGAAATGCCGTACGGCGTATACGCTCTTAAGGATGAGAAATCATCAAATGCCTTCTTTCGCCCTGAGCGAAGCGAAAGGGACTGTCAGACTCTTACTGACTAAAACCCAGCCTTTTCGTTCCTCCTAATGCCCTTTGCGTTCCAGGGCCGCGGTGACTCTTTCGAATAAATTACGCAACATTTTTTTTTTTGATGTGACCACTCGCCGTTCATCACACTAAGGCTGGTTACTGCTTAGCAGGAATATATTTACACAACACATAATACAGAGTTATAAAAACCATGTATATCCATACGTTATTTAGACTAGATCCATATGAACCTAGACCGAATTAAAATTCAAATATTTGGGTGAACTAGTGACCAAAGTTATACTTATAAAAGCAAAAGTAAGTATGTCTGTCATATCTTCCAAGTGCCCAAGTTTCATCCAAATCCATTCAGCTGTGGATATTTACATTTATAATATTAGTTATATAGCTGGACTCTCCTTTACCGTGGGTGCGTTTACAAATATGTAAACTCACATACACAAGACCCGGAACAATTATCTGTAGGCCATACAAGCATTTGTTCCGTGCGGGGATTGAATAGCGACACGTCACACAGCAGCCGAACGCTCACCCACTGCGCCAACCGTGTCGTCAAAATTTTGTCAGGATTCCCTCAAAATTAACCGTAACAATGCAATAACATAGTGACGACTGACGACTTTCAAATAATATTCATAGAAGCATGTCTGCTTATTATTATTTCTATAGTTAGTTTATGAAGACCACCCAACTTTCAAATAGTTCAAATGTTATGAACTTACGATATTTAACAGACAGCATAATCTGTTCAGTGGAATAATCACATACTAGTACATATTTCTACGCCTTCATTCCATAATTTTATTGATGTTACTGATAAGTTGTGAAATCGGTCATTTTGTGATTTTTTTACAAATGTTACTTTTTATTTTTTTTTATTGTGAAATGGATTTGCTCTTGACTCTAGTCTAGGTTAGGTAGGAGCCAGAGACTACGATGGAATGAGCTTTCCCAGAAGCCTGTTTGAATTTTTGAATTTTGAAGAGATTAGGGTTGAATGCGTTCGGAAACACAGACGCAGGCAGAGAGTTCCACGTGAGTACTGGCGTGAGTTTGCTGTGCGCATTATAAAAGACGATTGAAAACGTTTGGTGCGAATTGGTGGAATAGCGACATGGTAGGGTAACTTACAGTGCGTCTAGATGTCCTATGGTAGAAGGTACTTACTTTTAAACAGTCCGATATCCATAATTATTAAAATAAATGATAATCAATATTTTTGTGCGAAAGTTTATTTAACGTACAGTGCTAACTAGGTATCCTCATTGCATTGCATTTCATGAATAAAATAACGTTGCAATCGGTTATGTATCCTCAAACTTTCTAAATAGAATACAAATTCGTTATACCTACTGCATCATCTTCCTGGCCTTTCCCTAACTACACACATATATTGGGGTCGGCTTCCAGTGAAACCAGTATTAATACCAGTATTTTACGTGGAGCGACTGCCTGACTTTCACAACCTAGTAACTGGGTAGCACGGTACTTCTCGACAAGATTGATGTCTGATTTGGTTTCTAGGAATCCATAACAACTGCCAAAGATCTACAATTCACTGCTGGGACCAACGGCTTAGAGTGCTTTTCGAGGCACGGAGGTGGCCCGTTATATTGATTGTCACCCATCCACAGACCGAACTCGGCAAGCATTGCTTAACTTTGAAGATTGACCCGTGTACCTGTTTTTATTTAGCCACTAGCTCTTGAAATTCTTTATGCTTAACACAAAGGAAATTTATCTACCTACAACTTTGCTCAACCCAATTATAAATTTCTCCGACAACAGCTTTAAAAGAATAATACATAATATTTTAGAAGCTTCGCTCGCTCCATTTTTGAGCACGTTCTTGCTTTAAATCTAGTCAAAGTTAAAAGCGTCGTATTTTTCTCGGTGGCTGCAGCATGTCCACAAAATGCCGTCACGTTTGCGGAGCCTTGACATTATATTACCTAGTCGAATGCCGTTCGAGACATTTTAAATTTGGAACGTGGTGATTTTTCTTTTTTTTAAATATAATAAAAAGTATTAAATACTTAATCGGATATTTATGAATGTTAGTTGCATTTGTGGTATAAAAAAAAACCCAAAACCGATTTTTATTGCGTTGAATTCTCAGAAATTAGGTTTAGGTTGTTAAGTATATCATTAATAAAAAACTTTTTACAAAAAAATACAACAGACTTTTCCACAAAAAATCAAAAAAGTGCAAAATAACTCTATTTTGGAACTCGGTGTTTGTGGTTCCTTTTTCATTTTTTGAACACCGACTTCCGAAATAGAGTTATTTTGCACTTTTTTGATTTTTTGTGGAAAAGTCGGTTGTATGTTTTTGTAAAAAGTTTTTTATTTTTCACTTTTTAGTGGTACCTAAACCCCCTCCCCTCCCCCCACCTAAACGAACCAATTACATTAGTGTAAAAAAACGCACTGCTCCAATGCAGAGTAAACTAAAAGGTCGTCAATGTAGACAATGTAGATATTTTTTTTAGATTTTTGTAGATTTTTCAAAAACCGCTTGTTCGATTTCGATAAAATTTTCATGGGACTATTTGGGAAGTATACCCTTTCCAACAAAAAAAAGAATTTTTCAAATCGGTTGGCAAGCGACAGAGTTATGCGCGAACAAACAATAAAAAAAAAAAAAAAAACATACAAACATCCGAATTGAGAACCTCCTCCTTTTTAGAAGTCGGTTAAAAACCGCAATACGCATTACAAAATCAAACATTTAAATCAGTTTTATCAATGATTTACTCAAATTAAGCTAACAATCAAATTTAAGAAAGAAGAAAAAGAGTTTAGATGCGCCAATAGTGATGTTTCCTGAATAAAAAAAAATGATTCTATTAAGTCCGTCCGTCAGTTAGATTATGGAAACATATTGGAAAAGGTTTTTTTTGCTTTATCAAATCTATAAAAAAGATCAGAGAAGAGAAGATCAGGAATGGGGCTTCTGACGTCACGTCGTGGTAAAAATGTAAGACGTAGTGACATCACAGAAGTTTATACGCACTGTATCATCTTCGTTTTGTGATTACGTAAAGAAATAAAAAATACGTGTCCAATATATTTTGGAAATCTATCTGACGGACTATTTCGATTTTTTTTAGTCAACTAACCTATTATAAGCACTTTTTAAACGACAAGCATGACAACAAACAAGTCCCCAAATGCCCAGCCCGTCACCACTTCCTATTGTTATTGCTGGGAATTGAGATTCCGGCCCTCATTCCAAGTTTCATCAAAATCAGTACGTACAGCGGTTAAGTAAGAGCGTTGCAAACAGACCGAATTACTTTCACATTAAATGTACCTACATATGTATATTGAAGAAACATTTCATGGTACCAGAACATTATTTGTTGCAACAATGTATTAAATAAAGATTGCAATTTAGACAATTACAATATCGTTTGGATGCGCGTTGCATAAAGTGGATTACGGCATTACAACACATCTTGACATTTTGCTCCGGTTCGAGTCCAATCCGGCTCGCGAATGTAACGTAAAAGCAATCGGCAATTTGCGAACACGGATTGGCTATAGAATTTACTAGAATGTGACATTTGAATTAGTTCCGTTTGTCATCCCACGTAAGAATTTATAATTGTGTTACGAGGCTAAATATATGGTACCTATTAACACATTAAACCGGTGCTATTTGTGGTAAGAATCGGAACGAACGTTCTCGAATGGACTCAAAATTAGCTCATAATATGTATTTTCATATAACTCTGATTTGACGCGCCTGTCAAGTCTGTAAAAACGTTTTAATAGGTTTTTATTTTTATACTAGCAAAAAGCAGAAAAAAAAAAACATTTTTCATTGATGCGCCGCTCCTATGTATCGTAGCGTGAATTTATGTAGTCTATACCAGCCTTCCTCAATAAAAGGGCTATCCAACATTAAAATAATTTTAAAATTCGACCCAGTAGTTCCTAAGATTAGCGCGCAACTAGACAAACTCTTCAGCTTTATAATTATTTTTTATATAAATACATTATTTTGATTATTGGTAACTTAAAATGATTCTCCCTTGAGAATACAAAGTGTGCATGTATTTTTTTTTGTTTGCATAATAAAATACTTATTAGGTGTAGTTAACAATTATGAAACATTTTTTTTAAATAACTTGTCAGTGAAGTTATAAACCTTTGAAGTTGATAGTTATAAAGAGAAGTCGGATATCAACTCTGACGTCTATACAGCTGCCATAGAAAACGCGTTTTCGCGAGAGAGAGATATTTATTTAAAATACTCGTACCTAGTTATATCTCGTTTGTTTTCCAGTCACTTTTGATTCTACTGTCACAGTTAGTATCATAATTTTGTATATTTGTAGATAAACTGTTTAGATATATTTGTTTTTCATGTATATTCCGCAAAGAAAAAAATACTAACATGCATATTAAATAAATGATCTGAGCACCAATTGTTTTACTAATTTTTTATTAAGTTTTTATTAAGTTATTTATAACACATAAAAACAAATTAGAACGTGAAATATGATGATAAGACATCGAACATTAATAATGTGTTTTTACATGTGGATTATTTCTCATAACTAATGAGTTAATAGTCTCTGAATAGCGAAGAAAAACGCACTATCGCAAGGTTTTGGTCGGGATATCGCCTTAAGATAATTGATGAACTATAGAACGAAGGAATGGAACCATAATGAAGAAAAGGAACCGATAAATAAGAAGATAATGTGGACTTCTAATTGATCTTCAAAGAAATGATGACATGACATAAAATTAATAATATGAGCAGTAAATAGCCCCCTGCTTCTCTGAGGTCATCAATATGCCAGACGCATTAGCAATTAATTTGCAAGTCAAATGAAACTTCATCCATACCGATATTTAATTAAAAAGCTTTTTTTTTCACGTTCAATAGATGAACTCGTTTGCCGTAAATGACAAAACTGTGATGACCTAGATTGGAATAAATGTCAAAAACTAGGTATACTTGAGGTACAATTTGAAAATTTTGAAATAAAAAACTATGTCATATTAGACATTGCAACAAATGACGAATTATAATAGATGCGTCACGCACAAACATTATACTTACCTCAAAAAAAAAACACAAATTCAAGTTTAATTCGCAGTTCTTTAAAAAAATCTTTCAAGGTAAGTATCAGTTCCGCTAATGATTTAATGAAAAAAACATAGCATTTTGTAGAGAAGAACCTGTTCTCAAAGCAGGCTTCGGCTGAAACCGAACCGAAGGGCTTAGAACTGTTAAAACAACTATACTTCATTCACAATAAGATTAGACATTGGAACAAAATTGTTTACAGTCCGTGCAACCGATTTTTACTTCTATTCCGTACGCATAAGGATGGCATTAAAAGAAAAACGTGTTTATAATACCAACTGTTTACTGCAGCTACCATGTGTCATGCCACCAACGCAATAAAAGTCAAAATCGGTTGAACGGACTGTAAAAAAAGATGGATTTCAATGTCTAATCTTATCGCGAATGAGGTATAGACAAAAATCATACTGATTGTAACCACATACCTCTTTAACCCTCTGAAGCAAAGGTTCCAACCAATGCGTGTTGCACTCCACGTGAGAGTCCAAGAAGGTGAGCACCGGAGCCACTGCGGCATCAGCACCCCTCACCCTGGACCTCATCAGACCCTCGCGACGGGTGTTGCGGATCACCTTCACTTTTCGAATGGCGCGGAGAGCTGCACCATCGTCGGCTGTTGAAGAAAAGAGATAATTTAGAGAAGTTATGGGAAAATAAAAACTGTAATCCTTACTTAATCACTACATATCTATATATATAAAACAAAGTCGGGTTTGTTACAACACTTATAACTCGAGATCTGCTGGACCAATTTTCTTGGTTTTTGATTCGTTGGATTTGTCTCCGCCCCGAATAGCAGAATACATCTTAAAAACAATGAAAACTCTATTAAAGTAAACGCAGTGGAAAATGGTTTTAGGTGAAATATATTTAGTGCGTTGTAGATAATTCAAAATTAACAAGAGTGTAACCTAGCAACCAAAACAAAAGATTAATAAAATCTAGAAAGGTCGCCTTCATAGAATAAGGCTGGAAGTGATTTCTTAACAAACTCAACGAATACATAATTATGAAAGATTAATTATTTTCCATAAATGTCTCTTTGTTTCGTAGCTGTCAAAAATTGCATGCGCTAAAGATTCACAAGTACTAGAAGACCAGAAAGAAACATGTCGAAAACTTAAGAAGTAAGGATTCACGCGTACCAGCAGACCATAAACATGTCGAAGCATTTCTGGGGCTGGAATTGTGAGTGAAGACTTACAAAGTACCAGGATACCAGAACCATAATTATTTAACATCAAGCTATGATCCTTAGCAGACGAAAGAAAGATCACTGAGCCAGAAAGAATAAATGGCGCAGGCAGGTGAAACCGCTGGATACAGCTAAGAAGTATTCTAGCTTTAAGTTTTCTATTTTAAAAATTATTTCACCAATAGAAAGCTACATTTCACCCGCGACTTTCTTTTATATATATAGAACATCATTCATACTCCTAAATATTGTTTTTACCTTATATGGCAAGACAACGTTTGCGGGGTCAGCTAGTGTAATATAAAACAAAGTCGTTTCCTGGCTGTTTTTCCCTATGTATGCTTAGATCTTTAAAACTGCAATACGGATTTTGATACGGTATTTTTTTTAATAGGTAGAGTGATTATAGAGGAAGGCTTATATTTATAATACATGCATAATATACTAGAGATTTAGTATCAGCATTGTACCCGCGCGAAGCCGGGGCGGGTCGTTAGTAATATTGTAAACGTATAATTATGAAAGTAAATGTCTGTCTGTCTGTTTGAAACCTTGTCAAACCTTAATATCTGAACACATTTGGATGAAACTTGGCCCAAGACAAGACCATGTCCTGGCATGGCTTGTGATAATTTTTTGGGACTTCAACGCTGACAAACCCGCAGGCAATAGACAACTGGACGAAATTGGAAAGTCCATCTAATGTCAGTTGTAATAATATTATAAAGAGTCGAAGTGTATAAGTTTGAATGGTGGTGGTGAGTACCAAATTAAACCATTCAATTCAAAGACCGACTAACAGTTGGAAGTTACGTTTGAAGCCGAGAGCAAAAGCTAGTGGAAAATATATCATCATCTGCCTGCCATTTATAACTATATTCCAGTCAAACCAGATTCAGCTGAATAGCAGTAATTTAAGTGCTGTTCCACGTGAAATACTGGTATTCAGCTGTATCAGGTTTGACTGGAAGCCCACCCCAGTGCAGTGTAAGCCTACCAGACCTCATGGAGTCAATTTGTGACGAGGATTTGCTGGCTTCTGACAATCCGTAACGACTGTAAAAGATCTACAAATCACAGCCGGGACCAACGGCTTAACGTGCGTTACGAAGCACCAAAGAAACTCGGTATGTTGAGATGGTCACCCATTCATAAACCAAACTTGGCAAACTTTGCTTATTTTTTAGCCACGAGCTCGTCCTGTTATGTTGCTAGTGCAAAATATGTAATAATATATAGCTCATAATATACTATTATTTACATATCTATTTTACAAGCTGTAACGATGATAGACGAGCTTTCTTCATGTATGATTATAGTGATATAATAGTAATTGAACAAATTGGTAGAAATCTAAATCTAAAACGTTACATAATTTTAATAGTCTCTACGTCATTGTGGATATAATAATTCTTCTGCAATAAATTTGATTGATTAATCTGTTTTTTTTTTGTACATAAAATAAATCAGTAGACAAGTGCATTCTATAACAATATGGACAGTCAACAATGCAGAATTATTAATAAAAAATGCAATAACAATGCAATTTTACATGACAAGTTCAATTCAATTGTGATTCAGTAATATTACGTGTACGAATAATTTAACTGATTTATTTTCTTTCTATCTCTTAAAAAGTCTGCAAAATAAATTACGTAAAGTGTCCCATTTATTTTACACTTCCGTTTAAACCCGCAGTACTATACACGCGACCTCGCCAGTGTAAAATAAGACGCTAAATCTACATGATACGTCCCTGAGGAACTGTCTTCTAAAAGGACTATGCTTCCTTTACGCTCGAGTTCCTTGCCCTATTTTTTTTGTGTGTACATTTTATTGATTTCTTTTATTGGATAAGTGCCAGTATTGCTATTTATTCTTTTATAAGTATACTGGCTATCGTATCACTCACAAGATATAAGAAAATGTTATTTGAAAACATGAGCTTATTTTGTTTTTGTACTAATATTATAAAGAGGAAAGATTTGTATTTTTGTATGTAACGAATAAACTTAAACTACTGGACCGATTTAAAAAATTCTTCACGTATTAAAATTCACCATTAGGCTATATTTTATCCCAATATTCCCACGGGAACGGGAACTACGCGGGAAAAACCGCGGGGCGCTGCTAATATAGTTTGATAAGTTTTAGAAGGAGTAGCGGAGCTCGTGGCTAAATTATAAAAGCTGCACGGGCGGTCTTCAAGGTTAAGCAATGCTTGTTGAAGTTAGACTATGGATGGGTGGACCATCATAACATATCGAGACTCCTCCGTGCCTCAGAAAGTACGTTAAGACGTTGACCCCGATTGTTCTTTAGAGATCTTTGATAGTCGTCACGAATTGGGAAAAAGTATAAAATAGTTGGGCAAAGGCTAGGCAGATGATGAACTGTTAGAAAGGATTTCTTTGAGGAATATAAAGAAAAAAAAAAAACATAGCAAGTTGGGGATTCAATATTTTATATCCGCATTCGACCCAAAACTTGCTTATACTGGTTTCTTTAATTACAAATATCACCCCACTAAATATTTTGGTCAATATTTGACATTAATTTTGTGCTTTTCTTTGAAGTACCTAACATTCTTGCTTCTTGAGTAATGCTTTCGGAATATCAAACATAACATGGATTTCTTTTGAGTAAAATATGAAGCGTCACAGCATGAATCAAGAATCGAAATGTCGAAAAAATTCGATTATTTTTTTCAAATCCTTTTAATCTTAGAGATAATCAAACAAAAACCGCGGCAAAGGCCTATACTTACTAAAATATTCACACGGTTAAATTAATAATCATATTCAGCTAATTAATGACTCTGAAAGTAAAGCTTTTAGCCCAATTATATTGCACGAATTTCACAATTTACAATGTGAAGTGAAAATGAATTGTAAGCGAAACTATTGTTCCAGATAATTACGAGAATCAAGTGTTTTGTTCAATTAAATACACACAGTGTAAAATTCACAACACTGTGGTCATGATTTACCTTTGTTTCTGTAAATTATTTGTTATTGTGGGAGCGGTAATTTTGCACGGAATTGTACAGAAGCTTTACAATGAGCGAAAATGGGGTTCGCTCTTAAATGCACCTGAGTACATGTTGAACTGTAGTTTTATACGGAAATTTAGAACTAACACAAGTCAAACATTTACTGATCGGATAAACGGTATATAGATTATATATATTTACTAGCTGCTGCCCGCGACTTCGTCCCCGTGGAATCCCCGATTTTAAAACATTATTTATCGCTGCTCCGCTCCTATTGGCTTAAGCGTGATGATATATAGCCTAAAGCCTTCCTCGATAAATGGTCTATTCAACCCAAAAATATTTTTTCAATTCGAACCAGTAGTTCCTGAGATTAACGCGTTCAAACAAACAAACAAACAAACAAACTCTTCAGCTTTATAATATTAGTATAGATATGTATTAGTTTGTGGCAGCGTACGTCTTCTATATTTGCAGTAATTTGATTTCCCACGTAACTATCAAGAATCGTGTTGCCAAGCGTAGCACCGGCATGGGGAAGTGGATACGCTTGTATTACTTCCTATAGACAGCACAACATCACGACTGAATAGGGATGTTGCCTGAGTAAAAAAATATATGATTATGTTTAGTCCGTCAGTTAGATTATAGAAAAATATTGGACACGTATTTTTCCTTTATGAAATCTATAAAAACTGACGAAGATAAAAAGCATCAAAGATCAGGAGTGGGAGCGTGTGACGTCACGGCCCGGTAAAAATTATAGCGAGTAGTGACGTCACACGAGTTTTCAACGCACCGTATCGTCTTCATTTTTTGTTTATGTGAAAAAAGAAAAAATACGACTTAAATATTTTTTCGAAATCTATCTGACGGACTAAACAGATTTTTTTAGTTAACTACCCTATTCCCAGAAGGTTTAGATTAGACGAAACTTACCATAGAGGTGTAGTAATCGTACACATTTCACCACCAAGTCTCATGCAGATAATAGAATCCGGGCCTTTTGCCATCGACACAAATAGGGTTGCCAGGTCTTAAAACTGAAAAGCCGGACAAACCAGCCAGTTCGGCTGGACATTTGGGCAAAAAGGTCGGACACTTAATTTTATAGTCTTACAATTAGTATAACCCAACAAAGATTTTTTTAAACTATATTGGGGTCGGCTCCCAGTCAAGCCGGATTCAGCTGAATACCAGTATTTTACGTGAAGCGGCTGCCTACCAGACCTCAACAACCCATTAACTGGGGAACACGGTACTTCTTATCATTTACTCTAATGTCTTCTAAAATTCTAATGAAACAACAATCAAATTGAGTGAGTCCAGCCAGTCTTGATTATTATTAATCATTCAATATTGATTTCAATAATTGCAATAGTATTAGTACGCAGACGCACAACGTAGGAATTGAAAAAAAACCTATCAAATATCTGAACAGCTCGGACGCCGTCTAATTTGGCCGGACACTCAACTAAAAAGCCTGACTGTGTCCGGCTTTATCCGGACGCCTGGCAACGCTACGAGTAGGTAGATAGAAATCATGACTCAGGGGTGCTACTGAGCGGCGGCAACCTCCCGCGCCCGGCCCTGGTTTAAGCCATGGTCCGGAGCGAGGAGGCATGGGTCGCCTCCTTCTGCGGACAGTAATGCTAGTGAAGGAGTAGGCGGAACGCGTGCGAGAGAGGGAAACCTCACGCCTCAGCCGCCGCAACAGAAGAAGACGCCCCGGGCGCCGGGCGTCGGGAAACGCAGCGCGATTCCCGGCCACCGTAGGCGTGGGCCTGCGGATGGCGAGCTATGAGATGGCTCGCCGTCCGATAGCAACCATCCCACGGCGACGGCGCGACGTGTTCCACGCGCGCCTGAAAGAGCCGTCAGTAACATAGACGGGGCCCCATAGGCTTAGTGCCTGCTAGGGTTGCGGAATTCGTTCGAAAGAATCACCGCGGCCCTGGAATGCAAAGGGCATAAGGTGGGTTTTATTCAGTAAGAGTTTGACACTCCCTCTCGCCCCGCCCAGCGCGGAAAAGTCATTTGATGATATCCCATCCAAAAAAAAAATTCGGTGCTACTGAAAAACACCCAATTATCATTTGAAAATACTTCCTAACCCCGTTTATACTCTCGTTCGTTTAGGTATATGGACCTTTAATTTGCACCTGTATATTTTATGCCAGTGGTCACGATTTACCATTGTCTTTGTAAATTCTTTGATATTGTGGGAGCGGCATTTTAGTTTCGTTTTATTCTTAGGCCTGGCAGTGTGCCAGCCAAGTTGGCACATTTATTAGAGCTCGCATGTTTGTATGACAATATTCTTGGCCCATTTCTCTGTCAGTAAGTTGTTTGATATAGAGATGCTGAGACGTGTATTATTTCGGGTAGGTCAGCTTGACATTTTCTTGTTCTATTGTTGGGAATGTTGTGTAAGAAAATTTCAGTGTAATGATAATGTTTTAGTTTGTGAGAATATTTTCGTATTGCGAAACCAGGCTGCTGCTTTATGATATGCGAAAATCATATTATTTTTATGAATTTATAATATTTTGTTTGTACTTAGATATACCTACATTGTAATACAATATATACATATATTTATTCAATAATAGACATTGGTTAGGTCGATCAAAATACATCTATTTTAACCCCCGACCAATAAACAGGGGTATTCTAAGTTTGACGTGTGTATCTGAGTGTCTGTCTGTGGGATCGTAGCTCCTAAATGGCCGAACCAATTTTAATTTAGTTTTCTTATTGAAAGAAAACATAATCGAGCATGTTTTAGCTATGATTCAAGAAAATTAGTTCAGCTGTTTGAAGAGCATCCGCTCATATGTAGTTGATAAAGGAATGTTAAAGTGTTTCTAAAGGATCGATTCGAAATTTGGTATTCTGTTACTTCAGTGATGTAGCAAGAACATATTAGCATTGACTTGATGCTGCAGCATGACCTGAGGCATGCAGAGTATGCGGAATTTGTTAGAGAGAGTCACCGCGGCCCTGGAACGCAAAGGACGCAAGAAGGATCACGGGTGGGTTATAGTCAGTAAGAGTCTGACACTCCCTTCCGCTCCGCCCAGAGCGGGAGAAGTCATTTGATGATTTCCCATCTAGAAAAAAAACTTTTTACAAAAAAAATACAACCGACTTTTACACAAAAAATCAAAAAGTGCAAAATAACTTTAATTTCGGAACTCGGTGTTTGTGGTTGCTTTTTCGTTTTTTGAACACCGACTTCCGAAATTAAAGTTATTTTGCACTTTTTGATTTTTTGTGTAAAAGTCGGTTGTATTTTTTTTGTAAAAAGTTTTTTATTTTTCACTTTTTAGTGGTACCTACACCCCCTCCCCTCGAACCCCCCACCTAAACGAACCAATCACATTGGTGTAAAAAAAACGTACAGCTCCTTTGCAGAGTAAGAGTTTTAGATTTTTCGAAAACCGCTTGGTTGATTTCGATAAAATTTTCATGGGACCATTTGGGAAGTATACCCTTTCCAACAAAAAAAGAATTTTTCAAATCGGTTGTTAAGCGACGGAGTTATGCGCGAATAAACATAAAAAAAAAATACAAACATCCGAATTGAGAACCTCCTCCTTTTTTAGAAGTCGGTTAAAAAGCCTGCAGAGTATCAAACTCTTCACTTTGTTACAGCAGAGGTTATCATATTTGGGCTCACTGTAATGTTCTCAACAGATTTTAGGTTTATTAGTTACCTTAACCTGATGCTGCAGGATGTTTGGGTTGATATGTATACAGTGTGAAATCTTAATGGTTGTTTTCCCGCGGCAGGACGATTACCCATCAGTAGTACTATCGAAACACAAAGTTAAACTAAAAAAAAAAAAATGTTTTTTTTTTTTTCAAATCATTAAAAAAGTGTTCATAAACTCGAAAGAGCGAGAATCAATAGTAGTGTACTAGACATAAAGTAGGTAGATACCTACATGAGACGCACGTACCGCCGCGTACCTACGTATCGCGCGATGCACTACTGTTGGTTCAAGTCGCTTTCGAGTTTTGTTTATCACAATTGTTAATCTGCCATTTATGGAGTCTAATATTTTTTATATATATAAATCGATTGTATTACCGATACAAACTCATTTCGCTTCGGGAAAACAACCATTAAAATTTCACACTGTATATTTTTGTTGGGGGTTTTTAACATTTTATTTTTAGAGGTACCTACAGATTTCAAAGCTTATTTCTATTGCATTTTACTTTTTTATCTTTGTCCCACACTAAGAATTTTTCGTGGGTGAGTTAACTAATATAGAATCTCACATACACAAACAGCTAAACCCGGGGCAACTATCTGTAAGCTATACAGATATTTGTTCCGTTCAGATATCGAACCCACGACACGCAGAGCATCAGTCAATCGCACAAACTGCGCCAACCGTGACATCAATATTTTGAATTCAC
The DNA here is from genome assembly GCA_905332915.2 of Hecatera dysodea. Taxonomy (NCBI): domain Eukaryota; kingdom Metazoa; phylum Arthropoda; class Insecta; order Lepidoptera; family Noctuidae; genus Hecatera; species Hecatera dysodea. The sequence continues at coordinate 18,446,650 of HG995294.1, forward strand.
CAATTTGAATCAAAGAACTTGGCAAGTAATACATATCCATATTATATTTGCTACGATGCCTTTCACTAATATGTTTTCGTCTTGTGTTATAAATATTACTAAAAAAAAAACTAATTCCCACTTAAGTAAGAGATTCTTAAGATGATGGAGCAGTTTCAACTGAAGTAATTACGTAGATTACATTACATAATTTACTTTAACCTTATGACCCCCTCGAGATTTTGAGTAATATAATCAGCGCGATGGTACAGATCTACTGGTGATTAAGACGGGTATTTAATGAACGTAGAATGTTAGAAAATAATTAAAATTCGATAAATTCAGCAAGACTGGTATATTTGAAAGTATTCCCAAACAAAAAAAAAACAGATAAAAATGTATGCAATAACGAGTGGAAAACCTTATTGGTTTGAAACGGGGAAAATATTTGATCATGATTGAATCAAAGAATATATCCCACGTAGGTCGGTATAAGGGGTAGAAGATGTTGATACAAAAATATTAAATTTCGTCAACATATACGTAAAAAATGGCTGTCTGTAAAGTTGGTTTACGGACGATAGTTTATCGTGACAACATCATAACAAAGCATTGATGAAATAATCTTGCCACTCGCTCCGATTGTAACGTTAAAATGAGCGTAACGTTACAATGAGTCATCCTTTTTCGTGCGTGCAGCCGGCGTTCATCGATTTATTAGACGTTGCCTCGTCAAAACACAAGTAAGCTATACAGTAGTCGCATATGATGTGTAACATCTTACATCTCACTTTGGTAATAAAAAAACATTATTACTAAAGTATATCCTGAAAAAAATATAGTGAGGACTTGAAAACTAAAACAAACTATACTGATTTTACACAACGACGAATAATTCGGAATAAAAAATGTATCTGATTTAAATTACGCTTGGAGTAATGCATTTCTTTTTTCAAACAGTTATTTTTTTTTATTTAAAACAAAGATGTGGTCCCATTTGACGGCCAATTCTAACACCGCGCGCGCTCATTGGTCAAATCAAATAGCGCGCGTTTCCCCAGCTTCCTATTATACACTTCCGTCCTATTTCACGAAATCATTCTCACAGATTGCAGGAAAATGTGAAGAAAGATGTTATACATAAAAAAATCATAACAATTGGAAGTATAGTTATCCTCGAAAAGTAGTTTCACCAAAAGAACTTTGAACAATTTATCGAACAACTAAATGAAAAAAAAAAATGCACAACTTTCATCAACTTTACAAGCAGATAATAAAGAACTCTTTCAAGTTTTACTACCACCAGCTGATAAAGTATTTAAGTATGGCGAAATGTTAATAACAAACAAAGTTGTAAGCGCATTAACATAACTTGATGAGCTCTCAGCAACATTGTAGGTTTTATATTAACATTGTACAAACTTTATACATGTTAGCTGGTCTTGGATGCGCTTGTGTTAACAAAGGCTTAGGCTTAATTATGTATGTATGATTAATTTGTTACAACATCAATGGCGGTATATTAATGAGTGAATTTAAGAATGACTTGGTTGGAAATTATCCCATGGGTCATACTCCCGCCTCAGATTCCCCTTTGCCCTTGGTATGGCCAAGATAAAATATTCCCTTGGTCTACCAATGTGCCAAGTTTCATCCAAATCTATCGAGACGTTACGTCATGAAGGGGTTACAAACGAACAAACAAACTCACTTTCGCTTTTATAATATAAGTTAGGATTAGGATTCAATTCATACGGATGGTCGATCGTTATGGTGGTTATGGTATGGATCGTTAATAAGGCCTGTGTTGCAATGATTTTGTTGTACAATGTAGTAATCAATCATCTATAAGATAATACCCGATATAGTTCTATCTACATTCAGTCAGTCTTAACATTGTGGAAACTAATGTCATAAATTTACCAGCTGTCAAATGAAGTTAAACCAAAACTTCCTTACAAAGCCAGGTGACGAACTAAAATACATAATTTAGTAATAATGTTTAAACTAGTTCGTCAGGTTTGAAAATGTCACAATGTCTATATAAGCTAGATTGTTATTCGTTGTTAAGAATCAGATTTATATTTTACTAGCAGCGACCCGCGGTTTCACCCGCGTAGTTCACGTTCCCGTAGGAACACGGGTATAAAATATAGCCTATATTATGTAGTTTTCTAATGGTGAAATAATTTTTTAAATCGGCACAGGAGTTTTTGAGTTTATTCATTATAAACAAACACACACACAAAAAAAAATCTTTCCTATTTATAATATTAGTGTAGATTGTTAAAAAATAAACGTTAGTAATACTTACGGTTATCACTGTAGTCGTCGACTAGAATAATTTCTTTGATGAGGTGTTCGGGACTTCTATTGAGGACACTGTAACAAACATGATATAATAGTTAGAAAAGGGTTAAGATATTTGATGTGCTGCATTATTTGCAGTCATTTTGTGAAGTTTAGAAGTCAGAGAGTCTGACTATACAGTCTTGTGGATGTTGTGATACCCAGTACCTGTCTGAACTCAGAGTAAAAAAAAAATAAAGAAAAATATTTATTTGGGACTGGCACAACACAAAAAAAAGAATAATTAACAGCTGTTGTGATCACGGCATATGCTGCGATATTTAAAAAAAATACCACAGCTGCTGTTCCGATAGGGCTTGTAATGCCACGGATACATTCACGGAACACATACCTACTACTAAAATGAAATATATAAATACAAATAAAATAATTATAACTTATCTGTACGTATCTGTATTATATGTAATAAATAACATGTAAAATACACACTTACCAACAAAATAATAATTTAACATCAACCAACGCTCAATGGCCCAGTGACTGCGCCGGCGAACCGATCCCAAAGGTCCCAGACGCTGTGTTCTGCATTATATCTAGAAGCTACATAACTTCATACCCATCATTGACTAAGACCAAAATTAACGAACTTCAACCGAACTATTCCGAAGACACCCGAGAGCTGAACCCGGGATTTAATCAAAATCTGTGTTTAGCAGTGGTGGCCAAGTGGTAACGGCCCCGACTTACGAATTATAGGTCGTGGGTTCAACCCAGCCAGGCGCATTACTTTGTGTAAATTCTTTCATCACCACTGCTCTCAAAACGGTGAAGGAAAACATCGTTAGGAAACCGGCATGTCCTAGAACCAAAAATTCGAAGACATGTGACATTCACCAACCCGCACTGAGCCCGCGTGGTGGATTACGGCCCATTCCCTCTCCTAGAGAGGAGGCCTGTGTCCCAGCAGTGGGAACGTTAAAGGGCTGATTATGCTTTTTATGCAGTGTTTACCTGACGATGGTGCGCAGTAGTGTGGACCTGGCTTCGTTATGGAATGTGATGATGATACTGGTCTGCGGTAAGTCATCGTCGTATTTCTTCAGTCGACACCTGGAAATAATAAATCCATATTATTATGAATTTTCTATTCCATCGTAAGTATATTTTCGTATGAAAAATGTTTATACCTACATCAGGATGTCATTCTGTTCAGGAATTGACAAAAGCGCTTACAGTTTGTTTTCCTATCCTTTAGGTCTGTTTCTGCATTTCGATTTGACTTTTAAGGTACACAAAATTTGGCGCAAGTAAAACTAATTTGTTAATGTTCATAAACGATGATTTATTTAGTTTTCTAACTAACAGCTTGCAATTTATAAAACGTGATAATCAACTGCACAGAAATTAAGTTTTTCAATCACTCAGTAAGGTACATGTGCAGTAAGTTTTACATTTGAATAAGTCTACATTCAAATCAAACTAAACAAAATAATGTTCAAATCTACCTAACCACGAACACAACATTTTCAAAAAACGATTAACCCAAAACCCTCACAATTACCCAGTAATTATCATTAACAACTTGCAGAATCTTCCGTACATCTCTGAAGACATTGACCCCGCGAGGCTACGAGGTCGTCCAGGTCCCTGCGAGGTCGCAAAAGCCTCGTATTACGTGAACAAACGCTTCATCTGTGTGAGGTTGCGTAAAATTGAGGCCACTCATTGACACTGCACTTCTTAAGCGTACGCTTGAGAAGAATTTGGGTTAAGAACAGCTAATATTGTTTTAAGGTAATGACGTGTTTTGTGTAAAAGTTAATCTGGCGGTCAAGTAGTAAGTAGTATGCGAGAAGTGTGAAGTGTATGTATGTACTAGCTTCTGCCCGCGGCTTCGTTCGCGTGGAATAGTTACTTTACCCCCGATTTTGAAACTCTCAGCCTGATCGGTTTAAAATTGACAAAGTTTCATACAAACTTACATCCCCTATTTTATCCCCTTGGGGGTAGAATTAATCAAAATCCTTTATTAGCGGATGCCTACGTCATAACATCTACCTGCATGCCAAATTTCAGCCCGATCCGTTCAGCGGTTTGAGCTGCGCGTTGATAGATCACTATGTCAGTCACTTTTGAGTTATATGTATATATTTAGAAGATACAGGGTTATTTGAAAAACACCAACAACCTCCGAAAAAAAAGTCAGCTGTTCCTTACATTTATGTTGGTATAACTTATCAAAATGTAGGGCTGACTTTTTTTGCGATTTCAGGTTTGTTCCCATAGTAAAAGTTGTTCATAATGATGAGTACAATGACCTCTTAACAGGTTGTTGGTGTTTTTTCAAATAACCCTGTATATTAAAAAGGTTCATTAGAAAACGAGCGTCCGACCGCGTCTGTCTGTCCAGTATATCGCTGAGATGGACCTTTTTAGTGCAGCTGTGAGATACGCACTAAGTTTTTTGTATGGCATTTTAGTAATAAATGTACCGTGCATGTTCATGGGCGTACCCAGTTTCTGGCCTAGGGGGAGGCAAGTCAGACTTTTTAAGTTAGATCTTCCGCGACTGTTTCGTTGTTATCTAAGCCGTTTATTGTGCATGCGGTGTTAACCGTTAAGTAATTGTTACACTCGAAAATGTAGTTATCGTTAATATCTATGTAATTTCTTTTTTTCTGTAAACATTTGTTAGCTGCTGCTGTAACTTTATAAATACAATGTTCAGTTTACTAAAATAAATAAATAATTATTATATGGAATAACTACAGGGGTTGTTTTTTTATCCAACTTTTCTTCAACGAACTAGTGGCTATAATAAGTAATACCTGCTTTACGGGTCGATCTTCGAGGTTAAGCAGTGCTTGATGAGGTCAATCCTAGGATGGGTGGCTAGCCATTACAAACCAAGACGCTTCTCTACCACGGAAAAGATGGCTAAAGCTTGCGGATTCTAAGATCCATGGGTTGTGGAGCTCAGTCTATCTGACCTCGAGATGCCCCAAGCAAAGTACTAGTACTCAAGACGAATGAATATAACATTTTTATTGAGTCGATTTCCAGCTTGTATTTAGTTGTGTTTAAAGGAGCTCGTGGCTAAATTATAACAGCCGCACGGGTCGATCTTCTAGGTTAAGCAACGCTTGCCGAGGTTGGTCTGTGGATGGGTGACCATCTCAACATAACGAGACTTCTCCGTGCCTCGGAAAGCAAGTTAAGCCGTTGGTCCCGGCTGTCATTTGGAGATCTTTGGCAGTCGTTACGGATTGTCAGAAGCCAGAAAATCTGATACCAGTCTTGCCAAGAAGTACCCTGTTCCCCAGTTAATGGGTTGTGGAGGTCTGGTAGGCAGCCGCTTCACGTAAAATACTGGTATTCACATGAATCCGGCTTGACTGGGAGCCGACCCCAATGTAATTGGGAAAAGGCTAGGCAGATGATGATTTAGTTGTATTTCGTATCCGTATTTTACACTGAGAGGTTGTGGCCTCTGTGGGTTCCGGTGAAAAATCGTCCAAGTTTTTCTCCGGGTTGATTACAAAGGAACCCGGGTTGATTACTAGGAAGTGGTGACGGGTGGGCGTTTTGGGGGACTGTCTTTATGTAAAATTTGATATTCAAAAAGTGCTGTCTCTCAGCCTAGTTTGAATAAATGGCTTTTGTTTTTTTTTGTTTTGATTTTTGAAAGAAAAAATTTGCAAGTGTGTCGGTTCAAGTATGGATCTTCAATTTGTGCCCATGTTTATTTGTTGCAAATTGGATACTGCATTTTAAGATGCATTCAATGTGACAAAACATCAAAGGACATGGAATTCAATGCTCCATATCAATAGGATCTGTTTTCAACAAGCAATGCTATCCATTCGCAGGATATTACTCGATCTGTTTGCCGTAGAATTTATTAGGTCAATATCTCGTGTCTGACCTCTTTGCCACGGAGAAAACGTTAAGCCGGGTATCTCGGCTTGAATGCAAATATCTAGCCGGTTATTAGGGGTCGTTTGAAGCCTGAAAAATGTTTGATAACCGGTTTAACGTTAGGTGGGTTACTTTATTTGCTGGGATGAATTTGATGGATTGTTCCGTTAAAAATGTTTGAGTTTAATGTGGAATTTAACTAGCTGTATTAATTTTGATTAAGAGCTTATTTAGTACTTTTCATATTGCTGACAATTTGTATCTGACTTCCGACTACAATTACCTGTTATCATTTTACAGCTGGGAAATGGCCTCTTTTCATGATTTGCAGATTTATCGATGTAGCGGTAAGACCACTGGTCATTTGTTTTGTCCAGTTCACCCCACGAATTTCCACTTTTCTATTATTTACTGCGGTACAAACGCTGCGTTTTATGCCTTGATTTCTAATTAACGATAAACTATTGTTTTTCGAAATACATTGTTTTAAAGTTTCCCAACTAATTAAGCCGGGTGCAGTGTCCAGCTGGACTTAGGCCTCGCAAAAGTTTTGAAAATGTGTTCGAATTTCTACATGCTAAATCCCGAATACCTTTTTAAGATCATTGATATAATATCTTTAAATTTAAAAATGAAAATAATATATTTAGTTTTAATTTCCGCGAATATTTATGGGTTGCAGGTATGTAATAATAATTTTGCACTGTTGAATGACCAGACGAATTTAGTTTCTTCCCCTTTACTGCTGTACACAAAGTTGTACACAAATAACCAACGGTGGCAGTGTATAAAAGGGAGGTGCCTTGTACTAAATTCTCAGTATTGTCCGGTTAAGCAGTAACCAGCCTTAGTGTGCTGAACTGCGAGTGGTCCATTCCAAAAAAAAACTAAATTCTCAGTCGCAACTCAACGGTCGGCGAGTCAACACGTTCCCTGAGGATGCCTCGTGGAGAGGCGAAACACGTGTCGGTATCGGTGTTGGGTTTTGCTTTTCCTTCCTGCATGTGCATAAAATCCTTGCATTTGCCTTGTAATCTTGCATGTGCATAATATAGCGGGCGGGAGGGAGGTGCATACCTGCAACCCATAAATATTCGCGGAAATTAAAACTAAATATATTATTTTCATTTTAACGCCTGACTCAATCAATTTTATAATATCTGTAAGTCACAGTAAAAAAACGTTTGAAACCTTTTTTTTTCTGGAATGGAAATCGTCAAATGACTTCTCCTGCTCTGGGCAGAGCGTAAGGGAATGTCCGCAGGCCCGCGCCTACGGTACGCCCTGCGAATTCCGACGCCCGCGGCATCTTCTGTTGCGGCGGCTGGGGCGTGAGGTATCCCTCTCCCACGCACGTTCTGCCTCCTCCTTCGCTAACATTATTGCTACGCAGAAGGAGGTGACCGCTTCCCATGCCTCTTTGCTTTGGATTATGGATCGAACCTGGGTCCGGAACCGGTCCATTAAAAAGTTTATAGTTTGATTTCAACTTGACATTAGCTAAAGTTTTATTCTACGGGTATGTTTGACCTTTATAAGCGAGAAATTAGGTAACTATCTCGCTATTTAAGAAATTAAATATGGTTTTCATACACGAAACTCAGTGCTACAGATGTTTTTTTTTTTCTGGATTGGAAATTATCAAATGACTTCTTCCAAACTGGGTGAAGCGGAAGAGTGTCAGACTCTTAGTGACTAAAACCCACTCATGTTCCTCCTAGTACCCTTTGCATTCCAGAGCCGCGGTGACTTTTTCGAACAAATTCCGCAACCGAACAAATTCAAAAAATTCTTTTTTATTTTCTAAATTTTGGGGAAGTTCGTGCACGCATGATATAGTTTTGCCAACTTATGTGATAGCAACTATACATATTGCAACCAAACAAGTGTCAAACTCACATAGCATTCCTTGTATCGGGCACTGGCCTATTGCTGGGCAGGTTATCAGACGCCGCCTGGTTGAACCTGTTCCTCACGTAAGGGTCTGAGTCCTTGGACCCTCCGGCCACGTAGCCAGCCTCGTCGAAGTAAGCCCGGCCTGTGGTCCCTGTGTTGCCAGTATTGAAGACTTCTTCCGGGGATGCTGGACTGCTTTCTGGCTCTTCGATGTCTGAGTGTTGTTTTATTAGACGGAGGGCTATGTTTTCTTCCTGTAACAAAAAAGGGAAGGTATTAAGCATGGGTGGGTTAAATAAGTAGGTGGGGTAAATGATGGGTGGGGTAAATGATGGGTGGGGTAAATGATGGGTGGCGGTAAATGATGGGTGGGGTAAATGATGGGTGGGGGTAAATGATGGGTGGGGTAAATGATGGGTGGGGTAAATGATGGGTGGGGTATTTCCGTCAGTGGATTAAATATTGACGGGTAGATGCCATGTTGATTTAAGTCCGCCTATGTGTCACTTTTGTATATAAAGTTAAATAATTGATAGGTTCACGGCTGGCCACAATCTCTCTTAGTACCTAAGCGACGATATTTATGGCCGACAATGGAGTACACTTGCCTAGAAGTAAAATATTTACTTTTTAATTAAATATCCCCAAGTTTTACCTAACAGTATGTACGTAATAGATAGACTTGGGTCCATTGAAATATTATTCACCTATCAATAAAATTCTATGAAGCTATATTTCAGGCTCTCAACAAAACGCACGTCCACACACAAGCTTCAGTCACTCAGTACAATTTAATTCATTGTAGAGTAAGCTTAATAATTACAATAATGGCCTCCTATAATGCCACATCATCTACCTAGCCTTTTCCCAACTACACGTATGGGGATCGGCTTCCAGTGAAACCGACTTTCCTTCCAGTCTAGCTAAATACCAGTATTCGAAGTGGAACGGCTACCTACAAGACCTCCACAACCTATCAACTGGGTAACACGGTACTTATAGGCAGGACTGAAATCAGATTGACTGACTTCTGAAAATCCGTAACAACTGCCAAAGATCTACAAATGATAGCCGGGATCAACGGCTTAACGTGCTTTCCGAGACATGGAGGAAACTTGTTATGTAAAGATGGTCACCCATCCACAGACCAACCTCGGCAAGTGTTGCTTATTATTTAGCCACGAGCTCCTCTATTATGCCACAACATGAACAAAATAAACACTGTTACATATTTAGTGGAGTACGTGCCTACGATATTTCTGAGCTCAGTAAGTATACTGGATGCGTCGTTCTGTCATAAAATTAATGTGGTGCTTAGTTTACTCACTTGTTACTTAGTTAGCACGTAGTTTCATTTTGAATAGACTCTAGGTTTGTTAGTGTCGCATAAAGAGTTTTATATATAATTAACGTCGCTTAGGTAACAATACCGCGTAAGTCGAAAATTGGTCATGTGACGTTTTATACTTCATTGGATAGATTTTGTCGGTGCGCATCGAATGATGTTAAATTCATTTTTAAATTATCAAATCGCAGCGCGTTATTCAAGTAGTTCTGGCACCGCGCAAATCGTTTGTTGTGTCACAACCGCGTAAGTCGTCAGTCCGCCATACTACCTCGTGTTGTGTGTGTGACCGCGCAGCAAATTTAGCTGTATGTTACTGGTTTGATGAATCTAATGCTTCACTGGAAGCTTCCGTTTTTGCATCTTGTATCATTGATCAATTGCAAAGTATATTAAATAGGAAATTCTTACCTACTATATACTATTTTCCGATGGTTGCTGTGCACAGGATCGAAATGCTATCTTGAGTAATGCCCTCTTACGTTTGGAAATTGAAAAGCAATTTATAATAACTCAAAAATATCTTCAGAAAGGTTCCATACTCAGATGGAATGCGATTCTGTGCATAGTTCCATCGAATGTAAAGTAGAAGGAAGAGAAATCTACTTACCTTCTCAGTATGCAAATATAACAAAGTCAACCAGAACTAAACCAATGCCATACGACAGTCGTTATCTAGATTATAATCTATTTTACTGATTTTAAGATAAATTAATTTACAGAACCATTCGGCCGGGAAAGAAAACTAATGTTTTCTTTCCCGGCCGAATGATTTGTAAAGATCTTAGAACCCACTGTGACTGATTTAAAGGTTTTAGCTTAAAAACCAGATGACAGGATTTGGCATAAATTAATTTATATTTTGATGATCCTCTGCAACTCTTGCCTCAACATCCACTTAAACTGAGCAATGATGTGACGCCCTTAAGTGCTGCGTAAACTGTATGTTGCGAAACTACCAATTTTCCAGCGAAAATACAAAGATCTGCAAGATTTAAAAGCGGTGCTAGCATCTAACTGCCATTCATTTTATGATGGCATACCATTTGAAGTTTGATTTAATACTGTGACCTGATTGATAGATGATCGAGACTGATAATTAACAAGTATGATACACAAATGATAACAGAAATATTTATAAAAATTTCTTTAAGCTTTTAGTATCTATGTAACCATTGATTATAATGTAAACGTGTTATTCATGAGTCATGAACACATGACTTTTAGGTTTGATAGAAACTTTTCTTTTGTTTAAGTTTTTCTTGAAAGTTTTCGTATTTTTGTTGAAGTAGTTTTACTATGTTTACTATTTTATATTCTATAGAAGCTGGATGATTACCAATACTAGGTACTTAAGTAATGTGATATTACTTCATAATCATTCCTATTACACATCACTAGGTAATTATTTTGTTGAAACTGAATAACAGAAAAGCTAAAAGCATAGTCATATTTTCTAATATTTTTCTCCTTCTTTTAATTCTCCTTCTAACATTATGAAAGCATTGAAAAATATTATTTTTGTTACTTAATTATATGAAAAATAGCTTAAATACCGCAGAAGTCTTTCTTTTGTTGAACTAATACCGCTTATATCAATTTTATACTGATACAGTATTAAATACACAAATATTAATATGTGACATCATAATTTAACCAAATATATACCTATATATGTATTCAGTACACATGTCTGAAGTATTTCAAAGATAATAATCAGTTTTTTGTCTCTCCTGAAAACTTGTCAAATTTAACTTACGCGGTATTGTTACCTAAGCGACTATGTTTTACTAGCTTTTAATATCTGTACCAAAATGCATCAAATCCGGTAAAGCGAATTCAGACGTGAAAGCTTGACAAATAGACCAAATCATTTTTGCGTTCATAATTTTAATAGTTAGAATTCAGTGCCAAGTTGTTAATGCGATTAAACCAATTCCAAGTTATCATTTAGCATTGGAGACATCTTAGCTAGCGGTAATACAGCTTCTTCATTAAAAATTTTAATACTTCGGGATGCAGTCACCCGCATAAGTTTCGATCCCGCGGGAATATCGGGGTAAACAATATCCTTTATGTTAATCCTGGTTATAAACCATCTATGTGCCAAATTTCATCCAAATCCGTTTATTAGTTTTTGCGTGAAAGAGTAACAAACATTCATCCATCCATCCGTACTTATAAACTTTAGAAAGTCGCGTCGCGACTTTGTTTTATACTACGTAGTGAAGATATCTTCAAACAGCACTTTTTTGTTATGATTAGTTAAAAACTAGAGGCCCATCCCGGCTTCACACAGATGAACATTATTTATTTTAATATAACCTATGTAACTCAGGGGCAATGTAGCAATGTAATGCTGCAAAAAAATTTGAAATAGGCCTAGTACTTTTTAAACGACTTCAAAAAAGAGGAGGTTCTTAAGTCGACTGTAATTTTTTATTTTTATTTTGTTTATTCTTTTTATTTACGAAAGCTGGTGCTTGATCCCTTTGAAATTTGAGTGCGATGAGACGACTAGTATTTTAGTTATCCCTAATAATATGTAGGTATTTAATTGGCTTCGACTACATTTTTATAACACGCCGTACGCTGTGATGGGGTTAAAAGTGAATAATAAAAAACATTCTGTGTTAAAAAACGAAGAAACTACCGAAACACAGTCTTCCAAAATTAAAGTTATTTTATAACAAATCTTTCCTCTTTATAAAATTACTAGCCCCGCGGTTTCACCCACATAGTTCCCGTTCTCGTGGGAATATGGGGAGTAAACATAGCTTATGTCACCCGCGGATAGTGTAGCTTTCCAACAGTGAAAAATTTTTTAGAAATCGGTCCAGTAGTTTCGGAGCCTATTCAATACAAAGATACAATCAAATCTTTCCTCTTTATAATATTGGTATTAGTATAGGGAACGTGCAGAAACTATAGGTGGCAGCACAGACGCGTCAATGTCAAGTATATTTTACTTATAAGTTTCAAATTTGCAACACTAGATGGCAGACTCTACTTGTGCCCACTAAATGGAGGGTGCAGGAAGTATAGGTGGCACCACAGGTCAAATATTTACAACGTAAAAGTTTCAGATCTGCAACACTAGATGGCATAGTCTACGCCGTGCACGTTATCTATAGATTAGTGCAGAAAAGAACGCCCTTAAATTTAGTGAACACACGTTCCAATATCGAATTCCAGTCGCTAACACATTCACATTTTTTACATACCTATACGTAAGGCTACATTCATTCTAAATAGCTCATCTAGTTTGTAACACTTCGACGTAGGCAGCCAACCTAATATTTAATTCATAGCACCCGTCGCTTTACGCATTCCGAACTAAAAGATCTTTTTAAAGCTTCGTTTAATATTAATGGTGTTTAGTCTTGATACGTATGCTCAATATGTTTTAATGGTCGTGAGGTTTAGGCTTAAGAGCATATACGCCGTACGGCATTTCAAACAAATTTTCAAGTCCTTATTTTCCGGAATTACTTAACCGATTTTAATGAAACTTTACACACATAAGCAGGATACATAGTTCTAAGAAGTTATTTGAAAACATTTTCGATAAATAGTGTTACAGTTTAATTAAACCCATTTTACATTTTCCATACAAATATAAATTTCCAGTTATCTTTTTATAAATAAGACATTTCGAAAATGTTTTTAACTAACTTTTTAGACCTAAGTTTCATTAAAATCGGTCCAGTCATTTCGAAAAATAGTGGCTTAAAAATGCCATACGGCGTACCTACACGCTCTTAAAAGAGTTTGCTTTTAGACCGAACAAAAGACAGTTTTAATGAATGTGATTTCATACAATAAATACTTATATCTGGGTCTTGAATTGTTTAAAGATTTGAGTAAAGACAGCTGTTGTACCAATTGGTTCTATATCTCCTACTCAACTCACTGGTTGGGGGGTTTTACTGTGTATGGAGATCTTTGGACAATTTTAATCCTTAGTAACGAAATAGGTCTTTTTTTCAAAAGTGGGGTTTGCTTCTAACTAATTAATGATTATTTGTTTTATCAACCGTATATTTTTTTACATACATATAATATGCGCGTCTTAAATTTGAAGAGGATCTTTAATTCCCAATGATATCTGCAATTAGTCAATATTTTACAGCATTAGCTATACTTAGCTACTGATGTATAATTTCGAAAAAGAAAAGAAATATTCTATAATATTTTGTAAAGCCACAAACCACAAACCGAATTACAATATCGTAATAAAGTAATTAATCTATACTACTATTATAAAGAGGAAATATTTTGTTTGTTTGTACCTAATAAGCTCCGAAACTACTGGACCGTTTTTAACCATTTTCTCACCAATAGAAAGCTACATTATCAGCCAGTAACGTAGGCTATATTTATCTCCGTATTCCTACGGGAACGGGAACTACGCAGGTGAAACCGCGAGGCGCTGCTAGTATATTATAAAAATCGATATATTTCATAATTACCGCTCACAGTCTGACCTTGGGAGATGTGTCCACTAACCAGCCGTTTCTCTTAACCTTGACGTATCGTCTTTCTAGCACAACTTATTTATATACTATATGTATGATAATCAGATAACTGGTTTAAGGTATAATGTCATCATCTGTTTTGTAACGAAATCATTACAGATAGTTAATATAAAAAAAAACTAAATATGATATAACTAATATAGAAAATATATATATGTACAAGTGGAGTAAAAAGGAGAAAAGACTCATAGGGCATAGGAAAATTCGTCCACATCGCTGTCAACGTGAAAATTGCCCAGAACACTGGGAAATAATGATATAAAAATGTTGTTGATATTTGCACAGTACCGATATATTTCTATATATTTTTTAATTAATCAAACAATAAAAACGCAAAAAATATAGGAAAATTAATTAACATGTTTGTTAACAATACTCGGTAAGATGAAAGTTCAGTTAGTCCAACGAGCTATTAGTTATAATTATGATGTTTAGCAGAAAATGGCATACTTAAGTCGGCAGTGTTTTGGCATTGACTCAACTAATCATGTGATTCTTAGATCAAGCCAACATAAATAATGAATACAAACTGAATAGTAGTACTGTATAGTGGCGTGCAATTGGAGAGGCTTATGTCCAGCCGTGGACTGCAACAGGCTGTTGTTATAAATACGTCATTTGGTAATTCTCCATCCATAAGAAAGGCCTTTGCCTATTAGTAGGACAAAATTAGCTAGATAGGCCGGTGAACGGCACGAAATATCAATTTTCCTTGATGTAATCTATTAGTTTTTCATTTATATTTAATTAAAATGTAAAAAGTGAAAATTCATAAATTAGAACTTTGTAGGTATTTAAAATAGATAAATAAATCTTAATGACGATGTAAACAATTTAGATAGATAAATATTACAGTAGTAAGTTTTAGGCTTAATAGCATATAATTAAGTGATGTGAAATATCGTTCTTCACTTGTCAGGAAATTTACTTAAATTAAATTCAGAATTAATTGGATTTATAGCCTTGGGCCTAATTCATCTGTCCAAGCTGTACTAATAATGATTAATTGATTTGTTAATATGTGTTGAACATGCAAGATCGTTAAGCGATTAGTGATATTTACTTTCTGTCAAAATTATGAGCGAGCCGAAAAATGATTTCATTTTTCGGCTTAAGCTTAAGGCGTAAGAATGAGTTGGGGAATTTGTGAGTTGCGGAATTTGTTCGAAAGAGTCACCGCGGCCCTGGAACGCAAGGAGCATTAGGACTAGGAGGAACACGGGTGGGTTTTAAGTCAGTAGGAGTCTGACACTCCCTTTCACACCGCCCAGAGCAGATGAAGTCATTTGCTGATAGCCTTTTTGATGGATAGGACCATCAAAAAGGATAAAAATATCATAGCACTAAGCGATAGAATAGATTTCTGTAATTGAATGAATTTTCGTACTCTGAGACAAATCTCAAAAGATATTAACACAGATATGATTTCTCCGTATTAATACGTTAGGGTATAATATCAGTTACTTCATCGATATAGTAAACAACCACAAAGATTTCACTTTTGATAGCAATTTGACATTGACGTTCTAGTAATGAACTTTATCTGCCACTGTGACGGGCGAATGTGACAGCTCGCGTCTTTTGTTTTTAATTGGTTAACTTATTTTGTGAATCAAAGTCATCTAGATTTTTTGCTCGTTACCTAGGCCTTGAATTCTGAACTTAATTTTTGTTTTGGTTATTAGGAGGTTTTTGAAACAGGAACTTTTTCGATTAATATTGAAAATATAGGCTTTTTTAAGTTACCTACGGAAAAATGCGTCACGCCTATATCCCCCGAAGGGTTAGGCAGAGGTATAGGCACCTATAACACGCCCGATATTAACTTTCTTTTTAAAATCTATATAACATATGGGGAGAGCATATCGCCATCAACCGCGAAATAAAAATGATACATTCTGAATGTTGATTTTTTATAGAGATACTTTTGATCAAAGTATGTATGTATGGGTAAACAAAACCAACGTATTTTAAATTGAAAGGTAGGTAGTCTAAAAGTCAGCGGCGTGCGTCACCTTATCAGAAAGCGCATAACTAACGACCAGCTTCCTCAGGATGTACATCAGTTACAGACAGATTGCTACCGAGAAGCATATTATCTAGCAAATGATAATTAGGAGATTAAACGAACTTACCTGTAAGTGAAGTTCTATCTCAATTATACGAAGCTCCTTGTCCGAGACGGTTTACAGTGTAGTCACGGCCTTGTTTGCCGACACTGCCACATATTTTAAAGCTAATCAAAGCAAAAAAATAACTCTGCTTGTTTCTGAACGAACCTGTCAAACTCATTTCGTTTAAAGCACATTTCATGAACAACGAATAATTTTCTTTATAGGGAGGGTAACATTGGGAGGGAGTCCCGTCTCGGACAAGGAGCTTCGTATAATTGAGATAGAACTTCACTTACAGGTAAGTTCGTTTAATCTCCTAATTATACTCTCTCCTTGTCCGAGACGGTTTACAGTGTAGATGTTTAAAGTCAAGTTGTGAATGAAAGGCTACTGTAATTTAAAAATAATTATTGGAAAATTACAAAACATTACAATTAAGTATTTATAAATTAATATTTATAGAAAAATTATATTAGGTACTAGATCCTATTTAAAGTATTGCAAACTGCATTACTAAAACCTAGGGGTCTTCTGTTAATGGTCTATTATAAAACCTTGCAAAGGTTGAGGATGTGGCTGACCATCCTGCCATCCTTCTAATAAGATTTATGCTAAGACCTGCCCTACTTGCCGCTGCAGTAGAAGCGTGTCTGGTGCTGTGTGCAGTAAAGACGGAAGTACCTATACCTGCCTCATTTAATGTTAGTTTTATCCATCTACTTAGAGATTGAGAGGAGGCATTTATGGTATGGTTTTTTGTATGTAATTATTAGGTTATATATTTCTTTTCTAGTGTCTTTAGTTACATTTAAATATTACTTTATTGTGTGTACTGGACAAATTTCTAATTTACTAGTATAGCTTTTTAAATGTAAACAGGGTTGAAGTGAACTTTTACTTGAGGTTTTTTTTTTATTTATTTTTTTATTTTTTTTTTTTTTTTTTTTTTATCGGGTACTTTTATTTGTACTCCATCAGCTATAAATGTTATATTTTTAATAGTGATAGGGTCTGGACTCTATGACCTGATGTTAACGCCAGAATTGTGACTAGCTTTCTTGTTAAAATATCTAATGATAGACTCTCTTTTGGGTACTTGGATACTAGATAATCTAATACCTAACCCGGATGTAACACTGTATTTTGGGTTGGGAGGCTTCAGCCTAAATACCCCTTAGACAAATCTTTTTAATCTGTCATCTGAAGTATTTTTAGCCACATTAACATGTATAAAGCAGATCTAGTGGTATCTAATGAACCATACGATACACCCTTATGAAAGCAGTCACTTAGAAATTTTAGTACAAAAGGTCAATATTGTGAGTGTTACAAAACTTTCACTATGACTTGAGACAACAGTTGTATTGCGTGATTGTGTTGATTGAAAGGGAATTTAGCACTATCCCAAGAGTGGAGTGGAGTTCCACGCCTTATAAATGCTTCGCTGATAGCAGCCCTGCAGCCAGGATAAGATGCTGATACATGGGATGGGGTTCCTAATTTGTTAGGTGGGAAAATAAGTAAATCTTTGACTAGAAGTGGTTCTATGAGCGGAAACCATGGCTGAGAAGGCCAATAAGGGAAAACTAAAATGCCTACAGCTCTATCAGACATTATTTTATTAACGCATTTTAAGATTAGGGAAAAAAAGGTGGAAAAGCATAAAAGAAAAAAGTTTTCCAGTCCAGTGTGAATGCATCAACTGTTAAAGCTTCTGGGTCTCTTCTCCATGAGACAAATTTTTGACATTTGTTGTTTATTCTAGATGCAAATAAATCAATTTCAGGCTCCTCTAAGGTTCCCCTAATTTTTTCAAAACATATTTCAGATAGCTCCCATTCAATATTTACTTTCCTGGACTCAGCATCTGCTTCAAAATTGTCTTTGGTATTAATATATGAAGCAAAACACCAAATTTTCCTTTTCTCATACTATTGCCATAGTTCCCTTGTAATATTGTTAAGATGTTTAAACTGTACTCCCCCATTTTGTTAATATAAGCTATAGCTGTTGTATTATCCATTCTTGAGTAATATTTCACAATTTTGAAAATTCTTAGCAAAGCACTGAAGGCCAATAAAAGCAGCCTTTAATTTCACATAGTTGATGTGAAACTCCAACTCTTTGGAAGACCAAGACCCAGAAGCCTTTTTTCCTTCACAGACAGAACCCCAGCCCATATGAGATGCATCTGTGTGAATTTCCAGTTGGAATATGTACTGTTTGATTAAGTTCTATTGTCAATATAAGGGACATTTTTTCATCATAATCTTCATTGGTATCTTGTAATACTAAAGACCCTGAAAGTTGGGAAAATTCTCTAATTTCACGGACAGTTTTTATTTTGAAACTGTGTAACTTTTTAAGAATTGAGACTTGTTTCTCTTTAGGTATTGAAATAGTTAGATCCCTGGAATCTATGGTAAATCCTAAATAGTCACATGCCTGACTAGGTTTAAAAATACTTTTTTCATAATTTGAACACATGTACTTTTGTCATTATTAATGTATAGACTGTCATCTAAGTAATATGTCATTATTATATTTTTATATTAGGTATGTAACAATGGATTTCATGATTTTTGTGAATATCAATGGAGCAGTACATAATCCGAAGGGTAAGCAATTGAACTGGTATAGCTTGCCTTCAAAGTTAAATCCAAGATATTTTTTGGAGTGGTCAGAAATGGGAATAGAGAAATAAGCATCTCTTAAATCAATTTTTGCCATGTAACTATTTTCAATTAGCTTGCAAGCTGTTCTATAATCCTTTAACTTAAAATGTTGGGTGTCTATGTACTTATTGAGTCCCTTTAAGTTGAGTATAAACCTGTATGGTTTAGGTACAACAAAAAATGGGGATACATACTGATTTTTTATATGTGAAGAAATTGCACCCAATGACAGGAACTTTTTAATTTCTTTTTGAATAACAATTCTATCATTTGCTGACCAATTTTGCACATGGGCTTCAGTTGGAGGTGCATTAATCCACTGCAAGATAATAGGATCATTTGTGATTTTTTCCCAGTTCAAACTAAAATATCTAGTTTTGCCTGCATGCACCTGTAATTGTGACGCTGTTAGCGTGGTGGAGATCGTATTCTCTGCTGAGGCTGCCTCTTCTTCTGTGTTCTCAGGTAAGGCTTTACTGGATGACGGTACTGGTATTTGCCCGCTGCAAGGTTTCTGATGAGGTGGCAGCAGGCTCCTGAAGTTTGTCTATTTTACTTTTATCTGGACTCCAGTTCTCTGAATTGTTTGAGCTAATTTAATTTTCTCAGAGCAAGTACTTCCGAATAGCATCTCATCTGACTTTTCATTTTTGATAGGATCCTTAATCAGTGAACTGGTGCCTGCGAGTGCAAAGTACTTCCTTGATGACAAGTCTTGATGATATATGTCGGTAGTAATCTTTGCAGCATCACTAAGGTACTCAATCAACTGCTTCGAGTTGAAGTTTCCCTTCATGACAATTGTCATGGCCTTTCCTATAGCTGTTAAAACTTTCCCAGTCATTTTTTGCCTTATTACAAGTCTGTTGTCTCTGTTAAAAGACGCATCTGACATGACTGCCTTTATTTCTGGGTTTAAGGAAGGTGCTGTGGTGTTACAATTTTCTGGGTCTAGATATTTTTTAAAGATTTCTTCCCTGGTTTCTTTCTTTAAACCTCTCATAATATTTTTCCATCTTGATGCTAACTAAGGACGGATTGGTTCACTTATCTCATTGGTATCCGCACCTTCAAGACCCAAGGCCAGAAGTTCTTCGGCCACTTCTTCACTGTCTGAAAGTTTAATATGCAGTGTAAGCTACAGATATAAAGTATTTTGCTGTCTATCCTCTGTGTGATAGCGCTGTATTTTGTTGGTTGGTCTATCCTCTGTGTGATAGCGCTGTATTTTGTTGGTTGGTCTATCCTCTGTGTGATAGCGCTGTATTTTGTTGGTTGGTCTATCCTCTGTGTGATAGCGCTGTATTTTGTTGGTTGGTCTATCCTCTGTGTGATAGCGCTGTATTTTGTTGGTTGGTCTATCCTCTGTGTGATAGCACTGTATTTTGTTGGTTGGTCTATCCTCTAAGTGATAGCTCTGAAGTGTAATATTGAATAATGTGTAATAGCATGTCTATCCGCTGTATGTGATAGCTCACTATTTGAATCTAGCTTTGTCTACCCGCTAAAGTGGTAGCTCTTAAGCCAGTAGGTACTTGGTGTAGTGAATAGAAAAGGTACCCATGTACAAACACCCATGCGTTTGAAGTTTAATACCTATCTCAATAGGTAACTATTAAGTATATATTATGTTAAGTAAGTACCTCAGATCTCCAGGGGCAAGTCCAAGTCAGAATTCATCATTGGTGGTTCTACCGAGGCGGCCCTCTCTCTAGGAGGGGAGTCTGTTGGTGTAAGACGTCTCATCTTCTTCTGTTTCCTCGTTTTTCTTAAATCGTTTCTGCGATTTTTTCAGTTTACGTTTGATTTTTCCAGCTTCTTCCTCCTTATTTTTTCGTTTGCCCATCACAAATTTTAGATTTGCATGCAATTTTGATGGATATTACGAAACGTGTTTGGTAAAGTTCGGTTGACGTTGAAAAAATTTGAAATAGTTTTCACTTTGACACTTGTCCCATCAACGGCCGAACGCGGTTTTTTGCGGCATATCCGAATCGCGCGTTCCCTTTCCATTTTGGAAGTCAATAAGTTCTCGATAATTCAATTTAATTAGATTGCGAATCGTTTATGAACGTACATTTAAATAGAAGGAACATAACAAACATGAACATAATGCCAAAGTATGATTTCTACATTTTTCCTAATGATCTAATACTTATCTTCGCATTTTATATGAATAGGTAATAAATAAACTCACCAGAACTGCCAAACATAATAAATTATATTGTTGCTTTTCTTGTAGGTACACAAATGTTCACCTTACTTACCATTACCAAATTCGACTTATATGTCGTTGAAATACTATCTTGAGCAGATGTAAAGTTGAATAGGCTAATTTAGACGTTATAAATATCATTTTTAATGCTAAAATGCACTTAATTACACAAAAAACAATTTTTATTTGCAGAGGCGTTGTGACAGCGCCGTGCACAAAAACCGTAATGAGTTTGACAGGTTCGTTCAGAAACAAGCAGAGTTATTTTTTTGCTTTGATTAGCTTTAAAATATGTGGCAGTGTCGGCAAACAAGGCCGTGACTACACTGTAAACCGTCTCGGACAAGGAGAGAGTATAATTGAAACAGTAAGTATAGGTTTCTGTGAGAGGATGTCGTAAAAAGTGAAGCCTACCTATTTAGCTGTTTGATTGATAAGTTAGATGTAGTCTTGGGTACTTTTAAGATGTCTTGCTGGCAAATGAGCATGGATTTTTGCCTGGTGTTAATGGTGGTGCCTACAAAAGTATTAGCAATTGCATCAGGGGTCTATGATTGCATTACGTTGGATCTTTAAGGTCCGCTTTCATCCTTCAATAAATATGTATAAATGTGTACCTATATATAGGTACAACTCTTCCGTTAGTTAGTGACTAGTATAAAACTGTTTGGCATGTAGGTTCCTTGAGGAGTTGCTGAATTTGTTTTAGTCGGTAAGAGTCTGATATATTATTCCCTTTCGCTCCGCTCAGAGCGGGAGAAGTCGTTTGTTTTTATTTTCTAGTACAATACAAAGAAGATTATTTGGCCGACAAGTTGGTAATGGTAGCAGGATCAAAGAGTATAATAATAATAATATGCGAGAGCAAGAATTTGATGAGTGCGAGAAGTACAGAACCACCTCATGCTTGAGGTCCATGTCTAGCTGAGGACCTTTTACGGATGAAATGAAGATAATAGAGATATAAGAGTGCAAAAGTAATTTGTCGAGCCCGTGAACGTATCGAATCTTTGACAAATTCTTAAAACGATCCACATCGGTAAGCAATCTTGTTCAACTTATTCAAATACCAGTCCGTTACTTCAAATTCTTTAGAAACACACACATACAATGATACATTTTACATACTATTCTAACTAATCTAAACATCTGTTACTTGAATATCCTACCCATGAAAGCTATCACGCGATCTAATAAATGCATACTAGCAATATTCCCCAACGATTAAACTTTTACACTGCCGGCCAATTAAATGGGCATGCGATAGATTTTGCACACTTTTCCACAAGTCCTGTTTTCTATACAAGCTAGAGATAAGACAAGCTGGTTTATTATGCCCAGCTTTCTACCTGTTCGGTGGATTAGCAAGTCAATCGTATAAGTAGTGAAAGTGTTGACTGTGTTCAAATTAGTTTGGATTCTGGTAAGTAAAACTTTGTTGTAAGTGTTTTTAACCGAATTAAAAAAGGAGTTCTCAATTCGTTGGACTCTTTTGTATGTATATTCCTCGATTACTCAAAGGCAGCCAGGACTGATTTGGAAAATTCTTCTTTCATATTGGTAGGATTATGGTCAGGCTCGTCACCAAGGAACCGTTTTTCTATTAACTTCAACTTAAAACTGCGATGCAAAGATGTCTAACTAACTTAACTGCATTAAAGGTGCAAAAAATATGATTTATTTATTTTATTATTCATGTACACACATACAATAAGTAAGAGATAACATTACAATAAAAAAAAGTTATTTTAAAGGTTCCGCTAAATCTCAAAAAAATATTAGTATAGGTCGTTTCGACGGGCATGTTTTTACTTCAATTTAGATCGGTGTCCGCAAAACATCTCATAAACTTTAATAAAATAGTTTTTTTTTTTTTGGAATTTCCCCAGTATCTTACCTACTACTATTGTATAATATAGTATACAACTAATAGAGGGCTGGCATTTTTGGTCAACGAATCAGCATAATTGCCATTCAACGTGGCAATGCGGCCAGTTTTCTGGGCACTTTTCCCGTTGACAATGATGTGGACAAATTTTTCGATGATCTATGAGTTCTTCGCTCTTCCCCCCCTGTTACTCCGCTTGTACATTTATAATTATTTTCATTATTATAGCTTGTTTTATTGTATTTTGTAAATAAGATTTATAACAAAATTGAATAATTCATATTATTTAAACTAATTAAAGGATACTGTACAGGCAACTCTTTCTTGGTTGCATTGAGAACAATATATTTGTACAAAACGCATATTAGTTTTCTAGAGCAGATCGAAACAATATTTTCATTTTCGAAGGCATGAATATATTAAATATTTACAAGTTTTCCAAGTGTGTTTCTCTCCTGTAGCAAGTTAGTTCGTGAAACTATAATGTATGCTTCTCTAGGGTGCATTACTTAAGCAAAACATATAGGTTTCTTCACTACTTTTAAAGATTATACGGTACTTTTCTTACCTCGTTTTATGAATAGGTAAGTACGGTATTCATGGAGCATGAAAGCTGTTTTTAATTATCTGAGTTGTTTGCTGTAAATTATTACTTTATTCACGCTTTGCATTGTACTTTAGAGAACTCAGTAAAAGTTTTTCTAATAAAATCATAATCTCAGAATCAAACTACTATATTCTATTTAATCCCTATACGATGACTTTTTGTATATTATATCGTATTTCTCATCATTTTGGTTTTCGTGATACTACCTACATTGTTACATGTGGACCTTTTATTTTTCTGGATGGGAAATCATTAAAAGACTTCTCCCGCTCTGGGCGGAGCGGAAGGGAGTGTCAGACTCTTACTGACTAAAACCCACCCGTGATCCTTCGCGTTTCAGGGCCACGGAGACTCTTTCGAATATATTCCGCAACCCTAGCAGGCACTGACCCTATGGGGCAACGCCCGGGGCGTCTTTTTCTGTTGCGGCAGCTAGGGCGCGAGGTTTCCCTCTCCCGCACGCGTTTTGCCTCCTCCTTCGCTAGCATTACTACTTCGCACAAGGAGGTGATCACTGCCCATGCTTCCTCGCTCCGGACCATGTATTGAAACAGGGCCGGACGCGAGAGGTCGCCGCCGCTGATCGCCTTGCCTAAATGTGGACACTCAAGTAATATTTGGAGTTAACATTTAAAAATGTAGGTATGGCGATCCCACGTTGATTAATCACTGCATTTTCAAATGCATTAGGTATTATACTGACTTAAAGTTACGTACGGTACAACTATGCATACATACCCATAATAATGCATACACTGCCGTGCAATTTAAATACAATTACGTATCAAGAAGGCGGGTCGCTCTCACAGAAAACCCCGTATTTTCCAACAATGAGCGGCTGTTAGGAAGCGGTACACTGCAGTGCATTGAAAGTACAAGTGCAGCACTGGAGTGTAATGTGTGTGTATTGTCGTGCACCGCAGGGTGTGACCGACGCGGTTCGAGATTGACAGGCTTGGCGTTAATTTAGGGCTACTGTTACGTTAACTGTCACCTGAGAATTGTCGACAAAGAAATAAATACATCAAATTTGGGTCTCATATATTTTTGTTTTTATATCTGCTTCATAAAATTGTTCAATAGTAAATATTATCTGATTAGTATTTATTAATCAGATGATATTTACTATTGAAAAACTTTATTTACTAGGGTTCTAAGTCGCCTTACCAAGTACGGCTACAATATCGCAATTCTCAAATCAAACGAGTGATATACCTTAATACTCAAACTATTTAATGACAATAATAAAGCATAAGTTTTAACGAAGCAAGCCAAATTATTTTATCTACATCTCTTCATAAGTATATTGCGTACTAGCAGCGCCCTGCGGTTTCACCCGCGTAGTTTCCATTCCTGCGGGAATATGGGGATAAATTATAGCCTATGTCGCCCGAGAATAGTGTAGCTATTCTCTAACAATTAAAGATTTTTTTTTTACCGGTTCATTAGTTTTGGAGCCAATTCAATATAAACAAACATTCAAATCTTTCCTCTTTATAATATTAGTATAGATAATTAACTAGTATTACTTTGACCGAGATATGGAGAAAATGTTAACAAAATAAATACTTAGTAAAAATTATTTAACACTTTCAGCGTAAAATATTTGTAATGGCCCGATTAAACTGTACAAACTTGGGTTAGCTAGTTGTTAAAAAGACATTTAATGTTGCCAAAAATAGCATAATTGCGACATGTTTGACCGCCCTATGCTCAACGAACCGTTGGATAAACTGTGAATGTTTACCATTAATGTGGCCTGAAGTGTACCGAACGTGTGTTATTATTTCTTTAATTGTGGAGCAGTTATTTTGTCCGCAAGTTCCGCGGTTCTTCGTATTATTAAATATCATGTTGTTTATTGTTTAAAAAATTCTATAAAATTTAATGTTTTCGTTTTAGATTTGGATCTAAAGTTGCTATAATATAGGAGGATGTTCAAGAAAGAAAATCAAGGAAGGAAGTACCTTGAACAGTTTTCTTTTGTATGCAGTTTAGTTCAAGCAAGCAGTGTTATTGTTCGCTGTTAGCACTGCAGTTCCTTGTACATAAATAATGCGTAGATTATATTACAGTGTTATTGAATTATAGATATGTAAAGGTCGATGACCTATGTACATTCAACGTTCCATAGTGAATGAATATCAATTTCATGCTTA
Organism: Hecatera dysodea; assembly: GCA_905332915.2. Lineage (NCBI taxonomy): Eukaryota > Metazoa > Arthropoda > Insecta > Lepidoptera > Noctuidae > Hecatera > Hecatera dysodea. The sequence continues at coordinate 18,472,294 of HG995294.1, forward strand.
TTGTTGACTTAAATTACTTTGATTTAGGGCCGGAAACAGATTATTTATGGAATAGAATCGGATTTTATCAGTATGTATGTGCAACCCACTAAATTATGACCCATAGTTTTGTCTGAAAAACACTTAAAAGCTTCTTCGATGCAAGCAAACATTAAAATGATATTGGCTGTAAAAGTTTATGAGTCATAAAATATATGACTAATGACAATAATCAATAGTCAAAATAGGCAAACATTATTGAATGAAAGCTTTTGCCTAACAATAAATTATGAAATTTATCTGCAATAATTTATTTAATTTGTTGACTTCAATTTCTCTCTTTTTTGGTTTGTTAACATGCGTTCACAATATTTAAACGTATATTTAAACTAATAATATCAAGGCGAAAATTTGCTAGATAACTCTTCCGAGTACGGATTGCCTAAGGAATTCGGGCAGTCTTCGAGCGCTCAAATACGGGCTAACGACCAAAAAACGAACCGAAAAACGGTAATTGCGTCTTTAAAAGTCAAAATTGTTTATTTTAGGTTTCCTAAAGTTAGGTAGATTTCACAATGATCTGACAATGAACATTTCATCATTGTACACACATAGAAAGCAACACTATTTCTGATGCCATAAACTAGTTTTAATCTTGGAAGCACCCGCCTTAAGCAAGCGTGATGATTAATACTCGTGCCTTCTCTATACTACAGTCTACTCCATATTAGAAACTAGCTGCTGCCCGCGACTTCGTCCCCGTGGAATCCCCGATTTTAAAACATTCTTTATCGCTGCTCCGCTCCTATTGGCTTAATCGTGATGATATATAGCCTAAAGCCTTCCTCGATAAATGGTCTATTCAACCCAAAAAGAATGTTTCAATTCGAACCAGTAGTTCCTGAGATTAGCGCGTTCAAACAAACAAACAAACAAACAAACCCTTCAGCTTTATAATATTAGTATAGATAAAAATATGCCCGTATCTACGAAAGTGTGACATAATCTTTATCATGCAAGAAATATAAAACAAGTGGTTTAAATACAATTTTATTGATTTTATGAACGGATGACTCATTTTAATTACGTGTTACGGTTGGTATTATAGTTTTATTTTATTAAAACAATGGGCTGATAAGTTATCGCTCGGTTATAATTTATTTATTATTAATTATGTTTTAAAGCTTGGCTGGTTTTAATGGTCATATGTGTAATGTGCTGTTTCAGACATCACATTGTACACCTTATGAATATATTACTGTGATACATTTGACAACATTCTGTTTTTAAAATTATTTATTTTAAGAACTGAATTTCCACCTGTAAATGCCAATAAATGAATATGAATCATAATTTGAATTGACTTTTGTATAATTTTCAAAAGAAAACTAGTTTGTAACTGAGCCGACAAAAAAGTACGCCAAAGAGACTTTCCTATACCTGCTGTTCTCATAAATTTCATATCACAACTACTAAATTCGTTCTACATTCGCCCCAAAAATATGTCATAAAATTATAAATGGGGCGAATACGGAACAAACCGTCCATTACTGGACATAGGCTACACCTATTGTCACACTGACCGGTCCTGTACTTCTCGCATCCAGCGGCCTCACACGGCTCTCACCAGGTCATTAGATCACCTATAAACCTAACACTGACCAAGATTATCAAATTAAGATTACCTGCTTCACAAACCGGTACAGACCATTTGCTGATATCATCGAAATAAAAGCAAAACTGTATAAATTGCATAACAATTTGAGTTTTACTTTATTTCGAAGAAAAAAATAATGAGATTCCATTCCAATGAGAACCACAGGATATTAGAACATTAATAAGCCATTAAGGATTCAATAAAACGTTGAGTTTGTAAGCGTTGAAGGATACAAAACACATAAAATTTGTTACTCAGAAGATTGCATTACATCTAAAGTGATTTAACTACTGAAATCTGCCTATATGTATTTAAAAAGGTTCTCTGGTTTTATTTTATATGCCAATTGAGTTTGTATTGATCCCAAAAAGAAAAGTGTTTTTTTTTTAAATATTAGGGACCAGTCGCCTTCATGTTTGCTTTAAGATGAATTTGGGAAATCTTGTCTATGCCTTCTTTATTTTATTTTTTCTGGATGCGAAATCATCAAATGACTTCTCCCGCTCTGGGCGGAGCGGAAGGGAGTCAGACTCTTACTGACTAAAACCCACCCGTGATCCTTCTAGTGTGATTTGCGATCCAGGACCGCGGTGACTCTTTCGAAAATAATTCCGCAAATCTTTCCAATGTCTGAAAGGAGGACGGGGCAGTTATTTTTTCCGTGTTTTTTTGTTTTGGTTCAATTTCTGAAAATAGTTCATTTTAACTACCCTCATACTCAGAAAAATCGCAAATAAATCCACCCTGAGCAGTTAAACTTTTCCTTTAATTCTCGGCAATAACTTACAACTAAGTACGCCAGTCAAGACTCTAAAACGAACAGGAATAACTAAAATAGACAAGTAATTAAACCTTTGTATCATGGACAAACAAAGCGTCTTTCAGCAATTTCCCTCTTGTATATTAAATGTCAAGTGTTGCCAGAGTTGTTAGTCCTCGGAGACTTAATTAAGGAAGAAGAGGCTTCATATTTCATCTGGGTCCCTCAGAGAATTGTCTTATAATTGGACAGAGGATATAACTATTAGACATAAGAATGTCTGAACTTAATTGAGTACCTTAAAAGAGAACGAGATTTGATTTCATTTGAAAAATAACACGTATTTTTATTTCTACAATAAATTCACTTTTAATCTAGTGATATACACTTAAAATAAAAATTAACCAAAATCCTCCTAACTACAAAATGTTCTTACCTTACCTTAAATTACCTACCTAAATCAATTAGTAAAATCAGTGACTAAATATGCAGATAAAACACAATTAGGTAACTTAATTACTCTGTAAAAGTGCGTAATAAGATTTCACTTTCATTGACCATTCAAATGAGCGATCATGAAATAAACAACGATACCATACACTTTTAATTCCCTTTTACGGAAAACCCAATTTAACACAGCGACAAATCGGGTACCAAATCACCTTCATCCTTCCACACACGGTAAAGGTTCAACCAGACTGCGGCGTGGATCGATGCTATCGATCATTTATGGGTGAAGTATTTTCGTTGCACGCCGTTTTCATTCAACAGTGATCAAAATGTTTTTTACTCAATCACGTCAGATCGGCTAAACGGATCTTGATGAAATTTGGGACAGAGCTAGATTATAGTTTGAAATAACACAATGGATACGTTTTGAGTATATCGTGCTATCGTGTGTGCATTTCATCGCTATAGTGGCTCCTTTTCTGTTACTGCAGTGCGTCTCTAGAACTCGCTGCCACACTCTCTATGTGACAGCTTTTCTCTTGATATCTTCAAGAGGAAAGTTAAATAGCATTACTTTTCGTCTTTGGCATAATATTCGTATACATGTTTGTGTATTTTTAAAATATGTAGTAATTTGCACTGCATCCTACCCTCCATTGTGATCTCTCTCTATCACTCAAAGGTTTGCTGGAAGAAAACCCAACTCTGAGTTAAGCTCGCCTTTGTAAATTAACTTGTCATCATTGTTTATTTTATAATCTGTTTTGGTGTACAATAAATAATTAAGAGTATGTTTCCTTGGGATAACTTTAAAGAGCGAAGCCGCGGGTGGCAGCTAGTTTCAAATAAATCATTTACAGGCACTTTTCTAGGTCGTTCAGTCCCTTAGCCTTAAAAGGTATAGCCAATACAATTGCACTGTTCACTAGAGTCGTCAGTACACGGCTTTATGGCGCGAAATAACCGGATCCCAGTAATGCGGTGTCGTAACCACTGGGCCGGCTGTCAAGGACGCGGTTTGACCGCGGCGGTCGGCCATCGCTTTCACTATCACGCAGTTCACGCACCAAGTAATTGGATTAAAACTGACGAAGTTGCGTGGGCACACTATGAAGATGGACTGGTATTCAAATTATACGTTTATTACAGCGTAATTGATGGCCCGAGAACTAACATGAGCGATTATTTCTGGAGGTCTTACCATAGAAAATGTGTGTGAAGAAATTATTGATTTATTCTTTTGCTTGATAGATTACATGCTTGTTTCTTTATTTATTTATGAAGAAATGTTGCATTAGTTTAATAAACTGTGAAGGTCAATAATGAAAGTATGATAAATTGTTGCGGAATTTGTTCGAAAGAGTCACCGCGGCCCTGGAACGTAAAGGGTACAAGAAGGATCATGGGTGGGTTTTAGTCAGTAAGAGTCTGACACTTCCTTCCGCTCCACCCAGAGCGGGAGAAGTAATTTGATGATTTCCCATCCAGAAAAATAAGCATGATAAATTCCTTTACGATTCGAGTCAGTAGGTCGTTTTCAACTATTTCTTTTGAAAACGAGTGGTTTATTTAATTTTAAAATGATATTTCTGAAAGGTTTATTCAAAAGTTTCTACATTGACATGTCTACGAAGTTTATAAGCTTTAATATATAAATCTGTAGTCACGTTTTCATTAGCGAAGTTCCTCACTTCAAGGATTACTTGAGGCTTACGAGTAAATTTTCAATTTCCCAACGATTCGAGCCGTGAAAAATGAAAATAAACGAATTCACTGCGAAGTTGGGTTTTATGAGCGAATCCGGGACACGTTTCATGTAATTTTACCTTCATAGCGAAGTTAATTCATCATAATCTTACGTTTTATCTAGGCAGGTGGTTCCCAACCTTTTTTGACTTGAACCTTTTTGCTGTTAGTTAAAATGAAAATTAATAACATGAAATGAACCTACTTTTATAATTAAAAGTAACGAGCATTGTTGCTAACACAACATTTCCGATAGAAATGCAAAATCGCAAGCATAATAATTATAATCAGTGATTTTTTTGAGTTGAATAGTAACCATTTATTTAACACAGATACGGGACAAACATAAAACATATAGTAAAAGAGAAAACTTGAAAATATTACCTTTTGCAGACCATATTTTAGCTCTTCCGTCCACAGACTACAGTTTGAGAATCTAGGATCTAGATTTTGGGTAGATTAAACTGGGTCATATTTAAAGGATAAGGCTGTTTGTTTTAACTAGAACTAGAGCTTAGCCGCCAACATTGTTTGTTTGAGAGATTATCTCTGAAGGTTCTGATCCGATGCTACGAGTACTTATCGACCTAGAAAAAAAATGGCATTTACAGGGACTGCCGAAAGAAGTGAAAACTTAGGAACTTTTAGTACCGGGTAAAACGGGGTGGAGAGAAATGCAGGGGTGAATAAAAACGAAACTTTGACTTGAACTTTCTCGTTATTTAAATATTGTTTGCAGAAATGAAAAATTCATTTTTTTTTAATCAATTATTTGTTTTTCTAATTGATGATTTGTGAGAAACTGTTGATATAGTATTTAAGTAAAAATCCAAATTTTGATAAAAATGCAGGGTTGAATAAAGTTTCGTTTTTAATCACCCCTGCATTTCTATCGACCCCGTTTTACAGTATAAAAATTTGAAATTTTATAATGTTCGAATTAAAATAATAATCAAACAAAAACACTATTTCAACAATGCAAAGTATATACACATTAAACTTTTCACTAAATCCATTCAATTTCACTTATACGCACGAGTCATGATCATGTCGGTGACGCGAACCCATAAGATTTTCCCCCACCAAGAAGTGCCTAAAGCGGGTAAAGAAGTTTTGTTCCACTTTACTAATATTCTTTTTTTTTTTTTTAAAGTATTTTCAACGATTCCCTTATGTTTAAAATTGATAAGCTTACGTTTGACCATAATCTCAAATCAAAGCAATGATATGCTCGAGGGTAATCACCCTTGCCTAGAAGCAACCCGTTCACTCTAGACCCAAAGAGTAGTAAGTTAAAAAGACCGGGTTGTAGCTACAGCAAAATAAACAGCTTATTTGTGAGTTTAATAAGACCAGCCCCCCTAGCCAAGTTACAACCGTTTCGTGTCGAATTCCGTTCTTCAATCGGTAACGCCTCGGTGTCAGCAACTGTAGAAAACGATAAGTCGGTAGCCATGTTGACGCGCCTGAGTCGGCCGCTCGTTCTATACAATGTCTTTAGAAAACGACCTATTCTTTAGTCTATGGCGAGCGTTCCTACAACATAAATCCTATTTAAATGCTTTAACCATTAAGTTCAAATATTTTAACAACGGATGTAGATTTGAACATTGTAGAAACGATAACAATTTATTCTATCATTTTGAACGATGTGAACTTGGCTACGAATTTTCTATTCGCTTGTTCCAACCAAGTGACTTAACGTTGAGATGATTTCATTCTCATACATTTGATTCGTTTTCGATAGGTTAACGATTGCAGATTACCAACTTGACTAGGGGGCTGTTCCTTTAAATTTGTCAGTAATGATAGATATATCATTGCTGACAAACTTTAAAGGAACAGCAGAAAAAAAGGCTCCTAAGTTATCACCTGGGAGCCTTTTTTATGGATAGGAAATCATCAAATTACTGTATGGGTGGAGCGGAAGGGAGTGTCAGACTCTTACTGACTAAAATTTATGCGTGTTCCTCCACTAATGCCCTTTGCGTTTTGCCTGCGAGAGTAGCGAATTCCACAACTCTGGTAGGCACTAGCCCTAGCGGCCCCGTCTTAAAGATACCCTACAACCTAGGACCCTACTATGTTTAAAATCTCTAAACGTTATCGACTCAATTTTATGTCCTTGTATGTTATGAAGTTTATGGGCTATAAAAAGCGGCTCATAAATCGTCTTCAAGCTTACATAATCTCGAAGGTCAAACTATGAAGGGGTTTATGTTGTTTATTTGCACTTTAAACCTTACACTTGGCTTTGGAGCTGTCAGGAAATCTACTCAAACCCGTACTACATACTAGAAGGGCCATTCTCGTGTTGTAAGAGAACATTCGCATTGCAGTTTCAAACTGGCAATAACACCTCTAATTTCATTTAAAAAAGGTTAAAAATACGAATTGAGGACCTCCTCCTTTCTTGAAGTCGGTTAAAAAATGTGACAGCTATTATAAATAAACATAGTGTATATTAAAGGCGAGGCAAATTTTGTGCGGCGTCGGGGCTGATGTGGAATGGATGGACGGCGATGACGTCACAATCCTGAATAACCAACTAGAAACAACACTTATTATTAGAGATGTTCCAGTGGCAGATCCACTTCCCAAGTGGGTATCGAGCCCCTGGACAAAAATACACACTGTATACAATATATTGTGATACTTATACATTTATTTGAAAAGAGTAACTATGGAGTTTCTTGTTTTCTTCTCCATAAGAATCTACTTTTTGCGAATGGACAACTAGAGTCACTATCATATTTTTATTTTCAAATGTTTTGACGTTCAAAAGTGCCTTTTAATGGTCTATTTGAAATAAATGAATTGACTTTGACACTGTGTGTGGAAAAAAAAACATCAATCAAACAAAACGTGTATTAATTTTATTCCTTTAGATTTTCATATAGTGAATACTAAACAAAGGGGAAGGCAGTACGCCTATTATTTTTTTTTATAGAGGAGTACAGGGACAGAACTGTCATAAATAGTCTTACGTAATAAGCGAATGGTGCTTTTGGCATAAACAAAAAACTATAGCACAGTCTCCAAGTCCACCAAACGAAGCAACATACTTATATAAACTTAGAAGTATGTGTTCGGTCTGAACGATACATCCGCTTTCACTATCACGCGTCCAAACTAAACGTAATTGGATTTTTATGATCCAACATGCTTGTACGCCTACAGCCTACGGTCATATCTGTAATGGTGATACCATTTCAATGAAAGGGAAATGGCTGTGATACCGTTTTGGTTATAATATTTATGGCAGAGTTACGTAATTGTATTGTGTTAGTCATCTCCTTCTGCGAAGCAGTAATGCTAGCGAAGGAGGAGGTGGATCGCTTGAGGGAGAGGCAAATCTCATGCTTCAGCCACCGCAACAGAAGAAGATGCCCAGATATCGGAAGTCGCAGGGCGATTCTCGGCCACTGAAGGCGCAGGACAGTGGCGGGCGATCGTTAGGTGGCTCGCCGTCCGACAACAACCAGCAGCCCTACTATGACGTCTTAAATCCATCATGATTCCTGTGTCAGAGAGAGACGGAGTTACACAAGACGAATAGCACTATCCCTTTCCCTCACACTGAATCTTGATAGCATGAGCACTTCGTAGTACGGCTGGGTTGACGGCGTCATAGAGATGTCTCTACATAGTGTCTCTACATAGCAGTCTGGGTGCGCCAGGGCCAGTGCCTGCCAGGATTGCGGAATTTGTTCGAAAGAGTCACCGCGGCCCTGGAACGCAAGGGGCATTAGGAGGAACACGGGTGGGTTTTAGTCAGTAAGAGCTTGACATTACCTTCCGCTCGGCCTAGAGCGGAAGAAGTGACTTGAAGATTTCCAGTCTATAAAAAAAAAAAACTATTCTTTGATGGGAATTTAAACCTGCAAAGTTTGTCTAAACTTCTACACTAATATTATAAAGAGGAAAGATTTTTTTTTGTTTGTTTGCATTGAAGTGGCTCCGAAACTACTTGACCGATTTGAAAAATTCTTTCACTGTTGGGAAGATACACTATCTCCGGTGAGTATGGGCTATATTATATCCCCATATTCCCAGTGGAACGGGAACTATGCGGGTGAAACCGCGGGGCGATGCTAGTTTGTTATAATTTATTCAAACCATATACATAGGAGTTTACACACCGGTTTGCAAACTGGAAATATAATAATAAACATAAAAACAAACACTTCTTTTCTAGCAATTTCTTGCATATCTGATTGGTGATGTTAGTTTGAAAAAACACCTGAGAAATTACCTATATTTTAGAAAATATTCCATTGGCTGTGGGAATGCCCAGGAAATCATTACGCGGATTTATTACTTTAAAGTTTACACTTAGAAAGTATTGCATGGTTTCCGGTACAGTAAAATTGCAAATTTATCAGTTGTTATGATAATTATTTGCTTTATTTATTGCCTGTTTTTCTTCGTCTATCTTCGGTTATTATCAATGCTTCCTGTAGGTGGCTGCTTGTCATTAATTACTATAAAAACTTGCCAGTATTTGTCTTTTATTGGGCTATTGATAAATCGAATTATAATTAGTAAGCAGTTTATAGCTAGCCTTTTTATGAGACAGTTTCAGGTCTGTACAGGGTTTATCAAAATACAAGATCATATACATAAATACTAATATTATGAAGAGGAACGATTTGATTGTTTGTTTGTTTGCATTGAATAAGCTCCGAAACTACTGGACCGATTTCAACTATTTTTTCACCAATCGAAAGCTACGTTATCAGCGAGTAACATCACTACAACTACATTATCAGGGTCAGCGCGAGTGAAACCACGGGGCGCTGCTAGTATATTATATATCTATTAAGTTGGTGTCATGTGACCGACTTGTCGCTCAGTCTTAGTCTTTGATTGTTTGTGAATGACGCGCCTTTTTTGGTCATCTATACTAATTCTATACTAATATTATAAAGAGGAAAGATTTGTATTTTTGTATGTAACGAATAAACTCAAAAACTACTGGAACGATTAAAAAAAAAAATCACCATTAGAAAGCTACATTCACCTTGAGTTACATAGGCTATATTTTATCCACATATTCCCACGGGAACGGGAACTACGCGAATAAAGCCGCAGGGCACTGCTAGTATCTGATATAATGAGGAAAAGTAATAATACTAATCCATGATGAGCCTTATCTTGAGGCATTGTAAATGCAGTTATTGGATCTACGTGTTACATAACTTCAATTACAAAATTCGAAGGTCTTGAACTTCACGATCTTCAGTCGAGCTTAACCAAACACAAACTGAGAAACTAAACTGACTTGATACTTAAGAATAACGAACATACGAACCATTATTATTTTAGAGGTTATAGCTGGTACCGATCAATCAGGGAACGATTAACATGTTAATCATTTTAAGTCTGCACTTTCTAAGTTTTACTAAAGTGATTGCGACCGTGAAGCTGTTGCTATTACAATGGTTCTCGAAATGTAGTTAATTTGGGCATTTTTATGAAAAGTTTTTTTAAAAAACTTTTACAGGTACAGCAAAATAAAAACAACAATAAAACTGGTTTTGCTAGCCTCGGTGCCTTATGCATGTAAAAATATATAATAAAGTATATAAAAATAAAAACAATAAAGCAGCGATTGCATCGAATAATAAATATGGTAGTTAATAATACATAGATTTATAGTAGTGTAAGTTTTTAATGATTGTGAAACAGCAAAAGCAAACATCACCTAGTTAGTAACCTACATCTAAACACAAAACCATTAAATCAAAATGTCGTAAACAAAGTAAATCTTCGACGGAATAAATAAATTATCATAATCAGTTCACGATCAAACATTTCTACACGAACTGCGGTCGTTAGCGCGGACTCGTCGAGTAATTTGCCGCCCAGGCCACGCAGGCGAGTCGTTGCGTAATCGCAGCGTAGCCCACATCAATCACCTTACACAATAATTTCCGAGATGCGCTAGACTACGTGTGGACTGTGATGTAATTTATAATGTACTGATTTTGTAGAAAATTGTAGTGTGGTGTGATGTTTGTGATGTCATCTAATTTATTAACCAACTTCCAAAAAAGGAGAAGGTTCAATGCGACTGTATTTTTTATGTGTGTGTTACCTCATAACTTTGTACTGGGTGTACCGATATTGATGATTCTTTTTATATTCGAAAGCTGGTGCTTGTCGTGTGCTCCCATTTTTGCTCCAAATTTGATTGAGATCTGACGTCTAGTATTTGAGTTATTCCTAATAATGCGTGGCTTAGTATACATTGAAGACGTTTTCATTTCCTATGGTCGATGTAAAATGAAAAAATAAAATTGTGTACGATGGTTTTTCAAGAGCATCTTAGTATTTGAACGTGGTCCCTTTCTAGTTTGGTGGAGATCTGATAAAGAACAGATATGATAGGAAACGGAACTCTTCAATAAATGATAGCAAATCTTTCGGGATTGCTGAAATCGCATGTTTGTTTATTGTTTACACCAATGTGATTGGTACGTTTAGAGGGGGGTGTACCACAAAAAAGTGAAAAATAAAAAAAACGTTTTTACAAAAAAAAAAAAATACAACCTACTTCTACACAAAAAAGTACAAAATAACTTTTCACACATTTCGAAAGGTTTTGTGTTAAAAATTGACCGAAATTAAAATACTAACATATCTCTCGTACCTACATAATAATATGTTGTTTTAAAAGAAGTGTGCAAGTTAATAAATCGACCTACCGTGGATCTATTATAGTAACAATGGGCGACTTATGTAAAAACTGTTAAGCTATATACTTAGGTCACATAGACAGTTGCTCCAAGTTCACGACCTCCAAGTAAAATACTAGTTTTCAATTGAATACCAGCATTTAAATGGATGCAATTACATGTTACAGATGCAATGCTAATGATAATTTCTCAAAGTTAGTTGAAGTTGGTTAGTTTCCATTATATAATATACACCCCTAGTTTTTAATTAGTACAAAAAGAAACAGGGCTCTGTCCGTACCCGTTACTGATCATATTTGTGTAGTCAAAAGTAAAAAAATAAAAACCTAAAATTATCCACGGAGTTTTTTAATAATTGGTAAATTCATAATAGAATCAATATTCATAACAATTGCTACTAGAAAATACTATACGCAGTGTTTTTCCATTTTAATCGTCATTTATTCATTCATAAATCAATAGCCTGTACAATATTTTTATAAGTTGAATGACATTTCAGGATATAAAAAACGCTAATAACTGCTGTTTATGAACATATTTTTTGAGACTTTTCTTAAATAAAAACAAGACCTTTTCTAATAAGCCCTTAAAGTATTTGTGCTAATTAAAAACTAGGGGTGTATATTATAAATCAATATAATTATATAAATCTCTTCCGTTATTGAGTGACTGACAGATAATGCACAGTCGAAACTACTGGTCGTAGGAAGCTGAAAAGGATTTCCCGAAATGGCTATGGTAACGAGAAAAAACGAGATATGCGTGTGCAAAGCCACTTATTATATACTTTATTTATTTATACTTTATTGTACACCTCATAATAAGATCAGGTCAAAGATTTATAAAAAAAAGTTTTCAATCGTTATAAATAAGTTTAGTAAATGAGAAAGGATCGAAAAAATTACAATTATATAAATCCAAATAAAATGCATTATATCAAACCTTTAACGACTAAATCATTAGAAATTATAAGACCAATTGTGGCGTGAATAATTAATTATAGTCCACACCCGCGATTGAGAACCACTGACATAAATAGCTCTGACATGTCAGAAGTCAAATGCAGTGACCTTGTTATGGCGTTCGACGGATATAAATGAACATGTCTTTATGGTTCCGCTTAATGGTTTAATATGTTAAATTGATGATTGAATGAGATTAGGTATAGCAAGTTTGAGAGATTAAGATGCGTGGTAAATGGATGGGTTGGGTTTAAAAGATGGAGTACTTGTGTAGGTACTGGTAAATAGGTACTGATGTATAGAACAGAATACTCTTTATTATGTCATCTAAGTTACAGAAAGTATAGATGAAAACATTACATAGGATGACACAGTGGGCGGCCTTATCGCTAAAAGCAATCTTTTCAAGACAACCTTTGGATAGATTGGAAGAGAAAATTAAATACAGTACTGTAGGTAGTCTTAGGTGTACTTACAATAAATACATAATAGATAAATGTACCCTACCTACGAAGGCCTTCGCTGTTGTAATCCGAGTTAAGGAACTCGAGTGGAGATGGGCAGGACATATGGCAAGGCGAGGTGATGACAAGTGGAGTAAGGCAGTGACTGAGTGGCTTTCAAAAAATCGTAAAGCAATGTTGCTGGTATTGCAGCAAAATGGGGGAATCACATTGCAGGTAAAACGTGGACCAGGGTGGAACAGGAGCGAGAAGATTGGCTCAGGAAAGAGAGACCCCTGAGCCCTAGTTTAAACGACGCCTGAGCCCTAGTGGGGGTATACCCCACTATAAGTTCCATCTTTTTAGTCAAAACTAGTCTTTGATCTAACTTGAATTTTGATCGAATATGCAATGAAAACATGTTTATTGATTGAGTTTCAAACTATGCATAGAGCAAACATCATCATATCTTATCACGAATCCGTGACTTACATAAGACCTAGTAGAATGAAGACGCAACTACCTCGAATCTACTGCATTCCTAGATTTTACATAAGAAAATGTACAAAGACAATGTAATACTAAATATGCTAATTATAATATGGTTGCAGCATCGAATTTACGTGTTTAATGTCTCAATATTGGTGGTTGTCTCAAATATATTGTCATATTTTCCTCACTTGACCTCGACTCAGCCCCTCTCAATCAGATTGACAGTTACAGTTTTTATATATGTATATTTGTTGACTTTTGTATTAAAATGTGCATTCATTGTGTCGAAATGTGCTAGCATGTTTGTTGGAAGATATAAACTAGAAATTCTGTATTTTTTTACCGTTTATAAAAATTATACTTTTTAATGTAGAGAAGTCATATTTTTGTTTCGGTACAAAATGGGGCCCGAATATGTATATAAGTATATTTATAAACATTGATCGAGGATTTGTTTCCGTTATCATGGCTACTGAGTCAAGTGGATTCGCAGAAAAAAGGACTTACCTATATTATGTAGGTGCAATTTATATCAGTAAAAACTTTAAAAAAATCGAAAATATTTATTTAGTATGACCCAACCTGACAATGTCACACTTTTCGCACCCACTTTACGTTAACACGTGCTTCGTTCAAAATCTTCGTTTAATTAACGCCGCGAAGCATAAAATTGTATGAATGTTGTTCAACATACGCACAGGTAATTTAAAACTCGTTTACCAAGCTAATGTTTGCTGGGTAACATTTTCATGAGAGAGGATGTTGTGAATTTGCAAAGTGCACGGAACTGTGGGTCATGGAGTAGCAAGAAATGGAGCAATAAGTCACGGGGCTAATGTTCACTGTAGTTTCCGGCGGAGACAAGTGGAGAGCGGTTAGTTTAGAAAGTCTCCTCTTGTATTATAAAGAATGACTGGTGAAATATAGTGGAGGTTTTATAGAAGACACCGCATACAGAGAGTGAAGTCACGCAAACTTCTATTGAAAAAGGAAGACTCTCCAATCGGACGATTGTTATGTCCAGTGGGCAATTGTCCAATAGTCGATATTAGGGTCATGTTCTACTCGTACGGTAAACTCTGATACCGTGCAAAACACACACGTACAAATAAAGTCTTCTGTTTTTCTTCTTCTTCGTGATGCAGGATTTAATACAGGTATGGTCGCTGGTGGGATAGATGGCGTAACGGTTCTTTATGTTGCCGTACAAATTTAATTAGTTTGATTTTTCCTTCTGGCGAAACTGGGGCTGCTACAGTTTTTATCCAAACAGGTATTTTAGGTTCTTAAAACATTGCCAAGACAAAAGAAGAGAATATATTCACAGAACCAAATTTCTTATCACTTCACGTCATTGAAAAATGTTCTAACATTTGATAAAAATACCACGATAACAAAATTCGTTAATTATTGTAGGTCCACATGTCTACTTATTTGCTGGACGATTAAATGACTGAGTCAAATTCTTTTCATTTTTTTTCTGCAAAACATGCAAGTTGAATAACTCAAATTCAAACTCAAAGCATTTATTTCAATTAAACCCTTTACAGGCACGTTCCAAGCTGGATGTCACCTCAACACTGTTACGATTTCAACACAATTCGATTTAAGGTGTACAAATTGTATTTCGGAAATATAAAATTATATTGGTACTCCATTCAGATTACATCTTGGTTGTCGCAATATTATTATCTCGTTATGTGACGTGTGAACAGTTTTGGGATGCCATTAAGTAGCCTTTTATGTCACGAATGGCTGAATATAAAACGTAAAAAGGACTGATTATGAAATCCGGAGCAGCACGAATGAATTCCTTTAATCAAGGGTGAAGACAGGTTGTTCATTTAGCTAAAGTACCTTTTATAAAACAAGGCCGTGCAGGGGAAGAAAAGATATTATCTAGATACGCACGTTTTTAAAAGATTTATTACATCTTGTCTGTCTTGTTTGGTTACTGTGTCAGAGATAGTTTTTGCGTACAATGTAGGTTTTGATAATAGGGGTGTTTCCTGAGGAATAAAAATATGACTCTATTTAGTCCGTCAGATAGATTATTGAAAAATATTGGACACGTATTTTTTGCTTTATCAAATCTACAAAAATTGACGAAGATAAAAAGCTTCAAAGATTAAGTGGGGACTTGTGACATCAGGGCGTGGTAAAAATCGCAGCACGAAGTGACGTCACACGAGTTTTCAACGCACTGTATCGTCTTCGTTTTTTGTTTACGTGAAAAAGAAAAAAATACGTGTAAAAATTGTTTTTTGAAATCTATCTGACGGACTAATAAGATCTTTTTAGTCAACTATGAAAAACAAAGATTCCAACGTTTATAAAAAGATCTGTTTTTCAAAACGTGGCTACGAAACCTTATTGCCTTTTCCGACCCGAATAAATTTACGTCAGCAATAGGACGGTATTGATATCCACTTAAAGGTTAATTTGACACCCACTACGTATCATGAAGCAAAGGTCAATGCTATATTCGAAATGAAACTTCATCCATGGTGGGCGAAATCGCAAGGGATACCTAGTTTAAAAAGACGTGTGATTTTATGTCTAGGGATGGGCAAAATCTGTTACGTTTATTTAATCTCTTTGATTTTAATTTGTATATTCTATAATAATGTAGTTTGCGTCTGTTTGGGAGGAATAAGATATTTTCTTTCTTTCTTTCATACTATGTCAGTATTTTTTTTTTTTCATATAATTATGTTAACATGAAATGAGCAAATATTTGATTTATTAGCGTTGTTGTAGTAAATAAATTGATCATGTTAATCATTGTTATCCTTTATATTTTTTCTTAAAGAAACCATGAATGTTTGTATTTTTAGTCGTCACAAATATTTTTTGTGTTTCATAATGTAATCGTATGGTTAGCGAAATAAATGCTTATTATTTAATGATTTTTATGATTGCATTTTTTGTTTGGAAGAAAATATTTTCGAGATGTGGTTATTTTTCTTTACTTTGATCACTATGTTTTATTTAACATATATATAACGTACATATATAAAAAATAATAAGAAGGAACATAAATATATATATGCATAAAGGTGCTGCTCATTTCAAAAGAAATCTCTTCCAGCATTTCTGCGAACAGAAAAGCAGTACAACCCTGTTACCACCTAAATTGGAGACGAGTCGTAAAACATACTTCGTGCTATCTTTGTGCTGCCCCAGGAGAGGTGACCGTGCCTATTTATAGCAAAAGACCCATCAGTATGTATTTTTAGCTGCATATCAAGTACAAGGTTGTTTTCTCTATATTTTTCATCCTACAGACTAATTTGACGAAATATGAGAGGGATGGGAATGGCTTCATATCCCGCGGAAGTCGTAAGTCGATTTGTGATGATGCATTGCTTATGAATGGGATATGAAGATATGGTTCTTGCTTTTCAATCTAAACTATAATATTGGAGACTCTCGGCTCGTCCCGGTTTTGAACGGGAGGACATTTATTTATTTTAATATAGCGTATGTTACTCAGGGATAAAAAAACTGCTGGACCGATCACAAAAATTCTTTCTTCATTAGAATGCTATATCTACAGTGAAAGAATTTTTGAAATCGGTCCAGTAGTTTTTGAATTTATTCGTTACAAACATACAAAAATAAAATTTTCTTTCCTGTTCATAATGTTAAGTGTAGATCAAGATACAAGACAAATAAATGAATCCCTCGTTTCTCCAATTAGAAATCTTTCTCTGAAAGACTTTTAATCCGGGAAAATTTACGATTCCTGTGGTCCAAAAGGCCACAGTAGCATGGAACCGCGGGATAATTGTTCGTGATTTGTGCTGGCTGACTGTAGACATTTGAAATTTGTAGACGATTTCCATTTGATGATTGAAACAGAAAGCGAGGACTTTAGCACAATTACACAATTGTCTTGACACTGTGACCTAATCGGTATTCTGATAGCCGAGGTTAACAGTTCATGGTAAAAATCTCTACTTTTCGTCTACCATAAAAAGTATTTTTTTTCTGTTTAGTATTGTGAAAACTAATTTGTGGAAACATAGTATAAGAAAGCACGGGATTATTATTTTGGTTAAATTTCTTTCTTATTTCTTTTTTCTTTAAAAATAAACGTTGCCCCACACTAGGAATTTCTCCTGTGTCGTGGGTGCGTTTACAAACATACAATCTAACATACACAAACAGCCAGACCCGGAACAACTATCTGTAGGCCATACAAATATTTGATCCGTGCGGGTATCGAACCCACGGCATGTAGCGCAGCAGTCAATCGCTCAACCACTGCGCCAACCGTGTCGTCAGATGTTGCGATTGCATGCGGTTTAATGCTCCTGCAAACACACTCTATTTCCTTCAGCTGCATAACGAAGACATTCAACAATCCTGGGTAGACAGGATGCGAAATTGTTCGAACGAGTTATCACGGCCCTGGAACGCAAAGGGCATTTGGAAGAACACGGATGGGTTTTATTCAGTAAGAGTCACACTTCCTTCCGCTACGCTCCAAAAAAAAAAGGCTGCTATTTTTCCCTTACCTGACCAAATTTAACCCTATTGCACTAAGGTATAATGCTGTTAAACAATGAACCAACGTGGCAGTATTTTATGATTATAAGCTTTAAATTACAGTGCTGACCGTACCTAATATTTTTGTTCATGTTAGTGGTACCCAAGGGGCACTTTATGCCAATCTAGTGCAGTATATAATATACATTTCCCACCTATATACTTCCCGTTACGGTCCCAGGGGACGGCTAATGGATTGTAGCAAAGTGGTTGGGGCATTCGAGACTACCTGGTCAGTAACATCATATTTCGCTCATAGCGTTGCCTTTACAAAGCTATTTGGACGTTATATTTTACGTTATAGTTCACAATAGGATATTTTTAGTGGCCTGCGATTTGTGGACAAGAGTATTTTGCGAACAGTTTTGTATGAAAGACTGTTTTATGATCGAGAGCGAATCAATTTGATATAGTTGGTTCTATTAGTGAATAAAGATACAATAGTTTAACTATAAGAAGTCTGTTTAGATTATGCTGTACAATATTATTTTTTTTAACTTTCTAATGCTATTTTATTTTGACTGCCTCTGTTTATCGCAGTTAGGAACAATTACCATTAACATAGTTTTAGCAATTAGACATTTAAATACGAACATTTAAAAAAACCTGCTCCTTTTCTAGGCAAACGTGTGGAAAGTGCAATACTTACAAGTGTGCCCAGTAAACTAATTTAAAGCATAGTGCCAAGTGTTCATACTTTGGAAGATTTAGTAGATACTGGGCCCAAATGAGATGAAGAAATGTCATTTCTGACAATCATTTGAATTTCATAGAGACATAATGAAATTTGTGCAAAAACGTTTCGCGCTAAATCTATATTATACAAATGTACGTGAAGTTTGTTTGTTTGTTTGAACGCGCAAATCTCAGGAACTACTGTTCCGATTTGAAAAATTCTCTTAGTGTTAGATAGCCCATTTATAGAGGAAGGCTACAGGCTATATACCATCACGCTAAGACCAACAGGAGCGTAGCACCAAAGAAGAATGTTTAATAATTATTTATTCCACGAGGATGAAGTCGCGGGCAGAAGCTAGTATTTTAATATATAGATTTGTGGTCATTGTGTTGCTTGCAACACAATGACCACAAATCAAAATGATGATGATGATAATGGGGGGCTTGGTTGCGGAATGTTTTCGAAAGAGTCACCGCGGCCCTGGAACGCAAAGGGCACAAGAAGGATCACGGGTGGGTTTTAGTTAGTAGGAGTCTGACACTCCCTTCCGCTCCGCCCAGAGCGGGAGAAGTCATTTGATGATTTCCCATAGAAAAAAGGTGGAGGGGTAATATCAACCTACAACACATTCATTTGTATCCAACTACGCACGCACGTTTACCAGATGTTCGAGTCTCGGTGAACTGGAAACCAAATCCAAACATTCTTGTGAAAATCTATGGCGAAGAATTACTAGTTGCAGATGCAATGCCAAATATGGCAAGGTTCGTATTTCCTACTAAGCATTGGAAGATATGTCATCTTGAAGACTTGACTCAGCGGAAGCGTAATTTCTAATTGGCTTTTGCGCAATGGCGTAGATATCGCTTTGCGCTTTTATGGCTCTGTAGTAAAACGAGTGTGTTATATATTCATGTAAATTTATTATTTTGGAGTCGATGGTTAGTCTTTAGATAACTCGGGCCCAGTAGGTAGCTACGTTAGATGTAGCATCGGCACAGTGGCAGCTGAATAGGGGTGTGTTTAGTACACAGTACACTTGTGTTCTAATGCCCATATCAAAGGTCATGCTAAAGGGATTGTACGACTAAACGCAGACAGACGCTACGCCGACAGACTGAACACCGACAAGACTTTGAATTCGACGGGACTGTTCACCGTCAGGTCACTTCGCCGACAGGACTTTTCGCCGACAGGGATGTTATCGTACTTGTGAGTGGTTTAAAAAAAAAACCACGAAGGGGAGTGCGAGGTCAGTTTGCTCAAGTAAAGTCTTGTCGGTGTTGAGTCTGTCGGCGTACTGTCTGACGGCCTTTGCTCGTATACTGTGCTAAATATACTTTTTATATATAGATACTTTTTATTCCAGAAGATCGTGCTTCTGGCATTCGTTTGGACACTGAAAAAACATTTTTTTCCCCAAATAGCACCTAAAAATCCTTATTTAAACGAGGCAAGTCTTACAGAATCTGACATTTTGATCACACAGCTATCTCTAAATTGGTATTCAGCACAAGTCTTGTTCAATAAACTGGCAAAGCCCGCAACATTGTCATTCATGTCCATACCAGCTCATATTATGGGATATTTTCACGTCGATATCTATTTCCTTGTAAGCTACCGGTTTCTCTAGAAATGGTTCGGATTTACTAAACGTGTTTGGAAAGTGACTTGCTCAGCCGTGCTAGTCACGATCCAGCTTTGGCGAGCTTGGATAGGGGTGGCGAGTTTAATCAAAGGTAAGAAATTGGTTGATTAGGTACGGTTCAAGGAAAGTAGAGTGAGATATCCGTAGGAGAACCGAGGGTACTGGCGTAGCCTGAAAAATCGCCATATTTACGTGGAAATGGACAGGACACACTGTTCGTAGAAAAGATAGTCGTTGGGGTTGAAATGGTTCTGGAGTGGCGAAGAAGCGTTGGAAGACCTTCCACAAGGTGGGGCCAATGACCTGGTGTAGTCTTCAGGAATCTGCTGATTCGAGACGCTGTGGACAGGTCGATGGGGCGATACTTGAGGAAGGTCCATGTCCAGCAGCGGACGTCCTTCAGATGAAATGGTACAGAGATTGAGGGGCTTGTTGCTAATAATGACAGCTACATGGGTTGGTTTTCATATATGCAATGCTTATTGAGGTCTGTCCGTGAATGGTAGCCATTTGTTTTTTTATTTTTATTTTTATTACCAATTTTACTGGACAAAATACATACAGTCTTAAATATATATCTTAATTCTAAGTATTACGAGCCTGAACTAGGAAATCCTGTGTCTCAGGCGAGAAGATCTAAAATAATTTAAAATTAACAAATAATCAAAAGGATTCTATAGTACAATACAAATGTGTAAAAAATCTGTGATATAGACAATTAAAAACTTAACTTCTAGATTCCTAACCAAACTTGGTGGGGTTCTTAAATAATAAGGTACTTAAACTAGGTCAACAATTGTATAAAAACAAAATCACCTTAGCACAATCAGTAAATTCTCTGTATCTATTTGAACATGCCAAAGATTACTTCTTGCCTCAAAAAGCACGTTCGTTTGTTGGTCCCGGCTGTCATTTAGTAGATCTTTGTCTTCTCTTTTCAGGTAAAAGCCAAGTGATCTGAAACCATTCTTGCTAAGGAGATCACTGCATCCAACAAAATAGTGTGTAATAAAAAAGCTTTACTAAAAGTGGCCCAATACGACAACCCTATCCTGCATGCAATTTAGTGCAACACAAATTAAACTTTATGACTTAATCAATTAAGATCACAATGGCACAACTGTAAACAGTGATTTATTAGAGTAGATTTGTCTGGTGCATTGGCCCTATATGCAAATGTTTATGTATTTGATGGGGTTTTTATACAGCGTGGGTGGTTGACAAACGAGAATTTGATGTATTACAGTGTCATACAATAAATCTTTCTCTATTTAATTGATCGTAAATTATCATTTCTATTAAAATCGTAATTCATTTATAAATACATCCGTTTTATTAGTATATCCTGCGTTGCTGATTGGCTTATTTTATTTTATTCCCATGGGTTAAGCTACCCAGCGTAAGTGTAATGCCTTTTTCTAGATCATGCACGACTTAGTGGAGTGCCCCGAGAGCCCTAAATCTCATATCCTTCTCCAGGGCCCAATTTGTCTCTAAAACAAAAATCATCAAAATCGGTTCAGCCGTTTAGACGTGACAACGTAACAGACATGAAGTCAGTTTTATTTTCGATTTTTTATTAAAACTCATACGAGTAAATACCCATCTTTCTCGATATAACATTTCAATATATATATATACCAGAGTAAGTAACGTCTAACTAAGGATTGTTGAGAGCCTTGTAGGAACCGCATCCAATTTATGGCGGTACCACATCTTGTTAAGTTCATCTAGTTCAGTGCAATGCGCCGCGGTATTTACACAACATAGAGAGACATTGATTGGAATAGAGTTCATGGCTAAGTAATAATGGCCTTACGGATCGATCTTCAAAGTTAAGCAACGCTTGCTGAGGTCAGTCCTTGGATGATTGACCTTAAGCTTAAGTACATACCGAGAATCCTCTGTGTTTCGAGAATGCACTTTGAACCGTTCCGCAGTGGCGTGCAGTGGTTCGAGTTAGGGTAGGCCAGAGAAAATTTCCAAATAAATTTTAAAAAATAACCACATTATTCAGGGTTGATTTTTAATTAAATGAGATTTTTTCAATTGCCTTTTTAAAAAAAAGACACCACATTTCAACTCTGAATAATGTGGTGTGGTTTTTTTGGACATTATTTTCTGGCCTACTCAACTCGAACCACTGTACGCCACTGCCGTTCCGACTTCGCTGTCATTTGTAGATGATTTCGTTGCCTAAGTTCTAGAACCGCCGAAGTCAAATTAAATAGGGAATCATAGGACGCAGCGTTTGACGAATCAAACACTAGAGTTTGAACCGATGGAGAAACGTTATTAAAAAAATAAAAACATCGCGTATGTCAATTTTGTACAGAAAACCGCAGCAACGGCGCGTAACTCAGTTTTATTGCCGTAGCAACGGCGCGTAACTCAGTTTTTCCAAATAAATTGAGTTACGTGTTACTAAATAGTTTATTTTCTCTTCTGAAAAGTTATAGATTTTCACATACGCGGTGTTCGAACTTAAGTGACGATTTATAATCTTTGAGGCAGTCAGAAAATCTAACACCAGTCTTGCCAAGGTATATCGAGTTACCTAGTTGCTGGGTTGTGGAAGTCAGAGGCGGTCGATCTATGTTAAATTCTGGTACTCAGCTACATTCGGCTAGATTGGGAGTCGACCTTAAAATTGTTGAGAAAATGTCAGTTAGATTAGTTGACCTCTGTTTGCGCCGCGATACTGATGCAATATAAATAGAGATGAATTAATATATTTCTTTGTGTCAATAAATCATACTAATGTATGATATGAGTGATAGAACTAATTTTTTATTGATTTTTCTCTTATATTATATTGACGTCTGATTTATCCAGATTTAGTGTCTTTTTTTCTTACGTTTACTAATTTTGGAATAGAGTTTTATCTAGATAAATCAAACGTCAGTATATAAGAGAAAAATCTATGAAAATTAGCTCTTTAGCTTCATCGTCATACGACAAATTTGGATATCATGGGAAACTTGGGGAAACGGCATAAGTTTTTGTGGTGAAAGTAGTGTCAAAAGCTATGTATTGAATCGGTTGCCACCTTTTTGGTTATATTTCGGCCAATAGGCGACCACTAGCACAGTCCTTTATTAAAACTTTATGGACTAGTAAAAATACTGGGTACAACGGTGGCCTTAAGTCTTAAGTATTTTCTTGTAGTCCACCGTATGCTGTTGAAGAGACTGAACATGGCAGGTGCATAGTATCCTTTTAACGTTCCCACTGCTGGGACACAGGCCTCCTCTCTAGGAGAGGGAATGAGCCGTATTCCACTTCGCCCAGTGCGGGTTGGTGAATGTCACACGTCTTCGAATTTTTGGTTCTAGGACATTCCGGTTTCCTCACGATATTTTCCTTCACCGTTTTTTGAGCAGTAGTGATGAAATTAATTACACAAAGTAATGCACCTGGCTGGGTAATTGAAAGGATATTAGATAAGACCCTGTAAGATGTACCTACAGGCGACCTATTATGACGTCTTAAATCCATCATGATTTCTGTGTCAGAGAGAGACGGAGTTACACAAGACGTATAGCACTATCTCTTTCCCTCACACGAATCATGATGGCATTGGCACTTCGTAATACGGCCACAGGTATATGAGAGTAGGATATTTTAATTGAAGACAATCTTTGTTGCAAACATTTAAATGCATAAGTTGTCCTGACAAAATTCTATGTCTCATGGACGGGACGTTTAAAATACACTTCTTTTAGACATTTTTTAAAATCTAGCAGCGCCCCGCGGTTTCACCCACGTAGTTCCCGTTCCCATGGGAATACGGGGATAAAATATAGTCTATGTTACTCAGGGTGAATGTAGCTTTGTAATGGTGAAAGAATTTTTGAAATCGGTCCAGTAGTTTTTGAGTTTATTCGTTACATACAAATCTTTCCTCTTTATAACATTAGTATAGAAGTACACATAGTTAAAAGAACCTATTTGCACAAACTCTTATTTACTATTTATGTAAAATATCCGTCAACTGGCTTTCACATCGCCCATTTTAATTTTATAAATGAAATTATCGCGCGTCAAATGTACATAAATATAAAGTAGAAGTAACACGCAATGTGTTAAATTGTATTTACGTAACTAGAGTT
This sequence comes from Hecatera dysodea, assembly GCA_905332915.2. Lineage (NCBI taxonomy): Eukaryota > Metazoa > Arthropoda > Insecta > Lepidoptera > Noctuidae > Hecatera > Hecatera dysodea. The sequence continues at coordinate 18,496,477 of HG995294.1, forward strand.
TAGAGCAAACCACGTAATTTAACAAGCTACCGCGACGGTTAAGATACGGCGCGCGATAACTATGGCGGTGACTATTTTTCCAATTTTATTGTTTTATTTTTGTGTTTTTTTTTTAATTTTGTGCAGTTTGTTACGTAAAAGATATCTCTAATCCATACTAATAATATTACTAACACTTCCTCGTGGTTTCACCCGCGTAGTTCCCGTTTCCGGGGGAATACGAGGACAACATATACATATATTACCCGCTAATAATGTAGCTTTCCATTGGTGAAAAAATGGTTAAAATCGGTCGAGTAGTTTCAGAGCTTATTAGGTACAAACAAACAAACAAGAACAAAACCTTTCTTTTTTATAATAATAAGTATAGGTTCTCGTAAATGTGAAAGTAACTCAGTCTGTCTGTTTGTTACCTCTTGAAAACTTAACTGCTGATCGGATTTTGATGAATCTTAGTAAACAAACCATGTCTTGGAATACGATTTAGAATACCGGGAATATGTTCCTTTGAAGAACTAAATTTAACTGTCACATAATCTTGGTTCCATAATGCTAGATTTTAATTATTTTGAAAAGGAGTTGAATGTTTAATGATTCATCACATCACAACGAAACCAAAGAAATTAAAAACTAATATTAGTAACGTGCATCTCCTTTTAAAGTAAGCAATATTTAATTTTGCGACTAATAGTAATAGGTAAACAACATCTGGCGCAAATAAACTTATTGTTTTCATTTTTTTTAAGCTATTACATAGCTTCTATCGCGGGCCTTGAGCGTGGCAACCGAATCCAGAAATTCCGTAACGAAAATAACCTAACACCGCTACGTCATTCGATTAGGCCCCGCCTTTTTAAAATGGTCGCTTCGTTACTGAGCTATTATGTCGCCGTCACCGAGCCGACCCGAACGTCTGCGTTCGGAAACAATCGGTGGGACAAAGTTAAGTGAAACGTATGTGATTTACATTAGTACAGTAACCCAGGTGAACGAATCGGGACCATATAACAATAAAGCAGAGTACTAAATATATAATTGCATAAGTTGATAAAAAATGCTATGCAATAGCTTTACCGCGGCAGTCCCCGAGTGCCACATTTTTTTTTCTGTCGTCAAAATAATCGCACACAGAATCTCAAGCGTGTGCCGTATCTAAGCACAAAAAGTAAAAGCTTAGTGAACTGGCATCCGTAGGAGACCGGTACTGATTGCTATCTCGTTTGCTTCGGATACCGGGGAGATCATCTCTTGCGCACGCAGATTTTACTGAGACTGATGGTGGAATAGATTTCTACATAGACAGAATTTGCTAGCTATGTAGTAATTTGCGTTTGATGTATTGGATACAAGACAAAGTGCTACTCTACCAGCGATGGAATAGTACGTAGTACGAGAAGTGGTGCTCTGTGCTTTCTTTAACTAGCTTGCTTTTTGCGTGAGATAAAAACGTTTTGAGTTATGAGTCTGGCTGGGAAATCGGCTGTTGTGCAGTTCTGTGAGTATGTCGAGTTTTAAGCGAGCAAAACCGGATTGCAGTTCCGTACAGGCTGGACGCCGAGCCTATGAGGACCCTTTTATTTTTTTGGATGGGAAATCATCAAATGACTTCTACCGCTCTGGGCGGAGCGGAAGAGAGTGTCATACTCTTACTGACTAAAACCCACCCGTGTTCCTTCTTGTGCCCTTTGCGTTCCAGGGCCGCGGTGACTCTTTCGAACAAATTCCGCAACCCTAGCAGGCACTGACCCTATGGGGCCCCGTCTTCATTGCTGACGGCTCTTTGAGGCGCGCGTGGAACACGACGCGCCATCGACTCGGGCCTGGTTGCTATCGGACGGCGAGCCAAGCCTATGTGGACCCTGTGACTATTCTAATTCTGTGCCTATACCCACCGTGTACAGACACAGAATCCAGATGTACAGTTCAGATCGTAGCGACGTTCGCTATTAATAGCGAACGTCGCGTACGGTTTGGACTATGCTTCAGGATTTGCAGGTCTTTCTGCCCGTAATCCAGCAATAGATCGCTATTATGGAAGACGAATTTTTTTCACCTGGAGCGGATGTTTGAGAAGTGGCTCACGAATCCTGTCTTACTGTATTTAAATAATTGTTCTTGAATTAACCCGTTGATTGCGTAGTGATTTTATATCTAAATTTTTCATGGTTTAAAACCTAGCTTCACGCCATTACGTTTATTTTTTTTACCTGAATGCTTGAGTTAAACCGCTTGCAACTGTATTAAGGTTAGGCACGTAGGCACTCGAAGAACTAATTAAAAACTAAAATAATTGAAGAAAATTTAATGTCTATGTTTTGTTTCGTGTTCTACGTTTGAAATTTTCAATTTAAAATACTTACGGCTTTTTCCATTTATATTTTTGTTTTCGGTATTATTTTTTTTTTACTAAGGAATAGATTATGTGTTTTTAAAATAGTGTAGTGTTTTTATTTCGTTATACAAAGTACTACTAAAGCAGGCTTTCTTTCTCGACACTCAATCTGATTCTCTAAAAAAGATCCCAATAATTGTGAGCCTCAGAATGACAAACAGATCTCTTTTACAATCCTCGTTTCAACATTCAAGGCAGACAAAATCGTAATTAGGTTTTTCTATCGAAAAAAAACTTGGCTTTAGCCCAGAATTGGAATTAGGAATTGTGCCCGATAAAAGGATCGTTCCCTAATACATTGGGAGGCTGTGAACCAGTCAGTAGAAACCCAATAAAGTACTGATTAAATAAAAATAGAATAGATGGGGACGTAGAATTAAGTAGGTACTAGATTGTATATTGGGTATTTATGTTTTGTTTTCAGCTGGCTGAGTTTGATCAGCACTGTCCGTATTCTAGAATGTGTATCTACCAGATTTAATATGTAAAGAAAATGAAAAGAAGAAATATTGTTGTTATCAAAAAGAGATTGTAGCTACAAAATATGTACAAATAAACAACAAGACAAGTTTCTTGGTTTATACAAACTGATACTAATAATTACACAACAACGCGTACAGTCGTACACACAAACAAAATGATTGGGCATTTTAACAAAAATAATGCACATTGCTGTCAGTGGGTAATGAGCCCAGAACAATGATAGAAAATACTAAAGACCGACCGAATTCGGCCAAAAATTGACTAAAACTTGGGCCACGCCGAAATTCTTTGTTTTTAGCACGTCGAATAAATTCAATAAAATTCATATTCAATTGTTAAAAACCTAAATAAATCATTATTTTTATTACCAATTTTATTTGTTGTTTTTATTTTATTTAGAAAAACTTTACTGTATTAGTATTAAAAATAACTAAACTACCATGTAGCATAACATTTAAATAAATATGCATGTGCTATGAATATAGAAATTATAATTTATATTTATCTAAATTTTGGGTTCGCTTCCGGCCGAAACTGACAATGAGATCAGAAACCAAGGTCCGGTTTCGGCTTCGGCTGAAAATACTAAATAAATAATTTATAGACAAAATAAAACATAAACTCTGAAATTTGAGGCAGTAACAGTTCCTAAAAACGGAGTAACGTAGCTAAACTTTTTTTTTGTTAACATAATCTAACCCAATATTTTTGGATGGATCTGTGAGCTACTTTTATCAATGACTAGCAGTGCCCCGCGGTTTCACCTGCGTACTTCCCGTTCCCGTGAGAATACGGGGATAAAATATAGCCTATGAAACTCAGGGTCAATGTAGCTTTCTAATGGTGAAAGAATTTTTGAAATCGGTCCAGTAGTTTCTGAGTTTATTCGTTACATACAAAAATACAAATCTATCCTCTTTATAATATTAGTATAGATAAAAAAGAAAACATCACTGGATGTAGGGACCGTCGGTTTTAGTCAGTAAGAGTCTGACACTCCCTTCCGCTCTGCCCAGAGCGGGAGAAGTCATTTGATGATTTCCCATCCAAGAAAAAAGGGAGCTACATATACATACATGTGTATTCACAAAATTGTGAAATATCAACAGAGAACGAACAGGGTTTCTCCGCAAGCTTGCTTCGATCAGACAGTTACAGATTAAAATCTACCAGCACCAGGTAAATGTCGAGGAACTGGGATTAATATAATTTAGTAGACGCAATTCTCAGCTCCTGATAGAATACCAATGCACTAGATATAATCTAGAATGTATTACCTAACGCTATGAAATCTACTAGTTACTACCTTCTCTATGTTGTGTAATTTTGTGAACGGTTAAGGTTTAGTTAATACAATTGCATGCTTTAATGTAAAAAAAAAGTTCTTAAACCCTGCTTGAGATTGCCCCAGCTCTATACGATTGCACTCATGTTTGCGTTCGAGTTGTGTTGGAATTAACATTTCAAATATGCGTCTTTGGCTGACTGGTAATGCGGAATTTGTTCGAAAAAGTCACTGAGGCCCTGGAACGCGGCAGGCATTAGCAAGAACACTGATGGGTTTTAGTTTAAGGTACATTTTTTTCTCAGAATACTATGAATCCATATTACAATATCAATAAACATTCCAACCGTAGTGTTTAACATAAAAATGTAGCATATTTTATTCATAGACTCTCACGCATACGATTTGTGTTCCTCCGCTAATTGTTTGGGACCGCAGCTCGAGTAGAATAGCTGTCTGAGCTGATTGTCTGAGCAGAGCTGGCCTATTGTTTGCTAACAACTAAACAATACAAATATTATTGATTCCCATTGTAATAATGCATTTTTTATCACTCACTGACTAGTAGAACGGTATTATAAACAGCGGAATAAACAAACCAGAGTATATTGTTTGTAATTACAGTTTTGTGTCGTTTGCGGTTAAAACGTTTGGGTCATGGGGTCTGCGGCGACTGATCAACATTTTGCGTGATCAGAGGGCTTGGATCGATTTTTGCCCAAAGAATAAGTGAATGGCATTCGAGGTGGTCATGCTGCCAGTCTCTTGGGTGCGTTTCCGGATGACAGCGATGTGGAGGAATACTACCTTGTTTTGCAAATGTCACTGGAACATTGCAGACTTCATAACATGGTAATAAATCTTCATCTATCTATACTAATATATAGATAGTTGAAGAGTTTGTTTGTTTGCTTGAACGTGCTAATCTCAGAAACAACTGGTCCGATTTGAAAAAAATCTTTCAGTGTTAGATAGCCCATTTATCGAGGAAGGCTATAGGCTATCATCATGCTAAGACTAATATGAGCGGAGCAGTCATAAAAAATGTGACACAAACGAAGTTGCACGGGGTATCTAATTAGATTATAATTCTTTAATATATTTTGAAAAATTGTTTTTTAAATGCAATGGGTTTTAGTCAGACTATTATTCCCTACGTTTCGCCCAAAACGGAAGATGTCATTTGATGATTTCCCGTCCATAAAAAATGACATTATAGGCATGCATCTCTTCTAAGGCTCTCAGGAAACAACTACTCCGGCGTGGAATTCCACTCCTCTCTTGTACGTCATATTGTTTATTTTTCATACCATAAATTACCCATCGTACCAGTCCCTTGTATTCCACATCTATAAAAAGCCTTTGTTTTCGTAATCTAGTTTTTCAAGCGACATTATCTCGACACTAAAATACTTACACAAACAAAACCACACGTCAAATACACAACATCAAGCAACCAGGCATCGAATCTAGATAGAATGGGGTTACTCGTTCAGTATTGCCACAGAATAGATAGTGGCAGGAGTGGCAACTACGTCTGAAAAGTTGTGAGGAAATCAGAGGTGCATTTTTTTTAAACAGCGTTCTGATTCACATTCGGTAAAAATACGTCTCCATACGTTTTGTCAATTTATTTTAAATTTATTGTCACTGAGACGTTAATATGACTTACTTTTGAACGCTTATTAAGAACGAGAATCAGCCTTTTTTCTTCTTTTCTGGGTGGGAAATCATTAAATGACTTCTCCCACTCTGGGTGAAGCGGAAGGGAGTGTCGGACTCTTACTGACTAAAACATACCCTACAAAAGGATCACCCTTTTAGTGCCCTTTGCGTTTAATTAGTGAAGGATGATATATTGCTAGACAGTGTTTCCTTACTAATATGATGGATAATTGAGTAGAGATATGGTGGCGAGGGAGGCCAAAAATAAAGATGGATGGTTCGTATGAAGAGTTTGATATTAAAAAAAGAGTCAGTGGTAGCGTGATGGTTTGAAAAGATTGAAACAAAAAAAAAGTTACTTCGACTCAAGTAACGTGGTATTAATGCAGGAAGATAGTTATTAGACAAGTATGAAAGACGAAGACTTCTTACACCAAACACAACAAATTGGTACTACTACATTTTCGAATGTTGTAAGGAGCTGAAATTCTGTATTTCATACTCTGTGTTAAAACCGCAACGCTTGTCAAACTCGCGTGTGGCTGCACCAGTCAAACGCAGTCAGATAGTGTTCACCGCAGATACAGCATCGAAGCTGACTATATCGATTAGAGCATTGTGTTACATGTTGTACTATTTTTGTTGAATGTGGGTTTCCCAACATTTGCTGTATGAAATACAAACTTATTTACTAAACTATGTTGTCCCACAACTAGATAAATGTTTTCCTCTCCCTGGACCCAACACAATTCTGTTCAATTCCTTCGGTAGGAATGAAGTTCGTCAAGCCATCATCAGCTTGGTCTACCGCTATTCTATCTGGGATTTAATGGGACCCTTTCTCCATAAACAAAGGTTATCTATATGTACAAGTGTGATAATTTAATTATGTCTATAATTATTTGGAATTGGTATGGACTTAGTCGGTGGAGTGACGATTTGCGCAGGACGGCTGGCAGAAACTGGATGCGAGAAGCCGAAAATAGATATAAGTGGCGTGCAATTGGAGAGGCCTATGTCCAGCAGTGGACTGCAACAGGCTGTTGATGATGGACTTAGTGTCGCGGCCCACTGATTGCTGCTAAGTTACTAACGCTGAGAAAATCTGAGACTAGCACATTAGCAGAGCGTGAAGATCGGAACATGCAAACAGACGGCAATGCAGTGGTTGAAATTGAGTTATGTGTGATAATTTTGATGTAAATTAAATTAATGGTGACTAGTTACAAAATGCATCAGAGTATTTAGAAAGATGGCTTGTCATTAATTAAGTATTTATTATACACATACGAGTAATTTCGGTAACTATTGAAGAATTTCATTGCCAAGTTTTTTATAGATACTGTGTGTTAGCGTTTGATAACAACTATAAAAATATCATAATGGATATTTGTTACGTAACACTTGAAACTAACTTGTTAAGGTGCATAATACATGCTCATTCAACTACGAAACACATTCCAACAATTAGAGAGCAAATCCAAATAACAGGTGCAAGTGAAAGTGATGGATAACAGAAAGCCAATTACATACATCAAGACCGATTCGTTCAATGACAGCAGCCATTTAAATGTTCGTCCGAACTTATTCAAGCTCCGCAGATTCAATGAATTCTTGAATGTCTGCAATGATTCGTACACAAAGGATCTTGTATTTATAATGTAACCTTTGTCATAGAGCGTCAGGATTCAAGAGTAGAGTGTCTTTGGAAAGTGGTTCACTCGTTTGTATTGCTCGTAGCTTAATAGTGCTCAGATTGAATGTTGCTGTAGTCTATCGCGGTCTGTTTCTTATTGAATAAAATTCATTCATGACTACCATCACTTACTGCATGAGTCCGAACTGTTCGTTCATATGTCAACCTTACAAAACAATCATCATCATTTATCTCATATTTTTCAGGGTTTCATTTATACATTTCAAGCTATCACCGGATTAAGTTAGATTGTACTGGTTTCCTCTAGGTATGCTTACTCCATCGTCTACAAAATCATCGGGTTTCATCTCATCAGACAATTATCAAATAACAATATCATCTTTTACCAACAACAGACCAAAATAGTTGCGCATCTTCTTTGTATTGTATGAAAAGTACGAGTATTGCAATATTTTGCTGTGCAAATACATACAAGCATTCATCGGATTTATGACAGCTAAACAGACCATTATTCCACCGATCTAATGACGCAGATTGTAGCCGTGCAATGACAAACAGTGGACAATTACGGTAAGTTTACTTGCATCTCAATTATTCGATGTTGTAAGACAAATTAGCTTGGAAGAGCTACCGTTGCGGCAATGTAGATGCGGTCTAATGGTTACAGAGGATTCATTAATTGTGAAGGTAGGGAAGGGAATGTTGTTGTGTCTGAAACGGGGAAAATAGACGTACCTAAATGTTCCAGTCAGTTGGGTGGGTAGCGTTAGCTGCATGGGATACAATGGGTGCCAGAAGATTGAGCACCTTCGAGGCTGGGCCAAAATGTCGAAGTAAATTTTGCTCATACAGTGAAGCTGGTTTAATTTGTCATACAGAAAGCTACCCTGTAAGAACATAGCGGAAGCTTTGTCGAAAATGGGATAGCTGTACCCAACTTTAAACCTTTGGTTTTTTTTAGGTTCAGTTATTATAGAGGGGCTCGATTAAGGTCTGTAAGAAATAGAAAATTACCAAGATGAACGTTTCTGACAAATTAAGTTAGCTGTAGATGGACGGCCATCGATGTCGGCCTAGGAAGATGTAGCAAAATGTTCTGATTTGAGGAAGTATAGAAAAATAGTATTAGAGTAGCTGCCCCATTATCTATACTAATATTATAAAGAGGTAACGTTTTTGAGTTTGTGACGTTGTAAGGGATATATCTCTGGATCTACTGAACCGATTTTCAAAATTATTTCACCAATAGAAAGCTACGTTATTGTGGAGTTTCATAGGCTATATTTTATCCCCGTATTGCCACGGGAACGGGAACAACGCGGGTGAAACTAAGGGCGCTGCTAGTATTTTATATATTATGTTGTTTTGTTTGCAATAAAGAATTAAAAAGAGAATAAGAATAATAAGTATTTGGAAAGAGAGAGACTTCGAATAGGCCTTAGCCAACCAATTGGACATATTAGAGTGGGCAATGCTATAAAAATAAGAGAAAGATTAAAGGCTTTTCTCCATTCAGAAATCACATAGACAAATCGATTAGTTCAAAAATACCATTCATGTGTAAAGCGATTTGGAATAGGGTAACGTACAATTGATTTGAAAGCGCTTTTCGGGACCACATTCGACGGGAATCGAATAATCTTCATTTTGGCGAGAATCGAATTTGCCATAACGTTTACCTCGGCGTATTTACGGTGGATCCGACGTCTAGACGGCTTACCTTTGTAGCCAGCAATATCCGAGTTATCGGATCGACATCGGAATCGAATCGAGAGCTGGAACTCTTGAATTTAATATCACTCCCGCATTTTGGATCAAATTTGTTGCTTAAAGTGATGTGAAACGTTGGATCAGTGATACTTTATGCATTCCCTTGTGTCTTGTGCTCTTGCAAAATTGGATTTATTTATTTATAATTCGATTTAAACTTACTGAATAATTAATATATGATAGCTAACAAATTTGGGGTGCGTCAACAGCCATTTAACCTAAAGATAGTCATGCAAGATTTTTAGAATATAGAAATAAATTCAGTTTAGAAATCACATCCACAAAAAGCTCACAAAATTAATTATACATTCCTTTACACTCATATATTTTTCGAATCCGACATCAGTCTGGCAGCAACAGATAAAGCCTTGGGGACTAGTGATGTGAATCACGATACACTTGAGAGTCGAGATAGTGATGTGGCGAAATGTTGCATTGTCTGCACAACAATGAGATTGCGACAGACGGTGCCGCTCCAAAATGAACTTAATACCGTATCTTAGCTACAGCTTCGATATTGCAATACTTAATTAGAGGCGTGATGTAGATAACTTGAGAATTGAGACTGTAAAGCCATATGGAGCCGTTTAGTCTATTGTGCTGTCTATTATGACGCATAGGGGGATTATGTTTCTCTATTGTTTTGGCTGGTTACAGATGGTTTCTAGACCTTACTTTTCCAAATGGAGGAGTTAGATGAATTTCGCCTTAGTTGGTTAAACTATTCGTTGGCGTCACCTCGTTTATGGTGTTTTCAACTGACGCAGGCATGTACAATATGTTCATAGTATCATTGATTAATTTAGGATTCCTGCAATACGGTAGATAATTGTTCTGATTTTTTTATGGGAGATTGAATATTTTGCTATTAAAAAAAAACAGAAACATCCGAATTGAGAACCTCCTTCTTTTTTAGAAGTCGGTTAATAATCATGCATTGTTGTTCATTTATTTTGTGCTATCCTTCTTCTTTCAAATATCCCAACTGTCTTTTGTTTCTGCTTCGATACTTCCTTTTCAACCATATCCTTATTTAGTTTCTAAGTAGTAATCATCATATGCTTATGCATTTACGGATAAGTAGAGCATCACACAAGATTGCATACATAGAGGTTCACTCTGGTGTAGCCTTGATCCGCTCAGATATCGCATCACGTAATGCGCAAGAGTTGATGAAGATGCACTTCGTGAATTGAATATCTAACAATTTTGACCGCATTAGAGCATTTTTGAATAATTCATGGCTGCTTGTTTCATTACTATTTTATTTCCTAAATAAAATGTAAAAAAAAAACTATTCGAAAGTTCTGGATCTTGAGGTCGAGAAATTAGGCTTCAAAACAATTCCTCACACTTTGTCTTTCCGTTCGAAGATGTCATGCATATTTCACCAATACCAATATACAGTGTGAAATCTTAATGGTTGTTTTCCCGCGGCAGGACGATTACCCATCAGTAGTACTATCGAAACACAAAGTTAAACTAAAAAAGTAAATGTTCTTTTTTTTCAAATCATTAAAAAAGTGTTCATAAACTCGAAAGAGCGAGAATAAATAGTAGTGCACTAGACATAAAGTAGGTGTATACCTACATGAGACTCACGTACCGCCGCGTACCTACATATCGCGCAATGCACTACTGTTGGTTCAAGTCGCTTTCGAGTTTTGTTTATCACAATTGTTAATCTGCCATTTAGGGAGCCTAATATTTTTTTTATATATAAATCGATTGTATTACCGATACAAACTCATTTCGTTTCGGGAAAACAACCATTAAAATTTCACACTGTATACTAATGAAGAGCTGCAAGTGGGATTCTAGATGCAAAAAATTCAAAACAATTGGAAATGGAACGCCTTCACATAGAAAAATAAAAACTATTTCACTGAGAAACTACATACATACGTGTGTTTTAAATAGCATGTAGGAAAATTATGATTATGGACAGTTACGTTTGTTGGTTTTTCCTAATCATAAAATACGTAGTTCATGCGTGAGGGGTCACTGCTTGTAACAGTAAAGTGAATTTACGAGATAATCTATAAATTTGTATGCAGTAGACCAACTGATAGTTCAAACCATTGCTACATTATTGCTATACTGTGTAGTTGGCTTTACAAAACATGAAATCTTTTATGTAATGCAGAAATTCCTTGTTATATAAACTTCAGTAGGTATGTTGCGTGGGTAGCTAATAAACTCTAAATAATTTGACTTTTTATCGATAAAGCCGCCAATTGTGTCTCCCTATGTAATGTTTTCTTCATCTATATTTTATTAACTTATATGGTGTACATAATAAAGAGTATTCTATTCTTTGATACAGCTATGTAGATATTAAACTCGTCTCTTTGAAAAATGTCGTTTTGAAAAATGTATCTAGATAAGAAATTGTAACAATTTTTGTTGTTGTATTTGTTGGATGCGAGAAGCCGAAAATAGATCTAAGTGGCGTGCAATTGGAGAGGCCTATGTCCAGCAGTGGATGCAACAGGCTGTTGATGATGATGATGATTTGTTGGAAGTAAGCGTGACTGGAATATTATGCAGCAACCTATATATCATTCTAAGTTCTAGGAAAAGGTTATTTATCATTACATTTTTAGTAAAATGCTGATTCATGTATAGTGAAGAGGTTTATCATATTTTTAATGACCTAAAATTTTCAAAAAGGCCGGCTCGTCTTGACTTTGCCACCACGTATTTTCGAGACGACTTTGAAAATGAGTCTTTGGATCACTGTCGCGTTCTCGCGTTGCGTCTGTTTGCGAAAGTAGAACTATTTCAGAAAAACAAGCACTCGAAAAGCAATATGTCTTATTTCAAAAATATTAAGATAATCCCAAAATTTTGAAACATTCTTCATTGGTGCTCCGCTCCTATTCGTCTTAGCGTGATGATATATCAAAACCTAAAGCCTTCCTCGATAAATGGGCTATCTAACACTGAAAGTTTTTTTCAAATCGGTCCAGTAGTCTTCTCAGTAGTATAGGTTCAGTAATCTTGACGTTAGCGAGTTCAAACAAACAAAGAAACTTTTCAACTTTATATATTAGTATAGATGACATAGTGATGGATTAAATTAAAATCATCATATATTATATTATATACATATTATGTAGATTCAAGGAAATATTTATAGACATTTACTATATTCTATTGGTCACATGGAGGCTGAAATTCGACCATAATTACGACGACTTCGATTAAGATAACTAAGTTCCTATATAAGAGCTATTTCTGAAGTGAAAACTTCTTTAGCCGCGTTAGGCACTTCTTGGTGGGGGAAAATCTTAGGGGTTCGCGTCACCGACATGATCATGACTCATGCGTGTAAGTGATTGATTGAATCCATTTAGTGAAATACTGTTTTTGTTTGATTATAATTTTAGTTCAAACATTATGAAATTCGGAGTAGTGGTGGCCGAGTGGTAACGGCCCCGACTTACGAATTGTAGGTCGCGGGTTCAAACCCAGCCAGGCGCATTACTTTGTGTAATTAATTTCATCACCACTGCTCTCAAAACGGTGAAGGAAATCATAGTGAGAAAATCGGCATGTCCTAGAACCAAAAATTCGAAGACATGTGACATTCACGAACCCGCACTGGGCCCGCGTGGTGGATTACGGCCCATTTCCTCTCCTAGAGAGAAGGCCTGAATGCCAGCAGTGGGAACATTAAAAGGCTGATTATGCTTATTATGAAATTCCATATTTTAATACTGAAAGTTCCTAGATTTCATCCTATCGGCAGTCCCTATAACTGCCATTTTTTTGTTACCAACTAGATTATATCATAAAAGTAAGCACTATAACACATTACGTATATACCTAATCATAACTATCTACTTCATCTTACGATCTCATCTTGTTTTAAATATTACTACATCTGGTTTTTGTATCAAATCAGCAACAAGAACTGTTGATTAAAGAAGTTTAGACTTAGTGACTGGTTACCTAAAATTCGATTTTGCATGATAAAAGTTTGATTGACGTATTTAAGAGCAGAACTTCACTTCGAGTAATTACATTAAAGTTATGTAATGGCCTTTTTATCGCAAACGGCTAAATTATCAAAATATTACATCTTGAAATCGTATTCACTTATTCCGAAGTTTAGACTTGGAAAATAATCATGTTAATGGAACATCGTAAAGGCAGTTTAATTAAATTAGGTGATTGTGGACTTTTAGATCACCTAAAGTTAAGTTTTGCCTATGATAATTATTAATATGTAAATAAATTTGATGCTATGTTTTAATTTGTTGTAAGTTAATTTTATTTGTTAATTTTAAGATTGTTAAAGTGTAAAATGTCTCTTGCTACGTAAATATCCATAGATATAATGCTAACAATGAATACCTATAGAGTCGAAATTCACATAAAACTAAAAAATATATATAATTATCTTAACTATTGGGCTTAAGACTGTTTACTTTCCTATAATAGTAAAGTTGTCTTGTATATATTATGTACCAATTTTGTAAAGAACAATCAATATCTTCGAACAGCAAAGAAAAATACGGGGAATCCCGTTCATAAATATCCGTGACGCGTTGTTCAGCCTTGACAAAGGGCAATCTATTATTATGTAGTAATTCATTGCATGGCATGTCGTAAGCCATTCTTGTTTTACCTTCATACGTAAAAATATAGTACGACTACAGCGTCCCGCGGTTTCACCCACGTTGTTCCTGTCCCCGTGGCGATACGGGCATAAAAATATAGCCTACCAGCCAGTGGCGTGCAGTGGTTCGAGTTAGGGTAGGCCAGAGAAAATGTCCAAATAAATTAAAAAAAATAACCACATTATTCAGGATTGATTTTTAATGAAATGAGTTTTTTTTTTAATTTTTTTTAATTGCCTATTAAAAAAAAAACAAAAAAAATAAGACACCAAACAACCCTGAATAATGTGGTGTGTTTTTTTTGGACATTATTTTCTAGCCTACCCTAACTCGAACCACTGCACGCCAATGCTACCAGCTTCTGCCAGCGACTTCGTCCGCGTGGAATAGTTACTTTACCCTCGATTTTGAAACTCTCAGCCCGATCGGTTTAAAATTGACAAAAGATAGACATGCTGTTTCGGGATATTTTTTAGATAATTTTATGTAGAACATTTCCGTAATACATGATTTCTATGTAACTTTAACCATTAAGGCTACACACGCGACGGAAGCTTAAAAAATGGAGTAACTTCTTCCGTTTTCCCAACATTTTCCTTCACTGCTCTGCTCATATTGATTGTAGCGTGATGAAAAGTATACTATAACCTGCCCAGGAGTATGAAGAATAATTCCACCAAGTTTCGTTAAAATCGGTCGAGTAGTTTTTGTTTCTATAAAGAACATACAGACAGACAGACAGACAGACAGACAAAAATTTTACTGATTGCATTTTTGGCACCAGTATCGATCACTAATCACCCCCTGATAGTTATTTTGAAAATATATTCCTTGTACAGAATTGACCTCTCTACAGATTTATTATAAGTATAGAAGATAGATGACACTCCACAATAACGTAGCTTTCTATTGGTGAAATAATTTTGAAAATCGGTTCAGTAGATCCAGAGATTACCCTTTACAACGTCACAAACTCACAACCTCACAAATTTTAATGTTACGTCCTCCTTTATAACATTAGTATAAATAAAAAAAAATGGTCTCTACTAAAGTAAGTCTGACTCGCACGCAAAGGGTTTCGATCCAAAAAATTAATGGCATGCTTTTATTTTCAACAGTTCTTGCATGGAAGAGTAACAAACCATATATGCAGCCGTCTTAACAAACTTTCACATTTAATATATTATATACTAGCTGCTGCCCGCGACTTCGTCCCCGTGGAATCCCCGATTTTAAAACATTCTTTATCGCTGCTCCGTTCCTATTAGCTTAAGCGTGATGATATATAGCCTAAAGCCTTCCTCGATAAATGGTCTATTCAACCCAAAAGGAATTTTTCAATTCGGACCAGTAGTTCCTGAGATTAGCGCGTTCAAACAAACAAACAAACAAACAAACTCTTCAGCTTTATAATATTAGTATAGATTACTTGCGACCCGCCCCGGCTTAGCACGGGTTCAATGTAGATAATAATGTTTCCTCTACTATAATATACATGTACTAGCAGCGCCTCGCGGTTTCACCCGCGTAGTTCCCGTTCCCGTGGGAATATGGGGATAAAATATAGCCTATAGCCTTCCTCGATAAATGGGCTATCTAACACTGAAAGATTTTTTCAAATCGGACCAGTAGTTCCTGAGATTAGCGCGTTCAAACAAACAAACAAACAAACAAACAAACAAACAAACTCTTCAGCTTTATAATATTAGTATAGATTATACATATAAACCTTCCTCTTTAATCACTCTATCTATTTAAAAAAACCGCATCAAAATCCGTTGCGTAGTTTGAATCATTTAAGCATACATAGGGACGGACAGCGGGAAGCGACTTTGTTTTATACTATACGTAATGATTATACATTTCGAGTCCACACCGTTAGCGCTCACCCTTTACTAAGGGAAAATAGGAAAAACCCTTAATGCAAACCAAATGAGAGAGACCTTTGAACTATTTGGGAGCACCCCTAATGAACCAAGTAGGTACGCGACCTAGTTGGGCTGCCCCTAATTAGGTATGTTGATCTTTACAACCGAATGGCATAATCCACTTGGAAAATTTGTTTTTTCAAAGGGTTAGGAAATTCTTGACTGTTGCAATTATCTACAGAGTGGCTTTAGAATTCATTCGCGTTATTTGAGGGGTAAAATGAGTAATTCATCCTACTAATATTATAAACGCGAAAGTTTGTGTGTATGGATGGATGTTTGTTACTCTTTCACGCAAAAACTACTGAACGGATTTGGATGAAATTTGGCACACAGATGGTTTATAACCAGGATTAACATATAGATAATTTTTACGCCGATATTCCCACGGGATCGAAAGTTATGCGGGTGAAACCAAGGGCCGCTGCTAGTACAAAATATTTTTTATTTAGGGATCTAATCAAAAATAACCCTATGCTACTTCACCCTGTCCTACTGTCTACACAACTTAGTAAATAGATATTGTGAAGTTTTGTGAGGATGAATGGATGTTTACCAGTCTTCAACGCAAAAGCACCTGATCGGATTTTAATGAAACTTTCTATTATTATAGCTTTATCTACGATTGAGAATTTGTTCCGATTACTTAACAATTTAAGTTTTGAATTGAGTTCAAAACTTAAATTGTTACCGAACCCGAATATTTGGAAATAGTTTGGTTTATCTTATCTTGCTAGATATATTAGACCATTAAACTGTTGATCGAATGTCTACTCCACATCCAATATAAAATTACTAGCTAATAAACAAAGATACATCTGTTGTCTCAATCTTGTTCAGTCTAATTTATTATTCACGCTCTAAATTAGCTCATAGTGGTTATGTAACGCTTAGCGCCGGCCATTTCCGATAAAAGATGTGGCTTGCTGGTTTTGTAATTGTGAGGTCCAAAGAAATTCATCATCTGCCTAGTCTATTCCCAACTATTTTGGCGTCGGCTTCCAGTCGAACCGGCTCAGCTGAATACTAGTATTTTAACATGGTGCGGCTGCCTACCAGACCTCCATAACCCATTAACTGGGGAACACGGTACTTCTTGGCAAGACTGGAGTCAGATTTACTGGCTTCTGACAATCCGTAACGACAGCCAAATATCTACAAATGATAGCCGGGATCAACGGATTAATGTGGCTTCCGAGGCACGGAGGAAACTCGATATGTTAAGATGGTCACCCATCCACAGACCAACCTTGGCAAGCGTTGCTTAACCTTGAAGGTCGACCCATGCGGCTGTTATTCCTTAGCCACGAGCTCCTCCAAAGAAATTGTTCTACGGACAATGGTCTGATGGTCTCGCGGTCAACTGTACATAAAGTGGTGGAGAATAAAATGTTGTACTTACAAAAAAACAAAACTGTTTTTCAGATCAAATCAAATTCCTAATCGATAAAGATTAGGAATTTCTCTGTGACGTCCAGGAGTTTTGAAGTTCGTGGTGTGACAATCTCGTGCCTTGGAAAATACGTGGTTCTGCACCAGATCTCTTCCTCTTTTCGGTCGTGTCGGGATGCTGTCCCATCGGCTTATTAGAGTGATGGAAGACGGAGAGTGCATCTTTACAGGTATGTGGTAGCGGAACAGGGTTTTAAGTTCTACAAGTCTCCATAGAAAAGAGAGGATCCTCCGACATGGGCCTTTATTTTTTTTTGGATGGGAAATCATCAAATGACTTCTCCCGCTCTGGGCGGAGCGGAAGGGAGTGTCAGACTCTTACTGACTAAAACCCACCCGTGATCCTTCTCGTGCCCTTTGCGTTCCAGGGCCGCGGTGACTCTTTCGAACAAATTCCGCAACCATAGCAGGCACTGACCCTATGGGGCCCCGGCTTCTTTGCTGACGGCGCCGTCGACTCGGGCCTGGTTGCTATCGGACGGCGAGCCACTCATAGCTCGCCATCCACAGGCCCGCGCCTACGGTGGCCGGGAATCGCCCTGCGTTTCCCGAAGTCCGGGGCGTGTTCTTCTGTTGCGGCAGCTGGAGCGTGAGGTTTCCCTCTCTCGCACGCTCCGACTTGGGCCTCAAGTCTGCTATTACAATAGTGTCAAAATGGTCAATCAGTGATTTTATAATGGTTGATTTGGACAAGTTCGGTAATCTACTAATATAAAAGCGTCATCATGACTTTCCAATGGTTAACCACTCACAACAACATGCCATTGAAAGAAATGGTATAGAATGTAATCTCGTACGTAATGACAAATGAATGACAGACGTATGCGGTAATCTGCTAAAATTTCAACAGTTCCTTTGATCAGTGACCTACCATTAGAACGTCATTGTGCAGTCATTGCTTTTAATAGCTCAGTTATCAAAAAGTAGTACGAGACCACTGACCGACCAATGATCGACCATTATGAATGTAGAAGATTACGAACTTATAGCAAAATGACAATGGGCTCGTGTTGGAATGACGAATTTATAAAAAAGCAGACTTGAGGCCCTGATGGTTGTCTTTTGGGCCCTGCCCGATAGTTTTTTTATGAGTGCATTGTGCATTTCGCTATTCAACCTAAAGTTGTGAACTGCTTAGCCGGGCTTACCTGCCCGTTGCAATGATATTCAGACTGTTATATAACGTTCTAATTGCACGGAAAACTCTGATACCGCGATGCAGGATTTATTTAGTAGTTCGCTCCTGATGGGATAGATGGCGTTGTGTTGTGTTTATGGACAGATTTGTACACTACAATGCCTCCCTGACTGATGGCTAGTGTCCGTTGATCATATCAGATAGGTACAGATTGATACAGTTTTTTTTTTTAATTTTGTTGGTAAAGTTGCTATGTTATTTCCTTTTAATTTGTGTTTTTTTGTGCGTTATTTCTGGAGGAAATCTTTCTTTTATATCATTTCTTGTATACCTCGTATTGTAACACTAATCACTCCACACGGTATACATAGACTTCTATACAAAATTCCATATTGTTTTTACTGTGATTCAGATAGATTTGTTTTATTCAGAATTCAAAGTCTTTTCAGACCAGAGTATGTATCCTGTGTGGATATATATATATATATATATATATATATACCCATTAAAAACACAAAAGTGGGAGTTTTTAATCAAGATCGTATCCAGTAATTGTTATTGTACAGTAAATTACAGCTGGAGGTGTAAAACGATTAGTAATAGTGATGATTACCATATTTATAAAACGGAAGTTTTCAAATTATGATTTTTTAAATTGCAGTTGCATTAAGTTTTTTTTATAAAAAAGTGAGTTTACAAGCACTCATAATAAATTGGATTGCTGTTAGTTAAATATCTACATTGTAAAGACAACGTGTATTTTTTTCTTCTATATTTTTAAAGGACACATTTTTTCAGATTTTATAATTGGTGAAAGATCTACTCTAAAAAACTGAATTGTTCAGTTCAGTTCCGCCTCTTCGATTCCTTTTTAAATAAGGTCACAGTTTCACACCAAAAATCTTAAAAATAACCCACACATTTTTACCGCAGTGCGCATAGGCACCCATTCCTCCTCCACCGTACTTCATAGCAGGTATAATTTACACGTTGGCAAAATAATTCCTTTTGAATCGTGTCACTGTGGAGAGTGGGGAGAGACGGCTCGATTGTGGATTACATCCAAGATGACAAGTGGCGCTTTCCGTTCCAAAAAGGTTTTCCATTATACTCGTGATCATACCTGTAACAAAAAGAAGGTACAGTCCATGAAATGTTCGATGAAAGTAAAAAGTAAAGTACTTGTGAATTGTATTGTTTGTTATGGATTAGCGGCGGTGTTTTGTGTATTATCTTTGTTTTTTTTTAGTAGCTTGAAATATTCACAGAATATTTAATTTTTAGCAGCGCCCCGCGGTTTTACCCGTGTAGTTCCCGTTCCCGTGGGAATATGGGGATAAATGATTTTATTTTTGTAAGTAGGTTGTAAAAAACACTTTTACACGTCAATCTTTTTTTTGGCCGTTATAAAACTAGATGAGGCCGGGTGAGGATAAGATATAGCTTATGTTACTCAGGGTGAATGCAGCTTTCTAATGGTGAAAGAATTTTAGAATTCGGTCCAGTAGTTTTTGAGTTTATTCGTTACATACAAAAATACAAATCTTTCCTCTTTATAGATACACTAGCAGCGCCCCGCAGTTTAACCCGTGTATCCCCATATTCCCGTGGGAAAATGGGGATAAAATATAGCCTATGTTACTCAAGGTGAATGTAGCTTTCTAATGGTGAAAGAATTGAGTGTACTATCAGTAACAACTGTCCAAAGTCAAGGGTAACGTGCCTTGCGAGATACGGAGGTCTCTCGGTATGTACCTAATGGGTGGTCACCCATCCAGGGACAAGCCTCGGCAAGTGTCGCTTAACAACAAATATTGACCCATACGGTTGTTATCATTTAGCCACGAGCTCCTCTGTAGTAGTAGATGTTTAGAAGTAATATCGTGATATGTTGTCCAAATTCGCAACCGATCAAAAACACTCTCACTAATCTACTTAAAAACTGGTCATACCTAAAGTAATTAAAAAGTAGGTAGGTCCAGCCAGTTTCTAATCGTTCATGAAACTAATTAAATTATAATTATCCACTTCTTATTATGCTAATTTTGTTATATAATTTTAAATACATAATAACCACTTCCAGTCTCTCTAAATGATAGTTCAACGAGAATAAAGGCCACGACATACAGACGCGACATGACTCGCGACGGTTTCGATAGATATAGATAGAAACTTAAACATAGCAGTGACGTGTTATACGTGAACTAATATTACAGCTTTAAAAACAGTGCAAGTACTATCGATGCTAATCGGTAGCAAAATATACAATGTGAAATCTTAATGGTTGTTTTCCCGCGGCAGGACGATTACCCATCAGTAGTACTATCGAAACACAAAGTTAAACTAAAAAAATAAATGTTTTTTTTTTCAAATCATTAAAAAAGTGTTCATAAACTTGAAAGAGCGAGAATCAATAATAGTGCACTAGACATAAAGTAGGTAGATACCTACATGAGACGCACGTACCGCCGCGTACCTACATATCGCGCGATGCAGTACTGTTGGTTCTAGTCGCTTTCGAGTTTTGTTTATCACAATTGTTAATCTGCCATTTATAATATAAATCGATTGTATTACCGATACAAACTCATTTCGCTTCGGGAAAACAACCACTAAATTTTCACACTGTATAGTAAGGTTTAGAGTCGTTACTTTCTGTCTTTCTTAGACAGTTGTATGAAATCAATTAGATGGCATCCGAAAATTCTCGGATTATTTATCCTTATGACTCAAGGCATAAGATTGAAAAGTAGTCGCCCAGGAAGTGGTATAACTTACAGCGCTGTGAATCACGAAGTCTCTACTGGATTCCTACGCACAGGTAACCTAACTAAATATGCGTCAAATAACGACTCTGAAGGATTTACTTTCCTGACCCTACTTGCGTCCGAGTCTTGTACTTTTTTTCCATAGAGATGTACATATACTTTGGAACGTGCAAATAGTTTCATATTTTTAATGGCCGAGAAGTCAAAAGAACCCGTAAATGGTTTATTTCAAAATAAATGCTTTGAATCTTGAGCCCCGTGAATTTACCTAAGATTGGTCTGAAAGTTTCAAGGCGAAGAGTCGCTTACGAAATTCAACCAGAAATTTTTGTTTCGCTGGAACTTGTACTAGCTTATGTAAATGCATAATTACTGGATTTTTTCGAGCAATTGAGTTGCTTAAGCCTAAATTAATTCGTTTCTGGCGATCTTTTTAAATCGATTGGATTGGATGAATTAAACAGTTTTGACGAAAGCGGTGATAATGGTCTCGTATTTCATTCTGATTTCTTTTCTGTTTGATTGTGGTTACTTCTGTTTTATTGAATAACTAAGCACAAAAAGAAAATACTTAATCAATTTTTAGATTACCGTATAGACATGACGAACCGTGACAAATTGTGTAAATTATTTCCTTTTCCTAACCTTAAATCAACAAATTCTAAACTTTGACATTCAAATATTTTAAAAGGTTCCATAAAAACAACTTAAAAATAGAATTGGACATTTACACGGTTATCAATCAAATCAATTATACGGAATCCCAACTCACGCGCAGCCAATTTATCTTCTCGATGCGCATGTGCGTAGGTCAGCAATTTCAAACTCAACCACTAAACATAGGTATCAGTTTGACCTCTACAGTGCCTTTATTTTGTAGTTTAGTTTTCTTAAATTTCCTTCCTTCCTTCGTAAGTTTTCAATGATGTCCCTCATTTGAAAACTGTTTAGAAACTTCGATCATAGATTCTTTAAATAATTATTATTACAAATTTACTGACGAAGTTCAGAAAACTATGTATCTTTAATCAATTACTTAAAAACAAATGTCAAAATAGCATAAGCCTTTCACCAATGTCTGTACTTGATATCAAACTAAAACATTTTAATTGGACTGGCCATTGTATGAAATATAAATCGAGTCGGATTGGTTTGTTAATAATGTCAATGTCACATATTTAATTAGCAACTGAGTGTCATTATATGACATTGACATTATGAATGACAATACTATGAGTTGATATAGAGGTAAAATAAATTATATTGAGCAAAGAAAAATATATTTTA
This sequence comes from Hecatera dysodea, assembly GCA_905332915.2. NCBI lineage: Eukaryota > Metazoa > Arthropoda > Insecta > Lepidoptera > Noctuidae > Hecatera > Hecatera dysodea. The sequence continues at coordinate 18,518,930 of HG995294.1, forward strand.
CCCGTCATGATGTTTCATACAAACTTCCGAGTCCTTGTTTTTGGAAAAGAATTTACCGATTATATTGTAACTTGGTGCACATCATTATGTAAGATACCTAGATCTTGCAAGTTACTTAAAACGAGTTCAAAGGGAGGGAGAGTGCAATTTTAACATTTCTATACTATGTGCAATATTGCTGTCTCTTCCTTACTTCTGAACTTTATTTTGGTGTTGAAATGACGAACGTATTTATATCGTAGCTGTAAAAGTTTAATTTTTTCATGTGGTTGACCTTACTTCTATCACAAGCTACTTTTACTTGTTACATCATCAACGTCTTCATTAGACACTTTCATTGTCTTTGCTTACTTTTATTGTTCTTTGTTTTGTTCATCCATTCATGTTTGACATAGATTTTATATCAACTTGTGAGTGGGTTATGTAAAATTGGATGTGGGCCAAAAAAGAGTGAAAGGTTTTGTGTTTCGTGCAGTAATAATGTTAGATAAGTAGTTTTATTAATATCTTTTTTATTTGATTGTTCAACATGTCTGTTTCTAAAGAATATTTTTATCATGGAAATAAAAGACATACCGTCATGTCGCTTGTCATTGTCGCGTCGGCCATTGGGTTCTATACTTTTTTATATATAAAATAAATATTCTTTTGCGATAGTCTTCTGAAGAAGTGCAATTTTTTATATAAAAAAAAAAACGTTGCGCCACACTAGGATTTACTCCTGTATCGTGGGTGTGTTCACAAACATGTAAACTCACATACACAAGACACCCAGATTTGGAACTCAATTGATTTGATTAAGATAATTATTTCACTGATAGAGAATATCACCATCAGTTAGCGGTAGTTTAAGATTATTTGGTCCATAGGCTTTCTATACGCCAAAACACTGAAACGGATTCTGACGATAATATCTTTGTTGCTATGTAGCTGTAAAAACGGAAAAAATTAAATAGTCTAAAATATGTTTCGTTTGGAAACCTCTGCGCGCTCGTCACACTTGACTAGTAAAAACTACCTCTTTTTTAATTGGGTGGGAAATCATCAAAATATCACTTCATCCACTCTGAGCGGAGCGGAAGGGAGTGTCAGACTCATACTGATTAAACTCGTGTTCTTCCTAAAGCACTTTGCGTTCCAGAGCCGCGGTGACTCTTTCGAACAAATTTCGCAACGGTAAAAACTACCTATATTGCCATTTCATATCCTTATTAGCAAGTACACGCTAAATTTAAATACCTTTTAACGTTACTAATACTCAGTGAAACTTTGACTTCAGGAAGGTATCAGAATAAGATTCTGCAATAAATCTTGAAGATCAAATTATTCAAATTCTGTAAGAGCTAGTAGATTAAATAAGCTGGATATAGCGATGGAATGTTACTAGAGCAATTAGTATGAAAGTTTGATATCACGAGCGATTGCTTCTTCCATCACGCGTTTTGTCTCGAAAAACATGAATGGACAATTATAACATTTTAAAATTTTTACAATTTGTACACGATTTTATTTTGAGGTTGTTTGTCTTAAAAAAATGTAGACAATTTTTTTTGACGTGTGCCTCTCTTATTTCAGCACACTAAGGCTGGTTACTGCTCCACCAGACAATCCTGTGGTAGCCTCAAATGAATTTAAGGCCCCTAGCCAGGGCTAAAACACTACTTAAAAGCTTAATGACCGCTTCGCTAAGGGCATCACCTATGGGATATGGGCCTTAGCTTAGCGTGGTCATTGAGGGAGGGCAGCAAGGGACAAGCTGGGTCTGGTTATATCATTTGGGGGGTCTAACGCTAATGACTCAGCGGCGCGGGCTGGCTCATTAGGCAAAAGTTGCGGAGGGATATTACGGGGCCAGCGTGCTGGGCTTCGTCGGCGGGGCCGGAATACGGAACGCAGTTTGTTTCTGTGTTTACGAATCATGCTGGTTTCCTTACAGCTTTCCTGGATCACGGTGGTCATCGAGTTCAACTAAGGAGAGCTGGGGTCGGCGAATCTTGCTGATTTTGGAGGGAGCGTATCGGGCAGAATCTAGACAATATTTTAACACATGTACGTATGTATGGCAACAAATCTGTCGGGCATCAGGACAGATGGGCCAGAGTCGACACGCAGTGGGAGCCAGAGGACGGGCGCCGCCGCCCAGGTAGACCTTTAAAACACTGGCGTGACGACTTGGAGGCGTTCACGACCTATCCAGTCGGAGAGGACAACACACCGGGAAGAGTGGAAGGCTATGACGGAGACCTTTGCCCAGCTGTGGGAAATGATTTCCCATCCATAAAAAAGTTGGTACAGATATTCTGGCTTCTGAAATAACTATTAAATCTATGTTAGGTTAAACTTGCCGGAACATTTTGATAGTCTAAATGTTATGTAATCTAAGTTATAAAGAGAAGATGTTACCTGGAATTTGGTTTATAAGTACACTAGCAGCGTAGTTCCCGTTCCCGTGGGAATATGGGGATAAAATATAGCCTATGTTACTCAGGGTGAAAGTAGCTTTCTAATGGTGAAAGAAGTTTTGAAATCGGTCCAGTAGTTTTGGAGTTTATTCGTTACATACAAAAATACTTACAAATCTTTCCTCTTTATAATATTAGTATAGATATAGATTAATAGCGTTGTTCTACCTATAGAACAACAATTTGAGCTTTACCAATGAAAGTATAAATAATCTCCATAAAGAATATTCCGCAACCCTTCTTTTTTCCTACATGGGAAATCATCAAATGACTTCTTCCGCTCTGGGCGGAGCGAAAGGGAGCGTCAGCCACTTACTGAATAAAACCCATCCGTGTTCCTCCTAATTTCCTTTGCGTTCCAGGGCCGCGATGACTCTTTCAAAAAAATTCTGCAACCCTGGCAGGATAATATACGTACCTACTATTGACATGATATCATTAATAAATGATAAATGATTTTTATTTTGTAAAGTCGGTTAAACATAACACTTTTACACGTCAAATATTTCTGGTCATTTTAAGCTAGATGAAGCCGGTATTTCCTAGCCGACTATCATGAGAAGAAACACCGAAACAAACTCAGAGGTCAGTCTCTTTTAAAGTCCATACAATCCGTACTGGTCAAGTCATATGAGAACCATGTAGGGTTAATGTCTGAGGTAGCCTTTTGAGGAAAGTGCCACACAAAGAGTGGACCTAATAATTAATAACCTTCTTCTCTTAATGTAGACTACACATCTCCATAAACCGTGCTATTTGTAGAAGTACTTACTTCCTATGATTGATCAGTAGCGTAGTGTGTGAACAAGAATGACGTATCTCATCGTGAAATCTTAACTCGGCAACGGATGGAAACGATTACTGTCCGATGTGGTCCATCCTTGGCATGAATGGCCAATGCTCGGCCATACTTGGTTTGAATAGTTACCTATTTAGTTCTTACAAAACATAGACGGTTCAGTTATTAATCTAAATGTAAATAATTATTTTCATTTCCTGTAATATTTGTGATTGGGATCGGTTGGTCGATGTACGAAAGACAGACTGAAACTGACTGAAATCGACTGTTTTATTTTTTTTTGTCTGTGGTGCGATCAGCTCGTGGTCGTTATGTCCGGTCCTGACACAGTTTTATTAGTTTTAGTCGATAAGTTGTTTTCTTTTAAGTTTGTCTATATTTTTTTTATTTTTATTTTTTGTGCGTCTTTTCTGGCGGAATAAACGAGTTTTCTTTCTTTCTTTTTTTATGTGTGTAATATAAAGCTGAGGAGTTTATTTGTTTGTCTGTTTAGATGGACGCACTAATCTCAGGAACTGCTGGTTCGTATTGAAAAGTTGTCTTAGTGTCGGACAGCCCATTTATCGAGAAAGGTTATAGGCTATATAACATTACGCTACGACAAATAGGAGCGGAGCATCAATGAAAATTGTCAGCCCTTTTGCGTGTTTATGACTTGTACCTTCCTAAGTTCTACCCATATACCAATTAAATAATATTTTGTTAATTTGCTGGCTCGAGAGTTTTGATTATCATTCGTGAGTTTTTGATTAGTTTTATGATTTGCTTTCGGTAGTCAATATAATATTTAGCTTGAGGATCTATTGTGTGCAGTTTTAAGATTTATTCTCTTGACTTTATTCATGTTTCGTTTAAAGATTAAATTAAGAAGATTCAGTACTCTTTGAATTTTCGATGTTATACGTAACTCTCCAAACAATCAGCACCTAAGGGAAAATACTTTTATTTCATCACTCAAAAAGTAACAATGACTTACTCAACGAAAACAATAACGGACATTATATCATTTAATTTTAATTTCCCACGGTCACTTTCGTGAGCGCAAAAAAAAGAAATCAACATTATGACCGTTATAATTTCCTTATTAAAATATCAGTTGTCTACCAAATGTCAAACAGGCAAGACGTGTCGTGATCACGCTCCGTAAAATCACAAAATAGTTAAAACAGAAGCCAGGGAGAAGTATAGAGGAGCATACGACAAGCCAAAACGCACGCGTACTTAGACAAGAATCACGAACAACGAGTGCAAGTGAGACAAAGTGGCTTCGTCCTAGCGGTCCTAGCTTGAGAAAGCATTAAAAACTCTCAATATTACCAAGCATATATCATTACTCGTAGAAATTAATAAAGATTTGTGACAATTTTGAGTATTGGTACGATATCCGAAATTTGTCCTCAGCGCTGTGTGTCATGAGAATAGTAATGTCATCTTTAGTAGCTTACAACTACTTTAGAATTGGCTTTCAGTCTACACGGAAGCACCTAAATACCAGTATTTTACTGCCAGTTAGTTTGTATTTGGTGGCAACTGTCATTTGTTTGATATCTACGTATGTAGGTACTAATCTATGTGTGCGAGTGTCCCTTCTTGCTCGCTGTGTGGAGTGAACCTTCTGATACAACTATTCTGTGGTCTAATAGCGATTTGTATCACGTAACCCACGCATTTAACGTAAATGTTGTAATACTTTACTTCTTCGTCGTCAGAAAGTGGTCCTAATGTCCTTGCTTTCTCCGTTTAGAGCCCGATGGAGTTCACTTTCTATGGTGTACTGAAAAATGACGTTTTGTTTTTTCTGTAAACGGTGTTTGTTTAGGTCATTATCATTAAGATTTTTTTAGGTGGTGGCATGGTGAAACTGGAATCTCAAAATGGTGTCAATGGCTTTTAAAAGAGGTAATAGTATGTTATTGTAAGTAATTGACAGTCTATATCTTAAGTGTTTCTTTAGGCGCATGCTGTTTATGAAAAAAAAAAAAAACTGATTGTGCTACTAAGTAACTGAAGTTTATGATGTTACTGTATATAGTTATTGTTACTGTGTATAGTTTATGATGTTCTGTGTTGTTGTGTATAGTGTCACTCATGCCACTGTATGGGCCTATTAAAGTCTTCAAGTCATTATATTTTGTATGTACCTAACCTTAATTTTTCTTTACTATTGTAAACCCTAATCTTTTGCTTGACCTTAACCATGATATTAACTACATTGATCAAGAATAACTTGCTTTTGAAACTTGTTTCATTGTTTTAAGTATGAAATTACACTTTAAGTATTAATAATGGTTCAAGTTTACATTGACTAAGGTCCTAATAAAGACCTTGAATACAGTTCAGTTCTAAAACACTTTTTTATGGATAGGTAATTATCAAATTAGTTCTTGTGAGTGGAAGGAAGTGTCAGACTCGCGTACTGACTAAAACTCATCCGTGTTCCTGCCAATGCCCTTTGCATTCCAGGGCCGCGGTGACTCTTTCAAACAAATTCCGCAATCTTGGGCAGTGCCAATTTAATACTGGCACCTACTTTTAATTTAGAAGTACCTACTTATCTAAAACATATCTACAAAAAAAAAAGACTTAGCGTCAAATTATTATCTACTAGCTGCTGTCCGCGACTTCGTCCCCGTGGAATCCCCGATTATAAAACATTCTTTATCGCTGCTCCGCTCCTATTGGCTTAAGCGTGATGATATATAGCCTAAAGCCTTCCTCGATAAATGGTCTATTCAACCCAAAAATAATTTTTTAATTCGGACCAGTAATTCCTGAGATTAGCGCGTTCAAACAAACAAACAAACAAACTCTTCAGCTTTATAATATTAGTATAGATTGGGAGTGTTTGTGTGTATGGTCGGATGTATGAATGTAAATGTAGACAGAGGAATTTAGAATAGTCATAGCAGGTGGCGTTCTATAATTTCTGCCTAACCCCGTGTGAAAACGGCGTGTTTACTGAATAATAAAAGAGTATTTGAACTAAATAAACAATAAGGAAACCAAACCTAGAACCAAAAATAGAAGCCTAGAACCAAAAATTCGAAGACATGTGACAATGCACTGGGCCCGCGTGGTGGATTACGGCCCATTCCCTCTCCTAGAGAGGAGGCCTGTGATCAGCCTTTTAACGTTCCCATGGGAACGTTAAAAGGCTGATTATGTTATGTAAACTATAAGATCAGACCATATTCTAAAAATGAACGTTTATTACCTTCTGTCTGTTTATAACAGTAACCAAACATTACGTACACAAACATAATAATAAACCCGCACCGGATTTCCGAGCAAAGCCACGGTAAGTAAGTAGTTTAATGAATGAACAAGGTAGGGCAACATGTGCTTCGAGTTTAGGATGTTGTACAGTTGCGTAATGAAAAGGCTCGGCAGTTCATTTTCAAATAAATATTCATTATCATCATCACCTTCCTGTTTTTGTCCCACATACCTTCTGTGTGGGTATATTTTCCCTCGTAAATAATTCATAATTTCTTTAAAGTTTTTGATGTCGACACGTCAAAAATACTAAGTGTTACGCATGGCTTTTAAGTCAAAATTGGCTTATCAAAACGTGCTTAAAGTTTTCATGCCTCGACTGTGTCTGTGAACTGCGTGTTATATATAGGTACATACTAGTTAGTATATACTGGGTATCTCACGGTCGATTTCTCTTAGGCAACACGTAGCAAATGGACGCTAGTTATTTCTTTGATGTGTTTATAATGGGTCCCATGGATTTATGTGGAGCAATGGACTGTACCAGTTGACCACTACTAGTGTTTCCCATATGGGAAACACTAGTAGTGGTCAACTGGTCACGAGTAGACGAACAGTAAGTATAAATAACTGAATTCGGTCCATTAATTGGTAATAACGAACAAACCAATGTCTATTATATCCACTGCTCTTAAAATGGTGAAGGAAAACATCGTGAGGAAACCGGCATGTCCTAGAACCAACAATTCGAAGACATGTGACATTCACCAACCCGCACTGGGCCCGCGTGGTGGATTGCGGCCCATTCCCTCTCCTAGAGAGGAGGCCTGTGTCCCAGCAGTGGGGACATTAAAAAGACTGATTATGCTTTATGCTATTATGTAATGTCTATTGAAAATATTATTTTTGATTTATCCACAACAAGGAAAACTTATGTTCTAAATGACTTCGAGAAACGTATGGTACGACTGTGTTTTGTTTTTATTTGTGCTCGACTTGGCGAGGGCACTAGTAGCCCACGTATTTAATTTCTAAGCAATTATTTATTTATATGAATACTTATACTAGCTGACCCAGCAAACGTTGTTTTACCATATAAAATAAAAAAAAATAATGTAGGGGTTGGGGGTCCCGTTTATCATTTGGTGGTTTTTTATGCATATAAAATTTCATACAAATCGGTAAAGCCGTTTCGGAGGAGTATGGTAACTAACATTGTGACACGAGAATTTTATATATATGATAAAGTTAACATAGCAAATCAGCTGATATTTAATGGAAACATATTCGATTTGATTTATCGACAATAATCGCGTGTCATATTTGATTGGATTGAGTTGGTTAAGTAAAATAAGGACAAAAGTAACATTAAATTTTGTAGCTTAAACACACAGATAGACTATTATTATTAGAATTCCTCTGTGACAGCCTTTTTTTAGGGACTGGGACTTCTTCCACTCCATGCGAAGTGGAAGGGAGTGTCAGACTCATACTGAATAAAACCCATCCTTCCTACTGCCCTGTGAGTTCCAGGGTCACTGTGACTCTTTCGAACAAATTCCTCAACCTCTGACAGTCTAGAGTTGGGAGTTGGTGGTTTAATACTCCCGTGTCTCGGTTGCCAAGGCCGAAATTGGTCAGAAGGACCATTATTAATGGAGAACAATCCCGGGTCGTTTTCTATTCTGAGCTGTTATTTTATGACATAATATTTAAACAGTCAAAAGAGAGTGATCTAAATTGCTTTACCCATCTACAGCTATAAAGGATATTAGGTACTGTCATCAAAAATTCAAGTGTCCCCCTAAGAAATTATCACCTTAGCGTACCGTGCTGCGTCGACAAATTCATCATTTACGCCTTCTGAAAAAGGAGTCGTACGTATGAGGCTGTCTGGTCACTAATCCCTTTTCACAACTGTACATCATCACGCATTAAATTGGTAATACACATACTTATACATACATACATATATATGTAAGTAAATTCCTACACGAGGACGTGTGAGGGCACAGAGCGAGGGACTGTAAAATATTCATGTAATTTGGTGTTGTTAAGCCGTGTCAGACGTCAGTAGGTCAGCGGGGGCGCTGTACGCGAATATATTATCGTAAACCTTTTTAGGGGTGGGTTTGGAGTTTTTATATATTTTTTTTTTTTTAATAATTGATTAACGCTTGAAGCAAACTAGTCGTTTTCTATGATTCATTCAAATGTCAGCAATTATAGAATACTAGCAGCGCCCCGCGGTTTCACCCGCGTTGTTACCGTTCCCGTCGCAATACGGGGATAAAATGTAGCCTATGACACTCCACAGTCACGTAGCTTTCTATTGGTGAAATAATTTTGAAAATCGGTTCAGTAGATCCAGAAATTACCCTTTACAACGACACAAACTCACAACCTCACAAACGTTACCTCTTTAAATCTTAATATTAAAGTACAGAAATAGGTCGGATAATAGTAAATTTTATAGCATTATTTGTGTTAATTTGATAAAAAGATTTGATAATAACGCTTTCGAATTGAACGAATTTCAACTGGCCTTATAAAAAAAACAAAGATAAAAACATTTATTTGATTATATTAAGGGTACACACACAAGGGAGAATGAGTCGCTCCGGAAGGACCTGGCGGGGATGGCCAGAGCGGCCTCCGAGGAGCCGCAGGGGGTGCTGAGTCCGGCGCCGCTGGAGGGGAGCCTAGTGCTGAGCCAGGTGCGGAACCTGGTGCGGCAGGAGCTGGCTCCCTTCCGGAGGCAGTTCTCCACCCTGGAGGACATGGTCCGGCGGCCCCCAACGGCGGCGACTCAGAGGGCCCCGGGTCAGCAGAAGGCGGCCTCTTACGCAGCCGCGGTGGCTGCCGGCCCTGCAACGTCCGGCCAGGCGGCGAAGGCCAAGGGAGCAGCCGCGCCAGCGCCTGTGACGCCGGCGACTGCGACGCCGGCGAAGACCAAGGCGGCCCCGGCGAAGAGGGGGAGGAGGAAGGCTGGAGGAGCGGCTAAGGCTGCGGCGCCAGTGGTGCCGCAGCCGCCCACACCCCCACCCTCGGACCCTCCTGCGGCCGAGGCCGAGTGGCAGGTTGCTGGCCAGAAACGGCGGGCCGCAAAAGCGGCCAAAAACAAGGCTAGGAGGCAGCGGCGGAAAGCCAACGCCATTGCGGCGAGGCTGTGCGCCCCGAAATCCGCGGCTGTAGTGCTCACACTGCAGCCGGAAGCGGAACAGAGGGGCGTGACGTATCTCGCCGTACTGAAGCGGGCGAAGGAGGCGGTGAGCCTCCAAGAGCTGGGCATCAGCGGGGGCATCGGGGTCAGGAGGACCTTAACCGGTGCCCGCAAGCTCGAGCTCGCTGGAACGGAGAGTGGCCCGTTCGCGGACGCCCTGGCCGAAAGGCTGAGGGCGGTCCTACCCGCGGACGAGGTCCGGGTGTCCAGGCCGACTAAGCGCATCGACATGCGCATAGTGGGCCTGGATGACTCCGTGACGGAGGAGGAAGTTGTGGCCGCCGTCGCCAGGACTGGGGGGTGCTCTGCCGAGCTTGTCAAGGCGGGCACCCTCCGGCCTGACAACACGGGTATGCAAACCCTTGTGGTGAGCTGCCCCGTGACGGCGGCCAGAACTGTGTCGGAGGGCCGAAGGCTCTTGGTGGGATGGGTGTCTGCGCGGGTAAAACTGCTGGAACCCAGACCTCTGAGGTGCTACCGCTGCCATGTGGGTAACCACACGGGAGCTATGTGCCCCTCGGAGGTCGACCGCAGCGGACTCTGTTTCCGCTGTGGTCAGCCCGGTCATAAGGCCGGCTCGTGCGAGGCCACGCCGCACTGCAGTGCATGTGCGGCTGTTGGCAAGCCGGCCGAGCACTGGGCTGGGAGAAGGGCCTGCGCGCCACCCGCCCCGACCAGGGGCAAGAGGTCCGCCGCCACCGCCGCCTCTGCCGCCGCCGCGGCTTCTGTCGCCGCCACTGCCGCTTCTGCTGCGGGTGCTGCGACTCCCAACACTCGGGAGGGTGCTGAGATGGAGTGCCAGTAATGGTCCCATTTCGGCCCCCTCCAGAGACAAGTCGGCCGCTGTGCTATCGCGCAGTGGCTGATGCCTGGGGACGGTGAGCGTGGGTGGCTCGCCGTCCGATACCAGGTTGAGTCGACGACGCGTTGTGTTCCACGCGCGTCACAAGGAGCCGTCAGCACCGAGGACGGGGCCCCATAGGGTCGGTGCCTGCTAGGGTTGCGGAATTTGTTCGAAAGAGTTACCGCGGCCCTGGAACGCATAGGGCACAAGAAGGATCACGGGTGGGTTTTAGTCAATAAAAGTCTGACACTCCCTACCGCTCCACCCAGGGCGGGAGGGGTCATTTGATGATTTCCCATCCAAAAAAAAAAAAAAAAGGGTACACACACAACTACATTTTATTTCATGCTTCAGTAACTACAATCTTATAGTTTTATTAGTTGCCTGGAAGAACCCATATTTATAATTACATACATACCAATATAAATTATTATTTATATGAACTAAACACGAAAGTCACTACTCACCTACTGACAGTTTCCTCTGTTATTACAAACACAACACCATTTTGATTCGCTTCACTTAGCTTGTTCAGTAATTACTATAATTAGCAACCGATACACGCACGTTACCGTTATAACGTTAACCATAAACGTAAACGTAGCTATCAATGATTCAATACCGTACCTGAAAGTAGAACTCATTCATTCAAGTTTCTTACTGGCCAGTTAGGCTTAGTCCACACTGAGGGAAATAGGACGCACTGGAATTCACTGGATACATGTGCAGTGTGCATGTTGCCGTTGCTGTCCCGTTACCAGTAGCGGGACAGCAACGGCAACATTAAAAAAAAAATGGCGCCGTGTATTCGAATTCAACTCTCTGAAATGTGTACCTTTCCGTGTAGTAAATAAAGTTCTAAATCGTATCACTATCTTAAAACGCACGCAGCGTTGAATCTTAGTATGAGCTTACCCTAAGCGTTTATCGTTCTGTAATAGGTAAGCAGTATTGAACGGAAAATATGCCCGGACTAAGTGATTGGTCTTACGAAAATGTTCGGGTTTCCGAAGTTTTACGATCGGTACCGTCCGAGTCTGATATTAATCTGTTTCAGAATCGATTTAGATATATAGACTGTTTAGATTTGATAACATTGACCCGAATGCACAGGCTATAAAAACTTGAAAATCATCCACCATAATAGCAAACTTTGACATGTCGTCATGCGAATGTAGAATTTGATAAATTTTATACTCAATTGCAAATTCTTTATTCGAAAATGGGGGTTTCTAAAATTCAATCAGCAAAAACGAGATATCAAAACTTTATAAACAAATGTCATTTCAGTCCGTTGCATTTTGACTACAGTCGATATCGAAAGAAAACAAAAATAGTTTGTTTGTGCCAATCAATTAAGCATACCAGAAAAAAAAAGTTATGCAAGTTGGGAAGATACGCGTCACATTGGCGCAAAACGGCCATCGCTCAGCGTAGTGCTGGTACACATGTACAAGACAGAGACACAGCGCTGATTGAATGTCACTTTTTTTCTATATTTGAAGTCCATCAACTACATAATGATTAAATTCTCGTCAGAGAATAAGTCACTATAACACAAGTCAATTTTATTTTCCTGCTATTGGGGTCACCTAACCGGATGCTGCTGAGTAATATTTCAAATGAAGCGACTGCCTATTGGACCTCCACATCCCAGTAACTGGGTAACACAGGTGTTACCTAGTCACACCCAGTGACTAGGTAACACCTGTGGACTGTGGATTACCCAGGGGTAACCCTTGCCAAAGGCCTTTTCAACATCAATAATAACACTGATAATGCGAAAATGGTATGCTTTTTTTGAAGTACCCACAGTAATGTCTATTTGGTTTATTTAGGTCATTAACTTGAACCTCTTGCTGCGTAGTTCCGTCGAACAACAATTCCGCACGAATTTGGGTCAAAAAGTATCGGGAAACGGAATAATTATGCAAATGTGGTTTTATTTTTTGTTTTCAGAAGTTAAATATGATTTTTAATTGTTGGACCTATATATAATACGTTGACTGTCTTTGTTTGCGTTGAACCCTTTTTTTTGAGCGATGGAGAATCATCAAGTGCCTCCTTCCGCTCTCGACGGCACGGAAGGGAGTGTCAGACTCTTACTGACTAAAACCCATCCGTGTTTCTCCTAGTGCCCTTTGCGTTCCATGGCCGCGGTGACTTTTTGAACAATTTCCACAGCTGCATAGAACCCAGCAATTATATTTTTCTGAGAAACCACGTGAAGAAAATTTGTCTATTATACGGAATAAAAAGTATCTTAAGCCCTAATCCAGGGTATCGTCTACCTGAGAGCTATAGTTTCATCCAAATGAGTGCTACCCCATCAAGATGTGAAGAGGTAACAAACATACAGACATATAAACAGACAGAGTTACTGTCGTTTTAAAGTATATTTATTTGGATATGGACGCATTAACTATGGATATGGATGAAAAGACAAATGTATGAACTAAACTCCGCTTTGGTTTCATAAAGGTCGTATTATGAAATTTAATTCTTTTCGTAAATCTTTTGCTCTAAAAATAGCTTGAATTTAGAAACAAGGAATTTAGAGAAATATAATAGTAAAGGTAAAGGGATTACTGAGGACTCCTGCGTTACTTAGTATTAATGCCTTTGTTTTAGGTGCTAATTGTAATATGGAAGGTAAGGTATAAAGGAAAGGTGAGGTTATGACCTCACCTATATCCTCTTGGCAACATTAGACGCGCGACATGTTGCTCATCATGTGATCGACAACGTGATACTTATATTTATAATTATGTACATTGTTAATGTTGAGCACTATTATTTATGGATGGTCAGTCCCCAAATGCCTTCTTCCCCGCTGGGCGAAGCGGAAGGGAGTGTAAGACTCTTACTGACTAAACCCCACCCGTGTTCCTCCTAATGCCCTTTGCGTTCCAGGGCCGCGGTGACTTTCGAACATATTCCGCAACAATGTTGCGCGCCTGTCGGCAACGTCGCGTGTTGTTGTAAAACGTTACTGGACAGAGGCTAATGGATCAATCGCAGTAAATTAAAATCCATACTAATAGGGATGTTTCCTGAGTAAAAAATATAGGTATGATTACTTTTAGTCCGTCAGTTAGATTATAGAAAAATATTGGACACGTATTTTTTCCTTTATCAAATCTATAAAAACTGACGAAGATACAAAGCATCAAAGATCAGGAGTGGGGGTTTGTGACGTCACGGCTCGGTAAAAATTGTAGCGAGTAGTGACGTCACACGAGTTTTCAACGCACTGTATCGTCTTCATTTTTTGTTTACGCGAAAAAAGAAAAAATACGTATCCAATATTTTTTGGAAATCTATCCGACGGACTAATTCGATTTTTTTAGTTAACTACCCTATTTTTGACTGATTAGCTGAAGATAATTTTGTAGTTACACTTTTGTTTATTTAGGAAAAAGAATTACCTTACACCAAATCGATTAGAAGTCCTTGGCACCTACAAAAAAAATAAAGCGTGACACATTTCTACTATTTCACACCATATTAACTCCTTTCTCGTTCGAAATAAGAATGAAAATCGCACGTATGACATTCTTAGGTCCATTTATTTGAAAGAATGTGTAAGAAATATTTGACACTCCTAAATGGACGCGAACAACAAGAACGTGACACTTGTAAATGTTCTCTTTAGACCTATTGATATACTTACCTAGACAGTAAAAGTGACATTTCTAGGACATTTACGACTGAATGTCTCTGGAATATTTTAGTTAGTTATTGATCTGCTGTAGAAATAGTACCTATAGGAGTATAACAAAAAAGGTGGTCAATTTTTTCCTGAGACAATAGATCTTGTCAGACAGACGGGCGGATGGTCAACAAAATGATCCTATAAGGCTTTCCATTTTTTTTTCAGGAACCCTACAAACGAAGGCCCTATGATAGACGTCCTTATGGTCTTTTTTAAGGATGGAAAATCATCAAATGACTTCTTCCGCTCTGGGCGGAGCGGAAGAGAGTGTCAGACTGTTACAGACTAAAAACCACCTGTGTTCTTCCTAATGCCCTTTGCGTTCAAGGGACGCCGTGACTCTTTCAAAAAAAAAAAAACCGTAATGCACTCTGGGTCTTAAAGGAATACTGCTAGAATATGTCTAAGGTATTAAGTCCAACGTATAGTGACTTAACTTGTGCCTAAAGTTCTAATAAATAAACAAATAAATTCTTTCCCGAATAACTTCTGCCCAGAATAACGCTGACCCGACCCGTATCCGTCAATCTCTAATGAACGCTAAAGTCAATTATTCAAGTTTGAAACCTGTTTGAACGAATTCAGGTTAGGTAAGTCTGGCTTATATTTTTACATTTTAAAGCCTTTCCGTATTACCTAATTTTGATCTTTTTTTTTATTTGTTCCATAATACAGTTTTTTACTGTTTTGAATTTGGTATTGTACCATTAAACCAGGATTGGTTTGTATTGGTTCACACGTTCACTAAAAGAATACTGCTTAATCACTAACACTTAATAATTAATTAACTTTGCAGGTGATTAAATACATTTTGCAAAAAGTTGCAAACATCTATTAGTATGTGAAATTTTAGGTACACGAATATTTTACATGTTACGTTTTGACTCAAAAGCACACTGAAACGGACCGCTCATTAGAAAAACAGCAGCATTGACATGACGTCTTAAATCCATCATGATTCCTGTGTCAGAGAGAGACGGAGTTATACAAGACGAATAGCACTATCCCTTTCCCTCACACTGAATCATGATAGCATTGGCACTTTGTAGTACGGCCACAGGCTGTTTTACTTTTATTGCTGCGTGTTCGCAATTATAAAATAAATCTTATATTATGCAAAATTATTTATGTGGTCATAACAATATTTTTGTTTATAATTTTTACTATTTATTTCGTTCCTTATATTTTTATATAGTGCAGTTTGGAAAACGTAACGTGTTTTTTTATTGTTTTTCCTAACGGACTAAATACATTTTTCAACCACAGGATAAACCCTTTTTTGTGGACTGGAAAACGTGTTTCTCCAAATAACCTTTGGGTTCCAGACTCTCTCAAACAATTCAGCAACCCTGGCAGAGGGATAACCCCTTTTTTTACGGGGGGAAATCCTTATGAATGTCCTCCACCCTGGGGTGGGCGGAGGGGTCTGTCAGACTCTTACTGACTAAAACCACCCCGGTGTTCCAACTTTCACCTACGCCGGGGATCGCGGGAACATATGCGACAACCGTAATCCCCGGCTGGTGCCGGCCCGCCTCTGCGGGCCACCTCGTGTCTGCGGAGGGAGTGAGGTGTTTGACTCCCTCCGCGACGTCAGAGAGGGGCCCACGGGAACACCACGCGCCGCCACCTCGGGTCCGGATGAATGGGGGGCGACAGACGAGAGGGATAACCCCTATTCTAGGCTAGGCTTAAGGAGGCACACGGGTGGGTTTTAGTCAGTAAGAGTTTAACACTCCTTCCGCTCCGTCCAGAGCGGAAAAAGTCATTTGATGATTTCCCATCCATAAAAAAGGGCGATAACCCCAAGGTCCAATGTCATCAATTGCTAAGCGTAAAAACATTAGCCAGCCAGACGGTAACCTGATATCAGTCAGTTAAAAACCAGTTATTCTAGATATCAGCTACTTTCGTGGTAGAGTTTCTAGTTTTACTGGCTAGATTAGGCTTGGCCTTGGTCTCGTGAAATCTATTGACGATTTCAAATTAGCCATTTCTCAAATTGTTTATTCACTGATTATTATCAGTAACAGTTTGTTGTGAACACACGGGTAAGTGGATACAAGCCACCCATTGACTTGACCTTGTGATAATAGAGTCAAACAACCACACTGAAACAAGTTTAACCAATCGCGAGAAAGTTTGGTACTTTCAAGCAGTTCTCGGCAAGCATGCTTTTATGCATAGTTGACTAAAAAAATCTAATTAGTCCGGCCGATAGATTTCCAAAAAATATTGAACACGTATTTTTTCTTTTTTCACATGAACAAAAAAGGAAGACGATACAGTGCGTTGAACACTCGTGTGACGTCACTACGTGCTACAATTTTTACCACGGCGTGACGTCACAAGGCCCCACTCCTGATCTTTGATGCTTTATATCTTCGTCAACTTTTAGAGAATTTAAAAAGCAAAAAGAACGTGTCCAATATTGTTCGATAATCTAAACGACGGACTAAACATAATCATATTTTTTTACTTAGGAAACATCCCTATTTAGTACATACATATTGCGACTAAGATGCAAATGCTAATGTTGCTTAAAATGTAGTAGAATTGGCTCTCATACAAATCATAACTTTCTATGAGGCGAGATTCTGATCAAACGCAAGTGTATCAATAATATTATAAATAAAAAAAATCACACAAAACAAAATAAAAGTGACAATAGTTAATAAACATACCATGTGCCTCACGGGCCACGGCTGCCAAGAAGATCATTTGATTCATTTCCAATATGGTTTATTTCAAACTACTTCGCACGGGTGCAATGTTGATATTAAATCTCTGTTATATTATGCATGTAGTATACATATAAACCTTCCTCTTGAATCGCTCTATGTATTAAAAAAAACCGCATCAAAATTCGTTGCGCAGTTTTAAAGATGTAAGCATACATAGGGCCAGACAGTTGGAAGTGACTTTGTTTTATACTATGTAGTGATATAGTGATGTTGTCTGGTCTTCAAATGAACATTGAGTGACCAATTTATCAATTTGTTAATAAACGTGTGACAATATTTAAGTAGGTATACTAATCACACCTTAACGGATGAAAGGGAGAATCTAGTTCAGTATACGCCTAGCAACGCTTGCCAAGGTTGGTTTGGGGACCATCGTTACTTTCCTCCGTGCCTCGGAAAGCACGTTAAGCCGTTGGTCCCGCCTGTCATTTGTAGATATTTGGCAGTCGTTATGGATTGTCAGGAGCCAAGAAATCTGACTCCAGTCTTGCCAAGAAGTATCGTGTTTCCCAGTTAATGGGTTCTGGAGGTTTCGTAGGCAGCCGCTCTACGTAAAATACTGGTATTCAGCTGAATCCGGTTTTAATTGGGAGCCGACCCCAATATAGTTGGGAAAAGGCAATATGATATACGCCTAGCAACAATATGTCGTTTTTTTTTAATTTAAATATAACTCAGAGCTTCCCCACAATGGGGCTTGAAAGTATCCGTAGAATGGGCAATATTGAGAACATTTCACGGTGGTACTGATTTCATCATCTCCAATCACAGTAGGTATCTAATAGAATGCCCGACTGATCCCCCAAAAAACGCTCAAATAATGAAAAAAAAAAAAACATTTAAATGAACAAAAACCTTCCTTCATAGAATTACGCAACGCTTTATAAAGATAATTTGGTGAAACGGACCTTTTTGTTTGAACCGAATTCTTCGTGAGAGCTTTACATTTGAGCAAAGGTTTGGGGTTCGGAGTGTCGAGTTATTTTGTCTGTAACTAGGTTATCTTAGATACTAATACTGAGGTTGTGAGTTTGTGACGTTGTAAGGGGTAATCTCTGGATCTACTAAAATGATTTTCAAAATTATTTCACCAATAGAAAGCTACGTTATTGTGGAGTGTCATAGGCTATATTTTATCCCCGTATTGCCACGGGAAAGGAAACAACGCGGGTGAAACCGCGGGGCGCTGCTAGTTACTTTAATAGTTACTGAATTGATGTGGGTTGAGCGGAGATTATAGAACTGAATAGGTATCCCATACAAGGGATGTTATAGATTAGAAATTTTGAATTCGAACGGTAAACGGGTATATCTATATCTATACTTATAATAAATCTGTAGAGAGGTCAATTCTGTACAAGGAATATATTTTCAAAATAACTATCAGGGGGTGATTAGTGATCGATACTGGTGCCAAAAATGCAATCAGTAAAATTTTTGTCTGTCTGTCTGTCTGTCTGTCTGTATGTTCTTTATAGAAACAAAAACTACTCGACCGATTTTAACGAAACTTGGTACAATTATTCTTCATACTCCTGGGCAGGTTATAGTATACTTATCATCACGCTACAATCAATAGGAGCAGAGCAGTGAAGGAAAATGTTGGGAAAACGGGAGAAGTTACTCCATTTTTTAAGCTTCCATCGCGTGTGTAGCCTTAATGGTTAAAGTTACATAGAAATCATGTATTACGGAAATGTTTTACATAAAATTATCTAAAAAATATCCTACTACAGCATATGTCTATCTTTTATGGTTGAATCACAATAACACGTGTAACTCCCGATAGCTTAGCAGTAATCTTACGTTTATCGTCGGATCGGGCTGAAATTTGGCATGCAGGTAGATGTTATGACGTAGGCATCCGCTAAGAAAGGATTTTGATTAATTCTACCCCCAAGGGGATAAAATAATGAACGTTTGTATGAAACTTTGTCAATTTTAAACCGATCGAGCTGAGAGTTTCAAAATCGGGGGTAAAGTAACTATTCCACGCGGACGAAGTCGCTGGCAGAAGCTAGTAAATTATATAATACTATTATATTGGTTTTATGGATATGAAATTATTTCGGATAATCCATTAGTTTTCGTGTTTAAGGATATTAGGTTGATTATTGTGGGAGAGGGTTTTTTAAACAAAAATAACGTCCTTTTTTAGGCTCCATAATATATCTAAAAATCATCAGTTTCTTCTTCTTCTTCTTCTAACGTGTGGACTGTATGTGCATAGATATATAATAACTAATTAGACATAGATAGGTATGTAACACTCATAAATCAGTTCGCAATGATATAAAGAATAGCGATATTTTAATACTATTTGGACATTCGGTTTCGGAAGAAGTTGTAAAAATGAAACACAAAATTAAGCGAAAGAATTAATAAATTAAACCTGCAAGTGACGCGCGCATCGTGTGTGTGGGTCTGGCCGGGAAGAAAAACTTTTAATAGCGTGTCTTATTTAGATTTTCCCCCTATCTGTAATTATCGGAAACTTTTATATTGGATTTGGTTTCAGATAGATGTTTATTTCGGATATTCGGCAGTTTCGGTTACGGTAACAACAGAGCTCCTTAACTTTCCTGCTCCAGATTATAACATTTATAAATTTAAAGATTGAATATTCTAATCCCGCGCTTTGCATTCTTTTGTAATAGCTTTTAACAGTGTTTTTTTTTTTCGTAATCGGGTCTGACTCTTCTCGTGACATTCTTCTTTTCTTTCGAATTTCTTCTAGACGAAATTTAAATGGGAATAAATATTCGGAATAAACCTCTTTCGAACAGAAAAATATTTTTGAAAATCCGTATAATTATTTATGACAGAGTTACGGTCCACATCATAAAAAAAGAATTCCTTTTTTGAATTCGATTGAAAATGTTCAGATATAAATGCCAAATGATTGATTAAAAAAATATGTTTGTTGATTATAATTTTGTTTCAAAGAAAGAGGGCATGACCTACTTATAATCAGATAAGAGCTGGTCACGGTCGGCCCAAAAGGGCGGAGTGAAAACTAGTGTTTTTTTGGAAGATCTTCAAATAACTCCTTCTGCTCTGGGCGTAGCGGAAGGGAGTGTCAGACTCTTACTGACTAAAACCCATCCGTGTTCCTTCTAATGCCTTTGGCGTTCCAGGGACTTCCAAACAAATTCCACAACCCTAGCAGTAAAAAGTAGCGAAACAATGCTGGGTGTTCTCTTAATTTTCAATTTGCGTACTAGTGTTTTCTTATCAGTAACGACATTCATAAATTTACTACTGCTGTTTTAACAGTGTAATTTTATGTATTTTGTTGCCTATTTCATGGCGTTTTATAGATACTTAACCATATTGAAGTGTTGATGAAAACAATTAAGCTTTATCGTTCATCAGAAATTGATGTAAGAACACATTCCATCTGCCAAGCCTTTTCCCAACAAAATTGGACTGGTTTCCAGTCTAACGGGGTAAAGACGAATACCAGTATTTTATATGGAACGATTGCCTATCGTACATCCAGGACCCAGAAACCCAGTAACTGGGTTGTGGAGGTCCGAGATCCATGTTGTCATAACATGATAACCTTAATAAGGCTGATGTTAGATTTTTGTCTTTCCATAATGACAGACAAAAAGAATAATGCAGTAAACCTCATAAGGCAGAATAAAAACTAATAGCATGCGTTACGTTTTTTTTTTTCAATAGCATGCGTTACGTTTTTTTCAGACTCTTACTGACTAAAACGTATCCGTGATCCTTCTAGTGCCCTTTGCGTTCCAGGGCCGCGGTGACTCTTTCAAACAAATTCCGCATCCCAAATTTTAATTGGTTTAACCCATGTTTATTTTTTATTTTGCATACCGCAAATAGTTATTTTGAAATATCTTCATTTTACGTAATTTCCAGCATAAGAAAATATACCTATTGTTTTATCGGCAATGTTAAAAATAATTTGACATTTATATCGGTGTTTCATTTTATAGTTAATGGGAATTCGTTATTATCGACATAAAAATAAAGTATTAGATCATTTAGCAGTATTTATGCGTTAAATGTTAATATTTTCACACTAATCGATTACAATTAGTCATTATTAAGCGTTAAACAAGTTTCATTTTTTTTTGTACTTATTTAAATATGAGTGTTTTTTTTGTTCTTAAATATGAGTGTTTTTTTTTTGTTCTTAAATATGAGTGTTCAAACGAATGATAGTGTATGATAGTAGAAGAGAAACTTAATTGTTGACTACTCATAAATTTTCTATTTTTATTTTATGATTAATAATAACTATAAATGGGAAATATTTTGTTTTTAGTTTGAAATAAATGGATTATAAAAACTAATTTTTTTAAGTATTTTGGAAAACATTGTAGATGTGGTAATTCATTACATCACAAAATCAATCAAAAACAATGAATACTACTTTTACTTCTTTTTTTTGTTTTCTTATAATATGTAGTTTCGTTTCTATTTATTAATGAAATGTACACGATTCCACGTCGATTGATTTTTAAGTAAAACATTTATAGACACTTCTTTTGCTTCATGAACATCCTATTTATAATTTAGTTTGTTAAAATAATACTCATGGAATATCAAAATTAATGCACAAATTATGTTTTAGCTGAAAGTTCAAACATTATTAGAATGGACGGCACGGTTGGCGCAGTTGTTGAAATATCGACTGCCAAGCTGCGTGTTGCGGGTAAGATTCCCTCACGGAACAAATATTTTTAAGGCATACAGATAGTTATTCCGGGGACAAATAGCCAGTATTTGTGTATATGAGTTTGTACGTTTGTGAACGCACCCACGATACACGAGGAATTCTTTGTGTGGTGGTAACGTTTTATAAAAAAAATCCAAACAGTCTAGTCAGTCTAGTTAATTTTATCTATTAGGTAACGTTTGTGAGTTTGAAAGGTTGTGAATTTGTGACGTTGTAAGGGGTAATCTCTGGATCTACTGAACCAATTTTAAAAATTATTTCACCAATAGAAAGCTACGTTATTGTGAAGTGAATATTTTATCCCCGTATTGCCACGGGAACGGAAACAACACGGGTGAAACCACGGGACGCTGCTAGTTCGAAATAAACGTAAGAAAACTTTAGTTTTTTTCCCAAAAGCCCAAAAGTTTACTCTAACTTAGATGTTGTTCCAGAACTGTTTCACCATATTTTTACTACACCAAATTCTCAGTTACACTGTTATTTCGCTTACTCTGTTAGCTTATGTAAATAGCAGTTGGCAGAATATCAATTTAACTTGAAACATTAAGGGTGTATTTTAGTGGAAAATATTTGATTCCTGAAACTGTTGAACGTGACTTTCTGCGAGTTTCGTAAGACGATAAGTTTATGCTGGGAAAGGCAGTAACGTTCACGTGTTTAAGAGTATTTCAGCTGGAAATCTAATTTAGCAAAATGGGGCCTTTTAAATTCACATCTTTATAACAGCACGAGCAGTGCCAAGCGGTTTCACTCGCGCAGTTCCTATTCCCGTGGGAAAATGGGGATAAAATATAGCCTATATTAGTCGCTGATAATGTAGCTTTCCATTGGTGAAAAAGTGGCTAAAATCGGTCCAGTAGTTTCGGCGCTTATTTGTTACAAACTAATAAAAATAATCTTTCCTCTTGCAAAGATAAAGTCAGAATCTACACAGAATATGTTTACAGGCATGATCATGCAAAAATCATGGTTAATGGCATTAGGGTAGAAGAAGAAAGAATAAGAAGTTTAAAAAAGGAGAAGTTTAAAGGTTCTTGTTTCATGCTTTGATAAATGCATGGGCTCACCCGCAGACAGGCTTAACGTGACAATTCGACAACGATGCTACAACGCGATGTAGTACATTGATCTAAAATTACTTTAAACATACAGTTTTCATAAAACTTGTTAATGGTTTGTCGCTTTGCACCTCTCTTCGGGAGCCTATAAAGCAAACAAATTAATCAGAAATTAATCTTCAAGAATACAGAGTAGCTATTAATAATGTTGCAGTAAAATACCCTTTCAGTACTTATTAATTTTCCTCATCACATATTACAAATAAAATATTTACCAAGTTCTACCGAAAGATTGACGCAGTGTGACGTCACAAAATGTGATAGCATTTACCGTGCCTTACTCAAAGAAAAACTGATTTGTTGCTAAAGACATGAGTTAATAAACATAATATTTTCTTCAGTCACAAAGAAAAAAAACAATAGAAAACAGTTTTAATATGTGTGGGAATAGAACACCCACATAGATATCCATAATTATCTTTCAACACCATTCTGTTGTGAAACAGAAAACATAGTAAAAGTGTACAATCAAGATAATGTATCAAGATCACTGTTCGGTCTCTCTATCCCAATGTCACAGAGTAAAAAAACTGAGTATACCAAGTCTATATCGCAATGAAACAATAGAATTATCTTACGTTTTTCTTTACGTTGCATTGGCCCGTTTCCCACGACTTGCGACATTTTCACCAATTAGCCGGTAACTCGCGTTTAGTTACTGCATTGCGTTTTAAATGAATGCGTCAAAAAAGTCGCTGGAGACAATGTTGCCATAATGTGTTACTACAGCGAATTTACTTGCTGGATTAGTTAATTAGACAACATCAGTGACGTCATCAAAATAATGATAGTCTATTGTTTCGAATGTTGTTATATACTTAGAGCGAGATTCATAATTTGGACTTAATAATTTGCCAAACCCTATACAATGCTTATTAGAAAAAAAATATGCTAAAGTAGAGTGTAATAAATACCGAATTTAAAATCGAAAGGTAGACGACGACATGCTGAACTACAACAAGTTTAAATTTATTTAATTAAGAGGTCTAATTTCTTGTTTAAATTTCTTTTATTTATTGTTATAAACTATTGATGTCGATACCGTATTGACAATAGGGTAGTTGACTAAAAAAATCTAATTAGTCCGTCGGATAGATTTCCAAAAAATATTGGACACGTATTTTTTCTTTTTTCACGTAAACAAAAAATGAAGGCGATACATGGCGTTGAAAACTCGTGTGACGTCACTACTCGCTACAATTTTTAGCGAGCCGTGACGTCACAAGTCCCCACTCCTGATCTTTGATGCTTTGTATCTTCGTTAGTTTTTATAGATTTGATAAAGGAAAAAATACGTGTCCAATATTTTTCTATAATCTAACTGACGGTCTAAACATAATCATATATTTTTTACTCAGGAAACATCCCTATTTAGACTTAAGAATTTGCCAAAACTTTTACAAAAAAACAGCTGAACTTAAGCTGTTTTTTTGTAAAAGTTACAGTAACAGTCTAGGTCGTTTTTAACTAAACATTAAAGTTCTATATTTATAGACCTCTATCTATAAATACAGAACTTTAAGGCTTCGTTAAAAAAATCGAAAGTTAGACGGCGACGTAGTGAACTACAACAAGTTTAAACTAGAATTCAAAATTTCGTTTGTAAAAAGTACTCAGTCTATTAAAGTATAGATTCCATTACGAGAACTGTTACTAATAAAAGGTTATACTATAGCAGATTGCCAAAACCCCGGCAGCTGAACCACGGAAGTATCGTTTGAGCATCGTTTTTGAGAGAATCAATGCTAATAACTCCAATTATAATAGGAATACACCGAGTGTAAGCATTGGTGTTCTTAAAAAACGGTGTTCAAACGGAAATACTTCGAACCACGTGTTCGTCTAATGAAATTATGTTAGTTGATCTGACTATTGCAAGATTTGTTTTCAATCCAACGCACGTAGCTACTACTACACTATGATAGGTACATATACACTCATCTATTCATATTTCATATATTTATTTATTAAATTTTGTAAACTTATAATATCAGAAACACTCTTTCGAGACCCGCCTTATTGTTTTATCTATATACTAGCTTCTGTCCGCGACTTCGTCCCCGTGGAAGCCCCGATTTTAAAACATTCTTTATCGCTGCTCCGCTCCTATTGGCTTAAGCGTGATTACATATAGCCTAAAGCCTTCCTCGATAAACGGTCTATTCAACCCAAAAAGAATTTTTCAATTCGAACCAGTAGTTCCTGAGATTAGCGCGTTCAAACAAACAAACAAACTCTTCAGCTTTATAATATTAGTATAGATTATTTGTGTAATCCTCTTTTTGAGTAGGTGCTGAGTTGCTAACACAAACTAATCTAGTTTAAGTAATTTAATGTAACGGATGATTTTATAATTTGTGTATTAATTAATTAATTAATAGTAAAACTGTCAACGAAACGAATGAGCCTGGAACTCACGACACAGGGAATCCTAGTGTGAGTTTCAGGAATCAAAGCAACGTATGTAAATTTGAAAATGAAAACAATATATCTAGTTTTAATTTCCGCGAATATACAAAACAAACACAAACAAAAAAAAACAAACAACAACAACAACAACAACAATTCAACAACAACAATTTCTAAACAATAAATTATTCTTATTCTAATCCCATATGAAGAAGAAACATGTTCACGGCTATAAAACTAAGTCACTGTTACAAATAATATTTATTGAACTAGTTTCTGAACATGCCATAATTATTGGTAATATGATTTCCTGTTAGTTTCGTCATTCACTAAATATCGTAAGGAAAATACTAATAATAACATAACTCTTTTATATTAACAAAAACGTTTTAAATCTATCTATACTTATAATAAATCTGTAGAGAGGTCAATT
This sequence comes from Hecatera dysodea, assembly GCA_905332915.2. Taxonomy (NCBI): domain Eukaryota; kingdom Metazoa; phylum Arthropoda; class Insecta; order Lepidoptera; family Noctuidae; genus Hecatera; species Hecatera dysodea. The sequence continues at coordinate 18,544,607 of HG995294.1, forward strand.
CTGTACAGGGAATATATTTTCAAAATAACTATCAGGGGGTGATTAGTGATCGATACTGGTGCCAAAAATGCAATCAGTAAAATTTTTGTCTGTCTGTCTGTCTGTCTGTCTGTCTGTCTGTATGTTCTTTATAGAAACAAAAACTACTCGACCGATTTTAACGAAACTTGGTGCAATTATTCTTCATACTCCTGGGCAGGTTATAGTATACTTTTCATCACGCTACAATCAATAGGAACAAAGCAGTGAAGGGAAATGTTGAGAAAACGGGAGAAGTTACTCCATTTTTTAAGCTTCCGTCGCGTGCACAGCCCAAACCACTGCACGGATCGGGCTGAAATTTGGCATGCAGCTAGATGTTATGACGAAGGCATCCGCTAAGAAAGGATTTTGATTAATTCTACCCCCAAGGGGATAAAAAAGGGGATGAACGTTTGTATGAAACTTTGTCAATTTTAAACCGATCGGGCTGAGAGTTTCAAAATCGGGGGTAAAGTAACTATTCCACGCGGACGAAGTCGCTGGCAGAAGCTAGTAAGTAATAATTATACAAAAGGTTGTTAGTTTCGAACAAAAAAGTCAATTATGCCGTGACGAGCATTGACCGAAATTAAGTTTACCTGTTATATTATTCAACTCAGTTCAACGTAAAATGTTTTAGTGTTGTTTCTTGTGTTATTTTTTTTTTTATCTTCGTGGCTTTATACATAAATATTTGCTACACTCTGCATGTCCATGCATCTGTAGGTATGTCTGTTGTAAATTTGTTTGAAGCTACAACCAGAGATGCGGAGTCCAAATTTAATGCTATATTATTTTAATATTTCTGCGATTTATGCCAAGTCATGCCAACAATATTAGTTATATTGTAATAAATGTGCCTAATAAATGTTCCACAGAATGGTGCCTTTTTTTTTTTTGGATGGGTAAATCATCAAATGACCTCTCCCGCCCTGGGTGGAGCGGTAGGGAGTGTCAGACTTTTACTGACTAAAACCCACCCGTGATCCTTCTTGTGCCCTATGCGTTCTTTCGAACAAATTCCGCAACACAGAATGGTGCCTATTGCCAGTATCAGGGCGTAGATCCACACTCCTAGCAGCTACCGAACAATTCCAGATGGAAAAACCTAGAATAACTCTGGAGTCGAACCCAGAACCTCATTCTCAGCAGTAGCATTTTTTAAAAGACCAACGGTTCAAACTAGGGCTGTCCAAACATTCACCAGTTTATCCACTTACAGGAATAATCTTCAGGTGTCTTCAAAACTCTTACATCACCAGTAGAAGAAGTGTTACTGTACCTGTAAAGAAGAAAATAAAGTTAAATAAAATATTCTGACAGTGAAAAAACACAGGTATTTCCTACAGAAGACAATCACATTAATATAGAAGACATACAATTTTAAAATGCAGAGTGCAACACGTTGCAACATTACTTTGACAAAAACAGCTTGTATTACCTGAATTAAATAAGCATAAAATGCACGTTATTTGTACAGTCATGTCAGCAAGAAAATTGGTTTGAATAACATTTGCAAACTTTTAAAAATTTTTAAACTAACAGTACTATTACTAATGACGGACCTTTTTTTTTTTTTTTTTATTTCTGGATGGGAAATCATCAAATGACCCCTCCCGCCCTGGGTGGAGCGGTAGGGAGTCTCAGACTTTTACTGACTAAAACCCACCCGTGATCCTTCTTGTGCCCTATGCGTTCCAGGGCCGCGGTAACTCTTTCGAATAAATTCCGCAACCCTAGCAGGCACCGACCCTATGGGGCCCCGTCCTCGGTGCTGACGGCTCCTTGTGACGCGCGTGGAACACAACGCGTCGTCGACTCAACCTGGTATCGGACGGCGAGCCACCCACGCTCACCGTCCCCAGGCATCAGCCACTGCGCGATAGCACAGCGGCCGACTTGTCTCTGGAGGGGGCCGAAATGGGACCATTACTGGCACTCCATCTCAGCACCCTCCCGAGTGTTGGGAGCCGCAGCACCCGCAGCAGAAGCGGCAACGGCGGCGACAAAAGCCGCGGCGGCGGCAGAGGCGGCGGTGGCGGCGGACCTCTTGCCCCTGGTCGGGGCGGATGGCGCGCAGGCCCTTCCCCCAGCCCAGTGCTCGGCCGGCTTGCCAGCAGCCGCACATGCACTGCAGTGCGGCGTGGCCTCGCACGAGCCGGCCTTATGACCGGGCTGACCACAGCGGAAACAGAGTCCGCTGCGGTCGACCTCCGAGGGGCACATAGCTCCCGCATGGTTACCCACATGGCAGCGGTAGCACCTCAGAGGTCTGGGTTCCAGCAGTTTTACCCGCGCAGACACCCATCCCACCAAGAGCCTTCGGCCCTCCGACACAGTTCTGGCCGCCGTCACGGGGCAGCTCACCACAAGGGTTTGCATGCCCGTGTTGTCAGGCCGGAGGGTGCCCGCCTTGACGAGCTCGGCAGAGCACCCCCCAGTCCTGGCGACGGCGGCCACAACTTCCTCCTCCGTCACGGAGTCATCCAGGCCCACTATGCGCATGTCGATGCGCCTAGTCGGCCTGGACACCCGGACCTCGTCCGCGGGTAAAACCGCCCTCAGCCTTTCAGCCAGGGCGTCCGCGAACGGGCCACTCTCCGCTCCGGCGAGCTCGAGCTTCCGGGCACCGGTCAAGGTCCTCCTGACCCCGATGCCCCCGCTGATGCCCAGCTCTTGGAGGCTCACCGCCTCCTTCGCCCGCTTCAGTACGGCGAGATACGTCACGCCCCTCTGTTCCGCTTCCGGCTGCAGTGTGAGAACTACAGCCGCGGATTTCGGGGCGCGAAGCCTCGCCGCAATGGCGTTGGCCTTCCGCCGCTGCTTCCTCGCCTTCTTCCTGGCCGCCTCTTTGGCCCTCCGCTTCTGGCCAGCAACCTGCCACTCGGCCCCGGCCGCAGGAGGGTCCGAGGGTGGGGGTGGGGGCGGCTGCGGCACCACTGGCGCTGCAGCCTTAGCCGCTCCTCCCCGAGCCTTCCTCCCACCCCTCTTCGCCGGGGCCGACTTGGTCGTCGCCGGCGTCGCGGCCGCCGGCGCCACAGGCGCTGGCGCTGCTCCGCCCTTGGCCTTTGCCTTCGCCTTGCCGGACGTTCCCGGGCTGGCAGCCGCGGCGGCCGCGTACGAAGCCGCCTTCTGCTGCTGGCCCGGGGCCCTCTGAGTCGCCACTGTTGCCGCTGTTGGGGGACGCCGGACCATGTCCTCCAGCATGGAGAACTGCCTCCGGAAGGGAGCCAGCTCCTGCCGCACCAGGTCCCGCACCTGGCTCAGCACTTGGCCCCCCTCCGGCGCTGCCGGACTCAGTCCCCCTCGCGGCTCCACGGAGGCCGCTCTGGCCAACTAATGACGGACCTGAAGTTGACAATATGTAATCAAGTTGAAGGTAAAGAGCAGATGATGCTATGAAAAAAAATGAATAAAGAAAAAAAAAAGAATGAATGAAGAAAAAGAAAAGATGTATATGTAAATAAACATCACTAAGAAATCAACTCTGAAGTACGGAGAAAAACAGCTGTTAGTATATTTCTGTTCGTATTTGTTTTACTTGGCTAAAATGAGGAAAAGATCCTTTTCATATTTATGAGTTCGTTCGACCGTGAAAATTATTTCTCTTAAAATATTGACAATGTTTCAAAAGTCATCGTCTGTATTGCTTGCTTTAAATTCTATTGTTGAAAAAGTCGCTAAATCATTAAGTGAGCAAACATTATGTGAACAAAACAGAGACACAGTTCTTTCTAAACACTGCAACGACATAATGCGGTCAATTAAATTAGCAAGACTAAAAATAGTGATAATGAAATCTATGCCGATGCTGAAATTAAAAGTAATATATTGTTTGAATAAGAAACAAATGTCGTTGGTCTTGCAAATATTTTAAAGTATCGTGAAGGTTAAGACTTACTAATAGTAGACACTAAAATCAAAGTGCATGATAACATTTTAGTACAACCCTAACTGCGTTTTTATTGATGACGTTCAAAAGTGCCGTTAATGGCCTAATTGAAATAAACGTTTTGAGTTTGAGTTTGCGTAATAATACTGGATTCATAACAGCCGGCTCTTCAAGTTAAGCAATGTTGTTGTCATGTCACCAATTCGTGGATGGATGACCATTCATTACAATCGAGAGGGAGCACGTTAAGCCTCTGATCCTGGCTGTCATTTGTAGGTCCTTGACAGTTATTTCAGATGCTGGTTAAACTGAAGTCCAATACAAACATAGTTGAGAAATGCTAGGTAGATTGAAGGTTAATTGGAACAACCAACACGTGTAACTACTTACATTATATTACATCGTGTGACAATATAAATGCTATACCTGAAAATGGGTCACTGTATTCATCATTATGCACAATTTTTACTATGGGGTCAAACAAAAGAAAAAACAGCTGATCAGTTTGGTCGACTTATGCGCACTGAACTGTATGGGGCAGTCAAAGTTTTTTTTTTCGTGATTTCAGTGTTGGCCCCATAGTAAAAGTAATTCATAATGATAAGTAAAATGACCCCATTTTAAGGGATTGCGTTAATTCTGTCACTCGTTGTATACTACAAGATATATTTTTTTTTAAGTTATATTGAATCCAGTAGAACATTGAACTGTATAAAATAAACAGCATATTTTGTATCGTGAAGTTGGCAAGTCTTGATTCTAGAGCGATTAATAATAAATTCTATCTTTCCTCACATATGATGTAAATTCCCTATCCCTACTTACAAATCGTATGTTGGGAAAAAGACATTCTCCATTTACGTTGACTCTTCTGTGTGTCTTGTATATTCTTGCAAATCTTTCATGAACACTTCTTTAGTCGTCATTGCAATACACTGTTGTTGTTGCAATAAATTTAAGCCATTGTCGCGGCTGTTATTAATGTCATCAGAAGTGAGAAATCTTACACCAGTCTGGCAAAGAGGTACGACGTTATACAGTTACTGGGCTGTGGAGGTCAGGTAGGCAGTCAGACATGAGGCCAAACACAATATTGTTGGAAATAGGTGTTTCGTCACTAAGATTTATCTTTCTTAGCGCAAACAAACCAGCTGACCAACATTCGCCCACAAACGCAATTCTAATCCATTTCCGCATCACGACTGGCACAGAACATGTCAACATTCTGTTTACCTTTCATTTCCTTTACAAAGAAAAACATTGTATTCCCAGGAATAAAAATAACAAAGGGAACGATTCTTAGAGCTGTATAAAGTAGGATTACACCCACATAATATTTAGCAACATATTATTAGAGGACAAAGGGACGATCATTAGAAGAACTAATTTATCTTGATGTAAGTGTGTTAATCACGTTTGTTTTGATAACCTCTGTCGAAGGGAATAAACAGTGTATGATGTTGTGTTCTAATTAAATTACTTTATCTTATGTTGATAAGTTTTCCACGATTCAAAATCTGCAATGCACAATATGTTGAAAATTGCAATTTGTTATTGTGTCTTCAATGTTTTATACTCCTTGTTAAATTCCTACAGCACCGTGCTTACAATCGTTTTCGTTCGAAAAACTGTGCCTTTTTAATTTTTTTTTTTAATTTCGTATCCGGCAATAGGTTTGAGAATGTTCCAAATAAAACTATGAAAACATTATCTTAGTGAGTGGAAAAACATTTCTATCTACTCATTCAAAAAGAGTCTATCAACTACTTAAGAATAATCAACATCTGTTAGACCTTATAAATATCATTCCCGATGTTCATAGGTCCAACGAGGTTGTTAGTCAACTGTATACCGCGGGTGTGCCGATTTCAATCTCGCTCTAATTGTTACAGTCAATTGAACGAAATATGTTAGTCTGATGCTTCCTTCGACCTCTCGTTGCGGATGCATCGGATCTATGTAGATCTACTTTATTGATTTCTGTTTAGAATTTATTAGGTGTCTATCTTACTTTAATAGCGTTTTCGCTTAACGGTGTATCATACAAAATTTCATGTCCTAAAAATCTATGCTCCGAAACGAATAAACCGATTTTAATTCAATTTATTACGTATAGGCAAGATGGACAAAAAGAAAATAAAGTGAGAGAAATCACTCTCTATATCCCTCTGAAACCTTTAATATTGTTAACTAACTTATTAAATTGAAATGAAGAGACAACAATGTTTACATACAAGTTCATTATGAACTTTATAAGTATGCTTCAATAAAAAATATTTTAGTGTTGGGTAGCCCAATTATCGAGGAAGGCTGTTATGTTTGTGAATTCGATCGGTCGGCCGTTGTATGTAATATTATAAAGCTGAGGAGTTTATTTGTTTGGTTGTGCATCTCTCAGGAACTACAAGTTCGAATTGAAAAGTTCTCTTAGTGTTTGATAGCCCATTTATCGAGGAAGGCTGTATAACATCACACTACAACCAAAAGGAGCGGAGCATCAATGAAAATTGTTGCAAACACAAATCATGTGACGCTGAAGAAATTACGTGGGTTCGCCTAGTGGGAGGTAAATAAAATAATTATGAAAAATATTTTCCTCATTTTATCGGTGTCAGAGCGATTAATCTCAGCTTGACCTCTCCAATCTTAGGGACAACGGAATCCCCGAGATAATTAGAATATGCAAAAAACTTTTGATAAGTCACACTATCAAAGAAGATTTAAGTGATCCTAAACTCGACCCAAATGAACCCAAACCCAAAAATATTGATGACAAGCCCATCATTCTTCCTCCGATCGATACTACGAAAGCCAATGAATCAATGATGCGTACAAAATTCATAGCTTAAAACTAATTACGGTGGTAATAATGAAATTAATGGCTGTGAAACCGTGCTCGGCGGCGGGGGTGGAGCTGATTCCACGGTGACAATGGCTATTCACCACACTTTCGCTATGGATAGCTTTCGAATGAGGTGAAATGGAAGGTCGAGGTTTCCAACGAAAGTGGGTTCTGTGATTTACTTGTTGGAAGAATCGTTTTGCTAGTACAGCGTTTTCATATAGCAGTTATTAATCAAAATATTGTACCTTGCACTCCTATAATGTAACTTTTTATGGTGTTTAATAAATAATATTTCTGTGATAAGATCTGTGGTAGTGGTGGCCAAGTGGTAACGGTCCCGACTTACGAATTGTAGGTCGCGGGTTCAAACCTAGCCAGGCGCATTACTTTGTGTAATTAATATCATCACCACTGCTCTCAAAACGGTAAAGGAAAGCATCGTGAGGAAACCGGCATGTCCTAGAACTAAAAATTCGAAGACATGTGACATTCACCAACCCGCACTGGGCCCGCGTGGTGGATTACGGCCCATTCCCTCTCCTAGAGAGGAGGCCTGTATCCCAGCAGTGCGAACGTTAAAAAGGCTGATTTATGCTTATGTATGCTTTATGCTGTGATAATTTACCTTGGCCGTTGTTATGGTAGTTGTGATGTTCATTTACGTTTTTAGTAGATATCACGCAATGCGGCTCCACCAATGTTAAGTAGTAATTTAAGTCGAAATTATAGTTTGTTCAAAATAATCGTCTCAATAAGTGGAAACTTGAATGATTAATTACGATAAAAATGATTTCTGCCTAAGTTTGACTCACAAACATGATCGGAGATTTACTAAGATTTAGTTTATTACTTATAGTTGACTATTTGTTACATTATCTGAAATGAATTCTTACTATTTTCTCAATGTCTAATCTGACGATCCTAGGAATCTTTTTATCTGCGTCATATTATGAAAAAAGTCTAGGTCGCTGTGATTAGTAAAGTGTTTGTGTTGAAGGCAGTGCAGTGATGGCCATAAAAACCATATGAGGTACAGGCGTCGTTAAGGATTTACCACGATTCGTTTCATTCTAAGGTTGATAAGTACGTACATGTACATATGCACGTAGGTAAATCTAATATGGTGTGATTCTTAAAAAGAATATATGACGCCCGCGTATATTTCAGCTACAAAGGACTTTCACGCAAAATTCTGCCGTTCTAAAATAAGCCTGAAATATATAAATAGATTTGTAGACTGTTATTTTTGCGACGTTAATGGTCGTTTATTCATTTTAGATTAACCGCAAAATTTTATGAAGTTACTTCTTCCAAATCTCTATTTAGTATTTAGCCATAATAGGGATATTTTAAAGAAATGCTTGGAAAACGTTCTATTCAAATCCTCCCACACATGCCTTGAAAACTGGGACCTCGCTCAAAGCCTCGCTTTGAACCACTTAATGAGACGAATACAATCTACATGTATTTAAATTTTCCAACCCACATACTTAATATTATGTGGTGCAGAGCCAACTCAATTTTCACGAAGATACTGAAAACACTCTGCGGTTTATTATTTACTAACTTCTGCTTATGAAAAGGTGGAAATAATCCCGGGGGGAACCCGAGATTAAAGGTAGTCTGTGTCATTCCAGACTACAATCTATCTCTGTACCAAATTTCATCCGAATCCTTTCCGCCGTTCTTTCGAGTTGATTCAAACATCCATCCATCCAAACATTCGCGTTTATACAATTTCTTTCCTTAATGCATGTCAACTACCCATAATCAACCTTAAGTATGACCGCGCACTTCTATAACACGCTGTATTTGAGTGATACATACTTACAAAGCCCATAGCTAAGCTCATCATGAAATGAAGTCCTGTGCCTGGTGCTGATACCTACTTCTGCTGCTGATAAAACACTAGGTTTTGGGGACTGTCTTTATGTAAAATTTGACGTTCAAAAAGTATTGTCTATCAGACTAGTTTGAATAAATGACTTTTGATTTTGATTTTGATACCTACTTCTGTCGCTGACACTTACTTCTGTCGCTGATACCTACTTCTGTCGCTGGCACCTGCTTCTGCCGCTAATACCTAATTTGAAATGCTCAATACCAATATAAAACCTATCAATCAACCCTTTTCCCAACTAGGTATACGCAATAATGCGATCGGTGTTAGGTTTTCTCATTTTTGTGTATCCGTAGCGACTGTCTATGAATCTCAAATGGCAGTCAGGACTACCGGCTTAACTTACTTTCTGCGGCACGGAGGAATATTAGTGTGTAATGGATGGTCACACAACCATAAACCTGCCTTAGTCCTCCTGCCTGTCCTCCTCCTTATTCAAATACGAGTATAAGATGTGTCCATTAAATGATTTCCTAAAATAAATACACGTGTGAAAAACTTACTACGCTCACCCCTAACCGAGCTACGAACGTTTCCACTAATCCCCGGAGGATAAAGTTGATGAAAACTCACTTTTAATTAAAACTGCACATGGAGCGAATTGTTGAAATAGTGTTATTTCAGACAAAATAGTGCAGAACAGTGTTATTTCAGATAGAATAGTGGTGTTACAATTCAGTTCCCAGCGTTTTTGTCCCAAATATTCCGATACTATGTGCACTTTTTTCAGGAACTCGACGAGTTCGAATTTTAAAATTGTCATTGAATGGAACGGTTTTTCTAGTGTAAATGTTTTTCATTGTTATCTTTTCGTTCGAAATTAATTCAAAGTTGTTTATCAGTCCTCGTATAGGAACGTTAATTGTTATAGCGCCATATTCTAAAATAATTTTAGGAACAATTCGTGCAGTTCTTGATTGCTCGACCGCTTTTAATATTACCTTCCAGAGTGGAGAGATCTTTAGAACTGCTCTTGTGTAGTGTGCGCTAATGTGATTTGCATAGCCAACTTTGTTCGAAAAACTTCGAGCATAGACTAGAACCCAATTGACGAACAATATATTGAAGCTGTTGGTATTCTAGACTGTATAAAGAAATTATAAGTAGATAAGAAACAAAATGTGTGTCAAATAAACAAATCTATAATTCTTTATAGTATATTCAACAATACAAAAAAGAAAAAGAAAAGAAAGACCACACTAAAAGCGTCCGATCAATCAACCATGTCATTATGAACTAACAAACCACCAGATTGGTTGAAAAACCATTTGATTGGTTCAAGCGGTTGCATCTCATCGAATCGTGTCGGATTTATTGATTATTCTAAGTACTTATTGTATAACTTGTATCTTTTACTTTTTATTTGATACGCTCTGTTTCCTTTCACAAACTTCCTTATTGTTTATTGGAGTTTAAATAAGGTGAAGTTTAGTTTTAATTTGAGTCAGAGTTGGATGCATTGCTTATTTCAGTGTACTCTTGCTTAAGTGGAGAGAAAGATTTTATGAATTTGTGCATACTAGGAAATGTCGTTCGCAACGTATTTTAAACTAGCAGCGCCCCGTGGTTACACCCGCGTAGTTCCCGTTCCCGTGGGAATACGGGGATAAAATATAGCCTATGTTACTCAGAGTGAATGTAGCTTTCTAATGGTGAAAGAATTTTTGGAATCGGTCCCGTAGTTTTTGAGTTTATTCGTTACATACGAAAATATAAAAATACAAATCTTTTCTCTTTATAATATTAAGTATAGTATAGATATATGTAAGAAAACAGTGTGAAGAGCCTAAGTATCAGTGAAGCTCAAGACAGATTTTTCTAGAACACCAATGGTCTCCCTCAATTCCTTCCATATTTGCGAGCGCTTCCTCCTTCCAGTTCTGGCGATATGTTCCCAGTTCGTTGTTCGTAGTCTACCGCGATCCCGCCACACTATTTCAGGGTACTAGCTCCACGCTACTTTGGCCACAGTTGGTTCATAAGTAGGTAAATACAATGTAGGTCAAACATACTTTAAGTTATTGATCGAAAGTGGGGCCGAAATGGTTCGTGTAACCTACGGTCGGTGTGTCGCCCGTTTGCTTCAAGAACATGGCTGATACAATGCCGTGTGTCTAGATTATTTTTTTCCTCTTATATAATCTGCAATCACTCAGATAACTATAATCAAATAGGTTGCAGTAGATAGAATTTTTCGTTGGTTAAAGCCACTGCTTTAACTCTCCTTAGTTATACAGCACATTTGCTCTTTTTAGACGATTGATTGGGTTTCGTATTAGAAGCATGCTTGTCAATGGGCTGGGATGGAGCTTTAATCGTTCAGCGTAGTTATTTATGTATTGTTTGGCTTCTTCAATGACAGTTTTCATATTTAGGTACTCATGTATTTCAGTGTTACGTGTGAACCAGGCTGCACCACTTATGGTCCTTTTTTTTTTTTCTGGATGGGAAATCATCAAATGACCCCTCCCGCCCTGGGTGGAGCGGTAGGGAGTGTCAGACTTTTACTGACTAAAACCCACCCGTGATCCTTCTTGTGCCCTATGCGTTCCAGGGCCGCGGTAACTCTTTCGAACAAATTCTGCAACCCTAGCAGGCACCGACCCTATGGGGCCCCGTCCTCGGTGCTGACGGCTCCTTGCGGCGCGCGTGGAACACAACGCGTCGTCGACTCAACCTGGTATCGGACGGCGAGCTACCCACGCTCACCGTCCCCAGGCATCAGCCACTGCGCAATAGCACAGCGGCCGACTTGTCTCTGGAGGAGGCCGAAATGGGACCACTTATGGTCCTTAGGATGTTGTTTTGGGCTCTTTGGAGGCCGTGTATCCAGATTTAAAAAATAAAATTTCAAAACAGTAGCTTCTGAGTACATGAAGATAAAGTACCTGCTGACACAGTGATTTTTCAATGAGAAAAACAGGATATCTCTTCAAGGCGATCGAAAAATCATGTCAAGGGGATGTCCAGTAAAAAGTAAGAGGTCGAAATAATTAAGGTCAAGTTCCTTTACTTATTAATTGAATCGAAAATCGATTTTGAGATGAGGTCCTTAAAATATCTTTTGTTTAATAAGTGGCCAGTAATAGCGTCATTATTTTAAGATATAATGTAATAAAATAGAAGAAAAGGCGTTCGTAACTAAACTGTTGTACGCTACGCTATCAGAGGTCGGTCGGTGGATGGGTGACCATTTCATTGCATACTGAGGTTTCTTCGGTGCCTCAAAAAGCACGTTAAGCGATTGCCCCGAGTGTCATTTGACTACCATTTTTGATAGTGACAACGAGAGAAGCTAGAAAATCTGAGATCAGTCTTACCAAAGATCACCTAGTTGCTAGGTTGTGGAAGCCTGTTAGGCAGTTGTTTCATGTAAAAAACTGGCATTTAGCAGCATCCGGCAACATTGGATGCCGGCCCCTTATTTAGGAAAAGGTTGAGTAATAGAACAGTACCTATTAGCTACTGCCCGGCTCATGAATGTCTAAAGGCTATAATCTAACTCTTTGCCCAATTTCATCAAGATCCGTTCAGCCGTTCTGACGTAATTGCGTCACAAACATCCATTCAAACATCCGAACTTTAATATTTCCATTTGTATGTAGAGATTAGTATAGATTATAAAACTTACTTTTTTACTTCGCGATTGTTGTGTCATCCGAAATTGAATTAATATTATAAAGCTGTAAAGTTGTTTGTTTGTTTGTATGAAGAAATCTCTGGATAGCGGTAGCGGACCGATGATAAAGGAAACTACTAGGCATAATGGCGCGACTCTTTTTCAGGAATGTTTCAAGTCGACTGATCGACATTTTGCCTGACCAGAGGGCTGGCTCATTCTTTGTCCAAGGAATATGAATTGCCATTCAACATGGCAATGCTATCATGTTTTAAGGCACGTTTTTGTATGCCAGCGACGTGGAAGAGTACTTCGATGCATTAGTGCGTTTTTTTTGTATAAGTGTTAGTAAAACAAACGTACGTCCTTCGTAGTTCAGTAAAAAACTAGTTAATATTTAATTTACTTTTGTAATTAAACACTTATTTATTATAACATAAATATACCATATAATTATAACATAAAACAACACTGTTCCTGTGATCACAGAAACGAAAACAAACAAAAAAAAATGTTGTTACGATTCGTCGTTTTCATCTTATAAATCAGCGCAGTATAGTGTTACTGAGATATCAGACGGAACAAAAAGACATATTATCTATTTTTGGCAGTGACATGATGGCGCCCACAGCAAAGACACTCTGCGTTTTCCCACACTTAGATGTCTTAAAAGGTGACGTAGAAATTTCTTACGTCAAGAGGATACTTGGCGTTTTCCTGACAGCAAATTTTACTAATTCTTCAACACCGTTCGCTTTCGAGTCCTCAAATTTCATACTTTTCAGACATTCGAGGAGCGAATGCTAACGTTGCTTAAAAATTTGACTCTCATTTGTAATGACAGGTTTTAAGTGCAGGTTACAACGTAATTTCCGGATTTTTTTCGAAAGAATCACCGCGGCCCTGGAACGCAAAGGGTAGGTACTAGAAGGATCACGGGTGGGTTTTAGTCAGTAAGAGTCTGACGCTCCCTTCTGATCCATCCAGAGCGGGAGAAGTCATTTGATGATTTCCCATAAAAAAATAAAGGTTAAATTACAATTTGCTACTCGATGAGATGCCATAATAATACAAAACAAAACGCCCCTAATGCAATCGTTATTTAATCAGTCCATTTTTTTAAGGATGTCTCATCATATGACTGAGTGTCAGACTCTTACTGACTTACACCCATCCGTGTTTCTTCTAAAATGCGCTTGCGTTCCAGAGCTGTGGTGGCTCTTTCGGACAAATTCCGAAATCCTGGCAATCGGTTTTTATGTAAAGGTTAGGAGAGCCAGGAGCATTCAACAAGCGCAATGTGTTGTCTCAGGAAATAACGGAGAAAAAGGAGTCCTATATTTACCTAGTAAAGGTGCATTCTAGGTTGATATTATGTCTTTTCGAACAAATAGTGGTGGGTATTAGATATCAATTAAATAATCTCTTCTCACTTGATGACAGTTCATCATCTGCTTAGCCTTTTCCCAACTATATTGGGGTCGGCTTCCAGTCATACCGGTTTGAGCTGAATACCAGTATTTAACGTGGAGCGGCTGCCTACCAGACCTCCACAACCCAATAATTGGGGAACACGGTACTTCTTGGCAAGACTGGTGTCAGATTTACTGGCTTCTGACAATCCGTAACGACTGCCAAAGATCTACAAATGACAGCCGGGAGCAACGGCTTAACGTGCTTTCCGAGGCACGGAGGAAACTCGGTATGTTAAGATGGTCACCCATCCACAGACCAACCTTGGCAAGCGTTGCTTAACCTTGAAGATCGATCTGTGCGGCTGTTATTCTTTAGCCACGAGCTCCTCCACTTAATGACAGTTGCAGAGCTTAAAACATACAATTCAGTTCATGTTTGTCGCAACTAGTTCCAGGGTTGTCGGCAAGTTGAAAGCAGACGTCTGCACATAGTTTGAAGGAGTTCATAACCCACAACTTAACCACTAACAAAACTGAAAACTTCCACGCTAGCATACCGTGAACACGTCGCTGTCAAACTACGTAGCCAAGTCCTCTTTAAAGTCACGTTACTTTAGAACTAATAAAGTTGTACCTATGTGTTCTTGAACAAACTGCAACAGGCAAGAAAAGTTCCTCCTGGGAAGGAATTCTGTTTTACCTAAGTAAAATATAATAAAAATCATTACACAAGATCTTTTTCTTTATGAATTATACATTATATGTACATTTCTATCCTATCTGTACTAATATTATAAAGAGGTAAAGTTGGTGAGGTTGTAGTGGGTAATATCTGGATTTACTGAACAGATTTTGAAAATTCTTTTACCAAATAAAAACCACATTATTTGTGACTTTCATAGGTTATATTTTATGCCCGTATTCCCAAGGGAACGGGAACTACGAGGGTGAAGCCGCGGCGCCCTGCTAGTCCAGGATAAGTTTATTTTATGTACTAGCTTACATTTAGAAATGGACAAACTCAAAAGTCCAACGTCTAAGTTACTAAGCTTCATATGTGTATATAGGTAGAGGACACTTAAACAGAAAAAAGGTGGTGTCCTAAAGTATCACGTTAAAAAGAAAGAAAAAGACAATACCAGGTGTCAAGGATCATGGGGGGATTTAGTCAGTAAGAGGATGACACTCCCTCCCGCTCCGCCCAGAGAAGTCATTTGATGATTTCACATCCAAAAAGAAAAAAGTTGTCCTGAAGTATCAAGAGAGGGAGATATTTGGAGGTGAAAAGTCTCCATGTGAGACCAATGACCAGATATCATTAACGTGCTTATATGAAGTAGATTGAATTCAAATAAGTAATAGTTCCTGTCTATCAAGCTTCAGATTGTTTTGACTGTCAATATAAACTGTCAGTCCACTCTAGACACATACATATTTAAGTTGGTTAATATAATTAAGTCTTCTCACGTCCTCTTAATATTGAGATATGGTTGCGGGGTCTTAGTATCCTAAATACGAATGTCATAATTATATTACTCATAAAGTAGCGATTGTTACTGTATGGGCTTGAATTATTATGGTATGCCAATTGATGTAATGAGTTGATACTTGATATGTCAATTCGTTTTTTTTTGTGTTAATTGAAAGATTGAAAAGAAAAATGTTGGTTATTTCGCCAATAATTATTATTTTTAGTAAGTTGCTAAATATTTTGAGCTGAAGGCCAATTCTTCTTATTTTATTTTAAAGCAACGTTCGCTTTTGGATTTCATTCGCAATCTGTAAAAATTTATGCAAATTATTTTTTTACCGACTGCAATCGTATTATGTAGCGCATGCGAATTCTGAATTTTATCAAAGTTAGACACGTTTCCTTCATTTTACTAACTTCGTGATTCTTATTGAAAATACTAATTGCAGACTGCAGTAAACACATATACGACTATGCTTAACTACAAAGATTAAATTAAAAAAAAAAACCACTGTCAAGGAAATTGTAAAAAAACATGAAACCGTCAATAGCACTAACTTTATTCCCTTATCCGAACCATTTCCATAGCCGCCAAAAAAAAAAAAAACAAATGACAATGCGATGACGTGACACACACGACATTTTCTCACGAGGTTTCCTAGAACGGGCACAGATTATAAACAATAGATTAGGTTAGTAGGTACGGTCCGCTGTGTAGTAAGCCCAGTCCACGTGCCATGGTTTTTAATGGCTACCCAATTTTGAAGGCACGATCGCTTATTGTTTTTCGAGTTCCGTTCGTTTCGAATGTGGAGTATTTTTTTTAATATGGAGTTAGAACAGTTGCGCTTTTGTTTTGAGTTCTGTTTATAAAGGTCCTTGTGAATAAACTTTAAAATATGTTTCGTTTTATTATGTAGGGTTATTCATAAATAGCATGTTCATAATAGACAATTACAACAATTTGTAAACATTTAGTAATATTATGTAAGTGTTGAATTAGTTTGAAACTGCGAACTCTCCTTAAAAGTATAAGAATTGCCTCCTTGGTAATTATTTCCGATAGAGCAGCATTTAAAGCTTAAATATACTAAATTATTCTTGCCTTAAGTATTTGAAACACTACCTAATACAAAAAATGAACATACGCAATTTTTTCAAGCTTATGATCCATATTTGGAAGTAGGTATGTAGTCTTAAATAAAATACCGTAGTTAACTAAACGATTTAAACTTAACGTTGTTTTTCATGTTATGTGTAATGGAAAGTGCGTGTTACGTGTGTAGATACGAAATTGGAAGAGCATTACGTCTCACATAAGGAATGCTAAGCCTGGTTGCGGAATTTGTTCGAAAGAGTCACCGCGGCCCTGGAGCGCAAAGGGCATCGATAGGAACTTAGGTTTAAGTCAGTAAGAGTCTGACACTCTCTTCCCCTCTGCCTACAGCGGGAGAAGTAATTTGATGGGTTTACACCCATATAACAAAATTCTACAAAACAAATAATTAAAAATATTGAAAAACACGCCTGCCATGTCAAAAAGTGAACTATCTACAAATTAAAAAAAAAGATAAATAATAATCTTTTCATTGCAGTCGGGGGACGGTTCCATAGTTTTTTACATGCCAGGTTTTATTTTTGAACCATGGCTTTATTATTTTTTTTTAATTTTCACTATATTACCCGGGATTTCTTCTTATCTTTTTAATAACAATTTATAAATAACTCAACAATTCTAACAATATCACATACATTGATATCGGTTAAGCTGTTAAGAAGTTGGAATAAAGAAACTCACAAACATACATACATTTACATCAAGAAATTATAATCTATATAATTTCTTGATAATTATTTTTACAATCTTACGGATTCTACTTCTTTCCGGTGACATACATAATTGAAAGATTTCTTCCATTCGTACCTGGCTGCTTTAAAAACGTCATAACAATTTCCCATTTTGTCAATTCCACAGTCAAACGAATTTTTCCATAAGAAATTAAATAGATTCGCAGTGACATTTATCATGCGATCGCACCATGATTTTATTCATACTTGTCAGTTACTAGTTTGCATTTCATTTTTACGATAACGCGTTTTTTAAGTAAACTACGGTTACTGCACTTTTTCACAATGACATAAGCAGTCATAGCGGCCATTAGCCCCGTTACGGATCAACATATTTTAGTTTGGGGTAAAAATACAGTTTTTTGCTGGGTAAACTGTTCCTTTTTGAATTACTGTAGGCAATATAGCACACAACCAGTTTTAATTTAACTGTTTAAGATTTACCATGCACATTTCAATTGGTTTAAATAGTTCGTCAACAGGCCTAAAATAAATTTAAAATGTTTTTCTTTTTTTTTGTAATTTAATGGTTTTCGGGTTTCTAATAACGAAAATGGGTTCTAAAACAAATATCAAGATTAGCGTGCCAGTGTTGCATATTTCTATCGTTGTGGGGACATCGACAGATATTAGTTCAGTGCGTGGTCCAACAAACATTTTTCTATGTCAACTGGACTTGCAGAAGTGCCTTTTTTAGGACCCAAATATCTTGCTTACAAGCAACATATTTGGGTCCTAATGTGGTGACAGTATTACGCATAACATAGGTAACTATCCGATTAAAATATTCCTTTTAAATGTGACTGCTGAATAGTAAAGGAATATGGCGGAAGATTAAAAGGTTAAGAGTTAACTACTGTCGTGTTACTTAATTATGTAAATGGCATCGACATAAATACTGACGCTTAATACTTGGCATACTCGTAAATATAATACTTAATGTCTGGATTTCTGCAGTTTAACATGGAAACTGCACGACATTCCAATACCTACAGACGGGAATGCCCGAAGTATGCATCTTTTATTAAAAGGTTATGTCACCATGATTTTGTCCCTTAGCAAACAACACAGCTCAAGTCGTTTTTTATTGTTATTTCACAAAAATTGAACGTGATGGAAATAGTACTCTTTGTCACTGATCGAACTGATATCTATACTGCTATTATAAAGAGGAAAGATTTGTTTGTATTGAATAGGCTCCGAAACTACTGAAACGATTTGAAAAATTATTTTACTGTTGGGAAGCTACACTATCTCCGGGTGACATAGGCTATATTTTATCCCCATATTCCCACGGGAACGGAAACTACGCGGGTGAAACCGCGAGGCGCTGCTAGTAAACTATACTTGGCGATCAACCAAATCTAGGAAAAACTTAAATAGTTGTTACAGCAGCGCCCCAGTACATTAGTTATACCAAATTAATCGTATTTTTCGTTCTGATGTAAAGTTTTTTTTTTTTTTTTTTTTTTTTTTTTTTTTTTTTTTTTTTTTTTTTTAAAAAAAACGTTGCCCCACACTAGGATTTACTCCTGTATCGTGGGTGCGTTCACAAACATGTAAACTCACATGCACAAGACACCCAGACCCGGAACAATTATCTGTAGGCCATACAAACATTTGTTCCGTGCGGGGATCGAACCCGCGACACGTAGCGCAGCAGCTGAACACTCAACCACTGCGCCAACCGTGTCGTCATCATTCAAAATGACTTAAGCGGTGTTGTTTGTTAGGTCACAATTTGCAGAAACATTCTCCTGTTTTGTTTATACACTGAGGTTGTAAAAGAATAATTATTGCAATTTTTAAACAAATATTTTTTGTTGACTGTTGAGACATTTATGCTGAAGGGCAAACAGGTGCTACGCGACTATGTGACAACCATTTTTATATTAATTTTTGTACGGGTTGGTTTCTCATTATAAGTGACGTTGCTCTTGTTCTTAAGGAGTTATAAGTATACAATAACACAATTTCATTAAAACTTTACCATCATCAATAAATTACTCGTGTTTCCATAGACACATTAACTATTGCATAGTGATGGGCACGCATCGATTATATTACCGATCGATAATGTAAATGTTTTTCCAGCAAACATCGTGCCATAGAACAATAATGTAAAGAAACGATACTTCAGTCTTCACTTATTCTACCTACCTAATTATTCTAAATGCTAAATTACAGTTAGGACGTTCAACAAAGCCGTGGTTGTGTCGCCAAATTGAAATCTGATTTTTTTTTATCTACCTGTCGATTTTCACGCTTTCACCCCGATAGGGCCTTGTAGAAAAACATAGGATACTTCTCATCCTGGGGAATAGGTTCCTTTAAGAATGTTATTGACTTACATGGAAGCGTCACTGGCAAAAGCTCATTTAGTAACCTAAAAGAGTACTGTTTTTGCATTGTGCGAAAATTTAAAAATAATTAAAAAAAGGAAACACACTTCTTCCGTTGCGGTGGCAGGGAAGTGAGGTTTCCCTCTCCCTTGTGCGGTCTGCTTCATCCTTCGCTAGCATTACTGCTTCGCAGACGGAGGTAGGCATGCCTCCTCGCTCCGGACCATGGAAAGGTGGGTGCGATTACTTTCACGGCAGCTCAAGTATGTACAAAAGTAAAACCTACATTAATAGGGTCCGCTTCTACACAATTTTCTTATTCTATGATCGTCCTCACTTAATAACAAGTGTCACTCTGTATAATGGCTGTTTTAACCGTCGTATGAGCGATAGTGGCCGATGTCAGGATACGGTCAAATATGGCCTCTTTATATTTGCATGTAAAGTGGTTTCCCTTTTTTCATCTTTATAGGGTCGAAAGGGCTATAGCTACCCGTGGCATGGTAATGTCGCTTTTTAGCACTTTGGTTATGTTCAATTTATTTTGAGCAGGTCGATTGGGTAATTTTGTATGGGTTGAAAACACTGCTCACTTTGTTTATTTATTCAAAACATCATCATATCAGGCGAAAGCCACGCCCAGCGCTGGACATAGGCCTCTCCAAGTCTCGCCACAACAACCGATCCTGTGATTTTTTTTTAAAACTAACATTAAGCTTTTTTACTTTTCTGGAAGCTTTTATAACTAAAAATACTACGCAATAAATTTAAAAGACAGGTTTTTAGGATACAAAAAACATAAGCTTTTAATATTACCATAACTTCTCATTAAACATTGCGCTTCAATCCTCGAACGGAACTCCACTTTCCCCCATTTAATTTGCGGTACACGGCACTTGCACCGTACTTATACAATCGTACATTTATCATTCATAACTGAAGGAAATCTCATTAAAATGACGTCATACTCGTTCTTTAAAGTCGACGATGGTGACGTCTACGTTCACGGTCTGAAAGATTTAGCAATTTTTTAATCATTTCAAGCGTTCCGTCGTTTTAAGTTCGCAGTGAAAGAAGCTGTATAGCGCGACTGTACATAATTTAGAGTAACTGTAAAATTTAATTAAATATTATATTTGGTTTATGTTTTCCAATTGAATGAATCAATTTAGTATTTATTCAGTTAAAGAGGACAATTTATAAAACATAATTTAAAGCTGATTACTTTCTTACATCACGATTTAATGATGTTCTAGACTAATTACTATTCATATAAAGAGGTAGAATTGTTTGTTTGTTGGAGTTTACCTCTATCTCTCTCTCTCTCTCCACTTGCAAACTTAATAGAAGCGGGAGTGAAATAAGCGATTTAAGTTTTTTTTTTTGAAAATGAAAACAATATATCTAGTTTTAATTTCCGCGAATATTAGTGGGTTGCAGGTATGCACCTCCCTCCCGCCCGCTATATTATGCACATGCAAGATTACTAGGCAAATGCAAGGATTTTAAGCACATGCAGGAAGGCAATGCAAACCGACCGTTGAGTTGCGACTCAACGGTCAGCGAGTCAACACGTCCCCTGAGGATGCCTCGTGGAGAGGCGAAACACATGTCGGTAATGGTGTTGGGTTTTACTTTAAGTACCAGGTAATCATTTTCGTGAAATTATTAAAAAAATCTACATTTAAAACTAGGTGAAATATCTAAATTCGTGTGTGTATATAAATTGTTAAATAAATAAAAATCTTTCAACTATTGCATAACAAGTAATTTCGGTGAAAAAACACTTTACTTTTTGGCGCACAAATACTAAGGCGATAGGAAATTAGGTCAATTGGTCTACTTGATCGCGGATGAGACTAATTTAATGAGATTAATTAACAACACAACAGCTGTGACACAACTGACAAGACATTATGGTTTAAAACAAATATCAAATGTGTTCCTTACTGGGTCATTTCTGTTTGATATGTTTTTTTAGTTTGAAGGAGCTAGTGGTTAAAGAATAACAACCACATGGGATGATCTTTAAGGTCAAGCAACACTTGCCAAGGTTGGTCTTAGGATGGCTAACCATGTTATCATTCCGAGTTTCCTCCGTGCCTCAGAAAGCACGTTAAGCCGTTGGGCCCGGCTGTCATTTGTAGATTTTTGGCAGTCATTACGGATCTAAAAGAAGCCAGTAAAGGGGTTTTCCGAGCCGCCATAGTGATTTAGGCCTTGAGTGCCCACAAGTAACATCGGATGTTAATATTAGTATGCCCCACAAATAATATATTGATAAAAGAACATTATTGAAAAAAACTTGGAGTTTCCAAATTATAAGGATTTTAACGTGCCGTACACAAGTATTAAAAAGTTATTGAAAACTCTTCCTACATAACATATTAAAGCTAAATTGTTGTTGGTTGTCATTATCAGAATAGGAGAATCGCCAGAGTCAGTATTCATGGTCAAAAACGTCGATTTTAATAGCAAAATACACGCAGCAAATCACTATGATGCAAATGCAAACAAAGTGACAATTCTAATATTACATTTGATTTGACAATGACAATGACATTTCTAATATTGTCAACTGACAAGTTTTAGTGTTGCCATTGCACAAAGTATCGATCGGTGCATTATGTAGATCATTTTAAAATCATTATATTATATTTTGTAAGTTTACAAATCTAAATATATTAACATAAAATGCATTGGGACTTCTATAAACAAAAGTACGAATAAATAAAGTACAAATATGTGTAAATGTTATGCAATAAATCTTTATTTTGTACAGTTTTTAAATTGGCAACATAGCAAATGTCTGTTTATTTCGTTGTATCGTTTCAACATTTATTTTTTACTAAAAAATGTTGCTAACTTGTATCGTGTCGTAAATAGAAGAGTTAATTACGTAAAATTTACATATTTTTTTTTAGTAAATTAAATTTCTTGGGCATTGGCATTCTACACGATCAACAGTATGGTTTCACCAGAGGACGTTGCACGACTGATGCTGGTGTCACCTTACTAAAACATATATTTGCAGCGTGGGAAGAGGCCCAAGATGCCATAGGAATATTTTGTGACCTCTCCAAGGCGTTTGATTGTGTTCATCACGAAACCTTGCTTTTAAAACTAGAACATTACGGACTTAGTAAACTTGCACTTAGTTTAGTACAGTCTTATTTAAATGACAGACAGCAGCAAGTTCAAATAAACGGTGTAAATTCATGTGGTTTAGGAGTCAAAATGGGGGTACCACAAGGCTCAATACTGGGTCCTTTCCTCTTTTTAGTGTACATAAATGATCTACCCTATCTTTTGAAAAAACAATCACAAATGGTGTTATTTGCTGACGATACGTCCTTAATTTTTAAGATAAATAGACGTTCTGCAAATCTTGACGAAGTAAATGACTCCCTACAGCAGGTCCAAAATTGGTTTACTGCTAATAATTTAGTATTAAATGAGAAAAAAACAAAATGTATTAGATTTGTTTTACCGAATGTTAAAAGTAGTATTGAGGAAATAGTATTGAATAAAGAGAAACTAGAATTCGTCGAAAGCACAGTTTTCCTGGGGATAACGCTCGACTCAAGGCTACAATGGGGACCTCATTTAGCATCACTTGCAGGACGGCTAAGTTCAGCAGCATATGCTGTCAGAAAAATCCGTCAACTTACTAATGTAGATACCGCGAGACTGGTCTATTTTAGTTACTTTCATAGTGTCATGTCTTACGGTATTTTGCTATGGGGACGGGCTGTAGACATAGAGTCTATTTTTATTCTGCAGAAAAGAGCAGTTAGAGCCATTTACAATCTCCGCCGGCGCGATTCTATAAGGGAACTGTTTAAGAAAATTAACATCATGACGGTACCTTGTCAATACATATATGAAAACATTATGTATGTTCGGAAAAATCTGCATATTTTTAATAAGATCAGCGACAGGCATAATTTTAATACTAGAAATAGAAACAAATTAGATCAACCTAGGTTTAGATTGGCTAAAGTACACACTTCTTTTATGGGGTATTGCGTAAAATTTTATAACAAAATACCAGTCGATATCCTTCAATTAAATGAGAGAAAATTTAAAACATGCATAAAACGCACACTATGTAGGCAAGCATATTATAAACTGGAAGATTATATCCTTGATAAAAATGCTTGGCTAAATGCCGGTCCTGCTCCACAGACTCAACCACTTGGGTAAACAAGTTAGGATTTTTTATTTGGAAGAGATGCTCGCCCTTTTTTTGTCTCATTTATTTATTCTTATTTATTCTTTTTTTTATAATTTTATATAAATAATTAATTTCTAATAATGGGAATAAATAATTTCTCATTTTTACTTGTATTTGCTTGGTCATTGTGAACCATAGTTTTGTATAATGTAGAAGCAGTTTATTTTCAAATATTGTAAATGTGAGTACCATGGAGCCATTTACAGGTTATAGTTTACTTTGTGACTTGAACTAAAATGGCAGTTGAGAGTATGTCATGCTCGCTCAAATGTCTCGCTGATGGTGGCGCGTGTGTCGGATCATTCGGTTCCCTTCAAAATGGTTGAGCTAAATGGTGCCGATACACGCGTCATGTTCGTGAACGGGCGCCGTCGGTTGAGACTGGTCACCTCTTAACTGCCACTGACTTGTTTTAATCTTTAATACTTTGAATTGTTTTATAGTTTCCTTTTTTTTTTCTTTGCATTGTCCTCACACATAGAAGCACCAAGGATGTAACCAAAGTTATGTAATACAGAACATGATTTAAAAGAGTGTCCGTGGAGTTTCTTGCACGTTCTTCTCCATAGAGATCTACGCTTTGGAACGTGCAGATAGCTTCACCTCTTTCGACTTGACAATTCAAAAGTGCCTGTAAAGGGTTTATTTGAAATAAATGCTTTGAATCTTGAATCTTATTGCAAGGCCTAAAACCGGCATTCCCCTTTGACTCCGGTTCTGCCAAGAAGTACCGTGGTAGGTCTGGTAGGCAGCCATACCACGTAAAATATTGGTATTCAGCTGAATCTGGTTTGAAAAACAATTTCGGAATAAGAAGTTCTATACAACGGGTTTAGCTGCCCTGTATCCTTACCTTAACACCAAATTTTACATAAAAAGCTTTAAATAAAGGTTGCCTTTCATGGACCCGCAAAATCTTATAACTTAACTATAAACCATTACGCTTTCAATGCCCTGAAAACCCAAATGTGTCAGCAAAAGCTTTAAATAAAGTCACGGTGGTCTTTCAGGGGGGTCACAAGAGCTTATAATTGACCTGACCAAAAAAGATAACACTCTCAATGCCCTTAAAAGCCAAATATGACAGCAAAAGCTTTAAATAAAGCCACGTGTGTAGTAAAACTGGCATAACAATCTACGTAAACGCTCCACAAAACATAAAAGCTCGCACAGGGAGAATTTTATATAAAACAAACGTTACACAATAATTTACGAGATTGGCTGCTACAGAGCATCGAAAGGGCTCGGTGGCAGTAAGTGTCACAATTTTTTCAACAATCTGAGCTCCTTCGTGAAGTCCTGAATGAAATGCACGAGAATTGGTGCTTTCGCATCTCATTTCGCCAATTACTAGACATGGATAGCTCGCGAATCTATACTAATATTATAAAGCTGAAGAGTTTGTTTGTTTGTTTGTCTGTTTGAACGCGCTAATCTCAGGAACTTTTGGTTCGAATTGAAAAATTCTTTTTGGGTTGAATAGACCATTTATCGAGGAAGGCTTTAGGCTATATATCATCACGCTTAAACCAATAGGAGCGGAGCAGCGATAAAGAATGTTTTAAAATCGGGGATTCCACGGGGACGAAGTCGCGGGCAGCAGCTAGTGAGAGATAAAATTGAACTAGCTCTTTAATTACAATCTAGCTCTCAGTCGCTCAGTCGTTGACGGAATAGTTCACTGGTTCATTTAGTTCAATGGCTCATTGACTCTATAGCCCTACGTACTATGATTATTGTAAATAAAAAGTATTGATTTGTCCATGCACAATTTTTGTAAAAAGCCGCTGATTTTTAAATACGCCAATCTAAATGATATACGTCCATTCATTATATTATACTGTCAATTAATTAGCTTCTCAAATATTTATTCATCTAGATTGACAGTCCTAAGCCTGTTCAAGTATGAAGGAAAATCATTGGCTTTCATAATTTTATTTATTTGTTATAAGAACAAAATAACCCAATTAATCTAATTTTATCTATAGCTCGCAACTAAGTTAAATGAACTAAAGAACTTCAAAGATTTTAAAGAGCCATTGAGCTATTTGTCTCGTTTGACTTGCGTAAAGTAGCGCGGCTCAATTTGATCTGTAGCTCGCAAGTAAATCAATTGACCTCAAGAGTTATTCGGTGAGCTAAAGATCTAAAAGAATGATACAGCTCTTTTGATCAAAAGAGCTGTATCTATCTTTTCTTTTCAGTGAGCTAAATTTCGCATGTGTACCAATGACCGATCAATCCATCTAAGGAATCCTGTTATTTGCTCATAGGTCTGCTGCAGCCTTGTCTTGCTAAAGCCACGTCTGGGGTTTGGCCCAGACGTAGCCTTGCGATATACCTCATCCGGCAGACATGATTTAGGAAATTCCATTTCAGGCTTGCAGCTACGTTGACAATTTGCGTTTGGAATCTAGTATTTATTATTTTTGTCACCGTGAACCGTCTGTGACAATTTTGAGTACGGCTACCAGAACCTAAAACTTTTAATTTACAACTTATGCTTGCGGATTTTCTCTTATTAAGATAACAGTTTCCAGGTTCCTATCTATCTCGCGTAATAACCGTTCGGAAATTTAGGCGTAAAGAGTAATACTGACACAATCTCACTTTTTGGTTAGTTGGTATTGTAGTGAGCATAATGGCGTCTCTATCCGGTGCCAGCTCTGTAATTTTCCTTACTCTGTATTGACATTCAAGGCAGGATATTCCCAAAAGAGGATAAACAAAAATGACGTTTTTATTAATGGCTATTTACGACAAAACATTCGTGACTCGGATTAAAAAAAATGTTCGCTTTCTTATTCGTGTTTGGAATATTGAGATCTGGAGATCCGGATTGGCTGCGTATTTTAGATAACTATTCCGATTTAACGATAAGGTAGGTACTAGGATTGTTTTATAGTGGAGGATATAGAATTTAAATGGGTTCATGACTCAAATGATGGGTTTGTCTTGGGACCATTGTCACAAGCAACTAATCCAAAATCATCATTTCTGGCTTCATATTATTTCATTATCCACTTAATTAGCCATTGTCTCCCTAGCCTTTTCTAACTATAGTCGGATAGGCTTCCACTCAAAGCGGAGCACTTTAAGTGGAGCGGTTGCCTACAAGACCTTCACAAGCCAACTACCGGGTAACACGGTATACACACAGACAATCCGTAAAGATTCCCGGGACCAAAATATGTGCTTTCTGAGGCACGGAGGAAACTCGATATGTTAAGATGGTGACCCAACCGCAGACCAACCTCGGCAAGATTTGCAAAACCTTGAAGATCGATCCGTCCGGGTATTATTGTTGGAATTACTTAAATTAATAAATAGTTAATTTCTTAATAAGCCTTCAACCACGACCATCTTTTCAATGCGATTTTCGATGATGATATTTACATACAGATTGATTATATTATTATCTCCTAAACACATTTTTAATCTTTACAAAGTGACTATTGAAATCCCTTAAGTTTACTATCGAAGCACCTATGTCATTTTATTTAAATTATTACTAAACAAATTGTCTATCAATAAGTTTATTCTAAAAGTGATGCGTAATATTGCAACGCCATAAAAGTGGTTGTTTTATTTCAATACAACAAACAAGTAATAAATCGTAATGGCCGGGTATTAAAACGATATAGCCACAAGTTTATTCTAACGGATGCAGTGTGTAAGGTCGTGGTATCTCTATTAAGTATACAGCTGCTTACACTCCAACGTGTCGTGACTTTTGAAAGAAAGTTTTATAGGTGGTTTAATAATATTGCTAGTTAAAGATAAAGTCAGCGAGTTATATCCAATACATGGATATCTTCTAGCTTATTCGATGAACTACCAGAGTAAAAAGAATTACTTGTCCAGATCTAGGTCATGCGGTACCGGTACATAGTAGATAGCCCACCAAACCCCATAAAAAGTTTAGGAGTGGAATTCTTCCGGAAAGGAATTCAACTGCTGCGGGGCAACGTTTTTTCAAAAAAAGAAAGAAAATCAAGGAACAGAAACCTCTCGTCCAAGCGGCGTCAACTGGTTGTGTTTATATTCCTCAAACCTTCAGTGACAAAGAAAACCGATTTCCAAATACCAACAAAATGTTCCTGGCCATTTCTAAAAGTTACAAAAACTCAAACGGTATTCCAGTATCCGCATTGGGATCAACGACTTTACGAGCAAAAAAACGAAGGGTGCGCCCACACCACAGCGTTTGAAAAAACGTGTGCCACAATAAGGGAATGTTATTAACACAAGGGTGCAAATTGTGGGGGTGGCCACTACGCGCACGTGCTCACGCTAAATAGAAAAGCTAAAAGTTGAAAGAAAATCTTGTTAGTGTTAACAAAAATAATGAAAGTGGTGTTTGAAATTAGTGCCTGT
Source organism: Hecatera dysodea (assembly GCA_905332915.2). Taxonomy (NCBI): domain Eukaryota; kingdom Metazoa; phylum Arthropoda; class Insecta; order Lepidoptera; family Noctuidae; genus Hecatera; species Hecatera dysodea. The sequence goes on from HG995294.1 coordinate 18,572,574, forward strand.
AATAGAATAAATAATTCGAGACAGTTCCAATTCAACCACCAACTCAAGTATCGAATTTAAGATTATGTGTTTAAGTTGATTTTGAAATGAACATTGTGCAATTATTTGAACTTTGCCATAATGTTCCAAAATTTGGTAATCATCTCGATTTCTTTAAGTACCTAAAATATGTATTAAGCGTTAACAATAGTAGTCGAAATAATATCAAGAAATAAAATGTATTATAAGCTGTACCTAGAAGTATTTGAGTTTAAAAGGAGGATAACTCGATCATGATTAAATGTTTTCACTGATAGATACTTTAGACAGTCAAGTTACCTATATTTGGATAGCAGAGTGAAATAACACTACGAAAGGTCTACACCGCTCATTGCACATGTTTTAATTTTTTTGTTGTTGTTGTGAGTTGTACAACAAAGTATATTTTATAAATAACTGACAGCACTATTGTTGTCTATAAGCCTGATATAGTGGTGGTAGACCGAATCGAGAAACGTGCAGTGATTGTAGACATAATCGTTCCACATGACGAGAACCTCGTGAAAGCCAAGAAAGATAAGATAATTAAATATCTTAACTTGGCTCGTGAGGTTGTCGACATGTGAGATGTGGACTCTGCAATCATTGTACCGATAGTCGTGTTAGCCAATGGTGTAATAGCCAAAAGCTTCGAATCACACCTTAGGGGGCTCTCGGTAGGCACCTGGATCAAGGGCTTGATTTAGAAAGCGGTACATCTGGACACGGTTCGCATTGTTAGGAGATTCCTCTCTCTGGAGCCCTGATCGCCAGCAGCTTGGACCCTGTTCCCGATATCAGTCTGTGGGCTATTATATTTTATAGTTTTAAATGTTTTTTTATTGAAATTTAAAAAAATATAATTTAAAAGTTTAGTGAATAAACGAAAAATAAATAAAAGTTGTCAGAAAGCTATTTTTTATTATTAAGCTATTTTTTATTATTATTAAAACACGATTTCAACATTTTATTCAAGCTTTCATGAAAGTGGGTTTATCTCAATTTGTTAAAAATAAATGGACACTGAAATTAAAAGCAATTTTAGAGCCACCACAAAAGCTTTTAACGTCAACATACTCGTAATAATACATTTTGGGTAACATATATGTCAGTTGTGGGGACGGAAGCATTATGCATGCACTCGCAGATTTTATAAAACAATATAAAAAATCGCATCAGTTTGATAAAAAAAAAACGCTGAGGAAAATTTCAGTATTTTATAAGTTCCAGGAATAGATTCTTTTTTTTTTCACCAATAATTTATTACACTGGTTTTATGTTAAAAATATCTTGCAATAAATTATTATAAACCAGTGCAACAATCACTTAGAGGTAATCAGCGCTTGCATAAGGAAGTAGTATAAAAAAACTAACCTGGTTTTAAGTAAAATATTAAGGGACAATTATAAAGAGTGGTGTGAGGACTATGTCCAGCAGTCGACGTCTTTCAGCTGATGAGATGATGATGATGAAAGTTATGAGAAGAGACATAGCACTTCATTTCGGGAGTATGTTCCCTTGACACCATTTTCGACTCTCACGCGGCTGAAGCCGATAGCAGCAACTAGTAATCTATACTAATATTATAAAGCTGAAGAGTTTGTTTGTTTGTTTGAACAGGAACAGGAACTGGAACAGGAACTACTGGTCCGATTTGAAAAAATCTTTCAGTGTTAGATAGCCCATTTATCGAGAAAGGCTATAGGTTATATATCATCACGCTAAGACCAATAGGAGCGAAGCAGTCATGAAAAATGTGACACAAACGAAGTTGTGCGGACAGCTAGTAACTTAATAAAGATTGTTATTACAATCTAATTACAAACTCAGAAAAAATATTATGAATCATATTACTTTTTAATCTGAGTCCAGCGGAGATTACTCTTTAACAACCAGTGTGTACTAGTAAAGCAAAGAGAAGATAACAAAAAAATGTGCTTGTCTACACAGACTACTGAATTTGTGAATCACCGTTATCAGTAAACGACACTACTGATATCAGGTGTTTGTTCTCGTTGTAAATAAATAGACCCAGATTAGCTAGCGTGCAATCTCCTACGGTGATGTAAGATGATAATTTTGCTTTACGAGAATATTTTTAGATTAGATAGATAGACGAGAGGATTTCAGAATTTTTAGCACTTATCTACTTCTATTTTTAAAGAATATTGAATTCATAGACTATCGCGAATCACTCCTGAAGTATTATTTATTTTATATATTACATACGCTTTCCCCAGGCCAAGCCTTGCCTTGCCTGTGCTTCTCGCATCCAGTGGATTTCCACGGTCTTCACCAGGTCATATTATAGGTCCATTTTTATTCAGAGAGATTATAAAACAGTAGAACTTAAATGCCCGGTTATATTTGTAACGGGGTATAAAGAAACAGGATGAATTCAATCAGTCTTAAGTTTCTGCGCTTCTTGAATAGCAGGAAACAGCTGCATTTGGCAAAACTGAAAATCAACCTCGAAATAGCCCAACTATTTTTCGACCTTCAGTTTAGATAACTGTAACTTTAATCTGAAATATATTTGATTTTTATTTGGCGACGAGGATGAAGACCCAAATCATGCAGTCATTGTAAAAACTGACCACGTGCGCTAGTGATAATATTATTTTTTACGATTCCGTTGTGAATTTCTAAGAGCTCGTGTTGTGCTGTCGCGTCGTGTGCGTGTGAGATTAGCGTGTGGACGCGTGTGAAACATTTCTTTTATATTCGCAAGAGGTTCAAAAGTATCTGTTTTAGGAGAAGACCAAGTTGCATATCTGCAATGAAAGCGCATGCATTTTATTGATAATAGTTCACTAAATCACACAGAACACAAAGCAGAGGATCTCGTGAAGCTCAAGGAAGTTCACGTGAGGCAGACCGAATCGGTTGTGAGTGGTTAATGACAATCTTTGGAGGAGGTTTGCTTTGATTCACTACAAATCATACTTGATATCCTTACCTGCAGTTATAAAATGACTCATCAAACAATTTATTTCAAATGATTACCGCACACAGATATTTAAGGAAAATATCTAACAACAGGTATCTATAAAAGACAGACATCAATGGCAATAGTGCGCCGTAAAGAGGCTAAATAAATAAAATTATGTAATTAACTGAGAGAGCCCACGTGATCCAAATGAGCGAGAACGTAATAAACAAAAGACGAATTTAACTACAAAACGCCTTCCAATTTACACGATGCAAGTTAAACTGAGGCTCTAGACAAAGTGCACTTCTATCAGCAAATGCGATTGTCGGAATGCCAATATATAAGGAATAGATCACTGGACGTTTCGACAGCATTTGTCAATCACATACATTTTCGACTTTTTGACAATCTCTTTCACCTACTGCTGCCAGAATGGCACTTTGTCCTCCTCTGTTGCATACGATAAAGTTAAAGCCACAGGAATTACATCGTCAAATTAAACGCTGTTTAGAAATTTGTAGTTTCAAATAAGCAACTAATATACACAATGATTAAGACATTGTATATGTGGGGTGAAAAGGTTACTGTGGTAATATGTGGTAAGGGAATGATCACATGCATATATATATATTTTTTTAATTTTACTTTTCATATATCGATACAAGCCAGACAGTCTCTAAGCAAATTGATATTCAACTGTTTGCATGTGTATCGGAAATTTATGCAATAACTAACATTGACTCAGATAATCAACTTGTTAGTTGTAGTCACACCTCTGAACAAGATATTAGAGAAATTTGGATTAAATTAAGTTTAAACGTTTTAACAAACTAGCTTTCGTCTTCTGCAGCTTTAGTCTGTCTGAGAATTTTGGATTTGCAAATTAAATAACCTCATTTAATAACCTCATGTTCATCATCAGCATGTTGCAACACAGATTCTTTAAAAATATTAATAGAGTTAGCTTTGCCATTTAATCTTTACTAGCTTACTTACTTTCACGGCTTTTCCGGCCCATAGGAACCGTAAATTTACCCGGAGTAAAAAAAATATGTGGCATTCAGTGAAAGAATTTTTGGACCAGTATTTTCTGAGATGTCCTATTTTCAAACATAAAATAAACAAGTGTCAAAAGATTAACCTTACAAAAATTAACATTGATGTGAAGTTTGGGATGAACACAAATTTCAGCATTACCTTTGATAGTAATCTTAATTTATAGGTCCCAGAAACAATCGCGGAAATTGAACACATAAATCATTTTATTCACCATTCAGGTTGAACAGGATGTAGACTTTAACCCTGACATGCATAAACTAAGTGATTGTACAAGTCTGAACTTAGCGTTTTATAGACTTAGACGAGTGTTAAAAGCTAACTCAAGTTATGAAGTCTTGTTGTTAGCTTTAAAAAGTCTAAGAAATCATCTTTTTTATTTTCCAACACTTCTAACTTGGCATCCATAATACTTACTATTATTCATCAAGAGTTCTTTTTAACCCCCGACGCAAACAGGTAATAAGTAAGTTTGACGTGTCTCTGTGTGTGTATGTGTGTGTCTGTGGCATTGTAGCTCCCGAACAGATTAACTGATTTTGATTTTATTTTATTTTGTTTGTTTGAAAGGTGCATTAGTCGGACGTGTTCATATAGTTATGTTTGAAGAAAATTGATTCAGCCGTTTTTGTAGAATTTGATTATAGGTATTCAGGATTCTGTGTATAAATGGTGGCAATATTTATCATGATCCAGTTACTAAGCCTTCACCGCCTATGTGTCACATGGTCGTATACTGTTAGCTAACTGGGTATTAACGGACAGCTTGATTTTTACAAAAATACTTCGTGGTGTGTTTTCATCATGATCAAATTGACCTTGGAATAAGTTGCAAAGACCTTTATAAGCGAATTCTACTTGACCCAGTTCTTTAACCATATCTTTCTTAAAATTAGTAACAGTATTAATATCACAAACCCATCATCATCATCTGCCTAGCCTTTTCCCAACTATATTGGGGTTGGCTTCCAGTCAAACCAAATTCAGCTGAATACCAGTATATTGCGTGGAGTGGATTTCTACCAGACCTGCATAACCCATTAACTGGGTAATAAGGTACTTTTTGGCAAGACCGAATTCAGTTTTTCTGGCTTCTGAAAATCCGTAACGTCTGCCAAGATCTACTGATGGTATGGAGGAGTCTCGGTGTGTTAAGAAGGTCACCCATCCACAGACCGATCTTGACAAGCGTTAACCTTAACCTTGGAGATCGACCTGTGTGGCTTTTATTATTTATCCACCAGCATCACATCACATCACACACCCACATCATCATTACTCATAATACTATAGAATTCAGAAATTAATTTAGCAGCGACCCCCAATTCCTGACATAATCTTTTAATCCCCTAAAATGGCGCCCATGTGAAATCACTATAAATTGGAAGCCAAGCCATTATTGCACGGAGCGTTAATATAATATCGATCGGGTTAAATTAATTATTCATAAATTGGACATGGACGCATACCAGTAATCCTACACTTTAGTCAAGGTAGCTGCGTCTATAAACATTTTTCGAATGTCACTTGTTTTGTCGTTGTTATTTACTTTTTTTTTCTCAATAATAAAACCTGCTTTATGAAGTTCAAATTCGATTTTATTCTCAAGTAATATATTTTTAACTTGAATTCTCTAGTGGAGTTTGGCGAATTAAAAGTAGGTAATCTGAGTATATTTTATTCGACAGGGAAAATAAAACAGATTTCCAATTTCCTTTGTTAATGTAATCATTAATTTGTTGAAGGCAATTTCAATTGGAAGTTATTTCTATAAATAATTAAATTCAATAACTTTACCTATGTAAAAGATTTCCCAGCCCACCAAGTGAATGAACTGCAATTTTTACTGTTGTAGCTTACACAAATACACCCCTAGGCCGCCATATTGATCCGATCGCCCTACGGTTCCTTTAACTTAGGGTAGTCAGCAACTATAGTCGTCTCTCTCTTTATGATAATGTCGTCTCTTTTCCACCCTGCGCTTTTAGTTTGTAATGCTTGAATTACTAAAGGTAACTTGCTATGTTACTTCTGGTACGTAAGTTTTTGAATCGATGAAAAAGTTTTTAGTACAGACCTTGTTGACAATTTATCCTCAAAAAATTACAAGGAAAAGAGGAATAACAACAAATTTAAAATTTGAAGATCGCTGAAATCATTAAACACAGTTTTTTTTTTAAATATCGGTCAGACGTGGTAATTAAATTAACCTTTTAAAATAACGAGCACACACCTTTACTAATTCGTCTTTAAGACCAATTAATAAAATGCCAAGTGCTGTCAAATGGATGGATAAACTTTTTAAGCATAATCCATCCTTTTTAACAAGCTTTTATTTTCCTATACGAACTAAAAACATTTAATCATATCAAAACAAACAGAAAATAGAAACAATACACGAACACCCAAATCCATATCTTCCTCAATAAAAGGCAGTCGATAAATCCAGACAACCTTTTTGGTACCAAACTTCAAAAGTAAACTACGATACGACAGGATTATATCCTCGGTAACAGTGTTGTTGACTGCGAACCAAAGGTCGGAGGTCGAAAGGATCCTATCGAACTCTTGAAATGGTTGGAACCATTCCTAACACAAATATTTATACATTCGTAGCTGGGTTTAAAAGTACACTTTACATTGGAGGAGTCCTTTAAACAGATGAGGTGAGTAAGTAGGTAAGTAAACAAAATTCGGCTTTTTGTGTTGATCTTTAATTAAGGCGCGTCCCCGAGCAAAACGCAGCGGTAGCCGTTTTTTGTGTAGTTTTTAGGAGCCATCTTCTCATTATCCATAAGAAATATAAACAAATAAAAAATACATTAAATTTCTACATAATCTTGACTCCAAAATGGTAGTTTTATTTTTTTTAATTTTTAAGGCGTAATGTTTAATTATAGAGTCGCAAAGAAACGACAGAAATGAGAAATAATTATTTTTAACTTGCATCTCCTCGTAAAGTAACCATTATTTTGGTTTGCTACTTAAAGTAATGGATAGGTACATAATTTGATAATAAACATTTTGCTAGTTTTATTTTTTATTTAACTCGAAAATTTGATTTTATATAGATTTTACTATAAAATCTGAGCGTAATCGCTACGAATCTTGCGGGTGCGGCGAAGAGGGAACGAATGCTCAAGGTTATTTGGTCAGGGTACCGCCTTAAAGCATTCGAGAGTACATATTGAAGAAATGTTTCTTAAGAAAGAAAGTAAAAACAGGAAACACTAACTGGTCAGTACTGAGCAGGAACCCAAGTACCTAGTCATTTTTTTTTTTAATCGAAGCATGGCTATATCGATATCGCAGTGATTAATCCGTGCATATTATTTAGCAATTAAAAACTACTGAAAGTAATCAATGGAGTTTACTGTTAGATCAATGCTTATCTTTAATATTGCTTTATCAAATCTATATAAATTGACGAAGATAAAAAGCTTCAAAGATCATGAGTGGGGGCTTGTGACGTCACGGCGTGGTAAAATCGTAGCACGAAGTGACGTCACACGAGTTTTCAACGCACTGTACTATCTTCGTTTTTTGTTTACGTGAAAAAAGAAAAAATATGTTTCCAATATTTTTTGGAAATCTGTCTGACGGACTAATTAGATTATTTTAGTCAACTACCCTATTGCAGCATTGGTGACTTTAATTACATTCCCCAAAGTAAAGGTGTATGGACACTAGCAATCTAACGTGTGCCTTGTGTTTTGAACAAACAAAGTAGAAACTCCAGTAGTATATTATACGAGAAAATGTGAGGCTATGGAAGTGGAGAAAAATGTGGTTTAGGAAGTAACACATACATGGGTTTTTTATTTACTTTATTTACGAGTATTCTCGGCGTCCTCGTGATCATAAATGTCTTGTGTACGATTGGTTTGCCGGTTTATAGGCAATTCAACTGTTCAATGGACGTTAGAAATAAGTGGAGCATTGTCAATTTGTACGTTACGTAAAAGTTAAGTACAAGATTTATTTTTGAGTTGGATATTTTTTTCAAGAGTAAAAAATGGCTATATTCGAGCTTTAAAAAAAAAACAACAAATCCATAAGGTACATTTTAGTTGATTTTAGAGATCATTGAAACTGCATTTTGTATCAAAACACAAATACAAGTAAAACACCAAAGAGTTAGAACAGAAAATGATATAACTTCACGAGCGAATGTGTTTTGGAAATTTTATAGAAATGTTCAGAAAGGAGATATTAGATTTTTTTTCAATACCAAGTCAAACCAGTTTTTGTTATTACATAAAAGCACCTTAATCGTAGTAACATTCATAATTGCCATGGAATGCTAGATCGTAGTGAAATAAAACATTAAATTATAAGATTTGCGAGTAACCCACATCTGCTATTTAATTGTTGTTATTTATAAAAACGAGTGTTAGTTGCCACATCGCGGTCACTGAAATGTTACTTTCATTTTATAACAGACTAGCAGCCACTCACGGTTCCGCTCGCGTGAATAAGTCTTCTCAAGAATCTGATGTGTTATTCTAGACTATAATCTATCTCTGTGCCAAATTTCATCTAGATCCGTTCAGCCGTTCTGACAAAAAATCATACATCGATCCAAACTTTCGCATTTATAATATTAGTATAGTTTAGTATTGATATAAAATTATAACGACAATAAAATTGTTGTCGTCATATAAATTTGAAAAAAGAAAAAATGGGATCACCAAAAACGGAACCTGCTCTAACCAGCCAATCATAGCTGGCTAATACAATCGCTTTACATTTGTATCCTACCAAAACGATCTATGAGAAAACAATAACAATATAATGATTGATTCAGTCCCCAACAATATAAACTTAACAAACAGTATGTAGCTGATCCTTCATTAGACTAATTGAGTCCTTTAATTTTATCCGAAACGTTGATCAGTACAACATTGCGTTACCCGTGAAAAGTCGTCCAAGCCTCGTTTCCTGTCCAGTATAATCTTCAAACTAGCACCATTCATTTAAAATATTATCCATTAACGTAATTGGATTAATGGCTTCACATAACGAGATTACGTTACTTTATATAAATTACGTAACATACCGACAGATGCATTGATAATATCCAAACTAATACCTGAAAAGGTAGAATTATGCTTTATTTGTTTCAAACTTATTTTAGGAAATTCTCGTTAGAAAAGGAAAATCATTTCAGGCGGAAATAGACTATTGCAATGAATTCCATAAATAAATCAGGATAAGTTAGTGCTTTAAGGACATTTATTTTATGATACTTATAAAATATGTGAGCATGTTATCGTGATTGATAACAAAAATTAGTCACATTTGAATAGAAATACTACAATGTTTACTTTGAATTAGCCGTAAATACATTCTGATAAAAATGTTATTACGGTACAGTGGACAAATGAAATTATAACAGTCGATAAAGGTCAATCCGCAATTATCTAACAAGATGTAATTAAAAGCATATTAATTGCTACAGAACACTTCGATGCACCGGCTAACTTTCTTGAAGACGAAACAGGTTTAGACATATAAGAAAAACAACAAATTCTAACTGACGTAGTGTATACGTCAATAGAAGTTGTATTATCGAATCAAACAACCCATAATTTGAGCCCGATCAACGGGTAGACATCAGAACGTAAGCTAACGATGTTTTCACCTTTATAGTGTATCATTAGATTATGTCAGGTTGGGGTCCGAGCAGGAAACAATTTATGCGCCAAAGTCCATTGCTATTGTGAGCCATGATGTTAGAAATAGGAATTTATGAAAGTTGACCATGCAACATGCAAATTACAATGATATTATGTTAGTGGATATGTTAGACTGCGATCAGGTTTTAAAGTTTTTGGCAATATTAATGATTATAATAATAGAAATTATGATGTGAAATGTTGCTGGTGAAAATATTCTTTTGCATCTAATTGGTTATACAAGAGAAACTTGACAGCCCAAATTTGACTGTCAAATTGCATACGATTGTGTGATTTTTAACCGAAGAATTTTACTAACTGAAAGAATACATTTTGATGTGCTGGTAACTAAATAACGAAACCATAGCTAGCTAGGTCAGTGGAAAGGCAGAAGAAGATAAAGTTCCTTAAAGTAAGATCGATGATGTAATTCATCGTGTCGGAAATGATACCATTGAACTGCTAACGCTGATATTGTTACAATAAAAATTTCAGGAAATAAAGAATAGCATTGTTGTCGGTGCCAGGTCTAGCTTTATGAACGATTTGAAAGCCTGGCTAGCCTTCGAGAATATTTTAATCGAAACGAGAATCGTGACCTTCGATTTGATTGAATTTGATGCCAAATAAACACTGAAGTTTGGCTAAATATCCGTAAGGGGCATAAACAAGCGTGTTTTGAGAAGTTGGACATACTATTCTCAATCATCTACCGCAACTATCGGTAAAGAGCTGAAGCAAAGAAGCTTGTGCCGGTCCAGAAAAACGATTCAATTGCCTTGGATTCCGCAGAAAAGAACGGTAGAGGTGTAAGAACCATTTGATTGCTATCTACGACTCCATGGGCTATACTTTCCAACCATTATATTAGAATGTCCTCCCATCCCAGGGTTCCGACAGATGGCAATCACTAACTTAACTGATTATCATCCCATTGACAGTGACTGATACATATTATTTATCTTTACGAAGATTTTCAGATAAAAATACTTTCAGTGGTAACTGAGAAAAGAAATGAAGGGTTTTTTGTCTAGTAGGAATAAATTCGCATATTATACTTTATTTCTGGAAAACTAAAAATATGCATGACAAAGCATGACTTGGTATTGTATGTAAGTCAAGCATTTTGAAAGACGCGTTTGACAAAAAAAGAAAGAAAACAAAAAGGAAGGAGGAAATTGAATGAAGAAGACAGTAATCATAGCTTATGAAATTTTGGGCATACGGTTTTAGATCAGTTATGAGACGAAACATTTTCAAATAAAAACAATATATCTTCATTTTAGATTGCCATTCTAGTAAAACAAAGTGATCAAGTGAATACGGATAAATTCCATTGAAGGTTAACCAGTTCATGACATATGATTAAAAGAGTGGTCGCGTTTCTATAGTCTTACCTCTTAGTCTTAGAAAAGTGAAAATAGTTTATATTAAATTATTAATTATAAAAATAAATATAAATTATTAATAGGAATGACTCTTATACAGACAAATAAAGACGCTTATTTGCATGAACTAAGTAAATGACTAGCTAGGTACATAATTAGTAATTATGTATATAAACGTGTATGTCATGTTTTTGTACGATTGAAGACTTTACAAATACAAGTGCTCAGTAATTGCATAAAAACCGCAGAATATCTAGTACAGAAAACAAAAATGAGATAACAGTCGAATTTGAATGAAATTCAAAGGCAGGCGCATTTTAGAATGTCATGCGCTACAAAAAAAAACAAATATCAAAACTACATCGAATTTTGAATATGATGTTTTTATGCAAAGGAGTTTTGCAACACAAAAAAAAAAATGGAAAGTCTTCTATTATATATTCTATGAATAAAAGTTGCTTACAAATAGTATTGCTAAGAATAATAAGGCTATTAATAAACACATTTATCACACACGATTAGCACTAAACAACCATTTCTTGTATTTTGCAGTAACTAGCTAAAACACGCATTGTTCTTTTTGGCAAATTTTATAGCACCAATTTGATTATGATTGATTGCATTTCCGCTGGGGCTTACAATTAGTACGTTTACAGTCCTCAGTAGTTGATGCTTTGATAATTCAGTATCACTTCAGTTAATTAGAATCTACGTAGCAGATAATTTATCTTAGTTGCAACTGGTTATTTCCTAGTTTATGGAATCAGAATTAAGTACTAGGGTTTACGCCATTATTAATTAGAAATCTTATTTCCATACGTGATTTTAGCAGATATTTTTTTCTTATTATGTATGTGCAATTATATACTGACCTACTATTAATTAGCGCTGTGTGTTATTTCGTAACTAGCTTTTAGCCGCAACAGTCTCATGTAATTTTGTACAGAATTTTTTTGATCATTCAGGTCAAGGTAATTTTGTAGGCTATAATTTGAAGCTCAAGTATTCACTTTTTCATAGAATAGTGTAAAATGTTGATTATTTGCGTCCTGCAGTTATCACACCGCGTAGGCGGCTCGGGCATGCGCAGAACACCCCACCGGAGGTTGCAGCGATCCTTAACCTAACTAACAGCTGATCATTGATAAACAACGCCGCCACCAATCTGGCAAAATTCCAAATGCAAACAAAAGAAAAGACAATCAACAAACATACCTTAGATTGTGTTGAATCTGGCTGCATGTAGTAAAATAGGAAAAACATCCACACAGCTCCGATTAGGAACAGGATTTTGACGTTTCGTCGCATTTTGTATTTATTTTTTAAACAATTCAAAAGAGGAACGTATCACTGATTGGTTCGCACTTGTATTTTTTTTTTTACGAGCACGTTCGTTGCGTCGCGTTCGCGTTTGTTTATTATTTGTGTTGACGGTTCGCGGCGCGCGCGGCCGCGCTCGGTGGTGCGGCGTGCGGACTGAACCCAGTTCACAGAATAATACAGATAGCTGCCGGTCATGCGCGTATCGGTCCTCGACACCGCGTACCAAAATAGAACTTGCACAGTTCGGCCGGCATCGACGTACTGTGCAGCGCGTACGGCCCTCTCACTGCATTGTTCTCCTTGGTCAGTGTCTAGACGTATGCTGTAGTAACTGCCTGGCAACACGTTAGGCCCAGAAAACTTAGGAACCGGTTCACATGTGTGCGCAATCGGTTTTTTAATGAAGGTGTGCAAGGAATGGTATACCGGTCATACAGAAGCTTTCGAGACGAAGTAACCTCGTAATAAAATCAAAACTAAATACTTTATTTCAAACAAACCATTTACACTTTTGAATTGTCAAATACTGAAAAATATACATATGAAGCTAGTTCTGTCGCGCTAGCGTAGCAAGTTGTTAAGCAGAAAAACACACTCAACAACACTATCTCTAGAGTGGAAGTTGCACGTTCCTAAACATACTTAATCATTTGCAAACATGGTAATTGGTACAGGTGTTTCATTTATTTTCATTTATAATAAGTACTCCAATTCTATCGTCATATGCAAATAACATTCATATTTCAAAATAAACAACAATAATGTCAAATGGAACAATTATGTCAACCAGAACAACATTTACTTTTAAATTAACATAAATTAATTATTGTCATGAAAAATGCAAAAATAATAATAATGTCAAATAGAACAATACAATAGTATCAATTGAAGCAACAATGTCAAATGGAACAAGAAGTACATAATTATGTTCATTAGTCAGTGACTTATCTTTCAGGAAGCCGTCAATTGTGTAGTACAACATTTTTCAATCAAAATATGTTCAGCATCTTTTTAAATTTTAATACATGCTTTAAATATCATTAGGTACTTTATTAACAATACGTGGGGCAGTGCCAATAAAGTTTTTTTTTTTGCGTCAGTGCGGTTTTACGTTTCTGAATTTAATGTTTTTTTTTTCTGGTTGATGACAATTTCAAAAATAGTTCTGGATTATTTTAGAAAACAAAGCTGTTTCCAATATATAAAAAGACTGAAAACGTAAAAAGAAAGGCAGAAGGGAATCTGTTGTGGTCGTATCGTAATATAGAATCCACCAATCCATATTTGCTATTAAAAGAGGTTGACTGTTGACTTCGGGAAGAACTTGTGAGAAACTCCATGGGCACCCTTTTAAAGCAGTTTTTAGAAAACCATGGTTACATTCGTTTTGAAATAAAAATGAATGCGTGAAATTATACAATGCAATCTAAAATGCTCATTGATATTAAAACATTAAGTATATGTTAAAATTTTATTCCTAGCGTGTTCAAAGTGGTCCTGCAGAGGATTCTCGTGAAAGGCCTAAAACTATTTTGACGCTCCAGAAACAGTTCCAAATACCTACTTCAAAAATTTCTTCTTATACCTGTTTTGTCAAATAGAGTAAATTTGACAAAACCTTGCAATAAGCTAGTTCATTAAAATACGCATGTAATAATGAGAAACTCTCGTTTATTATCTCATTAATGGCCAGACTGTGAATTTAATAGTCAGGGATTTAATTGAAACTAAATAGTTTTGTTTACCGACTAGGTATTTTATGTTTATTTTTACTGCTTGGACAGAGAGTTGGCAGATTTTCATTCTATCTGCGATTTTGCGAAGTGAAAACTTTTGGCACTTTTTATTTGTAATCGCACTGTTTGTAGTAATGTCGCAAGTGCTTTGTCCATAAAACGCTTATCACGTCGTAATCTAAAAGTAAAATTTAATTAAATAGTAAAAGAATTTGTTCGAAAGAGTCGCGGCCCTGGAACGCAAAGGGCACAAGAAGGATCACAGATGGGTTTTAGTCAGTAAGAGTCTGACACTCCCTTCCGCTCCGCCCAGAGTGGGAGAACTCATTTGTATTTATTTTATGGGTATTTTTTTATGGGTTGTATGACAATAACATCCAGAAAAAATAAACTTTCATGCTCAGGAGTAGGGACTACCCTTAAATAAGTTACCATATTTACTTGTCTATTTTAATATTATAAATAGGAAAGATTTGTATTTTTATATTTTGTATGTAACGAATAAATTTAAAAACTACTGGACCGATTTCAAAAATTCTTTCACCATTAGAAAGCTACATTCACTCTGAGTATATATATAGGTGTACATATTCTTGAAGACGGCGTGAAATTCAATAAGCCTATAGTTTTTGATGTTGAGTCCAAACCCACAATTCAAGAATATCTAGTCATTCCAGAAGCTCCGGTATTACCGTCCTCCTGAATCCCTTCACAATGTTCCTTCTTATGAGTAAGAAAAAGCGAGAAAAAAAGCATCTAAAAATTTTCAAGAGCTAAATGGAGTGTATTCTGCCATTCCAGAAATATCGGTGAGACCAATCCAAGAGTCAATCATTAATTATTTTGAGTCCAAAGCCATGACCTCTGAAACTGGAATCAATCCAGAAGCTCCGGTTCTACCTCCACTAATACTTAAAAGTATCCCTTCTTTTTTTAAAGAATCAGTAAAAGAAGAGGAATATACGGTAATATCACAGGCTAAAATATAACAGCCGCACGGGTCGACCGTCTAGGTTAAGCAACGCTTGCCGAGGTTGGTCTGTGGATGGGTGACCATCTTAACATAACGAGACTCCTCCGTGCCTCGGAAAGCACGTTAAGCCGTTGGTCCCGGCTGTCATTTGTAGATCTTTGGCAGTCGTTACGGATTGTCAGAAGCCAGAAAAATCTGACACCAGTCTTGCCAAGAAGTACCGTGTTCCCCAGTTAATGGGTTGTGGAGGTCTGGTAGGCAGCCGCTCCACGTTAAATACTGGTATTCAGCTGAATCCGGCATGACTGGGAGCCGACCCCAATATAATTGGGCCTACCTAATACCAGAGCCGATCGTTAACTACGATGAGCCCAAATCCACCGTCTCAAAACTTGATGTCATCCCTAACGCTCCATTATTACCTCCACTTTCAACTAAAGGTGTTATTGAAGAGGAAGTGAAAATCGAAGAGCCAAAAATGGTTAACGTTGAACCCCGGCCGTTTATTTCAAATCATTAGTCATCCCAGAAGCTCCTGTAATATCTAACCTATCAATTAGCAGGATACAAGCCATTGGTGAATAAGTGAAATTAGACGAATCGATAAAAATTGAGGGATCCACCACAGGCTTACTTCCTTCGAATCCAGAAATCTTTGCAAGACCCTTACATATTATACTACTTATAGGCTATATTTTATCCCCATATTCCTACGGTTGCGGGAACTACGCGGGTAAAACCGCGGGGCGCTGCTAGTTTATTATATTTCTAATAGGGTCTCAGTCGAGTTGCAAGACTAAAGACAAGTGACATTCTGTCAGCAGTAGCGTGACGATTGACAAAACTTCAAAAATGTATGGGATTGACAAAAGTGGTCAAAATATCATAATGATCAAACCCTTAGGCTTGTTTATTTTGACAATGTGTTCTGTTTTGTTCCCATAATTGAGTAAACGTTTTCTATTATTTTATATGAGGTTTTAGTTGCGTTAGTAGAGATTTTCACTGAAAGTTAGCCTCTAAAAATCTACATCTATCTATGTAACAAAATTAATCCAAATTGTTTCAGCGATTTAGAACGTGAAAGCATGACTCACTTTTGCATTTATAATATTAGTTCCAAGTTATGGCTTACTCCGACCTAGATTTTCGGCCTTCATCAGTTTGAGTTGCTTGAAGATCCACTATGTTTTGCTGATTGCAATTCTACATCGTAACTCTGCTAGGCACAGCGATGTCAAACCAATAACTGGAGCAAATGTTTCGAACAATAGATATGCTCCAAATAGGTCCATTATTTTTAATAGCTTATGTATCTTATAAGAGGAGCTCGTGGCTAAAGAATAACAGCCACACAGGTCGATCTTCCAAGGTTAAGCAACGCTTGCCAAGGTTGGTTTGTGGATGGGTGACCATCTTAACATACCGAGTTTCCTCCACGCCTCGGAAAGCACGTTAAGCCATTGGACCCGGCTGTCATTTGTAGATCTTTGGCAGTCGTTACGGATTGTCAGAAGCCAGAAAATTGCTTTCTAAGACCAGTAGTTTTGGCTGAGCGTTATCTGCCAGTCAGTCAGTCATGGTAGAGTTTTATATTTTACTAGCAGCTCCCCGTGGTTTCACCCGCGTAGTTCCCGTTCCCGTGGGAATACGGGGATAAAATATAGCCTATGTTATACAGGGTGGACGTAGTTTTCTAACGGTGAAAGATTTTTGCAATCGTCCAGTAGTTTTTGAGTTTATTAGGTACATACAAAAATACAAATCTTTCCTCTTTATAATATTAGTATACATATAGACTAGCAAACGCCTCGGCTTCGCACGTGTGCTGTACTACTGCTATAAAGAGGAAAGATTTGACTGTTTGTTTGTATTGAACAGGATCCGAAACTCCTGAACCGATTTGAAAAATTATTTCATTGTTGGAAAGCTACACTATCCCCGGGTTGACATAGGCTATATTTTATCCCCGTATTCTCACAGGAACGGGACCACAGGTTGCTGCTAGTACAAAATATACTACAGAATGTCTTTATATACAACTTAAATAAGCCATTATTTCTCGTAAAAAGTAAATGATAAAAATGGTTATTGTGGGTTATTCCTAAGAGATACACATATACCATCGCGGACTTTTTTGTAGACCTTTTTAAGGTGTACAAAACTGTAGTACATTATTTTGATCTATCTCGTAGGGTTCAGCCAGCGTTTGCAATGTAAGCGTAAAAAATGAGTTTATTTACGACATCACATTAGAAACGTCTAAAATGTAAAAACATGCATGATGATATCATGCATGTTTTATACTTATAAATCTTCCTCTCGAATCACTCTATCTATTAAAAAAAATGCTTCAAAATCCATTGCTTAGTTTTAAAGATCTAAGCATATGTACATAGGGATAAACAGACAGCAGGAGGCGACTTTGTTCTATACTACATACCTACATATTATGTAGCGATAGTGACGTATATTGATTAACGATTTCCCTTCAATTAGCGAGTCATTATTACACTCACTATGCTCTCACAGTCATAACTACTGACGTGACGTCAATGAGAGTAACACTATACTTTCAAAGTCATAACTCGAGAGACCATTACACAACAGTTTAAGAGGGCCATGCCCTCTAAACCACAACGTGAAGCGTGGGTGACCCACTATCAAACTGACAGATTAATATTTATAGTGCTCTCTTGACAATGACGTGTGACGTCATATGAAGATGACAGGCCGAGAAACGTTACATGTTTCCAATTTGACGACACGGTTGGCGCAGTGGTTGAGCGTTCAGCTGCTGCGCTACGTTTTGCGGGTTCGATCCCCGCACGGAACAAATGTTTGTATGGCCTACAGATAGTTGTTCCGGGTTTTGGTGGCTTGTGTATGTGAGTTTACATATTTGTGAACTCACCCACGATACAGGAGTAAATCCTAGAGTGGGCCAACGTTTAAAAAAAAAATTGGCATCGACAATGGAAGGAACAGTCAGAAGGAAGATTTATGATGTGAATGTGTAAAAAGTGCAGAAAGGAGAAACGAAGTAAGCTAAACGATGTAGAACTTGCATCAATGGAGACATTCAGAGAAAAAGCCAACGATGACTGTAAATTAAGTAAACTTCACGCATGCAAATATAAACGAAAATGGACCTAATGATTATGGTTAAATTTAAAGTGTCGATAATGAGATCCGAATTGCGTTGGATCTGATTTGATAAAAAACAGCTCGTGGCTGAATAATAACAGCCGCACCGTTCTATCTTCGAGATTAAGCAGCGTTTAACGAGGCCGTTTCATGGATGGGTGACCATCCATTTCATAGCGAGACTCGTCTGTGTCTCGGAAAGCATATAAAGCCGTTGGTCCCGACTGCAATTTTTAGATTATTGACAGATAGTCGAAGCCAGTAAAGCCTACACTAGTCTTGCCAAGGGACACCAGACCAGACCACCAGACCAGACCAGACCAGACTAGATTAACTAATTGAGTTGTGGAGATCACAGACGCTCGGCAGTCGATCCATGTAAATACTGGTACTAGGCCCACAGGTGGTAGTTAGATTGGTAGCCGACCGTCATATAGTCACTAACGATACTCAAATTTATTGATCTGCTAGAAATAGTCTATTAGCTACCCTTTAACATGTCCTGGAAGCTCATTAGCCCTCAGGAATACCTAACGAATAAATATCAGATCAAGATATCGGCCTAGAAAATCTTATTTAAGTTGGCCTATTGCCGTTTTGCTTGTAAAATAATAAAGAAAACCATAAAATCACACATCACAATAAAACTAAAAGTTTAGACCAATCTTCAGTAACTACTTATAAAAGTTTAATAAAATATTTAACCGGTTGTAAATATTTCTTACAATGCTTGCTGCTATGACATTGATTTTATGATAACTATACCTCTCAGTGGCTTTTAAAATTTGTCCATAGTATCTGTATTTTTATATTGGGCTTGTTGACTATATTGATGCCCATTCGAGGTTCAAACTGTGTTGGTAACCAATAAGTTCAATAATTATGCAGGTTCAGTGAGAATTAGTTTATTGTCAAACACGATATGAGTGCCTAGATAAAAAAATAAGTTTATGGGAAGAAGGAAATAATACTTGAATGCTGGTTTACAAGGGGAGAAAAGTTTATTGTAACAGATTGTGCATTAGAGTAATTTAATGCAAGAAGTTTCGAACAGCGCCATCTAGTGGTAAAGTTAACAAACGCTTTGTCTTTACTTGCCACATCAAGTTCCGTAAGTACGTAAGAGATGACAGTGTCGTGTATTTGACAACTTAGTCTAGTTTTTTTTTGGCCACAAGGCTGTTTGATTAAACGATTGTTAATGTGACCGTTTCCGTTATTGTTCATAAACATTAGGAATGTACATTGTTATTCGTTGTTTTTCAAAAACACTATCTAAGAATGCAGATTCTGCAATGTTTCTGATTTACGAAAAATCTTAACAAACATTAGAACAAAAGTGAGAAATTGTTACTGAAATGCTTAGGTAGAGTGTTGCGGAATTTGTTCGAAAGAGTTAGGTACCGCGGCCCTGGAACGCAAAGGGCACAAGAGGAACACGGGTGGGTTTTAGTCAGTAAGAGTCTGACACTCCTGGTCATTTGATGATTTCCCATCCAAAAAAAAAGGTAGGTAGTTAAGTTGTATTTAAAAGGAAATCTTCTGATAAATTTGTATAAAATTGTATCAGGAGTAGCTTTCCCTAGTACTTTTAAGTACCTACCTACTTATTTATATAGGTAGGTACTTTTTGTAAGAAATCAATCTTAAACAATGTTATAATGATTTCAAACAATACAGAACTTCAATCCAGGACAAGTATCCTGTTCTAAATGAAACTGTTCCTTGCTTGTCATCATAGATCGATGAACCTGTTGTAATTAGTTGCTTCATCATGACGCGGAAATTAAATTCCTCTTGTCACAGGGCGCGGATTTTGTTTCATAATTAAGGAAAATCAAATATATTGTTATGAAGGAATACGGTTTATCATAATGTCCTAAAAGTTTACTGGTTATTTTTATTGGCCGACTAAGTAGGTACTGACCAAAATGTCATCTTTCATCCTTCAACTTATTCAAAAAGCTTTTTACAAAAAAATACAACCGACTTTTACACAAAAAATCAAAAAAGTGCAAAATAACTTTAATTTCGGAACTCGGTGTTTGTGGTTGCTTTTTCGTTTTTTGAACACCGACTTCCGAAATTAAAGTTATTTTGCACATTTTTGATTTTTTGTGTAAAAGTCGGTTGTATTTTTTTGTAAAAAGTTTTTTATTTTTCACTTTTTAGTGGTACCTACACCCCCTCCCCTCCCCCACCTAAACAAACCAATCACATTGGTGTAAAAAAACGTACTGCTCCTTTGCAGAGTAAACTAAGAGGTCGTCCATGTAGACAATGTAGATATTTTTTTTAGATTTTTCAAAAACCGCTTGGTTGATTTTGATAAAATTAAGTATACCCTTTCCAACAAAAAAAGAATTTTTCAAATCGGTTGACAAGCGACGGAGTTATGCGCGAACAAACAATAAAAAAAAAAAAAAAAAAAAACATACAAACATCCGAATTGAGAACCTCCTCCTTTTTTAGAAGTCGGTTAAAAATAGAACTATCTAAAACAGAATATATACAAAAACTGTGAAATTCTGATAATATTACATCATACATAATTATTATGTACGGGTCAAATTGATACGGGACCCTCTTTTTTTAAGTCGGTTAAAAAAGTGGCACTCATAGACCATACCTACACAGCGGTCCAGTGACCACAACAACTTTTTAATCTCTATAAAATGGCATCGCTATCTAAATTAAAAAAAAAGTAGAGAATAAAGTAAAGGCTTAATTCCTGCACCTTTTCCCGCTTTTCCCCGTGCGAGCGTTCCTGCTATCCCGGCACTCGGCAGAGTTCGTGCGGTGTCCGAAGGGAGCGCGCGTCCCCTCGCCTCGTGGTCGATTGGCGCGTAGCGAACTTACATCGAAGTTTGAAATTTTGAATATTGTTCGATTCTAATTGGTTTGAATGTTGTATTGTTTTTTTTTTCTACGCGAGTGATGTTTTGTGTTCCTTTTTATTTGTTGGACGTAAAGATTTAGGTAAGTTTGAGTTATAAGTACTTTTTTTAAAAATTGTATTGATAAATATAAAATTCGTTTCATTTAACTGTACTTAGGTTAAATGAGGCTATACTTCAAAAGCTCCATTGTTAGTGACTACAAAGTTTGTATTAAATACCAAACCTAATGACATTCTTATCAGAGAAAATTCCAATATTATCAGGGCGATAATTTCTCACCTTGAAAAGAGACCTCAAATAAGTAACTGAATATAAACAAACGTCTGTTAAAGAATACAAAGAAGACGCTTTCATATTGATAGTGCTGCCACAAATATAACAATGTTAATCAGTGAAGATAAAAATGTTATCGAATATAATATGTATGACAGGAAGACTTTAATAATTTAAGCTTATAACCGCAAAATTTAACCAACTTTATTATGATGATTAACATTATTTATAGCAATAACCTGGAGGTCTTTTAATTATTTAATCATCCCTGAAGGTAAAAAGTTAATGAATACTTCGAACCGACCTCATTACCATAGATTAAAATCTTGTCAGTTATGTTGTCAATTTCCGAACGCAATTTACGATGCAAATTATTATATATTTCTTTCTTTCTTTCTTCTTTCTTACATACAAACTTTCTCGTTTATAATATCAGTAAGGATTGTTGGATCATATTTAAGATAGTTATGTATCTCTATTGTTCAAGGCTTTTTTTGGTTATCAGATGATTAAATGCCATTTTTAGATTATCCGGTGATATATACTTATGCATGTCAATGTGCTCTGTAAATGTTCGCTATCATGAATTAATGCGATTTTTTTTTCGTTTTCGATTCAATTATATAAAAAAAAATCATTACAAATTCGCAGGCTTCGCACGTATGGACATTAGTTTATTTTAGCCTATGTTACACAGGGATAATGTAGCATACTAATAGTGAATGAATTTTTGAAATCGGTCCAGTAGTTTTTGAGTTTATTCGTTACATACAAAAATACAAATCTTTCCTCTTTATAATACTAGTGTAGATTACAGAGTATTGTGTAGATACCGTACAAACAGAAAGAAACGTCCTAACCATCTTGTTTATTATATCTATGGTCCTAACTGAGCAATCTTTTCTCTAAGGCAAATAACTGTATAATCGTTTAGCTATATAAAAACGCCAATACTATAAATCCACAAAGTCAGCTGTTTCGCTAATAATTCGGTGGGTACGGAACCCCATCTCCCCTATCGTCTGATGTGCACCCTCACTGAGTGCAATATAAACAATATTAGCGCTCCATGTTAATATATTGAGTAGGTATTGACATTTCGGCAATAGAATTTTATTTGTGAGAAGTTTAGACATCAATACTTTAAAACATTTTTACAAAAAAAAAAAAAACTTTTTACAACAAAAAACAACCGACTTCTAAACAAAACATACATGCGATTTCAGCAATACCGAAAGATTTGCTGTCATTTATTGAAGAGTTCCGTCGCCGGTCTCTGAAGTTCTTCATCAGATCTTCACCAGACTGGTAAGGGACCACCTCGACATACTACGATGCTCGTCCAAACCATCGTATACAGTTTCTTTTTTTTTTCAATTTACGTTGGCTAGTGCTAGTGCTTTTTGAAGCACGGAGGAGTCTTGTGTGTAATGAATGATTATCCATCCATTGACCAACTTCGAACCACCAGCAAGATTACCCCTTGTTTCTAAACGAAAAAGTATTTGAAGAAAAAAAAGTTTCCCCCATTGATGCCTGTACATCCCGTCTTCTACAAGGTCAGCTGTTTCGTTAATAACTTAAGGGTAGAGTAGACCCCATCCCCCTCTCCACATGCATTCTAGCAGAGTGCAGTATAAACAATATTAGAGGTGCAATGTTAGCAGTCATTATTCGCTTCGAAACTTTCATCGATGATAATTTAATTTGAGTTTCAAACTGTAGGTACTGGGTTCCTTACTTGAAATCGAATGACGCGAAATCGAGTAACACTTGCTCGAAAACGTTTACTCGATAGTACTTAAAATCGATAAATTATGAGCTCAACAGTTCACTCCCTCGATGCATCAAAATCTCGAATAACTATAAGCTCCAATCATCGGCAGCGCGAAGACTCATTATCTTGAAACATCATTTCTCGACCGACCATCTAATCGTTTTATAGAATATCTCGAAAACGGTGCGTCTGAATTGATAGTTACTGACACCGCCACCTTTTAAAATCTGCAATACTAGAGGCATTTCAGCATATAATAATTACCCACAATTATATCTCTGCAAGCGGAAAGTTTGGTCATCTGTTTGAGAGAAGTGACAGAACTTGATGTGACCATCATGATAGGAGGTATATATCATCTCCAATTAATCTGGTGACTGAGAATCTCAGTGTTGAGTTCGAAATAGATGACCAACAAAATCAATGTTTGGTTTCAAAAATCTGATCACACTGTGTACAGAAGTACGTTTATCTTCAGATAGAGCTCCACCACGTTTTATATGTGATATTGTATTCAAAATTAAAACACCTAACCTATCCAATAATATCTTCACAAGGTCGCCAGCTTTCAAGTTCAAAGTAAGCATTACCTCCCCCACGTTTGTGGTTGTCAGATGCACCCTTGCTGAGCGTAATATAAACAATTTAGTGTAACATGGTACCGATTCCCTTGAACGACAAACTAAATTATCTTTAAAATTCTTTTAGTTTTTATCACATAGGTACATACTATGAAACTTAACCAACTTTAAATACTAAATCATATCATAAATGCGAATGTGATTTTGTTTGCTTGTTTGTTACGCTTTCAGGGCTAAACGACTAGGCTGCGGAATTTGTTCGAAAGAGTCACCGCGGCCCTTGAACGCAAAGGGCTCAAGAAAGATCACGGATGGGTTTTAGTCAGTAAGAGTCTGACACTCCCTTCCGCTCCGCCCAGAGCGGGAGAAGTCATTCGATTTGATTTGAGGGTGTATTCCCGTTCGTCCCCTCGACTTCGTCCCCCGAGGGGGACGAACGGGAATTTGCAAAAATAATATTTAATTTGTTCCCGATCGTCCCAATCCTAATTCAAGAGGGGACGAATGGGAATATGTTCTTCGATTAGTGCCATTCGTCCCACTAAAAAGATTTGTGCAGTAATTTACTGACCCTATTTATGTGTTAAAATAATGAGTAAACTTTTCTAATTACTTACATAATGTAAAACGTAAAATCTTGCCACCATACACATAAGCAACTGTTACTGCAAAAATAGTTACTTATATTTCAAGTCGAGGGGACGAACGGGAATACACGACTAATCGAAGAACATATTCCCATTCGTCCCCTCTTGAATTAGGATTGGGACGATCGGGAACAAATTAAATATTATTTTTGTAAATTCCCGTTCGTCCCCCTCGGGGGACGAAGTCGAGGGGACGAACGGGAATACACCGATTTGAGAGCCTTTTTTTGGATGGGATATTCCCATCCAAAAAAAAAGGCTAAACGACTAAATCGATTTAAAACATGCTTTCACCAATGGAAAGCAACATTATCAGCGAGTAACATAATTATATTTTATCCCCGTATTCCTACGGGAACGGGAACTACGCGAGTGAAACCACCGCACGCTGCTAGTCACAATATAATTATTACTTTTGATACCGTTTCATTTTACTCAATACTCAATCTTGATTTGCATTCCGCAATGTGTGGTTGTAGGGTATGTCGTTAGGTGGCAATTAAAAAAAAAGAGACATGGATAATTTAAAGAAAGGACACTGTCGTACACACCAAAAATAAAATAAGTAGGAGAGACGAAGCTTTAAATAGCTAATCAACATTGTCACAAGTGGTAATTCAGGGATTAATAAATCCAAAATGCAAATAAAATTTTAACTGAAATTATCATCAAATTAATAAGTATAATAAATGTTGTTTAAAAGTCTAGGTACTCTTCACAATTTCCTTCTTCATACTGGCTTCCCCTTGCGACAAAACATATTATTATACCAATTTATTATATTGTCATCAGTCAATATAGTGAACAATTTCTTTGCCAATGTTGGCAAGAAATTGGCTGAAAAGCTCCCCCCTCCTAGTTCCTCCGAATGTTCTCTCGATCCGGTACCTTATAACTCGCTGGTCCTTTTACCCACTGATGAGGTTGAGGTCTCAAATCTGATTATCGGATTACGAACAGATGCTGCCGTTGGCTGGGACGGGATATCAGCAAGACTGTTAAAATCCTGTCTGCCTGCTCTATTGCCAGCCATTACTCATATCTGTAATCGCTCCATATCCATGGGCTGCTTCCCTAAGGTTTTTAAAAAGGCTGTTGTCCATCCAATTTACAAGAATGGGGACAGACATAGTGTAAATAATTATAGACCCATCTCAGTCCTGCCTGCTATCTCGAAGGTACTGGAAAAGATTCTTAATAAACGATTGGTAAACTTCCTTGAGTCGTACAAAATATTAAGCAACAACCAGTATGGGTTTAGAGGTGGCAGGTCAACTGAAGATGCGGTTGCTGCCTTGATAGATCATGTAGTGGCAAAGTTAGACAATAACATGAAATGCCTGGCCATCTTCTTGGATCTTTCCAAGGCATTTGACACTGTGTCTGTTCCTCATCTCTTATCCAAATTGGAAGCTGTGGGCATTCGTGGACAGGCTCTTAAAATATTCCAGGACTACCTGTGTGATCGAACCCAGTGTGTAAAAATTCATGATGTAATTAGTGACACGGAATCATTGACTTTTGGCGTTCCTCAGGGTTCAATTTTGGGCCCAACGTTATTCTTAATTTATATTAATAATCTATGCAATATGTCTCTAACAAACTGCTCCACGTTTACTTACGCAGATGACACGGCCTTACTTCTTCTTGGGAGTGACTGGTCTGAAACATTAAAACACGCTGAACACGCTCTTGCCTCTGTGATGGAGTGGCTATCAAAGAATATTTTAACATTAAATCTTAATAAAACGGTGTACTTACCCTTCTCTTTAAAACAAAATAACCTCCCTCCACCAGATGCAATGGTGCTCAGAGCTCACACTTGTAGTCTTGGTCTATCCTCTTCACAATGTGACTGTCCACAAATTGCAAGGTCTGCGTCTGTCAAATATCTCGGAGTCTATGTCGATGGTTCTTTGAGTTGGAAGCCTCATCTTGCACATCTTGTATCACGAGTTCGCAAGTGTATATTTATCTTTAAAAAACTCAGGCACTCTGCAGATTACAAGACTATTAAAACTGTTTATTATGCTTTGTGCCAATCCATAATAAACTATTGCATCACAGTGTGGGGTGGGGCACCCAAAACATCGCTTCTGCCCCTGGAGAGAGCACAAAGAGCTGTCCTTAAAGTTATGACTGCTAAGCCTTTTAGGTATCCGACGACGGCTCTTTACACCGAATGTAAGGTCCTCACGGTGAGACAGCTCTTTGTCTTCTGTGCTATTCTACGCAAACATTCTTCAGTGGTATATAATCCGAATGCTACCAAAAAACGCAGATACTACATTGTATGTCCTACCCAAGGATGTAGAACAAAACTTGCTCAGCGCCACTATAATGTTCTGTCAAATCACCTGTACAATAGAGTGAATAAACTTTGCGACATTGTTTCCTTGTGTCGAAATAGATGTAGGGCGACTGTCGCTGACTGGCTTTTAACACTTGATTATAATAAAACTGAAGAACTGATAAGTATATCAAACCGTTAAGGTCAAGAAACTGCTCCCCTTTTTGAAAACGGCTGAATGTACTAATATTCTTACATAAAACACACACACACACACCATTCCCACACACACACCACTACACAGTAACTCACTCTCAAACACACACTCTCACAAATACACACATTTACTACACTATCACGCATGAGGCTACATCATAGTTAATTAGTACCTAACTTTAAGCGATCTTTATTATTAACACCCTGTGCTCGTCCTACAACTTTTGTTATGTGTTCAACCTACTGTGAGAACGCCCGGTGCCCTAAACACAAGTTAAATCTTATACTGGGTACCGGAGTTCAACGAAAACACCCTAGATTGTTGTTTGTAATGCATAGTGTCTTAATTAGTGTTATTGTACAACCTTTTGAAAATAAATTATTATTTCCTTTCCTTATTTCCTGTTATTGACAGGTCTTAAATTCTTTGACTGCATTTATTTCGTTCAATTCTTCCAACTCTCATCTCTATTCAACGGTCGGAAGTCCAATGCATAAATGAGTAGTTGCGTTTTTTGAAACAGAAATCCAAAAATCCACAAAGTCAAGACAGCTTTTGATTGAAATTAAATTAAAAACCTATCAAATAAAGACCAGAGACCAGAATGAGATACCTACGTACAAAATGTTATAGATATTATACCATGCGTCTTTACAAGTTTCCTGGTCCGGTAATAATCCGGTGGTATTGAAGTGCATCTCCCCTCGCTTTTGTGGTCGTCAGTGGCCACGTGCCCTCCAGTCTTTCCCAAAGTGGGCGATAACGCCCCCTTGTGGGCGCTGCAGGTCTCAAGGGGGGCGGTAAGAGACCCAGAAAGAAAATGGGGGCATGTGTAGAGGCCTGGGGGGTGATTTGTAATTTTTATATTATAGTGGTTTTTAAATAGGTGAAAAAATGGGGGCGCTAAAAAATATTTATTCCCAAAGTGGGCAGTAGACAAAATAAGTTTGGGAACCACTGCTCTACATATACACAATTTAGAATTCAGAGCTTCATTCATATTGATTCCCCGTTTTACGATAAGCTAAGAAAAGAGCCTGTTAGTATTTTAAAATTTAGGATGTTTCAATCGGCAATGGGAAATTGGATTGAAGAATACGATTAGTAAGTTATCTATATACCATACATACATAGACGCGTTATAGAGTTTTTATCAGAACTTTGCAATTTTTATACACCATATAGGGACTGATTTTTTCAAAGTCATAATTATATTAATGAAAAGAAATAAAATTGGCACCTGATAGTTTTTTTATGACAAAGGTGACAAAAATTAAAAAAAACAATAAAGATATCTATCTACTGAGATAACGACCACATAATAGAGAAGTATGGAAGTAGAACTACATATCACGACTTCAAAAGAAGAACAAGAGAACAATGATGACAGGAACATAAATACAGAAGTTCTCTCCACTCTCCATTCAAAAACAACATCACAAAAAATAAAGCTTATAGCACACCGGCACAAAACGCTAGTACCTACGCAAAATGTACAGATTAACGTCAGTACAGATGTGTATAAGTCGAACCCGTCGATCGGTGTAATAATAGCGCGATGCACCCCAACCCTGCGAGGCACGCCGTCCGTCATGTGCACTCGCCCTTATTTAATCTGAAACAATTTGGAGCTGGGTATTAAATGAAATTCTATACTATAATTTGCTTCGAGGATTTAAGCTGGCTGTTTTGAATTTGGAATTTAAAATGTTGTCTCTGGGATGGTTTTGAGAGCTGATGCTTTTGGCCTCAGTACGTTTTATCATTGGTATGTACACTGTGTACTTTCGATACCTGTTTTATGGATAGGAAATCATCAATTGACTTCTTACGCTTTTACTGACTAAAACCCATCCGTGGTCC
Organism: Hecatera dysodea; assembly: GCA_905332915.2. Lineage (NCBI taxonomy): Eukaryota > Metazoa > Arthropoda > Insecta > Lepidoptera > Noctuidae > Hecatera > Hecatera dysodea. Next base: position 18,601,373 of record HG995294.1, read on the forward strand.
TAATAATGCTCTGTACGCTCCAGGGCCGCGGTAACTATTAGAGAGAAAACACTTTTTGAACGTCAAATTTTACATAAAGACAGTCCCCCGAAACGCCCATCTGTCACCACTTCTTAGTGTTTAGCTGGGAAGAAGAAGTGGCGCTACAAACTCCCCAGCAACACATCTGTCTGTTGCGTTTTAAGAACTTGAATTTATACAATAGTATGCAAAGTCATTAATATAATACATGACAAAGGTAGAAAAAAAATAACTATCCAACATGGAAATCATAAAATCAATTCACTATAAAACATTGTAAAGAGTAGATTGAGTCAGTAAAGTAACGACAGATTGATCTAAATAGTCAACAAAAAAAAAAACACTATTATATGAACTCATATAACCTGTCATAATCTAACTTATAGAGAAAGAACATGATTAAATTAAATAAGACATTGTCTTGCGTTCAACACAGCGAACAAAAAATAAAAATAAAATGTCAAAGGACCCTTAAAACAGCTACCAAACTTAAACATCGCAATATTGCGTCTCCAAAATTATGACAGTTCACAGAAGTTTCCTCAAGAGAATTTCCAATTCACCAAATATTCAAGCAAGTACATGAAACTGTTTAAAATGTTCGACATAACGTTGTACAATGTATGTACATATATTTATAAACTTGCCCGCGACCGCCGTAGTAACCGATATTCCACACTAGATTTATGACTTCCGCCAGGAGAACTTAGTTTGGTATTCTTTGATTTTCATTCATTTCCGAAATACCTATAACACTATGTTGCCTCTTTACTATGTTATACAATAGTTACAATTTTAAGCTTAGGAGCTTTCCAAGAAAGCTCGTGCGCCTTGACTGATATCTAGCATACTTATTATATAATCTGAAAGACATACTACTACTAATTAAAGCCGTCTTCCGCAACAAAAACTATTGTAATACCAGTTTTTGTCTGCTTCATATAGATTTTCGCAAAAAGTAGCCTATAAACGTCCCATCTATTCTTCAATACTGATCCAGCAATTTAGGCATGAATGCGCAAGCGTAACAGACTCAGTTTTGCATTTATAATATTAGTAAGGATACCTCATTAATTTTTGTTGGGCCTTTTTTAAGGATGGGGAATCATCAAATTACTTCTTCTACTATGGGCTGAGTGGGAGGGAGTATCGGACTCTTACCGAACCGTTCCTCCTCATTCTCTTTGCGTTCCAGAGGTCGCGGTGACTCTCGAACCAATTCCGCGATTTGTTGGGCCTTAACATGTTTTTGCTATCTTTACTAACATAGTGTAAGTAGACCTGTCAGTTTTGTGACATAAAACATTTTTCTTAAGAAAATGGTGTCTTGACAGTGACACATTTTGTAAAAAAAAAATAAGGAGCTGGCTTCATCCAATATTTACATTCTGTATCGTGCAGGAATTTCAGCACAACATCTATGTCATTATAATTATATATGAAAAATGAATCGTTAAACATGTTGCTAAGCGCTAAATTTGTGAAGTGCTGGACCTACATATCATTTTTTTTTAATATTCCGTGAACTTCGAGGAATATGCTTATGAAAAGAAAATTGAAATGACTGTGGACAAAAAAAAAAGGACAGGAAAACGTAAAAAACCAACGTATATCAATATACAACTAAGATGTATATTGACTTAAGATATTTCTGAACTCCACGCAGACATATTTGAGGGCAGAAGCTAGTAGAACAATCTATACTAATATTATAAAGCTGTAGAGTTTGTTTGTTTGTTTGTTTGAACGCGCTAATCTCAGGAAATACTGGTTCGTAATTCTTTTTGGGTTGAATAGACCATTTATCGAGGAAGGCTTTAGGCTATATATCATCACGCTTAAGCCAATAGGAGCGGAGTAGCGATAAAGAATGTTTTAAAATCGGGGATTCCACGGGGACGAAGTCGCGGGCAGCAGCTAGTAAGTAGATAATGTAGGTCCCTTCATCCATTACCACGATCTATATATACTAGATGACGCATAATTTTCGCAGCCTGCACTTGATGGCAGTCGAGGGGGCAGTAGGGGGCGACTGCATCTAACTGCCGCTTCTAGTATTACGGCCAGTCGACCTTGATGAGATAATAATTATAGCTGACTATGTGCAACGTACTTAGTACAATATTCAGAGATGCCAGAATATAAATATTACGATAGGAGTTTCAAAATTGTTGGGTGTAACGATAGGTGGGTTTATTGCTAAAAGCGATGTTTTAAAGACAACTGGTAGCCAGTATCTGTATGACAGAAATCTATCTATCTATACTTATAATAAATCTGTAGAGAGGTCAATTCTGTACAAGGAATATATTTTCAAAATAACTATCAGGGGGTGATTAGTGATCGATACTGGTGCCAAAAATGCAATCAGTAAAATTTTTGTCTGTCTGTCTTTCTGTCTGTCTGTCTGTCTGTATGTTCTTTATAGAAACAAAAACTACTCGACCGATTTTAACGAAACTTGGTGCAATTATTCTTCATACTCCTGGGCAGGTTATAGTATACTTTTCATCACGCTACAATCAATAGGAGCAGAGCAGTGAAGGAAAATGTTGGGAAAACGGAAGAAGTTACTCCATTTTTTAAGCTTCCGTCGCGTGTGTAGCCTTAATGGTTAAAGTTACATAGAAATCATGTATTACGGAAATGTTCTACATAAAATTATCTAAAAATATCCCGAAACAGCATGTCTATCTTTTGTCAATTTTAAACCGATCGGACTGAGAATTTCAAAATCGGGGGTAAAGTAACTATTCCACGCGGACGAAGTCGCTGGCAGAAGCTAGTACTTATAATAAATCTGTAGAGAGGTCAATTCTGTACAAGGAATATTTTTTCAAAATAACTATCAGGGGGTGATTAGTGATCGATACTGGTGCCAAAAATGCAATCAGTAAAATTTTTGTCTGTCTGTCTGTCTTTCTGTCTGTCTGTCTGTCTGTCTGTCTGTATGTTCTTTATAGAAACAAAAACTACTCGACCGATTTTAACGAAACTTGGTGTAATTATTCTTCATACTCCTGGGCAGGTTATAGTATACTTTTCATCACGCTACAATCAATAGGAGCAGAGCAGTGAAGTAAAATGTTGGGAAAACGGAAGAAGTTACTCCATTTTTTTAAGCTTCCGTCGCGTGTGTAGCCTTAATGGTTAAAGTTACATAGAAATCATGTATTACGGAAATGTTCTACATAAAATTATCTAAAAAATATCCCGAAACAGCATGTTTATCTTTTGTCAATTTTAAACCGATCGGGCTGAGAGTTTCAAAATCGGGGGTAAAGTAACTATTCCACGCGGACGAAGTCGCTGGCAGAAGCTAGTAAGATAATAATAGGATACATATTTAACTTAATTTTATTTGTTTAAATATACAAATTTGAGGACACATAGATAATTATTACCAACCCGCACTGGGCCCGCGTGGTGGATTACGGCCCATTCCCTCTCCTAGAGTGGAGGCCAGTGTCCCAGCAGTGGGAACATTAAAAGGCTGATTATGCTTATGCTTAGATAATGATGATACAAAAAAAAATTGCTCATACTTCGATTTAAAACAGTAAAATTAAAATAATAGGCTCTTGAACCGTATTAAGCAGGAACAGATAAAATCAAGTCTAATGGTGGCATGGTACACAATAGGGTAGTTAACTAACTAAGATTTCCAAAAAATATTGGAGACGTATTTTTTCTTTTTTCACATAAACAAAAAATTAAGATGATAAGTGCTTTGAAAACTCGTGTGACGTCACTACTCGCTACAATTTTTACCGGGCCGTGACGTCACACGCTCCCACTCCTGATCTTTGATGCTTTTTATCTTCGTCAGTTTTTATGGATTTGATAAAGGAAAAAATACGTGTCAAATATTTTTCTATAATCTAACTGACGGACTAAAAATACTCATAATATTTTTTACTCAGGCAACATCCCTATAGCAAGTTCATGTGTCAGTGGAAAGAGGTTTAAGGTATTGCGCAGCGAAAGGCGAACTTCACAAAAGTCATCATTAAGTTTGAATCGACCAAGCACTGCTGAAGCGACTTTATTCTTCCCTAGCTCTTTTCAGCGGTTTCGTTTTTGTGTCCAATTCCACAGAAAGCGATAATTAATCCGGAATCAAGTAGCCTCTGGCAAGTAGTGATAGCTTAGCTGTCTAAATAAAGGAAAAAAAATCGTAAGCCACTCATTACATTCAGTATTATCTCCTGCAAACAAACAAACAATTATTTGCCCTTTTTATTATTACGTTAGAAGTTATGATCGTTTACTCTTTACGGTATTTCATATAATACAAATCATATAAAATTTCAAGCCTTAATTATTTTTCGAAAAAGAGTTTAGTGAGACAATTTTTACCTTTTTTTTTCAAAAGAAAGAGTATAAAGTGGTAGGGTGAAAAAAAATTCTCTCTTGCAAGGAAGTAATTTTTAAGTTTTTGTTTCAATCTTAAGACAAATAGAAAGATAGAGAGCGTGAAAAAACCAGTCTCCTGTCTCTCGTAACTCTTTTAAAAAAATGTCTACAAATATATATGATCCAGAGATGACGCACCAAAAAGTAAAATAACCAATATTAAAAGAAAATAACGTTTGAATTAAAACTGATCTCGTTATGTTTGTGTGATTCTTGAAGTCATTAGATACGATGATTTTCATTTGATGTGCTTTAACTTGAATCCTTGGAACCATTACGATAAATATGAACTCACAAGTTCACCTGTATGTTTATAGTTAGTTATGAAGTAATTTTTAGCGTTTGCTCATTTAGCACCACTTCTATCATGTTGGTTTAATTGTCTCAATCAGAAAGAAAACGGGGAAAGATACAAAAATCAATTATCTGACGAGAGTCTGGTACTCATAAAAAATCAATATACATGTATAAAACTCTTCCATTACTGAGTGACTGACAGAAAACGCACAACCGAAACTACTGGTCATAGGAAGTATTTCCCGAAATTCCTACGCGCGTACGAAGTCGCGGGCAAAAGTTAAGAAAGTGACGATGAAAAATGAAAAATTAAATATCAGCTTTGCATTTTTTTATCAGCCTATGTTGTCCCACTGCTGGGCAGCCTTGAAGCTGGGCATTGTAAAGGATTACAATAATGGCGATGGTACGGAACCGTTCAGGCGAGTCTTACTTACACTTGGCCGGATTTTTTCATTTTTACGTCGATTTTCATTATTAGAAGAGGAAAATACAAATTGTTTACTCAGACAATCATTGGACACACCAACCTGACCCAGCCTGTGCCTTGCTGCCCTCCCTTAATGACCAGTTAAGTCGTTCAATTCATTTGAGGCCACCACAGGAAAGTCCGGCTAAGCAGTAACCAGCCTTAGAGTGCTGAACTGCGAGTGGTCCAAGACAAAAAACAAAAAAAAAAACATTGTACGTGCATCACTTTTTCCATACAATGACGAATCATGCTACGCTGACTCAACTCAAACTAAAGTTAGGTTCATTAGGAGAAAAAACAAAAAATATTTTGGCGCCTATATCCAATTAAAATCCACAAAACTTGCTACGGCAGATTGAATATGTCACGCGAGGACTAATTAAACAATTAGTAACGTCTGGCTGCTCAATTTGTGAAATTTATGTTTTTTATTTTTTATATTTACTTTGTTTGTAATTGTTGCGGTTTAAGGTTACTGCCACTAGATGGCGTTAGTCATTTTGAAATGTGATTCTGAGAAGCTGGATGAAATGAATTTATTAATTTATGTACTTCTCTCTGTATACTATTCAATATTATAAGTGTATCTGTATATAGTATAGGTACAATACACTTATAATATTGAATTGTATACAGAGAAATGAGCAGAAAGGTACTGCTTATTTCAACGCAAATTTCTTCCAGCAGGCCTGCGACAGAAGAGTGAGATGTGACACGTAGACACAGTGTGTAAAGGGACTAAGAAGAATACTTAAAATATACTCATAATCAGCCATTTAATGTTCCCACTGCTGGGACATAGGCCTCCTCTCTAGGAGAGGGAATGGGCCGTAATCCAGCACGTGGGCTCAGTGCGGGTTGGTGAATGTCATGTGTGTGACACATGTCTTCGAATTTTTGGTTCTAGGTGGCTTAGGTTCAGTGGTGATGATGAAGTAATGCGCTTGGCTGGGATTGAACCCGCGATTTACAATTCGTGAGTCGGGGCCGTTACCACTTGGCCACCGCTGCTCATTATGCTTTGCCTACACTATGGTGTTAAAGTCCTTTAAAATAATAAACCGATTAACTGATCAACCTTCAAAGTTAAGGTTCGCGAGCACATTCGTAAGAAGTTGGCGGTAGTATCGTCACAGCGCTAACTTTTTACTTATTATTTGTTTGCAACAACTGTTTAAATATTTTCGTGTATATATATAGTTTATTTATTTGAGAAGGTATATATTATTTGTATAGTATTTATATTTATCTATAAATAAATTTAATATTAATCGCGCATCTGTTTTTTGTTTTCATCACCCAAAGGTTGACTGGTAGAAAATGCCTAAGGCATTAAGTAAGTCACCTTTGTACATCTGTGTTTTTTTTATGTGATATGGATTTGCTCTTGACTCTAGTATAGGTCAAAGGTGACAGAAACAAAGTTACCCAGAAGAAGCCTGTTCACTCTAACTTTGAAGAGATTAGGGCTGAATGCGCGTGTTGTGTGCGTAAATTATTAAATAAATAACTAATGAAAGTATAAAATCTAAAAATAAAACAGTTAATATGATACCATTTCCTATGAAGTGGAATGTATAAATACCTACATAGAGAAGATTATTACGTGGCTTCAAGTAACGCTATCGCAGCTCGCGATAATAACATTTGGAGTTCCACAGTTCTAGAGATCTGCTGAGTTTTGAAATAGAGACAATTTCTTTAAGTGCAAGGATAATAAATGGTGTTTCTTTACTACAAGGAAAATTAATGTTTAACAGCGAGCCAAACCGTTTGTGTTAACGCAAAACTACGTTACAAACGGTTTGGCATTATTTAATTGCGTAATAAATTTGTCATTTGCAAATTGCGTTTCTGAAGGTTTCTGATGCAGGTCACAAAACTACGAATTGAATTTATATATTGGTTTAGTAGAAACAGAAACGACGTACATAGTTGCTAATATTGCCACCAATAGACAGACAGATGTACATCCCATGATCACCACGATCTTCAGACATAAAGGACCGACCAGAGAGAGATTTGTCAAGCTCTAGTTTAGCCTGAAAAAGCGTGTCAAAAACTACTTTAATGCCGACAATAGGGTAGTTAACTAAAAAAATCTAATTAGTCCGTCAGATAGATTACCAAAAAATATTGGATACGTATTTTTTCTTTTTTCACGTAAACAAAAAATGAAGACGATATGGTGCGTTGAAAACTCGTGTGACGTCACTACTCGCTACAATTTTTACCGAGCCGTGACGTCACAAGCCCCCACTCCTAATCTTTGATGCTTTGTATCTTCGTCAGTTTTTATAGATTTGATAAAGGAAAAAATACGTGTCCAATATTCTTCTATAATCTAACTGACGGACTAAACATAATAATATATTTTTTACTCAGGAAACATCCCTATTAAAGTAGTTTTTGACACGCACTTTTTTCAACTCCAAATATTAAATTAAGAAACAACAAACAAAATTATTCATTAAAACTTTATGCACTGACAAAAAATATACAAAGGCGGTCTTAATATCATAGCCATTTTCTACTAGTCGACCTTAGGGTGGTGCAGAGACGTTGCGGAATTTGTTCGAAAGAGTCACCGCGGCCCTGGAACGCAAAGGGCACAAGAAGGAACACGGGTGGGTTTTAGTCAGTAAGAGTCTGACACTCCCTTCCGCTCCGCCCAGAGCGGAGAAGTCATTTGATGATGTCCCATCCAAAAAAAAAAGGGTGGTGCAGAGACAAAAATGTAGGTTGGTTTCGGAAATTGTTCGAAAGAGTCACCGCGGCCCTGGAACGCAAAGGGCATTAGGAGGAACACGGATGGGTTTTTAACCGACTTCTAAAAAAGGAGGAGGTTCTCAATTCGGATGTTTGTATTTTTTTTTTTTATGTTTTTTCGCGCATAACTCCGTCGCTTGCTAACCGATTTGAAAAATTCTTTTTTTGTTGGAAAGGGTATACTTCCGAAATGGTCCCATGAAAATTTTATCGAAATCGAACAAGCGGTTTTTGAAAAATCAACAAAAATCTAAAAAAATTATCTACATTGTCTACATTGACGACCTTTTAGTTTACTCTGCATTGGAGCAGTGCATTTTTTTACACCAATGTAATTGGTTCGTTTAGGTGGGGGAGGGTGTAGGTACCACTAAAAAGTGAAAAATAAACATTTTTTTAGTCAGTAATAATCTTGACACTCGCTTCCGCTCCGCCCAAAGCGGATGACTTCCTATCCTTATAAAAGTAACCTATAATGAGATAAAAGTCTAAAAGAAAAAGTTCTGTCGCTCAGCCTAGTTTGAATAAAAATGACTTGATTTTTTGACTATTTTTTTTTTGACTATTCGTTGAACACACAATCTCGTCAAGCAGTAACAATTGCCATACAAAATCTTTTCAAACAATTTTCGTCGACAGCAAACAGTAGCTTAACGAATTGGGCATTATAAAATTCTCAGTAGGTTTTACATCCTCAATGCTTTTTCACAAAAATAAAATCATCTACTCGGACGTTTTAGGTCCATTTCTCTTTTTGTGTCAGTTGGCTTATGCCCGCGGCACTGAGAGTATTAGGGTTCCGTGGCAAAACAAAGAAAAAAATGTAGTGGGGTAAAGCTTTTTGGGGTTCTAGAAACAATAATTCGAATAATGATCCTTTATTAAACACGAAAGCTCCTTTATTACGGTCTGACCAGCATTGTCATTGTCCTTTTAATGAATGCGGGGCAATCACTTCTGCCATTTTTGATGTACTAATTACTTTTTTGTCTCTTTATGGAGATATGGTTTTTCAGTTTGACTTGACCCAAAAAATAGAGAAGCCATGAAAAATCACAGTATTAGGTAAACGAGCACAAGTGCCTTTAAAGAATAAAAATACACATCAGTTTAACGTAAAAGCTACTCGAATTTTAATCTCTCACCCACGAAATCTACAAACAATACAATATATTACAAAGAACAGTTACAATTCTGCCGTCTGAATATAGGACCAGTCCATTACCAGCACTAACTAACCCTAGGTGTGACGAATTCACACAAGTTGGAACGAATCATTTTTACAACCACCACAGGAATACTCAGCATGTAGGTATGTTTCTCGGAGGATACTAAAATTTCATTTCGTGCTGCCCAGTAAATTCTCCTTTACGTAGTTTTTGGTTGCTAGAGCCCGGTGCAGTATGACGGTTTTAGTACTCAGATAATATATCTTTTTTAACGAAAGTTTTTGAGAACTTTGTATGTAAGTTATGTAAAGTTATGGATGCAAGGGAAGACACGTTCCGTGTTATTAGTAGTTAGGAAAGTGCCAAAAGATAATGGGAATGCAGATGTTTTATGACGACTCAAAATTAACGTACTGTCGCCCAATATTTATTAGAAACTAGCTGCTGCCCGCGACTTCGTCCCCGTGGAATACCTGATTTTAAAACATTCTTTATCGCTGCTCCACCCCTATTGGCTTAAGCGTGATGATATATAGCCTATAGCCTTCCTCGATAAATGGTCTATTCAACCCAAAAAGAATTTTTCAATTCGAACCAGTAGTTCCTGAGATTAGCGCGTTCAAACAAACAAACAAACAAACAAACTCTTCAGCTTTATAATATTAGTATAGATACGCGTTCCATTTTTGACCTACAACACTGATGGTGGTGGTGTGCCATCGCTATTTACACGTACCTACATAATATACACCAAACATTTTGGGAATACTTTCATTATTGTGCGTTGATTATAATCAGCAGCAAAGGTCGATTGCGTCGACTCCACCCATTGCTAAGCAAAATGTTTATTTGGGACTCGCACAAAACAAACAAAAAATAAAATAAAATAAAACTACTAAAGAAAAATGAACGAAAGCTATACATTTAGTTATACCTTAATGTAACTGTGCGAGGCCAAAAAGGTTTCTAACTCAGCATATTATATACTAGCTGCTGCCCGCGACTTCGTCCCCGTGGAATCCCCGATTTTAAAACATTATTTATCGCTGCTCCGCTCCTATTGGCTTAAGCGTGATGATATATAGCCTAAAGCCTTCCTCGATAAATCGTCTATTCAACCCAAAAAGAATTTTTCAATTCGAACCAGTAGTTCCTGAGATTAGCGCGTTCAAACAAACAAACAAACAAACAAACAAACAAACAACCAAACAACCAAACAAACAAACTCTTCAGCTTTATAATATTAGTATAGATTATAGACATTAAAAAAAAAACACAGCACTGGTATTCTGATAGGTCCTGTACAGATTACCAACCCGCACTGGGCCCGCGTGGTGTATTACAGCCCATTCCCTCTCCTAGAGAGGAGGCCTGTGTCTCAGCAGTGCGAACGTTAAAAGGCTGATTATGCAGTACAGATTACCTTTTATGCCTTGATGCAAATTATGCCATGGATACACTTACGGAGCACACACTAAAATGAATATATAAAAAATCATTTCTTTACCTTCGTCAATATGTATTGATTTGATAAAGCAAAAATAAGTGCCTAATCTTTTTCGATAATGTATAGTCTAACTCACGGACTAAATAGAATCATATTTTTTTCCTCAGGAAACATCCCTATTGTAGGTCATGCGATGAGATGGGCCGACGATAGTATTACCATCGTGGGTAGAACCTGGATGAGGTGCTTGAGCACTTGACACAAGAAAAGAACAAATTCTAAGCATAAGCATTCTCTTCAACAATTCATCACCTGCCTCGCCTTTTCCCAACTATATTGGGGTCGGCTCCCACAGAACCCAACAAGTCGGATTCAGATGAATACCAGTATTTTACGTGAAGCGGCTGCCTACCAGACTTCCACAACCCATTAACTGGGGAACACGGTACTTCTTAGCAGGAGTGGTGTCAGATTTTCTGGCTTCTGACAATCCGTAACGACTGCCAAAGATCTCCAAATGACAGCCGGGACCAACGGCTTAGCGTGCTTTCCGAGGCACGGAGAAGTCTCGTTATGTTAAGATGGTCACCCATCCACAGACCAACCTCGGCAAGCTTTGCTTAACCTAGAAGATCGACCCGTACGGCTGTTATAATTTAGCCACGAGCTCCTCTCTTCAATAATTAATTAAGGAAATCCTGAACGTACCTATCCTCAAGTAAAACTATTATCCCCATTTCAATGCAGACATTAAAGTGTAAACAAAAGAACAGACAAAAGTGCACTCTTATATGTTTCACTTTGTAACTTGTAACAAAGCGTGTAATTTATAAATTATGCGTTCCCACAAATTGGGCAGAGTTAGTTGGGAATCATATCTGGCAATCAGCCAGGTACCACATGAAAGAGTAATTTGTTTATGACAACTATTTGAAGAGTCTTCACGTTTTAAAGAGGCTGTTTCCTTCCTAGTAAAGTCATGAGAACATCATCACGCCAACATTCCCTGAAGGATAAAGCAAATGTCCCAAAACTATTTCTCCAGATATGTTTAAGAACCGTGGAACAGAATGAGAGTACCGGGCACAAGTCTAGAAAAAAAAAAACAATAATCGTGTTCCCAAAACGGAAATCGAAACCAAGACCTCATACTCAGTTATACTAGCGCTTGTTACCTATAGACTTAACCGACTTGTTACGTGCAGACAAAAAAACGTTCATGTGATTAATACCCGATCATTAAGTAGCAAAGACGGAAAGAAACTTAGCGACATATTCCCCTCAAACATAGTGGTAGGAACAAATTGCCATCTCACAATAGTTTCGGCTATCACGCACCATTACTGCCTACCCCAGAACGCTGTGTGCACAATGGAACTATTGAAATGTCTGAACAATAGTAAGGCACTGTTTACATTCGGATTTTTCATCAGCGACAGCTTGCGATTGGTGGGCCAGATTCAGTGTGTATGCGTACTAGTCTTGTGCTGCGGGTTTGTCAGCTTTTTTACGTTTTGTTAATTATAAACAATAATAAAATACACGTCCTCGTTTACATAAATTTAGCACAAAGTATAAAAATAATTATGTAAAATAGATAAACTTTTTATTTATAAAAAAGGTAAGTAAAAATATGCTAGTATATTTTTCTTTTACAAAAGCTGATAGACAGAGTGACATTTTTATTCCTAAGGTAAAAATTATCCGACAGTTCAAAAATCGATCCTTAATGTACCTTCTTGATAGATTTATTACAAAACATAGTTCATCTTTTTTTTTTCTGTAAACATAAAAGTTTTCTAAAATAAAGAAAGGATCAAAGTCTCAACCAATAACGTAGACAGAAAAAAAGCGCTTCTTAAAACTTTCAAGAATAACAATATCGGAAAACCGTTCGGAAGGCAGAAATCTGAATAATGAAAGTCGCACGGAAGCTGTCTTTGGAATAAATAAAACGTGCATTTTATCAATAAACTTTTACATTTATATTTTACTACTACAACATTACTCGTCTTAGCAAAAAGACAAATGCAGCATATTTTGTAAATTAAACAATTCACGTGGTCCTGCTGGTTTGTGATCTAGCGTTCTTGGGTTGAATTTCGTCAATGAATTTGAGCTTTTTTTTATTGTGAAATGGATTTGCTCTTGGCTCTCTCTAGTCTAGATCACAGGTGACAGAGACAAAGTCTAAGATGGAATGAGCTTACCTTACCTACTTAATGAGATTAGGGTTGAATGCGTTCGTAAAAACACAGACGCAGGCAGAGAGTTCCACTCCTTTGCAGTATAAAAGATGATTGAAAACGCTTGGTGCGAATTAGTGGAATAGCTACAAGGTAGGGATGGTAACCTACAGTGCTTCTAGATGTCCTATGGTAGAAGGGAGCCGGTGGGATGTGGACGTGGAGTTCTTAGGCACACTCGCCGAAGTATAATCTGTAGAAGACTGACAAGCAGGCGACCTTACGGCGATGACCCAGGCTGTGAAGCTTGGCATTTACCAGCTTCATATCTAAACGTTCAGAAACTGAGTTATATTACAGGGCAATTTTAACATTTTGCAGCATTGGAACCCGGTTGGTGGATGAGGCCGATTCTAGTACTGAAAACCCGTTCCAATTGCAACAATATCTCAACGCAAATCATTGTGAAGAACTTGTCAAAATTTTAGGAAATTAGAGGTTTTTGCCAGATTGCGATTTGATAGATTTGACACATTGCGTAAGGGCTTTTAAATTGCCTTTAAAACTTTCCGAGTACAGATAGACAGAGCAATTATCGTATTTTAAGGTGTGTTCTGCAGTTTTAAAGGCAATTTGAAATTCGCCCTTATGAACACCCCTTACGCATGACACTGTACCTAAAACTACTTCAGCAGCAGCTACTTGACAACCCTAGAGCGGGTTCAGCACACCTCACGAGTTTGAGTGCAAATATATATTCATTTTACAATGCCCTAAAAGCTTGCACATCTCTAAAAAGTACTCCATTGGAAGCTCTCTTACTGGCTAGCTTCGATAACAGGCACTTTTCTGTACAGCATGTTGTATTTCATTTTTCAATGATGACGGGAACATTTGAAAAGGGTTCGTGTTTTCAGAATTAAAAAAAGAAGTTGGTTTTGCAAGTTGTTATTTTTTTTAAATAATCTAACAGTCCCTCAAAATTGAGCCTTTAGCACATAAAATAATATTATTCCCGACACCTAGAAATATCACCAACATTTTTAATCGAAAAGTGAAAAAAAAAGATCTCACCAATCCGATGTGACAAAAAATACTCGAATTTTTCCAACATGTAAGCCAAAACTAATTTACGCACGCGACCGAGTTAACACGTCAATCATCAAGTGGGGTGCGTAGTAACAGCCTGGTGAGTTGTTAAAAACTCTTCCTACCCTCACATAGCAAACAAAGAAACTTAAATTGGATCCCACTTATTGTTGTACAAATCGAAGTTTGAATTTTTTATTAGTTCTACTGTACCAACTGTGAAGGGCTGAAGAGGCTTATTGAATATTAGTTCTTTTATTACGACGAAATTTGACTCGTGTTTATGATGTACACAAAGGGTCCAATTTAATTTAAATTGGATTTCACACACTTTTATGTGTTCTATTTTTAATTTCAATAAAATCCACTATTATTTCGCCGTCAGAATTTTGAACATGGCAAAAAAAATAGTTTCCCCAAATTGAAACAGAGTATGGTGCATTAGTATTACCATTCAGCTCCCCGAGGCCCTAGTTAACGAGTCGCAGTGCCACGCTCCACAACACTTGCCAAAAAGCAGACGAGTAAGAGAGACAGCACGACATTTTCTTACATAAATAAATGTCGCCGTCCCGCTTCCACAGTGGTACAAGAATTAAGTTCCCCAGCATTCCCATGCAAGGTAACAGCAACATTCGCTCGTTAGGCCACATTTGCTCCAACAGTCGTATTTTATGTTTTTCCTCTCCTACTGAATTTCAGAACATACATATTTAAATACATCGTGATTCTCGTACGGAGTACATTTTTATTTGGACCAAAGGCATGTTCATTAGTAAACGGGGCGCGGTTCTGTTCCTCTATAATAGTTATTTGTGGGTTTTAATCTTCAAAGTGCCTGATCCTTTCTTGTGTGGACTACAAAATGGGAGATTTATTAACTATAGCAGCGCCGCGCGGTTTCGCTTGCGCTGTTCCCGATCCTGTGGGAATACGGGGATAAAATGTAGTCTATGTTACTCGCTAATAATGTAGGTTTCCAATGGTGAAAAAAATGTTGAAATCGGTCTAGAATAGAATAGAATACTCTTTATTATGATTGTACACCATATAAGTTGTCTACAAATATCTAGATTTTTATTTTTAACCCCCAACGCAAAAAAGTGGTGTGTTGTAAGTATGACGTGTCTGTCTGTGTATCTGTCTGTCTGTGGCTCCGTAGCTCGCCAACGGATGAAGTGATTTCAATTTAGTTTAAGGTGAGTTACGGGCGAGTGTTCTTAGACATGTTTGATGAAAATCGGTTGAGTCATTTAAAAGTTGTGGGGGGTGAAAGCGGGGAAGAATAACTGAATGTCTGCAAATATACTCGAGTGGGGTCTCAAATGAAAGCGCACTGAAAGAGAATATTGATGATGACTTAATCCAGAGTGTTCTTACAAGTATGTACCTAAAAAAAGTATTTAATAAAAAAAACCTAAATTCATACCTAAGTATGTATTAATAATTCTAAAAAAAATACGTCGAGTTGGGGGACCGCTCCAAATCTAACAATTTAATTAGGTACAAATAGTCTATTACCTAACTAAGAAGCGTGGTCCCCTTATTGTAGGGGGTTTTTTAAATGTTTAATTTATTTTTTATAATGTAAATTGAAAGGATTCGGTCACGATGGGCAAACATGTTAATATAGACATTATTCATGTTAATGAGACATTTCAACTTAGTATTTGTAGGGTTAACTATCTAATTACCTACTAATAATCCGTCCTCTTTAAAAAAAATGCCACTTTATTTCATTGTTACAAGAGAAAATTAAGAGAATATTTTCTACTGAAAAAGCGAAATCCTCTAGAACATTCATTAATTTGTTCTAAAATGATACAGACACGAAATTGTGCCACACAATATACCTAATAACATAGCATTGTTTATTATATGTATACAAATACACATATCGTTGCCTATTTCGGAAAACGTTATTTGAAACGGATTAATGGACTCAGTTGCAGTCAACATCATTTATTTGAATCCAATACAATTTACATCTGCGATTTATCGTCGATGAATTGAGCCAAATAACACTAAAAGTTAACCAGATATTACTAACGGCATATTTCCCGATGGGACAGAACTTCCAGCATGCTTTTTTTTATTCCTTTGTATTCCTACATGCAGAACTAAATTCAAAAGTTTTGCTGTCCTGCATACCGTCTGTCGCATGCATGAAATTTTAAATAGCCACTGTGGGGCCTATGTTTTTATCGAATTCTGTTTGATAGAGAATTTTATTTTATGCTCCGTCATGCAGTTGGATAAATGCTTTACTATTTCTCATATTATTTATGTTTATGCAGTTTATTTTGTTGTTATTATGTTGTCACTGTCTGTCGGTGCAGGATATCACGCCATAGACTAAAAATTGACTGTGTTTTTTTTTGTCTGTGGTGCGATCAGAGACTCGTGGTCGTTGGTGTCCGGTCCTAACACAGTTTTAATAGTTTTAGTCGATAAGTTTGTCTATATATTTTTTTAGTTTTATTTTTTTGTGCGTCTTTTCTGGCGGAATAAACGAGTTTTCTATCTTCTTCTTCTTTCTTAGTTTTTGCTGTTTTACATTAAATTACGTTTGCAGCTTTTACTGGTATTAGAGTCAGGAATTTTTAATTAAATATGAAGGAATACTATGAAATAAAAATAGTTGTGTTAAAAAAAATGAATACCACTAGGAATATGGCTACTCAAACCTTAAACAATCTAGTTTCTGGCTCAATTTTCTACCCTGTCATAAAGTTATAAAGCTCATACTTGTTTGACATTTCATTCACGTGTTCCCTCGTCACCAGACTACGAATATGTATTTGTCGACTGTCAAGTTGTTTTCAAAATAATTCACGCAGAAAATTCCTTAAAAGACATCTCTAGAGAAATTTGCGCTGCGTTTTCTAGTCGTTACATAGTTAAGAATGGGGATCCTCACTTTTTTACGTAAAGATTTTTCTGTATGCCTGTGTTCACTTAGAAAGATTGAGTTCAGGACTTGTCATAAGGCTCTTAAGGTATTAGTTTCTTGAGGCAAAAGTACTAACGTAATAGCATTGCTTGCGCTGAGGTTCTTAAATCGTGTTAAGGTCTTAAAATAATAGGTTTAATTTTCAAAAGCCTTTTTTTTTTTTTCTGGATGGGAAATCATCAAATGACTTCTCCCGCTCTGGGCGGAGCGGAAGGGAGTGTCAGACTCTTACTTAATTTTCAAAAGCCTATGGTAATATTATGAAGGAATATTTAAATCAGTTTCTTTATGATTTCTAATAAGGAAGTAGTTATCTAAGCCTCCACTTAGAAGGGACGTACAGAATGAATATATGGCAATGTTACACCTACCAGGAAGTATTAATTTTAAGGCCCTTGGCACAAAACCATCAATATAATGGTTTTATGCCAAGTGGACAGTAAGTTATATTCCATCGTCGTTTCTTTACTGTTAATTTATCTTGAATGCTGCTGGGTGTGCAAGATGAATCATATTTTTGAATAAGCTGTACATGCTTTATTTATTGTTTGGTAAAACAATTCAAATAAAGAACCCCAGACAACAGATAGACACAATACGACAAAGTTACAACTATTTTTTTTAGCAATAAATTTCTATAACAATAAATATGAAATCGCATTCACACCTAACCGCAGGAGCCTAAAAAATTCACTATTTTAAAGATTTAATACATACACTATCGATTTACATCCTCATTTAGAAAGAAACATCTCCATATTGTAACTAAAGAACAGATCTAAAGATTTGTTACCATTCAGTCATTCGGTTAAAGGTAAAGTTTTCGTCCGAATTATGTACCATCAGTGGAATCCATTGCAAAGCGCAGAGCATGGAAAGGTAGCTAAATACGGCATTCATTTATACTTTCCATAACAATATAACGTCGTTACTCGACTGCCCAAAAAAAGGAGTGCTATGTTTTCAGAGTTCATGTATGTACATATGTATGTAAATAAATGCATGTTTGCGAGTTTCTGTAATCCACCATAACTTCTAAATAACCGATACTAGCGTTGAGTTATCCCGGGTTACATAAGCTAGTGAACATTTTAAAATATGTATAAAAAGGTATTTTTATATTTTAAAATGTGGTTGTGTGTATGTGTGTGTGTGTGGGTGTTAAAGTATTTTCATTTTATTTATGAACCATAGTTCATAAATAAAATAAAAATATATTGTTTTCTTAAATGAATTAGAGTAAGTATACTGTCATCGTCGAAAACTTGCTTAGTAACAGCAAAAACGGTATAAAATAAAAAAAAGTAATTAAAAGAAATAAAAAACACGACTCTTTACCGGTGCCTCAACATCGATGAAAATATTGACTTTCAGTAGTTTGTGACCGTTCAAAAAAAAAAAGAATTTGCGCTCGCAAAAATTTATGGAAATACATTTTAATTATTAGAATCAAAAACACATTCCAAAAGTTTTATATAATTATCCGTTAAATGGACCCCGCCCGGGTTCCAAGGTACAAATCTTAGAGCACTCCACTATTTATAGAATTAAACTTTTTCTATATCCCAATATAACTGTGGTCGCGACCAACATGGCAATTCCATGCTCTATGGTCCCAACTGTGATCAATCGGCACAAGACTGTGCGTCGGCGCATCTTGTAAACAAACGGATCGCCCTCTGTGTTTATATAGTCCGTTTCTATCAAGGTGCAAGAATAACAGCTGAGTCAATGAACCACAGGTTACTTTGTATATGCCGCTTTGTATAAACACAAGTAAAAACAGTCGTTGTTTATTATATTTGGACTTTTTAAAACTTATTTTCTTGTAAAGCTTTGAAAGGTATATGAATTTTCTTGCTATGTAATGTTTTGTTTTTGTTTTGGGTCGAGAAAACTTAAAGAATTTTTACTTCAACGGTAAGAGACTATGATTTGCTATTATATCAAAAACGATGTCAGATAAATAAGCATGTAAAGCGGCTCAGCTTGTTCAAGTAGGCATAAATTATATCGTTTGACTAAATTTTCTCATCGGATTCGCCTGCATGGAAATTGGGTATTTTATTACATAACTGGCCAAGTGCGTGTCGGGCCACGCGTAATAGGGTTCCGTAGTTGCCCATAATAATGTGAACTTAATTAAAAACTGTTTTGGTTGTTTAATACTGTGACCAGTTTGAGTCCTAGGTAAACTCAAAAACTACTGGAACGATTTCAGAAATTCTTTCACCATTAGAAGGAATGCAACATTATCCCTGAGTAACATAGGCTAATTTGAAAAAATGACAACGCGTGCGAAGCCGGGATAAACCGCTAGTTTTAGATAATTTTGTATGCATACATTATATATTTTGTAAATAATATCACAGACAGACGAACAACCCGAAACTATAAGGGTTCCTTGTTGACTACAGAACTCTAAAAACGATAATTCTATTTAGTCCGTCCGTTGGATTTTCAAAAATATTGGACAGATATTTTTTGTCATTTGAAATGGTAAAAAATAAATAAAGATAGCGCATCAAAGTTTAAGAGCGGGGGTTGGTGACGTCACATCGCATTCCCCTCTCCTAGAGAGGAGGCCTGAGTCCCAACAGTGGGAACATTAAAAAGGTCAGCCTTTTTAATGTTCCCACTGCTGGGACTCTGTATAATCAGTTATATTTATATATAATATATTCATACTCGTATCATAATCAGCCTTTTAACGTTCCCGCTGCTGGGACACAGGCCTCCTCTCTAGGAGAGGGAATGGGCCGTAATCCACCACGCGGGCCCAGTGCGGGTTGGTGAATGTCACATGTCTTCGAATTTTTGGTTTTAGGACATGCCGGTTTCCTCACGATGTTTTCCTTCACCGTTTTGAGAGCAGTGGTGAAGAAATGAATTACACGAAGTAATGCGCCTGGCTGGGTTTGAACTTGCGACCTACGATTCGTAAGTCGGGGCCGTTACCACTCGGCCACCACTGCTCACTGTTATATTTATATATAATATATACATACTCGTATATACATACATACATATTTAAGCTATTCTTTTAATCTTGCCATACTTTCACTTTCACTATAACGTAACTTATATTATATATAACCGTAAAACCGCTTGTTCGATTTCGATAAAATTTAGGGATGTATACCCTTTCCAACAAAAAAAGAATTTTTCAAATCGGTTGGCAAGCGACGGAGTTATGCGCGAACAAATAATAAAAAAAATAAAAATAAAAAAACATCCGAATTGAGAACCTCCTCCTTTTTTAGAAGTCGGTTAAAAAAGCAGTATCTCGATATAAGGACCCTTGTCATAAAAGTTACAGCTGAACTCCGAACACCAATATATTATATATTGAACACAAAATAAGAAATGTATTGGACCACCAAAACACACAAACAATTGAACATCCCAAAAGATTTTCCCATGCAAATATTGTTCTAAAAACAAAATAAAAGTGTACAAACACACGTATTTGCGAACACACATAGAAATTCCTCTTTACGCTGATTTTTAAACAAACACTGAACAAAATGGCCGGCTTATTGACGTGCCTAAACAAATAGAGGGGGATTTATTTGCTAGCAATAATATGAATATGTACTAACTGCTTATGTTACAAACAGGGTGCATTATTATTGCGCACTCTATTGATTGCGTTATATCCAGACATGTGGATCGACTGTATCAGCTGGTCTATTTAGTAAAAATTTCACTGTGATGTGAATGATTACAGAATTGTTCTTCGTCGTTACATTCTTGGCAGAGTGGTCGTGGTCGCCACATCAGAAATGGTGGCAAGCTTTAAAATTAGTCTCCATTCCTCCAGTACTGTAGCTCTTCTTGTACATTCGTGAAGGGTACCCTTTTTTTCTGGATAGTAAATCATGATATAATTTTTCCCGCTCTGGGCGGAGCGGAAGGGAATGTCTGACTCTTACTAACTAACATACACCCGTATGCCTCCTAGTGCCTTTAACGTTCCAGGGCCGCGCTGACTCTTTCGAACAAATTCCGCAACTCTATCAGACACTGACACTGACCCTATTGGGCCCCGTCTTCTTTGCTAACATCTCTTAAAGGCGCGTGTGGAACACGGTGAATTGGACCCTTTAGTGCAGTTTTGTTTTGGTCAATCCAACGCGCTTATTTGCCTTCAAAATTTTCCCTCCACCACAAATTTTTCCACTGGTATGTCTTCTCAACGTGTGATATGTTCGAAGACAGTAAGGATACGTCATTGTACGATGGAATAAAGACATTGCTTGTTACCGAGTTCTTGTAGGATTGAGACGCTGGTTTGGAATTGTGTCCAGGTTATGCCAAGCATTCTTCTCCAGCACTAAATTTCTAAAGCGTCTATCTTCTTTTTCTCGCTTTCTCTTATTCTCTCATCTGAATGACTCTCTCAATAGACTATTTACGCAATGAATGAAAAGAATTCCAGAGGGTGGTGTGTCTCACTTTTGGTTTCTGTTTGTTTATCGAAATTGTTAGGTAAAAGGACATTGCTCTGCGCCCATACATAATTGTTCGCCCTGGAACCAAGAGCATCGGAAAATTATGTTTTGTATTGTCTATCATAAGAAAACTCCTATAGTATCCTATTTTTATAGCGGACTAGCTGCAGAATAGATTTATTTTAAAAAAAGTATCACATTTTGAGGTTATAATCGACACCTCCGAAAATCACAGCCAGGTAAGTCGTTTTTTAAAACAATCAGAGTCCGTTAAAATAGCCCAGTCGTAACATGCAATATAGTCCCGAAAGTCACTAAAACACATACAATTACAAAGATAAAAACACATAAAATAATAATCAGAGCATAGGCTACTGACAGGACAGTGACAAGTGACCATTTAGTGACGTCAAAAATAGGGATGACAAAAACGATACAATTTATTGATGTTTTACGCCATACGTTACAAACTATAACGTCAACTTTTTTCAAACCATAAGATAATACCATTATGATAATGTCCTACTTTACTTATAATAATAGCACTCTTCTATACTTGTAATATAATAATATCTGTATCTAGTCAGCAATATTGTTTTTTTAGAGAAAACATTTACAATATATTCAGTACCTAACAATAAGTATTTTTTAACCGACTAGGGTGAAACCCAAAAGAAGCCTTATTTTTATTTAAATTGTCGTAAATAATCATTTAGTTAGACGTAAACCATACACTTTTCTAAACGATTATTAAAACTCTGAAAAATTCTGATGAAATATATAGCTTTGTAGACTTCAGCTTTATTCTAACTCCTTTTACGAATCGAGTATGACCTCATTTATAAAGTATACTTAGTAGGTTTTTAAATTCACGAAATACAACAGTTCTTTAAAAAATCAATCGATCGATTACAATCGTTTGGGCTGCATTGGGCATCCCTAATCTTTAGCTACACGACATGACGTTTGGCGAAGATGGCGGCGATTAATGTTATTAGTCGCGTAAAATACTTTTAATTTTCATTTTGGCTGTATGCCAAAATGAAAATTAAAAGTATTTAGTAGAAAGTAGCTAGTCCGTGTTACAAAAGTATTCGCAAGTAATATAATAAAATAAACAATTAATTATCGTGTAATCCGATACTTCTTGCTGACCAGGGCCATTTTGGACAATATCCTTTGCTATGTTGGATATCTGGTGGGCAATTCTCTATTTTTAAGAAGCATTTGTATTGTCGCTGAGATGATGTTGCAACTCAGCTTTGACTGCTTTTTAAGTACGAGAATTGGCTTTCTGGCCCAAGAAAAGAAACTGTAACATCCATCATATTCTAGTGTAACTTATCAAACACTTTAGTGTAAGTAACTACTATTTAACTTATGAATGACTTTACGTGTACTCGGAAATGTGCACCCGCCGGTCATCTACAGTTTGTGCTATTGTACAGTAGGTCGTTGATTTGTTACTTTTTATCATATCAGATTTAGAATTTTCGAAAACATTTTTAGAAACCTCTTCATCAGAGAATTTCATTTTGAAAGAGCTATCTAATGATACCCCACACGATTATATTTGTTCAAATTTATTTTTCATCCCTCAGTTACATGTATGGAGTGCCACCCCTAAAAATGTCTCTCTTTTGTTTTATTGGAAATCTGAATGAACGAACGAGTGTCAGACTCTTACTAACTAAAACCCATATATTCCTTTTCATTCTACAGCTGCGGAACTCTTTCGACACAATTCCGCCACAACATTGGTAGCTTGCCGAATAATTCGGTGTCGTACAAATACTCGTAACACAATTGGTGAAAGACGCATCCTCGAACGTTAATGTACAAATACTTAATTGAAAGAAACAAATTGGTTTTTAGCTCTTAGGCAATAAACCGACGAATGGAACGATGACGGACCTTTGTCTTGATCTTTGACACGATAGAAATAAACGTAAGGATTGACTCACACCGACCGCGATTAATCGCTTTTTAAAAGGCAACGAAACAAAAATTAACTTTATTTAGCTGATATAAGAAATAATAAAAGCCGAACGGGTCAAACACTGATTGAACTAGGCCTGCCAAAGTCGGTTCGTAGATGGGTTCAAATATTATGTACATACCGAGTTTCCTCCTTGGCTCGGAAAAAACACCATACGATTTTCAAAACAACAACTGCTATATTTGTTCAACAACCATGCCAGTCGTTACAAGTAGTTAGGAGCTAGAAACTCTTGACACCAGTCTTGGCCATGGAGTACCGTGTTCCTCTGGGACGTGGAGATTAGCATAAGCATAATCAGCCTTTTATGGTTCCCACTGCTAGGACACAGGCCTCCTCTCTAGGAGAGGGAATGGGCCGTAATCCACCACGCGGGCCCAGTGCGGGTTGGTGAATGTCACATGTCTTCGAATTTTTGGTTCTAGGACTTGCCGGTATCCTCACGATGTTTTCCTTCACCGTTTTGAGAGCAGTGGTGGATGAAATTAAGTACACAAAGTAATACGCATTTTGAGATTAGACCGCTCAATGTAAAATACTGGTATTTAACTGCATCTAGTTAGAAAATCTGACCCCAACATAGTTGGGAAAAGGCAGGCCTATTGATTATATAGCTCACAAAAAGGAATTAATTTCAGTATGAGAATTAAAGCAAATGCCGCGACGCGCGACGTTGCGCTGCTCCTCGAGGCATCTGTAGCGATGCTTCACCCCTAACCGCTGCTCGCGGCTCAACTGGCGGTGGCGAGGTGGACCTAAGACGCTAACCGTTAATGCAATTAGTCAGGTTTACAGCTTTGAGTTTTACTAACCTACCCTGTAATACTATATCCCTGTGGTACGGTATCGGCTATTCATTTCATATATTGCAGCTCACTATCACATACATTTTGATTACCCAGCTTGACATAGTTGTAAGGAATCAGGGCTAGAAATTATAAGTTCTCGTACTGTCAAAAGTTATTTACCAGATGTCATGTAGAGCCAAACTTCTTACTCTGCATGCCTAAACTCTACAAGGCCTAACTTCATAAACTCTACACTTTAGTTAAAATATGTGGCTTGGCCATTTTGCTACATTCACATGGGCGTAATGTGAAAATTTGATCCACTATTCATTAATTGGGTTTTTTTTGTTGGTGATGGTGGTTAATTTCGAAAATCGTTGTTTTTGGTTCTTGGTCTTCGTTTTTTGAACACCATCTTCTGACATTAAAGTTATTTTATACTTTTTGTGTCTTTTTGTTTAGAAGTCGGTTGCATTTTTGTGTAAAAAGTTTTTTTATTTTTCACTTTTTAGTGTTAAACGTACTACCTACCCATCACAGCGTACGTGTAACTAAGGAAATACTAAGAGGCTTTTCCAAACCATCGTATACAGGTTTTTTACATCCACAATGATAGAATGAGAATATGTATACGTACTCAAAGCCACACATTTTATCAGGGATAACTCAAATACTCGTCGTCAGATCTCACTCAAATTTTGAAACACATAACAAACACCAGCATTCAAAAATAAAAAGAATCATATAAATCTGGACACCAGTACAAAGTTATGAGGTAACACACAAAAAAAATGCAGTCGACTTGAGAACCTCCTTCCTTTTTGGAAGTCGGAAAATATTATTTGGAAGAGCTCATCTGCTGTCTGAAAATATGTCGAGGTCACAATCGTGAAATATGTTGTTAACCTATACCCCATTCACAATAAGATTAGACATTGGAACAAACTTGTTTACAGTCCGTTCAACCGATTTTTACTTCTATTCCGTAGGCATAACTATGGCATTAAAAGCAAAAACGTGATTATAATACCAACTGTTTAATGCAGCTACCATGTGTCATGCCACCAACGCAATAGAAGTCAAAATCGGTTGAACGGACTGTAAAAAGATGTACTTCAGTGTCTAATCTTATCGTGAATGGGGTGTAGTTGGTTTTGCAGCCACCAGGAACATTATGAAGTCTAGCTGATATCCGGAGCGTATTAAATATTGATTGATAAAAGAAGCTGTGAGCAATCGAGGTCTTGATTCAATAGCTTAATTAAAAATGTCAACGCCGGTGTAAAGATTTCATTTGAAAGTATTCAAAACTAAGGTAGTGGTCAGTAGCCTCACCTACCGTTCACCATGAATAATATACTAGCGGCATAGATTCCACAAATGCCAAGAGTCGTCAATCAATGAATGACATTTGATTTAAGTGTTTTTATTTACTTAGTAAGGACATTCTTTGACGCGTTTCTTGGATTGTTGCCAGTTTCTACGTATCGGTTCTGTCGCGACGACAAGTTAAATCATGCTTTCGAAGTACTGTGTCAACATGGTGAGTTGGAACAATTTGATGCTTGGTAAAATCTAGCTTTTTAACCAACGTCCAAAAAAAAGCAGGGCCTCTAGTCGACTGTTTTTTTTTTGTGTGTTACCGACTTGTACACCAAAAAGTATAAAATAAGTAACTTTAATTTCGGAAGTCGGTACTCAATTAATGAAGAAACAACCAAACCACCGACTTTCGATATTAAAGTTTTTTTATTCTTTAATAGTTTTCTTCTCTCTCTAATTATGGTATAGCATTTAGCCGTTCTACTAAATTCGGTTCCCTATTTCGAATTCGCGCAAATTTATAGGCATACAAACAAACAACGCCTTGTCATTGAAGGAAGCTTGATCCGTAAGTAAAATTGAGAACTATGGTAGGCGCTACGTGAATTTGCCATAACGTACATTGGCTTTACCTAATCTGTCTTCGTAAGTACCCGAAAAATTAATTAAATTTTAAACTCAATAATTTCGAGATAGTGGAAAAATAAGAAAAGTAATTTTTCATTTAATTTCTTGAATGAACTTAAACATATTATTTAATATTACGAAAAAAATATACTGAAAAACCCTCACGATAAGCTCTTTAGTCCGAACCCCAAAAGCGACCCACATCAGCATCATCATCATCAACAGCCTGTTGCAGTCCATTGCTGGACATAGGCCTTTCCAATTGTACACCACTTAGATCTATTTGCGACCACACACAACATTTATCTATTTCTGTAATGCGGTCGCATTTTGGTCACAAAAGTTCATATATGCAACAAATTTCTGCAGAATCGGTGAAAAAGATCGGGAAGAAATTGTTTGTCAAAAGCGCGCCGCGTTAAAGGGTTCCGTTTTTGACAGATGTACTGAACCCTAAAATTATTACAATTGGAACTCAGAATGCCAATTCTACTAAATGGTAAGCATTGTGGTGGACGATGGTGGAGCAAACTTACCTTGATATAACCCTATTCTTTCTTGACCTACAGACCCCCAGGGGTTGACCCCAGGGGTCACAAACTACAGTAAGGGACCTAATCCATTTTTAAATGTATTCCAAAAAATCATGGTAGAAATTATTTATGTGTGTAATTGCAACCTGGTTTTAGATTTTATTAATAAGAGTCTCCTCTCTAACGTTGGTATATACTATTTTGATTGAGCTATGCTTCATTACTCTGCTCTGTCTGAAAATGATGAATGGTTCTTAATTTTCAGAGCACTCTGATAGGCGTAAAATCCCCAATACCCATTGGGGATTTTATGCCGTACAGCATGAATTGAATGATTGGCTAGGTTTTAACTGAGTGATCGATCGAGTTGCAGGGGTGAGACTTACAGACTAAAACCCACCTGTGTTCCTACAAATGAATGCCCTTTGCCTCTAAGGCCACGGTAACTCTTCCGAACACTAAAAAAATGCTGGAATTGGCTGGTATTTTTAAACTGGTCAAATCCTAGTAAATATCCAACCGTTCTCGTTTTTAGGGTTCCGTAGCCGAATGGCAAAAACGGACCCCTTATAGTTTCGTCATGTCCATCCGTATGTCTGTATGTCATAACCCTTTTACTCGGAGACTATTAAAGCTAGGTACATAAATAAAAATCGGTAGGTAGATGCAACCTGTGAACCGCTATTCAATAGTGCTGTGATATTATGGAATAAATATATGTTATGTAGGTAGGTGGCACTTCGTACATGTAACTGAGGGATGAAAATATAAATTCCAACAAACATAATCGTGTGTGGTATATTTGGATAGCTCTTTCAAAAAAAAAATAGAGGTTTGTAAAAAAGTTTTTTATTTAAGGCTTCCAAATTCTAGGGGGGACCCTCTAAATTGAAACTATGAAGTCGAAAATTCTTAAAAAATGAGCAAATAGAACTTCACAGACACTTCCAACGAAAATTGTTTTGAACATCACAGCTTATATACTTTTAGAGATATGAGATTTTAACAGTGAACTACGGAACCCTTCACTATGCGTGGTCCAACACGCTCTTAGCCGGTTTTATAACACTGTCAAATGTTTATTTACAAATACCTCGAGAGAATACCAGACGTTCTATGAAACGCAACTTTGTACCTACAGTTTCCTGAGGTTAATGTCCACTAATTATTTTAGTGGCATATCTCATAATACTTACAAACAAGCAACGCCTTGTTCTTGAAGGAAGTTGGGACGCTAAGTAAAATTTAGAACTATGGTAGACGACCGATGAATTTGCAATAAACTAGGTACATTGACGTTTAGCTAATATCTCTTCGTAACTGAAAAATGTAAAGTAGAACGATAGATGACGAATTATTTAAAGATTCTGAAAACGGCTTCACACTCGTGAAAGTCGAAAATTATCCTAAGAGAGCATTCTTCCAGAAATAAAATGTATCCTATGTCCTATCCAGGAAATGTTCTATCCGTGTTGCAAGTTCCATCCAAATGCGTTCAGTGGTTAAGTGTAGAGTTTCTTGCGCATTTACAAATTGAAGTATGGATTTCCTATTTTGAAATTAACAGTGACAATAATTACAGGCTAGTCAATTATCATAATCATCATAATCAGCCTTTTATCGTTCCCACTGCTGGGACACAGGCCTCCTCTCTATGAGGGAATGGCCGTAAACCACCACGCGGGCCCAGTGCGGGTTGGTGAATGTCACATGTCTTCGAATTTTTTGGTTCTAGGACATGCCGGTTTCCT
Organism: Hecatera dysodea; assembly: GCA_905332915.2. Lineage (NCBI taxonomy): Eukaryota > Metazoa > Arthropoda > Insecta > Lepidoptera > Noctuidae > Hecatera > Hecatera dysodea. The sequence goes on from HG995294.1 coordinate 18,629,667, forward strand.
CACGATTCCTTCACCGTTTTGAGAGCAGTGGTGATGAAATTAATTACACAAAGTAATGCGCCTGGCTGGGTTTGAACCCGCGACCTACAATTCGTAAGTCGGGGCCGTTACCACTCAGCCACCACTGCTCTCACTAGTCAATGACCGCTATTGCACATTTATTTGCCTACCATACCCTAAGTCGTTTCGAACATACATATGTATACACTAAGTCGTTTCAAAGAACTCATGCGTGACTTTAGGTATTAGAGGGAGGGGAGGTGAGGCACATAAAGTGCGATTATATGTGCGTTAGCACATTTGTAAAAAGTCCAGACGTTAGTTCATTTGAATGCGACGGAACGTGATTTGATTCAATTAATTCATCGTTATAGATGCTGATGTGATTAAAATCAATCTTGAAAGCAACTCCTTACGTAGATATAAATTCCTTGTCGATTCTAACTAGTCTTCTATACTTATAATAAATTTGTAGAGAGGTCAATTCTGTACAAGGAATATATTTTCAAAATAACTATCAGGGGGTGATTAGTGATCGATACTGGTGCCAAAAACGCAATCAGTAAAATTTTTGTCTGTCTGTCTGTCTGTCGGTCTGTCTGTCTGTCTGTATGTTCTTTATAGAAACAAAAACTACTCGACCGATTTTAACGAAACTTGGTGCAATTATTCTTCATACTCCTGGGCAGGTTATAGTATACTTTTCATCGCGCTACAATCAATAGGAGCAGAGCAGTGAAGGAAAATGTTGGAAAAACGGGAGAAGTTACTCCATTTTTTAAGCTTCCGTCGCGTGTGTAGCCTTAATGGTTAAAGTTACATAGAAATCATGTATTACGGAAATGTTTTACATAAAATTATCTAAAAAAATGTCCCAAACAGCCTGCATATGTCTATATTTTATGGTTGACTCACAATAACACGTGTAACTCCCGATAGCTTAGCAGTTCGGCGCTTTCTGATTATTTGTATGAAACTTTGTCAATTTTAAACCGATCGGGCCGAGTTTCAAAATCGGGGGTAAAGTAAGTATTCCACGCGGACGAAGTCGCTGGCAGAAGCTAGTATAAAATAAAAAACACGCTTGCCATGTCAAAAGTGAAATAAAATATTAAAAACAAGATAGATCTTTTCTTTGCAGTCGGGGGACCTGTAAAGAACTAAGTATTCAAAGGAACCGTCCCCAGTTTGTTTTTTTTTTGTTTCATACCTTTTTTGCTATGTAAATACTAAGCAAGCTTGAGACGATGATAGTATACGTCGTCGTAATTTTCATGAAAATAAATATTTTCGTATTTTATTTATGAACCATGGCTCCACCTTTTTATGTTTTCAATTTTTCACTATCCTATGTTACCCGGAATAACTTACGGCGACCTGTTGCGGCGGCTGGAGCGTCAGGTTTCCCTCTCTCGCACGCGTTCCACCTCCTCCTTCGCTAGCATTACTGCTTCGCAGAAGCTGGTGACCGCTTGCCAAGCCTCCTCGCTCCGGACCATGGTTTGAACCAGGGTCGGGCGCGAGAGCATACATGCACCCTGAAAACATTACATTCTTTTTGGGCAGTCGTATAAAAACAGAGTTCATTTTTTGGGCAGTCGTATAAAAACAGAGTTCATTTTTATCGGTTTCTCCACTTACGTCATCAAATTATGAAATGGATTTTGATACATATTCCCCTAATAGAGTGTTTGTAAACAGAATTCGTAAGATTTTATACAAAACGGCTGAACTATTATATTAAATCAAACAAACAAAGCCAGGATCGTTAGTGAGATAATTTTTTTTAAGAAATATGCATCTTTGAGGAAGTAGTTTTAGTATCCAAGTAGTAATATACATATGTACATGCGATGCTACTGCTTATGCTGGTATTACAGATTTCCATAGAAAACGGTAAACAGCAGGAGTAGGTTCGTATAACTTTATCGTCATTGATAAAAAATTATGTATAATTATACTAAAAAATGCAAGTGAGTCCTTCCAGTATCCACTGAGGTTTTTTTTCATAGTGATCCACATTTTGGAATGTACAACTAATTTTGATTTTCTTAGAAAAGGTTCAATTGTTATGAATGCTTTTAGTTTTAATAACGTAAAAAGTAACTTTTTTATTATTGTCTAGCAGCGGACCGCGGTTTCACCCGCGTAGTTCCCGTTGCCATGGGAATACGGGGATATAATAAGCCTATATTGCTCGCTGATAACGTAGCTTGTCATTGGTGAATAAATTGTCAAAATCAGTCCAGTAGTTTCGAAGCTTATTCCGTAAGAACAAAGAACAGTCACACAAAAAAAAATCTTTCCTCTTTAAAATATTACTATTGATGGCTATCAACACTAATAATTAAAGAGGTTTTATTATTAGGTATCGTGTTAATCGGTATCGCTATTTGAAATGATGCAAAATGATTTATAATAATGATTAACGGTTTACAAAAACATTTTGAAGAGAATTTTTAAGTCAGATAAATGATTGAATAATAAATATATCTGTTTGTCATATTGTCTAAACAAAAGCTATCAAACCGCTATTTGACTGACCAGCAGCCCTACCATGACGTCTTAAATCCATCATGATTTCTATGTCAGAGAGAGACGGAGTTACACAAGACGAATAGCACTATCCCTTTCCCTCACACTGAATTATGATAGCATTGGCACTTCGTAGGCCACTGGTAAAAGTTTGTGATTGTTGGAAAATCGGCCCTCAGACATTCAAACGAATGCACATCACATTGTAATACATAAATACCGGCCAAGTGCACATCGCCTCGAACGATTAATGTTCTGTTTGATCAATTATTCATATCTACATAACATAATGCAGGTATGCAATGCTAATTAATACTTTATATTACCATTTGGCACAGTATAGTACTCGCAAAACGGAGGGTCATAATCATAATCAGCCTTTTAACGCTCCCACTGCTGGGACACAGGCCTCCTCTCTAGGAGAGGGAATGGGCCGTAATCCACCACGCGGGCCCAGTGCGGGTTGGTCAATGTCACATTACTTCGAATTTTTGGTTCTAGAACATGCCGGTTTCCTCACGATGTTTTCCTTCACCGTTTTGAGAGCAGTGGTGATGAAATAATTTACACAAAGTAATGCTGCCTGGCTGGGTTTGAACCCGCGACCTACAAGTCGGGGCAGTTATTACTTGGCCACCACTGCTCTCGGATGGTGGAAGGCACCTAAAAGTTCCCAGATAGCGACCTCGTACCAGAAGATGTAACGTTGGAAGACTGTAAGGTTGATCGTTGAACTGGCCAGTTGATACTTTTTTTCTTTTCTAGATGGGAAATCATCAAATGACTTTTCCCGCTCTAGACGGAGCGGAAGGGCATGTCAGACTTTTACTCAAAAAAATCCACCCGTGTTCCTCCTACTGCCCTTTGCATTCCAGGGCCTTGGTGGCTCTTTCGAACAAATTTCGTAACCCTAGCAGGCATTGACCCTATGGGGCTCCGTCTTCTTTGCTGACATTTCTTTGAGGCGCGGGTGGAACACGACGCGCCGTCGACCTGGGCCTGGGTTCCAAGTCTGCTAATTTTATAAATTTGTCATTCCAACACGATCCCATTGTCATTTTGTTAAATGTATTTCTTTCAATGGAGTGTCGCTGGTTGACCACTGGAAAGTCATATTACCAAACTTGTAAAAATCAACCATTATGAAATCAATTATAGACCATTCTGACACTATTGTAATAGCAGACTTGAGGCCCTGGTTGTTTATCGGACGACGAGCCACCCATAGCTCGCCATCCTCATACTTACGAAACGTTCAAATAGAAATAGCAAATTCATCTCCAACCAATATAAAAAAAGAGTAACAAACTTTCGCGTTTATAATATTAGTAAGATGAAGCTGTCTTGATGATTATTTTTGCGTTGAGTTTAGTTGAATTTGGATTGGACGTTAAATTTCAAAGATAAATAAACTAGTGCCCTTCTCAACTTAAAATCGAGTAAAGTGAGATATTGTAAGGTTGTTATTAGTTGATATTTAACTATGAACTAGTCTGGAGCTTGATCTACGAAGGCACATAAAGTAACTTCTTAACAGTAAATAGCGTAACCACTCACTGTGAGAATAATGTCAGTTTAGTTGTGGGGTGTCACAACTAATATGAGGAAAATAAAAAAAAATGGAATTCGGTGTCAATGAAAGAACCCAAAAACACCGACTTCCGAAATTTAAGTTAGTTTTTAGTGCTTTTTATTAAGTAGTCGGCTGTATTTTTTAAAGTTTTTAGGTATTATTTTTAAAATTATAACAGTTTCAAAACAGTTTAAAAGGAGCCCTTCACGTCAAGCATCGCAGGGAAGGCTTTTGACAGCAGTCACTGGCGACATCGCGTACCTAACATTTTATCAATTCCAGAACGGAAAATTGGAAAATATCTCAAATACCGTACCTCGCAGACACTTTTTCAATAAACCCACTTAAAAACCAATTCCCCAAGCATTAAATCAGAGCATAAAATACCGAGACAAAAGCTCTAATATAAGAAAAAGACCTAATCAATCTCGAGGATAAAGCTCTTTATCTATAAAATTTCAATATCCCAGTTTAACGGACTAGACTTGGGAAGCGGTATTCTCATTTCTAGTCAATGAAATTGCATATAATTCCCTCGCAATCAGGCCTCTCTTTTATGTCGGGAATGAGGAAAGAGGATAGGTAATGAGTTCGATATTCAAAGGTAATGACGGCGCGGAGATGAATAGTACCAATAATATGAAACAGATGAGACTGTACGTATACACATGTGTGTATGTCTGTATATTAGATCGCCTAACTGTAAATGGCTTTCGTTGTTTTATTGATTTTGAAATGCGAACGCGAATTGCCAACAGTAAATGGATTGTGAATCAGGACTGTTTCCGCGATTGTGTTTGTGGGTTAACCTCAAAGCTTTATAGTTTAAGTTGTGGATTTAACTGACTTCTTGCAACGATTTTGAAGTTTCTCTGTTATAATTAGGATTAAGTCAAGAAAATGATTTCTGTACTACTTATGACTACTACCAAGTGAATCAAAACTTCACTGCCGTCGTGTTGTCCTTTACGATATTAAAGTCGCATTTAATTTTATTTGTAGATAGATAGCACTTTCTTAAAGTCTTTTTTTAAGCATTATGCTAGTGCATAGCTGCACTTTTGACACTGACGGGTCAAAAGTGCAACTTGGCTTGTTTCCTCTATTCAGGTACATAATGTATGCATGTACAGAGTAAACAACAACCAAGCTGCACTTTTAAAAGTTTGACGTTGTCTTCTGAATTCGTAACATTGTTTTAGACAAACGATAGTTTAGTCATGTTTTCCAGAACCCTCTTTAAGCAAACCACTTAATTTTTGTATGTATGTAGTTAAGTTGTGTGTATCAACAGTATTGAACACGCACTTTTACAAAATAAAATAAATAAACATTATATAATTGAACGAGTTAATTTTACAAGCAACTTTGTAGGTGAAAATTAGTTACCGGTGAATTGTTTTTCCCTGCTACGGTTGCAGAATTGTTCTAAGAGTTACCGTGGCCTTTGAAAGCTAAGAGCATTTAAAGGAACGCGGGTTTTAGTCAGTAACACTGACACTCCCATTTGTTGACTTTCCATCCACACACAAAGAGGTATTTTTTTTTTTGTGCAGTTCAACTCTTTTCTTTTTTTAAATATCTAAATGACAGCTCCAGAAGTTTTTTTATTAGGTATAAGATATTATCATACGACTTTTTCCGCTCTGGGTGGAGTGGAAGGGAGTGTCAGACTTTTACTGACTAAAACCTGTCCGTGTTCCTTCTAATGCCCTTTGCTTTCCAGGGCCGCGGTGGCTCTTTCGAACGAATTCCGAGAAGATGTCATGTGTCCGCTATTAAGTATGAAACGTGTTCAAAATTGAACACATTTTCACGACAGAGGGCCAATTCAAAAAGTCTAAAAATCTATCAAACAAACTTCAATTACCATACATTTTATTTTTTCATTAAAAATTAGTAGAATTGACTCTTCTTACCGCATTCGTTCATCGACAAAATAATTATGGCGCACTACTATTAATCGTGAAACTGAAGCATGGATGCTCGATGGTACCCACCCACACTTGTCATTTATTATGTGCTATGCACCACGCAAAGGATCGGTCATAGATTATGAAATCTGTGTAGAAGTGAACCAACATTTTTACCTACATAGGGTAAACTTGCTAAAGCCGTACCACTGCACCGCCTAAACAATATCTGGTTCCCTGTTTGATTAGAATAAAATTAAGTAATCAACAGCAATTATACTATTTCATTATACGCAAAAAAGCGTAAGCAAAAAAAAAACGACTTGTCAACTCGCCGGATATCGCGATAGAAATTTTATTATAGTTTGTGGCATATTAATTCACAAAGCCAAACAATTTAATTTGCTACGGTCGTGTGAATAATTTTAACCTAAAATTATGAAGGCCTTGTTTCATAAGTTGGACCTGCAGAGAATTTGGTTATTACACAGTCACAAATATTACACAACCAATGCCTATACGTAACAAAAAATTATATGTTTTGATTTATTTAGTTTTATACACGAGTAGGTATGAATATTTTGATCCAAGTATAGTCGCCTCGGGAGACCGCAATTTTTAGTATTGACTTCGTACTTTTTATTATTTAGCGCTCTCTAGACGCGATTACACTTGGCTCAAAATATTTTAGTTATAGTTTTTTTGTCGTGGGTTGTTTAATTTTTTAATTTAATTTTTTATTTTATGCTTTTCGTAAGACTGCTGCTGCTGCTGTACGTAACTCAGACATAATGGATCCTGCAGACTCCAGGTCATGTTGTAGCATCAGATCAAAGTTTCTAATCTATGAAGTATGATTTGTTTATTGAAACTCTTCCCAAATATCTCTGCTGTAACTCTGCAAAACTGTGACAAAGCAATGTTTTGGGTATTCTGCAAATAGGTCATACTGCAACATTTAGTCAAGGTGTGTCACACCGTGTTCTTGCTATATTATTAGAATGACGGAATACCAAATTTCGTATCGATCAGACCTGTGGAAGTGGCTCACATCCTTTCATCTCCTAGAATAGAAAAGAGCTAAATATCTGCAAACGGCTGAACTGATTTAAATCTCAGCTAAAAACATTCTTCATTAAATTAACTTTCTAACAAAGATATCGCTAGATGAAAATCGGTTCATCTGTTTAGGAGCTACGATGCCATAAACAAACACACCGATACACAGACACAGATATACGCGTCAAACTTATAACAACTCTCATTTCTGGTCGGGATTAAAAAGAGATAGATTTATATACAAACCAAATTAACTAATCTTTCGAGGTATCGAGTTGTAACTGAAATGCAAAGGGGATTAGGAGGTGAGGTTGCTTAAGTCGTACGGTCCCCTAAGAGAAAATCTAAGCTTACTCTTAAGACTTAAGCAACCTATTTAATATTGTGCTCCCAATGCCACAAAACCATACTACGAATAATTTTAGCTGGCGTTCGTTAAAAATAATAAAAAACAGTAGAAAAATATTAGTGACTGGCCAACGCACAAAATGGTCGTGAATAAGTGGTGTAGGTACCTTGCAGCATCCACTAGAGCCAGTGCTTGCTAGGGTTGCGGAATTTCTTCGAAAGAGTCACCGCGGCCCTGGAACATAAAAAGACTTTGCAACCGATAAATTGCTCTTTGCGGCCACCCCGTTGGTCTGCACATACCCTAATTCGTTGAGAGCTAAAAAATTTTGCTCTGAGATGAAAATGATTGTCCCCTCTATTAATTCTTACTCTAAGGTCCAGTTCATCATTAACGCTACTTGACACGTCGGTCACGACATATTGACGTGCATACGTCGTATTTCAATATCCATTCATTTTACTAGCGACGTAAATAGACATATTGTGAGTCTGTTGTTCATTAGGGAACTGATGAATTCTAAAGCAAGGACTGTTCAGACAATTTAGGTTTCATTTTGACAAGGGACGCTAGCTAGCTATTGTGTGATTTGACAGTTGTAAGCGTCATTCATTACTAAGGAATAGTCAACTTCTATAGTCAATTTCTATGTACCTTTTTTTTGGGTGGGAAATCATCAAATGAATTGTTCCGTTCTAGGCGGAGCGGAAGGGAGTGTCAGACTCTTACTGACTAAAACCCACCCGTGATCCTTCTTGTGCCCTTTGCGTTCCAGAGCCGCGGTGATTCTTTCGAACAAATTCCGCAATACTAGCAGGCACTGACCCTATGGGGCCCCGTATTCGTTGTTGACGGCTCTTTGAGGCATCGTTTACTCGGGCCTCATTGCTATCGGACGGCGAGCCATCCATAGCACGCCATCCGCAGGCCCGAGTGAGGTTTCCCTCTCTCGCACGCGTTCCGCCTCCTTCGCTAGCATTACTGCTTCGCAAAAGGAGGTGACCGCTTCCCATGCTTCCTCGCTCCGGACCATGGTTTGAACCAGGGCCGGACGCGAGAGGTCGCCGCTACCGATCGCCTCAACGAGGACACGGCGTTGCTCCGCCCAAGCAGGGCAGATCTCCACCGTATGCTCCACCGTGTCCTATGTAGGTTGATATCTGAGGTGGCCTTTTGAGTAAAGTGCCACACCTATTTCTATGTACCTGCGATACGAAATTGGTAGTAGAAATTAATTTTGTTTGTCAGGTGAATAGTTTCACCGGAACTCTTTCAGCTTCACAGACTCGGTTTTTTTCTGGTGATCGCCGCGGTTGTTTCTAGTTTTGTAGGAGTTGCAGTGGCTGTGAAGATTATGGAGAGAATATTTCAATCAAAATAATAAGAAAAATTTGTGTGTGTCGCCGACTAGCGCATGCGCGTTTCTTTTTCCACTATTGTTCAGTGTTTTTCCGTCATCAGTTGATAATTAACAACAAATATTATCGTTTACTTTTGTTCCGGAAAACAACATTCCACTTGTATTTGCTAGATTCAATCAAAGACAAGGGCCGTGAACTTGGGTTGTTTTTATCAACTTGGTTTTGTTTTTTAAACTATCATAGACCTTTGATGCAACGATTGTGCCAGGTATTTAAAGTAAGATCACATGAGATAGGCACCATAACTTCGCTAGCTTCAGAAGTACTAACATTCAGTGGCATTATCATCGATTTTAAAATCAATAGTTCAAGAAGACTATATTGTGCTGTGATTATTTTTTGTTTATCATAATTTAGAATATTTTAAGTTAAAAATGGTGCGCGCAACAATGATCGTGGCCCTCTTTATAATTGGAATAATTTTTGTAACGCCAATGCCGCTTAATGATGAGGTAAGCCATTTAAAAAATCAGCCAAATTATTTATATAACATACAGCATACCAAACAGGAGGACCACGTGACTAAATAATAATGCTTGGTACTACGATCGATCTTCAAGTTTAAGCAACGCTTGCCGAACTCAGTCTGTGGATGGGTGACCATCTCACCAAACCGAAACTCCTCCGTGCCTCGGAAACCATGTCAGCCGTTGGTCCCAGCTGTCATTGGTTGCTCTGACAGTCGTTGCGGATTGTCAGAAGCCATAACATCTGTTACCCAGTTACTGATTTATAAAGGCTAGTTAAGCAGTTATTCCTCGTAAAATACTGGAATTCACCTGAATCCGGTTTGCCTGTAAACTGACCCAACAAAATTAGGAAAGGGAAACATACCGCAGTGGCTTATGGGCTGCTCTCTCTCACATATCACATCGCAGCGACAATAAGTAGTCAAGCATAGCGCTGCAGATTCTTGCTTATAGTATCGCTGCAGCTTCTTGATAATAGTGTCGCTGCAGCTTTTTGCTTATAGTATCGCTGCAGCTTCTGACTAATAGTATCGCTGCAGATTCTTGCTTATAGTATCGCTGCAGCTTCTGACTAATAGTTTCGCTGCAGTTTCTTGATAATAGTGTCGCTGCAGCTTCTTGATAATAGTGTCACTGCAGCTTTTTGCTTATAGTGTCGCTGCAGCTTCTTGATAATAGTGTCCTTGCCACTTCTTTATAATAGATTTACGATGTGCTTATGTTGTGGCTGGTGTTTGCAGACCGACAGATCGACAAGTGATGCTTTAAATTGAAGATTGTCACAGAGATCCCCTATAAGAATACCAATTGTAAAAATTAAATATTTTAAAAATACATTTTTTTTAGGAAGGAGACGGAAACTGCTTGCAATTTGGGGGAAGAGTACAAGTGGTCACAGTTGATAACTGCATAATTTACAAATGCATCTTGGAAGATGGCAGTGAATTTAACACGTCAGATTGCGACCGTACAGTTATACGTTTTAAATAAAATGGTTTTTTTTTTCTAAAACTTGCTTTTTTCAATTTATGAACACCAATAACACCTTATTATAATACTTTCATTTACCTATTATTATCATTTGTTTATGATAATAGTAGGTACATAGCTAAATTAACCATAAACTTACTATTTATACTATATTAACTTTATTTTTTTAAAGTTGCAAAGTCGCTGTCTCCAAACCTCCGTGAGATCCCGCCGGAGCTCCGTCCGCTGCGCAGCAATTTACCTACGATTTCCAAATTAATTTACCTACAATTCACTATGTGGAAGTAGAGTAATATGTGGGTAAATTAATTTAAATACATAATGTATTTTTTTTTATTCATGTTAGACTTTACCTAGGTTTTATGTTTATTTACGATATTTGTTTGTAAGCACGTCACGGCACGCACAGTTTCATTACACCTGAATCAATTTGGAGAACGACTAGGTCTTGTTTTGGATAAGAATATCTCGTTCCCGTGGGATAAGATTCATACGGGCGAAGCTATGGGCAAAGGCTAGTTGATTTATAAGCACATAAGATTCCAAGTCCGTTATCATCGTCGTTCATTCATCTTCTGCCTAGCCTTTTCCCATTTATATTGGGGTCGGCTTCCAGTCAACCCGGATCCAGCTGAATACCAGTATTTTACGTGGAACGGCTGCCCACCAGACCTCTCCAACCCATGAACTAGGTAATACGGTGCTTCTTGGCAAGACTGGTGTCAATTTTCTGGCTTCTGACAATCCGCATCGACTGCCAAAGATCTCCAAATGACAGCCAGGACCAACGGCTTAACGTGCTTTTCGAGTCACGGAGAAGTCTCGTTATGTTAAGGCACCCATCCACAGACCAACCTCGGCAAGCGTTACTTAACCTTGAAGATCGACCCGTGCGGCTGATATAATTCAGCCACGAGTCCATACTAATATTTTAAATGCGATATCTCACTATCATCACGCTAAGACCAACAGGAGTGGAGCACCAATGAAGAATGTTACAAAAAACGAGGTTACTTTTTAAGATAAGATAAGATAAGATTTATTTTTGTAAAACATGAGTACAATACAATTTGTATGGTCTTATAATAACATTTTTAAAAAGGATCTACATGTCTTGCCTTAAATGGCGTACAAAAAAATTGTTGGTCAACTCAGTTAACCTTTTGAATGTATGACATCAAAAGAAAATACTACTAATCATATTACAACACAAAAAAAAAAAAAAAAATAGAAAAAAAAATATTAAAAAAAAAAAATTCTCTTTCTTATGTGACGCAGACGAAGTTGCGTGGGTCAGCTAGTAAATATATATATTATATTCAAACTTAGGCAAATAATACATAAATAAAGCCCGAAATTGGTAAATTTCGAACAAAATCTATCCAACCTCTGAAGCGGGATTCACTAACAAACACCCAGTCTTTTAAATTTCAGAGTTTGAGAATAAAATATGATGTTATTAACCCCTAAACCTTGAAATCCTAAAGGTTAAAACAGTTAAAACTATTTAACGTTCATACCTTGATAAGAACATGGGTTCCTAATTAAATTCAGCTCATGTCCCATCTCTATTACGAATTCGCTGAGCAACCCTGTTAATTATTTAAATGATAATATCTAATTAAGTCTAAACCATGAAATAGGCAGTGCTATGCAAAGTCACGTTTACCTCGCTGTCATTTTAAAAGTGATTAAAGTAATTGTTAAAAGCGACAGTGTTGTAATAATTAAGAGGCAACAGCTCTTTAGTTTTAATGAACACTATAAAGAATTTAAATATGCTGCGTTGAGGAGTGATAAATTATATTTATTTAGTTAAACTTTATGTATGCGTGGAATAGTTACTTTACCCCCGATTTTGAAACTCTCAGCCCGATCGGTTTAAAATAGTGGTACATGGGCGGAGCTTATGCAACAATGCACTCTCTACCAGTCAACGTATATAATACTAGCTGCTGCCCGCGACTTCGTCCCCGTGGAATCCCCGATTTTAAAACATTCTTTATCGTTGCTCCGCTCCTATTGAAAAAGAATTTTTCAATTCGAACCAGTAGTTCCTGAGATAAGCGCGTTCAAACAAACAAACAAACTCTTCAGCTTTATAATATTAGTATAGATTTATTTTGTAGTAGGTTAAACATAACACTTTTATGCGTCCAATATTTCTGGTCATTTTAAGCTAGATGAGGCCTGTGTTTCCTTGCCGACTACCCTGAGAAAAAACACCGAAACAAACTCAGAGGTCAAAGTCTCTTTTAAAGTCCATACAATCCGTACTGGTCAAATCATATGAGAACCATGTAGGTTAATGTCTGAGGTGACCTTTTAAGTAAAGTGCCACACAGATTTGAATGCACCAGTCCAGAGTGGATTTTAGCTGCCTGATTTTGTAGATTTTTGCAGTCACTACGAATTTTCAGAAGCCATTGACAACATGGGCCTGTCAATGCCATCACGATTCCTTTTTTAAAAACATAAACAACGCTTGAACAAAAATATTCGCACCTATATTAAACTAAATGGATCAAAGCATAATATTTGAATACTTTTAAGTTTTTTTTTTGTTCATACGTTTTATTTCATTTTTCAGTGGATTCACAAAATCCATTAGAATGGGCCCAAACACGAAGCATTTGCTGTACGTAAGTTAGGAATAGGGTATCCTGCAGATTCCAGATCATGACATCAGGACAGGTCTTCCTCTTGCTAGGGTTGCGGAATTTGTTCGAAAGAGTCACCGCGGCCCTGGAACGCAAAGGGCACAAGAAGGATCACGGGTGGGTTTTAGTCAGTAAGAGTCTGACACTCCCTTCCGCTCCGCCCAGAGCGGGAGAAGTCATTTGATGATTTCCCATCCAGAAAAAAAAAAGGTCAGGTCTTCCTATAATATGTTCATTGAAAACAATCCAATAAGCTCAAACATGATATCTCGACCCAGAAACCTCAAGCCATGCTGTACTATTAAGTAAACATCACCATGTTCTTGCAATACTAATTAATAGAATATCAAATTTTGCATAGAACAGACCTGAGAATGTTGCTCACACCCCTTCATCAATTCGAAAAGAACTGATGATCTCAAACGCCTTAACTAAATAACGCAGCGGACTCTGTTTCCGCTGTGGTCAGCCCGGTCATAAGGCCGGCTCGTGCGAGGCCACGCCGCACTGCGTTGCATGTGCGGCTGTTGGCAAGCCGGCCGAGCACTGGGCTGGGGGAAGGGCCTGCGCGCCATCCGCCCCGACCAGGGGCAAGAGGTCCGCCGCCGCCACCGCCTCTGCCGCCGCCGCGGCTTCCGTCGCCGCCACTGCCGCTTCTGCTGCGGGTGCTGCGACTCCCGGTACTCGGGAGGGGGCTGAAATGGAGTGCCAGTAATGGTCCCATTGCGGCCTCCTCCAGAATATAATCGGCCGCTGTGCTATTGCGCAGTGGCTGATGCCTGGGGACGGTGAGCGTGGGTGGCTCGCCGTCCGATACCAGGTTGAGTCGACGACGCGTTGTGTTCCAAGGAGCCGTCAGCACCGAGGACGGGGCCCCATAGGGTCGGTGCCTGCTAGGGTTGCGGAATTTGTTCGAAAGAGTTACCGCGGCCCTGGAACGCATAGGGTACAAGAAGGATCACGGGTGGGTTTTAGAGTAAAAGTCTGACACTACCGCTCCACCCAGGGCGGGATTATTTGATGATTTCCCATCCAAAAAAAAAGGCCATTATGCTCGTTGCGGAATTTGTCCTGGAACGCAAAGGGCATCAGGAGGAACACGGATGGATTTACGTCTGTAAGTGTCTGACACTCCCTTCTACTCCGCACAGGGCGGAAGAAGTAATTCATTTGATGATTTCCCATCCTTTAAAAAAAGGCCATTATGCTCGACAGTAGCGCTTGCAACCATTTGACCAAGAACTATCACTGTGATATAAGACATAGGATATTCATGGGCGATTTTTCAATGGTCAGTTAACTTTATGGTTTGACAACTTTCCTATGATAAAAATCATATCAAACACCCACATTTTTATGCTCTAGTTTAAAATTATCAGACTGTTGAGAAATAAGTCTTTTATGTTACGTATTTTTCAAAACCTAATCGCGGTCCTACATTTAAAAACCTTTTCAGAGCATCTTTAAAAACATGCCATCTTTTTTTCACAAAAATATTTTCCAGCTGTATTCTTTTATTTTCCTATGTATAAACTCGGTCAGTCAGCCAGACCGTCGTTTATCTGGCAGAATGGTAGTGATAACATCAGCTGCGTTTTCATCTTTTCATGCTTGCTGAATGAGCTGAATCAAGACTCACTTGTTTCGATATACCGTGGTTTCAAAGTTAAAAACATGACATTTTCACTGAGTTTTGTAACTAAAAAAATAGGCACCCGAGTGTGTGAGTGTTGACATTCGGAAATTGTACTATAGGTAATTTATTGATGAACTCACTGTTAGTTAAATGTTAATTAGAAAAAAAAAACAAGCGGGACTCGCGCACGAAGGGTTCCGTACCATTATTTATAAAAAAACGGCAAAAAAAACACGTTTGTTTTATGGGAGCCTCCTTAAATATTTTGTTTATTCTGTTTTATTAAATTTGCTGTTATAGCGGATTTACTCTTCACAGAAATACATCATTTGTTAAAATTTCAACTGTCTAACTATAAGGGTTCATGAGATTACAGCCTGGAGACAGACGGACAGACAGTCAGACGGATGGATAGCGGAGACTTAGTAATAAGGTCCCGTTTTACCCTTTGGGTACGGAACCCTAAAATAAATAAGATTTTTTTTAGCTTTTGACCGCGTGAAAGTTCATAATTATTAATCTCACAAGATCCCACTACTGTGGAAATGTTTGTCAAAGTGCGAGTGAAGTTTGCACCAAATTGGCTTTAACAGATGGACAGGCAGAAAGGCGGACGAGTGATCGAGCGCTCCTATAAGGGTTCTGTTTTTTATTACGGACGTACGGAACCCTAAAAGGTAATCACCAGATCCTGAACTGATAACCTGGGAACCACTTTTCGGACAAAAAGAAGAATTTTCCAAATCAGTCCAGCCTTTTTGAGTAATCGGGGAATATACCTACATATAAAAAAGATTCCGACAGTTGAGACCCGCTTTATTTTTTGAAGTCAGTTAAAAAGATATGTCGACGTAGCAAAACTCCCTGAGCGTCCTTATCCGTAACAGTTATTATTATTACTAGATACTTAGTTTTTCTCTAATCTGCAGTGTTCATTGTAGCTGAGAAAATCCACTCCACTTTTCAGAAAAATAACTCAAGAAATAAAAAAAAGCTGAGGCCTAGTACTTCGTACGCGTCAAAATTTTAACAGCTTAGATGTCAATTTGTCTAAATTTCATGGGTATTTAGTTTTTAGCACGGAACCCTTTTTTATGGATAGGAAATCATCAAATGACTTCTTCCACTTCGGGTGGAGCGGAAGGGAATGTCAGAAGCTTACTAACTAAAACTCACCCGTGTTCCTCCTAATGCCCTTTGCGTTCCGGGGCCGTGGTGACCCTTTCGAACGGATTTCGTAAGCATTTCAGGCACTGATCCTATGGAACTCCATTTTCTTTGCTGTAATCTCTTTGAGGCGTGCGTGGAACACGACGCACCGTCTACCCGGGCCTGGTTGTTATCGGACGGCGAGCCACCCATCGCTCGCCATCCGCAGGTCCGAGCCTACGGTGACCGGAAATCATCCTGCGACTCCTAACGCCCGGAGTGTCTTGTTCTGCTGCGACGGCTGGGGCGTGAGGTTTCCATCTCCTCCTCTGATTCCTCTTTCGCTAGCATTACTGCTTCTTCACCCCTGTAGGTACGTCTCCTGAATAGAATAGAATAGAATACTCTTTATTATGTAGGTACACCATATAAGTCCTGAATCATCCGGGTGTCAATTTTGTCCAGTTTAGCCTGCATATCGGCATGTGTGTGACTTATGTAGTAGGGATAGGTCATCGGCGTAGTCCAAGTCTTCCAAGACGTTGGATAATCCTCGTCGCCTATTATCGTGAATGCGAAGCATAATACCGTCGAACAGTTTTATTTTAATACATCACAAGAGAAAATCACAAACAATACGACGACGCTTTGTCCGCCATCTTGTTTTGTTTTACGACGCATCTAATTCCTGATTTGTTAAATTCCATCAAATCGTTTGGACTTAGAGTTTGGCAAAGTAACTCCTACCTACAAACTTCTATTTATAAGTTAAAAAATCATGTTAGCCACTAGACAGCGATGGTAGTGGAACGTTTACGCTGAAGCAGGGTTGAATTTTCAGGAACCATAAATTGTCCTTTTGGCAGGAAAATATTAACTGTATCAGTACTCGGGCCACATAAGAGCCCGCGGCTTACTTACATCATTAACACAATATTCCGAGCGTTTACTCTGCGTTTACTCTGCGCATACTAAATTTCCGAAATTCATAGGCTGATTCAAAATGTTGGTGTTAGTTTAGTGCATCATTACGTTGTTCGAGTGTAAACTTCTAATTTAAAACAAAGGCTAATCAAATATTTATTGATGAAGTAATGTGTAAGATTGGATGTGAATTAAAGATAGAATCTGAAATTAAAAAATAACAACTTTTTTATGTTATCTATGATTAGAAAAACAAAAACTCATTTTATAAAGAGTTAAAAATTATTGTATAGAATTAGTTTTTTTCACCCATACAAAGCTACACTTTGTTACGGTTCTTGAAATATAGCCCGCTGACTGACAGACGGACGGACGCACGGACAGCGGAGGCTTAGTAACAGGGTTCTCTTGGTTACCCATTAGTACGGACCCATTAGTTTCCATGGTTTTTGAGCCAGAGAGCATTCACAGATATAAAGATACTTGAATGGTGACACAGATGATTGGATGAAGTGCCATTATCTAATACTAGCTGCTGCCCGCGACTTCGTCCCCGTGGAATCCCCGATTTTAAAACATTATTTATCGCTGCTCCGCTCCTATTGGCTTAAGTGCGTGATGATATATAGCCTAAAGCCTTCCTCGATAAATGGTCTATTCAACCCAAAAATATTTTTTCAATTCGAACCAGTAGTTCCTGAGATTAGCGCGTTCAAACAAACTCTTCAGCTTTATAATATTAGTATAGATATAAAATTTTCGTATTACGGTGTTCGTGGTTGAACTCCTCCGAAACGGCTCGACCGATTTTCGTGAATCTTAACGTGCATATAGGCTAGGGTGGCGAATCGGACAACATCTTTTTTTCATCCCCCTAAATGTTAAGGGTGGTCCACCCCTAATTTTTTATGTTTTAGACACTTTTTTTGTTTTTATATTTTTATGATTCAGCATACAAAAATACATACAACTCTAAATTTTCACCCCTCTACGATAACCCTGAATATTTTATTTTATTTTATAGGGCAAAACAACGTTTACTGGGTCAGCTAGTATTTTATAACTAGCTGCTGTCCGCAACTTCGTCCCCGTGGAATCCCCGATTTTAAAACATTCTTTATCGCTGCTCCGCTCCTATTGGCTTAAGCGCGTTGATATATAGCCTAAGGCCTTCCTCGATAAATGGTCTATTCAACCCAAAAAGAATTTTTCAATTCGAACCAGTAGTTCCTGAGATTAGCGCGTTCAAACAAACAAACAAACTCTTCAGCTTTATAATATTAGTTTTATAATAAACGAGGATAAGTTTCTATAGATTAACTTTATATACGATCGAAGCTAATTTACATTTATTTTACCATGTACTTGAGCATTATTATACCTACTGAAATGCTACATTATTATGCCCGTAGCATTTCACCTTTTTTCTGGCATAGAACGTGGAAAGAAATTGTTTGGTTCACCGCTACAAAAGAAAGAAAAAAAATGTTTGTAAAGAAAGAGAGAAATAGGTTTATTTGCCACTTTGTTTTTTTTTTTAGTTTAAGGTTTTCTTTATGCACCTTTTTTATTCGCAAAATAGTAGATTTGTCGCCTAAATGTAGTTGCCAAACAATATAAAAACAATTTCATAATCATATTATAATCATCGGGATACTTGCCAAGTATCAATTAAATAGGAATATAAAAGGATAGAACACTAGTTATTATGTAGGTACACCATATAAGTTACAAAAAAATATAGATGAAGAAAACATTACATAGGGTGACACAATGGGCGACAATAGGTTTGGATTTACGAAAATAAGTTTTTCGTGATAACTTTAAAAACAAATTAATTGAAGACGATAGTTCGATCAAGCCCCGCTGGCTCCTATTTCTGTCTGCAAGGTTTAATGGAACCTAACATGAAAGGTATGACGGGAGCTAAGTTCGCTTGCATTGTTCGCTCATTCTGGCTCCCGTCATACCATTCGAACCTAAAATATCCTGTTGGAGTACCCTACGTTACCTGTGCCCTATATTCATGGCAATATTCAAATATTTGGCAAAAGATATACCAGTCTGCATACGAAGATATTATTTAATACTACCCAATAAAATACATGGTAGCCCAGTGGCTGCCATCTTGTTTTTGCTAACCCAATAACATAAATAAGGGGATTAATTAATTACGAAAAAGGGCCAATTCTTATATTTTTTTAAACAGCGTTCTCATGCGAACCCGACCCGTAAACTTAAAAAAAAAATACAAAATAACTTTAATTTCGGAAGTCAAGTTATTATTAAGACAAGAAATTAAAGTTATTTTGTACTATTTGTTTTTTTTTCTTTTTTGTGTAGAACGGTTGTATTTTTTTGTAAAAAGGTTTTTTTTTTTCATTTTATATCGACAAGAGGGAATGAGAACGTCGTCAATTTAAACTAAGCCACGCATTAATTATTAGGGATAACTCAAATACTAGTCGTCAGATCTCAATCAAATTTAAAACCACACGACATGCATCAGCTTTCGAATATAAAAATAGTCATCAAAATCGGTCGGATTAAAAAAAAACTCAAATCTTACGTTTTGACAGATTACGAGAGAGCTAATTTATGATCTGCAGTCACACACATACACACTTATGCATTTTGCAAGCGCGTCATTCAGGCCTCATTTCTACTATTACTTCCAGCCTCTGATTAGATCTATGTTAAGCTGTGGATTACTGATTCCATGTAGATATGTGCTGGTTGTAGTACATTTAATTGAAACGCAACGAAGCTACGTAAGACTTTGATTAGCTATCCTTTGAGAGAGTTGTACACAAGGCACCTGGGCCCCAAGTCTGCCATTTTTATAAATACGTCATTCCAACCCGATCCCATTGCCATTTTGCTGAAAGTTCGTAATCTGCTAAATTCATAATGCTTGATCATTGGTCGGTCAACGGTCTCGTAATACTTTTTGATAACCGAGCTATTAAAAGAAATCGACTGCACAAAAACGTTCTAATGGTAGGACACTGATCAAAGGAACTGTCAAAATTTTATCAGATTACCGCATACATACTGATGTATGCGGTAATCTGATAAAATTTTGACAGTTTTTGGTAGGAAATTAGTACAGTAAGAGCGCGGGCGAATGAAGTAAAACTATTGCACGCACTCCCCTCCCGCGCTCCTCCCGTACTTGCTCACCAGCAGCCGTTTCATTCGTTGTTAGTTTATTTTGTAAAAAAAATAGTAAGTTTTCAGAATCCGGGACAATAAGCGCTAATTACTGGACACGGGAAAAAAGGCAAAATTCCGGGGCAATCCCGGATTTCCCGGCGGTCTGGCAAGCCAGGTCACTCTCGCATCGCTTCGAGCAGCCTTTATAAACCTATGTAGGTACCTACGTTCTTCATGACAACTCTATTCACAAAATAATTTTCTGTTACTAAGAAAATACGCTACCAAAACAAATCTAAAAAAACCCACAATATCTCCATTCCCATCGACAACACAAAACCCCTCATCCTATAGAAAAACTAAACCAGGGAAACAAAAACGTCGTCTATCATCAACGTAGAATCTAGGTTCCGTACTTGTTATGAGGAACAAGCCTGACGACTGCAATGGAAGGCTTTGAGAGCGTCACAATGCCGGTAACGTTCCAACAGCTTTGACTGATGCATCCTAGGACATTGCAAAAATACACCCAAATCTGCCACAGGAATTTCAACCTTGGGACTATGAACTAAGGTTCCATAAAAAGCCCTTTTCAGTATTCATCTCTGGCTGAACAATTAGACCGGTGATAGTGGAAGATATGAAAATGGGTGATTTTGTATCTACTGATATTAGGTATTGAACACGATTCCTTTGTCTGCGTGTACTTATTTTGGTACGTGAGGGAAATTAGAACGGTATCTATAGATTTAGAGTACAATGGATGCTTGTTGATAACTATTTGGTATTGAATTCGACTATAATTCAAGAATATGCGTAATAGGATAGATTTGGAGACATTTATCTCAGATGATATTATTATTTCAGTAGACAGACAGATAAAACATTGATTTGGTACGACAAGAAAAAAAACTGCAGTTACTCAAATCATTCAAACAAAATAAATAAATGAATCTAGAAATGACGTCCCTAAAACACATAAAAATAAATGTTTGCATTATGCCTATATATGCAGTGGATATCTGATCGAAACATTGACTTCCGACACCAACAATAATAACAAATAAACTCGAAATATAAATTTAAAACAGCTCAGTATATTTTCAAAATCTTGAAATCTTTCAAAATAATATTACTACAATCAAGTCGTCATTTAGGAAAATCCTAACAAAGCCTATCTAGGCTCCCTTTCCTCCGTCCCTTATAACAGCATATTTAATTGACAAAATAAAAACTCAGAAGCACAAAGGAAGCCCTGATAATAAAGGAAACACAACTAAAACGCGTTTCGCGACAGGATTTCAATACAGACCGACCCCTTGTCTCATTCGTTAGAGTGTCCTAAAGAATTATGTTTTTTTTTTTCAGTTCCGCCTAAGGACAATCGGGGCTTCGAGCCTTCGAGGCCAAGATGAGTAGCAGCGGTATGAGGGGTGGTCGCAGGATCCCCACTCCCATGCCGCCCCCCAAGGAGACTATACACCAGCCCAGGTAAAATGTTGATCGTATATTCTCCGAGGGCGTGAACACGAAAATTGGAATAATGTTGTGCGAAATAATTATGTGGCAGGCAATAATTATGTTAGGTTTATTGTAAGCGATTTCTGTGACAATTACTTCAGGCATAATTTTACAGGAAACAGCATGATTTGAAATGTTAGGAGTACTTTTCAGGCACCATTTAACGGCTAGCTTTATTTATAAATGTATGTTGCTAGGATGGCAGTTTGGCCTCAAATATTTTGGTATCTTTTGATTCAGAACATGAGATTATGACATGCTACATATCGACTGTACGTAAGAAACGGAAACGTGCTAATGCTATTATGGTCCCGTAGTAAAAATGGGATAGCGCTTCGTCCTATATAGCTTCGTCTCTCTCTCATACCGGAATCATGACGGGTTTGCGACATCATATTAAACCCTTGGAGGCCCCAAGATCAGTGGTGGCCGAGTGGTAACGGCCCCAACTTACGAATTGTAGGTCGCGGGTTCAAACCCAGCTAGGCGCATTACTTTGTGTAATTCATTTCATCACCACTGCTCTCAAAACGGTGAAGGAAAACATCGTGAGGAAACCGGCATGTCCTAGAACCAAAAATTCGAAGACATGTGACATTCACCAACCCGCACTGGGCCCGCGTGGTGGATTATGGCCAACTCCCTCTCCTAGAGAGGAGGCCTGTGTCCCAACAGTGGGAACATTAAGAGGCTGATTATGCTATTAGGCCCCTAGGATATTTTCCCTGCTGTATAATATTCTCTTTTGTAAGTTTATGTTCCCACCATGTAGGTACTTCTCCAATAATAAATACCAAAGTTTTACCGCTGAAATTAACGTTGTTTATTTATTTATATTACTACATCCTTACTTACTCTCACACCGTTACATAAAGATAATATTGAAACTTTGCTTGCCCATCAATGTGGCTACATAAAGTGTTACCTCATCATTAAAACATTGGTTTTATTATAGAGATGGGAAGCGCAGCGCCGGCAGCTGTCAAGCGCTGTCAAATTTCTATGAGTGACATGTCTAGACCTTCTGGCACAAACCAGAACTTATTTTTAACTCCGACTTTGTTTCTTACCCAGGGCCATTTAATATTTAACTCCGTGTTAGCTACTATATCTGAGTCTAAAGCAAATTCTGGTTTCTCACGAGAGGGCCTTAGTATATTATATAGGTAAAATATGGAACAAAATATTCGTATCCACCTACCTGAACCAGCTGTCCCTTACACGGGCCTCGGCTTAAAGGGGTCATTGAGGGGCCCTCCCTCAATGACCCCATTAAGCCGAGGCCTGTGTCCCGCAGGAGATGCCCTTAGCGAGCGGTCATTTAGCTTGTAAGCCTAGTTTTTAGCCCTGGCTGGGGGCCCTGAATTCATAGGAAAGGCCGGTTAAGCAGTAACCAAAAAAAAAATCGTGTGGCCTACAGATAGTTGTTCCGGGTCTGGCTAGTAGTGTACGAGAGTTTATGTCTGTAAACGCACCCCCCATACAGGAGAAATTTCTAGTGTTTTTTTATTTAAAAAAAAGGTAAATTTAAAAAATGCTTCGCTGCTCTGTGTTTTAACATGGCTATGTTTGTTTACGGGGTGCTTAATAAAATAGGATTTCCACAAGAAATAAAATTTATTAATATAATTGAATGTTGATACTCGGAAATTAACTTTCATGAATTTGTTAAGGGTTAAATTGGTTTTCTGAATGTCCAGGAACTTGATGTTTATGTATTTCGGATTGGAGAAGTTTGTTTTTGTCATTAAATATGTTACTGAGTCCTAGGAAAACCTATTACAATATATAATAAAGTAAACCCTTGGAGATTTTAGAGTAAAGTGAAATTCTTTCAGCGATATAGTTATAAAATAAAATGAGATTGTGTGACTTGGCTACAATATAACATCCGCATGGGTCGATATTCAAGGTTAAGCAACGCTTGCTGAGGTCGGTCTTTGGATGGGTGACCATCTCAACATACCGAGTCTCCTCCGTGCCTTAGAAACCACGCTAAGCCGTTGGTTCCGGCTGACATTGGAGTTCTTCGGCAGTCGTTACGAATAGCCAGTAGCCAGAAAATTTAACCCCAGTCTTACCATGAATTACCGTGTTACCCATGAATGGGTTGTGGCAGTCTGGTTGGCAGCCGCTCCACGTAAAATACTGGTATTTACTTGAAACCGACTTGACTGAGAGACGACCCCAATATAGTTGGGAAAAGGCTAGGTAAATGATGAGTGCACCATGTGACCTTTCAAAAATTGAAGTTCTTTACTATCATTGTCGCTGATGACACTTTGTGTCACACTATCTGGGATTTTTTGTGGAAATCAATCCAGAAAAAAATACCTATGACATTATTACCAAAACATTAATTTGATTTCCAGGACTGGCTTTTACTTCGGACAGAGGATAAGCATTGCCATACAACGTGGCAATGCCGCCAGCCTTTTGGGTTCACTCCCAGTCGATAGCGATGCGGACGAGTTTTTTGATGCCATATTGTAATTGGAAGGATTTTAGTTTATTTTTAGGTTTAGTGTATACCTATAGTTAGATTTAAAGCTTACGTCCAAAAAAAATATTTTATTTGATTTCTATGAGCATAAATATGTTATGCATAGATGAGACTTCAAATTCCCATGACGAAATTCTATCGCTCCAAAAAGCCGACGCCATTTTAAAATTCAAATTGAAAACAATAGTTGATAACAAAGGTTCCTTTGAAAGGAGTCCTTCAACCATCTTTTCTCGTTCAAATACAGTAATGACACTTAACAAGGACCGGCCGGAGATTGCAAGGGACCTTATAAGCTGAACTTTGGCCCTTGTTTCATGGAAATCGAGACCTTATTACAATTTTCGCAATTTGAGGATCTAATCTACATTAATATAATGAAAAGGAAGTTCGTTTGTCTGATTTTGTTTGTTCATTATTGTGTTTGTTATTGAATTAGTTTTGTTGTTTATGCAAGGGCATTTTTAACACTCGACGTAAAAAGAGGGGTGTTATTTTGACGTATCTATCTGTCTGTTTGTCTGGCTGTTTGTCTGTGACTCCGTAGCTCGCGAACGGATGAAGCGATTTCAATTTAGTTTTTTTTTTTTGTATGAAAGGTGAGTTACGGGCGAGTATTTTTAGATATGTTTGATGAAAATCGGTTGAGCCGTTTAAAGGTTGTGGGTGGTGAAAGCGGGGAAGAATAACTGAATGTCTGCAAATATACTCGAGTGGGGTCTCAAATGACAGAGAATACAGATGATGACTTAATCGAGAGTGTTCTTATAAGTATGTACATATAAAAAGTATAAAATAAAAATTAAATTAAAAAAACCCCGACACAAAAACCTAAGTTCCCATTAAAAAATTAAAAAATATTTTAAAAAATCAATCTTAAAGTACCTAAGTATGTATTAATAAATCTAAGAAAAATACGTCACGTTGGGGGACCGCGCTGCTGAATTAGGTAATAGACTATTTGTAATTAAATTGTCAGGTTTGGTTAGAGCGGTCCCCCAACGCGACGTACATATTTTTTTCAATTTCAATCCCTAATCATTCAAATCAGTCCAGACACGAAGCGCCTTCTGTAGGTACGTAAGAGAAGAGTAGGGTGCCTGGTAATCTAATAATCTAATGAACTACTTTTCTTGGATTATAGCTAAGAATACTCTCGACTAAATTACCAATTTATCCAACAATACAACTAAATCAAAATCGGGTCATCCTTTTAGGGGCTACGATTCCACAAACAGACACACATATACACACGTTAAACTTATAACACCCCTCTTTTTGTTTGGGGGTTAAAAAACAAGCAAGTGACGCGCGGAGCAGTGTCGGTTAATCCGGACAGAAAAACCTGACATAACATATTAGTTTACATAAGCATAATCAGCCTTTTTAATGTTCCCACTGCTGGGACACAGGCCTCCTCTCTAGGAGTGGGAACGGGCCGTAATCCACCACGCGGGCCCAGTGCTAGTTGTTAATTGTAACATGTCTTCGAAAGAAGAAGGTTTTTACTCTCCGCCCCTATCCAAAATTATCCAAAACATTTATATCAGATTCGGTTTCGGTTGCGGATACATTTTTGTTTCGGATATCCGATAGTTCCGGCTCCTAAACTGAAACATCCTTGATGAGTATTATGTAAGTTAACGTATGAGGTGGTATTTTGCGGAAAGCACCACACAGATTTGAGTGGACTTGATCAGATAGTGCTTAAGCACTTACATATAAGCTATCGTGTAGTTCAAACATCGTGCTCTAAGACTAGTAGGCCATTATTGATTATAGCATATTATAATCAAACTACCAGATAATCCTAAAATCTACAGTTATAATTTACACATTAATGAGCTAAACTTCAATTTTTCCACTTTGATTTTGGAACAATTAGGAAATCCCAGCTGATATACAACACGGGAACTTGTCACTAACAAACATAGACAGCTGTTAACAGGACCGTCCCTAAATCACAGGAATCTGCATAACCGCATAGACAGAATCCCTACCACAACATCATAGCAATTACTACCACAGATGGGAGGTGTTGAGAGCTATTTATCATAGTTAAGTTGACAACACGATGACGTACTGAAACCGATATGCTTGTGTCGGCTCAAGACAAGAGTATCATATGACTGCGAACCCACTTCGTAACTGAGCGCGTAGGCTGAATAGACAGACATTGTCACATCTGTGTGACTTTTTTATTTGATCTATGAACTGTCCAGTGTCTCCTTTACTATGATGTTCACGTCAACGTTATGCTGTGTGATGAATGGTAGCTCAAATAAAAACATAAACACGTACAGGACATAGAAATAACAATAAAAAGGTATTCTAAAAATAAACGTCTGTAGTTCACAGCTACGCTAAAAAGGCCATGCTAGTACTGTCTGACACTAGTTTATTATATTGACTAGCTAACCCGCGTCACTTCGTCTACGTCACATAAGAGGGAGAAAAAAAAAACCGTTTTTGCAACATCTTTGCCTCCTATTGATCGTAGCGTGATAGGCTATAGCCTTCCTCAATACATGGGCTATCCAACACTAAAATATTTTTTCAATTCGAACCAGTCGTTTCTGTGATTAGCGCCTTCAATAAGAAACAAACTCTTCAGCAATATTATTATAATCATGTATATAATATATTTTTGTATAGTATACCTAGTTTTGCTCGTGATTGATCACCGTCTTACTTGATGATAAAAAATAATCGATGATATTGTCGACGGTAGAATAACTCCACCATCGACCTTCCTGTAGCTACCTACTATCACGAACATAGGTAGCATATATATTACTTCTAGGCGCTTGCCCAGAAGTAATATATACAAAGACCCCGGTTAGTAACTATCTAGCTATCAGGAAACACAGACTCCGACAGATAATTCCACTTCTAAGCTGCTTATTCTATGAGCTACTTTTTTGTGTTTGGCTTTTGTTTTCTTTTACACTTTGTTTTGAACTATATATCATAGCTCTGCATCTACTTAAAGTCACATACTACACACTTACACAGCTTTCTCAAGGTGCTAATTGAGAACTTCGTTCGATAGCGCCTGCACTCGTGAAAGTACAGCGTTGTTTCCCCCTTGTTAAAAGACCTTTTTTTTGGATTTGAAATCATCACATGACTTCTCCTGCTCTGGGCGGAGCGAAAGGGGTTGCCAGATTCTTACTGACTAAATCACACCCGTGTTATTCCTAGTGACCTTTGCGTTCCAGAACGCGCGTTTGCGTTGCGAACAAAGTTGGCAACTTGTTAAAGACCTAAAGTCTTATTTTGCAATGGTCAGATACTTTTTGTTTGTAGAAAAACTGTGGCGCCTAGACTTACTTAAATTATATACATACTTTTGTATAAAAAAATATTTTGAGCTTGTTTGTACTATCAAACTGTCATTTCGTTGTTTTGTCATTTATATCCCAAGTATGTAAGGAAATTAACAACCAACAAAACTTAGTAACCAAGTTTGTTGTACCTACAACTAAGCATTTTGTGTATCTATATTTTTTTTTGATTGATGATTGATTTATAGACACTCGTAACACTGCTAGTTCGCCACTAATACTTTATAATGTTTGATAAATTGTCAGAAAGTTTCTAAACTGACCTTTACCTGCCCTTTCCACTTTGCACGCGATGATTTTCGGTTGAATAGCGTGAAAAACGAAATTGAAACTAATATTGTTTGACGATAAACTCGACACAGGTGCAAAATGGTATTTTTCATTATTAGTATAAATTAAGTATCGGGTAAAACGAAACTTTCATTGACATTTTGGCTTAAATATCATGTTTCTCACAAAGATCCATTAAAAAAAACATAGTTCAAAAAAATGAGTTTTACCTTGAAAGATTAAAGAGAGTAAAAAATAGTTTCTTCCTCCCAAACAGACGACATGAAATTATTATATGATACAAAAAAAAAAAAACAAAGATTAAAAACTTTTGTATTTTTTTTTGTAAAAACTCCCATCACAGTGTACGTGATAATTATAAACAGGTGTAAACAATAAAAATACTCGCGATTACAGCAATCCCGAAAGATTTGCTATCATTTTATTTTTATTTTTGTTTTATTAGGATCTCCAACAAAGAATACACCTTACATGTTATTTTATAAAGGGCAATAACAACATTCCATGTGCTCCCTCAACTATAGGAGACCACATCATGCAAAGTTACAATTCAAATTTTATAGTGTTATTAAAGTTGATGATACCTATATCATTCATTCAAGAGTTCCTTTTCCTATCTCCGTTCTTCATCAGACCTTCCTCAAACTAGATAGGGACTAACTCGAAATACTTAGATGCTCTTCTAAACCCCCGTATACAGTTTTTTTTTTTTGCATTTTACATCGACAATGATAAATAGATATAAGGGATAATTCAAATACTAGTCGTCAGTCGTCATTTAAATGGGACAGCACGATAAGCAACAGCGTTCGAATATATAAAAAAAAAACAAAATCAGGACACTCAGTACAAAGAGACTTCACATGAGATATCACATGTCATAGAAAAATAAATACATGTTGGGAAATTGCTGCTAACAATTTTTAAAGAACGTGAGAATTCCAATCAGTTTCATTGATATTCACCTCTGCATTTTTTATCCACTCCGTTTTACGGTTCCTATGTGTAAAAGACTTTTTATAACAAGCTTGCAATTAACGAAAAATAATAATAAGTTACTGTAATATTACTTACACGTTATATATTATTTGTAGGTATGTGATGATTGCGATAAACTTAAACACGATGGTGCCATCTTGTTTATTTGAGCACTTTCTGTGGCCATATTCGAGCCGCATTATGTGACTAGTAGTATAATATTATTGTATTTGAAATAAAATTCCCCACTCCAATAAAAAATAAAGACACGAATTAAAAACTTCGATCATAATTAATTGTCTTAAATACTTTAATTACAAATTAAACCTAAACTATTGTCCCCTTATATACTTAATTTCCCCAGATTTAAACTTAATCGGATATCGGAAGCACTTGAAAACAGCATTACTTATTAGTAACGAAGCAAGTTAATAAAACTTGTAAAAATACATAAGATATAATTATGTAGATTTCAAAATATAGAAGGGTGTTTATATTTCTACATGTGAATCAAACCTTTTTAGTAAGTAGACAGAGAAAAGGGAAAACATACAACCTTTTTAGATCCCGAACACTAACAAAATGTTAACACGGGTTATCTGAATATGAATAAGTCCCGTGTAACATCTGTTGGAACTGTTATCATAAGATCTACCTTCTTAGTTTAATAAAATAAAATAAATTTATTGGCACAAAAATTGTGAAGAAACCTTTTGAGACCCTAACTCCTGTGCCAGGTAGCATCACCTGGGGCGGCTACTTCTCGCGTCCGGCCCTCACTCAATCCATGGTCCGGAGTGAGGAGGCACGGGAAGCGGTCGCCTCCTTCTGCGAATCATAATGCGAAGGAGAAGGCGGACCGCTACAGAAGAAGATACGTCATCCGCAGGGCGTCCGGAAATGCAGGGTGATTCCCGGCTACCGAGAGCGCGGGCCTGCGGACGGCGAGCTATGGGTGGCTCGCTCTCCGATAGCAACCAGGCTCGAGTCGACGGCGCGTCGTGTTCCAGGCGCGCCTCAAAGAGTTGTCAGCAAAGAAGACGGGGCCCCATAGGGTCAGTGCCTACTAGGGTTGCGGAATTTGTAGTCACTGCGGCTCTGGAACGCAAATGGCACTAGAAGGATCACGGGTTGGTTTTAGTCCGTAAGAGTCTGACAATCCGGTCCGCCCAGAGCGGGAGAAGTCATTTGATGATTTTCCACCCAAAGAAAAAAATGGTAGCATCGCCTGTTTTACAGGAATCAGTGTCTTTTCCGAAACAATAAGTGGTTAAAACTTAAAATTAAATGCATTACGATACTTTTGGTTGTTTCTTCGTGTTTTGAACACCGACTTCCGAAATTAAAGTTATTTTTTTTTTTTTTGTTTAGAAGTCGGTTGTTTTTTTTTTTAATCTCAATCAAAATCAAAAAGAATCATCAAAATCGAGACACCCAGCATAAAGTTATGAAGAAACACACACAAAAAAAAATACAGTCGAATTGAGAACCTCCTCCTTTTTGGAAGTCGGTTAAAAATAAATTTGTACACCCCTTCAGTCACGTAGCGTGTAACAATATCCTTCAAAGTTATTAACTGTACTCTTATAAGTGCTTGGAAGCTTTTCAAAGAATTCGGTGGAGCAAATGATATACGGTTCTTGTAGGCCTTAGTGAAATTAAGAAGAATTTAGATTAGGGTGAATAGGATATAGACAAAAGCAGTAACGTGGTCTTGATTACTTGTCAACATATAAAACAACATAAAAAATACCTACATACCTACCATAAAAAATATAATTTAAAAAATATACTCCCTATTAATAGAATAGAATAGAATACTCTTTATTATGCCACATAAGTAATAGTAGTAGTATAGTATTTTATATACCTACATATTTATAATTTACATTTTTAACCGACTTCTAAAAAGGAGGAGGTTCTCAATTCGGATATTTGTATGTTTTTTTTTTAATGTTTGTTCGCGCATAACTCCGCCGCTTGCCAACCGATTTGAAAAATTCTTTTTTTGTTGGAAAGGGTGTACTTCCCGAATGGTCCCATGAAAATTTTATCGAAATAGAACGAGCGGTTTTTTTTGTTAATTTCAATAAATGATAGCAAATCTGTCGGGATAGCTGAAATCGCATGTTTGTTTATTGTTTACACCAATTTATACCACGTACGCTGTGATGGGTATGTTTAGCTGGGAGTGAACAATTAAAAAATGAAAAATAAAAAAATATTTTACAAAAAATAAAACCGACTTCTAAACAAAAAAACCAAAAGGTATAAAATAACTTTAATTTCGGAAGTCGGTGTGTTCAACAACAAAAAAGCAACCAAAAACACCGAGTTCCGAAATTAAAGTTATTTTATACTTTTTGTTTTTTTTTTTGTTTAGAAGTCGGTTTTATTTTTTGTAAAAAGTTTTTTAAATATTTGTATAAGAAGAACAATACATTAGTCACTAGTACAGTCGGTGATAGCAATTAACTGACCCCCTAAAAATTAAACGAATTTGAACCTTTTGCTTGTTAGCAGTAAGCTTATCGAACTAGAACAACGTTGGAACTGGTTCAACGTCTACGATCAATAAAATAGTTATTCGAATTTGATCTTTAATACTCAGTGTTAAGGTATGTTCTTAAATATTAATTTAACTTGTAATACAGGTAATACGTAATTTCGTCACGTTGAATATGTTTCAAGTGGTCTAGTGGTGACTGTAGTGAGCTGACAAATTGTGTTTGTAAGTTCGCAACCAGCGTAATTGTCGCGTTTGTTTTTGTTTTGTATTTATTTATTTTAAGTTATAAATAATAAATTATAACTATAGCAACATCAAAAAAAAAAAAACGAACAGAAATAAAAAACCAAAATGGTGGTAAAAACGATTTTATTTTATAAAAAAAAATATTATAAGAATAACATAAATGCTATTGATGACGACACGAAGATGATAATATTTACCTGCTTACTAATAACGTTGTTAACTGCACTGAGTTTAATGTAGTGAATCAGCATGTTATAATATTTAGAAATATAGGTATGTATTTCTATTTCATAACAATAACATCACCACATTAAAATGCCGTTTTATTTACTTAAATGATATTTAATATCATTTAAGTAAATAAAACGGCATTAGGTATACGTTGAAGTTCTACCTGGTCTACTATATATCAATTTGTTTTATGAATAGTTATTTTAGTTATAAAATAAGGTTTTGACAAAAAACTAGGTATTCGAAATACTTCGTTACAAATTATAACAATAGTTAATTTAACACACACACTGACATACGTTAGTATTGTTTGTGACCAACACTGGTTACTCAAGTTATTCATGCTTTTAATAGCGAAGTGGAGCACCATTTTTTCTATTGCTTGTTGCAAGCGGTCCCGCATACCGCGCACCATATTCCAACAACGATCACTTCCACTTGCAGTTGAATGAGTAGGCAAAAATGGGTGTTCAGTATGCCTTCTAACAATTGCTTGATGACGTTCTGACACTGGAGTATGTAACATAGTAGGTTTTGGTCCAGGACGATCTTTTTGAATATTCCCTGCCTCTTCAAAACGTCTTAGCGACAATCTGACTGTATTTCTCTGAAACAACACAATAAGCATAATTTTGGTAACGAATAGGTAAACATAATTTATCGATTATGTTTGAAAAAATACGTTTATCAAATTAGATTATATAAATCAGATTAGACCTATAAATGATCTCAAATTAGACTCATAATGAAACACAGTTAATTGTTTATTATTCTACATTCACCGGCTTTTAAGCAGACTAACGAATTAAGGAAAAAGTATCATTATAAATGAAGCATAAAAAGAATACACTTACCGCTATATTAAGTTTCCTAGCAATCGCTTTAATACCAACATTCTCCTCATGCAAATAGATTATTTTGTATTTTAAATAATCACTCAACTGAGACATGACGATTACACTATCAAAACTGATAACAATTAATAAAAAGGAAAAAAGCCAATTTAGTAAGGCAAGGTAAAAATGTTCGCGCGTATTCACTGCTATTTGTGCATAGAATATCTTGTTCAATTTATTCTTCTACCCCATATTCCTAATGTCATATCTATAGCAGTTTTTGTTGAATACGCATATTGACGTCTAACTACCCACTTATTAAAAAAGGTAAAAAGTTATAAATAAATGACCTAATACCAACCTCTTAAAGCTCAAGTTTGCGTATCAAAATTATTTATTGTTTCTGTTCAACGAGTAGTGTTAGTTTGATAAACTCATACATAATATTGAATAACGTTTAATGTTATGAGCATAGGGTGTAAAATCGAGTAATTTTTAGGGGGGTCAGTTAATTGCTATCACCGACTGTACATAAATATGTTTAAATGAAGTGCCTAAATTTATTAAAACATACGTACATCTGTGAATGTGTTTGAGAAAGTGGGATACTCTGAATGAAATTGCAAACAATGTGACGTTAAATATTGTCACTAGTAAATAAATAAATCAAGTAAATTTACCTTAAAAATATTGTTTATATCCTAGATATGAATTTATATTTTTTAAGAAAAAATATGTGAGCGAGTTTGCTTCTTGCACTTTATCTCGTAAGCCTTTAAAAGTTTCAGACAAGTGTATGTACTATCGCGGTCATTTAAGCCTGACCACTTTCGCACAAAAATCGCTTACACCCTGCGGATGCGCCGAGCCACGCCCCCTTAAAGTTTTGGCCTATTAGGATAGCAATAACGCAATTAGTCGCTACCTGCACTGCGCAGTGTAGTGACGTATCAAGTGTGTAGGTACTCGCTGTGAATTTTACGGATGATGTATTTTTATTTTATTAACTATGCTGGAACATTTTGTGCATAATGTCTTTCAGAAACCTCATACGAAAGGAACGAAATTAAATTATAATTTTTCATGGACAAGGTTTTAATATTAGTCAAATCGCTGAAGTAAATTATTCAATTATTTTAGTCTAGAAAGAACCAAATTTACCATAACAATTATGGTAAATTTGGTTCTTTACCAAATTTATAAAAAAAAAAAACCTAAAGAGTATGGCAGGATAAACATGGGTGGAACAATATTTTTAACACTGTTCTACGCTACCAAATTTTTTGAAAAAAATATATGTTATAGAGCATAGAAAGGGTAATTCACAAAAAAAAAATAGTGCTAGTGTCTCTTAAAATACGTTAAATTTTTGTTTGAAATGCTTTAATTTGCGATATTTCGTTACATAAATCACTGTGAAGACTTATTTATCTTGCATAATACTTCTTTAGCGTATGTGACGTTTGCAAAAAGATAAAAAAATACGTTGTATGAGATCTTTTGTTTTTTCAAAATTCTATTAATTATTTTATTTGATAAACTAATACAAACAGAGGTCTGATAACTTACGGGAATGTTTCTCTTAAGAAAGTGATTTCATGGTAATAAAATCTACATAACTTTTCCGAGGGGCATCTGACCCATGTTTATCCTGCCATACTAAAATAAAATTAAAATAAAAGAAACATAAACATAAATAAAATTTTACTAACGATGCAAAGTGCAAACTTTACAATGCAAATTTTATCTTGTGCAAGTAATTTAATAATACTCTTTAGCTTGTTTTAAAACAGTAAAGTATTATATAATAGAAATACATACATAGATTTGTAAAGCGATTGTAATGATTATGCCCGTGGTATGAACTTGTGACGCGTGAACTCGAATACTTTCTCGCTCTCACACGCACTATCTGTTTCAATTTCGATGTAGGTTTTATACAGGGTTATTTGAAAAAACACCAGCAACATTGTACTCATCATTATGAACAACTTTTACTATGCGACCAACCCTGAAATCGCGAATAAAAAAAAACAGCTGTTCCCTACATTTTGTTGAGTTACCGAACATAAATGTGAGGAACAGATTTTAGTGTTGGTCCCATAGTAAAAGTTGTTCATAATCATGAGTAAAATGAACTCTTACGAGGTTGTTGGTGTTTTTCAAAATAACCCTGTATAAACATTTTTTTTTTATTTATTTATCATTTATACAAAAGAATACAGTATTATCTAAGTTAAAAAGCAACCAAAAACCACTAAGGTTTAAACTTGTGCTATCATGAATCTATCTCAATATCGAAAACTATACAGAATGAGTATTTTATAGGTCTTTATATAGGTAAAGGTATTCTTAAATAATACTTAAGTAATATTGATTAAGTTTACATTTGATATTTTAATTTGTAATATTTTCAATGCTTTCCACTGTGTATCGGTATAAAAAGTATTTTATTTATTATTCTCTTCAGAATCTTAAACAAGCAACAGCAATATCTTTTATGAGATTATTTATTATTTGTAGAGAAACACAGTCAGACTCTGGATAAGACGCCATGAAGAAGAGGGTGTCTTGGAGAATAGACCGCGGGCAACATGTCCATATCTCATTACAGTAGCAAACCATCAATGTGTGGTGGGTGCGAATTGTGTGGGTGTTGATAGGTGTCCAAATTTGTAGTCCAAAAAACCTTATTTTTGGTCCACCTATCAACAAGAGAATTCGCACCCACCCGACAGATTCTTTTTCGTCTTTTTTTTTTATTCGTTCACGCCGATGAGACTGTTTGCTGAGGAATACGACGTGTCATTGCGTACAGTTCGTCGTGCTTTACATAGTGCGGGTCTCCATCATCGAAAAAAGTCCTTTAAAAGAGACTACTAAACTACTAAAGACTTTAAAAAGTCCTTGCATATTCTTAACGTGTGTCAAAACAGGATAATGATCCAAAGATCATTATCCTGTTGAGATATAAATCACGGACCAATTAAATGGGCTCCAGAAGGCACTGCATTATCCTCCAATGCAATCTTGAAATTTATGAAGGACGATTATTATGCTTCTGACCTCTTGCAAATATTCCTTAGTTTTACCCATTTTCTTCAAAAAATTAAACTCAGAAGGGAAAAAAAATATTGGTAGACTTTAAGTACTGAGCTATGCAGAGTGTGTGTTCTGGTCAAAATCAGATAACTACCGTAAAAATATTTGTAGTAATTATTCTTACTTGAGTTTATTTCTCAATAACTAAATCCACACAAAATTGAGACTTCAAAGATAAACCTCGAAGCAATTCCAACAATAACACTATCATGGTTTTATGACCAGGAGTCGGCAAATAACAATAGTTGTTTACGATTGTACTGTAGATAAGTGTTTTGCGATGTTATACAAACAATTAAACCCAATAAATTTTTTTTTTAAAATGTATTGCATGTAACTTACAAAAAAATGCAGGTGTCAAATACTTTTGAGCGGTTCAATTTTTGTTATTGGTTTCAAATAAACAATACTTCCTAAATGTCATAGGTATACAAAACATTTTTTTGGTTTTTAACTTGATTTGTCTTTTTGACCTAGTCATCCTTTGTTTGGGTATAAGTACTAATTATATTATAACCTTGTTCTAACGGTAAACTTAAATTAATGCTTTATGTTTTTTGTATTTCGCGTAATTGTTTATTTTCAGAGTTTTTATTTATAATGCGATTTCAAATGTTTTGTTAAATAACTATACCACCGACATTATTATATCGTAATTTAGGTAAGAATGTCATCAATAGAATAGCTGCTGTTTCTAAAGAAATACTGTTACTTAGAATAATAAGTTACACACACAAGGAAAGGACATTTTTATTTGAGTTGATTTTATTGCCAACTTCTTCTTGAATTGTTTGTTTTACCTCTTTAATGTATCCAAATTCGATTCCCTAATATTTTATGAATATCTCTGTTTATTTTATTTATTCTTCTTGCCCTTTCCATTTTAGATAAAGTGATTAGAGATATTATCCGATTTTTTTTAGGATATCATAACATGTCTATAATAAAGTAAAATTTCAGCAAATATAATTTTTTCTTTTTGAATTTGTTGGAATTTTTAATTTACAATTACCAACCAAGGCTTATTCAACTAACAATGTATTGCTTTGTAGTTGTAAGCTAATTTCAGGTAAGATTTTTTTCTAATAATACCAGTTTGCTATAACAATACACTACGTTCGGTGTGCGTCGCCCGCGCCAGTCTTTCTTTCATTCGTCTATTCAAGATCAAGAGGGCGGGGCTAGTAAGCGCTTTTATTTTTAAGTGCTAGCAAAAATGAGCTTAAAGGTGGTCAGGCAAAAGTGTCCGCGATAGTACACAGAAAAAAAAACAGAAAAAAACTCAAAATTTGGAGAAAAGACTGTGGAGAAGAATGGAACAGGGTACCTAGACTAAAACAATCTAGTATGTTTGTTAGATAGAAAAATGTTGGACACGTAAATAAAAAACGAAGAAGATACAGTGCATTGAATACTCGTGTGACGTCACTACTCGCTACAATTTGTGACGACGTGATGTCACAATCCCACACTCTTGAGCTTTGATTCGTTTTAACTTCGGTAGTTTATACAGGGTTATTTGTAAAACACCAACAACCTCTTAAGAGGTCGAAAGACGAAAAAAAAAATCAGCTGTTTCTTACATTTATATTCGTATAACTAATCAGAATATTGGGAACAGCTAATTTTTTTTCGCGATTTCAGGTGTAGTCCCATAGTAAAAGGTGTTCATAATGATGACTACAATGACCCCTTAAGAGGTTGTTGGTGTTTTAGAAACAACCCTGTATAGCAAAAAATACGTGACCAATATTTTTCGATAATCTAATTGACGGACTAAATAGAATCATATTTTTTCGTTCAGGAATCAACCTTATTGTAGGCGTTTTAAAGTAGCATTTATTGCGTGTGACGACACTCATAAGTCACGCCATAATTAGGTCATTAAGTAGGTACAAACGACGTTTTACATAATTATCATCGAGCAATGACTTCTTACGCGATAGGTAACAATAAGAAAGCCGAGAGAAAAACTTATTTATTACATACAAGCCGCCGCCCGCGGCTCCGCCCGCGTGTATTTCGAAAGTTATTATACAAGAGACCATACTCTTAGGATAAAAAGTACCTAAGAAGTGCCAAATTGAATCACGCTCTGTTGAGTCGTTCTGACGTCATTGAGTAACAAACATTCATCCATTCAAACGTCCAAACATTTTCATAACACCAATTTATATAGCTAGCATTTTAAATCCGAACTAAATAAAGGAAAACAATCCGAACAAAAGCTTCACAGATGCCATTTAATTAAATCTCCAGAAAAAAAGTAATCTACTTAAATAGTTAAAAACTGTCTATTCACACCCCCATCATTAAGGATACAGCATCCAATTTAACATGATACACGGCAATATTGGGCACTTTTATGTAATTAAAGTTTATTTTAGCATACCTTTAACAAACGACGCCCCTATAAAAGGCCATAATATACTGGCCACCCTGTATACCAGATGTGTATAGACTCATAGAACAACCCTTTTAGGTGGCTCTTTAAAAATAAATATTTTAATTCTGACCGTGGTAATGTATGGTAAAAAATTAATGGCCATGTGAGCCGTGAAGTTAGTATAGTCTGTGCATTTTCGATGACAGTTATACACAAACATATGCACGTGTGTTGGAAGCCTGTTTCGGTGCAAGGGAAGAGAAAACAGCGATGCTAATAATAGTCAGCTAGGAAACACCGGCCTCGTCTAGTTTTTATAACGGCCAAAAAATATTGACGTGTAAAAGTGGTTTTTACAACCTACTTACAAAATAAAAACTATTTTCAGAGTGAGTTTGTGCAAAATAAAATGCCAGAAATACTTTTGGAGATCTTTCGAGGAATGCTGTATCAGTAGCGTTTATAACAAAAACGAACGCGATCCTTAATTAATTAATTTATACTAAAAACCAATAAAAACGAGCTGAATCACAGTTTAGTGTTCGGGCTAAGTAATAGAAAATGCAATAGAGAAACTCAATTTTTGTAAACCAAAAAAGAAATACGCTGCTCTTTGAAAATCTCGCTAACGAGGCTCCTCCAGAACACCAAAAAATAAAAACGTGAGTAACGCATTACTAAAAGCCCTTTAAACCAGTAAAACGTCAGTTGACTAATGAAAAAGCTTTAAAAACCATTACTCATTTCATTGCACTCAAACGCTCACCTTATAACTTGCGCCAGCGCAAAACAACTACCGCCAGTCTATTAACGTTTACTGTCGCCCGCGTAAAGCGTAAATAAATCTCATTAACAAGGTATTCATATTTCCACACGTTCCATCATGTCATGCAATGAAATAAGCGCAGTTTTTCAACTCTGGCGCAGTTTTCGCCCTTTGAAATGAATGAAAAGCGCTAACCGCGCATAAAAAATAGTGTAAATTCGTGCTGAAATAGTGACAGATAGCAACGATGAGCTCTCCAGTCTGTTTAACGCTATAGTAAATTGGTTTTAATTTAAATACTGAACGCTAAGTTGTAAGTTAAAAGGATAAAAATACGAAAAAGTAGAAATCATTTTTTTTTATGGCTTCGCTCGGTTTATGTATTTAGCCAATGTCACGTTTAGAAGAGAAATCTTGCAATTACAAAGGAACGTTTTGACAGCACAATTCTACATCACTACATAGTATAAAACAAAGTCGCTTCCCGCTGTTTGTCCCTATGTATGCTTAAATCTTTAAAACTACGCAACGGATTTTGATGCGGTTTTTTTATAATAGATAGAGTGACTGAAGAGGAAGGTTTATATGTATAATACATGCATATTATAGTAGAGGAGACATTAGTATCTACATTAAACCTGTGCGAAGCCGGGGCGGGTCGCTAGTTTATAAATAAAGTACTGCCAGCCAGTAACTTCGCAAAACCGGAAATTATTTTGGAAGAGGATAAAAAATTCCTATACCTAAGTATCCATTTCTAGGATGTGGTCTATCCGTGATAACAAATTTGTTCAACTGGTAAGACATGAAGATTGAAAGATAGCCAGACAGGTATAGAGACAGACAAACTAATTGAGTTTCGCATTAATGTAATATTAGTATGCATTAAAATAAGAAAAAAGGTACATTTCAAAATCTAGAATATAACTGTACGGGGCGGACGTGATCGACTGGACTGTAGGGTGGCCAGGGTAGGTTATCCTATTCTTCAAAAGTGGACTGTATGGTGACAACCCACCTAGGTATAAATGATCCAGACGCGTTGACGCTCCGTCTATAAGCTACGGGCCATGAGGATGCAACCCTTAGCTGAATACTTGCTATACTTGCTGTTATTGACACAGTATATAGGGGTAGGTATAGAGGGCTTACCAATAAAGTCACAATAAAACACTATTTAACTTGTTCACTATGCACTTAGCGATTTGAAGGGTGAAATTCGCGACTATATGATTCTACATTTAGGTATAAATCCGAAATATCTTGCAAATGACTACAAATTCTATAAATTTTCAATGTTACTATTGTACGGCGCAACTATACCGTATCGACACCCAAAAAATCACCGTGTGTGATGAAGTTTATTAACTAAAATTTTCACTATGCTAATTCTAGATTTTAGGCTATATCTAGGCTTAGGTCTATGTGAGTAGGGGTTGTCGTACCTTTATGGATAGCCCTCGGTAAGCTCCATACAGCGGAGACGAATTCACCCCTTCATCCCCCTCCATGTAGGGGTGGGATGCCAAAAACTATACAAAACTATTGTAGGCACGAAGCTATTACCTACTTGGGGTGAATTTACCGTAAAACTATGCTAGGAGGGCTATACAGCTATATGTATCTCTATAGATACGACAACCCTCTACAAAACTACATATGTTTCAACCCTGTCACTTAAGGGGTTGCAACTCTATAAGCGTATATGTTTCAGGGGGATAAAAATAAACAGTTTTATTTAAACCTAAATTACGGCTTTATGCCTGCATACACTATAGACATCTATATATCCCCTGAAAGGATTTTTCAAGGCGGTTCTATTTCAGACATTTAGAAGTCTAGAATCTAGACTTGTTTTTTCGGGAAAGGAAGAGGGTAGATGCAAAGTGTTTTATTTTGTGCATACCTTCACCAGGGCTATTTATCAAAAACTGTTGACCAATCACGTACCAGCACCCTCCTGCTCTGTGATTGGTCAGTGTCGCTTTTAGCTATGCGACTACCTTTGACCTAATATTTCAAGTCTCAAATTACCAAGCCCTTTCTATTTACCTATGTATGTCTGTCTGTGTGTGTATATACCTCGATTACCTTATATACCACCGATATACCTTTATATACCTTTATATACCTTGATTACCTTCATATACCTTCGATTACCAGGGTTACCATGTGTTTACTGTTATGTGTAAGGGATAGGATACCCTACCTAACTATATTCTATCTATTTGGAAGAAATAAAGGCTCCAAGGGCTTATATACTGCCTCTTGAGAGCAAACAACTGTAACGAATGTGTTTTATTTCAATAACAAACTATGTATCAACTATAGCTACCTATAACTATCTATACTATGCAGCTTTATTTGTTACAGCATTCTATGTACTAACTAACTACCTATAACTACCTATACTATGTAGTCGCGGTTTTATTTGTTGCAACATTCTATGTACTACTATAGCTACCTACAACTATCTATACTATGTAGCTAAGACGCATCGTCGCGAACAATAACACAATTTCAATCGCCGAAAAGATAATTCAAATGATTCCTTGCACAAAAAAAAAACAATCAACTCAAAATAGAAGCAAAACACAAAACCAGTTTTAGTACAATCTCTGATACCCTCATTTACTTTCCGCCTCAAATTCCCAATGCCTGCAAAGATCCAAACTCTTCAGTCATAGTACAAGGGGCTAAGGATGCTCAAGTAGCCATAGCGTGGCATTGTTAGTTGGTTTCTCGTAAAAAATGCACGCCTGCTTCAGGCTAGCATTCAAGTGCCATCAGCAGACTCACGCGGTCTCGTGGCTTGGAATTGGATGTACGGTGACTAGATGTGACTGTTATGTGTGAGAATGGAAGAAAATATTTAAAAAAGTTCGTAAGGATGGGAGGAACATCTACGCGCCAACTTCGTTCTATCGTCTATACAGGGTTATATGTAAAACACCAACAACCTCTTAAGGGGTCATTGAACTCATCATTATGAACAACTTTTACTATGGAACCAAACTTGAAATCACGAAAAAAAATCTGCTGTTCCCTACATTTTGATGAGTTATACGAACATAAATGTAAGGAACAGCTGATTAACACCAATATTAACAGATTAAGGCTTACCTAATAAATGCCTCATTAACATAAGAATAACCCATAACCCTAAAGGGTGTTGCTAGAATTAGTTTGTACGCAGTTATAATGCCAAAGGCAGTTCATTATTAGTATGCTTGTTGCGCTTTGACGCCCATGTATCCATTATGGATCCTTTTTTAAGGATGGGGAAATCATCATATGACTTCTTCCACTCTGAGTGGAATGGAAGGAAGAGTCAGACTCTTACTGACTAAAACCGATCCGTGTTCCTCCTTTGAGTTTCATGGCCGCGGTGAATATTTCGAAGAAATTCCACAACCCCCAAGCTAGAAAGGACTCTGGAGCAGTTATAAGCTATTTTAACAGGAGCGAAGCCACAGGTAAAATCTAGTAAGAAATGTAAAGAATGTTCAACGATTATAAGGAGGTTACTCAGCCAGTCGCTGCACGTAGAATACTGGTATTCACGATTCGGCTGAATACCAGTATTTATTTATTTAACGTATATTCTTATTTTGTATGGATCGTGGATTATGTGGATGGATTTTTTCATGGATATGGTGTAACTGGAAGCAGATTCCAATTTTGTTGGGTAAAGGCAGGTACAAGGCTCCATTATTATATTAGCCACATCCAGTCATCTCTATAGCTCCCACTTCACCTTCTTGCATTAACCATTGAAACGGTCATTACGCGACATTCTTAGGACAATGCGGCCTATTTATGTCTCGACCGGTATGAATCGGTTCAATACTTAATACGACACGGTTGGCGCAGTTGTTGAGCGTTCGGCTGTTGTGCTACGTGTCGCGGGTTCTATCCCCGCCCGGAATAAATGTTTGTATAGCCTACAGATAATTGTTCCAGGTCTGGGTGTCTTGTGTATGTGAGTTTTCATTTTTGTGAACGCACCCACGATACAGGAGTAAATCCTAGTGTGTGGCAACGTTTTCTTAAAAAAAAAAAACTGAATAAGTTATACCTACCCTATTTTACAGGCCTTTTTTTAAATGTATAATGTTAATGTGTTTGTGATGTAATAGTTTTCTATATATCACCTGTAATGATAATTGTAAGGGAGATCAAAGTGAATATTTTCCTTAATAAATTTAAATAAAACTGCAATCAACCGTACATTAATGGTAACACTTGCTGGCCTAGTGTAGCATGTTGTTTTAGAGTAGCGATAGGTCAGCTTATACTGGTCTTTGTAACTGACTTTTGGCCTGCTCTGTACGTCTTATAAAAATAAGTTAAAAAAACAATAAGAACTTAAAACGAATTTCGATTGAAAATGATAACAAATAAATTCTAAACATTGAATACCTATAGAATGAATATGCAAAACCAATAATAAGTTAGGAACAACAGGTATCTATTCAAATTACTACTCATTGAAACAATGGCCACTTTTTATGCATTAAATATTTTTTTTAGAAGATGAAACAATTATGACATTCATACAAAAAGTTTGTTGAATCATAAATTCAACGATTTACAAACGCAATTTATTTTAAGATAAACGTCAATTTACTATAATTACTGCATTAATGCACCATTGAAACACGAACAAAAAGAAGCCCATTCAAGACAGATAACGAAACACAAAGAACAAACTGTTCTTTATCGATAAGATATGTCAGAATAACGCACTGTTTTGTTAGAAAGCACTTAAATAACTAACAAAACAATAGTGCTGACAAAACGTTGAGATATGAACCACAAAAAGGATATTTGTCAGAAGTGGGATTCGAACCCACGCCCACAGAAGTGGACTGCGACCTGAACGCAGCGCCTTAGACCGCTCGGCCATCCTGACGTTGGATGTGGAGTTGAAATAGCTGTTCTACTGACGGTCATAGATTAAAATGTATATTTAGATGTTTTTTATCTTCATTTATCGTATCGATCTTTTAACAACGACAAAAATTATACGATTAGTAAAAAAACTAAGGGAAAACTGATCTCAAATCTTAACGTATAATATAACATAGAAAGGTAGGTGGGTATTTACATGATCTTGCACAGATATAACAAACGCCATTTAGCGGAGACGGAGGTAGAAAATAATAGATATTAATGTTATATAATATATATAATAATAGATATTGAAATTTATAATATATATGTAAACTCACGTGACGTCACGTCGCTGGTAAAAATTTTAGCAACGTAGTGACGTCACGTGAGTTTTCAACGCACTGTATCGTCTTCATTTCTTGTTTACGTGAAAAAAGAAAAAATACGTGTCCAATATTTTTTGTAAATCTATCAGACGGACTCATTAGATTTTTACAGTAAAATACCCTATTCCATAACCCTCGTAGTGTCAAGTCTCCTTACCCTTAGTAGTCTATCTCTTAATAGGCTCACTCAACTATAACCCTAGTGCCAATTACATAACACAAACATGAGTCATCAGTAGATAGGTCCTAGTGTCAAGTTTGTCATCACTCAACATTATACATAATAACGAATATCATAATCATAATCAGCCTTTTAACGTTCCCACTGCTGGGACACAGGCCTCCTCTCTAGGAGAGGGAATGTTCCGTAATCCACCACGCGGGCCCAGTGCGGGTTGGTGAATGTCACATGTGTTTGTGGTTATAGGACATGCCGGTTTCCTCACGATGTTTTTCTTCACTGCTTTGAGAGCAATGGT
The DNA here is from genome assembly GCA_905332915.2 of Hecatera dysodea. Lineage (NCBI taxonomy): Eukaryota > Metazoa > Arthropoda > Insecta > Lepidoptera > Noctuidae > Hecatera > Hecatera dysodea. Next base: position 18,673,979 of record HG995294.1, read on the forward strand.
GATGAAATTAATTACACAAAGTATGGCGCCTGGCGGGGTTTGAACCCGCGACCTACAATTTTTAAGTCGGGGCCGTTACCACTCGGCCACCACTGCTCTCTATATAACGAATAATATAATTATTTGAATCTCAAATCTTTAAGTTCAGTTCATTAATACCTAAGTAACTATAACTATATCAGCATTGAGCCACAGCAAAAAACTAACACACAGTCACGTTGCCTGAAGAAGCCACGAGACTTACAGAAACCCTAAACATACAAAACAAGAAAATGTTGTTTGATATTTGAGGAAATATCCGGGAAAACTCAGAGTAAACTCTCACAACAGGCGCGGATCCAGTCCTCAAGAAAGGTTGTAGTCACAGCCACCCGAGAATTGCCCAAGTGTGCATTCCTACGATTTGGTACAGTGTATAGTTTCCCCGTGTAGTAAATGAATAAACCAGTAAAACGTTCGTTTTTTCGCTCACGAAAATGACTAGAATATATTAATAATGTATAGGTAAGTAAATGTCTAAAATACAGACATTTACTTACCTATACACACATCACAGCGTCACATTTAGACTATAGATATGGAACCGATTTTAGTGAAATTTTATGCATATTTAGGTGCCTACTTAAACCACAAATTCAAGCTTCCGTTTCTTTTTCGCGAAAACGTTAATTATTATTAATACCTAATTATTAATATCCAGGTTCACATCTTTGCGTAAGTTTAGGAGATCTAGCCCGGGTAATCTTTACTATGCCATTGAAGCACGCAACCAAGATTTTATTCTGCGAAGTAAAATCTTGGTTGCGTATAGAGAAAAGAGATCGTTTCTCTCTACGGTAGCTATTGAGTTTTTTTCTTATGTTAGGGTACAACTCTTGGTTCCATGCTTCAATGACATAAGCTACCGACTTTGGTATGGCGGAATTGTTTTCACACTCGCTTTTCCATTTGGCCATACAGAGTCAGTTTTCATTTATAACTGTTGCGTCACTATCGTTAATGAACATGGACGTCGTAGGTCTATTAGCGTTGTGGGCATGCCCATCTTGCCTACAACGCTGGATCCGCGCTTGACTCACATAGTAACTATTTACATAGATACGAGTTATGTATCAAGAATTTATGATTTTGAACAAACATAGTTATGAGTCTTTTGCCTGCAGATGTTTGTAGGTAAACCTATTTTTATGCAAGAGCATGTGTTTTAACAAATTAGTAGGTACCTTTTTTTAAGTACCTATGAAAAATAATTGTATGACTTCTTCCGCTCTGAGCGGGAGTGTTAGACTCTTACTGAATAAAACTCATGCGTGCTCTGCCTGATGCCCTTTGCGTTCCGGGCCGGGTGCGGTGACTCTTTCGAACTAATTCTGCAATCAGATTAGTACCTAGGTATCGGATCTTCGGATCCGGTGTGACCGCTACACTATCTTCTTCTTTTGAAGTCGATGGTGACGTTTACACATTTTGTGCCCAATGCATCATAGGCATTCATAAGATCCTCGATGGTACTGATAGATAGTCACACACAACCACTGTTAAAGGTCAGAATCAACAGAGCGCGACCACCAGAAAAGTGTAAATGAAGCTGTGTGAGTGAGTGCTCGACGAATTCTGAAAAAATGATTTCACTGTCCTGGTTCTTGTAACGAAATTTATCAGACAAGAACATCGAAGGAGTAACAAAAACATAATTTCCACTGATTTATAGATACTTTCCTTTAAATCCTCACATGTTAGTGCAAAATAACGATACTTGTGAACTAGCGCTGCACATTACGAGGACAATATGGCGTCGCGTCCGGTGTTCCGTTTGATCTCGCCATGTGGTTCCGGTAAAGGCGCGCGGCGCAAATCGGCGCGTGCGCCGGACACGTGTGATGTGCTCTTGTTATAATAAAATTAGTCTGCGTCGGGTTTGCACGTTCTTTTTTCAAGTTTTTTTTTGTGAGTATCGTGTCTTGATTTTTGTTATTATTTTGTACAGTCACTTTTGCAAGAGGGTTGATTAATGGTTACCAGATCACAATGAATCTTATTCATTACCAAGAAATGAATGATTATTTATTGATGAGTCTTGTGAAATGAATGATTCTTCAGTATTCGAATAAATATAAAAAAATATTCATTTCACAATGATGCGAGTAAATATCGGGGACATAGGGGAATTTTGGAACTACCTAACATCTTATAATTATGTGAACATACAAGGTAACAACATAACAATATATACAATGCAAAACTTCGTCAAACAGAGACCGATATTGCTTAACGTGATTCCATTTGTTAATCGTTTTTAACTAGGAAAATGTCTCTATTTAAATCTATGATTTCATTGCCTCAAATTGCCATGGCAATTTCGTAATGCTTAATTACTTCCCGCAACTTAACATTCTTGTAAAATTCGTCCACAAACAAACCCGAAAAGATAAGATGGCCCCAGTAAATACAACTTAACGGCTAAATCATTAACCACTTAAACTACGATAAGATAAAGCAAGATTGCTTGCTTAATTTATTTCCACTGCAAGACTTGTTTAAAACTATTTACTAAGCTTCTCGCGATTCGAGAGTATCTCAGTTCAACTACTGACTCAGTTTCTTTATTCAAAAGCTTGCAATGAATGCTTCGCATCGTTTAGATTTAACCTAATTAACTCGCAGAAAGCACTAATTAAAGCAATCCCACTGACGTTTGCAGCTTCACGTTTAAAGAAAATCGTTTTATTTTCACCATCTTCCATTTATACGGATTCATTCAAACTTTTAGTGCTATTTATATTTCTGTTTGAGACTCTTTCAGGATTTTATGATGATTTAAAACTATTAGTGTTTCATCGGTTCGCTATCTTGATGTTATTTTTATCTTTTATAAGCTGTGTTGAAGATGATGTAAAGATTGTTTGCTGAAGATATTTCCGAATATTATTCTGTGATGAGTAATCCCTTGTAACTGCTTTATTGTAAGTCCGTTTTAGGTAAACTTGGTATGTTGAATTTGTTCGAAAGAGTCACCGCGGCCCTGGAACGTAAAGGGCGCAAGAAGGATCATGGGTGGGTTTTAGTCAGTGAGAGTCTGACACTCCCTTCCGCTCCACCCAGAGCGAGAGAAGTCATTTGATAATATCCCATACAAAAAAAAGGTAAACTTGGTATTACATATCTCCATCTTTAAATATAAAGATTTGGATCTATTAGAATGGCTTGTCATAATTATGTATTTTATTATCCTTGACTCAATAAATAGTGGTAGAGAATTTGAATTAGGTTTATATTCCGTTCAAAATACCCATGCAGTAATCAAGATCACAAAAATATGCTCAAAAAAATATCAAGACTGCAAATAGCAAAGATCCCTTTCCCGTCAATCATAAAAATCTAACATAAAGAATCAGTTCCTAAAAGTAAGTACTTCTTTTTGCTGAATCTTGCTAAGACCAAAGCGGTTCTAATAAAAGCGATCATAACTTTCGGCACCTGTTTCCTCTCGATACCGTGCAGGATTCGAGTGAGGGAGATCAAAGTGTATGCCGGACGCAAACTGCGAACAATTGTTACTGTGAATCATGCTTCATTGATTCAATGGATGTATGTTTGTTCCTTTTTTGGATCGAGTAGTGAGTGGGTCTTATGATGTTGTGGTGTTAAGAATATGGAGTAGTTGAAGTTTGTTAGTTACAGTTAAGTTGAGGGATTTGCTACAGCTTAGGTATTGGATTGGCTAAGCATGTCAATGATTAACTCGAATATTGGCTCGAATGGATGCTGAAAATGTTCGATAAACTGAGGTTTGTTTAATTCTTCAGATCTAAAAGCAACAGTAAAAAATAGGCAAAATTCAAAGGATCTGCTACTACGTACAAATATATTGATATACGAAAAGATATAATTACACAAATCAGAACAACAAAAAATACATTTGCAACACTAGAACACCACAACAAAGGCTACAAAACAATGGGAACGAAAATACTCTTGAATCTAGAGCAAGCCCAACATCACAGAAAAAGTAAAAAATATTTAGTAACACTGCACCGCGGTCACAGCGATTATTGAGTACAATGAGACGCAAATAGAGAATGGGACGCGACACCGAGGGTGCGAATGTATTCCTAATTGCCTGCGGACGTGTCTCAACTCAGTTTTTAGGTACAAGTGCATCTGAGTAGGGTTGTGGGTAAGAGATGTTTCGGAAAACGTTAGTATATAACCTGATTGCATGTCGATTTAGAAGCGTTCAAATTCAATGTCAAAAATTAAAATAGTAAAATTAGAATGTGTTTTTGATATTTTGCGAAAGTGGTGATATCAATGCGATTGCGTCTTATAACGCGAGAATGTTTCATACAGAAATTGACAAATAATAATTTTGCTTTGGAGGCCATAATCTTTTTGGGAACGATACTTGTGTTACCTAATAGTTGTATTTCGTAGGGTTTGACTGCTGAATTTTGAGAGAGAGGTTGTGAAATAAAAAACGTGACTTGGAGACAATCAAAATTGCTATATACTTAATATTTTTTGAACTGACGAGTGACAGATGGCCCACAGACTATAATTAAAACATTACCATCAAGCACAACAATGGTGTTGCCAGGAAATTAAATGTTGGGGATGCCAACAACTGGTTTTTAGTCTTAGCGAAGAAAGTCACAGCTCTCACTAATTCACTTCTGGTTCTAGATTTATTAAGATATACATAGGAAGTAACTAGGCTATTAATTCTACAATCGAAGGTTCTAGAACCTTTTCAAAACTATTAGAAATTCAAACTTTTTGATTTTTTTTTGTCATAGCTCCCATCTTTATCAATCAGACGCAGTAACAATCACTTTCATTCCTTCACCAACCCTACCTACCTGTGGCGTCATAAAGGCTACTATGCAATGCATCGTGGGGTGCAATCACACACACACTTAAACATCTCTATATCGCGTGCGTGCACATAGTAGACCGAGCCGATTACTGAGGCTATAAAAACCCAAAGATAAGTACCGACGCGTTGGGGTGAAGATATAAGACAACGTATAAATTGCAGCGTTTATGCGTTTGAAGTTAGGAAGCGGGATTTGAACTGTGCAACGGGAATTGCAGTTTTCTGTAGATATGAATTTAGGCAAATAAACGGATAACAGGGGAATGAGTTTTGTAAAATAGAATTACCTAGGTAGTTAAATATATAAAAGATAACTGAATTAGGTATTGGAATTGGCCATTCAAATTTAAGCCGTCATCCTCCATGAAAAAAATGAAAAAACAAACAGTTTAAAAATAATTTATAAAAGTCTTATTACTAAATTGTAATAAGAGGAATGAAAATAAGATCGAATAAGATGTTAATCTATTTTTGATTTGGTACATCCAAGCTTTATTCAGTTCGTAAGTTTTTTTTTTATATGACAAGGTAAAATCTCAAAGTTCATAGTTTTATTACAGCTAGATTACCTACTATTCCAGCTATCCCCGCTATCCCATTTTTTATACCATAGGTACTCATTGAAACAGGCAAAAAGCTATTGTATTTTGAGTGCTACAGCGCCATCTGCCGAATATAACCGTTACAATTAGCAGTCGACAGTACAGGCAAACTCTAATAGATGGCGCTATAACAAAACTTGTAAACTCCACTTCGTCGCGTCACCTAGCGGCGATTTTAGGAACTAAGTTTCCAAGATTTAAGTAGATGGTTCAAGTATTACTTTGTAGATAGCAGCACTCAAGAGCTTGTAAAATTGTGTATTTAAATAGTTCATCTTGCCCGGGAATTCAATTCCGAACATTCTTAATTAAAGAATAAAATTAATATGAATGAAAACACTTAAAAACATTAAAAATTAGAACTAACTAAATATAAGAATATACCAACTTCATAGTTGAAACTTGAGCCCTAAATAAAATAGTAGGGTCAAGTAATTTATTAACAATTGCCCCTTTATTATATATTTGATGTTTTATTTCTAGCTTTCAACTAGGTTAAATCAAAAAGGCGCATTCTAAAATGTAGCAGGCATTTTAAAATATTTTCATGTCAGGCATGGCAAATACTTTTGGTTCGTGGTGAAAATGGTTGTAATATTAAGTACCTACTAATTATATTCTCATTAAAACCTAGAATATTATGAACAAGCAAATAATTACGAGCTCAGCATACTTCGCACTATTCCGAACAAGTTAGATGGCATTGTAAAATACGGAATACTAATTAATAACACAATAGAAAAAAAACATCTCTATTCTCTAAACCATAGTTTAAACCCTGATTTAAACTAGCTGCCAAGTACAGTCACAAACTCATTCGTTACGGAATGCTTAGCTGCAGTGAATAATGCACTTTATGTCGTGCAAAATGCAAATAACCTAGTACGTTATTTACTTGCAACAGCCAAATGCTTATGGGAACAATATTTCTCTGGCTTACAAGCGAATTGTTTATACAAAGTTTGTTTATTAGGATAATACTTTTTATACAGTAAATCTACCAAGTCTTTTTCCAACTATGTTGAAGCCAGGGACCTAAGTCTGCTATTTTTATAAATTTGTCATTCCAACACGATCCCATTGTCATTTTGCTAAAAGTTCGTAATCTGCTAAATTCATAATGGTCGATCATTGGTCGGTCAATGGTCTCGTAATACTGTTTGATAACCGAGCTATCAAAAGCAATGACTGCACACTGTCATTCTTATGGTAAGTCACTGATCAAAGTAATTGTCAAAATTTTAGCAGATTACCGCATACGTCTGTCATGCATTTGTCATTAAGTACAAGATTACCATTCTATGATATTTCTTTCAATAGAGTGTCAGTGATTGACCTTTGGAAAGTCATAGTGACGCTTTCATATTAGTAGATTACCAAACTTGTAAAAATCAACCATTATGAAATCAATGATAGACCATTCTGACACTATAGTAATAGCAGACTTGAGCCCCAGGTTCCAAACTAACCAGTTTCAGCTGAACTTGACTCTTCTGCAACCCAGTAACTGGGTAGCACGATACTCCACGGCAAGACTTTCAAGCATCTGATTACGATAATAGGGATGTTGCCTGAGTTAAAAATATATGATTATGTTTAGTCCGTCAGTTAGATTAAGTATAGAAAAATTTTTGACACGTATTTTTTCCTTTATCAAATCTATAAAAACTGACGAACATAAAAAGCATCAAAGATCAGCAGAGCGTGTGACGGCACGGCCCGGTAAAAAATGTAGCGAGAACTGACGTCACACGAGTTATCATTTTTTTATGTGAAAAAAGAAATACGTCTCCAATATTTTTTGGAAATCTATCTGACGGACTAATCAGATTTTTGGTGAACTACCCTATTAGGTATCTTATCAAATTCAAGATGGCTAGACTTATTAAACTACACCTATGCACGTTTACAGCGAACTACCCTCCATAAGCCAGTTGCGATAAGAGCTCATCGTGAGCGCATGTAGCGATGACGCGCTTCATCATTCGCGCTCTATCTGCTGATCAGATAGCATCGGAGCTGTGTAGGTGAGCATTATACTGTTGTAACGTTGAATTGTAACAAGTTAAACATATGAAGTACCTTCTTTTATTGTGAAATGGATTTGCTTTTGACTCTAGTCTAGGTCACAGGTGACAGTGACAAATAAACCTTCTAACAAAGTTGGGGTCTGCTTTAATTCTTAAGATCCAGCTAAATACGATCATTTTTCAAAACAGCCTATCTAACCTCCTTCTTTTTCTGGATGGGAAATCATCAAATGACTTGACCCGTTCTGGGCGGAGTGAAAGGGAGTGTCAGACTCTTACGGACTAAAACCCACCCGTGATCCTTCTAGTGCCCTTTGAGTTCCAGGGCCGCGGTGACTCTTTCGAATAAAATCCGCAACCCTAGCAGGCACTGATCCTATGGCGCCCGTTTTCTTTGCTGACAGCTCTTTGAGGCGCGCGTGGAACACAACGCGTCGTCGACCCGGGCCTGGTTGCTATCGGACGGCGAACCACCCATAGCTCGCCTCCAGATCCCATGGCAGCAATCCGGCAAGGAGACTCGCCTCCTCGCCGGAGACTGGGCGAACCTATGACGCTCCTGCGTTACGCCTTAGCATCTTACCAATAATTTAAACCACTATTTATGTATCGACAAAAAGATAGTTCCATTTTAATCAACATTTTCACTAATACCTGCGAATCCGACTTCAATTGAAACTGTACAGTTGCTTATTTATCAGATCCAAGCAAAGCACTAAACGGAACAATACTCCAAAATGTTGGTCTAGACAAAGTCACAATTCATACAAGGTACTAGCCATTAAAATCACCAATAACCATTAAGTCAATGGAAACAAGCCAAGTACTACCGAATGCAATACAATAGCCAGTATTAAATCTAACCAATAAATTATTCAAAGACGTTTCAACCGCAGAACTGCTGGAGTGATCCCAAATTATACCGACTCCTACTTAAAATGCCCCTCGACTTTAACACCAGTTAATAAAGACTACATTTCTGCAGTATTCAGTTTGGTTGTCGCACAGATAAGTTGGTATGGTGTTGGTAAGGAGTACCTATAATTCAACGCCCAACGGTGACCCAGTATACGTCAAGATGTGTGAATGTCTATATTAGATGCTATTTTATGGCACCATATGTGGTGAATAGATTATTAATCATACCGTTAAGGGACTTGGCGCTACGGTGCAGTATTCTATGATCAATAGGGAAGATGCAATTACAGAATTCATGAATATTTTGTTACTGAAATGATAAAATAGCATAAAATAATAATATTGATTTTTAACAACTATTACGAATTATATAACGTGAAACGGAACGTAAACAATCAGCGTCTAGTGACATCACTGGTGTTATGACAATGAAAAAACGAACTTAAATTTTAATACATGACAGTTTATGATCTCTGGCAGACAGGAGTGACTTCATCATTCGTTTTCGCGGGAAAAGAAAAACAGTCAGTTTATAATCGCAATTTTGGCAGTACATTAAAGCGTATTAATTTTTGTATGGTTTATTTTATACGGAATTCTTTTAAATGAAAGCAAGATGAAAATATTGTATGTTCCTTATTGATTCAGCATAGTTGAGCATAGAATATTTAACATTGTGGACGGTAAAAAAGTTAACTCTACTTGAGTACCTGAGTTTCTTCAGATTGGTATTCTTGTCTCACTTATTCATTTGATTTCATAATAGCAACCACTGCAGCAGGCACTGACCCTATGGGGCCCCGTCTTGGTGGTTGATTCCTCACAGCAAAATTTTGCTCATAATGAGGGGTTGCGCTATTTCCCGTTAAGAAGTTACTTTACGTTCCTCCGCAGTTCAAGTCCAGACTAGCTCATAGTTAAATAAGTATCTACTTTGCTTTGGGATTGACATAACCTAACAATGTCTCACTTTACTAGATTTATTTAGGTTACTCGTATTTATCTTTGAAGTTCATCGTTCAATGCAAATTAAATATATTTAAGTAAACCCAGCACAAAATTAATCATCAAGACCGGTTCATAAACAATAAGCTTATGCCCGAATAGATAACCTCAAAATCTTGGTTGACTTGTACACTTTTGCTTTCCCCTTTACAGTGTACCGGTGTGATGTTATGTTACAAACTGGTGTAAACAATAAACATACACGCGATTTCAGTAGTTCGCAAGATTTCCTATGATTTATTGAAGAGTTCCGTTGCCTCGTTCCGAAGTTCTTCATCAGATCTTCACCAAATTGAAATGGGATGAGTCCAAAAATCTTACACATAAAAATATCCAAATCAGTTGACAATTAGCGAAAATACCTATCGGTGAACAAACGGAAAAAAATAAATAAATAAAAAGCAATCGAATTGAGAAACTCCACCTTTTTTAAGTCGGTGAAAAATTATACCGAATAACCCAAAGTAAAGAAAAAAACGACGAAAAGTTTAATAAAATTCAACACTTTTCCCGAACAATAACTCGAGAATAAGCGGCGACAATTTGTAATAAAACCGTATATCATAATAAAAATAAAATAAGAATACACACTTCTGGAGAAAAAAACGATTACTTTAGCCACGATAAAGGAGTATATTAAGACGATAAACCCGTCTGTGTAAGACGTCGGGGGACATAATATGTGTAATAACATATAAAATATATCTGGGAAATGGTCTCGAGCCGTATTGCTTGGGTCATGGGATCGCCATATTCTTGCAAAGAAACTATTTCGAGAAATCACTTTCTCGTCCATTTTTCCTACTGATTTAGTCGTGTTATGTATGGGGGTCTTGAACTTAAAGGGTAAAACCTTCATAACGGTTTTATTTTTTTATATGAATTTGTCGCATCTGGTGGTCCATTTGGTCGGACTTATGGTAGTGATGACATTGTTAAATGATATTTATTTTGTAAGTAGGTTAAACATAACACTTTTACACGTCCAATATTTCTTGTCATTTTAAGCTAGATGAAGCCGGTGTTTCCTAGCCGACTACCCTGAGAAGAAACACCGAAACAAACTCAGAGGTCCAAGTCTCTTTTAGACATATTTCACATTAAAGATGGTTGATGATTTCTGAAATATTAGAACAATGTAACCGAAATGCAATACAAGATTAATTTACCAATCATTAGGATCATGATCTAGTGTAGACTGTAGACAAGTTGACTCAGTGCAGATGAAAATTCTGATGAAACTACAAGTCACTACTAGTATAAAGTCTATTAAGGAGCAGACAACAGAACACATTCATTATCTATACTAATATTATAAAGCTGAAGAGTTTGTTTGTTTGTTTGAACGCGCTAATCTCAGGAACTACTGGTTCGAATTGAAAAATTCTTTTTGGGTTGAATAGACCATTTATCGAGGAAGGCTTTAGGCTATATATCATCACGCTTAAGCCAATAGGAGCGGAGCAGCGATAAAGAATGTTTTAAAATCGGGGATTCCACGGGGACGAAGTCGCGTGCAGCAGCTAGTATGTAATAATGTGATAACCTAGTTTGATACGGAAACGACCCAAATCTTAGATGATAAACGGGATTGGATCGCAAATGGCTCACTAAACATTTACCATAAGACATGAACACTTCGTCCATCCATCCGAACCCTTCAGAACGATTTGTTAACGCATCCAAAAACGTATTTAACCCTCAGAACTGTCATGGGACGGTTTGAGGGGCTAAAGAACCTTTGGAAACTGATCCATGCCACAATGGGGTCCCTATAAAAATAAACTGGAACCCTTACAAGGCCGATGCTAATGTGAAACCGATACATTTATGATGTTTTCCGGCTATAGATAAATACTGTTAATATTGATAATGTAAGACTTCTGTGGACATATGGGCTTGGAGCATAAGCATAATCAGCCTTTTAACGTTCCCACTGCTGGGACACAGGCTTCCTCCGTAATCCACCACGCGGGCCCAGTGCGGGTTGGTGAATGTCACATGTCTTCGATTTTTTGGTTCTTGGTTAGGCCGGTTTCTTCACGATGTTTTCCTTCACCGTTTTGAGAGCAGTGGTGATGAAATTTATTAGACAAAGTATTGCGCCTGGCTGGGTTTAAACCCGCGACCTGCAAATCGTAAGTCGGGGCCGTTACCACTCGGCCACCACTGCTCTTGGCTTGGACTGGGCTTGGAGAGGTGATTATAATATTTTTGGGTACCCGAGATCGTGCTCATGGCTGGCTGGATACTGGAGATAAAAATAAAATTAAAAATCAGTTTCGAATAATGCTTCGTCAAGACAAATCTGGACAAGGTGTATTGTTTCCCAGTTTCGGGGTTGTGGAGGTCAAATAAGCATGTTCCATGTTCTGTTCTGTTCCATGTATAAAACTATCTTCAGATACAACGGCTAGACTGGAAGCCGATTCCAACGTAGTTGAGAAAAAGCTAGACAAGCTCATGATGCAAACATTTCAATATCTGTTGTTTATCTGTATGGGACCCATACTTTTTCTTTCGTAAAGGCAATCCAGTTGGGACAGCTTTATACCGTGTCTTATAGTGAAAGTCTACGTACAAACAGTGCCTCTATATTTTCATATCTTTACGAAACAATAATGTGTACAATTTATTTGTCATCTGTACCCTTTTCGTCTTGTTCTTTATGAGTTTTAATTTGACGCGTTGTTGGTCAAACAAACTTAGTGTTTTTGGGACCCATGTTGGCCGGAAGATTTTATGAAGGCTGTTCCTAGCTTGATAAGAGTAATGATGAACTACTGGCTTTTTTATTAAGAACACGACAGTCAGTAACTGCTTTTACAGACAAAACTGAGGGCTTGTTTCAACAATGGGTGACGAAATGTTTAAAGAAAATATGGGGTAAATTATATTCCAGGTAGAGAAATTTTGTGTAGTCACTTTTTCGTCGTATTGTAATTTATCATTTTATTAAAAACTATTCTCGATATTCTTGATTCACTGGTGGTTGTGATGTTTTAGGCGATCGCCAGACTCCACGTTTGATATTATGTATATAACTAGCGACCCGCCCCGGCTTCGCACGGGTGCAATGTAGATACTAATGTTTCCTCTACTCAAACTCAAACTCAAACTCAAACTCAAAGCATTTATTTCAATTAAACCCTTTACAGGCACTTTTGAATTGTCAAGTCGAAAGAGTTGAAGCTATCTGCACGTTCCAAAGCGTAGATCTCTATGGAGAAGAACGTGCAAGAAACTCCACGGACACTCTTTTAAATCATGTTCTGTATTACATTACGTTTAATACATCCTTTGGTGCTTATATATGTGAGGACAATGCAAAGAAAAAAAAAGAAAGGAAACCACAAAACAATTCAAAGTATAAAGATTAAAACAAATCAGTGGCAGTTAAGAGGTGACCAGTCTCAACCGACGGCGCCCGTTCACGAACATGACGCGTGAATCGGCACCGTTTAGCTCAACCATTTTGAAGGGAACCGAACGATCCAACACGCACGCCACCATCAGCGAGACATTTGAGCGAGCATGACATGCTCTCAACTGCCATTTTAGTTCAAGTCACAAAGTAAACTATAAGGTATCACATGTAAATGGCTCCATGGTACTCACATTTACAATATTTGAAAATAAAATGCTTCTACAGTATACAAAACTATGGTTTACATTAACCAAGCAAATACAATAAAAAAAAGATAAATTATTTATTCTCAAAAAAATAAAATAAAAAATGAATAAATAAATGAGACAAAAAAAAGGGCGAGCATCTCTTCCAAATATATAATCCTAACTTGTTAACCCAAGTGGTTGAGGCTGTGGAGCAGGACCGGCATTTAACCAAGCATTTTTATCAAGGATATAATCTTCCAGTTTATAATATGCTTGCCTACATAGTGTGCGTTTTATGCATGTTTTAAATTTTCTCTCATTCAATTGAAGAATATCGACTGGTATTTTGTTATAAAATTTTATGCAATACCCCATAAAAGAAGTGTGTACTTTAGCCAATCTAAATCTAGGTTGATCTAATTTGTTTTTATTTCTGGTATTAAAATTATGCCTGTCGCTGATCTTATTAAACATATGAAGATTTTTCCGAACATACATAATGTTTTCATATATGTATTGACAAGGTACCGTCATGATGTTAATTTCCTTAAACAGTTCCCTTAGAGAATCGCGCTGGCGGAGATTGTAAATGGCTCTTATTGCTCTTTTCTGCAGAATAAAAATAGACTCTATGTCTGCAGCCCGTCCCCATAGCAAAATACCGTAAGACATGATACTATGAAAGTAACTAAAATAGACCAGTCTCGCGGTATCTACATTAGTAAGTTGACGGATTTTTCTGACAGCATATGCTGCTGAACTTAGCCGTCCTGCAAGTGATGCTAAATGAGGACCCCATTGTAGCCTTGAGTCGAGCGCTATCCCCAGGAAAACTGTGCTTTCGACGAATTCTAGTTTCTCTTTATTCAATACTATTTCCTCAATACTACTTTTAACATTCGGTAAAACAAATCTAATACATTTAGTTATTTTTTCATTTAATACTAAATTATTAGCAGTAAACCAATTTTGGACCTGCTGTAGGGAGTCATTCACTTCGTCAAGATTTGCGGAACGTCTATTTATCTTAAAAATTAAGGACGTATCATCAGCAAATAACACCATTTGTGATTGTTTTTTGTTTTACTATCATATGCATACAAAACCTTCCTCTTCAATCACTCTATCTATTAAAAAAACCGCATCAAAATCCGTTGCGTAGTTTTAAAGATTTAAGCGTACATAGGGATCTAGGGACAGAGAAAGCGACTTTGTGTTATAGTATGTAGTGATAACAAGGTATATTTAAAGTCAATTTAGATTTGTTTTAGTTCAACCAATAAACACATAGGTACTGTTTTCCTTTGAGTAACTTTAAAAAAAAAAACTTTCAATGTATGGTACGTTTTGTTTGTATGAATTAAAATACTTTTTCACTGTATTACTTAATAAAAAATCAATGTCTGTCTTTTATCCAGTTAAATTATCTACTCCCAAGACATTATTCCCAATTCGCTTTCAGAAGAAACCATCTCTCTGGGACCACAGCCAGCAAAAACCGTCGCAGCTGCTACATCCACGTTCACTTCAATATTCCATAGTTATTCATTACAACCGACTTTAGCTACAAACAGGGCCAATGTTTTGACAGATGTTCATCTCAAATTGTTATTTTTGTCGCCGGGGGTGTTAATTTGCGGGGCTTGTTAAAACGCCAGACCGCGCGTCAATTAAGGGATTACTAAACTTAATTTGCATGTAATAACTTGAAAGGTGACGGAGAGGTGAAGTGTGTCATCTGGTTTTTGGGAAGTTGGATTTTTTATGACTTCAAACGCAATTTGGAATTTAGAACATACGATATTTCTGTCGCATCTTGTTGAATAGTCAAAGATGATTCATAAAAATAGGTCTTAAGTGCCAATTCTACCGATTTTAAAGCAACGGTCGCATTCGTATCTCTGTTTAAATTCTTCAATATTTTATGGACATTCGCTACTTGATCGTCACATGAACAATCCAAAGCATTTTGGTCTTCTAACAATAATTATTGCTGTTGAAATGTTTTATTTTCAATATATCTTGATTTTAGACCAAAATTGTCACTTTTCCTAGTGTTTTTTTTTATGGATGGAAAACCATCAAATTACGCTCCGGGTGGAGCAGAAAGGAGTCTCAGACTCATACTAACTAAAACCCACCCGTATTCCTCCTAATTTCCTTTGCGTACCAGGACTGCGGTGACTATTTCGAACCAATTCCGCAACTTTTTTTCGTGAGGGGCAGGAAGACGAATCATCGACTTCTTTCTTTCTTGACAGCATTTAAGAATCCAACTCAATTCTCAATTAGAAATCATACAGGATGTGCTTGTTGTTTCCATCGTTCGTCTTTCTGTACAAATATCTTGACAAAGCATAAACAAACACTGGCAATAGTCGCGACGGTGTCGCAAGCGATTATTAGTCGGATGTTAGTCGTGACGCTTCGACGAGACAGAACAAATACCGCGATTGTCTAGCGACTATGTCGCACGTAATTGTTGAGACTATCCCTTTTTTATCCCCGCTTTGGGCGGAGTAGAAGGGAGTGTCAGACTCTTACTGACTAAAACCCACCCGTGATCCTTCTTGTGCCCTTTACGTTCCAGGGCCGCGGTCACTCTTTTGAACAAATTCCGCAACCCTAGCAGGCTCTGACCTTATGGGACCTATCTTCGCTGACAGCTCTTTAAGGCGCACGTGGAACACGACGCGCCGTCAACCGGGGCCTGTTTGCTATCGGACGGCGAGCCACCCATTGCTCGCCATACACGCAGACACGCGCCTACGGTGGCCGGGAATCGCCTCGCGTTTCCAGACGCCCGGGACGTCTTCTTCTGTTGCGGCGGCTGAAGCGTGAGGTTTCCCTCTCCCGCCAGCGGTCCGCCTCCACCTTCGCCAGCGTTATTGCTTCGCAGAAGGAGGCAACCGCGTCCCATGCCTGGTCGCTCCAGACCATGGATTGCATCAGGTGCTGAGACTATCCTTGAATTGAATTAAGTTTCTATTACCTACATTGCTGTATGGTAATTTGTTGTCTATTTGAGTAAAAAAAAACTTTTTACAAAAAAATACAACCGACTTTTACACAAAAAATCAAAAAAGTGCAAAATAACTTTAATTTCGGAACTCGGTGTTTGTAGTTGCTTTTTCGTTTTTTGAACACCGACTTCCGAAATTAAAGTTATTTTGCACTTTTTTGATTTTTTTGTGTAAAAGTCGGTTGTATTTTTTTGTAAAAAGTTTTTTATTTTTCACTTTTTAGTGGTACCTACAACCCCTCCCCTCCCCCCACCTAAACGTACCAATCACATTGGTGTAAAAAAAACGTACTGCTCCTTTGCACAGTAAACTAAGAGGTCGTCAATGTAGATATTTTTTTAGATTTTTGTTGATTTTTCGAAAACCGCTTGGTCGATTTCGATAAAATTTTCATGGGACCATTTGGGAAGTATACCCTTTCCAACAAAAAAAGAATTTTTCATATCGGTTGGCAAGCGACGAGTTATGCGCGAACAAACATAAAAAAAAAAATACAAACATCCGAATTGAGAACCTCCTCCTTTTTTAGAAGTCGGTTAAAAAAAGATTCGCAAGTATTCAGTATTTTTTCTCGTTGTTCGTGGAATTCTACGTTTTGGTATTAATAATATTACACTTATAATTATCTTTAGTTTCCTAAGCAACTGTTCGACGTTACCTTGAAAATTCAAAAGTAAACGAAAGCAATTGGTTTGGTTACTTAATTAAAATCAAGCTTTTAAGATAAGATAAGATAAGATATATTTATTTGTAAACATGTGTAACATTGTACATATAAATGCAAATGTGGATGTAAAAGTGAAAATTTGTGAGTTTCAACATGTTTTGCCACCATTGGCGTACAAAATTAATTTTGACCACTTGAAATATAAAACAATTAAGAAAGAGAGAGAAAAAAAAACATAACAAAATTTAAATATAACACAAATAGACTAGAAACTATCATTTAAAAAATCTTTAACACAATAATAACATTTTTCAGTAAGTAACTTCTTAAGTTCTCTCTTGAATAAAATTGTCTGGTTTATATTTTTAATAACCTCTGGAATTTTATTATATATTCGTGGTGCCATACAAAACACGCTTTTATGAAGTAGTGCTGTTTTGGCAGAGTTAGGCTGTAAGAAGTTCTTATATTTAGTACGTCTATTTCTAGTGACATTGTCTGACAAAAGAGGAAACCAATGAGGATTGCTTCTAACAAATAAAGCTATTTCCAAGATGTATAGTGACGGAAGTGTCAGTATATGGTATTTTATAAACAGTGGTTGACAGCTGTCGGTATTTTTGATCTTAAACATAGCCCGAATACAACGCTTTTGCATTTTAAACACCATGTCGGTGTTTGTCGAATTACCCCAAAATATTAGACCGTATCTAAGCACCGATTCAACAAGTCCATAATATGCCATGAATAATGCGTTTCTACTCACTGTTGGTGCCAGTTTGTACATCGCAAAAGATAAACTACTTATTTTTGTACAAAGTTTTAAGTTTGAGTTTGTCTCGATAATGTTATTTTCTAGGCTATCGTTGTATCGAGTTTCGATTCGATGAAATAAGTAGGTATATATAGATATAGTTATTATAATAACTATATCTATATATAACTACTTATTTTTCTTCTTAGATTTTTATATTTTGATATTGAAGATTCTTAGGGAAGAAAGAGTGAGTTTGAAAGGGAGGAAATATGTTAGTTTTAGGCTGTAAATTGAAGTGCGTCTTGATATATGGTGTGCTTACTTTACTGATTGTGTTATTGAGAAGTAAAATACGATACATCATGTCAGTATGCTCAACCAATACACAATGATGTATTAGATTTTAGTTTTTCTCCGACATAAAGGGTTGTTTATAGCGTCCACTATGGTCCGATATTCCAATCACAAGATAACTTTTACCGGAAGAGTTAATATGGCCGTCTTATAAGTTTTCCTTAAAAAAACTGTTGTAAAGCCATATTCTTCAAATAAAAACCGGATCGTTGAAAAATGAGCCTTAAACAAACTGTTCGAAAGCGTTATCGCGGCCCTGGAACATTACGGTATTTGAAGGCACACGGGTGAGTTTTAGTTAGTAAGAGTCTGACACTCCTTTCCACTCCTTCTAGAGCAGATCCATTTGATGATTTCCCAAAAAATAAAAAACTGAACAAATTACCAAAACATTGAATGTTACAAAGATAACATGGTCACCCTAACTAACACGTGTGCTCACTCACTTTTGAAAATATTTCGCTGCACTAATTTTACGTGCCTTCCAAACATTCGACGACAGATTTTCAACCTTACCTTCTTCACCGTAGGGTTCTTTGTCATTATCTTCTTTAGTTACATTGGGTTATGGATCAGTGTTGTAACCGCGATCACGGTTTGCCCGTTCATAGTGTTCATTGTTTTCGTTGACAACAGCGTGTTGTGTTGCAATGTTCAAATGTCGAACGATGAATACAGTTTGACCCTTACTTCAAGGGTCATTGTATAAGGAGGTAAAAGTACAAGTACAAAAGGGCCTTTATTTACAACGTTAGAAATTATAATATGGGTACGGGTCGACTATACAAGTCGCTTGGGCGTGTCTTTGCTGAAACAGCATTTGAAAATAACAACAACAACAACAACAACATGCATAAACAGACAATGATAGTAGAAGATTATCTAGATAAGAAGTTTTTGGTTTTAAAGTGTGCTGCAATTCCTTAAAACCTAACCATTTTTTTATAAAGCTTTGCCCCACACTAGAATTTACTCCTGTATCGTGGGTCCGTTCACAAACATGTAAACTCACATACACAAGACACCCAGACCCGGAACAACTATCTGTAGGCCATACAAACATTTGTTCCGTGCGGAGATCGAATCCGCGACACGTAGTGCAGCAGCTGAACGCTCAACTACTGCGCCAACCGTGTCATCAAACACTACACAATAGGGTTTAGGGATGTTGCCTGAGTAAAAAATATATGATTATGTTTAGTCCGTCAGTTTGATTATAGAAAAATATTTGACACATATTTTTTCCTTTATCAAATCTATAAAAACTGACGAAAATAAAAAGCATCAAAGATCGGGAGTGGGAGCGGGTGACTTCACGGCCCGGTAAAAATTGTAGCGAGTAGTGACGCCACACGAGTTTTCAACGCACTGTCTCCAATATTTTTGGAAATCTATCTGACGGACTAATCGGATTTTTGTAGTTAACTACCCTATTGTCGTTAAACACAGTTATTTTCACTTTCCATACGCTGTTACATAGAATGGTTGTTATCATGAATCTTTTAATTCTGTGCCAACCAAAATGATTGCACGATAATTTTCCATCAAACTCGTTTAGGCATGAGTGACTAACTGGCGAAGATTATTTCATCTCAGCGTACATCGTCAGAATGTTAATACGCGTAGACAGCCCGCAGGCTACTAGACATCTTCAATGTTTTGCTGCCCTGGTACTCGTACTATTGTTCACTCACTTTAGATTTGATGGGAGTTGAAGATGAGTGTGGTTAGCTAGACAGTATTTTCGGAACCTCTCCTTTTTTAAAGGACTCCTGGTGACAATCGTTTTATCACTTGAAATGAGAATGGCATTTTGACAAAAAAAATAAATAAATTGAAGATCATTGGCCACTCAAAAAGTCTAGCTATATTCAAATATTGAGCCTTAACTTATTTTATTTCAGGATTGGCTTCAGAATTTGGCACCCATTTAGAACTCAATTCTTTTGTCGCTCAATTCAAAGTCGACAATCACCAACATTATTAACATTGAACTTGGCTATAATTTTCACATTTACATCTTTGATATCATTACTTTTTATAAAGAAACTATTATTACCTTTTACACATGTGAGGACACGTGTTGAAAGTAATAATAATAGTATCTTTGCCACACCGTGTGAATTTTGGATTCTAAGTAAGCTAAAACTTTAAGAAATACCTACGCCAAATTTCAGTATTAAATAGGTTTCGAGTTGTGAAGAAGTCAAAAGTAGCTCAAATGGTTCGTGTACACTCGGCTGCTGCGACGCCAGTTTCTTTTACTTTAAACTTGGCTGAACACGCTGCCTCGTGTCTAGACCTCATAATAAGCAATATCGATTTAAAGAAAAAAATAATGTCTAGGAATGGGCTCTAAATCTTATCGTACAGGGCAATCTCTTACTGACAACCTTTCAATGGTATAATAATAACAAACAATAATGTATGTATTTCAGCACGTCAGTATGATGCTGTAGATCTCCAGTGAGTTTACGACCTGTAGTAGCGCGTGCGACGACAAAACTATCAGAATTCAACTAGCGGCTCTTTCGTCGCGCCTAATGCAGTTAGGTCCCTACCTGCAGGCACTTTTGTCTAGATTTAGATCTAGACACAGACGACGCGTGAGACGGAATATAGATTTAAAACAGACCATCAGAACTGCTAGTCTATTGTGAAAATAAATAATAATATGTGGCTTGTTTGATACAACTGTCTGGTACTGTCAGTATTTTTTTTAAATTTTTTTTTTATTGTTATATGGATATGCTCTTGACTCTAGTCTAGGTCGCAGGTGACAGAGATAAAGTCGACGTTGGAATGAGCTTACCCAGAAGAAGCCTGTTCACTCTAACTTTGAAGAGATCAAGGTTGAATGCGTTTGGAAACACAGACGCAGGCAAAGAGTTCCACTCCTCTGCTGTGCGCATTACGAAAGACGCTCGATGCGTATTTTTTTTATTGCAACGACTTTTTTTTACGTGACCAGCCGCTGTTCAGTACTATAAGGTTGATTACTGTTTAACCTGTGGTGACCTTAAATGAATTTAAGGATCCCAGGCAGGGCATTGTACCTACTTTATTTTGAAGATTGTTTGTATAGGTAAACTGCCGGGGTATAGGTACCGGAAAGGCTTGGTTACGTTTATAAAACTGATTGTGACCGTGGGTACATAGATGAACAACTTTCATCATGGATGTCATAGCCAATTAAAAAACAATAACAACAAGTGTGAGTGGGACTCGCGTGGAATATATTTATTTTAGCGCGTCCGTGTTTGACGCACAAAAATTCATACGTGTACAAAATTCGGGGCCACATAGGGTCAGTGCCTGCTAGGGTTGCGGAATTCGTTCAAAAGAGTCACCACGGCCCTGGAACGGAGAGGGCACTAGAAGGATCACGGGTGGGTTTTAGTCAGTAAGGGTCTGACACTCCCTTCCGCTCCGCCCAGAGCGAGAGAAGTCATTTGATGATTTCCCATCCAGGAAAAAAAAAGGTTCGCGGAGAAGCGTCTGTGATAGACGGACAGACAGATCGACACCCGAGTAATCCTGTAAGGGCTCCGTTTTTAACGGATATTCAGAATCCTAAAACAATTATTTCCAAACAAAGTTTATATACGGGGTTTATACGGGAGTTTTTTTTTTTTTGCAGTATTAACTACGATTTACTTACTTGAAGAAAGTAGTTCATCTATTTAGGCAGAAGCAGTTTTTAAATAAAAATTCCCGACACACCCTGTATATTGAACTAGCTTTTCTGATCAATTTAATTTACTTTCATGAAAATGCGGGATCTTTTTTATAGGTATTCATGTCAAGTTTTATATGAACCATATTTTTATTTTTAAATCTGGTAAACTTAGTCATTGAATAGTTTGCGGCGCAAGTTTTTCTCAATTTTCAACTTTATTGGAGATTGGCTTAAGGTTTTCAAAGACAAGATTTCATGTTTTAGTCTATTGAATAAATGTTTTGCAGTATAGATATGAAAATCAATTTCATATTCAATAACAGTTTTATTTGTGTCTAGACTTTAACCAATAGATATCTCCGTAATTTCGTTTGTATGCAGTTTTTTTTTTATTAAAACAAACAAAACTTTTATAGCAATTTCCAATCATGACAAGAATATGCTTGGTATAGATTAGCCTGCATTCGATACCAATTTTCTACTATATTTGTAATTTTAAATATGTTTGTACGTTAATTTTCAAGAAACATTTCAGACAGTAGGTAATAAAATGTGTGAAGAACAAATGAACGAGAAGATCATATTTTTTGTGTTCTTTTCCCTATCAATATGTTAGTTAGCAAACTAATGACTTCATTAATTTATCTATGTTTAGTTTTACACGAAAAAAATTTTTGCAAATTGAAAATAACCAAACTGAAAAGCCCGTAAGAGTCAGTTGCAAATGCCAGTTACAAAAAGTAACAAAGCCCTCTTGTAACCACTGTTAAATTAATTTTATTTACTAACCAAAAATATGCGCGCCAATGTTTCATGTTCGGCAATCTTCGGCAATTTCCGGCAAATCCCTTCGACATAAAAGCAAATCGCTTGGCGATCTGTCAAAAGGTGGGAACGGCAAAAAAGTTGAATTTCTTATGGCATAAACGTCATAAATAAAAGGAGGCGGCAAACTTTCTGCTGTTACCGGTGTGAGTTTGCTCAGGACGTATTCTGGAACTCGATAGAGTTGCATTCTCGTATGGCAATTGTATCACAAAAATAAATTAATGTTATTACGTGAGACATGGAGGAGGCTTTTACCCAACAGTAGGACAGTCAAGTCAAACAAAAATCAAATAATGCCTTGAGTTTGTCGTCCGTACTTTTATTTTGTGTAGGTATTTCTAGCATTAATTTTAAATATTTAAATAATGTTTCATTATTTGCAAATTTCACCGAGTAAGTATATTTGTAGCTCAAAAGACGTATACTATACAACTTTACTACAGATTAATTAACTCAGCAAAAAGATTTATCTATAGCTGTTGTCCATTCAGTCAGAAACTCACTTACAAAAAAGTATATTTAGCATATTTATAAAAAGAAAAAACAAAAATAAAAGTAACAAATAGTTCAGGAAACATTCAGAATAAGGTTATGTGGGCACAATTTGTCGGAGCGGACGTTCGGCGCGCTCTCCGCAGGAAATGAGCGTATTTGTCTTACCTGAGCGAGGTGGGGTGCCTTGAGCAGCGATAAGCGGGAAAAGTATACAATAAGATGCTATATACTATGTGAGCAGTGGTGGCCGAGTGGTAACGGCCCCGGCTTAGGAATTGTAGGTCGCGTGTTCAAACCCAGCCAGGCGCATTACTTTGTGTAATTAGTTTCATCACCACTGCTCTCAAAACGGTGGAGGAAAACATCGTGAGGAAACCGGCATGTCCTAGAACCAAAAATTCGAGGACAAGTTACATTCACCAACCCGCACTGGGCCCGCGTGGTGGATTATGGCCCATTCGCTTTCCTAGAGAGGAGGCCTGTGTCCCAGCAGTGGGAACGTAAAAAAGCTGATTATGCTGTGCTTATGCTTAAGATGCTATATTGAGCAGCCGAACTATTCTGACATCTCACCGTGCAAACTTAGGTGAAGTGAGCGTGAAGTGATCTGTCATTCCATCTTGTTCGTATGGATTGTAGCTCACTTCATGTTTACAGAATTACACTGCAGTGGCTAAATAAGTGATATTCCATCAGCGGTAGAGTGCCAAAGGCGATTTTCAAAACGTCAAAAATGTACGGGATTGACAACCGCTGTGGAACTGTCACGTGATCAATCGCTTATATTTCGGCATATCAGACAGTCGCAGTTGTTGATTGAATAGAAAAAGTTCCATAGACAAAGGTCTAGAGCCTCAGAATGAGCTGTAACCTTGCATGCTTAGCAGGTGTAACTGTTTTCATTATGTTGCAGCCCATCGTCTTCACTCGTTGGAGATTTTGCTCGAAACAGTCACCACAGCCCTGAAACGCGAAAGGCATTTGGAGGAACGCGGATGTGTTTTAGTCAGTAAGAGTCTGTCCCTCCCTTCCGTTCCGCCCAGTGTGGAAGAAGTTGCTTGAAGATTTCCCATCCATAAAAAAAAAAAATCCTCATCACTCGAAGAACAGTCAGTCTGTTTATCTTCGGTCTCATATTCATTATCGGCTGAGCTTTTAAGATCGTCCCTCTTTCTTGACTGGACGTTATGTGTTTAGCAATTCAAATTCTTCTCAAGAGACACTAAGCTTAGCTCTGCCCATAGGCCGTTGTTTTACAAAGAAAGAAAGAAAAAAACGACTCATACAGAACAAATAACGAAACTAAAATTTGCTAATATCCCTTTACTATAAACATAAAATTAATTTCCTCAATCTTTTTTTAGGAATGTATTTTGGCATAGATCAACTTTGTCTTATCACACTGATTACTGAAATCCGGAAATGGAACACATGGCTGTTTTTTTTTTTTGTTAACTCTGTATCGCTGGCTCAAGAGCTTACCGTAAACATTACTCTCGCCAACATTAGCACCCCACTCACACCAAAGCTGAAGCTACACATTCATAAATTCACTTACCAACATTTATGAATGTTAATAATTAAAGCCACTATAGCTCCGAGCAATTTATTTGCTGCTCCAACTGTTTATGCACCGTTTGCCACTGGATCTTCAAGTATGAGGAACTGACGTCATTCTGTGGTGAGAGGATGCAGTTCATGCTGTGAGAATGTATGTATTGTCTTAGCTTTGTAACATTTTCTTGGGTAAATTGGGTTGAAAGTGGGTTGTTGGGATTTAATACTGGTTCTGCTTACAAAAAACTGTTGCATGAATCAATTTAAAGAAATGCAAAGCAGGGTCTTGTGTTTAGACTGTAAAACTAAACTATAAACTTTTCATAGTAGGTACAAATGAAAAGTTTTTTTCTGTATTCATATCTGTGCTCAAATATTATTCTTATAGTCTGTGTAAAGTCCATATAATACAGTCATTTATTCAATCTCACAAACTTTGTGGTTGTAAATTTTTCAGCTCAAGTTTCTACTGCAGCATTAGTTATAGTAAATATACATTTATCTTAATTCAGGGCCACAAGTCGGCTATTTTTATAAATTTGTCATTCCAACACGATCCCATTGTCATTTTGCTAAATCCATAATGGTCGGTCATTGGTCGGTCAATGGTCATTATATACGAAATTAACATTCTATGCCATTTCTTTCAATGGATTGTCAGTGGTTGATCATTGGAAAGGCATATAATGACGCTTTTACATTAGTAGATTACCAATCTTATCAAAATCAACCATTATGAAATCAATCCCAGTCAAATCGGATTCAGCTGAATACGAGTATTCTACGTGGAGCGGCTGCCTACCAAACCTCCACAACCCATTAACTGGGAAACACGGCACTACTTGGCAAGACTGGAGATCTGGAGTTAGATTTTCTGGCTTCTGACAATCCGTAACGACTGCCAAAGGTCTACAAATGACAGCCGGGACCAACGGCTTAACGTGCTTTCCGAGGCACGGAGGAAACACGGTATGTTAAGATGGTCACCCATCCACAGACCAACCTTGGCAAGCGGTGCTTAACCTTGAAGATCGACCCGTGCGGCTGTTAGTCTTTAGCCACGAGCTCCTCCTACGACCAGACCAGACCAAACCTACCACCCATACGAAAGTAAATTCAAGAATTCAAATAGAAATCCGTGATAGCAAAAACAACGGCTGGAGTCCTGGCTTCGATTCCCAGACGGTGTAAAAAGTTATGTTGAGTTTTTCGATTAGGAATTTTTCAGTAGCTACCCAGACTTTAGAGGTTGGTGGTATAGCAGCCCTTGCAGAAAACACGTAAAAGAGTTGGTACTCACGCATCCAAATCACACAATCTTCAAGGGATGCTTTTATTTACCTTTTAATCATACAGAACCTGTCTCCTTTTATGGAAATATTCCTTAGTATTTAAATATAGAAAACAAAACGCTCGCGTTTGAAGAATATCAGGAAGAAGAAATCATCAGAGCAGAATAATTATTTCGCATGACGAGAAATATAAATAGGCTTGTGGAGATGACGGCCAATCTCGGTTAAACAGATGCTGAGGTACGGATGGAGATAATATTTGACCTAGTTTACAGACTCAGAAGGTACATTTTAAATTCTACAACATAATGTAAAGTTTATGAATATAATTTTGATTAAATTGTATATATCGCAGCCAACTGGCTTAGTCAGCCGTTTACTTAGCTGCCTGTCCTTGAACGGCACTATTTCATCAGTATTTTAAAGGAAATGGTGTGCATGATATACTTTGTGGAAAAAAAAAATAGTAGCTAAAAGCTAAAAATATTATTCTCATGAAAAAAAAAACGCAGTCCCATTAATAATTTTGATAACGCAATCTAATTAATGTTATTCGTTATTTTATTACATATAACATATTGCGACGATGATGTAGCCTCCTTGGCTGCGAGTTACTGGCAGATAAGTTTGTCGATAGAGCTTTGAATTATGATTACGGAAAATAATTACGCTTGAGCATAACATAAGCAGCCTTTTAATGTTCCCACTGCTGGGGCACAGGCCTCCTCTCTAGGAAGGTGAATGGGCCATAATCCACCACGTGGGCTCATTGCAGGTTGGTGAATGTCACATGTCTTCGAATTTTTTGATTCTAGGACATGCCGGTTTCCTCACAATGTTTTTCTTCACCGTTTTTAGAGCAGTGGTAATGAAACAAATTACACAAAGTAATGCACCAGGCTGGGTTTGATTCCGCGACCTACAATTCATAAGCCACCACCACTGCTCCTATAAGACTGATGCCGTAAATATGTACGAATTTAAATCCAAATCCTTGTTTTATTCATTAAAAGAATAAGTAACACTGGACCTGAGTTACAATATACAGCTATATTATCATTCTGCAGATCTGCGTGTATTATCACTGGTTACTGCTCAACCGGAAAATCCTGTGGTGGCCTTAAAAATTTAAGGCCCCCAGCCAGGGATTAAAACTACGTAAAAACTAAATGACCGCTCGCTAAGGGCATCCCCTGTGGGGCACGGGCCTCGGCTTAGCGGGGTCATTGAGGGGGGGGGGGGGAGCTAGGGACAGGCTGGGTCAGATTGATATTATTTAGGGGATTTAACGCTAATGGCTCAGCAGCGCGGGCTGGCTCGTTAGGCAAAAGTCGGGGAGGGTTTTGACGGGGGCGTCGCGATGGACCTCGTCGGCGAGGTCGGTATACGGAACGCGATCTGAGTTTATTCTTCCTAAGAGTGCTGGTTTCCCTACTACTCTCTTGGGTCAAGGTGATGGGGTCGTCGGGCTCAACAAGGGTTTGCCGCGGTCGGCGGATCTTGCTGATCTGGGAGGGCGTGTCTCGGGTAGCCGATACGATAAGGGGGTTCTGGTGCTTTTCAGCGGACTCTATGAAACGCTTTGAAAAACGTTTCATGAACTGTTTGATGGTGGGGATGCGGAGGTCGACATGGAGACGCTCATTCCTAACGTACCACGGGGCTCCCGTAGCCTTTCGGAGAAACCGGTTTTGGATAACCTGCAACCTGTGGATCTGGTGGGGCTTAGCGTGTGCGAAGGCTACACACGCATAAGTCATTATCGGGCGTAAACTAGAAGAAAGACACTCCTCGGTTATTTATTTTAGGCTAGCAAAAAAAAAAACTATGCTTTTTAACTTACATTTTTGTCTTTCCAGATCAACACCACGATTGGTTGGCTCGGATGCATCTTACAAATTGAGCCCGTATGAAATGGAAGCCCTGAATGTGGTGAGTGTTTAAACTATTTTACACTAACTTCTGCTTGCGGCTTCGCCCACGTGAATGTTGGAAATTAACAATTTGGAAATAACCCATGTCCTGCGGGCGAGGGATACAGTTATACACCCTATATAGCTCCATCCCTTTTTCTCGCTCGGAAGACTCACGTTTTAAGACGTCATGGTACGCCAGCTGTTCCAGACTGTGGTCTATATTTAGTCTATAGTAGAGGAAACATTAGTATCTACATTGCACCCGTGCGAAGCCGGGGCGGGTCGCTAGTTATGATAATATATAGTTTGGTTGGATGGATGAATGTTTATAACTCAATTATGTCAGAACGGCTGAGCGCGGGCGAAGTTACTGTCAAAAATGAGTCATGAATAGTGTTAAAATAAAAGTTGAATAAAAATTTCTTGCATTTCACATGCAGTTGGCTTCCCAGTACCCGAAGATGTCAGCGGATTAAACGCTATGCAAAGAATACACAGTTATCTCCGAGTTATTGCGTACAAGACAAATAATAACACAATAATAAGGCACGCATGTGCCCTCGCAGATTAGAATGGTGCAAGTTTGAAGATTTGAGGATAGCGAGTTTAAGATTTGGCAGTTATGCATGCAACAAGCCTCCGTATGAAAGAAAGAAAAAAATATTATACAGAGGTAAAGTTTGTGAGGTTGTAGGGGGTAATCTCAGGAACTACTGAATGGATACTGAATGTTCTCATACCAATAGAAAGCCACATTATTTGTCGTCACAGGCTATATTTTATCCCCGTATTTCAACGGGAATGGGAACGACTAGTTTTCAATACACTGACTTGAAAACTGGCTCATATTGCCCATACTGTTATGCGCAGAATCCTGTTAATTTCTTACAAGTGGTTTTTCCATTTAGGTCAGAACAGTAGTAAGGCATCTGCCTTATTTTTCAAAAAACGAACACGGCGTTATATTTTATCATCTGTGACAGCGAGTGATTATGTTGAAAGAAAAAAAAGTTTGGGTGTCATTGAACCCTGTCTCACAAATATTTTGTTACAAAATGTTACGTTAAAGTTTTTTTTTTCATGTAATTGTATTGAAAATCGTAGCTTGATGTACTATTTTTCGAGTAAGTGTGAACGTGGACATTTTTTATTGAACTTACTCAGCTCTATAACGGTTTCACCTTCGACTCGGTCGTCTATTTCATCTCGTCTGCAATGGCAAACTTGCACAACTTGCATCAAAATGGTAATTATTTAGCACAAACTTTAGTGCTTTGATTCGTGATATCATTTTAACACCAATATTACGCCCAAAAAGTACCTATAGTTGATTTTTTTTGTTTGGACCACTCACAGTTCAGCACACTAAGGCTGGTTACTGCTCAACCGATTATTCCTGTGGTGGCCCCAAATAAATTTAAGGCCCCCAGCCAGGGCTTAAAACTACTTAAAAACTTAATGACCGCTCGCCTACTACACTTACACTACTTACGGTAAGCCGTAAGCAGATTTTGTAGGTATGTAGGTAAATAAATGGTATACATAAGTCTGCATCTAGGGGTATGCTGACTTGCCTTGCAGCCTTATGCTGGCTCGTGGTTCACGGGTCTTGATCATTAGTGTGAGCGAGTTGAGGTAAGATCTAAGCTAGGATCTTTCTATAAGTCACTATCCCAAATCGTAGACTTGACGCGAATAAGCGATACAGGCTTGGTGAGTTCTGTCTCAATTGATTTTCTTACAATCGGACAAATTTGCAAAACGCACACGTCGTTCAAACCGCTGTCACTTATGACTCAGACGGCGATTCTGTGCGTTATAGAATTTATCGACCAATTACGTAAACTATTTATAGCAACCGAATGGCTATTCGTCTATATTGCATATTGCAGATAACATCAGAATAACGTTAGAAACTGACTTGTTGCAAATAATTTCTCGTTGTAATGGTCACTTTATTTATCGATTTTCCTTTATCGAGTCTAGTATCGTGGTCACAAAACTAGTTTTTCTCAATTAAATAATTTCTCTTTGACGAGAATAGCTATTTCAATTTTCTATCTCGTTAGCTAGAATATAAGCTATTGATTTCATTTGCAATAAAGTTGTCCTTGCCTAAGATAATTTTGTATATGGTTATGGTCCCCAACTATGTTAATGTAGGCTACCAGTTGCTAGGGTTGCGGATTTTTTTTATTTATTTATTTTTATTACCAATTTTACAGGACAAATTACATACAGTCTTAAATATATATCTTAATTCTAAATATTACGAGCCTGAACTAGGAAATCCTGTGTTTCAGGAGAGAAGATCTAAAATAATTTAAAATTAACAAATAATCAAAAGGATAGTACAATACAAATGTGTAAAAAATCTGTTGATATAGCCAATTAAAAACTTAACTTCTAGATTCCTAACTAAACTAGGTCAAAAATTGTATAAATTGTACAGTTTCTTAAATAATAAGGTACTTAAACTAGGTCAAGAATTGTATAATTTGTTCGAAAGAGTCACCGCGGCCCTGGAACGCAAAGGAGACTAGGAGGAACTCGGGTGGATTTTAGTCAGTAAGAGTCTGACACTTCCTTCTGCTCCGCCCAGAGCGAGAGAAATTATTTGCTGATTTCCCATCCAGAAAAAAAAGGTAGACTATCAGCTTAACCAGTTGCAGCTGCGTTCCATCGTTTTACATAGAGCTATTGCGTATCTGACCTCTAGAACCCAGTAACTGGGTAAAAAACCCCCTTTGCCGAATGGTGTCGGATTTCGACACATACTCATGCAAAAGTGGCTATCAGAATAAAAAAAAAATTGTTTGCATTGCAATTTTGTCGTTTAGCTTCTTGTTTTTATGCTGACTGACAATTTGTATTTTGTAAAGAAGTGGAAACTTTAAAAGGATAAGAAAGAGGCTGGATGCAGTAAACATTGATCGAAAATCAAAAAAATGACGGAATTGTATACGTTTTAAAATCTATAGTATTAATATAATGTAGCTGAAGAGTTTATTTTTTTGTTTGAACGCGCTAATCTGAATCGGAACTGCCAGACGGATTTGAAATATATGTATATGTATATACATATATATTATTTATATTATTATGATAGCCAAACGGGATAAATGAGGATATGCACTGTGTACTTAGCCGCGGGCAGAAGCCAGTCTATGATAAACAGAGCTTAGACTAATTGCGTGTGACGTCACTTGCTAGTCACATCACAGTGATGTCGCGAAATCCAGTACAAACGACGTATTGCATCACAAGGATGGGAGATAAATTTCAAACCATCGATTTTATTATTTTAGATATCGCACCCTTAGAATGAAAGGGAACTAACTCTAAAAATGCAATTTTTGGCAAATTATTCGTCATTTCACCTTAAAATCTTTAAAAAGTTTTGGGTAAAACAAATAAATTTCTCCTGAAACCTATGTATAAGTTGTCTCTTTCCTAATTATATTTCGGAACCTTTTTCAACGCTGGGTTTTAGAGTATATGTATTTTTAACGTTCAGTTTTTAGCAAAATTATAAGTAACATGAATTTTGAGTTAAGCCTCTTTCATTCTCAGAGTGTGATATATTTTCACAAATCGCAGTTATACATCATTATTTATGTAGGTTTTTAATAGTAGTTAAATACCTAACACCTGTGTAATGGTTTATTATTTACAAATAAAACTATCAGTTTTCTAAATTTTGGAATTCCGTTTTTATAATATGTTGCATAAATTGTCATAGTGATTTCTATATATACACGTAATAAAACAATATATTACTATAGTTCCGTTCAGTAAGTATTCCGCCGTGTCCCATATGTTAACCGGAGAATATTTGTTTTATGGTATTAGTTCATTATTGTATGTAGGTATATAAATGAGAATGAAGTGGCTTTGCGGCCACTGCTTTCGTAATATATTCCCATTATTGTACATATTGTAGAGAAGCTTACGAGTTCCATAATTTTAGATGTACTGTTAGTTGCATATAAATAAAATAGCTTTTCCGAGTGGCTTGAAAATAGCTTCTAAACCAACAAGACAACCAGTCTTGTTGCTCTTGATTGCTAGGCTCACGCATAAAATCGGGTCCCAGGTTTGACCCCCAGATCGGGGGAAAGTGTTATCGAATTTTTTGACTGAGTTGTTAAAGGAACAGAGAAAGTGTCTGACGTGAACTCTATTGTATGCGTACACGTGAACTCTATTGTATGGTATCTTGTTATGGGGCCGGGCTGCAGACATCGAGTCAATTTTTATTCTGCAGAAAAGAGCCATCAAAGCCATTTACAATCTCCGCCGGCGTGATTCTCTAAGGGAACTGTTTAAGGAAATTAACATCATGACGGTACCTTGTCAATATATCTATGAAAACATTATGTACGTTAGAAAAAATCTACATCTCTTTAGTAAGCGAGGCGACAGACATAATTATGCTACTAGAAATAGGGATCAATTAGTTCAACCAGGTTTCAGACTAGCTAAAGTAGCCACATCTTTCATGGGGTATTGTTTAAAATGTTACAATAAAATTCCTCCCCATATATTAGAACTGAATGAAACGAAATTTAAAACTTGTATTAAACGCACATTATGCAGGCAAGCATATTATAAGTTGGGGGATTACATTCAAGATTTGTGATAACTTGGCCACTGTTTGTTACAACAATTATATACAGAATCTAGAAAACAAGATTAAAACCAACCCTAAGTTATTTTGGACGCATGTAAAAAACAAAAGAGGAGGGTCTAGTACCTACCCTAAAACCATGACAGACGGATCAAAGACCACATCCGATGAACCGACAATATGCGAAATGTTTGCTTCTAACTTCTCGTCTGTTTATAACTCAGAACAAGTTTCGAGTGATGAATTTAATGACGAATTATTTTTGAAACCTCTCGGCAATACCAGTTTATGCTTATTAAGACCAACTATTAACAGAGAGAGCCTACTTAAAAAATTGAAAAGTTTAGATATTAATAAGGGTGCTGGCCCAGACGGTATACCGCCAATATTTGTTACTTCTTGCGCTACGGAGTTGGTGTACCCACTTTTGGTAATTTACAACGAATCTCTGATTTCTGGTATATTCCCTTTGAAATGGAAAATGGCAAAAGTGGTACCTATACACAAGTCGGATAGCAATGACTGCATTTCTAACTATAGGCCTATTTCTATTATCTCTACTTTTGCGAAAGTATTTGAATCATTACTCTGTCCACAATTTCAGAATCATTTGAAAATATTCATAAGTGACCATCAGCATGGATTTGTTCGATCACGATCCACGAGTACCAATCTAGTTGCATTCACTGAATATTTAATTGGGGCTGTTGATTCAGGTTACCAGGCAGATGTCATTTACACTGACTTCAGCAAAGCCTTTGATAAAGTTTCCCATAAAATCCTAACTCATAAACTGCATGCATATGGTATCACTGGTAGCTTGCTGAAGTGGGTCATTTCGTATTTGGCAGATAGATCTTTTTATGTAGTGGTAAATGGTTATCAATCGAATGTATATAAAATCTCATCTGGAGTTCCACAAGGTACGCATCTTGGACCAATATTCTTCATTTATTTTGTTGATGACATTTCCACCTGTTTGCGGCATTCCGAAATTTTTATGTACGCGGACGACTTAAAGTTTTTGAGAATAATTAAGTCTGATAAAGACTCAATGCTTTTACAGGAGGACCTTAATAGTCTCGTTCAATGGTGCAACAGTAATGGAATGAATTTAAACTCAAAGAAATGTTACCACATTAAATATACCAGAAAGCATCATCTTTTAGAGACAGAATATTTAATTAATGAGCACAAGATTACTGAAGTGGACATCATACGTGACCTTGGAGTTTTGTTTGACCAAAAACTAACATTTGTACCACACATAGACAATGTAGTTAAAAGAGCTTCAAAAATGCTGGGTTTTGTCATTAGACAATGCAGGGGCTTTCGGGAGAGTAAAACTAAAATTTTACTTTACTTTAGTTTGGTACGTAGCATATTGGAGTACTGTAGTGTGGTGTGGCGACCACACTATGCTACTCATAGTTTGCGTATAGAACGCGTTCAAAAACGTTTTGCTTGGCACCTAGCTTTCTCTGTAGGTATATCTAAAAAAACGCCTTCTTACAAAGACAGATTAAAAATCTTCAAAATTCATTCTTTAGAAGAACGAAGGCGTTTAAACGACGCAATATTTGCCTGCAAAATTATTAAAGGAAATATCGACTCACCGCCGCTACTCGCACTCATTAACTATCGTGTTCCTTCGAGAAATCCTCGAAAACCCATAACTCCACTACGTCCTCCTCAGAGAAGAACGGTGTTAGGGTCTAACTCACCATGTGCTAGGTTCTGTAGGGTTTTAAATGGTTGTAGCGATATAATTGATCTGCACTTCGATTCTCTTATTAAGCAAAAATCAAAAATATTGAATATCTTGCCAGAGCTATTGTAATTGTTTTGTATTCTTTCTTAGCTTTAAGTTGGCTTGTAAAAATGATAATGTTTTAACTAGCTTACAATTAGTTTAATTTTACTTGGCTCATGTGGTGTTTACCTTTAAGTAGTTGTTACACTTAGCTAAGTTTGTTTTGATTATTATTATTTTAAGCTCCAAAGTGTAAACAACTGTTGGTGAACCTAATAAATAAATAAAAATAAAAATAAAATAAATAAGATAATAATGCTTGGCTAAATGCCGGTCCTGCTCCACAGCCTCAACCACTTGGATAAACAAGTTAGGATTTTATATTTGGAAGAGATGCTCGCCCCTTTTTTTTTCTGTCTCATTTATTTATTCTTTTTTTTATATAATACTTACCTATTACTTTGATAATAAATAATTTCTTTTTTTTTTTTTACTTGTAGTTGCTTGGTTTTTGTAAACCATAGTTTTATATAATGTAGAAGCATTTTATTTTCAAATATTGTACAATTGTACATGTGAGTACCATGGAGCCATTTACTTGTGATAAGTTATACTTTACTTTGTGACTTGAACTAAAATGGCAGTTGAGAGCATGTCATGCTCGCTCAAATGTTTCGCTGATGGTGGCGTGTGTGTTGGATCATTCGGTTCCCTTCAAAATGGTTGAGCTAAATGGTGCCAATACACGCGTCATGTTCGTGAACGGGCGCCGTCGGTTGAGACTGGTCACCTCTTAACTGCCACTGACTTGTTTTAATCTTTAAACTTTGAATTGTTTTTATAGTTTCCTTTTTGTTTCTTCGCATTGTCCTCACATATAGAAGCGACCAAGGATGTAACCAAGGTTATGTAATACAGAACATGATTTAAAAGAGTGTCCGTGGAGTTTCTTGCACGTTCTTCTCCATAGAGATCTACGCTTTGGAACGTGCAGATAGCTTCACCTCTTTCGACTTGACAATTCAAAAGTGCCTGTAAAAGGTTTAATTGAAATAAATGCTTTGAATCATACCCACAAAAAAAAAACAATGGCGGGTGATTCAGAATCATGTACTTAATACATGATACCCGTTTTATGTAATGATTTATCTAAACCCTTTATTTATATCTCTCCTCTACTACTCAATAATATATATTTAATGACACTTTAACGCTTTTAACCCACTTATAATATAATAACATATTATTTATCTTTCCTTAATTTTGACAGCCAACCATAGCCTCTCACTTGCGCCCGCGCGTTCCACCATTTGTCACTGTCTATGAATGACGCCGACAAATGACACTGGAGTAATGGGCCATTGGGCTATTTTAAATTATCTATTGTATGTATGTATCATTTTTTTCCTTTATGCACTATGTTTAACTATTATTTTCTTTATATATATATATATATATATATATATATATATATATATATATATATATATATATTTCACCTTAGCATATATTCCGTTAGTGTATCCGTGGCATAATTTGTATAAAAGTAATCTGTACAGGACCTATCAGAATACCAGCGCTGTGTTATTTATTTTTAAATATCGCAGTATATGCTGAGATAGGAACCTTTTTGGCCTCGCACACTTACATTTAGGTACAAATTGATAGAAAATTCTATAATTCTATCAACTGCATTTGTTAATTTATTTTTCTAGTACTTAGTTTTATTTTATTTGTTTTTTGTTTGTTTTGTGCGAGACCCAAATAAACCTTTTTCTTTCTTTCTTTCTCTCTTTATATATATTGAGAGTTGGTGAGATTCAAAAGAATTAAAATGACGAACCGGCCTTGAAGGAGATAAAATTAGACAATACACAAAATCAAAGTAAATTTAGCATAAACGACTTGCATCTCATTGTTATAAACAGGAATCTCTTTTGTTAGTCCTTTAATAGAAAGGTTTCTAAGATGGTAGTTGACCTGCTGTAAGGGTCGATAAACATGGATATGGTTGTTGGAGCAAACTTACTTGTAGGGTTGTGTGTTACGGCGGCGCGTCGTGTTCCACGCGCGCTATAGAGCTGTCAGCAACGAAGACGGGGCCCCATAGGGTCAGTGTCTGTCTGCTAGGGTTGCGGAATTTGTTCGAAAGAGTCACCGCGGCCCTGGAACGTAAAGGGCACAAGAAGGATCACGGATGGGTTTTAGTCAGTAAGAGTCTGACACTCCCTTCCGCTCCGCCCAGAGCGGGAGAAGTCATTTGATGACTTCCGATCCAGAAAAAAAAATGGTTTGTGTGTTACCTTATGATTTCTTATGTAAATAATGAACTCAACTTTATCATGTTGCGTTTCTATTGTTCAAGTTACATGTCACGCGTATGTATGTATTTACCTATCTAAAAACAAATATGACGATACGGTTGGCGCAGTGGTTGAGCGATTGGTTGTTGTGCTGCGTGTTGCTGGTTCGATTCCCGCACGTTACGAATATTTGTATGGCTGTTTGTGTATGTGAGATAGTATGTTTGTACACGCATCCACGTTACAGAGAATTTTATAGTGTGAGGCAACGTTTTCTATCTAACACACAGACATAGTAGAATAAATTAAATATGATGGAAAAGTTCTTAGATAGAGTACCATGAAAACCAAGTATGTAAGTTTTTTTTCGTATTTATTTTTGTTTTTTTAGTTGTTTTATATTATTTCTAGCCTGCCTTGTCCCACCTCCGAGTAAAGTCCTCCTTTTTATCCTTACATTTCTCCCTCTCCCTCTACATACATACATAAGAAATATTAGTGCAGTATTGATTACCCTTAAGACAATAGATACTGTATTTTATATTTATAAATCTATACTTATAATAAATCTGTAGAAAGGTCAATTCTGTACAAGGAATATATTTTCAAAATAACTATCAGGGGGTGATTAGTGATCGATACTGGTGCCAAAAATGCAATCAGTAAAATTTTTGTCTGTCTGTCTGTCTGTCTGTCTGTATGTTCTTTATAGAAACAAAAACTACTCGACCGATTTTAACGAAACTTGGTGCAATTATTCTTCATACTCTTGGGCAGGTTATAGTATACTTTTCATCACGCTACAATCAATAGGAGCAGAGCAGTGAAGGAAAATGTTGGGAAAACGGGAGAAGTTACTCCAATAGTTTCAATTTTATTTATTTTTAGGTGAAGTAGTAGTAGAAGTAGGAGCATAGATTTTTAGATACCGATAAGTTAGTTTTGGCTAATTTATGTTCTGTATTTTTTAGTATTAAGTAGGTAAAAGCGTGGATACTTTTATTAATTAGTTAAACGTAGTTATAGGTATTTATTTTTAAGTGAAGTAGGTATAGGTTATTATAATATAATTTTGCACAGACATTTCAGCTTTACTTTCATTTCTTTTTTTGTTGTAAGTTGTACATATTTCACACACATATAGTGATCTATCAATGCACAGCCCAAACCACTGAACGGATCGGGCTGAAATTTGGCATGCAGGTAGATGTTATGACGTAGGCATCCGCTAAAAAAGGATTTTGATTAATTCTACCCCCAAGGGGATAAAATAGGGGATGAACGTTTGTATGAAACTTTGTCAATTTTAAACCGATCGGCCTGAGAGTTTCAAAATCGGGGGTAAAGTAACTATTCCACGCGGACGAAGTCGCTGGCAGAAGCTAGTGAATATATAATTTCAATTAATCGATATCTATTTGCTTTGTTTACGAGCGGTGGTGGCCGAGTGGTAACGGCCCCGACTTACGAATTGTAGGTCGCGGGTTCAAACCCAACCAGGCGCATTACTTTGTGTAATTAACTTCATCACCATTGCTCTCAAAACGGTGAAGGAAAACATCGTGAGGAAACCGGCATGTTCTAGAACCAAGAATTCGAGGACATGTGACATTCACCAACCCGCACTGGGCCCGCGTGGTGGATTACGGCCCATTCCCTCTCCTAGAGAGAAGGCCTGTGTCCCAGCAGTGGGAACATTGAAAGACTGATTATGATATCTATTTGTATGCCACCTACCGTGGTAGAAGCAGGGATATAGAGACATACCATGTAATTGTTCCACCCTTTTGTACCTGAGTTCACGAATAAACATATTTGATTTGATTCCGTTCTAAGGCAAGTGTGGACCAATCCAATCGATAGGCAACGAGCAAGTCTAGCCATATTAGCCTGGGTCTACCGCGATATCAGCGGACAGTTTCTGAGACCCATATTGTGGCTGATTGAGCTCGTCAACCTTGAAATTAACAACTCTTCTATCTATACTAATATTATAAAGAGGTAACGTTTGTGAGTTTGTGACGTTGTAAGGGGTAATCTCTGGATCTACTGAACCGATTTTCAAAATTATTTCCCCAATAGAAAGCTACTTTATTGTGGAGTGGCATAGGTATATATTTTATTCCCGTATTGCCACGGGAACGGGAATAACGCGGGTGAAACCGCGGGGCGGTTCTAGTAGTTAATACACAGCTCTCATACCGACCCTAAGTCTCTACAGTGAGTATTTGTAAACACTATTTCACGCCATCCTAGTGCATAAAATTAGTTTCACACAAACTTGAACTGCTCAAGACTTTACCGATTAGGACTGGCTATTGTTACATCGTTGCAATTAAGGTCAACTGCCTACAGTGGTACCAATTCTGTGAGGCGCCGATCCTTACAGGAATCGCCTTTTGTATTTTATTACAAAATGAAGGAAGACTCAGAAGGCCAGTGCAAAAAAACATGAATCATCATCGATTCGCAACTATTCTGGAATTGGCTCCCAGTCAAACCGTCTTCAGCTGAAATACCAGAATTTTATGTGGAGTGGCTGCCTACCAGACCTCCACAACCCGTTATCTGGGTAACACGGTACTTGTTAGCAAGGTTGTAGTCACATTTTCTGACTTCTAACAATCCGTAACTATTTCCAAAGATCTACAAATGACAGCCGGGACCAATGGCTTAACCTGCCTTCCGGGTCACGAAGGAAACTCGGTATGTGAAAATGATCTCTCATCCACAGACTTACCTTGGCAAGGGTTGCTTAATCTTGGATATCGACTACTTCTTTTTTGCTTTGTTGGATGGGAAATCATCAAATGACCTGATACTCCCTTCCA
This sequence comes from Hecatera dysodea, assembly GCA_905332915.2. Classification (NCBI taxonomy): domain Eukaryota; kingdom Metazoa; phylum Arthropoda; class Insecta; order Lepidoptera; family Noctuidae; genus Hecatera; species Hecatera dysodea. The sequence continues at coordinate 18,713,110 of HG995294.1, forward strand.
CTTCGCCCAGAGCGGACGGGAGTGTCAGACTCTTACTGACTAAGCCTTCTGGCTTAGTAAGTAAGAGTCTGACACTCCCGTCCGCGTGCGCGAGGTCGCTGCCACCGATCACCACGACAAGGACACGGCGTTGCTCCGCACAAGCAGGGCAGACATCCATCCATATGTTCAGCTTTTGATGATATCATTATCATCATTATTTTAGTTGAGAGACGTCTACAAGTGCACGCAGGTCTTCCCTAAGAGACCCCACGTCGACTGATCATGTACCTACGTCTCGTAACCACACTCGCCCGAACATTGCATATTCAAAATCAAATACATACTAGCTGACCCGCGCAACTTTGCCTGTGTCACATTTTTCATGAATGCTCCGCTCCTATTGGTCCTAGTGGCCTCGATAAGCGGGCTAGCTAAAACTAAAAGAATGTTTCATTACGAACTCTTCAGCGTAATAATATTATAGATATGTCCCTATTTAAAATAACTGGAGCCAATAAAGCACGTAAAACGCATATCTACCTAGAACAGGTTATCTTGCCATAAGCAATAGAATAGAGAAGAACAGTGACCACTCGTGGTTACTGTTCTTCTCTATTCTAAGGGCACCAGTTTTGTACAAAGTTGACCTACCGTTCAATTAATTTGCAATGTGATCACCTCCGTAATTACAGTTTATTTTAAGCAACAAAGGATTCAGTAACAGTTGTCCTTTGTACTGTTCCTGACCATTTAGGAATGAAAAGGGATATCTGGTCTTATTTTACGGAACTTTATAGAGGTAAAAGGTAACGATAGGTTTTCTAATTACATTGTGGTTTCGATTCTGGATATCTTGTTTAAGGCAGTTGTACAAAGGCCGAGTCACAAATTTATATCTCATTATTCTTAGTGATTTCTTAGAACCGCTGGTGGAGACCGGTCAAACGAAATCACATGTATCTATATGAATCCGTTGGTTGTGAAATTATCGTTTGCTCTGTCCCTGCAGCCCTACCATGACGTCTTAAATCCATCATGATTCCTGTGTCAGAGAGAGACGGAGTTACACAAGACGAATAGCACTATCCCTTTCCCTCACACTGAATCATGATAGCATTGGCACTTCGTGGTACGGCCCAAATACTACAATAGTATAGTACGGCCACTGTTTTGTATTTGCCTACCCACATACACTGTGCTTCAAACAAAGGAAAATGGACCCGGTTAAAGTTGAAATGTTTACAGTTTTAACACAATATTTTCACTGGATATTTCATGAATGTCCAATAGCAAAGTACTTACAGTATTTTTTTTCAAATCACACCAATGTAATCTCTACCCTATAATGCCACCGCATAAGGTTTATTGTTTGGGCCACAAAATGCATTGTCATCCTTTTATTATAAACTAGCAGTGCCCCGCGGTTTCACCCGCGTAATTCCCGTTCCCGTGGGAATATGGGGATAAAATATAGCCTATGTTACTCAGGGTGAATGTAGCTTTTTAATGGTGAAAGAATTTTTGGAATCGGTCCAGTAGTTATTGAGTTTATTCGTTACATACAAAAATACAAATCTTTCCTATTTATAATACTTATTAGTATAGATGGGCACGCCACAATCTCACCTGGTGAGCGTGATGGTAAGCGTTGGTATGGCTGACAATAACTAGAAAATAAACCTTAAATATTTTATTAAATTATAAGCCTCTAGACGTTGACCCAAGTTATTTCGGCTCGGTGCATTATCAATTCAAAAGGCTTTGCACACTGGACTGAAACTGACACGAGTCGCCTTAGTAGGTACCCAAGTTTCTAATTAGGTACAAACATTATTCAAGAAAAAACAATCCATTGACTACCTAAAATACCTATCTCGTAGAAAAATATTTTTCCGATTTTTTTTCTGGGAGATATTTTTGCTAGCCAAAACAAGTATACCACTAAGTATATCTGATGTTTTTTTTTTTTTTTTTAAAGTTTGCCCCACACTAGGAATTTCTCCTGTGTCGTGGATGCGTTTACAAACATACAATGTCACATACAATAACAGTCAAACCTGGAATAACTATCTATAGGCTATACAAATATTTGTTCCGTACGGGAATCGAACCCACGACACGTAGCGCAGCAGCCAATCGCTCAACCACTTCGCCACATGTCATGAGTTTGTCAGTGTGACGTTATGCATGACATGTGAATATATACCTAACTATGTATATTGTGTTGGTACGCAGTCTGGTACAGTCCTGCACAAAAGTCTGCCACAATTTGTGCGGTCGCGAGCTTCCATTAGCTCATCAAGACGCTTTTGTACGCAGACGTGGCGGAAACAGAAGGGATTTGATGTATAATCTGCGAGGACGCCCTGTCATTACCTACCATGGGAAGTCGAAGGAAAGGCCACACGTTTTTTTCTTAATTTACTTCATTTTTCCGATCGCTTTTTATAAATCCCAAGAAAGAAAGCAAAGCTTTGAGAGTTTCGAAAATTTGCTTTCTTTCCTGGTGATTTAGACAAAATGCTACTTTATCAGCAAATGTGATTGTCAAAATATCAAAACATAAGGGATTGAATACTTGATATTCCACAGGTACAGGTTTTATAAACCTAGCTCAGGAAAGTCGCTAATTATACATAATTGTAGGTTTAAAATAAATTTACGGTAAGTCTTGAAATATTGATAATTTAGTTATACACATATTTATTTGTTGGATTCTACCATAATTATGTATTTAAGATTACTTGTGGCTATTAATCTGTAACTATATTGTGTAAAAGATTTTTAATAAAGATTATTATTATTATTATTCCTACAACGTTTGTAAATCCCATTCAAAATAGACATTTTGACAATCGCCTACGCCATGCTACCGCTGATTTGTCTAGCGACTCTGGTTAGTCTATTTATTAAAATGAAGCTAATAATTAACAAATTGTAATTAAAAAGTTCTGATTAACAACTTGACTGATAAATTTCTAAGGTAACATATAATAATAATTTTGTAAACACGTAAAAAAAAACAAAAAAACTTCCCAAAACACTAGTAGCATTGCCAAGTTGAATGGTGATCACGTGACAAACAGTATTTTGAGACATCAAACAACTAACTGTTTGATGATGTCTCAAAGCACTCGATGTGTACTCGGACCCCATAAGCCTAATGTTTTCGATTTCAGTTAGCCTTCACTAATTTCTTGGGATTATCTAAAGCCTAAAATAATTCTAAAGCGACTGAAACTCGGTACATAGTAAGGGCGACAGCCTCAAAAGATACGTTTGAATAACTTGCAGCAATAATCATTGATTGTGACGTCACCGAGTTCATTGGTACACCACAGCGACTCTTTTGTGCTTTAATTGTCCGTAGTTCTGTTGTTAATGCTTGGTTTTGAACGGAAATAATCAAAACGGAGTAAGGAAGACAGGGAACTAGAGTTTGTAAAACATTTTGCTCTGGGATTGGGTGCACAGACGTAGTTTTTAAAGTTGAAATGATAAGGTCCATTTCAGATTAACAGCGCAAATTCGATAGTAAGTTGTCTGTAGATGTGAAGTTCTACAAGAATCTGTATATTGTAAAAAGACTGCAATAATTATGTCAATCAAAAGGATATAATTGCAATACCTTCTGTAATATATAATAATACTATAATAAGTTTATTTCAATTATTTTTTATAGTGTTACAACATATTTGTTGGCTATATTTTCACAATATAATAGAATTAAACATCTGTATATAAAAGAGAATACGAAACGTTAATTAATGTATTATTTTAAAATGACAAGACAAGGAGCTACATTATGAAACACAAACCAAACTATAAGTAATAATAGTTGCCTAACAAAAATCATCCTTATTGCTGCTAACAGTGCTGTCAATGTCTAAAACCAATGTTTTACACATATACAATCAGCTGACGTATACTGAAACCAGAAACCATCCCTCAACGATACATTTCACTCAAATCTAATCATTGTTGTTCCAACGACCACGGGCGAGAGCTAGTAAGTTGATAAGTAATTGGCTATTTCGATCATTACCTACCAATATTTAATGTACGCTTCATTGCCGATTTTATCATGATGATACGATTAAAACTTGGTAATATCTGACACGATGGAATGTGGAATCGGGTATTTTACTAGTTATTTTTTTCCGATGGATTTTCAAAAAATTGGACACGTATTTCTTGTCATTTCAAATCGTAAAAAAAAAATAAAGATAAGATGTATCAAAGTTCAAGAGTGGGGGCTGGTGATGTCACGTCTTTGGTAAAAATTGTAGCACGTAGTGACGTCACGCAAGTTTTCAACGCACTGTATCGTCTTCATTTTTTAATTACGTGAAAAAAGAAAAAAAATAGTGTCCAGTCTTTGTGTCCAGTATTCTTTGGAAATCTATCAGACGGTCTATCTATTACCTAATTAGATTTTTTCAGTAAAATACTCTTTTGACAACAATTAGATACTCAATGCCTTTGCGTAATTACTTTTTCACATCAATCGTAAAAAGTAGATACGATTTGTATAAAATATCATCGGTTTATGTCTGCCAGAGACCAATACATTTCACTCAAACCTAATCATTATTATTCCAACGACCGCGAAACGATAATACCGATTAGTATAATGAAATGAAAACATTAGAGGCAAATAAAGACAGTCACGGGGTAGGCAGATAAATAAATTTACACCCTATTAAGCCGCAGTGATTCAGCTGGGAGGGACAGAGGAAAGAGGGTCCTGGCGCCGTAGTTCGCACACATTATGAGGAAGGGATAGGGAATATAATAATCTTAGACGATGATCTTGCGTATAGAGATTGAGAGATATTTTTCAATGTAGCTTATGATGAGGTGTATAAAGCGAAGGATGCTGTTATTATTATATATGCTATTAATTTTTTCTTTATTAATTTAACTTACTTAATAAATTACATTTTTAAATATTTCTTTAAAAAAGATACTTAATGTATCGTAATCATTACTTAATGTATCAAGTAGGTATTGTAATCCGCCATTTTGTAGGATATTGAATATAATAAATTGTATTGTCATATTATGAACCAAACACGTGAACAAGTGCAAACGAAACCACGAGCGAAAGCTAGTAAGTTGATAAATAAACAAACACTGGCACTCTCGATTATTGCCAATATTTAATGCATACTTCATTGATGATTTTATCATGATGGCACAATTAAAACTCGGTTACAGCTGACACGACGGAACGCGGAATTGACAATAATTACTCGATGCCTTGGCGTCGTTTCTTTTTTATATCAATCGTAAAAAGTGTATACGATCTGCATGAAATGTCATAGGTTTATGTCTCTATGAATTTTGTTTTTTTTTGTTGGTGTTAATAACTTAAATTGATATAATTATACTTGAATTAAATTTATAAATAAAACAAAAATAAATTAAACTTTAATTTATTGCTGGTACGAGAGATATTTTGGCTTTAACGATACGGTTGACGCAGTGGTTGACTGTTCTGGTAAGTACGTGTTGTGGGTTCGATTCCCGCACGTAACAAATATTTTGTTTGGCCTACAGATAGGTTTTCCGGGTATGGCTGTTTGTGTATGTATAAACGCACCCACGATATATGAGAAATTCCTAGTATGGGGCAAAGTTTTATAACAAAAAAAAAAAATACTGTCAGTTGTCATTTGTCATATTATTATGCATCAACTTGGGCCATAACATGATAATCCTGTCTCATCATGATTCCGTAGTAAAATGATAGTGCTATGCGTCTTGTATAACAACAGTGTAATCATGATGGTTTTAAGACGCCTTTGTAGGGCCCCTGTGCTTACGTTGGTGGATTTTGGTGTACTTAGAGTGTTTGTTAAATATAAAGGAGAAAGGTTCTGTACTAGGAGTAGGTATAAGCTTTCTTTCCTTACGGGAAGAAGAAGAAATGACTAAGCGGCAGTGAACGCAAATAAAACATGGAAGCATTCCTAACTCAAAAAAATGACACAAAGCACATTGCGCCGCGGTAGGCGGGGCTTACCGATTGCGCCGCTCACGTGTTTAGTTACACGGCCTATTTGTTACATGATAATTTAAACCCAAATACTTGGGAAATAAGGTCAATTTTTAACTGTGCATCGTATTAGCAATAATGTTGTTGGTGTGGTTCGGCGAATCAGCGACGAGGTTTCGATGTGTGAGTTTGTTTGGATTTTTGGGTCATGATTCGCGCTTAGATCCCTTGAAGTAATGCTTCCATGTTTTATTTGCGTTCACTGCTAAGCGGATGTAATGGCTTCCGTGATGTTTACTTCATCTGATTAAATCAGTACAACATTATCATTTCAAATGAAAATTGTCGACAGCTGTACAATGGTGGCCTTGAACTTCTCAAATTCGAGGTCATTTGTTTTTATTTTGGAACCTATCTTTGGCAAACTCGTTCTGCAAAAGAGTTTATCATCAGTTTTTATTTTGGATAAAAGCATTCAACCAGGTGTGGAGTTCAATGTTCGTATTTGTCGTATTTATTGGATATGATTGATAGATCAATTCTGTCAAATTTACTTGATTTTACAATCAAGGAAGCCGAATGCTATGTTTACCGTTGCACCTGGAACACACTCTTTTTTCAAAATAAATAAAGAAAAAAATATGTCCAGCAACCAGCCTATATTACGCCGTGGTCTATTAAGCCATAATAGTCATTTGACTCACATTTACCTCGACGTAAAAAATGTATATCAAACGGGTAACGTTAATGCATCGTGCTGGCAATCTCAAAATCGAGGGGTGCATAATTTATCATATGGAGCCACTGCCTTATATGTGATGCTATCTTGGGGTTGCGCAGCTGGAAAAATGTCAGATGAAAACGCTTGAAAAGGTCCTTTTGACGCTGACAATATTCGGTGTTATCTTTTTGAGAGCGTGAAGGTACAATGTTGTAACTTCTAGAACAGGTACGGGGAATATGCGATCGTTATTTTTAAATTTAAGTAATATGTATTTTTAGTTTGTGAATATTATTTAGGTGAATTATATTTTAAGTGAATTTCATGAATGCCTTTTTACATGATGTTACTACTCATTCGATCTCAAAAGAGAGGGGCAATTTCAGTACATATTAGCAATAAAAAATAAAACTAATTTAGTTAATTCGTTTTTTTTCCCGATGATTCCCGGTCCGTCTCTCTGTTTGACAGAGAGACGGACCGGGAATCAGCCTTCAGATATTAAATGTACTCACAATTAAATCAATCGTCAAGGTTTAAAAGGAAATTTATGATAGCCTATAAAGTGTCGATTGTCACTAATATCAATATAAGAGTGTTATATACGCAATATACGGAATCCCACGATTGAATCACTTCACGCTTGCCGCATTTTTTTATTACATCACACGTCTCTGTGAAGAATGAATTTCAAATGGTGTCGGAAGTTTGTGTTGGGGGAATAAATCCTAGCCCCGTACCATGGGAAACAATTGGATGATGTCTGGACGAGAAAATATGTTCAGACGAATTCGACGTGAGAATCTATCACTTTCAGAATGAGGATAGATTGCTTGGCTACAACTATCGAGATGAAAATAAATATTAAAAGACATTTGAGACATTTCTATAGTAAGGTTTAGTATAAGAAGTTAGTTATATGTATGTACTTAAAAACGCAAGATGACTTCAATGGCCTTAAATATGAATAAGACTAATTGCATTTAGTTAAATATCTCATGTAGATTCTACGATTATTGGGTTTTAGAGGTATGGTAGGCAGCCGCTCCACGTTAAATACTGGTTTTCAGCAGAATCAGGTATGACTGGAAGCCGACCCCAATATAGTTGGGAAAAGGCTAGGCAGATAGATAGATTCTACGAGTACTTTGTCCATTAATACCCCATGAGAAATATTAGGGCTTTGAGATTTTTGTTGATTTGAGGGAATGGGTCATTCAATTTACTAAAACATGGCATGTTAACTTCTAAGACCACAAATCATAATGCAAGTCAGTTTAATACTTAAACTACCTCAGCAAGTGAAGACTCGATACCAACTCGAATACACGATAACTCGGTGACTTTAAATAAGCAACAAGTAAGGATACAAGGTGTTTTAGGGTGTTAGAAACTTGAAAGAAATATAAGCCTTGAATCGGCCTGGAGTGTGATGTATGATGCACCATTATGATATCAAAGACGACTTTCATATTGAATTACACAGTTGAATCGGATGGTTACATCGTGCAGCACTGATAGCAAACCTCGTGTTCGAATGACCTGTTCAATTTTGCAAAAAAAAAAAAATATCTGCCAACATTTTTGGAGAGTTCCATATTTGAATTATACACGACTGTCTTTTGTTCTCTGTGCCCACTTCTTTTTGTGGTCGTCGATCGGTTATTTGTTTTTCATTAGAGTTGGCATCTTTACTAAGAGACCTTTCTTTTCTTGCGTGTTTGTAACAAACCATGGAACAATTGAATACCGTAAAAGCAGTTATCGCTTACAACTATATTTTGTACATAATCATACAGCATGTCCAAACAAATTTGAGCCTTGCGTAACTTGAAACAACGTCGCTATTGCACTAACTGGCATCCCACCAACAAAACGACAACCGGCGACATTTTTTTTATCAATCCCCACCGCGGTAGAACATCTATCAATATCGTAAATTTGACTATAACAACGTATTTCTGGTTTGCCGGTGGCGTATGTCTGTGCGTGCCAGAGTACTAGGGGAGCAGAAATTAATAAGAGGAAACGCGATTTTAACGACTTCCAGACAAATTGATGCGGAACGATCATTTGTTATGTTCGAAGTTCGGGGCTGTATTCTGGTGGATTCGATGGAACGCCAAGGTGTACGATGCGATAATGAAGTTTATTAATTTGAAGAAGTGTTTTTAACGATATTGTATTTTGAAACGTGGCACTTTAAATAAAATAAATGCAAGCTGTCAGATGGATGGCAAAACTCCAAATTTCCCTGTATTTTATCTACAAAAACATTGTCCAAATTTAACACCTAGTTTTATTTTTAAACAATAATAGGTTGTACTAATTTCATTGTAAAAATAAATGATATAAACTAAGAAATCAATTCGGTACTATTATCACACACACTTAGCGTATAAACGTTAAAATCGTTGGTTATTTTATTACAATCTCCCAATCTAATAAGTAACTTCTAAAGTTAACACCTTTCAAGTCATAACAGAATACTCCTACATTCGTCAGCTGGCCCTCCCCAACTATTGTAAACTTGATTTGACGTCCAAAACAATATGGCTTCCATCTGGCAGCTGACAAGAAAACAATTTAGCTGCTAACTATTAACAACTCCCTAAGGTAAAAGTAAGTTATACTTCTCATATACAAAAACAAAAATAGATTTTAGTTACAAGATTTTACACGCTAATTTGGGAATTTAGAAAAAAAAAACATGGCGTAGTAGTATCAGCTGTTAGAGCCGTTGGTATGGGGTTGACTGGAGCAAAGGAATCTTTGCATACAGCCAACTTAGGCGCAGCATAAGCGTCTGTGGTTGGGACGGATTATGGAAATCCCCAGTTTGTTTGATTCAAAGTTGATACTTACTTTTTACTGTCCAAACGTTCAAGGTTGAGTTGCATAAAAGATCAAATTATTTTATTTACAGTCAAAAGACTTCTAACTCTATTTTACTAAATTCTAAACCCTGATTTCTGTAATTAATTACTCAATTTTAGAAACTACAGAAAAAACATAAATGTACATCTCTGTACGTACTGAAGTTGTATGGGTAAATTTGAGGTTATAGGATCCTTACAGAAATCCTTTGTAGAGACAGCTTAAAGACATGCTTAGCAGATCATTGCTGATCTTCGAAGGGTATATTTGAGGCGCGATACGGTTGTGTAAAATAAGGGCAGAACATTTTTATTTATGGCCCCCACGAACACATCGCAACAATTCAACAACGCGCGGTTTTAGAACGTTTCCACCAAAACGATTTCTACAAAAGTTGCATCGCTTTTCCATAACAAAAACCTCCTTCTATGCTACCAAGTTTTAAACACTCACTACTTTTTTCCGTTTTCTCATTACTTATTGTTTACCTTAACTAAACACGTAGCAGATTTAAAGCTAAAAAAGATATGTCTGCAAAGCGCGAAACAGATGAAAATGATGCAAAAAATAGTAAATAAACAGATGCAAGTTATTCACATACAGCGAAATCTCATCGACGATGCGGGCAGCCTCGCAACACGAGAAGGATACCACGGGTTTACGAACGAAATAGAAATAATGAAAAAAAAAATGAAAAATGATCGTGTTTTGTTTTTGGCCAAAAAGTATCAAATGGCCGCTTAGGTTGGAAAAGTTGTAGACTGTATAATTTATAATCATGATCATAATCGTTTATTTGCTAATAATATGGGTAATTACATAAAGTTGTTAAAAACAAAGTCCAACCTTATTACGCCTCGAGGCATGCAAATACCAAGCTATTGCTGTATCACAACATTTTTATACAAAATAACACATGAACCAGAAAAATGATTAATAAATAACACAATTTTGGCATTTTCAACGCAGCAAATAATATTGAGTCATTAGCAAATATTAATGTCATAAGAATAATTAAAGATTAACTTAAAATTTGCTTTAATTTTTTATTGTTAATAGAATTTATGTTATTTTTTTTATTTATTTGACAATGATTTGATTTTTATTTTTTGTGTGTGATTATATTTATGTCGTATCTTGGGATTGTAGGTAATCTATACTAATATTATAAAGCTGAAGAGTTTGTTTGTTTGTTTGTTTGAACGCGCTAATCTCAGGAACTACTGGTCCGATTTGAAAAAATCTTTCAGTGTTAGATAGCCCATTTATCGAGGAAGGCTATAGGCTATATATCATCACGCTAAGACCAATAGGAGCGGAGCAGCGATAAATAATGTTTTAAAATCGGGGATTCCACGGGAACGAAGTCGCGGGCAGCAGCTAGTATTGTAATATGGGAGAACCTGAAATAAAACATGTAATTTAATAATAATTTCCTTGAAATTTTCTCTTCTTAACATAAAAATCAGATCATTTCATTTATTACTCGCGAAATAATTATAATCTATACTAATATTATAAAGCTGAAGAGTTTGTTTGTTTGTTTGAACGCGCTAATCTCAGGAACTACTGGTTCGAATTGAAAAATTATTTTTGGGTTGAATAGACCATTTATCGAGGAAGGCTTTAGGCTATATATCATCACGCTTAAGCCAATAGGAGCGGAGCAGCGATAAATAATGTTTTAAAATCGGGGATTCCACGGGGACGAAGTCGCGGGCAGCAGCTAGTGACTGATAAATTTACTAACCAGGTAACCAGGCCTCAACCTTGCAAGCATGCAGAACTCCAAGTAACAAAAAACATCCTTCGACTTCTTTGCTGACGATTGTATATTCGACGAAAAGCGCTCCTTGCCATAATGCTGACACCTTCTTAGCAACTCGAAGCCGACTCACCGTGCCCAAGTTAACACTAGTACCTCTCCACTCAGCTCTGTCATAAATGATACAGAATCAACTCAGAATTTGCATGTGGACGAGACATGTTTGCAAATCATATGTTGCGAGTTGCTAAGGCTAGGTACATATGTACTTAGTACGTTTGCTTTTGCCAAACTGCTTGGCTGTTCATGCTTAGTATTGGGTAATACACCTTGTTTGGTTATTGTGTTTCGGTAGTGTGTTATTGTAAAGTTTCAGCAGTTTTGCAGTAGTTTTGCAGCGTTTGCAGTTTGCTTTGCTGAAAATTATTACAGTGTTAAAGAATATTTAGAGGATAAGTCATTACATAAAAATATAATTTATTCCACCATAGCCAACAATGACATATTTATTCAATAAACGTGACAGGACTTTTATTAATTCAATACAATTTCAATCTTTATTACAATAATATTTATATTGCATTAATTGATTTATAATAATTAATTTAATATATATATGAGCCTTCATTATTATAGAAATATTTGTACGCCATAGTATGGCAGGATATGCTGGAACTAAAATTGTAACATCTATTGTACCATATTCTGACAAATAAACATTTTTGATTTGATTTGGTTTGAAGTGGTGATCGGGAAATCAATTGATTACGAGAAGTTGATGAGATGGATCTGAGACTTCAAGATATTGATTACGAGAAGTAGATGAGATGGATCTGAGACTTCAAGATATGATTTTTCAATCGCTGTACAATCGTGGATTTGGTTTTGGCTGAGGAATAAAGATAATTTTATTTTGCAAATATAGGTAACATAAAAGGATGACATAAAAGACATATAATACACAGTCATATTTTACCCCGTTGCAAAACATTTAAAATGTCAACTTATTACGTAACTTACATACAATTTTAAAATATTATTATTTATTGCACACAAAATATATGCACTAGCTTAAAAACCATTTTTCAATCAGGAACTCCTGGCTATTGTAATATGCTTTCGAATAAAAATAGTTTTTAGACACCTTTGGAAAAACAACATACCACACTGTGGCACATGGCCACATGACACATAATTAATTATCTTATGTTCATAAAAGTTGGTATGTATGTATTTATATGTATGTAGGTATCTATGTTAATAATTTTATTATATATTATGGTTGAATTGGTTTTGTTACACCAATGACAGCCCCATTTCATGTCCAGACATATACTGTCCATGCCAGGTAGTCTGGAAGAGATCGCGGAATGCGATAAGACCGCCTATTATTTATGTGTTTTAGTTTTGAAGTCTACTTTTTGTGTTACTTTTGGTGTACAATAAAGTATATAATAAATAAGTAAACAAATAATGTAAGTAGTCTTAACTTGACCTGTTACGCTACTTAGATTACATACTACTTAAAGTACTGATACTTTGATACTCAGCTAATAAACACCGGCCTCATCTAGTTTAACCGGACCAAAGAAATATCATCATCTGCCTAGCCTTTTCCCAACTATACTGGGGTCGACACAGATTTCGTCCGGGACGCCCAAACAGCACCATTTTAAACAAAGTTCTAGGCACTAGTGTATGTTGGCAATTATATCTGAATATATTCCAGTGTGAACTATAAAATTGTAATTAGAAAGTGTGTGAACTCCACATCTGCTGATGAGAAAACTCAAATTAGTTATAAACTGTATATTTTAGAAGCTAGAAACAATATTTAGTATTCAATTAGAGGTCGGTGAATTGGTGATATTCTAGAACTCTTGAGTTGTGAAAAGTTTTTTCATGGCTGATGATTGGATCCCGCATGGAACAAATATTTGTATGGCTTACAAATAATTGTTCCGGGTCTGGTTGTGTGTGTATCTGAATTTATATGTTTGTAAATGCACCAACAATACAGGAGAAATTCCTAATGTGGGGTAAAGTTTTATTTTTAAACAAAAAAAAATACAAAATTTTAAAAAAGATTGACAATAACTTCTAAGAAAACCTACACCGTTATCTCACAGCGACATAAACAGTACTAAATCATAGTGCAGATTACCCGGAACCCTCAAACGGACAGACAGACGTCTAAACACGACCCGTCGGTAGATATATAAACGGACGGTAGCTGATGTTACAACGGTGGTGACTAATAAGTGTTTGTTATCATGCGCTCATTGTATACACTGAGCTACACTGAGCTGCTACGTTGAGCAGAGCTGTACTTATATGGTGGAAATAATAAAGAGTATTCTATTCTATTCTATTCTACTAGTATTGTATAATGTAAAGGCAGGGCCTCAAGTCTGCTATTACAATAGTGTCAGAATGGTTTATCATTGATTTCATAATGGTTGATCTTGACAAGTTTGGTAATTTACTAATATAGGTAATAGCGTCACTGTGACTTTCCAATGGCAACCACTGACACTCCATTCTGCTAAAATTTTGACAGTTCCCTTGATCAGTGACCTACCATTAGAATGTCATTATACAGTCATTTCTTTTATAGCTCGGTTATCAAAAAGAAATACGAGACCATTCAATTGACAGACCAAAGATCGACCATTATGAATGTAGCAGATTACGAACTATTAGCAAAATGACAATGGGATCGTGTTGGAATGACAAATTTATAAAAATAGCAGACTTGGGGCCTTGATCGTGTTAAATGTTGAGTAAGAGTTGATTGGTTTGGCGAAATTAGGTGCGAGTTCCCTTGTGGTGATGTCTACAGATTATGTCAACGGATAATTGTAAAGTCCTTGGGATAAATCATCATAATCTACTCGGGATCGACGCAACACGTTTTTTTTTTTCCATTCTGTCCTGTCAGCCGTCACGCTATCACTAACAATACCTTTTCTTTCATATCACTCCTCACACAATCCATCCATTGTTTATGATAAATAATTGATAAAACGCTCACCCGTCACCACTTCCTAGTGTTTTAGCTTCGAAGATGAAGGGGCGCAACAAATTCCTGCCCACACATCGATATGTTACATTTTAAGTACTTGGATTTATACAATAGTATGCAAAGTAATTAATACATGAAACAGAGGAACAAAAAAATAAAAATAATATCAAACATGAAAATCATAAATCACTATAAAATATTTTAAATAGTTAGTCAATATGTAAAAACGGATTGATCTACTAATTAGTCAGCTAGGAAACACTGGCCTCATCTAGTTTATAACGACCAAAAAGATTGACGTAAAAGTGTTATTTACAACCTACTTACAAAATAAATATCAATTATCATTTAATCCTAAATCTGTAGGAATCTGTACACCAATTAAAAGCCCTAAAAACTATAATCTACACTTGGTCCCGTCTGGATCAAAGGATCAAAATAATGCAACCAAAATTATGGTGTCTAATAATTTGGATATAGGTACAGTTGTGTGCTCAGCAAGTTGCAGAACCCTCTTTGTGCAGTAATGATGACGTGGTGTCGCCCACCGCTATTAGTATAGATATAAATCAAGGATGGATAGTAACTGGATGAGGTACTAGGGAATCAGGAACGATCTAACGGTGTGTAAGAGGATAATGGCGGGGTCACTCAAGACTATTGTTTTAGACATTTTCTTTAAACTTTATTGTTCCATTGCTGAGCAAATAGCTCCCCCATTGCTTTCCTTTTCTTCGTGATTTGCGGTCTGCAGCCCATTCAACAGGAACGAGTCTAAATCGTCACGTCAGTTTTTCTTTGGGCTGTCTCAGCTGCGACGCCCGTCATCAGGCATCCATCCACCGAAAAAATCACCATTTTTTTTATTTATTATCTTTTTGTTTGTTCCGGCTAATCTCTGAAATGGCTAAACCAACTTTGTCGAGACTTTTACTGACAAAGAATATTTCTATACTATTTATTAAAAAAAAAATATGAGATTCAACTCAAAGAAGATAATTCCATGACACCACAATTAAATAACCGTCTGTTTTTTAGAGGTTGACAATTCATTTCGTAGATTTCCTTCAACAGTGCAACTGATCTTACTGCTAAAAGTCGTTTAGCCACATCCAGTAAAAACTGCATCTGGTTCAGTATCACCTAGACAAATTCACCCTCCGACATTGTCGCTTTGATCTGGTACTGATGTTTTGGGTTCCACTCAGCACCCATGCCATCGAGGGGACACGCTACCTAGCTATCGATGTCGCCTACAATTTGAGACCTCCTCGTCGGTGATTAATTCCTGGTACCTTTGTTTACGTGTGACAAGTAGTTATTTATTTTATGTGCATTTTTGTTAGTCTGTTCTTATTAATTTCTTTGTTATTATACATTCATGACTTTTGCTTTCAGTATAGTAATATTTGAAAATATAACGATGATACCACTTGGACGTTGATATGTCGTCTTCCGTTTTCACTAACGCTCAAGTGTTTGAGCACCAAAAAAAAATTGTATTCTGTAAAAGTTCGAATAAATGAAACGACTAAATAATAATAATTAGAAGTATTAATTTTATTACATTTCCAAAAACTTTTATTCAGTATAAGCCTCATTTACGTGTCCGCATTGTTTTTATTGACCGCGCGCAAGGCTTTGGTCTTCTAAATTCGACACGGATGGCGCAGTGGTTGAGCGTTCGGCTGTTGCGCTGCGTGCCGCGGGTTCGATTCCCGCACGGAGCAAAGTTTTTGTATGGCCTGCTAATAGTTGTTCCGGGTCTGGCTGTCTTGTGTATGTGAGTTTACATGTTTGTGAAAGCACCCATGATACATGAGTAAATTCTAGTGTGGGGCAAAGTTTATTTAAAAAAAAAATAGAGGTGGTTATATACTTTTGAGATATCTAAATCTTATACTATGGGAAAATATCCTGAATTACAAATGATAGCCATAATTTTAAAATAGTAGAGTTCCTACACAGAGCAGTACAGCATGCAGGTCACATTTATTACGTCCAGGTCGTGTTGAAAGCCTCTTAAAGTTGTTAACGACTGAATTTCACTCAGTATTACGTGCTTCACACAGTTTCTGGGACGTTAAGTCTTAATAAACTGTAATAGAAAACTGGAAGTTTTATTGTTTCAAAATAGGCGTGAAATGATTTTACGTCTGATTTTTTTTAAACCGACTTTTTTATATCTAACATCTTATATATAAAAATCTCGTGTCACAGTGTTTGTGATTGAACTCCTTCGAAACGGCCCGACCGATTTTAATGAATCTTAGCGTGCATATCGGCTAGGGTGGCGAATCGGACAACATCTATTTTTCATCCCCCTAAATGTTTAAGGGTGGTTCACCCCTAATTTTTATTTTGTTTTATGTGTTAAAACGACGTTTGCCGGGTCAGCTAGTCTTCTATATTATCTTATTTATGGTCAGTCAATTGGTCACTTATGCTCGTAAATCCAGTATTATTTTTGTTGAGAACTTATACGAGTATTAAAAGCTTAGATTCTACAATGCTACCTATGGTTGACATCTGATAAATGTGCAATAAAGGTCATTGCCCTTTCCTTGATATCTCTTCGTAGGTACATGGACAAAAAAAAAATGAATCGTTTTCCATTACTAGTAAATATAAAGGATCACGATGGATGTCGATTCAATATAGCATTTATTAATTATTTCTGTTTTAAGAATTAAGGTTGTCAATAAATGTAGGTGTCAATGACCGTTATTGCACATTTATTTGGTGTCGACTATAAAGCAAAACATTACCACCATATGCTAGCAAAACAGCAATAATCCTCTTACACCCAACTGTAATACAATATTACCATAGTCAGTTAAAAATAATAATCTCACTATCTGTACGATATGCATGGACGATGAAAGCCCACAAAAACTAGATAGAGATCGCTTGTCAAGTGACGCGTAGGAATCAGCTGAGCGCGAAGCCAACGCGAGGAAATGATCATAACCATCGGTACCAGGGTTGCATAGATGACGTGGATAATGTTTTGGATTATGAGTGATGGAGCATGGTTTGTTGATGTACCTACCCACTCATTTTGTTTTGTCTGCAAATGCAATGTTAGCTATTTAACTTTTTACGTATAAATTCATCAAAATTCATACTGATTCAATAACATAACATACCACGTTTTGATGATAAATTATATTTTATTTTGCAGTCTTTATTAACGTGAAGTCAATGCGAGGAAATGATAATGAGGGGATCGGTACCAGGGTTGCAAAGATGACGTGGATAATGTTTTGGATTATGACTGATGGAGGGTAATTTATCGATGTACCTACTTATTTTGTTTTGTCTGCAAATGCAATGTTAGCTACTTAACTTTTTACGTATAAATTCATCAAAATTCATACTAATTCAATAAACACGTTTTGATGATTTTATATATTTTGCAGTCTTAATTAACGTGAAGCCAACGCGAGGAAATGATTATGAGGAGATCGGTACCAGGGTTGCATAGACAACGTGGATAAATGATAAATGATAATGATAAATGATTTATTTTTGTAAGTAGGTTGTAAAAAACACTTTTACACGTCAATATATTTTTTTGGCCGTTATAAAACTAGATGAGGCCGGTGTTTCCTAGCTGACTACCCTGAGAAGAAACACCGAAACAAACTCAGAGGTCAAGGTCTCTTTTGAAGTCCATACAATTGTACTGGTCAAATCATATGAGAACCATGTAGGTTGGTGTCTGAAGTGGTCTTTTGAGGGAAGTACCACACAGATTTGAGTGGACCTGTCCAAACAGTGCAAGCATTTGTCAGTTATCGTATAGCTCAAACTTAGAACTTTAAGGAGCTCAACGATTTGACGAACAATACCAAAGTAAGGACATTTGGGTAGGCCACCTAAAGAACTCAAATCGCCAGACTAACATGAATGAACCCCTGACGTAGCGATCTAAATGGTCCCCATATTCACAATACGTTATATGAGGACCATGCAGATCAGTGTCTGAAGTGGTCTTTTTAAGAAGGAACCACACCGTTTTGAGTGGACCTGTCCAGTCAGTGCAAGCCTTGGTCAGAGTCGATTAGCTCAACTTAGAATCAATAAGGAGCTCCACAACTCGACGAACAATGCCAATGAAAGGACATTTGGGTAGGCCACAAAATTACTCAAACAGCTAGACAACGTTAAAAAAAAATACTTGAAGAGGAAAAAGCTAATAATAACCCATATAGTCCTCACATTCACAATAGGGAATAATATTAAAATTTAAAATAAAAAATATGATACTTTACAAAGTAAGTATTCATGTCAAAATGAGAAATTGATATAAAATAATAATAAAAAAAAAATATGATACTTTACAAAGTAAGTATTCATGTCAAAATAAAAAATTGTAATAAAATAAAAAGAATACTTTAAAAAGTAAACATTCATGTCAAAAATAAATGAAAATGTCAAACTGTATAAATATAAACAAAAAGCGCACAAAAGAGAACAAAACAGAAAAACATTAAAACATTGGGCCGTGTACAAAACTGAAGCAGCTCAATCCCAAGCCTTCTTGTCCTCAAGATAATCTTTAACTGTATAAAAAGCTTTCTGGCATAGCTTACGTTTTATAAATGATTTGAATTTATTTCTGCTTAGTTCTTGAATAGGGCTAGGAAGTTTATTATAAAAATGTATACATTGGCATCGAAACGAACCACCTATTTTTTTGAGCCTGGTTTTAGGAACGACATAATTGTGTTTGTTCCTAGTATTTATGCTATGGATATCACTGTATTTTTTAAACAGATTAATATTTTTATGTGCATACAAGAGGTTTTCATAGATATACTGGGAAGGCACAGTCATAATATTAATCTCTTTAAATTTGTCTCTGAGGGACTGTCTGGGACTTAATTTATAAATTGCACGAATAGCCCTTTTTTGTAAGACAAATATTGTCTGAATATCGGCGGCATTTCCCCACAGCAGAATGCCATATGACATCACACTATGAAAGTAGCTAAAGTATACTAAACGGGCCGTCTCTAAATCAGTTAAGCCACGAATTTTCCTAACAGCATATGCTGCAGAACTGAGCTTTTTTGACAGTTTGTCTATATGGGGGCCCCACTGCAGCTTCGCATCTAAAGTAATGCCTAAGAACACTGTGGTATCTTCGGGTTTCAACTCTTCACCCTTTATTGATACAACAGTGTTCACTTGTCGCACATGAGGTAAGGTAAACTTTTTACATTTTGTCTTTTTTTCGTTTAGTAAAAGATTATTAGCATTAAACCAGTTAACTACAGTTGCAAGGGCAGAATTTACATCGTCAGTAACTATCTGCTGGCGTTTTAGTTTAAACAAAAGCGACGTGTCGTCTGCAAATAACACTATATCGTGTTTGTCTTTTGGATTATGTTTTGGATTATGACTGATGGAGCGATTTTGTCATCGATATACGAGTACTTCTTTTTTTTATTCAAAACTGCAGTATTGTCTGTTATAAAGACAGAAAAAGTAATACAAATTCGTAATGAGAAAACCCGTTAACCAACTAAGACTCAACAGTTAAATTGAGAGTTAAATGAGCACCAAGCCACGAGAAATATGTATGAAAGGAAGATCAATATAATACATATGTAGGTAGATACTATATTAGGGTTGCATAGATGAACAGCCTAGAACTGAATCATCGTGTTTTGACTAAGTTGTTAGGTATGTACCTTTGTTTGAATTTGTCACGCAATTATTGCGTCTTTTAATAAAATGTGCTGATTCGAAAATTGCAATCTGCAATTTACGTAATATTGTTTACTAATCGATATCAACGACCTGACAACCGCAAGCGACGCAATGTTTTATACGGTCAAAACAGTTTTAAATTCTTTTGTTTTTTTTTTTGTGTTTGCAAAAAATCGAATATAATTTACATTCCACCTCATAAAAATCTGCAAAGCTCAAAAATAATTCTCTTTGCAGACAAAATATTTGCCAAAGCAAGGTAAACATGGACTTAAAAGTATTCCTACGCAATTTCTAGCGATTACAAAGGATATAAACCCTTGGAATAAGTTCCCTGACTTTTAAAACCCAACCAACCGAAAGCCGATCACAATTCTATTATGTCTGTCAGTAACTTTCCATTTCCTATTATCACTTCCCAATCCGCCCACATAATGAATAAGGAAACCAGAGATGTTAAGGAGCTTCGTAATGTAAATGTAACCGAAATTATCGGATATCCGAAATCAAAATCTATCCGTAACCGCAAAAACATCTAACAAACACAACGGTGAGTTTTTGTGATGCTTACCAACTGGCTTAAAATTATGTGCAACACCAAGCAACATCTACGATTTAAAATGGTCAAATAAAAACTACTAGTTTAATATAGCTTTTAGTTTATAAACACTATATACATATATATATACACTACATAACTATTGGTTGAGTTATCTCCAGATAAAAAATAGGCCAAGTGCGAGTCAGACTCGCATGCAAAGGGTTCCCAACGACTCCTATTTTTGTGACATGTTACCTTCTTATGAAGAAAATATATTCGAAACCCTAAAAATACGCCCTTTAATTTGATATGTCACATGGTACACTTGGAAAACCTTTTTTTTAAGTTTATTAATTTGCCCCACCCCCCAACCTCCCCTATAAAAGATACCCCGTTTTCAAAAAATATTTATTTTCGTTACACCTCCAGGTTTGTGTTAAATAAGATTACATAAATGTATCTAATTTCAACTTAATCGGCTTGGAGAAAATCTCTGTGACAGTCGGATCGATAAACAGACGGACAACCATAGATATAAATTTCTATGCGGACAACCGAGTCATCAAATAAGGGTTCCGTTTTTCCATATAGTAGTTCGGAACCCTAAGAATCTAAACCTTAATAATAACTAGTCAGTCATTACGGGATTACATTAAAATTTCAATTACTTACTTTTCACGTGTCTTAACGATGATCCGAAATAATTTCAAATGGGTACGTAACAGTATCCGAAACCGGTATACAGAATATTATTTCCATATCCATAAAAATCCCTGAAAGCTACATGCAGTAACATCACTAGCCACCGTTACCATGGAGACACATCATAACATTCGCATTACGCCCTCGTGGGGTAGATCGACGAATGTTTTTTATTTGATTTCGCATCCAATTTGCTCTCTCAAGCGCCAGAAGCGGTCTGGCCACGCGATATGATAGGAATTACTTTAGTGTAGCTATGTGCAATGAGATATTTTTCATGTTGTGTTATGTAAATTATGGACTGGTTTATGTCTGTACGCGTAAATCCTAATTAATATAATAAACAAGACACTGCGTTTGTCTTTACTTGTTTGTAACGCTATAATGACTAAATCGTTGAAGCGATTGTGATGAATTTTGGACCTTGCATAGCATAAGCATAATCAGCTTTTTAACGTTCCCACTGCTGGGACACAGGCCTCCTCTCTAGGAGAGGGAATGGGTCGTAATCCACCACGCGGGCCCAGTGCGGGTTGGTGAATGTCACATGTGTTCGAATTTTCGACCCTGCATAGGGTATACGCAATTTTTATTAAGAGCAAAGCTACGGAGATAACATAGTTAAAATAGAATATGCCTGGACTGAGTCAGTGATAGTGTGACAAGTAACAGGAAGGAGTGGACGGAACTTTTCTCCCCCTTTTCTCTCTTTTTGATGGTGATAGTGCCTGAACCTATATGTTTTCAAGATGTAATGTTATCCCAAATGCAAGAATGACAAGTCAACCGAAAACTTTTGGCGTATTGGGTACCTATCTCTTTTTGATGATAATAGTGCTATGTTATCCCAGCAAGAATGACAAGTCAGTCAAAAACTTTTTGCGTATTGGCTATTCCCTAACGGCCGAAACCAATAACCGATCTATCACATACTGGAGATAGAAAAACAAATGAAACACTATGCAATTTTTCTGTTGTTTCATTTGTTTTTCTATCTCCAGTAAGTGATAGATCGGTTATTGGTTTCGGCCGTAAGTGTCTTAAATAGACATGTCTCCTATCACTGGAATTTCTGACTAGTTCCCAAGTAATATTATAAAATGTCTTAAATTTATGAGGATACATGAATACATGTCTTTTTTACAGCTTCACGCAAAAATTTATAAATATAAATTGATGAAACTTTCCAGTAAACTTTTTGTCAGAATAGGCACATAGGCTATAATTATAAAATATATTTTATTACAGCGGTGTGTGAAGCCGCAGACGGCTGCTAATATATTTTACAAGCGATAATTTCTACACCCAAACTTAAAAAAATTAGGTCACCTTAATAGGCACCTAATAGGTCACTTTTAAATTTGTATGTCAATTATAAAAAAATATAGCACACAAATAGGGGTATTTACGTAAACACCTATGTGTCACAAATACATTGATTTAATATAAATAGATTTGAAGTAAAAAGAGTCACACTTTATAATAATCTGGTTGACCTTTAAGAAAAGCTGACAAAAAGAAATTCAGTAGCGAAGCTCATGGGATTGAAAAAAATATCCGTGTCTGATATATAATACTAGTGCTATTTGGAACCCCAAACTTTTTCCATGATAAAATTATTTGGAGTATTTCGTAGAAAATGGGATAAAAAAATAATCTCTGGAAGATATCATTTCGCCCACGGGCCATGGTTTAGCCTTAGTAATTTTTCTGTCCATCAAAATATTAGTATCCTACTAATATTATAAACGCGAAAGTTTGTAAGTATGGATGGATGGATGTTTGTTATTCTTTCACGCAAAATTTACTGAATGATGAAATGACTTGATGTAATTTGACACAGAGGTAGATTTTAGTCTTGAATAACGCATAGGATACTTTTTATCCCGGGAGTACGTTTCCTTGGGATATTTTACGACAATCGCGCGGGCGGAGACGCAAGCGGCAACTAGTTACTAATAAATTGTTATGTGTAACGACCGTCGACGGAGAGTCTATAGGAGACCAGGGGTGTGATTCACATGATGTTGTTATGCGGAAACAGTGGCGGTGATTTCTATTGAAGCAAAATCGGAGCTGATATTCGTACCTGGTGAAGGTCGAGGAGGGGAACTTACCGCAGAAAGATACATCAACGACATTCTTGCGACATACCCGGCGTAGCTCATGGTCTAGCAGAAGCTGGAACATGAGCTACGCCGGGTTTATTGGCGAATGTTACATGTTAATGCCCGCTACCACACCGCTAAAGTGACTAGGTACTGTCTAGTCATTGTAGCGGTTGGTAGCGGGCATTTTCGTCAGTGACTAGACAGATCTAGTCTCTGTAGTCATTGTACTAGCCAGGCGAGCTATTATAACGTCTTAAATCCATCATGATTTCTGTGTCAGAGAGAGACGGAGTTACACAAGACGAATAGCACTATCTCTTTCCCTCACACGAATCATGATAGCATTGGCACTTCCTAATACGGCCACAGCTCTCAGTACTGACTTGATTCCGATTATCTAAACATTTGTGGGACAGCGAAAAAGGCGGGTACGATAGGCGGGTCCATAGAAAACCTGAAAACTGCTTTAGCCGAATACTGAGAAGAAATCCCACAGGATTTAATCAGAAAACTCATTCGGTCAATGACAAAGCTATTTACAGGCAGACATTAGAGCTATGAGGTAACACAAAATATTGAGTAGTACATAATAACAAACTTTATTTGTTTTTTTTTTGTCTTTTCATATTACTTCCTATTCATTTATTGCAATAATTCCCTAAATTACTTAAAATCTTTTAACATAATTTGAAAGCTAAACAAATTTTCTTTTAAACAAAATATTTATATAAGGATATTGGATATAGATAGTAAACAATTTTTTAAGCAATTCGCGATTTGTTTCCAGTTTATCGCTCGCGAGTGTAGACACAGAAAAATAAATTGACAAACAGTGCCTAAATATGAAATGAGAATCATACTTGAACAGCTGTTATTTTGGTAAGCTATTAAGTAGAAGATCTTGTGGGTAGTTGTAACAGTTGCTCATAGAAAAAATTGCTCTTAATTTAAATTCAATATTATTTAATTTAAACAGTATTTATGATTATTAATGCTATATTTTAAAAGTTAACAGTATATACCTGCCAGTGTAGTGTTATCTCCACAATTTTCCCACTGTAAACCAGAATTCACTACACATACGA
Source organism: Hecatera dysodea (assembly GCA_905332915.2). Taxonomy (NCBI): domain Eukaryota; kingdom Metazoa; phylum Arthropoda; class Insecta; order Lepidoptera; family Noctuidae; genus Hecatera; species Hecatera dysodea. The sequence goes on from HG995294.1 coordinate 18,737,641, forward strand.
CACATCATCACTATGGAGTCTCTAACAAGCACTCTCAGTGAACTAAAGGAGTTGTTTCATACAAGGATGTCCGTCTTCGAAAAAGAGTTACAGAAGACTCCTCAATCACCCGTTACAACTACAAGCCTCGCAACAGAGTTCACAATGTTTCGTGCGTTCATCACTCAGGCTCTCAACAGTCTTCAACAGCAGGTTGGTTTGTTGGCGCGAAGTGTTGACCAAATAGAGATGCGCGGACGAAGGAAGATCTTGCTGCTGCATGGTGTAGCTGAAGAGCAGAAAGAGGACACTGCCAAGGTGATCACTGAGGTTGTTCATAGCAAGTTACAGCTGAACGACTTCACTGTTGCTGACATCAACCGCTGTCACAGGATGGGGCGAGCAGTACCCGGTAAAACCAGGCCTATCTTGTTCAAGGTTGGCAGTCTTGCGGTCAGAGACAAAATTTGGTTTTCCAAAACGAAATTAAGGGCTTCAGGAGTAACGATGTCTGAATTCCTAACAAAGGGGCGGCACGACGTGTTCCTGGCTGCGAGGGAAAGATGCGGCGTCACCAGATGTTGGACTAAGGCGGGCAGTGTGTATGTCCTTGGTCCCAATGATACGCGGCACCGGATTGAGTCTCTCGCTGAATTGGACAAGATTGCGAAAGTTCCTCTGACTCCCAGCGAGCCCGAGCAGCGTGGTCCTAAAACGCCTGTACCAGCGTCCACTGCTGCTGTGAAGACTGCAAGGCTAGGCAAGCGTACTGCAGCTTTAAAGAAGTGATCTCTCAGCGCCGTAATGTTTCTTTTTTCTTTTTCAATGTCCGGGTAATATTATGTTATTGTTTTTAATCTGTCACTGTCAATGTCAATTGTCAAGCGAGATGTTTATGTCAATCTCACCAGTGCGTTCCGTTTCAAGTAGCGTCACACTGTCCCTAGCTATTTTATTTTTATGGTTATGACGTATTCTTGTTTTTAGACATTAACGATATTTTTTTTTATTTTTTCTCTTTTTTTGTATTACTCGGACTGTGTTGTGATTTTAAAATGTTAAAATTTTACTTCTATAATTTAATAACGCAACTGGCAGGTGAATGAAGCATTTGGTTTTAGACTTTTAGCTACATTTTAGATAGGATATTTTTATTATTTTGTGCCTTTCGATATCAGCAGCGATAGTAATAGTTTTCTCTCTCTCACAAGTAACGATGACAGTTTCGTGAGTATTCCATCTCTTGCAGAAAGTCTTACAGCGCAGTTCTCTGATGTTCCTCAGAATTTTAATGTTATTCATATTAACGCCCAAAGCATTCCGGCTCATTTCCACGATATGCTGGCAAGCTTTGACTGCAAAAATATCCATGCTATTCTTATTTCTGAATCATGGCTTAAACCTTGTCTCCCTTCAACTAGTTACTCTCTTCCCGGCTTTGTACTTATTAGAAACGACCGGATAGCTGGTGGCGGTGGTGGTGTTGCCATATATCTCCGTGCACATATTCCTTTCTCTATCGTCAATATATCAACGCAGCCACCTCCAGCCAACGCTGGTGAACACCTCTTTCTTGAAGTCACATTACATCATTCGAAGTTACTTCTTGGTGTCTATTACTGTCCTTCTTTACGTATAAACTTCTTTTCCTCCTTTGAAAAACTTCTTGAAATCTTGATCCCTTCATATAGTCACAGTATAATCATGGGTGATTTCAATACTTGCCTCCTCAAAAAGGACCATCGCTCTGCGTCTCTGACTAATATTACAGCTTGTAATAATCTTTTAATTCTTCCACTCAGTGCCACTCACCATTTTCCAAACTCTACTCCTTCACTTCTTGACTTGATTCTCGTTGTCTCACCTGATCACGTCGCTAAGCATGGCCAATGCTCAGCTGATGCTTTTTCCTACCATGACCTAATTTTCCTTTCATATAAAATTCGCCCACCTAAGGCAAAAGCTAAAATTTTCATGCAACGTAATTTTGGTGGGATGAACATTGACAGTCTTTGCGAGGATGCGAGTAATATAGATTGGTCTCCCCTGTTTGCATCCACGTCAGTCGACGAGCAGGTTAAAATTTTCACAACAAATCTAGTTGAGCTTTATGACCTTCACGCGCCTGTTCGAGCTGTAAAAATTAGACATTTGCCGGCGCCGTGGCTGACAGATGACATTAAAAAGTTAATGAACAAGAAGGTTACGGCAAAGTCTAAATTTAAACGCCGACCTACTGATGCAAATAGGGACGAATATGCCGCAATCCGCAATCGCTGTAATAAGGTATGTAGGAATGCAAATCGCCAACATATTCATAACTCTGTCCAAAATGGGGACGCATCCAAAGTTTGGAATTTTCTAAGATCATTGGGGGTTGGTAAAACACAGCAAGCGTCTATACCGAAAGATTTAAACATTGATGCAATGAATAGTCATTTTAAGCTTCGTCCAATTTTGATAGGACATTAAAATTGAATACATTGGATCATCTTTCATCTCTTCCGACTCCCAGTTATTCTCCATTTGTTTTTAGTCAATTCTCCGCATGTGATGTTAAGAAGAGCATACTATCGATTACCTCTAATGCAGTAGGAAGTGACTGTATCAGTCGCAAAATGATACTGCCCGTGCTGGACGTAATCCTTCCCGTCATTTGCCACATCCTCAACTTTTCTGCATCTAGTGGTGTTTTTCCTAATTCGTGGAAAGACGCTCAAATTATTCCATTGCCAAAAAAGCCCAACCCCACATCCTTCTCTGAATTCCGTCCAATATCCGTGTTACCATTCCTTTCCAAAGTCCTTGAACGGTTAATCCACAATCAAATAAGTCATTTTCTATCCAAAAATAATCTCCTCAATCCCTTTCAGTCCGGCTTCCGTCCTGGTCACAGCACTACTACAGCGCTTCTGAATGTTACTGAGGATATTAGGTCAGCCATGGAAAGCGGTAATGTTACGGTCTTGGCATTACTTGATTTTAGCAACGCTTTTAATACAGTTGATTTCGATGTTTTGCTCGGCATTCTATGCTCTCTTAATGTATCTCCATCGGTGATTGACTGGTTTCGTAGTTACCTGTTTGGTCGCCGGCAACGTATATGCATCGGAGAGACATCATCCTCGTGGTGTAGTACTTCTGCCGGGGTACCACAGGGTGGCGTTTTATCCCCTTTACTTTTCGCAATTTTTATACACTCAATATCCAATAAACTAACTTCTTCCTATCATCTTTATGCAGACGATCTACAAATCTATTCACGAGCTCCTCTTGGGAATCTGACCGAGGCCATCATCAAAATTAATCAAGATCTGGCTCGTATTTGCCAATGGAGCATGCGGTATGGACTCATGGTCAATCCCATAAAGACGCAGGTTATCGTGGTGGGTAGTTCCAGGATGGTTTCTAGAATTGACTGGGCAACTCTTCCCCAGGTTGTTTTCGACAACACGGTTATTCCCATCTCCGAGAAAGTTAAGAACTTGGGGATAATCATTGACAGGAACTTTTCTTGGACTGCCCAACTCCAAGAAGTTAGCCGCAAGCTATTTGCATCTGCGGCTTCTTTGAGGAGACTGCGTAATTTTCTTCCGACTGCCACCAAAATTGCGCTTGCACAGTCACTTCTTCTCCCCATCCTTGATTATGCTGATGCCAGCTATCTGGACCTTACTCAGGAACAACTCGACAAACTTGAGCGGCTTCAAAATGTTTGTATAAGGTTCATATTCGGTTTACGTAAATATGACCATGTTTCTGAATTCCGAGTAAAACTCAAGTGGTTGCCTATTCGCCTTCGTCGGAATGCTCATACTCTTTCCCTTTTATACAATGTGCTTTTTTCCCCTTCTACCCCTCTTTATCTCAAGAGACGTTTTCAGTTTCTCTGTGACTCCCACACTAAATTTCTGAGGTCATCGGATAACTTACGACTTAAAATGCCAATGCATTCCACAAATTTTTTGGATAAATCCTTTACTGTTCAGGCTGCTCGCTTGTGGAATGCATTGCCAGTGCCAGTAAGACGCGCTCAATCGTTACCTGTATTCAAAAGGCTCGTGAAGGAGCATTACTTGTCGCTGTGATATCGATGTTCGCCATTTATCTATTGCCTATGTATTTGGTATATATGTATCTATTGTTAAGATTATTTATTTATCTGTGTATATATTGAATTATTTATAGTAATGTTGCACCGATTACAACCCCATTTATGTCCAGGCAATTACTGTCCATTCCAGGTTGCCTGGAAGAGATCGCGGAATGCGATAAGGCCGCCCATTGTACATGTGTTTTAGTTTGTAGTTTTCTCTTTTTTTGTTAACCACGGTGTACAATTAAGTATATAATAAATAATAAATAAATAAATAATAAATAAATAAGTAGATAACTAATTTAAAATGTTACCGAACATACTCGGGTGATGATAACGATGCCGTCTTTCTTTTTCTATATATCTAACACTTTAAATAACATTCTTTCAAAAGCTATTCACAGAAAAGTAATAGCACATTTCTACAAAGAGATCTATAATGACGGCCCATTCACGCTGCGTCTGAGACGGGGACAAATCCTTAAAGAATGTGGTACATGTGCAGCGATACTTAATTGGGTCTCAGGTGCGTTCGCGGAAGCAATAACTGTGCGAATTACATACCCGCCACATTTACGCATGCTTGCAGACGCCCTTAGTTATGGAGCGGGCCATTCGTTGTGCGACTGGTCTGCGATTTGCGATTATAGAATTTAAATAGTTTTTTTTTTGTTTGTATTGGGGATGAAAAGTGTTACCATAGTGTGGTGAAAAGTGTAGGTCGTTTTCTTTCGGTTATGGAATTATAGAAGCTTTTTGAAGTATTTTTATACGGGTGTATTTTTTTATAAATTAGTATGTATATTATTTATCAATATTTATTATTATATACTTTATTGGCGTTGCGGGTTGGACTAGATAATTGGTTTTTAACATGGTGTGTGCTGTGTGTTTATTCTCAACTCTACAAGGTTTTCCATTTCGGTAATACATATTTATTTATAATAATTATTATATGTACCCCAAAAAGTAATACAAAAAGGAGACTTATAACTAAAACATAAGCAGTTACAAGACTACGAATGCAGTAAAAATGTAGTTTTCATTATCAACAGCGGATTATCATTTTAGAAAGCAGTGAGTGGATCATATAACTTGTGATGGAATAGGCACATAACTACTACAGTCAATTATTACTAATGTAAAGTTTGCAATAAAATACTTACAAATAAATATCGCAGCTTCCATAGGCATCTTTAAATGCATATATTACCTTTGTAGCCGTGTTGCCAGGGATTAAAATATTACGATTCAACACAGGATCGTCATTAAAGGGATTGTTAAATTTTGTAAAGTATTTTTTTTGTTACCTAGGCTCTTGTTATTTATTTATGTACAAAAAAAGTGGGAAGACATTTCTAAAAGAAAATTATATAAGCGAGAAGAGTATTTAGGTACTGCTTATTTTTTATTTTTTTTACTGGAATCTTAGTGATGTACACATCGCATTGTAGTAAACCGAGTCTGGAGTTATAAATCCTAAGCTGAGTTAGAAATAGTTTAATAAATTAATAAGTTTAAAAAAAATACCTGCCTTCAAAAAAACAAAACAAGCTTGATATTCTAGTTAGATTGACGACACGGTTGGCGCAGTGGTTGAGCGATTGGCTGCTGCGCTTCGTGTCGTCGGTTCGAGTCCCGCACGGAACAAATATTTGTATGACCTACAGATAGTTGTTCCGGGTCTGGCTGTTTATGTATGTGATATTGTATGATTGTGAACGCACCCACAACACAGGAGAAATTCCTAGTATGGAACAACGTTAAATTTTGTAAAGTATTTTTTTTTTAATAAATAAAAAAAAATCACATTTAATAAACCTTATTTAACGTTAAATTAAAACACTCAGAAGACGAAACCGCTACCTTGCAAAAATAATTACGTGAATATCGAATGAATTCATCAAATGTTATCAATAAAAAGATAATTATATATCTTTACCGCAAGGGGACCTCATTACGCAGAATAAAGTCGATTCATTGATAATATTGGACAAAATTATAATTTGAGTGAAAGTGCGCAATGGGCTTGTAATAACTTGATTGATTGGGAATGATAAAGCCGCGCCGCGTGTTAGGGTTGGCGGCCATTTTGAAAAATGTTATTACATATTTTAATATTGTGGAAATTAAAAATAAATTTATTATAATTATGAAGGTACTTATTGCTTTTTGAAATTCAAATGAATGAACAGATGGTGTTACTTAAATGACAGTGATATAGATAACAATCGCGTAATAACTTCATTACCTTTTAAATTGGACTGAACGTGACGTTTCGTTGAGTTTTTAAAACAGCACTTGGAGTTTTCTACAAATGTATATCATCATCATATGGTCAGCCTTTACCCAACTATATTGGAGCTCTTTTCGTAATATATTACTATTGAACTAAAGGAATAGTAGGATATTGCGTTATTAAAATATTTTTTGAGTTTCAAACATTTTATTGTACCTACATAATTCAATTCATCTAATTTCATTATACATTTTCGATCTGTACATCCAGTCGGAGTAATAATTGGTTTCACCTATGACTGGGTCCAAGCAACAACAACATAATTATGCGATAACCGTCCACACCAAAGCGAGTCATAACGGAAATTCGTGACGAAAAATTCTTACACTTTTTTCATCTAGCCAATAAGAGTTCCAAAAAAAAAAAACAGATGATTTCGTATCGGTATCAGAATCCATACTAATATTATAAATGTGGAAGTAACTCAGTCTTAACGGCTGAAAGGGTTTGGATGAAACTTGTCACACAAGTAATCCATGTTCCGGAATAGGACATAGAATAATTTTCATCCCGGTAGTATACTCCTTTGATATCATTTCCAACCACCTTGCCATCTTGGTTTATTATGTCCAGATTGATAAAATAAGTCTTTCAAAATGTCTAAGTATAACAACATATTAAACTTTGGCAGTAGCCCTCCTTGGGTTTAACACGTTCTGAAATCCAAAGTTTAAACGTTAGCACTATTTTACATATATTGAATCAGTATAAAAATGATTTAAAAAAATTTCTTCTTCGCGGTAGCCCTAAAATCGAACACCGCGCACCGTCCAATAAATTACATCGATAATATCGCGAAATAAAAAAAAGCCATCGCAAAAAAAAAAACCTCGAGAGCGTGATAATTGGCTTCGAAACATAATTACAGTAGCACGACTTATTGCAAACCACAAATGTGTGGACAGACACCTCCCAGCGCCCTCGTTTAAGGCAATGGAAGTATTTCATCATTAAAAATCCTATAATATTCAGTAACTTTTCCGTATAGTGTAATTGTTTTTTTTTTTTGGCTCACTCGTTGCTTCAAATGGAGAATACTAAAGTTGGTGCACAATATTGTTGTTGCTGTCGGGTCGATTGTCTCAAACTTGTTTTTTTCGAAAATGGTGTGAGAATTAGCTATTATAAGTTCAATAAAATTGTTAGCGTGGGCTGTAGGCTTACTTCAATGGTTAAAATATTAAAAAGCCAAACAAAGCTTTATTTTCAAACGTATCTTAAAGTTATTCTTTTTACTTTTATTAAGTCACAGAAACAGCTTGTGACTTATCACAACCTAAGACCGATTTTCAGCGCAAAAAACTTAGCCAACCGTTTCTTAAATAAAAACTGAGGTACCTTTTTAGAGTAATTTTAAAAATGGAAACTCATTATTTTTAACCTTGATAAAATATGGCTGATGTTTGTTGCACATCGTCCAGAATTGGATCCTAAACTTGTCGTGCTTACGAGAGCCTCGGGACAAGACGTGGTATAAAATAAATGTAACTCCTTCACGGGAAATAAGTGTATCTATTTGTTATAAGGTAGTTTATAGGTTCCCTCAAGACTGTACGAAGTTTATTAAGCATCCGGAAAACCAATAAAAAACAAGGTACGACCTACCGTGTGTACATTTTTCTCCAAATATATATTCTCCTTTTTCTCATTCCATCTGCAATTAATACTCAATACATTTATTTGCATTCCACAATGTGAACTAAGGTGGTAAATTATGCATTTATGAAATATACATAATTTTAGATCATTGTATTGTGGACCTTGTCGTGCACAGCAAGTTGTGATAGACGCAGAGGGCTATTATTATTTAAGAAAAGTAAAATGTTAATGTTTTTCTACTACTCACTTAGAATTTTGGTTCAATTTGTTATTTTTGGTATGCTTTTTTATTTTAATTTATCATTTAAATATTAATTATTATTTTAATAGCATTTATGGGATTAGGAAATTTTTAAATTAATTAGAAATATATTATTTTTGTTAGTTTTTAATTGCTTCTGGTAATTTATTGTACATTGTGTTGTATTGTATTGTGATGATGGTTTCGTTTTTAAATATTGCCTATCCTATAGTTCAATCTTGAATTCAACATTATTCACAAGATGAAAGATGTCATTCCAAAGCCGGGACATCTCGTAAGATAGGTACCTACACTACATTGATTGGTCCTGTGCCATTCAGCGGTTCGCGTTGTATCACCAGCCCCCCTAGCCAAGTTGATCATCTACAATCGTTAACGCTAGTCGAAAACGAATCAAATGTATGAGAATGAAATCGTCTCAACGATAAGTCACGTGGTTAGAGCAAACGAATAGAAAATTCGTAGCCAAGTTCACATCGTTCAAAATGATAGAATGAATTGTTATCGTTTCTACAATGTTCAACGCTACATCCTTTGTTAAAATATTTAAAGTTAATGTTTAAAGCATTTAAACATAGTTTAAATTTTAACCTGTTTGATGTTTGTAGGATCAATGGCCAGAGACTAAAGAATAGGTCGTTTTTCTAAATACATTGTAGAACGAGCGGCCGACTCAGGCGCGACAACATGGCTACCAACTTATCGTTTTCTACAGTTGCTAAAACCGAGGCGTTAACGATTGGAGAATAGAATTCGACACGAAACGTTTGTAACATGGCTAGGGGGGCTGATCTACCTTTTCCTCCCAACGCTGCGTCTTACTATACAAAGACGCTACTTCAGAACCCTACAGCCCTATCAACCATACAGTCTGCTGCACAATGCGCTCCACGGGCGTAGTCAACCATGGGCAGAGCTGGTCAGGGTGGGGCAGAAGTCTAAAATAATATGACTGTAACGAGTAAACTATACCCGCATTCTTACCTCGGTTAATTTTTTCATACAAAAAGGACACACCTGTATTAATTCGAATTATCCAAAACACTTTCTTATTGCTCACCTACCTACATCACGAAATCCTTCATCCAAAATATGTCTCTAACTTCAGCCGTTTGGGCTTTGGTTAGGTACCTTACAGGTCAGAGCAAGGATGGGGCAAGCGCCCCACCCTGCCCCACCGTGGCTACGCCCCTGATGGGCTCTAAGCATTGCTCGTTATGTTTGGCAACCTAACATAATCCTTGAGTTAATCGTTATAATATTCCTAACATACTTATCTCTTTTTTCATGCTTACTAACTTTATTCCGTTGGTTGATTTTATTACAGCTCTATTTAATTTCAGTCATATTCACGGTGGATAAACACCCTAGTTAATGCTCTATTACTCTATTTAAATAATCAAGGGTTGTAAGTAATACGTATCCTTTATAAGATGCTGCTTGGGATATTTCTACCGCTTGCTAATGTTGAGATTGGAGCGTTTTCATCTTTTAGTAGCTCTTTAATGTTTTTTTATGTTTTTATTTCGCTTTTATTTAAGGGTACTTGTAAGTGTGATGATCTTAGTCATAGAATTATAAAAATATGTTCAGGGAGGATGGTAGTAGATGGATATTTTATAATTATATCTAATGAGTAGAATACATTTTGTATTGTTTGTAGCTTTGATGATGACTTAATGTCCTTTTTTACTTAATTTAAAGTTCACAAAAGTATTTAGATCTTAAAATCTAGAAAGAAAGGTAAACATTTAAATGGTTTACCTTTCTTTCTAGATTTCAAGACTATAGCAAATAGGTTTGCTCTACGCAAATGCGATCCATTTGGTTTTGTGTTTCCCTTTACCACAGACGAGACAATTGTCTTGTTTTCCTGTATAAAGAAAAATCTGGCTGACGATTGAGGTTTTACGTAGATGCATGAAAACATTTACTTATACTCGTTATATACCTAAGTACCTTTTTTTTGTATGGGAAATCATCATGACTTCTCCCGTTCTGGGCGGAGCGGAAGGGAGTGTCAGACTCTTACTGACTAAAACCCACCCGTGATCCTTCTTGTGCCTTTTGCGTTCCCGGGGCGCGGTGACTCAAATTCCGCAACATACCTAAGTACCTAAGCCATTCGTGTTCATGAATTACATAATACTCTTTTTACTTGACTCTCCTATCGCAGGTATGCTGGAAGAGATTTCTATAGAAATAAGCATCACTTTTGTACCTATTTTTCTTCTTCTTATCTTTTTATTAAATGTGTGTACATTGTGCCGCCCATTGTGTTACCCTATGTAATGTTTTCTTCATCTATATTTTCTGTAACTTATATGGTGTACTTAATAAAGAGTATTCTATTCTACATAAATTATTAAAAATAAGTTGATTTCCATTTAAATTCACAAATGATCATCCGAAATCAATTTATCATAATAAAAATGCTTAGCTACCTGTATAAACATCAGTAGGCTAAATCTCAAATGATGCTCTCAAAAGCCTCAAAGGCAGTGCAGCTTAACTATGGTTATGCGACAACCTGAAGGGTGCAGAGGGGGATTATGACCAAATTGAAAACGTGTCTCGAGCGCTATTTTGGAAACGCCAATTAATGGGAAACGAGTCTTTGACAGGTACACAGGTTTTCAGTGGGGATGCATTTTTGATCGCTCTACTGTAAGTTTTTTTTTTGTATGCCACTGTAATTTCCTGCTATTTTGTACTTTTGTCAAAGTCAAAGTGAAAACGTTTATTGCGACCTAAGTGTAGAATGTTGATGTTATGTTAGTACTTATGATTTAGCAGCCTTTTTCAAGCATATAATATGCAACGATTATAATAAGTATTTTATAATAATCGGTGTTAAAATACAAACCTTAAACTAAGTATTTTTATTAGATTTTCGCATTTCGTGGTGGTTTTATTTGTTACGAATGCCGAAGAATCTGTTTATTATTATCTAGCATTAGGTAAATGTATTCGAAAATTCGAAAAATTTCGAAAAATGTAAGAAGGGCGAAATCGTTGCCACCACGCATAAAACCTCGATCGATGTTGGAACAAGAAGTTTATGGCCAGCAACATAAGTCTTATTATTAGTTTAGTTGTTATATTAGTTTTATTTATTTTTTTCCAATTATTTTATTTTTTTTATTTGTAGGCACCTCTGTGTGTGTGTATGAGGGGAATAAACTATTTTCTTTTTTTTTTCTTTTCTTTCTCGAATACAGTCGAGCTATGTCTGATTTTATAATGAACCTAACACACACTTCTTTCCTACCTACTTGCACTAAACTCTAACTTATTTCAACTATCATGCCGCTTAACTAATAATATTTCAAGCATCATATACATAGTAAGGTACTCAAAAACACTCACTTTGCATACAGCCAGGGGACTGAGTAACTAAATAAAAAATGGACCATATATATTATTATATCCACACGTCATGCCACAGCTGGACAGTGATGTAACGAGTGGAACCTGCCTTGTGACAGGTGCAAGCGATTATGGCATGGCCGACGGAAAAATGTACCCTTTGTGTACTCGTAGTGTTGTGTTAAGTTGAGTGGGTACGGGACTTTATATTGTGTCCGATAAAGTGTTGTAAAAGGGTCTTTTTTATTTTTTTGCATGGGAAATCATGGAATGACTTCTCCCGCTCTGGACGCAGCGGAAGGGAGTGTCAGACGCTTACTGACTAAAACCCACCCGTGATCCTTCTTGTGCCCTTTGCGTTCTAGGGCCGCGGTGACTCTTTCGAATAAATTCCGCAACCCTAGCAAGCACTGACCCTATGGGGCCCCGTCTTCTTTGCTGACGGCTCTTTGAGGCGCGCGTGGAACACGACTCGTTGTCTGTAATTATTATTGGAATATTATAAGTCAAGCCACAAAATTATTTATTGGCCACGTGATTAAACTTCTAATTTTATAACTTAGCGACGGGAAAATGATATAGCCTCTAATAAACCAATTCGTATTTTTTACAACGCCAACTAAATATTGTATAGAAAGCGTCAAGTAAAGATTATCAATTATTGTGACTTGTCCTTCTTATTTATACATTGCCACCTTATTACTAATTCGGCCACGGATTTTACATCTCGTCACCATTTTACATTGAACAGCTTCAACACAATGTCCTCAAAAATATATAATTCAAGCTTCTACAGGCAGCATCATTTATTATAACTTATCATATAAAATAATACATCATACTCTTTTATCGTGAAAATAGCCACTGCATGATTTGGCGCGAGTACGCGAGACGACAGCCACCTGCTATTTGCACCAATCACGAAGCGCCATTACCCCGACTCGGATAGGTTAGGTTAGAAGGCTAAGGCGGGAGCGAAGCGGAGCGGAGCTCCCGCGCGGGCTCCGTCGACCTATCTTAGCGCAGAGATTTTGTTGTTATATCATCTATTACTTACCCGAGATTGTCCAGACTTTTATCGCAAGTACAGCTGCAAGCATTTGATAGGTCTTGCAATCAGACTGAAATACGTGACGCCATCGTTACAGGCCAAGTCACAACCCAATAATTGTTTAATTTTCATTTTTTTTAGGTTACCTATATTCTTTTTATAATTATGTTTCTATTATTTACTATTAGTAAAATGATGATAATTCAACATACTTGTTTTTCAAAAAAAAAATTGTCTTTCCTCAATAGCTTCTGGTAATATTAGTGGCCTTTGGTAATATACTATTTGATGACATTTTTAACAAAAGTTTGATGATCAATCTATGTGGTATGAGTTACATTTTAAACGTACTGAGTTAAAAAATTAGAAGCTAAATAAATATATTTTGTGATGTCATTTATTACTATTTTAGAAGTTTATTGTTAGAATGCATTTTACAAATTTAGATGCTAAAAAATAACAATCATACTGAGTTGAATTTAGATTGGCTTACATAGAAGATAACTAGTGGCTAAGATAGTATTATTTAGATGCTCGTTAATTGTCTGACTTAGTAATTTAGAAGGTAACATAATTTTTTAGAGGTGAATATTAAAAAGAAACCTGTTTAAATAGCACCCATTATTATTGACGTGTATTTTTATTGATATGCTCGCGTTTGAACGCTGTGATGGTAAGCGAGGACACATCCTCGCTTACCATCACAGCGTTCAAACGCGAACCGTGACCACAGTCACGGATGGGGACGCTTGCCTAGAAGTAACCTGTTCGCACTTGAATTAAAGGCAGCTTTTAGCTATCAGTCCCTAGCCAAGTTGATAATCTGCAAACGTTAACGCCAGTCGAAAACGAATCAAATGTATGGGGAATCATCTCAACGTTAAGTCACGTGGTTAGAACCGAACGAATAGAAATCTCGTAGTCAAGTTCACATCGTTCGAAATGATAGAATGAATTGTTATCTTTTCTACAATGTTAAACGCTACATCCATTTTTAAAATGTTTAAACTTAATGGTTAAAGCATTTAAAAACAGTTTAAATTTTAACCTGTTTGACGTTTGTAGGAACGCTTGCCATAGACTAAAGAATTGGTCGGTTTTTCTAAAGATATTGTAGAACGAGTAGCCGACTCAGGCGCTTCAAAATGGCTACCAACTTATCGTTTTCTACGGTTGTTGACACCGAGGCGTTACCGATCGTAGAACGGAATTCGACACGAAACGATTATAACTTGGCTAGGGAGGGGGACAGAAAACACAGACTCAGGCACAGATTTTTTACTTTTACCAATTACCCTCTGTTAATTATGTGCTTAAAATAATAAGATTAGGTTTTTGTACTAGACACATTTTTTTGCGAGGTTTTCTGTTAGGCATTACCTCACCTAATAGAAATCGATGGATGAGGTCTAGGCTACGATGGGACGAGCGTGCATAGAGGTTCTTGAAAAGTGACATTCCGTCAGCGGCGTGACACAATACGTCAAAAATGTACGGAATCGACAAACGCTCTCAAATTTAACGTGTACAATCACTTATATTTTTGCATTTCGACAATCGCTTTCGCTAATGTAATGACACTTTGTTTAGGCTCTCAGAAGCCTGTTCCATCAAATCAAACCATGTTAGGACACCACACTATCCATTATTTCAACAAGCACCAGATAAGAAGACCGATACCTCAGCAAAAAAAAAAGAATAACATACAAAAAGATTATATTATAAATTATTTTCGTTCAGAAACAGTTCGTTCGACACGTCAGCTTTGCACGTCAATGGTGGCGTGAAGCGTGACTCCACCTGGTGTGTCACGTGGGCTCGGTCAATTACGAATAATATGAAATTATTTTTGTCTGCTCTTATTGTAAACCCTGATGCAGCAAAAATAATGTTTCTGGTAAAAATTGCATTGCATTGAATTCACTGTAAAGGAAAATTTGGTATGCTTTTAATATAATGATGTTGTTGGTACTTTAATTTTAGAGATAAAATACTGATATTAAGAGCGTATATTCCGTACGTCTTTTCATACTTCTTTTCCAAATCCTTATTTTCCGAAATGACTAAACCAATTTTATTGAAAACATTTTGGATAAATAGTTTACAGTTATATTAGACTCATTTTAAATTTTCCATACAAACATAAATTTCCAGTTTTTTTTTTTAAATAAGACATTTCGAAAATGTTTTTAACTAACCTTTTGACCTACATATGTATCCTGCTTATAAGTAGCGAAAAAAAAATACTCATTTCTTTTACGGATAATTTTACTAACGAACGATCGATCGTATTCCGTACAAAATAAATATCGAAAGCACAAAGTAAGCGAAAAAATTCCGCTGCACTTGAAAAAACAGAATGACGCACTGTTGACCTTTCATTACGTCGGCAATGAAAATATTTTGACTCTGACTCCCGCTCTGGACGCAGCGGAAGGGAGTGTCAGACGCTTACTGACTAAAACCCACCCGTGATCCATCTTTTGCCCTTTGCGTTCCAGGGCCGCGGTGACTCTTTCGAACAAATTCCGCAACATACCTAAGTACCTAAGCCATTCGTGATCATGAATTAATACTCTTTTTACTTGACTCTCTTATCGCAGGTATGCTGGAAGAGATTTCTATAGAAATAAGCATCACCTTTGTACCTATTTTTCTGTTTCCTTCTTATCTTTTTATTAAATGTGTGTACATTGTGCCTCCCATTGTGTCACCCTATGTAATGTTTTCTTCATCTATATTTTCTGTAACTTACATGGTGTACATAATAAAGAGTATTCTATTCTATTCTACATAAATTGTTAAAAATAAGTTAATTTCCATTGAAATTCACAAATGATCATCTGAAATAAATTTATCATAATAAAAATACTTAGCTACCTGTATAAACATCAGTAGGCTAAATCTCAAATGATGCTCTCAAAAGCCTCAAAGGCAGTGCAGCTTAACTATGGTTATGCGACAACCTGAAGGGTGCAGAGGGGGATTATGGCCAAATTGAAAACGTGTCTCAAGCGCTATTTTGGAAACGCCAATTAATGGGAAACGAGTCTTTGACAG
Organism: Hecatera dysodea; assembly: GCA_905332915.2. NCBI lineage: Eukaryota > Metazoa > Arthropoda > Insecta > Lepidoptera > Noctuidae > Hecatera > Hecatera dysodea. Next base: position 18,753,356 of record HG995294.1, read on the forward strand.
GTACACAGGTTTTCAGTGGGGATGCATTTTTGATCGCTCCACTGTATTTTTTTTTGTGTATGCCACTCTGTAATTTCCTGCTATTTTGTACTTTTGTCATAGTCAAAGTGAATACGTTTATTGTGACCTAAGTGTAGAATGTTGATGTTATGTTAGTACTTATGACTTAGCAGCCTTTTTCAAGCATATAATATGCAACGATTATAATAAGTATTCTATAATAATCGTTGTGAAAATGTAAATTTTAAAGTAAGCATTTTTACTATATTTTCGCCTCGCGGTTTTATTTTTTAGGAATGATAAATAATTTGTCCATAATTATGTAGCACTAGCTTCTGTCCGCGACTTCGTCCCCGTGGAATACCCGATTTTAAAACATTCTTTATCGCTGCTCCGCTCCTATTGGCTTAAGCGTGATGATATATAGCCTAAAGCCTTCCTCGATAAATGGTCTATTCAACCCAAAAAGAATTTTTCAATTCCAACCAGTAGTTCCTGAGATTAGCGCGTTCAAACAAACAAACAAACACACAAACAAACTCTTCAGCTTTATAATATTAGTAAGATTACATATGCGCGAATATGTAGGAAGTCAATCTAGCCAATGGGCAGGTGACATTGTTGCCACCGCGGATAAATTCCCATGATGTTATAACAAGAAGTTTTTGGCAAGCAACACAAGTTTTCTAATAGAGTCGAGCTATGTCTGATTTTATAATGAACCTAACACACACTTCTTTCCAACCTACTTGTACTAAACTCTTACTTATTTCAACTATCATGCCGCTTAAATGATATTATTTCAAGCATCATACATAGTAAGGTACTCAAAAACACTCACTTTGCATACAGCCAGGGGACTGAGTAACTAAATAAAAAATGGACCATATATATTATTATATGCACACGTCATGGCACAGCTGGACAGTGATGTAACGAGTGGAACCTGCCTTGTGACAGGTGCAAGCGATTATGGCATGGCCGACGGAAAAATGTACCCTTTGTGTACTCGTAGTGTTGTGTTAAGTTGAGTGGGTACGGGACTTTATATTGTGTCCGATAAAGTGTTGTAAAAGGGTCTTTTTTTTGCATGGGAAATCATCAAATGACTTCTCCCGCTCTGGGTGGAGCGGAAGGGAGTGTCAGACTCTTACTGACTAAAACCCACCCGTGATCCTTCTTGTGCCCTTTGCGTTCCAGGGCTGCGGTGACTCTTTCGAACAAATTCCGCAACCCTAGCAGGCACTGACCCTATGGGGCCCCGTGTTCTTTACTGACGGCTCTTTGAAGCGCGCGTGGAACACGACGCGTCGTCGAAAGGTTCTGTGATTATTATTGACGTGTATTTTTATTTTATTGATATGCTCGCGTTTGAACGTTGTGATGGTAAGTGAGGATGTGGTCATGGATGTGGAATGTGGACGCTTGTCTAGAAGTAACCTATTCGCACTTGAACTAAACGTAGCTTTTAGCTATCAGTCCCTAGCCAAGTTGATAATCTGCAAACGTTAACGCTAGTCGAAAACGAATCAAATGTATGGGGAATCATCTCAACGTTAAGTCACGTGGTTAGAACAAACGAATAGAAAAATCGTAGCCAAGTTCACATCGTTCGAAATGATAGAATGAATTGTTATCTTTTCTACAATGTTAAACGCTACATCCATTTTTAAAATGTTTAAACTTAATGGTTAAAGCATTTAAAAACAGTTTAAATTTTAACCTGTTTGACGTTTGTAGGAACGCTCGCCATAGACTAAAGAATTGGTTGGTTTTTCTAAAGATATTGTAGAACGAGTAGCCGACTCAGGCGCTTCAAAATGGCTACCAACTTATCGTTTTCTACTGTTGCTGACACCGAGGCGTTACCGATCGTAGAACGGAATTCGACAGGAAACGATTATAACTTGGCTAGGGGGACAGGAAACACAGACTCAGGCACAGATTTTTTACTTTTACCAATTACCCTCTGATAATTATGTACTTAAAATAATAAGATTAGGTTTTTGTACTAGACACATTTTTTTTGCGAGGTTTTCTATTAGGCATTACCTCACCTAATAGAAATCGATGGATGAGGTCTAGGCTACGATGGGACGAGCGTGCATAGAGGTTCTTGAAAAGTGACATTCCGTCAGCAGCGGCGTGACAAATACGCCTAAAATATACGGAACTGACGAACGCTCTCAAATTTAACGTGTACAATCATTTATATTTTGGCATTCGTTAATATAATGGCCCCTTTTTAGGCTCTTAGAAGCCTATTCCATCAAATCAAACCACGTTAGGACACCACACTATCCGTTATTTCAACTATGCACCCGATAACAAGACCGGTACCTCAGCAAAAAAAAAGAATAACATACAAAAATATTACCTATATTATAAAATTTTTTCGTTCAGAAACAGTTCGTTCGACACGTCAGCTTTGCACGTCAATGGCGGCGTGAAGCGTGACTCCACCTGGTGTGTCACGTGGGCTCGGTCAATTATGAATAATATGAAATTATTTTTGTCTGCTCTTATTGTGAGCCCTGATGCAGTATGATGTAGGAAAAATAATGTTTCTGGTAAAAATTGCATTGCATTGAATTCACTGTAAAGGAAAATTCGGTGTGCTTTTAATATAATGATGTTGTTGGTACTTTAATTTTAGAGATAAAATGCTGATAATATTAAGAGCGTATATTCCGTACGTCTTTTCATACTTTTTTTCAAATCCTTATTATCCGAAATGACTAAACCGATTTCAATGAAACTTTACACACATAAGCAGGATACATAGGTCTAAAAAAGTTAGTTGAAAACATTTTCGAAATGTCTTATTTAAAAAAAAGATAGATAATTATTGTTATTTTAACGATATATAACTTTAGTATTTGTATTGTCAGGACGTCAGTAGGTACAATAGCGAAAAACACGATCATTTCTGACCAACCGTAAGAAGAAATGAACGATCGATCGTATTCCGTACAAAATAAATATCGAAAGCACAAAGTAAGCGAAAAAATTCCGTTGCACTTGAAAAAACAGAATGACGCACTGTTGACCTTTCATTACGTCGGCAATGAAAATATTTTGACATTTTTTTTTACGAAACTGAAGGCCTATGACAGCGTGACGTGCCGTCGACACGGTCAATTTAATTGATAAATTAATTGAAACCCAACGTCGTTTGCGGAACCCTATTTTCTGTGTTTGGGGTGATTTTTTGTATGCTTACGCCAAATCACCGAACATTTATGAATGCCCGATGAAATATTTGGGTATTTGTCACTGAATGGTAATGCGTGTTTTTAGGATATGCTACATTAGCCAGGGGAATGGTTTAATAGATACCATTTTTTAGAGGTATTACATATGTATAAAACAATGTGTACGTGTAGGCGAAACAAGAAAATTTATTTGATTTTTTATTTTATGTTAAGTGCATCAAAAGGAAGTTATGCACAATAACATATTTTACTACAATGAGGTTGTTGACTAAAAAAAAATGTCCGTCAGATAGATTTCCAAAAATAAAAATCAAAAGTAATTTATTCAAACTAGGCTGAGAGACAGCACTTTTTAAACGTCAAATTTTACATAAAGACAGTCCCCCAAAACGCCCACCCGTCACCACTTCCTAGTGTTTTAGCTGGGAAAAAGAAGTGGCGCAACAAACTCCCCAGCAACACATCTGTCTATTGCGTTTTAAGAACTTGAATTTATACAATAGTATGTAAAGTCATTAGTATTCAAAATAAATTGGATACATTTTTTTCTTTTTTCACGTAAACAAAAAAGGAGGACGATACAGTTCGATGAAAACTCGTGTGGCGTCACTACGTGCCACAATTTTTACCACGGCGTGACGTCACAAGCCACCACTCCTGATCATTGATGCTTTTAATCCTCGTAATTTTTTGTTGATTTGGTAAATAAAAAAATACGCGTCCAATATTTTTTTTCGATTATCTACTACTAAATAGGTACAATAATATTTTTTTGAACTCAGAAAACATCCCTATTTGTTAAAGCGCATAGATTCTAAAAGCGATTTGTGTTTTTTGCCAGTTTAAAAAAAATACATACATAGTTTTATGTTATAAATAATTGACAAATTTTAAACTAACTCTCCTTATTTCATTGCGATTCTATTACTCAACTAGGATGCTTTATAATAATTCATAAAATGTATGTTTTTACACCAACTGAATGCTGTTTTTATGTGGGGTCTGTGATGACCCCGTGCGGCAAATAGTGTAACAAAACTGACGCGACGGGCGGCGGGTTATATAGAGGGATAGTTACTGGTCTATATATCCATACTACATAACAAGAAATGGTTCTCGATAGTACAGTCATCATCATCTGCCTAGCCTTTTCCCAACTACATTGGGGTCGGCTCCCAGTCAAGCCAGATTCAGCTGAATACCAATGTTTTACGTAAAGCGGCTGCCTACCAGACCTCCACAACCCATTAACTGGGGAACACGGTACTTCTTGGCAAGACTGGTGTCAGATTTTCTGGCTTCTGACAATCCGTAACGACTGCCAAAGATCTCCAAATGACAGCTGGGACCAACGGCTTAACGTGCTTTCAGAAGTCTCGTTATGTTAAGATGGTCACCCATCCTCAGACCAACTTCGGCGAGCGTTGCTTAACCTAGAAGATCGACCCGTGCGGCTGTTATAATTTAGCCACGAGCTCGATAGAACAGTATACCCAGGTAATACCTCTGAAAAAAACCGCTAATAGAATAACAAAACTCCACATTTGCTGTTCAATTACATAATGTTATTGCGCAAAAGCAATGAATAAACGATCACGCGGGCCGTCACCAGCTCCAATTATTCACATAATCCTCGGCCTCTTTAAAAACAATTAATATTCCATTGATCCACCAGAGTATGGTCAGCTGGGGTAAGCTTCCCCTGCGTGGTGACCATCGACACCCCGCTTGTTTCTGCAAGCCTAGTACCATTTCTTTTTTAGTTTTTAGTCTTCTAACGCAAAACACTTAAATATAATATTTTTTCTTTTTTGTTTTTTGTATATCATTATCATATGTATTTTTTTTTTTGGAAATAAAAGGTTTATTATTATTATTATTTGTAATATTTTGCTGTGCTACTATATTTAATTTACTAACATTAGATATAAGAAATTTACTAACACATTGGATCTTGTTGTCCGAGAAAGAAATAATTTATTTATTTAAAACAAAATAAATAGAAAAATTTAGTTTGTAGCGTGTTGTGTTTGTGTGTGTGTTGTGTGTGTGTTTAGCTTGTTGTGTGTTGTTTGTTGTGTGTGTTTGTTGTTTGTGTGTGTGTGTTTGTATCTAAAGCTCAACTTATTTGATTATTCTTATTACCTACTTCATTAAAAGGTTTGTTTTTAGTAGATATTAATATAATTACAAAACAATATTTATTTATTTTTTGCGAAAATTAACTTTTTTTCGGTTTGGCGTAATATAAATTATGTAAAATAATTATATCTACTAAAAACTAACCTCTAATGAAGTAGGTAATAAAAATAAGCAAGTATGTTGAACTTTAGATACACTACGATCTTTGTGGAAAATTAAATGTATCGAGGAGGTGTCACTTGCGTTATCGTGACATCAAAAGGGAGGAGTTTCATTACGCGTAGATTTATCTGGATATTTAAGCGGCCACCAGACTATTTGACGGATAGTATTGATTGAGAAACATTATCTACTTCCTCGGGTGTGTTTTGAGCAAAATTACAATGAATTCTCAGTATATCAGTGGCGTGCAGTGGTTCGAGATAGGGAGAGAAAATGTCAAAAAAAAAACACACCACCTTATTCAGGGTTGAAATGCGGTGTTTTTTTTAAATAGGCTATTTAAAAAAAGAACAAAAAATACTCATTTCATTAAAAATTAACCCTAAATAATGTGGTTATTTTTTTAAAATTTATTTGGACATTTTCTCTCTCAACCTACCCTAACTCGAACCACTGCACGCCACTGCAGTATATGTATATGTATATACGTTGGAACGAATTGACGAATCGGTCTTTATCATCATCATGACAACTTCAGCTGAAAGGCTTTCACTGCTGGTCATAAGGCTTCCCTAAGCGTCACCACATCGTCTGGACCCCAAGTCTGCTATTTTTATAAATTTTTCATTCCAACACGATCCCATTGTCATTTTGCTAAAAGTTCGTAATCTGCTGAATTCATAATAGTCGATCATTGGTCGGTCAATGGTCTCGTAATACTTTTTGATAACCGAGCTATTACAAGCAATGACTACACTTTGATGTTCTAATGGTAGAGCACTGATCAAAGGAAGTGTCAAAATTTTAGTAGATCACTGCATACTTTTGTCATTCAGTGGATAGTCATAGTGACGCTTTTATATTAGTAGATACCAAACTTGTAAAAATCAACCATTATCAAGTCAATTATAGACCATTCTGACACTTTGTAATAGCAGACTTGGGGTCCTGGTCCACTGCGTTTTGCATGCAGCGATTTCCTACGGACGGACGGTCATAGGCCCACTTGATGGGAGGTCTTCCAACGCAGCGCCTTCGGTTTGAGGTCTCCACTCCAAAAACTCGACCCCCTCGATTTACCTGTTCTTCGAGCAAGGTGAACTTCCACTTTCTGGTGATTCTTTATGCTTTCCACATCAAACAAAACCTAATCTATCCACAATCTCGATAAGAACGCACCACCAATAACAGATGTAAACAAACATTTAATTTCCACACACCCAATCATAGCAAACAAGAGTCGTAATAATCTTAACGACCATCTGTCTCCATTGTTATCTGATATCGATATGACGGAACAAATGTCCGGTGTCCGATATTGTCCGAGGGCGGCGGACACAAGTGCAGTGTCCACAAGCATACTTGCACCTAAACCTACACTGGCGAGCTTGCCCGCTTGTCCCCTACTAAGTTTTTGTGTAAATTCGACCCAGGTGGCAGTGTTGAGAATAGAGGAAAGCGGGGGGCTAATGTTACGTATTGTCGAGTAGTTCGTGAAGTGGTTGGGGGATTACTATATTTGATTGTTTTTTTTTTTTCGAGTAAATATTTTGTTAGGTTTCGGATGATGAAAAAAATGTTAAAGGAGATAGAGCTGCGGGCGTACCATTACGTCTTAAAACGTGAGTCTTCCGAGCGAGAAAAAGGGATGGAGCTATATGGGGTGTATAACTCTATCCCTCTTTCTCGCTCGGAAGACTCACGTTTTAACACCTCATGGTACGCCCGCTGTTGAAAGTATTTGATATTATTTTGTCAATATTATGTTTAACGATATATATCATGTTTAACGATACGAGATATTTTTTTAATTATTATTGATAGGCCTAATGGTAAGCGACGATGTGGTCGAAGATGAAGCACGCAATATTACGATACCTTGACCCACACTAGGAATTGCTCCTGTATTGTGCGTGCGTTTTCAAACATTCAAAATTCACATACACAAACAGCTAGATCCCGAACAATTATCTGTAGGCCATAAAAATATTTGTTCCGTGCGGGAATCGAATTCACGACACGCAGCGCAATAGCTAATCGCTCATCTACTGTGCCAACCATGTCGTTTTTAACGTATCTTATAGTTTCATATAAGGTAGGAGCCTCTAGTCAAGAATCACCACATGGCATAACAGATTGCTGATCCCAAAATCCGGTATAAACGTTTGGAGCAAATGATATATTCGCGGTCCACCCTCTTGCTTATTTTCCTTAGTCAACTTCTCAGCATACCCTTGGTGTAAGGGATCTTATTTTTTTCTGAAAATTTGAGGATATATTAAGGCATGAAAATGTAACTTGTTTATATATTACCCTTTTCAATCTTATTTTGTTAGTTAGCAGAAATCAACGTTTCAATATTCAGGTAAGATTATCCCTAGGCGCGAGCGATTCCTAGGGCAAAAGCCCTAGGAATCGCTCGCGTTTGAATAGATTTTCACAACAACAAAAAACTTTTTACAAAAAAAATACAACCGACTTCTACACAAAAAATCAAAAAAGTGCAAAATAACTTTAATTTCGGAACTCGGTGTTTGTGGTTGCTTTTTCGTTTTTTGAACACTGACTAAACTGACTTCCGAAATTAAAGTTATTTTGCACTTTTTTGATTTTTTGTGTAAAAGTCGGTTGTATTTTTTTTGTAAAAAGTTTTTTATTTTTCACTTTTTAGTGGTACCTACACCCCCTCCCCTCCCCCACCTAAACGAACCAATCACATTGGTATAAAAAAACATACAGCTCCTTTGCAGAGTAAACTAAGAGGTCGTCAAAGTAGACAAAGTACATACTTTTTTTAGATTTTTCGAAAACCGCTTGGTTGATTTCGATAAAATTTTCATGGGACCATTTGGGAAGTATACCCTTTCCAACAAAAAAATATTTTTTCAAATCGGTTGACAAGCGACGGAGTTATGCGCGAACAAACATAAAAAAAAAAATACAAACATCCGAATTGAGAACCTCCTCCTTTTTTAGAAGTCGGTTAAAAAAATCTGTAATCGTTTTCAAAGTCATATCTGTATACGAGTGTACCAAATTTCATCACAACGGGTGAAACTATTTAAGTGTGATATTGTTACAAAAATAAGAACTCACTTTAGCATTTATAATAATATTTACCTATGTATTTATCAGGATCAAATACTGGAACTGATTTGTCACAAAAAAATAAACACTAACACGATAATCAAGTGCAAAATATAAAACCTCAGTTCATGCAAAATACATAAATCCCTCAAAACATTAGTACAGTGTGATTCCATAGTAGGGTGTTCAAAGAGCCGGAATTTATTTGGCACATAACGAGCTCGGTAACGTAATTCGAGACCCCGACAGGCCGAGTCGTTTGTTGTCATTAAGTACATGTTCGGATATTGATACTGTGCTGTTAACTGTCAGGTTTGAGCGTCTGCGTAGTTTAACCTGTGCTCGTGTTAGGTGCTACCTTAAATGGGGGTCATTTTGGTGGGCAAGAAGAAAAGAAGTTGCGGAATTTGTTCGAAAGACTCACCGCGGCCCTGGAACGCAAAGGGCACAAGAAGGATCACGGGTGGGTTTTAGTCAGTAAAAGTCTGACACTCCCTTCCGCTCCGCCCAGAGCGGGAAGGGTCATTTGATGATTTCCCATCCAAAAAAAAAGGGATTGAAAGGAAGAAGTAATGAACTGATAGCAAACGATATCGTCTATACAGGGAGACGATTAGCTAGTCATGGGAAGCAGTTACCTCCTTTTGAGAAGAAGTAATGTTAGCGAAGGAGGTACCGCTTGAGGGAGATGGAAACTTCACGCCCCAGCCGCCGCAACAGAAGAGGTCGTCAGGAGTCGCAGGGCGATTCCCGGTCACTGTAGGCGCGGGCCTGCGGATGGCGAGAGATTATGTGGCTCGCCGTCCGACAAACACCAAGGCCGGGTCGACAGCGCGTCGTATTTCACGAGTGCTTTAAGGAAATGCCAGCAAAGAAGAAGGGGCTCGATAGGGTCAGCGCTTGCTAGGGTTGCGGAATTTGTTCGAACTCCTTTTCGCTGTGCCCCGAGTGGAAGAAGTAATTTGATGATTTCCCATCCATGAAAAAGATGAAAAAGATTAGTGAATATCTAGGACGTATTGACTTGACCTTTCTTGATCATTTATCGTTTTAAGTGCTTCGCTCTAGTTGTTTGTTGTCATCAGTACGTTTTCGGCTATTTTATTTAAACTGCGCTGTTAACATGGGTATAGTGCAGGTTTGAGTTTAACCGGTACTTATGTTAGTTGCTATCTTAAATGAAATAATAATGTAATTGTTATAGCGATTGTTATAGCGTATTATAATAATAATTATAATAGTTTATTATAATAATAATGTTATAGCGTTCATTGATAGGTGATGAGTCCAATACTATACATTATTTAATCATTTATTTTATCGTATAATTTAATTTAATGTATAATTGCATGTTTTCTCTGTTTTTGATAATGTTAATTATATTCTTTTTATTTTTCTAACAAACGTAAAAATTATGCTTATTGATATACATGGATTTGTTCATCCAGCGGCATTAATTGCCGATAATCTTTTTAGTAAATATGTGGATGCAGTGGGCTGCAATATTGTAAACGATCGTTTGAATCGTCACTTTTTTATTAATATGTGTATTGTAGCTGTTTATTGTCCCATAAAATAAATAGGGATCTGATTATCATGTTGGGTATCCATTCTCCAACAGGATCATTATTCATTGAGTCTTGAATTCTATCATAAGATAGAATTAAATAACTAATAGACTTCAATCACTAATAAAGAACTAAGAAGCAAGCTTTTTTGAAAATAGAAAAAAACGGCGAAAATATTAATAGTTTTTATTATTATTTGAACCCGTGTTCATACATTGTGACGCAGTTGTACAACAGTCCAAATCTTGTCAAATAAAAACTACCAATTCACCAACACCCCGCGGCTTCCCTAATTTGTCTCGTCAGCTTAGTATTTATAACTATACATATAAACAAGATAAACATCTGAGATCATGCACATTTTCTCGGAAGGGGCTGAGGGTGCGCAGCTAACTCGATAATCCACCCCCAACGCAGGGAGATTTATTAATCAATCTCCAAAACGTTTTAACTGGGCAAATTGAAAAATTATGTGTCGACGCGTTTGCGACCCCTGCCTCCGTAGTATGGGAATGTTAGTTTAGTTGGCGAAGAGATTTTTGATATATGTTATGCTTTTTGTCTTTGGGTAGTGGCTTCTGTTGAAATGTGGCAGGGGATTTGATTTAAGAATGGTTTCCCATGAATTATTGGATTACGTTATCGACTGTGCAAAAATCGGAGCTTGTTGCCGCCTTTTCCATTTCGATGTACGAATCACACATGTTCACGTAATTAGTCCTTGTTGATATTTCACATACGTACCTAATTTTTGGGTAGGAATTGGTCTAGACTTTGGTCACACTGTAGGAATTACAGGCTAATGAAAATGAAACACTTTTTATCAGCTTCTAAAGACATTCTAAACTATGGCAGTAGATGCGTATTCCGCTGTTGCGAAATTTGTTCGAAATAGTCACCACGGCGAGGAGCGCAAAGGGTATTAGGAGGAACACGGGTGGATTTTAGTCAGTAAGAGTCTGACACTCTCTGCCACTCCGCCAAGAGCGGCAAGTCATTTGATGATTACCCAACCAGAAAAGAAGGCGAATATTCCGTATTATCTTTCATCCTATTATTTACAACAATATTTTTTGCTGGTGTCCATATTCATTCCCCCTCAAAATCTATCGACTATCAAAACACACTGTTTCACACAAACTATTCCTACACCCTTATCACTAGAAAAGCACACACTGTCAAAAAAACCTTGTCTATCCGCTTCACGGCTAATTACCCCGGAGTATTATCAGAGACCCTACGAAACTTTGACAAAGCGCTTCAGTCATACCGCCATGTGCCAGCATAGCTCCGCTATCTGGCTTTGCCCGCATCGGAGGGTGGATACCTACCCCAGTTTATTCTTCGTCGGATGTTTAATTTGCGACAATGTTTAATTAATCAGCGTTTGTCTTGTTGATTGCGTTCCCAATTATAACTTACACCGTGTGTATATGACGTTGATTTGTGATGATGTCACGGATTTTTGGAATTTTTTTATTGTTTTTAAGAGTTGGGAAATTTAGAATCAATCGGAATGTTTATCTAATAAATACTTCGGGCTAGTCCAGGAACTTCAGACTCAGTTCCAAACAAACAAAAAAGTCAAGAGATGTTCGAGACAACGTTTTGATAAGATCTGCTATAAAATTGAATCACATAGGTACCTAGTGCGTTATATAAAACTCAATTAAACAATTGTATTTCAATATTTTAGTACATTATATAAACCTCAAAGTATCGTCAACATCTGCCTTGCCTTTTATATTGGGGTCGAATTCCATTCAAACCGGATTCAGCTGAATACCAGTATTTTACGTCGAGCGGCTGAATACCAGACCTCCACAAACCATTAACTGAGTAACAAATTGGCTCTTAGCAAGACTGGAGTCAGATTTACTGGTGTCTGACAATCCGTAACGACAGCCAAAGATCTACGACCAACAGCCAGGACCAACGGCTTAGTGTGCTTTCCGAGACACGGAGGATACTTGGTATGTTCAGATGGTCACCTATCCACAGACCAGCTTTGGCAAGCATTGCTTAACTTTGGAGATGGATCTGTGTGGCTATTATTGTTTAGCCACGAGCTTCTTCAATTCTCAGAGTATAGTCTTTGGTAATAAAACAGACACGTGAATACATATAGCCACCCTCCTACATACATACACAGCGTATTTCTGGAGTCTAAGCAGAGTTACATAATAATATTTTTCCAATACCCCAAGAAATTAGGCAGAGCAAATATGAGGGGTGCGCGAAGAAACTCCAAGAACTTGTAACTCAGTATAAACAATAATAAGCGCAGACGGGACGCTTCTTATTATTCTACCTATGTATGTATGTACACGTCTTTCTACATCGTTCTCACATGTAGGAATAATTTCTAAAAGAACAATGTACTCACAACTTAGTAACAATTTATTGATTTAAAAGAGTGTCCGTAGGTAGAAGAGAGTAAGGTAGACGGGTAGGAGAGACCAGAAAATGTGACACTGTTCTTGAGAAGGCGTTTCGTGCTACTCAGTTACTTGGTTGTGGATCATAAGTATTCGCTCCACGAAAAATACTGATATTCAATTGCATGGGTAGAAAACTGGAAGCGTTATTATTCTAAGACGAGAAGTTATTGTCGGGTTTCTGATAACGACAGTCAAAAATCTACTTATGACTGTACTTTCCGAACCACGGAACTATGTTGTAAATGGTCACCCATCCGCCGACCTCGGCAAGCGTTACTTTACCCAAAAGGTAGACCATGAGGCTGTTAAAATGTTGCCACAACCTACGCCATGTGCAGCATGTTGAAAACAAATGCTCTTTCACAAAATCATAAACCTGTCTCATCTGCAATATTTATTTTACTCTATGTTTCCCCCACACCTTGTGTAGAACAAAAACTATTCCCTAATTGATTGACGAGCTTGGAATTAGTTGGCGTTTCTACAAATGCAGCAGTTTTACAAATGGACGTATAACTTTGTATGCCTGTGTTATTGATAGTGTATAGAGGCTCGTGGCTAAATAACATCAGCTGCATGGATCGATCTTCAAGGTTAAGCAACACTTGCCGAGGTCAGTCTATGGATGGGTGACCATCTTAGCATACCAAGACTTCTTCTTGCCTCAGAAAGCACATGAAGCCGTTTGTCCCGGCTGGCATTTGTAAATCTTTGGCAGTCGTTACGCAAGTCTGAAGCCAGAAAAACTGACACCAGTCTTGCCAAAAATACCGTGTTACCCAGTTACTGGGTTGTGGTGGTCAGATCCATATAAAACACTGCTACTTAGCTGAATCCGGTTCAAGATTCAAAGCATTTATTTCAATTAAACCCTTTACAGGCACTTTTGAATTGTCAAGTCGAAAGAGGTGAAGCTATCGGCACGTTCCAAAGCGTAGATCTCTATGGAGAAGAACGTGCAAGAAACTCCACGGACACTCTTTTAAATCATAACGGTATGACTGAAGCCGACCCTAATATACCCAAAAATGTTTTGAACAGCTGTTTCTCTCTATTGGAAGTACACATCTTGTTTTGTATTGATATTCCTACAACATATTTGTATATCGATAAAAAATCAGGTTACATTTTTGAGGTATGGAAAAATTGAAAAAAAAAATCTTTTTTTGGACTTAAAGGTTCATAGATTGCCATTTCCTTGACTTGAAAAGTTTAGGTAAGTGATGGGCAGTTGTTTTGGGAGACTGTCTTTATGTAAAATTTGACGATCAAAGTGCTGGACTTCAGCCTGATTTGAATAAATTAATTTTTGATTTTGACTATAGGTACGCGTTTTGTATTTCCGTGCTTAGTATGTTCTGTGTGTTTGTAGTTTCGTATTTTTGTCAACACACGCAATTATCTCATTTCCTTCAGTACCTAAATATTTAATGGTGAACTCTTATAGTACATTTATTTGGGCATGCAGACACCCCTCCTCATCTAATGTGAGCCATCATAGCAATTAACACTATTTTGTAACAGTCAAAACGTGAACTAAAATAATGATAATCGTATATCGTATAATAATGGTAATCATCAATAAAAGAAATTACATAATTAATACCCTCTTAACTTCGTGTTGTTTCTTAAATTGGCTCATTATTTTGATTTCATAAACTTAATCGATCATTCTATCCACCACGCCATGAGTATTATGAAAATGAGTTTCAAATTTATACCCCATTCCAACACAGCAGTAGAACTGCTAATTAATTTTGAATGAAACATGCCATTATAAAATAACAAGCTTTGTTCAAACATCAAGTATCAGCTTTATGAGTTTTCAAATCTCAGTCACAGAATTGTCTGTTGCAAGTAAATTAAATTAATTACACGAGATATCTGAAACAATGGGATATAATGCGTCTGGAACACACCCTCTAATATCTCATTATCTATCTACCTTCACTTTCTAACCTCGTGTAAAGAAAAGAGACAATGATATGTCGGAAGATGATAGTGCAACTTCTCGGTGTCGTAAATCAAAAGATGTGAAAATGTTTCGGGCGATGGTCTGTTACAACACTATCAACTATGTTAGTCTTGGAATGATTTGGGAAAATGAAGTAGTAGACATTTGATTGATTTTAATGTCAAAGATAAAGTAAGAGGGATTATTTCAGGAACCATAGATAGTAAACAAAGGAAATGATGACGATGCAGAATAGGAGATTATCTCGTTTATTTATCTTTTAGACATATTTGTTATATTTCTGAATATTCCTATAAAAGATTTAAAAAAAAAAACATTTAAAAATATTAAAAATAGTAGCCCACCGGTTTCGGGAACAGGGTCCAAGGTACCGGCGGTCAGGGCTCCAGAGAGAGGAACCTCCTGACAATGCGAGCCGTGTCCAGAAGTACCGCTTTCTGAATCAAGCCCTTAATCCAGCCGCCTAACGTGAGCCTCCTAAGGTGTTGGTCGAGGCTCTTGGCTATTAAGCCGTTGGCTGATACGACTATCGGTACAATGATTGCTGCGTCCACTTCCCACATGTCGACCTTGCGAGCCAAGTCAAGATATTTGATTTGCTTATCTTTCTCGGCTTTCACGAGGTGGAGATTATTATTGTTACTTTAACAAAACCTAAAATTAAATCTAATTGTGAACAGATAGGACAGTTCCATACTGGGGCATTGGATATGCCTACATAGGTTTTGTAATGTTAGGTTAGGATTTAATACAACAACGAATAATAGAATTATCATATGACATAATCATCTTTGTTATAACATCTTATGAATATATCCAAGATATTCAAGAGATATAATGTCATTATAAATAAGCTTCAGTTGACTGATATCATATACCTACTTAAACTAATGATTAAAAGTTATAATATTCATATTATATTAGATTTCTTTCGAACCGTCAACATGACTTGCAAAGAATTAGTAAATACGTCCTGTATGTCGTACAAACTTAAACCCCGTAAATTATATTTTGAGGGTACATCTGAAAAAAATTTTTTTTTTTTATTGTGAAATGGATTTGTTCTTGAATCTAGTCTAAGTCACAGGAGACAGTGACAAAGTCTACGATGGAAAGAGCTTACTCAGAAGAAGCTTGTTCACTCTTTTCGTTTTTCGTTTGGTTCACAACTTTGAAGAGATTAAGGTTGGATGCATTCGGAAACACTAAGGAAATGATTAAGACAAACTTTATAATTCACTTAGGCCAGTATTTGTGGGATAAGGAATAAGATTTTCATAAAAACTTAAACCCCCTATTTCACCCCTTTACGGGGAGAGTTTCCTAAAATCCTTTCCTAACTGATGTGTCCTGCTTATAGTGTACCTCCATGCTAAATGTTCTTCATAGGTTAGTTAATTTTTGAGTTTTCGTGGTTAATCAGTGAGTAAATTACCTTTTTATATACATACTAGCAGCGCCCCGCGGTTTCAACCGCGTAGTCCCCGTTCCCGTGGGAATAAAATATAGCCTATGTTACTCAAGGTGAATGTAGCTTTCTAGTGGTGAAAGAATGTTTTAATTAGGTCCAGTAGTTTTTGAGTTTATTCGTTACATAAAAAAATACAAATATTTCCTCTTTATAATATTAGTATAGATGTACATAATTATATAGATTAGAAAACGTATTAGCAATGCCGCTAGTTATTACAGCTTTATTCCAAGAGACAAGCTGATTCCGATTTAACCAGGCGCAAATCCATCCACCGATCTGCATCAAAAAACAAAACAAAAAATCTCCATCATCACCCGTAAATACCCATAACCGGCACACATCATTACCCGTTCAAAATTTCCCATGATCCTCCATCGCTTTGCAAACAGCGTAATGACATCAACGTAAGCCATTCTCAAGGTTACGTCTGCCATTATGAAAGCCGCGATGCATGAACCATGGTTCCGTATAAAAAAGCTGTTAAGTAAATACGAGGATTGAGCGAAGTCGGGCTGGGTCATAAAAGTACTCGCAGCCAGTTCAACGAGAATTGAGGCAAAGAATAAAAAAATATTTCTTATTTTCGTGTGAGTTGACTGGAGAAAAACTGTGTTTGGCTTTTATTAAGGTGAGATATTGTTGGGTCTATCTAGCTAGAGGAAGTAAATGTTTTATAGAAATATGATGTGAAGAAAATTTACAAGTCGGTAACAAAGATTTGTTCAAATCATCAAACGACTTCTACCGCTCTGGGTGGAGCGGAAGTGTTGGTCAGACTCTTACTGACCAAGACCCATCCGTGTTCCTCCAAAAGCCGCTTGCGTTCGAGGGCGTTCTCTTGAACAAATACCGCAATGTGAACGAAAGTATAGACTCTATACTGTTTTAAAATTGCTTTAGCCCATTGTGTATCGATAACGATAGACTCAGTAAACGGTGCGCGATGGGCTAAAGCAATGGTGGAAAGGAATGTGATGCAACCAAAACTTTTCTTTCTTTTAAAACTACTCAGCGAAAAACAATTTCAAAATGTAGGAAAATCTAAGTTGATTTTGCCTTGTGTCAACTGTTTTTTTTTTGTTACTGTAAACATTAAGATGACATTGGCTGGACCATAGAGGGTATGCGATACAGAGAGTAAAGGTCCGCAACGGACGGTTGTTGTGTCCGTTGGACAACTGTTGTACATGTTAAAATCGCACGGAAAACTCTAATACCGCGATGCAGGATTTTATACACACACACTCACACACAACACCACCACCACAGTACACACACGAGCACCACCAGTCACAGCAGCACTGATGCCGCTGCAAGACAAAAAATATGACAAAGAGCTTTGGGGCGTTATGAGTAACTTAGCTGCTGCCCGCGACTTCGTCCCCGTGGAATCCCCGATTTTAAAAACATTCTTTATCGCTGCTCCGCTCCTATTGGCTTAAGCGTGATGATAGATAGCCTAAAGCCTTCCTCGATAAATGGTCTATTCAACCCAAAAATAACTTTTCAATTCGAACCAGTAGTTCCTGAGATTAGCGCGTTCAAACAAACAAACAAACTCTTCAGCTTTATAATATTAGTATAGATTAAATGCTGACTGAATTCCCACCACTATGTATCATTTGCATTTAACACTAACAAACTATTACAGGTATCAGGAACGAATTCTTTTTTTTAACTCCTGGTAATTCCTCATGCCACATCTAGATCATAATCTAAGGACTGACCAAGAGACGCATTAATTTAATAATCCCCTTTTCACGACGTCATAAACTTGGCTCGTAAAGCACCACTTTTCAGTCGATATAGATTTTTCTATCGTTTTTTGTCCGTGCTTCGTAATAAAAGGAATCACTTATAAAATGCACTTTGGAGGGACAACGGAGGGCTGATTCTTTACACTGTTGTGATACACTGCTCAGAATGTTGTAAAACATGTCACGGAATCTTTTGAGTTCTTTTTTTATCGTAATGTTCAATCTTAGTAAGTAAATCAGTCTTCCAACACATTTTGATGGTGAAATTGGACTTGAAAACAATTTAATTATTTAAACAATTTGTACAATAGTGGTACATGGGCGAACTTAATGCAACAAGGCATTTTCTACCAGTCAACCTTTGGGTTAAAAAGACAACATTGTGGTAGGTGTGTACAACAAATAAATAATATACATGTTTTATATTATCATTCAATTTAGTAGGTTATTTTCTCTCTTATTTAGATGTAAAAAAATTATTTTATTTCTCATCAGCTATGCAATGGTCGATAATTTTTGTATCAAGAAATAATTCAGACACAACCATTTTCACATGATCAGAGGGCTGGCCTTTCTTTTCGCCCAAAGAATTAGCATTGCCATTCAACGTGGCAATACAGCTAATATTCTGGACACTTTTCCAGTTGACAGCGATGTGGATGATTTATTTGGCTTGATAGTTCTTTCTATACCCTTTTTATCCCGCTTGTTTATATACATATTTTTATATACACTATTTAATAAGTTTGTATGTAAAAAACTTACAACGCCGTTGAATTCAATTTAAAAAATATCTTAATCAATTTTATTTTACCGTTCTCTACAAATTGCCAATCCGCCACGTCAGTAAAGCACATCAAGGAAAACAATCGTACAAAGAACAGGGGCCAGTACGAAAATCTGGATGCAAACTCTATGGGGTGCCGCGTTCAGGGCGCACGGCCCAATCCGCAGGTTGTCTCAATAGAAGATTAATACTACCCCGCCTTTGTAAGGGCACGGTAATAAACAGCATGGACTGACGTTGATGCATTGATCTTGAGGATTCTTTCAAGTATTTTTGAAGAAAGTATGGGGATTGTTGTTAGATTTACATGATGCGTTATGTGCGGTGTCGTGGATTCGATTCACGTACGGAACACATTATTTGTATGGCCTATGGTTAGTTGTTCCGGGTCTGGCTGTTTGTGTATGTGAGATTATATGTTAGTAAACACACCCACGATACAGCAGAAATTAGTGTGGGGAAACGTCTCTTTCAACTTTTTTAAAATAAAATACAATAAAGAAAGGAGTGATTCTGCAGTGCTATTCTGTAAGAACTCACGTGCGAATTCGATTCATATCTCATTTTCGATTACACTTCGTAACTCACCTGAAGTGAAAAGTATTTGATATTCCGACTGTCAAGTTAAGTTCGCTTCACCTATGTTCTCACTTACTGGCGCTAGTGTAGTTTTCATCAAGTTACAGAAAACCAAATACAGTTTTCACCGCAGAATCAGAAGTGAGAACTGGAGTGAGTTCTTACAGAATAGCATTGCAGGTTCCTTCTACAGTTATAGTAAAGTTGTGTCCTGGAGTGTACAACCATCATATATTTCTAACCTATCCTATTCAGCAATAACTTCTCACATATCCGTGAGGAAGTATTCTTCAACCAGTATACCCATGCATCTGTGTTCTAAATAGTGGGTGGTTGTTTATTTATGCGGTTTCCAGACTGTTCAATTATATAGTACTAGCAGCACCCCGCAGTTTCACCCGCGTAGTTCTCGTTCCCGTGGGAATACGGGGATAAAATATAGCTTATGTCTCCTGGAGATAGTGTGCTTCCCAACAGTAAAATAATTTTCAAAATCGGTTCAATAGTTTCGGAGCCTATTCAATACAAAGAAACAACCAAATCTTTCCACTTTATAATATTAGTATAGATTTACATAAGCAAAACAAACAGAAATACGCACAAGCGGGTTAAATAGTGGTAAGGGAGGAACTAATTGGGCATCGAAAAATTCGCTGTTAGTGGGAAAAGTGTACAAAATACTGGCAGTATGGATGATAATGCTGTTTTTTTGCCGAAAAAGCCTTCTGGTCCTCTTTCGACTTGACAATTCAAAAGTGCCTGTAAAAGGTTTAATTGAAATAAATGCTTTGAGTTTGAGTTTTGAGGTCAGTCTTACTGTATTAATATTTTCCAGTAATTCGATGTTTTCTGGACTGATTTTAGTCAGCTACTGAAACAGTTCTGATATTAGATACGAAATTGAATATTGTTAAATCATCAAATCAAACTTCTCCCGCTCTGGGCAGAGCGGAAAGAAGTGTCAGACTCTTACTGACTAAAACCCACCCGTGATCCTTCTAGTGCCCTTTGCGTTTCAGGGCCGCGGTGACTCTTTCAAACAAATTTCGCAACACGTTTATGTTCAATATCTTGTATCGGTGTTCTTCCAAGCACGTCACAGGCATGCCCACAATTAGTGCTGGCGCATGCACCCGAACCTTGTCAAACGTTGCCATTTGAGAACACTGGTCCTGACTTGATTACTCCTCCCATTGTCTTCACCCTTGCGTCCAACCCATAAGTTTCGACCATGACGTTGTTTCGGACAAATTTTGGTATACAACGCAGTCAAATGTACATCATATCATCGTAAGTTAGTATGTCATTAAAAAAATTCGTTTGTAATTTAAATAATTTTGTTGTTTAAAATCTTATTTATCGCAAATATTGTTCATCTTACTAATTTTTATTAATAGCTGCTGCCGGGGACTTCGTCC
Source organism: Hecatera dysodea (assembly GCA_905332915.2). Lineage (NCBI taxonomy): Eukaryota > Metazoa > Arthropoda > Insecta > Lepidoptera > Noctuidae > Hecatera > Hecatera dysodea. The sequence goes on from HG995294.1 coordinate 18,773,961, forward strand.
CCGTGGAATCCCCGATTTTAAAACATTCACTATCGCTGCTCCGCTCCTTTTGGCTTAAGCGTGATGATGTATAACCTAAAGCCTTCCTCGATAAATGGTCTATTCTTCAGGAAGGTTCAGTTGAAAACCAGCGTCAGGCAATAAGTTGTCTGGCATTATGCTGAACTGAACCTATTTGGCGCAGCCGCAGGACACGCATTTCTTTTCTTGTTTTAGAATTAAGTTTTTATGGTGTGTATTTTGTGTGTCTCGATTGTGCCAAATAAACTCGTTTTCTTTCTTTCTTTCTTTCTTTAACCCAAAAAGATTTTTTCAATTCGAACCAGTAGTTCCTGAGATATAGATCATAGTCTGGAATAACACATAGAATACTTTTTGTCCCGGGATTATGTTCCCTTGAGATAATTTCCGACATTCACGCGGGCGAAGCCGCGGGCAGTAGCTAGTAAACAATATTTGCGATATGGAATAAGATGTGTTACTCGGGTTTAGGATGGCCAGATGCTGTGGTGGTGAGACAGAGGACGCAGGTAATGGAAAGCAGCAGAATGTAAAATGGTTTATGCTCTATAAGTGTAAATAGAGTAGTAGTAAATAGTGATAAAGATATCTTTGGGTAAAGAACATTTCTCTTTTAAAATTGTTTGACCGTGTTTCCAGAATTGTCGTAACATTTCAGTACTTGTGATTTTTATCAGTTATTTTTTTTATTTCTCTCTTTGAACAGTTGCAGCAATGCTGCAGAACGGCTGCATTCTTAGATTAAGTTAACACCTGCAACCAGTTCGCATGCAAGTGGCATTACATTACAGGCTACCGAGGTATAATATGATCTATTACTTGATCGTTGCCCGCCATGTAATTAAACTTACATTTAAGTTGCATGCAGGTGGAAACGCGACATTAGAACATCTACTGTCTAATACTATTCCACCATCTTAGAACGAGTCTAGCCCCCGAAATGAGCGTAAATTGAAAATTAACGCAAACCGCGCCAGTTAATAAGTCACACGGAACATTAGAGGCACTTAGCCGTAATTTTCCGTCTCTTAAGTGACTTGAGTTACTTACAGCGAATTGAATAAGCCGCATACATTAAATGGTATTACGTATGTACTTACTTTGGGTCTTATAAGTCTTTTGGATTACTTCGTGTGTGATGTAGGATGAATTTAGAATTTTGCAATTTCGTGGTGAATGTCAGAATACTTGGTAGTGCTTAAGCCGTGCCGTCGCCGTTTAGTACTTTTATAAATTGTAAGACTAAAGCATATCTATACTAATATTATAAAGTTGAAGAGTTTGTTTGTTTGTTTGAACGCGCTAATCTCAGGAACTACTGGTTCGAATTGAAAAATTATTTTTGGGTTGAATAGACCATTTATCGAGGAAGGCTTTAGGCTATATATCATCACGCTTAAGCCAATACGAGCGGAGCAGCGATAAAGAATGTTTTAAAATCGGGGACGAAGTCGCGGGCAGCAGCTAGTAAAATATAAACTCTGACGCCTCATAGGTATCATGTGACGTTTCCCAGTGTTGTAATATTTCGTGACATCAGTTTCCGGCAGTCATACTTTGAACTTCGTGGCGGTGGTGGTGGACAGACAAATTCCACTTTTTTGTAAAAACCTACTCATTTCTAGTCTATCTATTTCTAACTATTTTTTTAAAGGAACTTTGAACTTGCCTCTCAATAAATTTTCAATTTTCTGTGTACGGAACAAATATTTTTATGGCCTTCATTGTTCTAGTCTAGCTGTTTGTGTATGTGAGTCAATATGTATGTAAACGCACCCACGATACAGGTGAAATATATAGTGTGGGGCAACATTGTCCTTTAAAAGAATCTGTGAATAGAAAAGTTATTCTAATTTCATTTGGGAGAACCACCTGAGTTTTGTTGACACAAGTATGGGTTTTATATGTCTTTTAATTTGTTGAAATAAAGTGAACAGCCATGACTTTTAGTTTTTTTTTTTTCATTTGACGTGTTTTCTGGTATTGCAATAAATATAAGGATTCATAATGGCATGTTGATGGTGTTCTACTTACAGAAAGAGAAGCGTGCCAAGAATTTTTTTATGAGATTGTGAGTTCATATCCAACCTGTTGAAATAGAAAAGTCAATTTCAGTACCATAGTAGCTAGTGAACTTTATAAAGAACTAGTTTATGCCCGCGTCTTCGTTAGCGTAGATTGTCATTGGGATAAAAAATATTGTTATCATGTGTCACTCCAGTTATTAAGCCTTTGTCAGCTGCTTTGCTCGCGTAAATAGACAATTATTCCAAGAGGACATACATCCAAAATGAAAAAGTATGTCTACAGTACTTTTTTAAGGATGGGAAATCATCCACTCTGGGCGTTCGAAAGAATTACCGCGATTCTGGAATGCAAAGGGTATTAGGAGCAACACAGATGGGTTTTAGTCAGTAAGATTCTGATACTCCCTTCCGTTCCACCTAGAATGGAGGGAGTCATTTCTGATGAAATTTGGCACACAGATGGTTTATAACCAGGATTAATTTATAGAATATTTTTTACCCCGATATTCCCACGGGATCAAAACTTATGGTGCTGAAACTACGGGGCGCTGCTAGTTGATAATATTGCATTCTAAGAAAAGAAACTTGTAACATTTTTGCAGTTTTTCCCTAATAAGTGAGCATCAAAGGCCCTTGAATTTAACGAGAATAAGCCGTTGATAATCCGGGGCGGGCCGTTTCAAAGCTAGCGATAAATCGAGAACACTGTAATTGGACTTGTTAGGATTTTTGTATTGTTGTAATTCTGAGATAAAGGTAGCCATTTTTGTGTTATTTCTGCAAAAAATGAAACGTTATTTCCGTTTTTTGAATATATTAAAAATATTTTATGAAATAAAAAAATCTGCAAAAAGGAACGACTTCAATATCACTAGGAATAATGGGGATGAGTTTATTTTCGTATTTTGAATCTACTTAAAGACATGACAACAAACTTTTATATCGTGGGCGTATCTCAATAGTTGATCAAGTGGAAATCTTCAAGTTATTTATATATTACTGGAAAAAATCTCGGAAATTTCAGTGGGTATGGGATTATAGACTTGTTAGAAAAGTCCAGAGATGAATGATTAAAATGCTAAAAATAGCAAGCTTTAAGAGTCACGAACTTCCTCATGAATTGAAAACCCTCCGTCTAGAGAAAGGCGGAGGAGTAAGTATTAGAGATGGACCAACAGAAAAGCAACTCAGCGATCTATCGACAAAAGTTACCAGCTATGCAGTCACCGTTTTGGGTTTCCCATGTCCTAAAGGATAATGCGGATGTGGATAGAGCTCGTAGGGCGTTGTCATATGTATGTATAAGATATTTTGGCCAGCAGATTCGGGCATGGCAGTAATTCAGTGAGAGTGACTCTTTTTAAGTCTTACTGCCAAAAATCCTACACATGCAGACTGTGGATCAAATAGACAATGGGGTCATACAGCGCCCTATGTGTTTAAATACAACAACGCGTTTATGGTGCTGATGTAGCTACCACGATTCTGCAGTGATTCGACTATGTTCGCAGAAGCCCACACAAGGAACCCATTTATGTGCGCTTCTGCTTTTATAAATAAGCAGTGTGCGTCGCTGCTGAGTCGTGTTAGGTTATCAACCTGACCCAGCTTGTCCCTTGTTGCCCTCCCCAAATGATGCCGTTAAGCCGAGGCTTGTGTCCCACAGAGGATGCTCGTAGCGAGCGGTCGTTTAGCTTTTAAGTTAGTTTTTAGCCCTGGCTGGAGGCTTTAAATTCATTTGAGGCCACTAGGAGCATAGTCCGGTTAAACTGTAACTAGCCTTAGTGTGCTGAACTACGAGTGGTTCTATTTAAAAAAAAGCTTCTGAGGCGTTTTAGGTTCAGTAGCAAAAGTAATAAGCGTGTTCGCAGTCAGGTGGGACTCTCTACTGTTCCTCCACTGGATACGTCTGCATACTGTACTGTGAATAGTGGACAGTTCCTGTTCCAGTTCCTTCGTCCTAATATCTGTACATTGTAAATAAACGTGTCCTTAACTGTATTTATTTTTGTGTGTGGTCTTGTTAAATAAATGTTAATTATTATTATTTAATCGGCTTCAGAAAACAGCAAATAATTCGTCAGTCTTTCCTTAACGTTTTATATTTTGTAAAATTTAATATTGGGTCTAACAAAAAAAAAATAGTGAAGGGCCGCGTCTATTTGTCATCGACACCCTAACAACAGTAGCTACTATCAAATTAAAAAAGAAAAAACGGAATAAACATAACATAGAAATGATAAAACCATTAATCGATTACAATATTTTATAGACTGTGAATATTCGATCATTCGACTACAGTCTAGTCGATAGACAGCCCATCTCTAGTACGTATGTCGGACTCCGGCGAGCTGAAACCGCATGGAGTCCGTCTCGACCACATCACAAGGGGACCTCGATCGGTGTCACGTCTATCAAGTTAGGATCTGTCTGATTCTGTAAGCCCTTAACAATTGCTCATCCTTCCACTCAGTGTTAGAGGAATTTCGGATCGGCGTTTGTACAAAAACAAAAGTTAGCATAATCAGCCTTTTAACGTTCCCACTGCTGGGACACAGACCTCCTCTCTAGGAGAGGGAATGGGCCGTAATCCACCACGCGGGCCCAGTGCGGGTTGGTGAATGTCACATGGCTTCGAATTTTGGGTTCTAGGACATGCCGGTTTCCTCACGATGTTTTCCTTCACCGTTTTGAGAGCAGTGGTGATGAAATTAATTACGCAAAGTAATACGCCTGGCTGGGTTTGAACCCGCGACCTACATTCGTAAGTCGGGGCCGTTGCCACTCGGCCACCACTGCTCCTAAACAAAAGTTATTTTAACCGACTTCTAAAAAAGGAGGAGGTTCTCAATTCGGATGTTTGTATTTTTTTTTTTATGTTTGTTCGCGCATAACTCCGTCGCTTGTCAACCGATTTGAAAAATTCTTTTTTTGTTGGAAAGGGTATACTTCCCAAATGGTCCCATGAAAATTTTATCGAAATCGACCAAGCGGTTTTCGAAAAATCTAAAAAAAATATCTACATTGTCTACATTGACGACCTCTTAGTTTACTCTGCAAAGGAGCAGTGCGTTTTTTTTACACCAATGTGATTGGTTCGTTTAGGTGGGGGGAGGGGAGGGGATGTAGGTACCACTAAAAAGTGAAAAATAAAAAACTTTTTACAAAAAAATACAACCGACTTTACACAAAAAATCAAAAAAGTGCAAAATAACTTTAATTTCGGAAGCCGGTGTTCAAAAAACGAAAAAGCAACCACCAACACCGAGTTCCGAAATTAAAGTTATTTTGCACTTTTTTGATTTTTTGTGTAAAGTCGGTTGTATTTTTTTGTAAAAAGTTTTTTTAACTTTATGTACATAGTGGTACTTGCATTGGTGGACCTAATTCAACTAAGCAGTCCCATCAGGAAACCTTTGGAATAAAAAGTCTGCATTATGGTAGGTTTATGTTTGATAAAATTGAAATTAGTTTCTTCAAGTTTTTGAGTAATGCTTTTTGATTACCGTATTCTTAAAAATGTTCAATCAAAGGTCATGAGAAATACAGAAAATGTTAACCAGTGCTATTTCTCTTTATAATAAAAACCTCAAATCGTTTAAAATCATTCCAAAAAAAATGAAGACCGTTTCTAAATATGCCACTCGCACACTCATTAATATATAATACTTATTTATCTATACTTAATATTATAAAAAGGAGTTTTTTTGTTTGTTTGTACCCAATTAGCTTCGAAGCGAACTGTTAGTTGATGAAAACTAAACTAGCGCCACTAAGTGAGAACATAGGTGAAGCGAACTTAACTTGACAGTCAGAATATCAAATACTTTTCACTTCAGGTGAGTTACGAAGTGTAATCGAAAATGAGATATGAATCGAATTCGCACGTGAGTTCTTACAGAATAGCACTGCTGGACTGATTTTATTCTTTTTTTCACCAATGGAAAGTAATGTAACTTTAATTAGTGGGTAACAATATAGGCTATATTTTATCCAAGTATTAAAACAGGAAGAGTTACTATGCGGGTGAAACCACGGAGCGCTGCTAGTAAAGAATAATTAAAAATAAGTATTGTCTGAACTCAAAGGAATTCAAAGAAAACTTGTTTTCAAAAATTACGTAACAACCTTTCAATATTATAACTTCTATGATAAGAAATACATTCGTATAGGAAAGTAGATATTTACTTGTTTATTTATAGATTTGTTATTTTTGCTATACGGAAGTACTGGTTAAGCTGTCCTAATTAATTCATAACGTGTAATGTTTTCTATTTACATTATTTCTAACGTCAACACTTTTTTTCAAGTAAGTAATATTTCCTAATTATATTTAGGCATGTGTGACAGTAATTATTATCCCGATTGGTTTTTGGTTTTTCCGGCTTTTCCAGAGCCTCTGAACTTATGTAGCTTTTGTTTAAACCAAATCATTTTTATGACGAGACGACATGGTTGGCACTGTGGTTAGCGATTGGCTGCTGCGCTGCGTGTCGCGGGTTCGATTCCCGCACAGCACAAATATTTGTATGGCTTACAGGTTGTTGTTCCGGGTCTGACTGTTTGTGTGTATGTTTGTAAACACGTTTTTAAGAAAGAAAAAAACGTGCACACGTGCAATAGGCAACTCATGTTTAATATTTTTACACTACAGATAGCTTTGTAATTAATGTTGTGTGTACGTAATAATTAATAAATAGAATAATCTGATAATCTACAACTTATCACGACTTATACTTATAAATAGAATAAGCTATACTTAGTAGCGCGTAAATATTCGAAACGAGCCAAATGACCAAATACACATAGTGCCAAGGTTCTGAACTGATTACCCTATTTAAAAAACATACCAAAATACAAAAAGCCTCGAGAAAAGGTTCCAAGTTTCCACCGGTCAGTATCCTGAGAGAAGAACATCCTTACAATACGTGTCTGGTCCACTAGTACGGCTTTCTGAAATAAGCCCTTGTACCAGCTGCCTAAGGAAATCCTCCTAAACCATTATCGAGGCTTCACGACTTATTAGGTATACTTTTTTGAAAACTCGCATCAACAATATTAATGCCCCATTTAGACTTGATACTTTTCTTCCATCAACATCAACAAAATCCATTACAACAAGCAGTCAAGCTACCTTATCAGTGTAATTTAAGCACATTTATTAACAAGCCTAAAGACCCGTAGTGCAAACAGTACGTACACTGCTGGCAAATCACTCTGGCAACGCATTAGAGCCGTCGCTCTTTGCTCATAGTCGCTCAGAGACGCACGCAAGAAATGCATTAACATACACTGGCGTGGAGTAGTGATGTGATGGAGTGCTCATAAGCATGGCACTGCATTAAAATTAAATAATGCAAAGCTCTACTAAAATGTTTTTCGTGATAAAATTCTGCGTTAGGTACGCAATATATTTATTACTAGCTTCTGTCCGCGACTTCGTCCCCGTGGAATCCCCGATTTTAAAACATTCTTTATCACTGCTCCGCTCCTATTGGCTTAAGCGTGATGATATATAGCCTAAAGCCTTCCTCGATAAATGGTCTATTCAACCCAAAAAGAATTTTTCAATTCGAACCTGTAGTTCCTGAGATTAGCGCGTTCAAACAAACAAACAAACTCTTCAGCTTTATAATATTAGTATAGATGAACAACATTGTAGCGAAAAGAGATCACTCTTCAGATGACGGCGAATATATGAAGATGAAAGGAGATTATTTTTAGCCTTTGGAGAGCGTAGTTTAAATCATGCAGTTAAGTTTTAACTGCCGGACAACATCTTAGAACTGACAAAAAATTTCTTAGCGGCTTTTGCAGTAATTAAAAATGCTATCTTATTGCAATCCTAGCTTCATTTGAATGTCATCGGATATACATAAGTGTTATTGGACAAATCTAGGATTTACAGTTAAAATAAATTATTCAGCTTTTTCACTCTTCTGTGAGGTTATTCCAGCTGAATTAAGTACAGTTGTATTCTATGTGACGTTCGCCTTCCATTCACTCCTTACTCCATGACCTAATACAGTGTACACAGGAAGTGCATTCACTTGTCACTAATTAATGGATCACGAACAGTTGAATGCGATTATTGCGGATGGAGGCTTTTGTTCTCAATCGTTTTCTTCCCTTATGAGGTTAAGTGATGAAGGGCTTATGAGCTAATGAGTTACTGACTCGGTAACGACACAGTATCAGTTCTGCGTAAGTAGATTTTTATGTAAGTTGTGCAGTAGATGTAGTACTAGTGATGATATAAAGACTTACCATTAATGGTTAGTTTTACCGCCAGATCCAGTTTTCTACGAGACAACATTAATTTTATATAAATTGAAAAAATATTAGGTATCTAAAGTCTCGTATGCACTAGGCAACATTTGATGCACGACATGATGGCAACATGTTGCTCATCATATTGAACGGCAACGAGGAACTTTTATTTAGTAACATTGTCAATTTTGCGCGCCTGCTGACATTTTCGTGCGTTGTTGTACGCGTGTTGAACATGTTGAGCGTCACATGTGGCGCGTCAAATGTTGCCTAGTGGGTACGAGGCTTTAGGCCAACAATAACGAATTTGGTTCGAATTTAGAATATGTGTAGATCACGGCCTGAGTAAGGAAGATATTTTTATGTACGTTTATTATGTTCCAGTAGGATAATATTGAACTTCCCGCGGGCGATCCCATTGCCAATAATAAAATAAGACAAAAAAAATAGTACTCAATAAAACAAATATAATATTAACTTGTTTTATTGAATATTACGTTACTTATTCACCAAAATCCAGTAACGAAGAACTAAAACACAAAACAAACAACCATTTCCGTCCCATTTCTCGCAAACTATGTTCAGCACGGCATTAATTTGATAAAGAAAGATACATATATGTATAGGTATAAATTTCTCGTATTATTTGCACCTCTTATGAGGGATGAAGTTGTAAAACCCACAGCATCCGTATCAAAGGCGGTGCATGCCAATTACGAGCCGAAGCATCTTTGTCTTGTCTTCGTAATATTTGTGCAGTGTTGCTAGCGGCAAATATTGACACGTTCCCGACGAATGAAGGATTACCTCAGTCTTGGGGAAATTATTTGGGATTCCATTTTCAATATGAAAGATTTTGGCGTTGATAGATAGATGTTCGTTCTGTTTCTGCTAATTGCGTTTGTTTTGTGTGATAGTGTTTTGTTTTTGGTTTTATTACGTTCTTTTACTGTGTTTATGCCAGTACTATAGCAGCCATACTCATAAAAACTTTTTAAGCATTACTAAGATAAAATACTGGTAAGCAGATTCTTTACTCAAGATTTTCGATGAAGAATTTAAATTTAGAATCTTTTAAACAGTATTTTAACTAAGTTATGCTTAAAAAGTTTTAATGAATAAATGCCTGTATGATTGTATTCTATTATCTATGTTGTTGTTAGCTTTACCCCCGGTTTTTGAATAAAGAATTCCAAGTTGAGATCTTTTTATATCACACAGCATTACCTATCTTTTTCTCTTGTATTTTTTCTAAACTTTTTGTAAACTTCCAAGTCTCAATTCAAAAACTGCTGGCGGTTTGTGTCACATTGATTATAAACTCTTTAATTGTATTTGTTTTCAATACAAATCTACTATCTCCAGTACTCCGTCTGTTACAAGTCGTTGTCGTCTCCTGAGGGAATCTCAGAAGTCCAGTAAATACACTTTTGTACTCCGATTGCAATGTGTTTGCTGCTCTCAAGCACAGTTGTTTAAATTAAACTCAATTTGTGGTATTTGTTGTGTGACCTCAATGATTTGGCATGAGAGTAAGTAACCGAGACACTGAGATATTGCAAACATCGTAAGTTTATAATAAACCGCGTGAGATTATACATACATATATCGTCTGCCTTTTCATTTCGATCTATACATATACTATAATAGTACTGTCGACTACCTAGACAACATTAAAAAATTTACTGTGATTTGACACTTTCATTGTCACAGGGTAATTTTAAAATGCATAACATTATAAAATATCTTGAGATATTGTAAACTCTCGATAAACTGTCAACTGAACATTTGGAATACATTTTCACGCATCAGAATTTGATAGTCAACAATTTCTCGCAGTCATTCCGAGAAATCGTAGAATAGCAAGTAACAAAACGTTAAGTATTACAATTTCAAAATTCCAACCGAAGACAAAGCTTCGCCTTAAGCCTTAAGCTTTCGTACATATACCACCCAAAAAAAAGCTTCCTAAAACCAAAACACTATCAAAACTTAAACTGGTACCCCACCTAATTAAAACAACGCCAAGCTTTGTAAAACACTAAATACAGACAGACGGCAATCTAAATCGCAGAGAAAAATACCTGCAGGCCAACAGGCCGGTATCAAAGTGGGGATCCGTTGTGCACAGGGCACAGATGTCGTAGATAGTACTGTGCGAGTATTCAGGCTCCAGTTAGCATTCAAAAAGACGCCGCGGGCGGAGGCGCGATAACATCTCTGCAGTGAGCTGTGACAGATGGGGAGATACGGTTCCGAAGCGTGGCGAGCGGTGTGGAATTTATGCGGGCTGATATGTACCAGATTTATAAAGATACGGATTATGATGAGTGGCTGTTAGCCAAGCCCGATAAATAAAGTTTTGAGTCATAGATAATTCTGGGTCGTATTTCTGTAAAAAGAAGTTGAGTGTTGTTGGATATTTAAGCTTTTAGCTAATTATAGAATTTGCTACGGTAGAAATTGTGGAACTTTTTAAATTATAAGTATGCTACAATATCGCATTGGGTCTAGCCTGTAAGGATATTTATATGTTTGGAGAGTGCATAAATAAATAAATAAAACATTAAAATGTACATCATGTAAAACTGTGGCAACACTCGCCCCTTGCATCTGTGAAACTGCTCCAATACAGGCGTGAAAATAACTTTTTGACGTTTTATTTCGATCTTCCTTAACACCAACATACCAGCACCTCATCAGCACCCACCACCTCGCATTGAAACTTTTAGAAGTCTGGCTTCCGTTGCCAACTAATGTTTAGGCATAACATCACAGTCTAACTGTATGTGGAATAAAAAAATAAATGAAAACTTCAATGACGAATTACACTAACATTGGATAACCTGTTATAAAACCAAAATAGTCGCTAAAATTACTCTAAAATCTATATCTTCTTTTTTACTGCTTGTCCTCAGACAGTTGTCTATTTTGTTATTTTTCATATTAAAATCTGTTACTAACATGGCTTCCATCCCACGGCCTCTAAACATTTTATAAGGAACGCTCTCTCTCTATGCTTGACAAGGAGTATGAATCGTGTTTCCCAGTTATTAGGTTGTAAATATCTGAAAAGCTCCTCGTAAAACACTTCCAGTCAGCTACATCTGCTTGAATTAAAAGCCAACCCTAACACAGTTAGGAAACGGCAAAGTAAATTTTGCTCTTTGCTTGCCATCCTTACGAACCGTGTGTCGACCTACTATCGCTATTCAACCAACATCCTACAAAGGTGAATTGGCGGCAAAAGCGTGTCAGATTCATTGCACTCCTACCAACGGCGATGTAAATATCGCAACGATATGTGCCAGCAATGGACAGGGTGCAAATGATTTCAAGGAATTTATCCACTACGCATTCCTTTGTACCTCTCAAGGTATAGTCGGCAAGACTTCAATTCTTATCTTGAGATTGGCAGGGCACTATCACGTACTACACTTATAAGATGTTCCTTTGTATTGCGGGTTGATTAAACAAATTGTATCGGTGGATGCATTTTTGTAGGCAATTAAGGCCATGAGGAAAATAGTTTGGAGTAATAGTTTTATTTATCGAGGAGGGCCTTCTGTAACACGCCAAACATGTAAAGTTAGCTTCGATAAATGATCGTCGAAGCTTTTGGCATTGAGGTCATTGGCCCTATCCACATGTCAACAAGCCACTTATAAAACTTGTGTACATTTATCTAAACGAATATCTGCTTACAAATATATTTATAGACTTAGTAGTATTTTGTCAATATTTCAAGTGCCTACCTGTTACCATTTATTGATATCGAGCAAAAATAGGCAAAAAAAGGCGTTTTAACCGACTTCAAAAAAGGAGGCTATCAATTCGACCCGTATGTATGTAATGTTTCCAGAACTGCCCAGTTTTCGTATATGTTAATCTATATCAGTGTCTAAATGAATGTGCCAAATTTCAAAAGTGTATGTATGTTTTTAGTATTTTTTTGTTATAGCAGCAATCGAAATACATAATTTGTGAAATTTTCAACTGTCTAGCTACCGCGGTTCTTAAGATAGACAGCCTGGCCTGGTGTCAGACAGACGGACGGACAGACAGCGATGTGTACTAAGACTAAAAAAAAAGAAACATAATATATTGAAACGGGACCCTATTACCTACTAGATAGGGTCCCGTTTTTACCCTTTGGGTACCTATCCTAAAAAGGTATACAAAAATAAGCAGGTATGTGCCACACGGCTGCACTAAAAAAGCTGCCAAGATAAATTTTCATTCATTCATCGACAATCGAAACAAAAGAACCGCAACTCAAACTTAACATACATCATCCGCCGTCAGTCGAATCGATCGCAACGTTACCCGCGAACGATCGCAAAAAGCGAATTCGTTTTACACCTTTCAACGGTCCCATAATAGCTCTACTGTTTTGACGGGTACCGGAACCGGAAACAGAGATATGCAAACGAAACTATCGGCTCGTGATGAGTTTCGCTGAAAAAATATTTACAAACGATTTAAACTGACTGAAATAGCAGTTTCCTACTGAATTGAGGGTAGTATTGCATTTTATTCAATGTTTTCAAGTTTGGTTTCGTATATTGTTTTGTTTATCTTGATTTGATTTTACCATTAATTGTTGTGTGAAAGTATTGCAATTAAGTTTAAATAAAATCAGGAACTCTATAAATATCTCACAGCATCCAAGTAATCCTAGGCGCATTCAAAATGTCCAATGTAGATATTACAACCTTATAAGTTATTACAACCTTATAAGTTTCGATAATAATATGTTTTAAATATAATGTACCTAGTCTGATTAATATGTCAGGTACGCGTTTATTTTCGATTTTCCATTACCTAATCCTATCCGCCCATATACACTACACGTATGTGAAAAATGATTAGAATAACCAATGAAAATCAGTTAACTTTTTTTTAGGGAGCTTCCTATTTCCGTGTCAAGACCAAACTGTCCAACTAGCATAACAATCTACTTACAAGCACAAAGCAATCAAAATACTAATCTGAAACAAAACTTCACAGGTAAAAGCGACCGCACCGAAAATGGACCGCAACGGCTACTTTTTCTACGTGACATCCACCGCAAAGAAAAAGAAGATCAACTTGATGCAGCCAAAGCCTCCTCGAGTGGCATTCGTTGAGGAAAAGCGTCGCCCAGGGGTGGCTGAGCGAGTATATACAAGCCACACCAGTGTGGCTCCGACTGCCACTGAGAACGCACGTGGGGACCCCATGTCGCAGCGAGGCCCGTCGCCCGCGCCACGCGCGCGCTTATACACGCAACTCGAGAGTTATCAACCGAGGTATCATACGATTCGTGATAACAGTGATAAGAGAGTGGAGAGTGAGTGTAGGAGGAGAAAGGAGAAGAGGATTGTTGGATACCCGCAGCCGCAGCCCGTTATCAGGTGAGTTTTGATTTTAATTGTGAAAGTTTCAAAACAAATTTGTGAAGCTATTTTATCATTTTCACCGAATTCTTAGCATTTTCGTATACTGGCTTTTCCAAAATGGATTTGTATTTTCAATAAGAGCTGCATAGGTTTTCGATGTTGTTCTTTTTTCTGCATAACTCTGAAAATAGGAAAATTGGAACGGAAGACCAAATCCTGTTTTTCTAAAGTCCGAGAGCGGTTGTTTGTTTGTTGTCTATATTTAGACACGAGATATTTGATTTATTCAATGAAAATATAGAAAAACATACGCGGCATTAGAAATAAGATGGAAAACGACCAAAAAAACATGAACGCAAAGTATATAGGTAAAGAAAAACATGTGGAAACCAAAATCAACTTAATATGATGAGCCATAAATATAACTCAAACTAAGATCATTATAAAACAAAACATCATTTCCCGTGGTTCAAAAATCTAAAAAAAAATACGAAAAGCTTTTCTACCGAATTTAAGATAAACTTAAATCGAAAATTCAACGAACCTGCACCGCGTAGGTAGTTGATAATCTTCCCTCCCAGTGGTTTTAATCAACGTATACCTACCCGGTATGAAATATTGATAAGATCTGAAGTAGACAGTCTAGCTCGCAGACTCACGGAGGCACCCTTTACGATAAATTAGATGCCGTGGGGCTGATGACTACCTAAACGAGAGATGACAGGTTATGCTATTATTGTTGCGGTGGGTTGCAAAAGGTGTTTTGTTGTGTCTAGTGAACTGCATACAGATTACCAATTAAATAATAGTGAACCTACTTTTATTTAGTTGGTAATCTTTCAACAAAGATACATTTGTGCTTTAAAAAAAAATCTGAAATCTTTTTTTTTTCTCTTCTTTTCATTTTATATCTTTTTCTCTTTTTTTTCTTTTTCTTCCTTTCTTCTTTTTTCTTTAATCTTTAATTAAAGCTCAAATGAATTACTAGGTTTTGCTCACAATGTTCACAATAAAGTAGCCTATTACCGACTCCGGGACCACATCTATCTCTGTACCAAAATTCATCAAAATCGATTCAGCGATTTAGGCGTGAATCTGTTATAAACTAACTGTCGTTATTAGTAAGGATGAAATATTTCACAATATGCACTCTAGATATTTTGTCTGGTTATGCTATATAAAAAAAATCAAAAATGATGTTTCGCCGATAGAATGCTAATAAATCAAAAATCGCTTGCATCTACAATTATTCATCCGGAAAAATGTAAAATTATTCTAAGATTTTATTAATATAATACAAAACAAGACAAGACATTCTTATCCTACATAGAATTTCCAAGTTATATTTTGTTGTTGTCTAAGACAAACCAAACGTTAATTTGTGATGGAGTTTAACTATTAAAAATGATAGCTACTTAAGTTATTTCACTTTTGCCAAATTTGGGACAAGTATCACACTGTAACAACATCCAAACTTAACTTATGCAAAAAATCCTTGCAACAATATTATTTCAAAAGGAAATACTGAAAAACCTTTTCAACTTTTCACACTAACTTTTGTAGCTAAAAATATTCTGCGAATTACATACAGATCGCCGACTTATAAGGTTGTAAGCAAAACAGTTTACAGGATAGTTTGGAAACTTTCACAAAAGATTTTTATCGACCCTTCCTTTGTTAAACTTGGTAAAAGTTTTTAACGTTTTTACAAGTTATCCAACTACTTTCATAGCTTTTTTTCTCATCATATTCTGTAGTGTATTATAAGAAATCTTCAACAGTAAAACGTCAGAACTTTTACTGTTGAAAATTTCTTATTTGAACGTGTTTTCGAGTTATTTTACTCACTAGCTGCTGCCCGCGACTTCGTCCCCGTGGAATCCCCGATTTTAAAACATTATTTATCGCTGCTCCGCTCCTATTGGCTTAAGCGTGATGATATATAGCCTAGCCTAAACTCTTCAGCTTTATAATATTAATATAGATTTACGTAGCAAAAGATCGTTCTAAAACTAATACTGGATGGGAAAGTTTTTAATAATTATACCTATAATGTTAAATCTCTTCTGGCTTATGCCATTCACATGTAGATTAGTAAGTAATGTTTTTTTTGTCCAATATCGGCTTTAACATCCTCTGCCTATCCTTTTCCCAACTATATTTGGGTCGGCGTCCAGTCAAATCGGATTCAGCTGAATACCAGTATTTTACGTGGAGCGGCTGCTTACTAGAGCTCCAATCAATCAATCAATTAATCAATTTATTTGTCAAACATAGGTGTTTACACAGGTGTAGTCGTAAATAGCGGGTGCGCTATGTTTTGTCATAATTATGACATACAAATTTTAAATTCGATACATGAACAGGAGCAAACATACAATAAAAGTGAAACCTCATTTACTGGGTAACACGATACTCCTTGGCAAGACTGGATTCAGAATAACTGGCTTCTGAAAATCCGTAATGACTGCCAAGGATCTACAAATAACCGCCGGGACGAACGGCTTAGTGTGCTTTCCGAGGCACGGAGGAAACTCGGTATCTTATGATGGTCACCCATCTACAGAACAAGCTTGGCGAGCATTGCTTAACCTTGGAGATTGAACAGTGCGGCTGTTATTGTTTAGCCACGAGCTCCTCAGAAAATCGGTCTTACCGCCCCATGTAAAATACTGGTGCTCACTACTTAGTGGCGTTCGGCTAGACTGGAACCCGATCTAGATATAATTAGGAAAACGCTGGATAGATAAATTGATTGCCTTTATAATTTACCTTTAGACTAGCTGAACCGCGGAACTTCGTTTGTCATATTATTCATGACTGCTCCGCTCCTATTGGTATAGCGTGATGTTATATAATCTGCCTCGATAAATAGGCTATCTAACACTGAAATAATTTTTCAAATCGGACCAGCAGTAGTTCAAGCGTACAAACGAACTCTTCAGCTTTATATATATCTAGCTGCCACGCGCCGGTATACCCGTGTATATATTATCAAAAATTATTCCAAGGGAACATACTCCCGGGATAAAAAGTAGCCTACGTAATTTTTCAGACTATAATTTACCTCTGTGCCAAATTTCATCGATATCCATTCAGTAGTTTTTGCGTGAAAGAGTAACAAACATCCATACTTACAATTTACAAACTTACGCGTTTATAATATTAGTAGGATATATAAGTAAGTTTTCCTTGAACTAATCTCAAGTAATGATGGCTAATAAGGGGCGTTCCAAGTTGTTTGCATTTTCTTCACATTACAATAAACTTGTTTAGAATGTAAAGAATTTATAATTACATCGATATCCAAGAAAATGACACCATAAATGCCTATTAACGAGAGAAATTATTTGAAGTGTGGGAACTGGAGAAAAACGTGGATTCTATTAGCATCGTGTTTTCCCGCGCGAATTCATAATGTCGTGTTTAATATTCCACAATGCAGGAAAATTTCTCTAGCATTCAGGTACGGGCTGTTTGGAACAATCAATTTCACGATCAGTAACATGGTTCTGAGATATAAGATAACCGAGGGAATAGAATGCTGTTGTGCTAAATTGTAATCATTTTACATCACGCTTCTCTTTTGGTCTGTTGAGTTTTCTTGTAGTAGAGGGTGAGTCGATTGCCTGAGAATCGATTATGTAATAGTGCGAATTTTGGATAAAAATCATAATTCTTGTCTTTGACTGCAATTGGCACTACTTTTTGGAGTTTGTGATTATTATAATTCAAAGGAAAATTACGGATCAATAGATTTTTCAGTGAATAAATAATGCATCAATAAAATCTGATCAATTGCAGTCTTTTTTTTTTCCAAATAATTAAATGACTTCTTCAGCTCTGGGCGGAACGTAAAGGAGTGTCAGGCTCTTGCTGATTAAGACCCATCCGTGTTCCTCCCAATGCCTTTTGCGTTCCAGGACCGCGGTAAATCTTTAGAACAAATTCCGAAATCCTGGCAGCACACTTGACACTACTAGAGCAAACAATTTTGTGGATTTCTTATTAATATTACGTATTAATATTTGGTTTTATTTGTACTGAATCATTAACAAATGTTTATTTATAAATTGCCAATAAAAAAAAATATGCTACTCATGTGCCTAGCCTTTTCCCAACTATATTGGGGTCGGCTTCCAGTCATACCGGATTCAACTGAGTACCAGTATTTAACGTGGAACGGCTGCCTTCCAGACCTGCACAACCCAATAACTGGGGAACACGGTACTTCTTGGCTAGACTGGTGTCAGATTTTCTGGCTTCTGATAATTCGTAACGACTGCCAAAGATTTACAAATGACAGCCGGGACCAGCGGCTTAGCGTGCTTTCTGAGGCACGGAGGAAACTCGGTATGTTAAGATGGTCACACATCCACAGACCAACCTTGGCAAGCGTTGCTTAACTTTGACGATCGACCTGTGCGGCTGTTATTCTTTAGCCACAAAAAAATATGCTACTGTTAGCCAATATAATTGATCCCTTGGCCTCTTCACATGATTTTCAGAACTATTTTAAGTTACCTCGTTCTGCGCATCCCGTTTTTATGCTCTGCCGCTATCACAGACGCTATGAACCTATATCTACTCTAATATTTGTGATTTCGTGATCAAAAGTCCATCAGTACTTACACACAGTCTAAATCCATCTCACATTCAATTCAAACAGTTAATTCTCTTCCCTTATACAGGCATCTTTTGATCAACCGTTACCAACGAGTTGTTAGGGTTCCGACTGCTCGTATGGAAAACGGAACCCTTACGGATCACTTGTATGTCAGTCACAGCTAATTTTCTCAGAATCTATTCCTACTCCGATTGTGTTAAAAGGCACAGATATAAATTTCTGTAATCCAAACACGGACGAGTTTCGAAAATAAATGAATTTAATAAATGGGATCGATTACAGGAAAACCTATCGTTTTAAAGAAACATGTTAAACACTTTTTAATAAAACAGAAATACAACTGACTTCTAAAGACAAAAAAAGTAGGTATAAAACAACTTTAATTTCGGAAGTCGGTGTTTTTGATTGTTTGCTTGTTTTTCGACACCGACTTCCGAAATTAAAGTTATTTAGTTTAGTAATTTATTTAGTTTAGGTTTTTAACGCGTGTTCACTGTTGTAAATATACACACGGTTTCAGCAATCCCAGAAGATTTGCTATCATTTATTGAAGATTCCGTTTCCTATCTCCGACGTTCTTCATCAGATCACCAAACTAGAAAGGGACCCCCTGCAAATGCTGTGATACTCCTCCAAACCATCGTATACAGTTTATTTATTCATTTTATGTCGAGCCAACGCATTATTAGTGATAACTTTTTTTTTTTTTTTTTTTTTTTTTTTTTTAAATAAAACGTTGCCCCACACTAGGAATTTCTCCTGTGTCGTGGGTGCGTTTACAAACATACAATGTCACATACACAAACAGCCAGACCCGGAACAACTATCTGTAGGCCATACAAATAATTGTTCCGTGCGGGAATCGAACCCACGACACGTAGCGCAGCAGCCAATCGCTCAACCACTACGCCAACCGTGTCGTCAACTCTAATACTATTCGTCAGATCTCACTCAATTAAATGGGATCACATGACAAGCGCCAGCTTTCGAATATACAATATAGAATCACCAAAATTGGTACACCCAGTAAAAAATAATGAGGTAACATACAAAAAAAACCGTTGACTAGAGAACTTTTTTAAAAGTCTGTTAAAATATGATTCGGAACCATAGATATAATTTTATATTTCTATGTTCGGAACCCTTCGCACGCGGTTACGACTCGCGCTTTGCTGGCTTTTTTACTAATAACGGATCGTTAGTCATTGCAACCGGTAGCTCTTCGCATGAGATAGACGCCATAGAAGGCAAGCTTTGTTGTAATCCTCTTTGCTATTGTGATGTTGTGGTATTTAGTACCATATGGGATGTATGTATATATGTATGTGTGATGAGTGATGGGTCTATGTAGATTGTAATTTGGAGAGAATTTATAGCGTGCCGCTATTCGTTTACTGATGGTAGGGTTCTTGTATTTGATCTTCTGGGGTTTTAAACAAAGTGATATACTCTGAATTCATCTAGCTGTTTGCTATTCTTTCACGCAAGTAGTACTGAAAGGATTTTAGTGCAGATATGTATGATACAGGGTAATTTGTAAAACACCAAACGCTGTTCCTTACATTTATGTTCATATAATTCATCAAAATGTAGTGGACAGCTGATTTTTTTTCGCAATTTCAGGTTTGGTCCCATAGTAAAAGTTGTTCATAATGATGAGTACAATGACCTCTTAAGAGGTTGTTGGTGTTTTACAAATAACCCTGTATATACCTACTTATTAAGAGGTTAAACACTACCTCAACGCGGGCCGAGACGCGGGTAGCTGTTAGTAATGATATAATTGGCGAAAAGTACGATTGTGTACTGACAAATTTTTCTCCGTGTTATTTTTACGCAAGTCTTTGAGTCCATTTTCGTAAAGTAATTTTCAGACTGCTTGTAATTCTGTTCGAGAAAAATTCACAACATGTTGTTCTAAGACACTATGATAAATTGTATTATACTGTTGATGTATCTGCTCATGTCAGAACATATTAGAGGTGACTTTCTTTTTACTTTTTTTGAGATGGGTTTGCTCTGTACTGTCTAGGTCAGAGGTGATAGAGACAAAGTCGATTATGTCAATGATGTCTTTCATTCATTCATTCATTCAAGTAATAGTTACGTCGATTCATTCTTAATTTTTGTAGATTCCTTGCCTTTTTATCTTGGTAGATTTCTTGTTTCTGTGTATGAATTCATTTATAAGTATATTTTAAGGGGTCCACATCTTTCAAAATACATGATAATATTCCCTTGTGTCATATCATTGTTCATCATCATCCAAACTGTCATAATTAAGGGACATAATAATGAATGACATTGTATCATAATTACGGCTCCCGCATTACATCATAATTTCTCACTACACCTGACCTGCTTTGTAAATGCAGCCGCTTCAGCGCTCAATGTAACAAATGAGTCCTTAAAGCGCTTTGATAACTTTACAAAGGAGAGATATCGTTTGTTTGCGACGTAAACGCTAGTACAACAGTTAAAACAGACACTTGAACTGACGAACGGAACCATTCTGTTACCGAACTTGTGTGAAACGGGAAAACAAAGTTATTGTTACACGATAAGACTTTAAGCTTCACGGCATAAGGTTGAAATTTGCATGGACTAAGCAGGCTACCATGAAAAATTGAATGAAAACATTGGGAGTGATTGACGAAATGCTAGAGACGAATGTTTTGATGGAATTTTTTTCGGGTTACGCCGCCTCGAAAATTGAATGTCGTTTTGTTTTTTTTTTTTTGGCAATTGATGGGAGTATCCGCCTTTTTGGATTGGCGTTTAGCAGATTTATGAATGAATTAGTATAGGAGGGATTTAAATTTATAAAAGGGTATTTGGAGTGGAGTGGTCGCGGTTTCGATTTGATTGTCTGTACTTTTTAAATGCAAGCCTTTTTTTATGTATGGGAAAATCGTCAAATGACTTTTTCCGCTCTGGATGAAGTGGAAGCGAGTGTCAGACTCTTACTGATTAAAACTCATCCGTTTTCCTCCTACTGCCCTTTGCGTTCCAGGGCCGCAGTGACTCTTAATTTTGCAACTGAAATGCAAGCCTGAATGTGAGGTCATCCCTCACAAAGGATATATCAAGAGGATAGCAGTAGTACCTACCATGTTTACTGTTATCTATACCAATAATATAATGCTGAAGAGTTCGTTTGTTTGGTTGAACGCGCTAATATCAGGAACTGCTGGTTCGAATTGAAAATTTTAGTATTGGATAGCCAATTCATCAGAGAATATAAATATATTTAAGCTATATGACATCACACTACGAAGGACGGAGCATAAAAAATATACTTAAGTATTAGAAAAACAGAGATATCTTTTTCTCTGTCTTATGTGACAAGCACAATTTGACGCAGATCAAACATGAAACAAAATAATTAAATAAGTCCTATTTTCTGTAAAATAAATGAGAATGACATGGCATTACTCATCATCATCTGCCAGCCTTTATCCCAACTATATTGGGGTCGGCTCCCAGTTAAGCTAGATTCAGCTGAATTCCAGTATTTTACGTGAAGCGGCTGCCTACCAGACCTCCACAACCCATTAACTGGGGAACACGGTACTTCTTGGCAAGAACTACTGTCAGATTTTCTGGCTTCTGACAATCCGTAATGACTGCCAAAGACCTCCAAATGTCAGCCGGGTGCTTTCCGAGGCACGGTGAAGTCTCGTTATGTTAAGATGGTCACCCATCCACAGACCAACCTCGGCAAGCGTTGCTTAACCTGGAAGATCGACCCGTGCGGCTGTTATAATTTAGCAACGAGCTCCTGATATGGTATTACTAACGTGCATAAAAATAATTATCCTAATCGGTTTATAAATGACTGAGGTCTGTGATAAAGGAGAATTTAAAGAATGTGAACATTAAAAAAAAAGAAGATTACCACCTTCTTTTTTAAAGCAATTAGATAAATATCTTGGTGGGAACGTGTTCACAACCTTACATAATTATTTTATTCTTCAATCTTCTTACCAAAGAACAATAACCCCTAACTCTATTCAAACTTACCTATAGATAAACTATAAAGCCTTTTCACTAAAGGTTAAAGCTTTTGTTTTTAAATGCATTAATTTTATAGTCAATAAGGCCACTGTCCCACCGCTGACAATTAGCGATAAGCGAGCAAACGGCGCGACGCGACGCTAGCAAAACGAGTTGGCGATCAATGATCAGCAAGTGTTCTAAACGCCAAGCGAGCTTTGCTGAACGAGTTTTATCTTTGATTAGCAGCGCCCTGTGGTTTTACCCGCGTAGTTCCCGTTCCCGTGGGAATATGGAGATAAAATATAGCCTGTGTTACTCGTGGATAATTTAGCTTTCGAATGGTGAAAGAATTTTTAAAATCGGTCCAGTAGTTTTTGAGCCTATTCATTACAACCAAACAAACAAACAAACAAACAAAGTTTTCCTCTTTATAATATTAATTATTAAAAATAAAACCGACTTCTAAACAAAAAAAACTTTAATTTCGGAACTCGGTGTTTTTGGTTGCTTTTTTGTTGTTGAACACACCGACTTCCGAAATTAAAGTTATTTTATACTTTTTGGTTTTTTTTTGTTTAGAAGTCGGTTTTATTTTTTGTAAAAAGTTTTTTTATTTTTCACTTTTTAGTGGTACCTACACCCCCTCCCCTCCCCCACCTAAACGAACCAATCATATTGGTGTAAAAAAACGTACTGCTCCTTCGCAGAGGAAACTAAGAGGTCATCAATGTAGAAAATGTACCTACATATTTTTTTTAGATTTTTGTTGATTTTTCGAAAACCGCTTGGTTGATTTCGATAAAACTTTCATGGGACCATTTGGGAAGTATACCCTTTCCAACAAAAAGAAAAGAATTTTTCAAATCGGTTGACAAGCGACGGAGTTATGCGCGAACAAAAAAAAAAAAAAAAAAAAAAAAAAAAAAAAAAAAAAAAAAAAAAAAAAAAAAAAAAAACATACAAACATCCGAATTGAGAACCTCCTCCTTTTTTAGAAGTCGGTTAAAAACTCCGTTTTTGCAATATTTTTCATTGATCCTTCGCTCCTTTTGGTCGTAGCGTGATCTTATATAGCCTACAGCCTTTTTTTTTTGGATGGGAAATCATCAAATGACCCCTCCCGCCCTGGGTGGAGCGGTAGAGAGTGTCAGACTTTTACTGACTAAAACCCACCCGTGATCCTTCTTGTGCCCTTTGCGTTCCAGGGCCGCGGTAACTCTTTCGAACAAATTCCGCAACCCATATAGCCTATAGCTTTCGTCGATAAATTTGAAACGCGTTCAACCAAACAAAAAAAAAAGAAACTTTCAGTCTTATAATGTAAGCATCTATAGATAAAGTAGTATATAGGTACTATAAAACATTTATTCGTTACAACACAACAGCCAAATATAATGTCGACTAGGAAAAAATGCCTAAGACATAAAGTCCCTCTTTGCAGAGTAAAGAAAAAAAAAAAAAAAAAAGAAAAAAAGAAAAGAAAGAAAGAAAGTTTGAATAAAGAAGTAAATACATAATATAGAGTAAATGAGAACAATAAGAATGCCAAATTCAGTTAAAATTGCGCTGAGCGTACATACCGAGAGAGTTTCCATCTCAGCATTTGTTGATTTTCAGTTGGCATCCCACAGTGACCCGCGGATGAAAGTAAATAAAATATAATATATACATAAATAATGTAAAATAATAGCTCTGGTCACTGCGACAAAAAAGCGAGAAAAACCTATTGTCGGTAGTGCGATTAGTCAGCTAATAATATATCTATCAACTAATAATATACTTAGGTACCTCTTTTAGCAAACACACTACCTGGAACCTTTATCTATTGGTCGTTTAGAGCAAGTAGTCATTACTGGTTCACTTTAGTAGCAAGAAAATAGTCGATAGCTAATTGTTCTCGCTGACAGTGGGACAGGGACCTAACACCGTTCGTGACACCTCGGGTGTAAAGAGATGTCAAGTTTTTGTAGCTTTCGCGCTAATTAAGAACGATATTTAACACCTAAACCCAAGCGCAGCTAAGGTACTTTACAAGTATTATGCACTTAAAATTCATGTCTGGAGATTGTAAATTAGGTACCTAAAGACCTAACCACTTGAAAATAAAGAAGTTTTTTTGATATAAGTTTACACCTAATTGCACGCGACGGCTATGAGGTGCGACATTTTTGAAATTAACTTTCCATTACACGTTAATAAAACGAATATAAAATACTGTTCACGATAGGTTTCGTTACGTCCAAATTGTTTGACAGACTTCGACATAGTATAGACGTTCCAATTTCACACTCAATTTGCGTATCGGAAAATTGGGAATCTATACTTCAGTGGCTTTTATTCTGAATGTTTAACGTGTATTTTTAGTGATTTCTTAGTTTTGGTAAAGCTTGCTTGGTAAGGCTTAACGAGGCCCGCTAGGCCCAGTGCCTCCCAGGGTTGCAGAGTTTGTTCGAAAGAGTTACCGCGACCCTGGAATGCAAAAGACATTAGGGGGAAGGTTTAGTTCAGTAAGAGTCAGAACTGTCAACTTCTAAATAAAACCACCGCTTGCATGCTATTTTATTACTGGCCAGTGATACAAAAAATGGCGCGAGCGCGTACACAAGGTACGCACACAAACATGCGTAGGTGCATATACATCGCACTCACACACTCTTCCACTCCGCTCAGAGCAGAAGTCATTTTGTTGATTTCCAATCCATAGATAAAAAAACAATGTTACAGATTTTATTGATGCATTAGGTACTATTTATTCGCTGAAATATCTACCTAATTGTTTTATGAATCCCTAACCTTCCTTTGATATAATATATTCATAAAGTAACGGTTTTCTAACAGACTCCAGAACTCACATTTGATTTAAATATGCCTGAGGTCTTCAGAAAATTGTTGTCTTAGTTCTTTCATAAAACAAATATGTATGTAGTTTTGAACGCTAAACAATTCAATAATTAAAACATAGGTATTCATTCGAAACAGAAGTTCAATCCTCCATACTAAAATTGGAGCCAAATTGAACAGTTTAGACGAAAAACTGAGTACAATTGGTATCTTTATGTGCCAATAACCATTGATAACGGTGCCCATTGGCATCACAATCGTGGGAAAGATGGATCGTTATAGGCATCTAAAGATTTCAAATGTCACTTTAAGAATCGATCTTTTTTAGAGATTTCTCTAGAGATTACCATTCGCCGATTCTGAAAAGCAAAAAGGAAAAACTAATTCAAAGATAGATAACTTTGTCGAAGTCAAAACAATGATTGAATAGCTTGGTTTTGAAAACGAAAAAGTGATAAAGATGTTTCTAAAGTTTAGACAGTTTCTACCAATTAAGTTTATTGTAGTCATTACAAATACCTAAAGAATCATTAATTTATTTAATCAATAAATTCATTATCTGCTTAAATTAAATAGGTACTTGTTTTTTTTTTCATATTATTCCAACCTTTTTAGAAATGTTTAAAAAATATTTTAATTGATTAAATTTAGAAATACCTACTACTAATGCATTTCAATATAAATGTGCTACTAATATAAAGCAACAATTATACAAAAACGTTGCTTCTGTCACCGATTGTGCCAACGTGAATGTCGTAAATTATCCCAAGAACACACTCCTGGAATAAAAAGTAGCATATGTGTTAATCCAATCATTTATCTATCTGTATAAAAATTTCATCCAAATCCGGTCAGCTCTTCTGGTGTGATTAAATTAAAAACATCTATCAATACAAACTTTCGGAACTAATTGAATTTTATGAATTTGTCTATCTTTAATTTTATTTGATTTGGTTATCTATTTATAAATATCCGGCAATGGTTGTAAATTGCCTGAATAAATGAATTTATTAATATTATTATTTAATAGCAGCGCCCCACGGCTTCACCCGCATAAATTTCGATCCCGGGAGAATATCGGGGTAAAAATTACCCTATATGTTAATCCTGGTTATAAACCATCTGTGTGCCGAATTTCATCCAAATCCGTTCAGTAGTTTTTGCGTGCAAGAGTAACAAACATCCATCCATCCATCCATCCTTACAAACTTTCGCGTTTATAATATTAGTTGGATAATTATTATTTATAATACCTATAAATAAGATAACCAATTACAAGTTTCCAGTATTGTAGGAAAAAATGAGAATTATTTCGAATAAATTTCTACACCGTAAAATAGCATGAACTATCTTTTAGATGAACTCCTTCTTAGAATCAAACATTCGTTCCACAACATAACGATCTCGCCTAAACATCAAGACAAGAGCATCACAAACTGTTCCTCATTCCGCTCGAACATGAAACATTAGCCATTAAACTACCTTCAATATCCTATACAAAGACGCGGAACTAACTGAAACCTCTTATAATATGATATTCCATTATTCTGAAGACGTTTTACTGAACAATAACTGATGGAAAAGTATCTGAAGAGAGCTCCTTTAATGAGGTGAAGGTGGGTGTGAGGTGCTTCGGCTGCTTCGATAAAATAAGCAGTAAACGTTTCATGAATTGTGCACTAGGCTAGGTTTAAATGGGATCATTTTATGGTTATGGTCAAGCTGTACTTGGTAGTTGAAAACCATTGTAATGGGGTTGTCATAAACCTTTCTTATTTGTATTTGATGGGTCTCAGGACTGAGGGAACTAAACCCAAAAAAGGAGGAGGTTCTCTAGTAGTCTGTATGTTTTTTTTTTTTGTGTGTTACCTCATAACTTTTTGCTGGATTTACCGATTTGATGATTCTTTTTGTATTCGAAAGCTGGTACTTATCGTGTGGTCTCATTTAAATTTGAATGAGATTTGACGACTACTTTTTGAATTATCCCCAATAATGCGTGGTTTTGACTACATTGATGATGTTTTCATCTTTCAAGAAAAAAACATGTACACGATGGTTTGAAAGAGCATTTTAGTGTATCGCTTTGATCTCTTTCTAGTTTGGTGAAGATCTGATGAAGAACCGAAATAGGTACTTGAAAATGTATTGTAAATTTAGCGGCGCGGCGGCGCCGGAACGCCGGTGACTCCGCTTGCATTATTTTCGATAATAATCCCAATTATCCCAACATATTCTCGAGAGAAAAAGGATCGTATAAATTATTCCAGACCTAATCTACCTCTGTGCAAAATTTCATCAAGATAATTCAGTAGTTTTTGCGTGCAAGAGTAACAAACATCTATCTATCCATCCCAACTTACAAACTTTCGCGTTTATAATATTATAGTAAGGATAAACTTAAATAACAATTCACAAGTAATTTGAAGCAAGTAAAATCGTAATCCAGATTGTATTTTATATTTTAGCAAACAAAAATTGTTGGAAAATACTCAAACATTTTGCATAATGATAAAATCTTTTAATACTGCATAAAGCCTTGTTACTTTAGCAGTATTACCAAACAGTTTTAATTTCGTTCCCGATTAAAAAAGGTCGACTCTCAAGTTTAATCTTTTAGCCACATAATATTTTTCTCAGTCTCCTCACTTTGCCTGACACCCCTGTTTACCGCCAAAGAAGATTTTCAACTTCCATTGTGCCCCCACCCTTACGCGCCCATATCATAATGGCCCACATTCCCGCCTCCTTTCAAAGGTTTTCCATGGAAATTAAGAAAGTTTAATGAATTGTGACGTCAATTTCTTTTGGCTTTTTAAAGATTTCCTGTGTGTATTAGAATATTTGATGAAAGGTTGTCTTGTGGCAGAGGGAGGTTGTATCGCTTTGATTCTTCTCCTTAGGGATGGCAAAATAAGGAATTGTCAGCTCTTTCGCGGAATTGAGTTGATTGGGTAGATGAGAAACCTTATGCGTATTTGCTGTTATTAATTTTATCTTTAATGTTTTATTTAAGATAAATAATTGTAATTTATACCAATTATTGGAAATCCATATTACCAGTAAAATCTTTATACTTAATATATAAAGCTGAAGAGTTTGTTTGTTTGCTTGAACACGGTAATCTCAGGAACTATTGGTCTGATTTGAAAAATTATTTCATTGTTAGATAGCCCGTTTATCGAGAAAGGCTATAGGTTTAGATATATATCATCACGCAACGACCAATAAGAGGAGAAAATTTATGAAAAATGTGACGCAGACAAAATTGCGTGGGTAGTAGCTAGTATTACACAAAATTGATCACTACTCTCGTAAAAATATTTTTCGTATCTGCCTACTTGGTTTATTAATCGTAACGTTAAATATTAAAAAACCGAACCTGTACACCAACGTAATCTGTCCATGACGCAACATACTATAGTCTGAGATAAAAATATTCAATAGAAACGATATTATAGAAGAAGTAATAAATATCAGCCGTACTAGAAGGCACGAACAATACAAGGTAGAGATTTCAAAACAGGTTAAAAGCTAGTAAAAAACCTCCCAGTCAAATCATTGGCTAAAGTATTCGATTTATTCACGTTTATTGGACATAAACTGCAATTTATAACACATAAAGAGTGGCTCACTTACTATGTCGTAAATCGTTCATAATCACGGCAAGAGTGTCGATTTATTAAGTCCACCGCAAAGGTCGCTTTACATAATTCTTGTTTTTGAAAACATACGGGAGGATTGGGTTTGGACGGCACCGACGTGAATATGCCTTAAAATTTCAACCCACTAAAATAATTATGTATATTGTAGAAAGAAAAAATATTTATTCAGGCTCGCACAAAACAAAAAAAAATATATAAGCTTATTATTAATTTTAAACTGGTGAGGCCAAAAAAGGTCCCTATCTCAGCATATGCTGCGATATTTCATATGCCTAGCCTTTTCCCAACTATATTGGGGTCGGCTCCCAGTCAAGCCGGATTCAGCTGAATACAAGTATGTTACGTGAAGCGGCTGCCTACCAGACCTCCATAGCCCATTGACTGGGGAACACGGTACTTCTTGGCAAGACTGGTATCAGATTTTCTGGCTTCTGACAATTCGTAACGACTGCCAAAGATCTCCAAATGACAGCCGGGACCAACGGTTTAACGTGCTTTCCGAGGCTCAGAGAAGTCTCGTTATGTTAAGATGATCACCCATCTACAGACCAACCTCGGCAAGCGTTGCTTAACTTTGAAGATCGACCCGTGCAGCTGTTATAATTTAGCCACGAGCTCCTCCGGGTATATTGTAGATAGACGCACACATTATAATAATATAGAGACTAATAAAGAGTATAATTAGTACCTACTTGCGAATAAATGTAGGTATATAGATAAATGAAAATGTAGTGTTGTTCGTTGGTAAGTGCATCACTGATAACGGCTAGATTGTTTTGACGATTTTTTGTTCAATAATGTTGGTAATATTCCGAGCAAGATATTTAAGGAAAAAAGGAAAAAATATATCTGGAAAATTGGAAGATTAGGGATAATCTGGTAATACTTTTTCTAAAACATTTTCATAGGAACTCGCTCATTTGGACAGGAAATCGTCCGTCAGGTCAGTATAAGGAAGTGTATTGTGTGGATTTTAACTACAGAACTGACAAAATAATGTATGGGTAACTTATACATACACAATTATGTACCATCCTTTTTTTACATGAAACTAGCACAACAATGCATAACACAATTTCTATCACAGTCCAAAGTCTAAGAAGGTAACTCCTAATCCATATCCATTACAATACAATGAACTGTAGACTATATACTGTCAAAGTAAATGGCATTGATTGTGTGTTTCATAACCACTGCAAAGGTCTACTATTTATCCAGGTGTTCATAAAATTATACTACCTACCAATACCTAATCAACGAATATCAAGTAATAAATATCAAACATTACGTATGTATATATTCTAATGAATTATTGATAACATTATAAAGGAGTTCATTCATAATGCACTACACTACGCCGACCAATCAGTGATTGACATGACATTTACTGCGAAAATTAACATCCGTCTGTCTGTTTTGATGAGGAACAAAATGCTTGTATTAATCACGTGGAATGAATAGCTCTGATATTTTGATACATCAGTTGTGTAATAACTATTTAGAATACCTCAACGTGTATTAAAATGAGTGACGAGTTTGTTGAGGTTCTGTGAAATTGATGTTAGGTAAAATGTAGGTATTTGTTGCAAAAGCAGCCTTTTAATGTTCTCACTGCTGGGACACAGGTCTCCTCTTTCGGAAAGATAATGGGCCGTAATCCACCACGTGGGCCCAGTGCGGGTTGGTGAATGTCACATGTCTTCGAATTATTGGTTCTACATGCCAGTTTCCTTACGATGTTTTCCTTCGCCGTTTTGAGAGCAGTGGTAAAGAAATGAATTACACAAAGTAGTGCGCCTGGCTGTTTTTGAACCCGCGACCTACGATCCGAAAGTCGGGGCCGTTACCAACGACCAACACTGCTCACTGGTATTTGTTGCACTAATGAGAAAATATATTCAACGCTGTACTAATTTGAGACATCGTTGATAAAGGTACGTGAATGGATTATTATAATTAATTTTTCAACACTTGAAGAAATGACACGTCTTTTTGTTCTAACAATGTTTCAAGACCCAAACAACAAAAAAAATAAAATTGATTGAGTTAGGCGTTACTTTGCGGAAATCCATTTTTAATTTGAAAATGAAAATTATATATCTAGTTTTAATTTCCGCGAATATGTGTGGGATGCAGGTATGCACCTCCCTCCCGCCCGCTATATTATGCACATGCAAGATTACAAGGTAAACGCACGGATAATATAAAAGAAATTAAAACTAGATATATAATTTTCATTTTCAAATTAACAAAAAAATGTCCAAGTGAGCTTTTTAAAGTCTTCGATATCTATACATTCCTATTCCGTGATGACAAATATGATTCGTAAAGCCATGTAATTTACAACTTTTTCTAAAAAAACGCGTAAATCAACCTTTCGCCGCGTGCCCGGCCCAGAACGTGACCCTTATGTCCTCACACAAAAGGTTTCATGAGAAGACAATTTCGCCTCGGGGTCGTCGTTGTAAATTTCCTGTAATAATATGTCCAAATGACGTTTAGCTACCTTTCCGAAGTTCCGTCGTGATTTCTTTGTAAAGCCTTTCAAAATTTATGAAAGCGACTGTCAAATTATACTCTTTGGAAGGTTAATAAAGTACAAAGAGGGCTTATGATAATGTGTCATTTTTTAAAGAAATGTTCCCTTGGCCTGAATGAGAGCTTCCTTTATAATCGGTTGGACATCAAAACAGTGTTACGAGACCCGTTTTGTATTGACTGGGGATAATTTATGGTCTTTAAGATTTCTTTACGTGAAAATTTATTGGTATCTCATACAATTTTGTATGAAATACCTAGGTACATATTTTGTAATATATTATGTCGTTTGAATCTTTATGTTTTATGTAAATTATTAAAGATTGTGTTATTTTAGTAATATATACCATGATGTTGATGAGTTGTTTTGATTTATGATCTCCTATTTAAGCCCTCTATCAATGTGTTTATTTCCTCTCAGTTTAGATAAAATAAGGAATTTAAATGAAATAAATGAGTCCTGGGCAGTAGTGGCCGAGTGGTAACAGCCCGGACTTACGAATTATAGGTCGCGGGTTCAAACCCAGCCAGGCGCATTACTTTGTGTAATTAACTTCATCACCACTGCTCTCAAAACGGTGAAGGAAAACATCGTGAGGAAACCGGCATGTCCTAGAACCAAAAATTCGAAGACATGTGACATTCACCAACCCGCACTGGGCCCGCGTGGTGGATTACGGCCCATTCCCTCTCCTCGAGAGGAGGCCTGTGTCTCAGTAGATTTTCGGGGTTCAGAGTTACAATGACAGCCGGGACCAACGCCTTAACGTGCTTTTCAAGGCAAAGGCATCTCGGTATGTTAAGATGGTCACCCATCCATTGAGCGAACCCCGCAAACGCTGCTTAATCTTGAACATTAAACCCTGCGTCTGTCGTTATTTGGCCACGAGCTTCTCGGTTGATAATTTCTTTAAAAGTCATTATTTAAATACATAAAATTAGGTAAAGCTTATCCAAAACTCCGAAATCTCAACTTAACTGAGAGAAAATCATCAAAATATAGCCTAAAGGCTAATCAGCGAGGCAAATTCGTTATCCGTAATAAAACAGATAATCCTGCCGAGGTTCGTAAAGTAATTAAAAAAGTTTAATTGCATGTTTTAAGACTTCGTTCAGTCAATTTCGTTTAACTAAACCGCTGTATCATTGAGGCATTTTCGACAGTATTCTCTTGAGTGTAATGGTTGAATTTTCTGTATCATTAACTTTACTACAGAAGTACAAGATTCTTGAAGGTAAGCAATGCTTGCCGATTTCCAACTTAATGATGATCAGGATACGGAAAAATTACTTGATGTAGCAAAGTAGTAGCTAGGATTATCTGTATTAATCTATTTACTGTATACTTTCTTATTTTGATACTAGCAGCGCCGCGCGGTTTCACCCGCGTAGTTCCCGTTCCCGTGGGAATATGGGGATAAAATATAGCCTATAGCCTTCCTCGATAAATGGGCTATCTAACACTGAAAGATTTTTTCAAATCGGACCCGTAGTTCCTGAGATTAGCGCGTTCAAACAAACAAACTCTTCAGCTTTATAATATTAGTATAGATATACATATCTATATAATATACCCTATCTATTTACTTATTATATTTACATGTACACACACTCATGCATGCGCATACACTCAAGCAACACACACGCACGTTGTATATCTAAAGGGCTTGCTCAGTTTGTTAGGGCAATTTGGCTAAACGTGAACATTAAGTATAATATTTAATGACTAGGGTTTTTAATAGTTTATACCTAAAAGAAATGAATTATAGTAATAAGGTTGCAGGAGAGTGTAAAAATAGTTCATATTAAACTCTGCTGATTAACTCTGACACCACACTTGCCAATGAGTATCTGGTTACCCAGTTACTGGGTTGTGGAGCTCCTATAGCCAGTCACTTCTTGTCAAATACTGGTACACAGCTGCATTTGGTCTGGCTCGAAGCGGACCTCAACATACCTGGTAAAAGGTTGGGCGATTTTTTTAACAATTGAAAAGCAGCTAATTGTCTCTGTATATAAAGCTGAAGAGTTAGTTTCTATGTTTGCTTGAACGCGCTAATCTCAGGAACTAATGGTCTGATTTGAATAAAAAAATCTTTCAGAGTTAGATAGCACATTTATCGAGAAAGGCATTACGCTAAGACCAACAGGAGCGGAGCGGCCATGAAAAATGTAACACAAATGTTCAAAGCTAGTGTCAACAGGCGTTTTCTGGGTAAGCTCATTCCATCGCAGACTTTCTCTCTGTTACCTGTGACCCAGTGTGCCAGCTAGTGGCTTAATATAAATTGTTAATACTCAAATCGCTATTATAAGCTTAATACGTAATATTGGTAGGTAATTGTAAATACATGACTTACCACTTCAATATAATAAGCTAAACAGAGATACAATCAGGGATGCGTAACATGAAACTATGTTTAGTCTACGGTTTAATATAGATACCGATATTACTATTTCTAACAGCGAAAATGAATGTCGAAAATTAATACTGTTGCCTATAAATATAGGTACAGATAGGTTAATTATGAATGTCTCAGTTGAGTAATGATGACTTACAGACACGAAACGAGTTCACTCACAATAGGCCTCATCAGAAAGCTTGAAAGTCACCCAAAGGGCAATGAGAGGGCAATGCTCGGAGTTTCTTTGCGTGATCGCATCAGGAATGATGATATCTGCAAGCGAACTGTTATACGGGACCCCGAAAACAAGGTTTTAAAAAAACACTTTTGGTTACACAAAATAAAATGATATAATTTGGAGATTGACCTTGATACAATTTTCGGCTAAACTAAATTGGAACTGGAAGACACAACGGATATGGAACAGAGATGGTACCGGTTCAGCGTCGGGATGAGACTGGTGCTCTGCAGGAGCGGGATGCAGTGCTGACTTTAAAATGATGACAGTACAATTTAATAGAAATCGGTGCAATCAATTGTTATTAATGACTAGCTGTCCGCACAACTTCGTTTGTGTCACATTTTTCATGACTGCTCCGCTCCTATGCGCTCCTATGGTCTTAGCGTGATGATATATAGCCTATAGCCTTCCTCGATAAATGGGCTATCTAACACTGAAAGATTTTTTCAAATCGGACCAGTAGTTCCTGAGATTAGCGCGTTCAAACAAACAAACAAACTCTTCAGCTTTATAGTATTAGTATAGATTAAGGGTTTTCCCTAGCATTGGGAAACCGTAACAGAACCAAGATTGCCGACATAGCCGGTAGGATCGCCAAACTGAAGTGGCAGTGGGCAGGGCACTTTTGTCGCAGAACAGATAGTCGATGGGGATGAAAAGTTCTGGAGTGGCGACCTCGTACCGGAAGATGCAGCGTTGGAAAGCCTCCCACAAGGTGTTCCGATGACCTGATGAGGGTCGCGGGTAGCTGATGCATGCGAGATGCACAGGACCGGATGCTGTGGTGACACTTGGTGGAGGCCTACGTCCAGCAGTGGATGATGATGATGTTCAGGTTCATTATAAGTTCTACGTCTTTAAGATATAATGGTTAACTTTTCACCTAATTTGAAACCTGTCTATGGCTAAGTTAAAAGCCACGTCAGTTCCTCGTAACATCAGGTATATATTTGGGGACGAGATGAACTCGAGCATGTACCACGTCATATTCTAGACGGATATTTGCACAAAGAGAAAAACTTCTCCATTTTTGCGTGTCAACGAACCAAATCATACTGTTTGGGCCCAGTAGATCGTAACTTTAATTGCAGTGTCAAAGTTCCAGGTCATTTAAACTATAGATGAACGGACATTTGGAACACCGTTTTTTCCACACCTTAATTCTGTATTTCCTGAAAGCTACAACCTGGGAGTCTTTAAGTCAAGAGTGAATAGGTTACTTCTAAGCAAGCATGCTTCATCTTCGACCACATCATGCTTACCATCAAGTGAGATGGTGACCAAGCACGTGTATATCAATAGAAAAAAAAAACCGCAACATTGTTATTATTTCCCGCAATGAATTCAACGTCATATCATATCACTCCACATCATTTCACTCCAGACAGTCATCCACATACCTACTTATGTATAATACCCTAATAGGACCACTAATGTAAATACTATTGAACGAAGCATCAATTAATTAGGACGTCTATTCACGCTTGCTGATTGACGTGACAACGTCCGAGAGGGACACCTGATCGGAATCGATATGCCGGTAGTAATCGATTCGGATTCCACATAGACGCTTCCTGCGATTCCTCAAAGGATCGGGATGTGTGTGGTTCGGTATAACGATTATTGGTAGCTCGGAAATAGATTGTTCGATGCGTGCAGGTTTTTAATTGTTATTGGGGTTTTTAATGTGTTCTGTGGTCATGAAATTAATATTCAATGCATTTTGTTTATTTCCTCGCATATGTATTGACTTTAATTTTGACAGAATGGATTAAATTCTACTTGGCATCAAGTCTTGTCTATTTCTTGATAGATACTTTTAATGTAGGTTAGAATAGTTCAGATACATTCTGAAAGTGGCGCTGACCTAAAACTAAGACTTTTTCAGGGTTACTTACCTCTCTCTAAATGGGAAAATGCAATCCTTGTAGGAACACTTAACTGTACATCTGTCGATCTGTCACGAGCTTTTTTCTCAGGAACGCGTGGAGTTCGAGAACATGTAAAGAAAACGTCTGAAAATGGTTATTTGTGTTTTAATTACTTTAAAAAAATACTTTTCACAATTACAAATTTTATTTGCAGTAGAATGTAATGCAATAGATGAATTGACCGAGATAGAATTAATAATTAACTTTCTATTTTAATTATATGGTGTGTACATAAATAAATAATTAATTCTACTTACTTATCTTTATGTCAGAATAATGAGAGTGCTTTCGTAGTTTATACACATCAGTAGGTAATAGATACGCGAAAAGAATCAATTCACGTATTAGTCAATTTATTTACATACGAGTTGACCGAATCCTCGGTGCGCGAGTTAGATTCGCACTTGTCCAGTTTTTTTTTATCTAATAACATAGCCTATTTACTTACAACTAGCAGCGCCCCGCGGTTTCACACACGTAGTTCCCGTTCCCGTGGGAATACGGGAATAAAATATATAGCCTATGTTACTCAGGATGAATGTAGCTTTCTAATGGTGAAAGAATTTTTTAAATCAGTCCTGTAGTTTTTGAGTTTATTCGTTATATAAAAAAATACAAATCTTTCCTCTTTATAATATTGGTATAGAAGTATAGATAAAGACATAACCCCAGACACATTTATGATAAAACCAGACAAAATATCACTCCTAAACATTGCCCACATAACTCAAAAAATAACACCATTGCAGAAAAGCAAGGAAAATTATTCCCCATCCTCCCTCCCATCTTGAACAAACACGACTATGTTTATTCACCCGGCAGGCTCGGATCCTTAGATTACTCGAACGACCAACTTTTATTGGGACCTACAACTTGTACTGAGTTCCCCGTTCAACCTACTTTGGGACTGTACCCCATGACATACAAACGAAAAGCCATACATTTTTAATGTGTTATATGGAAATATATCACAAACGGAATGGATGAGTGGGATTATGTGTTTCGTAGGTTTTCTTTAAATTACCTACTTTTATTTTTAACTATGGTAACATGTGAGAAATAAGATGTAAGTAATCTGGTTTAGAAAATTGTTGTGAATTTTCAATTGGCCACTCTCACCACCATATTCAAAAAATGTCAACAATATTTTGAAGCAGTCTCCTTTTCGACGCATTTTTTAATAAAATACTTATGAAATAAGTAGTATAAAAGAAAGAAGATATTAACACAATTTCCAACCACTTTCAGGAATTTAACAATATTTACGTTTGGTCTTTATTTTTTTGGAAAAAAAAAAACATTTAAAGTTATTGTATTCGCAAAGAAAGGGTAAACAAAATGCAGAGAGAGTAGTGGTAGCCGAGTGGTAACGGCCCCGACTTACGAATTGTAGGTCGCGGATTCAAGCCCAGCCAGGCGCATTACTTTGTGTTATTAATTTCATCACCACTGCTCTCAAAACGGTGAAGGAAAACATCGTGAGGAAACCGGCATATCCTAGAACCAAAAATTCGAAGACATTTGACATTCAGCAACCCGCACTGGGCCCGCGTGGTGGATTCTGGCCCATTCCCTCTCCTACAGAGGAGGCCTGTGTCCCAGCAGTGGGAACATTAAAAGGCTGATTTATGTTTATATGCAGATGGCCAATGGTTCAATCATCTAGTCTACATAAAATTATCTAAAAAATATCCCACAACAGTATATGACTATCTTTTATGGTTGACTCACAATAACACGTGTAACTCCCGATAGCTTAGCAGTTCGGAGCTTTCTGATTATATTTGTTTACTCTTACGTTTATAATACTCTCACTCATCCCTAATTAAAAAAAGTTAACATTATTACCTATTCAATAAAAAAAGAATCATAGAAATCGGTATAGAAACACCAAACTTATACATAAATACAATAATAAGCCATCGCGCCGTCGTGCTGTAAGATGTTATTGTGATTATTTTTGTGTAACTTTTGTTGCTATTTTATAAAATAGGTACTTATTAGTTATTTTGGTAATGTTTAAATATTCGTTCAAATTACAAATTATTAATAGTTTCAATTTTATTTCTTTTTAGGTGAAGTAGTAGTAGAAGTAGGAGCATAGATTTTTATATACCGATAGGTTAGTTTTGGCTAATTTATGTTCTGTTTTTTTAAGTATTAAGTAGGTAAAAGCGTAGATACTTTTATTAATTAGTAGTTATTTTATTAATTATTTATACGTAGTTATAGGTATTTATTTTTAAGTGAAGTAGGTATAGGTAATTATAATATAATTTTGCACAGGCATTTCAGCTTTACTTTCATTTCTTTTTTTGTTATAAGTTATACATATTTCACACACACATAGTGATCTATCAACGCACAGCCCAAACCACTGAACAAATCGGGCTGAAATTTGGCATGCAGGTAGATGTTATGACGTAGGCATCCGCTAAGAAAGGATTTTGATTAATTCTACCCCCAAGGGGATAAAATAGGGGATGAACGTTTGTATGAAACTTTGTCAATTTTAAACCGATCGGGCTGAGAGTTCAAAATCGGGGGTAAAGTAACTATTCCACGCGGACGAAGTCGCTGGCAGAAGCTAGTGTTACAATAAGGTATAATAATTTCAAATACCTTTTTTTTCTGGATGGGAAATCATCAAATATGTTTTTCCGCTCTGGCCGGAGCAGAAGGGAGTGTCAGACTCTTACTGACTAAAACCCACCCGTGTACCTCCTAATGCCCTTTACGTTCCAGGGCCACGGTGACTCTTTTGGACAAATTCCGCAACCCTAGCAGGCATTGACCATAGAAAAGGCGCCCTTGGAACACAGCGCGCCGTCAACCCGGGCCTGGTTGTTCCGATAACAACCAGGCGAGCCACCCATCGGTCGACATCCATAGGCAGAAAGATCAAGCTATCACAGACAAATTGAATATATTATATTATTATTGTATGTTAACTCTTCTATGTTTTTACTATGAGTATTTTCAAAATCTGATTTATTATTCTGAACCCAATCTTGCGATTCACTGTTAAATTAGAAAACCTTTTACGTTTACAGAACTAAAAATAGCAAACCCTAATTTAAAGCCTAAACAATTTCCATCAGTAAAGCAATTAGGGAGCTGAAAACCCAGACCTGTGAGTGATTTCTAAAAGAACCATTTCGTCGCAAAGTTTCAGTGACAAGTAGAAACTGGTAATAAATCAACTGAACAAAATCGGGACAACAAAAAGCTAACTAATGGCTTTTCCTCTGATTGAGGTTAAGGCAATTTTTATTTTAAGACAAATTAGAAGATTGTTCTTTTACCTTTCGAGATTCTTGTTCTTTCATTTAGTTGGTCTAGGTACTGTAACACCTAGGGACCCTGGCCTACAGTGTTACTTATAATTCTACTGAATAAAACACCGTATTGGATTATAGTTAGTACTTATTTACGAGCAGTGGTGGCCGAGTGGTAACGGCCCCGAGTTCAAACCCAGCCAGGTGGATTACTTTGTGTAATAAACGTTTGCAATTTTTGGTGACATAATACATGTGGTATTATTTTTTAATTCAATCAATCAGGCGACTCATGTAACGACAATAATGTCAGTGAAAATAGAGATTTGGAAGACTAATTGTAGTAAGATAATTCATCATAATGCCTACCAAAAGGCAGTAAAAACATACTAAAAAAAGCCGTATAGGGTTGTTACCACCTCGAATCTGACAATACCGATACCAATCTACACATTCCATAGACATGAAACGCAATACAATCATTGAGGCTGGGGGCTAAAGTATATCAAAGTAGGTACATACATATATAGTGCTGCCATCAGACTTCAAAGGTTTTGCACTCGTTTGTAATGAGAGCACTCTGTGGCTTGGCGGTAAATTAAAAATATTTTCAAATTGCAACCCAGTGTTGTGCGATTGTGGTACCGAATGTTTTAATGTGATACGTTTTGTTATTGTGACTTGTTTTTTTTTTGTTTTTTTGCTTGCGTCTATGTTTCTATTGAAGGAGTTGATCGAGTGTAGTTCCTAGTTTTATAAGAACAAGACAGTCCTGCGTAAACGTTTGTCTGAGCGTGTTGTTTTCACGTTGGTTCATTTAAGTTTCGGAATTCTTTATGTTTATCAGACCGTACTAACCACGTACAACAACTCTTATTTTTTATTCTTAGATATGTTAAGTGACTTTAACTAAAAATATAGAAGACACTAAAAATTAGGAAGTTTTTTTTATTTTATTTAACCAACATAATAATCTCATTGTTGGGTAAAGGTAAATTAGTTTTAGTTTTATGCAATAGTTTTCAAACATTTTTAGTAGGTATTTTGCGTTGTATTCGTTACATCCCTTTGGAGTCACGATATTTAAGCACGAAAATTTCAGAAAAGCGTTTCCCTTCATTTGACCGATACCGACGTATAGTAAACCTGGTATCTGGTACCAAATACTACATGCTGACACCCCTACGCCAGCGGCTAACATTGTTTTTGGCTCTTTGGGCAAACGACCATTTTAATACACGCTCGACCACATTAACGCGAGTATTTTCTCGTACTCGTACCATAACACGAGTATGTTTGTCGTGACTGTTTGTACGGATTTCACTCGATTTTTATTTTACCAAAGGCGGTATGTAAGCCGCGTTTAATTGCGAAAAGTTTGTTTTTTTATTTTAATTTAGCATTTTTCGGTGGAAATGTATTAACATGGGTGGTTTTAATGAGTCGGTTGTGTTAAAATATTTGACAACATTTTCCTGCTTCTCCAAGTTTGAGTAAAATAGCCAGTGCATTTAGTTGGACCTGTTAAGCCCTGGTTAAGCCTGTTTACACTGTTGGCATTTTTTGCGTGGATTTACAATCACATTTATTTTTACCTAACGAATTGAAAATTGAGACGTAAAATTTAGATCTTTGTTTGTTGTTTCAATTGTTTTCTTTCTTTTTCCTGTTATTTAAACGAACTTATTTATCACTAGACAGAAAATAATTATGTATCGTTTACCACACATTTACATAAATCTATTTACTTGTATATTTAACACCTTACATAACTGTTTTTCATCCGTACCATTCAATGTAAGGTGCTGTTGAAAACCAGCGTCGGCAGCTCCTAGTTGTCTGGCATTTTGCTGAACTGGACCTATTTGGCGCAGCCGCGGGTCACACAATGTTATTATTTTAATATTAAGTTTCCTTTCATTTGTTCTAGCGGTTTATAAATATGTATTATATTTAACTAACGTAGCTAGATTAGGTTAGACATCTAACATAATAATTAAAAAAAAAAATTATAAAGTTATTAGGAAAACAACGAAGACGGGGCCACATAGGGTCAGTGCCTGCTAGGGTTGCGGAATTTGTTCGAAAGAGTCACCGCGGCCCTGGAACGTAAAGGGCACAAGAAGGAACACGGGTGGGTTTTAGTCAGTAAGAGTCTGACAGTTTCTCTCTCTCACGAAGTCATCTGATGATTACCCATCCATAAAAAAGGCTAGGCTAAGTAAAGAGAGGAAGAGAAAGACTAACTAAACTATTCATTAAGGAAACCAGACATAAAGAATTTAACTACCTAATTGATAATTCAATATGAGATCAAGTTTTCAGTTCTGTAACAGAAAACTTGATCTCAAAGTTTCCATCTCAAATAATTTTGGCAACGAAATTTTCCAAATAAGAAAGAAACTAAGTCAAAAGCAAAGATACTGAAACATAAAAAGCCACTCTCAAGCATCAATACATCGACTAAAAGCTCTTAAAATCGTCTCAAACTTTCGTGTACCTTATCTAAATCTAGCATAATAGGGATGTTTCCTGAGGAAAAAAATATGATCCTATTTAGTCCGTCAGTTAGATTATCGAAAAATATACACGTATTTTTTGCTTCATGAAATCTCTAAAAATTGACGAAGATAAAAAGCTTCAAAGATCATGAGTGGGGGATTGTGACATCACAGCGTGCTAAAAATCGTCGCACAAAGTGACGTCACATGAGTTTTCAACGCACTAAATCGTCTTCGTTTTTTGTTTACGTGAAAAAATAAAAAATACGTGTCCGTTTTCATTAGAAAACAAATACTCTGTTAAAATTTGTAGAAAATAACAAAATATAGGGTTGAATTCAACGCACGTGTCGTGGAAGTTAATTCCATTGGGTTTTCGAGATTTTCCCAATAAAACTTGGGTAATACAGTTTTGTAGAAGAGGAGATTTGTGTGTTAGTAACGGAGACGCGGTTTGTTGCTGTATTTCAGATGTGTCTGTGTTATTGTATGTTTGTCTTTTATAGAATACTAGCAGCGCCGGCGGTTTCACCCGCGCAGTTCCCGTTCCCGTGGAAATACGGGGATAAAATATAGCCTATGTTACTCAGGATGAATGTAGCTTTCAAATGGTGAAAGAATTTTTGAA
The DNA here is from genome assembly GCA_905332915.2 of Hecatera dysodea. NCBI lineage: Eukaryota > Metazoa > Arthropoda > Insecta > Lepidoptera > Noctuidae > Hecatera > Hecatera dysodea. Next base: position 18,816,314 of record HG995294.1, read on the forward strand.
ATCGGCAGAGTATTTTTTGAGTTAACATACACACACACACAAATACAAATCTTTCCTCTTTATAATAAAAGTGTAGATTTCAACTGTAACATGTATGTACATATATTAACCTTTTTATATTTATTTTAAGGGCGGTTTATGTACATTTGTTTTAAGTCTATGGCGCTGGGATGTGACATTTTTTTTTAACTTTACACACACCAAAGATATACTGATTTAGTATCATCTAGGTTCGCTTTTCAACCATAGCTTTTTGTGTTAAAAAAGAACAAGCGACCTCTGGTCCAACAGTTTTACTTACTTTAGAATATAATAATCTCTATTAAGTACACCATATAAGTAACAGAAAAGATAGATAAACATAACATAGGATGACACAATGAGCGGTCTCATAGCTAAAAGCGATCTTTTAAAGAGATAAGAAAATACAGTGTTGTAAATACACATTCAACTTCCAAAGTCTAATCGGAAAAAACTTTTTACAAAAAATAAAACCGGTGTTTTTGGTTGCTTTTTTGTTTTGAAAATGAAAACAAAATATCTAGTTTTAATTTCCGCGAATATTAGTGGGTTGCAGGTATGCACCTCCCTCCCGCCCGCTATATTATGCACATGCAAGATTACTAGGCAAATGCAACCCACTAATATTCGCGGAAATTAAAACTAGATATTTTGTTTTCATTTTCAAAGTTAAAATGGATTTCCGCAAAGTAACGCCTGACTCAATCAATTTTGCTTTTTTGTTGTTGAACACACCGACTTCCGAAATTAAAGTTATTTTATACTTTTTGTTTTTTTTTGTTTAGAAGTCGGTTTTATTTTTTGTAAAAAGATTTTTTATTTTTCACTTTTTAGTGGTTCACTCCCAGCTAAACATACCCATCACAGCGTACGTGGTATAAATTGGTGTAAACAATAAACAAACATGCGATTTCAGCTATCCCGACAGATTTGCTATCATTTATTGAAATTAACAAAAAACCGCTTGTTCGATTTAGATAAAATTTTCATGGGACCATTTGGGAAGTATACCCTTTCCAACAAAAAAAGAATTTTTAAAATCGGTTGGCAAGCGACGGAGTTATGCGTGAACGAACATTAAAAAGGGGAGTGACTCTATCTCGCTGGAGATGCTGATGATGACTCTTCCTCGCACTCTCGCAGTTATAACAGCCATTATCAATCGCTCCATTACTACCTCCTCATTCCCGGACCTGTGGAAATTGGCTATAGTTAGACCCATTCCTAAGGTACCTAATCCTACCAGTGTAAAAGAACTTCGCCCTATCAGTCTGTTGCCATGTCTCTCCAAGGTACTGGAAAAGGTTGTCTCCAACCAGCTTCAGACATACCTTGAGGAGAACAATATATTGCCGCTTTTTCAATCTGGTTTTCGGAAGGGACACAGCACAGCCACAGCTCTTCTTGATGTGGTCGGAAATATCCTCGAAGCCAGAGACAAAGGCATGGGTACCATGCTCGTCCTGCTCGACTTTTCACGTGCTTTTGACTCCATTAATACTTCACTTCTCCTCTCCAAGCTGTCCTACTATGGATGTCAGCCTGAGACAGTACAATGGTTTCAAAGTTACTTGACTCACCGAACTCAGTTGGTCCAGGTTACTTCTGATAGTGATGGAGCTGTTAAGTTCTCTGACCCTAAGTGCATGAACAGGGGTGTACCACAAGGATCAATCCTTGGTCCACTGCTCTTCATCCTGTACAGTGCTGACATTACAAACTGCCTGCTCCACTCTAAGTTCCACCTATATGCTGACGACTTGCAGATGTATTTGTCATTTCATCCCCAGGAGGCTACCGCCACTGTAAATAGAATGAACGAGGATTTGGATAGGATTCCAGCCTGGTCAATAAGGAATTCTCTGGTTCTGAACCCAATTAAGTCTAAGTTTATTGTTACAGGAACCAGAGAATTTTTAAGTAAAATTAGTAATGTCAGCTTGGACTTGAGGATTGACGGGTGTTCCATTGAAAGGGTACAGGAAGCCCGTAATCTTGGAGTAGTTTTTGATGAACAACTACATTTTGAGACTCATGTCATGGAGGCTGTGCGCAACTGCTTTTACCGTCTCAAGCTACTGTACCGTGTTCGTCCCTATATAAATGTGGATATGGGTGAATTGCGCAAGCAAAAAAAATACACGGCAAACCTGAGAACGGTAGTGCAATGTGCTGGTTTTTTATTTTATATATTTTTTCTCAACAACGTAAGTACTTCTCTACCTTGGCAAAAAAAATCATTGATTTCTACCCTCTAATATACCAAAAAAAAAAATTACAAAGTGTTATTTTATCATCACGGTGGCCTGTCCTGAACCCAATTCCGCTCATAAAATACCTTCCCCTGCCAATAGATTCATAATATGGATTTAAATCAATTCTCTTATCATTAAATTATAATATATTCGATCAAATAAAACTATTTTTGTTTGTTTATCTTCTTTCTCATGGATTTGACAGGCAGTCAACTTTTGTCTGGAAAAAAGTTATCATTTCAGAGGACAGTAAGTTTTAGTAGATTATCCATGTCAACATTGCGTTGTTACGCCCCTCTTACCTTTCCTCACTTCGGATCAGTCCGGCTCAAGCTCTCGGCGCGAACGCAGCGGTCCCAAAGCTTGCGGTTTTTCCGCCAAAAAAGTAAGTTTATCATTTCAGTAACATGGGGACAAAAATAGTTTCATTTCGGTGTCACAGTCCACCGGAATTAAATGTATCTCCGAAATATAAAACCATAAAGTTTTAGAGATCCTTTATCAAATATAAAGTCATAGTTTTGTAATGTAAGTAAGTGTAGATTAGATTATTCGGGTGTATTTGTTGTGTAATATTTGTGTTTAAGATTAAAGATATATAATATACACATATTTCTATGTAGCTAGTACCTACATGTATATATTGGGTTGGTAGGAAAGTAATGAGCGTTGCAAATAAACAAAACAATTTTAAATTATATTTTTAATTTACAATTACTTGTCTTTATAGTAGGCACCGTTGTTATCTACAACCCATTTCCAGCGATTAGGTAAAGCATGGATACCCTCAGCGTAAAAACTTGGGAGCCGTGAGGCAAAAAAGCTTTCGAGGAAATCTGTTAACTGTGCTCTATCATCAAATTTTTTGTCCTGTATATGATTACTGAGAGAGCGTAACAAATGAAAATCCGTTGGCGCTAGATCGGGAGAGTAAGGTGGATGTGGCAGTAGCTCCCATTCAAAATCCAATAGCTCTGACGAACGACTTTGGCTATGTGCGGCCGAGCGTTGTCGTGAAGGAAGTATATCTTTGTTTGTTCACGGCGCTTTTTGTTGATTTCTGTACGGAGTCGGTCAAGCTGATGACAGTATATTGTCGAGTCCACGGTGATATTATCGGGTAGTAGCTCCCAGTATAAAATATAAGAGTTGATTTAATTTTAGAAGTTTTACTTATATACCTGTAGAAACACTATTCTCGTTTCGTTACCAATTTAACTAAATTATACCTAGCATTTTTCTCTTAGTGCAACGGGTACACATTATGTATTACTATTAATGGCATAACTTACAAATGCAGCCATCATATTAATCAGAAACTTTAAGCTTTCTTATCGCGCTTCGTTCACTCTTTTGAAAATATATCAAGTAAATTAGTATTAGTTCATAAACAAACAAAAATATTTATTTATGGTTACCAGCATTTACGATAAAGTTTTCCAACATTTTCACACAACAACAACCAGAAAAATTACCAAAGGTTATTTAAGTGAAGAAACAATTCATTCATATCATAATAAATATTACAATAATATCATTCTTTGAGGTTATTGTAACCTCAAAGAATGATATATGTAATAGTAATTGTAATATCTATATATTAATGATGATATTAAAATAACTGTCTACTGTCCTGTCTCAGTGTTTATCTAAAATTTGTGGAAATCAAACCTAACAAAGTACGGAACCCTGGCTGCCCGGCACGGTTGTTCTTAGCTGTATCATATCGGTGGATTTATTTCATTCCGGTGCACAGTTTATCATTTCGGTGGTCATTTTTATCATTTCGGTAGACACTTTTCATTTCAGTGGACTCTTAAAAATTCATCCTTAAATATTTATGTAAGTTTTGATGAAATTTGATGTCCACTCACGCACAATGTTATAAAATAGGCTAAAGTTTTATTTGTCACTAAAAATATGTAGATAGCATTGAAATTAAAAAATCCCACCGAAATGACATATAAAAATCACTTGTTGAAATTCACCCATATACGTGTCATGCTCTGTGAGTCACTGGTTTTATCCAAGCTAAACTATGCTGACACAGTATACGGGGCATGCATTCTTGGTAGGAGCGAAAGGCTGATCCAGCGGGTACAGAATGCTTGTGCAAGATTTTGTTTTAATGTCCCTGCTCGAGCTCACATAACCCCATTTTTAAATAAGGGTAATTTGATGAGAATGTCGGATCGAAGAAAGCTCCATCTGGCTACCCTGTTATTTGGCATAATTCTCACAAAAAAACCAGTCTATCTATATAATAAATTGACTTGGTCGCGAGATGTCAACAGAGTCAAAACTAGAGCATCTGCTTACCTCTTGTTATCATTGCCGCATAGAACTGCTGCATTCCGTGGGAGTTTTAAATTTGCAGCTTCGCGTTGTTGGAACGACCTGCCGCCACCGTTTCGTGCTATAAAAACAGTTGGTACATTCAGTCTCAAGTTCAAACAACACCAGCTACGCGTTCAAAAGGAAACTACATGAACTTACCCAGGGTCTGCAGTCCGCACGCAGTTGGCATTATTGACGTTGTTCTTTGCTCTTAGCTGAAATCCTTGCGACAAAACACTGCACAACATACTCCGCTACTACTCAATAATATATATTTAATACACTTTAACGCTTTTAACCCACTTATAGTTATAATATATCATATTATTTATCTTTCCTTAATTTTGACAGCTAACCATAGCCTCTCACTTGCGCCCGCGCGTTCCACCATTTGTCACTGTCTATGACGCCGACAAATGACACTGGAGTAATGGGCCATTGGGCTATTTTTAAATTATGTATTGTGTGTATGTATCATTTTTTTCCTTTATGCACTATGTTTAACTATTATTTTTTTTATTTATTTATACATATATATTTCACCTTAGTATATGTTCCGTTAGTCTATCCGTGGTATAATTTGTATAAAAGTAATCTGTACAGGACCTATCAGAATACCAGCGCTGTGTTATTTATTTTTTAAATATCGCAGCATATGCTGAGATAGGAACCTTTTTGGCCTCGCACACTTACATTTTAAGTACAAATTGATACAAAATTCTATAATTCTATCAACTGTATTTGTTAATTTATTTTTCTAGTAGTTTTATTTTATTTTATTTTTTGTTTGTTTTGTGCGAGACCCAAATAAACATTTTTCTTCTTCTTTTTTTCTTCTTAAAAAAAAAACAACATACAAACATCCGAATTGAGAACCTCCTACTTTTTTAGAAGTCGGTTAAAAACCCGATAATATTCATTCCCGTCGTGGGTCCAAAGTCTGCCTTTTTTATAAATTTGTCATTCCAACACGATTCCATTGTCTTTTTGCTAAAAGTTCGTAATCTGCTAAATTCATAATGGTTGATCATTGGTCGGTCAATGTTAACGTAATACTTTTTGATAACTGAGCTATTAAAAGAAATGACTGCACAACGACGTTCTAATGATAGGTCACTGATCAAAGGATCTGTCAAAATTTTAGCAGACTACCGCATACTTATGTCATTCTTTCTGTACGAGATTACCGTTCTATAGGGAACGTGCACGGCGTAGACTATGCCGTCTAGTGTTGCAGATCTGAAACTATTACGTTGTAAATATTTGACCTGTGCTACCACCTATACTTCCTGCATTAATTGCCTAATTGACATTGACGCGACTGGGCTGCCACCTACAGTTTCTGCACGTTTCCCTATGCCATTTCTTTCAATGGAGTGGTTGACCATTGGAAAGTCATAATGACGCTTTTGTATTAGTAAATTAGCAAACTCGTCAAAATCAACCATTATGAAATCAATGATAGACCATTTTGACACTATTGTAATAACCAACTAGGGCCCTGATAATCGTACCCACGCGCTTAGCAGTAGCGTCTGCAACCACGAGACCAACGTAGGCAGAGGCAATCCAGTCCTGATACTGTCAAACTAACTAAGAGCTAGAGTACATACAAATAGGTATTGTTATCTATACTTAATATTATAAAGCTGAAGAGTTTGTTTGTTTGTTTGAACGCGCTAATCTCAGGAACTACTGGTCCGATTTGAAAAAATCTTTCAGTGTTAGATAGCCCATTTATCGAGGAAGGTTATAGGCTATCATCACGCTTAAACCAGTAGGAGCGGAGCAGCGATAAAGATATTTTATCCCCATATTCCCACGGGAACGGGAACTACGCGGGTGAAACCGCGAGGCGCTGCTAGTGAGTTAATAAGACACGTAGTACCAATATAATCTTGTCAATCAGGGAATTAATCCAATTAGCTGATTAAATACATGTCTGTAAGGAATATATACCTATATATATATATACTCCTCGATTATCGATCACGATGATCGTGGTCGACATCAGCGGAGACCATCTCATGTACTCAGGAGATATTATAGTGCACTAGTGTGTACGCAAACATAGGTGTGCTCTCAGCTTTTTTGTTTCTGGATGGGAATTCATCAAATGACTTCTTCCGGTCTGGGTGAAGCGGAAGAGAGTGTAAGACCTTTATACTGACTAAAACTCACCCTTGTTCCACCAGTGGACGTCTTACGGCTAATATGAAGATGACGAGATAGGTTGTGATGATAAGTTCCTTGGTCATCAATTATTTGCAGAATTTGTTCGAAAGTGTCACGACGGCCCTGGAACGCAAAGGACATTTTAGGAAAACGGACGACTCAGTTTATCGTAGCTCACAGACTTTGTCTACCACAGTGATAAACTAAGAGAATATAATCAGCCTTTTATAATGTTCCCACTGCTGGGACACAGGCCTCCTCTCTAGGAGAGGGAATGATCCGTAATCCACCACGCGGGCCCAGTGCGGGTTTGTGAATGTCACATCTCATTGAATTTTTAGTTCTAGGACATGTCGGTTTCCTCACGATGTTTTCTTTTGCCGTTTTAAGAGCATTGGTGATGAAGTTAATTATACAAAGTAATGCGCCTATCTGGGTTTGAACTCGCGACCTTACAATTCGTAAGTTGGGACCTTAACTTTAGAGTAAACTAAGAGAATACAGTTACTTAACTAAAACAATAATAAAAGTATAGTTCCATCATAACCAATTTTCGTTCTATAAAATAAACAAAGAAAATACCTTACAATTTTCCAGGTATTTAATCCAAGCAGGCTGTCCGTAAAACTAGCTCCCTCGAACAATGTAGTTAACGCTAGAATTTGAGCTACGTTGATGAATTTCGTAATAAATGTTGAATATTCCGGGGAACGAGCATCTCATAGATTTTACTTGTTTTTTTTGGCTGACTGCGAAAGCTTTACTATAGGCGTTTCGAAACAAGAGTGTTTTAAAGCGACGTGTAATTTTCTGTGAATGTGACACCAGTCTTGCTAGAGGATATCATGTTACTGGTTCGTAGCAATTCAGATAGGCAATCACTCATGTAACATCATCATCTTCAGCATCATCATATCAGCCGAAAGACGTCCACTACTAGACATAGGCCTCCCTCAAGTGTCGTCACAACAAGCGGTCCTATGCGTCTCGCATCCATCGGCTATCCGTGAACCTCACCAGGGCCTCAAGTCTGCTATTACAATAGTGTCAGAATGGTCTATCATTGATTTCATAATGGTTGATTTTGACAAGTTTGGTAATCTACTAATATAAAAACTTTTTACAAAAAAATACAACCGACTTCTACACAAAAAAAAAAATTATTTATTCCCAAAATAAAACAAAATTATAAAAAAAATAAATGAGACAAAAAAAGGGCGAGCATCTCTTCCAAATAAAAAATCCTAACTTGTTTACCCAAGTGGTTGAGGCTGTGGAGCAGGACCGGTGAAAAGTAATGTCGTACCTATTGATGTAAAATTTCGCAGTTTGAGTTTTGTTAAACATTTAGTTTATTTGTAGTGAAGTAAGTTATTTGATGTAAAAAAGAATATAAATGATGACACACAAACACACACACACTCATGATAATGATGACTGTCGTTTTTTGTGGTGAATAAACGCTTTTTCTTTCTTTCTTTTTCAACTCGGTGTTTGTGGTTGCTTTTTCGTTTTTTGAACACCGACTTCCGAAATTAAAGTTATTTTGCACTTTTTTGATTTTTTGTGTAGAAGTCGGTTGTATTTTTTTGTAAAAAGTTTTTTATTTTTCACTTTTTAGTGGTACCTACACCCCCTCCCCTCCCCCCACCTAAACGAACCAATCACATTGGTGTAAAAAAAGCACTGCTCCTTTGCAGAGTACACTAAGAGGTCGTCAATGTAGACAATGTAGATATTTTTTTTAGATTTTTCGAAAACCGCTTGGTTGATTTCGATAAAATTTTCATGGGACCATTTGGGAAGTATACCCTTTCCAACAAAAGAAGAATTTTTCAAATCGGTTCACAAGCGACGGAGTTATGCGCGAACAAACAATAAAAAAAAAAAAAAAAAACATACAAACATCCGAATTGAGAACCTCCTCCTTTTTTAGAAGTCGGTTAAAAAGCGTCATTATGACTTTCCAATGATCAACCACTGACACTCCATTGAAAGAAATGGCATAGAACGGTAATCTCGTAAATAATGGCAAATGAATGACAGACGTATGCGGTAGTCTGCTAAAATGTTGACAGTTCCTTTAATCAGGTAGGTACCATTAGAACATCATAGTGCAGTCATTGCTTTTCTCGGTTTTCAAAAAGTATTACAATACCACTGACCGACCAATGATCGACCATAATGAATTTAGCAGATTTTTTGATTTAGCGAACTTTTAGCAAAATGACAATGGGATCGTGTTGGAATGACAAATTTATAATAATAGTAGATTTGGGGCCCTGGTCATCAGTCCACCTTATGAGAGGCCATCTAACGCTGCGTTTTGCATAAAATATACCATATTGGTACTAAAATGCATCCGGTAAGCCGACTTCAACATAGTTTGGAGAAGGTTAAGCAATTCAAATTTAGGAACTGATCATCAGTATTATCCAGTTACTAGCGTTACGCAGGTCAGATAAGCAGTGGATCCATACAAAATACTGGTACTGAACTGCATCCAGAAGTTGACCAGTTGAGTAAAAGCAAAGGATTGATTAATAGGATTTTTTTTTCTAGTGCAATATTACATCTTTACTAATTTTATAAAGGGGAAAGATTTGATTGTTTGTTTGCTTTGAATAGGCTCCGAAACTCCTGAACCGATTTGAAAAAATATTTCACTGTTGCGAAGCTACATTATCCCTGGGTGACATAGGCTATATTTTGTCCCCATATTCCCACGGGATCGGAAACTACGCAGGTAAAACCGCGGGACATTATACGTATATTTTTTTATAAAAAACAAGATTATCCAACAGAAGAAAATGGATTAAAAAAGAACTTAAGTATGAGTACATGATTATAAATTCATTCCTGAACGTCGTACATAATTTCCTAATATTATTCCTACTCAAAGTTCAACATTTACATACAAAACTCACACACTCGCACATACATAGGTACATTACGTTCGAACTCCGTCGTACTTAGAAACGACTTAGACTTAACTTTTGTATTATACAAGTATTAAGAACAAAAGCTTAGAATTCGCATACTTTTCCAATTATTTTACTTTGTATCAGATCGGATTTTCTTAGTACTGTTAAAGACATAAATATGTTCCTTTAAATGTTGCTTCCTTTTATCTGGGCAATAGCGGTCATAGAGCTTTTTCTCATGTCTCGTAGTCGGAATCCCAACAGCAAAACAATGTATACATATATATAACGTTTTATTTAAAAAAATATGCAATATTCGGGTATTTTCATAGATTAAAAAAAATATAAATAACTAGCTGCTGCCCGCGACTTCGTCCCCGTGGAATCTCCGATTTTAAAACATTATTTATCGCTGCTCCGCTCCTATTGGCTTAAGCGTGATGATATATAGCCTAAAGCCTTCTTCGATAAATGGTCTATTCAACCCAAAAAGAATTTTTGAATTCGAACCAGTAGTTCCTGAGATTAGCGCGTTCAAACAAACAAACTCTTCAGCTTTATAATATTAGTATAGATTATTAGTGTTACCAGATACTTTTTTCATAAATTTACAACACTGTCTAATATTTTTTAGGAAATCATTTTTTATTCTGCCCTATAATTAATTTTAATGACGATTTAATTCCAGTAGTCTAAACTTGTTTCAATTTGAATCAACTTCATTAACACTTATCTCTCGGACTGTACTTGGCTGTTCTGACCTACTCAACGTTCTCGAGCAGTTAAGAGCTATCGATAAACTTCGCAGACTATTGTTAGGACTTTATTACGTTATTTCTGGGGCTTTGGGATTTATTTTTCTCTAAAGGTAATGTTCGATATATTACACTGCCCTTTCATCAATGGTTAAAAAGGTTTCTTATTTACACTCAAGCTTAATTTTAGGCTCTGTAGTTTTCTTTCAAAGTAACGCGAAAGAATGAACAACTATTTTGCTTGAAAATCCATCAAACCTCTTGGTAAAATGAGTGTTTCTAGTTTTAACTTGGCGGCAAAAACCACTATACTCTCCAACCAAAGATTTTACAGGTTTATTGATTGAAAAGTATATTTCCATTTTCACATCACACACACATTGTGTAACAGAAGTAAGCAAAGATGGACAGGTAAACAGGGAGTTTTTCCTTTTATATCTTTTAGTATGATACTATAAAAACTACAGTTACAAAATACCACGTCGATATTCAGGGTTTCTTTAGTGTGACACTTTGAATACCCTTTGGCAAACTAAATACATACATATGTACATATATTACGATGTTATGTTAACGCCAAACACTTACCAAGAGGCGCCGGAAGCTGTCAGCTTAAAAAAATACGGTTACATTTTGTGGCCAGATCTCCACAAGCGATTGCTACAGTCCGAGAATAGAATAGACTACTCTTTATTATGTACACCATATAATTTGCAGAAAAGCAGTGGTGGCCAAGTGGTAACGGCTCCGACTTACGAATTATAGGTCGCGGGTTAAAACCCAGCCAGGCGCATTACGTTGTGTAATTTCATCACCACAGCTCTCAAAACGATGAAGGAAAACATCGTGAGGAAACCGGCATGTCCTAGAACCATAAGTTCGAAGACATGCGACATTCACCAACCCGCAATGGCCCCGCGTGGTGGATTACGGCCCATTCCCTCGCCTAGAGAGAGGAGGCCTGTGTCCCAGCAGTGGGAACATTAAAAGGCTGATTATGCTATTATTATTTTTTTTATGTTATAGATGAAGAAAACATTACATTGGGTGACACAAAGGGTGGCCTTACACTAAACAACCTTTGAATGGATTTTAAAGAGTGAAGATAATTTAAGAGAGATTTTAAGAGGAAAGATAGTACTACTCTGCATCTATAGTCTTAGGTCTTAGGAATTCCTTTGGGAAACTACATTGTAATGCATGCATATACTCGTATTACATGTACCTGTGTCGTCGTTCACTTATCTCTGGGGACTACACGGCACAATAATGAGCTTAATTAATCAGATAATAACGTGTGCTTTGGACTTATGACTAAATACCACAGAGATCAATACCTAGATTTGAATAGTAAGCAGTGGTGCAGCAATGCTTGTTGTAGAATTGCTCCATCCAAACTTATATTTTAAATGCCAAAGTGAGTATGTCAGTAGGTAAAGTATTTTGTACTTTCACGCTTCAATTGCCGAACCGATATTGATGAATTTTGCAAAAAGCAATGGTGATACTTACCAGCCTCAAACATTTATAGATTCAGAATTTGGATACAATTTCCCGGTTTGTAAGCTCAAAAACCTTCACAAAACAGCAAATTACAACTGATCGCAGACATATTAATCAAAGGAGCGTCATAAACGAAATATGCGTCATGAAATATCGTTGGACGAACAAAAAACCAATGGAGCAGAGGCCAATTTGTTGATTTATTGTCGCTAAAACTCGAAAACATCTGTTGTCGGAAAAAGTTGTGTTACTGCTTGTTAATTGTGGCGTACTTGACTGGTTAAGTTTCGTTCGGAGGATTTACTTGGTATTTTATGTGTGGTTCTGTTTTTTCTTCACTGTGGCAGAGAGATGAAACTGTATTGAGAATTTCTGGTGCATGGATGACGTTGCGATCTTTATTTGGTTCTTGGATTTAAGGTAACTCTGCTATGTTTAATATCCCAGATTCAGCAGTGGACTTGCTTGTTTTGAACAAGAATCCGGAATTTTGACCTTTGATTTGATTAGTATCTCTTTTTTCAATATCATCATTACAGTTTATCTTAGTCTGAAAAAGCCTGTTGGTTCATGTCAAGGAGTATATCTTCAATGACGCCTTGATTGAGCAAACCAAACCAATAGGGAACATCCATTTTCATCTTGCTTTCATTTAAATGAATTCCATGTTAAATAGCACACAAAAAAATTAATACGCTTTAATATATTGCCAAAATTGCGATTATAAACTGACCATTTTCTTTTTCTGGCGAATGTATCAAAAATTTAAGTTCGTCTTATTGTTGACATAACACCAGTGACGTCACTAGACGCTGATGTTATACGTTCCGTTTCACGTTATTTTAATTCGTAATAGTTGTTAAAAATCAATATTAACTACAATAAAAACATTCCAGTGGCCCTACTTTTATACTATTTTATCATTTCAATAACAATATATTCATTACTTTTTAGTCTCAACTTTTGGAGATGGGCGTTAATGACTGCGACACAGTATTATACTAATACAGTTGTTATCGAACACAAAGTTCCTGTAAACTGAGTTTTTCGATGCAATAAATTATTATTATTATTATTTAATTCTGTAATTGCATCTTCTTTATTACAAAAAGGTTAAAAAAACAGAAGATGAAAGCCACAAACAAATGACAACGACAACACTGAACATTTCTGAGGATAGTCGTGACAAAAGACAAAACAATAATAGTCGCGCAACTCACAATGCTTAGATTTCACGCTCAATAAAGCCAGTCAAAAATTCCGTGCTCCAGCCAGGCCGCATATAAAACTTGCGGAACAGGAAAACTTGACAATAAATCAGGAAAAGGTCGAATATGGCCCCACTTGGGGATCAGTGAAATGTTATTTTTTTTCTGTTTTCGATAGAAAAATGGTAAATTCGGAGTTCCTTATGACTGCGTGATGAGTGACAGTGTTTTATTTTTGAAGTTTTGTTTGTTGAGATTTTTTTGAAACTCGTTCTATTGTAAGTGATCCCCAGATTATTCCTTCTTCAAATCTTTGTATTTTTTATGTTTTCATTTGGACAGAATAATTGTTGTAGACATTGTCGCACATGAAATTATATTAAATTCTTGGTATTACATTTGATTGAGTTACGTCCCCACGTGATTTCATTTGGACTCTCTCCCTCTCTTCGTTTGTCCTACTTATCAGTTTTTACAAAATAAAATTATTACTTCTTTATCCATCGTATAAGTCATCATTATTTCTATATGTGTGTTAGTGTTCATTAAAAGTTTTACTTCGTTCTCCTTCTGCACACTCTGCTTTAAACTTAAAATTAACTTGAAATTGGCAATTACCATCCAATCAGTTTAACACCCCATATTATATAAGACTTTTATTAAAGTGATATATAATCGTATAGACCGGAAATAAACATCAGCCCCCCAGAACAAGCGGGACCTTGATCCAACTTTTAGAAAAATAATTCAATAAACCACTCTACTTACCAAGTCTTCATCCGAGTTGAACAAACTAGAATTTAGTGTCATAAACTTATTCATTTCCTCGAAAGTGTGATGCCTAAGTCCAAATTGATTGGTTTTCAAACCTATCCAATTTGGAAAAATGATCTAAAAGCAATTTTTTCCAAACGTTCTAAGATCCAATCATAAAGCATGGGATTCTTGCCAAGCTATAAGACATAAGTCCCAAGAAATGAGTGGTAATTTTAACCAATAACGGTTGGTAAGATAAAGGTATCATGCATTTGTCATAACGTGTACAGGTGGTTCACGTGAGAAGTACAATTTATTGCTCCTACTTAGGGCACGACATTGTTTGAAGAGAGGTGATATTCGCAGCTGATGTTACAGATGATGTATCTACTTCAATTATCTTTACTGTTAGTTTCGAGTGTGGTTTAGTTTTATCATCCAAACATCGCCAGGTGGATGACCAATTATATTTTGCACTAGAAGTGTCCCGCGGGTTCATTTGAATAGTTACTGTTCTCGTGGGAATATGGGCTTCCCAACAGTGAAATAATTTTTCAAGTTGATTCAGTAGTTTCGGAGCTTATTCAATACGAACAAACAATCAAATCTTTCCTTTTTATAATATTAGTATAGACAACAAATACATTAACATGCTCTTTGTTCTCACAGCTAAAACTATGTTTTTTCTATGTGAGGTTTGGGGGTATATGTCAACAGAAAATGCCGAAATATTGTAAAATATCGCGTGAAAATGTAAACAATGTTTAGTTAATAAGATATGACTAAACGATTTTCCATAATATATTGAGATATACTAATTAAAGATTTATTACAATCTTGTACAGAGTGATAAGATTATTTCATCCGTACTTAACTTCAAGAAGTAAAATGGCAAGGGTTTATAAAGAGGTTATCAGGATATAATATAAAAAAGTAATTCATGATGTTTTTTTTTGCTGCACATAATTTTCCAAGCTTTTATAAAAAATGACTTTGCTAGCCTTAATGCCTTGATAGTAATTTTCAATTAAGTGGTTACCTTTAATAAGTCGACATTAGAAATATCAGGTCAAGCCATTTATGTCGTCAACACATTATTTATCTATATTTTTTTTATCAATTCGCGTTAGTTTTAAAGTTTCTTTAACCCGGACTCGTACAGTTGGGTCTGTGTGACCCGCGGTATTTTGTGTCGGGTTAAGCAGTAACTAACCTCAGACTATTACACAGCGGGTGACCCTATAAAAAATAAAAAAACGCATGCGTTTTATAGAACATTATTGTGCGACGTTTCTGGATTTCACAGTTACCACTATTTGGTCGTCATTAGCTGCACCAATAAAAAGAGAGACACACCTGAAAGATAAAATTATAAACCCGTTTTTATTTAAGGTTTATTTTTTGAAGAAAATTATTCTTTATATTTTTTTAACATTTTGTTGCCAGCCAGCCACACAGGCTTCTTTTTGTTTTTTTTTTGCGTATTCTTCTAGTTTTTGTTTTCAGACCGACAAAATGTAGGAATTAAATTATTTTTAATAGTGGGTTATTCTGCTCTGACCATACACTTGGTGTAACGAATTTTACTGTAGAACTGCCGGGTTAAATACTTAGAATTCTATGTTCATGTCCTAGTTGAGTGCGCCCATAATGTTTTAATCAAAATACTTCCAATTTCAACTTAACTATTGAAGTTGCCATGTTTGGGCTGTAATTAGTGAGTGAACAAATTATAATTTAAAATTAAATACTTGGGGTTTAATTGCTTTTGCCCGTGTTAAGGTAAATTGATTTGTAACTCGAAATGTTAAGATATCAATGACGTTACTGTTTGTTAATTTGACCAAATCCAATTGATACTGATTGAGATGTTTTATTGCTATTTCCCAATTAATTGAAACTGAGTAGGTCCTGTACCTATATGATTTGGGACTTTAAAAGAATAGTGAGACGATATTGCGTTTTGTTAAAAATTAGAAAAACATATAAGGTTTGAAACAAAGTATTTGTAGAAAGTCTAATTTAATTAAATGTTCTCAATTTGAAATTCTGTTTGCCAAAAAGAGTGTTTTTTTTTGGCACGCTATATCCAACTATGTCACACAGTTTAATTATCTTAAATTTATTTCACGTATCTCTAGATAATAATTTACTAGTGGGAATGTTAAACCTAAATTATATAGACTGGCGAATAAAGGCTTATTATTATACATCAATAATGCTAACATCGATATAGTGAACAGTATTTTCTGTCCAAATTTTTAAAATAAATTATTAGCTCTGATATTCGAAATAACAAAGAATGAGATTAAAAAAAGTTTTTATGCAATCAAAGACTACTAAATCTGATCAATATCATACCACAAAAAAAAAAACATTTTTACACCTGATTTTATTTTCATTGAAAGAATCCATCACAAATTCATTCTTCGCCTCTCAAATTAATATTCTCGATCCCATAAAGGTCACAGCGATCCTGAGTAAATACTACCCAAACGTCACATAAAACGGAGAATATAAAGCCAATTAAATATTTATTTATCTAGAACGTTTATACCTTCGAGGTATAATGAATAAATGGTAATATTTTATTCATCGGAACTCGGGTCAAGTTCGCTCGCGTTCAGTTCAGACGATGCAATATTTCAGACGAGACGTTCCGTATATATTATTCTGTGAGAGTAATTTGTCTGAGAACAATGAAAGATTTTTCGCTTCGAGCCAAGGGCAATGTCGGTAAATAGTTGTAAGTCGGCTCTTGGACTATATTGGTGTTTGGTACAAGATATAAAATATCATAATTAGGTTTATCCACAGTACCTACGTAAGTACAATGTGAATTTGTTTGAAAAAAGTTCACACTATTTATATTTCAGTCCAACCAGCTGTTGCTTGTTGAATTTGCCTCTGTTTTTTTTTTTTGGCTTAAGAAAGTTCACGACAAAGCTCTATGCAACTTAGCCTTATTTGCTGGTTTCTAGTGAATAATTTTATGTAAACCTAAATTTAGCTTCCTTTTAATGTTAAATGATTTAAGAATCTTATAAAATAGAAACTATATAGACTAGTCAAGTTCCTTAGTGTTGCGTCAGTATTTTTTAGGAATGTGCAATCATTAAATGACTTCTTCCGCTCTGGGCTGAGTATATAGGAGTGTCAGACTCTTACTGACTAAAACCCATCCGTATTCCACTAAATGCCCTTTGCGTTCCAAAGCCGCGGCAACTATTTATTCACAAATTCCGCAAACAGTAAAATAATACAGTACACACACAGGATTGCATCCACAATTCCCGCTCCGCTCGCCGCTCCGCTCATCACTTACACCGCACCACTAGTGAAGAGCTTACACGGTCATGCCCAGATAGCATCGAGGTATCGCTCCTAATCGTCCATTGTGAGCGGATAACGATCGCTCCTCCCGACGCGAGCCTGGGCCACGATGGGCCACAATGGCCCAGCCTTTCCCACATAAAGTCCCATCACTCATGTGTGCTTTCTAATGATTGTCGAGCTAAAATCGCTTTGTCTTTTGTTTGTTGAGATTTTATTGTAATCGCTGTAATCATAGTCGTTACGCTTGTGAATCTTGATGGAGTTTCTATTGTTTGCGTTTTTGGAAGAGTTATAAGGTTTCGTTTTAGAATAATAATCTTTCAAAGGTTTTAATTAGATGCAATTCGAATTTTCGTTCATAATCTGGTAGAAAATTAGTAAAGATTATTCATTACTGAGACATTTAGGTAACCTTCAATAAATTAAAAATAATTAAGCTGACCAATAAAATAAAATAAAAAATGAATAGGATAATATAATTTTACATTATAACCTAAAATAAATGAGAATAATTTCAAAACCGGCTTCATCTAGCTTAAAATGACCAGAAATATTTGACGTGCAAAAGTGTTATGTTTAATTTACTTACAAAATAAATGTAATTTATCATTTTAAACCCATAACAACCAATTCTTGACAATTTCAACCTACATGGTTCTCATTCTGATTTGACCAGTACAATTGTATGGACTTCAAATTTTAATGAGACCTTGACCTCTGAGTGTTTTTCGGTCTTTCTTCTCATAGTAGTCAGCTAGGAAACACCGGCCTCATCTAGTTTATAACGACCAAAAAATATTGACCTGTTTTACAACCAACTTACAAAATAAATATCATTTATCATCCATTACTTAAATGTGTGCATTTACAATGTTATCTGCAGCTTTCGCACTTACAATACATTATAACAAGTGCTATATTCCCATCAAGGCCCCGATGACATACGACATAACCCTAGAGTGCACCAGCAGACAAGTACAACAGTAAAATGTGAAGGAGAGCCGTTGTCGTAAAGAAGCTCGCGTTTTACTCATAAATTTGAGACGTGTGAGCGTGTCCGGCGAAAGGCATTTGTCATGGTACGCGGTATACGGCGCAGTTGCATGTGCCAAACATTCCACACTGAGAATTGAAAATTCTGCCACTTACATTTTATATGTTACCAGCAACGCCCTGCGGTTTCACCCGCGTATTTCCCGTTCCCGTGAGAATACGGGGATAAAATATAGCCTATGTTACTCAGGGGGAATGTAGCTTTCTAATGGTGAAAGAATTTTTGAAATTGGTCCAGTCGTTTTTGAGTTTATTCGTTACTAGTAGCGCCCCGCGGTTTCACCCGCGTTGTTCCCGTTCCAGTGGAAATACGGGGATAAATAATAGAAAGCTACATTAATGTGGAGTGTCATAACTCCACATTAATGTAGCAGCTTTCTATTGGTGAAATAATTTTGAAAATCAGTTCAGTCGATTCAGAGATTACCCCTTACAATGACACAAACTCACAAACGTTACCTCTTTATAATATTACTAGCAGTGTGCCGCGGTTTTACTCGCGTAGTTCCCGTTCCCGTGGGAATATGGGGATAAAATATAACCTATATCCCCCGGGGATAGTGTAGCTTCCAAACAGTGAAAGAATTTTTTTCAAATCGGTTCAGTAGTTTCGGAGCCTATTCAATACAAACAAACAAATCTTTCCTCTTTATAATAGCAGTATAGATTTACAAAAAT
The DNA here is from genome assembly GCA_905332915.2 of Hecatera dysodea. Classification (NCBI taxonomy): domain Eukaryota; kingdom Metazoa; phylum Arthropoda; class Insecta; order Lepidoptera; family Noctuidae; genus Hecatera; species Hecatera dysodea. Next base: position 18,835,315 of record HG995294.1, read on the forward strand.
ACAAATCTTTCCTCTTTGTAATATTAGTATAGATGATGTATAGTATACGTAGCTACGTTTGCTCTAGACAGAGTGTCATTCTATTTGAAGGGTCCACTGCAAAGCATTGCCATACAGCGTGGTAATGCTGCCAGCCTTTTGGGTACATTACCAGTGGCCAGCGATGCGCAGGAATTTTTTGACGCCATCTTTTGACTGTTTTTAGTTTTAGTTAGTTAAGAGATTTATTTTATATTTGTGTATATATAGTAATAGTTACTTATAATAAAAGTGATGATGATGATATACCAACTTAATATTGTACAAAAAATAGTAAAAATTAAAACTAAAACATTGACTTAAAAAATTATCAAACTCGTGCTTTTGCCGTAACCGATAAATACTTTAAAGCAACTAAGAAAAACCCTCTAAATCTAGTGTGAAAACGGCCTAAACTAACAAACTGATCGAGCATTAATCCAATTCCGGCTAAAACACACACTCACTAGTAAATAGCTAAATTGTAAGGATAAACAAAAACTATCGAGGTCTGAGGGACGCTCAAACTGAGTAAATATTCCGTAATTACAGATTAGCCCAATTTAACCTTGGACCCCTCTAGACTATCGGGATTAAGATATTGGAGAGATCTAGGTATATTGTCTTGATTCATTAGGATTGGTTTTCTTATTCTTTCGGTAAGAAACCTTGCCACTACTGGATATTGATTGTACTGGATATATAGATTATATATAGATTATACTGGATATTGGTACTATTTTTTTTTTAACTTTGCCCCACACTAGGTTGGGTGCATTTACAAACATACAATCTCACATACACAAACAGCCAGACCCGGAACAACTATCTGTAGGGTATACAAATACTAATATTTGTTCTGTGTAGGAATCGAACCCACGACACGTAGCGCAGTCAGCCAATCACTCAACCATTCCGCCAACCGTGTCGTCATCTATGTTTTTGGATCTGTGTGTATTATTACACAAAACACAATCATCATTGGTATTTATCACCAACAATAAGAACGAGAATTATACAAGATACAAAAAAAAAAAAACTAAAAAGGAGTCGTTGTACCAATTCTGAAGTCGCGAAATAAAAACCGGCTAAGTTTAAATGCGAGTTGGACGAAGGGTTCGTTACCCTTATCTATAAAATCGGCAGAAAAATCATGCGTGTTTTATGAGAGCTCCACTTAAATATTTATTTTATTCTGTTTTAGTATTTTTTATATAGCAGCAACAGGAATACAACATCTATGAAAATTTAGACTGTCTAGCTATCACGGATCATGATACAGCCTGGTGACAGATGGGCAGACAGACATACGGACGGTCAGCGGAGTCTTAGTAATAACTAAGACCCGACCCCATTAGTATTTGAACTCTGAAATAATTCTAGCATGATCTACAAACGACCACTAACGGATGAATCTGCTCACTGTGTTAAAAATACACAAATTTTCCCACAAAATTAAAAAAAAACAATCTAGTTGCAACGAACTACATGATTTACATCGACCAACAGAATGGCGAGATTGAAACTGAAATTAAATTACTATATAAATTATTGAGCACTTCACATGAGGCTTGTTTCAGCATGTGAATTATGTAATGGTTCAGTGTTCGCATAAGCTTTTACGTTGCAGTAATGCAGGGTACCGACCGAACGAACGAGCCAACGAATGATCACGAATGGGAGTCGCCGATCGTCAATGCATGATCGCTTGCCTTTTGCCGCGTTCAATAGTGTTTCTGAAAAAAAAAAACCGTGGAAATTTGGTGAAGTGAGCTGTCAATCCGTACAAACAAGATGAAACGACAGTCCACTTCATACTTACATACTTCACCTACGTGTAAACAGTAAGATTTACAGAAAAGACGGGCAGATCATTTTGTGTTCGCGTCACCTACATTTTCAAGGTGAGATGTTTACATAATACCGGCTGCAAAACCAACGAGCCGAACGGAAGCTAGCAAACTCCACTCGACCCAGTTGTCATGACAGGGTTAAAAACCCTTTGACCACTTTTTTATAAAAACAAGCTTTTATATGAATATTAAGGTTTATAAATTAACATCGAACTGTTTAATTATGGCTAAGTAAAGGACTTGGTTCAAGTGACGATTATTTTGAAAAATTATGTTATTTTTTATTTTATATAATTTAATCAATATCATTTACTAATTCTACAAAACAATTTCTGAAACTTAAATATTTTAAAATAATTACTAATTAATTATTCCGGCGGATTTAGCACCATCTATCGCTAGTGGTTAAAAATCGAACAATGTACGAATTCAAAAATCATTACAATAATAAATAGTAGATAATCCTTGAGAATAAGAATTTAAAATCCCACTCGGTAGCATTCGTTCGCATAGTCTATACCCGGCTGTAAGGCGGACTGAATATTGCACCTGTTACTCTTGTAGTATATTTTTATCGGTATTACAACTCCTCGAGGCTTTCGTGGCCTGATTAGCTTTAGGCTGTGTTGTTCAGCGTTCAAAGGAGAATTTGCTGGGAAGGTATTTTATGAAGTAAATATAGAAACGAACAAAACGTTTTATGTCTACCGCTTGTTATGTGGTGAGAGAATTTTTTTTTCCTACACCTTAACAATATAGTTTAAACATTATTTTTGTAGTACAAGTTCTTAGATACCTATATAAAGAAAAAGAAAAGACAAATACAAAATGAATGTGATCTTTATGATAACTTGGAAAATAGGGTATTGCGTAGCGGTTTATCTTTTCGATAGAATAGGGTGGTTAACTAAAAAAATCTGATTAGTCCGTCTGATAGATTTCCAAAAAATATTGGACACGGATTTTTTATTTTTTCACATAAACAAAAAATGAAGACGATACAGTGCGTAAAAAACTCGTGTGACGTCACTACTCGCTACAACCGGGCAGTGACGTCACACGCTCCCACTCCTGATCTCTGATGCTTTTTATCTTCGTCAGTTTTTATATATTTGATAAAGGAAAAAATACGTGTCCAATATTTTTCTATAATCTAACTGACGGACTTAACATAATCATATATTTTTTACTCAGGCAACATCCCTATTGAGCGTGATGAATTAATAATTATTTAAAGTAACTATGTCAAAGATCTGCTAAAAGATCTGGTTTACTTCTTCCCAACTATGTTGGTGACGGCTTAAAATCTATCCGGCTGCAGTTGGTTACCAGCATAGAAATATAAAATACAGGAGAAGTGGCAAGGGGGCGTGTCGGCGTCCTCGCGACATGCTCTGGGCGAGCATGTCTTACGCAATGGTCGAATCCGCGAACTAGTGCGCTTACGACCGTGAGCGTGATAAGATATAAGAATGCCGTGTTGTTCAGTGTTTTCTTGTAAAAACCGAAGCATAAACCAAAACTTTGTTAATTATGGAATCACTTACCATATCAAAGTACAAGTATTTTACTATATTTGTCTTTAAAATCATGAAAAACAACAAATCGTAAAATATTTCTTGCTTATACTATGTTATTTTTGTTTTCAAATGTCACAGCGACAATAACATATTACAATGAATACACTTCTCCTTAACCACTACCTAAGTTTGTCGCTAAGTGACTGGATGAGCAATGTAAAAATCACAAAACGATACTTTAGCAAGCCGATGTATCGCATAGTACGGCCGCTGCTTCTTGCCGCGAGTTAGTGATGTAATTGTGCAGATACACTGTCGACAACAATGTCGATTGTTGAATGAAATATTACAAAAGTGTACCAAACTTTCTTAGATTTCATTAAATTTTTGGTAAATAATCGTTCAAGTGTTTTTGGCTTTGAATTATCGTGTTTATGCCTTATTCTCGTGCTACTTCCTTACTTTTTATGGTAATTGTATTTTACTTTCGATAAAGTTTCGAATGCATTATAGTAATCGGCATATTTAAGATAATATATTAGTGACCTTTGCTTAAAATTAGTCAATAATTTCATGCTATTTATTTGTTATACATGGGCAGCATGGTGTGTGTAATAACTGCAGAATCGACAACTTTCCGATTTAGTCAATCACTAGCGTATATGTAAAATAAATTGCTTTTGCACAGCACAACGATACCCACCGTTGTTTTTGTGTGAGTAAGTTGTACGGTGTACGGTAAATACACGCTGTGCTTAGTAGGATAAGGTTTATAATTGATTGTGTAGTACAGTCCGATTTTAGAAATGCGGGTGTGTGCGCGACTGCGTATCTATTGCTTTTACTGAACTGCATGCGTAGTAGTTGCCGGGTGGTAGGGCAAAACAGGAGACACAGGTTCCGATACATTTTCGGCTACAGGGCATATCTCCTTGTTTATTATATCTATGGTTACCAGCATATTAGGTACATGAGGCAACTGTCTATCTGTCCTTCACAACCCATTACCACGCTGGTATCTCTTCGAAAGTCTGATGTCAGAATTATTGATTTCTGGCTTGATAGTCAAAACAAAAAAAAAAACTTTAAAAGAAAATTCAACCGACTTCTACACAAGAAGTGAAGTCGGTTGTATTTTTTTTGTAATAAGTTTTTTATTTTTCACTTTTTAGTGGTACACCCCCCCCCCCCCATCCACCTAAACGTACCAATCAATTTGGTGTAAACAATAAACAAACATACGATTTCAGCAATCCCGAACGATTTGCTTTCATTTATTGAAGAGTTCCGTTTCCTATCACTGTTCTTCATCAGATCTTCACAAAACTAGAAAAGGACCACGTTGAAATATTAAGATGTTCTTCCAAGCCATCGTACGTATTTTTATCACTTTACATCGACAAGAGGGAATGAGAACGTCGTCAATGTAAACTAAGCCACGTATTATTAGGGATAACTCAAATACTAGTCGTTAATCTCAATCAAATTTAAATGGAATAAAAAGAATCATCAAAATCGGCACACCCAATACAAAGTTATGAGGTAACAAATATTCAAAAAAATCGAATTCAGAACCTCCTCCTTTTTTTAAAGTCGGTTGAAAAATAATTACTGATATTACTATCAGTAATTTGTTTTGTACAACTGTCTTTAATCTACATATGATATGACAGCAGGGACCAAAGGCTTAACGTGATTTTCAAAGCATATAGGAGACCGAGCATAACAACCGTTGCTTGACCTAAGTATTTCTCCCGAAAGCACTGTGAAGCGATTTTGCCAAGTTTTCCAGAAAACTCAAGAAACCAGGTAAATTATAGCGCCTGTGGGGTACCTAACTTAGAAATATACAACAGCTTTTATGCTAGTGCAATTTGAAAAGTTCTCATCCATATATATTTTAGTATAGGACGTGCTAGACTCAAATATACTTAGATACTTCTCCATTATAACTGGCAATGCTCAAAAAACTAATTTCGTGATGCAACAATTCACTATGTTTTTTTTTACAAGTGAAAATCTGAGAATATAAATTGTATGAAGAATCACAGCCACCAAGTAAAAACTCAAAATCGCGAACATTTAAAAGAAGATCCAGTGTCTGTGTCATCTTTGATGACAACGGCAAACAATTTAAAAGATACAATCCAAAATATACATATACCTAGTACAAAAAGTAAAACAGACCAAAATAAAAAAATACATTTACTTACTAACAAACGCTAGAACTAAAAGCCACTTGAGCCCAATTCATTTTCCCGCTAATTTACTCCAGCAGTGCATTCCAATTACAAAGCAAGTCCTCATTTGTGAGGCCTTGCTACTGGGGCCTCGGTCCTCCGCCCTCCGTCCTCGCCGAGCTAATCTCAGTGTCACCGCGGGGCACGCTGTACTCTGTTTAGGTATTAATACTGCTTCTGAATGGAACACTTGAATTTTCCGAGGACTTGGATTAAAATGGCCTAGAATTTTTCTGGAGTTCTTGGATTTTACAATTTGCGCTGCAGCGCTGGTTGCCTGAATTTTACATGATAGTGTTGATTTTGTTGCTATTGTAAATGGAATAGTTTATTAGCTTTGTGTAGAATGCAGATGGAGTTTTATCCGGAACACATGTGGTGTTGTGGATACAAAAGTTGATCCTGAAATTACAAATTATAAAAGCAAGGAATCGGAATTCGAGCTATCAAATTATGAATCTCAACGTAATCATCTATTTTACAAGAAATTGGGTTTCGTCTTTCAATTAGAAAACCTCATTATCAAATGTGCGCCTTCAGAATTGTCAGTCTAATTCAATTCCTAAGACGTTCCAAACGATTTATTAAAATGAATGTCCTCATCCTCAATCTAGTTACTCCAAATAGTTGAGACGCTCATCAACGAAATTATTCCACACTCGAGCCTCCTCATTCGTCCTCAATCAAATCAGCATCCTCCCTTTGCTCATTACTCTGACATCACAACGCGGATCCAACTTACGGGAACGTCTCAGTTTTACTGAGCGAGAGTATCTGTGTGAGTTTGCGAGTATACTCAACTGAGTATATTTGAGTATTTGACTAAATTACGAGCTTTGCCGTCTCGAAGGCTAGCTGCGACTAAAGATCTGTAGAGCTCTGCTATTTATGAGATGCCTCCTAGATAGTTTATCCTCGCAGTACGTAAACATGCCAGCTTAATTCGGAATACGGTTTTCAGGGAAATTCTCAGGGGTGGCGGATTTTCATTTTGTATGGGTTCTGTGGTTGCATGTGAAATTAATTGAAATGAAAAGAAATAGGGTGCTGCATGTTGAATTTATTAGGTACTTTTTGGAAGTTTTAACGTGTTTTTTTCTTCTTTTTGTTTCAGGTAAGCAAGTGTGAAGTAAGATTGGATTAGAACAAGATGGAAACTTGGAAATACATATGAAGAAAAAGAAACAGGTAATTTAATTAAACACATCATCATCTGCCTTCCTTTTCCCAACTATACCTATTGAGGTCGGTTTCCAGTCAAACCGGATTCAGCTGAATACCAGTATTTTGCGTGGAGCGGCTGCTTACCAGACCCCCACCCAAAATGTAAGTAGGTAAAAATGAAAACGAGACAATTTTATTAAAAATTAAAAGCCTTGTTAAGGTTTACGTCAAATATCAGATATATTATAGATGGCCCATGTTACTAATAAACCTTCTACAAAACGAGTCCATTTCCCAACAATGACTGTACAGGACAAAGAGATTAGATTCTGGCTATTTCGAAATGGAACCTTTTTGTTCTCAGAAAATAAGGAAATACAAACAGAAAGTCCTTACTTTTTATTCCTTAAATATTTAATGGCCTGAGAATGGCAACGAAGTAATTTAGAAAATGAATACTTCCTTTCTGTTCTCAAGAAAAATACATAATGCAGGGAACTGTTTCCGCTCCTGTTAGATAATGTCCAAGAAAATATCAAACATAAAATCCATCTCAGTTTTCCGAAACTCTGTGTTTACCAATAAGATGCTAATTCTGAATATTTCAGAATTTTGATATTTTACAACATACCTACATATTTCCGAACTTCCTTTCGTCTTAGGTTTACATAATAACTTACTCAAAACTTATGAAAATAATATTCCTTTTGTTGGAGGTTTCTCTATTATTATCATGTAGGAAAACTTATGCAAAGTCTTGACGTACGTTAACTTAACTCTATTCATGCTTTATATACTTCGCCTTCACTATTTTCAATAGCAAGAGATTTTCCTCAACCCTAACTTATATAAGCAACTAAGTTTTTGTAGTGCATTTGCAAAGCCTCTTCTTAGTAGTATTTAAGCAATTTAATTCTTTATCAGCTAATTCCTTGAATCAGACTGAACCCTAAAAAAAGAAAGCGACATTTCCACTACATCTCTAAAGAATTTTACTTAATTTATCTTTTTTAAGAAATCTGCTGTCTTAGATAATTCAGTTGTAATTTGCGAGGAAAAAATCTAGTACAGTCGTTGTGGAATATTAGACTAGGGATGTAACACTGTTGTTCCCTTGTCTTTAAATAAATTCATTCGTGATGCTTTTGTATTTTTAATCTAGTTCAGTATATTGCAGTCTTTGTGACTGTCTCGCAAATAATCCAGTAGCTATGTTGTGTCCTTTGAGAAACTACAGATGTATTTTTGTTACTCTATAACACTTAAATAGCTGCGGTTTGGATGTTGGCATCATGACATGTCGTAAATAAACAAAATTATGCACAGTTGCAGTGGTGGCTGAGTAACTTGAATTGAATTGTAGGTCGTGTGTTCAAACCCAACCAGGCGCATTACTTTGTGTAATTAATTAAGTACATCACCTGCACTGCTCTCAAAACGGTAAAGGAAAACATCGTGAGGAAACCGGCATGTCCTAGAACCAAAAATTCGAAGACATGTGACATTCACCAACCCGCACTGGGCTCGCGTGGTGGATTATGGCCGATTCTCTCTCCTAGAGAGGAGCAGCAGTGGGAACTTTAAAAGAGGCTGAGTATGTGTATAAGTGCAGAGGAAGAACAAAGAAACGATGGATGAATTGTTGAAAAAGATGATATTTATAACGGCTAGAAAAGAGGTGACTATTGTGTAGATATGAAAACGTGTTGCGCAGAATTCATTAAATCGGGATGACGGCACGAGGATGCTGTCGTATGTATGTTCTTTTTTCTAGAATTCTTTTAAGATTGTGAACAAAACACACGAAACAGTCCGGTGCCTGCCGTTGTGCCGAAAAGATTTTGACAAAATTTCACTACCCAAACAAATTTTAGCAACCATTTTTATACCAATGCAATATTTCGAATGATTTTAGTACGCATATTTTTATTTAGTCAAATTTTTACTTGGTAAAATATTACCAAGTATAATGTCATTATGGAATTTGGTCCTTTATCAATAATAAATCTTCAGACAATAAACATTTGGTGAAATGATTTGTTAAGACAACAAAAAATAAGGCAAAAATAAGAGGTTAATTATTTAAAAAAATGGTTAGGTTAGGTTAAAACTGTGACCTCCTACGCCAGACACGACTTGCATTAATAGAAAAAAAAGATATTGTTTTTAATAGGTTACCCGGAACTCAGCTATTTATATTAAGTTAATTTCTTCTTTATACAAAATGGTTAAGGAAAGGGTGAATTGAAAACTGACGATACTAAATATTTGGCTTATTTAATTTTGCGTAAAAACTGTTATTCCAACTGAAATATTTGACTAAATAAAAAATGTTAAATGTACTAGTTGGTAAACAAATTATAGTTTAAACATTCATTTCCTAAACATTAGGTTGCGTTACAATTTTTTGTGAAAATAATTTTTGCTAAGTAATAACTTGGCAAATGAAATTATGCGAAGAAATTTTTGGGAAGTGAAAATTTGTCTAATTCCTTTCGGTCAAACAAGGGAGACCCAAAACAGTCTTTAAATAAATGATACCAGTTCATTCTTTAATCAAGTACAGTAATGCAGTGTCTGTGACTATCTTGCAAATAATCCAGCGTGTACAGTGTGTCGCATGAGGAGAATAATTGGCTCTGCATATTGGACACTATGTTTTCACTCTAATTAGTTTGCCTGTCTCGCTGTCTGTGGGATCAATGTTTTTGTTTATACTTGCTTTACTTGAGGCACTTATATATGTGAATGTTACATTTCTTTATATTATTAGTAGTGAAGAATATTTATATATATTTATTTATTATTTTACTTTAAATCTGACTATATATACACTTAACCTAAAAATAAACTAAAATTCTCGTAACTACAAAATGGCATAAAAAAACTCGTCTGCATCGCTATCGACTGGGAGTGAACCCAATAGACTGGCGGCATTGTCACATTATATATATAGTTAGATTTAAAGTAAAATAAACAAATTTTATAAATAAATAAATGAGTTTATCTTTATTATTTTATTTATTTTTATATATGATGAAGGCGGACCCTCTGCGTCATCATTAACACCCATCGTTGGTCCTCGTAACATAGGCGTCGTCGGTGTGTAGTATTGGATGAAGATAACAGATTCGTATGCTCAATAACATTATCATTGGAAGCTAGCTGTATAACAATCTCAGTAGATAGGTAGGCACATAAACTATTAAGGTACGTATCACAGAACGCGCGATGGTTCGGTTAAATGTCCACACACGCCGGCCGCCGACAGAGAAGTGTAATTAAAACAAGAATCGTTCGATCGCGTGCGCCCCACCGACTCCATCGAGGGCCACTAGATGGCGCTAGCATACCGGATACGACTTAATTGCGACATATTATGTATATATTTTTTTTATTATTACTTGTTTTTGAGTTTTCAGAAGAAAGAATAATTGTTTATTTGCACCGAGCTTGACGCATAGGTAACCTTAAAAAAAGAAAGTTAGTCGATGACAATTATGTACCTATTAGGTTTTTTATTCAAATGTGTCAGAAGGTGTATTATGAGGAGTAATCCATTTAAAACGACCTATGTATAGTATATCGTGGACCGTTTAGTATAGGCACATAGATTCTGTGAATGATTTCCAAAGAAAAGCTACCTTGAAAAACTTTATTATCTACAAAATATCATTACCATTAAAACCTTTTCAGATCCACCCGAAACTTCAGGTACGTGCCAGTAAAGATTAACAAAATGTCTTTTCCAACCGATGGCTGGAGTTCTTCAAGTTTAAGAACAAGTTTTAACTTTTATTACCGAAGGGTTATCTCGAACTGGCGACCCCATTTTGATTTTCGCATAAACGATCACTTTTCCACAAGTTTTGCTGCTGGACATTCGAGTTTTGGGTAAAGGTTCTTTTGCGAGACGGTGAAGCAACATTATTTATAAACTAGCTGCTGCCCGCGACTTCGTCCCCGTGGAATCCCCGATTTTAAAACATTCCTTATCGCTGCTCCGCTCCTATTGGCTTAAGCGTAATGATATATAGCCTAAAGCCTTCCTCGATAAATGGTCTATTATCCCAAAAAGAATTTTTCAATTCGAACCAGTAGTTCCTGAGATTAGCGCGTTCAAACAAACAAACAAACTCTTCAGCTTTATAATATTAGTATAGATTAGTATAGATTTAAGGTATGATTTTAGTGTACCTTTCTTTTTCCAGTAAAAACTATAAAAGGAATAAATAACTCGGTAGCTTACCTTACTACCTTTTATCTCGGTTGTGTCGTTCACAATCGAGAACACTTTATTTTGTTATCAACTGTGTGTAACATGCAACTAAGTAATTGTAAAAATTTAAATAGAATTAAAGACATCTTTTTCTGTCCACGGAACTTACGAAGACACCATCCTGAATACTGCTGATATAGACTATAACAAAACTATGGTCCCTTAATTAAGATAGTAAAAGTATGACAACCAAAACTTTACAGATTGCCATAGAGTTGCGTATGTTTTTTTTTTCTTCACTCTTGACTTGAAAACCCCCAGATTAAAGAAGATAACAAATACCTAATACCTATAGGGTTGCCAACCGCGAATATCAAAAGCAGCAGTGCTCTTCTGTAAGAACTCACGTGCGAATTCGATTCATATCTCATTTTCGATAACACTTCGTAACTCACCTAAAGTGAAAAGTATTTGATATTCTGACTGTCAAGTTAAATTCTTCACCTTCACCTAAGTTCGCACTTAGTGGCGCTAGTGTAGTTTTCATCAAGTTACAGAGTGCCAAATACAGTTTTCACCGCAGAATAAATGAGAACTGGAGTGAGTTCTTACAGAATAGCATTGCAGAACATAGTTAAATTAATTGAATACAATTTATCGAACGGTTATAATATAAAAAAAAAACACTTTAATTAGAAAAGTCTCTAAATTTCTCTACAAATGTATTTATTTGTATTATATATTTCAACCCTACATTTATTTTCTTCAGTATTGTGGCAGAGTTATGAAATAATCATAAAATTGGTCTGGTATTTTATATCGGCCCAGATATTAAATAGATCATCCTAGGACGCTGCTTACAAACAAACAGGACATTCCATTTATGCAATTTATTCTTTGTTATTATTATGTTGTCACTGTCTGTCGGTGCAGGATATCACGCCATAGACTAAAAATTGACTGTTTTATTATTTTTTTTGTCTGTGGTGCGATCAGCTCGTGGTCGTTGTGTCCGGTCCTGACACAGTTTTATTAGTTTTAGTCGATAAGTTGTTTTCTTTTAAGTTTGTCTATTTATAGATTTTTTTATTAGTTTTATTTTTTTGTGCGCGTTTTTCTGGCGGAATAAATGAGTTTTCTTTCTTTCTTTCTTTCTATTCCAGGATACTTTTAAAAACGGTTGGCAACCCTAACCTAACACCGTATTGTTTTATCAACTTTTGAAAGTAAAAGGAAACTCGTCAAAGTTTTACTTTTACTTCTATTGCAAAACTATACTGATGTGATATCATGTACGCCAAAATATGAACATACATACACTCAATACTAACATAACCTGTACCGAAAAATGGCTAATAATTACAATTTTCAACATTTTTAGCCCCGAACAGCGGTAAAAAAAGAAAGAAAGAAACAAACATGTTTATTTGGGACTCTCACAAAACAAACAAACTAGTAAAAAAAACTACTAGAAAAACAAATTAACAAAAGCTGTAGATATCAGTTGTACCTAAATGTAAATGTACGATTCAAAAAGGCTCCTATCTCAGCATATGCTGCGATATTTAAAAAAAAATATCACAGCACTGGTATTCTGATAAGTCCTGTACAGATTACTTTTAAAACAAAAGCTCAAACGGGTCACAGCAACCCTTAATCATGACGTTTGTTACAGCCGCGCTGTGATCGTTTTACTACTCAAACGCTCGCTGTAACGCGGACCGTAAAACGGAATGAATTGACGGGTTAATAATGGTTTTTAGAGTTGACGACCAGGTGATTTTTCGCTAAACAACTTCTAAAAAAGGAGGAGGTTCTCAAATCGACTGTATTTTTTTTGTGTGTTTGTTACCTTATAAATTTTTACTGGGTGTACTGATTTTGATGATTCTATTATTATATTTGAGTGAGATCTGACGACTAGTATTTGAGTTATCCCTAATAATGCGTGGCTTAGACTACATTGATGATGTTTTCATTCACTCTTGTCGATGTAAAATGAAAAAATAAAACTGTATACGATGGTTTGGAAGAGCATCTCAGTATTTCAAGGTGGTCCCTTTTTAGTGTGGTGCAGATCTGATGAAGAACTCCTTTCTTCATCAGATCTGTAGGATCGATAGGAAACCGAACATTTCAATAAATATTAGCAAATCTTCAGAATTGTGGAAATCGCATGTTTGTTTATTGTTTACACCAATTTATACCACGTATTCTGAGGTGGGTACGTTTAACTGTCACCACTAAACAGTGAAAACTAAAAATAAACTTTTTAACAAAAGATACAACCGACTTCTAAACAAAAAAAACACAAGAAGTATAAAATAACTTTAATTTTGGAAGTCGGTGTTCAAAAAACGAAGAAATAACCAAACAACCAAAAACACCGAGTTTTTATCACCATTTTCACATAGTCACTACGGATATTCTTGACAAAGATGAATCTTACATTCTTCCTAATTATAAATATAAAAGTTTATACATATGTATCGATGTTTGACCTGGGCAGAAGTTTGAAGCTCGGCACACTGATCACTGGGTTTTAGACTTGATCGGTTTACTTCAGTAGTGCTGATCTGTGAAAACTAAATTCAACACCCTGTTTTTACAGTTGATTTACTCCTCGATCTCATTCCTCGGCTCCCTTTTACCATTGGATATCTAGATGCACTGTAATCCCTACCTTGTTACTTTTCCAACCGTCTTTTATAATGCGCACAGCAAAGGAGTAGAACTCTCTGCCTGCGTATGTGTTTCCGAAACACATTCAACCCTAATCTCTTTAAAGTTTGTGTGAGAGTTCTTCTGGGTAAGCTCATTCTATCATCGACTTTGTCTTTGTCACTTCTGACCTATACTAGAGTCAAGAGCAAACCTATCTAAAAGAAAAAACGAATCACTGAGACATTGGAGCGTGAATTGGCAGACTCTCCATGTAAAATACTAGTACTCAGCTCCATCCGGTTAGCTTTGAAGCCGGTCCCAACATGTTTGTAACCGGCTTCTTCTCGAAATCCTTCTAAACTGAATGATTATCGCATACCTAGCTGCAGCGTATATAACTTTGACGAAGATACACCGTAAACCCTTACTCATGTAAATTTGAAAGTCTGTATGTTCATGATTATATCAATAACTAGCGACCTACCCCGGCTTCGCACAGGTGCAATTGTTAGCGCAAAAAAAAATTGTTTATTTACGACATCACATTAGATACCTCTAAAATTATCTTATTAATTAAATTATTATATACATATAAACCTTCCTCCTGAATCACTATATCTATTAAAAAAAAACTGCATCAAAATCCGTTGCGCAGTTTTAAAGATCTAAGCGACTTTGTTTTATACTATGTAGTGATAGTGACGCTTCGACGAATGAACAAATTTTGTTGAAACTTTAGTTGTAATTTTTTTATTGGTTTAGGACATGAATACTTTCCATTTCGTTGCACATTTCCGTGGAATAATTTTCAACGATCGCGCGGGCGAAGCTGATGGTAAAGCCTAGTGCAGCATTGAGGCCATAGTTACCCGTAATCATGATGTTTGTTACAGCCGTCGAATGATAGTTTTACTACTTCAACGCTCGCTATAATGCAGGACCTTAACTGTGGAAGTAAAACGGAATGAATCGACGGGTAATGGTTTTTAGAGTTGCCGACTGAGAAATAAAATGTGGTGTTTGTGTTCACGATTTAACTTCGGAACTGTACAGCAAAAATATTTGACAGCAAAGATTGATAAGATCTCTCAAGCGTTGAGCTAGATTGTCTATGAATTTTGTTGGGATCTTTAATCCTTTATCCACAAAAAGCGGAAGACTACAAAATGACATTCTATTGTCAAAAAACACGGTAAAAAAAATGTATCAATAAGGAATTGACAATAAGTGCTACCGAAATATGAAACATTTTGGATTTTTATCAATCGCTATTGCTGGTAGAATTACACCAGTGATGTTATTTTGTCTAAGAGCCTATGGAGATTGAAGTCTTATCAAATCCAAACAGCGCAAGTTTAGGAGATATGATGATCCCACATTTCCAGATACTATATTACTATTGTCTTATTTTTGCAAACATTCAAAAATTTGTCATCAAGAAATCAGATGACTACCTGCAAACCAAGCATTTCATATCAGGGATTCGATTTTTACAACAATTAAGTCGTGATCGTATCGTGACTTATAAAAGCGCAGAATACGCCTTCCGGCAATCAAGTAACGTTACGACTGCGTAATAACTGTATAAAATACGTCACGTTATCGCTAAAAGACTAATTACATTCTTCACTATATTAACGACCATTTAATTTTAGTGTCTGAGCATCTGACTCGATGCTTTATCTTTATCAAGTGAATTACGGAACGAGTAAAGTTGTTATCATCATTACGTTGACGAGTTGATGTCTAAATTGCTTTTTTATTATTTAACTAGCAGCGCCCAGCGGTTTTACCCGCGTAGTTTCCGTTCCCGTAGGAATATTGGGATAAAATATAGCCTACATTACTCAAGATGAATTTAACTGTCTAATGGCGAAATAATTTTTGAAATCGGCCCCGTAGTTTTTGAGTTTATTCTTTACATACAAAAATACAAATCTTTCCTCTTTAAAATATTAGTATAGAAGTATAGAATATATAGACTAGCTAACCCGCACAACTTCGTTTGTGTCATATTTTTCATGACTGCTCCGCCCTTGTTTGTCGTAATGTGATGTTATATTTTCCTCGATAAATGGGCTATCTAACACTGAATGAATTTATAAAATCGGACCAGTAGTTCCTGAGATTAGCGCGTTCAAGCAAACAAACTCTTCAGCTTTATATATTAGTACAAAAGGTTTACCGTGGTCTGCGGAGAAACCTTGATACTGTATAATTATTGTGATTTTATTTCACAATATTCCACCATTACCATCCTACTAATACTTATTGGACTTATTACATCATTTCAGAAGTTGTAAAACTAATAAACTTGTCATTTTTTCATTATAAAATACTTATAAATGACACTGGCTTCAGTGAAGAATAGCTTTTTCATCTAAACCTATAATACTCGTATATTAAGAAACGTAGGCTTCCAAAATCGAATCTATCAACTAACATCCGGTTTCTTAATTGTTTTTATTTTTCTATTGATAGTCAGACCTATCTCCACTATCTCACCGTATGGTCTCAGCGATGATATGGTCGGAGATGAAGCACGCTAGTCTAAAAGTAACCTATTCACCCTTGACATAATGTCTCCCAGGTTGAAGTTAAGAACATGTCCAACACGATTTCGATACTAAAAATTGGCATGTTTTCAGACTAAAGTTTTATTTGACACGTACGATACAAAGTCAAAGTCAATTCATTTATTTCAACTAGACCATTAAAAGTCACTCTTGAACGTCAAAACACACCGTTCAGAAACCTTGCTTAAACGCATCAAGACACGTATATTCATAAAACAGCACTCAAACGCATAGAACCAAATATATGAAGTGAAACTAAAACTTGGGATCAAACAATTATGTAAATGTAAGGAAGTTGTTCTCACAGGCGTAAAGTTCTTCGCAGGTACCTCGGACCGCGTGCACACAGATACAGTCAACGAGTAAAACATGTTTCAGTTAGGGAAACTATCATTGGAATGCTATCAAATTGACAAATTTTTTTTATATGTTTAGCACCTCATAATTTTCACCATTGTCATTTCATTAACCTCATTGGTGACGATAATGTCTCTGTGCAAAGCGTTGCGGAATTTGTGTCGAAAGAGTCACCACAGCTCCGGAACGCAAATGCCATTTGGAGAAACACGGATGGGTTTTAGTCAGTAAGAGTCTGACACTCCCATCCGCTCCGCCTAGAGCCGAAACAGTCATCTGATGATTTCGCATCCTTAAAAAAAGTACCTCATAATGCGCTTCACGCTAAATTCAGCTGAGTCCGGTTTGACTGCAAGCCGATCCCAATATAGTTGGGAAAAGGCTAGGCAGATAATTGTAACTGACCACCTAATAGCCGATAAGCTAAATTTGAAGATGGTCGAGTTTTGGAACAACAACTATTTCATAACGATACGTTTTCGCGCTTTGAAAATCAAGTTAGCAAAAAGATTTTCGGGCTTTTGACTTCTCATAGAATGATTCATTTCTATGAGAAGTCAAAAGCCCGAAAATCTGTCGACCATTAAACCAAAGTACATCGGGATTCCCAGTAACTGGGTTATATAGGTAAGATAGGAATGTTTTTTTTTTCTTTCTTTTTCTATCTTCGCATGCTCTCTATAATATCTATTGTACAGTTGCAATAATTTAAATTTACTCCAGGCAGAAAGTCGTTAAATTTCACGAAGTTTCAGGAAATGCTATATATTTTTGTTCTTGATTGTACTTCGGACTGTGTGTGAAACTGTTAAAATATTACAGTTACCTGAATACGGGCAGTCGGACTTATTCAGCGTTGGAGAATTAGTCAAATAGAACGAATGAACTTAGCTGTGTGTGGGCCCGTACTAATAGAGAAATGTACCCCTTATTTATTCTGCGTCACATTTACCTGAGGAAGGAAGTCTCGGTGTTATGTAGGAAGGTAATTAAGAGGTATGTAATTTCTCTGCAAAATACCTGATATTAAAGAATAGATAAAAATTACCACTGTATTATGCTACTGCGGCAAAAAAATTGGATATCAGCAGGATAGTCCAAGGTGGTTAGCATAATCAGCCTTTTAATGTTCCCACTGCTGGGACACAGGCCTCCTCTCTCGGAGAGGGAATGGGCCGTAATCCACCGCGCGGGCCCAGTGCGGGTTGGTGAAAGTCACATGTCTTCGAATTTTTGGTTCTAGGACATGCCGGTTTCCTCACGATGTTTTCCTTCACCGTTTTGAGAGCAGTGGTGATGAAATTAATTACTCAAAGTGTTGCACCTGGCTGGGTTTGAAACCGCGACCTATAATTCGTAAGTCGGGGCCGTTACCACTCGGCCACCACTGCTCTGCGTCCAAGGAAGTTGCAAAAACTGAATTTGACTGAAAACTTTATTTCTGATTGGACAAGAAAATAATAACTACGTAGCAGTACTCTTTCGAACAAAATCTGCAACCCTGGCAGTGGCCCTAGCGGGCCCAGTCTTCTATACGGACATCTTTTTGAAGCGCACTTGGAAACCAAAAGCGCCGTCGACCCGGGCCTGGTTGCTATCGGACGGTGAGCCATTCAACACCCGTCCGCAGGCCCACACCTACGATGGCCGAGAAACGAGCTGAGACTCCCGACGCCCAGGGCGTGTTCTTCTGTTATTACGGCTGCGTCGGGAGGTTTTCCTCTCCCTCACATGGAAGACCGAAGTCTAGAGACACTCGTATATCCAACTCGATTCGAGACCAGACATTTCTCCAAGTCCATAGTACGGGATCTCGTTTGTATCAGTCAAACACTGTCCAGTAGTTTGTCACGGAGTTAGTAGTTCATACTGAGATCAGTTTAGTTGGGGGAATTAATCTTAGTTTGTGTTGTCAACTTGACGGCTCATGTATTAAACGGTTTTTATGACTTTAGGAACTATGGTTAGGTAGTGAATTGGTCCCTAGTAGTCCGAACTCACAAAAATATTTCCCGACTAATTGTTTTAATATCTACAGTTTTATTGTTTTGGGTTTAAAATAAGGTAGGTATGGACATTTTCTAGAGTAACTTGAAATTATGCTCTCTATTTAGAGCGGCCTAAGCTTTCAACCTTTTGGCTAAATAGAGAAATATCTACACAAGTTATTTAGTTTAAGTTTATATTGAAAGCATTTTTGTAGGTATCAAAAATATTTTGCATCTTTTTACAACAGACTAGCTCAAAACCCATTAAAAATTACTGTTGATCATTATATCCCTTTCAAAATTTATAGATATAATCATCAATATGTGTATATAGAACACTTCCGCTTCTGAGAGACTGACAGACAACGCACAGCTGAAACTATTGGTCACAGAAAGCTGAAATTTGGCATGTAGGTTCCTTGAGGAATGTACGGGAGCTATTAGAGATTTCCCGAAATTCCTACAGGAACGGGAAATACGTTATGTGCGCGTTTGAAGTCGTAGGTAAAAGCTAGTTAGGTAAAAACTGTTACATAGCTAGTAAGTTGCATCGTCAACCCTAACTACTTGACAGCCAGACAACTTTTGGAGAACATTCAAAAAATTATACTCGTTATCTATTCATTCTATTGAAAGACTTGACAAAAGGCTTATTTATAAGACGAAAAAAAGTGAAAAACATAACTAAACATATAATATATTAACCATTCAAGTTTTTCCACGTCAAAAGCCCCACGTCTTATTCAGAAACGCAAATTATACTCGAATGAAGAGTTCGCTGTGAATGGAGCACTTTCTCTATTATTTCATAATTAAATAAACTTCAATGAGTCACCTTATTAAGATTCAAAAGACATTCCTGATTTGCTTCTTTCACTTATTTTTATTTTAAAAATTCGTAGTGTTGGAGAGTCGGAAGTAGAGGATGGCTGAGTATAGGTGACATAAGCTTTAGAGTTTTAAGTATAGTCAATTTTTTTTTTTAATGGACCTCTCGCAGTTCAGCACACTAAGGCTGGTTACTGCTTAACCGAACAATCCTGTGGTGGCCTCAAATGAATTTAAGGCCGCCAGCCAGGGCTAAAAACTACTAAAAACTAAATGACCGCTTCGCTAAGTGCATCCCCTGTGGGATACGGGCCTCGGCTTAACGGGGTCATTGAGAGGGGCAGCAAGGGACAGGCTGGGTCAGTTATTATTATTTAGGGGATTTAACGCTAATGGCTCAGCGGTGCGGGCTGGCTCGTTAGGCAAAAGTCGGGGAGAAGTATAGTCAAGTGTGAATACTAGCATAGATCGAGAATAAGCAATAGGCAAGCAACTACACAGTAACTATACAACACCAGCCACGTCTGTAACTCTGGTCTACGAGCTCCTCTGCGCCAACTTGTGGACTCTTATAATCTATACTAATATTATAATGAGAAGAAGAAAAATGTTTATTTGGGTCTCGCACAAAACAAACAAAAAATAAAATAAAACTACTAGAAAAATAAATTAACAAATGCTGTAGATAGAATTATAGAATTTTCTATCAATTTGAGAATTTCTAATGAGGAAATATTTGTGTTTTTGTATCTTTATATGTAACGAATAAACTCAAAAACTACTGGACCGATTTCAAAAATTCTTTCACCATTAGAAAGCTACATTCATCATGAGTAACATAGGCTATTTTATCCCCGTGTTCCAACGGGAACGGGAACTACGCGGGTGAAACCGCGGGGCGCTGCTAGTAAAAACATATTTTTAATATTTTAGCAGGTACATTTAGGAAAGCTGTAGTTAACTCTCTCTTTTTGTAAACTATTGTTATTATTTTATCCTACTTTATATTGGGATTTGACTTCTTCTATTAATTACTTTTGTCTCCCGTCCGTAGCATAAACGACAATTTAGTACTAAGTGGATAATTTTGTTAGTAGCATGAAAAGTATTTTTTTAAAGAAAATCAATGCATTATGTAATATATGTATATTATTGCATTGTACTAGAATAAAACTGGGATGGATACCACACTATTTGAAATAATTTTATATCTGCCAGTACCAACTTTGTTTTTTTATCTACAAATTAATGAAAAGTAAAAAAAAACTTTTTACAAAAAAATACAACCGACTTCCACAAAAAATCAAAAAGTACAAAATAACTTTAATTTCGGAACTCGGTGTTTGTGGTTCCTTTTTCGTTTTTTGAACACCGACTTCCGAATTAAAGTTATTTTGTACTTTTTGATTTTTTGTGGAAGTCGGTTGTATTTTTTTGTAAAAAGTTTTTTATTTTTCACTTTTTTGTGGTACCTACACCCCCTCCCCTCCCCCACCTAAACAAACCAATTACATTGGTGTAAAAAAATGCACTGCTCCAATGCAGAGTAAACTAAAAGGTCGTCAATGTAGACAATGTAGATATTTTTTTTAGATTTTTGTTGATTTTTCAAAAACCGCTTGTTCGATTTCGATAAAATTTTCATGGGACCATTTGGGAAGTATACCCATTCCAACAAAAAAAGAATTTTTCAAATCGGTTGGCAAGCGACGGAGTTATGCGCGAACAAACATAAAAAAAAAAAAGAAATACAAACATCCGAATTGAGAACCTCCTCCTTTTTTAGAAGTCGGTTAAAAATATTCTCTTTGTTATTTCCAGAGTATTAGCGATTATCGATTAGTTTTAGGACAACTATCCCATATATGGGATAGTTGCTTAGTTCATATAAATTACGTTTGGGATAGACGACCGGCTGTGAAAAATTATAATCGGAGCACCTATACTACTGGGCCATTTATATCGGTTTTACTCTACTGTTTTTATCCAGAAATAATAAAAAATAAAAACTATTAAGTATATAAGATCTGGAAACACATGAATGACAAAAATTAGAGTCGGTTTTATTGGGACGTGACCGTAACACCATTCCCTACACTGCACCCCCCATAAAGAGCCAGAATCAACTAGATGGATGGATTGTGTGAGGAATGAATGACATGAATGTAAATAGAGTGAATGATAGCGTGACAGTTGACAAAAGAGGATGGAAGAAGAACGTTACGTCAACCCTATGCAACATGGAATGAAGGCAGTAAGATGATCATGGTTGATTAGAGCAATTAGTGAGAATAACCGAGACAAATATATTGCTCTACTAGCAGCGCCCCACGGTTTCACCCGCATAAGTTTGGATTACGTGGGAATACCGAGGTAAAAATTATCCTATATGTTAATCCTGGTTATAAACCATCTGTGTGCCAAAGTTCATCCAAATCCGTTCCGTAGTTTTTGCGTGAAAGAGTAACAAACATCCATCCATCAATCCATACTTACAAACTTTCGCGTTTATAATATTAAGTAGGATCTCATTCAAACTTTTTGTCTCGCCCCATTTTTAATTATATGTCACCAATTTTTGAGAATGACTTCGAGAGATTAATAGACTATAAAAATTTGATGCGTAAAAAGTATTCCAAGTATTCAGTAAATGATAAATTTATCAGAAGATTACAATCTCTCCAAACATTTTATAATCATACGGACTTGGCCATCTTCTGGTGACAAATAGACTTGATCCCAAAACTTTTGGCACGGTATGGTTTCTTTCGAAATAAATAAACGACTACATAAGATGGTACCAGTTTACAAGTGATTTCCAAAGACTCCAAACGCGAAAAACTCTTGTGATGGGAGCAACGAGTGTGCTTTATCAATATTTGCTGCTGTTGAAATTAATTCGGTAGAACTAGCCTCACCTTTTTTTTTTCTTTTTTAGAACCGACCGACCTTGATTTGACCTTGAAATAGTGCTTGTAAAAGGTATATTTTTTTACTTTTACTATAGTACTAGCTTCTGCCAGCGACTTCGTCCGCGTGGAATAGTTACTTTACCCCCGATTTTGAAACTCTCAGCCCGATCGGTTTAAAATTGACAAAAGATAGACATGCTGTTTCGGGATGTTTTTTAGATAATTTTATGTAGATGACTTCTTCCGTTTTCCCAAAATTTTCCTTCACTGCTCTGCTCCTATTGATTGTAGCGTGATGAAAAGTATACTATAACCTGCCCAGGAGTATGAAGAATAATTGCACCAAGTTTCGTTAAAATCGGTCGAGTAGTTTTTGTTTCTATAAAGAACATACAGACAGACAGACAGACAGACAGACAGAAAGACAGACAGACAGACAAAAATTTTACTGATTGCATTTTTGGCACCAGTATCGATCACTGATCACCCCCTGATAGTTATTTTGAAAATATATTCCTTGTACAGAATTGACCTCTCTACAGATTTATTATAAGTATAGATGTAATCCATCTACGAATAGAATACATATAATAGAAAACGTTATATGCTTGTCCATTTGCTTGCTTGTTGAACGTATCAGATCTATAATAACGTTTACCTCGTAGATTACGTGAAAGGTACATTAAATGATCGCGTTATCGATCATTTGCACCATTTTATTATCAACTGTGCAACTGTCGCTTGCAGTGGAACGACAATTTAGTTTAACTGGTCGTTTTATTCTGCAGTCTTTATGGCATCATTGATCAAGCTGGAATCGTTACCAACTCAATCAATAATATTTTGTAAATAATTGTTCAAAACAAAACTTGCGCTCCAAAACAGAAAGCTTAGATGCGGTCAAAGACTGCCAGGCTGAAATGGTATTGGTGGGTCACGCTGGCTACATGTATGATGGCCGCTGTCAAAAATCTTTACGCGAATGGGTGCCAGGGGATGAACGGCGTCACCAGCCGGTCGAGAATGCGCTGACGGGATGATCTGGACGCACGACGAGGGCTCATTGGGGGCGGCGCAGGAGAAGAGTATGGAAGGATATGGAAAAGGATTTTGCCCAGCAGAGGGCAAAAGCCCAAAATAACGATCGTTCAGCTACGGTTTTTAATTGTTTATTAAGAATAGGAACTGTACAATTAATTATAGCACAAAATTATAATCAGTAACATTCCCACTTTTACGGAATAAGTCTCTCTCGAAATGTTCCAAATAAGTTCTCCTAAAGTCCCTCTAGGAATAGACCATGTTAAGCCACGCAATTATTACCTAAATCGTCATATTTTACTTTCATTGTTGACTGTTTCAACGTAAACTCGTCGTCTTACAAATTTTGTTGGATGTTTTAACTAATATTTAAGAATCCGAGGGATCGCATCAGAAATGAGGTGATCCGTCAGAGAAGCAAGGTCATCGATATAGCCCACCGGATTAGTAAGCTGAAGTGGCAGCGGGCTGGCCATATTAGTCGTAGAACCGACAACCGTTGGGGTAAACGAGTTCTAGGGTGGAGACCGCGTCTCGGCAAACGTAGTGTAGGACGTCCTCAGGCACGGTGGAGTGACGATTTGCGCAGAACGGCTGGCAGAAACTGGATGCGAAAAGCCGAAAATATATCTAAGTGGCGTGCAATTGGAGAGGCCTATGTCCAGCAGTGGACTGCAACAGGCTGTAGATGAAGAATCCGAATGCGCTCTAAACACAAGTACAGTGCTATGCTGTTTCAATGCATTCCGTGTTTTAAGCTTTCAGTCATTTTGTATCCTCTGTTGTCTCTTATTGAAAACTAGTATCTACATAGATAAACTGATCTTTTTGACTCACAATTTATGTCTCAAACGCCCGGAACTCGAACAAACCCAGTTAGAAAGATTAGTGGCACAATTAGTTTGCTTAAATAATGGAACTTAGGTTACCTGACCCAAGTTTAATCTACCTGGGAGGTCGCTAACTACGGGCTTTGAAACTCACTGGATAAGTAGATAACACTACTCAGCTTCAAGAGATTTTAGACAGGAATAACCACAAAGTTTAAAAAGTTAGAAATGGTTCTAGTCTTTTGTGACCCAATTGGCTTAGTCAGAGAGCCTAAATATTCGATAAAACTTTATTAGAATTATTCGTGTGAGAAAACAGTTGAGTAATTTGGTTTTGGAAGAACATTTAGGATTAAAACTGTGTTTTATTTCTTAAAATTTAATTTAAGTTTAATTTTAATATCTTTTATAAACCAATTGTCAGTGATTTACTGACAGAAAATTATAATATCCAAGATTTGACCTTAAGAGGAACACGGATGGGTTTTAGTCAGTAAGAATCGGACCCTCTTTTCCGCTCCACCCCGAGGGGGAGAAATCATTTGAAGAACTCCCAACTAGAAAAAAAGCGGTACTTAATACTGAACGCCACATAACTTAAACCTAAACTCAAAGAGCCAGTTACAAAAGGTAGTCTTTTATAGTTTCTCCTGAGCAACTCATTTCCATAACGCGAACCATAAAAAAAAAACAATCAAGAAAGAAGAGACAAGAAAAAGGAAAACGAGACTGTTAAAATATTAAAATCAATTAGCAGTTCCTCTCATGTTACTATTATAATTTCCAATTTAGTCCTGTTTGAAGGATTATTGTATTTTCAATGGGGATTGGAAGGAACAATTATTTTACTAGTCTTCCTTTGAGTGGGTTAAATAAATAATGCTGGCGCCTGGGGCAAGGGTCGGGACTGTATAACCTGCTATTTGTGCCAAATATTACCATTGTTTTTCGCGCCAAGTTCAAATCGAGAAAGTAAAAGAATTTAGTATTGAGATTTTGAATCTAGATTACTTAACAGTCGACGAAAAGCTAAGAATACTAAAAATGCTAGCTGATAATTCAAATCGGCCCTGAAACGCAAAGGGCACAAGAAGGGACACGGGTGGGTGTTAGTCAGTAAGAGTCTGACACTCTCTTCCGCTCCGCCCAGAGCGGGAGAAGTCATTTGATGATTTCCCATCCAAAAAAAAGGCTTATGTTTGACCACTATCTCGCCTGATGGAAAGTGATGATGTGGTTACTAATGGAGCAGACTTGTCTAGAAGTTATCGCAGCAAAATATCAGCTTGCTGCTCTTGACTCAGTTGAACGCAGAGCTTATAGGCGATAAGGTGCAGATGACCAAATCTTACATCATTGGAATCGGCAAAACATAATTGACTTTTGGTCTTCTATAGATAGTAGACCTGATGCCTGATCGTACACGTCTTTCTACATCGTTCTCACATATAGGAATAACCTCAAGAAGAACAATGCATCTACAACTTTGAAGAAATTTATTGATTTAAAAGAGTGTCCGTGAAGTTTCTTGCACGTACTTCTCCATAGAGATCTACGTGCAACGTGCAGACAGCTTCAGCTCTTTCGACTGACGGACCTTGACAATTCAAAAATGCCTGTAAAGGGTTTAATTGAAATAAATGCTTTGAGTTTGAGTTGAGTAATTTGGAATGTATGTACGCAGAAGTTTTACGACCTGTTCATTTTCCTTATACAACCGGACTATTAAACGTAGGTACTGCAGAGAAACAAAACCATTTTGAGTATTTCTAGACTAGTTTTTCTAAGCGCTTCTTCTCCACAGTTTTATGTGCACAGCTAGTATGGAACTCTCTGCCAGCTTCGGCGTTTCCTGCCACATATATCAGCCTTAAAATTAAGAATGAAAAAGCATTTCTGCGTTCAAGCTGCTTCCATGGCAGACCTCATATATTCCTCTCCATCAGGCAAGATCGAGGTCAAGAGTTGACTCATAAAATAACTTCGAAACTAAATTTTACGAGATTAATAACGACATTTTAGTGCAGATGTATAGCATAAGCATAATCAGCCTTTTAATGTTCCTGGGCTGGGACACAGGCCTCCTCTCTAGGAGAGGGAATGGGCCGTAATCCACCACGCGGGCCCAAGGCGGGTTGGTGAATGTCACATGTCTTTGTAATTTTGGTTCTAGGACATGCCGGTTTCCTCACGATGTTTTGTTCACCGTTTTGAGAGCAGTGGTAATGAAATTAATTAAACAAAGTAATGCGCCTGGCTGGATTTGAACCCGCGATTTACTATACGTAAGTCGGGCCTGGTACCACTTGGCTACACAACACACATCTCACAGCAGATGTCGTCAAACCGAATTTATGAAACTGTCCCACTTTTTCTGTCATCCTAAGTCCAAGCTTATATCAAGGCTTACGGTTCGCTCCGGATTTAATCTACGTATGATCCGAATCAATTGAGAAATAACTCAATTTTACCTTCATATCGTTTTTAGCCACATACGCTACTGCGCTACTAAAACTGGATTAACTTCGTTTCATTAAACATACTAATTTTCGTGCCTATAGGGAACGTGCAGAAACTATAGGTGGCAGCACAGAAGCGTCAATGTCAAGTATATTTTACTTATAAGTTTCAAATTTGCAACGCTAGATGGCACACAAAAAAGGCCCCAGTACAGTGCAAGACTCAAGCTTGGCACCTAAATGTCCATCACAAAACCAGGTCACCTCCTCCATAAGACAAGAATGTAAACTATCCGAAAACCGATGGTACCTCCCAGTTTATTTAGGCAGCTATCTAACTCGCATTTCTTTGTCAGCCTCTTTACCTCACTGAATAAAATATTCGGGATATCTCCACTTCCGAACACCCTGGCTATATTAAAGGGCCTTTGGCGGCAAGTTATTGATAAAGCGGATGTAAAGGGTACGTTATCGGCTATCGGCTCGCTTATTAATGTAAAGGTGCATGAGTTTTTATTAATATTTTTGTTGAAGGTGTTTTTATCGCATTGGCAGTGTTATACCTATATAAGACTAGCGACCCGCCCCGGCTTCGCCGGGTGGAATATTTCCTATACTATAATATGCATGTATTATACATATAAACCTTCCTCTTCAATCACTCTATTTAAAAAAATGCATCAAAATCCGTTGCGTAGTTTTAAAGATTTAAGCATACATAACATAGGAATATAGGGACAGAGAAAGCGACTTTGTTTTATACTATGTAGTGATGGATGTGTACTATGTGTGTATACTATGTAGAGATCTTATAAGACGACCAAACTAATCGTTTCTTCTTCATATTTAGAAGGGATGAATAGAACTGTCATCCCTTCTAAAGATGACTGCTAAGTTCACCTTATTCACGGTGAAATTTAAACAGAATGACACTTCAGTTTCTTACTTGACCAAAATCGAACCAAACTTTTTAACAACAGAAGAATGGTTACATCCATCTAACTTGGTGACGCTTAAGTTAGCTTTGCAACCTTAATTCTTACGAAAAGGTCTGAAAGTGTAAATAGTCGTATTATTCCTTTAACTTCTACTGTGAAAACATTGAATCAAGTAGAGCATCTGAAACAGGTATTAAGTAAGTTGAAAAAAAAAACCCAGTGAGAATCGTTTGTGTTTTTATTCTATGGCGCAAAAAATACGTCTACCTTTGATCATTTGAGCAATAACCATTAGCGACTGTAAAAGAATAGCAGTTATATGAAATGAGATTCTTACTACATACGCCATTTTGTGTGGGTCTCTTTCAGAGCCTTACTTACCGAAATATCGGTTTCATTTACCTTTCTCTACGGCAAACATTTTATCATCCTATTTTATGGCCTTCAAGTGTTTGGCCTGTATCAAGGCCTTTTACTAGTAATGGCCAAGTGGCCTTGTAGATATCTTCTGTGAATCATCGAACATTATTGCTGTCCAACCGTTTGGAAAGTAATGAAATCAATGAGGCCGAAAGAAATTGCTTGAACATGAGAAATGCTTTGAGAATGCTTCAAAATAAGAAATTCGAAATCAAAATATCACTTGATCTATACCCCATTCACAATAAGATTAGACATTGAAATAAATCTTTTTTTTTACAGTCCGTTCAACCGATTTTGATTTCTATTGCGTTGGTGGCATGACACATGGCAGCTGCAGTAAACAGTTGGTATTATAATCAAGTTTTTGCTTTTAATGCCATCCTATTTCCTATGGAATCGAAGTAAAAATCGGTTAAACGGACTGTAAAAAGTTTTGTTTAAATGTCTAATCTTATTGTGAATGGAGTATAGTGATATTTTGATTTCGAATTTCTTATTTTAAAAACTTGGAAGAGTTTCCTTATCCCGTGATATCATAACAATTCTGGTTTTGTAAAGAAATAGGACTGTAACCACCATTATTTTTCCTCTAAAACATATACATATCTATAGCCATGTACAGACACAAAAATAAAATATTTACTCAGAGCATCGACGGGGTAAATCAGTAGGGAATTCCTATCAATTTCTTTTGATCAGGATTCCGTTTCGTCTTGTAAAAAGAATGTGATATTTATTGTTATGATTTGGTATTCATGTAACATATTACACGTGTCTTGTTGGGGGCTAAAACTTAGAGGCGGTGAGGAAAATTTCCTCATTTCGGAAACGCTCGCAAGTATCAAAATAATTTCCATTCTTCCTTATTCCTAGGAAGTTTTCTCAGCAAATGTTTTGTGTCGTGGATGATAGTAAAAAAATATTTACAGTGAACG
Source organism: Hecatera dysodea (assembly GCA_905332915.2). Taxonomy (NCBI): domain Eukaryota; kingdom Metazoa; phylum Arthropoda; class Insecta; order Lepidoptera; family Noctuidae; genus Hecatera; species Hecatera dysodea. Next base: position 18,864,280 of record HG995294.1, read on the forward strand.
TATAAAGTAATAGTTACGAACTTGGCTTGTTTTTATTAGTTTTAAGAAGATTTTTTCAGCAAAAAGTAAACAAGTAAGTATCTCTAATGTATTACTAACGATATAAGTTTTTAAGTGAAGGACCAGACCCTTGCGGGCCCGCAACCGACGAGCGTTGAATAGCTCGCCGTCCGATAACAACCAGGCCCGGATCCACGAGCGCCTCAAAGAAATGTCAGCACCAACCTCACCTTCAAGGTGGGGCTTGCGAGGGCCAGTGCCTACCAGGGTAGCGGAATTTGTTCGAAAGAGTCACCGCAGCCCTGGAGCGTAAAGGGCACTAGGAGGAACACGGGTGGGTTTTAGTCAGTAAGAGTCTGACACTACCTCCACTCCGCAACTACACCACAGTATTTAAAACCTTTGACTACTTGTCCATACATATAGTATTATTTTATTTGCGATATTAATTGTGTCGGTCTGTCTGTTATAGGAATTAAAATATTGGACACATATACGTCATATTGGACACGTTATGGACACGTGTTTTATGAAACCAATAAAAATTTACGAAGATAGATAGAAAAAGCATCAAAGATCAGCAGTGGGGCTTGTGACATCACGTCGTGGTAAAAAGTGTATTTAAATGTGACGTCACACGAGTTTTCAAAAAATAAAAATAGAAACTTACAATTTTTTTTTGGAAATCTATTTAACGGAAGAATTCATTATTTTAGTCCCCATATTTGGATTAAATTTTAGACATGGGTAGAACGTGTGCTAGAATAGGACATAGGATTCTTTTGTCCCGGGAATTATCATATAGTCCGGGAAACATCCCAAAGGGACGTTCCTTGGGATAATTTCAACTTTCACACGAGCGAACTTTCTGGCAGCAGATCTATTTTATTTACAATGAAGGAGTAGCTAGATATTTGCATGAAAATGAAAACATAACTTAGATTATCTTATTGGAATACACCGCACTTGATCCTTCGTTAACTATTCATTAGGAATAGTTATTCCAAAGGTAACCATGATTTATGTCCCAAAAACCTTTGGAGGCTTTAAAAGGGTGAATAATAATGAAGGTAACTAACGAATACAATTCATCTTACAGTCTGTCTTTTATTTTTGTTTTGTTTCGTTCGCGTGTTTCTCATTATCAGAATATCAAAAGTGTTGGCGTTTTGATAAACAACGTTATTAATTGCTTTCAGTAATTTTAGGTCGGATTAGTGCGTGATACTGTGTGGAAGTATTTTGGTCGAGTTTTGTTTTTTTTTATTCGTTTTAATTATTGTTTTTTAAGATTAGTGAACGATATTTACAGACGTGATTGTTTGTACACGGTCGTTTATAGTGCTGGTAAAACACTGAATTTAAAGAAACACTGTTTGTGTTGATTTTTAATTTCCTAATATTAGGTATTAGGAAATCAAAAATCATTTACATTTCACAGCTATATTTTTATTTTTAAGTCGCGAAGATAAATATTTGTCGAATATATTTAGTTGAGAAAACAGACACACTTAAGGTATTCCAATAATATAATTAAATAAATTACGGAAGAAATATTTATGCCATAATATCAGAGCAAGTTACTCATTTTTATAGAACTTTAATATTTGTTTGGGCAACATTAAAAACATTGCACCTGCAAAGCACAGAACTTAATTGACTTTCAAAATTTCTAGTAATACAGTATAATTTCCACCTGACACTTGTTACTTGTAGTCTCGACAAAATCAAAGGCCAAAAAATAAAAGAAAGAAAAATTCCCGTTGGAAAATTAAAATCTAAATTAAATTAGATACTGAGAACTCTAATCAGGCCAGAACTAAATATTAAACCTACAGTCGCATGTCTCATAAATCCACCCCAGACTTATCTGGACGAACAAGCCATTGTGGGCCATAAAAACACCATAACTGTGACGTCATAAACCATGCACGCCATTAAGAAAAAGAGCGTAGGTATCTGACAAATACACAAAACGGAGAAATAAACAAAAACCGAAACAATACCGTTTATTGTATGGGGACAAAAAGGCACCCTTTAATTTTCAATTTCATTTTAATACTCGTAAAGATTTTACGTAAAACAGACAACAGTCTCTGTAAATCTTAGTTCTTGAGTTATTTGACAGAACAAAGTATCATCAATTAAATATTATTTTTAGAATATTCAAAAAAAAAATCTGAATAGTTCAACTGTGTACCCATTACGGTTCCTGATAGCAGATACTTAGTAATGATACAATAATGATGATTATGCAAAATTATTAATCCTTGTTTTACGAATCTAAACCTCTCACTAGGTAAATAACAATACGAAAGTACATGAAGATTGCATCTTGTTTTCCAGATTTCGAAAATGTAAGTACCAACATTACTCAATTTTGTATAAAAGGGCAGATACGCCCATTTCGCTTTAAACGGTTGGTTGGGACTGCTACGTCATAAAGGGCCTCATTAACAATAATCCTTATCGTTTCATACAAGTTTTAATCTATACTAATATTATAAAGCTGAAGAGTTTGTTTGTTTGTTTGAACGCGCTAATCTCAGGAACTACTGGTTCGAATTGAAAAATTATTTTTGGGTTGAATAGACCATTTATCGAGGAAGGCTTTAGGCTATATATCATCACGCTTAAGCCAATAGGAGCGGAGCAGCGATAAATAATGTTTTAAAATCGGGGATTCCACGGGGACGAAGTCGCGGACAGAAGCTAGTGTTACTTTAAATAGAGCGTGCTGGGTGAATCGGTTTGTATGGCGATGACGGAGAGAATAGCTTTTAGGATAAATCAAATTAGATATGTCTTTAGAACTCGAAGATGGAATTCTTGAATCTGAGATGTTTTTAGGTAAAGACTATTAAAAATACAATTAATTTTGACCTATGACAGATCAGCCAAAATTAGACCAGTCTAAATTACCTGTATGGTTAGAATTAACAGAAATCTTCTTAAGTGACATTATACATCGCTTATTATCAGGCGAGATCGAGGTTAAAACGGCCTCATTAAGTATAAATATCCCACTGTTACTATGGTAGGTCATCATAGTGACGTCATTATTTCACCAAAAAGACGTCCACTGCTACATACAGAGTGTGGTGACTCGAGTGTCACCACACTCTCTTGCGTCTCGCGGACTTGCAACCAGCGGATCCTCCTAGTCTTCACCAGATCAGCGGTTCATCATACGGGTCGCCCTCCAATGCAGCGTCTCCCGGTACACGGCCGCAACTCCAGAGCCTTTTGATCACGTCGACTGTCTTTTATGCGAGCTATGTTCTGCACATCATCACACATCATCAACAGCCTGTTGCAGTCCACTGTTGGACATAGGCCTCTCCAATAGGGATGTTTCCTGAGAAATAAAAATACGATCCTATTTAGTCCGTCAGTTAGATTATCGAAAAATATTGGACACGTATTTTTTGCTTTATGGAATCTCTAAAAAATGACGAAGATAAAAAGCTTCAAAGATCATGAGTGGGGGCTTGTGACATCATGATGTGGTAAAAATTGTCGCACGAAGTGACGTCACACGAGTTTTCAACGCACTATATCGTCTTCGTTTTTTAATTTCGTGAAAAAATAAAAAATACGTGTCCAATATTTTTAGGAAGTCTATCTTACGGACTAATTAGATTTTTTTAGGCAACTACCCTATTGCACGCCACTTAGATCTATTTTCGGCTTCTCGCATCCAGTTCCTGCCTGCCGTCCTGCGCAAATCGTCACTCCACCGTGCCTGAGGACGTCCTACACTACGTTTGCCGAGACGCGGTCTCCACTCTAGAACTAGTTTACCCCAACGGTCGTCGGTTCTACGACTAATATGGCCGGCCCACTGCCACTTCAGCTTACTAATCCGGTGGGCTATATCGATGACCTTGCTTCTCTGACGGTTCTGCACACTGCTACTTAATTTGGGCGATTCCTCGTTCAATCACATGCTTTAGGCTTATTTTTAACAGACTTCCAAAAAAGGGGCAGGTAAAAACACTAAAAATATAAAATAATTTTAATTTCGGAAGTCGGTGTTCAAAAACACAACCCTTAGTAATTAATAAGTAAATTTCTATAAATCACTAAGTCTAGTCTGTACCAAACATATTACAGAACATGTATCACTTTTAATTACCATGAAAAAAATAATGAAAAAGTTGAGAACCCCATAAAAGTTCATCAAACTACCATTGGAAGTTATTTCAGTGGCGTCCATATATCAAAAGGTGAGAGTTAATGAAGGTGGACACGCGAAACGTGGTGATTAAAATTAATAAAATTAGTTAGTAGCAGCAGGTGAGCCCGACCACAGTATACATGCTAAGCAGTAAATTAAGTACGTGGAACCTTCACTTTTATTAACCGTTTTGCACAATCGACTGTTACATCAACTTAGGCGTGTTGCAATGCATGTGATTAAATAAATAACGGTTTATAAACTGAAAATTAGCGGTATTGAGAGCCTGGAAAAAAATTACTAGTCCTGTGTCGTGATGCACCTAATTTGTGGAAATATGTCCAATATGTAGCCTTTGGTTAAGTTCCGCTTTATACCGAAGCAGCTTTTATCGAAGCGCGTTGCCAGCAATTACTGTACTAGTTGCGATACTGTTTCATATTTGTACTGTGGCTAAACATTAGCCAGTAAGTAGGACAGGTTTATGTACTCATAGAGTGACGGCGGTGGACACCTGAAATGCTCGCGGTGAGCGGTGAGGGACCAGGGCCCTGAGTCTGCTATTACAATAGTGTCAAAATGGTCTATCATTGATTTCATAATGGTCGATTTTTACAAGTTTGGTAATCTACTAATAAAATAGCGTGACTATGACTTTCCAGTGGTCAACCACTGACACTCCATTGAAAGAAATGGCATAGAATGGTAATCTCGTACATAATGACAAATGAATTACAGACGTATGCGGTAGTCTGCTAAAACTTTGACAGTTCCTTTATTCAGTGACCTACCATTTAAACGTCATTGTGCAGTCATTGCTTTTAATAGCTCGGTTATCAAAAAATATTACGAGACCATTGACCGACCAGTGATCGACCATTATGAAGTTAGCAGATTACGAACTTTTAGCAAAATGACAATGGAATCGTGTTGGAATGACAAATTTATAAAAATAGCAGACTTAGGCCCCTGAATTTATTGTATCAGCGGCTTTTGTGCTGAAGAGACTTTTGAATTTGAAGTATTTTACGATGTGTAGCAATGAATGGTATTTTTAAATATCGCGTTTATAATATTAGTATGATTACCTGTAGACAAAGTGTCCAAGAATTAGAACAACACAATTACACCACTATTTACATTCATTCTACTTGTGTATTCCCAATAAATCTACCTCATCTTTTCCCAACTATATAAGAGTCGTCCTCCATTCTAATTGGATGCTGATAAATGCTGATACTGGTACTAGCTGGTACCAGTATTTGATGTGGAGTGATTGCCTGTTCACAACCCAATGATGGGGCAAGACGAGATGCTCGGTGTCAGATTCTCTTGATTCTGAGTATCCGTGACGACAGTCAAAGATTCTAAAATGACAGACGTGAGCAAAAACTTAAGGTACTCTCTGAGGCACGGAGGTGTTTCGGTGTTTGGCCACCCATCCACGGATCGACCTTGTCAAACGTTGCTTAACCTCAAAGACTGCCCGATCAGCAGCTTATATTTAGCCACAGGCTCCTTCCTATGCATATGTATGTATGTATGTAAATATTCCAGTGAAAAACTGAAAGCTTTGCTGAAAAACCGACACCGACACGTTTTCACTTAATTAATTTTTCAAACACGCGCGGTTTCTGTTCAAGATAAGCTAAGGATATTAACTAAAAATACCAGCGTAGGTACAGCTATTCACAACACACTTTTCATACATCACAAAGTTTAACCCTTACAAAATCCATTCCCTGAAAATGACCAGCCATACAATTTTTGGATAATGTGTACAAGACCTCGGATTATGTAGATTATATTGTGCGTTACGTTTCAATTAGATTTTCATACATAACAATGGAGGAGAGCGGGCCGCATTGTCACGGTGAAAGCCCGGAATTCTCCGGTATCAGACTAATAATTATTTCTATTGTCTTATTTGACCCGGCTTCCCCACGGGACAATTAAGGGTGAGGCATCAGCATTGTCGTCGAAGCGTGGAATGTTGGCGCTGACCGAAGCTCGTTCTAAGTTCTAGTTCTACGGTTTAGTTTTGAGGGGACAGACACTGGTAAAGATAGAATAGAATAGAATACTCTTTATTATGTACACCATACAACTTACAGAAAATATAGACAAAGAAAACATTACATAGGGTTGAACTTATTTATTTAAACTTCATGTAGAATGTGATACATGGGAGGACTTAATGCAGCAAAGCATTCTCTCACCCAGTCAACTTTTGGGTTAAAAACACAACACTGTGGTAGATGTACAACATTTTTTTTTTGGGAATGAAATTGCTAATAATATATATACTTATGATAAAATACATATACGAGTACCTATGCTAAAATCTAATTAGTCCATTAGATAGATTTTCAAAAAATATTGGACACATTTTTTCTTTTTTCAAGTAAATAAAAAAGGAAGACGATACAGTGCGATACTCGTATGGCGTCACTACTCACTATAATTTTAATCGGTACGTGACGTCACACGCCCCCGCTCCTGATCCTTGATGTGTTTTAAATATTTTTCAATTTTTATATATTTGATAAAGTTAAAAAATACAATATTTTTCAATCATCTAAATTACAGACTGAATTAAACTATATATTATTACTCAGGAAACATCCCTATTATTTAATTATGCTTGTTACCTTAGTACCACACAACAGTAAATTACCATCACACAATCAGGCATACTTATCGAAAAATGCTTTGCGTGAAAAATCCCTTGGACAGTCGCGTGTAAAGAAAATATGTATTCAGAAAATAAATAAAACCAAAAAATGGTTGTGGCATCCTTGTCGCGTCGCGCCTGCCTGTAGGAGCTATACAATGAAAGGTTCCCTGTAGAAGACCTATATTCGGGCTTATAATAATTAATTAATACTTTAATCATTTATTTACTTATACTTTGTATAATTTATTTACTGTAACACCAAAAAAATATACAAGTGGTGGCCTTATCGCATACCGCGATCTCTTCCAGACAACCTGGTATGGAAATACTAGTAGATAGCCTTCTCACGAAACGGGGGGCAATTTGATCAATAGTAATTTTATTTGGGGATACCTTCATGAGTTTTTTATTTAAGGATGGTAAATCTTCTCATGACTTCTTCCCCTCTGAACGGAGCGGAAGGGAGTGTCAGACTCTACTGAGTAATACTCATCCGTGTTTCTCCTAAAATGCCTTTTGCGTTTCAGAGCCGCGGTGACTCTTTCGAACAAATTCCGCAACCTTGACAATCCTCATGGATTAATTGCATCTAGGAAAACAAAGTGTTATGTCGGACTCCTACCGATTATAAAACCCCATAGTTCTAACTGTTACCATGAGTCTGGGGCTCAGAATACAATAACATTTTCGCACATCCTTGACAGATAAATAGTATAATAGAAATTGATATGAATACTTCAATTCGTCTAGACTTAATAAGTATAAAATCTCCAGCGTTAATTCTAATGAAAATCTTCGCTATGGAACGACAAAAGAAATTATTTTAATATAAACAACAATGCAGCCCCTGAATAAGAGTTATTTCAATATTTTCACCAACTTTGACGAAGCAAAGGGAATTCCTAAATGCAGCGAAATAATTAGTTGCGAAGCTTGCCGTTGTTCAGTGACACAGGAGCCGAAAATACAGACAGCAAAATTGTAACAAGTACCTAGATGATGACATTTTAGATAATTCTATAGAAAAACTCATCTAGTTAGATTGGATGCTGTCTGCAAAATTTTACAAAAGTTTGTTTACAGTAATAATCTTACATATAAAATTCTCGTGTAACGGTGTTTGTGGTTGAACTCCTCCGAAACGGCTCGACTGATTTTCGTGAATCTTAGCGTGCATATCGGCTAGGGTGGCGAATCGGACAACCTCTATTTTTCATAAATTCCCTAAATGTTAAGGGTGGTCCTCCCCCATTTTTTTTATTTTATTTGGCAATCAACGTTTGCTGGGTCAGCTAGTTTTTATATAGAATTTCGAGTTGTCATCTTGAAAATTAGAAATATGGTTTTTGTTTTTAGAAAATGTTTTGTTTAGGCCAGCAGCAGTCGAGTGTGAAACAATAAACTGAGCCCAGACTAGTGTGAAGACTACCCTACAAGCTAACAAGGTTATTATTAGTACCTACCATGATGTCATTTGTTATTACAATATATATACTAGCTTCTGCCCTCGACTTCGTCCACGTGGAATAGTTACAAACCCCCCAATTTTGAAACATTCTTCATTGGCGCTCCACTCCCATTGGTCTTAGCGTGATGGTATATAGCTTATAGCCTTCCTCGATAAATAGACTATCTAAAACTGAAAGGATTTTTCAAATCAAGCCATTAATTCCTGAGATTAGCGCGTTCAAGCAAACAAACAAACTCTTCAGCTTTATATACATCTTCTCTGCTTTGAGTGCCATCTTCTATCGAAGGTTAGCGACCATCATGGCAATTTGGACCCTCGACACAGCAGCTCTAAATAGGGAACATGTGTTTTTGTTGTACCATTGGCGCAGATTTTTAAGCCAAGATATTCTTCTCCTTCTTGGAAATGTAAGGTATAACATTACTAGAGCATTTGAATTCTAAAATCATAACATAGGGGACTTCTAAAATAAAGTCACGTGAAGCTCACTACTTCTGTGACCAGTAGCTACCAAATTAGCCAAAGAAGAAATTGCTAATCATACTTCACATCCGTGTGTCGTATAAGGGATGCATTAATAATGCAGTGACGCGCCGCGAGACGGGGGACGGTGCCCGTGGATGGTGGATGGTGGATGGTAGTATGGCAGGATGGTGGCCGCGCCAATCACATTAAAATAACCCCACTACGGCTTATCTCGCACCTCATTGTTGGCTATAGTTTTTTTTTTATATTGTGTAGTCTGGTGCATGATGGAGTAGATTGTTCCGAAAACTGAATGGCTGTAGGAAATATACGATGGTATTATTAGGGGGAGGTAAAAACCCGTTTATATTATGTCATAGGAATGGAAAAGCCTTTTTCCAGTTGTATAACTAGCCACAATAATTGTGCAGTTTTTTTTTTTATCAGCGAAAGGATTTATTTCAAATAACGTTGTTCAATAAAACATCTGATACAGTACTTAGAAAGATTAATTATCTTTTAAAAACTACATACATAAATGAAAAAAACAGCCGTTTAAACTTTAGACAGTATAAATAAAGATTCACAGCCCCAAACAAGAAGTGTAATAATTCCAAAAATAGTCGCTTGATTTTTACCAAGGTTATCAGGTTCCTAATTCTTGAAACGTGTTTCCTTAAAAGCCCACAATTAATAAATCCAATACACGTGGAAAACAACAAAGGCACCGCTCACAAACCATTCAACAATTACAAACTACTCGCGAGGATCGACAATGATTTCACGACAAACAATCCCGAAATTCTCAGTATAGGAAACAGGACAAGGAAACAAACAAAATCACGGAGCAATGACCACACGCAGGCAACAATTGGTATTCGTCTCGTGAACTTGTCTCGTGCCTCGTGAGTTTGAGTGTACGAGGCGTCTAAAGCCTTTGACAGTGCCGTTACTGTCACGATGGACGATGACGTGAATTTTAAACATCCCGGTAGGCCTCATGATAATCAGCGGTGCATTTTAGATAAGACGCGTTTTAAGGCTGCTTCATGGGTTGACCCAATTTTGGTGACGGAAGATTGGGTAAGGCCTCATGTGTGTAGATGAAAGATTAGCGTAAAAGGTATTGTTTTAAGTAGGTAATGAAATAAGATCTTAAATAAGCCGTAGAAGCACGTCCGGGGTATATATAAACATATATATATCGGAACGGGAGGCCGATTGGAGCTAGAATCTTCACATCTGCATTTTTACTGGGCGTAGATGTTGCGGGCGAGAAGAAATAGTCTGATGTTGGTTTTAAACTGGTATTTAAAATGTATTAAAATAGTCACAACGAAACGTTAGACAGTTTCTAGGCACTTGTTGTTCGCACGATGTCCGATGGTCAAGAGAGCTGCTCTATGTCGCTGTAGCGCCCTCGTCGGCTCGCACGAATCTCAGACTAGACTCTGTCGAAGCGCGCCAACTTCACACTTGCGTTTCGTTGTCAACAGATGGTCCGTACTATTGACCCTTCCGATACATATACATTCAGAAGTTATAAAAGCTATGTCTGAGGAAACCCAAGTTAGGCACCTATATAATATATAACTATCATTAAGTGCAGTTTTTCGAAAAAGAATTAACCTGAATAATGATCAAATAAATAACTTTTTTAAATGAGTAAATAACTAACAATTGAAAAAAAAAAACTAGGTATTTAACGAATTCAACACTTTTCGCATTGATTGAACTATGGATCAAAAAACTTGATCTAAGGAAGTAGAATAGTATTGAACATGTTCAAATTATTGAACCGTTATTGTACTTTACCTGGCTTAAGTAGCCCAAAATAATGTAGGGTTGATACATAAAGCAATATAAAACACTATGTACGCTAGCACAATAGGGCTTGAGAATCAGAAAAGATTCCGGTAGTTAAAAGGAACACAATAACCTTATTATCTATACTAATATTATAAAGCTGAAGAGTTTGTTTGTTTGTTTGTTTGAACGCGCTAATCTCAGGAACTACTGGTTCGAATTGAAAAATTGTTTTTGGGTTGAATATACCATTTATCGAGGAAGGCTTTAGGCTATATATCATCACGCTTAAGCCAATAGGAGCGGAGCAGCGATAAAGAATGTTTTAAAATCGGGGATTCCACGGGGACGAAGTCGCGGGCAGCAGCTAGTCTTCAATAAATTACAAAAATCGTCTTCACACTTGTATCGAATTCGCAGAACGATATTAAATATTCTTTTATCGTTCACTCCCGATTTGAAAACTTGATTAGCCCTGATAAATTCGACGAAGGGAATTACCAGATCAAAGGAGAGTAATCCTGATAATTCTGATAAAGGTCTTGTCGTTTGATTGGGGGGGGGATCGTTCTGTCGCTGAATTTGTAAGTTTGTGTAATCTGGAAGCATCAAAGATATTTTTCTGATAAAAAGCTTGTTTCTTATGATTTTCGCCGTTACAAAATGAGAATCAGGAAGAGGTTCATGTCAGGAGTTTGTTTCACAGCTGTGGTTGCAGTGGGCATTGTCATCATCATCATCATCAACAGCCTGTTGCAGTCCACTGCTGGACATAGGCCTCTCCAATTGCACGCCACTTAGATCTATTTTCGGCTTCTCGCATCCAGTTAAATTCATCTTCTTTCCCTTGTCCCGTTCTTTGGGGTCGAGTCTCCTCATTGGTCTATCATGGGTTATTATTATTGATACTACCACAACATCAAGTCAGAGGTCAATCATGCTTAAATATTTCATATAACTATTTAACCCGCGCAACTTCGTCTGAGTCATATAAAAGAGAGAGAAAAGAAATTCCCTTTTTTGCAGCCGTTTTCATTGATGCTTCGCTCGTAATGGTCTTCGTCGATAAATGGACTATCCAACACTAAAACATTCCTTCAATTTGAGCCGTCGTCGATAAACGGACTATCCAACACTAAAACATTTTTTCAATTTGAACCAGACGTTCCCGAGATTAGCGCGTTCAACCAAATAAACAAACTCTTCAGCTTTACAATATGATATTTTATTTTATTATATTTAGATATTTTTGCCACCACTCAGCTAGGCTACGCAAGTTAGTAAGATATTAGATAGCAGTAGTTTTTTCATTCCTCTCTTCCTACAAGTATCTTCGTTTTGCCTGAATTAATTCTCGAAACCTATCTACTAGGTACATGACCCAGTAATTAGAACACATTATTTTATATTTTAGTAGCTGACCTAACAAACGTAATTAACGTAACGTAATTAACGTATTTTTATATATAAGATTGATGCATATCTTCATAGTGATGAAGTTGATATTTAGAGTCAGTACAGATAAGTACAAATAAACCTAAAGAAAATCAGTCTTATGTAATTGAAGAAAAATAAGTTGTTTCTCTGTTCACAGTAATCATTAATTCCACCAACCATTACGTCCTTACGACAGGCGTAAAAATAAGTACCGTATTAACAAAACATAAAAAAATAATCCATTTGTGAAAAGTGGGTCAGATTTACTGTATAACAAAGTAAGTAGGTATGACGCTACTACCGGTAAAGACCCCATTAATCCATGGGATTTGCTGTGTCTTAGAGATGCCGAGATTCTTCCGAGAAAAATGTTATGCTTGACATTAAAAAGTGTTTTTCAGTATTTGGGTCTGTTAACAAAAACAAACAAAGTCGGCATTGGAATAAAAATACTTACCTAAGTACATATAGTACCATTATGTATATAATTCGTAAACGCTTTGGTTATGCTCTTTTGCTTACCCCGAATTCTTCAAGCGACAATGTTATTTGCGCTTAAATTTTATGTTTCGTCATTTATTAAGGTTAATTTTATTTCTAGCGAAGATTACTTTTCCAAGCGTTTTGAATCCTCAAATTTAATAAACTAAGTTTATTTTGAAGGTACAAGGTAAATCTATACTAGTCTAAGTATATCTATACTAATATTATAAAGAGAAAGATTTGTATTTTTCTATGTAACGAATAAACTCAAAAACTACTGGACCGATTTCAAAATTCTTTCACCATTAGTAAGCTACATTCACCCTGAGTAACATAAGTTATATTTTATCCCCATATTCCAACGGGAACGTGAACAACGCGGATAAAACCGCGGGGCGCGGCTAGTAATAAATATAGGTAGGGTTTAAAAATGTGGCTGATACTGTGTGTGGCTGTATTTCTCAGAACGCATACGCAGGCAATGCCTAGCAGTACGTAAACGGTTTACTACATTTAACGTTTATTCTCACATCTCTCTAATAAATTAACAGGAAACTTTCCTTTTGTATCTAGATACCTACAGTCATATAAATCCACAGCTTTAATCTCTTTATTATTCCCATTAAAATTAAGCTAATAAGTTTGCCTAAAAGTTTTCGAATTAGATAAGCACTAGACTTAGTTTAACACCTCCGAGTTTCATAATTAGATTCAAAGTGACTTTGAAACGGTTTTACGCACAACTGTGGAAGCTTCGAAATAGAGTGTATGTGGCGCTCTCTTGCGGACAGATTAGAAACTAGGAAGGGAGCACCCTCGGGACTTCGGGAACGAGAAGGATAAGAGGGATTTAGTTCCGGTGTTGGAACATAGATGGCGTTAGGATTAAAATGTTTTTTTAACATCTAATTACATGGATAAAGGTGTAGACTATTCTAAAATCTACCTAAAATTTGGTAGTTGTGTAGTACATGAATGTCTTTTCATACTAGTATATAATTGCATAAATAAACAAAACTATGTAAATACATACCTATGTATTCTCTATAATATAGGACGCAAAGGTACCTTTTAAAAAAAGAAATGTCTGTGTTAATCTGTGGTTATAAACTTCCAACACCCGCTTTCTGAGTAAAGAATTTGAATTATTGTAGAAATATAATTTATTTGCATGAAACATGCTGTACAAAGCTATTAAAAAAAGAAATTATAGAGCAAACATGTTTTGCTTATACCATAGCATGCAAATATGATTCGGTTACATTAAAAATGTTTCCCGTCAATAAATTCATTTATACTGTAAACATTGTTTGCATTTAACCATACATGCAGATTTTTTTTAAACAATCTCAGATCTAAAGATTTAAGTGACTTGGAATTTTATTAGGTATACTAACACACATGGCTAAGCAGCTTTTCCTATATTTAGCTAGTCTTGGTAATTCATTTGATATAAGTTTGTAAGGATCTTGCCGGTTCCGAGGATATACATCTTCTGCCCTTTTAAATAATTCTTATGGGTCTACTTCATAGATATACAGAGAGGGTAGCGATAATAAACCAATTTTTTTAAATATTGGCCTGCAAGATTCATCAGGTTGAAGCCCATTTACTTTGAACTTTGAAAGTTATGTGAAGACCACGATTTTAACTCCAAATACTCACATCAGAAACTGGACCTTTATCATTCTAATAAAGTGCCTTACCATTAGCTCGGTCTACCACACTGCATAAAAATATTCAAATGTAATACAAAATGTATTCCATTACAAACAGAATCTTGTTACTTGTAGGGCGGCTGTTTCTCGTATCTTGTTTGCCATTAAGAAGGTATCACAGATGACGACTTGACACCTAAAGGGTGAATCGGAGTGCAATCTTGTCATCTCGTGAGACAGACAGACAGGCTGACTTGTTTATTAAATGTACGCACGATATCATGACAACGCTCTTATTAATCCGCCATTTTGTTTGACTGTTGCAATCTACGTGACGATTAGGAACGAAAGAACGTTGGCTAAGAAGACAACTGTAGTAACAGAGCAGGCTGTTCAAATTGGAAATCGTATATCTATACTAATATTATAAAGAGGAAAGACTTTTTTGTTTGTTTGTATTGAATAGGCTCCGAAACTACTTAACCGATTTGAAAAATTCTTTCACTGTTGGGAAGTTACACTATCCCCGGGTGACATAGGCTATATTTTATCCCCGTATTCCCACGAGAACGAGAACTACTCGGGTGAACCCGCGGGGCGCTTCTAGTGTAAAATATAATTGGTCATCCACCTGGCGATGTTTGGATGATGAAACTATACCACACTCGAAACTAACAGTAAAGATAATTGAAGTAGATACATACATCATCTGTAACATCAGCTGCGAATAATTCACCCTGAGTAACATAGGCTATTTTATACCCATATTCCCACGGGAACAAGAACTACGCGGGTAAAACCACGGGGCGCTGCTAGTGTTTTATAATCAAACTTATATATAGGATCAAAATATTTGGTATCATATTGTTTAAAAGTGGTCTTGTACACTCCAGTGCCTCTGCTATTACAAAAGTGTAAGAATGGTCTATCATTGATTTCATAATGGTTGATTTTGCTGAGTTTGGTAATCTACTAATATAAAAGCGTCCTTATGACTTTCCAATAGTCAACCACTGACACTCCACTGAAAGAAATGGTATAGAATGGTAATCTCGTCACACGTACATATGCGGTAATCTGCTAACATTTTGACAATTCCTTTGATCAGTGACCTACCATTAGAACGTCATTGTGCAGTCATTGCTTTAAATAGATCAGTTATCAAAAAATATTACAAGACCATTGACCGACCAATGATCGACCATTATGAATTCAGCAACTTTCAGCAAAATGACAATGGTAACGTCTGTAGTATTATATTATCTGTGGTAACGTGTTGGGATGACAAATTGATATAAATAACAGACTTGGGGCCCTGGAGAGGTGGGGCTCAGGGCTGCTGGTCGGATTAGCCCGAACTAGGAAAGGAAAGGGTTATGTGGAAGAAGTTTACCCAATAGTGGCACAAAAGAGGTTAGACAGATAAATTTAATAGGTAGGTGTCAACGCTGTGAATTCTTGCCATCAATCTAAATAGAGTGGCTTACTGGCTTAGATAGATACTGCTAGCTAAACCATAATCCGATCTTAGCTATAATCTTGAGCAGATTAACTATGAATTATTAAGTGGTCACTAATCCACTTTATCAGTCGCCATTATGCTGGCAAGCCGATAGGCTGGATTTTTGTCCATCCTCACACAAACACACGAGACAAATTACAATCTTGCCGTGACGACCAACAAACTCGAAATAAAATAGTAACTACCTATTTACCGGTAGCTATCTGCTGTTTTGAAAAAAACATTAAAGGAAAAAAAAAAACAAACAAATATTCTATATTCTAAGGGCGTGTTAATTTCATCTCCATACCTAACCTGTGTAAAAAATGCAATAAAAAGTTTACACACGTGCTGAACCCACGTTGTTCCCTTGTTAAACGCATTCGGGAATGTTCGGCAGTTGTCGACAATTGTCGGCATCCACCATGTGTTCGCTTTATTTTGTGTTCTGTCATTATGCGGTAACACAAAGCAAAAAATGCCGAGTGTTTCAAAAAGTTGGAAATATGCGGAAAGGTTGAATGAGCTTCAGCATTGACACAGCTTCAAAATATTGTTACAAACCTTTAATTTTTTAAATCGTCTTAAAGAAAATAGGACGTTCTCACGTATACTGCTTTTTTTTGTAGTTTTGTTAAGTGATATCTTCCCCAACTGTTAACCGATTTTGATGATTCATTTTTTAATCGACTTTTCATAAAGACTTTCTGTCGTGTTGTATTTCTTACTACCTTCGTCCTCTGCACCTTGTATAATCAATTTGGTTATCAACTTGTCTGACTGATTCATCTTCTCACTGTGGATTTTCATTTGAAAGTATTTTCCCCTTCGGTATTTCCGAGACACGGAAAAGTCTCGGTATGAAATGGATACTCCAATATCCACGGACTGACATCAGTAACCTTAACTTTGGAAATCGACCAGTCCGGCTGTTGTTACTTACAATCAGCCATGAGCTCCGAGTTATCAAAATGTCTGATGATATTTCTAAACGGATTCTAACAAAAGATAGATCTATCAACGCTGTTTGAAATTCGTTTCCTATACCTGCAATATCTGCAATTCCGCATGTCTACATTTCTAAACGCCATCACAATAACCAACGCGGATGGTCCGTTGAGACCGAGTCTCTTACACTGGTGCCTGACATTTAGTATAACGTCTAAACTGCGATATTCTCGAGGGAAGACGTGAAAGGTTAAATGCTATGAGTAACAGCTATGTCTCGGTTCGTTGAATACCGAGTAAATGTGTTGCGTGATGTTTTGTTTAGAAGGAGAGGTGAAAAGGTGGATATCATATTGTCATAACAAAATTTATGCATAATGCATAATCAGCCTTTTAACGTTCCCACTGGACTCTCTAGGAGAGGAGGCCTGTTTTCCAGCAGATCTCTCTAGGAGAGGGAATGAGCCCCAATCCACCACGCGGGCCCAGTGCGGATTGGTGAAATTTTTAGTTCTAAGACATGCCGATGCCATCGATCGCCGATCCTCACGATGTTTTCCTTCACCTTTTTGAGAGCAGTGGTGATTAAATAAATTACACAAAGTAATGCGCCTGGCTGGTTGAACACGCGACCTACAATTCGTAAGTCGGGGCCGTTACCTTTCGGCCACCACGGCTCTCTAACAAAATTTATAGTAAGCTTCATATCTGCGGATCATTGGAACAGAATAAGCTTAGTCCTCAGAACTAGGACCCAGATGTCAGTCTAGAACGACCAGGGCTTGCCAGAGTTGTGGAATTAATCGAAAGAGTTACCACCTCCCTGCAATGCAAAGGGCATTTGAAGGAACACGGGTAGGTTTTTGACCAAGTTCCAAAAACGGAAGAGGTTCTCAAATCCACTGTATTTTTTTTGTCTGTGTACCTACTCATAAATTTCTACTGGGTGTACCGATTTTAATGATTCTTTTTATATTCGAAAGCTGATGCTAGTCGTGTGGTCTTATTTAAATTTGATTGTGATCTGACGTCTAGTATTTGAGTTATCCCTAATAATGCGTGGCTTCGACTACATTGATGATGTTCTCATTCCCTCTTGTCGAACGGTTTGGAAGAGCATCTTAGTATTTCAAGGTATTCCCTTTCTAGTTTGGTGAAGATCTGATGAAGGAAACTGAACTCATCAATAAATGATAGCAAATCTTCCAGGGTTGCTGAAATCGCAGGTCTGTTTACTGTGATGGGTGCGCTTAGCTTAGGGGTTTCACCACCCCCACCGAATGTGTCTTCACGTTGTCGTCGTGGTGGGGCTTGAGCGTCCCAATGATCTTGCGAGCTTTCCCGGTAGAGCCACTCATGCCGGAAGGTCGCAAGTGAGGGATCAGACCAAGAGAGACACACACACACACACGCTTGCTCGCTGCTCTCTGGTACGCGTCTGACCATCAGACGTGACTGTGGGAGCAGCGAGCAGGTGGAGAGGTGAGGTGAGGAGAGGGCCCTGAGAAGGGGCGGAGCGAACAGGGACCGCACCCTTAAAAGGCACAAAATGAAAAAAGGCATTTGTAAAATGAGTCCCCAGGTGGGTCCCGACTGCTCAGCGGTCGGGGAATCCCACCCCGCTTCGGCGGGCTGCCCTCCGTACTCTGGGGTGGGCACCAAACGCCTTCCGCTTGCCAGTGGCAACACGAGCCGAGGAGGCTCCCAATCGTCGTCATCCGAGTCCGCTTCCTTTAAGGAGCTGATGGCGTACGGTTGTGTAGAAGAAGGTTCGCCTGAGGGCCGGGGTGGTGCGGAGTCGGATTCCGGCTCCGCGCCAGACCTAGTAACGGTCAGCTCGGCGGGCTCTGGAGAGGAAGGAGGGGGGGCTGCTGCGGAGAACGTGAAGTTCTTCCGCAAGCGACCGCGACGGGAGGAAGACGGGGAGTCGACCTCCGAGGGCGAGTTTGCCTCCGCCCGCAAGATCCCCACCGCTAGGCGGGGCAGGGGCTGTGAGGCGGGGAGGGGGCTGGCTCCCTCTACCCGGGAGGTGGAGAGTCGGGCCGGGAAGTTGGTGGAGGAGGGGCGTCGCCCTGGAGGGAGCGGTCGTAGGGCTCCCTCTACTCTTCCGCCTGCTCTCGACTCCGATGACTCGGTGTCCCCGGGAGAGGTACCTCCCACTGTCGAGGAGAAGAGGGCCAAGCTGGAGGAGGTCGTGGAGGCCGCGATCCGCGCTGTGGCCTTCAAGAGGAAGCAGTCCTCTAAGCGGGAGGCCATTAGCGCGGCCAAGGCCTCCATTATGGCGGCGGCGGCGGCCAACGTCGGCGGGTCCGGAGAGGCGACAGAGCTGCGGGCGGAAGTCGCCCGCCTCGCGGCCGTAACGGAGAGACTCATAGCGGAGAATGAGTCGCTCCGGAGGGACCTGGCTGACATGGCCAGAGCGGCCTCTGAGGGGCCGCAGGGGGGGCTGAGTCCGGCGGCGCTGGAGGGGAGCCAAGTGCTGAGCCAGGTGCGGAGCCTGGTGCGGCAGGAGCTGGCTCCCTTCCGGAAGCAGTTCTCCGTTTTGGAGGACATGGTCCGGCGTCCCCCGTTAGCGGCGGCACAGAGGCCCCCGGGACAGCAGAAGGCGGCTTCGTACGCAGCCGCGGTGGCTGCTGGCCCGGGAACGTCCGGCCAGGCGAAGGCCAAGGCGGGAGCCGCGCCAGCGCCTGTGGCGCCAGCGCCTGCGACGCCGGCGACGACCCAGTCGGCCCCGGCGAAGAGGGGAAGGAGGAAGGCTGGAGGGGGAGCGGCTAAAGCTGCTGCGTCAGTGGCGCCGCAGCCGCCCCCACCCCCAACCTCGGACCCTCCTGCGACCGGGGCCGGGTGGCAGGTTGCTGGAGAAAAGCGGCAGGCCAAAAAGGCGGCCAGGAGCAAGGCCAAGAGGCAGCGGCGGAAGGCCAACGCCATCGCGGCGAGGCTTCGCGCCCCGAAGTCCGCGGCTGTGGTTTTAACACTGCAGCCGGAAGCGGAACAGAGGGGTGTGACGTACCTCGCCCTGATGAAGCGGGCGAAGGAGGCGGTGAACCTCCGGGAGCTGGGCATCACTGGGGGCCTCGGGATCAGGAGAACCCTGACCGGTGCCCGGAAGCTCGAGCTCGCCGGAGCGGAGAGTGGCCCGTTCGCGGACGCCCTGGCCGAAAGGCTGAAGGAGGTCCTCCCCGCGGACGAGGTTCGAGTGTCCAGGCCGACTAAGTGCATTGACATGCGCATAGTGGGCCTGGACGACTCCGTGACGGAGGAGGAGGTTGTGGCCGCCGTCGCCAGGACTGGGGGGTGCTCTGCCGAGCTCGTCAAGGCGGGCACCCTCCGGCCTGACAACACGGGCATGCAAACACTTGTGGTGAGCTGCCCCGTGACGGCGGCCAGAACAGTGTCGGAGGGTCGAAGGCTCTTGGTGGGGTGGGTTTCTGCGCGGGTAAAACTGCTGGAACCCAGACCTCTGAGGTGCTACCGCTGCCATGTGGGCAACCACACGGGAGCTATGTGCCCCTCGGAGGTGGACCGCAGTGGACTTTGTTTCCGCTGTGGTCAGCCCGGTCATCGGGCCGGCTCGTGCGAGGCCACGCCGCACTGCAGTGCATGTGCGGCTGTTGGCAAGCCGGCCGAGCACTGGGCTGGGGGAAGGGCCTGCGCGCCATCCGCCCCGACCAAGGGCAAGAGGTCCGCCGCCGCCGCCGCCTCTGCCGCCGCCGCGGCTTCCGTCGCCGCTTCTGCCGCTTCTGCTGTGGGTGCTGCGACTCCCGGTACTCGGGAGGGGGCTGAAATGGAGTGCCAGTAGTGGTCCCATTTCGGCCTCCTCCAGAGACAAGTCGGCCGCTGTGCTATTGCGCAGTGGCTGATGCCTGTGGACGGTGAGCGTGGGTGGCTCGCCGTCCGATACCAGGCTGAGTCGACGACGCGTTGTGCTTCACGCGCGCCTCAAGGAGCCGTCAGCACCAGAGACGGGGCCCCATAGGGTCGGTGCCTGCTAGGGTTGCGGAATTTGTTCGAGAGAGTTGCCGCGGCCCTAGAACGCAAAGGGCACATGGAGGAGCACGGGTGGGTTTTAGTCAGTAAAAGTCTGACACTCCCTACCGCTCCACCCAGGGCGGGAGGGGTCATTTGATGATTTCCCATCCAAAAAAAAAAAAAAAAAAAAAAAGGGGTTTCACCACTAAAAAGTAAAAGTAAAACTATTTTATAACAAAATATAAGTCTCCTAAACGAAAAAAAAAACACAAAATGTAAAATAACTTTAATTTCGGAAAACGGTGTTTAAAAAACGAATAAACAACCAAAAACAGCGACTTCCGAAAGTAATTTTATACTTTTTTTTTAATGTAGTTAATAAGTGTTTGACAACCCCAACCGCTACACCCAGTGAAGCGGCAGTATCTATCTACATGACTACAAAATTAGGAAGAAAATTCAAAGACTCACTCTCTTCATACCGGGAATTTCTATTCCAAAGTATAAGGACCACGCTATGAATAGATTTTCTTAGCCACGACAACCACACACGGTGCTCAATAGTTACTTAATACTTAATCCGAAGTCCGCCAGTTAAGTGGGCACCTAAACTTGTTAATCAAGTATGGCACAAAGGAGACTGAAGTGTTCGCTGCTAACCGCACACCACTTGAAAATTTACCATATAAACTTGTGTTGGGCCAGTGGTCGAGAATAGTGCACCTTGCAAATATATTGATACTGGGTACCTAATTGGGGCAGTTATTGTAAAATTAATATATTTTACAATAACTGCCATAGAAAAAAAAATAGGTACAGAGTAAAGATTACAAAGATACTGCTCATTGAGAATATTATTTTTTAATACTAATGATAAATGATTTTTATTTGCAAGTACATAGGTTAAACATAATACTTTTACACGTCCAATATTTCTTGTCATTTTAACCTTGATGAAGCCGGTGTTTTCTAGCCGACTACCCTGAGAAGAAACACCGAAATACAACGACGGACCTGTCCAGACAGTGCAAGCATTTGTCAGTTACCGTGTAGCTCAAACTTAGATCGTTAAGGAGCTCAACAATTTGACGAACAATACCAAAGTAACATTAACAACACCGTCACGTACTCGTCCCAAAAAATATCTTTAACCTTCGATCAATAATACACATTGATCGAAGTCTTTAACACTAAAATTATTTTACTAAATCACAAGCATATTATTATAATGTAATTCCAAGGTATTTAACACGGCGGTCGTCGTGTAAGGACATAATTACACGACGATCAAAGTGTTGAACACCTTGCGATGATATTTAAAATCAGTGGTCACGTTCGAGCTGTAATGACGTCGGCGACGCGGTGTGCACGCACCTTCATAATATTATGCTTCCTTTTTAGTTTTCCTTTTTTTTGTTTTTTTTTTTTAATTTAAAAATAAATATATTTTTGTGCGTTCGAGTACTCTTTGTCTTCGAGCCATAATTATTTTTGAATTAAGAATTATATGAATATTTATCGAAATTTTGAATACTAATAATGCATGTCAAACATCCCCAAGTTCGAATTCTATAGCAAGAGCTGCTTTTCAGGGCAGTTTAATACAAACTGGTCGAATTTTGACCACATTTTTTTTTATTTTATAAATTATTTTAATGTATTTTTAAGCATAATCATTAATAAAAAGTTTTCTGTACTCCTTGTTTATATGTACAAACTTAAAATGTGCCAAATTTCATAATCCTCCGGCTGCGTAATTTTTGTAAAAAAGTGGTAGGTACCTACTAATTTTTTGTTTCACTTATTAATAAATATAGATGGTTACTTAAAAAACAAGTCAAAATACACAAAGATAAAGTTAGTACTAGAGTTGTGGTGGCCATTGACGAAATTATCTCGAATTTTATGTGCCAAAGGAAACCAAGTCTTAAACCGAGTGATTTATTTAAAACTTCGAAAGCTCGATTGTACATTAAAATAAATAATGACCGAGCCCAAAAATAATTTATAAAAACCCGGTACGAATACCAAAATACAAATCTGCTCTGACATGGGTGTAATTTGTAAATTATTTCTGGCGTACGCTACGCCTATTAGGACGTCTTGATAGCTGTCTGTCTACTTCTTTCAACATCTATTTAAAAGCTACTGTTGAACATAACATATTTAATGCCAATTCAAAAGCCGCACTCAAAATTAAACCTTAATTCCAACACATAGGTGACGTTCGATATTTATCGAACGGTAGACTTTAAATTGTCAAAGCCTCAACGAGTATTTATGGCACCAGAACACCATTTCACATTGACCTTCCCCGCCCCCTTTAAAGCTTTAAAAACCAGTAGACGTCAATGGTTTGGCCTACCGTTACGCGGTTCATTTCTCAGTGGCGTTTGGCTCGTTGGAAACCATTTTGTTATGATGACGGCATCAGAAGCGTAGGATAAACGCTAACTTATTTTTAAGTAGTAGATACCTATGCAAGTTATTTATGTTGGATCGGAAGCAAAATGCCATGTTCAATCTATAAATGATTTATTGGGGAGAAATTATCGTTTTGGATAAGGAATATTATTTCTGCGTAACTTCCTTATTAGATGGTATATTTTTGGATTTGTGTAGGCGGTTGGGCTTCATGGTTTAATTATTTAGATACTCGACACCTACTATCAGCATGATCTATTCTTGGAGTAAGCAGCTCATCAATATTTTCCACCCACTTACGAAACATAAAACGTTACTGAAACAAAAACGACCCTCTTATTTCTACCTACCCGATTTTTTTTACGTAACTGTTCCACTACTTTTTTTTTGGGAAATCCTCAAATGACTTCTCCCGCCCTGGGCGGAGCGGAAGGGAGTGTAGACTCTTACTGACTAAAACCCACCGGTGATCCTTCTTGTGCCCTTTGCGTTCCATGGCCGCGGTGATACTTTCGAACAAATTCCGCAACTGTTCCACTAGCTTGTTGAGGAGAAATAAAAGTGGAATATATTATCAACAGTAACTCGATATCTACTTAAAAGTTGCTAAATATATTAATGAGAGCTTATAATTATCGCGAGTAACGAATTTATTCAAAATTACTAGTTACTTAGGTATGGAACAGATAAGATTTTAATAATCTTAATATCGATATAACGTTAGTACCTAAACCTGACTTAGACCCGAGTTAATTTTGAAACTGAAAAACTTTCCTAATATCAACAAGCAAACAAGCACACCATTTTCTGACATACACTAGTTTTTGAAATGAGAATTGAGAAAAGGAAACCTCATTTTAAATGGCACGTATTGACCGGTTTCAAATTCAAATTCAGAATTCTGATATCTGGGAATAATAAATTTATTTTTAGAAATCTATCAGACGGAAAAGTTTTTTTTTTTTTCAGTAAAACACCGTGTATACAGAAATTTAATTCGCATGTCAGTCGAAATATGTCAAAAACACCTTAATTTCCATACGTTTTGTTTTCCTGAAAAAGAAAAACGAACTAGCCCATCTGACACATTTCCAAAAAAATTAGGATTAGCCCTCTGATCTTAGGTAACGAACACATCGGCGGACCAATAAATCAATACGAACAGCAAAATCTATAGGTTTGTACCGTCTTTGTGTGGTTGACAGTGCAATTATCATCCTTTGATATATTGCTACGGCTCTCAGATAATATCTAATGGTTAATTCTCTATTAACGATACCATTTGTTTGTACGTCAACGTTGAAACCTTATTGGGAATTGATGTTTTCGCGTTGATTCATTGTTAGTAGGAATGATATGCCTTCGAATCCACGAAAGTTGGTTGAGGTGGAAAAGAGTGAGTGTTTGGAAAAACAAAAAGGACAACGGCCTCCCTTAGGCCGTTGTCCAGCTGTGGGGCACAATTATAGACTAATAAAAGTAGTCTTGGATGCTAGTTGGCGGATTCAGATTTCGGATTCTCAATAGGGTGTTTATATTTCTATGGGCGTAATCCACCACGCGCGCCCAGTGTGAGTTGGTGAATGTCACATTTCTTCGAATGTTTGGTTTCAGGACATACCGGTTTCCTCACGATGTTTTCCTTTACCGTTTTGAGAGCAGTGGTGATGAAATAAATTACAAAAAGTAATGCTCCTGGCTCTGTTTGAACCCGCGACCTACAATTCGTAAGTCGGGGCCGTTACCACTCGGTCACCACTGGTCTCCGGTATGGTATTTATTTACAACTAAATACAGGCTATTGAGTTTCATAGCAAGTACACATACATGCCAATAAAAATGTGTTCTAATGTGTTAAAAATGGGGGGAACAATCTCTTTGGACATCGAAAAAATTTAGCATAGGCATTTAGTATACTAAAAACCTAAAACATTAAAAGGTACAAAAAGACTGTCTATGAATAGGGCTACCATCATCGAAGTTGCTGACGCCGGACAAAATATAAAAAAATCACGGAAATTTAGACGAAATTGTTTTCTTTTTCCCGGAAAGAAACGAAATAAAAGGTCTTTTGAATAATAATAGAAAAACTTTTACAGTGTAATTTTTTAATAATCCATAACAGTTACTTGTTTGCAATAATTATAAACTTTAGCATCGGCTATTTTGCAGCTCCGGATTTACGAGTAGACTTTATCCCGCTTACGATTTCGAATGTATTTAACTAAGTTTTATATCAATGTGTTGCCTATCTTTCAAATTTTCAATCAATGGAGGTTCTCTTGACACAAAAAATGTCCGGCATTTACCAGGATACCTTTAAAAACATACTAACTAGGACTAATTCGGGGAAACTCGGACGGATGGCAACCCTATCTATGAATCCCTATAAACCCTTTACACAATGCCTATAACTTTCACTCGGTCAGTAGTAAACATTAACGAGCTGATAGGAACAAAACAGTAGAATAATGTCAAAAGCGCATGTTAGGACTAAAGCAGTCAGTTCATTCCTTGCGAATTGATATGATGTTACAAATGAACGAACAGAAGTTTTCCTAGGAAACAGTAAGCTACAATTCTGTAGGCAGCCAGTTTGGATATGATTTAATTTATCAACACGTACTTGCTTGCAACGGCTCTTAGCTTTAAGCCTGTTGCTAATAACTTTCTTGATCTTCCAAATATGAATAAGACTTGGACGAAATGAAATCTAATTCAATAGAAAATCAACTTTATTTCGAGAATATCAAACAAAACGAATAAAACATACATATGCACTAACTGCGTTTATTGTTTTTTCTCTTCACAGCTGAGCCTAAAAAGGTTAAACATACGCACATAAATTATCGCGCATTGTAACAAAGTTCAAAGAGGTTATAACAAACAAATGCGCGCCAAAACCAATAAATCAAAATGGTTGAATAACGAGAGACGGACGGTGGCGAACGAAACTTTCATTTCGTTCGTTCATGAGTGCACTTTACTTGAAACATTTCGAATTACTAATGGTTCTCGTTCATTTGTTTCAGATACTCATTTATTCTCGAATGAATGAGTTTTATTGTGTTTTTGATGACAACATTTGAAAGATTAATCGAAAAAGGCCAGTAGGTACCTATGCTTGGCAAGCTCGAAGCCCAAACCGTACAAAAAAAAATCCTAAAAACTTTCACCTGCAGTCATGACCACAATGTATGTGTATTCAGCTGAATCCGATATGACTGGAAGCCGACCCCAATATAGTTGCGAAAAGGCTAGGCAGATAATGACTTCTTCTAGGAGAAGAAGTATTTTTTACCATTTCTACCTTTTATTCCTGTAATTTAATTTATTAAAAACGATAGTACTACCGCTACCAGTCCGCTGCAAACATTTCCCGGTACTTCAGAGCACGCGGCACACGGCATTAGCCCGAGGACACTGCGTCATAGATTGTTTTTAACACCCTCTAAATGGTGTACAGCAAACTTCATGCCAGCGGCGACAATAGGACGGTTCCCAAAAGACACCCCAAACTTTTCTTTCGCGAACTTTCCTTTAGATTTTCACTCTTCAAGTTTGATGTACGAAAAAGTTTTGCTAATTTTATTTTTCGTTTTGCGACTGTGGAACCTTGCTTTTAACAAGTTTTGTGGAACTTCTAAATGTGTCTTGAAGGTTTTTCCGAGCCTAGGGCAAAATGTTTAATTTTGGAGGCAGGAGGTAGCTACCTACACGTTTCCTTTCAGTTATGAATAATCTTGGCCTTCTCATTTAGCGGGATTACGTGGGCGAATTCCGATTTCAATTGAAGATTCCGATGGCAGCTGCGCAGATTTATTCTGAGCTAGGAAAATTTCTTAATTCATCTAGACTTATTCAGGTTGACCTTTATTACATTGGAAAACTTTCAGGTCAACAGTTGTGCTTTAGTAATTTCAGGGTGTGGCCCATATGTTATTTACTTATTTAACAATTTATGCACACACATTTAAAAAAAAGATAACAAGAAGGAAACAGAAAAAAAAGGTACAAAGGTGATACTTATTTCTATAGAAATAAGAATAATATTATTTAAGTAACTACTAAACCCAAAGTTCAAACATCCTATTGACGTCTTGATGGCCAATCCAACTAACGATCGGATATAATTAATATATTTAAAGAGCTTTATTTCCCAAAAAAACAACATTGTACGCTTAAAATGAGATTTATACATTTACATAAATACACTTATTTATTGCTCTAGTTTAGAATAATATCTATTAACTGTCATAATACAGCAGCAGCGGCAGTAGGTACTTACTGTTGTACAGTTGTGCTCACTCATAAATAATGTTTTTTTTCGTATGTGAGTGTGCGTAGCTGAGTCAGTTGCAAGGTGTGTTTATTTCTTAGGTGATATTTGAGTGGGTATTGGCTGTAATTATTTTTTTAACTAGCAGCGCCCCGCGGTTTATAATATCGGGGTAAAAATTATCCTATACCTATGTTAATCCTGGTTATAAACCGACTGTGTGCCTGTAAAATATCATCCAAATCCATTCGGTAGCTTTTGCGTGAAAGAGTACCAAACATCCACTCATCCATCCATATTGATAGGATTAATGTACAAATACTGAAAACATACAACTGTATAAGTTTGAATAGTTTAGTCTTTGATGCATAATTATGCTATATTGTAGTGAAATAGTGTTTTAAGAATTTTGTTTTGTGTAGTTTTTAGTTGTCTTAAGTTAGCTTTGGAAGCTGGGTTCCATATTTCTATCATGTGTTCTAGGTATGTTTTTATAAGTGACAAGTAGGTAGGTACACCATAATACGTGCTTTTAGACTATGTTCTGTATTATCATGATGTTGTTCATTCCAATTTGTTCATTTTCGACATTTAAGATATTGGCAGAAGGTAATTAAGTAACTAAATCATTCAAATGAAATTTGCGTTGCTGTCCCTTTCAAAATTATGAACGGGATATCTCCATTCCTTAACTATTTCAAGTAATCATCATGTGTCTAGCCTTTTTTCAACTATATTGGGGTCGGCTCTCGGTTAAACCGAATTCAGCTGAATACCAACATTTAACGTGGAGCGGCTGCCTACCAGATCTCCACAACCCATTACCTGGGTAATACTGTACTTATCGGCAAGACTGAAGTCAGATTTACTGGCTTCTGACAATCCGTAACGACTGCCAAAGATCTACAAATGACAGCCGGTTCCAACGGCTTAGCGTGCTTTCGGAGGCACGGAGGAAACTCGGTATGTTAAGATGGTTACCCATCCACAGACCAACCTTGGCAAGCGTTGCTTAACCTTGAAGATCGAACCGTGCTGCTGTTAAGTCTTTAGCCACGAGCTCCTCTTAACTATTTCAAGTAATAACAATCATTATACAAACTATAATTCATGATCATTATTCAGATAAGGTTTTGCTCAAACCAATATGACAATTTCACACAGAATTATGATGGAACCAGTAATCAAATATTCAATTCAGTTCCGGATTCATATTGCGATGCAAATTACTCTGTGCCGACGTGAATTGATAATTGTGACTAAATAAATTTAACATCAAAGTCACAGTCACAATTGTGACATACGGGCAGGATGTTCGTCAAATCTACATAAATATTATAAAGGGGAAAGATTTGTATTTTTGAGTGTACTGCTGGGACACAGGCCTCTTCTCTAGGAGAGGGAATGAGCCGTAATCCACCACGCGGGCCCAGTGCGGGTTGGTGAATGTCACATGTCTTCGAATTTTTGGTTCTAGGACATGCCGGTTTCCTCACGATGATGTCGTTCACCGTTTTGTGAGCAGTGGTGATGAAATAAATCACACAAAGTAATGCGCCTGGCTGGGTTTGAACCCGCGATCTACAATTCGTAGATCAGGGCCGTTACCACTCTGGCCGCCGTCGCCAGGACTGGGGGGTGCTCTGCCGAGCTTGTCAAGGCGGGCACCCTCCGGCCTGACAACACGGGCATGCAAACCCTTGTGGTGAGCTGCCCCGTGACGGCGGCCAGAGCTGTGTCGGAGGGCCGAAGGCTCTTGGTGGGATGGGTGTCTGCGCGGGTAAAACTGCTGGAACCCAGACCTCTGAGGTGCTACCGCTGCCATGTGGGTAACCACACGGGAGCTATGTGCCCCTCGGAGGTCGACCGCAGCGGACTCTGTTTCCGCTGTGGTCAGCCCGGTCATAAGGCCGGCTCGTGCGAGGCCACGCCGCACTGCAGTGCATGTGCGGCTGTTGGCAAGCCGGCCGAGCACTGGGCTGGGGGAAGGGCCTGCGCGCCATCCGCCCCGACCGGGGGCAAGAGGTCCGCCGCCACCGCCGCCTCTGCCGCCGCCGCGGCTTCTGTCGCCGCCACTGCCGCTTCTGCTGCGGGTGCTGCGACTCCCAACACTCGGGAGGGTGCTGAGATGGAGTGCCAGTAATGGTCCCATTTCGGCCCCCTCCAGAGACAAGTCGGCCGCTGTGCTATCGCGCAGTGGCTGATGCCTGGGGACGGTGAGCGTGGGTGGCTCACCGTCCGATACCAGGTTGAGTCGACGACGCGTTGTGTTCCACGCGCGTCACAAGGAGCCGTCAGCACCGAGGACGGGGCCCCATAGGGTCGGTGCCCGCTAGGGTTGCGGAATTTGTTCGAAAGAGTTACCGCGGCCCTGGAACGCATAGGGCACAAGAAGGATCACGGGT
Organism: Hecatera dysodea; assembly: GCA_905332915.2. Classification (NCBI taxonomy): domain Eukaryota; kingdom Metazoa; phylum Arthropoda; class Insecta; order Lepidoptera; family Noctuidae; genus Hecatera; species Hecatera dysodea. The sequence goes on from HG995294.1 coordinate 18,893,983, forward strand.
GGGTTTTAGTCAGTAAAAGTCTGACACTCCCTACCGCTCCACCCAGGGCGGGAGGGGTCATTTGATGATTTCCCATCCAAAAAAAAAAAAAAAAGGGCCGTTACCACTCGGCCACCACTGCTGCATTTACAAACATAATTATAAATTCACATAAACAAACAAACAGACCCGGAACAATCTATCTGTAGGCCATACATAAATTTGTTCCGTGCGGGAACTGAAGCCAACACGCGGCTTTATATCAAGTGACTTCCATAACCCAGTAACTGGTTAGTACGATGCAGCTTGCAAGATGGCGTCTGATTTCCTGGCCTACCCATAACGGCTTTCAAAATCTAAAAATGACAGTCGAGACGTGCTTTCCGAGGCCCATCCACGTACTGACCTAGGTAAGCTTTGCTTAACCTTGAAGATCCACGTGGTTTTATACATTGCGGACCTCTAAACCAATCTCCCAGTACATCCTACGCACTCGTCCCGATTTGCGTCACATTTGCATGTAAAAGCCATAACTTGGTGACACGGAAAATTTAATCTCTTTGCTAATTAAATGAATACCCACAGCTGACCTAATTAAATGAGGACGTTAAAATTTTAATTGTATTTTTTTGTTGCAGGTACGTGGCTTTTATGGGAGTCTGTGAGTGGATTTGTAATGTTTTATGGAAAAGTTTTATTTTTTATTTTTAAAAATGAAACATGGCCAGTGTTTTAGTAGCTTTTCCAGTAGACTCTAAGTCACCGCTAAAGTATACCTACAGTTAGCTGAATCTCAAAAACAACTGTATATTCTTCACCGAGTTTTTCTAGATTTTCCGATCTTAAACGCAAAATTTCAATCAAATCCTCACGCACAATCGAACAACAAATTATTTAGCATCAACAATATCCGTGACATTTAAATTCTATCCTCAGAATACGGCCGAGTGAATCAGAACACGAACTTCACTTCCTCCTAGTTATAATTTCACCGACCTATGTATATCACTTCGCGTCCTGTCACTTTTTCTATCAACGACCACATTTAAAACTGACATCAAAGTCCACATTGTAAAGCTATGCGGAGTTCAGAAAACTATAAGAGAATGTACTAGGAAAGCATTTTACCGAGAAGCGCTAAGAAGCTTCCCACCATCTTCGCAGAGACATAAAGCTTGCTGCAAGGACAGCTATGCACTCAGGACTTGTCTCCTAGTACCAGGATAACATAAACAACTAGGAAACTTTCAAACAAATTGACAGCGACCTTATTTCCTGGCAATACAGAATGACTTTTCATTGACACAATTTTTCGCAGTAGTAAAATTTTCAATGTCGTTTTGTCACCAGTACCGAGTTAAGTTTGCGGGTTCTAAATACGTTTTTCATCCTTATTCTCTTCCTCATAAAGTTTACGGCTCATGTTTGAGTTACCTAATGTTATAGGTCGTTATAGTTTATGGCATATTAAAATCCTAGTACTACTTATTTGTTCTATCTTGAGATCTGATGGTCGGGAAAAATTGCGCCGTCAACGGTTTGATGGGTGGTTAAAATGCTTTATTTTTTAGTGTAATTAAAACACGTTGTTTTCAAGACTCTTCAGCAGAGCTCGTAAATGTCCGCTGTTAACATAGTCTTTCTGGAATCCTCTTTATAGCTACGAGGATAGATTAAATGGCTTTATTACTTAGTCTTGTCTAAGAACAAAATCTGGAGACATTCTATCTCACAGTAACAGAGAATCGAATCACAGCTATCACTATCAAACACGTCGATCTTCACAAAGGAGTCATTTAAAAATAGAACACATTAGACACTAGCGAATCGAAAACGAAACAAAAAAAAAACAAGTCAAAGATGGCGACCGTCTATAAATTGAGTCTCCGTTCAGATGTTCCTAATCGCGTCCTTATATTTTACTGAGAAGGCTAGGCTTTGTTTTGTCGCTGTTATCGGTATTCTTCTATTTTTCCATTGGCTCTGGAGCAGCGGAGCAGAAACAATGGCAATGAACATTAGTAAGGGGATCGCGCCGTCTCTAGGAGCACTTGACCATCGACTTCTTCGATAAGGCGGTGTGGTTTCCGATGTGGTGTAAATTGTAAGCGGTGGCGGTTGTGTTTACGATTTTTTTGGCCGACGGAAAATAAATTATAGCTCTACTCTGAACCTTTGTGCCACATCGCTTTATTGCTCTGATTTCTTTTGCCTTGTACGTGTACAAACAATTTTAGCAAATAAACAGGTAATGAAGTAGTAATTAGGTAGATTCATATCCTGAAAAGAAGGTTCGACTCGGTTAGAAAGCTATGAAGGTAATTATATCGGTGCACATTTACTGATCCCCAAATCAGTGAGCAAACAGGTAACCATCTGATTTTAAAAAACGTTTTTTTAGAGAGCTATATAGCTCTCTCATTACATTATTAAAAAAATAATAAAGCTAGTTGATGTGGAAACAGCTGAAGATCGGAAAAATATGTAAGATCAAAATAATAGACACACAGTATCAAATAAAATTTTCCGAAACCACAATAACTTGATACCCGTATAGTTATTTGGTATATTTTTCAAAATAATAATTAAAACACCATCGGCATTGGCAATAAGACTCAATATTGGACTCTTTCTATTCTTTAGATTGTATTGGCAAAGCTCCTAGCATTGCATTGTTAAGGGGCAGTTCTTCGCACGTGCAGTTGGTTTATGATTTCCATGTTGGATAATTATTTTTTTTCCTACCTTTGGCATGTAATGACTTTGAATACTATTGTATAAATTCAAGTTCTTAAATCACAATAGACAGATGTGTTGCTGGGGAGTTTGTTGCGCCACTTCTTCTTCCCAGCTAAAACACTAGGAAGTGGTCACGGGTGGGGCATTTTGGGGGGCTGTCTTTATGTAAAATTTGACGTTCAAAAAGTGCTGTCTCTCAGCCTAGTTTGAATAAATGACTTTTGAATTTTGTTTTTTTTTTTTTTAATTTTGAGTATTAAATAACTGTTCTAACTACGGATTCTTAATTCAACAACCACGGATAGTTGATACTGGTTATCTTTTTTATTCTGTAGTTTACAGGGCTACTATGAAAAAATAATAATAATACTCCAACCTATTTCGAAGTTAAATATTGTATTTATGAAAACCTGCCATAAAATATTGAAGTCTTGAGTGTTTTTATGATTCTATTACCGTCTACATTTTTTTTTAACGAAGTTGATTTAATTTGGGGGCTGTAATTGACCCAAAGATGTTAAAGTTAATTGCGGTTTCAGCAAATAAAATGGAAATGCATATTTTTAAATACAGTGGCGTTTTTATAGTAAAAACATAAACTTATAACCAGAAATATTAATAACTAAAAAATTCGCATGAAAATATCCAAGTCCATGAAAAAACTCAATATTTTCCTGTTTACAAGAAAATTACGAACCGCAAAAATATAAACAATTTTCGAGAGTTTGCCCTTAACTTATCGTTTATACTTAAAAGATCTCCCCGGAGTGTCCGTGCCAATGATTAAAGTTCCTCCCCATTTAACTTAACATTCTGGTTCAAATAACTTTATTTAATGTTTCAAATTCAATCATACTTATACTGTATGATTGAATTTGACTTCTACAGTACATCCTACTGTAGAAGTATGATGTTTATGTATACTGTACTTATACTGATTTTCATTGCTCTGGCTGCACTTAATGATTTCTTGTATTCTGATCCAACAAACGATCTGTTTGCGAATGAATTGATGTAATTGGCATGCCAGAAGTACTGTGAGAGGGATTCATGAAAGAGATGTTGCCTTTTTTAATTTTTTGTCTGGTCGATTTAAAAACAAAACAGTGTTTGTTTTCTCTTTTAGTTATTTCTTTGTAGGTAGTGACTTTTATTTAGTGGCCTCAACCGTTTTAATGAAAATAAATAAATCGCTATACTTTTAATTTCAGGGATCAATGGTTCTGTTTTTTTTTACCGAATTATTTATTAAAAATAACATCAAGCTTAGTTAGCTTAGTTAGTAGCAGATACTTTTTTAAATTTAGATTCAACTTAACAGTTTTTATGTTTTTACAAATTCGCCAATCAGTAATTAAACTATTCCAGGTAACTATGGAAACGCTTGTTAATGTTTAAAAAAACGTTGTTTTTTTCTTCGCTAACTTCAACTAAAGCATGTAAGCAAGTAGGTGACATTCTTGCGATTACACATTCGGACAGCAATTATTGATAAGTTATTATTTCTGAACTAGAAAAATCGTGGTAATCCAAACGAATATTATAAATGAGAAAGTGAGTCTGTTCATTTATATATAACGTACGATTTCAAGCCTAATTTGTGAACCAATTTTATAGAATTTTGGTAAAAAGACGAATGGGATCCTAAAGGTAGTAATCGGCTATTTTCAGGTTCTCAAGTCGACTGTTTTCTTTTTTTTTGTGTGTGTTACTTCATAACTTATTAGGGGGTGTACCGATTTTAATGTTTATTTTTATATTCAAAAGTTGGTGAGTCATATGGTAACATTTGATTTTTGTGAGATCTGACGAATAGTATTTGAGTTATCCCTAATAATGTGTGGCTTCGACTACGTTGATGATGTTCTCATTCAAACTTGTCGAAGTAAAATGAACGGTAGTTTGGAAGAGCATTTTTGTATTTCAAGGTGGTACCTTTCTAGTTTGGTGAAGAACAGAGATAGGAAACGGGTCTCTTAAATAAATGATATCAAATCTTACGGGATTGCTGATTATTGTTTCCACCAGTTTAAAACACGCACGCTATAATGAGTAGGTTTAGCTGTGTCACTACTAAAAAATAAAAAATGAATAATTAAGTAACTTTTTAATTTCGGAAGTCGGTATTCAAAAAACTAAGAAATAACCAAAAACACAGACTTAAAGTTATTTTATACTTTTTGTTGAAAAGTTGTTGAAATCGGTTGTATGTTTTTTTTTTAATTTTAATTTGTCTAAATTCCAAAACCACTAGAGCGAAAGGGCTAGCAAAAGCTAACACATTATAATAACGTCGATAACTTTTTATTTGCATGTCAAACCTAAAATGGAAAGTTGTTTACAAACCCCTTTAAAAAAACATTATTGAAGTATGTTTACACGACTCGACCCATCACCAGGCTGTTTACTGTAACAGCTACGCAGATAAAAGTCGGACATTCTTAAAATCCATCATATTTAACGCTTCTAAATGCGCAATAACATTTAAATATAACATCTCTAATAATTGTTACTTCATGTTAGGAATAGTCAGGATGGCCGGGCCGTACCAATTTTGAGTAAATGTTACGATAATGTAAGTGGCCCAGGCGTAACGATTACTGTTACTGCTTGCTGATCCCATTGTTGTATTATTGTTATTATGTCAATAAACTGCAGTTGTGATGAGAAATGTAACAGAATTATTGTGATAACTGTAATAAGAGCAGAGGAAGAGAAAGTAAATTTATTTTTGGTCACGTTTTTTGAAGAGGTACTTTTTTGTTCTGGACGGGAAATTATCAAATGACTTCTTCCACTCTGGGTGGAGCGGAAGGGAGTGTCAGACTCTTACTGACTAAACCCACCCGTGATCCTTCTAGTGCCCGCCGCGTTCCAGCGCCACGGTGACTCTTTCGAACAAATTCCACAATCATGACGAGGTACCTACTTGAAATGTGTGTATGTATGTTATTTCCTAGTGATATAGTTTTGTTGTCCAGTTATTATAATTATTTCCTGGTTCTGTTGGTGGGTTATTTTTTTTACTAACCTTTTGTTCATGTTAAGTTGTGAGAACAATAGAGATCAACTAAATAGTTGCAAAACTAAAACATAAAAAAAATCATCGATCGGTCGGACAAAATAACAAAAATTAACAAACTCAAAGGGCCGTAAGAGGTATTGCTGTATGATATATCCAAATATATATGTATGTGTGTGTGTCGATTATATTTATATTAAAACACAAGAACTAAATGAGTTTTAATAATAACGAAAGAGTTTTTCTTTTCAGTTCCATTGTTCAATGCAATTAATTTCTTGTATAGGTCCCACCCACACAGGTATAAAGATTTAAATTACCATCCGCCATTCGCTAATAAAGTAAGTCATACTTTTTACAATCGCTTGGGATCACAACAGTATTGCTGGACAATAAAACCTCCTTCATTTAATTGCTACAAAAAACCACGTGTCAATGTAGCAACAGTCACCGACTACCCTCAACGATGGGACACAGAGTAGATAAATGCAGAGGAGTCAATGTTGTCAACCAGCATTTTGCAGGCCAGTCTCTCGTATTAAGGCGATGTTCAAATTAAAGTATCAATATCATGTCGACAATTGGTGTCAAAAACTTGTAAATATTACAGATGTTTTTTACAGTCGCAATCTGTGAAAAACATCTGTAATTTTTGATTGGATATGGATTTTAAGCAAACTTTCCTAATAATTTATTAAAAAAACGGGAAGTGCGTCATAGCTTTGCGCATCATAACTAAAAACTAAAATGTTTATTAGTTATGATGCGCAAAGCTGTGTGTGTGTGTTCAGGATAAAAAAAAATCGTTTGGCGAATATACGGGCGATTATTTCCAGGTTTTGGAACGCGCAAATCTCAGGACTACTGGTCCGATTCGAAAAAAATCGTTCAGTGTTAGATAGCCTATTTATCGAGGACGGCTATAGGCTACTAACTATTCCACGCGGACGAAGTGGCGGGCAGAAGCTAATAATTTATAAGACTCAAGAACTAAGACTCTTTAGTTCATCTGTTTCTTTTGTTCACCGCTGTGTAAGCTTAATGCTATCACAGTTAGTTCAAAGGTGAATCTTCTGTAACTATCTACTCCTTGCCCGGACAGTATCAACAGCTAAATTAATTAAACGGGCACGTGCGTGTTGCAACCGAACACGTGTCGTGTCCGTCGCGGGCTTGTGCCGTAAATCAATCAAGTGGACCACCGCTTCATTTGTACGGTTATACTGCGGTATTTTAATAATGTTGCAGTGAAGTGCAGTAGCCATATTTTTTTTCAATACTTTTTGGTTTGATGCACACTTCGCCTTAATTGAAGATTTTTCTTTTTTTATATGCGGTTGTCTGAGGTGTATGTATTTTTAGATTAATTTGCACAATCACGACGTATTTACGTGTTTTGAAAGAAATAAATGAGTCGAAATTAGCCATCAAAGTTTTAATTAGAGGCGTTGATCGAAATATATTGGATATAAAATTGTTTTCAAGTCCTCGTTAAGGATGATCTACGCAATTAAAAAAGAAACGCGCCTCGAAAGAGTCTCGATACTACCCTTATATCCAGTGCTGTAAACTATCGCAATTGAAAAAGAGAAAACAAAGCTTCATTAACAGCAAAACACACATCAACAATTTTCAAAATCAACCATCCTAAAACAGCCATATTATCAAACATAAATCTTCAAAAATGCTCTGAACACAGAACTCAGACAATATAACTACGTAACTACGGAACGTCCAATTTTATGGCTTATTTCGTAAAAATGTGCGATAGATCATTGCCCCTACCATAAGTTCTCGATCGTTGAGACTGTCACGCGATGTCGACGTGTTGTCGAGACTGCAAAAAAGTGACATTTGGTGACAGCCATACTGTTGCAGTTTGTTTTATGCAAGGGAATGGAACACTGAATGCCGAAACGCTATGGTAGGTATGCTTTTTTGGTCATTTTTCGAGGTACTGAAAGAATTTTTAATGTGGTTGTTTCTTGTTGTTCTTTTCGCTTTTTGATTGTCTGGAGATTGAATCGATTACTTTTGGAAAATGTTTTAGCAATTAATAACTTTAAGTAACAACGTTGAATCATTTGAAACGTTAATAAAAACAGTTATTTGTAAATCAAATAACTTTACTATGTTCGGGTCATTTTCATGTTTTCAAATGAAATAAAAATGAAAATATTTCATAGACGAGGTAGTAGCATAGACATTTTGTTTTGAAGATGTCAATATGTTTTACTATAGTCGACAGTTTGAATTTGCCTATTGAAACCCTAGAAATGTCACCCTTGTCCTAAAAGCTAATGACTTGGAAAAATCATCATCTGCCTAGCCTTTTTCTCATCTATATTGGGGTCGGCTCCCAATCAAACCGGATTCAGCTGAATACCAGTATTTTATGAGGAGCGGCTGCCTACCAGACCTCCACAACCAAAGCAACAACAAAAGTTTATTGAAAAGCTAATACCTGGAAAAATGACCTGAGCTAATTGATGTAATTATTGTACTAGAATAATTACATCAGACATTTACTACTTAACGTGAGATAACAATCGCGATAGTAGGGGTCATCACATTTTTTTTTAACTGGACCTTTATTTATGCACCATTTCCGCAGAGGGGACTTTGACTAATGCCTGCAATTTTTGCTTCCGCCACTTTTCTACCTTAACTTGCCGGTGGGCAGACGTTACTGCGTGTAATTGCTTATCTATTATTGTTTCTTTTTAATCTATGGTGTAAAGTAATCTGTCTGGTTTAAATCGCAGGTTGTCTGGAAGTTGCTTTTAAAAAAAAATTATTTTACACTAGCTACTTGCCCCGTATTCGCACGGGTGCAATGCTGAAAAAATATGTTTATTTACGAAATTACATTAGAAACCTCTAAAATTATCCGTGTTTCTCTACTATATTGTGCATGTATTCTTGAATCACTCTATTTTCTCTTTTAATTAAAAAAAGACCGCATCAAAATCCGTTGCGTAGTTTTAAAGAGACTTTGTTTTATACTATGTAGTGATATGGCTTGAAAAAATAATAATGTCAGAACTTCTTTATTTTAACTGTAAACTAAAAATCTGTTAACCATTAAAGTAGGGTTTGACACGAAAGCTCCTGATTCTAAATTTCGTAAATAGCCATTAATACCTGCTAAAAATTGGTGATTAAAAACCTAAAGAAAAAACACAATAGTTATTCACGTGGTCAGTGGTCCATTCAGGGACAAAACTTCATACAGGAGGGGAATAAACTATTTTTCTTTCTTTCTTTCTTTCTTTCTTTCTTTCTTTCTTTCTTTCATACATCTCAATGGTTGCAAAATTTGTTCCAAAAATTACACCGTTTATGACAAAATCACTTTAATTAACTTCCAAATACACGCTTTTCATTTATCTCTGTAAAATAAAATTCACTTTGGTTCAAAATACAATTAATCACAAAACAAATAAGTGCGTTATTAATTAACAAATTATTTATCTGAAAATCCTTTAATTATTTACAAAACTCACCTTAACAATTCAACATTATCTGCAATTATTATTAATTATAAAGTTTACAAAGTAAAGGCGGGGTCACACCGCCGCGCGCCGCGTCATCTGCGAAGTCTGTGCGCAATGAAATTAAAGCTGCACAATGAATCCTCAAGTTTTAATTAAAGTGTGAAAAGTGTCGCCGGCGCCTGCCGCCACCTAGCGACCATCAGATGAGCTCGTATTGTTTTGACCACTTTATTGCGTCAAAGATATTTTTTTTTTATAAATATTATTTTGTAAAGGGTTTTCCTTCTTTTCTTTTTGTTAGATTTCTCTTCTGTTTATGAATAACCTAGTCTGTGAAGAGTCTTGATTAAAGACTCGTACGCGACAAAAAAGGATGCGGCGATGCGTTTTCATAGAAATCGTTTTATTTTTATCGCATTGTCGAGTCTCACCGGATTAGCCTTAATGTGTCGCCGGCGCCACCTTGCGACCATTAGATGAGTTTGTGTTGTTTTGACCACTTTATTGCGTCAAAGATATTTTTTTTTTATAAATATTATTTTGTAAAGGGTTTTCCTTCTTTTCTTTTTGTTAGATTTCTCTTCTGTTTATGAATAACCTAGTCTGTGAAGAGTCTTGATTAAAGACTCGTACGCGACAAAAAAGGATGCGGCGATGCGTTTTCATAGAAATCGTTTTATTTTTGTCGCATTGTCGAGTCTCACCGGATTAGCCTTAATGTGTCGCCGGCGCCACCTTGCGACCATTAGATGAGTTTGTGTTGTTTTGACCACTTTATTGCGTCAAAGATATTTTGGGTTATAGAGTTCCGTACCTCAGTTGGCAAAAACGGACCCTTACATAATCAGCATTTTAATGTTCCCACTACTGGGACACAGGCCTCCTCTCTAGGAGAGGGAATAGACCGTAATCCACCACGCGGGCCCAGTGCGGGTTGATGAATGTCACATGTCTTCGAATTTTCTGTTCTAGGACATGCCGGTTTCCTCACGATGTTTTCCTTCACCGTTTTGAGAGCAGTGGTGATGAAGTTAATTACACAAAGTAATGCGCCTGGCTGGGTTTGAACCCGCGACCTACAATTCGTAAGTCAGGGCCGTTACCACTCGGCCACCACTGCTCAACGGACCCTTATAGGATCACTTTCTTTTCCTTCTATCTTTTTCTCAGGAACGCATAAAAGAATAAAGCTGAAATTAATATCAAATTCTCAAATCTGCTACTCCTTAGAGCAGTGAAAAAATTATACTTCTAATAATTCTAATCGACTTTAGACATCCTTTACCTATTTAAATGTTAAATAGATGAAGAATGTCTAAATGAAAAAAAAGGAAATAAAACAAAATATTGAAGTCAGTAGTTACATAAAATAATTAACTCATCGTACAGTGCTAAAATATACAAATAACAAGAGATTACTTTGTACAAAAAAAAGTGGCGATCAAATAAATCATACCAGTAACTCACTCTAGCAGAATTATTGCTTTTTAATTTGAAACAGACGGAAAAAGTGAGTAAAGCGTGGCTAAAATGTCCCCTTATTCAATAAACTTCGATCACCGATGTTATTTTGAGTTTTTTTACGACTGTCCTTACGTTTGTAATCGTAAAGATGGATATTTTATGACTTGAGATGTGACGTATCATTTAGTGCATGTACGAGTCCTCTTAATTCCGTTTTTATGGATTAATATTTCATTATTAAGAACACTGCATATTTATAGCTATCGTTGTGTAATCACATTAAGAACTTTATACTTCCTTGGAAAATTACACTACTCACTATTGTGTTTATTTTATAATTAAATCAATAAATAATTGGATGAACGTAATGTCAAATGTATCATTTAGTGCATGTATGTACGAGTCCTCTTAATTCCGTTTTTATGGATTTCTATTTCATTATTAAGAACACTGCATATTTATAGCTAATTAGCTATCGTTTTGTAATCACATCAAGAACTTTATACTTCCTTGGAAAATTACACTACTCTCTGTTGTGTTTATTTTATAATTGAACCAATAAATAATTGAACTATCTAAGCGCTGAGCGTACTAAATTTTAATATAGACCACTGTCCGTAATTTATAATGTATCTTCTGTTCGAATTGAACAAATAATGGACAACGTGTGTTCATTCTATCTCCCATAATTTATTGTTACTGGTCATCCTTTGTTTTATAATGTTTATCATTTTTACGACACTATAAAACTAAATTCATATGCATTATTTTAAATTCACTCTACGTTTGAAAACAGCTTAATTCATTCAGAATGCATGGATCACGTGTGCCATTCACATTCAGACACAACTTTAACTGCTCCAGAAATAAACATAGCATAAAAAGTGTAAAATGCAAACATAAACAAACATAAGCACATACTATGCAACGGTAACTTGGGAAGTCACATCGTAGAAACAAAACATAATCGCAAGTAAAAAAAGCTGTAAAACAAGTGAAATAAACAGCTTGTAATGAAGGCAAAGTTGCGGTTATAAGCTGAAACAAGCTCACGGTAAGAAGCTAGAAACAAAGTATGTTATAATGATGCGGTCTGTTTTTGTGCTCGCCAGTTTACTTTCTCACAATGGTGGTTTGACATGGGACCCAGTTTAACGTTTTTGTCGTAGTTTCGTGTACCCTTTGAGCTTACAAACTTGTTACATGTAAAAAATATGTATTTCAACTTAATTGGGCGACATGCTGTGTTTGTTTTGTTAATTTTTTACGCTTCAGAGGCTTAAAATGTAGCAATCAAGATCGGAGATAAGGTGGAAATTATTTTCTTTTACAGCAAAATTGGAGCTAGTAATTGGGTATATAAAAATGATTACATTTTTCTATAACGTTATACGATTTGTATTTCAGATAAAAATGTTTTATTACAATAGCTAAAATCCCGTCCCTGTTTTTGTAACAACAATCCAGATGCCTCGGAATTTAAAAATACAACGTACAAAATCGGACTTACAATCAGGAATAAAATATTCTATTCGGCTACAGGCTCAAAAGTTCCATCACAAAACAATAAGCGATCTCGCAATATTAATGAAGTTGCCGAAATTCGAACGTTTTCGGCTGCGATTTCGGACGAATGGCCGCGGGTGTAAAGGCATGAGCACTTTAAAATTTATCGAGTTTTCATGTTACGCGCGCCACCGTCGCGTCGACCCCTCTCTGTGACACTGTCATACAAAGTTCAACGAATGTGCTCAAAATTGTTTTTGTAAATGTAATTTTGAATGCTCGGTGTCGTTTTGTGTTTTTGGAACGGGTTAAAGTGTAAAGTAATTAAGTGTTTTCCAGGTTTCAGTTGTTTTCAATTTGGTAAGAGTAGTCAGGAGACAGGCAAGAATTTTTATCCATAACTAGGTACTTTCAAAATGGTATACATACGTACTGGCCTGGACGTAGGAGCAGTGGTGGCCGAGTAGTAATGGCCCCGACTTACGAATCGTAGGTCGCGGGTTCAAACCTAGCCAGGCGCATTACTTTGTGTAATTAATTTCTTCACCACTGCTCTCAAAACGGTGAAGGAAAACATCGTGAGGAAACCGGCATGTCCTAGAACCAAAAATTCGAAGACATGTGACATTCACCAACCAGCACTGGGCCCGCGTGGTGGATTACGGCCCATTCCCTCTCCTAGAGAGGAGGCCTGTGTCCCAGCAGTGGGAACGTTAAAAGGCTGATTATGATTATGATACATACGTAAATCTACCTATCACTTAGATGGTGGGATATATTATTATTTATGTATATATTTTAACAATACTATAGCAAAGCGAAGGAAAAAGGAAGGAAAGTGAAACTAGCAGTCTATATGTATATGTTTGTGTTTACGTGTGTTATACCGTAACGCTGAACTGCTGAACCGATTTTCATGAATGAGGTATTTTCATTCTATTTTTAAATGCTGATTTTGTAAGATCTATGTTCCATTCACAATAAGATTAGACATTTAAACAAAACTGTTTACAGTCGTTCAACCGATTTTTACTTCTATTCCGTAGGCATAAGGATGGCATTAAAAGCAAAAACGTGATTATAATACCAACTGTTTACTGCAGCTGCCATGTGCCATGCCACAAACGCAATAGAAGTCAAAATCGGTTGGACGGACTGTAAAAAATATTTATTTCAATGTCTAATCTTATTGTGAATGTGGTATAAGTACCTTAGATTTCTCAAATACTCAGAAAAAATCTTCAGGATACATTTCAAATCATTCTAATAAACATTAAAGCATTAAAGAAACCACATTAGAATGAGAGATCCTTACTTAGTAGTCTATGTCGCTCTCCCCACGGTCGCCAGTTTGCCGCCGCAGCGCCCCTGGCTATTTCAGGACCACTGTTCTAAATTCAAACTTTTATATTTTATACTTTTTCTGTAAAATGTGGTTTTAGTGGTTTGGGCATGTATCCTTTTGCACGTGTAGAATTTTAACGGAATTTAATGTAAAAGTATTTTCTAAAGCACTCATTATATGGTTAGCTACATCGGTTTACTTACGTAATGCATAAAAAGATACAGCAAAGGATTAAATTTTATGGAAATGTACGAGTTATCTACAAAATATTATTTCGCACGTTCAAAACAATTGCCAAAATTAAGCTGACACATCAGCATTTCACAACAAGTTCGGACTCGACAAAAACTGGAAAAATTCCAACTCACATACACAGGGTCCCATACAGTTAATGAGTGCTGAGTTGCCAGTGTTAGTAAAAAGCCGGGGTTGCCAGACAAATAAAGATTTATACAGGACAATGTCTCTTAATTGCGCTGTGTCAGGTGGCCCGAATCATACCGATTGTGAAGTTTTGGAAGTTCAATGTCGGCTTTTGTAGGTATGATAGATTTGGATAATGGTTATAAGGACGTTAGTTATCATAAAAAAATTTGGAAACTATAGTCTAACAATATCTTGTAGACGAATAAGTAAAAGTTACTTGAAATTGTAAATTAAACGCCCGAAGTTGATCTTAATTTTGAAATTGTTTAAAAAATAATTGTTGATACCAAGGTGTAACACAATACTGATCCAAAATCAAAACTTACATAACTAGACACACACAATAAGAAGGTAAACTTAGCAGACACACTATTTTCCAGAAACCCATCAACAAAAATCAATAAAAAAAGTATATCATCATCGTTTCAAAACGACCGAACTTCAACAGTGTCTCATTCATCATTAGCCTCACACACAACCCAATCTCCACCTTAAACTTCGTCAATAAGATTCAAATCTATTCAGGAGTCAGTCCAGTCTTTGCACAAATGTTAGGACACGTCTAACTCGCTCTCGTTAGGTAATCAAATTTGTTTGCAGTGCACTAACGAGGCTACAACTGGCAGGACTAGTCGCCGGTCTGGGCCGTGATTTGTTTGTTAATGTACTCGTATGTACGTGAATCAATCGATATTGTTTAATAGCATAGCGACTGTTTCTGGTTATAATACAATTTAATTCATAATAATTGTTTAATTTAACAATGATTTTAGCTTTGCTTAAAATCCTGTGAATGGACTTTTCTTACCAATAAATATAATAAGGCCGAACATGACTGATCTTTTTATTTATTTACTAGCAGCGCCTCGCGGTTTCACCCGCGTAGTTCCCGTTCCCGTGGGAATGTGGGGATAAAATATAGCCTATAGCCTTCCTCGATAAATGGGCTATCTAACACTGAAAGATTTTTTCAAATCGGACCAGTAGTTCCTGAGATTAGCGCGTTCAAACAAACAAACAAACAAACAAACTCTTCAGCTTTATATATTAGTATAGATTTTTTGTTTATGAACAACCTTTTTTTTCTGCGTTCCAGGGCCGCGGTGACTCTTTCGAACAAATTCCGCAACCCTAGCAGGCACTGACCCTATGGGGCCCCGTCTTCGATGCTGAAGGCTCTTTGAGGCGCGCGTGGAACACGACGCGCCGTCGACCCGGTTCTGGTTATATAAACTACCCATAGCTCATCGTCCGCAGGCCAGCGCCTACGATGGCCGGGAATCGCACTGCGATTCCTGACGCCCGGAGCGTCTTCTTTTGTTACGGCGCGCTGGATCGCGACGTTTCCCTCTCCCGCACGCGGTCCGCCTCCTCCTTCGCTAGCATTGCTGCTTCGCAGAAAGGCATAGGCAAAGGTCACCCGTTTCCTATGCCTCCTCGCTTTAGACCATGGATTGAACCAGGGCCGGGCGCAAGAGGTCGGCACCGCTTTATAAAAAACCTGCATTCGTTGTATTTATATTAATGTTTCTACAAATAAATATCTGTATGTGTATTTTTTGGGGAAAAATTGTTTAAAATGGTCACCTGGGTGTTAAACGTAAAAATTATTGATTTTAAATTTAATGAATATTGATTACGACTACTAAAATAAGAGAAGTTAGACGTCTTAGTTCTTATTAAAAGGTTAAGATAGATCTTGATCATTATGTTGGTGGCATCAAGTCTAAAGATGAAAGGATCTGTAGTAACCATTTAGTTATGATTATAGATTTTCATCATACCCAATCTTAAGTAGGATCACCAGTCGTGATCTGTGAGGATAATGGATATTATTACTATTGCCTTTGTTAAATTGACTGCCAAAGCAATGCAGCTCTGCGTCGTATCTTTTGTTCCATTAGTTCCCCCTATAAGAATTCATTTTATTTAAACAATTGTTCTCAAAAATTAAATCACAGCAGTAAAAATTCAGTTCATTTACACCAACATACACATCCATATGCAACGCCAATTGTATTCTTTGAACGCATCCGTTCCACACACGGAAATTAATAAAGAGACAAATTAACGGGGAAACAAAAAATAGTGTTCCAAAGTCAATGACACAATGACAGCTATTGTCGACCACTTGTGCCTCATTAGGAAAAGAAAAAAACAATTAAACTGCCTCCACCTGGACAAATTCATCATGCAGTGCTTCAAAACAAAACCGGTCTTTATTACAATCAATTAAAGCTACTATTTCTTTGATATCTTCTTCATCATCTGCAGATTTGTGTAATTCCCCTTCATCGTCATACATACGTCAGTCGCGAAGTACTGGGGCCATTCCTTTATGAGCATTGTGAACTTTAATCCGGTCGTGAATGGCATTGTTTTAAATCACCTACGGCCCAAAGGATCGTGAGTTCTCATTGTGCTGTTGAGTATTGTGCGATGGGTACTTTGATATGGAAGTTTAGGGAGCAACGTTACGTATATAGTTGGGTAATGGACATGTCATTTGTCTGCCATATTTTAGATGCGCCATTTAAATTCCTTAGGCCAGTTTTCTTTTTGAAACATTACGTGTTATAATGAACCTACAGTGAAATCCGTTTATAATGACGCCGCTTGTATTGACCAACCGCTTAATATGAAGTAAAACAAAGCTCATTTTGGTTTTCATATTTAATTCTTTTAAAAAAGTGCGGATATAATGACTTCGTTTATTGACATATCGCTCATTATGACCTATTTTTCAGAAATTGTTTGTTCAATACTATAACCAAACATAAATGGGGACGTGATACCGAATTTGTTCCTCACTTTGTTTTGATTTATCTACGACAATCAATATACAATTTTTTGTTTGTCTACTTATTACAAAAAATACTAACAAAGATGGGAATTAGCTTAGTTCCTAAGATTACGCTTTTTATGACGTCCGCTTAGTATGACGTATTTTTCACTTCCCTTCGATGTCATTATAAGCGGATCCAACTGTACTTGCTTTTAAATGGCTTTTGCAAAATGGCTGGATTTCAATTACTGTTCCTTTTTAAAATTATGAAAAAAAATGTATGGTGGCATACCACCACATATACATTTGTTAAACCATATCTTACTATGGTTTATAATCATCAATAAATACATATAAAACTCTTCCGTTACTGAGAAACTGACTGACTGACTGACAACGTAGAGCCGAAACTTCTGGACGTTGAAACAGAAATTTGGCATGTACGTTTGGTGTTTGTAGGGGAGTACTAAGAATTTCGGGAAAACTTTCTCATAATTCCTACGGGAACGGGGTAAAACGAGATATGCGCATACGTATGCCTTATCGCGAACAAAAGCTAGTTGAGTATATAATAAATCATAATATCATAATCAGCCTTTGAATGTTCCCACTGCTGAGACACAAGCCTCTTCTCTAGGAGAGGGAATGGGCCGTAATCCACCACCGCGGACCCAGTGCGGATTGATGGATGTCACATGTCTTCGAATATTTGGTTCTAGCACATGCCGGTTTCCTCACGATGTTTTCCTTCACCGTTTTGAGAGCAGTGGTGATGAAATTAAGTACACAAAGTAATGCGCCTGGCTGGGTTTGAACCTGCGCCCTACAATTCGTAATTCGGGGCCGTTACCACTCGGCCACCACTGCTCACTAAAATAATAAATAAATAGTAATACGAGTAATTAACGAGTTATGAAACTTTCCAAAACTCTCTCATTTTATTTTACCTCGAACACATAAAACCCGTCATGTACTGATAATAAGAGTTACTTTCTTTACTTAATTAAGGCAGCCTTTTAATATAAACATCGATTTCATTTATCTCGATACTCCATCGAAGCAGCTCTCGCTACTCCAAGGTAGCATGTTAATTTTCCGCCATTGAGTGATTTATTAATCTCAATCGATTTGATCGCTCGGCTTGCAATTAATTCGGTCTGGTTAGCATCGATTTACGATAAATGCGAGGCAGATTGTCTTTCAGAATAAAGTATGACGATTTTCTCTTTCTATATTAAGATATGCAAAATTTATTTTGAGAAAATAACGGTTAAACATCTATACTTAATAGTATTAAGAGGTAACGTTTGTGAATTTGTGAGGTTGTGAGTTTGTGACGTTGTAAGGTATAATCTCTGGATCTATTGAACCCATTTTCAAAATTATTTCACTAATATAAAGCTACCTTATAGGCTATATTTTATTCCCGTATTGCCATGGGAACGGGAGGAAACTCGGTATGTTAAGATGGTCACCCATCCACAGACCAACCTTGGCAAGCGTAGCTGAATCCGGTATGACTGGAAGCCGACCCCAATGTAGTTGGGAAAAGGCTAAGCAGATGATGATTGCCACGGGAACAACGCGGGTGAAACCGCAGGGCGCTGCTAGTAACTAAACAAAGAAGAACGTGGATATGAATGTATAACGAATCTTTATATACAATCATAAAGTTTCGATACAGAACAAACAAAACAACTGAATACAACATACAGCTACACAAGTACACAGGTACACAGGTTTAACACTTAATACTTAAAACCATAATGCACTTCCCAAAGATCAAACACTTACAAAATAAGACGGTAATAGGAAAAGGCGAACGAAAATCCATCGTCGTAAATTGCCACGGTACATTTTTCAACGAGAATAGTTTAAGAAATCACACTTAACTTGGTTATATGCTACTTAGAAACGCTCATAAATACAGGGGCGCCCTGAAAAAGGTTTTTTCCTTGAATTTAAAGGATCGCTGTGTACTCGTCGTAAATTTTAGTAATAGTCACTTGTATTTTTGGAGTGAATTCGAAAATGAATGCTGCATTAGTGAGTACGGATGTTGCGTTTGAAATACGAGCATAGACTGCCCTGAAATCAGGTTTAGTTGTGAATTTTGTAAGAATGTCTCCATTAGTTTTATCTTTCTTACTGAAATATTTCTTTGCAACCAAAAGTCTGCTAAATAGGGTATTTTAATTTGAAAACATCTAATTAGTCCGTCTGATAGACTTCCAAAAAACGTTTATCACGTATTTTTTTCTTTTTTCACGAGAACAAATAATGGAGATGAAATAGTGCGTTGAAAACTCGCGTGACGTCACTAAGTGCTTCAATTTTTACCAGTGACGTGACGTAACCAGCCCACACTCTTGGACTTTAATGCGCTTTATCTTTATAATTTGTTTACGCTTTAACGTGTAAAAAAATACGTGTCCAATATTTTTTTTAATCCAACAAACGGACAAATAGGATTATAATTTTTATAACTAGCAAAATATCCAATTATGAGTAAAGAAACGACATGTGTATTTATTGAAGGTAAAACAAATATCTAGTATTGATAAAAAAATCCGGTGGGAGACATGAGAAGAGACGAGTAAACTGTTCGATGAATCTCGAAGTATCAACCACAACTGCAGAGCGTTCATCCAAACAAACAATTGCCACTCAACTGACAACTTTGGAGCTTTATCACGAAGTAGTTATTCTATTTCACGTGATAAGGCTCCAAAGTTATGCTCTTTAGAGCTCTTGATCAATTTGATTTGATGAAATACCACCCATTCAACAGTATCATTACAAAACGGTACAATGAGACCAGCTCCTTATCTACAAATTTTCGCGACCCTCGACCTGTCTATAACTGTCACAAATCATTAGCCTAATGTCATTAGAATGCCAGCATAGTATAAAATTCATGCTAATTGCGAGGAGGGCGCATTGACGGTGTCACTCGGTAATGGCTTTTAAGAAATGTAATAAATTATTCCACCCGCCGCCGGCAGGTGACGCGCGGCGATGTGTTGGTATGGAACAAGTTATAAGGGAAGCAAAAATACTGAAAGTCCTCTTGTAGGGAAATAAAATCGCTGGCACGTGTGTAATAAACAATAATGTATCTGTATATTTATGTATCTATTTATGGATTAGTCATTCCAGTACGATAAATTATATTTCACTTAGTTTTGTAAAAACGAAAGACGTCAATGTTTTCAAAATTACGGCTATTTGATTTAATCTAAGGCAATCCCCTAGAATTATTTTCGATTGCTTTCAGTTAGCCAACTACTACATCTCACATAAACATTTTTTCAGCCCCAAAAAATATACTGGTATAGGTTATAGTAGAAAGTTATCAGTCTACAACAAAACCGGACCAAAGATCGTCCCTTGCGCCACACCTTGTCTTCAGACGTACGACGTGCTCTTATCGTTCCCAGAATTCGTCTTTTACAAAGTAATTTTTAAAAAAGGATATGTCTTTTAGGGGCTACATTGTTTGCTTTAATCATTGTGAGCGATTTACTGTGTACACAGATATTTATGTGTGCCTTCAGATAAACGATACGCTACTCGGTAGCACGGGCTGTGGTGGCTTCTAATTGAAAAAGACATTTAAGTCTACGACGAATGGTCGAGTAGTTTATTTATTAGTTTTACATACGTTACTGTGACGTTGATGTTATATAGAAGCTTCTTTTTTTAGTAACTCCCAATTTATTAGTCTATTGCATTAATTAGTTACTGAAATTTTGTTATTGTTGATCTTCAATGTTCAAAGCACGCAACGGTGCTTACTAATCATTTTTTGTTGTCATTTCTGCACAGGTAAAAATCAATACTGATTAATTTAATAAAGAAGCCGTTAAGAGCAATGAAAGACAGAAAAATAGTTTTTGTTATGTCACAGAGACGTGCAAATTACTATGTATATGCTTAGATCCACACGCGCAAAACTTTTTGGGAACACATTGATTGTATGTACAGCTAAGGAGTAGAATTCCCTGCCACAGTCTGTGCTTCCTGATAACTAAAACCTGGGAGTCTTTAAGTCAAGAGTGAATAGGTTACTTCTAAGCAAGAGTGCTACATCTTTGGCCACATCATAGCTTACCATCAGGTGCGATAGTAACCAAATGTGTTGCGTATCAATAGTAAAAAAATCAGTCCAAGTGAACTATGATAATAAAGCTATCCTTTCAGAGACATAGCACATGTTCCCACTCAATTACCAACATTCTATCAAACTCCCTTACAATCACCTACAGTATAAATGATTCCCAGCAAAATAAAGACCTCCTCACACACGTACCTGTGGGACGCATCAATTCTGTTTAATAATTAAGGCTGTCAGGTTGCGTGTGTCTCAAAGAGGGAAGAGATCCGTGGGCCGGGACCTTTGTCACACCGTTAATTACCTGAAACTTGGAGATGGATTAATTTTATATGAATTTTGTGTTTGTTTATTGGTTGTTGAGACTTGGTAATTGCTTATTCGGCTATGTGCTTTCGTTCTAATTAGGCAGAATTAATAATGTCACTTTGATTTCTGACTGATAGATAGTTATTTTTCTATTGTTATACAAACACATTGTATCCATCCTTTTATTTATTTGTTTAAAGTTTATGTACAATAGTGGCACATGGGTGGACTTAGTGCAACAAGGCATTCTGTACCAGTCAATCTTTGGGTTAAAAAGACAACGCTGTGGTAGGTGTACAACAAATAAATAAAATACATTTTTTTTTATTGATAGATTTTATTAGAATTACTTCCAGTCGTGAAGAAATCAGAACCAAATTCACAACTAACCCAGATGATCATAATATTAAAGGCAAAATAACACTCGCCTCCGTTGAAACATTTAAAAAAAGATTGCGTAAAATCGTCCCACGTCGCCCCTGGTTCCATTTGACCAAGCATTGAGTTCCACGATGGTAAATCATCACCCTTCTGCTTACCTCCATTTGCGAAATAGCCGTCCGCCTATTAAATGTCGATTTTTCACGTAAAGACCAGTCCCTTCTGCACCCTGCCTGACGTACCCTGCCTCCCCTGTCTTGAAGGGAAACAGTTGATATTTGAAGGAGCCTTTTAGGGTTGGATTTTCTTTCGTAACTTTCTTGGAATTTAAATGTATTGAGTTTTGAAATTCTTTTTTTTCGAACCTTTTTGTTGAAGCGAATGTGAATGACGTGGAAGAAAAATTGCAAGAAATATGGATACTTATGCAGGTCATTTTGTATCATATTCTTACGTTTTGGTTATAATGATAATCGAAAAGATATTTATACTCGTATTCATTGTTACTACTGTAACTAACTGCAGCTAAGGTATCGATTTGCTAACGAATAGATTACCGTGCCTTTTTAATTACAGTAAGGCCCACTTTAACAAACCAAACTTATCTTTTAACTCCGCGTTGTACAGTACTATGTGGTAACCAGACAACTAGAGTCACTATAATATTTTTGTTATGAAACTGCTTTGACGTTCGACTAGACCGTTAAAAAATCAATTGACTTTGACTTGAGATATGTTTGTTATATAACTCGTGATAGCCACAAAATCGGACTTAAAAGATCACTCAGTTTTGCTGAATTGTGCCTAACCTCAATTTTCCACGTCAGTAGTAATTGCTGCTCATGTTTGCCATGAAGATTACTGGTATCATATAAATCAATCAATCTTTATACAAAATATACCTCCAAAAAAATAAATCATCCAAATCCACCCATCCCGATGAAGGAAGTACAGATTTCCATACATGATTCATTTCGGCTGTGCACTGCTCAGTTTTCAACTGGCGTGCAACGTCACAACGTCACATGGCACACAGGCCTGTGACGTGTCAGGAAGTAGCACGCAGGAAGTCAAGGGAAACATTCACTGCTGGGGTATGGTGCAAGCTGAGAGAGGAGGGAGTAACAGCAGGGTTGCGGAATTTGTTCGAAAGAGTCACTGCGGCCCTGGAACGCAAAGGGCGTTCAGTAAGAGTCTGATACTCCCTTCCGCTTCGCCCAAAGCGGAAGAAGTCATTTGATAATTTCCCATCCAAAAAAAAAGGGAATAACAGCAGAACTAAGTTTAGTAAAAGGGAAGGCTTTTCCAGTTAAATATGTCTCATTACTTTTATACCTTTGGTTCACAGCTGGGTGATTTGTAACCTTCGTAGCCTTTACCATAATTCGGCCTATTGATAACAAATACCCTCTCTGTTGGATTTACTATATTAAATCATTAGACTTATTAATAACAGGCAAGCAATCTCCTTTCTCTCGTGCCTCTTAAACAAAAAAGCAGAAGTAGAAAGTTCGCCGCCATTTTGAGATTACCAGCGGACGGTGTGCGGCGGGACTTAATTTATTGCCCACCAAAGTGTTTGAATTGTTAATGCTACGTTCTACTTACAATGTCGGAAGTGCACCTTTACTGTATTTATTTTTATTTACTCGACGATTGCTCCGTCTGGCATGTCGTGATTTAGATGTAGGATATCGTTTATTGTCTCGAGCTTATGGGCATTGCGTTTGATGAATAATCTCTCTTAGACTATACTTAGTACTGTTTTAGTGTTGTTATTTATATCTACTTGGTTTCAATTATCTAGTTCAATGCCATCATTAGTATCGATCGTATCAATTCTCCTGTAAATTGGAACACTTAATGATATTGAATCATCATGACTTCTGCATCTATCTGTGTGTTTCTCTCCTTAATCAGTAAAATATTGCACACTTGCTTCTCCAATCTTCTTTAGATTGGCAGAATAGTCACCATCGTCTTTGATTGGCATATATGAAGAATAGAATATAATGTTACAGCTGTTCTCAATTAATTCAAGCTTTCCTATCTTATTCCATAGTTAACGCAAGTCAATGACACAATATCTTGTGGGTGTATGTAAAGCAATCACCCTTACACTGATGAAATTATTCAAATACTTCATTAACAATTCCGTAGGTAGATCAAACCAAAGGTCTATCAGATGCATATTTGTCTGTTTATGCTATGGTTGAGTTTGTGAACTAATTTAGAGGTTATATTGTTTGTTTGTGATGCAGGTAGCTTCTGAAGGTCATGAAAAAAGAAATCTGATAAGGATGGTTTTTTTTTAATTTATTTAATACTTTACGCACATAGAAACAATACATACAATACCATAATAGTATAATATATCATAGAAGTTTACCATTGACCCAAAAAAAATTTCGTCCTGTGGTGGTTACAGGATAATGTTAGTCCATATTGTCGTGATGCTTGCCTGAATCATTAAAAATGTATCAAGTTTGTACTCTATAAATATTCATCAGTTCGAAATAATCTTCAACTCCAAAGTTAAGGGTTTCTACATCAGACGTCAAATTTGTGTCAAAACTAACACAACTATGATCAAGGTATGATGGAGTAAGAACTATGTTTTTAATTTCGTAATGGTCTCCACGGGATTGCCCTCAGAATACAACAGTGAAGTTCTAGGGACGCCCTGGGGGTTCTCTTGATAATTTATTATTCGCTCTTTTAACTTCAATGGTAAGCAGATTCAATGGATTATATTGCATTTTGCAAATTACAAAAGTTGGCGATGCGCAATGCTGTTATTAGTTTGAAAGTGTGATGGGTGGGCGAATACATTAATTCTTTATTTAAAAAATATATTTTATTGTTCCGTAATATGTGATTTCTAGTAATTTTGTAAAGTGCAGTTAAAAATCGTTTCAGCACCTGTCATGCTTCTTCTTCTTTAGCCTTATTATTAAATCATTATTGTATAAGAAACAAATCTTGCTCCTTAATTATGGTGAACGTAACTCATTGTATAGTGTGTACCTTTTTATGTTATTCCCAAATCATCAACAAAATAGCCAACCAAACACAAAAGAACTGCACGGACAGGCACACATTAATTTAATTTTATATAGATCAATTTGAGTGAAGTAAAGTCGTGGGTCGCCCGGGGGACTTCAATAAAAACCACTTTATTCTGCTCCTTTTATGTAATAGGTAATTCATTATACTGATAATTTCTCTTAAATAAGGTTCTTGTTGTTTAAGTAGATCAGAAAGGAAACTTATCGGTACTTGAAAAATGTGGAGATGTAGGAAAATCAAAATCTGCTTGATTATCAGCAGATTCATCATCTGCCTCCTAGCCCTTTCCCAACTATATTGGGGTCGGCTTCCAGTCATACAAGATTCAGCTAAATACCAGTATTTCACGTGGAGCTGCTGCCTCCCAGACCTCCACAAGCCATTAACTGGATAACACGGTACTTTTTTGGCATGACTGGAGTCAGATTTACTGGCTTCAGACAATCCGTAACAACTGCCAAAAATCCGCGATGACAACCGGGACCAACGCATTAACGTGCTTTCCGAGGCACGGAGGAAACTCGGTATGTTAAGATGATCACCCATCCACAGATCAACCTTAGCAAGCGTTGATTATCAGCAGATTATAAATAAATTATTTTCTCTAGCACTTGGGCAAACTAAAAAGAGCATTAAGAATCTTTGAAGCATAGTTCTAAAATTCAAATGATGGGATATAGTAGGTGGCTACGAGGACTGTAGCATATCGGTGGCATTCATTAACTATCTCCACAGAGTTCTACAGCCTGTTTTATTTTCTCTAGCACTTGGGCATACCAAAAAGAGCATTAAAAATCTTTGAAGCATAGTTCTAAAATTCAAATGACTGGTTACAGTAGGTGGCTACGATGATTGTAGCATATCGGTGGCATTCATTAACTACCTCCACAGAGTTCTAAAACGTGTTTTATTTTCTCTAGCACTTGGGCATACCAAAAAGAGCATTAAGAATCTTTGAAGCATATGTAGTTCTAAAATTCGAATGATAGGTTAGGTATAGTAGGTGGCCACGATTATTGTAGCATCGGTGGTATTAATTAAGTACCTCCACAGAGTTCTCCAACATGTGGCTCATGTCTCGAATAGCACTCACATCGCGTGGTTTTCATAGGCCACTACAGTTCACGTCCAGGTCGTGAAGTTCTTCTCACAGCTTGGTTCTGTGAACTACTGTATACTGATGACGATCTTAATAGTATTCAGACTGATTTAGTTGCACAAGAACTGCGTCAATGAATGAAGTCACTTGCGCACCAGCATAATTAGTTTCTCCTGGTTGTACATCGACTTCTTCAGTATTTCTTGTAAATCCGTATTCCCGAAGTAGTTTTGCAGTAACTTTGTAGCTACTGGACCTAATAAGTTTGCCGTGAACTTTAGTAAGTCGATATTATCACCTAATAACATTAGGTAGAAAATTGACTTACTTATAATTCATTGTACCAGGAAGCCATTTTGGTGGCACCCTAATTCATTATCTATAGGTTTCAGTAACGAGAATATGTGATACACACGGACAAACGGATCAGTCAACAATAATGTTAGTAGAAGTCAAAGGACCTTAGAAGTAAAACAAAATTGACGATTGACGACATCTGAAGCGTTCAAAGATAATGAAAATAGAATAAAGAAGAGCAAAATAACAATATACACAGATTCCAACGATGCAGAAAACAGAAAATACGTTTTAAGCGGGAAATTAAAACTATCGTTTAAAGAGATATATGAAAACAATGTGTTTATGTATAAACAATGACATACAGAAAGCTGGACATTTAAAATCCTTATTTAGCTTCCTGTTAGTAATCCAGAGGGAAATCTCACCTCAAGTTTCCATTACATCGACAGACAAATTTCAACCAATCCTCTCGAATTTCTATAACAACAAATCAGGTGGACAGCCCAACAATCGTCCGACCCTTATGTCCCACGACGAAAGGTAATTGGGCCATCGAAAATTGATCGCGTTCTCATCGAGATGCGGGTATTTGGCTGCCTGTTGATATCACGGGGCATTACTCTTTATTAACTTGTCGCATTTTCTCGCCGTTGACAAATACGAGCCGTTTGATGTTGATCATTGATTTATTTCTACGGATTCTTCAAAGGAGTAATGTGTGTTATTTTGTTAGTTACATTGTTAAGGTATGAGTCATGTAGATGAAAAACAGCTTCGATTATTAATATGCCAAGACGTATTTTGTTTGTGTTTACAACTGAGTGAGCTGGTTCTGAGCCGAAAATAAGGAAAATGTCAAACACATTTCAAAATGCAATTGACAAAGAACTAGGTCGTTTGCTGTTCAACCCCCTGAGGACTCACCGTGATAAACGTTCTTATGCAAATGAAGCCATTAAGTAAAGCATCGAATGACCCCTAATGTTTTACTTTAAAAAACGTAAACAACTTGAATTGGGTGTTTTATAATCACGCTATATTACAATTAACGTTGTTCACGGCAATACTGAATTAATATGGGAAGTGGGAGCACCCTACTGTTAGTTTTAAGGACATAGCAAACGACTGTGGGACTTTTGTGATTATTAAAGCCTTATCTAAAATTGACGATTAAATTCCGGTACGGCCGATTGTTGGGACGTTTACCCCGTTAAAGATAAGATTATGAGTTAATATAGTTATTTAGATTACTTTAGTGAATTGGTACACTAAGTCAAGTTTGATTTGAAATCTTTGTTACTCATGCATTGGATAATTTTATTAATTAACGGTACATGTGTGATTACTATAGATTTTAAAGTTATACTATAATTTTTATGTATTTCGGACTTGAATGTGCTCGACGATTAGAAGTATTATACTCACTCAAAAGTCTCTCTGGTGGTAAAGTATATGTATGTGTTTCATTCATCATTTGGCTCTGTCAGCCGGGACTGGATATCTCTCAAATGCCGTTTATTTAATGACTAACAGCGCCCCGCGGTTTCACCCGCGTTGTTTCCGTTCCCGTGGCAATACGGAGATATAATATAGCCTATGTTACTCAGGGTGAATGTAGCTTTCTAATGGTGAAAGAAATTTTGAAACCGGCACAGTCGTTTTTGATTTTATTCATTACAAAAATACAAATCTTTCCTCTTCATACTATTAGTGTAGATGTAGATTTGCACTTTGGATTGTTACTTTTACTCCAGATCGTAAATCTCTTTCTACATCGTTCTCACATGTGCGAATAAATTATTGATTTAAAAGAATGTCCGTGGAGTTGTTTTACGTTCTTCTCGCTAGAGATCTACGGTTTTGAACGTGCAGATAGCTTTACCTCTTTGGACTTGACTATTCAAAAGTGCCTGTAAATAATTTGATTGAAATAAATGCTTTGAGTTTGAGTTTCACTTCATTAGCAAAATTCGAGCTCTCATAAGTATATTTTTTTATTTATACTCTAAAAAATTTTATAGTAATAATGAATTATTTGGAATCAGTTCACGTACCGGCACCCTCCTCAGCTCTATGTTTAACATAATCTTCACCATGATTTGGTACTGCAAAATAGATAGTACGTTTCTACAAAGTTAGCGTCAGTTAAAACGATAAGAAATAGAGGTACAACAGATGACCTCCCAGAAAGTCCAACTATCATTGATATCATGCTCATTATGATAGCGTAATAAATTATCCCACCAAAAACATTTTCATGTAAAAATGTTGCCAGACGAATCTACGTAGGTTACTCTGTGAAAAAAAAACTTTTTACAAAAAATAAAACCGACTTCTAAACAAAAAAAGTATAAAATAACTTTAATTTCGGAACTCGGTGTTTTTGGTTGCTTTTTTGTTATTGAACACACCGACTTCCGAAATTAAAGTTATTTTATACTTTTTTGTTTAGAAGTCGGTTTTATTTTTTGTAAAAAGTTTTTTTTATTTTTCACTTTTTAGTGGTACCTACACCCCCTCCCCTCCCCCATCTAAACGAACCAATCACATTGGTGTAAAAAAAACGTACTGCTCCTTCGCAGAGTAAACTAAGAGGTCATCAATGTAGAAAATGTACATATTTTTTTTAGATTTTTGATGATTTTTCGAAAACCGCTTGGTTGATGAGTTCATGGGACCATTTGGGAAGTAAACCCTTTCCAACAAAAAAAGAATTTTTCAAATCGGTTGACAAGCGACGGAGTTATGCGCGAACAAACAATAAAAAAAAAAAATAAAAAAAAAAATAAAAAACATACAAACATCCGAATTGAGAACCTCCTCCTTTTTTAGAAGTCGGTTAAAAAGTTATCAGATCTCGTATAAAGCCAAGCTCTAAAGACTGCACGCTCTAAACCTACAAGCTAAGTTTAGTCAAAACTTGTGGCTTGACCGTTTTATTTCACAACGAATGCCTATGAAATCTTCGTGACGGTAGCAAAATGGCCAAGCTATACGATTTGATGATCAGTGAGTAAGTGAGTCAGTTAGTCAGTGACGAAATCGAGGGTTTTGAGTTATTAATAAAATCTAAAGTATAATAGCTACGACATTAAAACTTTGTTTAATAATTGCACTGATGGAATTATATCTTGAATTTTTTTAACTATTTAGCATCATCCAAAGCAAAGTTATGAGAGTTCAAAAAAACGACAAAGCGTTTCGAGAAAAGGTAGGTAGTGCCCTTGCGCATCACTCGTCTTGGCTCGTCTTGGCGGGGGCACTACCGTGCCTCCAGTTAAGGCTACCAAAAGTTTCAATACACTAGCCTTACACTAACGACCCAACCCTCGTATATCAGTCATACTAACATAAAATA
This sequence comes from Hecatera dysodea, assembly GCA_905332915.2. Classification (NCBI taxonomy): domain Eukaryota; kingdom Metazoa; phylum Arthropoda; class Insecta; order Lepidoptera; family Noctuidae; genus Hecatera; species Hecatera dysodea. The sequence goes on from HG995294.1 coordinate 18,923,376, forward strand.
GCTTTTAAGTTTTATTACAACGATGATAACACCGCATAATGACTGTTTTATTAATCATAAATTTTACACCTTTACGACTTAATGTCTGGTCGTCGCCACTGTAAATATTTTCCTTGACTATCAACGAATTTACGAACATTAAAAATATTTCTTCAATAATCAAGGAGATAATGTTTGGGTAAGAAGGTAGCTTTTATGAGGCGATAAAGATCATTGACGAATAAGAGGATGTTTTAATTTTTGGTACTTAATGTTTGTTCATACATTGTTGGTAATTAAAAGTAAATAATAAATTATTGATACAGAGGGCCTAGAAAAAGTGACGTATTATCAGCGATTTACGATAGGTATATCTACCGGGTAAAAGGGGATGAATAGAAATGTAAATAACTGGCTGTTTTTCGTTGTTTCTTCGTTTTTGGAACACCGACTTCAGAAATTCCCTCTCCCCCCTGGACCTCTGAGGAGCTCAGACGTGTTTTACGGAAACTTGCTGCGATAATTAAATTAAATATTTAAATCAAAATTCTAAAATTAAATAAAGTTGAATAATAGGAGTGCATAATTTCGAGGAGCTCTTTAAATCGCTCAAACGTCATCTGTCAATCATCGAAGTGACAACCGCTCCAGCCCCGCCTACAACATCCCCGCCCACTGCTGCCAGCAACCCGCCTCCTGGGGCGACATATACTCCAGCCAATTAGCTGCCTACGCGCAAGACCGCTGCACCGCAGCACCGCCATTGTGGGGAGGTACGTATCAGTGCTCCTGGTACCTTGCTGTTACACTCTTGCACGGCTAGATATTACCACAACACGCTGCTGCTGCTATCACACACGCTGCTGCGATCCTAGTACCTCTCTCTAAAAAACGACGACAATATGATGCCGTTGAAACGTACCCCTCCAGCGCACAAGCAATTTTTCTCAGAGACAGACACTGAGAGTGTTGAGGGTAACGTGTCGGATATTCAACATCCTCATATTAACGACCAGAGCAACATAAATACTAGGCGCTTGAAACGTAAACAGCAAGAAAACGAATTTAGTAGCTTTATGCAAGAGGTGCGGGATTCTTTCGCGAATTTTGCTGAGGAACAAAACTTAAAATTGAAAAGTCTGGAATCAACTATAGCCGAAATTAAAAGCCAGAACACTAGCATCACTGAATCCATGCAGGCTTTATCTTCTAATTATGATAGTATACTGAAAGAATTGGAATGCCTCAAACTTGAGCGTAAAGAACATTTAAATTACATTAACACCCTGGAAAATAAAATAGAAAACCTGGAAAAACAGACGTGTTCCGCTAAGGTTGAATTGAGAAATATTCCAAAATTGAGTAACGAGACGAAAGAAGAACTATGCAATGTGGTAAAGAAAGTCGGAAATGTCCTCAACTTACAAATAAAAACATCGGACATCAAAGACATTTATCGGCCTTTTGCAAAGCCAAACGTAATAAAACCTATTGTCGTTGAATTCACATCAGTTCTTACAAAAGAAAGTGTACTAAGCAGTATTAAGAAATTAACTTTGACGGAAAAGACGGAAAAGTTAAACACTGACATACTTAGCCTGCATAGCCCACAGAAGCCGATCTTTATATCAGACTGTCTAACTCCAAAGGGCAGGCGTTTGTTCTTCCTTGCGCGCGATTTTGCAACTACGTATAAATACACCTACTGCTGGACCTCTTATGGAAAAGTATATTTGAGAAAAAAGGAGGGAATGCCGCATATCCGTGTTAATGAAGAAAATGATCTCATAAAACTAAAGAACGGAGAGAAGTCGACTGAATGACTATGTTTGATTTATTATTTTCTTTTTGATAATTATTCTACAAGCTCTCGTTTATATTGCTCCTACTTTTTATTACTGCATGTTTATTTTGTAAAACATATGTATGTTTATTGGAATGTTGCATACAATCTTACATACGAACACTACACACAAATTTACAGCTACTTTAAATACACCTCGATATCTTCGTTGTCCATACATTTTATGTGCCTGTTTCTGTTAATTGTCAATTATTTGCATGGCTCAGTAATAGTTACATTGATATGCTATTTACTACAAAGTTTACAATTTTTATATAAAGACGTCAATAATTTTGCTCAACATCTGAGTTATGGTATATTCAAATTTCAATCAACAATTATTCTGAACTATTTAAAGTTGATCCTATGCCTAAATTATCTTAACAGAAATGGATGATGTAACTACGGAAATTGATGAAATATCAGTGTCGAAATCTATTGAATGTGATGTTGAGAATTGCAGAGATTTGATACCTTGTCCGGATGACTGTTTGACCGTTGTTACCCAGAACATACGCAGTATATCTCGTAACTTCGATGCTTTTGTGGTTTTACTGCATGATTTGGGTTTTGGGTGTGACATTATTGTACTGACGGAGTGCTGGCTATCGTGTAACCCCATTATACCCAATCTCGATGGATATAGCCATTATTCGTCAAATAATTGTGGTAACCAGAACGATGGAGTAACAATCTTTCATAAAACATGTCTCAGTGTTGTTTGCGAGGAGCCGCCATGCCAAGAATGTAACTGCCTTGTCCTAAGAATTGGTTCTGAAACAGCAATAGTGGCTATTTACCGATCCCCCTCAAATAGAAATACAGATGCCTTTTTTCTGTCTCTCAATAATATCCTGACTAATCTCAGCGGCGTCAAAAATGTTTCTATTATTGGAGATATTAACATAAATATCGGTTCTGACGTCCAGTGCCCCAGTTCTTCGGAGTACCTGAATTTGTGTGCATACCATGGTATCTTACCTGCTCACACTCTGCCAATGAGAAATGGCAAAACCTGCATTGACCACGTGATGCTTAGAACGCAGTTCCAAGCACTCACTGTGATTCTGCAATCTAACGTCACTGATCATCAGGCTGTTTTGCTGTGTCTTCGTCGTAAACAGACTAGAACATTTGCCCAGGTTTTCCATAATAAGGTTAATTCCGAAAAATTAAACCAAAATATATCGCAATTAGATTGGCAACCAGTGTATTCGGCAGCTGAACCAAATATTGCCCTGGATTATTTTATTACATCTATTCAACGTGAAATTGCTGCAAATACAATATTTCAGAAATTATCAAGACGTAAAAAAATTATCAAACCTTGGATTACTCCGGGTCTGATCCGCTGCATGAGACACAGGGACAGATTACATAGCCAGTTACGAAATTCACCGGAAAACGATACTCTAAAAGTTATCTACACAAGATACAGAAATTTCTGCAACAAACTACTTAAAAAAGTTAGAATAGCATATGAAAAGAACTTATTGAAATCTGCTGGAATTAATAACAAAAAAATATGGGATGCAATAAAAACAATTACAAACACTAAAAAAACCAAAAGTAACGCGACAGAATTATTAAATACTAGTAACGCAAGAGAGTCGGTAGAAAGGGTGAACGAATTTTTTGTCGGTATAGGGAGGGACTTGGCAGGTAGGACTATTCAATGTGCTAATCCACAGCACCAACATTTGGTAATAGATGACCCTCAGCACTGCCTCAAATCATTCGCAATATTGGACACTGATGAAACCGAAGTAGAGAGCTTGATAATGGGACTGAAAAATATTTGTTCCACTGGATGGGACTCTATATCCAATGGTCTTCTTAAAGATAATAAAAACATCCTTGTTCCACCTTTAACACATATTTTTAATATGTGCTTATCCCAAGGAGTTTTCCCTACAGTGCTGAAGAAGTCTGTGGTGCACCCCATATATAAATCCGGAGAAAAAGATCTTGTCACAAACTATAGGCCTATATCCATCTTGCCATCGATCTCCAAGCTCCTGGAACGTATCCTCAATAAAAGACTGACCAATTATCTAGAAAACAACAATCTTCTCTCAAACAATCAATTTGGCTTCAGGACTGGTAGATCGACAAGTGATGCTGCACATGAGCTTGTGGATTATGTGGTTCAAAATCTGGATGCCGGCAGGAAGACTATAGGCATTTTCTTGGACTTGGCCAAGGCCTTTGATACGGTTTCCGTACCACAGCTTTTGCAAAAACTGGAACGAATAGGCATTAGAGGCGATCAACACAAAATCTTTAAAGATTACCTATCAGAGCGCTCCCAGTGTGTTAAAATTAACGAGTATATAAGCAGCGACTTGCCTATTACTTTTGGCGTTCCTCAGGGCAGTATTCTGGGTCCAAGTCTTTTCCTCGTGTATTTGAACGATCTTTGTGAGCTCAATCTTCCTGGAGGTAAAATTATATCTTACGCTGATGATACAGTACTTCTGTTCTCGGCTGATACTTGGGATGATGTCTACAAGCGTGCGCAACATGGTTTCGACATAGTAAGCCATTGGCTCCAGAAAAATTTCCTGACTCTTAACGCAAGTAAAACACAATATCTCACCTTTTCTATGCGTAACTGTAGTCCTCCTTCCCTCACTGTTTCCATCATTGCTCATAGCTGCTGTAATGAAGTAGTCTGTTCATGCCCTACTTTAATGAAGACAAAGAAGATAAAATATCTGGGAATAATCATTGACGATAATCTATCCTTTCGATATCATATAGACTTGGTTATCTCAAGAATAAGAAAACTAAAATTTGTCTTCAAAAATTTAAGACATGTGGCTGAATCTGCCTTAATTAAACAAGTGTACCTCGCCCTGGGACAATCTATACTTCAGTATTGTATTTCAGTCTGGGGGGGTGCGGCAAAAACTATAATGAAACCGCTAGAAATCGCACAAAGATCTATACTTAAAGTCAGCACTCTCCGCCCGTATCGCTTCCCTACATTCCTTTTGTACCAATCGTGTGATGTACTTACAGTCCGCCAACTCTTTATTTTGCATGCAGTACTGAGGCACCATTCTGACACAAAGTTTGATAAGTCTACTTACTTGTCTAAGCGCAGACGAAAAGTCATAACATGCAATGTTATCCCGACATCTAGACACGCATACGTCCGCAAATTCTTCTGTCATCTAGGCCCTTTCTTATATAATAGAATAAATAAACTTATTGACATATATCCCTTAAATAAAAAGGAATGTAAATGCAAGGTAAAGGACTATATTCAGAAACTAAACTACGATGACACCGAAAACCTATTATCTGTAATACAGTAGCTTACCCCCACTCACCCTCCCACATGCACTCACTCATTTTCACTCTACACAAGGGAGGCCATTACATCACATTCCATCACAATACATTTTATTATTTAGATTTTTTAGTACTTCATATAGATCCTTCTCTAATAATTATTTTAGTAATTTGAATTGTATAGAGTCTGAACTACTTATAGCTAAGTGGTGCATATACTGTGGGAAGAGCGCTGATGTCTGAAATACAGATAGTTATTCTCTATCTAGTTCAGACACAGATGTTCCCCATTACAATAGAAAATAAGCATAGTGTGATTTTTGTGTCTCTAACTTGTGATGTACCTTTTTGAGCAAATAAATTATTATTATTATTATTATTATTATTATTATTATTATTATTATTATTAAATTAAAGTTATTTCATACTGTTTTTTTTGTTTAGATGTCGGTTGTATTTTTGGTAAAAAAAGTTTATTTTTTTATTTTTCACTTTTTAGTGGTGACACCCCACACCTAAACGTACCCGCTACGGTACGGTACCGTAAAGGTTCTGACATAGCCCGAAGGATCGTCCAACTGAAGAGGCAGTGGGCAAGGCTTCGTCATCTTACTCGCAGAACAGACGGTCGATGGGGCCGAAAAGTTCTGGAGTGGCGACAGCGTACCGGAAGACGCAGCGTTGGAAGTCTTCCCATAAATTGGATCGATGACCTGGTAAGGGTCACGGGTAGCCGATGAATGCAAGACGCACAGGAGTGGTTGTTGTGGCTACACGCGTGGGGAGACCTATGTCCAGCTGTGGATGTCTTAGTATTAATAATCGGGCTGGTTTCCGCAACTCCACGATTAACCGCGTATTTTGCGTGCAGGTGGGACAATGTGTCATTCGATCCACCCCAGTTCCTCAAGGAAGGCCAGCAACGCCTTTGTATTACTAACAATCTCACAGAGGGTACCTGGGTTTCTGAAGTACTTAGCCCTGTGATCGGCGACTACGGAGCAGCTTAAAAGCAGAATATGTGCTGCTGTCTCATCCTCCTCCGTGCAGGCTCTGCAGAGCGGGCTGTCAGTGACTCCTATGACATAGAGGTGTTTATTAAAAGACCCGTGACCAGTCGTGACAGCTGTGACTGTACGTAACTGTTGTTTGGACAGAGCTTGTTTTGTGAAACGGCTATCAATAGAGGGAAGTGCCTCTTTAGCCTGTCTACACTCACCATGGTTAGCCCATAGATTGTGATGTTTGTCTCTGGTGCGTTTCCTTACCACTGTGGATGTCTTTCGGATGATGATCATGATGTTATACAGTGTCCTTAAGTACAACAGACATTTAGTAGAACAACACAACAAACATTTTGAACTTATTTATACCACTAGAAGCCACGTACATAAGCTATAAATACTCGGCTGTCAAACTAGAATTTAATATTTAATTCGCTGTAGGAGTAACGAAACGTCATAACGTCGCGTCACGTCGCACAGCTGAGATGAATAATAAATTAGTTCCATCTATATTGGATGGGAATTACTTTATTATAATAAGTACTTGTAGGTGGGTATAAGAAGTTACTGTAATTCAGGATGAATTAAAGATGATTGGATATGTAATGTGAAATTGGCAGACTGCCGTGAATAGGATAAATGTGATCATCATTCTGTTCTGTTCTGACTGAATAATGTTTACAGGATGATTACAGTCACTTTAAAACCTTTTGTTACCAGGACCACGCTCTTAACTCATATCCAGACATATAGACTGTCCATGCCAGGTTGTATGGAAGAGATCGCGGAATGCGATAAGACGCGCGTTTTAGTTTTAAGTCTACTTTTTGTGTTACTTTTGGTTTACAATAATGTATATAATAAATAAATAAATAAACGTTTTTATTTGGGTTTTCCATAAAAAAGTTATATCAACGAATCTGTAACTTTGGAGTACCTTTTTTTTGGATGGGAAATCATCAAATGAGTTCTCCCGTTCCGGGCGGAGCTGTAGGGAGTGCCAGACTCTTACTGACTGAAACCCACCCGTGTTACTCCTAGTGCTTTTTGTGTTCCAGGGCCGCGGTGACTCTTTCGAACAAATTCTGCAACCCAAGTAGGCACTGACCCTATAGGGCCCCATTTTTTTTGTTGACAACTCTTTCAGGTGCGCGTGGAAAACGTTGCGACATCGACCCGGGCCTGGTTGCTGTGAGACGGCGACCCAAAGATATGCCTAAATGGATGATAGTTCATACAAAAAGTTGGTGTAAATCGACTTGAGGAACACGTAGAGGTCTCGAGTTGAAATTAAAACCGAGTTTATACGAACTGAGTATATACTCAGTTCTACAGTCCCTTGAAATTATCGTGTAAAAGATACGGCCGTTTATCCCACAAAAACGCATATTTCGAACCTCTCAATAGAATCAAAATTTATAGGGTACTTTCCGTTGACCTAGAACTATGAAATTTGGCAAGTAAAATAATTTCAAACTACAAGTCAAGAAAAAAGTCTGAACACTATACTTTTTTACTTTAATCATAAAAAATATAGTCTTTTTATAAACTTTTACGAAATCCTCGGAGGGCGAGGCCCACTCGCACTTGTCAGGTTATTTTTTTTTTTTTTTCAATTAAAGTTTGGAAGCTGAAATTGGATCACCTATGTATTATACTGAGAGATTAAGTAGTTTTTTTTAGTTGCTCTAGGTTTGTCTCATGAATAACATGCATTTATCACAACATTATAATGCTATAAAATATTAAAGCCCAGTAGCACAAACTACTAAGTACCCCGACTACCTTGTAGTGCTATAAAGATATTTCCTAATGTACACCGCGTGATCTTGTTACCTTCAAAGCTAACCGAACAGCTTTTATCTCTTCTAACGCACCTTCTATGACAGTATAAACAAACACACTACGTTTCCTTCTTTCTATAAACAGAGATATATATGGATGTGTGTCAGTTCGTTTGTGAAGGGAAGAAAGTATAATGACTGTTAAATATTTTAACATTTTCATATTCCTCGGTTTTTTTTTAATGAAGTTTACGATGCTACCTCATCCATTGAAAGCAATGATGTAGTCCAAGATGAAGCACGCTTGTCTAGAAGTAACCAGCAGTGCTATTCTGTAAGAACTCACGTGCGAATTCGATTCATATCTCATTTTCGATTACACTTCGTAACTCACCTGAAGTGAAAAGTATTTGATATTCTGACTGTCAAGTTAAGTTCGCTTCACCTATGTTCTCACTTAGTGGCGCTAGTGTAGTTTTCATCAAGTTACAGAATACCAAATACAGTTTTCACCGCAGAATCAGAAGTGAGAACTGGAGTGAATTCTTACAGAATAGCATTGCTCACTCTTGACTTAAAGAACCCCGCGCTGTAGTTAGGAAATACAAGTTCAACTTCACTCCTTAACTGTTCGCACAATTAAAGTACCTATACCCCCTAAATACTCTGAAAGTGAGTGCCGAGTGAGATTGCAATTAATAAATTAACTCAAAAGTCATTTATTCAAACTAAGCTGAGAACCAGCACTTTTTGAATGTCAAATTTTACGTAAAGACAGTCCGAACCCCCCAAAACGTCCACCCGTCACCACTTCCTAGTGTTTTAGCTGGGAAGAAAAAGTGGTGCAACAAACTCCCCAGCAACACATCTTTCTGTTGCGTTTTAGGGACTTGTATTTATACAATAGTATGCAAAGTCATGGCAGAGGAAGGAAAAAAACATATGCAACATGGAAATCATAAGTCAATTGACTATAAAACATTGTAAAGAGTAAATTCAGTCAATAAAGTAAAAGTGTATTGACCTACATAGTCATCAGAAAAATAAAAAACAATATTAAGTATATTAATTGATATTATTATATTACATATTATTCATACATTTATGTATATTCTATAGGTATACGCATTGGGAATATTGTCTTTATTATAAGCCATTATTTGGTATCCAATCGTTGTGCTTTATTAGACCAATTCCAAACAGCCACCGGTTTGCTGAAGATAAGTTTCTAGTTAAATATGCTGACCCTTAACATCACAATCCATGAAAATACTTTAAAAATATGCCAATACAACGACTCTATTATTTTAGACTTAATTTTCCTATCACAAGGATTGAGATACTCAATGTGTGTTACGTGTGTGTTACCTACTGTTCCATACCAAAACTGCGTGATCATATTACATGTAGAGTTTTTATTACTAATAGTCACCCTTATATACCGATGGTCTCGGACCAAGAATCTAATGGACAAGACAAGCTAAAAACAATATTGAGACAAAAAGGATGTATATATACAGAAACATATTAGGAAAACAAGGACAGAACTATTTATTGTTGTCTTTGTCGACGTATCACTTTTTTTGTTGGGCACATCTGTGGTATGTGCCCAACACAGTACTAGTGCATTCGTTTTTAATCGTGTTTTGTTGGAAACCCTTAATAAATCTGTAGTTTAAATAGTGGGAACGAAGTTTCTAACTTAAGAGAAAGACGTTCAACATGGTGTATTGCTGTTTTATCGGCTGTAATAGCCGTAGTGAACGAAAATCTGAGAACATAACCTTTCATTCGTAAGTATGAGATTTTCGCATTTATATATCATAAAAATTTAAAATGTCACTAAATATTTAGCTCGACATACGTTGATAAAAAGTCTTTTAGAAAAAAAGCGTTAAAAATACTTGAAATATGTGATTAAAATTTCATTTTACGTTAGTATTACACGTTCAAATTCTATAGAACTTTATTGTCTTACGAGAATAAATAACTTTCTGTCATTTCAATTTAGTAGAATAATACGTACTTTAGGGATACCAGATGGCATGCATTAAAATTACCCATTATTGAGGGAAAAGGCAACAGTCATGTTGCTGTTTTTGTTTTTTCATTTAGTCTATTTAGTAATATCATACTCAAAATTATTGGTCATGAAATCAAAAGGCAACTCAACCGGACTACCTGAAAAATGAAATATTTTAGATTTTAGACAAAGGACACCAGATTGCCTTCCTGAATTGCATCAACCGGTCGAAATAATTGGAGGCCATTATTCACTAATTTGGACTGACCCACATATTTTCTTCCAGAGTTTCGCTAAAAAACGCAGAACGAAATCTGAGGAAATCTCGATCTCTGATCCATCTGCGACGAAAATCCAATCCAACACACAACAATCCAAGTATTTGTTTATTTCAACCATTTTGAATTTAGTTGAATATAGAATATTGTAAATCACTGCCTTTTTTGGAGGTGGCTTCAGGATTATCGCTGGAACCTGAAGTAAATGCAACTATGAAAATTATTTTTTTTTATTTATTTCCATTTCTCTTTGTGTGGGTTACTAACATCGAATTATTATTTTAGATTAAACCTGGTGAAATATTTACGACTCTGAGTACGTCGCCTCGAAAAAGGAAATTGATTAGAAAATTAAACCAGATAACAATTTTAGCTGAGAGAAGAAAGAAGAAATTAGCTGCATTAAGATCCAAATGTGGGCGAATAGAGAAAAAAAAATGCTGACCTTTCTGCTATTATAGAAAAACTACAAAATAAAAATTTTATCAATCAGGAAGCATTTGATTTATTATCCTCCATCAATTCACATAACACCGGTTTACGTTATATTACAAGTACTAAAGAATAACGTTATATTGAAGCATAAATAACGTTAAATCACTTTCCGTTATTTTAATAAAAACGGTAAGTCCTGTAGAAGGAAGATAACGTTATAAAATTTTTTCGTTATTTAAAGCCCTGGTTTATGGTGCTAAAAACTCGTTACTTTCATTTCACGTACCTACTAATCACACCTCCCAAATCCATATACAAAAATTAACGAGAATTATGGGGTAATATTTTAAAGTCTGGTATCCCCCAGTTTTGAAGTACGCTATATCCATCCCTTTCGAGTATACGCTTTTGTCTAGTCCATTTGGATTCTTGGTCCGAGACCGATGGTATACATAAGAAACCCATCTCCCATGACGTCTAATGTCAATATAATTGTACGTACCTCCCGTAGCACACTTGTGCTGTAAAGTTCAAGTAAGTAGCGCCGAGGGGCGTCGACGCGTTGTGTGGAACCGTTTCGGATCAGCGCGCCGAAAAATGACGCATTCCGTCCCCAGCTGGCTTGGAAAGTTCGGTTTCATTATGTTCCTTGAAGTTTAAGATGGTTTATAGTTGTAAGTTTAATAATTAGGCCATCTTGACACAATGCGATAAACACGGCTTAATTATGTCGTGGATCGAACATATTTCTTTTTTGTGCTTGGCATAAAATGTAGGTTATGTTAATCTTTATATTTAGTACTAGCTGATGCCCGCGACTTCGTCCCCGTGGAATCTCCGATTTTAAAACATTCTTTATCGCTGCTCCGCTCCTATTGGCTTAAGCGTGATGATATATAGCCTAAAGCCTTTCTCGATAAATGGTCTATTCAACCCAAAAAGAATTTTTCAATTCGAACCAGTAGTTCCTGAGATTAGCGCGTTCAAACAAACAAACGCTTCAGCTTTATAATATTAGTATAGATACTGGATATAATATTATCTATACCAATTAGTTTAGAGTTTTATTTCATTTTGAGACAAGATAAATAGCCATTCTATCAGCGAAAGAGGTTGTGATTGTGAGATGTATCACGTGACTTTTCGACGGCGTTTATCAAATCCGTACATTTTTGAAGTTTTAACATTCATGACAGAATGTCACATGTTTGTATAGACTCAAAACTCGCCATACTATTACTATTCGCAACCACTTATCTCAATTTGTGCAGCAGTGTAGTAAAATAGGTGGTGGGTGCTGATGAGGTGCTGGTACGAGTACGTTGGTGCCGAGGAAGATAAAAATAAAACGGTGGACAAGTTAAATTCACGTCTGTATTGGATCAGTGTCGCAGATGCAACGGGTGTTGCCACAGTTTACATAATGATTTACATTTTAATGTTCATAATCAGCCTTTTAACGTACCCACTGCTGGGACACAGGCCTCCTCTCTAGGAGCCCTCTCCTAGAGAGGAGGCCTGTGTCCCAGCAGCCAGTGCACTGGGCCCGCGTGGTAGATTACGGCCCATTCCCTAATGGGCCGTAATCTACCACGCGGGCCCAGTGCGGGTTAGTGAATGTCACATGTCTTCGAATTTTTGGTGTCCTCACGATGTTTTCCTTCACCGTTTTGAGAGCAGTGGTGATGAATTTAATTACACAAAGTAATGAGCCTGTCTGGGTTTGAACCCGCGACCTACAATTCGTAAGTCGGAGCCGTTACCACTCGGCCACCACTGCTCTGTGTCTGTGTCAATTTTTATGTTAGTGTTGCCATATTGTGAATTAAAATATCCAACACAATATTGAGCCTAACCTATAGTTGGGACGACCAAACTGAGAAATGCCGAGACTATGAAGCTTAACTTGTTCTATACTACTAATTCAGTTCACATAGGTATCGATACTAATATTATAAAGAGGAAAGTTTTGTTTGCAAGTTTGTTTGTATTGAATAGGCTCCGAAAATACTGAGCCGATTTGAATTTTTTTTTTCACTTTTGGGAAGCTACATTATCCTCGAGTGACATAGGCTATATTTTATTCCCATATTTCCACAAGAACGAGCACGAGGCGGCTGAAGTGGGGCGCTGTTGTATACCAAATATTGTAAAACATTTATTTGAAGAGTAACAATGGGGTTTTTTTTGTCCGTTCTTCTCCATAAGTATCAACCTTTGCGAAAGGACACTAGTGTCACTTTATTATTTTAATGTCGACGTTGAAAAGTGCCGTTTAATGGCCTAATTGAAATAAACGTTTTGACTTTGACAGTTGAAATAGCCTTTAAAAACTTCTGAGTCCACTTTGTTGTCACGACAAAAGAACAGTCAGAATAACACTGTTACCGACTCTCAGTTCAAAAGGTCACTTACATTTCAAGTCAATATTATCAACCATATATCCCCCTTAACTTAAATAAAAGCACGCTACGAATCAGTGGCGCTTCCGTCCACATTAAATGAGCTCATTAAGCTGTTTAATCAGTTGTAAAGAGTTTATTATTTTAATGCAGGGACATCCGGCTGTGTACGGATGCGTTTTATTATATCCCTATTGTAATTAGGATGGTGTTTCACCCCTGATTTTTTGGGAAGGATATTTTAATGACCCTCAACTGCCCTGTAGTAGGTATTTAATCAAAATAAATGGAATAGCTGGCATATTATCTCTTTTTTAATTATTCATTATTTCTTTTTAATTATAATTTCCAAAAAAAAGTCCCAAGCTAACAAAACTTGTTTACAAAAAAAATACAATCATGTTCACAATATATTATTTAGTGCTGGAAACCATTCAAATGGAAAGAGTTGTTACCCCCGAAAAATTCCAAGCAGTCCATCGAAATTTTAAATGGGATCATATGGGAATCCCGAACACATTGGCACAAAAAAAATGCGAATCTGCCGGAGTTATAGAGTTAGAACATAAAAACATATAAACATCTGAATTGATAAGCTCCTCCTTTTTGAAATTTCTTAAAAAGAGAAAAATTCACCAAAATTAATTGTTTTCATAGGCATGATGAAGCAAAGGGGACTTTATTCATCTTTACGTCCTAAACGACGTAGTAATCTATACAACAAACACCTTTACTTACACTTATGTCTAAATTAATTCACCTTATCAGTAAATATACAAAGCGAAAAAAAAAAGCTCACGAAAAGTAATGTCGAGAGAAAAAGCCAAAACAGTGTATAAATATGACATTCTTATGATTTTCTTCCCCTGCAAGACAAATAAATATTATAAAACCATTAAAAAACAGAACACAATTTAAATGCAAATTCGAAACGAGTTTAGTTCGAAGTTCCATACGAAGTCGCACGAAACAGCTAATTTCAAATTGTTTGAAACTCGTAAAATCGGGCGCTTGCAATTTTATAGACAAAAGAAAGCACTAAAAAGCGAATGTAACGTTCGCAGCACACATCTAATTTAGATAAAGAGTTTCAGATAAACGGTACAAATCACTGTACACAAAAACTACTTTGCATAGGTCTTTTCAGATGCAAATGCCTGTATTAAATTTGCAATTTAGACCCCGACAACGCACTGAGGTGTGGTCCAAGGTGCAAGATTTTCGGGCCTGCGAATGGCGAGCTATGGGTGGATCGCCGTCCGATAGCAACCAGGCAGAGACACAGCTCAAAGAGCTGTCTGCGAGGAAGACGGGACCCCATGGGTCATTGCCTGCTAGGATTGCGGAATTTGTTCGAAATAGTCACCGCGGGTCTGGAATGCAAAGGACACGAGAAGGATCACGGGTGGGTTTTAGTCAGTAAGAGTCTGACACTCTCTTCCGCTCCACCCAGAGCGGGAGAAATCATTTGATGATTTCCCATCCAGAAAAAAAAGTTCAAGATTTTTCGCAAATTAGGATACCTATTACTACTGCTCTAGACAATTTTTAGCTATGGTCTCAACATTGACTTTAAAATATAACAGGTAACTGTTTTAAAATGAACAGTATTAAAATTCTCTCACTTTTATACTTTGGGATTAACCAAAAGGAAAAAGTAGGGCAAATAAAGAAATCATACCAGAAGAGTATCAAGCTTATTGCGTTGATCAGTGATGCTGTTATCGCATTTATAAATCACTAGCTTCTGTCCGCGACTTCGTCCCCGTGGAATCCCCGATTTTAAAACATTCTTTATCGCTGCTCCGCTCCTATTGGCTTAAGCGTGATGATATATAGCCTAAAGCCTTCCTCGATAAATGGTCTATTCAACCCAAAAATATTTTTTCTATTCGAACCAGTAGTTCCTGAGATTAGCGCATTCAAACAAACTCTTCAGCTTTATAATATTAGTATAGATTCCTCTCATTTGCATAGTGTCGTTGTCAGTAAAAATTAAGAATTCACATAGAATAGTCTTTTAACGGCATTATGCGTATATCCAATCTATCAACATTATTAAGGAAATCCAGGAGTTCTCGTCACCTCCTCTAACTTACACCAGCACATCTGCTGGCAACGCGTCGAGCCGCCAGTACCTTCAGACAATGAAGACATCCCATTGTGATGCTATACGTTTTATGCCTCCCTAGTACATGCTGACAAGACTGACCGTAAAATTGATCGTGCTTTATCATGGCTCCGCTTTGATATCTGGACAGACGGCCAGGTATTTTAAAAATATTAATGGGTTAGGCATTGATTGTGCTGGCAGAAATCTTATTCCAATGTTTAATGCTTTCCTAGTACCACTTATAATTACTTTTCTGTATGATATACTCGTAATGAAATGCATTCTTATTTTTTTTGATTACGCCTATTAGTTAGTTGTTTACTATGGGTTTTTTTATGAAAACTATGATAGAAAGCAGTTTTCTATTAATGAATTGGGAGCTAGGGCTACATAACGGTGCCAAATAAATAAGTTGTCTTCGTTTCGACCTTATTTATTTATTCTGCGTTTCATCATCATCATCAACAGCCTGTTGCAGTCCACTGCTGGACATAGGCCTCTGCAATTGCACGCCACTTAGATCTATATTCTGCCTTTACTCAATCTATATAACATATAGATAGGTTATCGCCACTAAACATAACTAAGCCACACCCAAAAACTTTTAGAGACCATCTAAATTATACTCCCCTAACATGAAAAACACTTACAAACAAAACTGATCTCTTCACCCAAAAGCTCAACACGGAAGAAAAATAGCAATCCAGTTAGGCATCGGAAATGGAGGAGAAATGTCACCATAAGGATAATCTACGTAAGATAATTTCCACTCAAGTGGTCCAATGTCTTCGGCCGGAGGTCAGTGAGTAACGCCACGGGGCGCGCAAACTGATGGGGACTTAGCAAGAATCTCTTAATTTATAGCCTCATTGAGATTTGTGGGCTATATTACGAGTTGAAGCGGAGAGCTGAAGCCCTACCATGACGTCTTAAATCCATCCAAGATATGTGTGAGGGAAAGGGATAGTGCTATTCGTCTTGTGTAACTCCGTCTCCCTCTGACACAGGAGTCTTGATGGATTTAAGACGTCATGGTAGGGCAGCAGGTGACACGAGTATCGTGTAGTGATCTTGACGATATTTATTTCTTTGAATATCTTGGAATACTGTAGGATATTTCGAGCGTTTCTGAAGTGGAAGTAATCTACTATGTGGGAGTGTGTGGTCGTGTTTTTGGTCCGGAATGGGATAACAGCATTTCCTGTAGAACGTCGTCTTTAGTAAGTCATACTACCGCTTTTAGCCGTGTCAAACTGTTGTCCTCTCTGAAACTATGTTTTAAGTAGACTATGAAATAGCCGAAGTAATCTTCTTTCTTGCACGGTCTCCGCCAAGCTTTGGTATCTGCATATAGCTTCATATCTTTCACTGATCGGCCTTGGCAATTCAAAAGTGGCTTTAGACTACGGAACCCTTCTTTGTGAGTGTCTGACTCGCCCTTGGCCGATTAATCGCCATTTTCCTTTCATTTGTACCGTACCACTCTATTATCTGCAGACTCATAGCGGGTGAAATAATCTGATTTGTCCATTTGCCGGTCGCAGGATCGTAACAAACGGTCCTGGGTTCGATTAACACGATTGCTTTTTGTACTCATTGCGTTGATACCGACTTAATTGACGGTAAATTTATAATCTCGCGATTTAGGGGCACTTAGACTGTGATGGTGTTATTTTTTGTTGTTTTTCTTCGCGCTAAAAATGTTAAAGTGCTCGTAGATAAATGTGTGAATTGAATTATGATATTTGACGTTTATTATTGTTTTTTTTTTAGAAAAGAACAAACCTACCTTTACTTTCAGGGAAAAGGCTGCAGAGAAACGTAGCGACCCAAAACAGTATAAAAGAAAAGAACCATTGTTATTAATAATACAACATCCTCATCTCAAAAAACATTGAATCATACTTTGTTAGAGAGTTCTTTTTACGCGCCTCCAAGAGCACCCCACAAAAACATCACAAAGATACTTTGACATCTAATTCCTTTGTCTTTTCCTTCGGCATAATAAGGCAACGAGCACACTGTACGACTATAAATCCATAGCACGTTATCGCGTCATCCCCCTGTGTGTCGCAAATCCGGCAGCATTTGTAACAGACCCGCGGATTATCGGTTCGCCCCGGGCAAAAACAAGAACCCGGGCGAAGCACCCGTGGACATAAATTCGCGACAATGATTCATGATCGGCGCTTTCGAAAGTTTTTGCACGAGCGATTAATCGCAGCGACTTTTAGGGAAATCGCTGCAACATTAACGTGGGTGCGTATTATTTTAATGACAGCGCTCGGAGCATAAAAGGTGTTTGCGAGATAAAAACCGTTTACTGATTTACCCTTTTAACTTGTGGTATTATGTTCTTTCGTAACAAAATATCGAGCTTCTATTTTGGGGGAGGCGATCGTTATTTTAATCTTTTGGTATATTAATAAGAGATATGAAAATGGCTTTTGACTGGTTGTACTTACTATCTTGCCCATATGTTCCGCGATAAGGATTAAATCGTCGTGTCCCTATTGAAAGTGCAAAAGCCGCAGTATACTGCAGTTTGTACTGGTATGTTTCCATATAAAAATGTCTGCCAGAGGCCATACGTTAATTAATATTGTAGTCGTAGCCGTGACCGCAGTGCTACGCGCGAAAAAGCCTGTGAACAGAATGTAAATAAACGGTGTTTTTATCAGGAAATAAATCTACACTAATATTATAAAGAGGAAAGATTTTATTGTTCGTTTGTTTGCATTGAATAGGCCTATTTGATACAAACAATCAAATTTTTCCTCTTTATGTTATTAGGAATAGATAAGTATAGTTAGGATATGTAAACCTCAGTCAGCATCGCTACCATACTTCTTAGATACTAGTCAAACTATACATCTAAGCGAAAGCTATTTTCTTCATACAATAATGCTCCTAATAAACTACGGGAGCTTAAATTCCTGACCAAACTGAAACGTTAATCAACAGGACCATCCAGCAGTTCCACATTTTATTACCAACACAACATTAATGTCACGAATTCAACCACAAACTAAGCAACTTCATTTAGTTGACCAACCAGCGACAATACCTATTTCATCATAAAAAAGGTTATAAAAATAAGGCGCGCTCCACACTTCGACACTTGTTTATGTCATTGTTGCATTAACTAAGCAACTTCATTTAGTTGACCAACCACCAACAATAGGTACCCATTCCATAAAAAACGGGTTATAAAAATAAGGCGCGCTCCACACTTCGACACTTGTTTATATCATTGTTGCATTAACTAAGCAACTTCATTTAGTTGACCAACCACCAACAATACCCATTCCATAAAAAACGGGTTATAACAATAAGGCGCGCTCCACACTTCGACACTTGTTTATGTCATTGTTGCATTGCATTCGTTCTCGCGACCGCACTCTCAAAGACTTGAAGCCCATCCATTTGCGGCGACAGATCAATCACGACTCGCATCAAGCCCGGAATAATGATCCTTTCAACACTCTATGTACACGAATACGCGTAATTTGATCTGTGTTTTTTGAGATACAAGGTTGATTTTTGAGTGTAATGTTTGCAAGTACAGCAAAGAGGCAATGTGCGTTGTTCCTTTGAGCTATTTAAGCTCGCGCTAAATGATCGACGCGTCATGTATCTCTCGGACGAAGAGAAAATATACAAGTCCAAATAAGATCTGTCGTTAGTGAATAATGAGGAAAATATGTCTGTTGTGTTCCTTACGGGTCATTTACACTGGGAGAGGGCTTTGTAGTAATGTACCTTCTTATACAATGTACGAGTATGTAAGATTGGCATACCAGTAGAATAGTTTGTATGATTTGCCCCAAGTCTACTCATTTGAGAGCAGTGGTGGCCGAGTGATAACGGCGCTGACTTACGAATTTTAGGTCACGGGTTCAAACCCAGCTAGGCGCATTACTTTGTGTAATTAATTTCATCACTGCTCTCAAACGGTGAAGGAAAACATCTTGAGGAAACCGGCATGTCCTAGAATATAAAATTCGAAGACATGAGACATTCGCCAACCCGCATGGGCCCGCGTGGTGGATTACGGCCCATTCCCTCTCCTAGAGAGAAGGCCTGTGTCCCAGCAGTGGGCATTAAAAGGCTGATTGTGATTTGCATCTCTGTTGAAATCTGTCTGTGTGGAAACAACTGTAATTTTTCTACACTTTTGACAGACTGCGATGGAAATGCGAATGTACTAATTGACCCAAGGGTAACAAAATGGCGCGGCGTTTGGAAATCATCAAATGACTTCTTCCTCTCTGGGCTGAACGGAATAGAGTGTCAGACTCTTACTGACTAAAACCCATCCGTGTTCCTCCTAATGTCCTTTACGTTCTAGGGCAGCGGGGACTCTTTCGGACAAATCCCGCAACCCTAGCAGACACTGACCCTATGGGATAGTCTTTTTTGAGGCGCGCGTCATTATTTGAATCCTAGTAAGCGGTTATTTGAGTTATCCCTAATAATGCGAGGCTTAGTTTACATTGATGACGTTCTCATTCCCTCTTGTCGATGTAAAATGAAAAAATAAAATTGGTTACGATGATTTGGAACAGTGTCTTAGTATTTTTACGTGGTTCCTTTCTAGTTTGATGAAGAACAGAGATAATAGAAAACGGAACTCTTCAATAAATAATGGCAAATCTTTCGGAATTGCTGAAATCGCATGTTTGTTTATTGTTTACAGCAATGTGATTGATAAGTTTAGGTGGGGGGTACCACTAAAAACTGAAAAATAAAATCTTTATACAATAAACAACTAACTTTTATACAAAAAAATTACGAAATAAATAAAAAGTTATTTTGTAGTTTTTGGTTTTTTTGTGTAGATGTTGGTTGTATTTTTTTGTAAAAAGTTTTTCATATTTTAAAGCCCAGTAAAGCTTCAATAAATAAGCTAAGATACATGATCTTCGCATTGAATTAAATAGAATAGAAAACATTTATTCGGCACAGACACAGACATACAAAGTAACAGAAATAATAGAAGGTGCAAAATTGTGCACTGTTAATTTCTCCATAAAAAAAAAGAAAACACCAAACGAATTATTAACTAAAACCACGATTTATTTTACAAACAATCGCTCCGCCGATCTGCAGAAACGGGAGACTACTACAGAAACGAACTAAGTGTAAGAGGAAACTATAATTCGTTCTCAGTTAAAGTTAACCCAATAAGGATTGTAGAGGTCAATTGGATCTGAACTGTGGAAGAAAGGATATCTTCAGCGTTTCCTTTGCCCTAATCATCTACTAAAGCTTGTGTCATTAGTGTACTTAGTATTGATAAAAGTTTTTCTATCTATAATCTTGTAAGTGTGGTTGCAGGAGCTCGTGGTTAAATTAAAACAGCCGCACGGGTCGATCTACTAGGTCGAGCAACGCTTTCTGAGGTTGGTCTGTGGATGGGTGACCATCTCATCATACCGAGACTCCTCCGTGCCTTGGAAACCACGCTAAGCCGTTGGTCCCGGCTGACATTTGGAGATCTTTGGCAGTCATTACGGATTGTCAGAAGCCAGAAAATTTGACACCAGTCTTGCCAAGAAGTACCGTGTTCCCCAGTTCATGGATTGTGGAGGTCTGGTAGGCAACCGCTTCACGTAAAACTACTGGTATTCAGCTGAATCCGGCTTGACTGGGAGGCCGACCGCAATATAGTTGGGAAAAGGCTAGGCAGATGATGAATCTTGTAAGTACAACTAAGGAGGAATTCCCTATCAGTCTGTGTTTCCTGATAACTACAACCTGGGAGCCTTTAAGTCAAGAGTGAATAGGTTACTTCTAGGTGAGCTAGTTCATCTTTGACCACATCATCGACTACCATCAGGTGAGATAGTGGTCAAACGCGTGCCTATCAATAGTAAAAAAAAAGTTTCACGCGGGTGAAACCGTTGACAGGAGCTATTTTCTTCATAAAGCAGTAATTAGTAAAACTATATCATACCAATCATCAGCGGACATCAACAACATTACGCGAAGCCACAGGAACAAACAGACCTGACCCAAATAGGACATTTTTCTTCGAAAAACCAAAACTTTACAAAAAATAACCCGTCGGCGCGCCTCGCGGTCTTATTTATCCAGTAGTTTGCATAGCATTTATCCGCGCATGGCTGAATGGTCGCCCCGGGCGCCTCAATAAGGCACGCACGGCCTGGGCTGCCTTTTGTCCTCGCCTCAAGTGCAAATAGCCTGGCGTTCTAATTTTAAAATGCTCGCCCTTGAATAGAGTGAGCTTATTTTAGATTTCAGTTGAGATTGTCATTTTTTAAATATATATTGCGTTTTTTTTTTGTGTGTTGATTATCGATAGAACGAAACCCGTGCGCAAACTTAAATAACATTATTTATATGATAGTCGCGTAAGTATTAAGATAATGCTCAGCAGCAATTTGTTACCAAGAATTTGATTGAGTTTGCGCACTCCGTATCCTCGGCCGTTCAAAGTTTAGATATTAAAATAAATAAAGACAAAATCTAATAATAACGTTGACTTAACTTAATGTCAAGAAAATAACTGAAACAGATATCATTTATTTAATTTTTTAATGATAAAAAAAGTCGACTGCTGTATACAAAATCATAAATTAACTGTTTTAATAGCTAAATTGGTTTAATGTACTAAACTAAATATAAAAAAAATCACAGAGCAAATTAACTTAATATTAACATTTATTCTGGGTAATTAACAAACACTGATATCAGGAAAACCGTTACATGCTCCATTTATTTTTAATTTACATCAGCCAATCAAAACCTTGATGTTTTATTAATAAACATTCCGTTTTTAATTAATAATCAAATGAATGATGATCCAAAGGGAACGTTACAATCGCTATGTTCAATAATTACCTACGTATAAAATAAATATTAAAATAAACGCCAATCATAAAGAATTAATTAGCTTTTACTGAGGCAGTTGAGTGTTTGGCAATGTTGAAAGTGCTTTCAAATCTATCTATATATAAAAGCGAAATACCACTCTGATTAATCACGAAATCTTGGAAACTGTAACACCTACAAACGTAGTAATACGTGTAAAAAAACCCTTCTCAGTGTCCTATCAAAAAGATAGCGTTTAGCGAATGACCTGCTTGTGAACGATCTTCTTAACCGACTTTCTAAAAAGCAGGAGGTTTTTCAAGTCGACTGAACTTGTTTTACTGTTTTTTTTTTATTAAATGAAAAAAGAAAACTGTATAAGAAAGTACGATAGTATGGAAGAGCATCTTAGCATTTCGAGTCTCTTTCTAGTTTGGTGAAGATGATGAAAAACAGAGATAGGAAACGGAACTCTTCAATAAATGGTAGCAAATCTTCCGGTATTACTGAAATCGCATGTTTATTCGCATGTTTGTTCGATACTCTTAAAACTAGATATTTTGTTTTCATTTTCAAAGTTTATTAATTGTTTATACAAGTCTATAATACGTACGCAGCAGACTGTGATGGGTACATTTAGTTGTGTCACCACTAAAAAGTGAAAAAAAAAAAAAAAAGTTTCTCAACAAACATTTAAATCAAAGAACACCAGTTGAACAGGGTTGAATGTTTCAACCCTGATCTTTTCAAAGTTAGAGTGAACAGGCTTCTTCTGGGTAAGCTCATTCTATCGTCGACTTTGTCACCTGCCACCTAGACTAGAGTCAAGAGCATATCCATCTGACAATTATAAAAAAAACACGCATATGCCTTTACAAATATTTGTAGCATACTCTCATACTTCTCATAGGGCAACAAAACCATAGGAAGTATTCTTTCTTACGCCACATATAAATAATATAGGTACATACATATATAATGTCTTAGTAACGTTAAATCTTTGATGCGTTTTATTAGTTCCTATAAAACGCAAAACCGCAAAATCTTCCATTGTGAATCAAACGGTGTGCCGGAAGGTGAAAGCATTTGACGTTACCAGCATGGGAGGTAATATCATATTATATCCGGATCGGTACTTTCTACCACTTTCTACCCTCGGCTGTCATGAGAATAGTGATACAAGGTACCTTTTGTTCGACAGTGCAATTTACGGTTGTAAAATTTAAATAATGGAATAATGGTTCAGATTTAAACATTGAAGGAATATACGTAATGAACAGTAATTTAATTTAATTAAATATACACTACTATATAATTTAATCTATACTAATATTATAAAGAGGAAAGGTTTTTATTTTTGTATGTAATGAATAAACTCAAAAACTACTGGACCTATTTCAAAAATTCTTTCACCATTAGAAAGCTACATTCACCTTGAGTAACATAGACTATATTTTATCCCCGTATTCCAACGGGAACGGGAACCAGACTGCCTGTTTGCGTTCTTAAAAACGTTTAAGTTGTCAGGACTCAACGTCATACGCATAAGCTGTCAAATGAGTTCTTTTTTATCTGTAATTATTTGAAGGGGCTTTAAATATCTCGTCGTGATATTGTCACCATAACAGATACATTCAACAACTTAAAACTAATTTATGGGTTATTATTATCATGATGACCTTTTATATGTCTATTCATTCTGATAACAAATAATTTGTATATTTTACTTATAGAGACTAACTAGTATTTCGCTTGGGGGCGCGAGTTGCAAGCAACCCGCGGTGTCTTCTTAGTATTTTTTGACTAACAATTATTATCTCTTTAATGCCAGATTTCTGAGTTACGCAAAGGGGTTGAAAGTAGGGGGTTGAAAAGGGTTGAATTTTTAGGGGCCATATACTCATCCAGACACCTTCTACACAACCCCGAAGACCATTTTTCTCTACAATGTCAGGTTTCTGAGATACGCAAAGGGGTTGAAACAAGGGGGTTGAAAAGGGTTGATTTTTTTATTCGTCATATACTCACCCAGATACCCTCTATACAACCCCGAAAACCATTTTTCTCTACAATGTCAGGTTTCTGAGATACGCAAAGGGGTTGAAAAGGGTTGAATAGGGTTGATTTTTTATTGGCCATATACTCACCCAGATACCCTCTATACAACCCCGAAAACCATTTTTCTCTACAATGTCAGTTTTCTGAGATACGCAAAGGGGTTGTAAAAAGGGGTTGAAAAGGGGTAATTTTTTTTTTTCGTTTTATACTCATTCAAACACCCTCTATACAACCCCGAAAACCATTTTTCTCTTCGACGTCAGGTTTCCGAGATAAGCAATGGGGTTGAAAGAAGGGGGTTGAAAAGGGGTAGTTTCAGATTTTTCCCATACTCACCCCGACACCTTCTATACAACCCCATAAAAAGTTTTTCCCTCCTAGCACGGGAAGTGGGAGAACAATTATGTCAATCAATCAATCAGTCAATCAGTCAGTCAGTGAGTAGTTTTTTAATTGTATTACTTATAGAGACTAATATTGAATTCAAACATTATTTAAAAATAAAGAGAGAGAGAGAATTTAATATTCAGGTATCTGTGTTATTCAATCAATCAATCATTTTTTTTTGGCAAACATGGGTAATTGCACAGTAGAAATATATTGGTACCTATACAGACGTTTTTTTTACATAAAAATGTCCTCCATATTCTACCTTTGGATGGGCATGAAAGTAATATTAAATTACAAAACGAAAATCAAATTAAAAAATGTCAATACTAATAAAGATAAATGTCAAATCATAAGAATTATAAATGTCAAATTTATTTACATAAATATCTTGTTTATGTTACAGCAAAAAATCTGAAAAATGTCGGAATGGTTACGCTAATAAAGAATATCACAATGATGTATCGACGTAGCTAACTTCGAATTATCGTGTTTTCACAGTAATTTATTTATGAAAAAACAACTTCAGACATGATGTTCGTGTGATTAAAACCTCCTGTCGCCTATAAAGCGTTCAACTTTAATCTTTTCGTCTTTATTCATTACATAAACCGCCCATAAATCTTGCATTCCCACGAGTTAAACTGTATCAAATTACTGGGGAAGGGCGCATCCTAGTCAAAGTATGTTCACCCCTCATGTTAAAAACCACGATCTTATTTCCAAGATTTCTACAAAAGTCAAGCCAATTTCAACCTTATGTCGTAGCTAGAAGGTGGTTGGGATTTTTTCAGAGATGGTCAACTTAATATAAGAGTTATAAAAATCAGTTTCAAGAGTGTTTGGTATGACGTGCTGTTGCATTGCAGGGGAGGTCACGTTTCGTCCCCGAGGGTCAAAATTAAACGGGTCACTGGTCAGGTAAATATAATGGAGTAAACAAATTCAACTCGCTTTGATGCACCATTGATATTTATATTATTTTTAGGGGAAGCGTAGTAGCTTGAAGGGGATTTAAACATTTTATTTGATTTGGGGCTATTGACAATTTTCTGTTTGGGTGAGGGAGTCGATTATTTAATTTTGTGGGTTATTTGGTTAAAGTAAACCACGTTTCCACACTTCCTTGCGTTTATGATTAATGCAGCTTTATATCTTAAGAGAAAAAAAACAAAAGTTAGTTACCACTTTTTTTCAAGTCATTCATGGTCCAAGTTCCGACTTATCATGTTGAAAGCTTCCTCAAGGAAGAGTTTTGGCTGAAGGGTGTCGTGTATCGGCGATTCCGCGGAAGGTTACGTGACACCACGCAGCGCAACACGACGCCGACACTTTGTGTACAATTGTACCTATACTATTATATGTACCTGTGTACTTATACTATTTTTGTGGTTTATTTAGATATGTATGATAGCTTAAAAGGTATGTATATGTGTTATGGGTATTTGTCACCCGAAATAAATGATAGGTATATTATCTATATCTATAATAATATTTAAAGCTGAAAGAGTTTTTTGTTTGCTTGAACGCGCTAATCTCAGGAACTACTGGTCTGATTTGAAAAATTCTTTCAGTGTTAACGCAGAAAAAGTTGCGGGCAGAAGCTAGTTATTATTATAAATTGATTCCACAGCGAAAAATCAGATTGACACTTATGATTTATCTTCTATCCCCATCTACATGTATCTCTGTACTAAAATTCATCAAATTTTGTACAGCCATGTAGATGTGAAAGCGTTACAAACGAACTCACTTTCGCATTACGTAATAATATTATACTAGCAGGGCCCCGTTGTTTCACCTGCCTAATGTAGCTTTATATTGATAAAATAATATTTAAAATCGGTTTAGTGGTATAGGCGTGAAAGCTATCAAACAAGCAAACAAAGTTACATTCTCATATATAATATTGAAGTTAGGATTATTATCAATTTAGAGGGATTTTTCCTTTGCATGATGACTAAGAACATTGAAGACAGAAGAACAGACTGACTTAGACTTACATAAAAAGAATAGAGTAACTCTCCAAAGCAACGATTATTTATACCAAGAAGCAAATACTTCAAAGAGACGATATTACGCTTCACATTCTTCGAATACTGCCATAAAATGACGCATAGAAGACCCACCATTCGCCTTAACGACAAGTCGATAGCTCGTCTAAGTACTGAAAATCCTGCAATATCCAACTACCCACAAAACATTTCTGTTTTGCATCTTATGCAAAATTATAAACTGAATCGGTTTACTACGAAAAATATTTCCATGAACCATGAACTGAAGTAAGAGATCAGCTTTACACGTATATTTTCATCAAACATATATTTAGCATAAGCATAACCATAATCAGCCTTTTAATGTTCTCCACTGCTGGGACACAAGCCTCCTCTCTAGGAGAGGGAATAGGCCGTAATCCACCACGCGGGCCCAGTGCGAGATGGTATCAATATATATTAAACATATGTACTTATATCAATTTTTCAGAAATATTGTAAAAGAAGTGTATTAACAATTTAGGTTTACAACAATATTTCCTCTATAATCTGTTCCTCAGCCAATTTCTCGTAAAACTAAAAAATATTCCTTCCAGTTGAACTGAATTCCTCGCAAATGTAGTTTATAGTATGTAACTATAAACTCCATCTGCGTGGAATTCAGTTTGAAATCAAGTGTTAACAACACTGATAAGCTTTATCCTTTTTAGTCAGACAGTTTGTTCTATTGTTTAACATTAATTTTAACGGATAAAATATAGACAATCAACGAACTTAATCTGACGTTCAACAAACAAATGACAGTCACACAATAAAATCATTCGGTCCTTATGTCCACACCGTGCCGTATTAGGACCAAATCTTCGTTTCACATCACTATTTGACCACAAAAGACCGCAATACCGTCAGTTTCAACAAAAACACTTTGTACCGCGTTTCGCTGGTTATTGTTAAAGCCAATTAGGCTGGCGATACACGGGCAGCAGCTTTGTGACGTCAGTTACCTGCCAACTTCTCGGGGCCACAAATGGAATACTAATACAAAGTTTGCTGTACCTACTTCTTGTTCACTATCGTCAAATTAGTTTGGTGAGTTGGTTTCGAATACTGATATTATAATGGTTGTATTTGGTATTTTCGCATGTATTATGTTCTTGTCAATTACACCTTTTGAAATTGCTTGAATTTATTACCAGCCAAGAGGCAAATAAGAATATTTATGTGATTTTTCCATTAAGGTTTAGCCAGTAGTTAGTAGTAGAAAATTTTCCCTGAAACATTATCATCATCTGTCTAGCCTTTTCCCAACTATATTGGGGTCGGCTTCCAGTCAAACCGGATCAGCTGAATACCAGTATTTTACGTGGAGCGGCTGCCTAACAGGCTTCCACAACCCATTACCTGGGTAATACGGTACTTCTTGGCAAGACTGGAGTCAGATTTACTGGCTTCTGACAATCCGTAACGACTGTCAAAGATCTACAAATGACAGCCGGGGCCAACGGCTTGACGTGCTTTCCGAGGCACGGAGAAAACTCGGTATGTTAAGATGGTCACCCATCCACAGACCAACCTTGGCAAGCGTTGCTTAACCTTGAACATCGACCCGTGCGGCTGTTATTCTTTAGCCATGAGCTCCTCCTTCCCCTGAAACATACTACCGAGATAAAGTAGTAATAATTCCTAATCCAGATCATGGTCTATGTTTATAGATGGGAAATCATCAAATGACTTCTCCCGCTCTGAGCGGGGCGAAAGGGAGTGTCAGACTCTTACTGACTAAAACCCACCCGTATTCCTCCTAATGCCACTTTGCGTTCCGGGGCCGCAGTGACTCTTTCAACCCGGGAAGGGTTGAAAGAGTCACTGCGGCCCCAGTGTACTAAGTTTAATCTAAACTGTTTAAGTTAACAGAAATCCAAAGATCTCATTCATAATATAAGTAGGATTTAGTGATCATAAGTAGTATTTTCAACCAACATTATAATGACCCAATTATTCCCATCGTCTCAAAGACAACCTCCAATATTTTTCTCCAACACCCAGAAGCGTTGAAACATTAGAAATTCAAATCAATATTTAACCCTATTCAATTAACTTAGGGCACATCCAAAGACCGTTTTTACATAGAAAAGGAGTATAAAGGATTGCAAATGAGGCTCTTCCCCCGAAGGTCTCTTTAATTATAAAGGAGATTGTTTGTCCGAATTCCAAGGGCTACCTCCTGCTCTAATTACTCCGTAAAATCTTCGTTTAAACTGTGCAATTAGATTTTTTTCTCGAGACTATTAAAGTGAGTTGTTGAAACCCTGATTTCGGGTTTTAGATTTCTTCGTGGTCCGGTTACGTTGGATTTATTTTGTTTGGGAACTTTATTGTACCTTGAAAGCTTTTTTAGCGAAATGTTTTTGGTCCTAATTATGGGTGTATTTATTTACTCTATTTAAATGTTTTAAGTACCATTGGGGACTTATGCACATCAGTTTTAAAAGTGTTTAATAACACTAATAACCTCAAAATAATATTGCAATTTTTTCTTAACTATGAATTTCAAAATTATATCATACAGAAAAGGGAAAGAAAAATCGATCTGACATTATGATCACTTGATCAGTTTACAATAATTCTATAAAATGTATCATTTATTTTGTTACTCATTTCCCTATATCCAAAATCTTCCCAAATCCATTTGATTTTAACAGTTTTAACATTTTCACACACAGGACCAAAAAGGTCGAAATCATATCTATGTCTTTTAATTAAGGTTTCATTACAAATGGTTAACGAAACCTTACCCGAGTGAAGGTCAGCACTAATTAAAGTAACATCAAATTAAAAATATAGAACTGCTGCGACTTATTATTATGGTACAATACGGATTTCTAAATCTGTTTTGATATGTTTTGTATAAACAAGATTACCGTCCAGACATTTTTCATTTATTTAATGATAAATGATTTATTTTTGTAAGTTGGTTGTAAAAAACACTTTTACACGTCAATCTTTTTTGGCCGTTATAAAAACTAGATGAGGCCGGTGTTTCCTAGCTGACTACCCTGAGAAGAAACACCAAAACAAACTCAGAGGTCAAATAATGGTGATCATTATTCACTCCACGACGTCCACTGCTGGACATAGGCCGACCAGTGCTGTGCGTTTCACATTCAGCGGATTACCTTGCCCTTCACCATGTGGGATGCCTTTCAGCCCTTCGACTGTCTTCTAGAATGCTGTCATCCAGAACCTTTCTATACCAGTATATGTTCTACAGGCTAAGTGCCCTGTCCACTGGTACTTAAGTTTGGTGATTCTTCAGGCTATGTCAATAACCTTGGTTCTCCTACTTTTTTATTCCTGATCCGATCACGCGAGGAAACTCAGAGCATAGCCCTGGCCCTGATCGTAAAATCAAAGTCAGCTAATTCATGTCAACTAGACGATTAAAACCTTTAAACGTCAAAATCAGTTTGTAAATAAAATATAATAGTGACGTTCGCAAAAAGTATTTTCTTAAGGAGAAGAACGGACAAGAAACTTCGTATTATTCAAACTAATCAAGCAATCATTACTTACTTTTGGAGTCTCGCAACAATAATTCACTGACAAGAATTATAACGTCTTTCAAAAAATAATAATAGACTATATCTTCAATTCATGAAAAACAATACATAAACCTTATAAGCCTATAGAACACGTAACAATATGAGCAAAACCAAAAGTTATTTCACGTTTCTCCGCTCCATTTCCCTTCTATCGGGTAAAAATATATTCATAGTGTTTGCAACCCTAAAAAATCTTCTGAAACCAACGAAGTTTTAGGTATCTCGCAATAAAACCAAAACTTCTTTCCTAACTAAATATTCAATACAAAAAGAAACGTCAACTGATTTTGTAAGTTCGGCAATTTCTAAGTCCTTGTGGACAGATGCTGAGCAAACGTGGAACACTTAACAAACTTTGATTTTAGTACCAAAAGAAAAACATTCCAACTTGAACGTAACGGACGTCCGGAAATAAGGTCCCCATGATAAAAGTTTCAGAATTGGCTGGGATAGTTTCTTATAAATAAGTGGAGGATAAATAAGTAATCGGTTTCCGAACAGTACTTTAATATTGACGTTATATTGGGTTAACGGGGCACCGAGCTTTTTATACACAAAAACGCGCTTTTATAACGGTTGTTTGAAGTAGTAAACAATAAAATTAAAATCTAAGGAAATAAATTGGTATTATTGGCCATATATACTAGGCAGTATACACGATGAAAACACGATTTGATAAAGTTGGCTCGATAGAATAAATTCACAAAGTTACCTCTAAAAAACACAACAAACGCTTAGTACGGCGTGAATACTTCGCGAAAGGTCATCAGTTTTTTAATAATAACAAAACTACATGTTTTACACAACGTATACACTTTACATTTTCAAAATATGTATTTGTTTAACAATAAGAAGGAAATACCTAAATTCGCGCGAATTTTTCCCATTATAAGCAGAGCCGCCGCGCCGCCCTCCTGTCCGCTTTAGTCCGCCGTCGGCCATCGGACGGGGAGCTTGTGTCGCTTGCGCTCACGCGCGGATTTAATAACGTAACGAAGAAAATTGTATGAAAATGAATTGTAGCGTATTTGAAATGGGGAACAAAGTAAAGAAATCAAGACAGAGAAGGGGTTGGCGAAAAACCAATGCTAAATAAACGCTTGCATGAAGAAATGAATTAGGGTAAGGCCACCAAAATTGTCAAATATAATATCACAAAAGTAACACAACAGATTTTCTGTTACCGTTACACAAATGTAACCCAAAAGTAGGTAACACATCTTTTGCGTAAAGGTGGTTTCATAATGGTTAAATAAATAACCTTAAATAATAAAAGATATTTTTTTGCTGTAGTAGTAATGAAATACGATTTTTAAACGATATACTTACCTTAAATTGTAATAATGAACTTAAATAAAAACATGACACAAATCTGTCATACAGCATTTTTATTTATTTATTTTTTATGTAGGAACACACAATATACTAAAAATAAACTTTTTACAAAAAATAAAACCGACTTCCAAACAAAAAAACCAAAAAGTATAAAATAACTTTAATTTCGGAACTCGGTGTTTTTGGTTGCTTTTTTGTTGTTGAACACACCGATTTCCGAAATTAAAGTTATTTTATACATTTTGGTTTTTTTGTTTAGAAGTCGGTTTTATTTTTTGTAAAAAGTTTATTTATTTTTCACTTTTTAGTGGTTCCCAGCTAAACATTCCCATCACAGCGTACGTGGTATAAATTGGTGTAAACAATAAACAAACATGCGATTTCAGCTATCCCGACAGATTTGCTATCATTTATTGAAATTAACAAAAAAACCGCTTGTTCGTTTTCGATAAAAAATTTATGGGACCATTTGGGAAGTATACCCTTTCCAACAAAAAAAGAATTTTCCAAATCGGTTGGCAAGCGACGGAGTTATGCGCGAACAAACATTAAAAAAAAATACAAACATCCGAATTGAGAACCTCCTCCTTTTTTAGAAGTCGGTTAAAAATAGAAAATTTTGTACAGAAACCAAGAGCACAAAGATACTGCTTATTTCAATAGAAATTTCTTCCAGCAGAAAAGCTATTGCTTTTAATCTTGATATTTTTCAGGATTCGTTATTTTTAACTTTTCAATTTTTCAATTTTCAGGGTAAATTTCATGGAAGACCGATTACAAAATTTATCAAACTCTAGAATTGCAAGTTCAGAAACTAATTATTTTTATGAAATAAGTGTTACTTTCATCCCAAACCAGATTTGTTGATAATTATAGAAATTATAATTACATCAAATGTTCTGTTTTATTATAGGATGCCAATTACACCGAAACAAAATTGTTGACACTTGACAGTTCAAAGAAAAATAATGTTACGTGTTTTGAAGACAAGTTATTAAAAGTCGCATGGTCCTCATATAACGTATTGTGTATGTCAGAGGTTCATTTAATGTTAGTCTGGCGGCTTTAGTTCTTTATGTGGCCTACCCAAATGTCTTACGATTTGCCGAACTTTGGCATTGTTCGGCAAATCGTTGTGCTCCATAAAGTTTTAAATTTGAGCTACATGATAACTGACAAATGCTTGCACTGTTTGGACAGGTCCACTCAAATCTCAAACGCCGGAGTACCCCAAGGCGGTGTACCCCAATAGCGAGAACACTAGAGGGGAGAGGTCCCCTCTAGTGTTCTCGCTATTTAGTACCGATATTCCCACTAGTACTAAGACACAGCTAGCTCTGTTTGCTAACGACACGGCGATCTATTGCTCCGGCAATAGCGAGAAGGCAATAGCCGGCCACCTCCAGAGATCCGCAAACGCACTAGGCGCTTGGTTCCGGAAGTGGAGAGTGGAAGTCAACCCAGAGAAGAGTCAGGCGATCTTGTTTTACAAGCCCCAGACTCGTCTCTTCCCACCACGTCCCAGCCCAATCACGTTATTTGGCAAGCCGATCCCTTGGGTAGAGCAAGCCAAATATCTAGGTCTACTGAAAGCTTACTTTCGGAGAGCACATAAAGACGGTACGCAGTCGTGCCGTTTTCGCTCTCGGTAGGCTTCATTACATCCTGAATGCACGCAGCAAGCTATACCTGAAATGCAAACTACGCATTTTCACCACGTGCATACGCCCGATAATGACTTATGCGTGTATAGCCTTCGCCCACGCTAAGCCTCACCAGATCCATAGGTTGCAGGTTATCCAAAATCGGTTTCTTCGAAAGGTTACGGAGCCCCGTGGTACGTTAGGAATGAGCGACTCCATGTCGACCTCCGCATCCCCACCATCAAACAGTTCATGATACGTTTTTCAAAGCGTTTCATAGAGTCCGCTGAAAAGCACCAGAACCCCCTTATCGTATCGGCTACCAGATACACGCCCTCCCAGATCAGCAAGATCCGCCGACCGCGACATACCCTTGTTGAGCCCGATGACCCCATCACCCAGAACCAAGAGAGTAGTAGGGAAACCAGTACTCTTAGGAAAAACAAACACAGACCGCGTTCCGTATACCGGCCTCGCCGACGAGGTACATTGCGACGCCCCCGTCAAAACCCTCTTTTGCCTAACGAGCCAGCCTGCGCCGCTGAGCCATTACCGTTAAATCACCAAATTAATATCAACCTGACCCAGCCTGTCCCTTGCTGCCCTCCCTCAATGACCCTGCTAAGCCGAGGCCCGTGTCCCACAGGGGATGCCCTTAGCGAGCGGTCATTTAGGTTTTAAGTAGTTTTTAGCCCTGGCCGGGGGCCTTAAATTCATTTGAGACCACCACAGGATTTATCGGTTAGGCAGTAACCAGCCTTAGTGTGCTGAACTGCGAGTGATGATACCGAGAGCTTTTTTCAAAAAAAAAAGCTCTCGGGATCATCGAAACATTGGACATCGTACGAACAAC
Organism: Hecatera dysodea; assembly: GCA_905332915.2. Classification (NCBI taxonomy): domain Eukaryota; kingdom Metazoa; phylum Arthropoda; class Insecta; order Lepidoptera; family Noctuidae; genus Hecatera; species Hecatera dysodea. The sequence goes on from HG995294.1 coordinate 18,957,246, forward strand.
ATATGCATAGAAACTGTCGCGTTCCGTATCGTTGAGTTGTATAGGTGTGCCTACAGTGTGTGATTCGCTAGTGTGACTGACTTGTTCGTGAATTGCAATCTGATTTGAACTGCAAACCGTTTCAATATTGCGGTATAACCAACACTACCCTTATTACGCCCACAGTACTAATTAAAATAAGCCTGATGCTAACGAGAGACAGACATACCTTCTCCGACAAGTACATTTGTGAAGTTAATTGAATATAGTTTATTCTTACACCAACTCAAATAGCTGTTTTTTATTAAAATCTGTCAAATTAACCGTCAAGTTACTGAATGGAATTAAAAGTCGAACCTTACGTACTAACGAAAGTAGTTTTTACTGAATCTACTTTGATGAATAAATAATTTGAAATTGAAAATAAAAGGTCGACTACTGGGATTTTTACCCTACTTATATAGCCGATAAGTTATTATACGCGCGGCGCGCGGTCGGCGCTGCTCTCTTGCCGGTGTGCCTCACGCACACATACACGAAGCACATAGAATACCTAAAATCGATTAGCGCTAGAAACTCGGTGCGCCCTTAAGGAGTTGCTACTTCGAGATCACTTATAAGTTTTTTGATTGAGAGGTCGGTGTCAACCTTATTTTGGTAACTACTCGGTTTGAATTAAATGTTGATTAAATAATTGTATGTTTCTCAGGAAGGAAAAGCTATATAGGCAATTTGATAATGGTTATAAATTACCGTTGTTACTAAAGCAATTGTTCTATTTGAACCCATACAAAATATTTCAATAAAGCCCACATGGACTTGATTCACATAACACTAACATAGTAAATTCTAAAAATGTAATATATACCGATGAAAAACAAAGTTATTCATAATATCTAAGGACTTCCATTAAAATCTTTAGAAACAATCTAAATGACCGGAAAAACAGGTTTTTCAACGAAAAACGCCCGCGTGGTACTAGGCGCCCATCGAAGCTAGAAGGTATCGTAGCGAGATGCAGTAGATAATACTGTATGAAACTGAACTTCAGTAGCGCGTCGGCCGTCGTCGGTGACGCACGTCCTGCGTTGCGTTAGAACCGCTGTTGTCGTGTTTATTTCGTGTGTTGTGTAGTGTCAGGGATTATTTTTGTTAAAAGTGAATTTTAAAATGTTTTCTGAAAGGTTTGTAAATTATTAATGGTTTGTAAAAAAAAAAAAACATTAATCTATTTAAAATAATTTTTAAGAATATTTTTACATTTTCCAGACTCAGTTATTTTCCCAAATCATTCAATTTAAGATCTAAACTTAATTAAAGTTTCTAATTTACATAACACTTTAAGGGTTGAGCAGAAAATCTAGTATCGATACTACGGACACAAACTCACATGTGGCAGTTACGATAATCCATAACTATAGTATCAAGTCATCCCACACACAGTCATCCAAAATGCACCATTCCTGAAACATCTCATTCCAACACGATTTATAAGATTTATGGACTGGAATTACATAAGTGATCTATCAACTGAATGGTCGCATTGATCTTTTGAGTGCACTTTATCTAAGAGCGTGTGAATCGAGCCTAATCGTCCTTTCGCTGTCACAAATTACCAGGATCTCATAGGCCTTAGAAAATGCCTTCTGTATTACTCTTGGGAACATATTAATAACACGCATTAATGAAAATTTTAAGTGATATTTATGACGATGGCTTCCTGACTTGTGTTACAGCTGGATTCTGTATTGAATAGGTCTATGAATCAAAACTAATGGTCTTCATAATCTGTGCCATAAATCCTGGTGTGTTTGATGTATTGGGGAGTGTGTAAGGTCAATGTCTTCGTGTTGCTTGGTTTGAAATTCAAATTCGTTTCGCTACAATAAAAATATTATTTGTGGGTCTGGTTTTGTTTCTAAGTCTTGACATACCACGTGGGTTTTCTAGTAGCTGAATATTTTACCTCATGTTTTCCAAGTGTTCATAGCGTAAACTACGTTCCATTTGGAATGAGTTCGCTTTTGACAAATAAAAAATAAACATCACTTGCAAGAACTGGACTCGCGGCTAAGTTATAATATTATAGGAAGTGATGGTATTTTTTTCCTCATTGCATAACTGACATACATACATGTACAATAAAAAAAAAGATTCCTTTGGATTTGTAATTTCATTAATAAGTCAAAAGTTTATAATTTGCCTAATGAAATACTATAGTAAGTTCGGTACTGGAAATAATTAATTTCAAATTAATGTGTTTGATAAACTAAGCCTTTGAGAAACCAGCCAAATAAGCTAATATAAAAATAAATAAGCCACGTTAATTCTAAATAAGACCAAACGAAGCTCAAACATAGATTTTAATCAAACTAAAACGCAATTCAACACTAAATAAAACAAACATGTAAAAAGGAACACGGATCAATCATTCGAATGAATTCCCTCATAACGTTTAAACATTGCGTTCCGTTTTACGCAGAGTAATCCCTTATTTTTATTTGAAGGAAACAATTATTGTAAGTGCTGTTGTAGTAGAAAACTGTGGAGGCTGTAAAACGTAGTATAATGTATGATGGAATAAGGTGTGGGGGCTTTCTTTGTTAGTAAAAAACCTAAACATGTTGGATAGTTTTTTGAATCACTTATCTACCGTTTTCGGTAAAAAGCCTTGTGTTTTCCTTCCCATTCTGTTACTTTTTGCTTGCAGCAAAGCCAGTTTTTCTGGCACTTTTTGCAATGCACAAAAAGACTTTCGTTTCTGAGATAACCTTGAACTCTTCCAGCTAACAATGTCACTACCGTGGTTTGGTTAGCTTTGTAATTACTGTGCAATGTTACGTTGTGCATTATTTTATGAATGCTGATTACTTTTCTTTTTACTGACAGCCTAGTACGGTTTGCCCAATATAATTTTCTTTTCAATTAATTTTCTCGGTTTTAGGTGATCTCTTATCGATTCCAGAATTAATTTTACCAGAATTTTCCAGAAAGATTCCAGATTTTTTTTTTTTTTGTAACCGAAAGCAGACAGACATACATTACTAAAGTATGTGGTAAACAAAACAACATAAAGCATGCACTCACCTCTTATCTACATCTACACTATAATATTATAATATAAAGAGGCAAAGATTTGTATTTGTGTGTGTGTGTGCGTTTTTGTAATTAATAAACTCAACAACTACCACGCCGATTTCAAAGCTACATTCACCCTGAGTAACATAGGCTATATTTTATCCCCGTATTGCCACGGAAACGGGAACAACGCGGGTGAAAGCACGGGGCGTTGCTAGTTTTAATGTAAAATCTTAGTTACTTATAACTTTTACTGCTATGTAATTAAGTATTTTTCTTTGTCACTATCTATTCAAATTTGGAGTCGGTAGTTTCATCAATATATAAAAATTGTTTGCCTTCCTAAATGGAAGAGACTGGACTCCAAGAGATAGGTAATCCTAGTTTGGGATCCAGGGAATTTGAAGACACGTTAAGTGCTAACGTTCTTGATAATAGATATCTTTTTAGCCTGTAAATGATGTGCATGCCTGTAAGTGGCTAGTTCACACAGGATTTTTTTTTTTCATTTTGTGATAAATCATTGTCGTCATATTTGTGAACAAGTCGTTGGTGTGCCTATACAAATAAATTTCATTAGGTTTCTAAACCTGTAATGATAGTATAAGAGTTTTTAAATAAATAAATAAATAAATAAATAAATATAGAATTATTATCTAATTATTGTATACTATGTTATTTAACCGATAGGTTTTTGTATTATTCTTATTCTAATGGTTAATACACCATAATAACGGTATCTCATCTTTTAGGTCTCCGTACGTTTGAATCAAAAACAGAATAAGCGCATGTATTTTATTTGCATAAAATTAAAATAAATATTGTTTTATTTAATAAAATTTGTGAATCCGTTTTCACTAGAATCCGACTCCATTATAGTTGGGCTAAAGGCTAGGCAGATGATGACAATGGTGGAAATTTTCGTGGCATCCAGGAATGTAAAAAGAAAATATTCAAACAATGTTTTTAAAATAACTTGTTAAGAAATTATAATTCGTTCGGAACCCTTAACCTGTTCTTACTTCAAGTTTACGCAATTAAAGTACAACTAAAAACGTGTTGCCTCTACTGCCATTTGCAGGTGTTCGTTAATTAGGAAGCTGTAGACCTGTAGAGCCATCTGCTAGATATTACCCGTCTGTATAGACGGGTAAATATATAAAGCTGAAGAGGTTGTTTGTTTGCTTCAACGCGCTAATCTCAGGAACTACTGGTTCGAATTGAAAAAATCTTTTTGGGTTGAATAGACCATTTATCGAGGAAGGCTTTAGGCTATATATCATCACGCTTAAGCCAATAGGAGCGGAGTAGTAATGAAATACGTGATACAAATGAAGTAGCGCGGGTCAGCTAGTTGTGTTAGACTCTTGCATAAATTATAGTGGCTCAGGTCGACCAAGATAGATTAAAATGGAAAAAAGGGAGAGTTATTTGCAGTTAGCACTACGGGCTTACACATAAGTGTAATTTGGCGTCCGAAGGGTATAACCATGGTAATACGGTGGCAGGCTACTTAGGTACCGCCATATTGGGTACTAGCAGCGCCCCGCGGTTTCACCCGCGTTGTTCCCGTTACCGTGGCAATATAGGAATAATGAATGGTGAATACAGGGATAATATAGCCTATGGCACTCCACAATAACGTAGCTTTCTATTGGTGAAATAATTTAGAAAATTGGTTCAGTAGATCCAGAGATTTCCCTCCTTCCCTTCAGAAGACCCCTTTCAACGTCACAAACGCACAACCTCACAAACTCACAAACGTAAACTCTTTATAATATTAGTACTTATAGATTTAGACAAAAGTGTTTTATTTTATTTTTGCTACGGAAAGTCACAACATGAAGGTAGGTATTTATATTTATACAATTACTAGCTGCCCGCAGCTTCGCCCGCGTGAATGTCGGAAATTATCCCAAGGGAACATAATCCCGGGATAAAAAGTATCCTATGTTACTTCTCATACCTCCAAGAATATGTGTACAAAGTTTCATGATGATCGGTTGAGTAGTTTTCGCGTGAAAGCGTAACAAACCAACTTACATTCGAATTTATGTAATAGTAGTATAGATTTACTGGAACTATTTACTAATACGACGATATGTACGTTGAAAACTCGTGTGACGTCACTACATGCCACAATTTTTACTAGCGACGTGATGTCACCAGCCCCCTCTCTTGAACTTTGATACGCTCTATCTTTATTTTTTGTTCTACAAAAGCCTCAATTTTGACAGATTGCGACTGACATGACTGAAAAATTAGTAGAATTGCCACTTAGCAATAAAGAATTTAAAAAGTGTAATACTTAAACTGAAATATTTCCCTGAATTCTTCAAACCAAATCAGGCACGAAAATAAGTCACGAATTCGTTTGTATTCGCCTTATCATTTACGAACAAAACAAAAAGAGATTCTAATACAATTTCACGCTTTTGTATACCATTAGTATAAGGTTTTCAATTTTTTTTTCACACTTTCAACAACCGTTCGCTGGAACTGGCCATATTTCACTGTGAGCTAATAAAAAAGTAATTTCATGAAGGCATTAAAACGGTTTATAGTTCCCGATATTAGGGCTAACACGCCAACATACATATAGGAACATATATGTATAGGAACTAATGTTGTCTAGATGGGAAAGCAGTGGGTAAAATATATGTTGTGGCAACCCTATGGTTAAGGGTAATGCTGAATGTAGATTTGAAAAGATACTTCACACTTGCACTTGTTAAAAAGTTCCGTATTTCCTTCCGTTTGTAATGAGGGATAGTATTTAATCCACAACGCCACGAAAACTGATTCATACTTTTTTAAAATTTAAAACTAAAAAGTACAGTCACACACAAACGTCTAATGAAGACAACATTTTTATGAGCCACTTAAAAAGAAAAAACAATTACCAATAAAATTAATTTAAAGAAATACGGTACATCGACTTAACGTTAGTGCTACTTTTTATTGCATTTCCAATAAAACAAACGGACGTAAAGCAGACTCTTTTACGCGTTTCCCATCATGATTTATTCGAACCAACAAAAACGCTGTACCAATACAATCTAGTACGTTTTACGGCATAATTTGAAACAAAGAGAACATCTGAACTGATTAATTATTGTAGCAACTGGTTTACTATGTAAATAGTGGTCGTAAACCACCCAGTGTGCATTAGGAGCTTAATGCCGTGACATACTACGGTGTTGTTCGGAGAACTGTTGCTGTACGTCGAACATTGAGTCATGAGTGTGACCAATAAAATAACTGATACAGAATATACTAAAAGGACAACATTCAGTTATACTTATTCTTTTGGATAAAGAAACATGCCTTTACAAAAGGGACATGCCAATATGCCTATTGTAGACGTAGTATACGAAATTTTGGTGTAAGCCAAGACACGGTTGGCGCAGTGGTTGAGCGATTGGCTGCTACGCTGCGTGCAGCCGGTTCGATTCCCGCACGGAACAAATATTTGTATGGCCTACAGATAGTTGTTCCGGGTCTGGCTGTTTGTGTATGTGAGATTGTATATTTGTGAACGCACCCACGATAAAAGAGAAATTCTTAGTGTGAGGCAACGTTTTTTTATAGAAAAAAAAATTAAACCCTATTTATTAATCTATAATGACAAAACAAACGACAATTTAACAGAAATATAAAATAAAACTACTCAAAACGCCAACACTTAATTGCCCCAATCCCAAGTTATCACAATCTAATTTTGCCAAACAAGAACCTATCGCCAAAACATACAAACATTTACGCGAACACCGCTACAGTGTGTAACAAAAGTAATAAACGCGATCGTCCGACAACATACGCTAATGAAATTTATAATCCATAAAAGCGGGGCCGTTGTTTTATAAAGTGTAATAATCATAAAGCCACGTCTCTATCGCATGGGCTTATTTAATAATGTGTACGACTGTACCTACCACAGAGCTAGGAATTGTGATGCCGGAAGTAAGTAGACAGATGGAGTAAATAAATAAATGCTGTTCATTGGTAAACTTGAGAAATTCTGGACTTTTATGTTACTTTTCACTTATTTTTTTTTAGTTGTAGTCCAAATAAGGTATTTCGGGAAAATATAAATAAAAAGAGTGGTGGCCGAGTGGTAACGGCCCCGACTTACGAATTGTAGGTCGCGGGTTCAAACCCAGCCAGGCGCATTACTTTGTGTAATTTTTTTCATCACCACTGCTCTCAAAACGGTGAAGGAAAACATCGTGAGGAAATCGGTCCTAGAACCAAAATTTCGAAGACATGTGATATTCACGAACCCGCACTGGGCCCGCGTGGTGGATTACGATCCATTCCCTCTCCTAGAGAGGAGGCCTGTGTCCCAGCAGCGGGAACGTTAAAAAGCTGATTATTATAAATGAAAAACTATTCGTAAAAAGTACGACGAACTTAGTATTGAACATCATAATTATGTCAGGTCAATTAGTTGAAACTGCGTTGAAAACTCAACTAGGACTTTGTCATTCCAAGCCATCGAGTATACGGTGACACGTTTAGTTTGTAAGGAAAGTGTTGGTAATGCCCCTTCTAGGGCCAATCGCCGAGTCGTTTCCATGCTCTGTGGTCCTACTAAGCTTATTGCCCTACGGAGCGCACCCAATCGTATGATGCTTTTGGGCTCAGGATACGTAAATGTTGGATCGGCTATTTTTGGGTTTTATTGTACAGTATTTTAGTTAAATGTTCATATTGACGCATGTTTGATGCATGAACGTAGGGATTTAAGAACTTGTGCGCAGAATAGTTTTTATTTGTTTTTTATTGATGTTATAAGGCACTTTGTGTGCCAGAATAAGTAGGGTGTGTTGAAAGTGTCCAGTAAAGCTTATTTGAGTTAGTAGAAATAGTATATCATTCCTAAAAATCATGACTCACCTTAAGTACGAAATAACTGTAGGTATCTATATGTATGTATGTGGTTTATATTTTGGACTCGTATAGAACGTTCAATATTGGTAGTTTTAATCACTTAATTTACTTTTGTCTTCTCCCGCTCCGCCCAGAGCGGGAGAAGTCATTTGATGATTTCCCATTCAAAAAAAAAAAGAATGGTACATAGTACTCACACATGTGCCTTTAATGCATGAAGTTATACAGTCAATCTGTGTACACTCTTTCTAAATAATATTTAGAAGACATTAAACAGTTTTGTTAATCGAACAGAACTCCAAGATACAGTTCTTGGAGCTATTACCCTTCATAACGTATACATACCTTGTATGACCTAGGCACTATAGGAAGGCACTAAGCAAGCTCGACACACACACACAAAGTACTAATACGGTGCTTAGTTCACCCCGAGGCGTTCTAAGTCGACTAAAGATATTACCAACGTTTTGTAACTGAATTCAGGTCCTACGATAATAATAGAACGGAATAGAATTATATTTTAGGAACAGTATAGGCCCGCATAAAACAACGAATTACACCATTTTCAAAACAATACAAAAATGTGTTCCTATTTTGAAAATATAAAAAAAAAAACAAATAAGCAAGGAGGATTTTAGTTTATTAAATTTTATGTTTGTATAATAAGATCGGTATTGAAATATGAAATATACATGTTTCTAAATAAAAACTAACGTTGAATTATTTAAAGTTCACAGCAACATTTCAAAATATTATATAACTATTTCTGATGGAATATTCATAGCAATATAAATAAATTGTTTATCGTATATCGTAATGGGCTATTAAACTGCCTAATTAAATTCTTTGAAACATAATCAGTAAAAAACTTTTAAAAAAATCGTTTAGTTAAATTATTTAGAACGCTGAAACACTAATAAAAATCACAGTTTTATTCTTTCTTTTAACCAAAACCAGTCTCCCAGAAAGCAAACACGTGCAAGTCATATTTTACTATTTAAAAGACTCTCGTTAAGAGCAGTAATAACTCTCTAATTCTTTATTTATGTATTTTGAGTAGGATGAGATATTCTAGTTCCAGTAAGTAAGTAATTGGATCAGCAAAATAGGGTAGTTGACTAAAAAAATCTAATTAGTCCGTCAGATAGATTTCCAAAAAATATTTGACACGTATTTTTTCTTTTTTCACGTAAACAAAAAATGAAGCCGATACAGAGCGTTGAAAACTCGTGTGACGTCACTACTCGCTACAATTTTTAGCGAGCCGTAACGTCACAAGCCCCCACTCCTGATCTTTGATGCTTTGTATCTTCGTCAGTTTTTATAGATTTGATAAAGGAAAAAATACGTGTCGAATATTTTTCTATAATCTAACTGACGGACTAAACATAATCATATATTTTTTACTCAGGAAACATCCCTATTAGTAACAGTATTTTCTTACTAGACAACACTACAACAATGTTCATATATTATTTTCCAGCGTCGTAAAATAATCTGTTATCTCGAAAGATAACTGAAGCGTGTCCCACGCCTGTACGTACTTCATTTATTAATTATATTAAAACTCTCGGAAATCAACCGTTTTCCACGTCAATGCACTAAATATTGATCAAGCGTAAACATATTACAGAAAAAAAAAAAAACTTGAACGAACTACGTAATACCAACTTAACTAAAACTAAACAAGAAGCTGCGATAAATCCAATCCCACCTTCGTTTGGAACTGAAAATTTGATAGGACCGGCTTTCATAAATTAATTAAACTTTCGCCCGGCTTCCGAAGACAAAGTTCGCTGTCATTGCGAATGATAAGCAGGCTTCATTTGGATTCACCGGGCAATCCGGGCATGGGCCAAAGTGACCCGGCCTAACGAGTCGGCCACTACAGATTTGTCTCCTTAATACCCGGGCCGGTATTTGTTTGTTTTGTTTTGCTAGTGTGAAGCTTGTGTTAAGTGGGAAAAGCTGGGTGTTTAGTCAGTATAATTGTCTATATTTTGTATTATCTACACTAATATTATAAAGAGCAATATATAGAAATATTATAAAGAGTTTTGTATCTTTGTGTGTGTGTAGTGTGTATATTTGTAATGAATAAACTCAAAAATTACAGTGCCGGTTTCAAAAATTCTTTCACCATTAGAAAGCTACATTCACCCTGAGTAACATAGGCTATATTTTATCCCCATATTGCCACGGGAACGGGAAAAACGCGGGTGTAACCGCGGGGCGCTGCTAGTCTTTGATAAAAAGATGAGAGAAAGAAGAGACATGTAAAACGCGTAATAATAATTTCTTAGCTTACTGCTTTTAGTTTCTACGCACTGCCGCACATCAATTTCTGTTAAAATAAAGTTCTGCTGAAAGTAGTTAGCATAATAATCAGCCTTTCAATGTTCCCACTGCTGGTACACAGTCTTCCTCTCTAAGAGAGGGAATGGGCCGTAATCCACTACGCGGGCCCAGTGCGGGTTGGTGAATGTCACATGTCTGTGAATTTTTGGTTCTAGGACATTCCGAAAGTAGTTACAAACTGAAAACTGAACTCGCGTTTAAAAATATTAGTTAATAGTTATGTGTTGGATTTATTATTCATTGCATTAACATAAAAATTAAAAACCAATCTATCTATTTGAAATCGTAAGACATTTCATAAAAATACAATTTTTAGACCCCATAATTTCCTTCAACCTACTAATTTTTCGTCACAAAACGAAATCTCCCCTCAATTTCCCGACGCTTATATCTCAAAGGAGTTTTTAATTCATTCAGTATTGCAAGACATACTTTAATTATTACGTCGGGCAACACAGTGACGCTCGACAGTAAAAGCACAAAGCGTAGCGAGGCTATAAATTTTTAACGTCTTCACAAAACAACGTTCATTTAGTCCCTTTGAGAATACGTTCACAGTTCTGCAAAGCGTTGCATTGTCTATCAAAAATATTGTTGAAGTTTTACGAAACTTTGATGTAAGGTTGAGGATAATTTCAGAAGTTGCTTGAAAATCCAAAAAACATTACACAATAATCAATTTCAATCTATATATATAAAACAAAGTCGGGTTTGTTACAACACTTATAACTCGAGATCTGCTGGACCAATTTTCTTGGTTTTTGATTCGTTGGATTTGTCTCCGCCCCGAATAGCAGAATACATCTTAAAAACAATGAAAACTCTATTAAAGTAAACGCAGTGGAAAATGGTTTTAGGTGAAATATATTTAGTGCGTTGTAGATAAATCAAAATTAACAAGAGTGTAACCTAGCAACCAAAACAAAAGATTAATAAAATCTAGAAAGGTCGCCTTCATAGAATAAGGCTGGAAGTGCTTTCTTAACAAACTCAACGAATACATAATTATGAATGATGAATCATTTTCCATAAATGTTCCTTTGTTTCGTAGCTGTCAAAAATTCCATGCGCTAAAGATTCACAAGTACTAGAAGACCAGAAAGAAATATGTCGAAAACTTAAGAAGTAAGGATTCACGCGTACTAGCAGACCATAAACATGTCGAAGCATTTCTGGGGCTGGAATTGTGAGTGAAGACTTACAAAGTACCAGGATACCAGAACCACAATTATTTAACATCAAGCTATTATCCTTAGCAGACGACAGAAAGAACACTGAGCCAGAAAGAATAAATGGCGCAGGCAGGTGGAACCATGGGATACAGCTAAGAAGTATTTTAGCTTTAAGTTTTCTATTTTAAAAATTATTTCACCAATAGAAAGCTACATTTCACCTGCGACTTTCTTTTATATTTATAGGACATCATTCATACCCCTAAATATTGTTTTTACTTTATATGGCAAAACAACGTTTGCTGGGTCAGCTAGTTATTATTATAAATACTAGCTTCTGCCAGCGACTTCGTCCGCGTGGAATAGTTACTTTATCCCCGATTTTGAAACTCAGCCCGATCGGTTTAAAATTGACAAAGTTTCATAAAACGTTCATCCCCTATTTTATCCCCTTGGGGGTAGAATTAATCAAAATCCTTTCTTAGCGGATGCCTACGTCATAACATCTGCCTGCAAATTTCAGCCCGATCCGTTCAGTGGTTTGGGCTGTGCGTTGATAGATCACTATGTGTGTGTGAAATATGTACAACTTACAACAAAAAAAGAAATGAAAGTAAAGCTGAAATGCCTGTGTAAAATTATATTATAATAACCTATACCTACTTCACTTAAAAATAAATACCTATAACTACGTATAACTAATTAATAAAATAACTACTGATTAATAAAATTATCTACGCTTTTACCTACTTCATCATCTGCCTATCCTTTTCCCAACTATATTGGGGTCGGCTTCCAGTCAAACCGGATTCAGCTGAATACCAGTATTTAACGTAGAGCGGCTGCCTACCAGACCTCCACAACCCATTAACGCTTTTACCTACTTAATACTAAAAAAACAGAACATAAATTAGCCAAAACTAACCTATCGGTATCTAAAAATCTATGCTCCTACTTCTACTACTACTTCACCTAAAAAGAAATAAAATTGAAACTATTAATAATTTGTAATTTGAACGAATATTTAAACATTACCAAAATAAATAATAAGTACCTATTTTATAAAATAGCAACAAAAGTTACACAAAAATAATCACAATAACATCTTACAGCATGATTCAGTGTTAAAGCGCGACGGCGCGATGGCTTATTATTGTATTCATATATAAGTTGGGTGTTTCTATACCGATTTCTATTATTCTTTTTTTATTGAATAGGTAATAATGTTAACTTTTTTAAATTAGGGATGAGTGAGAGTATTATAAACGTAAGAGTAAACAAATATAATCAGAAAGCTCCGAACTGCTAAGCTATCGGGAGTTACACGTGTTATTGTGAGTCAACCATAAAAGATAGACATATGCTGTTGTGAAATATTTTTTAGATAATTTTATGTAGAACATTTCCGTCATACATGATTTCTATGCAACTTTAACCATTAAGGCTACACACGCGACGGAAGCTTAAAAAATGGAGTAACTTCTCCCGTTTTCCCAACATTTCCCTTCACTGCTCTGCTCCTATTGATTATAGCGTGATGAAAAGTATACTATAACCTGCCCAGTAGTATGAAGAATAATTCCACCAAGTTTCGTTAAAATCGGTCGAGTAGTTTTTGTTTCTATAAAGAACATACAGACAGACAGACAGACAGACAAAAATTTTACTGATTGCATTTTTGGCACCAGTATCGATCACTAATCACCCCCTGATAGTTATTTTGAAAATATATTCCCTGTACAGAATTGACCTCTCTACAGATTTATTATAAGTATAGATTACGGAAGAATCAGGCACTTCTTAATGAACATTATGGCTTGCATTAAATTAAGTAACTGCTCAAAATAAACAAATGAATTTCTGCTAGTAACAAACTTGAGCTTGAGGATTACATTTAAATCAAAATAAATCAACTCGTAAACGAAATTAATTACTTCTTTCAATGAAGACATCCGTATAACTCTTTCAAACAGTAAGTTAATCACAGCGAAACGTAAACCTTTAAAAGTATTTACTGTTCCCAAAGTAAATCGCGAATAAAATCTTTGAATTTCATTGCTCAATCCTAAGTCTCTATTCGCCATAACTTGTCAAATAAATCCGAAGTCGATGTCGATAGCTCGTTTTAACGACTTCCAATGTTAACGTTTTATCGCCCGTCAAATTGTTGGTAGCTAACTTCTGGGTGTAGAACCGTCTTTATTAATAATATTCATTTTATGACTTAATACGGAGTTTAATTGTAATGGAATATTTGTCATTAAATTTTCGGATGGTATGGAGTCGTAAATTTTATGGTTTCTATATTATAATTTCCTTGGGTTGGTTTTCCCTCACCTGGTAGCTACGGCCCTTAAGTGTTTGGTTTCTTCCAAGATTTCTAAAACTTCTGATATTATCCTATTCTTGTCCCCCCTTTACAGAGACTTTATTTAAAAGTAACTCACGAGAAGACCGTTATTCAAGCTTTAATAAAAGAATGTAACTGAAAACGTGTAGAGTTGTAAAATTAGTTTAAATAATGATGACCAGATTCTAAAAAAGAACTGTAAAAGAATAAATGCTAATTCGTATTTAAACCAAATATATGGTTAAAAGTTTTTATAAATAATATATGAGTGTTCATGTCAATATATCTATGATATAAAATGCACAACGAGGTTAACATCTATACTATATTAATCTATATTTATCACTACATAGTATAAAACAAAGTAGCTTCCCTCTGTCTGTCCCATAGATTTTATATTTCTATGGTCTGTCCCTATGTATGCTTAAATCTTTAAAACTACGCATCGGATTTTAATGCGGTTTTTTTTTTAATAGATAGAGTGATTGAAGAGGAAGGTTTATATGTATAATACATGCATATAGTAGTAGAAGAAACATTAGTATCTACATTGCATCCGTGCGAAGCCGGGGCGGGTCGCTAGTGCTAATATATAAAGCTGAAGAGTTTTTTGTTTGCTTGAACGCGCTAATCTCAGAAACTGCTGGTCTGATTTGAAAAAATATTTCAGTGTTACATAGCCCATTTATCAAGGAAGGCTATATATCATCACGCGAAGACCAATAGCACCGGAGCAGTCATGAAATATGTGTCATAAACGAAGTTGCGCAGGTCTGCTAGTTAATATAATAAAGCTGAAGAGTTTGTTTGTTTGGACGCGCTAATCTCTGGAACCACCTGTCGGATTTGGAAAATTATTTTTTTCTATGATAGCCACATTTATGAGGAAGGCTTGTAGGCTATACGAGAGCGGAAAAAACGGGATAGATATGCGTAGACGAAGTCGCGGGCACAAGCTAGTACTTAGATAAAGAACACATATTTAATCAGTGTAATCGTCATTTTGTAGTTCTGGATACTAATTAATAAAATATAATCATGTTCGTAAATGGTCGTAGATATTCCAGCTTTTCCTTGTAATTTATCAGTGAAAATTATCAATGTAAGTCATTATAAAGTTTCCTGGGACATGCTAAGCGCCATTAGGTTGTTAGTAAGTAGTTAGAAAATGGCTTTCAAGAGCCTCAGTGACAAGTTAAACTTGTTAGATAATAACTTTGTAGGAGTCAGAGACTTGGCCCGCAGCTGGGCTGTTTCAATTTAAAAGAACTTGATTTTTAATTTGAATCAGGAATTGCACTTTACGTTTTGCTACATTTAAGTAAAATCATTATTTACTCAAGTTATTCGTTTTGTTGTATTGCTATATGATAAAATCTTATGGTGTTGTGAAAAGATAAGACACTTAGAAAGTTAATATCTGAGGTTGACTGTATTGGTTACGGGATTTGGTCAAAAGAGTCACCGCGGCCTTGGTACGCAATTGGGACTAGAAGGATCACGAGGCTGGGTACCTATACCTACGGTCTATCAGCTGGTCTAAAGAGGTAGATGGTTATGAAAACTCTCAATGTCGAGGCATAAAAAACTTCAAATCTGATCAGATAATGTAAAGATTTGTAACTGGCGCATGACCATTCTACATTGCTCTTCAAATCTTAATGCTAAAAACAAACATATCGATTTTCACAAAACTGAATTTTCTAGTTTCGGTACATGATATTCTGCTCATCCCAAAATAAAAATCTTGATGATAACACACGCTTATCTTCCACAGATGTTCCTAATAACTATTCCTAAAGTGTCGGTGCAGTAACTGTGACAATTTGTTCGTTAGTTTTGTTATAATGAGTGCTGAAACTGTCGAGTGAAAAGATGGCGTCGTATAATCATCAGGAAACGCAATCCAGTCCAGCTAAGGAAGTTCCACGGTAAGATAATCATTAGTACTGTAAATATAAGATCTTAGATCGCTCTTTTTTGTTTTCATCGAAACTATGGTAAACGCGAGCCTATTTATGCTAATATTATAAAGAGGAAACATTTGTATGGTTGTTTGAAATGAACTACTAGAACGTTTTTTTTTTTAATAAACGTTGCTCCACACTGGTATTTACTCCTGCATCGTGGGTGCGTACACAAACATGTAAACTCACAAACACAGGACATCCAGACCCGGAACACGTGACACGTGGGGCAGCAGCCGAACGCTTAACCACTGCGCCAGCCGTGTCGTAATTTTGAAAATTCTTTCGCCATTACAATGCTACATTATCTCTGAGTAACATAGGCTATATTAAAATAAATAAATGTCCACCCGTGTGAAGCCGGGACGGGGCGCTAGTCAAAAATTAAAAAGTAGGGTTTGAACACCCAAAAACTTAGTAATTTAATTTTGTATAATAAGATGACTAATGACAGAATTATTAATCTAACCATTGATTTGTATAAGACTTTATAATGAACAAGTTTGGCTGAAAATATTAATTCCGAATGTTAAAGTGGGATATTATCGCACTCTCAGAATGAAAGGGGCTTAACTCAAAATTCCTGTTACTTATAATTTAGCTATATAAGCAACGTAAAAAACTTACTCTAAAAGCCGACTCCGCAATATGACTGGGAAAGGAGCAGTTTATACATAGGTCTGGGGAGATATTTGTTTTTTTACCCAACACTTTTTAAAGATTTTAATTCTTGTTCATTTGCCAGAGATTTTCGATTTACGTCCCTTTAATTCTAAAGGTGCGTTATATACAACGGGTAACAAAATAAACGGAACGAACGAACATCTTAAGGAGTCATTGTACTCATCATTATTAACAACTTTTACTATGGGACCAAACACAAAATCGCGAAAAAAATTCTGTTGTGAAATACATTTTGCCGAGTTTGCGCACAGAAACGTATGGGAGAGGCGTTTTCTTTTTTTGTTCGCGATTTCAGTGTTGGTCTTATAGTAAAAGTTGTTCATGTTGATGTTTACAATGATCCCTTAAGGTGTATTGCGTTTATTCAGTTATGCATTATATAATGGCTAATGAAGATAGTTTTCTAGAAGAGCTTTTCAACTTCGATTCTTAGAGCTCAAGACAAAAAAAATATCGTTAACTTAAAAAAAAAAACTCTTTACAAAAAATAAAACCGACTTCGAATATAAAAAGAATAATTAAAATCGGTATACCCAATACAAAGTTAGGAGGTAACAAACATAAAAAAAATACAGTTGAATTGTGAACCTTCTCCTTTTTTGGAAGTCGGTTGATAATAAAACGAGGATTATAACTTTATTATATTTATGGCAGGTAGCTAAGAATGGAGTCTAGATATAAGGCACCAAATTAACAGCCTCTGTTCAGCTCACTCCGTCGAGAACCATCGATTAGTGCTAAATATATTTCAGCCCTCTTCCCCTTCAAACGTATCGTTAATTTCAGGAGCTCCTATCTCGATCTAGGTCGAGTATTTTGTGATTTTGAGCAGGTGATAAAATATTTAAACCAATATTTTTAAAATATTGTTTCAAATAGATATGATTACGATATTTATATGATAATAGGTCTATAGTAGCAGCAGTGATTATCTACGTTCTACTAATATTATAAAACGCGAAACGTGTTTGTAAATATGGATCTGTAAGTATGGATTTGTAAGTATGGTCGGATGGATGGATGTTTGTTATTCTTTCACGCAAAAACTACTAAACGGATTTGGATGACACACGGTTTATAACCACGATTATAGGAATTTTTACCCCGATATGCCCACGGGATCGAAAATTATGCGAGTGAAACCGCGGGGCGCTGCTAGTTTTATTATAAAGTTTGTTAACAAAGTATTTAATTTAAAATAAAGGAAAATACCTTCTGACTAATTTGGAAATAGGTTCAATTCTTTTAAATAAAATATAGCGTATGATGCAATAGTTAATTTCGGCAAGTTGCGCTAAGTGGAGCTTGTCAAAATTAATATGGTTTACACCATTGATCATTTTTAATTATCTTGTTCTTATTCCAATTTATTTGGCTTTGACACAACATTTCTTCTGCTATCATATTTAACTTCATCCGTAAAGTCGCTCCTTTTTACCCACATCATCCTTACAAAGTCCATCCTTTCTTCACCTAACCATATGATGATGAATGAAAATCCCACATCATCTCTCTATAGGGACCGTGCAGAAACTATAGGTGGCAGCACAGACGCGTCAATGTCAAGTATATTTTTTTTACTTAAAAGTTTCAAATTTGCAACGCTAGATGGCACAGTCTACGTCGTACACGTTCCCCTAAACGAAGGGTGCAGGAAGTATAGGTGGTAGCACAGGTCAAGTATTTACAACGTAAAAGTTTCAGATTTGCAACACTAGATGGCATAGCCTACGCCATGCACGTTCCCTATATAGCCAATTTTGTCCCACCCCATCCCAAATCATCACACACCAAAATTCCATCACAATAAACAGTAAAAATAGAACCCGTATTTGTAAACAACAAAAACATTAAATGCATTTAACTGTCGATATCCCCGGGACAATCGTATCGAATGACTTTATCTCATTGGACTGCAATGGTACTCTGCACGTATGTAACTCTGTTTCACTGATAAACTCGTGAAACTATCGCCCGGTACTGTTACCAACAGTTTGACATGTGATTGACTGGTTGTAATTAGTTATCAGTGTTTTTTATGTATTAATAATGTTTGGTTTATCATGTTAAATATGAAATTGAGAGGAATTGGATCCGGGTTTGTAGTTGGGTGGTAAATAACATTACTCATCACGGAAATGTAAAGTCAACCACAGACAAGTGCGACATTACATTGCGCTGATGCTTTTTCAAATTAAATGGCTAACTACATAAGAGTTGTCGCGTTGTCACATCGTGACTGTAAATTAACCTTAACCCTTTTAAAAGTAAAGAAACCTAAATCATTTGCTTGTCTGCTATGAATAATCAACCCACGAGCAATTGACAGTAACAACACAATAAAACGCGTTGGCATTGGATTAGGTGTAAAATACAGCTCAAAAAGCGTTTCACATAGGCATCATCAACTTCACACCTTATAAATGTAACAACTACTACAATACCACATCAAAAAGCCACTTCACACACACCCACACACAAAAATTCACGGTGTTTATCCATGAATACGGCACATCCATTGTGCGCCACTTCTTCCGACGAAACCGCAGTAAAATCGTTGGAGTACAAAACAAAACGCACGTATTCTGTTGGTGCAATGTGAATGTAACAATTCGTCGCTACCTGCAGAGCGCATAGAGCACCGGACATTGAATGTTTGGTCAATTTCATGGTGCTACTATTGAAATTTTATGCTCGAGACTAGCTTTTGCAAACGCGCGTGAATGGCTTAAGTTATCCTACGAGAACTTTCCATCGGGTTTGAAGTATCTTATGTTCTTATCTTACTTTGGATTACGGGTAGTCGTGGTTTAAACTTAGTGGGTACCCAAAATCCATTAATATTTTTGAGTTTGACGTTCTTTCTATTTGTTACATAAACGAATTTATATGTATAATTAAAATACGAAGAATCTTGTATGGGGTAAAGAATAGGGCAAATTATGGGGTAAAGAATAGGGTAAATTGGATAAATGTCGATTTATTTGCTAGTAACATTTTAACTAGCAAATAAATCGACATTTATCCAATTTTTCATCATTCAATTCTCTTCTATCCAGATTTGAATGATGAAAACTTAGGTGAATGTCGAATTTTCCGCCTTACGATAATTTTATTTTACATTTTCCTAAAAAAAAAAAAACTGTCATTTTGACTATTAAATAATGTTACCAAAGGTGGGAAGAGAAAGCCTTGTCGCATGAAGTCCGCCCACGTAATGCTACTGTACATAAAAAGCAAATAAATAAATAAAATATTAGAGGCTACAGCTAGAACTGTGTAGCCTAAGGGCAGTTTTTGAATAAAGCTTTTTTATTAACTGGTCTTGTTGGTCCTTATGTGTGTTCCTGGTTCAACTCCTGTTTAATAAAGATACCTTAAAAAAAAATTAAACCCATTATCAATTCAGCATTTTTTATCTAATAACAGCAAACCATATTACCTACGTTAAACTGTATTAGTACTGATATTAATTCCACAATAACAAGCGAGTTATCATCACAAACGCATCGAGTTTCCAAAAGTAAGGGACGCCCATTTTAGTTCGGTGCCGGATGTAAAATCGATACAATAAGCACACAGAAAGATCGCAGACATTTGGTGTACGGAACCGTTGAAAAAAACGTTTATTATTGTAGCGTTCCGTTCACACTGGACATTTGCTTTTCACAACTCATTATTTATTTGGTTTTTATGCCTTTGTGTTCTCGCAAAAGATAATATGTAGGTAGGCACTGGTTTTATTATAGATTTTTTGGAAGCAATGTTGATTTTGCTGGCAATATTAAAACAAATAAGCAAGCCAGTCAGTTTTACTGTAATGCTAACCTTATGGTGAAATTCAAAAAAGCTTGATTTAATTAGGAACGGAACCCATTTCCTAATTATTTGTAAATATGTACAATATAGGTAACTTATACATTTCTTATTCAGAGTCCAATCAATTTTGTACATTTAATACCAAAAATGAGTCTTAATAAATTAGATGCATATATTTAATTTACTGTGTATTTAACGTCGATTTCAAAGTGACAATGAATTAAAAAGGCAAAAATTAAAAAACTTTTCCAATATAATTTGAATTTTTGTTGAACACTTTGATTTGATCTCGAATTCTAAATACAAATAGGTGAGATATAAATGCTCATAAGCTATACTAACAATAATACAGAAATACTTGCGTAACTCTAAGTTTGAATCAGAGAGGAAAATAAAGGAATTAGTCCATTGCTCCACTTGTATCTCATAAACCTATCAGAACAGATGATCATGAAGCAATGAAAGATAATGTGTGTGTGTGTGTGTGCAAACACATAACGAATATTTAATATGCCAGTCAGATAATAGTGGCATACGAGAATGAAGACATTCTTCGCTTAAATTATTGTATAAAAAGATATAGGTATAAGATCTGAATTAAATTTAATATGATTTATTATTTTGGTATTATTATTTGTTAGATAGATAATATTATTGATTACATTACAGTTAATGCAAAACGAATTGCAATACGAATTTAAAAAAGGGGAGGTTAACAACTCGAATGTTTATTTATACATACCTACGAGCAACTCCGTCATATTTAGACGGAATTTCAAAATTCTTTTTAGTTTATTTTTATTTTTTATTCATTTATTGCTTGTCACAGTTCAAAAGAGGTTTATTCCAAAATGGTCCTATTTAAATTTGTTATGGACTGGTTAAAATGTGTGGAATGTTGCACTAAAAAGTGAAATTTTGAAATTCGGTGCCCAAAACAAGGAAACCATACCAGAAAAACCGACTTCCAAAATTAAAGCTATTTTTTTTTTTACTTTGTTGGGGTTTATATTTGGAACTCGGTTATATTCGTTTGTTTGTAAAGAAGGTTTTTAAAGTAGTTTTTGAGTGAATGCTATTCATTAATTTAGAGGAGCTCGTGGCTAAATTATAACAGCCGCACGGGTCGATCTTCTAGGTTAAGCAACGCTTGCCGAGGTTGGTCTGTGGATGGGTGACCATCTTAACATAACGAGACTTCTCCGTGCCTCGGAAAGCACGTTAAGCCGTTGATCCCGGCTGTCATTTGGAGATCTTTTGCAGTCGTTACGGATTGTCAGAAGCCAGAAAATCTGACACCAGTGTTGCCAAGAAGTACCGTGTTTCCCAGTTAATGGGTTGTGGAGGTCTGGTAGGCAGCCGCTTCACGTAAAATACTGGTTCTCAGCTGAATCCGGCTTGACTGGGAGCCGACCCCAATGTAGTTGGGAAAAGGCTAGGCAGATGATGAATGCTATTCATCATTTAAATTTTAAAAAGTTGTGGACGTGCTTACACAAAGCACACAATTCTCTTTAATTATTTTAACTAGTATTCAAAAGTTTCCACAAACTTTTGCTCAATTTTTGGCACAGCTTCCAGCCTTACCAGATGTGCCTTACATCTGATATAAGGCGCCTTTGCTCTATTGTTGCGAGCTTGGGGTTCCTGAGAGTAAAAACAGCCGATTTAATAACCAACAATAGATATCTAAATTAAACAATTACTAATTACACCTTGAAACTCACTAATTATAAAACAAAAAAAGATCACTTTACTTTGCATTTAAAGTTCGTTTTCGAAGTGACCACTCGTATCGCTACTGCTACGCTACTGTCTCGGTCGGTTTTTTTTTACTAAGGTTTTCAACTGCTCAACCGGGCCTTAATATAAATTATAAAGTCTCCAGATATGACTTATAAAAACTTACAAACTAAACGACTACCCGCTAAAGGTACCCTCCTGTAGGGTACGGACCTTACAAACTAAGCGACTACCCGCTAAAGGTACCCCCTGTAGGGCGTCGCTGGGGGGCTGCAGCTAGGGACGGGCTGGATCGAACAAGTGACTCGATCGGCATCTATACAACCCTTATATAAGGCGTCATTTAATTCCCCACCGAATGTGTCTCCACGTTGTCGTCGTGGTGGGGCTTGAGCGTCCCAATGATCTTGCGAGCTTTCCCGGTAGAGCCACTTATGCCGGAAGGTCGCAAGTGAGGGATCAGACCAAGAGAGACACACGCTTGCTCGCTGCTCTCTGGTACGCGTCTGATCATCAGGCGTGACTGTGGGAGCAGCGAGCAGGTGGAGAGGTGAGGTGAGGAGAGTGGGCCCCGAGAAGGGGCGGAGCAAACAGGGACCGCACCCTTAAAAGGCACAAAAATGAGTCAAGATCTTTGCAAAATGAGTCCCCAGGTGGGTCCCGACTGCTCAGCGGTCGGGGAATCCCACCCCGCTTCGGCGGGCTGCCCTCCGTACTCTGGGGTGGGCAACAAAGACCTTCCGCTTGCCAGTGGCAACAAGAGCCGAGGAGGCTCCGAATCATCGTCGTCATCCGGATCCGCTTCGTTTAAGGAGCTGATGGCGTACGAGTTTGAAGAGGAGGGTTCGCCTGAGCGCCGGGGTGGTGCGGAGTCGGATTCCGGCTCCGCGCCAGACCTAGTAACGGTCAGCTCGGCGGGCTCTGGAGACAGAGGAGGGGGGGCTGCTGTGGAGGGCGTCAAGCTCTTCCGCAAGCGGCCCAGACGGGAGGATGACAGCGGGTCGTCCTCTGAGGGCGAGTTTGCCTCCGCCCGCAAGATCCCCACCGCCAGGCGGGGCAGGGGCTGTGAGGCGGGGAGGGGGCTGGCTCCCTCTACCCGGGAGGTGGAGAGTCGGGCCGGGAGGTTGGTGGAGGAGGGGCGTCGCCCTGGAGGGAGCGGTCGTAGGGCTCCCTCTACTCTTCCGCCTGCTCTCGACTCCGACGACTCGGAGGCCCCGGGAGAGGTGCGTCCCACTGTCGAAGACAAGAAGGCCCAGTTTGCGGAGGTCGTGGAGGCCGCGATCCGCGCTGTGGCCTTCAAGCGAAAGCAGTCCTCCAAGCGGGAGGCCATTACGGCGGCCAAAGCCTCCATTATGGCGGCGGCGGCGGCCAACGTCAGCGGGTCCGGAGAGGCGACAGAGTTGCGGGCGGAGGTCGCCCGCCTCGCGGCCGTAACGGAGCGACTCATTGCAGAGAATGAGTCGCTCCGGAGGGACCTGGCTGGCATGGCCAGAGCGGCCTCGGAGGAGCCGCAGGGGGGGCCGAGTCCGGCGACGCTGGAGGGGAGCCTAGTGCTGAGCCAGGTGCGGAGCCTGGTGCGGCAGGAGCTGGCTCCCTACCAGAAGCAGTTCTCCGTTTTGGTGGACATGATTCGGCGTCCCCCACTAGCGGCGATACAGAGGCCCCAGGGCCGGCAGAAGGCGGCTTCGTACGCGGCCGCCGTGGCTGCCGGCCCAGGAACGTCTGGCCAGGCGAAGGCGAAGGCCAAGGGCGGAGCCGCGCCGGCGCCAGCGACAGCGCCTGTGACGCCGGCGACTACGACGCCGGCGACGACGACCATGTCGGCCCCGGCGAAGAGGGGTAGGAGGAAGGCTGGAGGAGCGGCTAAGGCTGCGGCGCCAGTGGTGCCGCAGCCGCCACCACCCCCACCCTCGGACCCTCCTGCGGCCGAGGCCGAGTGGCAGGTTGCTGGCCAGAAACGGCGGGCCGCGAAAGCGGCCAAAAACAAGGCGAGGAGGCAGCGGCGGAAGGCCAACGCCATTGCGGCGAGGCTTCGCGCCCCGAAATCCGCGGCTGTAGTGCTCACACTGCAGCCGGAAGCGGAACAGAGGGGCGTGACGTATCTCGCCGTACTGAAGCGGGCGAAGGAGGCGGTGAGCCTCCAAGAGCTGGGCATCAGCGGGGGCATCGGGGTCAGGAGGACCTTAACCGGTGCCCGCAAGCTCGAGCTCGCCGGAGCGGAGAGTGGTCCGTTCGCGGACACCCTGGCCGAAAGGCTGAGGGCGGTCTTACCCGCGGACGAGGTCCGGGTGTCCAGGCCGACTAAGCGCATCGACATGCGCATAGTGGGCCTGGATGACTCCGTGACGGAGGAGGAAGTTGTGGCCGCCGTCGCCAGGACTGGGGGGTGCTCTGCCGAGCTCGTCAAGGCGGGCACCCTCCGGCCTGACAACACGGGCATGCAAACCCTTGTGGTAAGCTGCCCCGTGACGGCGGCCAGAACTGTGTCGGAGGGCCGAAGGCTCTTGGTGGGATGGGTGTCTGCGCGGGTAAAACTGCTGGAACCCAGACCTCTGAGGTGCTACCGCTGCCATGTGGGTAACCACACGGGAGCTATGTGCCCCTCGGAGGTCGACCGCAGCGGACTCTGTTTCCGCTGTGGTCAGCCCGGGCATAAGGCTGGCTCGTGCGAGGCCACGCCGCACTGCAGTGCATGTGCGGCTGTTGGCAAGCCGGCCGAGCACTGGGCTGGGGGAAGGGCCTGCGCGCCATCCGCCCCGACCAGGGGCAAGAGGTCCGCCGCCACCGCCGCCTCTGCCGCCGCCGCGGCTTCTGTCGCCGCCACTGCCGCTTCTGCTGCGGGTGCTGCGGCTCCCAACACTCGGGAGGGTGCTGAGATGGAGTGCCAGTAATGGTCCCATTTCGGCCCCCTCCAGAGACAAGTCGGCCGCTGTGCTATCGCGCAGTGGCTGATGCCTGGGGACGGTGAGCGTGGGTGGCTCGCCGTCCGATACCAGGTTGAGTCGACGACGCGTTGTGTTCCACGCGCGCCTCAAGGAGCCGTCAGCACCGAGGACGGGGCCCCATAGGGTCGGTGCCTGCTAGGGTTGCGGAATTTGTTCGAAAGAGTTGCCGCGGCCCTGGAACGCATAGGGCACAAGAAGGATCACGGGTGGGTTTTAGTCAGTAAAAGTCTGATACTCCCTACCGCTCCACCCAGGGCGGGAGGGGTCATTTGATGATTTCCCATCCAGAAAAAAAAAAAAAAAAAAAAAAGGCGTCATTTAATTTATAGAACATAGAACTGTCCAACATAGAAAAGTGTAGAAATTTCGCGTACATGTCCAAATGTCGAGAATTCTAGAATGTTCTAGACTCGAAGGTGCTTGATGCCGCTCTGTTATAGGCTTTCAATGGGGCAAAGCAACACTATTTTCATAATTGATAGGATTCTCGTTTAACTAGTAAAGGAGACTATCTTACCTGATGGTAAGCAATGATAATGATCGATAATGAACGACGCTTGCACTTGACTTAAAAAACCGCAACTTATAACTATTACAAACAACAACCATAAATTAAAAGGACAATATATCTCTGTGTATGTATTCGTTTTCCTTATCATGTAAAACACACACTTTCTTTAGAATATTCGTCCCATATACAATTAGGAAATTAACACAAGAGGAAATAATATGCACATATGTATGTATGTATATAACAAATAAACTCAAAACCACTGGACCGATTTCAAAACTTCTTTGACCATTAGAATGCTACATTATCCCTGAGTAACATAGGCTATATTAAATATGTTAAAATAAATTAATGCCCAGCCGTGAGAAGCCGAGACGAGCCGCCAGTTCGAAATAAAAAATAAATCTAAACAATAAAGAAAGTATTCGTTCAAAGTTCCTTCAGACATCCTCAGGGAAAGAGTCGCATAATACGTTTTGTTAGCGATGTCGACGCGATCCCTAGGCGATGTCGTTCCGTCGTCGTCTCGCCTTTAAAGTCACCTAACTGTATGTAGAATGGCGCTTTTAAATTGATCAATTTAAGACTGCAGCTACTCTTTGAGTCTTGTTTACTTTCAAATAACTTGAACGAAACGAGAGACAGAAAATAATGCTTGAAGAGTGAAAATTAATGTGTTTGGGATTTTGTTTGCTGAAAATAGCAACAACTGAATTCAGTTCTGATATCGCTCGCGATGTAATAAAAGGTTTAATAGTATTCACTCATTTGAATAGTTCATCACGGATAATTCCTGTAATAACATTTTATAGGATAAGCCATTGTCACCATTACATTGACCAAACAATGACCTTTTTAAAGCTTTAATTATGTAAATTTGATTTCCATAACAACAAAACGAGAACTTACACACAATTTTCCATTTGTAGATTATTGCAAAAACTCAACTCATAAAAACATGAACTCCAAGTTCATAAATCGCATTTTTCCATTCTATTTCCCCAAGGAACACGCCATTAACTCCAAATTGCCGCAGAACATCTCAATTACCATAAAAACTTTGGGAAACTAAAAATCCGCAAACAAAGGGTGGTTTTAAATCAAACACAATAAAGTTTCCCGTCTAACTAGCGGCGCGCTATAACTCATTCATGTCGATAATCACACCATAACTTACAAAGCGCCCCCTGTACCCGCTCGCTAATATTAAAGTGGTGTAATGTCCCCGTGATCAGTTTTAAAATGTAAATTTATTGCGCGACGAGACGTGTTATCAGGATTTATGTCCTCTTCAATATCGTTGAGGTTTTATGATGGAGTTTTATTACTTGTATGTACTATTTTTTGGGACAGTGGCTTCGTTATGATACGTAATCGGGTTACCGTGGAGATTGGTGTGAAATTGGTGCTTAAATTTTGACTGAGAATTTAGGGCATTATGAATTTGTGTTCATGGGATATTGGGTCAGTACCTAATCTTCCTTGTGAGAGGAAGAACGCACACTCTATCCGCTGTTTTTAGAGATATCAGAAGTATCTTTATTTACTTGTATATTTAACACCTTACAAACTGATTTACATCCGTACACTTCAACGTTATGTTCAGTTGAAAACCAGCGTCAGGCACCTATTTGGCGAAGCCACGGGTCACAAAATGTTATTGTTTCAAATTTAAGTTTCCTTTTATTTGTATCTATATTATGTGTATCTGTATTTACCAAATAAATTTATTTTGTTTCACTCATCCGTAACAAGAAGAGATACTTCAAATCTTCACAATACTGAAAACTGATCTCAAAATCAGCTACAGCAAATAACTAGATAGAAATCCAAAATAGCTTATTCAAATTATACCCAACTAAACCAAGCACGTAGTAGAAATTCCGAGGATAATATACGACAATTTGTATCGGATATATTCTAAACTACAGAAATAGAGCACACATTTGAATATTCCATGTAATATACGTCATCTAAGTATCAGAGCCGGATTAAGTTTAAAATTGTACTACCGTTTCCGAGCACCGATAGATTTTGGTCACGCAAAATGTAAATTTTGGAAAAGCGAATCGGATACGAAATGAAATGTAGCAAACGATAAAATATTTCACAAAACAGATTGACTTATAAATCTCGTGCTTTGCTGTTCTCTGTAAATGGTGGCCAAAGTTCTCTGTAAATTTTAAATGTTTACTATTTTTATTTCATGCTACTTCTCCTTCACCTGATATTTTTATAGTATAGTTGTTTTTACTGTATTACTAACTGTCGCATGCGACTGCGCCAACTTAAATGTCAAAAATTATCCCAAGGGAACATACTACCGGGATAAAAGTATCCTATGTGTTATTCCGGACTATATTCTACATCTGCGCCAAAATTCATCAAGATCCATTCAGTAGTTTTTGCGTGAGAGTAAGAAATATCCAAACATACCAACTTTCACGTTAATAATATTTTTAAAGATTGATACATACGTACAACCATTATTTCATGTGTGAAATTTGAAAGTTTTCGTGTGTACCCAATTTTTGTGTGATTTATTAGTTACATTTTTACTACTGTGACCTGTATTTTTAAAACTGTCTCTATGTACTCTTCTGGCTAACTAGCTAGTAGCAGATTTATTTTGCTTTTAATTAATTCAGTTTCTTTTGTTTTCATTGAAACATTCTTTTGTACATTTTTCCTCTTTTACATTGGCATTTGGCAAGGTCTTTGTTTAGACTAGGATCTTAATTCATTTGTTACAATTAGTAAAAAATATATGCCATGTAATATTGTACAAGCTAACAGTTATTACTCGCAAGCACGAACTTTAGATATTTATATCTAAATTGTTTGTCCATGTTTTTCACCTTTAAGGTCATAATTAACCTGAAAATATATTGTTATGTAGAAATCATTATGGTCTTGTAATTCCCATGAATGTTCTAAAAACATGCCACTTGTACTATTATTGGGCTGATTAACAGTGTTTTTAACCTGGGCCAATTAATGTTTTGGCTATATGGACAAAAATAATTGCAGGTCTCGATAATTTTAGTCTTAAATGGAGTTCTTTTGCCTTGTTGTTGTTGTTGCCTTGTTGTTTGTTATTCAGTTCAACATTGTATGTGAATTATAGCTCTGATTTATTCTGACTTTAGTGGTTATTGTCTTTCTTCAAATGATTTATTTGTCGATACAACATTATCAAGTCTACTAGTTTCTTCATCTATCTTGGTATCAAGTGGAAGATTTTTCTGAGTATATTCAACATCCCATTTATCACTATGATCCTCAAACTTATCATAAGTAATATTCACAGTTCAGCCTCATCCAAATCCTTGGTGTCAAACCTACGTAAGTCTTCATAATATAAATCTTGACTCTTCTGTAACTTCAGCTCATTCCGATTCAAACCACGATATTCCTCCAGACGTGTCAAATATGGCGACAATTTCGGTTATTTTAAGGAAAATCTTGACGTTATGATTTGCATCACGTGTTGGATGACACATGTGTAATTTTTCTTTTGTGTGATAAATTTTTTCGTAAGAAATGAACGATAATTCGACTGGAGATTTTTCTTGAATTCTGAACTCCGATGTAAGATTTTTTTTTACTGCTGATAAAATATTTGGTATTCTGATTTACTTTTGCGTTTTCATCTTCTAATTACTTTGTAACAAGTAATTTATTGGATTCGCGTTTGTGATATTCCTTTGCTCCAAATATTGGGTTTCTTCCTCATTCATCAAAGATGTCCTACCAAGAAAATATAGTAATTAACTACTCGACTTTTTTAACAAAAGCATTTATTGTATACCTTGCGCTCGTGTAATGAGCCAATATTGACAATTAGAATTTGCTGCAGTAACAGTGTATAAAAGTTAATTTTGGTTATGAGTTTTGTTGAATGTTTGCATTTGAACATTTGAAGCTTGCTAGCCCATTATATTTCCGAGTTCTGTGTAAATTGATTATTGGTTTCAAGTCAGCTTATTTGCATCATCACAACTACAACAATAACAAATGAAAGATTGACTACGAAGACCTTTCATCTAAGATTTTACTGGCTGAAAAGTGGGTACTCAAAAAGTTTTTGAAATTTATTCTTATGATCTAAAATTTTATTATACCCTGAGACTCGTATAAAAGTTTTAAGACAATGCCAGGCAAGGTAGAGGCATTCTCATGATCTAAAGTATAAATATAAAATATTTTAGCACATATTCAACTTGAGTGCGTCAGTCAAAGTAATTTGGCTATAAACCAGTGAGTTGAAGCAGGGTACAATTTGCAACTGTATGTATATGAGCTTGAGCAATTTCATGTCTGCCGTCTTGAACTTTAATGTCCTGAATTTCATCATTATTAATCTTCAGGTATTCATCAGCTTTTGAATTAATTTTAAGGCATGCAGGCTAAGTACAATCATATTATACGAGACCAACTATTATTTTCTTTATAAATATTTCAGCAGCAAAAATTCTCATTGCCTATTCTTATACATGTGCATCGTTTAAAGTTGTATGATCATCTTCATGAATATACACTTCACCACTCGTGCGATCATTAATATCTATTTTGACATCGAGATTATATTTAACATTTTGAATTACATAATATTAATTACTACGCACATCTGTGTTATCCACCCTTTAGTTTTCGGTCACTATTGAACGAAAATAACTAATTGGTAGCATGTCGCACTGTTTAATGATGTAGGGAGATATTTTCGGGTCCATAAAAATGGTGAACCCTTTCAGAGTAATTATGATTAATTGTATTGGTTTCTTAAATTATTTGTTTCGGTATTTATATTAATTGAATAGTAGCTGATTGATTGATTTAATTTTATTATAATTGAATATCTTATCTTCGTGTATCGTGTATTGGCTACCATTAATTCTTCTTACTCATTGACTGATCTCTCGAAAAGCAATATACAAAAATTAGAACCGAAGTCGTCCGCACATCTGATAAACGGCCGAAATTACCGAATCACGATTCGTATCTAATAGCCGTGGGTCCAAATAAGGAGGTGCACGCTTCGCTGGCTGCCCTCCGCAATATCCGCATATTCCTGTTCCGAAACCTTCCCGCTTTTCCGGATCTTGGCGAAATTGCCGCGGATACTCGGATACCGGCGACGTCCAGCACTGTTCGGGCTTATTGATGTTGGAAGTTGTGACATCGTATGTTAAGGTGTAATGAAGATTTGGCTGTTTATTGTTTGTGTGATCATATCTTGAGACCTGCTAACGTTTACTGATCGGCAGATAATAATGTAAAAGCATGGAGTTCCAGTTTTAAATACGTGGTCAAATACGTACAAACAAAGATCAATTAAATTCAAGTTATCCTTAAAAATAATCCAAAGTGCCATAGACTTAATTATCTTTCTTAAGTTACTGATAACTTGGACGCATTTTCTAGAGATTCCCCAAACCAAGGAATAAATTGAGGAATACAAGCTTTTGCTAACAACGAGACGGTAAATAAAATAAATTGATTAGCTACCTTTCAAGACAAACGTTTTAAGTGAAAGTGAGGGACGGTCTTAGTTCCTGAACCATAAACTCGCCCCATGGCATTGTTTACTCGCAAAATAAAACATCGGTTCATCTCATTGCACGTATTTAGGTCAACTCGAGGATTCGTATCACGTTCGTCCATTTGTTCCGATGTATTGGCCGGTTGATGTGCGAAACACCTGGGCAGTTTGGACAGCGCCATTAGTTCACCAATTTTATAGGATTTGTTTTCATATTGAATTTGAACGGTAATCTCGACGTGCGCGGAAAATGTTTTACAGTTCCGACAGTTTTATTAGTTTTTATAACTGTTAGGTTGATAAATGATTGCTTTATTCTGTAAAGCGGTTATAGGTATTTTATTTTATTGGCTGGATTTAACCAGTTTTGTTTGAAATGCAGTACGAAATTGTTTTTAGTTGCAGTTAGTATTTCGATATTCGTTCTGAATATATCTAACAACATTAGAGAGCTTTGTCCACCACGTAAAAATGCGTTTTGTATACATGAAGTGAGCTCCACGCCACCCTTTTTTTGGATGGCAAATTATCAAATGACTTGTCCCGGTCTGGGCGGAGCGGAAGGGAGTGTCAGACTCTTACTGACTAAAACCCACGCGTGATCCTTTTTGTGCCCTTTGCGTTCCAGGGCCGCGGTGACTCTTTCGAAAAAATTCAGAATACTTCAGTTCAAGCTCAGTTCAACTTAGTTCCTATATGTAAATAGAAGTGGTATACTGTAAACAGCTCTCTGTTTACATTATACCACTGCTGTTTACATATGTACAATGTACATATATATAGACTAGTTGACCCGGCAAACGTCGTTTTGCCACATAAAATAAAATAAAAAATTTAGGGGTGGACCTCCCTTAACATTTAGGAGGATGAAAAATAGATGTTGGCCGATTCTCAGACATACTGAATATGCATATAAAATTTTATAAAAATCGGTCAAGCCGTTTCGGAGGAGTATGGTAACTAACATTGTGAAACGAAAATTTTATATATAAGATTAGGCAAAACACAAATTACAACTCATTGTAACAGCACAATTAAATTACTTAACAACATTTCAGCAATCTCAATCCTTGCAATGATCTGAGATAGCACAATCTTTACACGCTTATATTCACGATTCGATTTCCATGCGAGTTCTGAGCCCCTGGTACCCGGTAGACGTGATCCAATCTCGGCAGATGATTGATATTTCGAGAACCGTCGGAGATTCTGCAGATACTATTTTTTATCTCGAGTTTTTGACAGTCCAACTGTATTCCGGGCGAAATTGTTTATGAGTTTTTCTCGAGAATCGCTGCTGTTTTGTTTTTGTTTTAGCTTCGGTGTGGATTGGTAGAATCTTATTAGTAATTAGTGACGAGTGCATATTAAGTGAGTATAAAATGGATGATTTCGAGTTGAGTTGAAGAATATTCTAAGTTAGAAAATTCGTTATATAAAATGGTAGTTTCAAAATTCCTGCCTTGAACTAACTGTTTATTATCTTCATTATGACTGCTATTTATTTATTTTAAACTTTATATACAGAA
The DNA here is from genome assembly GCA_905332915.2 of Hecatera dysodea. Taxonomy (NCBI): domain Eukaryota; kingdom Metazoa; phylum Arthropoda; class Insecta; order Lepidoptera; family Noctuidae; genus Hecatera; species Hecatera dysodea. The sequence goes on from HG995294.1 coordinate 18,989,816, forward strand.
GTGGCACGTAGTCGAATTAAATGTTACGACGGATTATTTACCTACGTTTTTGGTAACAGCTTACTTTTTCAAACTGTGTCATCACGCTACTTGAAGTAGGTAACTAGCTCGATGCGTAGATAAGTAAAACCGATACAAAATGTAAAACCAAACTCCATTTCAAATCCCTACAAAAGCTCAAGTCAAAGGCAAATTGAGACATCCGTGCAAAAAGTGCCATCTCCTTTACTATCTGATCGCTAAACGACAGCCCTACATCGTCTGGGATTAAGTCGCATTCCGTGGCTCCGCCAGCATTAACATTCATGACTGGCAACCAATCCGCACTGATGCCAGACGTGGTGAGGTCCCAGGACATCGAGATGCAGTTTCAGTTGTTCTTGCAAGTAGATTCATGGAGTTTCTCTAGATTTGCTACGTGATTTCAGTAGAAATGCTGTTCTGGCTTAGAGAGATTTATATAAACAGAATTACCATCTTTGCAGCAGTGGTGGCTTCGTGGTAACGGCCCCGACTTACGAATTGTAGGTCGCGAGTTCAAACCCAGCCAGGCGCATTACTTTGTGTCGTTAATTTCAAAACCACTGCTCTCAAAACGGTGAAGGAAAAAATCGTGAGGGAACGGGCATGTCCTTGAACCGAAAATTCGAAGACATGTGACATTCACCAATCCGCACTGGACCCGCGTGCTGGATTACGGCCCATTCCCTCTCCTAGAGAGGAGGACTGTGTCTCAGCAGTGGGAACATAAAAGGCTGATTATGCTTATGCTATGCCATCTTTAGAAGTTGAACAAGCTTATGTATACTGACTACTTTTAACTATACGATGACTTTTTGCTTCAAGCGGTCGTTCCTAAAATCAGACTGTCTTCAGTCAAAATAGGATAATCCTGAAATCTGGTAGTATCCAAAATACATGAAGCATAAATTAACATACTTCTTTACCTGTACCAGTGGTTGCGGTCAATGAGACAGGACAAGACAAAAATGAAGGATTTATCACGTGACATTTTTGCAGTGCATGTCAATCTCACCTTTAAGATATTCTTTGTCGTTGGTCTTTGCCCAGTTCTCTACAGCCTCGGATACAAAACCATATTGATCCGGGACAATTCCAGCTCTCCAGCATTTTGGTAACCCTACCTCATCTTGAAAACCGTCTCGTTAATATGCGCCCCGAGCAAGCCGCCTCGACTTATTCGCCTGTTCCCAGCACTTTTTTAACAAATTTCTCCAACTTGGGATGGAAAATGAATGTTGATTTCTTGAGACTTTTGGATTAGAATTTCGGGTTATGAGAGTTTATTTTGAGGAATGAATGTTATATTAAAAATCAGGATGAGAGCTGCTTTGATGAAAAGAGTACAAATTATTATTGTACACACACACATAACAGGACAGGTTTGTGTACAAAAGCGAGCTTAACCCAGAATATTAAGTACTACTATTAGTAGTATGTCATTTTACTTTCGCTTTTCGTATTTTCCCTTACTATGAAAAAACTAGGGGCCTTGTAACAAAAACTTGGCTGCTTGCAATAATGGATAATGATCTTGAACTAGGCTAACGCTCATTAAGGCTAAGTATAGCCACTTAGAACCGGGAAGCGCAAATTGGAAGAAGTCTTAGATAAACAGCTGAAGACTAATGATTGGCTAAGCTCAAATTAAATGGCAAAGAATGTACAGACTTTCTCATATGTAAGACTTTGCTTTTTTCACTCCTGTTTGTTTCTTTTTTCTAACATAAATACATATACATATGTAGTTATTAGTTGAAGTTTAATCCTAATTAGAGTACTTACTAACCTTCTAGTTTAAGTTCATTATTTGTGTGCCAAATCACATACTGTGAAAGATAATACTTTTCTTGTCTTCTTTTTTACCTTAAAATATGTACTTAAAGATGCGCGACACAACGAAGTTAAGTATATTAGTCTTAGCAATATTGCCTACTATTAATATCAATTTTAAATCCGCAGTGCATCTTTTTTTCTAATAACAGTCTAGCGTGTGGACTTTGTAATCGTACGTTTAAAACTTCCATTCGGAAGCCTCCTTAAATTCGCTGGCTTTGTGCCAACTTATACAACTTACACCCGCCTATTGTATACGATGTGTAATGTGGAAAATTAAATTAGACAACTGTATAAATTAGTAAAGTTTAAACGGAACGTGGTTTGATAATCCTATGCTATTTATGTATAACTTTACATACTTTGGACAGTAATAGCAACAGAATTATGAGTTTTAATTTCATTATTTATCACATCATCATCATCATTATCATTCATTTCATTTTGTTTTTTTTTTCATCATTCACATCGTCTTGCAAAAAAGTACCGTGTTCCCCAATGAATGGGTTGTGGAGGTCTGGTAGGCAGTCGCTCCACGTAAAATACTGGTATTCAGTTGAATCCGGCTTGTCTGGGAGCCGACCCCAATATAGTTGGGAAAAGGCTAGGCGAATGATGACTCTCTCATCATTCGCATACACATATCCTAATTAATTGGATGTCTGTGCATATTCTCTTTTTAATAAACAGCCATATCTGGAATATTAAATAGGTAAAGCTTGCAGGCCACAAGTAACATGTGAAAATTTGGTGCAAAAACATTTTTCAAATATTTTCTGCTTAAAAATAAAACACTCATGTCGCAAAAATATGACAATTATTTCATTATTTGACAAATGTCGCTTTCACTTTCTTGCTATCACACAGTTCAACTTAAATTTTTGATCATCCCTTTATTCTCTTTTTGAACAAAGAGAATAAAAATTTATACGAGAGTCACTTATACTGAAAACATTTTTAGTTCGAACATAAATTTCAGGACTTTGCAACCGACTCACCAAATAATATTTCAAAATCTGAATGCCATTCTTTCCTTCCATAAAACTACCTATATTGCATGAAACGGTATCTCATGGCCAGACTGGAGAGACAGATATAAAACCAATCGATCCGTTAAGCGTAGCGAAGGTTAGCCTGTCAAACTTAAAATAAATAAAAAAAACAAACGTATACGATTCCGTTTTAAAAGTAGAAATTTAAATAGAAACATACTTCTTTACGGTACTCTTGGTATGCCCCACTACGAGGGTGACGAAATGTTCTGCTCTACACAGATCTGTGTTTGAGAATACATTGGTCGTGATGTGTGAGGAATGGAAGAGCCGAAAATAAACAGGATTATTTTTTAATCTGTGCACAAACTTTGACAAATTAAACTTGAGTGATTTTTTGCCTTAACGAAATGAGACTGACTTTATGGTTACTCGCTTTGCACAGCGAAGTGGAACGCGCTAAACTACCCTCCTATCAGCCGTCACTCGTACGTAGGTATTAACGTGGGTTACGATGTACTGATCACTGATTTTATTAGGTTCGAACTAGACTTTTAAGTTTAGGCCAGGATCTAGAGTTGCTGTTATTTGAAGAGTAATTCCAATTTCCCTTCATACAGTCACGGGCTTAGGACCATCAAAATGCAGAAAATAAAGCACAAACATAAATTAAATTCTAGCACTTTTAAAAACATCTTAAAATTTAAATTGTCATTAGCTCCTCAAAGCATTATGCATATAACTTCTGCATTGAGGCCGTGTTCTTTAGGGAACACGGAGTTACTTGTCACATGGGTGAGTAGCTCATAAATTTTCACCAGTTAATAAATACATTCGTACCATCTCATAAAACGTGTGGTAACTAAACAATACGCACATATAACACATTCACGGAAACCAATAAGACGCGACGTCATGGCAGATGCGCGTGCGACGACGTGCACAGCCCTGCCACTCGAGCTCTTACCCCCCGCTCTAACACCGCCGTGTTACTTACACACGGGGTGTGCAGCCTTACTTATATTACGGCCGAAACCAATAACCTATCTATCACATACTGGAGATAGAAAAACAAATGAAACAACAGAAAAATGATGTAGGTTTTCTGTTGTTTCATTTGTTTTTCTATCTCCAGTATGTGATAGATCGGTTATTGGGTTTGGCCGTTAGTCGCTTTAATCTAACTATCAGTGGTTTGACCTTATATTTTCATAAATCAGTCTAAATCACCACAGTGCCATAGCTCAGTGTATAAATTCTGAAGCCAAAATCAGAACCATATCTATTCTCCAAACATCTGTGTAGTATAAATGACAGGGAAGCGAGGGTAGACAGCAATTTGCATAATGTAATCAGCCAACAGCGGATTCGATGACTCGAGGCTCGAACGCGAAACGCGAAAATTTTAATTTATTTAAGTCCAACATCTTCGGGGACCTACCGATCTGTCCTTTGAGGCTGTTGATTGATGCCAAATGCTTATTATTGGTAAATGGACGAAGAAAATCGTTCTATTTAGATAAATGGGAATTTGGAAATGAGTCACAAAGTCGGCTGGGATTGAAGATCAATTTTGTTAGGTAAATTAGCGAATGGTGGCACTTTGATGTCCAGTTGAAGTTTCTTTTTTTAAGCATGGGGCATCATCAAGTTACTCCTTCCTCTCTGGACTTAGCAAAAGGGACTGTGAGACTCTTACTAACTCAAACACAACCGTGTTCCTCCTAAAACCCTTTGAGTTCCAGGGCCGCGGTGACTCTGTCGAACAAATTTCGCAACCCTAAGTTTATGTATTTTTATGCAACATTTTGCGTATGACCCTAAGAAGTTATCCTACAAACCAATTAACGCGTGAATAGACAATAGTCGTGATCATTTTTTCCACTATTTAGAAAGACGCCGTAATGTTTAGAATGTGATCAGCACAGCAAAAGAACAAAAGCCTTACCGTTTAACGATTTATTAATACAACTGTTTTCGGTACAAGCAAAACAGTCTAAACCCCTACTACATTTTATCTTACAAATCAAAACATAAGTTCTTCAACAAAACACGGTTTTAAAGGAACGTAACTGGGGAATTTGCTTGCGACAGCCGAATTCCGTATACCAATCGCGATAAGACGTTGCATAAACTTAAAGATCTTTAACCAGATCCTCTTTGTATTCATGGGATGAAGAAAACTTCCTCAGGTGCGTTGTCTCCCCCCTTACACCGTAATAGGGAGCCCACTTCTTCCACTCCTTTTGAAAATTTCGAGCATTTTTAAATTACTGCCCGCCTTTAGTATGCCGCCATGAAGTTTTGTGAAGAGGCGTTTGTTTTTCTTGATTAAGCCATTCGTTAACATTTCTGTGTTTTAAAAAAAAATATTATTAAAGCCTAGCTTTTGCCCGCGGCTTTGCTTGCATTCACGTTTTATTTTAAGTCTATATATAACCCTCTCTATGGTCACATCTATCTCTGCACTAAAATTCATTAAAATCAAATCAACGATTTAAGCATGAAAGCGTAATAAACAAACTCACTATAACACAAACGATTTGTTAGGATTAAGTTCCACTATGTTGATTATAGAAACGCAATAGTGCAAAAGTATAATGTAAATTGACTGACTATTCATATTATAATGTATAACTTTATAAAAAAACTAGCAGCGTTCCGCGGTTTCACCTGCGTAGTTCCCGCTCGCGTAGGATTATGGGCATAAAATAGCTTATGTCACCCGGGGATAGTGTAGCTTCCCAACAGTGAAAGAATTTTTGAAACAAACAATCAAATCTTTCCTCTTTATAACATTAGTATAGATATATTTAGTAGTACCTATAGAAAGAAAAGAACATGTTTATTTGAGACTCGCAATAGACAAAAAAAAGAAATGAAACTGCAAGTAAAAATAAATTAACAAAACTTTCAATATCACTTTAAACGTGCCAGACCAATAAGGTTCCTATATCAGCATGTGCTGCGATATTTAAAAAAATAATGCTATGATCATAAATTATAGATGAGCTGTATTTTTTTTACTATATATTTCGATTCACTAGAAATACATTAAACCTAGTGTGTTTTCTAAATTAATTCTTTAGCTAAGCCGTACAAAACGAAAATTAATCCACCGTATACGCAATTCGCCTAGCCCACAATTCTTGTTCATTTTATCTTCGGATGTACTTTCAATATACAAAGGTTTTAACGTCTCCATCTTTGTGTCCCTCATTATTAATCTACGAAAGAGTGCCACAATAAGAGGACGGACGCATTTGAACGCTTCTACGGTAAAACGGAATTTTAATTAAGATTTTTTGAACGCACCATTGCGACTCTGAATAATGTTTGTTTTGGTTTTAGTATTGATTAATTATTTATTTGTAATTAAGTAATGGGTTCTTGTGAATACTGAAATGTCATTTTTTTTTACTATCGGATGGATAAATTATGCTCTTGACTCTAATCTACTCTAGATCAGGGTTGAATGCGTTCGGATGCAAAGACGCAGGCAGAGAGTTCCACTCCTTTGCTGTGCTAACTTGTTTTATTTAAGCACTTAAGTTTGGAAACAACTTTGTTAGTCGCAAATGCAACTGGTCAGCATAAGATTCTGCGATTTGTGCACGCGTGATCGTAATTGGCCCATAATTGTCATAAGATCACATCTGCTAGGGTTGCAGAATTGATTCGAAAGATTCACCGCGGCCCTGGGGCCGTATTATGACATCTTAAAACCATCATGTTTTCTGTGTGAGAAAAGGATAGTGCAATTCGTCCTGTATAGCTCCGTCTCTTTTTCACACCGAAAACATGATGGTTTTAAGAGGTCATAATACGGCCCCTGGAACGTAAAGGGCATTAGGAGGAACATGAATGGGTTATAGTCAGTAAGAATCTGACACTCCCTTCCACTCCATCCAGAGCGGAAGAAGTCATTTGATGATTAATAAAATCGATCAAAAAATGGTGTGATGACATGTATGCAAATGTGATTGAATAATTGTACCTACCGACCTTCTACCTTCTTACATTATTAAGTCGATTTTACGGTCGATCCGATCAGGTCCAATGTTAATGTCAAAAGTTCGATTAGTTCCTTAACTTACTCTCTGTTTATTTTTCCAAGAACTGTTTATGTTTTCGCCTACCCAAATTTTAGTAAAAGAAACTTGAATGTTACCTTCCTGAGATAAATTAATATAGATAATTTTTCCCAAAGCTACTTTTTCTCACTCCGCTTCACAAGAACTGTGTATTTTTGAGACAAACAGTACCTACACAACGATTTATTTTTGTAATTAGATCTTTCAGTGATAACCTTTTATAAAAATCAAACATACTGAATAACAATTTCACGTAGGTACTTATAGCATCAATTTTAACAAACAGCATTAAACGTAATTCTAATACCTCATTTGGCCATGTATGTGTCTCTATTATCTCAATACTAATTTCCTAATTATCATTGGTTGTTACGTATTACCGGCAGCACAAAACATTATTCGAACCACAAAGCAAATATTAATTACAATAATAACATGAAACTATTCCGAACTAAATTAAGTGCCCTCAGGCGTAGAGTATCTGTCATGGATTCGATACTAATACGACTAACTAACAACAGACATATTTCACTAATTTTCAGGATTTACGTCGCCTTTTACTGTAGGTACTACCTTCATCTTTGTACTAACACGTACTGTGAAAAGTAATGTCGAGAACAAAAGTGGTATAAGAGCAGGTTTTATTTGCCTACTTTATACTTTGCTACAGAAACCGTGCATTTTTTGGATGAAAACCGAATATACAGTTGTAGGCAGTGAGACTTTGTATCAGTAAAATTAGATCTAAACTTGTAATGGATTTCCACCAACAAAAACAAAATGTTTTACTTCTTCACAACATTTTAGAAACGTAAAATGTTTAACTAGTTATGTGAAAAAAAATCGATCAAATCCTAATTTTTTTTTTCACATAATAATAATAATAATTTTTATTCGACAAAAAAGTACACAATAATAATATCCAACACTGGGCAGAGTCCTCTCATTTTCATCCCTCACTTTGCAATAATCAGGGTTGTTTGATGCGACAATGGCCCATGAAGCAGTCTAGTTTGATTCCCCATCTGCACTTCGTGTTTTGTTATTTGGCAACCATTCAGATGCCATTTTTGCCAAACTACGTTTTAGGAACATCCCAAATTACGTAGGTTTAAATGCAACGCCCCAAATCCCCCCAGAACCATAAAGATGGGAGTTGGATTTAAAGATTACCATTGCAGATTGTTACCCCATTGCATAGATTACGAGAAAAACTTATGTGCCGCATTCTACAGGATGGGTGAGACGACAAGGGGATGATACTGAATATTTGCGTCACTTGTCGAAAGCATTTAATTTATAACTATGTATGTAGGTATATCATTTATAAGTGTTTTTTTTATTTAAAATTGTATAATATTATTTATTAGTTTGTTCCCGCGACTTCGTACGCGCATATCCGGTGTTTTCCCGTTCCCATAAGAATTTCAAATCGGCAAATCCTCTCGAAGTGCTCCTCTAAACTCTCCAAGGAATCCCAATTAAAGCTTTCGAGCATGGATCAGTAGTTTCGGCAGTGCGGTTTATGTCAGTCACTCTTCAATTCTTCATAGTAAACACTTTTCCTCCCAACAGTACCACAAACTCCGTGAAACTTGTAACTCAAAGAAAATATACGACTTGTGACTGTCGCATGTGTATAATGATATAAAATAGTGTCTCCACGATATTAATTACAGCATAACACGACATTAATGTCAGGGAGGGTCTCTGGAGGGGGATTACGGAGTCACAGACAAGAAACAGTAATACAAGTTTGAAAGTAATGTGACACGTATTATTTTGAGTTAAAAGTTTTGGTACATTAAATTAGGCGGAGATTACGGGGTGAATTATTAAGAGTTTCGCATAGCAACAGCGTTGTGATTCTGGGAATATCTCACCATGTAGGTAAGCTTAGGCAAAGTGTGTTTGAAGCGAGCTATCAATCCATACAAACAAGGTCAAATGATAGTTAACTTGTAATATAATAATTATAGTAGTCTATGTAGTTCCAATAGTACTTTCCTCCATAGTTTAAAATTATTAGACCTTACAGAAACCCTCTACATAACACTTCAAAAGGCTGCTATTCTAAATACATGTAGTATAGTCAGAAAATTCATGCTGATAGAAGAGAACGAAGAAGGACCTCAAACACAACACGTTAAACACACCACACGCTATATTTACTTGGCTTGGATCGTAAATGTGGTCGAAACCAGCCAAATAGCTGAGAGGAAAAAAAATAGATAACTGAAAATAATAATAATAATTATTAATAGTAAGTTTATGTTTAAAATTAGATATGATATAGAAGAAAATACATATTATTTCAAGGCAGCACTTTTGTTTTTATATGTAACTCTACGCCTTAAATGTCATGACAATTCGTTTTTTTTTTTAATTATTGAGATTGTTTCTGTGATATATTTGTAAAGTGGGTACTAGAAAATAAGTGTTCGGTCATCGTTGTTCCGCGAGTCAGTCCTCGAATATACGTTTATCCGTGAAGTCCATGTTTTATTGTGCTCCCGATACTTCCAGTAGTTTCCATATCCTTCAGTTTCAAATTGTGCAATGTATTTGATGTGGCTGTTCTTAATTTAAATAAATAAAAACAAAGACAGCATAGACTTGTTTTATCTGATCTGAAGTTTCTCCTATCTACTTTAGATTCTAAAACCAACTTCAAATATGTACATCTTGCGAGGTTGTCCAGCAGTACTTTATTTACTACTAGTTAGTTCCCGCGACTCGAGTCCCTTGGTCGATACTATAGGAACCGTTAATTTGCCAGTGTAAAAATAGCCTATGACACTCAGCAATAGAGTCGATTTCTTTCAGTACCCTTACGAAAATTCGACGTTCTTCTTCTTCTTTTCGAGTCGATGGGTAACTCTTTGGGCCCAGTAGGTGGCTACGTTAATTACAGCATCGGTGGCTTTAATTAAATCCCCCAAAGTAGAAGTGCATAGGCATTTAGAACACACCATCATGTGGCTCATGTTCTGAACAGGGACGCAGTTTTTACCCACGTAGTTCCCGTTCCCGTGGGAATATGGGGATGAAATATAGCCTATATTACTCAGGGTGAATGTAGCTTTCTAATGGTGAAAGAATTTTTGAAATCGGTCCAGTAGTTTTTGAGTTTATTCGTTACATACAAAAACACAAATCTTTCCTCTTTATAATATTGGTATAGATTTGTGGTTTTTTAAGGTACTATGAAACGTTCATCAGTTGAAAACGTGCCCCATTCAGTACTATCGACTAAGTTCCAATGAATTTATTGTATCGTTGCTATGTAATATTATTACATTCTCTTATAAGGGTTCCGAACCACTGTATGGAAACCTCACTTTTTGGGGGAAAATTAAAAGATAAAAATAAAAGCTTTTTCAACTTTACCGTGTTTTTCAATGAAAAGGGTCATTGCAAGGTTCACAAAAGTATTTTTATAACTTTAATAACCCAACCCCCCCCCCCCTCCTTTTCTCTGAAACTACTGAACTAAACATTTTGAAAAAAATCAGGTAATAAACAAACAATTCCTATTAATTACAGAAAATCCTATGAATTTCGGAATCTTTAACACGCGTTCTGTATTTTTTTTTAAAGCGTTTTTGTTGTTGTAAATATACACGCAGCGCAGCAGCCAATCACTCAACCACTGCGCCAACCGTGTTCTCGAACGTTATTGTGTTGTATCTGTGTTTTTTTTTTCCATAAAACACATCTATATCTACTCGTACTAATATTATAAAAACATTTGTATTTTTGTATGTAACGAATAAACTTAAAAACTACTGGACCGATTTCAAATATTCTTTCACCATTAGAAAGCTATATTCACCCTGAGTAACATAGGCTATATTTTATCCCCGTATTCCCACGGGAACGGGACTACACGGGCGAAACTGCGGGGCGCTGCTAGTTTAAAATAAAAGAAAACTCGCCTGCTACCTGCTATCTGTATAGCGCTGCACACAAAACTGGGTCGACAAGTTCCCATTATGGGCTGAAGAGATTAACTTTGTTTTCCCAAATATATGGGCCTGAATTAGCAGAATGAGCGCTGGTAACAGGATATAATCGTCAATTTGTCTTGACTATGCTCAGTATGCTCAAATGATGGAGATTTTCTCTTAAATTTTACTGGGAGTGGCGGAAAGGATTTTTGGGATTACAGTTTTTTTTTTGCCTTGTTTGTTTTATTCAGTGGAACTTTCCCTAATGGTGTTTTTATTGTTTTAGGCACACTATTAATTTTCTACTACTACTACTACTACTACTACTACTAAACACTCCCTATTTTTATTAGTAGTAAACACAAGGAAATCTAGTTAATTTTATAATTTGTGCGCATGCTTGTCATTTCTGTGGCAATACACTCTTTTTCTTTGGCCATTTTTTTTCTATTTTGGCCATTGTGACATTAAAACTATAGTTTTAGATTGTTTATAACATAGAAACTTTTTTTATTTATAAACATATTAAAGTCACTTTGAAAATATAATATTATCTTGACTCTAGTTGTCCATTCGCAAAAAGTAGATTCTTTTGAAGAAGAACGGACAAGAGACTCTATATTTACTTACTATTTTCAAATAATATATCAATTGATTATATGTTATGACGATAAAAAGTACAACAGAGTAAAAACAGCAGAGGTAACATTTATAAGTTTGCTGGTAAGGTACATATAAAATAATAAAAGGGACAAAGAAAATATATATAAAACTTCTTCTGCTTTCACTTTGCCATATGTACCCCAATAAGCTATTTCTTCCAAGAACCAAAAAAAAAAAAACAATTCTACTGACAACATTCAACAATGGAACAAGTAAACACAAACAACAGAAAAACAAAAACATTCCAAAAGACATTCGTAATTTAAATCCTCGCGTTGACAAAGAGAAACGTCAACTAGAAACGTCATTTCAAACTCATTCCATCAAATCTGTCAGTTGGTTAGCCGCAGAGGTAATGTAGCAAAGAGAATATAATGTATCTTAACAGATACGACGGCTGTGCTAATGTTGCGTGCACGTATCACGGATGTAGAAACATGGATACGACTGAATGAGAAAGGAAGTTCAAGTTGACTGTTGAAAGATGAAAACAGATGGCTTAAAATAGAATGAATGTTTTTTCGACTCGCTGTTCAAGGATGCGACTCGTTAATCAAATTTTTAAGGATTATTATAAATGAGTGATGCTGATTTGTGTTTCCGTATTGAAGTTGTCCACTAGAATAGAATAGAATAGAATACTCTTTATTATGTACACCATATAAGTTACAGAAAATATAGATGAAGAAAACATTACATAGGGTGACACAATGAGCGGCCTTATCGCTAAATACAATTTCCCGAAAAAAAAATGGTAATTGAAACAAGACTTTCTTTACGTGAAGAAAATAATAAGGTAAGTAAATATTGTAAAGACACTAATGAAGCACCGACTCGTTGCCTTATTAAGGTTTTTATTTTTATCGGTTCTTTGATAATACAATAAATTTGTGTAAACCTATTCCATAAAATTGAAGAAAGCCTCAAAAATCTGCCACTTCTTGTCACAAGCTTTATCTTGAACCTAGACGCTGAACATAACGCTCTAATGACTGCAGTACAAGAAAGAAGGTTTTAATGCGCGTCTCCCTCCCACAGACAAGTGTCTCTTCTGCTTCCACGGACACACACTGCAGAATCACTCCTTTTATTTTATTAATACTGGCCAGTGTCAGATATGGAAGAAACATATGCCTTACAGAGAAAAAGAAAATCCTTTTCTGTGACCAGTGTTAAGTGGCCTCTCTTGAACAGGCTAAGATGTATCAATCTGGGGTATGTTTAATTGGTCGGTTCGCAAGTTTTGGTCTCTATAGGGATGACTATATTTTACAAGTATACAGTAGGTTGTATCAAGGCGAACACGTTGATGCTACTATTGCTTGGATAATAGTAATTATTGTTTTAGACTAGTCATTGATGAGCGAAAGTCAGTTTACATAAAACACTAACTTCTTGAGTCCACTTTATTCATATCTAGTGATTTCATCATCAATAAGTTTTAATACTTTACAAAGCAAAGTCCGGTCCTGCATGGAGTATCGCAACCTTTGGCATCCGCAAAATAAAATAAAAAAACATTAATTGCGGCAATCTTTCTGAAAAGTGTTACGGCTAATTTAGCTTAGAAAAAAAAATAGTATTTGGAGCCTTTTGGTATAACTTTAATTGATCCGTTATATTGAAATTCCATATCTACTTCCCACCCTACAACACACATAAACTTCACAATAATCCTTTTCTAAAAACAGAACTATAACAGTTGAAGCAGATCATTTTGTATCCCTCTATCTCGATCATTATACGTGTGTAATGAAACACCCTGTACCTACACGCCCTGGGCGTTGTGTCTGCACCCTGTACACGCCGTGGGCGTTGTGCGTAATGCCGGGAACTTCGGATAATAACCGGGTAATGTAAGATATATTATTACGACTTGATTATCTGGGTACCGGATGTAATTTAGTTGTGATCTGACGGGTATTTTTGATAAATTATTTTTGGGATAACTGTTTTCCATTTGACATTAAGGTTATATTGTTTTCAGCTTGTTAGGTACATACTAATGAAATATGGCTTCGAACTCGCTAAAACAATTTTACGTTCAAGCTTTTCAATCTATACTGAAACCATTCTCCAATCACGTTTGACTGGCAGATTCGTGATAGCAACTGTTTTTTTTTAATAAATCTCGATGACGTACCTCGGTAGCGACTATTTGTTCGTATGTATGGAGAAAAAAATAATTAAACGTGTTTTATCGCTTTTTGTAAACCAAATAAAACCAAGTAACCTTCTCTAATCTTGTCCCCTTCACATTTTACAACATCATCAACTAATCATCTGTGATCTAGTTCAAAAAATCATTTGTGATCTAGTTCAAAAAATCATTTGTGATCTAGTTCAAAAAATCATCTGTGATCTAGTTCAAAAAATCATTTGTGATCTAGTTAAAAAAATCATCTGTGATCTAGTTCAAATCATCCGTGATCTATTTACAAATCATTTTCAGAACCCTTTATCGCAGACGTTTCTAAAAATGAATAAGAACAGCTTTTGAGAAATAAAGCACACTCAGACAAACTAGACGTTTAATAAGGCATTTGCGATAGCAGTCAACGTTTCGAGCCGATTGGAGACAAATTAAACTCTTCTTCCCTTCTTTCAAGATGAAGAGTGGTACAAGTTGGGAGAAAATGTTCTCTATGAATTTATAACAAGCCTACCGAAAATAAATTCAGAAGTATGTCTAGGAGCGCAATTTTGAACTCTATTGGTTACTAGGAAGAGTCTGTTTAGCAGTTTTATTGGTAACTAGCTTAATTGGTGTCAGCTGACCCACGCAACTTATTCTGTGTCACATAAGAGACAGAAAAAAAACGCGTTTTTGCAACATTTTTCATTAATGTTCCGATGCCATTTGTCGTAGCGTTATGTTTTAAAGCCTATAGTTGTCTTCAGTAAATGAGTTATCCGACATTTTTTTTTTCAATTCGAACCATTACTTCCTGAGATTAGCACGTTTAACCTTTTTCAGTAATCGCGTCTTTACTGTTTCACCATTAGAACTTATTTGCATTAATTGATTGACGAATTAATGCTTTTTGCTTTAGAATGCAACTCCCGGCTGTCATTTGTAGATCTTTGGCAGTCGCGTAGTCGTTACGAATTGTCACCTGTCACAAAATTTTAGATACTTGTTAGTCCTAGTCAGATGTGCCAATGTCATCATCCGTTGTAATAAAGGGAAATTGCTTTTATATAATTCCGTCTCTTTCCCTCCCACACCGGAAACATTATGGTTTAAGCAACAACCACACATTGGCAAAATAATGGTAATAGTATTTTTTTTATTCCGCTATCTCTTCCCGTTCGCACCACAGCCCAAAACGTAACAAGGCACGAGAGAAATGAGCTTCAAGGCACCGAGACTGTCTCGTAATACTCGTGTTTACAGCTAGGATTTTAATATGAACTTCGCGACTGAGCACTTACGACTTACTGCACAACTGGGCCCCAAGTCTGCTATTTTTATAACTTCGTCATTCCAACACGATCCCATTGTCATTTAGCTAAAAGTTCGTAATCTGCTAAATTTATAATGGCGGATCATTGGTCGGTCAATGGTCTCGTAATACTTTTTGATAACCGAGCTATTAAAAGAAATTACTACACAAAGACGTTCTAAAGGTAAGTCACTGATCGAAGGAACTGTCAAAATTTTAGCAAATTACCGCATACGTCTGCCATTAATTTGTCATTTTGTACGAGATTACCATTCCGTGCCATTTCTTTCATTGGAGTGTCAGTGGTTGACCATTGGAAAGTCATAGTGACGCTTTTATATTAGTAGATTACCAAACTTGTCAATATCAACCATTATGAAATCAATGATAGACCATTCTGACACTATTGTAATAGCAGACTTGGGGCCCTGGGAACGTTACTGTTTCGACACCGGTTCTAGATGTTGTAGTTTGAGCGATGGTTTGATATCGTTCTGGTTACTACATTTTATAAACTAATATTAACCTTACAAAACTTAAGTCAGGTTCAGATGTTACTTTTGACTCAAAGCCCCTCAGGTATTTAAGTCAAAAGTGCGCGCTCCATCATCCATAGCATATGTGCCCAAAAAGGATAAAGTCAAACACGAGACAAATAATTATTTTTAAGAAGTTAAAAGAAAACGCAGAACATGATGTTTTATAGATTATAATATATTTTCAAACTCGTTGCAAAATAAAAGATTATTTTTAGAAAGTAAAAATAATCTTTTATTGTTCAACCTCTAAAAAGAGTTTGTTTGCGTTACTCTCTGTATCTACCAGTTGAATTTGGCAATTTATTAAATGTATATATTCTGACGATGGTAGCTTTGCTAGATAGAACTTTGGAAGTGTCTGGAAAAGAAAGAGTATTTTGAATTATGAAGACGGAAAATATGCTTTGTTTTATAGAAAAGTCAAGTTACACTAGGGGCGAGGTTCCCTCTTTTTTTTTTTATGGGAAATCGTGAAATGACATCTTCCGCAGGCTCTGGGCAGAGCGGAAGGGAGTGTCAGACTCTTACTGACTAAAACCCACCCGTGATCCTTCTTGTGCCCTTTGCGGTCTAAGGCCGCGGTGACTCTTTCGAACATATATATTATATTATCTTTGTATGCACAATCATGAGAAAGGCTATACGGGAATGGAGAAAGTCACGGTCAATACTAGTCAGTCATACAGCTTACACAACCCACTTATCCTTAAACTCATCTCCTACCAGCGTATCAGCAACAATCAAAATTGCAAAAGTGTCCATCCCGCTCAACGGTCGGTGCCGTACTGAGCGAAACCAATATTTCAAGCAACAACAATACCTGTCAAGCGCACGCACAACTCAATTATGTTCGATCTACCGTCACTAATGCCAATGAAAAAATTGTACTACCCGCTTTAAAACGTGGAATTCGGCAGTGTTTTTTCTTGCTGTTTTTTTATGTTTGTTTTGGAGTTGTGTGTGTATGGCGGACGTTAACGTACACTTGGAGGATGACAGGCGTGTGTAACAAGCAAGGTATATGAAAGTAGGTAGGTATGTATGTACTGGTAGGTTTGGTAGATGAAATGTTGTTTGTCCGGCAGCGAGTTGCTATCGTGGGTGGAACTTGGGTAAGGATGGGACAGGACTCACCTCACTCACCCCCACTGACCCGCGGTGGCCCGCAGAGGCAGGCTGACACCAGCCGGGGATTACTGAAGTCGCATACGTTCCCGCGATCCCCGGCATAGTTGGAAGATAGAACACTGGGGTGGTTTTAATCTTTGATTATATAATGTCTAGATGGAGCGTCGCCCTACTGTCATACCAAAGAAAACGAGGCAACAATTTCAAACATGTGTGCGTGCGGACGGTGTTTTACACTATGCGTCTATGTCTCTGTGTGCGTGAATAATGATACCAGCTACTAGAATTCTCCCATAGATCACATATTTAAAAAAAATAAGATAAGTTTTAGTTGTATGTATGTAGTAGGTATTATTCAGTTTTAGTAGTGTCTGAAGATACCTTTTTAAATAAATAAAATACCCATACAATTTAATTAGAGTTGTGTGTGTGTAAATGTTGTATTAAATCAGCTAAGTTAATCAAATTAGAATAATAAATTTTTTAGGCAGTTTATATAGATTGAATCTATGATTTAATTATATTAATCAGTACCAGATATTAATCATTACCATAATGAGGACAAAAAGACGGTACAATATTCAAACTTTATGGCGGCTCGGAACATGAGGCGAGTCGCTGCGCAGTAACGAATTCGAGTGTCAGTGAGGGATGCGGTACTGCGCAGGGAGCAGCGCACTTCAGAGCCGTCATAAAGATTGAATTGGAGTGTACCAAGTAAATTATTTACCGAGCTAATAACAATTTTTACTTGGCATTGGCTTCAAAAGCATATAAAAAAAGACTTAATAAATTAATCATATTAAAATTACTCTTGGCATTTTTTAAATCTGTTTATTGAACCCAATGCAAAAATAATCATTAAAATTGGCTCATAAACAAAAAATTTATTCGCGAAAATTATATTATTATAAAAAAGTAAAAGTATAGATGAATTAAAAAAACTCCAACTTTTTATAAATCGAATAATAAACTACATCAACTAAATTATTTAAACGTTACCATAAACCAACGAATATACCCACAAAAAAAAAAAATGTTAAGTTGGGAGAATAAAAAAAGAAACTGGCAACACTGACAAAATATGGCGTAATTTGGTAATCATAAAAACAATAAATAAATACGTAGTTTTCTGGTTACTTAGCGATGATAGGTGATGTGTTTGGTACTTTTTACCCTTAATTTATAATTCCGTCGCAGTTTAATAACACATACCGTCATTTTATCGCTGATTTTTGTTTATTACTCAGCGCGCGTAATACGTGGTGACACCAAAGCGGCACGATGGCACTAATCGGCGGGTAAGACCTTATAGGCCAACAGTTGGCTGATATTTTTTGACACGTTTCCACGCATTTGATGCTCTATCTAGACATTATATAATCAAAGGTTTTAATCAGTAAGAGTCTGACAGGCCTCCGCCCACCCCAGAGTGGAGGATATCCATGAGGATTCCCGTCCGAAACAAAAAAGGATAGCACAGGATTCACAGGAACGTAAATATTGGAACAAGAAAATAGAGGCCTATGACCAGCGTGGAAGTCAGGTTATATAATTATAATACCCATGTATTATACATATTGCAAAGCCGATACTAAATCTCTACTATCTTATATGGATAAGCCGCGAAGCCGCGTGCGAAGCCGGGGCTGGTCGCTAGTTATACATAAATATAGTTTATAAATTCGCCTATGTATTCTCTTATCACTTCAACCTTTGTGAATGCAGCTAATACTTGAAGCAAACTCGCTGAATATGCTTTTAATGTAAACAAGCTGTTTTGATCAATTTACTGACCGATCTGTTTGCACTATACCGACTTTGTAGACTGTCAGTTTATTTACATAATAAAGTTAACCGCTAGCTTCGAGAAGATAGTTGTTCAACTATAACTCTCTTATTTACTTGCCTTATATATCATACCAATGTTAATGATGAATGAATAACCATACACATATAAACAGCACGTAAATAATTAATCATACGCAACGTTTTAGGAATATTTTCATGCGTACAGCTAAGGAGTGGAATTCCATGCCGAAAACTATGTTTCTTGCAAGCTTCAGCGAGGGTGTCTAAATCAGTACCTACTTTTAAAGAAAACGTCCTGTATAATAGAATACGAAAATTAATCTAAAAACAAATATTAATTATCTTCTTACCAAGATCTTTTGATTCATTGCTACTACACACTATTCATATTTTATTCATCCGCCAATATTCAATAAATAATTCTGCTTAGGAGTGTTTGCCTAATCTGGTAGGCAGTCGCTCCACGTAAAATACTGGTATTCAGCTGAATCCGGTTTGACTGGAAGCTGACCCAAATATAGTTGGGAAAAGGCTAGGCAGATGATGAATATTTAATCTACTCATATGGATTTGGTAACCGTCATTTTTTAATAAATAATTGTAATTACCTTGTTGGTAGTTATATTTTCGAGCCATTTAGGGTTGAAACTCTCGGGTCGTAGAGTGTGTGAGTGTGAATGCTCATAATTTATTTAAAGATTTGTCAAGATGTTTAGTTGACCCTTCGCGTGACTTACCTCAGACAAAGGATAAGCATTGCCTTACAGTGTGGCAATGCTGCCAGCCTTTTGGGTACATTACCAATGGCCAACGATGCGTAAGAATTTTTAGACGCCATCTTTTACTATTTTATTTTATTTTCAGTTACTTAAGAGTTTTTATAAATTGGTCTGAATACTTAGTCTTTAATACTCATGCTTAATAAAAACAGCATTTTTATATGCGAAATCAAAATACAGTACCCATCCACTGACCACCAATTCCATTTTTGCGTACCGTTATCAGCCGTAATAGATAACCACGAACATCGAACCTAAAGCCTGTGGCACACTATCGGCTATTCACAAACAACACCGAGCAATAAACGTAGCATTTGCATTTCCCATTACGACTGCAATGTTTGCGTACTAGCCGGTGAGAGCCAGTATTTGCAAAGCCCCGATAACGGATTATGTATGGACGTGGTAAAATCACTTTTTATTGTTAGCTTGTGTTTAGCTTTTGGTGTACAATGCGGTTTAGTACGATGTTGGATTAGTTTTAATTAAGCTTGTTCGGGAAAATAATATTTGTAGTTGTGATGTAACAGGATTGTGCTATGCTTTTTGCTGTAGTTTCAATAATTTCTATAGAGATTTGCAGTCGATACATCGACTGCAAATCTCTATAGAATATCTCATAGGGTAGTTAACTAAAAAAAAAAACTGATTAGTCCGTCAGATAGATTTCCAAAAAATATTGGAGACGTATTTTTTCTTTTTTCACATAAACAAAAAATGAAGACGATACCTACAGTGCATTGAAAACTCGTGTGACGTCACTACTCGCTACAATTTTTACCGGGCCGTGACGTCACGATCTTTGATGCTTTTTATCTTCGTCAGTTTTTATAGATTTGATAAAGGAAAAAATACGTGTCAAATATTTTTCTATAATCTAACTGACGGACTAAAAATAATCATATATTTTACTCAGGCAACATCCCTATTGTTTGGCTTTGGCTTCTAACATAGGGCTGTTTAACCGGCTTCTTATCTAGGTATTAATACGTGAAGAGAGTACTTTGCATCCTTAGTTACGCGTATTGTGCGCACGGAGAAATATATGCATAGTTAAAGTTAATGCGAAAACCAGAAAGCTGAAATAACAGTAGGCGACTACTGGTTTGTTTAATTTGCCTAGACATCACCCTTCATTGTCTTGCCAAATCAGCACTTAAAACATTTTGCTTATCTTCACACAATTCAAATAGTATAGTCGACACCAAATAAATGTGCAATAACGGTCATTGACCCACCTACATTTATTGACAACCTTAATTCTTAAAACAGAAATAATGAATTAATGCTATATTGAATCGACATCCATCGTGATCCTTTATATTTACTAGTAATCGAAAACGATTCATTTTTTTTGTCCATGTACCTATGAAGAGATATCAAGGAAAGGGCAATGACCGTTATTGTACATTTATCAGGACAGGGTGTCAACCATAGTAATGCAACCTAACGTACCTCGACGAATCACATTCTAAAATGGCTGAAGCGTCTAGAAATAACTTTCCTCTTCAGTTCCCTTAACACATTGATCTGCTGCACCGATTAAGCGGTTCCTTACCTACCCAAACTCACGACCCAAGGAACTCCACACATCACGGCGGATGTATTGCATTCATCCAAGTGCAAGTATCGCTCGGGTCGTACGCACGACAAAGAGACAACGCATTAGCATTCCCATTAGGGCGCCGATGTCGCCCGCAGCACGCGACAATGTTGACAAATGCCGGGCGACACTCGATGCATTGGATTAGGTTCCTAGGTATGACATATTTGATGGTTTGAGGTTCGTTCGACGCTTCGAATGGTGACTATCCGGGTAGAAACAAAGGGTATGAGATTTGTTTGTGACTGAAATTCTGGAATCTGACTGAAATATCTATAAATATGTGGGTGTGTGCTTATTTATAAAATGAATAAGTTTACTTATTCTGGTAATACTTGGTTTTATAACTAATATCGACGGTTAAAAGGAAGTAGGGCATAAGCGACATTTTGGTCAAAAATGAGTTATATATGCCATCCTACGTAAAATTTTCCGCTCTTTCGAATGCGCTTACTCTCATGGCTCTACGATGACTTTTTTGGCGTTTATGCCCGAGCAAAAAAAATCGTTTTCATAGTACTACTTTTCGTAACCGACGAAAATTCAAGTAATTTTTGCTACAAAGGTGCTTGTGCCCCTACAAAAATGATTTATTTTGTGTTTGTTGTCGGTAATGCTTTTTTACTTCATAAGGGTGTCGAGCTTTCGGTTGTTTATGCCTTTTAAGCTTTTCCCTCACAAAGTACAAACGTTGTTTATAGCCTACTTCCATTTCGTAATTTAACATAGCTATGGCGCTTGTACCCTATATACGAAATTTATTTTCATATTACTCTGTCAGTTATACCCTATTACCATTCAATACTTTATGGAAGCTATGCAGGTTATGCTCTATTACCTAAATTTATTTTAATATCACACTGTTGGTTATACCTTACTTCCGCGTACAATATAAATACAGTTTTGTCGATAATATCTTATTACTTAAATTAAATTATATATCATGGTGTCGATTATAACCACATTATAACCTACTTCCACGTTCTACAATCATACTTATATGTCACTTATACTACAATACCCAATAAGCTTTTTATTATTTACTATTATGTTTGTTACCTTTTTAAATGTTAATATTACGGATACATACCAAGTGTTCGTAATTAGTTCTTAAGTTCCCTACCTGCTAGCTGCAGTATTAGCTACCTACCCATCATCATCATCATCATCAACAGCCTGTTGCAGTCCACTGCTGGACATAGGCCTCTCCAATTGCACGCCACTTAGATCTATTTTCGGCTTCTCGCATCCAGTTTCTGCCAGCCGTCCTGCGCAAATCGTCACTCCACCCTGCGTCTCGGCAAACGTAGTGTAGAACGTCCTACATTACGTTTACCGAGACGCGGTCTCCACTCTAGAACTCGTTTACCCCAACGGTTGTCGGTTAATATGGCCAGCCCACTGCCACTTCAGCTTACTAATCCGGTAGGCTATATCGATGACCTTGCTTCTCTGACGGATCACCTCATTTCTGATGCGATCCCTCAGAGACACACCGAGCATAACCCTTTCCATAGCCCACTGAGCGACTTTAAGCTTGTAGACCATACGAGCCGTCAGTCTCCACGTTTCTGCTCCGTATGCCATGACGAGTAGGACGCGCTGATTGAAGACTTTCGTCTTTAGGCACTGTGGAATCGACGATGTAAAGACTCGACTCGTAGCTTCGCAAACGCTGCCCAGCCTAACTGAATTCTTCTATTCGTCTCGCCCTCAAAGTTGTTTCTACCTAACTGCAATGTCTGCCCGAGGTACACATATTTTTGAACAACTTCAAGAATTGCACCGTGAATCGCAATCGGTTCCGGTAGAACATTTTCGTTGAACATGACCTTGGTTTTAATAAAGTCAAAGTCAAAATGTTTACTGCGAAACAATGTTGATGTTACAGAAAAATCAGCCAGATCATTCAGCATCTGTTGTAGGTCCTGCAGCGTTTCTGTCATGATGACGATATCATCTACAAATCGCAAGTAAGAGATGTATTCGCCATTGATGTTAATGCTACGTTCGTTCCAGTTCAGCGTTTTGAACATATCCTCCATTGCATTAGTGAACAATTTCGGGGAAATAACATCCCCTTGTCTCACTCCTCGATGCAACGGTATGGGACTTGTTTGCTGATTCTGTACTTGAACGGACATGGTGGCGGCCTCGTAGAGACATATCATCACTTGGATGTATCACCAGTCTACTTGGCAGCGCTGCAGGGACTTCAGAACAGACCAGATTTCAACCAAGTCAAAGGCCTTTTCATGATTCACAAATGCTAGACACAGGGGTCGATTGTACTCTTCGGTCTTCTGTATAATCTGCCGCACTGTGTGGATGTGGTCTATGCGGCCGTATCCGCTCCGAAACCCAGAAAGTTCTGGTAGTTGGAATTCGTCGAGCTTTCGCGCAAGACGGTTCATTATCACTCTTGAAAACAGCTTATAGACGTGGCTTTGAAGGGATATGGGTCGATAGTTCTTCAATAGGGTCTTGTCTCTCTTTTTGAAGAACGGAGTAGAAGTGTGGTTATCTTAACCACACTTCTACTCCACGCCTCTGAAATTCTCCCTTCAAACAGGACAGCGTTAAACAGCTTCTGGAGATCCCTCAGTACGGGTTTACCTCCAGCTTTCAGCAGCTCTGTGGTAACGCCTTCTTTTTCAGGGGCTTTTCCATTTTTAAGCTGCCCAAGAGCGATCTCGATTTCGCCAATACTGACTTATTTATTTATTAAAACTTTACGCACTAGTAAAAAAAAAACTGTACAAAGCGGACTTAATGCCATAGGACTTCTGGCAGGTCTTTGGTTAAATGGCGTGTCAATGTGGCTCTAGAACCCTCATTTTTGGGATCAGGACGAGATGCATGCGATGCGTATTAACCGGCTATAGAAGTCCTCGACTTCCTAAAAGACTACTGGCTTCAAAGAAACAACTTCTCCACTTGCTGTGGTCAACTTCATCAGGTGGCTTCTTCCAAGAGACTGTACGAACACCTTTGACCCCCGATTCTGCTCGATTGCTCTTTCAACCGAAAGAGCATTGAAGCCCAGGAGGTCCTGTCGTACGTGCTTGTTGATCTCTCAGTTTAGAAATCGCTTTGCCGACGAAGTGACGGGTGGGCTTTCACGTCATTCCTTCATTAGCCTTAAAGTCCTTTCTGAAAGCTTGAACTTCTTGCCCTTACGCTGCATATCACAGAATCTCGTACCCTTTTCCCTGAGGATCCAAATCACATTTTAGAGGTTCTGGTTTACGTCTGTTGTGGTTTCCACGGCAGCGAATCGGTTTTACAGGTTTGCCTGGAACGTTTCAGATCATGCCATGGTTTGGAGCAGAGTTGGTCGGAGTATGGACTTCATCAAACGGACACGTTCGGCCTTGAAGTTAATATTCAGAGAGCCTCGGACAAGTCAGTGATCGCTACAGGTATTGAACCTATTGATCACGGAGACGTCTCTGAATATATGCCTCTTGTCATTCATGATGAACATGAGATCGACATCTCATTTTTGGTCATAGTGTCGGGGCTTTGCCACGTCCACTTCCTTTGGGTCTGTTTCTTGAAGGAGTTCATCAAGAACAACCCCTCCCGTTCGAGGAAGTTGACGAGGATTTGCCTCCTATGATTTCTGCTTCCAAATCCATGGTATCCTATTACCTATTCGCAGCAATACTGTACTCCCACTTTGGCATTAAAGTCAACATGACAACGATGTACTATATCTTTGTAGTGAAGTGGAGGGCTCTCGATATGTCATCGAACATATTTTCCACTTCGTCGTCCGAGTGTGTCGAGGTTGGTGCGTACACTACCTTGAGGCTATACCTCTCGGTGAGCTTCACAATAAGGTACGCTACCCTGTTCGACACAACATTTCCACAAAGTTGTTAGATAGGACTTGTTTACCAGAAACCCAACGCCGCCTTGCGATTGTTGGTCTCCCTCGCGGAAGTACATCAGATGACCCGATTCCAGGGATAACCCTGGAATCGGGTCATCTGATGTACTGGATGTGCTTGGGGGAGGACACCATAAGGTGTCCATGTCATGTCAATGTCTTTTTTCATTTTAAAAAATCCTACTATCCGCTTGTTAGTAAATAGGTAAGTAGGTGACATTAAAATAACTATAATGACGAACTATCATCTTTGAAATCTACTATTTAGTGTTAATTAGAATCATTTGAACGGGTAGGGTATACTGAAACAGGCCCCTAAGACTAAGGATCCTTAGTCTTTTTGTACGAAAATCGACTCTCTAATACTTTTAAAATACTTCACCCTATTTTACGAGTTAGGGACAAAATTACAGTGTAGTGTAATACCTATTTTAGCTCTTATTCTGATGAAGGATCGTGTTGGTTGCGCTACTTCATTATTTTTGGGGTGTCTTTTCATCCATATTTCCATAGACTCACGCAATGCCAAATGTTGATTATCCTTCTTTTCCTTTGCTTTCAAGCGACATTGTGCGTCACTAATGTCTTATATCCTAGTATTGTTTTGAAAGCCGACTGTTTCTTGTGCTCTATTAGCTTCCATAAAACCACTGTGAAAAGTACCTTATCCTTCTTTTCCTATAACACTTATTGAACTGTCTAGTCTCTTATACCCTTTTACCTTGCTGTGTGAGAAATCAGTATGTCGCTTAGGCTTCTTATCCTTTAATATTTTACTTTGTCATTTGTATCTTATGCCATATTACCTCATTAGAAAATTAAAAGCTATTGTTATAAGCGACAAAAACCACTTTAAATAGCGTAAAATCATTAAAACTAAAAATACCGGTAAATGCTCAATTTTTTTCTGATTTTATAACTGTTTTAGTTTTTACGATATCTTAATAAATAACAAAATTACGTCAGTTTTTCTAAAATTTAAAACTTTGAACGGCTCTCCTGAACATTTCACTTTTTGTCGCTTATACCCTATTTCCTTTTAACCGTCGATATACTTGGTGCATCGTCCTCATACAACAAATATAATATTGTAAAACATTTATTTGAAAAGAGTAACTACAGAGTTTCGTGTGCGTTTTTCTCCATTAAAATCTACCTTTGCGAATGGAGACTAGAGTCACTTTATAATTTTAACATAAATGATGACATTCAAAGTGCCGTTTAGTGGCCTAATTGAACTAAAAGTTTTGACTTTATAAATACGGTATCAGACGAAATTGTCAGATAAGAGCTTGAATTATGTACTTCTGACTTCAAAAAAGGAGGTAATCAATACAATTTTCGGGAAGTTGCACTCAAAAGTGAAAAAGATTTTTTTTTACAAAAAATACATCCGAGTTTCAAGGAAATTCCACTGCGAAGTACAAAATAACTTTAACTTTGAGAGTCGGTGTTTCCAGTGTGGTTTCTTCGTTTTTTTGACATCGACTTAAAGGTTTTTTCATGATTACATTTTATCTAAGTCTCGCCTCACATGTGGACATTACAGATAAATAATTATGGACCAGTATCCATGTAATAATTATTCAACAAAGTATTTGAAAATTATAATGCTTATATCTATGATTTTCATGATGCCATATTAATCTAAAGTGCGCTTCATATTACATGGGGTGTATTTATAATGTCTATAAACTGCGGGCGAAATGTGAGCGACTAGGTATAGGTGGTAGATAGGTAATTTACCTTGACTTCAACTTTTGAGGAATGGCGTAGTGTAACGTAACTTTTTTTGCAGTAAATACGCTTCATAATCTAACAATATTTTTTCCGTCGAGAGAAAATAAAACCTCCTAAAAAAAGTGCTTAGAAAATATTCTACGAAAAAATATCAACAGTTTTACACTTTAAAGTACACAGAAAGCCAGCAGTAAAGATGCAACATGCACTTTGCATCAATGTCAGCTTTCGCTAAACATCCGTTTCCATGCACTCCATTAGAGGCAAAGAAATTACATTGCGCGTAACGTGCAGTAAAATGTGGACGTTTGTCAAAAAGTCCATTTATCTCGAATGTTTGTAACATGTATGGACCGCCCTGATGAAAGCTTCATGCGGCAAAATCAAGAGATCTCATCACACTTACGACCAGAAATATGTAGCTATGTCTTTTTAACATTTTGTTCAACACTTTTTACTGTTTATGTTTTTCTTCGTGTGTAGTTGGAACGTGCTTGGCTGTTAGTTATTGAAAACAATTAGTGCACTAGCGGCCCGCTTGGGACAAAGCCCGAATTCTGTGGTTAAAATAAAACAAAAGCGTAAGTCTACGTTGATACCTATTCATTTTTATCTTTTAGCATAAGTATCGAATACATTTCCTACTCGTACTTACTTAGACTTCTTACGATACTGTAAACTACATAAATTACACACAACATAGTTCAGTACCAACCTGCTTTTTTTTCCAAATACAAGTTAAATTTTATTGTACGGACTAGCTAAAAACTCCAACACAAAAAAAAAACTACAAATAGAGACAAACAAACCGTACAACAATTCCAAGCCCGATTTGTTGCGATTATCTAGCTAGTTTATCAAGATTAACGCAGCCTACGCTCACAACTGACGTTCAAATAAATTAATATCATTACGCAACGAATGAACCACTTTAAGCGGCCAATTTTGCTTTGAAAACCCCTAAATTTTACATGTAATGCTTGAAATCTACCTGCTGATTGATTAATAAGTATAACTCTGTTTATTTTCATCAATCAAAACGTCAAACCAAATCAATATGAATGGTTTTGTAATAATTAGAAAAGTAAACAATACTACGCCATTTCACAACAATTTATGGGTAACACTGCATTTTCTACCCAATAAAATTTATTTTTATCAATAGAATCAACTCACAATATTCTATTAAGTAATATTTATTCATCAAATAAAGCATCCAACATTGTTATCAACAAAATGTTTCCAGACTGCGCCAGTAATACTGTCCGGACGTGTATTTATCGCGTCATTGCACCATTCCCTTCCTTTTTAATCACTGCAGCATAAAAAAACAGTTTTCACAGTTGGTTTCAGCAATATTACTTTATGTAGTGTGTGACATATGCATCTGTTGAGAGTAAAACATGTATCCGAATAGTAAATATTTTACTCTGTTATTTATGAATGATATTTATTTTCCGTGAGATTTTTATGAATATGCATGGCTGTAATATTTGTGTATTTTTAACGTGATTTTTTAATTTGGATGGTTTGAGAGTCGTGTCATCTGTGTATTTACATTGTACCAGTGTGTTTTAAATAAATTTAATTATTACCCAAGGTGTAGTGGGTTGAACTATATATGTATATGTCCTATGGACCTATGGTGACGGAGTGTCTCAAATGTACCTGCACGATGATCTGAGAAAGGTCTCTGATCTCGCTATAAACGTGGCTACACACTGGCTCCATATTGTATAATAATTTAACTCTGCTAACGTACCATTGACTCGAACAGAAATTGCAGAAGCTTATAACGATCTTTCTACACTAATATTATAAAAAGGAAAGATTTGATTGCTTTTTTTTGTTTGTTTGCATTGAATAGGCTTCGAAACTACTTGACCGCTTTGAAAAATTCTTTCACTGTTGGGAAGCTATACTATCCCCGGGTGACATAGGCTATATTTTATCCCCATATTCCTAAGGGAAAGGGAACTAAGCGGGTGAAAACGCGAGGCGCTGCTAGTTTTCAAATAAAATAATTTCTCTCTCCCTTTTTTCTATTGGATATCATCAAATTACTTCTTCTGCTTTGGGCGGAAAGGAAAGGAGTGTCAGGCTCGTGCTGACTAAAACCCAACCGTGTTCTTCCAAATGCCCTTTGCGTTCTAGAGCCTCGGTAACTCTTTCGAACAATTCCACAACCCTGGCAGGCACTTACCCAAGCCCCGTCGATCATGCTGACGTTTCAAATCTGTTATCAATATTTCACATGTGTATCAAAATATCCACAAGCTCAAAGTCGCTCAGCGGGCTATGGAAAGGGGTATGTTCGGTGTGTCTCTGAGGGATCGCATCAGAAATGAGGTGATCCGTCGGAGAAGCAAGGTCATCGATATAGCCCACTGGATTAGTAAGCTGAAGTGGCAGTGGGCTGGCCATATTAGTCTTAGAACCGACAACTGTTGGTGTAAACGAGTTTTAGAGTGGAGACCGCGTCTCGGCAAATGTAGTGTAGGACCTCCTCAGGCACAGTGGAGTGACGATTTGCGCAAGACGGCTGGCAGAAACTGGATGCGAGAAGCTGAAAATAGATCTCAAGTGGCGTGCAATTGGAGAGGCCTATATCCATCAGTGGACTGCAATAGGCTGTTGATAGATTGATTTTTTGATTGTATCAAAATGCGGCATTCTAAATCCAAAACCACATTCTCACCAAAACCAGGCTGCCAAACAAAGCCTATACCAAAAATTTTAATAACACGTAGTGACTCCATGCCGATAGTTCAATATTTACTCTCGCCATGAATTATGCAACTCATTAAACGAGTTATGAATACAGAAATTGCGCAGCGGCCCGCAAAATGTTTTGGCAGTAATGAAATAATATTTTTGATGTCCAAATTGCTTATTATAATATGCTACCGATCGAGTGAAATTCGCGCGTCGGCATCCCGAATGGCCGCGTAATTTGATATTGGGTTTTGATGGATTTTTATTATATTCTGAAAGATGTTTCCACTTATTTAAATTAGTTTTTCATTGGTATTTATCTGATTGTAGTTTTTTTTTTTTGTTTTTACTAAAAACACATGTACAACAGATGTAATGTAAACTTTGTGTTTGATTCTGTGGAATTTCACAGGAAAAAAATGAGTAAATTGAGCTGTCAAAATCTTAGCTTAAGGTGTAAAGATGTCAAGATGACTTTACGTAAGTTTTTACGGTGAGATGTTTATCAGTATGGCACTTAAAATTTGGTTGGTCCCACTGATTTTAGTTCGCTCTTTTACTATTTGAGTTTTCCTGTTCCGATAACCTGCAACAGTTCGAAACGAATTCCCCTACTTCTCAAAAATAAAATAAATGCGTAGACACCGCAAATAATAAAACCTCCCACAAAGAAAACTACAAAAGCACCATCAGCAATTTCCACCACCTTAGGGTTGCAACAGATGTGATTTATACCCAATACTTATTCAATACACCATTCGTAGGCGACGCGTTTTCCGCGTCCCCCGCGAGACTTGACGCGATAAATCTCAGTCGCGATGTCGCGCGACAAAAATATCATTATGTAAATTTGCATAGAAATAAGAACGCGTGTGCGTTGCATCATACGCGCGTTTTATCAGCGACGCTTTGGTAGGGTTGTCCAAAATATTTCAGAAGTTTCGCAGTCTGGTTCGATAGCGCGCGCATTTAAATCATCCAAACATATCTTAGATTCTAAAATGTTATTCAATGTTTGAAGCTATTTGCTCTGTCACGTATCCCTAAAGTTTCGCTGGAAAACATGCGTTAGACAGCATATCTCTGTGATTTCTACTGAAACGACTTTTTGGCGCAGCCCTCACGGTCATACTCGGTTTTTCAAAATATGTTGTATAATGAGCACTTTATGAACTATCGTCAAATAAAATTATTATTATTTCTCTGCTTTATCTGTCTTCATTATTAGAAATGAGTATAGCGAAAAATTAACTTAAAATTGAATCTCAACTCAAAAATTAAATCCAACAGAAAACCACACCGCTACATAATCCTTTGAAAATCAACGAATCTAGACAATACAAGCTTAACAAACAACGCAGAATTAAATGCACTCTTCGTCCAACCAGCCGAAACTCCCGCGTCTTCAATCCTTTGTCCCAACTTACTAGATATTATGACAAGCAGACAGGCTACAAACACGTAATAAGCTCAAATGCTATTGTTTAAATCGCGGTTACTACACAACGTAGTAGAGCAACGTCCCGATTACGTATCACAATGGAAATCGTGTTGCTATTGTTTATGCTTGCTTGAAGTTTGTAGGGCGTGAACTTTGTAAGATTGTTAACGTCTCGTTAATATGGTTTTGACTGACATTACATGCTAACAATGTTTTTGATATGTAGTATTTGCTACACTGTCATTTACTGGAACAGCCTCTGTTTGTTTAGGCGTATATTATGGGTTAGCTGCTGCCTTGTCTCTTGCTTTATCCCCATCTGTAATTTTCTCTTGCCTTTGACTTTGATTGTCATATTAACAAGCAGGAATAATTACTATTACAATACCAATCCTACTAATATTATAGACGCGAAAGTTTGTATGGATGGATGGACAGATTTTTGTTACTCTTTCACGGAAAAACTACTGAACAGATTGTAATGAAATTTGGCAGAGAGGTAGATTATAGTCTGGAATAATACGTAGGATACACTTTTTATCCCAGGACTATGTTCCCTTGGGATAATTTTCGACACTTACACGGGCGAAGCCGCGGGCGGCAGCTAGTCATCAATAAAGGCACTGCGTGGGATGCTTGCATGTTTTAAACATCACCAGCGTGTAACAACTACTTTTCCTGAACTTTACCCATTTGGAACAGCCGCGAATCCTTGAGGCACACAATTTTATCATTCTAAAATTTAAGTCTCCATATTTTTGGGCCTACTTTATGTGCACCTCTGTGAGCCGCATTTTATTTCTATAAATTCTGTTAGATATGACAACCAAAAGAAAATTTCCCTCATCCCAAACATCAACAAATCGACTCCTCCAAGCTCCAGCACACCAATATTTACGAAAACCATGTAAATCAACGAAATCTCTTCCGCACATCTGTTTCTTGTTCCCTTCCCTCCAAACGACACGTAGTGACACTGCACAGAGTCGCGACCGCTCCAGTTAATCCCGGTACAGTCGACGCCGCAATCTGACAGGCGGCCACACCACCACAGTCGCTGCCTACAGCGCTTGGGGTCTTCGGTTGAGGTTTATAGGTACCAGGAGTTCTGTTTGTTTTGGTGTAGATGGAATACTTGGACGTGATGGGTAGTGTTTCGTACGAAATGGATTTTGTGTGGGGTTTGTTTTACTCAATTTTGGTGCACCTTACTTAATACTCGCAGTTATGCTACTCAAGTAAAGTGATTCTTAAACCTAAAACGTGACACAACATTTTACTTTGATTATGGGAGCTTATTTAAACACTGCATTAATAATATCGTTAGTTCCATGTCTAAAAGAAAGTATAGCTCATAGAAAAAATAGTCATCAAACAAGTTATTGAAGAAAAAATAAACACTTGTGAAACGAACCTAGAAATCATACCAAGAAAATGTACTTGTATGTATAAATAAATAAATATTTTGTTGGTAAAATATTACCCCGTATAGTTCACAGAATAAAAGCTGTTTAAAATGTAAGGCTTGCCGTATATTTGGCAGCAGATGCATGCACGTTGAGCCGATAAATATTCACGGGCTACATACCACGGGTCTATTGAGGAATATTTAGTGACATGAAAATGTGCAGTCAATATGGCTATTATTTTGCTATTCTTTGACAACATTTTAGGTTTAGGTATGATAGTAGCTGCCGGGGATAAGAGTCACCGCGGCCCTGGAACGCAAGGGGCATTAGGAGGAACACGGATGGGTTTTATTTAGACAGTAAGTCTGACGCACCCTTCCGTTCCGCTAAGAGCGGAAAAAATCATTTGATGATTTCCCATTCTGAAATAAACTGAAATATGTGAAGAATAAGCCTATGCTAAGGACATAAGTGATATGAAGTATCCACAGGTTCGTCATTTAGGTACATGTAGCTGGTTGTGGAATTTGTTCAAAAGAGTCAACGCGGCCCAGGAACGAAAGGGCATTAGGAGGAACACGGATGGATTATAATCAGACACTCCCTTCCACTTCGCCTAGAGCGAAAGAAGTCATTTGATGATTTCCCATTCATATAAAAAAGTACATGTAGATCTTTAGTGCATTGTGGATTAAATTCACACACCTGCAAACGCTTATGAGGAATTCCGACGTGATGGTAAGTATCTTGGAGCGATAATTAAATTGCTGTCTTATAAGAACTAGGAAGTCTTTACCAACAGATATTATTAGTGGATCTTTTTCTAGCATAGATTCAGAAATAACTGAGATTGAGACTTAAGTAGATTTACTTAAGTCTCAATCTCAGTGCAGTGCTAAAAAGTATAGCCTAAGTCAAGAGTGAACATGCTACTTGTAGACAAGCCTGCTCCATCATCAACCACATCATCACTTTCATCAGGTAAAATAATTAATAGTAAAAAATATATGTATATAAAAAGTTCCTATCCAACACACTTCGTTAAACCAAGTAAACTTTACCATAACACCAGCAACACACAATACCATGAACTATACATATATACATACCGTCATTACATAATTCAATACTCGATTTTCATTACTCCGCGTACACTAGTTGCCACAGCGCTCAACCCTACCGCCGCGAATTGGGGTTCAACTCGAATATGGTATTTCTCATTTCCGCACACTCCCGGAATTCCTCTTGTATATTTATTTTTATTCGTATTTGTATTCGTTTCCTGTAACGCAGTATATTTTTCGCGACGTTTCTATTCGCGGTATTCGTCAGGGGGTTGCGTTCATTTTGTATGTGACCCAACGCGTTCCGAGTTTAAAATGTCATATATATTTTTTAAATGTTTTGTTTGTTTTAATTTGAGATGAATAAATATGAGTTGAAGTTTGTTTCTTTTAGTGTTATTAAGGGCGCATATTCCGAACGGCATTTCATACAAATTTTCAAGTCGTTATTTTCCGAAATGACTGTACCGATTTTAGTGAAACTTCAGACATATAAGCAGGTTAGATTCAAAGATTCAAGATTCAAAGATTCAAAGCATTTATTTCAATTAAACCCTTTACAGGCACTTTTGAATTGTCAAGTCGAAAGAGGTGAAGCTATCTGCACGTTCCAAAGCGTAGATCTCTATGGAGAAGAACGTGCAAGAAACTCCACGGACACTCTTTTAAATCATGTTCTGTGTTACATAACCTTGGTTACATCCTTGGTCGCTTCTATATGTGAGGACAATGCAAAGAAAAAAAAATAGAAAACTATAAAAACAATTCAAAGTATAAAGATTAAAACAAGTCAGTGGCAGTTAAGAGGTGACCAGTCTCAACCGACGGCGCCCGTTCACGAACATGACGCGTGTATTGGCACCATTTAGCTCAACCATTTTGAAGGGAACCGAATGATCCAACACACACGCCACCATCAGCGAAACATTTGAGCGAGCATGACATGCTCTCAACTGCCATTTTAGTTCAAGTCACAAGGTAAACTATAACTTATAACATGTAAATGGCTCCATGGTACTCACATTTACAATATTTGAAAATAAAATGCTTCTACATTATACAAAACTATGGTTTACAAAAACCAAGCAACTACAAGTAAAAAAAAGAGAAATTATTTATCATCAAACTAATATTATATAGAAAAAGAATAAATAAATGAGATAAAAATAAATAAATGAGATAAAAAAAGGCGAGCACCTCTTCCAAATATAAAATCCTAACTTGTTTATCCAAGTGGTTGAGGCTGTGGAGCAGGACCGGCATTTAGCCAAGCATTATTATCTTCAATGTAATCCCCCAACTTATAATATGCTTGCCTGCATAATGTGCGTTTAATACAAGTTTTAAATTTCGTTTCATTCAGTTCTAATATATGGGGAGGAATTTTATTATAACATTTTAAACAATACCCCATGAAAGATGTGGCTACTTTAGCTAGTCTGAAACCTGGTTGAACTAATTGATCCCTATTTCTAGTAGCATAATTATTTATATAGCATAATTGTTACATAGGTCTAAAAAGTTAGTTAAACACATTTTCGAAATGTCTTATTTTAAAAAAGATAACTGGAAATTTATGTTTGTATGGAACATTTAAAATGGGTCTAATTTAACTGTAACACTATTTATCGAAAATGTTTTCAATTAACTTTTTAGATCTATGTATTCTGCTTACTTGTGTAAAGTTTCATTAAAATCGGTTTAGTCATTTCGGAAAATAACGACTTGAAAATTTGTATGAAATGCCGTTCGGAATATGCGCCCTTAACGCTCTTTTCATTTCGGTAGTTATAAATTATCGTGCTAATTACGATTTGTATAGGATTCAATTATAGTGTTTAAATAATTTAGTGAAAGGTGGACCTTTGTGTGGTGACAGAAAAACTGAACTATCACAATCATTGTACGTGGAGATAACTTGCGGAATTACTTGTTAGAGTCTGTGGTGTCTGATAGTTTTTAACCTAAAGATTTTTTTTAAGTTAAGAGTGTATCGGTAGGTAAAAAAAAAACAATGTATCTCTTTACATCAGATGGAATTTTCGATAAACGCGAAACTATTAATAATAAAAGCAGGTACACAAATTTAGATGAATGAACACATTAATAAATGACATAGTTAATAAATTAAATAAAAAATTGAAAGTAGCTGGACTATTTGTTGACCTCAGCTCCGCTTTTGACACCATAGATTATGAACTGCTACTTAAAAAACTCGAACATTATGGTATAAGGGGCAAGACATTACAACTTATGACTTCGTACTTACATAATATACGTATGTTTGTAGAAATTAAAAGTATAGACGAGAATAATCACGAAGTGATATACAAGTCAAAAATGACATATGTAAAACGTGGTGTGCCTCAAGGCTCAATTTTAGGACCTATACTATATATTATTTTTACAAATGACCTACTCAACTTCATGAATAAAACTGAGCCGAACCAGAACCTTGTTGTTTTCGCAGATGACACAAACATAATAATTGGGGCAAAGGACATGGAAAAATTGACATTACATACTAATATAATTATAGAAAAAATTTGCAAATGGTTTAGAGCAAATGATTTATTGCTAAATACAAGTAAAACTAACCTCATATTATTTAAGACTACGACTCGTCAAAATGACAACTTAGATATACAAATAAATGGTGACAGGATTGAATTAGTGGACAAGGTTAAATTCTTAGGGATAAATATAGATTCGCTTTTAAATTGGAAACCGGAGCTTGCTGTCATTGAATCATCCATATCGTCCGCATGTTACGCACTCAGGAGTCTTAGAGATGAACTAAACATAGAACAATTAAAGGCTGTATATTATGCGCTGGTCGAGTCAAAAATTAGGTATAGTATCATGCTCTGGGGAAATAATTACAGTTATAATTGGCAGAGAGCGTTCATCTTACAGAAACGAGCTATAAGGACAATAGTCAGAATTGCACAACATGAGTCATGCAGAGATAATTTTAAAAAAATGGGAATATTAACAGTACCTAGCCTATATGTATTCGTCCTCTTAAGTCATTTTGCTAAGTATATACATGAGTTTGAATCTCTAAAAGAACGTGAGGCTAGAGAGAGCACGCGTAGGAAAATTTTTAAGCAACAAATAGTACCTAATTTCAAGATTATAGAGCATTGCTGGAAGTACCAATCCGTAGAGATATTTAATAAGTTGCCTTCTGAGCTAAAGATCTTGATTTATAACACTCACTTATTTAAAACTAAATTAAAAGCCTTTTTATTAGAAAAATGTCTGTATAATATATCGGAACTATTGTCACACATTAATAAATGATTTACATTAGAAAATATGTAATTAGAAACTTGACATTATATTTAAAACCGACATATGTATGTATATTGAAAATTACTTGACATTATATTTTAAGAATATTTGACATTATGTATATTTAAATGTTCCACTTATTTTTAAAACTGTTTTTAGCTGTATACCTGAATTTTCTTGGAATCAAATTAAATTCATAGTTCTTTATTATATGTAAATTGCACGTGTGTATATTCAACACAATGTAAATTGTTTTTATGAATAAATGAACTGAACTGAACTTAGAACTCGAAGCGAAGGTGTCATGTCCCACGGATTTAATAAAAAAAATGCGTAAATCTCACATGCGCGCTTAAAATCCGCAATACGTTGACACATCCTAAAACAGCTTTCTTATAAATCAAGTTTTATTTAATATAAAACACCGATATATTATACTTATAAAAAGCACGTGTAAATCACACGCACGTGTCGGCTACTAAATCTGTCGTGAGTAAAAAAGGCGTGCGGGAGCTGCAACTTGTCGTAAACCATGAGGAAACTCCACTTTATGGTGGCATAAGGCCAAAGGGGGCAACGTTGCTGTACGCATTTTATAAATGTCAAAGGTAAGGAAGAAATGTTGCCACCAGCAGTGGAAGGGTTAACAGATTTAGTTGTATGACCTCTAAAATTTGAGCATGTAAATAATTTTCTAAATTAAAGATATAAAAACAAATTACCGCAAAGAGAATAAAAAATAATGAGCGGCAACATTAGTTAAAGAGAATTTCTTCTCTTAATTGGCCTGAACAAACAAAAGTGAATAAAAGGAACCAAGCAGCGGTGAATTCTCTCAATTCTCCAAACAAACAGAAATTATACCACAATATCATCCTTATTATTCAGTTCCACATCCCCTTCTTAATAATAGAGACGATAAGTTTCTCGAGCATGCAAGCCATTAAGCCTAAGTGAACAAATCACCAATGAGAAGCACTTTTGTCTTATCCTGTATGTAATACAAAAATCGCGGACCCCTTGCCCAAACTTTTCCATCAGCCAGACAATACAAACATCATACGTAGACGTGTTTAGGGCGAGCCTTCTCGACCGTAAATAGTGCGTAAGTTATAAGCTTACTGCTTGTATAAGGAATCACCATGGGGTCCGAGTGCTCATGCGTTATTTGAAGAACTTGCTAAACGTTTAGTTGACACTTCGCGTGATCCAAGGGCTGGCTTTTACCTCGGACAGAGGATAAGCATTGCTATATAACCTGCGTGCATATCACAGCGATGCGGATGATTTTTTATGCTATATTCTAGTTAGGAGGATTTTAATTTATTTTTAAGTGTATATATAAAATGTATATGTTTTAATTAAATAAATGTAGAGGTTATATTTTATAAGGGAAATTATGATAATTCGACGTAAAGAAAACACTACCTGAATGGGGCCGAATATACTCCCATGAGGAACCCTAAAGCGCTGATAACGGTATGCGACGAAATATAAAATTCTTTTTTCACGTTATTTTCTTACTGACCTAAAGTTTTAAACCGATTGAGAATTACTTCTGTTCAGGTAGTATTCAAGATAAACTAGTTGCGCAAAGCAGGTAAACATGAAAATCGATTCAAAAGTTTATGGTTCGTCGAAAGTTTTAACATTATTTTAAATTTAATCGTTACATTTTAAAATAATAAAGGAGTACAAAGCGCTTTCCCAGAATTTAATGCAAAAAAAGACTAAATTACTCAAAAACCTTTCTAAAAATCAACAAACCCTTCAACTTAAACCAAGCCCTGAAAGTTGGAAAAAAAAGGTCCGATTCGTCGTACAAAAGGAGCATCTACCGCACGCAACAATACTGTGATCTCTCTAATGAAGAGTTTTGTACACAAAGGGACGGCCCAACTCTTTTATTAATACCTCATGTTATGAGCCGGCAGTTCGCCTTATGTGGATGATCGTTATATCTGGTGGATAAGGTATATTGTTGTGGTACCTTCCTTGTTGGTTTCAGCTAAGAATAGAACGTTATTACTTAGGGTTTCAATTCTTCCGAAATGATTATTGTTAGAATGACCTGTGATGACCTAGTGTTCCAAAGGATAAACTGGTATCGCAGTCGCCCCACCATTGAAAACTTAAAAATTAGTTCAACTTTGGAATAAGAAACGAATATTCTCTATTGTTAGAAAAAAAAAAACGTCTCAATCCATATGATCATTTTTAATTAATCGCTGTGCCATCCTAATCAACATTTGATTACATGCGCATAGTCAATTGGTCAGTCTCTGAATGTTTTTGTTTATTTATCTTCTGATCCTCCACTCAAAACAAGAATAAACATACACTCCTTTGATGTACATGTGTTCAAAGCATTACAGGCGTCGTTTGCAATTTTTCACATAAAATATTCACACTCGCGGATGTTGCGTGAGTGAATGCATCACGATTCTACTGTGTACCGAGCTGTGTAGTTCACGCGCGCCATTTTATGGGGTAAGTAGGACTTCAGCCGATAGGGTTGCAGAAACTACTGGATATATAGAACAAAGTTTTATTGCATTCATGCCCGTTATCTTGAAGGTGCCATATCCTTCTATTCATGATGCGTTCAGTTACATTGGGTTTATTGTCCATCATGGCAATGACTAAATTGATAAGAGTATTCACACATAATATGAGAAACATACTCGCATAGATACTTTCTACAAGTATAAAGAATGCTTTACCACACATTTTAAACAAAGCTTGTTATTCCGTCGCGAAGCAACTCTCCAAAACACAGGCAAAGGCAAGGTAAGCACAGCTGCTGTGCAGCCAAAAGTAAAATCAACCGTATCCCGCCCGTCATACTCAGTTAAAAAGCGCGCTTGAACGCTATTTGATAGTTCTAAAGGCCTTCCTTTATATTTATTACCATCATTTTACCAAACAATGCTAGCTTCGCCAAACGCATTCAAAATTCACTTTATTACAACTCAATAGAGCCCATAATTGAATGGTTTTTGACAGGAGGAAAGCAAAAAACTTTTTTCATGTTTGGCTGGTTGCCACTGGTTGGCTAGCTAAAAAATCGCCATCAAATAAAAGGTGTAAGAGTTGAAATGTTTTGAATTCGTTTTGTTCTAGCGTGAAGTTATAGACAGTATTTTGATGAGAACTACAAATATTTTAGCGACCAAGGATTTGAGGAAATAATGGCACGAAGGCATTACATGCTTAAGTTATAAGTGTTCCACATACTAATTAATGATCGTATAAAAATATAGCAATGACCATTAAATTCACTTAGTTTATTTTAAAAACTACAATGAGTTTTGGTTTTATGTTGAAACTTGCTTTTGCTCTTCTGGCAACTTCGTGCGTGCATAACCCGTTGTTCCCGTTCCTGTCGGATTTTTCGATTTCTCTCGTAGTGCTCCCCTAAACACTAAGAGAGAAATTCCAAAATTCCTAGGAAATTAGAAATTAAAAGGATGCTTGGGTAGTGTAGTGACAGTTCCCAAAGATCCTTTTATTTTCTAAGTATATAAAATTAGTCTTAAACAGGAAATCTAAGAAGGAATGTATAAAGACTCACCAGACCCCAGAGTCAAATCAGTACTACGACTTTGTAGAGCTTAGTTAATGTGATCTTTACAAATAAACAATAAAAATAAAAATAAAAAATACAAACAAAATTCCAGCATTCTACAACCAGCAGATTCGGCTATGCGTTGAATCTCTCAATAACGCAAGAGATTGATTGCACTTAAACATAAAACCTGAACTTGAAAAAAAAAAAAAAACAGAAAGAAATTCACTGTATACCGCTTGACGTAAACCCCGTTGGTTTTTAAGCAGAGCGGGCCTTGACAATACGTTAAAGAAAACGGAAGGAGGACGAAAGATTTTCCAC
Organism: Hecatera dysodea; assembly: GCA_905332915.2. Taxonomy (NCBI): domain Eukaryota; kingdom Metazoa; phylum Arthropoda; class Insecta; order Lepidoptera; family Noctuidae; genus Hecatera; species Hecatera dysodea. Next base: position 19,030,132 of record HG995294.1, read on the forward strand.
TACTTGTTAACAACCATACAAAAGGTACGAGTACAATTCCACCCTCAGAAGCAAACTCTTGTAAATATCTAGCAAAGAATTTTCTAGATACATAAATGTTTATTTTATTCCAAGTGCACTTTAGCTTAGCGTTTTCCTACACCTTTAATTTTGTTTTTACCGTCGTTACGGCAACCAAGTTTTCTTTTATTTGCAATACCATTAAAAGTACCATTTCCTAGTTGTTGTTCTTAAATGCCATTAGGACAAAGCACTTAATAATATGTAGTAGCATTTATTTTGCCCAGTTTATCTATACTAGGTATATTTCTCCTGAAATATATCCGACAAATATTCTGGAAATGCAACAAACAATTTGTTGGCAGTACTGAATTTTAGACATATTTGACGTGAAAGCTCAGTTAGAATCATATCCATCAAAGCTGTAACTAACCCAATAATGGATGTTTCATTGTGGCCAGTAGGTACATAGTTTATGACCAGAAAGTCATGACTCAGTGGCTCTTTATGAACCACTCTGATACTAGCATTATATTTTAAACGTCGTGGCGAGTGTAAGATATGATGCTTTTGCACCTTAGCACTAAGAAAAAGAATGACTATCATAAGCTAGAACTTATGGTTCATATAGTTCAGTGCCCGAAGCATAAAATGTATAATATTTTTCACTCTTTTGAAAGTATTATTATTGTGTTTCTTTTAAATTATCAAGGCTATGTGGAAACGCTATATTGTTGACCCGGAACCAACCTTGTCTGTAATGTTAACTTGTCCAAAACATAATCTTATCTCTCTTAAAATATACTGTCCTTACACCGAATATATGACCCGGGGACGACTCGGGGCTACCAACCCCATGCAATGTTTCGAAAGACCGATTCAAATCACGAACGTAAACAAAACCGTTTTTACCGCCATTCAGCGGCGGTTATGACGTAATGAATTAAAAAGGTAACAATGCTCAATGTTTTACGAGTATTAATTTGAGTGATTCCGAGTGACCGGATCACGCGATCCGTGTTCACTTTACTGTTGACTGGAAATAAAAAGTGCGTCCTCTACGCATAGCTATTTGCCAGGTCCTGCCATAAAGTGCCATTAAAAGTCTTGGTGTGGTGAATTTTATTGCTAATTGCGATGATAATTAAAATAGGCCACACACCATACTAGCAACGTATGATGATGATTTACTATTACATAAAACATACAAAATAGTAACGACAAAATTGAAAGGTGTCGACAACAAGGCGTGAGCTAGAAAATGTGATAGCTTCACAACAAAATCTATTCAACATTTCCTTACAAATACTACAAGACGACGCTATCAATTCTTCAATCCAAACAGTATGGAAACAGTTTCGACAAACACGAACGTAAAATGCAAAATAAAATTCCAACAACAATAGAAAATTGAAAAGAATCAAGCAGAAAACTCTTTCATAGAAAAATAATAAAGCGCCATGACAGGCTAAGTCTAAACCCATAGGCTTATTCATGCTTCGAAGGGCATTCTATCAAATGTCAGGCGGCGACCTTTTTGGAATTGTTTTCACCGTGGCCATCGTCCCGTGAAATCAACGGTATCTTTACAATATAAACATCCTTCGCTATGGCAAGATCTGTCTCCGGAGTATCGCATTTGTTAGACTTTGTTTCGAAGTGAACAGCGGGCTTCATAGAATTGGAGTGGACGTCTGAAATGTTATATGAAACGGCTCGACGTTTTGAAGGCATTTAGTTTTCAGGACTGGTTTTAGGTTTTCAAGATATCAAAATAGCGGCCGCATTTTTCGATCTTCGTACTTTTACATCTTATACAACTTACATTTTAAAACTCAGTCTGACATTTTTGTAATCCGTCGCAACACTTAACTTGGATTTTACCACTTTTTGTTTGCTTTGTTTTATTCTGGCCAATATTTACTAACACAATTTCAGAAAACATTCCAGAAATCATGCAGATTGTTTTATACAATTACACTTCACTCGTTTTGTAAGCTGTAATTAAAGTCTTATTAGACAAGTTGGTCAATTATCATTCTGTTGTGCCAAAGTATCAATTAGAATGAGTTCTGTACCTCTATTCAGCCAGTTCTCTTGGGTAACGGAAATCGTTTGGAAAACTTGGCGAGTTTGAGGATCGGTTCGTGAAACAGACACGTAAGCGACCGCGCCTAGAGCTTTCCGTTTAAATGGTCTCAAATTTCCCATTTAAATCCCTTCGAGTTGTAACAAAACCTTCGAATTTTCAAATATAAGATTACAAAATTATTTGAAAATTCATTGACTTGTTTATAAACGAAATAAGCGAAACTTTTAATAATTGCATTACCTTTTGTTTACCTTTTAGCATTCCTACTTTGAAACAAGACAAACAGACAAACACCATCAGAGAAACTTCAAAACACCCCGGTCTAAAAGCTAACACGTCATCAATCAATCAATTTATCTGACAAGCTCTTTCAATCCCAAGCAACAGCGAACATACCAATATCCCAATGGAAAACAAACACGGAATCATACTCATAACAATAATATTCGAAAGATAAAGTTAACTATAAACTTGGAATTCAATTAAGTAAACAATGTTTCGCAAGCATAAGCATAATCAGCCTTTTAATGTTCCCAATGCTGGGACACAGGCTTCGTCTCTAGGAGAGGGAATGGGCCGTAATCCACCACGCGGGCCCAGTGCGGGTTGGTGAATGTCACATGTCTTCGAAGTTTTGGTTCTAGGACATGCCGGTTTCCTCACGATGTTTTCCTTCACCGTTTTGTTTAGCAAGCTTATGATTAAATTATTTTTGTAGAAGTATTCACTAACGCTTGCTTTTGTTTCCCCGCGACTAGTAGAGCTTCATTTACTACTGTTAATTCTGGCTTTCAGCAGCTGCAGTGGTTGGGTATACTTGGTGAGCTTCTTTACCAGCTAATTGCGAGTCAATTTGTCTGCGGCTCTTCTTAAAGCAATGGTCACAGCGATTCCTGTTATCGCCTTGATCTGGTCAGATCAGCGAGTAAGTGAACGCTCGCGAGGTCTTTTTTGTCGCTTATTTTTTCTAATTAGAACAGGTTTTTCCAAGTTATCTGGTTATCGCCGAGCCATATCGCCAATGTAACTTTAAATTCGTTGTTAGCAGTGATGGAGAGGCTATTTTGATAGTTAGGTGGTCAAGTATATAGTTTTTTTTTTACCTTCAGGGCGAATAAGAAAAATGAAAGAAATACGGCTGAAAAAGAAAATAAATAAACAATTTACAGGCCCACACCTAACTTATAATGGAACCATCAATCCACCAATTTACTTGACGTGCAGTCTATCAAGTCAAAGTACTAGGCGGCCATAAGTCGGCAGGAGGCAAGCGCAAGAGTTATCTAAACAATCCGGCAGAAGAATGTTAATAGTTGGGAACAATAAAGTATTGGCCGACACGCGACCGCATCACGCTAGGGACGAAGTATGCGGGGTGGTTACAGTACTGTACAGTTTTTCTGGAAGCCTGGTAATAACATGATTGTACTGAATGCATTGGTTTTATGTGTTTCGGGAAAACGTTTGTTTTTTATTTGATGGTAATGAAAATATTGGTTATGTTCGTTTAGACAGAATACACATTGACTTTCATGCTGTAGGAAATTTTTGCATCGTAGGTATGCATTTTTTTTTACTAAATTTAAAGATAGTTTCAGGAGTAAGTAAATAACTACACGAACATGAAGACGTGATCTACATATTTTATCACCCATATTGAGGAAAATATATTCATTTTTCCGATACCTAAACATAAAGAATTTTCAATTTTAAGCCTCTGTGAGACGGGTGTTACGCCGATGGCATTAAAATAAAATACGAGCGGTGTCGTCCGTCGACACGTAAGCGCCATCCATCACCAGCCAGTGTGCAACCCCCTTTACAGGCCGGTGTAGACGTGCGACAAAGCTCAAGGAATTTGAGGTGCGTTTTTTTTTTTTTAAATTAGGAGAACATCGATCAAGAAATGACAGTGAATTAGGTTTAAAAAAGTTGAATATAAAGTTTTGTTCTTTTTTTTCGTGTGTGTTACTTTCAAAGTATATATATAAAAAAAGTGTGCATAACTTATGCACACTTTTATTTTTTTATATAAATACTTTGAAAGTTATTATACTTTTACGCTATTGTTATGCAGCATAACCATAGCGTAAAAGTTATATTTTAAGACCAAGATGAAAATAATAAAAAAATAGTAAATGCAAAATTTCGTGAAGCTACTACTACTAAAATACATACCTACATATATTATGGATGTTTATTTGAAATAAAATATTTGAATTTGAATTTGATTTCTACGGAGCAGCTTGCAATAGTATTTTTCATTACTTTACCCTCGCAAAAACTCGTCGCTCTCCTGTCTTTTTCAAATATTCACAAAGTCGCCTGTCTGCCCTCCACCATGCATCACAGTCGCCACTGACGCAGAGCGAATTTTTGAAAAATGTAAAAAGGTCACTTCGTTCGTCACGTACAGCACATTTATTACGACTTCGACTTCTTTCAGAACGGCTTTAACACGAAACGGACGTTATAAATGGTTTTTGCTTATTTTTCAATTATTCGATCGGAATGTATGAAATATGATCGGAGGTAGTATCTGCGGACCGGATGGTGGCTTTTTCAACATTAATTTTTCTGTCGGAAATGGAAACGGAAGTGAGTGTGATTGAATAATGTACTGCAATTCTGTTGCCTTTATTTGGGGTCTTTTATATGTTTATCTATACTAATATTATAAAGCTGAAGAGTTTGTTTGTTTCTTTGAACGCGCTAATCTCAGGAACTGCTGGTCCGATTTGAAAAAATCTTTCAGTGTTAGATAGCCCATTTATCGAGGAAGGCCATAGGCTATATATCATCATGCTAAGACCAATAGGAGCGGAGCAGTCATGAAAAATGTGACACAAACGAAGTTGTGCGGACAGCTAGTTGCTTCATATTTGGCGAAGGAGTATCATTTTACCCAATAATTGTTGAGTTGAGTCGAGAGAGAGAGAGAGTTGAAATCGCTCTATGTAATATACTAGTATTCAGATGCATGCAGTAAGACTGAATACGGACCGCAACATAGTCGGAAAAAGCAAAGCAGATAATGGTCATGATAATTTGGGTATACTTTACATTAGGCACGTCTGGGATTTTTATCATATTTTCCTTTTCTAAAGACGACAATCGATCAACTTATTGTTTTGAAATACAGGTATTTTTAAAGTACACAAGAGTATTAGAATTTGAGTCTGAACCAGGCAACAAAAGTATTACTAACCCCCAACGCAGATCCTCTTTAGTTTCAAATAATATTTTAATAAAATAAATTACACGATCCCATGTTTAACCAGTCTTGCCCAGAAGTACCGTGTTTCCCAGTTGGTGGATTGTGGAGGTACTTGACCTCCATAACAAGCAGCCGTTCCACATAAAATACTGGTATTCAGCTGAATCCAGTTTCACTAGGAGCAGACCCCAATATACTTGAGAAGAGGCTAGGCAGGTGATAACATGATTCCATGTTTGAATGTACAAGTACGAGTACCTATGTATGTATCATGCTTTTATCCATACGACATGAATTCATATTCTTCAATTCTTTGTCAACAGAACATCAACAACAAAATGCAGTGGCGGATCACCACACCGCGAGAGACGGCGAAGGGATGAGGAATCGGCGAGCCTGCAGGGGTTCAGTGCGGCCTTGCACAGAACCCCACCGCCGCCGCCACCTGCTCTCCTGAGAAGACTAGGTGTTAAGGAGCCTACGGGAGTTGGAAAGGTCAGTGGAACTTAACATACGATGAATGACACTGCTGGGCCCAAAGTCTGCTATTTTTATAAAGTTTTAATTCCAACACGAACCCATTGTCATTTTGCTAAAAGTTCATAATCTGCTAAGTTCATAATGGTCGATCATTGGTCGGTCAATGATCTCGTAATACTTTTTGATGCAATGACTACACAATTACGTTCTAATGGTAGGCCACTGATCAAAGGAACTGTCAAAATTTTAGCAGATTACCGCATACGTCTGTTATTCATTTGCCATTATGTACGAGATTACCATTCTATGCCATTTCATTCAATGGAGTGTCAGTGGTTGGCCATTGGAAAGTCATAGTGACGCTTTTATATTAGTAGATTACCAAACTTGTCAAAATCAACCATTATGAAATCAATGATAGACCATTCTGACACTATTGTAATAGCAGACTTGAGGCCCAGTTCTCTCGTATAGGTGAAAACTTTAGCTGATGCTATGCTATTTTTAAAATGGTAGCCAGTAATGAGTTTAGTTACTCAAAGAGATGTTCTAGACAAGTATCGTCTTGACAATAGGGTCTGTTAAAAAATCTAATAGTATGGGATTGTCAAGCAGTACCGAAGCGTTAGTAGTCAATATCAAACATTGAGACACTTCGACCATCACTTTTTAGCTGGTGAAATGACACTTTGTCTGCAAGCCTAGATTCTTCCTGCCGAGCTACTGTTACTAAAATATTACCAACTGTGCGTCGTGGAGACTATTTAAAACATGTATTACAGATAAAGTATATTATTAGTAATTACTTACCCAAATAAAAAAAAAATGTATTTTATTTATTTGTTATACACCACAGTGTTTTCTTTTTAACCCAAAGGTTGACTGGTAGAGAATGCCTTGTTGCATTAAGTCCGTTCATGTACCACTATTGTACATAAAGTTTAATTAAATAAATAAATAAAGAGTATCTGTGATATAATGGTTACGGATTGGTTTACGACCAATAATCTAGTTTTAAATGCCAAGAAAACGAAATGTATAAAGTTTGCTTTACCAAATGTTAGAAATCTAGGACCCAATATCACCTTAAGTGGCGAAGTACTTGAAACTGTGGACTCGGCAGTTTTTTTGGGAATTGCTGTCGATTCCAAACTACAATGGGGCCCACATATATCAAGTTTATCGGGAAGGCTCAGTTCTGCCGCATACGCTGTCAGGAAAGTGAGACAGTATACTGACGTTGAGACAGCTCGGTTAGTCTATTTTAGTTATTTCCATAGCGTTATGTCCTACGGTATTCTATTGTGGGGAAAAGCTGCTGATATACAAAATGTATTTGTCTTACAAAAACGTGCTGTGCGAGCAATATATCAGCTAGGGCCTAGAGTTTCATTAAGAGAACTTTTTAAAGACATTGGAATTCTTACAGTAGCATCTCAATTCATTTTTGCAAACATTCTATATATTAGGCAAAATATACATCTATACTGTAAAATGAGCGACATCCACAACTTTAACACCAGAAACAAGCACAAGCTACATGCTCCTTCCCACCGACTTCGTAAGGTCCATGAGTCATTTGTGGGGCTCGGTATCCGTTTTTACAATAAACTTCCGCTTTCTTTTCTTGACCTGCCTTTTAACTCATTTAAAGCTAAAGTTAAATCTAACCTTTGTTCGAAGGCATACTATTCTATTAATGACTATTTAGACGACAAAGATAGTTGGTCGCTGTGTTGAACGCAAGACAATGTCATATTTATCATGTTCTTTCTCTATAAGTTAGCTTATGACGGGTTATATGAGTTCATAATTATATATATATATATATATATATATATATATATATATATATATATATATATATATATTCTTTTTTTTTTGTTTTTGTGTAATTTTTTATGACTATGTAGGTCAATCTATTTTTATTTAAATGACTTAATCTAATCTTTACAATGTTTTTATAGTGAATATTTAATATTTCCATGTTGGATAATTGATTTTTTTCCTACCTTTGGCATGTAATGACTTTGCATACTACTGTATAAATTCAAGTTCTTAAAACGCAACAGACAGATGTGTTGCTGGGGAGTTTGTTGCGCCACTTCTTCTTCCCAGCTAAAACACTAGGAAGTGGTGACGGGTGGGCGTTTTGGGGGACTGTCTTTATGTAAAATTTGACGTTCAAAAAGTGCTGTCGCTCAGCCTAGTTTGAATAAATGACTTTTGATTTTGATTTTTTTTTTTTTTATTTTATGTTTTAAATACACAGTTGTGTGCAGTGTCTCTACGATGCACAGTTGCGTTAAAGTATTTACAATTAAAGTTGCAGCAAGTATGAATATTCAGAGAGAGCATTACGAAAGAATTTGATCGACTTTTCAGCATCATAGAAATAACCGATTCATCAACGTCCTATCCCAATTTATACGAAGTTAACTATATTTTGAAATAACCAATTGACCAACTAAATATTGTTTGGCAACAACCATCAATCAACTTAAGACTTTTCTCAGCTCATAAATTACAGCCCCAAAACATTTTTAAACGTTTAAAAAACGAACAGCCGAACGAACTTAACAGCAACTCATCAACCAGCCTCTTAATACAAATTCGCGATAAAGAAACGAAACGGCAACCTTAGTCACGGCGCCATGATTTAAGAGGGGTTCATGAAACACGCTAATTGGTTGTACCTAATGAGACAGCTGATGATCTCGCTAATGAGTCGCTTAACGATGCCGCAGCCAAGGAATATCGCTTTGTTCTGATCAAGGAGTATAAAGTGCAGTTCTGTGCGGAAGATTTATGCCTTTAAGTTTCAAGGAAAGATACAGACAAAGAAGCGTATGTGTTCCTTATGTATACTACCTACTGAAGGGTATTGGAGCGGATTTACAGTTCAACTGAAACTCAAGCTAGTAAGATGCATCTTTGCTAAGACGTTAGCTACTTACTGTTTATCTTTAGTTTTGCACACTTGGTCACTGTACAGTCAGTGTTTATAGCAATAACTTCTTCTGGTATTCTACTTTGCTTCGTTCTTAAAATAGGGATGTTTCCTTTATCAAATCTATAAAAACTGACGAAGATAAAAAGCATCAAAGAACAGGAGCGGGAGCATGTGACGTCATGGCTAAGTAAAAGTTGTAGCGAGTAGGGACGTCACACGACTTTTCAACGCACTGTATCGTCTTCATTTTTTGTTTACGTGAAAAAAGAAAAAATACATGTCAATATTTTTTGGAAATTTATCAAACGGACTACACACAGATTTTTTAGTCCACTACCCTATTCTGACGCTAACCTGAAGCTTTAAAAGTCGTTACGGATAGTAGGAAGCCCGAGAGTCTTACCAGGTCAACCACTAGTCAACTCTCTTACCATGGGTTATGGGTATGGGCATGAGCAGATAGGCAGTCACTTTAAAATATTCTGGTATTCAACTGCCTTCGGTAAGACTGGTTGCTGATCCCAACAGATGGTTTAAGGAGAACATGAGAGAGAGACCCTGTTATATGGATGGGAAATCATCAATTGAATTCTTCTGCTCTGAGTAGGGCGAAAGAGAGTGCCTAAACTGTCTAGGCGCACTATAAGGACCGGATAGGCTGCTCCAGCAGACGTCATTTTGTCGGTGCCGGCTGTCGCTGAAAATCAGCGCTTCGTACAAGATTCCTAGCATTATGCTGAGCGACAGCCGTTTTGCGCAAATGTGACGCATACCTTCCCAACTATTAACTATTAAGTATTTTTGTTTTAATTTTAAGCTTTATTTTTAAATTCTTTGGTGTGCGTCATGCTTGGCGCAAATAAACAGTTTTTCTTTCTTTCTTTCTTTCTAAAACCCATCCGTGTTCCTCCAAATGCCCTTTGCGTTAGCGGAGACTCTTTCGAACAAGTTCCGCAACGCTAGCAGGAGAGAAATCCTAAGGCCTTGTTTTCTATAGTCTTCTAAATCAAACATTTCTCATAAACTGTTGCCGAATCTCCTACCAAAATCTTACGTGAAAAATCCTTTTTACCCAAAAATAGTAACAAGGCAAGCCGTATTGCCGTCTCTCCGATAAAAAAGGTCGTTACCCAAGCCCTTAGAAGATAACGCGGAACTCGATTTATGTCACATTAATGCGTGTCTTAAATAGCCTATACAGCGCCGGTATCAGAACTGGGAATTAACCTTTACAAAGCCGGTAAGGGTTTTTACGACCGGCTGCTAAATGTACGTAAAATACTTAGTATGTCTGACGCGGTAATTAGTTTGAAATAGTGACGGAGTGAATTATCTTTTGTTGGTAGATAGAACTAACCTCCTTTTCTGTTATTTGATGGTATAAAAAAAAACAGTTGTTTTGCACGTTGGACATATTATTATATGAATAAGTTGGTGTACATCAATTTGCGTACCTAGTGGTTTGCCATTTCATTTCAAACATCCCATTAACGGTTCGAATAAACACAAAAGAATAAAACCTTCAAAAACATAATCTTATCCTCGACCAGTATTCCGTACGTGTCATTTTCATAAACCAATACGACGTTCAGATATCCAATAGTTACCAATAAACACCGATTGGAACATGTAACAAAATACAAGACAAACAGCGCTTGTTCATCGCTTATTTAGTTAACCGTTCAATGCACTGGCTCAGTCTAAAAGACCAATGGTCGATTGGAACGCGAAACGTGCTCGACGGACAGACCGCTAATGTCATAAGACGAAGCTAACGAGGCGCACTGCGGGAATCGCTACTGGAATCCCAGTCGTATTCCAGACTATAGGGTAGATACGTAGGGTACTAGGAACGTAGGGGCCTTAGGAGCGTAGGTATTCCAAAGGATCATCTGTCTGACGAACTTTGAATGTTGCATACGAGTCCGTATCTAAGTCTGTGTTTGACTTGCTGTTTGCGAGTACGTTATGAAGATTGATTTTGTATGGGAGGATTCCGTTTTGCTTAAAGACGAAGTTTTGTAAGCGATTCCTGATGGACTGTTATCGTTATTTATTCGACGTTTAAAAATGTATATGCGAAAAATACACCTGCGCAAAAATAACTACGTAGGATGAATGTGAACTCAAAACTAAACGTAAGTCCCACATTTTTTACAGAACACTAAAGTTCACGACCGCAACAAGTTGTTAAACTTGACACAAAAAAAAAACAACTGTTCTTGAATTCAAATTCAATTTTTTATTTCTCAACACAGTACATAATCATACATTTCCAGATGTCAAATGAATCAGTCCACTGTGTTGCGCCAGTTCAGGCATGCAAAATTATCAATAAAATTTTACATGCCATAAATTTATTTATTTTTAGTTTTTTATTTAGCACTTCAACAATGAATAATCTATTACAATACAAGAAAGCATTCCAGACCTACTTTTAAGCTCATCACTTAAAAAGAGACATGCACTACACGTTATGCATGGCCAAACCAAAAAAAAAACCGCTATGGAAATAATGAAAAATTACAGTGAACAATTTAAAAACTAGAAATAAAGAGGATTTACAGTAACAGTGTTAACAACAATAATTATTTTGTGAGACACAAATTCTAATTAGTACGATATACGATGACAATACTAAAATTCATAATTTATGTAACTTTAACAACGTATTACCTTCTACCCCTTCTTACAACTAATTCAGTAGCACTAATATTGCCAAGTACTGGCAATACTTTCACGCTTGGGCGCGGCGGCAGCGACGTGCGGCGTCTGGCAATTTATTTAGTTATTTACACCCGCCGCCAATTACCGCGACGACGCGGGGTTAAATGTGATAAGTGACGCGGTTTTAACAAGATGCAGGTGCAAGGATGTCGCGGTAAAGGGTTAACGGCGAACAAAGGAACGGTTTAAAATAATTGAATCTTGAAATTTGGTGTCGGAACTTCGGATAAAATAATAAATTAAGAGGATATTTTTACACGACAGTGTGTTATTGCATCTTATGCGTGTTTCTCAAATAAAAAAGAAGCAGTATCATGAAGTAGCTACTGACATCAAGTAAACAATTTTTTTCAAGGCAACCATAGCTAAAATAGCGTCTGGGACTCCAATCATACTTTAATAACTATAGGTCTTTTTAAAACACATTAGTTGTTGGCTAACTATGTACAATTTATTCGAAAGAGTCACTAGACCAGGGTAGAAGCCTTTAAAAATAATAAAAAGTGAAATAAAATAATAGTAGGATAAAACCCATTAGAAAAGGAGGAGAATATTATAAAAATGGAAGGAAAAATAATTTACGGGCGATCTGAGGTCGGGAAGGGGGGGGGGGGTGAGGTTTTAAGGGTAAAAAACGGTTTATCTCGATTTCCGGCAAAACTAAAAGTCCTATGGAAAAAAGTCAAATGGCAAAGTTGTAGGTAATAAAAAGATCTAAAACTTTTGTATTTACACTTTTTTCACATAACCTCAAAATTTAGGAGAAAAATTCAAAAAACCAAGTTTTTGGTTTTTTATTTTTATCTTTTACAAAATTATTTTTTTTGTCACGAAATTTGGTGAAAACTTACCTTTTTATGTCCCAAATACGCTGTAATTTATTTGATTAGAAATATTTATTTTTTCGCCTTATTTTGAATTAATATCGAAAAAGCACCCTAATTTTCAATCAAAAATTCACCCGTCAAAATATCAGCTTTTTTCAAAAAGTTGGTATGCTTTCTGTTCGTTGAAATCTCTACTTTCCGATGGTGAAAAAAAATATATATGTTACTATAGTAAATCTTCTCAGAAAATGCAAAAAATCGAAAAAACTCGAATCGATTTTTTTTTAATTATTATATACAATTTTGGTCTATTTATTAAAATTTACACTTTAATTACTCGAAAAACGTAAGATTACATGTCACGTTGATAAAAAAAAAAACTGCAAATCAAAATATACTACTATAATGAACCAAGAAATAAGTTAATAAAATTAATATTTAATAAGACTGAATAAGACATCTACAATGTTTAGAGAAAGTTGTAGAATCTTCTTTAAATTATATGCGTAGATGCCTATTTATAACTATTTTAAGATAACTTATATACCTGAGTGACCTACGAAAAATTTTAGCCCATCAAAAGGTATTTCATAGAAAAGTGGGGAAGGGAAAACTCAGCGTGCACGTGTTTTTTTATAAACGATGTTGTATACTGTACTGTATTTCGAATACTGGCTAGGCTAACGGTTGTTACAGCTGCTACGAAATAGTAGGTATGTATGTAGTAAGACCCAGACCCGCCTAGCCCCTTCCCCACTTTTCTATGAAATACCTTTTGATGGGCTAAAATTTTTCGTAAGTCATCATTCAGGTATATAAGTTATCTTAAAATAGTTATAAATAGGCATCTACGCATATAATTTAAAGAATATTCTACAACTTTCTCTAAATATTGTAGGTGTCTTATTAAATATTAATTTTATTAACTTATTTCTTGGTTAATTATAGTAGTATATTTTGATTTGCAGTTTTTTTTTATCATCGTGACATGTAATCTTACGTTTTTCGAGTAATTAAAGTGTAAATTTTAATAAATAGACCAAAATTGTATATAATAATTAAAAAAAAATCGATTCGAGTTTTTTCGATTTTTTGCATTTTCTGAGAAGATTTACTATAGTAACATATATATTTTTTTTCACCATCGGAAAGTAGAGATTTCAACGAACAGAAAGCATACCAACTTTTTGAAAAAAGCTGATATTTTGACGGGTGAATTTTTGATTGAAAATTAGGGTGCTTTTTCGATATTAATTCAAAATAAGGCGAAAAAATAAATATTTCTAATCAAATAAATTACAGCGTATTTGGGACATAAAAAGGTAAGTTTTCACCAAATTTCGTGACAAAAAAAATAATTTTGTAAAAGATAAAAATAAAAAACCAAAAACTTGGTTTTTTGAATTTTTCTCCTAAATTTTGAGGTTATGTGAAAAAAGTGTAAATACAAAAGTTTTAGATCTTTTTATTACCTACAACTTTGCGATTTGACTTTTTTCCATAGGACTTTTAGTTTTGCCGGAAATCGAGATAAACCGTGTTTTACCCTTAAAACCTCACCCCCCCCCCCCTTCCCGACCTCAGATCGCCCGTAAATTATTTTTCCTTTCATTTTTATAATATTCTCCTCCTTTTCTAATGGGTTTTATCCTACTATTATTTTTTTTTGTTTTAAAAATTATCGACCCTGGACTACACCGCGGCCCTGGAACGCAAACGGCTCCAGGAAGAACACGCGTGGGTTTTAGTCAGTAAGAATTTGACCAGAGATATTATTTATTTCTATGAGTTTGACACTTCCTTCCGCTCCGCCCAGAACGGGAAAAGTCAAATGACGATTTCCAACCCAGAAAAAAAAACTTACACTGTACTTATGTACCTATTTCTACTTCCCGATATAAAATATTTCAGCTGTACCCAGATAAGCCCGCGGTAACATTTTCATCCTATTGTTCCAAACGCGTTTATGACGCCAATGAGCATCTTATAACTTGGAACAATGTAGCAATCCGAAACAGAAACAATACAATCAAAATAGCTACATTATTTAACAACATTCCAAAATCTAAAATAACAATACTCCGAGCCGGAATAAGTCCATAAATTAGGAAATAGCTAACATTTGTGTGAATTATAATTAAGGTTTAGTATCCAAATTAATGCATACAAACTAAGTAGCTATTAGTACTGCACGTAAGTATTTAAATACGAGCAGTAATAATCGTTTCATTTACTGCACAAAATACCATAAATAGTCTGATCCTTTTATCGATAACTAAATTAAAACTGTTTATTTTTGTAACCTGGAAAACCCGGAAGAACGGGCTTACAGTTTTATGATTAAAATATTAATCCATGCTGAAATATTTACTTAGCACTCATAATAAAATATGCCCATAATTATTGTGGATATACTGTTAATTAATTGATCGATTGATGTTTTATTTACAATCATCAATTGTGGCTTTTACATCCGTATTCATTTTGTTTAATTCAGGAAAAAGGAAAATGTTTAAAATGCTTTCATTTTAATTCAATTTAAAGTTGTATTTTTAACTTTTATTTCTTCTTAGTAATCAACCACGGCTTCACACGTCTGCAAATTGTAATACACGAACCTTCTGCGTTTGAAACCGTATCAAAATCCGTTATTACGTGGTTTTGGAGAAAAGTTACGCGGAGAAACATACTGAGGCTGTCAGTGACTTTGTTTTTATACTATTAAGAAATCTTGATTCTTTAAATGCTTCTATAGTGGCGTGGCATGAGTAAAAATAGACTGTAGTAAAGACATTAGCTAGAATAGCCAGTCAGCGCTGTTAATAGTGGGGCTGACATTTCAGGGCGCGCCAGACTTAGCTTGCTAATGCGAGTAGCAACTCTTTTAATACTTATAGGTATTTGTAAGCTAGTTGCGGAATTTGAAAGAGTTACCGCGGCACTGGAACGCGGCGGGCACTAGGAGGAACACGGGTGGGTTTTAGTCAGTAAGAGTCTGTCACTCCCATTTAATGACAAAGAAAGGTATTTGTAAGCTAGGACTTCGGTTTTTAGTAGTTTGGGACAACTAGATCCACCATTTAGTATACAAAAAACTTAGAAAGACTCTCCCCCCCCCTTACGTACGGCTGGTATGATGAAGTGCCGATTACGACAATTTTAGCTTATTTTTGTAGTACAATTAATCTTCACGCAATTAACTTTGTTTTTTTTTTAATCCGATCACAGAAGTATTTTATAAAACTAAACGTTTGGCGGGTAGAGTCCGTCCTATGTACCTACCACTGCAACACCTAAAGTTTTTTTTTTCTTTATTTTAAGGCACTTTTAAATTTAGTTCATGTTTATTACATGAACTGAATTAAAAAGTGCCTTAGTTTAAAGTTAATAAATTACATTCAAAACTGACAGCCAAGCCTGCCTCGAGAGATAGTTCTTGCTTTTGGTTACCATTATAAAAGCAATTATTATCAATTCATTAAAGAATTCGGTGAGTGCTTAGTTTGGATACTGGTTAGCGAGTTCCAATTTCAAATGCTTTTTAAGAAATTTGAGTACTGAATCTGCTTTGCATTTGAGTGCAAAACAAAACAAACAAAAAAAAAATACTTTTTTTATTTATATATTTTATAATAATACTGTCTGTTTGGGGGGAATAAACTATTTCCATCCTATCCTTTACGAGAACTGTTTCACATGTAACCTGGATATGGAAACTACTGGGAGTATCGGGAGCACAATAAAACATGGACTTCACGGATAAACGTATATTCGAGGACTGACTCACGGAACACCGATGACCGAACACTTATTTGCTAGTACCCACTTTTACAAATATATCACAACTAATGCTAACTAATGCTTGGAATGAAACGTTTACTATAGTGATATAACTTGTAACTCATTGATACGAAGGTTTCAAGCTTATACTTTATTCATGTGACTACGCAAGAACGTGATGGTATTTGTATGTACATACTTGTGTAGAAATTGTAGGAAATAAGCGCCTCATCCAACAGATAGCTTAACATGAAAAGCAAGCAATATACACGGTTCAAAGTGAAAACCTGACGAAAAATTGAAACGATTAAAAAAACCGTGTTAGAAACGCTTTTATGGTTCCGTAGCTAGAAAATTAAAACAGGCTTTAAGTTGAGATGTGAAAGGACTGTATCTGTGTTAGGTATTTCGAACCTTTTTTTTTTTTTTTTTCTGGATGGGAAATCATCAAATGACTTCTCCCGCTCTGGGCGGAGCGGAAGGGAGTGTCAGACTCTTACTGACTAAAACCCACCCGTGTTCCTGCTTGTGCCCTTTGCGTTCCAGGGCCGCGGTGACTCTTTCGAACAAATTCCGCAACCCTAGCAGGCACTGACCCTATGGGGCCCCGTCTTCTTTGCTGACGGCTCTTTGAGGCGCGCGTGGAACACGACGCGCCGTCGACTCGGGCCTGGTTGCTATCGGACGGCGAGCCACCCATAGCTCGCCATCCGCAGGCCCGCGCCTACGGTGGCCGGGAATCGCCCTGCGTTTCCCGACGCCCGGGGCGTCTTCTCCTGTTGCGGCGGCTGGATAGAGGGGCTTCCCTCTCTCGCACGCGCTCCGCCTCCTCCTTCGCTAGCATTACTGCTTCGCAGAAGGAGGCGGCCGCCTCCCATGCCTCCTCGCTCCCGACCATGGCTTGAACCAGGGCCGGACGCGAGAGGTCGCCGCCGCCGATCGCCTCGATGAGGACACGGCGGTGCCCCGCCCAGGCAGGGCAGACCTCCACCGTGTGCTCCACCGTGTCCTCCGGGCGATCCACACAGTGATGACACCCGGACGTGTCCTCCCGAGGTATTTCGAACCTACCTATCATATATGGTCACCGGATAATTGTAAAATACGTAAGATTATAAAATATCTTGACAGATTGTCAACTGAACATTTCGACTTCGAGAGATTATAGACTATCAAATTTTGATGCGTAAAAAAGTGTTCCAAATGTTCAGTTGACAATTTATCGAATGTTTACAATCTCTCAAGATATTTTATAATCTTACGAAGTTTGTCATTTTCTGAAATATCAACCTACAGTATTTTTATAGTTATTTTACCTCTGACTTTGCATGGCCTATGTAGTCTTGGCCTATGTAGTCTTGACCTATGTAGCCATAAGATTGCTGTGAGAGGTAATTATTATTATTATTATTATAGCTAGCCTGAAATGTCCCACTGCGGGGCAAAGGCCTCCCTCCACTCCTTGCACATTTACCGATCCTGTGCCACATCCTGCCAATTCCCAAGGAGGACATCTAAGTCGTCCCACCATCTCCTTCGTGGTCTGCCGCGGCCCCGTCTCGCGATTCAGGGCACCGATTTTGAGTTTTATAGGCCCACCGCTCGATGGGCATACGACAGACATGTCCAGCCTAGTCCCATTTAAGCTGGGCAGAATAATCCATATTTATTTATTTATTTAAACTTTATGTACAATAGTGGTACATGGGCGGACTTAATGAAACAAGGCATTCTCTACCAGTCAACCTTTTGGTTAAAACACTACAATGTGGTAGGAGTACAGCAAAAAAATAAAATTTAATTTTGGTATAACACGAATAATATAACTATAATATCTACACTGAGGAAAGATTTGATTGTTTTTTTTGTTTGTTTGTTTGTTTGCATCTTCGATCATTAATAACAATGTTGTTATTTATGATCGAAGGTTTGCATTGAATAGGCTCCGAAACTTCTTGACCGATATGATCAATTCTTTCACTGTTAGAGGAAGCTACAATCTCCGGTGAACATAGGCTATGTTGTAGCCCCATATTCTCACGGGAACGGGAACTACGCGGGTGAAACCGCGGGGCGATGCTAGTATACAATACAAAGAAAATACATTCTGCGAAACAATTTCTTAAAAAGCCACAGTATCAAATTCTATGTTTTGACAAATATTTATAAAAGTTGTATTTAACCATGTTAAAACGGCCTTGTATACATACCTACAGCCATTCTTAATAAAACTATGAAAACGGCGCTTTTCCAATCCACAACGAACTCCAAAAAATGTACGTACAACGGTACTTTTCACCGAATTGTACGTACGACATAAAAAACAGTTCGTGTTAGTAGAAGTCGAGTGAAATTTGCAATTCAAGGAGCTACGTAAGCTGAATGGAGTGGAATGTGGAGGGGAGGGGAGGGGGTTGGGACAAAAAGTGTCCTCGTAGCATCGCATGGGTTAGGTGCCTACTATCGTAGACTAGGGAAATAGTGAAGAAGCCAAGTTCATGCAGATTGTGCCTTCTGAACTTGGCTTAGCGCTGTCAATAATCTGAAGGCTAATTAATTTCGTAATGTCATCTCAGTGAAAATGAATGTCAAAATCAATGACCAAAATACATACCTATATGGTAATTGATTGCTTCTCGAAAATACAAGAATTTCCTTCTGGGATTGCACTATACAAAAAAAAACTTTTTACAAAAAAGTACAAAATAACTTTAATTCGGAACTCGGTGTTTGTGGTTCTTTTTTCGTTTTTTGAACACCGACTTCCGAATTAAAGTTATTTTGTACTTTTTTGATTTTTTGTGGTAGTCGGTTGTATTTTTTTGTAAAAAGTTTTTTTATTTTTCACTTTTTAGTGGTACCTACAGCCCCTCCCCTCCCCCACCTAAACGAACCAATTACATTGGTGTAAAAAAAATGCACTGCTCCAATGCAGAGTAAACTAAAAGGTCGTCAATGTAGGCAATGTAGATATTTTTTTTAGATTTTTGTTGATTTTTCTAAAACCGCTTGTTCGATTTCGATAAAATTTTCATGGGACCATTTGGGAAGTATACCCTTTCCAACAAAAAAAGAAATTTTCAAATCGGTTGGCAAGCGACGGAGTTATGCGCGAACAAACATAAAAAAAAAATACAAACATCCGAATTGAGAACCTCCTCCTTTTTTAGAAGTCGGTTAAAAACAAAATCAACGGGCTTTCAAATTAAAAAAAATACAAAGTATAAAATAACTTTAATTTCGGAACACGGTGTTAAAAAAAAAAAAAAAAACAAGGAACAACTAAAAACGCTGACTTCCGAAATTGAATTTAGAATACAAAATATAAATTCTATGTAGAGTTTTTAATTGGAAATCGGTTGGTTTTTATTTTAATGTTTATTTTTATTTTTCACTTTTTAGTGGACGCCACAAATGACAGCAAAAACTAACTCGCAGGAAACCAAACTATGCAATTTAATTTAGGTACTTACGTAGATGACATAATTATTTTTCCTATTTCGATTAAAAAGCAAGAACAAATTTTGATGATATTTCTATGGGATCAATCGGAAATGATATCCTTTGACATGAGAAAAGAATTTTCAAATTGGTAAATAAATGACGGAGTTATGAAGTAATAAATATATTTTTTAATACAAACGAATTGAGAACCTCCTACTTTTTGAAGTCGGTTAAAACAAAGATAAAGGCTCCCACAGATAGGCACAGCACAAGAATGCAATACCTAAGCGATTTTATGTGACACTTCTAGACGTTCTTACTCTATGCTTACGCGATAAGACGCGCCACTTTTGACATTTAGTGAGGCGGGTAACACCATTGTTTTCGTAAGGAGGCAAATGGGCTTTTTTTTTGTTTTGTGTTTATTTCTATTCGGTAGAGTAAGATTCACTTTTTCTGGAAATGTAGGAATATTGATCTGTTTTCTTGGTAGTGTTGCCTTTTTATGTGTAACTGGATTATGGTTTCAACTCTTATGACTAAAAGAATACCACTGCCTACATTTTAAATCAAGCAACTGTAGAGCCATTTGTGGTTCTCTTCTTTGACTGAATTTAGACTACGAACAATTACATGTACCCAAACGACAATTACACAAATGCAATGACAATTACAACACCCACAAATGCATTTCATTTCTCTCTTTATACTAAGAACATAAACTATTTTAAAACACCATTTATAGCTCAACAAAACAAAACAAATAACACCGGTGATCAAATAGAAAAATTCTCTACAAACCCACCTCAATCCATCAATTTTTATTAAACTTTCCAAACTAGGTTACCGTTCATAAACTGAGCATAGACAAGGGAAACAAACGTGTGCGTATATCCGGCATCATGTGTCAAAACAATCTTGGGCATTACTGGCCAGTAATAATATTGCTTGTCTAACTAATAACATTGTCAGATTGATGGGGTTGGCGTTCGTCCAATAATAACCAAGCCGTGACAGCCACGAAGCCGGAGCCCTATAGGGTCAGTGCCTGCTAGGGTTGCGGAATTTGTTAGAAAGAGTCACCGCGGCTCAACTCGACGTACTCGCGGACACAGGTGGGTTTGAGTCAGTAAGAGTCTGACACTCCCTTCCGCTCCCCCAGAACGGGAGAAGTCATTTGATGATTTCCCATCCAGAAAAAAAGGAAGATAGTGAGTTGATGGATGAAAGGTGATATTCATGATGTTAAATCAAATGGTTTTTGAATATGATATCTGGAAGTACAATACACTGCAGCACTGGATGGAAAAACGGTATGTTTATCTATAGCGAAGAGTTTAATAACCAGCAGCGCTTACTGCAAATGTTACTAAATGATAACAGTGCGTTTATTTTTGTTTCCTCCGAAACCATAATTTTCAGATAGCCCAATTTAGTTTATGAAACAATTATGTACCTTGTTTTTAGATACGAAACAAGTTTCACAATTTACTGTACGTGTTTAAAAATGCCGTTAAATATCTGTTCAACAGCAAAACACAATTTCATATTTAATAAACGTCTACATTTTCAAGCCGTATCTAGCGCAGAACAGTATCAATGTGCATTACCTTTCCCCCACTACTTGTCCGTCTGTCAATTTGCTCGACCAATGAGATCGGCGGCCGCTGCGCGCTGCCCGCGGGATTAAACTCCTTATTGATTATTGGACCCTTTTTTATATGTATCCACTCAAGTTATAGACGATTAGGTTGAATATAACATGATGCGTTTAGGTTTGTAACCTGATAAAAAATAAATAATTATATTTATTTAACTCATACATAAAGCACACACACATTATCTTATGTTAATATTCTGATGTTTTGTAGTTAGTGTATTGTTGCAATTTGCTGTTTTATTCTGTTTGGTCTATTTTGTTCTTAAAGTAAATTCTATTCATCTTAAAAAATACTCTTAAGACGGTACAAAAGAAAAAAATGAATTTTACAATGTATTAATGAAATAAAAAAAAACCCTAAATAAATTACCTAAGTTTTGCTTTGTTTTGAAAACTTGTTTCTTCAAAATCAAAAATATTTGTAGTAATTAAAACTATAACCACTGGCTATGCGCAAAATTCAAAACCTACCTCACACATTTTCTCACTGAACCAAAAATCCGCTACCACTTATCGCTTCGCTCACACCTCACACCACACATCGTCTCATCCTCAAACTATAGCTGATTTATACACCAAAGGGTCCACATTATTGCTACGTACTACAGACCCAGTTCGACTCCTTTGATGCGACCGTGATGAGACCCAAACATATCTATTTGGGATTTGTTGCTACCAAAATAGGGATCCGAAATGAAAATGTAGGACAAATAGTTTTGTGGGTTCAAACGCGATTACCTGGCTTTGCATTGTGTTTCGAATGGTTTAAAGTTTGTAGCGATATTAGTTTCGGATTGTATTTTGTGTTATTTGATTGGTTACGGACCCGGTAAGGCTTGTATTATTGTGTCCAGATTATTTTTTAGGGTTCCTTATTTCAAAAGGATAAAACGGAACCCTTATAGTATCACTTCGATGTCCGTGTGTCGGTCTGTCACGACCCTTTTTCTCAGGAACACTATTTCAGGAGATATCATATTGAAATTCATATCAAAAACGTACATATGTAGGTTGACGGATAATTCCTTGGATAAGTCTGAAATAAATGATTATTATTATTATTATTATAAAAATATCAAGCTTCTAAATTAACGCAATAAAAATACACGGATATTTGTGCATCATATTTTTAGCAGGAACAGAATTTTTATCTAAAATCATTATCTACCAGATAATTTTTGAGGAACAACTCCACAAGTGGAAAGGCAAACCATTAGATGTTTAAACTTGTTTTTAAATCTTCCCAGTTAGTGATGTTACTGCTCTATCATTGTACAACAAAGTTGAAACCTTTTACTCGTCTAGTTAAAAGAGTTTACTCGCAACTAAACTCTTTCTGACTTACTTACAGAATAAACTCTCGAGTTTATTCTGTAAGTAAGTCAGAAAAGTTACCCAAGAAGAAGGAAATAAAATTTAAAAAAAAATGGAAAGGCTAACTCGGTAATAATGGCATTGTGGTCGTCTCCGTCTTATTTGGTTTTTCAAAACGGGTTTTTTTATAGCTGTTATGGAAATATGAAGATGGATTGAAGTTTACGCCTAGCGTAAGTGTTTACAAGGCTATCGTTGTATACACGTTGTAAAATAATATTAAGGTTTATTTTTTCGATGAACTCTATGATAAGAGGACTAAAAGAACACCCACATTCATCATAATGCTAGTTCCAGTAGCCAAAAATTATGCCTCGCTTCACCACGCAAACATTTTGAATGGGTCCAATAAAATCTCATACATCTTCACACATGCATACATATATAAGAGCAATAAAAACAATATGGGTCGCGTCTCTTCTAATATAAGGAAAGATATTCGGCTGTCCTATTGTTCGGATGAAAATTCCGTTTTCGACCCAAAGGGACGGTGATGAACTAAAGAGTAAATGCTAGGGAATTTTCTTGTATTTCACACTTATTGAGAGGATAAATTTTACTGTACTGGGACATTCTGGGATAAATGATAAATGATAAATGATAAATGATTTATTTCTGTAAGTAGGTTGTAAAAAACACTTTTACACGTCAATCTTTTTTTGGCCGTTATAAAAACTAGATGAGGCCGGTGTTTCCTAGCTGACTACCCTGAGAAGAAACACCGAAACAAACTCAGAGGTCAAGGTCTCTTTTGAAGTCCATACAATTGTACTGGTCAAATCATATGAGAACCATGTAGGTTGGTGTCTGAAGTGGTCTTTTGAGGAAAGTACCACACAGATTTGAGTGGACCTGTCCAAACAGTGCAAGCATTTGTCAGTTATCGTGTAGCTCAAACTTAGAACTTTAAGGAGCTCAACGATTTGACGAACAATACCAAAGTAAGGACATTTGGGTAGGCCACGTAAGGAACTCAAACCGCCAGACTAATATGAATGAACCCCCGACGTAGCGATCTACATGGTCCTCATATTCACAATACGTTATATGAGGACCATGCAGATCAGTGTCTGAAATGGTCTTTTTAAGAAGGAACCACACTGTTTTGAGTGGACCTGTCCAGTCAGTGCAAGCCTTGGTCAGAGACAAGTAGCTCAACTTAGAATCAACAAGGAGCTCAACAACTCGACGAACAATGCCAATGAAAGGACATTTGGGTAGGCCACAAAAATACTCAAACAGCCAGACAACGTTAAAAAAAAATACTTTGAAGGGGAAAATGCTAATAATAACCCATATAGTCCTCATATTCACAATAGGGAATAAAATTAAAATAATAAAAAAAAATGATACTTTACAAAATAAGTATTCATGTCAAAATAAGAAATTGTAATGAAATAAAAAGAATACTTTAAAAAGTAAACATTCATGTCAAGAGTAAATGAAAAATTAAAATATAAAAATGTCAAACTGTATAAATATAAACAAAAAGAGAACAAAACAGGAAAAAAAAAAACATTAAAACATTGGGCCGTGTACAAAACTGAAGCAGCTCACTCCCAAGCCTTCTTGTCCTCAAGATAATCTTTCACTGTATAAAAAGCTTTCTGGCATAGCTTACGTTTTATAAATAATTTGAATTTATTTATGCTTAGTTCTTGAATAGGGCTAGGAAGTTTATTATAAAAATGTATACATTGGCATCGAAACGAACCACCTATTTTTTTGAGCCTGGTTTTAGGAACGACATAATTGTGTTTGTTCCTAGTATTTATGCTATGGATATCACTGTATTTTTTAAACAGATTAATATTTTTATGTGCATACAAGAGGTTTTCATAGATATACTGGGATGGCACAGTCATAATATTAATCTCTTTAAATTTGTCTCTGAGGGACTGTCTGGGACTTAATTTGTAAATTGCACGAATAGCCCTTTTTTGTAAGACAAATATTGTCTGAATATCGGCGGCATTTCCCCACAGCAGAATGCCATATGACATCACACTATGAAAGTAGCTAAAATATACTAAACGGGCCGTCTCTAAATCAGTTAAGCCACGAATTTTCCTAACAGCATATGCTGCAGAACTGAGCTTTTTTGATAGTTTGTCTATATGGGGGCCCCACTGCAGCTTCGCATCTAAAGTAATGCCTAGGAACACCGTGGTATCTTCGGGTTTCAACTCTTCACCCTTTATCGATACAACAGTGTTCACTTGTCGCACATGAGGTAAGGTAAACTTTATACATTTTGTCTTTTTCTCGTTTAGTAAAAGATTATTAGCATTAAACCAGTTAACTACAGTTGCTAGGGCAGAATTCACATTGTCAGTAACTATCTGCTGGCGTTTTAGTTTAAACAAAAGCGACGTGTCGTCTGCAAATAACACTATATCGTGTTTGTCTTTTATGAGGTACGGCAAGTCATTAATGTAAACGAGAAACAAGAAGGGACCTAAAATTGAGCCCTGGGGGACCCCCATCCTGATTACAGATCCAGGAGATCTTTTGCCGTTGACATCAACTCTCTGAATCCTATCACTCAAGTATGAAGTAAGAAGATCTAGAGAGGTGTTTCTGATTCCGTAATAGTGTAATTTCCTGATCAATGTCTCATGGAGAACGCAGTCAAACGCCTTGGACAAATCGCAAAAAATCCCCAAAGCATCGCATTTGTCCTCCCATGCATTATAAATGTGTCCTAGAAGTTCAACACCGGCATCAGTTGTTGAACGACCCCTTGTAAAACCAAACTGCTTATTATGTAAAAAATTATGTTTATTAAAATATCTTTGCAATTGATTTAAAATCAGTTTCTCAAAAATTTTACTAAAAGTAGGTAGTACTGAGATGGGTCTATAATTGGAAGGGTCTGATGTACTACCTGATTTAAATAAAGGTATTATTTTACTATATTTCATTAGATCAGGAAACTCACCACGGTCTACACAATTATTAAAAATAACAGCTAAAGTAGGAGCTACAATGTGTATTATAGACTTAGCAAGGTCAACAGAATTACCCCATAGATCTGCAGTTTTTTTAACATTCAGTGAATTAAACGTCTTTACAATATCAGTAGAAGTGACATATTGGAATTTAAATTCAGCATCACAAACTGGAACGTTTTCTTTAAGTAAAGCTTCTGCAGCACTGGGTGATGAATCTAGATACTTAGTTGTCGATACGGGAATCTCTGCAAAGAAATCTTCAAATGCCGCGGCGACTTGCGAATCTGATTCAATAATACTGTCATCAATAGCAAGGCTATAATCACTACTTCGATTGACAGACCTTCCTGTTTCACTATTAATAATATTCCATGTCGTTTTAATTACATTACTACTATTTTTAATTTTTGAACCCAAGTACTTAGACTTGGCTATATAACAAACCTTTTTAAATAATTTAGTATATTTCTTAACATATAAGTTAAACTCTACTGTATTAATATAAGTTCTTTCTTCATACAGCTCATAAAGCCGTTCTCTACTCTTATAAATACCAATGGTGGCCCAGTCACTGAAGGTAGTGTTACAGTTAACTGAAATGGTTTTGGGAACAAATGTTGTATCAAACTCTGCGCAATACATTTTAAAGAAATCATTATAATATTGATTAGGGTCATCATTCGTTGACAAAGTTGGCATTTTATTTAAAAGTTTAGCCTTAAATGTTTCTAAACGAAACTTTGATTTTGGGTTAACAGTGATATCCTTTTTTGTTTTTGTTTTATTCATATTTGGTATAGAGATAAATTGTCCTCAGTGATCTGAATCTATTAAATTAATCATTTTTGTATGGGTAGGTACAACATCTGTATAGATATTATCTAAGCAAGTGGCACTAGTGGGAGTTATTCTAGTAGGCTCCATGAAAAGGTTTGCAAGATTGTATGACTGAAACAGACTTATAATTTTCGTACTTAAACTAGAATTTTCTAACAAATTAACATTAAAGTCACCACAGATAATGATAGACTTGCTTGAATTACCAATTTTGTGCAAAACTTCATCCATTACTGTTTCAAAACTATCATACAATCCTGAAGGTGGTCTGTACACACTTAATATAACATACTGCTCCAATTCAATACAGGCTATTTCAATAATCCGCTCAACAGAGAGGCTCACTATATCCTTACGGTCCTTAAATTTAAGATTATTATTTATTAAAATTAATGAGCCACCATGTATAGCATTTACTCTGCTGAACGAACTACCAACCTGGTGATTACTATAATTGAACATAAACTGATGGCTTTTAAGCCAATGTTCCGTTAAACAGAGAATATCAATATTGTTAAAATTAAGGAATAATTCAACTTCTAAGTCCTTATTAATAAATCCTTGAATATTTTGATGCACCAGGTTAATAGTATTTATTGATTTTAAAACATTATTTGAATTATTATTGGCATTGGTGCTAGAGATAATCTCTATTGTCCTACTTTCTAATTTAAATTATAATTTGGGTCAATATTTGTTGCCAAGATATTGGCAGAATTATATAAAATGTCAAAATGGCATTGCTCAATAGGAGCAAATTGTTTAGCCAAGTTCTTGGCTGTAATATTAAAATAATATGATAGCGACATAGCTATCTGTCTCCTACAAAAGTTTGTCAGATAGTATCTGTCTACAAGATACCTATCTTTTGTCAAATAAAAATTATCACCAATAAAATTGTTGGTGTCAATTAAATTAAACAAATGATTATTAAATGTCACATTGTGCAATGTCATATTCAATTTAAATCTAGTGAGATTTTCTTCCTGTGGCAAACTTTGGCTATATGGCAATGTGAACATCACAATTTTTCTTAATCTAAGGTTACTTAGTGTCCTATAATATTGGAGCAATTCTCCCTTGGTTAAATTGCCCCTATTACCAACAAAAATCACAAGTATAGTATCTTGGTTCAATTTACTTTTTATAATTTTTTTCATTATGTCAAACAATGAACATCCAGGCATACAATTGTTTATTATGGAGTGGCCCGGGTATTCACTTGTCAAAAAGTGGCCTAAGTCCTTACCTATTTCATCAGAATACATAACAATATCATTATTTAAAATTTTCTGTGATAAACAATTAGTGTTTGGCAAACTGGCACAAGACTGCGGTAAGGCTGTATCATGTATTGACAACGAATGATCCGGTGTTGTAGCAATAGATGGTGATTGACACCGCTCACAGTTGTTTTGTTGTGAACTTACTAACTCATTCATTGCCAACACATATTCCCTCATTTGGTTTTCAGAGGCGGTATATTTGATCGTCATTGAATTTAACTTCTGCTGCAGACGGTCAAGTTCACACTGCAAGTCTTCAGTGTCAGTTTGGTATTTTTTTGTACTTTTTTCTAAGTTTAATGAGTAAATATCTAATTGTTTTAATAAATTTAGCCTTTCCCTATTGAGTTTTACATTTTTGATGAAGAACTTTTGTTTCTTAACCATTTTCCTAGTCTTAAGAATATATTTGTTGATTTTTATATATTTTTTAAGTTTATTTTTGCTAGTGACTAATCTCTTAGGTTTAAATGATTTAATTTCATCGTCACTAGTCAAATCTATAATATTGGAAGGGCTAAATTGAGGAACCATTGATGGGGCAATAGGCACCAACTCGCTGAAGAGACTTTGATTTAGCGAAGCAGTGATGTTGTGATTTACCATCTCCAGTTGTGAAATTTGATTTTGAGCCTCTTGCAGCTGTTGTTGCAATAAATATTTGTGATCCAGAGCTTGTTCATACTCCGTGCTACACTGGCTAAATCCGTCCACAACAAGCTGGAGCCTATTCCGGTCTTCTATGGCCTCAGTGTATTGACTGTATAACTGAGCCATTTCACTTTTTAACTTCCTATTCTTTTCATGGGCATCAAGGAGAACCCTTTCATTGTCATCCATTTCCTTATTTAGTTTGTCACAGTACTCCTTGGACACCTTTAGTTCGCTCAAAGCCAGATTGAGTTTAGACTCTTCTTGGCGAGCATAGGCGCTACGAGTCATAGGCATGATTAAAAAAAGGAAAAGAAAGTAAATTAGAAAAGACTAGGCAGTTGTGGCAAAAGTTTAAAAGATATTTAGGCGAGGGAAAAATTAAAAGATACAAAGTTAAGAAGTTCTGTAACCAAACTAACTAAGGTTATGTTTACGATTTAGAGATCGATGGCATCAATAAGTAGCCGTACAAAAGGTGTACAATGTAAATAACAGTAAGTTAATAGGCCGTAAACTTCATAAAACCAAGTAAAACAAAGTATTATACCTGATATCAAGATGACAATGCAACAATTCACTTGAGCCGGTAACCTCTCACCTGTCACCGATTCACACTACAATTTTAACACTTTATTGCACAAAGTTATACAAATCTAACACGAAATACTCATTAATATTCTATTAACTTGAAAAATAAATGGAAATAGGCCTTACAAATAAAGGAATTAAATATTTTAAATTAAAATTTCAAAGGACTACTATAAAACAGCTGTTAGCTGTAGTGTTGCCACAGGAAAAAAAAAAAAAAAAAAACAATGGAATGTGTGTTGTTTATTTATGATTTGGCTATGATCAGAGACAAAACTAATTTATTGTGAAAACAAGATATTTTCGACGTTAATTACAAAAGTGTGTTCGGTCACAGCTCTTTAATAATGTACGACAATTTATGAGTAACTGACTAACTCATAATATGGCTTAAAATACAGTTTCTCATTGTTTGTTATTCTACAAGCAACATTAAAACTTTTGCTAAGGGTTAAAGCTGAAATAATAGAAAATTATTATTTTCAGAAGCCCATTAAAAACTGCTAATAGACTAGTACTCCAAATCAAGCACTGAGCAAAATAGAATTCCCAATTTAAAAAAAAAAATGTCATCATCAGCATACGAAATGAAATCGAATATTCCCCCGATCTGCAATTAGCACACTTCATAATTCACTATTCTAAAACTTCGCAAGTACAAAGGATCCGTAATCGAATCTGGTTAAAACTCGAAACGCGAGAGCTTAGGTAAGCCACGTATTTATCGAATTAGTGAGGGATACGTGCCGAATGTTCGAACAGACCCGTCAATCGTGTCTGTCGTTCGAGTTAGCAATCTCGATTGTTTTGAATATGGACGCGGTAATTGAAGCAAGGTTTAAATTAATTTTGGCTTTATAATGCATACAAAAATTGTGAGTGAATATTGAAAGTTTATATTATAGTTCGTTTGGAGATGAAGGTATGAAGTATACTTTAGAGACGTAAAATAAAGTTCCTGTCAGTACGTGTTCATGAAAGTTATAGAATAGAATACTCTTTATTATGTACACCATATAAGTTACAGAAAATATAGATGAAGAAAACATTACATAGGGTGACACAATGGGCGGCCTTATCGCTAAAAGCGATCTTTTCAAGACAACCTTTGGATGGATTTTAAAGAGAAAAGGAAATACAGCACTGTAGGTAGTCTTAGGTGTACTAATTATACATACAATAAATACATAATATATAAAAATATACAATAATTAAATAAAATAAAATGATGAAACATAAAGCATAGAATCCAAATAAAATCGATTAAAGAGAGAGGTAGTGATTTTTGACCATTGTTTTAAAAATGGACAAAGATAGGAATGTCATAAAATTTCAAATTTTATCCCCCGACGCAAAAAGAGGGTTGTTATAAGTTTGACGTGTCTGTATGTCTGTCTGTGGCTCCGTAGCTCGCGATGAAGCGATTTCAATTTAGTTTTTGTTGTATGAAAGGTGAGTTACAGGCGAGTGTTCTTAGGCATGTTTAATGAAAATCGATTGAGTCGTTCAAAAGTTGTGGGGGGTGAAAGCGGGGAAGAATAACTGAATGTCTGCAAATATACTCGAGTGGGTATAAATCGGGTGGAAATATAGTCTCAAATGAAAGCGCAAGAATATTGATGATAATAATCGAGAGTGTTCTTATAAGTATGTACCTATAAAAAGTATAAAATTAAAAAATTAAAAAATCCCCGACACAAAAACCTAAGTTCCAAAAATACGTCCCATCGGGGGACCGCTCCAAATCTAACAATTACACATTATTACAAATAGTCTATTACCTAACTAAGCCGCGCGGTCCCCCAACGCGACGTATTTTTTTAGAATAAGTAATACATACTTAGGTACTTTAATATTGAGTTTTCTTTTTAGATATTTTTTTACTTTTTAAAGGGAACTTAGGTTTTTGTGTCGCGAGTTTTTCAGCTCTCTAATCAACACAAACTGAAAATTCCAAAACAATCTCCACAAGCAGTAGGTAGGTACGTTGACAATACCTCCCCATATGTTTTCACCACACATGAACCGAGTTAACTAACTTGCATTTTTATCCAATTACCCTCGCCTTTGTGTGGCTGTGTTCTGGCAAAATAAGCTGCTATATAATAATTAGAGCAGTAGTGGCTCCAAACCTTTATTTGACCCGGAATCACTTTGAATTCTTTATTGCTTGCAGAGACCCGAAATCAAGAATACATTTAGATTATATTATTAATCCTTATATCATTAAGATATTCAAAACATAACTGTCTTTTAAAATAAAAAGTAAAAAGCATTGTCAACATTTCTGATAGAAACATAAAATCACGTTTTTAGGTGAAAAAAAAAGTGAATTTTTAAACCATTTGCGGACCATATCTTGGTCCTTACGAACTAATACTACCTTTAGAAGCGCTTTATTATTTTGTATACATATATATTATATTTATATAAAAATCTTTGTCCTATAACCGTAAATGTGCCAAGTGCCATTTAAAGTCAATTCAATTTTGAACGTCAAAACAGTTTCAAAATAAAATATTATAGTGACTCTAGTTATCCATTTGCAAAAAGTAGATTCTTATGTAGAAGAACGGTCAAGAAACTGCATAGTTACTCTTTTCAAATATAAAATTTTACAATATTTTGTATGTATTAATGAATTGATTATATGTCAGGACGTTGCACCTAAAATAACACTAAGTACTATAGTACTATTAGGTACAACAAAGTAACACTAGCAGAAGTAAAACGTGCCGTTTAATGACCTAATTAAAATAAATGAAAAATTTGACTTTGACTTTGATACTAGTGGTCCGCGGGCCATTGTTTGAGAACCACAGAATTAGAAGAACGAGTATAATTTCATAAGCGCACTCCTGTTAGACTTTTTTGATAGAAATAACAAAGTGTGGACTGGTTTTAATCATCCTAGTTTGTACAGAGTAAAGAAAGAATGTTTAAAGTGTGCCTGAAATTATGCGGGTCTTTAACAATCCCTTTGAGTAATAATAACTGATGTTTCCTTGTACCGATGTTCATAGATATAATTATAATAGGGTAGTTGACATAAAAGATAAAAAAATCTAATTATTCCGTCAGATAGAATTCCAAATAAATATTGGACACATTTTTTATTTATTCTATAAATTTTTATTATTATCTCATTGTTTTCTTTTTCTTTTAATAAAATATTGCCCCACACTAGGAATTCCTCCTGTTTCTTGGGTGCGTTTATGAACATATAAACTCACATACACAAACACCTAGTTTTTTTTTAATAAGAATTTTTTAATAATTGTTTGATAATTTATTATAATCAGCATGTTTGTACCAAGAAAATATATGTGTACGCTAGTTTACCAGGGTACACATATATTTTCTTGAAAGAACGCTAATGAAAGAACGCTATCTCTAGCCGTTAGGCTAGAGATAGCGTTCTTTAATAATTACCTAACCTACCTATGTTCAACAATTTAAAGATATTTGTATTTGTATCGTTGCACAATCATCTTCCATTCTCAGACAGCCGATTACTCTATTCTTACAGACCACACAACACAATTTCACCACCAAAATAACACTCAACTTCATCATATAACATATAAAACAGGCTAATAGACTCTATTCCGGGCAGAGAGCGTTTTTATCAAATTATCGTGGAGCTTGGCGGCTTGCCAACTGTGTGCGTACTTATCGGTAGTGTTAAAATACACGTTGCTCGTTTTATGTGAATATTAACGGTATAAATAATACGTTTCTATTATGTTGTTTTGTGTAGAATAGAGGTGTATTGTTGCGGCTGGTTTATGGGCTGTTTTTTGATATATGGATCGTGTGTTGGGCTTAAATGTTTTGGGTAATGGCTAAATGTTATGGGAAGCAAAGATTATGTGGCGTCTGATAGTAATAGTGTTGTATAGGAGTAGTTGCTGTGCCCGATAGGGTCCATAATTGATTCTATGCTTTTAACAACCAACTATCATATATAAACATAATGGAATGCAATAAAGTATGTATTGGGTAATAAATATTCATGGTGTGATGTTTTCATGGGAGACGGCTTCTCTTAAAAACCAAAATATAAAAACGATTGAAAGTAAAATGACACGAATTCAAATTACAGTCTGCAACTTATTTTAAGGGATGAAAAGGAGCCACAGACTAGACGTAACTTTCTATTGAGCTTACATAACTATAGTTTATTTGATGTTGCCATGATAAACACAGGAATTTCTTTAAAAAAAAATTGAAAATTGAGCCTCGGAAGCAATTCGAGAGTAGTTTGGATCCAATAGTACGTCGCTGTTCGGAATCTTAATCTTTCTACAATTTATTTATGCTTGTAATTTCACTTAACATAAATCACATAAATAGGCTTTCAAAATCCATAAGTGCATTGACATGAACATTTCGCTCTTCATTAAAATTCCTATCAACAAGCCAAAATAATGCACTAACAAAATCAATTAACACAATCACTAACAAAAACATAACATCAAAGCTGCTAACTCACAAAGCACAACATAATCAAAGTTTCAGCGCGATAATTATTTAGTTAGCGACGTGCAGTCCGGCTAAATGAATGGCGGACATTACACCGCTCGTGCTCGCTTTAAAGCGCTGTAAACGCTGGGTTGTAGTGTGAACTGAGCGAGGAATGAGCTCGGAAAGTGGCTTGTTTAGCTGCAAGTTGTTTGATTCTGTCATTATTATGATATCCATGGCTTCTTATCCATTCATATTACCATTTGTCATTGTGCGTACTGCTGCTGCAGCTAAGGAGTGGGAAGTTCTGCCAGACTACTTTTTCTAGAAATTACAACATGGGTGTCTGCAGGTAAAAGTCAAGAGTGAATAGGTTACTTCTAGAAAAGCGTGCTCCATCGTCGATCACGTCATCGCTTTCAATCAAATGATATTGTTTCAAACGCGACGCTAACTCATCATCATCTTAGCTTAGCCTTTTCCCAACTATATTGGGGTCAGCTCCCAGTCAAACCGGATTTAGCTGAATACCAATATTTTACATGGAGCGGCTGCCTACCAGACCTCCACAACCCATCAACGGGGTAACACGGTACTTCTTGGCAAGACTGGTGTCAGATTTCTGGCTTCTGACAATCCGTAACGACTGCCAAAGATCTACAAATGACAGCCGGGACCAACGGCTTAACGTGCTTTCTGAGAAACGGAGGAATCTCGGTATGTTAAGATGGTCACCCATCCATAGACCAGCCTCGGCAAGGGTTGCTTAACTTTGAAGATCAATCCATGCACCTATTATTACTAAGCCACGAGCTCTTCGAACGCGACGCTATCTATACTAATATTATAGAGAGGAAAGATTTGATTGTTTTTGAATACGATCCGAAACTACTAAACAGATTTAAAAAATGATTTCACTGTTGAGAAGCTACACTATCCCCGGGTGAAATAGGCTATATTTTATCCCCATATTCCCACGGAAACGGGACCTATGCAGGTGAAATCGCGGGGCGCTGCTAGTCAATAATTTAAAAAACCCCAAGGGGTAACGCATTTACCAGCCTTAAAGAGATGTAGGTTTGTAGGAACACGGGTGGGTTTTAATCAGTAACAATCTGACATTCTTACGCGCTCCACACAGAATGAGAGAAGCCATTTGATAA
The DNA here is from genome assembly GCA_905332915.2 of Hecatera dysodea. Lineage (NCBI taxonomy): Eukaryota > Metazoa > Arthropoda > Insecta > Lepidoptera > Noctuidae > Hecatera > Hecatera dysodea. The sequence continues at coordinate 19,064,635 of HG995294.1, forward strand.
TTTCCCATCGTAAAGCGTATTACCCAGTAACTGCGCCAGTCAATGGGCAGATGCTCCATGGCAAAATACTGGCACATCAAGTTTGAAGTCTCAACTTGGCAACATTTGACGCGTTACATGATACACAACATGTTGCTCATCATGTTGAACAGCAACGAGGAACTTTTGTTTAGTAACACCCGCGACGTTGCGCGCCTGCTGGCAACGTCGCGTGTTGTCGTGCAACGTTGCAATGGAATCTCGATAAGTGATCACCCATCCACAGACCGACCTTAACAAGCGGTGCTTAACCTTGAAGATCGACCCATGCGGCTGGTATTATTTAGTCATGCACCTCTAGCTGAAATATGATTGAACAAGTTCAGTGCTATACGTTCAGTGAATTATTAGCGACAGAGTGATCACACTTTTTTTTTGCATAACGGAGCTAAGCTATTTTCACATCGCTCACGGTACCACCCAGTCCACAAACAACGATATTCCCGCGACCCCGCCCGGGGTAGTTTGTCACTCGTATTTCAACGTTCGTTGTTTTACGTCTGCATCCGTTTTGTTACGCTTTTTAACCTTCGATATTGTTCTATGCTAAACTTTTGTTCGAAAACCTTATTTCTGGTTGCTGTCTACGACATAAGATTTATGTGGACTGCACCTAAATTCTCCGTGTTTGTGTTTGTACAAGGTTTTCCCTTTGCTGAAGTAATGGTCGTTTAAATGAGTGCTCTATTCTACTTTGTCGCGATGCTTTTAAGGGTATTTGGTTGTATTCGTTTAGTGTTAATCCCGAGGTATGTTTCTGAAAAGATACCTGAGATAAGAGAGAGAGATGTTTCCATGACATTATTTAGCATTATTAACCCAAAGGTTGACTGTTAGATAATGCCTTGTTGCATTAAGTTCGCTTGTTAAGTAATAAGGAAGTTACAGTCAATTCGTTTACGCCATGAAAAAGGAATATCGACGTCAACATTTAGGTACAGTTACAAAAAAAAAATAGTAGATATAGATAGGTACTCTAGTTGTCCATTCCCAAAGGTACATTCATATACAGAAAAGAACTTAATCAGCGTAGCATATTATCTCAAATTATTGTCTCATATATTTGCTCTAATAATGCCGTAACGTTTCCTACCAATTTATAATACCAGAAAAATATGTACAACGTATTCATTGTATTCGGTATCAAGAATCCATTTAACAGTAACCAACACATACTCTCTGGTTAGGGTTGACACGTCATAAATCAAAATCGCTGGACAGGACAGCAACGGTATTTAGTCGGATATTTTGTTGGACATTCGAGAATGTGGGAACACAACATTACTGCATGCTTTATATATCAGACTAGCAGGGCCCCGCGGTTTCACCCGCGTTGTTCCCGTTCCCGTGGTAATACGGAGATAAAATATAAGCCTATGTTACTCAAGGTGAATGTAGCTTTCTAATGGTGAAAGAATTTTTGAAATCGGCATTCTAGTTTTTGAGTTTATTCATTACAAACATACACACATATACCAAATATACAAACACACAAAAATACAAATCTTTTCTCTTTATAATGTTAGTGTATTTGAAGTTCAAATAAAATTGTAGATCATTTTTAAAATGAAGATTATTTCAGCTTGTTTTTCGCTAGTTTTGTCACGCATCAACAACTATTTAATGAACTCATCGTTGGACTTGAAAGAAAGGGATGATTAATTGTAAGTAGGTATTATCAGGACTAGGGTCACAGGAAACATGACATCTACCGATCAGCACTGGGTCTGATATAGCTATTTAAACCGCAGCTTTATTTTAACTTCACTAACAAAAAAAACCATGCTGAAATTCAGAAATGCCTTTATTTATTTTTGTTTTCATTTTAACCCATCCTCGCACAAATATATTTTATAAGTAATATTATAATCGCACGCCATAAATACAAGTGCAAAACTAAAACATACTCTATTCCGGGCATAACCAACCCTGCCGCAATGTGAATATTTGTACATTTCGCTTTGTAAAACACAATATGCGGAATTAATTACGCGAGCTTACCTGCGGCGCTGCACGGCAGCAAAGCGTAGCGTAGCCCAGCGTAGCATAGCGCAGCAAAACTAAACGGCAAATGACGTCATCGTTCTAATGCGTAATTACTGTTTTGTATACCTAATTAACGGTGAATATTCATAAATGTTCGGCAACTGTTTTATGCGAGTTCTGCATGAAAGGAATACAGATCGGTTGGTTTTAGAATAATAGATGAATGTGAGCTGTTTGTGGTGATTGATAAATATTTATCTGCTATAGACAAAATCGTCTGTGGTGTGCGTTTTAATCGACTTCCAAAAAGGAGGAGGTTCTCAAGTCGATTGTATTTTTTTTTTGTGTGTGTTACCTCATAACTTTGTACTGGGTGTCCCGATTTTGATGATTCTTTTTGTATTTAAAAGCTGGTGCTTGTCGTGTGGTCCCATTTATGATTGAGAGCCCTAATAATGCGTGGCTTGGACTACATTGATGAAGTTCTAATTCACTCTTCTCGATGTAAAATGAAAAAATAAACAATTTATACCATGCACGTTGTAATGGGTACGATTAGGTGGGGTAAAGTGAAAAATAAGAATATAAAACTTTTTACAAGAAAAACAACCGAGTTCTAAAATAAAAGGATAAAATAACTTTAATTTCGGAAGTCGGTGTTCAAAAAACGAAGAAACAATCAAAAACACCGAGTTCCGAAATTAAAGTTAACTTTTTTGTGTAGAAGTCAGTTTTTTTTTTTGTAAAAAGTTTTTTTTTGTAATACTGAATATAGAATTGTGTTTATTACTAGATAGAAGCGCATTTTAAATGACGAAGTCGGATGCATGCCTAAATGGATAATTATCTAAGAATTTACTGTATCAAATATTATTTTAGAAATCCTTTGAAAAGTTTTCATGGGATACATTGCTAATTTAGTACACTTCTAGTTAACTCCATCTTAAATGCATGATATTTGAGCCTTCATCACGATAAAGGCCCAAATATCTGCATTTAAGATAAGTAAAGAGAGAGAGAGAGAGAGAGAGAGAGAGAAAAGAAAAAGTATGACATGAACACATACCCAAGTATCCAAGTACTAATTTAGGCTCATCCTAGAGCTTAGATCTACTAAAAAGACTATCACCTAAGTACCCTCTTCACTTAACAAAAGAGACATTTCAGCCAAATTAGCTCAAAGGAGAATTACTTCATAATATAAGCTAGATATACGTCCTAACGACTTCACTGACATAATGGAAGCGCCTAATGTTCTCTTGAGACGCATTTAACTTAATGATATCTTCTACTTTAATAATATCCTAGCTTTAGCGTCGTTTTACGAGGATTAGCGAATGTAGTTCGCGAAGGATATGATTGGTAGTATTTAAGATAAGATTCTTGGGAATATGAAACTAGAGAGTTTAAGTTTTTATGCTTAATTGATGTCAGCTATCAGATTTTTTGAAAATGTCATCTTATCTTTGTTTAATTTATATAATTTATTTATCACAAAACAAAGATCGATTGGGTAGGTAAGTAACAATAGCCTTCTTTTTTGGATTGGAAATCATCAAATGACTTCTCCCACTCTAGGCGGAGCGGAAGGGAGTGTCAGACTCTTACTGACTAAAACTCACCCGTGACCCTTCTTATGCCCTTTACGTTCCAGGGCCGCGGTGACTCTTTCGAACACGACGCGGCGTCAACCCGGGCCTGGTAGCTTATGTTCTTGGGTTTTTTAAGGATGGGTAATCATCAAAATTACATCTTCCATTCTGGGCAGAGCGGAAGGAAGTGTTAGAATATTACTGACTAAAACCCATCCGTGTTCCTCCTAATACCCTTCCCGTCCCAGAGCCGCGGTGACTCTTTCGAGCAAATTCCGCAACAAACTCAACCTACCCTCAATACTGTATGCGTTTTGATGGAGACAGTTGATCAAACGCGGGAGCGATATCTAAGACGAATGGTCCATTTATGACTGATGCAGGTCAGCCGCTTCAAAGCGCTGTCAAGTGATGATTGCTCTTAAACATCTCAAAGACAAGGCTAGAATTAAACCGCATTAATGTTTGATAGTTTTAAGTGGTTAATGGACTGTGTGAGTGGGTTACTGGAGCATCCCAGTGTACACATTAATTGCAAAGATATTAGGTACTGGAAGGAAATCACACGGTATAGGAATTGTTTAGCTAAAGTTGAAGCGGTTGTTCTAGTTTAATTTCATGAGTTTATTGTGAGTAGTTTTAGTGTTTCTTCAAAGATTCACGTCCTTAAAAAAAGAAGGTTGGGTTAGTGAGTCGCTGTCCCAATACGCTTACTTTGAAAGACTAAAGATCTAAATTGATCGATTATTCCGTATTAAGTCACACGAGAATGTTTTTGAATTATTCTAGGAAAAGTCAGCTAACATAATAATAATTCCTGACAGGAACCTGTGCTTCAAAAGAGTCAACACGTAACAAGCTAAAAAAACTAACAAACTAAAAATCTAACACGTAACAAACTAAAAACTCAATATTATTTTAGGTGTTGTCCATTATATCATAAAAGGCAAGATTCGTTATTGACACGCCACGGGCAAATCAATATTAATTTTTACAATAAATGTCACGATCTCCTATAAAGTTTCACCATCTCTGGACTAGAAGAACGTAATAAAAGTGTTCAATTCTAAAGGCAAGTTAGCAAAGATATTCCTTAAAACACACACAATCTCACTCACCAGAACCAATACATAAATCAGCAGTGACAAACAACGAGACAACGGAACCACAAAACCAGCGAATTGATTCAAAAGAGGCGATTGTGTGAGAATTAATAAAAACAAGCAACGTCACGGGACTGTGACCGTCTCGTTAATCAATTTGCCGCTTGGTTCCGTTCAAATTAACACTCTCCTTTCTTACAGAGCCTTTAGAATAGCGTTTGGTGATTTATTTATGACTCGATTGAAATCTGATTAGATTTTTCAGAAAAAATTTCTTCAATCATTACAAGTGAAAACGGCAAGAGGCTGTTATGGTCATCTTCTGAAAATAGCACTGATTGAAAATAAAAATTTAAGTAACAAGTAACTGTATCTTGAAGATTGACTTTGATAAAACTGTCAAGACATAGTGGTTCCGCGTGATAGATTCCAGACCTAGTCTCTTTCTGACAGAAAAAAAAGTCAATAGGGTTAACTAAAAAATCTGATTAGTCCGTCACATAGATTTCCAAAAAATATTGGAGACTATTTTTTCTTTTCTCACATAAACAAAAAATGAAGACGATACAGTGCGTTGAAAACTCGTGTGACGTCACTACTCGCTACAATTTTTACCGGGCTGTGATGTCACACACTCCCACTCCTGATCTTTGATGCTTTTTATCTTTGTCAGTTTTTATAGATTTGATAAAGGAAAAAATACGTGTCAAATGTTTTTTTAAATCTAACTGACGGACTAAACATAATCATATATTTTTTACTCAGGCAACATCCCTATTATCCTCCTGATTTACACAGTAGAAATTAGGTATTGGGTGATTTAGCAATCCAGAGCTATCTTTAGCACCGAATCAATTACTAAAGCGAGGATAATTAACAGATATTATAAACATAATGGCCCCGGCTTAGAACTAAAAGATAACTCTGCCTTGGGAAAGTGGACCTAAGTTAACTGAAACTTACACCTACAAATGTAATAAAATATTTGAATATCCAATTGATATCTTCAGAGATCACTCAAATGATTTTCAAGGAGTCAACGTTAATAATACCAAAGCAAAACGCATAATTCACGCGTATTTCATTGCCCAACATGCACCAATGTTCCGGCACACACAACCCTTCGATTGGTCACCCCTTCCTCTTTAGTTTCTCTTTTATTTGAATCAACTGTTGATTGATTCACTCTTTGAATTCTTAATTCTATTTCAAAATTATTCAATCACTTTGAAAATTATTGGTTAGTCTTTGAAGCTTGAATTTCCTTGATAATTCGAAGTCGGCGAAGGTAATCGAGTTATTTGTTATTTTTTTTATTTTAGCCTCTTTATAAGGGTGAAATTGAATCTACAAATCGATCTACTTCCTTGTTCTTTTCAATTTAATTCAACAAGTCTTGGGCTATATGTTGAGATATTAAACACTAGTGATGCTACCGATATTTTCATTCGTGTTTAAAATTGTATACGAGGTGATCAGGAGGTAAGGTGGCTCTCAAACCCATGTTTTCCTAACAAAATGATTTCGTACACAATTATGTTTATTAACACAAAAAATTATTATGGATAAACAGAAACACCACACTTTAATTCAACAATACTCAAACCAATTTTATTGTCCAATCAATATAGTCCTCAACTTTGAATAAAGCATTTAGTTCCACAAAGGACTTAAAAAGCCGATCTCTGCAAACCATTACGTACAAATTTAAGGACTTCATTCATTTATTCGAAAATTGCTTTCATACTTGTGCACATTAAATCGAACGGAGTCCATTGTCCGAATCAACGTTTGATAAGCTTATTACCACCGCAAATGTCGACGAAATTAATTAGGCTCGGGTCACGGCGACCCGCAGCGGCCCATTGATGGTTAAATGTCGTGGAACAAGTTGAGAGCGACCGCGATTTATCATGTGGGAAAGAAGGGAGGAGTGTGCGGCGCTTGTCATGTCCGGGATTGATTTCAACGATTTATTTCAGTTTGAACTTTTTATGGTAAAACATCAAATTACTCCTTCTGCACGGGACGGAGCGGGAGGGACTGTCGGACTCTTACTAAAACTCACTCGTGTTCCTCCAAAAGTCCTTTGCGTTCCAAGGCCGTGGTTCATTTATGGTGTCCATCAATAATAGTTTCTACTTTTTGTGTACTATTTTATGAATGTAATATTTAACCCAAAGATTGACTGGTGAAAAATGCCTTGTTGTAGTGAAAAATGTACCAGTAATTTACTTTAAATTAATAAAATATTGCCATAATCCGTGGATCAGCACTACTAAATTGATCTAGACTTTATCTAAGAAGAAAGGCCATTTATTAGTCCACGGGTAATCTTTGACTCGAAGCGACGACGGTACGAACCATGTTTTTTTTTAAATTTTATTTAAGATACGCTCTCTCTTATGATTTGCCACCCACCAATCAGATATAAGCCCACAATAACTACGGGTACGTGAAATTTGTGCGGCACAGTTATTTAGCTTTTAAATCAATGTGTTGTTGATAAAAACCCGGTAGGTCCTCGCTAACGACCCATCGACACGACAACTTCGAAGGGGCTGTACAAGGGAAGCTTTCTAACGATTATGAAAGAAATATTCACTTAATGTTACAGTTTTTTCTCGTGGTAACGTACGGTAACTGGAAAAGTGGCGTTTTTTATTAATTATTTACGTGCTAGCCTGTGTCGAAGGAAACTATTAGCTGATTTTATACGTATAATGTTAGGTTGTAAGTACTTCGGAGTTAAGTGCTATGAATTATTTTCATGAGCTCGTTAGTTTGTTGAAAACTACTCGAGGATTTACGACGACGTGTCACTAAAATCGTTTTTAAAAATAATAATAATAATAATAATAATAATAATCTTTATTGGAACAAAAACACAAATGTTTAAATATGTATATTTTTATCGTTACCTTGAAGCAGGTTGCTAAATTTTAAAAACACCTTCAGTGTAATAACTTCAGTTTTATTTTACAGCTGCTCGAAAATTACAAGCGCAAAATATAAAAATACATAGGAAAAGTATATAACCTTGAATAGTGCACAAATATACTTACTAGGCTTTGCTAGATTAGGAATAAATTCAACAGGATCTTAGTAAAAATAACATTTCAACATTTTACTACAAATCTATACCCCATGGATTTAGCTAGTAACACATACACTGATTATATACTTTAATATTTGACCCGCGCAGCTTCGTTTGTGTCAGATTTTTCATGACTGCTCCGCTCCTGTTGGTCTTAGCGTGATGATGTATAGCCTATAGCCTTCCTCGATAAATGGGCTATCTAACCCTGAAAGTAAACTAAAATATTTTGTATTCATGAAAATTAGACCACATATATATTGACATCGTATATAGCCTGCAAAAAAGGTATGAATTAAAAAATAATTTATAAAATTAGAGCAAATTACAGTTGTGTAGAGAATTTATTGGAGTGGTGTATTTTGGTGTGATTCCAAAACACATCCACACGCAGACACGCGTCCACAAATGCAAGTCTAACTCGCACTCGTGCAGATCAGACTTGCACTCGGCTGATTTTTGGTACCTTAGGTTGTCATAGCATACTATAGCATAACTGAAGAAATCATGTTTCGTGTATAGTAAAAATTAAAAGGGGTCTTTTATTATATACATGTTGTTTTAGTGGTTATAGAAGAATACACTCTGTATAAATTTCAACTTTCTAGCAATGACTGATGATGAGATATATATCACTCTTAGATACCTACACTACCCGTCGGGAATGGAATACTAAAAATTAGTAAGTATATAAATCTGCTAAACGACTGGAAATCTGAAAATCTGGTAATTTCGGAGGTCGGAGTTCAAAAAACAAAGAAACAAACAAAAACTTCTGAAATTAAAGTTAATTTACACTATTTGTGTTTTTTATTTTGTTTAGTAATCGGTTTATTTTTTGTAAAAAAAGCTTTTTTATTTTATTTTTTAGTATTATTTCACTATTGAGTCCACACTTAGTATAATCAGCCTATAATGTTCCCAGTACTGGGTCACAGGTCTCCTTTCTGTTAAAATAGAGTTACGCACCCCTTAATGAATTTTATGTGTAAAATACAATGATTATAGTATGAGCTGAAAAATAAAATTTGTAATTTGGCTATGAAAAATATTTGTTTCTATATACCGACAGCTTTTAACTCTGACACATAAATTAAATACAAACCCAAGTCATAATTAAAATAAAATTTCACTTAGTCCATTATCTAAATAAGGCAAATGAACATTAAATAGTTTGTGACGACAAAACAGCCATATTATACCCCATAACGACTGCTACCTAGACACAGTATTTAAACCCCATTGGTTGAAGCCACGCTATATAGAAAGCGGGCTAGGGAAAAGGGTGCGGAGTGGATCAAATAGTGCGCAAAATCTGGATTAATTTGATGTTGTCCAAATTTTTTTGTTTAACAGAACAATCTTCTTAATAATACTATAAACGCGAAAGTTTTTAAGTATGGATGAATGTTTCTTACTCTTTAACGCAAAAACTACTGAATGGATCTTGATAAAATTTGGCACAGATATACGTAGATCATAGTCAGGAATAACACATAGGATACTTTTTATCCCGGGATTAGGTTCCCTTGGGATAATTTCCGACATTCACGCGGGCGAAGCCGCGGGCAGCAGCTAGTAATATATAAAAGTGGGTTGGCTCTCCTAAAATCGCGATTCTAACTAAAGATGATTCACGATATCGTTTTAAAATCTATGAGCGTTGGTACACTAACGAAAATCGACTTAAAATTGTGTACAGGAAGCTACATACTTTGAAAATATATCCTAATTTAAACGATTATATAATTTAGGGCAACGCTTCTTTACATGTCACTAAAAAGATCCAAATGTGTGTAAACAGTGTGTCGGCATCATTTTTGACATTTATGAGGTTGTTAAAGTGCAATGACGGAACTGGCCTTCAATGCAATGCAGACCGGAGTTTTTGATGGAACATCGTATATATGTACGAAAAAAGGTAAAAGTAAATAATACATATAGGTAGATATATATAGGTAGAGATATATAGGTAGGTAAAGGTTCGTAAGGCTGTTTTGAAAAGATCGCTTTTACCGATAAGGCCGCCCATTGTGTCACCCTATGTAATGTTTTATTCATCTATATTTTCTGTAACTTATATGGTGTACATAATAAAGAGTATTCTATTCTATTCTATACTGACCCATTCCAATACTACGGCCGCCATGACACCCTTCCCTTTTCAAACCCGCTATCAACATGGCGTATCCTTAAGGGCAAATTTCCGTGACTCCCCACTATTAATTCAATTAGTACAATAAATAGTTTGAAGTCACCCACTCCGTAAGAAGCATTATAATAATCGTATACTATGTGATATACAATATTTTTAAACGCGAAAGAGCCGTAGCTCAACGCAGCAGCGAAGCCAAAGTGTTGGACGACACGCTTCTGAAATTTTTATAGTGTTTATGTACAACGGGGCCGGCTTGTTAAAATATGATGCTATTGATAAAATCCATTATAGTATAAATAAGTGAACTGTGAGCGTATTTTTACAGTAAATGCGAACATTTTTGCATATTTTATTTTAGACTAGCAGCGCCCCGCGGTTTTACCAGTGAAGTTCGCGTTTCCGTCGGCATATGGGGATAAAACATAGCCTATGTTACTCAGGGTGATTGTAGCTTTGTAATCTATACTAATATTATAAAGCTGAAGAGTTTGTTTGTTTGTTTGAACGCGCTAATCTCAGGAACTACTGGTTCGCATTGAAAAATTCTTTTTGGGTTGAATAGACCATTTATCGAGGAAGGCTTTAGGCTATATATCATCACGCTTAAGCCAATAGGAGCGGAGCAGCGATAAAGAATGTTTTAAAATCGGGGATTCCACGGGGACGAAGTCGCGGGCAGCAGCTAGTGGTCAAATAATTGTTTAAATCGGCGCAGTAGTTTTTGAGTTTATTCATTACCTACACCTTTTTAATAGCATGCTCAAATATGCTTACAAAAAAACAACAAACCGTAGATTTCGCAAAGTCAATAAAAAAAATAAAGCATACCCATGTATGTATATATTATATACATACACGTATTTAAAATCGGCCATGTGCGTGTTGGGCCGCAGTGAAGGGTTCCGCTGTTGCTCGTCCCGTAATCCATGACCAAATAATCTCTACGAATTTCACTGTATGAATACAACGTTACAAGTGCATGTGGTTTTAGGCCACTTTCTATGAAATTATTACGAAGCTTTACTTACAGTTTCATCATTAAAAAAAAAAAACAACGTTTCCTTTATATTACCACTTTATCGCCGTGATTAATATTATTTACATATACCCATGCCAAATTCCAACTTACTAGTACTAAGCGTCTCTGAGATAAACGTGGATAGACAGACAGACGGAGAAGGTGAAACTATAAGGTAATAATCTCTATTTTCCTTGGTCAAGCCATAACTTGAGAACGACTTTACCGATTTCATTCAACTGTTTTGAAGAGTAACCTACGAAACCCTATTACTTAGCCTCTGCTGTTTATCCGTCAGTCCGTACATCTATCAGGGGCCTGTATCTCAAAAACCGTGAGGAATATAGTTGAAATTTTCACAGAGTGTGTACTTCTATTGCCGCTGTAATAACATACAATAAAAATTAAAGGGGTTCCCATATAAGAAACGTGCTTTTTTTGTTTATGGTACGGAACCCTTCGTGTGAGAGCCCGACTCGCACTTGATCTTTTTTTTAATTTTTATAATACTTTGTAGAAGATTCTTACGGAAATAAAATTCGTTGTCCGTTTTTAAGTTTTATAATACTTTATAGAAGATTCTTACGGAAAGAAAAGTTCGTAGAAAATATTTCGACGAGAACGTGGAAAAACGGGATACGCACGTAAAAACTAGTAATAAAATAAAATATTGGAATACACAGAAAGACCTCCGAGTGATCTTCAAAGACACAACAAGACCACTGCACCTCAACCACTTTATCTTTCTGCCGAACAAAAGCAACAAACAAATAAGTCGTAAGACCAAGAAATCTTCAAGAAACGATACATAATAAAATATAACTAGCAAGATAAAAAACGTCGTAGCGGTATCCTCATTACTTACATAGCATTTGTCAGGTTCCAAACGTTGGCTCCAAAGATATTCGGCCAACATTTGGATTGGGAAAATAACATTGGCCCAAAGTTTCATCAAAGAAATTACGCGCTATTAGATATTTGCAGTACATCCAGAAGTTGTAGAATATTTAATATCTTTTAATATTGTATAAAATAATAAAGATTTCAGGTACATTAAACGTCCGATTCCGTCTTTTAAAACCAATTACACTTAGAAAAGAATTCGAAGAGGCGCCTTGTTAGTTTAGACTAATAAGGAATAATAGACTAATAAAATCTCATTATTTTATTACTAGGCCGAGACCCAGACCAAACTGACATTGGCATGAAAGTATGAACGCTCAGAAAATTGTCAACCAACGTTAATACCAATATTGGGGCCAAGCTTCAATGTCGTTACGCGGCTGTGCTACGCGGCTACGAGGCTACGAGCTACGCCGCTACGAAGCCACGATCCCGTCTGACCTGCTTTTGTGAAAAACTAAATAAAAAGTCTGCGGACTGTGGACGAACAATGAAAGTTAAACCGTTTAAGTTTTGAATGAGCTGTTTGTTTTCTGCTTTTGGTTAAGTGGGTTTTTTGTTTGGTTTAATAATAGATACTCTGGGAGACTGCGTTGTTTTCGTAGCCGAGTTTCACTGAACCAAATAATAATTGCAAGCCAGTAAGATAGATCTGACGACATTTTTCGAAATGAAGGCAGCATTGGTTCGTTGCTGAATTGAGCATTTAAAGCTAGGGACCTGTCAAACTCTATTTTTATGAATATCAAAGCTTGAGAGTTTTTCAGACATAAGTAAAGTTTGGTAAATACTCCACTTCTGACTTTTACAATATGTATGACTTTGAAAATTATATTAACAAATTCATAACTTTCCCCAAATCCAACATTTACCTTCTATGAATCACAGATCCCTGACTCAAGTAGGGAGTCTGCTAACTAAAACTATCTGAACAAAACTTCAAATAAGGCGGTTTCAGGAGTTTTCAGTGATATCCGCATTATACCCTGAACATAATGTTCAGCGTAAAACTGCGCTTACCCTTGTGTTGTGTTTTGGGGGCTTCAGAACAGCGGTTTCTGTAAAACTGTCGGATTCTGTAAAACTGTCGGATTATGTTTAAGCTTTCGTAGAGGTCAATTTATTTGTTGAATTTAATTTAATTATTCCACTGGAGGACAAATAAAATAGTGTGGACTAAATATTGCAATCTTGAAGGGCAGTATATGAATGAAATTATAATTGGTGAGATATTTAGGTAACGTAGCATAAGCATAATAAGCATAATCAGCCTTTTAATGTTCCCACTGCTGAGACACAGGCCTCCTCTCTAGGAAAAGGAATTAGCCGTAATGCATGCGTTTTGGTTCTAGGATATGCCGGTTTTCTCGCAATGTTTTCCTTCACCGTTTTGAGAGCAGTGGTGAGGAAATTAATTACACAAAGTTATGCGCCTGGCTGGGTTTGAACCCGCGACTCACAATTCGTAATGGGGGTAACGTGATTGACGATTTTTTGGAATGTTTTTTTTTTAAATCATCAACATTACTTGACCCCAGCTTTTTTTTTACTATTGATAAGCAGGCATTTGACCACTATCTCACCTGATGGTAAGCGATAATGTGGTCGAAGATGAAGCATGCTCGCCTAGAAGTAACCTATTTCTTAAAGACTCCCAGGTTGTAGTTATCAGGAAACACAGACTCTGGCAGGAAATTCCACTCCTTAGCTGTACGCACAATGAATGTGTTCCCAAAACGTTTTGTGTGTGTGGGTGGGATGTCCAGCATGTAACGGTGGCGCATTGCTATACGTCTTTTTGTCCGATGATGGAACGGGCTTGGCGGAATTAAACTGTGCATTCGCTCGCTCTTCTAGTTTATTTGAAGTCGCCGCAACATAACCTCTTCATCCATCTCTATTTTAAGTCATCATCTTAGTTAGAAGTGACTGCTGAGATAGACTTTCAAGACATTTACCAATACAACTAATTAAATTAACACTACGGACTACGTGACTTAAAAATGAACTGAATTTAAAGGGTTATTGTAAACTCACCACAACGAAAATTGTCCACATTTAAAAATATTGGTTAACTTGCCACAGTGACAAAATAATTCACAACCTGTCACAACACACAACTCGTCACAGGTACATCAAAATTGTTTTGAATGTACCGACAACTATTAAATACTACTACTTCGTTTGCTGTCGGTACTTTCAAAGCTGTGGCAAGTTTTCGTGAGACAGATAAGACTGTGGCGAGTTTACTATAATTTTTACTTGTGGCAAATTTTCATTATGGCGAGTTTACAATAACCCAATTTAAACACCCGAAAGTACACAGCGCATACACACAGACGTCCCACCACAAAAACTGTGCCTACAACTCCTCGCATAAACCCTGTCCGCAGTTTTCCTAGCCTGGCCCGCTCCGCGACACAGACGTAGCTCGGAGGCTGCTATCGATTGCTCAGACCCCACGTAATTGCCTGCCCTTTCTTCTTATTGACAGCCAGCCTCCCAGAATCATCCAGTGCAACCGTTTTAAAATGAGAGAGCTTTTTTGTTTGGCCTTTTCAGTAGGCTGTGGAACGGCTGTTTAGTGGATGTGTTTTTCGGAGTTGGTAGAAAAGTATGTTACGTTTGGGAAAATGGTGCCCAGACGTTTGTGATAAAAGATAGTGTCAAAGTTTGACAGTAGGTCACGGAGTTGTATGATACATTTTAATTAAAAAAAATACTTAATATCCATACGTAGGTTTGTAGCGAATAAACTCAAAAACGGCGGGGTCGATTTAAAAAAATCTTGCACCCTTAGAGTGCTACATTATCCCTGACTAACATAACATAGGCTATACTAAAATAAATCCACCAGTGCTAAACCGGGACGGGCGGCTAGTATATTATATGTATAGTAATCACAACTACCTATTGCCTTTTTTTCTGGATGGGAAATTATCAAATAACGTCTTCCGCTCAGGGCGGAGCGGAAGGGAGTGTCAGACTGTTACTGACTAAAACCCACCCGTGATTCTTCTAGTGCCCTTTGCGTTCCAGGGCCGCGGTGACTCTTTCGAACAAATGCCGCAGGCACTGACCCTATTCCCCGTCTTCTTTGCTGCTCTTTGAGGCGCGCGTGGAAGGTTTGGGGCTGATTATTTTATACGTAGGTACTCGATCGCTATACGCATCAATTACGTATAAAAAAACTCGTCTTAAATATGTATTCGTCGTTTCCAATAAGTATTCGTCTGTAAGGTATTTTTAAACCGAAACTAGCACAAAACACAAAAACACGAAAGCGTACATACATATATGTACATCATACACGCCGAACTAACATCCATTAGCAAATTCCGTACGAACAAAAAAACTAAAAACACATTCGAGCGTGAAAAAAAAAACATACGGAAACGAACGAATAGTTGCGCAAAATTCCAATATTTAGCCACCCCATCATAAATAAACGGAGAACAATGACAGTACGAGAAAACAACAACAAAACCGTTTACACCACGTGCCACGAAAAGTGCACACAAAAGAAAACAAAATCACCCGTACGAGTTGCGAGTTGCACATTATTAGTTTCGCAGAAGTGTGAACTCCGACCGCACGCCAGTACACTCCAGGGAGTGGAATAACCGGGGTTTATTAAAGTGTGGAACAATAAATTTAAATAAAGGATAGTTATGCGGTTCCCGTGTCCGCCACTGTAATGTAACTAATAGCCTTGTGACATCGTACGTAATGCCATTTTAAAGTTGGCTAGCCAAGTTTTTAAGAAGATTAAAAAGTCGCTGTAAATAAATTTCGCGTTTATGAGGGAAATTATTTTGACATCGCGCTGTCTTTTACTTTATCGTAATTATTCACAATGGACAGTGATATTTTGCTTAGTTAAATCATTCTTTCTTGTGTAAGTACTATGTCCTTATTTAGAAAATGAATAAGTTTACCACCGCTGGTAATACTCGGTTTTATAACTACTATAGTCTTGGTGCATCGCCTTCATATATATGAAATATATTTTAAGAGTAACTATGGAGTTTCTTGTCCGTTCTTCTCCATAAGAATCTACATGTGCGAAAGGACACAAGAGTCACTTCATTATGTTAACATAAATGATTTCGTTCAAAAGAACCGTTTAATGGCCTAATCGAAATCTCTCTCAATCCTTTTCACAAAGAATTTTCACATACAAATTATCCTAAATGAAGGTTCACTGATGGGCATAGTTGAAGCATTGTAAAAACTTATCACGTTAGTAAGAAGTTGCGTCGTATCTTGTGCCATAAATCGCGGGCAGCGCCGCGGCGGCGGTTGGTCAAGCCAGCATCAATATCATGAACAGCGCTGGTAAACGGCCGTCCCTTCGCATAAACCATTGTGCTGCTGTAATTCCCGGGGTTGGTACACTTGAATGCAACAATGTTGTAGAGTTTGGACTAAATTTTGGCTGCATTCGATATTAATTTAAATGTTTCTGAACTGTTACATGCTGGTTAAGGTGCCTAAAGCTTATCTTCCCTCCCACTCTCTACTTCTCTTTGATTTCTCTTTGACATAAGAAACCATTTGCATTCTTTATCTAATTGTGTTTAGATATGAATTATAAATCATCAAAGTGGCATTTATAATCCGCTTTTGCCTGTTGTTCCACTCACGTTCTAGTTTATTTTTTTCTTAAGCTACCAAAATCCATCAAAGCTTTCGGTTCAGTAATTTATTAATTTTTTAAATAAATTATCAACACACATTTAACAAAAAAATAAGAAAAAAGAAAATAAAAATAGGTACCTACAAAGGTGATGCTTATATCTATAGAAATCTCTTCCAGCATACCAGCGAAAGGAGAGTCAAGTAAAAAGAGATGTAGATTTTTTTCTAAGAAAGTATTAAGACATTACATTTTATATATTACATTTAAAATGTAATATTTTATTTTATATTTAGTTGTAAAAGCATAAGAAACAAACTCAGGCGAATCATAAGATGACAGAGATTTTTTTTTTTTTTTTTTTTTTTTTTTAATGGACTACTCGCAGTTCAGCACATTAAGGCTGGTTACTGCTCAACCGGGCAATCCCGTGGTTGCCTTAGATTCTAAGGCCCCCAGCCGGGGCTTAAAACTACTTAAAAACTAAATGGCCGCTCGCTAAGGGCATCCCCTGTGGGACACGGGCCTCGGCTTAGCGGGGTCATTGAGGAGGGGCAGCAAGGGACAGGCTGGGTCTGATTGATATTATTTAGGGGATTTAACGCTAATGGCTCAGCAGCGCGGGCTGGCTCGTTAGGCAAAAGTCGGGGAGGGTTTTGACGGGGGCGTCGCGATGGACCTCGTCGGCGAGGTCGGAATACGGAACGCGTTCTGGGTTTGTTTTTCCTGAGAGTGCTGGTTTCCCTACTACTCTCTTGGGTCAGGGTGATGGGGTCATCGGGCTCGACAAGGGTATGCCGCGGTCGGCGGATCTTGCTGATCTGGGAGGGGGTGTATCGGGTGGCCGATGCAATAAGGGGGTTTTGGTGCTTTTCAGCGGACTCTATGAAACGCTTGGAAATACGTTTCATGAATTGTTTGATGGTGGGGATACGGAGGTCGACATGGAGACGCTCATTTCTAACGTACCACGGGGCTCCCGTAGCCTTTCGGAGAAAACGGTTTTGGATGACCTGCAACCTATGGATTTGGCGGGGCTTAGCGTGTGCGAAGGCTACACACGCGTAAGTCATTATTGGACGTATGCACGTGGTGAAAATGCGTAGTTTGCCTTTCAGGGATAACTTGCTGCGTGCGTTCAGCATGTAATGAAGCCTACTGAGAGCGAATGCGGCACGATTGCGCACCGTCTTAATGTGCTCTCTGAAGGTAAGCTTTCGATCGAGGATCACGCCTAGATATTTAGCTTTCTCAACCCAGGGGATCGGCTTGCCAAATAACGTGATCGGACTGGGACGGGGGGGGAAGAGACGAGTCTTGGGCTTGTAAAACAAGATCGCCTGACTCTTCTCTGGGTTGACTTCCACTCTCCATTTCCGGAACCAAGCGCCTAGTGCGTTTGCGGATCTCTGGAGGTGGCCGGCTATTGCCTTCTCGCTATTGCCGGAGCAATATATCGCCGTGTCGTCAGCGAACAGAGCTAGCTGTGTCTTAGAGCTAGTGGGGATATCGCTAGTAAATAGCGAGAACACCGCCTTGGGGTACTCCGGCGCGAATGGGATGTGGGGACGAAAGTGCACCTTCGATTCGGTACTGAAAGGTGCGGTTCGACAGATAATCTCGTAAGATGAGCACGAGACGATCCGGCACACCGAGCTGGTATAGCTTGTATATCAGCCCGTTGTGCCAGACCATGTCGAAAGCTTTCGCTATATCGAAGAACAGGGCTCCCGTAACGAGACCGCGCTGGTATTTGGCGCTGATATGTTCAACGATACGGTAGACCTGTTGGACGCAAGAGTGGTTTGATCTAAAACCAAACTGCTCATTGGGGAGGAGGCTCTTGGCTTCGACAAAATCCTTGAGACGCTTATGAATAAGCCTCTCGTAGATCTTACCTAGGACTTTGAGCAGACTGATGGGACGATAGCTGGACGGGGAGGACTTGGGTTTTCCAGGTTTGGGGATACCGATGACGGTAGCCTCTTTCCACGTCTGTGGGAACATGTTGTTGGACAGAGCGCCATTGAAGATGGCGGTCATTAACATGATCAGAGTAGCCGGGAAGAGTCGAACCACTTTGTTGGTGATTCCATCGGAGCCCGGGGCTTTCCTGGGTTTGAGACGGCCGATGATCTCCTTCACCTCATCAGGTGTGACGGGGGGGAGGGGATCATCGGGGTCCTCTACTGGTGGGAGGGAGGCTCTACGTTCGACTTCGGCATTCACCATATCGAGATGAGCCTTGTCTACTGGTTGGGAGCTGGGGGAGCATTGGGACTCTAGACTGTCGGCCAGGCATTCGGCTTTGTCCTCGTCATCGAAGGCGACTGTGTTGTCGGGACGCGTGAGCGGAGGCATTGAGGCAACCTCTGAGGCGCGTAGTTTCCTCTGAAGTTCCCAGAATGCCTGATGGGTAGGTTCGAGGTCGCCCAGCAACTTATCCCAGCGACTTTCACGCAGTTCAGCGATGCTGTTACTTACTTTACGCTGTAAGTAGCGCATGTGAACCTTGTTGGCTTCGCAGGGAAAGGCGCTGTAGGCACGGACAGCCGCGTTCTTTTCAGTCACGAGCTCACGTACCTCGTCCGGGAGTTTCCAGTGGTGATCGCTCACCACCGGAGACTCCTTAGAACATTCGTTCAGGACAGATTGCACGTGATCCGTGAGTGAATTGATCGCGGCTGTCGTGTCTGCGACAGACTCGATTAGGTCGGGGATCTGGTCGAGATGGGGGGACGTGGTAGCCTTTAGCTTTTCGCTTACTTGGCGCCAGTCAGTGGTCATTCGGGTGGGAGGAGGCTGGGTAGGGTCCATCGGCCCTGATCTAGGAGCAAGCTCCAGAATCACGGGTCTATGGTCCGAGTTTAACTCGTCATGCGTCTCCACAGAATGTAACCGAAGGTTGACATTTTTGAGGAGGGCGATGTCGAGTACATCGGGGGAGTGGGAAGGTGAGTGCGGGTAGTGGGTGGGATGCATTGGAGCGATGACATCGAAATTCAGGACGCTGCACAGTTCGAACACTACCTTGCCTCTCGGGTTGGTCGTGTGACTGTTCCAGGAAGGATGTTTGGCGTTGAGGTCCCCCGCCAGTATGACGGAGTCGCTCAGGCCAAGAAGTTTAGTCAGGTCATCTCTCATAGCGGGAGTGTCCACGGAGTTGTTGGGTGGGACATAGGCTGAGATGATCGTGACGGGTTGGTGTCCTGTCATACCTAGCCGACAGACTGAGACCTCAAACTTTTCAAGGGAGGGAGGGTCCATAGGAATGCAGTATAGGGACGATTTATAGTAAATTAGGGTACCTCCTAAGTGGCAGCGGGTCCTATCATTGCGAACCATGCGATAGTTGGCAATTTTGGGGTCCCGATGGGTAGGCTTTAGGAAGGTCTCTTGTATTAATAAGATGTCTAGGTGATGGTCGCGGAGGAATAAGGCGATCTCATCACGTTGGGCTCTAAGGCCATTGGCATTGAAAAACCCTATCCGGAGGGCTGTCGGTTTGAACCTACACGTTACTCTGGACTTATCCATTATGGGTGGGTAAGGGTTGTGTAGATTTGGACGTGGTGAACTACGTCACCGAACTCGCGGAAAACTGCTGAGTGGTCACCTCTGCAGTTTTGAAGCGCCTCGGCCATGGCTAGGGCGCGGGGGGAGTAAAAAGCTTGGTATGTGACCAAAATGATGTTTTTGGACACATCACCAGCTGGAATAGTGGCGGCTTGCGCTGAGGCAGGGGCAGCGGCTGGGGCTGTGGCCCGGGTTGCCTCTGTCAAGGGGGGGCGTGGGAGCGCTACGTCCATGAGGGCCGGGATGGTTTTGGTGGGCTGGGTGGTAGGGGTGGCCTTAGGGGCCTCTGTGGTTTTGGGGGCAGGAGCGCTGGTCCTCAAGGCCGGAAAGTGGGCCTGGTGATTAAGAGCGCACCATGGGCTGGGGCGTTGTGGACTGAGGGCTATGGTAGTTTTTCCTACCAGTTGAGGACATTCCCTCTGCTGGCGATCGCTTGCGCGCTTGGCTAGCTTGGGGGCGGTGGGTTTGGGCGCTTTTGGGCAGCCACGGTAGTTGGCCGTGTGGCCAGACTTGCCGCATAAGACGCAGCTGGGCGGCTCAGCGCACTGGGACGGGTCTTTGGGGCGAGTGCAGTCTGAGGTGCCGTGGTCACCCACCCATAATTAATTTGCCTGGCCTTGCAGGCAGTGGACACCTCAGTCCATTTGGCCTTGTCGTGAATGAACACGGGTGGCGGAGGTTGGACCTTTGGGGCTGAGGTTTTGGGGACTGAGGCCTCAACCGCCATCGGGCTGGCGGATCGGCTTGCCTGCTGGGAGGACCCAGCTGCCGAGGAGGGGCGGGATTGGGGGGCTGAAGACGGGGGGGAGGGGTGGGTGGGGGCGGCCTTTTTGAGGGCCTGCTCAGAGGGTGGGGACTTCTTCTTCTTCCTCTTCCCTCCGGCTACGACCTGGAAGTCGTCTTCGGAGGAAGAGGAATCAGATGGCTCAGAGGGCGCGGCAATGTCCATTTCCTCTGGGGAGGGTGAACGGGAATCGGTGGGGCTCTGGTTCCCGGTAGCGGGTTGGGTGGTGGCGGCGCCGACTGTTGTTTTGAGGACAACAGCCGGTTTCGCGGAAGTCGTGGGGGCTGGGGCAGGGTTTTTGGTGATGGGTACCTGTTTGGGTACCCAGTTCTTAGATGCCTGCTTTTCAGTAGGCGGCGGGGAGAGAGGGCTCTCAGGGACCTGACCTTCTTGCTGCATGCGGGCAAGTTCGCTGCCAAATTTGGCAACCAGGTCCTGATCCCTGCAGAGCGCCTCTGCTATCAGATTGCCATATTTGGCAGTGAGTTCGGTGTCCTTGAGGACGGTGTCCTTGACGAACTCTAATAAATCAGCGTCCGTCATGGTGGGGGGGGGGGGGGGGGATTTAGTTCCTATCTAGCATCCGGGAGCAACGTTTCCGCGACTCCCAGCGCTTCCTACTTCCTAACTCCCCGGGTGGGATATCCCGGGGATGTGTACCCTCCCTGTCGGGTGTAGACAGGGAGGTGAGTGCCTAGTTTTGTGTGCCCTAAGCTTGTAAACCCACTGCCGATCTTATTGTGCAGTGGGGCCCTAGGGTCAGAAGACCGGACCGGTGTGAAGGGGTTGAGACACCCAACCACACCGGGTGATTGCTGGAAGAGAACGGGGTTAGACAGATGGCAGCGACTAGGGAAGCCCCCAAGGCCGCGTACCAAAGCCCTTCCGATTTGACTTAGCCCTGAAGGGGCTTGGGCCGGTGTATCGGGTCAACACCCCTTGGCTTCGTTGGCACCGTGAGGTATCCCACCAAGGACCACGAAACTGTGGATTTTCCCTGAAGGGGCACTACGTTTCAACGACCTCCAAAACAGAAACAAGAAGTCGTCCACTGCCTTGAAAAAGGCGGCTTCGGATCAAAGTTGTAGTCGGCGACCACAGGTGACGTCACGACTGGAGCGTGACGAAACGAACACACACGACACTGAGCACGATAACGGGAGAGCAGCGGGGAGCGGCACGTCCGTCGCGGGCGGGCGTCGGGAGCGGAATGTGATGACAGAGATAAAACTAAAAACCTTTTATATAATTTTTGATCTGGCAAGTAAGCAGGCAAAAAAAAAGACTGCCGAAAAACCCAAGCAATAAGAATCTTAATGTCTGCTCTGAACACAATTCGTAACACTTTTGTGCCCGTCAGTCCGCATGTGCCATCACAAGTTACGCGTCTCGTTACTGCGCGGCGTCAACGCGGTACAGTTGCGGCGACATATTGTCGAACTCAACTACTTTTTACTGACGCTGTAAATCTAGAACATGTGTCGAGTTTGGGACCGCAAGTGTCGCTTGTATGGGTGTTTCATTTGTTATTGTTCCATTACACAGCTTTGTTCAGTCCATAGCCCGACAGTCGGACATGGAAACATACCGATACTCTTCCGTGGCTTGGAAAGTACATTTAGCCGATAGTCTCGGTTGTAATTTGTAGTTCATTGCCATTAATTGCTTAATACTTACTAATTAGGTACATTTGGCTGTTGCGCATTTTGTTCGATATAGTCACCGCGGCCCTAGAACGCAAAGTCGGGAAGAGTCTGACATTCCCTTCCGTTCCGTCCAAACCGGGAGAAGTCATTTGACAATTTCCCATCCTTAAACGAAAAAGTAAATCTGGATAGATAGGAAGCTGATCCCGACATAGTTACGATTGCTGTATTAAAGTTAAGAAACAGGTGAAAACTACTGAGAATCATTAAAACAATCTTCCTTTAAAAATTGAGCGCGCGGGTTTCAGATCTTATACATAAACACATTGTATAGTAAAGTATCCATGTGTTAAATATACGACACTTTGAAACATCCATGCCATATGTTGGAACATGTGCATGGATGTTCCCCTCTTGTCACCCCTCCTTTCAGTACTAACTTTAATGTTATGACTCTCTGCACCACCATGCTAGACGGTGAAACACTACTTAACATGAGCTTTTCTCGTTGATCATAAATTATTTGTATTTCTTTCCCATAAAAAAAATAATTGTATTTTAGTTATTCGTTGTACACCTACCACAGTGTTGTCTTTTAACACAAAAGTTGACTGGGAGAAAATGCCTTGTTGCATTAAGTTCGCCCATGTACCACTATTGTACATAAAGTTTAAATAAATAAAATATTTCTAAATACATGCATCCTCCTAACTAAAATAATATGGCATCAAAAAATTCGTCCTCATCGCTATAGACTGGTAGTGAGCCCAAAAGACTGGCTGCAATAAGCATTGCCACGTTGTATGGCAATGCTTATCCTCTGTCCGAAGTAAAAGCCAGCCCTTGAGACACGCGAAGTGTCAACTAAAAGTTTAGTAAGTTCTTTAAATAACGCATGAGTACTCGGAACCCATGCTTCATCGGATTATTTATTTATTTATTAAAACTTTATGCACTAGTAAAAAAACTGTACAAAGGCGGACTTAATGCCTTAGGCTTTTTCTACCAGTCGACCTTAGGGTAGTACAGAGACAAGATGGCAGGTGCAACTTAAATGATAAACAAACGGAGAGGAAAAATATACAACTATAAATACATAGATATATACATACAAATAAAATTAACAAAGGCGTCGAGAGAAACAAATCAAACGATTTAACGCTGTGATGATTCTTCCAACTTCTTGCGAATGTGCTCACGCGCCTTCACTTTAAAGGACAACCGACTAGTTGCCGTCCTGATGCTCAGAGAGAGCGCATTCCAAAGGAAGATCGATCGGATTATTTTATTAATTACCAAAATATTCTATATGAATGAAAAAATAAAAGTTCGAAATACTGTGCCGCTAAAAACTGTTTTGGTTTTATAATTTTGTAGCGACATCTATGGCGCCACATAAGAACTAATCCTGCATCGCGCAATCAAAGTTCTCCGCGCGATTAGAACATAGGTACTACAAACTTAATGACATCGGCATTCATCTTAGGTCACTACCCTAAACATGTTAATTTTCAAAAGTAAAATGATTTAAAATATGAAAAACGACACCAACACACTTTCTATCTCAATCAAAGGATTTTGATCGTAACTTCTTATCCATTGATTCGCATATTCGAACAAATCAACATAAATAAATAAAAAGTTATACGAATCTGTTCCATAAATTACAAAAATAAGACTGTGATCCGTTCCACAAGAGTCTTAAGTACGTTTACAAATTATCTGGATCCCACACTAAAGTCCACTTGTGTCGGTGGGTCCAGTCACTTCTCAAATATGGCAAACATGTTCATTTAAATAAAGCATCAAATATAGTTGAATAGTCAAAATGTAAAGCTTTACCACTGATTGTATTTTTCGTAATAATTAAATCTGGCATACTTCAAGCGACAAGGAACTGCATTTTCGTCACCGCAGTAACAATGCTTCTGACGCTCCACTAAACAACATCCCACAACAATGACTACTTCAAAAACTTGCAAACAAAACACAATCATTTGACAAATCAAGCGCCAAGCACTCTCCACGCCACTAGAACAAACATTCAACTAATAATTAACTTTGAACTCGACTGCGAGTTCAAATTGTGAACTTATTTAATTTGTGGCGCTGAAGAAGTGTCCCCCGCTATCGCTTAGTCACGTAATCGCTCTCTAAACTTGGCTGGAGGGGAGCTGGAGGGAACTGAAGGTATGGGAATTCTTTAGTTACCTTTCGGTTTTCTTTTTATGTGTTTTTAGCGTGATTTTCAATTTTGGTTAATAGTACCTAGTGTTTTAATTCGCTATACAAGGCGTAGCGAATTAAATGCTAAACATGAAATGGGTTTATTGTATCTATTCATTATATTACGACCAAATTCCACTATGAGACCAACACTGCCGTGAAAAAAAGTCTGCAGATCGTTAACGTTTTCATAACTCCACAAAATAGAATAACTTGTCGAGTTATGAAAACGTAAGCGTATAGGGAGGATTATTATATATTTTTTTCGCTATTTTGGGTTTGGTCCTATTGTAAAAGTTACAATAGGATCATTATAGTGGTCTCGGACCTACCGATTTTTAAGTATTTCTACCGATATAGGCTCTGTTCTACCGAAAAATCGGTAGGTCCGAGACCACTGATCAAACCCAAAATAGTAAGTGACCAGTCATTCAGGATTTGCGTTATTTTAGAAACAATCTGATTACCCGTCTCATAATGTTATTCAATAGTAATTTTTACGTTCATTGATTTGAAAATTACTAAGTATCACCCGCAAGCACAAGCGAAATCTTCTTAAGTATGAATATATCTACTTGTGAACAGGTTTTTCGCTTGGATCTAGCAACGTCGAAGAAGAGGAAATCGAAGCGGTCTAGGAGGAGATTATTTCCAAGATGAAAGCCGTCGCGTTCTAATTAGGAACAGCTACTTTCAATGCTGGACGTGTTGACACGTCCCCTGAGGATGCCTCGTGGAGAGGCGAAACACGTGTCGGTAATGGTGTTGGGTTTTGCATTGCCTTCCTGCATGTGCTTAAAATCCTTGCATTTGCCCAGTAATCTCGCATGTGCATAATATAGCGGGCGGGAGGGAGGTGCATACCTGCAACCCACTAATATTCGCGGAAATTAAAACTAGATATATTGTTTTCATTTTCAAATTTAAAATGGATTTCCGCAAAGTAACGCCTGACTCAATCAATTTTGCTAGTTTACTTGCCAAGCGAGGTAAATTTCGATATTTTGATAGAAATGGCCGTTCATCTAAAACGTTCGCAGACTACAAATCTAAAGATAGTGTATATCTTAGTTTTTGCAACTTAAATTGACACTGTTACACAACTGAATATAATTATTCAATGCTTCAAAGCAAAAATATCTTTAACACATAAATCATTTACACAAGTGAAGTTCTGCTGTGATTGCACAAGAATATTCTTTGAATCATTTTATAATGAGTTGTTTTTATTCTGTCTTCAAAGACACGTATTCCATAAACCTTTCATTGCCAAGCCCCTGCGTACATTAAAATCATGGGCGAATCTGTAAAAAGTAGCAATGTACACGCGACAGTGTCGCAGGTGGGTGTAACGTTCTGTTAAGTACGATGATTTCTTTAACGAGCCGTCGTCCGTCGGCAGAACGACTCGTCGTCCGTAGCTTCGTGCTACGATTGTCTACCACCACCTGTTCGTGATTCTCAAACTTTTGCCAAACGCCCCTCGAGCACTTCTCACGCGTAATGAGCACTTTACGCCCCTTCTACTTTAAAATGTTTGCACTTTTCCAAATTTTTAATTCCGTTTTGTATGTGTTTGCCTGTTTCTTCGTCTGTAGTGCAGTGTGGAGTGGTTTCAGCTTTGACTGCTTCCAATTTGGCAAACATTTTTTTAAGAGCCTTGATTTTCTTGGCTCTAGATTCGAATCGCTTCGTGAGGTGAGAGGTCTCAAAAACTTCCATCATCTGCCTAGCCTTTTCCCAACTGTATTGGGGTCGGCTCCCAGTCAAACCGGATTCAGCTGAATACCAGTATTTTATACATGGAGCGGCTGCCTACCAGACCTCCACAACCCATTAACTGGGTAACACGGTACTTCTTGGCAAGACTGGTGTCAGATTTACTGGTTCTGACAATCCGTAACGACTGCCAAAGATCTACAAATGACAGTCGGGACCAACGGCTTAGCGTGCTTTCCGAGCCACGGAGGAAACTCGATATGTTAAGATGGTCACCCCATCCACAGACCAACCTTGGCAAGCGTTGCTTAACCTTGAAGATTGAAGAGGTCTCAAAAACTTATGCTTAAGTTATTTGTAAGACGTGTCAAATAAAATTACGTTGACTAATATTAAAGAATTCTTTGTAATCGTAATATTTACAGATCCGTACAGCGTGTATCAAATTTAATGAAAGATACTGTTATTCTATAGCTTCACGATCATCTTTATGTTTTCATTAAATATCTCTAAATACATTTTAAACACGACTGAACTTTTAAAACACTGTTTCGTAACTTAAAACGAGTTTTCTTCCATATCAACACACGGCTACGTGCGAAACCATTTTCTTCAGTCTCCTTCTATTTACACGAGAACCAAATTCTCACAAACTTGAGTTTTGAAAGTTTCACAGTTTGATAAACTGGATTGGATGCAACTCGCTTGCCAAGTCATAACTTTATCCCTGCCGAATGACCTAGATAACTTAGAATTTTCAGCCAACGGAGAAAAGTTTCATTCAATACAATTAAGTAACTCAGAAACTGTTTTCTTGCCCACATGGTATTCAATTATTACATACACCCAGCGCTACAATTTGCCTAAGTAACAGTGCAGCAAATTCAGCGCGTCAAACTAGCCAATACGGCCACAGTGTACAACACTGCAGTAATCCAATTTGCAGTAAGTTTCAGTGAAGTTGGCCAAACTTGGTAGACTTAGTGATTTAAATTTACAACTTTGTCCATCTCAGCACACTTGCAATTTTAACGATCAGCCGACTAAGTTTAAATCAGATTTTGCTTCTAAGATGTAGGTAATAGTGTGTAGTTTGCCTTAGTGACGTCTTGGAAAGTGGGCAAGTCTAGAATAGGGTGACTTTTAAAGTTATAAGACTTTGTCGGGTTGAAACTGTTACAATAATGTTAGGTAATCTTGCTAGTGTCGTGTTATTCGTGAAGTTTTGGGATGATTACTGTACTTACTTAATGTTATGCTAATGTATTTGAGCAAAGATAAGGTTTGCCTACATTAGACTACCCGAAAATATTCCTAAGGCGTTTGCCTACAACTTTGCAAGCACCTAGTTATTACAAGTTTGAAAATAGATTGCAAGCAATCGAAGTTCCAAAAACATTTTAGTTCCGATGGTTCTCAAACGTTTTCCTTTTTCAAATGTGATTCCCAAAATGGCTGCCACTTTATACGACTGTCATAATCTCACTTAATCCATAAAACACGCTATTACATCTGAAGCTCCAAGTAAAAATTACAAGTTTATTGGCCGTAAAAACTGTGGGAATTAACGAACGGCGAAAAGCCGTCTTTAAAAGAACATCTCCATGTTCAAGTGTCCCCACATACTTTACCGCACCGCCTGTTTTTATTTGAAGTGAGTTTATGAGGCCGTTTGCGGCCAAACCTCCCTTTAGATTCAGTAGCCGGGTGCAGCTTGTTCCACATTTATCACTTTGATTCACAACAATTACTCTTAAGACTATTTAAAGTTAGAATTCTTGGGAAAATGTTAATTAAGTTCGCGAGTTCAATGGGAAAATCCGGGGTATATTTTTTGGTTTGTACTTTATTGTAGCGAAAGGCAGGGCAACATTCCGCAATTTCAATTCCGGAATTAGCATGGCATTCTAATAAAAATATTTATGGTTCAGTAATTGTTTACTACGGTTTTCTCGAATCTTGGAAATTTGCGCCATTGAAAAGAGCCTTCAAACAAAATCACAAAATGAGACAGAAACAGCACAAGTTGTTACCGAAAACTAAGTTAGTGAAACTTTCAAAAACTGAAGAAAACAGCTAATACAAAACCACTACGGAAAGCCGGCTTAAAGATAAAATACACACAGGTTCGTACTACTTAAACTACACATACACAAGTTCCCACTTATCTCCAAAAAAATCAAAACAGAATACAAATTCAAGCCGCCACACGAAAACGCGGCAACAACATTTTTCTTCGAAAAATATTACCATGGAGAGTAATAAGAAAACACCAATCCTGAATGTACAATCGCGAACATAAAACCACTGTGAACATTGTGCTTAGAACATTGTGCAGATGGGGTAACCGGTGTTTGCTCTAAATCTGGGCCCCTCTTCTGATAATTTTCACCTGCCCCACCAAAGTCCTGGGGCGTCGCGACGCCCTTCTCCAATTTATGTGCGAGATATCATCCCCGTAAGAACGGTGAACTGTTTAAAGTAAGGAGCTAAGTTTAATGGAAGGTGCTATCTTTGACTTTTTTCGTCTGGTAAGTTAGTTAAGTTTTTGAGAGTAAAACTAACTAAGAAGAAATACCTAGGTACTTACTTATTTTGTCTCGTTTGTTGGCTTAACTAATAAGTAGCTTATGTAAAACAAAACTTAACAATTTTTTGTGATTGCAAAATTGTGGGGCCTTCTAATCTTAACATTGTTGAGAAATAGAAAAATAAAATAAACACATTTTACTAACGCTAAAAAAAAGGGTTATGAATATGAATGTGGATGGATGGAAAGGGAGAGGTAGGCCAAAGAAACGATGGATGGATTGTGTGAGGAGTGATATGAAAGAAAAAGGAGTTAGTGATAGCGTGACGGCTGACAGGACAGAATGGAAGAAAAAAACATGTTGCGCCGACCCCAAGTAACATGGGATAAGGGCAGGAAGATGATGACTAACGCTAAAATTGTACGCAACTCAAAAGAACGGAATTTCTTCTCTTCTTCGGAAATCTTATCGCTGACAGAGATTTTCCTTGTGGATGGATAAAACAATCCTAAAACTATGTACTTCAATGCAATCGATTGTAGCCTCTGTACAATATTTTCTCCAGTACTAACATCATCCTTAAGACCTTCAAATCTATCAGGGTTGCGAAATTTGTTTGAAAGAATCACCGCGGCCCTGAAACGCAAAGGGCATTAGCCAGAACACGAATGGGTTTTAGTCAGTAAGTCTGACATTCCCTTCCGTGCAGCCAAGAGCGGAACAAGTCATTTGATGATTTCTGACCCATACAGAAAATACCTAGCTTCAATTTAAATACTGCTCAAAACTGTGACAATTTACATCATTATTTCATTCATTCATACCACATCCAGTAACCTTTATCCACACAAGAGGGTGAGAGTGTCGCTTACAATATTACGATGTTAACCACAGCGACCGATTTGCATAATTCATTCAGCCGTGACCCGCGACCCCGAAGACTTCCATACGTAGCTTCGTACTCTAAGGTCGGATGGAAGGATGTTAATTGCCCTTGTAAGCTTAGGGCGTTATGAATATGGATGTGTACTGCTTGTGATTAAAATGATCGGAATTTTGGGTTCGGGTATTTGTGTAGATCTTAGACGACTGCGTAAGATGAACATGAAGATCACGATTAAATGTTTGATTGATTGGTTATTTTCAATTATAGAATGCTTCTGCTAAAGTTGGGATTGTGATTATTTTCGTATATTGAAAAAAGGACCACGTGTCCTTACTACTATTCTACTACTTCAAGAACTGACTTATGTGATAATATGATTAAATTTTATCAAATAAATGACTCATGCTTATTTTAATTATTCAAACATAGACAACATACAGAGGAAAGATTTTTTGCTTGTTTGTACCGAATAAGCTCCGAAACTACTGGTCCATTTGTACCATTTTTTACCAATGGAAAGCTGCATTACTAGCGAGTTACATTGGCTATATTCTATCCTCGTATTCCCACGGGAATGGGAACTACGCACACACCAGAAGTATGGTCACTATCGACATCAGACAAAGCTTTAATCAAATAAGATAACGGCAGTTTTAATCTTAGATACGAAGACACCACTTCCAACTAATATTTACCTAAAACTTGTACCAAACTACCCTCTTAAAGCACACTTCTAACAGCTTCATATTCACCTTAACACTTTTCAAACAAGCCTAACTATCTTTACTCAAAACTCACTTAGAGGCATCTTGACACATACGAGCATACATTATTCATGCCTCGCGCGCTTCTTAATATGTAACAGCTTCCCATGGCGCTGTCATAGTATACATAAAAATGGAACAAGGCAGGACCTATAACAAGCTTGGTGTTATACCACTGGGAATGTTGGCTTATGGGTTTTTTGCGTATGATGATTTGTCTGTTTTGATTATGTGTGGGACGTTGATTAATTTTGGTTGGGTGGCAGGATAATAATTGCGAAAAGTATGGCAGGCTTTTTGTTTTGACTGTGATGAAAATTTTCTGGTATAACACTTTTTACATACTTGTTTATTTATTGAATACTTTACGCACACAAATGGCGGACTTAATGCCTTAGGCATTGTTCTTATTTACTCATAATTTGCTTGAATAAACCGTAGTTTCTAGATAAAAATTTGAGTTGAAACTGCATGAAAATGTTTCAATATTTGACATTGAAGTAAACGTTTATTAATTGATTTAAACTTTATGTGCAGCCGTGGTATATGTATATGAGGGTTACATGCAACAAAGCATTCTCTACTTGACAATAGGATTAAAAATACTAAGTACATTGTGGCAGGTGAAATACAATACACAAACAACGACAAACAAAAAATGACGAGGACAGATGAAGTATATTAAAATTTTCGAAGTTAATTTCACAAAGATTACGTTTACTAATAAAATCCATACCTAACTTTCCTAAAAGTTCTGAACTTTAAATTCTCAATTCCGACCGCTTTAAAGCACCCGATCTATCTTTAACCTCAGAAGGTTTTAGTGCTAACTCTGATCTTGCATCATTTAGTGCCGTCCGCAACAGTCTGCAACTTTTAGTGCTAATTCCAAAGAAACAAAAGCCCATCTATAAAACAAAATAATCCCGAAACTAAACATAAATTTACGACGGTATACAATAATATTTGCGCAGGTGACACCGCTGATATTTTTCAAAAACATAAAACGGTTTTATGTTAGTCTGGGGATATTTCATCGCGGATTTACGAGCCTCAGCATCGCTGGCATCGCTGCAAGCTGTCGATCGCTGCGTTGTGACGATAAAGTGTCATTTCGGCGACAAATTCCTCAGTGTTGTGCTGACAAGTCCCGTGTTTTCCGGGATGTTGGGCTATGTTGGTGTTGGTTGGGGGTTTGTTAAATTAAAGCGTGTGTTTGCGTAGTAAAGTGATGGCTTGTTTGAAAAACCAAAAAATCAGTGTCCTAGCGTAATTATATATAGATATATAGATATGGACGGAACTTGGCACATGGGTAAATCATGTCAGGATATATTATTATGATATTTTTTATCCCGGGCCGTACTCTTGAAAAAATTCCGACACACACGAGTAAAGTCGCGGGCGGCAGTTAGTTCAAAATAGTGTTCAATATTGTTATTTTCTAGAACACTTCCTCAAGCGACAGAAACGTAGTTACGAAACTACTAACGACAATTATTCGATTTTAAACTCAATAATTGTACCGCACTAGTGCGTAACTCGTAAGTAATGACAGTTTGCATTCATTTCCGCGTTCATCACGGATTTAACTAACAAGATGCGAATCACTGGCGCGCTTCTACGGGAAATTATGAGGAAGTTTGAAAAGAACCGCAGTTTTGGCTTTGATTTCTTTTCTTTTTTTTTTCGTTTCATTTCATTTCAAGGGGATATCTATTTTCTGCCTATCACATCTTATTTTCTATAATTGAGAATGTACTAAATATGTAGATAATACAAAAAATATTTTTTAATTTAATTCTGAAAAAAGAATAGATTTTTATATTATGGGATTTTATAGTTACACTTAAAAAAGTAATTTTTTTTTTGTCCAATTTTAATATTTTAAGTGATTTTTTTTATGAATGAAAATTTTTCTAAATTGATGTTTCTTTATTGCTTACTAAAAACAAAACAAAACAATCAAACATACGTAGATACACAAAACGTAAACTACTTCTAATATGTGCAAAATGACGGTAGTTGAAAACTGTTCGGTATTTACCTCCAAAACTAGACGAAGATATTAAAAAAAGTTTGCGATATTTTTTCAATGAACCGTCTTTTTTTTAATTCACCTATCATGTACGAAAATCATGTAACGCAGTGTAATGTTTTAAGCCATGTCAATTTATTTTAGGCAAACCTTCCCTGTAAAATTGTTCATTAAATCAGGTTAAGCTAGCCACAAATATACGTATCGATTTCTATATATTTTTGTTGAGTGTAATATGAGTACCGTCTTACTGGAAACTCTTCAACTGGTCACGAGGGACCTTTCACATAGGCTCGAGGCCTTACCAGACCGGCTCTAGGCCGTATTCTTGTCGCCGCTAGGGCTAAACCGTGCACCATATTTCATGGGCCAACAACTCGACTCGCGTCGAGGCACAAGTAGCAGACTCGGCTGCACCACATTATCCACAATAGCTTTTCCCGTTCAGAGCTTATTGCTTCAACATCAGGGATAGGATTAGAACAGCGCTACCCCTAACCACTGTCTTACTGTGTAGAAACGGCATACATCATTAGGGTACAATTCAAATCTGGGTTAGTCTATTGTATTTAGATTTAAGAGATAATTATTCTTCTTTCTATACGCCTTTGATGAAAACGAGGAAAATAGAAAGAGATAGAAGAATTTAGGAAATCAAATAGCTAAAAGTAAGCATGTTTATTTAGCACACGCAGATACACACAGTGTAGGAACATATAAAAATAAATTTGATTTTAAAACAATAACAGTATGGGATCCACGTGTGATTAACTACATTCCCAACAAGACAAACTACCATTCAACACTGGAAAGAGTTACGAGTATGCTTACAGCAAAACAAAAGAATATCAATCCCATAATTCTGCAGATTTCATTCGGATATCACGTGCCAATTCCGTAAAGGGCCCAGCACTAGTGACATTTGCGGAATATTTTACGGCGGTGTCGCTGTTGATTGATTGGTCGCCTCGTAAACGTGACTCGTGATTTATCTGCGGCTGCCCACGGCCTCGTTACACGTTATGATTTGGCTAAAAATTCGGGGTGATCAACTTGATAGGATCGTGTCGGAGCACCTATAAGAAGATATAGCAGCTGGTGTATTGTACGATGTTACGTTTGGACCACTAGTTTAAATTAAGCGCTTGGTTTTCTTTGAGATAAAATTTTTGATTTTTTTATCTATACTACTCCATACGACTATTATCTATCTATGTAGTTGTTATCCTTCCACGCCGTAATGGTTGAACAGATTTCAATGAAACTCGCCACAAATTATTTGGGAACCTAATACATCCTGAGATTGCAATTAACTTTGTCAACTACATACATATAAATGTTAAACATTAACTCAAAATGAAGATAAATGCTAGAACCAAGCTGTTTTTGCATGATAGGTAAAACAATAGAAACCCTATCGTGTATATTATAAAACTGTGCAAATGAAGTCCACCAATAACACCTTATTAGGTGTGTTTACAAAGAGAGGTTCAGAAATGCACGGCTTAATTTCAAGATCGTACGATTCTACGATGTACTGGCTTGTAAGACTAACGTCCCAATTTTTAAAAAGTCATCCCCGATAGAGAAAGTTATGGCGCGAATTTGTCAGCTTAACACATCGGAGGCGCGGAAATGCTCAACGGCTCATTATCCAAGTTTAATTTTATGCATGGACGCCCGCGCATCGTTACGATCGACGCGCCCGCCTCGAGGCTATTCGAAATTTAAATTCTCCACGAATATTGCCGAAAATATACGAGCGGTGTTGCTAGATTTGCGGTGGCTTAGATTTACGTTGTTAAGGGGCGTTTTCAGGATTGAGAATTTGGAGGTTAGAACGTATCGAACTTTATGTTCACGCAGAAGTTTGATAGCTTTTCAGGCTGATGAAAAATGTTAACCTTAATTCAGAAATCGATTTAGATATTTAAAATATACGTGTCTAGTACATTTTATAAAAATATCAAATAAACAAATATGATGAAGAACCTTAACTTTACCTTCAAATAAATGAAATCTTAACTTTTCGCACCGGTCGCGTCCTTTGAGAGAAATGTCTTACTATAGTGTTTGTGAACAACAGTTGCTAAGTTGCAGACTCATTTGCAACTTCACACTATTAGGAAGGTAAGCGTGCCATAAACACGGTGCTGCAATGTTACAAAACTATTGAGCACGGGCTACAAAGTTGCCTTGACAAAAAAAAACAGTCAAATTGAATACCTACCTACTTAGAACTTCCTAGTTTATTTTATAGGTTAAAATTACGGGTTTATGTGTAATATTTTCTACCCAGATGATCTTTTTTTTTTTGGATGGGAAATCATCAAATTACTTCTCCCGCTCTGGGCGGAGCGGAAGGGAGTGTCAGACTCTTACTGACTAAAACCCACCCGTGATCCTTCTTGTGCCCTTTGCGTTCCAGAGCCGCGGTGACTCTTTCGAACCAATTCCGCAACCCTAGCAGGCACTGAACCTATGGGGCCCCGTCTTCTTCGCTGACGGCTCTTTGAGGCGCGCGTGGAACACGACGCGCCGTGGACTCGGGCCTGGTTGCTATCGGACGGCGAGCCACCCATAGCTCGCCATCCGCAGGCCCGCGACTACGCCAGATGATCTGCCATCAGCATTTGCTATATGTAGATGTATTATTAGGTATGGTAGTTCAATTTTGACCAGTGAGAACATCTTCTCATCATTGTTGATTTCTATAGGCAGAATATCCTATTTTTTCAGCTATTTCTATATCTTTGTGTTGTCAGCTAATTAGTTGGTATGCTTTTATGGCTTCCCTTGGTATGTCTCTATACTTTTTTTTATCTGTTCCTTCACCGTGGTAATCTTGAGATCTGTATTCCATGTGATGTACTATGAGACATTTAATTAAATAATAAATTAACTTGGCATCCTCTTGCGTCAAAAAGTAGTCTCACACAGTTAAAGCTCTGTTGAAGTGTTACTATTTACAACTGAAGTCGCAATATTTCAACAAATAATAAGAATTAAACAACCCAAAACGAATCAACTTAGAACGAAACTATTTAAACTACCAGCCTACCAATTTGTGGTAGCAATTCTTGCGATATACTGGCAACACCGCACGGGGCGAACCAAAGTCACATCGCTTGAGGCCAAACCGCAAATATATGGAACGAGGGAAAACTTTATTTCCCCTATCTGAGACAATCTTGGGACGCAATATTGTGGAAGGCATGAAGTTATATTGTCAAGAAGCATATATTATCTAAGTTGTTCATAAATTACCTGGAATGTAAGTTTTTGGGCCGTTTTGGTCTGACTGTTGTGATTTATACCTAGCCTAAGTACACGTAAAGTAGCGGTAATATTGTCGTTTATCATTAACTAGCTGTCCGCACAACTTCGTTTGTGTCACATTTTTCATGACTGCTCCGCTCCTATTGGTCTTAGCGTGATAATATATAGCCTATAGCCTTTCTCGATAAATGGGCTATCTAACACTGAAAGACTTTTTCAAATTGGACCAGTAGTTCCTGAGATTAGCGCGTTCAAACAAACAAACTCTTCAGCTTTATAATATTAGTATAGATTCCCTTACCAATCCAGAACCAGCTTGCCAGATGCCCTTGAATCAATTGAGAAATGAGCCAAGAGGATCATCGGCTCGTCGAATGATAGACTCGTCGAATTGAAGCTCCAAAATCTTGAGCATCAACGCCGAGCTGCTAGCCTGTCGGTTATCTATCGGTTGCGTTTTGGGGAGTGTGCGACGGAATTGCAAAATTTAATTCCGCCAAGCTCGTTCCATCATCGGACCTCAAGACGCACGTCAATGCGCCACCGTAACAATGTGGAAATCCCATACACACGCACAAAACGTTTTGGGAACACATTCATTGTGCGTACAACTAAGGAGTGGAATTCCGTGCCAGAGTCTGTGTTTCCTGATAACTACAAGCTGGGAGTGGGATGAAGCAAGCATGCTTCATCTTCGACCACATCATCGCTTACCATCAGGTGAGATAGTGGTCCAACGCTTGCCTATCAATAATACAATAATAAAAAATGTGCCCATCACACTACTTTTGTCTGAAAATCGTAAAATAAATCTTAATTTAAAAAAAAAAAAAACTTTATACTTACGTAGATTTGACGGTCACACATTTTGATATATATAAATGCCTAACGCATTTAGGCATTTATATAAATCAAAATGTGTGACCGTTCGTAATTCGGTTGATTATTTTTGCAATTATTGTATAGGCAAAACCCAAATTTTGTTGAAGTGATCTACTATTCTGCATGTTTATCTATTCAGGTACTTTTTAATTTCCTCTCTTGTAGTAAGTTGAAGTTCCAAATACATGAATTTCAAAAAGTAATAAAAATCTTATTCTACACCAAAACTCGACATACCGTAAAATGCTGCAACTTTGCCTGGATTTTGACGTTTTTTGTTCATATCTCTGGACCTATTTGTTTTTATAGAGTTCAGCGAGTTTAAATTGAAAAACAGACCTTACGGCTTACAAAATAGGATGCTAACATTTTAAAGGAATGCGGCTTTTCCAAATTACAAGCTCTCAAAGTCGCAGGCAAAGTTGTATGTAAACGATGCAACTTTGCCTAGAGGAATTACTTAATAAACATTAGGCTGGTATTTACAGTATTTTTTTTTCTACATGCATAAGGCACTGTGATTGTCCCTAGCAGTTAAATAATTGCCATGAAGTTATGTACTTAATTTCACAGCTAATAGGCAAAATTGTAGCAGGAACCACAAACTTCCCATACAAAAATACCGTTGACTGTAGGGTTGTCCCAATAATAAAGTTTTTTGTAATGTTTTTTAATTAGGTACTTAAAAAAACCAAATTGCTACGTAAAAGTAAAAATCACAAATACAAAAAAAAAACTACTACGTATTTAGTAACCTTCAGGGTATTTTATTCCTCTTTTAAAAATGTAGTTTTAGACCCGGGGTCATCACTTCAATTTCGATAAAATTGAGGATATTGCTGGCGGGAACATCTTTAAATGCAGTTACAAGATTCTTGAAGTATTCTTAATTTCATTAACTGTTTTCGAAGCACGATTTTTTTTTTATACTTTGTGTCGCCCTTTGGGAAAATTTTGTCGTTGTAGGTATAAAAGCACGAGCCCAGCGTTGCTTTTCCGCATTTTACCATGTAACTGTAAACTACAATGCGCCCATCTAAAAGAGTAAGAGGACAGTCAAATTCTGCTGAAACATTCACTGTGTCTGCGATGCGGGCTTCTTCTTTAGTCGATAACTCTGTGGGTCTACCAAATAGTTTGTTATGGATGTTTTTAGATTTATTGACAATGGTACGACGCGGGATCCCAAACTCCACTTTGTCTAAAGTACAATCTTGGCCACAAGGGCCAGAACACAATACTGAGAAAATAAACACTTAATGAATTCATCAGGGTAAAATGTAATCCGACTAGTGACAACCCTAGACCCAGGCAAAGTTGTGTCTCAGAAGTTTCCAAAACACTGCGCAAGATTGCCTACTAAGTTATTTTAATGAAATCGAGTTCTTTTCATAAAAATATCAAACAATACATAAAATAGACACTATTATTTTACCCTGAGGCGCTATTTCTGTACGAAAACACCTTTTCTTTCGCCAAAATTGCAAAAGTTACAGGACTCAAAAAAAATCAACCCACACGTGCCGTGTTTTGTCGCATAACTGACAGAGTAATAAAGGAATTACGATTATAAAAAATGGAAAATATGTTGCTCTAATAATGTAAAATTACTACCAAATGGTGGAAAACGAGAATAAAATAAGCAAACGCGAAATATCATGGTTGAAACGAAATAGGCAAATTTGAGCTTAGTTGGTAAAGTTGCAGCATCTTACGGTACCAACAGAATCAAAAAAAGGCAAGAAAAAAGAAATCGTAATTACAAACGTATACAAACAAAGAATTTGCATAAATTATCCCGGCGTAATTGAAATCCTTATCATAAGCAAATGAGTTTCCCGTTTACACCGGCTGTAAGGCAAGAAAAAAACAACAAACGACATCTTTTGCCGACGCCTCTTCGCCGACAAGATTTGTTTTTCTCTCTGAGGCAGTTTGTCATTTCGTCCCGCTGAATAATATCACATCTACATTTTATTATTCTGAGGGATTTGGTCTGTTACGTGGGAAATCATGAATATCTCTTTAGTTTTTCTTATGCATAATCTGAGATTGTTTTTCCGATGGGGCAGTATGTTTTCGTTCATGTTAAAGGGGTGTATTATCATAATGATTGAATAACGCTGCTGACATTTCATGCAATTATCTGAGTATTTTGTTTATTTTACTCAACATCCTAACTTCTAGCGTCATCAAGTTGCTGGGGAGTTTGTTGCGCCACTTCTTCTTCCCAGCTAAAACACTAGGAAGTGGGGACGGGTGGGCGTTTTGAGGTACTGTCTTATGTAAAATTTGACGTTCAAAAAGTGCTGTCGCTCAGCCTAGTTTGAATAAATGACTTTTGATTTGATTTGATCTTTTGCCTTCAAACATCAACAGAATTGTTGATGTTTGAAGGCAAATGCTAGAAGTTGATGACTTGTGTAAAAAGATATCGTAATTGAATAATTACGATATCTTTTTACACAAGTCATCAACTCATGAATTCATCAAACAAGACAATCAATACGAACATAATTCTTCCGTAAGGGACTGGACAGGTGACTGACTGACAATGCGCAGCCGAAACTACTGGTTGTAGAAAGCTGAAATTTGGCAAGTAGGTTCCTTATGGACGGGCCTGCGGATGGCGAGCTATGGGTGGCTCGCCTTCCGATAGCAACTAGGCCCGGGTCGACAGCGTGTCGTGTTCCACGCGCGCCTCAAAGAGCCGTCAGCAAAGAAGACGGGGCTCCATAGGGTCAGTGCCTGCTAGGGTTGCGGAATTTGTTCGAAAGAGTCACCGCGGCCCTGGAACGCAAAGGGCACGAGAAGGATCACGGGTAGGTTTTTTTCAGTAAGAGTCTGACACTCCCTTCCGCTCCGCCCAAAGCGGGAGAAGTCATTTGATGATTTCCCATCCAAAAAAAAGGGAATAATAATAATTAACAAATTTCCCAAATTTCCTACGGACAAAACGGTATATACGGGTACAAAGTCGCAGGCAAAAGCTAGTAATATCATAAAGGTAAGTCCACACGCAGCGACGCGGGTGCGGCATGCCCCCGCGCGATATCTCTCACACAGGGAAGCACGTCACTCAGGATTTTAGGCTTTACCCGTCAGCGATGCCACCCGCCCTATCTGATACAATTAGCTCGATCAAATGCTATACATCCAAATGTACAAGTTTATATAATATTTACTTGGCTTGATAATATCATGCTTTAAAGCTTGAGAATTAATAAGTTACCTTTTAATCGTTGGTAGTACAATTTTAGAGGCGGTTTACATTTAAATCCAAATAATAAATCTAAATATTCTACTTAAACTGAATTGAATTCTTCCCATTTTCTCAATAGCATAGGCTTTGTAATAATCAAGTAATTATCTAAAATTAATAATAAATCATAACTAATTTTAATCGAAGACAAAATGGCAAAACATTTACATAAAACAATTAATATTTAATAACATTCCCTTGGACGTCAATATTAATTTGTATCAGTGTGTAAGGGTGCGCGCACACTCGCGACAACGCAGCGGTATCGCTACCCGCGCGGTCCGTCAGTCATCCAGCTTAGAGGGATTTAGCCGGTCTGCTGCAAGCTCGAATCAAACGCTCCATTGACTCCAAATCCTTACTCTAATTGAAATTTAAAAGCGTTTTTGACAGCTCTCTGTGTCCCCATTTGCAAATAATAAAGGGGATGTAGCGATTGCTGATGTTTGGATTTAGGAAGGAAAACTTTTGAAAGAAGCATCATTTTTTTATTTCATTTAATTTTTCTCTTCAACGGTAGATTTATTTAGCAGTCTGGCAATACTTCTAAAGGAAATGTCAACCAATCGTTTTAGTTCGACGAATTTTATTCAAACTTGACGTCTAAAAAAGTCTTCCTTGAACCTGAATTGCTTTGAGTTAAATTCATTTAACTTTTCAATAGAAATCTGATACATTTGCTCCATGGCTACAAGGTGGAAAATTCTCTTATAAGCCACTAAGGTTTCGTCGGGTACTTGCTCTTCTACAGTAATATTATAAAGAGGAAAGATTTGTACTTTTGTATGTAATGAATAAACTAAAAAAATACTGAACCGATTTATTTTATCCCCATATATCCACGGGAACGGGAACTACGCGGGTAAAACCGCGGGGTGCTGCTAGTTATAAATAAAACCATATTATATGAACATTGTACTCTAGCTTTTCAACTTCGTCCCGAGTAAACAGAATTTCAAATCAATGTAAAGTAAGGCAATCCGTTTTTCACGTTGCTATCATTAATACTAAGTACCCAGTAAGTAATAGTTTTATTTTTTTATTTTTTTGAAAAATATGTGAAGGTCTACAACACAATAACACAACTAGGTATTAGGTATAACAAATATTTTCACGGACATCTTCATTTGATCGGTGAGTATAAGCGCAATCTTTTATGCCAAAAGTTTTCGTCCCATCTTTTATGCCAAAAGATTTTGCCCGCGGCTTGGCTCGAGTTATTGTAGATTTCAGCCTATAACGGTCTCCAGTCTCCCATCTATATCTGTACCCAAATTCATCAAAATCGGTTCCACTATTGTGGCTTAAAAGCGTGACAAACAAACATACTCACTCTCGCATTTATAATATTAGTTATATTATTACAAATTGGCCAACCTAAACTTAAACAATACTGATAGATTTCTAACTAATTAAGCAAGCACTTAATTTAATCTGACTAATGAGCTATTGAAGCCTGCCGCGTTGTAAACTACAATCAGAGAGCTAATTCAGAGCAAGTTGCCGTTAATAATTCAGGCAATGGCCCAGGCCGCGAATTAGTGGTACATTTCGCAAGAATTTGTGGCCAGGGCTGTGTAATAAGGGATTAGTAATATCAAAGGGCGGGGACAAACCACCTTTGGCTGTTTGGAATATTAAAGTTTTTATTTTATTTTATTTATTTGGGAAAATAAACAGTTACACATTAAAATCTTACACTAACTTACAAGTACTTAATACAAAAAATACAAATGTATAACCTACGACATTTTCCACAACATATCAAAAGTTATATATAACAATGCGCTATTTTTAACCTATTAAAACAGAATAGTAATTATTACTGAACCTAAACATAGGCATGCAAACAACAGAGAAAAAGACACAGAGGGAAACAAAATAAGTAAGTATATAAAAAACTAACTATAATAAACTAAAATAATGTATAATAATGTATAAGTTAGGAGGTAAATCAGTTTTTTTTTTGAAATGCCAGACTAGCAGCGGCTCGCGGTTTCACCCGCATAGTTCCCGTTCCCGTGGGAATATGGGGATAAAATATATCCTATGTTACCCGGGGATAGTGTAGCTTCAAGAATTTTTCAAATCGGTTCAGTAGTTTCGGAGCCTGTTCAATACAAACAAATCAGGAAAGATTTGTTTGCTTTATAATAGTAGTATAGATGGATATGCTCTTGAGTTTAGTCTAGGTCGCAGGTGACAGAGAAGAAGCCTGTTCACTCTAACTTTGAAGAGATCAGGGTTGAATCCAAATGCTGAGTTGTTAGTATGACATGGGACTGATTTTGGCAATCGTTAGCTATTATCATGAACACGTCAGTTATGATACTGATTGCTTATCTATACTAGTCTACACTTCTATACTAATATTATAAGGAGGAAAGATTTGTATTTTTGTGTGTGTGTATTGTAATAAATAAACTCAAAAACTACTGTGCTGATTTCAAAAATTCTTTTACCAATAGAAAGCTACATTCATCCTGAGTAACATAGGCTATATACCATAAACCATAATCAGCCTTTTAACGTTCCCACTTCTGGGACACAGGCCTCCTCTCTAGGAGAGGGAACGGGCCGTAATCCATCACGCGGGCCCAGTGCGGGTTGGTGAATGTCACATGTCTTCGAATGGTTCTAGGACATGCTGGTTTCCTCACGATGTTTTCCTTCACTGTGTGAGCAGTGGTGATGAAGTTAATTACACAAAATAATAATAAATGACACAAGATAATGAAGTTAATTAATGCGCCTGGCTGGGTTTGAACCCGCGACCTACAATTCGTAAGTCGGGGCCATTACCACTCGGCCACCACTGCTCTATCTGTAGGCTATAATTTGTCCCCGTATTCCCACGGGAACGGGAACTACGCGGGTGAAATCGCGGGGCGCTGCTAGTAATATTATAAAGCTGAAGAGTTTGTTTAGTTAAACGCGTTAATATCATGAACTACTGATTCGAATTAAAAAAATATTTTAGAGTTGGATATCCCATTTACCGAGAAAAGCCATAACATTACGCTACGACCAATAGGAGCGGAGCATCAATGAAAAATGTTGCAAAATCTGCGTACTATTTTTCTCTCTGACTCACGTGACGCAGACAAAGTTGCGAGAGGTCAACTTGCAAACAATATTCATACGAATAAGAATAATAAATTATGTGTTTTATGAAGCTGCATCAATACATTCATCATCATCTGTCTAGCCTTTTCCCAACTACATTGGTGTCGGCTCCCAGTCAAGCCGGATTCAGCTGAATACCAGTATTTTACGTGAAGCGGCTGCCTACCAGACCTCCACAACCCATTAACTGGGGAACACGGTACTTCTTGGCGAGACTGGTGTCAGATTTTCTGGCTTCTGACAATACGTGACGACTGCCAAAGATCTCCAAATGACAGCCGGTACCAACGGCTTAACGTGCTTTCGGAGACACGGAGGAAACTCAGGATGTTAAGATGGTCACCCATCCACAGACCAACCTCGGCAAGCGTTGCTTAACCTAGAAGATCGATATTATCGATCGTTATATCGATCGATCGATATAATTTAGCCACGAGCTCCTCCAGCTGCATCAATACACAATGCTTGCTTAAACCCATAGGCGTTTGAGCATATGGGTTTAAGCAATCATAAGCATACAAAGCAAAGGCGCAAAATGATTAATATTCCGCAGCTACCTGTAGCCTGTAACTAGCAACCCTGCCAGACGCACTCAACTAATTACGTAATGGAATCCTCGGCTCGTTAATTAAGGACACCTCGCACGTATCCGTGGCTACAATGAGTTGAGAAGTATTAAGTGTAAGCGGCCGAGTTACGGGATTTTCATAACGGCTTTTGACAGTTCAGGAATAAAAATAAAAAGAAAAACATATTTATAAGCATATTCTTGTCTTCTTTTCTCCTCTGATTAATTTTAAGTTAAGAGTATAAAATTAGCATAATTAAAACAAACGAGAAATGTGTAATAATGCCACCGAATGGGTCTCATTAGATATTAAACCAAAACGAAGATGGCGGAACGCGCTCGACTGATACCGAAGAGTGGCCAGAACATTTTTTTAAAAACCTTGCCCCACACTAGTACTTTTTCCTGTATCATGGGTGCGTTTACAAACATAAAATCTCACATACACAAACAGCCAGACCCGGAACAACTATCCGTAGACCATACAAATATTTGTTCCGAGTGGGAATCGAACCTACAACACGCACCGGAAAAGCCAATCGCTCAACCACTGCGCCAGCCGTTTCGTCATTCGGTCAAAATCTAGCAAACGACGAATTGTGTGGAAAAGGGAGGCCTTTGGCCAGCCGTGAGGCTAAATAGGCTAGATAAATACTTGATTGAAACGACTTCATACAGTCCAAGTTCAGTACAACACAAACTTCACATCCTACGACAACTTCACCTTAAAACATATCACCGAAATTACCATATAAGTTAAAATAAACAAGAAACAAGGATCGTTTACGCCATCCCCCAAATCAGCGAATCGGTGATGTAAGACAACGCAGGTGTAATTAATTCCTAACTAATTACATCTCATGATACGCGAGACGAACTCCGAGTTAGGTAACTAATCGTAACTATAACTATCTGTAACTAGTTTGCGTAGTACTGACACGGAGGAAGAGGAAATGAAGTTATCACTCGCGAACTTATACCGAAAATTGAATTGAGTAATTTACTGAGACGTGCGAAAAGGACGATGCGAACTATAGTAAGTATTGTGAGTACCAATCGTCTTTTATAATGCTCACAGTAAAGGAGTGAAATTCTCTGCC
This sequence comes from Hecatera dysodea, assembly GCA_905332915.2. Lineage (NCBI taxonomy): Eukaryota > Metazoa > Arthropoda > Insecta > Lepidoptera > Noctuidae > Hecatera > Hecatera dysodea. Next base: position 19,109,557 of record HG995294.1, read on the forward strand.
TGTGTCTGTGTTCCGAACGCATTCAACTCTAATCTCTTAAAATTTAGAATAAACAGGTGTCTTCTGGATAAGCTCATTCCATCATCAAAGTCTCTGTCACCTGTGACCTAGACAAAGCTAACCCATAACAACAAAAATGAGAAGAAAATATTTGTATACGAAAGAAAAATACATGCTTATTTTTCTGAAACCTAAATTAAAATAGCCTTGGGGCTCTCTAATGGGTGGAACCTGAAACCGAACTTGCAACTCAAAGAATAAGATTGATCACAACCGAATCCAAAGATTTGATATAATATTGTCATCGCTTAACGCGTGACAGCGCAATGTGACTCATCAGGCAACCCCGCTTAACAACGAAATATGTTGCTATATCACATAAGCACTCCATTTTCTCCCTAATCTATGTCTTTCCAACTCACACTATAAAATACAAGCGGTGTTCTTCAAGTCGGAATTAGTTAAAGTTACCTACATATTGTCATTAAAATGGAGTTTGCTTATTGAATTAACCACGTGAGAAGATTGGATGAGACATGTTTGCTATGCAAAAGTAGTTTCACAAATCTTAACAATGCATATTTTCTTTAAGAAAGTCTAGTTGTAGATATTCCGTATGTTGATATTATGTTCATGCATTTTATATTTTCCGATTAAGGCATAAGGCCTGCTTGTTGTCGCTCGACAGTATTTACTTAAATAAAATGTTCTTGCTATCATAAAATCTACGTAGGTATGTTACATTGTATACAGCAACACACCCCTCACTACCATTAAGCGTTGACGACTACTCCACGTTGCTCGTCATCCATTGCGCGCCAGCTCGGCTTTGACTCAAAGCCGTTGTCTGCCCACGGTTCGTTAGGCCGAGATTTACTGGATGCTCACGCCATACGAGTCGCGGTTAGTTTGTGAAAAGTTTACATCTAACTGAATGGACTTTTGATGGAATATTCGGATGTTCAAAAAAGAGGAGGTTAGACAAAGGGTATCAAAGTTTGAAACCCATTTTTCGTTGGTTGTTGCTTTTTTGTTGGTTTTGACTGCATGGCGATAACAGGTATGCATACAGCTGCCGTGATTGCAAATATTGATTTATTTTGTGGACTGAATGATTTAATAAAACATCGTGAGGAAACCGGCATGTCCTAGAACCAAAAATTCGAAGAGGTGTGACATTCACTAACCCGCACTGGGCCCGCGTTGTGGATTACGGCCCATTCCCTCTCCTAGAGAGGAGGCCTGTGTCCCAGCAGTGGAAATATTAAAAAGCTGATTATGCTTATGCTAGACAATACTTTGGACTCACCAAATTTTCATCCAGTGTGCCCTAGGCAATACCAACTTGGTAACTGGTTTCTATTTTTACCAGTATGAGCTGATCCCTATTAGTCACAAAAATAACAAAAATATAAAATGCTTTTTTACTAATAATTCGTTTCCAAACATTTCAATTGCATAGTTTTGAGAAGAGTTGATATTTACGGAGATTCTCCTACACACTCTTCAGTTTGGAACATCATTTCTAACCATAATCTTCTTTCCAGGTCAAAGTAATGCTGCGAGTGGGCGCTTCAGGCGAGGGTCCCTTCACCAGTGGCACACAAACTTTCTCCATGGACAAGCGCAAGAAGCAGGTCAGCCTTTGCGAGACAGCACCAGCAGCCACCGCGCCTGAAGACAGGAAGGTTGGCGTGGCCGCGCCTAAGATGTTCGCTTTTGACGCTATCTTCTCACAGGACGATGCACAGGTTAGTGGCGATGAAGATCTTATTGTTTTATGTCATCCTGGTACCTATGACGCTTTATATTTGAGTTCATAGTTCCAGTTGTATATTGGATAGATTATCCACACAAATGTGGAAAGCATTCGACGATCAAGTTACAAAGTTAGGGTGGATTATATTATTGAAGATGAAACTCTTTCTGGTTTTATGTCACTCTGGCCTGGTAAGTAAAACTATAGGACTTGTGAGGTTTCAAATAAGTGTGGTTGAATTGATTCTCCTCGCTTTATGTCATCCTGGTATGGGATTAGTGAGTCTATACACCCATAGTTTTTAATTAGCACAAAAAAGACAGGGCTCTGTCCGTACCCGTTACTGATCATATTTGTGTAGTCAAAAGTAAAAAAATAAAAACCTTAAATTGTCCACGGAGTTTTTTAATAATTGGTAAATTCTTAATAGAATAAAAATTCATAACAATTGCTACTAGAAAATACTACGCACAGTGTTTTTCCATTTTAATCGTCATTTATTCATTCATAAATCAATAGCCTGTACAATATTTTTATAAGTTGAGTGACATTTTAAGATATAAAACACGCTAATATCTTTGCTGTTTATGAACATAATTTTTTGAGACTTTTCTTAAATAATAACAAGGACTTTTCTAATAAGCCCTTAAAGTATTTGTACTAATTAAAAACTAGGGGTGTAAACATTGTGTGGCATTATATCAGCTCAACCATATAAAGCTTTACAAGCAGAATGCACCAATAATATTGTTGGTACACGCCGGGGGTTTAAGCTTATAAGTACCAAGCAGTACTAAAAGCAACATGATTTCTTTATTGACTCATCATCGGTATGGCCTCTATTTTCTAAACAAAACTAGCAACAAGAAAACAGACACCAACTAGGTACTACAATTAGCTAATTTCCAACGCGATTCTTTGTAGTATCCGTACCTCGATTCAACTGATATTAAACGCCAAACTTTCGAAAAATTCATAAATAAGTCTAAAAAATAAAATCTTATAGATAGATGCTTCATCAGCATCATTTCCGACTGCTAGGTTGTGGAATTTGTTCGAAAAAGTCAGTCAGTCGCGGCCCTGGAAGGCTTAGGACATTAGGAGGAACACGGGTGGGTTTTAGTCAGTAACAGTCTGACACTACTTTCCGATCCACCCAGAGCAGAAGAAGTCATTTGATGATGTACCAAACAAAAAAAAAAGATCATTGACAAAACCGTCTGATCGTGACCCAGTAAACATGATTGTTATTAGAGAGGTACCTAGCTACCAATACATACACCGACAAAAAATACCTTTGAGATTATTAGAAAAAACGCTGACTGAAACTGATCACTATCTCTGATCTCTATTTCTAATTTTCTTTTTTATTATTTATTTTTACCAATTGTTTTACATTTTTTATTTTTGTTTGTTTGGTTGTACCTCTGTGTCTGTACGAGTGGAATAAACTATTTTTCTTTGTTTCTTACTATTCGCTTGCCCAAATTACTAGATACAACAAAGGGAATGAGACGAGAAGGAAATCGAAGTATTTCTATTTATTTGGATGGATACTTGAATATGATTAATGGCAGATGCTTGATACTGACGGGTATTCAATTTAAAAGTATTAAAGTTTTTGATAAAAAAAACTTTTTAGTGGTACCTACATCCCCTCCCCTCCCCCCACCTAAACGAACCAATCACATTGGTGCAAAAAAACGCACTGCTTCTTTGCAGAGTAAACTAAGAGGTCGTCAATGTAGACAATGTAGATATTTTTTTTTTGATTTTTCGAAAACCGCTTGGTCGATTTCGATAAAATTTCCATGGGACCATTTGGGAAGTATACCCTTTCCAACAAAAAACGAATTTTTCAAATCGGTTGACAAGCGACGGAGTTATGCGCGAACAAACATAAAAAAAAAATACAAACATCCGAATTGAGAACCTCCTCCTTTGTTAGAAGTCGGTTAAAAACAATAAAATTTTATTTATTGACCAGCATAAAGTTGCTCTCTACAAAAAGTAAATTAACTTAAAAACAGATATAAATATCCGTCATTTAACATGACGTGTGCGAACGTTAATATTTTTGATAATATTTAAGCAGTTTCAAGATCAACATGCACAACACATACACACATGCACACACAAGCCTCCTAATTCCTCATTTAATACACATAAATTCATCAGAAACAACAAAGCTGCTAAACCATAGGGATGTTTCCTGAGTAAAAAATATATGATTATATTTAGTCCGTCAGTTAGATTATAGAAAAATATTGGACACGTATTTTTTCCTTTATCAAATCTATAAAAACTAACGAAGATACAAAGCATCAAAGATCAGGAGTGGGGGCTTGTGACGTCACGGCTCGCTAAAAATTGTAGCGAGTAGTGACGTCACACGAGTTTTCAACGCACTGTATCGTCTTCATTTTTTGTTTACGTGAAAAAAGAAAAAATACGTGTCCAATATTTTTTGGAAATCTATCCGACGGACTAATTAGATTTTTTTAGTCAACTACCCTATTACTCAAAACCAAGTAAGAATGTTAAACATCCAGACAAAATGGCTATCGTCGAAAATCCCCCCGCCCTCCCCCTGAAATATTTAAAGGTATTAACATTATAAGGCAGCATATTCTTAGTACTAACGTTTCATGCCGCGTACTGCCTTCCCGAGGCGGTCCTGAGGTAAAAATAAGCGAATGCTTACCTAGTCTTATGTGAAACTTTCCTCCTAAACGAACGGATTAAGTTCTAAGCGGTTAGCGGACGCTGGAAAAATTACACTATTAATAAATATTGTAAGCCTGTTGTGTTTTAAGAAACTGTTACAGAAAATACTTAATTCTTACGGAGCAATTCAATGCAGGTATAGTTTTAGTATGTAAACGGAAAACTGTGCTTCGTTTTCTACACACATGGTATCTTATTTTCATATTTATTTTATACTAGCTGCTGCCCGCGACTTCGTCCCCGTGGAATCCCCGATATTAAAACATTCTTTATCGCTGCTCCGCTCCTATTGGTCTTAGCGTGATGATATATAGCCTATAGCCTTCCTCGATAAATGGGCTATCTAACTGAAAGATTTTTTCAAATCGGACCAGTACTTCCCGAGATTAGTGTGTTCAAACAAACAAACAAACTCTTCAGCTTTATAATATTAGTATAGATAATACTTGCAGAATATGAAATGGCTAATCAAATAATGTTCGCTGAACTCCGACCGAACATTTCTGAAAATATTCTTCAATCCAAGCTCTCCTCTCAACAAACTTTCCTCTTTCGTGTACACAGCGAACGAATGCATTGCATCATAAAACGCAGCGTCATCAAACCCGCTCGCTCCCCTCCCTTGCACCGCATGCATACGGCGCTCCCGCGTAGTTCTATACTCTATACCCCTCTGAATTTCATGCACCAAAAATGTCGCCAGCGGAGCGAGCCCCGACTTCTCCTGTTTAAATTGTTAAACGGCGTGCACTGCGCGACTAACTTTCGCGTTCCCCTTTACCGAAAATTTTCACATTTTTGCCGTTGAAGATAAAAAATAGTTAGCGGTTTTAACGAGATTTTAGAGCTTATGAGTATGCTCTTTAGTGTTATGGGCCCCTAGTATTGTGTAAGGGGGTTTGTCGCAGTAGTTGTTTTCTCCCGAGGGTGTTTTTCACCTTGTAGTATTCCACGATCTAATCTAAGCGTGTATAAGAATATGCAAATGGCTATATTTAGTTACTAGCAGCGCCCCGCGGTTTCACCCGCATATGTTTTAATCCTGTGGGAATATCGGGGTAAAAATTCTGGTTATAAACCATTTAAGTGCAAAATTTCAAGCATCCACCAAAGTTTTTAAGTATGGATGGATCCATAAAACTTTCGCGTTTACAATATTAGTAGGATATAAAGGAACAGGCAATTTGATATTGGATACAATGTTATCAATTTCCGAGTCACGTTTTTATAAGGTACCATTTTATATGTAAGATAAAAAAAAATTCTTTTGTACACGTATGTGGGATAAAATTTCGAAGTTTGAAGTCAGCGATCACAAAATCGTTTTTCAATATTTAAACACAACGTGGTATTTTTGCTTGTTACCGCATGAAAGGCCAATGTAATGCTACCTATTGTAGAAAAGGGGCGATGATGACTAATAGAGAAGATATTATGGAACAACGCATTTTGCCCCGACCCCAAAGAGATTAGTACAAAGGCTAAGGTTTGCGTTGATTGAAATACAGCAAATTAATATTACTGAAATGTGGCTTCTTTTAATGTCTTCAAGAGAAACATTAAGAAGCATTTCCTTTCACAATGACATAATATTAGTAGATATGTATGTATGTAAATGTATACATATTTGTATTTATGTATGTAAATATATTGATCTATATTATTTAGTACACTGGATCCTACCATCTATGCTGGTCTCTCTCTATCACTCAAAGGTTTACTGGGAGAAAACTCAACTTTGAGTTACGCTCGCCTTTGTACATACAATTTATTATGTATAATCTATATCTATACTAATATTATAACGAGGAAAGATTTGTATTTTTATATGTAGGTAACAAAATAAACTCGAAAACCACTGAACCGATTTCAAAAATTCTTTCACCATGAGAAAGCTACATTCACCCTGAGTAACATAGGCTATATTTTATCCCCGTATTCCCACGGGAACGGGAACTATGCGTGTGAAACCGCGGGGCACTGCTAGTATAATATAAGTTGTTTTAGTGTACAAAAAAGAATTAAAGAATATTATAATTGCTTCATTTGTGTGTTGTGTGGGGCAAAATGCGTTCTTCATGAAATTTAAATCTAGCGTACTACTTCACCTAACAGTATAGCGTACTCCAACCAGAACCACAAAAGCTTCCAATGTTCCAATATTGTTACGCCCCTGTAACATAAAGCCTAAAACTCACTAAACCGGTAGAGACACGAGCAAACGTGAACAATTCACACAACAGGGCCAGCGGTGCATGCGAATCCCATTAGCTTGGTGTAATCGGCATGTCCATGTCCGCGAATGCACGGATTAATTGTAGGAACATGTGTTGTCATGTTAGAATATGCGTGTCATGGAAGGAAAGGATTTAGAAGAATGAATGATTACTTTTATAAAAAACTAGCAGCGCCCCGCGGTTTTACCCGCGTAGTTCCCTTTCCCGGGAATATGGGAATAAAATATTTATTTTGAAATCGGTCCTGTAGTTTTTGAGTTTATTCGTTACATACAAAAATACAAATCTTTCCTCTTTATAATATTAGTATAGACTACGACGATATAAATTGACCTGGTAAGAAAAAAAAAAGTCGTTAAATATACACCTAATACAGCGATCTTCACACGACTTACTTTATAATGAAATAAATAACCCTTTTTTCTGGATGGGAAATCATCACATGGCTTCTCCCGCTCTGTGCGGAGCGGAAGAGAGGGTCAGACTCTTTCAGTAAAAACCACCCGTGTTCCAAAGTGCCCTTTGCGTTCCAGGGCCGCGGTGACTCTTTCAAACAAAATAAGTAACCCTTTGCTTAAAGTCGCTGCTCTTTTCATATATAATCAAGCTCACAAGAATTTCTCTTCTTGGAAATAAACTCGATTAAAAACGAATATTTTAGGACTCATTGCAATCGAAGCACGTCCAATGGTCAAAAACCGATCGAATATCATAGCAAAATGATTTTCAGCTCTTGCTACTTCTGTCTTCTCAAAATATATTTTAACTACGCCAAATCTCACATAACAATAGAACCACATCTTCACGAGCAACATAAACACAACCATAAAATTAACACAAATCTCAAATCTTAAACCTTATCCATCTTCGCTCCCACAGCTAAAACGCACGCATACCACCCGCTAATACCCCACACATCATACCACTTAAGACCAGAAATCCCGATCAGGAATCACAGCTCCATAACCGTGGCAAACGTGGCAATAAATCACTTAACCGCGTAATGCCAGTGTTCGGATGTAATTACTGAACGCACGAGTAAGCTGCAGTATCTAATGCACCACTCTGTACTAAGATTAGGAGACGAGGAACTGTGTGGGCTGAAGATAGAAGGAAGCTTCTATTCAATAAAATAGCATGCGATTCATCCGCTAAACTAGGGTAATTACGATCGGCGCACCTATGCTACTGGGGCATCTATCCCGGTTTTACCCTACTCTACGATGAAATATGAGGTTTTTATTTATTGTGAAATGGATTTGCTCTTGACTCTAGTCTAGGTCACAGATGACAGAGAAAAAGTCTATGATGGAATGAGCTTACCCAGAAGAAGCCTGTTCACTCTAACTTTGAAGAGATTAGGGTTCAAGTATCTGGATATATCTTTTTTTTTTTTTCTTTTTGGAGACTAAAAGTATACGAAATACTGCCTAGTTTGTGCAAAGACAATATTAAAAATGTCAATTTTTAATATTGTTTTTTTTAGGATTGGAAATCATCAAATGAGGGGGTGTCAGACACTAACTAAAACCCATCCTTGTTCCTCCAAATGCCTTTTGCGTTCCAGTGCCGCGGTGACTCTTTCGAACAAATACCGCAACCCTAGCAGGCATTGTGGCTAGCAATTATGGCAATTTTTTAAAACGGGGCGAGTTTGTGTATTTCTATGCCTTAGGAAAGCATTAGGATTTGCGATTACTTATATTTATATGTTACTAGCCGCGCCCCGCGGTTTCACCCGCGTAGTTCCCGTTCCCGTGGGAATATGGGGATAAAATATAGCCTATATTACTCAGGGTGAATGTAGCCTCCTAATGGTGGCAGAATTTTTAAAATCGGTCCAGTAGTTTTTGAGTTTATTCGTTACATACAAAAATACAAATCTTTCCTCTTTTAGTATAGATAGGTCGAATATTTTTTGCAAAGCTAAAATCTTCAGAGAGAAAACGTGTAGCTACGCGTACCTCGAACATTTGAACTCGCAAAATACAGACTCACAGCGCAAATGGTTGCAAAGCCAAATTCTAAAATCAATAAACCCCCATCAATATAATTAAGAGAGCTATTACGCTACAATATGAACCTTACACGAATGTAGTTATACAAGTGTTGATGTAAATTATCCGTACAATAACTCACCGGACGGGGCCGGACAGCGGCCGGACGGCGGCTTACGCGGGCTTAGCGTCCGACGCCGGACCACCGGGATCCGCCGTAATTATGTTAGTAATCTACCTTTATGACTTGTTTACTTTATATCAAAACGGATATTAATAATCTCGGCTTTTTAACCGACTTCTAAAAAAGGAGGAGGTTCTCAATTCGGATGTTTTTTTTTAATGTTTTTCGCGCATAACTCCGTCGCTTGCCAACCGATTTCAAAAAATCTTTTTTTATTGGAAAGGAAACTTTCCAAATGTTCCCATGAAAATTTTATCGAAATCGAAAAAGCGGTTTTTTGTTAATTTCAATAAATGATAGCAAATCTGTCGGGATCGCTGTTGTTGCGGGGTGTTTACTCCAATTTATACCACGTACCCACGCTGTGATGGGTATGTTCACGTACCCACGCTGTTAGGGTCACAGAAGTGAGGGACTTAGGAGTTCGTTTCACCACTGAACTCACGTTTCGTGAACATATAGTGAGGGTATGCAAAAAAGCATATAGAAACCTAGGTTTTGTGCTTAGAATGGTTAACGGCTTCACAAATATTAAAGCTATAACGGCTTTATATAATGCTTTGGTAAGAGGCCAACTGGAATGTAATGCAGTTATCTGGGCTCCACATGAAACTAAGTATAGTCTCATGTTGGAGCGAGTACAAAATAAATTTATTAGGTACAAATATATGAAGGAATACGGGGTATATCCATTTTATCCATTGATGTATCCAACTTTATTTGTCTTGGGTATGGTCGGATATAATGAACTGAGGGTCAGGAGGCAACTCACACTAGTGACTTATATCTTCAAGATAATTAGAGGGAAGATACACAATGCGGATATATTGCGAAGGGTCGAGCTGGCCGTACCAGACAGGTATGTGGGTCGCCGTCGTCAGCCGCGGTTGCTGGCGGAACCGCGCGCGCGAACTAACTTGCTGCGCGAGGCGCCGCTCACGATCGCGCTCCGCACTCTCAACCTCATTGCTGAGGATTTGGACATATTCTATTGCACTTTGGGTGAATTCACAAGAACAGCTAATTATAGAATTTGCTACGGTAGAAATAGTGGAACTTTTTAAATTATAAGTATGCTACAATATCGCATTGGGTCTAGCCTGTAAGGATATTTGTATGTTTGGAGAGTGAAATAAATAAATAAATAAAAAATAAATAAATGTTTAGCTGGGAGTGAACAACTAAAAAGTGAAAAATAAAAAAACATTTTACAAAAAATACAACCGACTTCTAAACAAAAACACCAAAAGTACAAAATAACTATTTTTTGTAAAAAGTATTTTTTTAAATTGAGAACAGCAAGGAATAAGGAAATCAGAGTATGGAAGCCCGACGCTCGTTTAAAGAAGCTGAGTTCTTTAGCATACTGTAAATGCTGTATGGCTGAAGTAAGCTTTGTTACATTGTTGTACATTTTATTTTTGTGACTTATAAACCTCAAAAGAATGAAAGAAGAGCAGTAAAAATCAAAAGTAATCAGCATCTTTTAACAAAAATAAATTAATAAAACTGGTACGCAAATATTTAAATAGATCCCGAAGATAGCCGACTGCGAGACGAATTCGATTCGTTCTAGAATGTCTTATGATATGATCAAATTGTGGCGCCAGAAAAATGAGACCACTCTGTCCTTAAGCCGATACTTTACATGTTTATGTCTACACAAAGTACAAAATATATGAACTTTAATATTTATGTGCGTACGATTACAATCTAGTGCTGTAGTAAATCAATGGAAGCCGCTGAACGATAGCTCAATATGTCAGCTTCGGCTAAAATACATCATGCAGCGTGCAGCGAGTCGCCAAAATCCAGTGTAATTATGAAATATATTGCCTTTTTTTTGGATGGGAAATCATCAAATGATGAAATATATTGCCTGCTGTTATTATCTGATGCTTTATGGTTATTATTTTATTTATTTTGAAAATAAAATACTAGTATAAAAATATACAGGGTTATTTGTAAAACACCAACAACCTCTTAAGAAGTCATTATACTCATCAATATGAAGGACTTTTACTATGGGACCAAACCTAAAATCGCGAAAACAAAATCAGCTGTTCCTTACATATTTTATGTTCATACATCCATCCTCTTAACTAACATATATGTATATACATACATACTGTTAAATGAAGGGTAAAGTAAGGGATTTGAAACTAATAAATTGGAAACTACTTTCAGGAAAATTAATTTTAAACTTATCTACGCAACTGGATCAAACTGTAACTTTGCGATATTAATATCCCACAAAAGTTTTAAACCTCAATCAATCGCAAAACGGAAAATATCAGTGAGTTGTAATTTACATACGTAATGTGAAATTTTAGAGATTTTAAACATTGTTTTGGTACCCGGTTTAGTTTGGCAAAACTGTTGTGAAGGTTTTGACATGATAAGAAGTAAAATGTAAATGCGTAAATAAATACAAAATCTCCACTGCTGGATAGAGAAATCCCTCAGGCCTCCTTATATCGAGTGGACATGTCACCATAATAGGTAGGTAGTAATGTCATCGTGTTAATGTTAATCCTTCAAAAACCCGATCAATATGAAACTCAAACTCACAGCATTTATGTCACACATTCGAATTATCAAGGTACCGGAACGTGCAACGTGCAGATCGCTTCGCCTCTTTGGACTGACCGAAGTTCAAAGAGATGAACCTATCTGCACGTTCCATAGCATAGATCTCTATGGAGAAGAACGTGCACGAAACTCCACGGACATTCCTTTAACTCAATAAATTGTTACAAAGTGGATACATTGTTCTTATTGAAATTATAATCATTCCTAATTAATCGCATTGAAGCTAAAATTAATAACGAAAATTGATTAACTGGCGTCCCTCCATTACAGTCTAAGCGCTCTCAATTAGTGAACGGAGTCGTGGTCATTAAAATTTTCATTCAAAACAATTTCAGTATTTCCGTGTTGAGTGTATATTCCCTGCGATGGGGATACCATGAGTTGTTATGATATGCCGGAAAGTCCTGTCTTTGTTTTGTAGTGCCTTTTTTCATGGACCTGACTTTTTGACTCTCAATGTTTATATTTCTTTTATTTTAACAAATAATGCACCAAACATGCTATATTATACATGATAAGAACAAACATCCCACATCATGCAAAGTTAAAATTACTTTCGGATAGTATTATTAATATTATGCTTTTATATTACTAAAGTTGAGGATAAGATTAAAAAGCAAAGTACATAGTAGAAATTTCTATACTTACATACAGATAAAAATAGCATTCAACACATTACTAGGCAGTTCAACATTACTCGTACTACATGTTGACTAAAATCAGTCGATTTAAAATGCTCTATAATCTGTTCATAGCAACCTGACGAGAAGACCATCTATGTAAACTACATAGGTAGTCTAGCAATAAGCATAATGATTAATGACTGCAGAATTTATTCGAAAGAGTCACCGCGGCCCTGGGACACAAAAAACATTAGGAGGAACACGGATGGGTTTTGGTCAGTAAGTTTTTGGTTTGGTTAGTAGGTATTTGTTAAAGATATTTTACACCTTAATATAAGGACATTTATTGCATTGGGATTAATATAAAAAAACATTATTCAAGCCGAAGTACGCGACCGGTTTTTTTTTTTTTTTTACGTGACCACTCGCAGTTCAGCACACTAAGGCTGGTTACTGCTTAACCGGGCAATACGCGACCGTTCCTGTGCTTAGCTTTCGCTTCTCTAGATTATAAATTAGATCTATTCTAATATTCTAAAGAGGTAACGTTTGTGAGTTTGTGACGTTGTAAGGGGTAATCTCTGGATCTACTGAACCGATTTTCAAAATTATTTCACCAATAGAAATCTACGTTATTGTGGTGTCATAAACTATATTTTATCCCCGTATTACCACGGGAATAGGAAGAACGCGGGTGAAACCGCGGGACGTTGCTAGTAAGATATATACATAAAAAATTATTTGGTACAACATGAAAAGAAAACACTACACACAAAAGTACAGTTACTTACATCATAAATCCAAAATAAAGAACAAAACAAAAACTACTTCAAAGACTTTTCTTTCACCATATCAATCTCTCATTATTTTAAAAGTCTTTCATAATCCTGTTCTTTTCAAAGTTATCCGCTATAAAACATAAAAGTAGGCCACCCTACAGGGCTCTAATCTCAGCCCTCCACCTTAAGTCCTTTTAATTATCTGTGGAGCGGCCAGAACAAAAACAGGGGCAAAGAGAGCACTAAATTATGTTTCATACAAAAAGATAATCATGTTACTGTAATATGAAAATCTTGTTTCTACATCTATTGAATTTAGATGTTTGCTTGTATTAGACTAGGTAATGTATGTAGTATTTTAAGGTCGGTAGGTACCTACTATACGTTTTTGTTAGAATAATCTTTATGTATTACAGAACTTAAAACAATTATGACGAAGAACAAACTAAGAACGACAGGCTTTTAAGTAGTGTTTTCGGAGTTAAGAGCGTATACGCCAAACGGCATTTCATACAAATTTTCAAGTCGTTATTTTCCGAAATGACTGAACCGATTTTAATGAAACTTCACACATACAAGCAGGATACATAGGTCTAAAAAGTTTTTTGATAAATAGTGTTACAGTTAAATTAGACCCATTTTAAATTTTTCATAGAAACATAAACTTCCAGTTAACTTTTTTTAAATAAGACATTTCGAAAATGTTTTTAACTAACTTTTTTTTTGAAAATTTGTATGAAATATTGTTCATCGACCATCCACGATTAGCTATCATGTTTTATCAAACTAGCCACCTTTTGTTAATCAGTAATCAGTGCTGGTATTTAATATGAAACAAAAAAAAATAGAAATAGTCAATATGCTGCGATCTTTAGCACTAAATATTAATTTTCACAGTAACAATTAGCATAAGCATAATAATCAGCCTTTTAATGTTCCACTGCTGGGACACAGGCTTCCTCTCTAGGAGAGGGAATGCGCCGTAATCCACCACGCGGGCCCAATGCGGGTTGGTGAATGTCACATGTCTTCGAATTTTTGGTTCTAGGACATGCCGGTTTCCTCACGATGTTTTCCTTCACCGTCTTGTTTCCATTACAAACATTTAATATTCCCGATTCCTACAATTTTAATAATCGCACCACTACCAAGAGGCACAAAGGCAACTAGCGACATCATTACATCCCCCATATTCTGTAAGCCTCGTCTCAGCCCCCTAATCTGTGGACCACCTTAAGTCCGCGTAATTACCTGAGATCTGGCCGAAAGAAAACACCCTGTTTCAAACGATGGCAGGTTTGGAAACACCCTCTAAGTGCCAGATATTACTAAATTATTCACGGCTTCATAGACACTTTTGTTTTTAGTTGGGGTGTGGGGTAAATGAATAGAGATTTAATCGTGTTTAACCCCTAATGAGGGGTATATTTAATGTGTGTATGTCTTGCTTTTAAGAGGATGGGACGGGCAAATAATTATGTAAATTCGGTAAATTACATATTCAAAGTAATTTTTCACACAAAAAAATACTACTAAGGTGTTAGGCATATTTGTGTATTTCTTACCTCATGAATGTTGAGTCCCATTTAAGTCCAAACTTTCAGTTGAACCGTGAGTGCAACCGTCCTAATTCTAATGCTAACTTTATAACTAGCTGAACTGCACACCTTCGTCTGCGTCACATAAGAGAGAAAAAAAAAAGTTTTTACAACATTTTCATTGATTGATTTCATATTTAGTCGTAACGTGACGTTATGCTCTGCTAGGGTTGTGGAATTTGTTCAGAAGTGTCACCGCGGCTCGCGAATGCAAAGGGTGTTAGGAGGAACACTAATGATTTTTAGTCAGTAAGAGTCTGACACTCCCTTCCGCTCCGCCCAGAGCGGGAGAAGTCGTTTGAGGATTTCACATCAATAAAAAAAATGTTAACGTATAGCCTATATATACGTTTAAACCAACAAACTCTTCAGTTTTATAATATTAGTGTAGGTAGGTATACCAACGGTTACCAACCTAATCCTTATCTTATCAGAAACTTTAATAAAGAGCGCGCTAAGCCGGCACAAGCATTCTTAAATGCTATCTTTGACGAAGAGTTGCTTCATCATTTTATTCTGTGTAAAAAACAAACAAACAATCGTTCCTCAAAGAAATTTAAAAAAAAACTCCCTTGTTTTTTTTCCTACTATTGTATTATGGCCGCATATTGAAGTTTCAGTTACATTGTTTCAAATAACAAAATGTTTACTGTACATTTGCATTCGCTACACTCGTATAGGTGGTACCTAAATATTAAAATGTGGAAACAATTTATTGACTCTGTCGCGCACATTTTGTTTTGGGGACGCTCGGTGAAAGCCATGCTCTACAGTGGACATCGATACGATGTTGATAATAAGACGTGTATTTCCTTTTCAACAGACGGAGATATGTTCGAGCGCGCTGACTGACGTCATCCACGCTGTCATCAACGGGACTGACGGCTGCCTCTTCTGCTTCGGACACGCAGGACTTGGTGAGTTACAAAAAATCATCAACAATTTGTTTGTCATTTTAAAGGAGCTCGTTGCTAAATAACAACAGCCGCACAGGTCGATCTTCAGCGAACAAGACAGAGCTCCGAATTGTAAGTCGCGGGTTCAAACCCCATCATAATTTCATCACCACTGCTCTCAAAACGGTGAAGGAATACATCGTGAGGAAACCGGCATGTCCTAGAATCAAAAATTGACATGTGCCAACCCGCACTGGGCCCGCGTGGTTGATTTACGGCCCATTCCCTGTCCTAGAGAGGAAGCCTAAGTCCCAGCAGTGGGAACATTAACAGGCTGATT
This sequence comes from Hecatera dysodea, assembly GCA_905332915.2. Taxonomy (NCBI): domain Eukaryota; kingdom Metazoa; phylum Arthropoda; class Insecta; order Lepidoptera; family Noctuidae; genus Hecatera; species Hecatera dysodea. The sequence goes on from HG995294.1 coordinate 19,125,289, forward strand.
ATTAGGTCGATCTTCAAGCCATTAATCCGGTTTGTCATTTGTAGATCATTGGCTGTCGTATCGGAAAATCAGCAATCACCAGTCTTGCCAAGAAGTACCGTGTTACTCGGTTAATGGGTTGTGGAGGTCTGGTAGGCAGCCGCTACACGTAAAATCCTGGTATTCAGCTGAATCCGGTTTGATTAGGAGCCGACCCTAATTAGAGGAGAAAAAGCTAGGCAGATGATGACACGTCGATCGTCTATATTAAGCTGTGCCTTGCCGTAGTCGGTCTCGGATTTCAATCTAAAAAACATCCGAATTGAGAACCTCCTCCTTTTTTAGAAGTCGGTTAAAAAACAGAGTTTCTTGCGTGCTTTGGAAGACATGCTAAAACTTTGGTTCAGCTTTCATTTGTAGATCCCTGATAGGCATTACGAGTAAATAGAAGCGAGGCAATATGTCACCAGTCTTGCCAAATCATATGTGGTTATTTCTGGGTTGTGCAGGTCATTCAGTCTGTCACTCTATTTAAAATACTGGTACTCTTCTGCATCCGGTAGACCAGAAGTAGACCACAACAGGAAAAAAACCAGGCAGATTGTGTTATTCTGATGAACGAGTATTAGCTATGGAAATTTTAATCAAAATCCATTCAGTCGTTTTGCGTGAAAGAGTAACAAACATCCATACAAAAAAAATCGCGATTAGAATAGTAATAAAAATACTTATGGGAAGTAGGTTTAGTTAAGGATAAGTTACATGTTTATCAAACAGTCTTTGAGATAATAATCAAGGTTTCACGCTGAATCCTGAAGCGTTGATTAAAAAGTGCAAAACTGTACCGCATAGGGTTGGCAGCCTTCCTAGTTGTGTGAACCAATGTTGTTTTACGCAACTTGAATCAGAAAATTTAAAAAAAAGTAACACTACGAACCAGAAAAGTAACTAAACCCTACAATTTTGAGCTGTTTCCGCTAGAAAATTATTTTCTATGCACAAGTTGTCAAGTCGCATTTTTTGGTTACCGTAAAAATATATGTATACGTATATAAGAAATACATTAAAAATCTATTAATTAAGGTGTAATTTTTCTCTAGTCAAATTACACTTATGATGAACTAAGGAACGAAATTGGCAATTTGACAGTTTGTGTATAGAAGATACCATACCATAGACATTTATGTCCAACAGTCATATCATTTTCCGTAACAAGGCAACTCGCACTTTTATTTCAAGAATATATTTCAATAAATGTTATCTAACTATAAAAAAACTAGCCTCTAGTCACGGGAAATTAAAATCTAGAAATAACATGAGAAAAATAATCTTCAAGGAAAAGTTCTTAGACTGGAAAGAAACTTCAACTGTAGCACTTTCACGGTACGTTTGCAATGCGAAACCACAACTCATTCGGAAGGTGGTAACCCTAATTATGCACTATAAAGTATGAAACTTCTCACTCGGCGTCGGTGGGATTTGCATCTAAATGGCAAAGAAAGTTTGATAAATACGACCTATCTCCATCTCGTTCGCACACTCGTGTCGGCAAAACTTTGATATTAAAACTGTTATTTCAAGTTAACACTATGAACGTTACCTGGAAGTCCGGTATGAATAAATTAAGTATATCGATAGCATCCATCTTTGTTCTGGGAAATCACTTTTCTTATCATTTACCCGAAGCATTTACCCGATATTTGGGAACAAATTGACTTAAAGTTCAATGTTTGGAAGATCTTATAAAATCACTGTTAAATGAGGATTTTAATTTATTTTATTGTATTTTATTTCGGGATAAAAACAAGAGTACAATTAAATGTTATACATACTATTAAGAATAACCAGCCATTTAATGTTCTCACCGCTGGGACACAGGCCTCCTCTCTAGGAGAGGGAATGGGCCGTAACCCACCACGCGGGCCCAGTGCACCCTAGGTGAATGTCACAGGTCTTCGAAATTTTTGTTCTATCTTATTAATTAATTGAAATACTTATCATACTACTAGCAACATTATCTTCTTATTACTAATTCGCCGATTGTTAATGATACGTAAGATAAAATAAAAACAATACATGAGTAAATGTAGTTAAAGATTGAATGCTTTCTAACAACGAAATTTATGGAACTGAAAAAGGAAAGAATAAATAAATAAATTTATTTGGGTAAATCTTATGGCCTCTGTTTGAATAATTATTTCACAATATTAAACAGAAAAACAAAACAAACAATGGCAAGCTGATAATTAGGAGCTGTCCAATTAGAACACAATAACTCAGAAACAATAGAACACGACATTATAACTTGGGAACAAGACAAAAGCCGACAACGCTAACAGTATTACGAACCTATTAATAAGTTTCAAGACACGAAATCAATTTAGCAAGTTGCGCCGGATTACCCGAACGATGCGATCAAGATAATACCACAAACAAACAATCGCGAAATGGGCTTATACTTTCATTAACACAAAACAACGACCGACTAAAAAGGAAAGAGGTAATTTACCCCAACCTCCCCTCATAGATTAAGGTTTCAGATGCAAATTGAATGCCTCGCGAGATGAAAGTTTCGGGGAAACGCGACCATGTTGGTACTAAAGCCCAGCTTACTCCCGTATCCCGGTTATTCGGGATCGTAGATCCAACTGAGTGAATAATTTGAACCTCGTTTTAATTATTGAAGGATTTTGGAAGCCACGTGGAGCTGAGTGAACTTACCTGGCATTAAAAGTGATTTCTTGTGTTCATTATACTGTTGTCGTGAATTTATTCCGCGGTTTTCAGTGTTTGAGTTCGGCTGTTCGTATCAACGTATCGTTTATTTACGTGCTGTTACTCAGACGGAACTTTCTCGAAGCGGGAAAACGAAAATAGGATTAAGGTTATATTTTCATTTTCACTGATAAGTGTCCCAAATAGGAAGAGCATGAAAAAGTCAGTTTTGTATTTGAACTTACCTATCTCAAACTATTTAAAAAAAAAATTGTTAATTTTTTATACATTTCTTACTTTCAAATCAATGAACATTATCATGCTAACGTAATTATGTAGGACATTCGTGAAGTCGGGTTTGGTCCCATAGGAATAGCTGTTTATACTACAATTACTTTTTAGAAATTCCATTTTGGTCATACCCGGAATATGTGCAAAATCAGTCTCTTTTAAGGATACTAACTGTTCTAGTATTACTCGTGTGAAAGTGAGTTTTCTTAAAATGCTTACAATTTTGATGATTTTTTGTACAGAGATAGACGGTTAAAGGGAATTTATTTGTGTGATTATGTGTATTAATGTAAGCGAAGCCATAGGTAAAACTAACCACCATAACTTTATATTCAGGCCGCCCATTGTGTCACCCTATGTCAGTGTCGTGCAGTGGTTCGAGTTAGGGTAGGCCAGAGAAAATGTCCAAACAATTTTAAAAAATAACCACATTATTCAGGGTTGATTTTTAATTAAATGAGTTTTTTTTTGTTTTTTTTTAAATAGCCTATAAAAAAAAAAACAAAAAAAATAACACCACATTTCAACCCTGAATAATGTGGTGCGTTTTTTTTTTGGACATTTTCTCTGGCCTGCCCTAACTAGAACCACTTACACGCCACTGCCCTATGTAATGTTTTCTTCATCTATATTTTCTGTGACTTATATGGTGTACATATTAAATACTAGCTGCTGCCCGCGACTTCGTCCCCGTGGAATCCCCGATTTTAAAACTATTGGCTTAAGCGTGATGATATATAGCCTAAAGCCTTCTTCGATAAATGGTCGATAAAGAATTTTTCATTTCGAACCAGTAGTTCCTGAGATTAGCGCGTTCAAACAAACAAACAAACTCTTCAGCTTTATAATATTTTATTAAATATTATTCTATTCTTCCTTTGTTCCCGCAGGTAAATCCTACACTATGTTGGGGCGGCCGGACTCGCCTGCGGCGCTGGGCGCGATCCCATGCGCCATCACGTGGCTGTTCCGAGGCATCGCCGAGCAGAGGCACAAGTGTGGCACGCGCTTCTCCGTGAGGGTGTCTGCAGTCGAGCTGTGTACCAACACCAACCAGATTCGGGACTTGCTGGCGCCTTATCAAAATGGTAACATTTAATCCTGGTTTTATTTATTTAGGACTTCCCGGGTTAAAAATCAAAATCAAAAGTCATTTATTCAAACTAGGCTGAGAGACAGCACTTTTTGAACGTAAAATTTTACATAAAGACAGTCCCCCAAAACGCCCACCCGTCACCACTTCCTAGTGTTTTAGCTGGGAAGAAGAAGTGACGCAAAAAACTCCCCATCAACACATCTGTCTGTTCCGTTTTAAGAACTTGAATTTATACAATAGTATGCAAAGTCATTAATACATGACAAGGTAGGGAAAGATTAAGTTAATGGAACTTACAAAGTGGAAGGAGCATTTAGCTTGTAATTATTTCCCGGTAGTATGTTAGAGAGACGGAAGCCTGAAAGATAATAATAGTCATTAATTATCTCCTTTTCTCACCACACAGACACAGAACAATCTCCAGGAGTATACCTGCGTGACGATCCTCTCTTCGGGACCCACCTGCAGAACCAATCAGAGCTCCGAGTGCACAGCGCGGAGAAGGCAGCATTCTACCTGGATGCTGCACTGGCCACCAGAGGAACTAGGGAGGAGGGAAAGGACAGTCATCTGTTGTACACTCTACATGTGTACCAGTACAGTGTTGGAGGGAAAGGAGCAGGTAAGAATATTCATGACACAGTCTGCCCTAACTAATATCCTATTAATATTATAAACGCGAAAGTTTGTAAGTATGGATGTATGGATGTTTGTTACTCTTTCACGCAAAAACTACTGAATGGATCTTGATGAAATTTGGCACAGATATAGATCATAGTCTGGAATAACACATAGGATACTTTATATCCCGGGAGTATGTTCCCTTGGGACAATTTCCGACATCTACGCGGACGAAGTCGCTGGCAGAAGCTAGTTATCAATACGAAAGTGGGTCTATTTGTTACTCTTCGACTTCTAAATCGCAGCACCGGTTATAGATTACTTGTACACGAGCGAAGCCTCAAAAGGTAGTTATTTATATATTTATACAGTTTTTTTTAGTCACAGTATGTTTAGCTGTTAGAGAACCCTATTCTGGGTTAAGGTCGCCTTTACACATGAGTAACCCTTTTTTTTGGATGGGAAATCATCAAATGACTTCTCCCGCTATAGGCGGAGCGGAAGGGAGTGTCAGACTCTTCTTTTTATTTAGGACTCGCACCAAACGAACAACAAAAAAAGTCACAGTTAAAAGCTTAATATTAATTTTAAACTTTGCGAGGACAAAAAAGGTCCCTATCTCAGCATATGCTGCGATATTTAATACATAGATAAATACCACAGCGCTGGTGGTAATGCCACGGATACACTCACGGAATACATACCTACTAAAAAGAAACATATAAATACAAATAAAATAATAAATATCAACTAATGTTCATAATAATATATGAAACAAATGTGTGAATAAGAAGTCTGAGGTCAACTCTGAGTGGCTATGGCCACCGTATTGTGTACCAGTCTAATTATATCCTAAGAATAGATATTAATTAGTATTTTCATAAAAAAAAACTCTCCATTAAAACAAAGAAGCGTCTCAATAAGAACTTCTAAGAAACAGCCGAGGATTTACCAAAAGAAAGAAAATTAATTACGATGAATTTATACACAAAGCACAGCTATTTCAGGAATGTTCATTGAAGATTGTCTTATATTAAACAGAAGCTTTAAATAAAAGTTTAACTATCCACCGCTATACTAAACGGGTCACAAAACAACAAAGTTCCTGAATTAAAAACATTTCTCTCTTTGTTCACAGTTGCCGGAGGACGCAGCCGCCTGCATTTAATCGACCTAGGAAACTCAGAGAGAGGGAAAACAAACGGTGGAATACCACTATCTGGTTTAGGAAACATATTACTTGCAATATTCAACGGACAAAGGCATCTACCGTATAGAGACCATAACCTAACACATGTTTTAAAGGAGTGTCTCGGATCTCTCACATGTCATACAGCTATGATTGTTCATGTTTCACCCAATTCGCAAAATTATTCAGACACATTAACAACATTGCAGTTAGCCTCTCGAATACATAGACTTCGAAGAAGGAAGGTCAAATATTCGTCTAATAATAATGCAGGGTCTGGCGGAAGTTCTGGTGAGGACGCCTCAAAACCTAGCAGTAGTGAGCCTGACCCATCAAGTAGCGATCTCTCAGCGGACACGGTCATATACGTGGGCCCCATGGATGATGCAACTGACGGAGAACATCCACCAGTTTATATACCTCACATTAATTCAGGCGACAACAGATGTGTACTAAGCAAAGCGTTACGAGGTTCAGCTGCAGAACAAAAACATAAGTCGTCGCTATCAAGAGTCGTAGAAGAAAAAAGTCCTGTGCATAGATTACATGGATCACCGAAAGCATCGCCGTTAAAGACTTTACAGCCTAGTCATACACCAAAAGCGTCTCCAGTGCATTCAGTAACATCCAAATCGACCCCGCTTAAAAAAGCGGGCGCAAAACATCCAGAGGAAGGCAAAAGCAATAGTGATGAACAGTGGATCGATGGCCCTAGAATATCGAAGTCAAAGTTAGTTGAAGCAAGGCATATTATAAAAGAAACGCAAGGCAAGAAGCGTGAAACTTGGATTGACGGCCCAATGCAAGAGCCAAAAATACCAATACAATTTGAATCTGTACCAATGCAAGCTACCAATAATCCTGTTCCACTCCAGCTTGGTATTCTTGGTGCGCTCGGCAGTGAGAACCTGGGTTACGGATATATGGACAACCACAAGAAAAATATGATAAGAAAATGGGTTGAAAATCAAACGTCACAAATTCATAAATCTAGACATAACTCTCCAAGTCACAAAGCGCAGGTGGCACATAAAGAACCTGGAGCAAGAGTTCAGGATGAACCTGAAAATGCTCATAAAATGGAGCCAGTGACTAAGGACTCCGTTAGGCGAATACATGTGGAAGAATCGGTAATAAGGACCGGGTTAAAAGCTGGTTCAAAGGGCATGGCAATAGAAGAAGAAAATGTTGGACCTGGCGATCAGAATCCGATTGGTAAAAAATGTTCCAAACCCAGTAAACATGATATAGATGATGATGATGATAGCGAAGAATTAGCTGAAATACCGCCGGCATTGCCTATAATGCAACCTAGCAGTCTCAGTAGTAGAGAAGTTTCAATGGAAAGTTTAGATAGTAAATACAAAGAACGGTTACGAATGGAAGATGAGTTAGCTTCGAACCATAGCAGGGACATTGACCCTCATGGTATGAGTAGAGGTATGAATGACGATGAAGATGAAATTTTAGAAATAATCGAAGTAGAAGAGCCCTTAGAACCTGTTCCAATGATGGACTCTTGTCTTCAAGTAACTGAAGAGGATATTGCATTCTGTATGGGCTATTCAGAAAATCCATTACCTGAAGTAGATCAAGAAGATTTAGATGATCATCCACTTAGGATTCTTAGTCAAGAAAATTTGACAGTCGCATCGACTTTCACAGATACACTCTCCTTATACAGTGAAGTCGAACGCCAAATAAGAAATGAAGCATATCTTAGACAAACAATAGGGTTTTATGCTGACAAATATAGTGGTGATTGTGGACTAGGCTTGGATCCACATGAAAGCTTACCCTCATCGCGATCGAGAATAGATGACATTATGAGTCTTACTGAACTGTACAGCTCTCGGCGGAATATGTTAGACAACAACGATATGTCGATTACAAGAATAGCTCCACAATTTCAGTCCCTATCTCTGTCAAACGTGCGTGATACGGAAGAATTTGGAGGTGACGGTTCTGTTTATAGTGAACCAGCTTATAGACCAAGTGACAAAATATGTAATAGTTGCAAACGAACTATGTCGAGGCCAGGAAGTGCCGTGGGAGAGTGTGATGCATATCAAGATTTAGAAGCTCACAACGATTGCTACGGCCCTTTCGAAAGGTACCGAGGAAATGACATTACAGACGCTCGCATAGCATCCCTGAGACATCCTGATGGAGCATCAGATCCTAATCTAAGAGAAGAGAGGCGGATACCAGGGAGTGGAGCTCCTTCATTTAAAGAACTAAAATCAAACTTACACTTGGAAGTTACGCCTCCAGTGGTAACAACTGAACCACGTACGGAGAAAAGTGACAAAGGCATAGCTAGGGTAGTCGCTAGTTCTAAACCTGACGGTTATGACAGCGGTCATGAGTCTACACCGCGTACAGGTAAACACAGTCCCGCGACAACTTCAAGACGTGCTGAATCAGGCTACGATTCAGTTCCGAGAGATTCAGATGCATCGTCGCTAGATTCGTACCCGACGAGGCGCGCAGCTGTCGCTCGAGCGCACGCGAAAAAGCACACCACAGCAAAATACAAACAGCATAGCGACCGCTCTTTCTGTTCGTGGCTACGAAACCCTTTCACTTGCAAGTACGCCGATACAGATCCAGAAATCAGTGATTTTTAAAGCAAAGAACAGAATGTATTTAACTGTAAAATTCTAAATAGATATCGTTAAGCTACGTTACCGAATTTAATCTGGAGACTGCTTTTGTACTCTAGTACTCGTATTTATAAAATAAATGCTTCGACACTGTCAGGTTACCACTGTATTTTTCTAGATTAACGAAAGCTTCTAGCTCTGCGCTCTAAATATGATAATTTAAATAATATTATAATACAATTGTAAATACAGATGTTATGCGAGGATTGCTATGACTTCTTAGCGTTTATCTTCTGCTCATTTTTGTACTTTTATACTGTCATCTTGAGAAAACTTCTATTCCCAATGTACCTATTGTGAAATAACTTTCAACGGTTGGAGAAGCTTTTATACTGAACCCACTTGTAAATTGTTCAAAGCAAGATGTCTTCCTCTGTCTTCCCTGTCTGTGACAATTTCATATCGAGGAAATTATTTTCTATATCTGCACTGGCACTGACCTCATTGTCGTAATGTTATCTCTCGCGTTTATTCCAATCACATCTGATTGACTAATTTCCTAATCCTCCATATTGTATTTTTAATCCAAAGAAAGTTTGTTGGTCCGTTGTGACTTTTATAAATCTACCAGTATGTAAGACTTTTGTAAGAATAAACTAAACCAGAGTGATTGGAATAGACTGTGTGTAATTTATATCAATGTAACTAAAAATCTCGTTTCTAGAATTTAAGACTGTTGTCATTTCATTGGCCATGTTTTATATAGCTTTAACATTTTGATATATTGTAATAATGTAACGAAAGGTTGACGACCCCGAGTGTACTCACCGCACTCGTCGACTCTATCGAATGTTGATGAACTAAGTTAACGCTTTATGTCAATGTTTTGTTATTGTACTATTAATATTACAAATATATATCCTAAATTCTACTATGCGTTCGTATTAGTTTACAATAAATTGTTCGATTTCGATTAATACCTGTTGGTTTTATTTTTTCGAAACTGCCTAAATACATGATTATATCAGGACTTACCTTTACTTACAAATCACAGTAGGTATTGCTGTCAGCGTCTCAAAAATACACACTTACGGTCTAAGGTCACAGAATATGTAATAGTACTGATGATAAAGTGGTCAGGATCACTCTCAACGAAAACTCGCCATCAACGATCAACACGGTCGTTTTAATCAAAATAAGAACACCCTATTTGAAAATTATTCGTTTCCTTAATCGCTTATGCTCGAGTAAAGAGATCATCCAAATAGAAGCCACTATGCTCGAGCACTTAAAACAAAAAAAAAACCATGAATAAATAATGTGATACCGAGTCCTCCCGCACCCTAGGGATGGGAATTTCAAAATCTTTTGGGGATATAAACTTTTTTCCCTCTTCAAAAGTGGAGCAACTTTCCCCTGTAAAGATGCAGCCCTATTATCTTTCATTTCGCCAGTAATTTAACATTCTCGGTGCGCCTCGCGAAAATCAAGCTATCAAATAAGACGTCGCCTACCCTTCGTGGGGTGACAACTTTTTTCTTGGAAATCTCCCAATAATTTGTTAAAGTGGCAGCTGGTTAGCCCATGACGCTTATCGGGTTCTAAAAAGATTTTAGCGTTTTTACATTGGCTGGGGAAAGTTATATTTTCATCGGTAAAGGCAATAAATTCTACTTTTTTATCGTAGATTTCGTGACTGTGAATTCATTCGAAATTGCCAGGACTGGCAGCCATACTTTTTAATGCCAGGAAGTGTGATCGACTGAAATTGGGGAAGATGAAACTATTGAGTTGGAAGCGAACAAAGAGGGTGACAACCACTCTCAAGTAAATTGCATTTTGTTCACAGTGTAATCTGGGAAAATCCGTTATCTTGGCAAAGGTAGTTATCATCTGTAGAAGGAACCGTTTTTTAACCGACTTCAAAAAGGAGGAGGTTCTCAATTCAGCAGGTATGTTTTTTCTATGTATGTACAGCGATTACGCCGAGATTTCTGATCCGATTTACGTGGTTGTTTTTTTATTCGATGAAGAATAGTTGCCATTAATAAGAATTTAGTTCAGTTTCAATAAATGGTAGCAAATGTTTCGTGATTGCTGAAATCGCATGTTTGTTTATTGTTTACACCAATATTATTGGTACCTTTTGGTAGGGGGCCGGGGGCGGGTCTACCACTAAAAAGTGAAAAATAAAAAAAATACAAGAAAATACAACCGACTTCTACACAAAAAACCAAAAAGTACAAAATAACTTTACTTTTGGAAGTCGGTGTTCAACGAAAAAGCAACCAAAAACACCGAGTTCCGAAATTAAAGTTATTTTATAAATTTGGTTTTTTTTTTTGTGTAGAAGTCGGTTTTTTTTTCCATTGTTTAGTCTAATAATTCATGGAGTTTGTTTAGAAGATTTTCAGAAACATATTCAATAGTGAGCCTATCCCGACCATCTATACTAATATTATAAAGAGGAAAGATTTGATCGTTTGTTTGTATTGAATAGGCTCCGAAACTACTGAATCGATTTGAAAAATTCTTTCACTGTTGGGAAGCTACACTATCCCCGGGTGACATAGGCTATATTTTATCCCCATATTCCCACGGGAATGGGAACTATTCTGGTGAAACCACGGGGCGCTGTTATGTTAAATGATACTATCTAGTTATGTTTGAGAGCTCGGCTAGGTGGTCAGAATGAACGAGTGGCGATTAAAGCGGATGCGATCGGTATCCACAATGCATCGCAAGCTATAGTAGTTAGGCTGTATTTGGATTTAAATCTACAACACTAAGATCGGGTATATAAACTTTAGCAATGTAGGTACCTTTAAAGTTAGAATAGAATAGAATAGAAAAACTTTTATTCAGGACAGACACAGCACAACGGTTACAAACACAAAATATACAAAAGAAGAAAAGTACAGAATGCGCCTAGCGTATCCGAACCAAATGGTTTACCATCTCAGCATTTGCTGGGCGTCAGACACCCAGCGCTGGTTTTCAGTTGGCACCCCGCAGTGACGCACGGACGTGGGTAAATAAAATACATATATACTTGAACTAAAGTTGAGTTTTAAATTGAACGTGTATTGCACATTTGCAGTTAAAGGTCCTAAAAGAATGAGTTGCAATATAATTTGTAATTTGATTGGGATAGAAATGTATTTAGTTGTTTAATTTTTTAATTGTCTTTAATTCTGAGATTTTTCTTATAATTTCGGTGGAACAGCAATACACGCCAATACGCCAGGCACAGTCGTTTGGCAGCTCTACGGCTGAACTCAGCGACAGATGTTATATCCTCGAACTGATTCAGACTTTTAGTGTTACTTTATTCTAGACCTCTTAACTTAAGCACCAGTGCGGCTTACGACTTTCTGGCAGTTATCTCGACATTGGTTACAGTCTTTACTAGGGTTACGATTCGTCCGGGTTTCCCCGGATTTGTCCTAGTTTGGAAGGCGTCCGGGGGGCGTCCGGACGGGATTTTCAAAAATGTCCTGGTAAGGTTTTACCAGGACCTTTTTTGTGTCAATGGAACCTCCATTGATTGAAGATTCGAAAGATAAGCAACAAATGAAAACAAAACTTAGTTAAAATACAGTTGTAATCGTGCGGGATAAAATGTAGGTACAAGTACATACTTGTAGGTACATCGGGAGCTGAAAAATAGCCGACGCTATCTATACTATAAAGAGGTAACGTTTGTGAATTTGTGACGTTGTAAGGGATAATCTTTGGATCTACTGAACAGATTTTCAAAATTATTTCAACAATAGAAAGCTACATTATTGTGAAGTGTCATAGACTATATTTTATCCCCGTATTGTCACGGGAACGGGAACAACGAGCGTGAAACTCCGGGGTACTGCTAGTAGTTTAATATTGAAATAAATTATTAGAAAATATAAATTAAAAAGTTCTTTTTTTCGGATCTGTCCGGGAAAAAAACAACTTCACCCAAATGTCCGGGGTTTTAAGATTTTGTCCGGCGTCGGCAACTTTGATGATAGCAACCCTAGTCTTTGATACTTATAGCTAATAAAAGTATTTAAATTATGTTTATCAATTTATATTCATGTTTAAAAAAAAAACAAGATTGCGTTTAAATTATTCGTAAATTTGTGAATGTTATTATTTTTATATAATTAATGAACGCTGTCAATCTATTATGTATAACTTATTTATAATTGCAATTTCAAACTCTTTTTGTAAAAGTTGTGCATGCATGCCTATAAGTGACTTATTTACACTCTAAGTATGTCACAATTTATAATATTACATTTGTTAATAAGTTGTTGGTGTGCCTTATAAATAAATAAATAAATAGCTGTATAGTTCACAACCTACCCTCGTTTTCCCGCCAACAGCCTTAACTAAACGAACAGCCGATTATTTAATAACGTGCACGCTGTCACATAATACGGCACCAATAAGTACAAAATGCGGATAAAAATAATAGCTCCGACCGAAGAAGGCACACGCGTCGACCGGCGAGTCGAATCGCACGTGACAAGAACACGAATTGCGTAAACATAACCACGTTCTTTCACACAATTATAAACACAACGCAGGGTGAAATAGAGCCTAATATTCTGTGGGGATATTTCGTATATGGCGTCTGAAACATTGGAACGTGATACATACTGAAATAATAACAAAACGGATAGGTATCAGGGGTAGGTATAATGGTGTATCAATCCTGACTCACAGGAGGAAACACCGAAGGTATCGCATTTGTCATGGAACCTCCGTTTTGTCCGACTTGTGTTCAGCATACCAAGTAAGTATGTAGGTATTCCTCATTCCTAAGTCCAAAAACCTACTGAAAAAGCAAATTGCTTGAGAATAAAGAATATCTAATGAGAAACCTTTTAAAAACTTGCCTAAGACAAAACCATCCATAACTGAAATCATCAATTTTCAAGCACCGTGTATACTAACGGCCGAACCCAATAACCGATCTATCACATACTGGAGATAGAAAAACAAATGAAACAACAGAAAACCTATATCATTTTTCTGTTGTTTCATTTGTTTTTCTATCTCCAGTATGTGATAGATCGGTTATTGGGTTCGGCCGTAAAGTATTCATAGAGATCAGTCATATTTGCAGAACCAGGTCATATATGAGTCTAGCAAGGCCAGTTTGTATATATTCTAATTATATTTTATGAAAAGCAATCCAGAAAAAAAAAAAGAAAAACCGACCAGTATTTTCTCTGATAAGTATAATAAGAATAACGTAAAAGTCGCCCTTGGCTACAGCAAAAGACGACTGGAAATATTTTCTTTGTTCAAAAGCAAACGGGAAAAATCAGATAACATACGGATTAAACAGAAACCCTACATTCAATACAAAAAGAAATTGAATTCAAAACAAAATTCACTAGACTTTTCCATAGGTGACGAACAAAAAAAATCCAACTTCGTTCGAATGTAAACGGGCATTTGACCAACTGTGTTGGAATGGCACAAGCGAGGTGGGCACAATGTGGGACAAGTTGTATTGTATTGTGTTGTGCAGTGAGTTTTGTTTCTTCAAAAAGCCTATCCGGGGAACATTTCGGCGACGGCATACGTGTCTGGAATGAGAACCCCCAAGTTTACTGAACAACACAATGTACGCTTTTCACAAGGCTAGTATAAATTCTACGCGACCCTTTGAATACATATTCTTTGTTTATCTACCATAATTTAGAGCTTAGGTCTTGACAGAATTATCTTAGGCACAGTTTTTGGGACTAGTGTCTCTAAAGTACGATCATACGAGGAAAGAATCGTAAGTTTAATGTGGCACTGCCAAGTTACAAAGTTACGTTCATAGTTCTGAATTACTGATCCGTAAAGATTCATGTAATAAAACTTATTCCGTTTTTCACATTCTTGCTATCAAGCGTACCTACTTAATAACTTAGGAGTATTATATTATCTGTGACTTAGGTATAATTCGACGAAAGTAATCTCGCAAGCTATAAAAAAATGTCAAGACGAATATGAGAATAGGATCTAGTCTAGGACAGTTACGTGGAAAGTTATGCAAATTTTGCCATAATTTCTAACTAAGATTTTTTCAACAACGTGTATGGTAAAGGCTGGGAAGTACAAAAGATAATTATGTTAAAATGTATCCCGCAAAAAATGAACCGCCCCGAGTCCGTTTATTTACTCATTTATGTATATATATGTTTTTTGTAGTTATTTTAGTATCTAATTTTAAACACACACAGTTTAAAATTAATAATACTTTTATTTTATTTTTATTTTTCTTTGTTTAATGTGCGAGTCCTAAATAAATATTTTTCTTTCTTTCTTCCTTTAATTTAATAAAAAAAAAAGATTACTAATTACACTAGAAAAGCTATAATATAGAAAATATATATAAATATACAAGCGGAGTAAAAAGGACAAGGGGGAAGAACTCATAGGGCATCGAAAAATTTGTCCACATCGTTGTCAACGGAAAAAGTGCTCAGAACACTGGCCGCATTGCCACGTTGAATGGCAATGCTAATTCATTGACCAAACAAAAGGCCAGACCTCTGGTCACATGAAGAGTCGACTAACTGCTTGCTGATTTCACGAAAAACTCGATGAGCACTCGGAAACCATGGCCCTAGTGTTTCAACCCCTAATAAATTTCATAACCATATAATTCCATTGAAAAAAAAAATTACTGGCATGTTTGTTTAGGGCATTTGTAGAATAAATTGAGTTTTTAACTAGGTCAGTAAATTAATCATTTTTAATCCGCGCAACTATCTTTTTTAGGGTTCCGTAGTCAACAAGGAACCCTTATAGTTTCGGTCTGTCCGTCTGTCTGTCTGTCCGCGGTTTTGCTCAGATACTATGGGGACTACAAAGCTGTAATTGGGCATGATATACATATTAATGATGCCGACAAAATATAATCAGCCTTTTAATGTTCCCACTGCTGGGACACAGGCCTCCTCTCTAGAAGAGGGAATGGGCCGTAATCCACCACGCGGGCCCAGTGCGGGTTGGTGAATGTCACATGTCTTCGAATTTTTGGTTCTAGGACATGCCGGTTTCCTCATGATGTTGTCCTTCACCGTTTTGAGAGCAGTGGTGATGAAAGAAATCACACAAAGTTATGCACCTGGCTGGGTTTGAACCCGCGACCTACAATTCGTAAGTCGGGGCCGCTACCACTCGGCCACCACTGCTCTCTTTACGTCGACAAAATGGTAGAATAAAAAATTGAAAAATATTTTTTTATGGTACCTCCCCTACACGTCAAGTGATGATCTTTTTTTCGCGTCCAACCCATCCTGTGGTACATATTATATATATATATATATATATATATGCACCACACGATAGCTTCCCATTTTCTCGCTCGGAAGACTCACGTCTGCTAGGATTGCGGATTTTTTTTAGAAAGAGTCACCGCGACCCTAGATGGCAAAGGGTATTTGGAGGAACACGGGAGGGTTTTAGTCAGTAACAGTCTGACACTCCCTTCCGCTCCACCCAGAGCGGAAGAAGTCATTTGATGATTCCCCATCCAAAAAGGGTAGTATCCAACGAGGTAAAAAGGGTAGGCAACCTTCGTGCTCGAGTCCGACTCGCTCTTGGCCTGATGTTGCTTCAATTAATTAAGTCTCTGTTACTATAATAATTATGCTTATATTTGGGGCCGATAACTTTAGGTTTTAATGTTAAAGTGGTAATCTCATTATAGCTTGTTTAAAAAAAAAAAGTATTTGTTAATAATAACGTGAACTTTCCAATTTAATTTAATTAGTGCACTGTGGTTAAAAGATATGGTGAATTGATTAATTAATTTTTCAGCGTTAGGATTTATTATTGTTAGGTCAACTGTTAGAGAAGTGACACGGACATAGAAATGCTTACGTAAGGCTATTAACATATCATGTTATTTCTTAACGTAATATAAAAGTGAACTTAACAAATCCGTGCAGTGTGACAACGACACCAGTGCACAGGATGAATCTGATTGTGGCAACCTACTGGGATGGTGCATGGCACATCCTGCCCTACATTATGTTCGCGCTGACACTCGCTACGTTGATCTACGGACTGACATCCTGGTGCATCTTGAAGAAGTTTCGTACTTACAGAAACTATGTGTTCCTTAACGCTATTTTAGTATATTTCCTACTCTATTTAGTATATTTTGTGCAGGTGTACACGGTAACAGAAGAATATAATTTACTAACGTTGTTACAAGATCTTCTTCATGACTATTTCACAACAGCGAAGAACCACTGGTTAGTAGTCATTAGTCATATGTTTTACGTAGACATTGTTAAAGTTTTTAATGCGAACATCCAAAGGAGATATTTAAAGAGCGTTCTCTTTGCTTGGGGTTTGTCAATAATAACAACATGTATATTTTTTTTTCTAAATGATTGGTATCCAGATCTTTTGTCGGAACTTCAATTAGAACGCTTTTTACCGCATATATTGTTTAGTATAATAGAATTGTTGTTCATGTTTTCAGATCAAGTTGTACCTCTAATATTCAACCTATTTGTTTACGTTATAACTGTATTTACACTTTGTCATAGTTTGAACACGAGCGGACATACAGGCACTAATACCTGGCGTCGCTTGTATATAGCCACTTTGATATTTATTCTGAGTGACGTCGTATTGTTGTTTGAGTATGTAATTAGTATATTTGCCATGTATCCCGATGTTGTGGTGTTTCTATTACAGTTTCTTAACCCACTATTGTTGGTAGTGTTTTTGGTCGGTGTAAGGAGTAATCGCAATGCATGGTATGAGTTTTACGTAAATAGATTAAGGCAAAACTCATCAGCAAGGCAGAGAGGGAGAGAGAGTGGTGAACACATCATCATGCATGCACGAGTTACTCCTGAACCTGCCGCTTGCTATCGCCAGATTCTGGAACTTTGAATCTATAGAAATGTTGTGAAGTTTCATAACCAGTTCCTACTCCTCTTTCGTGTCACTGACATGACAGTTGGAGTGGGCCCCAAGTCTGCTATTTTTATCAATTTGTCATTTTGCTCAAGTCATTTTGATCAAGTTCGGAATTATGCTAAATCCATAATGGTCGATCATTGGTCGGTCAATGGTCTCGTAATACTTTTTGTTAACCGAGCTGTTAAAAGAAATGACTGCACAATGACGTTCTAATGGTAGGTCACTGATCAAAGGATCTGTCAATATTTTAGCAGACTTCCGCATACGTCTGTCATTCATTTGTCATATTATGTACGAGATTACCATTCTATGCCATTTCTTTCTACGGACTGTCAGTGGTTGACCATTGGAAAGTCATAATGACGCTTTTATATTAGCAGATTACCAAACTTGTCAAAATCAACCATTATGAAATCAATGATAGACCATTCTGACACTATTGTAATAGCAGACTTGAGGCCCTGGACATTTGGGTGACCCGAAACATAGTCACTTCCACGACACCGTTGGATATATTAGTTTTCCTACATAATATTAGATTTTCTTATTGTAAATACTTGTTATAATGTTGCTGTTTTATATTGTAATTATTTCTTAATCCTGAATTGTTCTATTGGAACGTTTTTTTATTAATGTCTGTTACTCATTGCTGATCATTGTTAATAATAAAATATCTTTGTGTAGTCATTAATTACTTCAAATAAAACTGGTTGTTTTTGTCGCATTATTTCAATATCTTTTTGTACATAGATAACTGTTAAGGGTAGTTTCTAAAAATACGGGTTTTATTATTTTTGCGACAAGTCGACTAATATCTTAATGCATTTTTAAACTGCCCAAGTTTGGAGCTTATTAGATAGATTTATAGAATAATCTTTATTATGTATATCTAATAAGTTGCAGAAAATATAGATGTAGAAAACATTACATAGGGTGATACAATGGGCGGCCTTATCACTAAAAGAGATCTTTTCAAGACAATCTTTTATGTATATGTACAATAAATACATAAAAAACAATGGACGAGGAATCAATTTAACATATTATAATAAACTAACAGCGCCCCGCGGTTTCACCCGCGTTATTCCGGTTCTCGTGGCAATACGGGGATAAAATATATAGCCTATGACACGCCACAACAAAGTAGCTTTTATTTGGTGAAATAATTATATAACATTAGATAGGTTTTTCAAAAATATTACGAGTTTTCCATGATAATTTTCCAATTTAGGGATCCGTTTGTGAAATATGAAGTTCTAAAGTGGAAAAAATCGTTCAGAGTCCAGTGTCCCCCCCCCCCCTTATATCGGCTAAACGATTGCTTCTTGAAACGTAAAAAAAATCACGGTAGTAGGAAATAAGCTTTAAAAGGAAAACTATCACGGCTAAGAAGGCTTCACAAGTTACTGACTAATAGTCGATCAACTAAAAAAAAAATGTACTCGGAGAAGTATAAAGGAAAGGTGAACGGCAGATTTCGTACAGCAAACTTTTTTTGTTGTTCTGTTATAGAATTTGTACCACTTATTAAGTCAATTAAACCATTTTATTTCGTGTAGGTGCAGCATTTTTAGAACTTGGAATTCATGAATAATATCAATAAAAATTTTTGAACAAATAAACGTAAAAAAAGGTAAACTAAACGCACTTATTTTTTTTTTTGTTAGGTTGCCATATGTAAAATAACACAAATATCGAAACGATAATTAATTATTTAGAAATAGAAATAGCATTAAATATAATTGAACACTTATTATATCTGAGAGTGTATTTTTGTTGTATAAAATCATAATAGTCACGATTTAATGAAAGATATGATTTTTGTCATCAATAATGTTTTGTTCATATGGCAATTAATTATTGACAGGTAAAGAAAATCTTTTTTTTTTTTTGTTGTTGTCAATTTCAGACTTCAGTTCAGTTCTTTGCTGTTGTTTTGGATTGTGGTTTGTGACTGCATTTGAGCAATTTAGCGAATTATCTGGCTGTTTTTACGTTGATTTGAGCATCTGCTCCTCCGTTCTCTATCTCTTGATAGTAGTTTTGCGAAAGGACGCTTTAAGCTGTGCTGTGTGTATATGTGTGTGCAATGTGTTAATTGCAACGTTCGCTTGTCAAGTACAATATAATAAATGTACATACTTTCAAAAACAAAGTATTGTTTTATTTACTGACACTCGACACCCATCAGAACTTCATCATTACCAAACTGTTGGAGTCCGCTACTGAACATATTATGTAGGTATCTACTAATGCATCTCACTGAGCAGAAACGATACTAGACTCAATATACCTATTTAATGGTAAGTAAAACACTACAAAGATAGCGACAAGAGTAGGATATTATTGGGCATCTCACCCCACCTTCCGTTCCTTCGGCTCACTCCGTTCGCCTCCGTCACTCTCGGTGTGGTGAATTGCCCAATAATATCCCACGGAGTGGGCGCCGTTCCACATTTCAATAGTAGTCAATGGAGTGAGCGCCGTTCCACATTTCAATAATAGACAATGGAGTGAGCGCCGTTACACATTTCCGTTCCTTCGGCTCACTCCGTTTGCCTCCGTCACTATTTTACCTTGTTATCTTAAGTCACATCAAGTCGAAGGGATTAGTCAGCCTAGACACTGCTTTTTCGTGTCTAGCTGCTTCCAGGGTGCGCCACGAGGAGGCTCCTTTCATGCACCCCGCTAACCTAAAATTCAGGACAGATTGTCTCATGTCTCTCCACAAAAGTAAATATCACTCTGTTTTGTGACCAGATTGGCTCGAGGACATCTGAACGTTAGGATATCGTATACATTAACCTAAAATTCAGGACAGATTGTCTCATGTCTCTCCACAATATTAGAGATAGCGCTTTTACACACATCACTCTGTTTTGTGACCAGATTGGCTCGAGGACATCTGAACGTTAGGATATCGCATACACTAACCTAAAATTCAGGACAGATTGTCTCATGTCTCTCCACATACTTAGGGATGGTGCATTCCCGCTTAGAATAACACGCATACCCGTTTTGTGACCAGATTGGCTCGAGGACATCTGAACGTTAGGATATCGTATACATTAAACTAAAATCTGGGACAGATTGTCTCACGTCTCTCCACGAAAGCAAGAAATAGCGCATAGGCACATATGCACATTCTATTTTTAGTGACCAGATTGGTTCGAGGACATCCAAATTTTAATTTAATCTATTCATATTAACGTGTAATGAAGTGTACATCACACGTTAACAAACAAGGCGTTCGCTGTTTGAACCGCTAGCCTAAAATTCAGGACAGATTGTCTCATGTCTCTCCACAAAGTTAGGGACGGTGCATTGTCGCTTAGGATAACACTCATACCCGTTTTCGTGACCAGATTGGTTCGAGGACATCTGAACTTTAGGATACCGCGTACATTAAACTAAAATTTAGGACAGATTGTCTCATGTTTCTCCACAAAAGTAAAAAAATGCACACCCTTAGGTCCGCATACATTTTTTTTTTTTCTGTGGCCAGTTTGGCTCGAGGACATCTAAATTTTAATTTAACATATTACAGACGATACATCCTTTTCACTTTACACGATAACATAATCAGGGTTCTATCTGAGCAAGCCAATAACCTAAAATTCAGGACAGATTGTCTCATGTCTCTCCACATACTTAGGGATGGTGCATTCCCGCTTAGAATAACACGCATACCCGTTTTCGTGACCAGATTGGCTCGACGACATCTGAACTTTAGGATACACGTACATTAAACTAAAATTTAGGACAGATTGTCTCATGTCTCTCCACAAAAGTAAATAGCGCTTTTACACATATCACTCTGTTTTGTGACCAGATTGGCTCGAGGACATCTAAATTTTAATTTAACATATTACAGACGATACACCCTCTTACATCAACACGTAACAGTGAAGTGGTAAAGTTAGGGACGGAATATCAATCCTTGCTTTGCATTCAGAAATCTAAGGTGTAAATACACTTTACAACGGCAGCCGGATCAGAAACGTATCTTACATTATACAATCTAGCGTACAAACTGTGTGCGTCAATGTGTTCCGTTGACGGTAACCGTACCCGGTGGTTGCTACATAGATGTAAATTACCTTTATGTATGAGTCTGCTTTTTTAGTTTGAATCGGCAAAGTTCAATTTCAATGGAATGAACACTTCCCACACGAATGTACACGTACACATAAATTGCATTTCATGCATTTCTATTGTAATTTAACATAACCATCATGTTGTAAACCGTAAATTGGTATTTTGTGGAATTACCTATTTGTGTAATTACTTCTAGTTTTAACGTGTTTCATTCTTCTGGGTACTAAGATAATATATTTTTATACTTTTATTTACATGATATTTTTTATATCTGCCACTTTTTATCGAGTGCGATTTAAACTTAATTATAAGTAAGATTATAGAATGATGAATGATGGTAGAATAAAGTCATTTGGGATAATAGGAGTAAAGAATAAATGGATAAATACTGGGAACATTGTAATAGTAAACTGAAGTTATTATTGATAAAGTCGACAACTATGAAATCATAACTCAGACACGTACGTTCGATTCCCACACGTTATATTTTCTTGGATTCTTTCATAGTGGGTTTAGGTGATTATTTAATCATACTAACTTACTCCACAATAGTATTTATTTGATGATAAAATAAGTTCTGAGTACTTCTGAGTTTAACTGCAACTTAACATGACATGCATCGGCGACATGGATTGGTTTGTTTGTACGTTTTTAAAAATTGTTATGATTTATTTTCAACAACTTACTATGCTCAGAAATTTACTTTCAACGGAACAATTAAAAAAAAAATCTTTAATATGCACCTTACTGACTTGACTTTTGTTAGTTTCACCTCTCACATAAACGTAATTGTGAAGTTAAACATTCTCAACAAACAAACATCAAATATTAAATTAATTATACATATTAGTTTAGTAATGAATCATAAAGCATACCAGGGATCGGGTTCACTTTGTCGGCTTTGTTTTTTCAGTTCTCATGAATAAATTGCAGTTTAGCAAATTTGATATGCAATCAATTCAGTTCAATATGACGTAAACGTCATATTTTTTTATACAACTGTAAGACATGTACTTTGAGTTTAAAATTGAAATGACCTATTTTATGCTAACATAGTATTAATTGTGAATATAAACGAATTAATTTCAATCAATAAATTTCATTCGCTCCAGAATCTTCAAAGTGACAAGTAGTTCCTACTAGCGGTGCTTTAAAATCCACTTTCTAACATGTAAGTAAGTACATACTTCTCAATTTTAAATTTGCTGTCATAATGCTCAGCTACGGACCTGGTTTTTGCCTGCCGGCTGTTGAAAAATGATCATGTTCTATATATCCATCATGACTGTTACTCAGCTACGGACCTGGTTTCTGCCTGCCGGCTGGTGTATCGGTAGCCTTAATGAAGCCACAGTTATCAGTTACAAAATGAATCTTTGTGTTTCATTTCAGGTCCGACTCTGATTCAGAATTCCAGACACGGTCTGCAGCTGTAGCCGAGGTTGTGAAGCCGCAACCAAAAAAGAAGGTGTCGAAGCGCAAAGCTTCCGAGGACACCTCACCATCAGAACAGAAATCAAGGTACTTTTGTGTTACTGCTTTTATCTTTAGGTGTTTGTTGTGGATGTTATGTTAATTAAAATGTTATACACAGATAAACGACGATTACGACGACGATTTAGAACTGTAACGTAAAGAGCGCTGAAATCAAATTCCAATTATATTCCTTGCAGAAATGTTTACAATTAGTTTATGAGGTATTGAAATTATTATAACATAACATCATGCTTTCTATCCCCGTAAGGTTCGACAGAGGAGTAATACACCGTCAATCCATCGATTAAAAAATAAATGTAATGTAATGTGTTGTGTAATAAATAATAATTATGTTAAATTGTTTACAGTAAAAGACACAGCTCGGACCTCTTTGGCTTAGAAGACTACGTTCCATCGAAGACCTCAATCGGGGACTTCAGTTCGACCCTCATCAGCCGTGTCGCCAACGGTAAAGTGCGACGAACGGCGGACGTAACCGGGGACTTTTATGTAGAGGTAAAAGTCTACAACAAAGCTGAAGTTGCCTCCACCCCTAAAGAAGAGCGGTGGAAGAAAGCCTCAGTGGTTCTAAAAGTGCAGCTTAACCGCAACACGCCACAATGGAACGGACTACAAGGTTTTATGAGACGGACTCATGATTTATTTGATAATTCTGAGCCCGTCTTTTATAGTGATAATATAATATAAATATAAAATAAATATTTAAGTTGTTGGGGCACCAGATGTTATTTCTGCGATCGTACATCATAATCGTAAAAATAATATATTGCAGCATCTAGCAGTAAGTTTAAAACTATTTTAATCTAGAATGCCTTTATGTACTGTTTGTAACACATCTATTGAGCGCAGTCACTGGACAGGTCACCTACGTAGTACTAATCATAAAAACAAATCTATTTCACATTTTTGCGAAGGTGTTGAAATAATAAATTCTGCATTTCGTAATCGTATAGCTTCTTATAGAATTGTCGATTCATCTGATAATTGTTCTCTGGAATCATTTCTTACTAATATTTGGGACAAAATTAAAACATTAATTAACATATCTCTTAAAGAACATACTTGTTTAAAAATTAATTTCGAATATTTTGCTTTGTTTTTAATGTTTAAAAATGATTGTCAGGAGATGAAATCATTTGCCACAAAAAACTTTACTCTGCATCAGAATTATGAATTTGATTCATTATTAACTCAAGTAAAAAACATTTTATCAAAAAAGATAGAAGAATTTCAGGACCGAGACAGCGGATGGACGTTCTTGAGCAGTTCTCATTTGGAAGTCAATGTTAACAAATATCAACCGTTGCACGGTTCAGGCTTTATCGAATTGCCTTCTGCTATAAAATCGATAAGAGCATGTGTTAATATCCACAATAATGACGAGTATTGTTTTTTGTGGTCTGTTGTTGCTGCTTTATATCCAGCTAAGAGTCATCCTGAAAGAGTATCTTCTTACCCTGATTTTCGTAACGTATTAAATATAAAGGACATGTCATTTCCAGTGAATTTCTCAGATATTGCGCAGTTCGAAGTGAATAACCCCGAAATTTGCATTTACATTTATGGTTTAAAAAATAATACCGTCATAGGACCGCTTTACAAACCAAAAGCCTTGAACGGAAAGGTGATTCATTTGCTTTATTTAGAAAGAGATAATTTATCACATTACTGTCTCATTAAAGACTTGCCGCGACTTGTGAAAAATCAAATAACAAAACATCACAGTAAACTGTACCTTTGTGACGCTTGTTTGATGTTTTTTGATTCATGCGATAATCTTAGTTCACATAGTTGTGGAGGTGTTGCCACCGAACTACCTCCAAGGGGTTCTTTCATACAGTTTAAAAATTATAATAAAAAGCAAATTGTACCATTTGTTATTTACGCAGATTTTGAAACAATGCTGGAACGGTACGAATCCTGTGACCCTGACCCCACTAAAGCGAGTACTGTAACGCGACAGCGACACGTGCCTGTAGCTTTCGCTTATCATATTACGTGTACGCTAGACGAAAGCCACAATCGTTACGTTTCTTATCGCGGTTCGGATTGTGCATCAAATTTTGTGAAGTCTATCTATAAAGATGCACAAAAAATTTACGATATTTTAAAAAATAATGTGCCTATGATTTATTCAAATGATAATGCTCGCGACTTTGAAAACGCGATGACATGTCATATTTGTGAGCACTTCTTGTTCGGCGATAGGGTTCGCGATCATTGTCACTTGACTGGTAAATATCGCGGCGCAGCCCATAGTTATTGTAACATACAATACAAACTACCAACATTTTTGCCAGTATTTTTCCATAATTTGTCTGGATACGATTGCCACCTTTTCATAAAAGAATTAGGTGAAGCTCCTGGATCTATAAAAGTGATACCTAAAACAAAAGAAAACTATATTTCATTCTCTAAGTTTATTCCGATTTCTACCGGGGAAAGCATCCAGGTTCGGTTTGTAGATTCTTACAAGTTTTTAGGAACTAGCTTAGAAAAGTTGGTTAGTACAATGAAAAAACAAGACTTTAAACAATTACAATCTTATTTCCCTGCTAAAAAACGATTTAACCTACTCACCCGTAAAGGAGTGTATCCATATGATTATATGTCTCAATGGGAACGATATGAAGATACGTGTTTACCCTCCAAAAAATATTTTTTTAACTCCTTAACTAATGAGACAATTACCGATGAAGACTATGAACACGCTCAGTCTGTTTGGTCAGTATTTAATATTCAAAACATGGGTATGTATACAGATTTGTATCTCAAAACAGATGTTCTGTTGCTAACAGATGTATTTGAAAATTTTCGGAAAACTTGTAAACTACATTACAATCTCGATCCCGCGTTCTATCTTACAGCGCCAAGTCTATCTTTTGATGCAATGCTTTTAAAAACGGGAGTTAAATTAGAATTGATTAGTGATGTTGAAATTTTTAGAATGATACAAAAAGGTATTCGAGGAGGTGTTTGTATGTGTTCCAAAAGACATGTCAAAGCCAATCATAAATATTTAGATACTTACGATCCAACCCGTCCAAATTCATTTATTATTTATTTAGATTGCAATAATTTATACGGTTACAGCATGTGTCAATCCTTACCCTATTCAGATTTTAGATTTATGAATAGACAAGAAATAGATTCTTTACAATTGAACTTAGCTGAAATTAGTGATACTGCTGAAAACGGTTACATTCTTGAAGTTGATCTAATATATCCGAAGAATTTGCATATGGAACACAATGACTTTCCCTTCTGTCCAGAAAAATGCGTACCACCGGGTGGTAAGAATAAAAAGTTAATACCAAATTTGTATGATAAATATTACTATGTTATTCATTACGTACATTTAAAAAAATGTTTACAGCACGGTTTAGTATTGAGAAGGATCCATCGCGCCATTATATTTAAGCAAAGTAGTTTTTTAAAGCAATATATTGATATTAACACCCAGTTACGCCAAAAAGCAGAGTCAGCGTTTGAACAAGACTTTTTCAAATTATTGAACAATAGTATTTTTGGAAAGACCCTTGAAAATAATGAACACCGAATAGACGTTAAGTTAGTAAATAAGTGGTGTGACGCGAACAATAAAACAAAAAAGACTACTTGTGCTGAAAAATTAATAGCCAGCCCATATTTTCATAGCGCCTCTGTATTTTCAGATGATCTAGTAGCGATCCAAATGAAACCTGTGCGAATTATACTTGACAAACCAATTTACATAGGGTTTGCAGTATTAGAATTATCTAAAGCTCACATGTACGACTTTCACTACTCTATCATAAAACCTTTTTATGGTAACCGAATAGAATTGTGCTATACTGACACAGATAGTCTAGTATATGATGTGCAGAGTAATGATGTTTATAAAGACTTTAAGCTCCATTTTCTAAAATATTTTGATACCAGTAATTATGACTCTAACAATGGCTATAATTTACCAATTATTAATAAGAAGATTCCAGGACTGTTTAAGGATGAAATGGGTGGCAACATTATCAAAGAATTCGTAGGACTGCGCTCAAAGCTTTATTGTATTAAAACATTAAACAGAACAATTAAAAAGGCAAAAGGTACACAAAAATGTATTACCAAAAATTTAAATATGATTGATTATAAAAATGTTTTGTACAATTGCAATGTTATTCGCAAAAAAAATGTATTGTTTAGATCAATAAAACATGAAATATACACTCATGACTTAAATAAAATAGCACTTTCAAGCAATGATGATAAACGATTGCTATCGTTTGATAAAGTTTCTACTATAGCCTGGGGTAACGCAAGTATATTTATGTAATGTTAATATGTATTTTATTGATTGTAAATGGTAAAACTTATGACATCGTTATGTTATTGTAATAAGTAAAATTGTCTTGGAATGTAATTTAAATAGTATCGACATAAGTTTATTTTTGAACCTGATTTTATTATGTATGAAATTTTAAAATGTATGTATTCTTGGTGTCCTTTTACTAGTTAGATCTAAACAGTGTAGGTGTATTTATTATCCGAATAAATAATATTTTATATTCATAAATCTGTTTCATTTCTGTTTCTGATGATAAACCACACACACACAGGTCTCGCAGCGTATCGATACAGGTTCCAACTTGATAAAATATGTAATATCCAGTTTTGATGACAAGGCACTCATGGTTCGAAGTTCGCACGCGCGGTGTGGAATTTGACACCGATCAGGTGCGCATTAGATTGAACTTGTTGAGACATGAAATTGACTCATATCGCAAGGTTTTATGGAGTCCATTTCATAATAATATGATTAGTACAATACGGCCGACGTATCTTGGCGAGTCTGAACATAGGCTTTGCGAACTTTAGCGCATGTACAATCGTGAAGAAAACTGTTATTGGTGGCATTTTTACGAATAATATAAGTGCCAACTGATACTTGCAAATAACACACAAAACAATCTTAAACACTAAACAAAAACTTAACAATACTAATAAAACTTAACAACAGTAACAACAATCTTAGACACTAAAGTTCACTAAACAAAAAATTAAAAAATACCAATAAAAATTAACAACAGTAACAACGAAAACTTTTGTAACCGACTGCGCTCAAGACAGAGATAGCGACACGAACACGACACCGACGCTAACGTGTGACTGAGACAATATTATCGTGTACCAAGCATTGCCGAATTCGCACGAAGCTTTACGAAGTAACCAAAAAGGGATGTCCAATACGCGTGTCCGAGGGTGTTGTTTAATCGATTTTCTTCAAATCGATCGAAATTAAGACTCAATAATATATTTATTTTCAATTATATAAGGAGGTTTTAAATTTTCTCAAACAGTCGTTACTCAAGTAGTCGTTAATAGATAAGTGATAAATAAGTGACTTTCAACTGAGAAATTATATTTTGTTAGTTTATTTTTTTACTAAATTCGAAAACTCGTTCATTAACGACAAAATTCACTATATTTTTAAATCTTGTTTCGTTTCATATATTATATAAACAAAAATCAATAAATTCTAAATGAAACTTTTTTCGATTCGATACGATTACGATATTTAATCGATAAAGGGTCGATTGTATTAACATAAGGTCAATCTCTAGCCTAGCCATTTGGTTCCTAAATAAAGTTATTGCGCAACCTTCTGCGCGAAGTTCGGACTCGCCAAGTTACGTCGGCCGTATTGTACATACATCACAAGGCAGTCAGCCGGAACGGTCACATCACATCAATTGAAAAAAAAAAAAAAACGAAACAAATTGTGAGTATTGCACTAGTGTATCTATAAGTACTTATTAAATTATTTCTTTATTTATGTTGTTTGACATGATTATTAATCATTATAATTTTGTTTGTTTCAGATCATTAATAATGTGTGATTCACCAGATATTGTCGACTTCTCACAATACGGTCAAGGTTTTCCGACACCGAGTTTAAGCTGGCATATCCCAGATATCGAAGAACAACAAATACCTGCCAACAAGGAGCCTAGAACAAGACAAGACTGCGGATCTGCTAACAAGAAACCTAGAACAAGACGTGAGTGTCTAAAACAGAAGTCTCTGCCTAAATGTGAATCATATGTCATAAACAATGAGAAGAAAAAAGGATTACGACTGATCCAGGTTAAAGTGCTCGATATCAGTGAACAACAAGAATCTGCATGTGATGATCAGAACGTGGTGTTAAGTGCGCAGTATGTAGTGACTGAATCAGTGGACTATGTTATGGAGGAGACGCTATCGTTAATTAATAAAATTTCAAAAAAACTTTGCGGGGACAGTGGTTATTATTAAGCTGTGAATAATTTGTGTAAGTTATAAGTTTTTTTGTGTAAGATTTTTAGCAATAAGCAATACAAAATATGTGAGTAATGTTATAGTTATTAGGGTATTTTGGATGTATAAATTATTAAAATATCATAAATGTTAGTTTTATTGTAATTAAGTTTTTATATTTTATTTTGTATAGAAAAAACTAGTCTACTAGCCTACTTAGTCAAATATTATGATAAAGTTAAATAAGAATTAGTGTAGTATCTAAATAGTTTTAATGTAAGTAGATAATATTAATCTCTTGATGTGTTTAATTTAGTTGGGTAGTGTACATACAACACAAGTTTATAAGTATATAGGTAGATATAATTATTTTGTAATCATTTCAAATATTTATTAAAGTAAATAAAAATATATCCATATATTTAAAATATGTTTTATTTTATATTACTGATTTATACTCGAACTCTAAATTAGCTCTAGTGTAATGATATATGTAATTATAGGTTATTTTCTTATAGATTTTTTTCTTACAATAATTTGATTAAAATCATGATATATTTAAAATCATTTTGCTACAGCTAATTTTAAGTTAGGTGTGTAGGTTACCCTGAATATTAAATAAAACACTCTTAAGTAGATCAATATTTATTTATTTTTATTAACTGTTCAACACAATAATATTTAAAATAAATTAAATACAGACATATTATTATCCACGTACCATTTTCTAATACACACCGCATTATTTAATGCACAATTCATTTTATGGTTCACACAGTTAAAATCAGTTTTATTTTTACAGAACTTCTTTTTTAATGTCGCAAAATTAGGACACCCTTTCTCTCCTATGTCAATCACTTCACAGTTTGCACATAATTCTTTAATCCACTTAATCTTTTCCGAACCCTTTGTAATAATATTTTTATTTTCTAAATACGGTACGATGATGTGTTGAAACTCTCTGTAATCTATAAAGCCCTCACTCCAGAAAATTCCACGATTTCTTTCCAACCATCGCACCTGCTTCTTTTCTTCTTGAGTTAAGTAATAAAACGAATGCGGTGGTTTAATCAAGAACGTCTGTGTGTGCTCATTACTTACGATAGCCACTTCTTTGACGATAAAATTATTGTCTAAATATTTGAATCCTTGGAGTTCTACAATGATAATATCCGCGTTCATGATAACTTCTTCACTGTGTTGCTTAATGGTTTGTATTCAACAATACAATCGTTGAGAATGAGGCAGTATGCCGAAGTTTGATCTGGTATTTCTGAATCACTCTCAATTTCTACCCTTACATCCACAACGGGTCCAGTCTTCAGATTATCGGTCTGTCTAGAGCAATCAATAACAAACAATGGTGCTAACTCTTTAAATTGTTTCTCGCTTAATAAGGACTCCTGACAACGTCCATAATACGACTGCTGAAATCTGATATATTGTTCATATAATAAAGCAATTCTGTTATTGGCGAAGTTCACATTGATGCTTTCATACGGGAAATATGTTGAATTAAGGTACACTCGAACATCACGAACATAGCAGTGATCAAACTGCGACATGTCAGAACTTGCATTATTTTTTCTACTTGTTTGTAGTCCAATTATTACATATCTCGGTTTTTCTATTTGAGATGAAGTTTTGATAGACCAGGTGTGCTTTGTTGATCTTGGTAAAGTGGGGTATTCATATAGATCCCAGTTTCTAAATATCATCTGAAGCGATCGATCTTTTTCCAGCAGTTTTAATAAACTTATTTTTTCTTTGTCTGATACTTTAACGTGGGGTACGCGCCATATGATTTTATTTATTTGAATGTCTTCCACAATTTCACCGGTATTCAATTTTACAGCGTTCAAATTAGTGTTGCTTCGTAACAATATTAGTTCATGTCTAGCATTTATTACAACTTTTTTAAAATCTTCTGCAAAACCGAGGATATTCCGAAGTGGTATAGACGCAGAAAAACTTCCCCCATTAATATTTTTTATACCATCGATACTCCAACCCCAAGCTCTAGCTATTTTTGATTCATTCTCATTCATTGATATTAATGATTTCATGGTTGTAGTTATACCTGCATTTTTTATTTTATCAATCTCCACTCCGTTTAGTTCGTACCTAATATCTTGGAACAAGAAGAGTAGTCCATTGTTCGTAAAATTGACACTAGTAGCTTTCTCTTTTGAATCTTTTTTGCTAACGATAACGGTTCCTTCCAAATAGAGAGTGCTGGCTGATGGTAATATGTACAGATCCTGTTGGTTGATAGGTATGCGTATTTCATCGTTCCTGTTGAAACTTGTTACATAAGGTTTGTACGAATGAAATTCGATTCCTTCTATACTGTTGTCGTATGTTGGAGTGGATAAAACGTCTAAGATATTCATTTTAATAACCCAATCGCTCTGAGAAATATCTTATTGTCTTTAGTTAATTTTATTTTGCTCTTAGAACGACGTCTTATTTGGTAGGTAGCTTGAGTAGAACTGGTATTCTTAATTTGGTGAGGCACATATTTATTGTAGTCAATCATTTTGTCTTCTAAGATGTAAATACAGCTGCACTTCTTCACCACGCAAATTAATTAAGCGATTGTTTATATCTAGTAGTCGGATATGTATGCAGCTTATGTTGTTTTGATTGATTGGAAAATATATTGCGTTCTTCGGGATTTCTATGATTCTGTATCCAGGTGGCACGTTGAGTGCGAATTCGTGAATTATGTGACTTGGTTCACCGTTTATGTAAGAGCCGCTTATAATGTCACATTCGATCCTTACCACTGTCGTCGGCAAAATGTTGACTGGATGCTGTGACACATGCCATTTATTTGCTTTCAAGACCTGTCTATCAAACCCTAACAGCCTACCGAA
Organism: Hecatera dysodea; assembly: GCA_905332915.2. Lineage (NCBI taxonomy): Eukaryota > Metazoa > Arthropoda > Insecta > Lepidoptera > Noctuidae > Hecatera > Hecatera dysodea. Next base: position 19,157,470 of record HG995294.1, read on the forward strand.
AGAGTTTTCTTTCTTAAAATTAACGTCTTTTGAACAATATATGCTAGTTTTTAAAGTATTGTTATTACATTGTAATTTGATTGAGGCATCTTTTATTTCAGATTTCAAATAATCGTAAATATCTTGCAATTCATAGGTGCCTTCCGGTATTTCAATAACGTCGTTTGAACCATAATAGTATTTGTTATTACTTTTATCAATATTTGGTATAGAATTAAATGTTGAAAAATGCAATAAAGCACACTCATATTTTCCATCTAGTTGCAACGTATTAGGATAGTACGTAGATAAAATTGATGAGTTTCCAGTTATTGACAAAGTGAGTGACATCTTGCAAATGATTGAAATAAAATAAAAACATTTATTTTATATATTTTTATTCCAAAAAGTCCTTAGATATTTTAAACATAGATGACCACAGTTTACAGTATTAAATTTTTGATATCTTGTGTAGTTATATGAAACTTTACAATTCTTAAAATATCGAACCAGTTCTAATGGAGGTTTTAAATTTCCATAGCTATCAAAATATTCACAATAGTCATAAACTTTTACATAAGCTACCCAATGCGTTCCTTCGTTTTTAGAATCGTCTAAGTTAACAATACCACATTCCTTACGTTTCGGCTTCCTTGGTAATTGATCTTTCATATATACTCCTCGGAAATATGGGATGTCTCTGGCATAGTATTGGATGTCTACATTAGTAAGTGGACGATTTGGTAGCTTCTTGTTCAGTTTTTTGTTGGTTTTATAAACAATCCTTTACCGTTTTTATATGGCTTTATGTATAAACCCTTGCCCACTGCTAAACCCTCCATAGTTCTATTATGTCGTTCTGTCTCTCGCAAGTTTTGTTGAGCTGATTTGTAATCATTCACCGTTTTTGCAACTCCAGCCGCACCACCAGCTAAAGCTCCTAAAGCTGATAAGCCAGCAAAAATTGGAATTAAAGGTAGAACTCCACCAGTCTTCGGTATGGGGATCACTCTCGGTACTCTGATTTGGTGTAATTTGGGGCATAACTTTTTTGCAGCTAAGTAAGCGAAGTTTATTAAAGACTTACTATCCTTGGGTTTTAGCTTTTTTACTTTAGATTTTATTTTTGATACTAAACTTTTAAATGTTTTAGCACCAGAACCAGATTTCAATTTGGCTTTCATGACTTTGCTTACTAACCATGAGCTTAATTTTTCACCTTTTCCTGCATCTTTTGATTTTAGTCTTTGTTTAGCCATGTTAAGTAGTTGTAAATCGGCTTTGTGACGATTTGATAAGGCTGTGTGGTTTGTATATGCAATATCGTGTTGCATGCAAGCTTCGTCTAGCTTATTTACTCCTCGATCACCTCGCGCTAAGCGTTTTTGAAGTTTGGTTCCTGGTCCGCAATAATTGTATCCTGGCAAATGAACTTCAAATGGTAAATTATTAATTATACTGTTAACAAGTCCACTCCCTTGCATTACTGAAATTATAATGATAGGGATTCAAATGAATAAAGTGGTTATATAATATCTTAGTCCATTATTGCAGCTTTTTTAATCCAACTGTTTTCAGTACTGTTTAGACCTAACCATTTAACATACAATTTATTTCCTCTCTTTTTTAAAACCTTTTCTATCAAATAAACATCAGGGTGCTTAGATCTTTGCAGTTCTTGTTCGTAAAAGGATCCTAATATGTTTTGCTTTCGTTGGTCTTCTATTTGATATGTCACTGGAAAGGTTTTATTAACGTTTTTTATAATAAATAATTCTGTTGACCAATTAGGAGTGTAACCTTTCTCAAAATTATGTTTGTATTTACTTATACGGACATAATCACCAACTTTGAATTTTGGCTTCCACTTCACAAAATTATGTTTGTTTACTTTTTTAATATTTTCTTTGATTACTTGTTCATTCGATTTGTTCACATCAACTGGTTTAAATTGAATTGTGCGATGTTTTGTGTTGTTATACTTCTTCAATATATCTTCCAATGGTTGACCTAACCACTTATAGTTTCCATTGAGACTAAAATATTTATATAATTTATTTTTTAAAGTTCTTATCAGTCTCTCTACAATTGATGCTTTTTTAGTAGAAAATGATGAATAATGGTTAATATTGTACTTTTTCATTAACTTTTGAAAAGTGCTGTTATAAAATTCTGTTCCCATATCAGTTTGTAAGTTAACTGGATTATTACGAGTACTTAGCAGTATATGTTCGAATGCACGAGTAACATCCAATTTATTTTTCGATTTTAACGGTTCAGCCCAGGCATACTTAGAGAAGCAGTCCATCACCACTAAGATGAAATTGTAACCTTTGTTATACTTTTTCAGGTTTTGCATGTCCATCAAGTCAGCTTGCCATAAGTCGCGGATTCCTTTCAGAATAACAGAACGTCGAAGGAAATTTCTTCGTGCCGCTTTATGTATTTCATTAACAATTTGCTGTTTTACCATTACGGAGTTTTTTGAAGCAATGTATCAACCTCTGCTTTAGTATAAAACTTATCTTGTAAATGAGTTGAAACCTCAGGTATCCCAGCTTTTAAAGTAGCTTGAACTGTAGTCTTTGCATCTTTTATGATTTGAGAACGCAATTTACCAATCAGATTATTAAATTCGTTAAACATATTAGCATTCAATCGATCTACATAATCCTTGTTCACAGCCAGGTTATTTAATTCTTTTAACGTGTTAGCATTCAATTGATCTACATAATTCTTGTTCACAGCATCGTCTGCTTCTACTGGAGATCTAATTCCCCTCAGTCTTGATGTTTTTAAATCAAAATCTCCATTTTCTGATTTTAACAATGCATTCTCATTAAACTCAAATAACTCTGATAAACGCATTCTTTTATGAATGTAGTGTCCGAATTTGTCTACGTTCATGATGAAGGTGTATTGTATCGAGAGGTTGGTAATAAAATAAACACAACTTCAAATATTTATTTATTTATAACTTTACTCTCACGCAATTCTTCAATGATAGATATAATTTCATTATCTAATCCTGTGTTGCCAGCATCTCTAGACGCAATTAATAATTTCAACCTTTCGACTAATTCATTAGGATTATCCCAGTACACTAAATCTACGTTTTTTCTCCACTTTTTTACCAACGGTAGACCCTTCCCCTGAACTGCATTCTTCAGTTTAAAAAGAGGTTTAATAACTTGCAAATATTTTTGTCCTTTATTACTTTTTATTGGCTTTCTTGGATCATAGTCTCGACGATGTGCATTTGTATCAAGAAGCATTGACTTATAATTTTGTGTATCACTATCTGTAACTAAACTTAAGTCTACATCTTTCTTAAGCAACAACTGTTTTAAACCAGGTGTATTTCGGTATTTACGTCCAGCCACGGTGATGTATTGATCGTTGATCGTTATGCAAGCAGAACCTAACATCAGTTTCTCGCGGTCTGCTCTAACCCCAAATGGAATATCTTTCAACGCTTCTGAAGATACTGACCAGGATGACGTATCACAATCTGGATTCCTTTCAACTACTGATTCATAAGAAGAGTCACTGTTGATATCGGATTCATATTTGTCATCATCGCTATTATTATCATTACTTTCTGCGCTACCAGTTCCTTCCTTCTGCAAAATTTTCTTGGTAAACGGAACATCAGCAAAATCATTACTAACATGTAGGAGAGGAGTTTGCTTACTGGCATTAGCAATTTGGTTGAGAGGTTCTGTTACAGGTTTGAAAACAGATTCCAGTGCTTGCTTACTGTTGATCTCAGCATCTCTCATTTTTCGTACTTTTGTCCTTACAGCTTCTGCCGCATCAACAATTTGTCGTTTCAATGATTTTTCCATATTGGTAAAATACGTCGTAATTGATGTAGCGTCGTAAGGTGAATAATAATTTCAGGCAGTTAATAGTCTTATATATGTTTTCGTGTTCTTAGTCAAAGACTACAAACGTGTCAAATTTACTTCGATAACATCCATTGTTTTTTGAACAATCTTTATTAATTACAACATAATTGAAAGGTATACTCCATATTTTTGAACACATTTCACGAAATTCATTCCATGTCATGTCTGTGTTGACATGTTCTTCATAAACATGTCTCATATTTCTTTCATCTTGTTTAAAAAGTACGATTAGGTTTGCGTTGTCTCTTAATAACTGCTTAGGGATTTTACTATACGTCTGATTAAGATAAAAGCAATCTATGAACTTGTGTCTCCCCATAGAAAAATAATCACGTATACTACTTTGATTTTCACAAGCAACATCATCAAATATAATAACAGAATTCGGTTTTGCGGTCTGAACACTTAGCACTTGTTCATTTTCATGATATTTTTGAAATGAAATGCCTGGTACTCGTTGTAAGACTTTTTCTAAAAAAACGTACTTGGGTTGTTGCAAGGTTTTCGAATAAACATAAACATTTTTAAATCTTAAACCATTCTCGTGTAAAAGAAGACCAATTAATAAATTGGTTTTACCACAATTTGACGGCCCGCAAATGATGCATCGTACCGATTTAGGTAATAATTCTCCATGACGAAATCCAGTCTCCTGAGAATGAACGCAAAGTTTGTTTACATGTAACGATTGTGGTTGTTTTACAAATTTCATGACGACGGCTTGAAACAGTCATATTAACAATGAGCTAATTAATGGATTACATTGACCTTTATAACTCATTGTTTCTAACTCGAACAAATGTATGAGCACCACCAAGGCTATCCTTCAATATGAGATAGTGAGTGTTTTCTAAACTAGATTTCACCGAATCTGAGATCTGTCGGCGGAACAAATCTTTGGTTTGGGATGTATAGCAGTTCTGGTGTTTGGATGAACCAATATCTTTATTTCTCTGACCAATTTGCAAATCTTGTAAAAATATAATCTCGCCACCAGAATTCTTGATAACAAGTTTACAAATGTCTTTTAAATCAGATTTCACTGAGTCATGCATCGTTTTAGTTATATGTAGGTATTTAGTTTCGTAACACAAAATTCAACCTTCTTACTACAATAGTACGAATCGAATGTAGCGTAAAAACTGTGTACAATTATTTATAAGTTATCCACCTTCCCTACTAAAAGAATTTAACCTTTAGTTACAAAACGGTAGGTTTGCAGGGATCAAGCCAACAGCAACGAAATACTCCACCTTCCGTTCCATCGGGTGGAGTAGGCGCTGAACCAGTATTTTACTGCACTTTCTGGGAATGGCCATCCTACTCCACCGAGAGTGACGAGGCGAACGGAGTGAGCCGAAGGAACGGAAATGTGGAACGGCGCTCACTCCATTGTCTATTATTGAAATGTGGAACGGCGCTCACTCCATTGACTACTATTGAAATGTGGAACGGCGCCCACTCCGTGGGATATTATTGGGCAATTCACCACACCGAGAGTGACGGAGGCGAACGGAGTGAGCCGAAGGAACGGAAGGTGGGGTGAGATGCCCAATAATATCCTACTGACAAGTAATCTAAAACATTTATTTTATCACCAAAACAATGTTTATGAGTACTTATTTGTAACACTAGTACCTACATAACCTTAAAAATAAAACTGCTTATAACTTTTATATCCCAAGTTCTAAAAATCTAAAAAGTTGAAAAGGGCTTGCCTATCATAGTAGTTATCAATTAAAACAAAAAGTATCCCAAAACACGAAAATTTATTAGCTGTACGAAGTTCCCATACAAGCATGACATTCGCCTTTCGTTCAAATTGCTTTGATCATAACTGAAATGACTTAGGAATTGTTAGTTGCGTAAAACACATTAAAAATGTAAATTCATTGACCAAACAAAAAATATCTAAAACTACCGGGTTGTCCCGGCTTCACACGCGTTGTCATTTTTTTTTTTACTCAGGGCTAATGAAGCATGCCTTCTAATGGTGAAAGAATTTCTGAAATCGTTCCAGTAGCTTTTGAGTTTGCCTAGAACTCAAACTGGTCACAGTATTAAACATCCAAAACAGTATTTAATTAAGTTCACATTATCATGGGCAACTACGAAACCCCATATTGCGCGTGTCCCGACAAAAAACTTGGCCCGTTTTTTTTTTTTTATTAAGAAACGATTTTTGTTTTTGTACTTCAAACTATAATATTATTTAACTGCTTTCTTTTTTTATTATCAGATCAAATATAGGAAATCGATTAAGATACCAAAAAAACACACCAGTAAAAGAACGAATTTCTTTTAAAAAAATCGACGGACCCTTCCACAGTGCAATGATGCCAGCGGTCCGCGCGAAGGTGCCAATAAGACCCAACAGAGGTGAAAAATAGCGTCAATCTAGGCAGTTGAAATCTCGACGTGAATCTGATGTATTTTTCAAGGCTACAAATCTGTGCGTTACACCGCACTGCCGCAAATCGAATTTGTCTCCTCCGAGTTGAGCCGAATCAATCTGCATTATCCCTCTGACATTCCGCTGCAAGTTATAAGATTAAGCGGAGAAATGATGTATCTGATTATCTACACTAATATTATAAAGAGGTAAAGTTTGTGAGTTTGTGACGTTGTAAGGGGTCATCTCTGGATCTACTGAACCGATTTTCAAAATTTCACCAAAAGAAAGCTACGTTATTGTGGAGTGTTATAGGCTATATTTTATCCCAGTATTGCAACGAGAACGGGAACAACCAGGGTGAAAACGCGGGGCGTTACTAGTTTATTATAATATTATATTTTAAATTGATTCCTAGTCGTTTGTTTTTTTTTTGTATTTATTGTACATATAATTAGTACACCTAATCCCTACAGTACTGTATTTCCTTATATCTTTGAAGTCTACCTAAAGTGACAAGGGCGCCCATTGTGTCACCATATGTAATGTTTTCTTCATCTACATTTTCTGTAACTTATTTGGTATAATACTTTGGGAGAATACTCTTTATTAGCTTCAAACTTGGGCAGTTTAAAAAACCATTTAGAGATTAGTCGACTTGTCGCAAAAATAATAAAACCCGTATTTTTAAAAACTACCCTTAACAGTAATCTATATACAAAAGGATATTGAAATAATGTGACAGCAACAACCAGTTTAATGTAATAATTAATGAATGACTACACAAATATTTTATTATTAACAATGATCAGCGATGAGTAACAGACATTAAAACAAAATACGTTCCAATAGAACAATTCAGGATAAAGAAATAATTACAATACAAGACAGCAACATTTACAAGTATTTACTATAAGAAAATCTTATATTATGTAGGAACACTAATATATCCAACGGTGTCGTGGAAGTGACTACGTTTCGGGTCACCCAATTGTCCAGGGCCTCAAGTCTGCTATTACAATAGTGTCAGAATGGTTTATCATTGATTTCATAAAGGTTGATTTTTACAAGTTTGGTAATCTACTAATATAAAAGCGTCATTATGACTTTCCAATGGTCAACCACTGACAGTCCATTGGAAGAAATGGCATAGAATGGTAATCTCGTACATAATATGACAAATGAATGACGGACGTATGCGGAAGTCTGCTAAAATATTGACAGATCCTTTGATCAGTGACCTACCTTTAGAACGTCATTGTGCAGTCATTTCTTTTAACAGCTCGGTTAACAAAAAGTATTACGAGACCATTGACCGACCAATGATCGACCATTATGGATTTAGCAGATTACGAACTTTTAGCAAAATGAAGTGATAAAAATAGCAGACTTGGGGCCCACTCCAACTGTCATGTCAGTGACACGAATGAGAAGTAGGAACTGGTTATGAAACTGCTTTCACAACATTTCTATAGATTCCAAGTTCCAGAATCTGGCGATAGCAAGCGGCAGGTTCAGGAGTAACTCGTGCATGCATGATGATGTGTTCACCACTCTCTCTCCCTCTCTGCCTTGCTGATGAGTTTTGCCTTAATCTATTTTCGTAAAACTCATACCATGCATTGCGATTACTCCTTACACCGACCAAAAACACTACCAACAATAGTGGATTTAGAAACTCTAATAGAAACACCACAACGACGGGATACATGCCAAATATACTAATTACATATTCAAACAACAATACGACGTCACTCAGTATAAATATCAAAGTGGCTATATACAAGCGACGCCAGGTGTTAGTGCCTGTATGTGCGCTCGTGTTCAAAGTACGACAAAGTGTAAATACAGTTATAACGTAAACAAACAGTTTGAATATTAGAGGTACAACTTGTTCTGAAAACGTGAACAACAATTCTATTATACTAAACAATATATGCGGTAAAAAGCGTTCTAATTGAAGTTCGAACAAAAAATGTGGATACCAATAATTTAGAGAAAAAAATATACATGTTATTATTATTGATAAGCCCCAAGCAAAGAGAACGCTTTTTAAATATCTCTTTTGAATATTCACATTAAAAACTTTAACAATGTCTACGTAAAACATATGAGTAATGACTACTAACCAGTTGTTCTTCGCTGTTGTGAAATAGTCATGAAGTAGTATCGTTTTTAAATTAAAGTGTTCTGGGCCCTCGTACACCTGCCAAATATATAATAAATAGAGTTGGATATATACTAAAATAGTATTAAGGAACACATAGTTTCTGTAACTACGAAACTTCTTCAAGATGCACCAGGATGTCAGTCCGTAGATCAACGTAGCGAGTGTCAGCGCGAACATAATGTAGGGCAGGATGTGCCATGCACCACCCCAGTAGGTTGCCACAATCAGATTCATCCTGTGCACTGGTGTCGTTGTCACACTGCACGGATTTGTTAAGTTCACTTTATATTACGTTAAGAAATAACATGATACGTTAATAACTTTACGTAAGCATTTCCACTTCCGTGTCACTTTTCTAACAGTCGAAGTAACAATAATAAATCCTAACGCTGAAAAAATAATTAATCAATTCACCATATCTTTTAACCACAGTGCACTAATTAAATTAAATTGGAAAGTTCACGTCATTATTAACAAAATACTTTTTTTTTAAACAAGCTATAATGAGATTACCACTTTAACATTAAAACCTAAAGTTGATAATATCGGCCCCAAATATAAGCATAATTATAGTAACAGAGACTTAATTAATTGAAGCAACATCAGGCCAAGAGCGAGTCGGACTCGAGCACGAAGGTTGCCTACCCTTTTTACCTCGTTGGATACTACCCTTTTTGGATGGGAAATCATCAAATTACTACTTCCGCTCTGGGTGGAGCGGAAGGGAGTATCAGACTATTACGGACTAAAACCCTCCCGTGTTCCTCCAAATACCCTTCGCGTTCTAGGGTCGCGGTGACTCTTCCTAAAAAAATCCGCAACCCTAGCAGACGTGAGTCTTCCGAGCGAGAAAAAGGGATGGAGCTATATAGGGTGTATAACTCTATCCCTCTTTCTCGCTCGGAAGACTCACGTTTTAACACCTCATGGTACGCCCGCTGGGCATAGTTGTTATCGGACGACAAGCCAAAGAGTACCTTCTCTGCTAGCTTAACTATACGAGTTCACACTCCAAATTCCGATTTCACAACCGGACCGGTTGGCTGATCAATTGAATCCCAATACTCTAAATGCATGTTACGAAAAAAAATGTAAGTTTCTATGAAATTGGTTACGGGAATGAAGCTGCAAGGAAAGCTAGTAATTATAATTCTCTCTATTCATTGTATATACATATTTTTAAATAATAAAAAACACAGTTATAAAAACATATAAAAATAGTTGACTAAAAAAATAGGATTAGTCGGTCGGATAGATTACCAAAATACCGGACACGTATTTTTTATTTTTTCACGTAGACAAAAAACGAAGACGATACAGTGCTTTGAAAACTCGTGTGACGTCACTATTCGCTACAATTTTAACCACGATGTTACGTCATACCGTGCAGAAATAACTACGTTTAAATATGTTGGCATTATCATCGGAACCAAATATGTGTGCCAAAATTCAGTTCGGTGGGTTCAATAAAAGTGGGTGGAATATTGATTGCAAGATTCCAGGACATACAAACAGACCAGTGATTTTTTTTATTGTTTTATTTTAATGTTTTCCTGCGTATCGTACCTTCCCATTCTTTAGAATTAAGTTAGATCATAGAGTAAAAAAAAAACATAAACCAAAATATCAAATCGCCAGTAAAGGTACTTTACGACACGAAATTTTCCTCAAAACGCAGTTATTACTCTGTTATCACCTTAAATAACTTAAAGCACAATAGACAGGCATGTCACATTCAGGACTTCTGGAGTAGAGAAACAAAAGAAGCATGACATGGATTCTGATCGAAGGTAAGCGGTTGTAAGTGAAGTCACTGATATGTTCATTCAAAAAACTACAATCTAACCCGAATTCTAATCGTAGTTGTGTTGGACACGCTACCATCGTGGCATAAGTTCCTTCTTTGAGCAGTGGTTGGAGAGACGCCACGGCGTCCTCACAGGTGCTAACCGGACATGGCTGTTTCGGGAGGTACCTGTTTCGGATTCAGGCCCTCACGCCCCAGCCGATAAGTTCCCTCGCCCCAGCCGGCTCAACAAAAGAAGACCAGGACGTCTTCTCCGGGAGTCGGGAAACGCAGTGTGATTCCCGGCCACCGTAGGAGCAACCTGTGGATGGCGAGCTACGGGTGGCTCGCCGTCCGATAACAACCAGGGCCGGGTCGACGGCGCGTCGTATTCCACGCTTGCCTCAAAGAGATGTCAGCAAAGAAGACGGGGCCCCATAGGGTCAGTGCCTGCTAGGGTTGCGGAATTCGTTCGAAAGAGTCACCGAGGCCTTGGAACTTAAAGGGCACTAGGAGGATCACGGGTGGGTTTTAGTCAGTAAGAGTCTGACACTCGCTTCCGCTCCCCCCAGAGCGGGAGAGGTCATTTAATTTCCCATCCAGAAAAAAAAAGGTAAGCAGTTGACACTGCTAACACGAAATATTCCATCAACTAGAATCTAATCCTTCCCGCCGTTTCTTGCAACTTGCACCAACATCGAAGACTTGTCGAGAGACGGCCGAAGCCGCAGCGATTTCTCAGGATTTGAGAGCGCACTCCAACTTAAAGCGCACGCACTTTAACCATGTTGACACTTCGCTCGCAGCCGTCGCAGAGGAGGAGGGAAATAACTGCTGTGGCTGGCAGAGGTTCTACGTAGAAGAGGAACAAGACAATATTGTAGGAGTAGCGATTAGCGTTATATTTGGTCCAGGCAGTGGCGTGCAATGGTTCGAGTTAGGGTAGGCCAAAGAAAATGTCCAAATATTTTTTTTTTAAATAACCACGTTATTCAGGGTTGATTTTTAATGAAATGAGTTATTTTTTTATAAATAGCCTATTAAAAAAAAAACACCACATTTCAACCCTGAATAATGTGGTGTGTTTTTTTTTGGACATTTTCTCTGGCCTGCCCTAATTCGAACCACTGCACGCCACTGGGTCCAGGTTTAATACATATACAGTTACGTCATGTCTATCACGTTATTGAACGGACGATCTTAGTTTTTCAAGATATAAGAAACTAGCAGTGCCCTGCGGTTTTACCCGCGTAGTTCCCGTTCCCGTGGGAATATGGTGATGAAATATAGCCTATGTTACTCAGGGTGAATGTAGCTTTCTAATGGTGAAAGAATTTTTCAAATCGGTTCAGTCGTTTCGGAGCGTATTCAATAAAAAAAACAAACAAATCTTCCCTCTTTATAATAGTAGTATAGATAAGTAGTCAAGTCAGTGAAGCAGTCTTTTATAAATATATATAATATATTGCTGACCCGGAAAACGTCGTTTTGCCACATAAAATAAAAAAGAATAAGGGGTGGACCACCCTTGACATTTAGGGGGATGAAAAATAGATGTTGTCCGATTCGCTACCCTAGCCTATATGCACGCCGATGTTCACGAAAATCGGTCGAGCCGTTTCGGAGGAGTTCAACCACAAACACCTTAACACGAGAATTTTATATATAAGATGTAGATACCTCCAGAAGTACAAATTACATATAAATATACAAAGATTTTCATATTGTTTCGTGCATAAGCTTGCGGCCTATTCACTTAATTATTTATTTTCAGTGTACGAGTTACCCATATGTTGTACTCTAATTAATTCTGCATAATCAATACTGATAATGTTACGAGCTTCGGGTTCGTTACAATTAAAATCAGCCGATTAAATAACCAAAAATGACACTTTTATTTACACCACACTAATTACACTATAAACGCACTAATCACAAAACACAATCGCACTTTTAATCACTTGAGTTCGCAGTCGAAGATCGCTCTCGAAGTTATCACTTGTATCGCAAATCCAATACTGACTCGGTCGGCACATGTGCCGGCCTTAAATAGGGTGCCGAGTAGAACTCCAGAAAGTTCGCGTACATATCGGTCGTGACCGACCAGGGTCCGAGAATTCTAGCATAGAAAAATCTCGATGGTCCCCGACTTCAATAGTTCTGCTACTCGATACTAGATGGCGCTAGTGGTACCGAATGCCGCTATCATCCTAACTTAATTCTGGCGCGCAACACTGCCCCCTCCTAAGACATGCTCGTCCCGAGCATTATCAGCGCCATAATAACGCGCCAGTCGATCAACATGAACGATCTTAGGAGCGCTTCTTGTACCTTTCTGTATACGGTAGGTTACGTCATTGATCTTCGTCACAATCCGGTACGGTCCGTCCCATTTAGCTTGAAGCTTAGGAGATTTCCCTTTGCTGCGAACTGGATTGTGCAACCACACTAGTGAACCTTCCTCGAACCCTTTATTGTTCATTTTGCGGTCATAGCGGGTTTTCATCTTTTCAGACATTTGCTGGCCCGATTGTCTGACATGCTCATGAATGTCGTTCATTTTGTTCCGCAAGTCATTCGCATAATCGGTTATACTGCGTGGGGCATCAGGTGGTATTCCGGTGATCAGGTCTGCAGGTAGCCGCAATTCTCTTCCAAAGTTTGCGAAAGCTGGTGTCACTGACGTGCTTTCATGAACAGCACTTCGGTATGACAGCAAAAACGGTTGTATGTGCTTGTCCCAATCTCGTTGCCGGTTTTCAACAACTTTGGCCAGATATCTCTCCAATGTCTGATTAAATCGTTCCACCATTCCATCCGATTGTGGGTGGTAAGAAGTTGTCCTCGTTTTATGAGTACCCATAACTCGGCAAGTTTCCTGGAATATTTGGGACTCAAAATTCCTTCCTTGATCGCTGTGAATCTCTAAGGGTACTCCAAAACGACAGAAGACTTCATGAACTAGTTTATCCGCAACTGTTGAAGCTTCTTGGTTTGGAATGGCGAAGACTTCCGGCCACTTAGTGAAATAATCCATAACCACCATGAAATACTTGTTACCACTTTCACTTTCCGGAAACGGTCCCGCAACGTCTAGCGCTATCCTTTCCCATGGTGCACCAACATTGTACAATTTCAATGCACCTCTGCTACGAGTCTGAGGTCCTTTTACAGCCGCACAACTTGTACACTTGCGACACCAGTCCTCAACATCGTCACGACAGTGGACCCAGTAAAACCGTTCCCGTATTTTCAGTAGAGTTCGTTTAACTCCCATATGGCCTCCTGAACAACCATTATGGTACAGCTGTAGAACATCCGGTATTTTAGCCTTAGGGACAACCATTTGCAAATGACAGTTGTCTCCCCGAGCATTTTCCCATTTACGGCACAGGACTCCATCCTGAATCACTAAGCTGTCCCATTGGGCCCAATAGCTTTTTGTGATTGAACTCATCGCTGAGACATCACTCCACGTAGGCTTCGGAGCACTGGCCTTCATCCACTCCAGGATCGGCTTGATGTCCAAATCATCCTGCTGTGCACGTTCCAAGTTTTCCTTCCACTCGTTACTAAGATCTGTCTTGATCATCCTCACAGGTACGACTTCTTTACCCTCTTGCCGAGTACAATGCTTGCAGTCTTCAGGGCAAGGTCTTCTTGATAATGCATCTGCGTTGCCATGAGATTTCCCGCTGCGATGTTCAATCACAAAGTCATATTCCTGAAGTAGTTCGATCCATCTCGCAACTTGTCCTTCTGGATTTTTGAATTGCAATAGCCATTTCAGCGCAGCATGGTCAGTCCGTAAGTGGAATTTCCGCCCCAGCAGATATTTGCTAAAATGCTGCAATGACTTGACCACAGCAAGTAATTCCCGTCTCGTGACACAATAATTCCTTTCCGGTTTTGACAGAGACTTGCTGAAGTACGCTATCACAACCTCTTGATCGCCATTCCGTTGAGATAACACACCGCCAAGTCCTATGTCGCTTGCATCTGTGTCAACTATAAATTCCTTGTCGGTATCAGGATACCCCAAAATAGGTGTTTTGCACAGACGTTCCTTGAGCTCCTGGAATGCAATGTCGCAACTCTCGTCCCAGCAGAAATGTCGCTTCTCTTCGGTTAGCTTGTGCAGGGGTTTGGCTATGTCTGCAAAGTTCTTGACGAATCGCCGATAATAGGAGCACAAACCCAAAAATGCTCTGACCTGCGTCTTGTCTTTTGGAATTGGCCAGTCCTTGACTGCGGCGATTTTCTCTGGATCCGTGCGGATACCTTCTTCCGACACTACGTATCCCAAAAAGCTAACTTGCCGTTTGAAGAATGAACACTTCTTCGGACTTAACTTGAGGTTTGCACTCTGGATCTTCATGAGCACGCGTTCCAGGTTTTGCAGATGTTCATCAAACGTACGGCCTACGATGATGATGTCATCCAAGTAGACCAGACAAGCATCGCCAATCAACCCGGTTAGTACTAGTTCCATCAACCTTTCAAACGTTGCCGGAGCGTTGCACAAACCAAACGGCATGACTTTAAATTGCCACAGACCCTTTCCTGTCGAGAACGCAGTTTTCTCCTTGTCCTTAGGATCAATTTGGACCTGCCAGTAGCCACTTTTAAGGTCCAACGTGCTAAACCACTTTACTCCAGTAAGCATATCCAGCGTGTCATCAATTCTTGGCAACGGATAGCTGTCCTTCTTTGTAACGTCGTTCAGACGACGATAGTCAACACAAAACCGCATGGTGCCGTCCTTCTTTCTTACCAGTACAACAGGCGAACACCATGGACTTGATGAAGGTTCTATGACACCATCCTTCACCATTCCCTCAATCATGGTTTCCACTTCCTTTTCACGTGCTACTGGCAATCTCCTTGGCCGCTGACGGATAGGCAACTCATCTCCTGTGTTTATTTTGTGTTGAACTAAATCAGTCTTCCCGATGTCAGCATCGTTTGAAGAGAAAACATTGGCGTACTTCAGTAACATTCTCTTCGCCTTGATCATTTCATTTTGAGACAGAACGCCGCGACAGTCGTCTAAAAGTGTGGTCACTTTCATTTGTGCATCCTTGCTAAGGTTCCCAGTCGATACATATTGGCTTCGACGTAACCAATCCACTTCCTCACATGTACCAATCAGGGTGCCCTTATCTATCATTTGTTCCTTATCACAGAGGTTCAGCACAGGTACTCTTGCGATGTCGGTGGCTCTGACCAAAGTTCGTGCCACTTTCCACGGAAGGTCATTATCTATCCTCTCCACGAGTACACACAGATGAGTCTGCCCAGGATTTCGAGGAAGCCTAACCGGCACAATCGTTTCCGATCTCGGAGGAAGAACAATCTTCTTTAGGCTGTACACATTTCCCGGTAACGCCCCTTCCATGAAAAGTTCCTCTTGACCACATTTCAATACTCCTTGCTTAACGTCGATCTCACAACAATTCTTCCTCATAAAGTCTAGGCCCAGGATGCAATCGTCCATTATATCAGCCACGATAAAATTGTGAAGATAGATCCTGTTTCCTAGCTTCAACTCCATCTCTTTCTCTCCGCGGACGGGTATGCGCTGACCGGTGGCCGTCACCAAATTTATGCGGTCTCGGTTGTATGCGGAGTCCCCAAGGAACCGACTTACTAGTTGAGAACTGACAACCGTGCGAGAGGCTCCAGTGTCTATTGTCAGCTTACATGGCGTTCCGTTGACCTCGCCCTTGATGATTAGGCTGTTCCCGTCATGGGTTTGTGAGATCGAAATCCTTGGGGCTCTTTGAACATCAGCCAGCACCCGCCCCGCAGTCCTGGCTTTTACTCGTTTCCCTGCTGTTGCTGGGCGGTGTTGTTAACCGCCCTACCCGCTGGAGATTGACTATCTTCCCTGTCTGCAGTTCGCTTAGGGCAACTGGACCGTAGGTGGCCCCTTTCCCCACAGCCATAGCATCTAGGGCTGTATCCTTTAGACCGGTCGCGAACAGTAGCCGCTGCAACCTCCCTGACGCGATGGGAACGATGATCTTGCCGCACAGCTTCCACCTCCAGTGCATGTGCCAAGGCGTCTTTAAGCTTCTCGTGGTGCCCGAGCCTCACGGCAGCTCTAACTTCAAGGTCGCGGATGCCGTCAATGAATGCCTGCACCAGGTTCCCTTGAATGAGCGCAGGTACAGACTGGTATGCTTTTCTAACAAGCTTCTCCACCTCAAGGGCCCACTGCTGCAGGTTTTCACCGCTGCGTTGCACGCGATCCTTTAGCTGCGCCCGAAACACGTGTTCCAGATGAGCGTCGCCATACCTAGCTTCCAGTGCCTCAACCAGCTGCTCGTAAGTCACCTCGTTACCGAGGGCTTCCAGGATAGTGAGGGCCTGGTCGCGGAGGCCTAGGGTGAGAGCAGTCATGGCCTGGTCCTTACTCCACCCGTTCGCCTTCATAACAGCGTCAAATTGCTTTTTATATGCCGACCAGGAAGATGTTCCATCGAACGGCGGCACTTTGAATCCACGTAGAGAAGGTGTAGTAGCAGCTACGGAGGTTGCAATTCCCTCTCCTACTTTTAGGTTATCCATTGCCTTTTTCATTTCAGCAATCTGGGTTTCAGCTTCTATCAGGCGGTTTTCATGTTGAATCACCTTATCTTTTACATCCTTCATTTCCTTGCCGAAAGTGGCGTGCAGATCCTTGATGAGGAACATCTGTTCTTCCTGGCGACGCGCCTGTTCCTCCTGTCGGCGGGCCTGTTCCTCCTTGTCATACTGCAGCTGTTCTTCCAACCGACGGGCTTGTTCCTCCTGACGACGGGCCTGTTCCTCTTGTCGGCGGGCCTGTTCCTCCTGACGACGAGCCTGTTCCTCCTGGCGGCGGGCCTGCTCCTGCAGCATCAGCATCAGAGCAGCAAAGTCTGGTGCTGATGATGATGCTGGAGCGGCGGTGGACGGGCCGGCCTCTAAGGTCGCCAGCTGTCTCTCCGTAGCCTGCGGCGTTGCACTTCCAAAACGCCTCTGGTCCGTCTCTTGCTGGCGTTGACTACGGGTACGGATACCCTCCGTGTCGTCCTTTGGTAGAATCGGCATCTTTTAAATCCACTCTTCTGACACCAATTGTTACGAGCTTCGGGTTCGTTACAATTAAAATCAGCCGATTAAATAACCAAAAATGACACTTATAATGGTGGCGGTGGAATAAAACCAACGTTAGATGACAGATAGGGGTTTATTTACTATACTTCAAAACACTTGACAGACTTAAGCAAACAAAGTTATACTGAAGTGGTCCTAGGGATGGACTGCGGGGCTATCCTATCCCTTTAACCTCCTAGCTCGGCTGTTCCTGAGGGCGACGGGGCCTCCGCTCAGGTCAAGCTTAAGACAACAGTGGTGACTGCGGGGCTATCGTCCACTGTGCCTTCTAAGTAGCGAGTGTTCTTAGTTCCTCATGGTGTCCGTTTATATAGGCGGTTTGACAGATTAGTGTGTGTCTTCACTATCTCATGCCTGCATGTGGTTGTAACCTTCGTTGACGTCACGGACATTTCACAGATCGTATGCTAGATGTCGCTAGTAGTCTGCAGGTACTGTTTCTTTGTTATCGTCTTATTGATGAGTGATCTCGTATGTGTTATAATCTATCCGGGTGGCGTAGTGTTGTGCACACAATCCTATAGATGGCGTGAGGTGTCGTGTTATATTCTCCCCCTCTGGTACTCTATGGTCGTCCCGACTGAGTACCAGCACCAGTACGTTTCCGCGGCCTTCCTCTTCGGCGTATCGGATAAGTTGGTTGGGATTTCATGTTGGCTCTCTTTTCAAACTTCGTTATTGCTGACGTGTGATACTTTCCAATAGGCTTGTTTGGTGTTTCTGAGTGAGCAATTTCATAAGTGGAGGTCCCATGTTTCTTTAATATAACATACGGTCCATCTCGTCGGGGAGCAAATTTCGCCGTAAACTGTTTATCAATGTTGCTAACGGGATGAGATTCTATCAAGACTAAGTCTCCAACTTTATAGTTTGGGTCTGGTCTTCTCTTGCTATTTGCTCTTTGGCGTGTTATTGCTTTGTTACATTCTATATTTTCTTTTGCTAGCTCCAAATCTTGGACTAGTTGCTTTAATTTAGGCGTGATTTCTGCAATAAAATTTTCAGATTCTATAATTGAGCTTAGGTCATGTGTCAACTCATATGGTGTACGCAATTCTCTCCCAAACGTAAGGTAAGATGGTGAGAAGCCTGTTGTTTGACACTTAGCTGTATTCATTGCAAATCTTATCGCTGGTAAGGTCGATGGCCAGTTCTTATGTTTGTCTTTTATCATAATAGCAATTTGTGACTTCATGTCCCTATTTTTCCTTTCAACTACATTTGGTTCAGGATGATATACAGGTGTGAATATTTGTTGAATTTCTAAGCAATATGCTAGTTTTTGCATTATTGCTGATATAAATTGAACTCCATTATCACTGATAATTTTCCTTGGCAACCCATACCGAAGAAATATTTCATTAAGTAAAATGATGGCACAATTTTCACTTGTTGCTTCATTTAGTGGGAATAATTCTACCCATCTTGAAGTAGTATCCTCTATGATCAGAATCCACTTTTCTCCTGATGGTCCTTTTGGCAAAGGTCCAAAAAGATCAATGGACAACACCTCAAATCGCTGCGAGTTTGGGGTTGACTGGTATAAACCTGCTGGTTTCTTATTAGAGGGTTTATACTTTTGGCATTCAACACACGTTTTCACGTATTTTATGACATCTTTTCGTAGTCCGGTCCAATAAAAATTATTTGTTATACGTTGCACTGTCCTTTTAACTCCCATATGACCAGCAGTAGGTGAGTCATGGTAAGCGTTCAGTACATTTTGTATTTCATGACGTGGAACTACTAACTTTGCATTATCGTTTTCTTGTTCTGGCATGTAAAGATACAGGACACCTTTATGGACTAGGTACCCTTTCTTAATGTATTCTACATAACTTGTTGTTTCTTTTCCTTCTTCTAATATATTTATTATGGTTTGAATGGAATCATCTTTCATTTGTTCCTCTCTTAACTGTTTTTCATTGTATCTAGGTAGATCTAACTCTGTGCTGCATATGGTGCATTTTTCATCATGCTGCTCACACGGTGGTCGAGACAATGTATCAGCCACTACATTAGTTCGTCCAGGAGTATATTGGATTTTGAACTCGTATGGTTGCAGCTGTAGTGCCCATCGTGCTAGGCGACCAGTAGGTGTTTTAAGATTCATTAACCATTTCAACGGTTGATGATCTGTAATAGTTATGAACTTTGTACCTTCTATATAGCCACGAAATTTTGAAATAGCCCATACTATGGCTAGTGCTTCCTTTTCTGTGACACTGTAATTGCGTTCAGCTTGTGTTAAGAGTCTACTTGCGTATTCAACAGGGTGCTCATTGTCTCCCTCCCCCTGCACCAAAGCTGCGCCAATGGCATACTGACTGGCATCAGTCTTAATAGCAAAGGGTAAGTCGTCACTTGCCTGTTTTAAAACTGGTGACGTTGTCAAAGCATTCTTTAATTTCATAAATGATTCTTCTTGCTCTCGTTCCCACTTCCAGCTTATTTTCTTCTTCGTTAGGTTAGTAAGTGGTCTAGCAATGTCTGCAAAATTATGGATAAATCTACGATACCATGATGCGGTTTGTAAAAATGATATTAATTGTTTAAGGTTTTTAGGCGCCTGACGGTTTGCAATAGCAGAAATTTTCTCTGGGTCTGTTTTGATACCGTCAGAAACTATAAGGTGGCCCAGGTATTTAATTTCTGAACACATAAATTTACTTTTCTTTCTGTTAGCTCGTAGCTTATATTCTCTCAGTTTTATAAATACTTCTCTTAGATCATGTATATGTTGACTGAAAGTAATAGATCTTATTATTAGATCATCTAAATAACTTAATACACACTTTGCGTGTAATCCTTGTATGAATTTGTCCATTAATCTTTGGAACGTAGCAGGAGCGTTTCGTAGACCAAATGGCATCCGCTTGAAACGAAACGTTCCAAATGGTGACACAAAGCTTGTTTTATCGTAATCATCTGGATGTACCATAATCTGCCAGTAACTGGACTGTAAATCAATTGTTGACATGTATGGCATCGCTTTTGCCTGATGTAACAAGTCGTCAATACGAGGCAACGGATATCTGTCAGGTTTAGTTATCTCGTTGAGTCGTCGGTAATCTACGCAAACTCGAACATCGGTTTCTCCTTTTGGAACTTGAATTACAGGTGCTGACCATGGGGAATCGCATTCCTCGATTACGTCATCATTTATCATTTCATCTAGTTTTTCCCTTAGTTGCTTTTGCCTTGTAGGTGACAATCTATAGGGCTTTACACTAATAGGAGGATGATTGCCTGTGTCGATTCTATGTTGTGTGAATGGAGTTGGTTCCGTGTTTTTCTCAAAGATGTCGCTGTGCTCAATTAACAATTCATTGAACATCTTTTGCTCATTTATTGTAAGTAAGGTTCCTTCATCGGGTTTTAAATAAAGATCAACAGAATACAAAGAAGTAGGATTTATTGGTAAATAAATAATGCGTGGATCTACACAAGATTGGCTGTCGGCGGGTTCTCGTGGACGTATAGGCCTTGGTGGCGTGTCCAATTTATGTAGTATCCATCTTGGTCGTTTGGTTTCTGGTGGACTGTCTTGTACGTCGGATACTGTCGGTGTTATGGGTAACGGTGACAACATGTCAAGCTCGTTAGCCCAACGGATGAACTCCGACACTGCCTTCACTTCCACTGGCTCTTTTTTCACCTCAAATGTCAACCGCTTTACTGCCTTCAATGGAATGGCATCATTGTTGAGTTGAATGAAGTTGTATGTTGTTTGGGGTTCATCAATAAAATTCCAGCTACGTTGCGGTGCGTTCAGTATGATTCCTGCCTGTTCTAGGAATTCGATACCTAACAGCGTACGGTTGTCAACTGCTTCTGGTATAACTGACAATGTTATTGGTAGTGTGCGTTCTCCAATACGTATGTCAGTTGTCGTTGTTAACAAGTTTGACGTTTTCACCGTTCCATCTGCTAACTTGATGTCAGTTACTCGCTGGTCAAACTGTGTTCCTTTACGTAACAACGTCCTATAAAGTTGCATACTGGCAATACTGCGACGGGCAGCAGTATCTATATATGCATAGCCTTCTTCCCCTTTTATATATACCTTTATCGTCGGTATTTTTGTATGCATGTTCATATAATTTTGCACAGAATAAAATGCAACTGGTTTTGGTGGCGTTTCCTTGGTTTTACAGGTACTGCAATTGCTTCTGTAAACACCGGGTGCTCCACATCCATAGCACGTGATGACTGGCTTTTTTTCTGTCTGAAGGACCGCCGTTTCCTTTTGTTCTGCCAACCTTTTACGACATACGTCAAAAAGATGACCCTTCTTGCCACAAAAAGAACATCTTTTTGGCGTTTTTCGTTCGGTTTGTGTTGATGGTACCTCGGCTGCTTCCTTGGCCAGACTCTCAATATGACGACCACGATCTAAAAGTTCAGCAAATGTCTTCACTTCTGTGCGAGCAATCTCCTTTTTGTAGGTTATATTGAGGAGCCCGTATACAAAGTCTAAATGTTCCTCTTCCTTATGCCTTTTTGTAGGTAGCTGTGAGAGCAGGGCACGTTTTTCACACACAAACGCGTCGATTGTTTCTGTTGTTTGTTTTTTCGAGTAAACTTCCAAATAAATCTCGTGTGGCTGCATTTTCGGCGCAAAAGCAGACTTAATGGCGTCAAGAGCTTGGGTCCACTTTTTGATGTCGCTTTTTACACCGTTCCACCACGTTGCAGCGGCACCAGTCAATAACAAAGTCAAACCTTCCAAGGCGTCTTCGTCGCTGATTTTCTCAATTTTTTTGTAAACTGAGACACTTGTCACGAATTCTTCAACTTTGTTAAAATTTCGTTCACCGTCGTATCGTTTTGCGCACGCAGCAAAACTTTTAAAATGTCTATTTCCACTTTCGTTCGCTTCTGTCACTTTTGCTATGAGTGCAGTGAATTGTTCCTGAGTCATCATCACCATTTCTTGCTTTTTCTCAGACATGTCAATAGTGTCAAAATAATATTATTTCTCTTGAGGGTAGGCTCCTGTTTATCCGCCAATATGTGGGTACACCGTCAAAAATGTGGGTACTCCGATAAAATTGTTGCGGGTAGAAGAAGATTTTTACGTTGGGCGCCAATATAATGGTGGCGGTGGAATAAAACCAACGTTAGATGACAGATAGGGGTTTATTTACTATACTTCAAAACACTTGACAGACTTAAGCAAACAAAGTTATACTGAAGTGGTCCTAGGGATGGACTGCGGGGCTATCCTATCCCTTTAACCTCCTAGCTCGGCTGTTCCTGAGGGCGACGGGGCCTCCGCTCAGGTCAAGCTTAAGACAACAGTGGTGACTGCGGGGCTATCGTCCACTGTGCCTTCTAAGTAGCGAGTGTTCTTAGTTCCTCATGGTGTCCGTTTATATAGGCGGTTTGACAGATTAGTGTGTGTCTTCACTATCTCATGCCTGCATGTGGTTGTAACCTTCGTTGACGTCACGGACATTTCACAGATCGTATGCTAGATGTCGCTAGTAGTCTGCAGGTACTGTTTCTTTGTTATCGTCTTATTGATGAGTGATCTCGTATGTGTTATAATCTATCCGGGTGGCGTAGTGTTGTGCACACAATCCTATAGATGGCGTGAGGTGTCGTGTTATACACTTTTATTTACACCACACTAATTACACTATAAACGCACTAATCACAAAACACAATCGCACTTTTAATCACTTGAGTTCGCAGTCGAAGATCGCTCTCGAAGTTATCACTTGTATCGCAAATCCAATACTGACTCGGTCGGCACATGTGCCGGCCTTATATAGGGTGCCGAGTAGAACTCCAGAAAGTTCGCGTACATATCGGTCGTGACCGACCAGGGTCCGAGAATTCTAGCATAGAAAAATCTCGATGGTCCCCGACTTCAATAGTTCTGCTACTCGATACTAGATGGCGCTAGTGGTACCGAATGCCGCTATCATCCTAACTTAATTCTGGCGCACAACAATAAGTATTTGAGTAAATAAAGCCAGCGACGAACAATACTCCCAGCTTGCACACATTCTAGTGTTGATCCTCGAAATAACGCGTATTTATTTCGATTAAAATACTTAAGACTGTACTAAAAAACTGAAATTCTAAGGAACGACTAAGTTGTCACTTGCGACGGACCGTTATATTAATATTTTTAGGTATTAATAATGTAATGATTTTTCAACAAACTAAAGGACGCTTTGTTGAAGAAAAGTTGTCGTTAGCAACAGCGCTGAATGTATTTGTGTGCATAATCTAGCAGCTGGTATTAAATAACTTATTTATTTCAAGCTTACCCAGCCACCCATTTATTGTATACTGATTAGATTTTACAGTCATATTCAATCCCTACAATTGCAGTAAATAATGCCTTCGACGTAAAATACTGCCAGCTTACACACATTCTAGTTTTGATCTTCGAAATAATGCCTCAGTAATGCGATTATTTCAATAAAATATTCATAATCCAATGACATAATCCAAAGCTGACATTCTAAAAAAAACTCTACAGAAGTTCTATTTACGTCGTTCAATCAATCACCAATTTAAATAGACATTCCTTTGTTTTATATAAAAAAAAAAAACAAAAAAAAACTTAGTAGGTATATAAACTAACCTTAATTTGGACTGGATATGATGCGGTATGTGGTCACAGTGTGGTCCAGGAACAAGGCTTCGGTCACTTATCTTCTCTTTTCGATTACAATATACATAGAAATATTTTATGAAAGGCACATTTGTATTTTCCTTCACTTTATTTTTGCTTTGGATGATGTGTCCCCGCGTCGAGCGGCCCGCGTTTTTTTTATATTGCAAATTTGTAGGTACTATAGAAACAAAAAGATCTGGACAATGTAGCATACATAAAAAAGAAACATTATTTTACAATATTTATTCACATACTCCGAAAAATTCTTTATTATTTATCAAGTTAAGTATGTATATATATATATATTTTATTTACCCACGTCCGTGCGTCACTGTGGGGTGCCAACTGAAAACCAGCGCTGGGTGTCTGACGCCCAGCAAATGCTGGGATGGTAACCCTTTCGGTACCTATGGGCACGATCAGCAAAATTTTAATTTTTATCATTGCTATGTTTTTTTAATGTTATTTTTTTTTACTTTGTATTTTGTAGCTGTTGTTTTGTGTCTGTGTCGAATAAATATTTTCTATTCTATTCTATTCCATTAATTAAGGTCTCATAGTTGTCACTTGTAAATGCATTGAAACAATATGATAGGTCCGAATCGACTTATTTTGGCGTCAGTTTTGTCAAAGGCTTCTCATATATGTATGTACATGAATGTACCACTCTACAGTCCTCAACTTTGTAGATAAATCGAAAAGACATAAATCGAAAAATGTAAGAGATTTTATTAACTTCTCGTCCCACCGTACTGAAAACGGTACGCTAAAGGTCACGCCATTCATACAATTTAGCATCGAAAAACTATTTAGTTGTGTGTCTAAAGTTTATTGAGAACAATAGAGATCTGCATATTAACAACTAAATAGTTGCACAGCTAAAAAACAAAAAAAAAAAATCATCAATCGGTCGAACAAAACATCAAAAATTACCAAAATCAAAGGGTCGCAAGTGGTATATAAAACTGTGTTCGACTTATTTTAAATTAAAATACAACTGTGCTTATAATTATGAACTTAGCATTAAGTAATTAACAACCAAATTAACACAGTCGAACACTTTTCAGTTAAAAAATAACAATCAACATAAAACAATGTAGAATAAAGTTATAAAAAATGTAATAAATTATTTATTAAAAAAAATATTCAAACATTTTTACTCAGAAACATTCGGAATAACAAATAATTTCAATGTTCAAGCAACATTAGTTTAACTAACAATATTGTCATTCGAAAACCCTTAAATTGTGTAAGTAAGTAACACTTATCCAATAATAGATTAGTAAACTATAAGTTAGATAGATGTGTGTGTTGTGTGTGTGTGTTTTGTGTATGTGTGTGTGGGTGTGTGTGGTGGTGTGGGTTAGTGTGGATTAGTTGTACATTTCTAGTTAAGTCGTTTTCCTGACCAAATAACCTTGAGCATTCGTTCCCTCGTTGCCACCGCGCATCTTTTTTTTTCTAGATGGGAAATCATCAAATGACTTCTCCCGCTCTGGGTGGAGCGGAAGGGAGTATCAGACTCTTACTGACTAGTACCCGTGATCCTTCTTGTGCCCTTTGCGCTCCAGGGCCGCGGTGACTCTTTCGAACAAATTCCGCAAACCTAGACACCCGCATCCTGCGCACGCCCTTTTATCATAAATTCACTATTTTTTTTTAAATTATTTTGATTAAAAAAGATAAGCGGTCTTTTATCTTTTGAAATGAAATAAAACGTGTAAAATATAGATTTTTAAATTATCTATCCATTAGTGTAATCCTCAAATGATTAGAGCGTTGCATTTAGCAACAGATGCATAAAATCAATAATTTTAGTCATTTTTTAAAAGTAGATTTTAATTTTATTTATAACACATAAAAACAAATTGGAACGTGGAATATGATAAGACATCGAACATTAATAATGTGCTTTTACATTAATTTACATGTAGATTATTTCTCATAACTAATGAGTTAATAGTCTCTGAATAGCGAAGAAAAACGCACTATCGCAAGGTTTTGGTCGGGGTATCGCCTTAATCTATTTACGTAAAACTCATACCATGCATTGCGATTACTCCTGACAGCGACCAAAAACACTACCAACAATAGTGGGTTAAGAAAATTTAATAGAAACGCTACAGCACCGGGATACATGCCAAATATATTAATGAAATACTCATACAACAATACAACGTCACTCAGTATAAATATCAAAGTGGCTATATACAAGCGACGCCAGGTGTTAGTGCCTGTATGTGCGCTCGTGTTCAAACTACGACAAAGTGAAAATACAGTAATAACGTAACAAATCAGAATCACTTTCACAGGCATAATTTGATCTAAATATAAGATGGTCTGGAATGTAATAGAAATAAATAGAGGAAGCTTTTTAAATATCTCCTTTGTATATTCGCCTTAAAAACGTTTACAATGTCTACGTAAAACATATGACTAATGACTACTAACCAGTGGTTCTTCGCTGTTGTGAAATAATCATCAAGAAGGTTTAGTAACATCATTTGTAAATTATCTTCTGTTACAATGTACACCTGCCCTAAATATATTAAATCTCGTAAGAAGTATAATAAAATAGCGTTAAGGAACACATAGTTTCTGTAAGTACGAAACTTCTTCAAGATGCAGCAGGATGTCAGTCCGTAGATCAACGTAGCGAGTGTCAGCGCAAGTAATATTTGAGGTGTGATGAACCAGGCCACTTCCCAGAAGTTGGTCACGTAGTCATTCTGTGCGTATGCGCTGGTATCAATATTATCATGTTTTCGGTGTGAAAAAGAGACGGAGCTATACAGGACGAATAGCACTATCCTTTTCTCACACAGAAAACATGATGGTTTTAAGATGTCATAATACGACCCCAGACATGACGAATTTCACTACAAGGATTCCATAAGTGCACTTTTATATTGCGAAAAGATAGTGAAATATACGTGAGAATATTTTTAAATGACGCAAATATAATATACGTGAGAATATTTTGATATAAGCGCTAAAATGCCTTAATTGTTGTTTCTGAAACAATCGATCCAACAATAGTTACAATAAAATCCTAACGCTAAACATATAATTAATCACTTCATTATGTCTTTTCACTATAATCAGCAAATTTTTACAATAGGTACTTTACCGAAACATGCAATTTTGGGATTTACTATTCTAAAGTTAAAACCTAATTTTGAAAAACATTATTAAATTTGTAATTAGCTGAAACTATAGCTTATCGAAAAGGACCATGTTATCGAGATTAGTTGGGACCTAATTATTATTAAAAATCGGCAGAGTCGCTTTTTTAATTAGATGCAATACACTAAAAAATGTTGTAATAGAAACTGTACAGTTACAGTTAATGAAAAGATAATCTTTCTTCTTATATATAAAATTCTCGTGTCACAATGTTAGTTACGTTACTCCTCCGAAACGGCTTGACCGATTTTTATGAAATTTTATATGCATAGTCTGAGAATCGGCCAAAATCTATTTTTCGTACCCCTAAATGTTAAGGGTGGTCCCTTAATTCTGAGCAACGCACGATGGAATGATTACAGTTTATTGCTCGCGAGTGCATTTAAAAAAAACACGATTTAAAACGAGATTTAATCTATTCAAAAGCAAACGATCCATGACGACCTAAAAAATTATTCATCATTAATAATCGTATTTGTATCGTTACAATGAAGTATTTGAGAAATTCTGCAAATGAATAAACGACTACACTACATCAAATTAATATTTATTTCAATGGTAATTCTTAAATGAAGAACCATGATGCAGAATCCCAGGTAATTCTTATCGACGAGCACACGTATTCGACTAATTTACCACAAAACTCCTGATCCGAACAAATTGGCTCCTGAGCGCCAACTGTGACGCGCTTGTGCGATTTGCTATAATTATTTGTGTAGGCGTTTCAATTTTTCACGCTTGACGTTTGGGATTCTGGTCGTTCTTATTGATTTTATACGTAAGTAGTATAATATTTTTGAAGTGTATTGTATAGGAGGCTTCCGTTAAGGAACTCAATTGATGTTTTCTGTCTTTAAATCTAAATATATCTATCTAAATATATATAACTCAAAAGTGACTGACTGACATAGTGATCTATCAACGCACAGCCCAAACCACTGAACGGATCGGGCTGAAATTAGGCATTCAGGTAGATGTTATGACGTAGGCATCCGCTAAGAAAGGATTTTGATTATTTTGCCCCCAAGGGGATAAAATAGGGGATGAAAATTTGTATGAAACTTTGTCAATTTTAAACCGATCGGGCTGGGAGTTTCAAAATCGGGGGTAAAGTAACTATTCCACGCGGACGAAGTCGCGGGCAGAAGCTAGTATTAATATATATGACAGCACGACATGTTATAGGTTAACGACTATAGTGTTATGCAACCAAGACTTCTTAGCTTCGATTGTTTACAAAGTCACCAGTCATCATTAAAAGTATAATATTCAGGTCAATTTATATTCCTCGCGTAAACGCCGAAAAAATATCACTTCATAAATCTACAAGCAGTAGTAGTCTCAGAACGTTAAACCTCGATTCCCCAACCTTTGAGCTAGGACGGAACCGAGCCGGGCTCACAGGAACATTTCGGGCCATTAACCGTATCTGAACCGGGACATATCGATTGGCGGCGCATAAAATATGTCCCAGCGACCACGTAAATAAGCCGATGCAGGCTCCGATATAAAGGACTGTTCTGTTAGAGAATGCATTGTTGTGTTACGTGAACGTTTGAATTTTTATTGTGTTTTATTATTGTATGTTGGTGAGTTGATGGTTTCGATGCATTATGATTGTTTTCTCCAACAGCGTACGGTATTCAGTGACTTGAAAATCTAATTTAATAGACGGAGAAATTATATCATCAATAAAAGAAAAAGAAAGACAGAAAAATAGTTTATGCCCCTCATTTCATTCATCATTTCATTTTATTTGTCTTCGTTGACGTTAAAAAGTATAAGCATAATCAGCCTTTTAACGTTCCCACTGTTGGGACACAGGCCTCCTCTCTAGGAGAGGGAATGGGACGTATTCCACCACGCGGGCCCAGTGCGGTTTGGTGAAAGTCACATGTCTTCGATTTTTTTGGTTCTAGGACATGCCGGTTTCCTCACGATGTTTTCCTTCACCGTTTTGAGAGCAGTGGTGATGAAATTAATTACACAAAGTAATGCGCCGGGCTGGGTTTTAACCCGCAACCTGCCATTAGTCAGTTACCGTTACCACTCAGCCACCACTGCTCTCAACAAAAAGTAATTCAAGTTAAAAATTATGTCAACCATAAACTCAATATCCCTCTTTAAGGACTACCAACGCAAAGTCTTAAGGCTACTTCCAAAGAAACGCCTTTCGCATTCAGAATTTAGTGGTCTCCTACATTACAGTCGCTCAGTAAGGTGACACTGTAAAAGTTCGCTACGAATCTTTCATTTTCCCAAATGATGGGGGGACTCATATTCACAAGACATTTACGAGCTAATATTTCTGCATTATAAAAATAGCTGTAAAGAAGCTCTTATTACACACCTGCTACCCTCATCATTCAAATTTTATTAAGCCCTTATTGTCTTCAATAAAAAATCTAGAAGATATCTTATAAAAATGAAGTATAAGTCAGCGAAAAAATGATAAAACCGGTAAATCAAGAGCCAGCTCGCTTGGAGGAAGTGTTTATAAGAATTTATGCGTATTTAAACGACTCCGTTCATCGTCTGCTTGTATTAACTACGCCATTATGCGTTGTATTTTACGTAAAAGACGTGATTTTGTGTGATATCTTCTTTTTTTGCCAACCGTTGGGCTATCTGTGCTGAATTAAACGAAAGTGATAATCTATAAGTATCTTGATACATAATTAGCCTTTTAACGGTTCCCACTGCTGGGACACAGGCCTCCTCTTTAGGAGAGGGAACGTCACATGTTTTCAATTATTTGGTTCTAGGACATGCCCGGTTCCCTCACGATGTTTTCTTTAACCGTTTTGAGAGCAGTGGTGATGGTATTAATTTCACAAAGTAATGCGCCTGGCTGAGTTTAAACCCGCGACCTACGATTCGTAAGTCGGGGCCGTAACCAATCGGCCACCACTGCTCTATCTTGATACGAAAAGTGACAATTATTTCCAGAGGCATAAAACTTATTCTGTAAAAAAATGCTCATTATGACAACTGAGGTGAAGTGAGCTTTCAGTTCCTAGCTTCAAGAATAATGACATTCTTCTTCACGGTCACTTCACTAAACATTTACCGTGAGATGTTTACAGAATACACAGGTGAACCTAAAATAAAAAACAGCCAAGTTCGAGTCTGACAAAGGGTTCCGTACCATTATCTATAAAAAAAAAACGGCAAGAAAACAACGTTTTATGTAAGCCGCACCACATTTTTTTTTTTAAATAAATTATTTATTTTAAAGTGAATATATAACGTCTACCTGTTGCCGTTATAAATGTTAAGCAAAAACGACCAAAAAAAAAAAACAGGTTTGATGTATGGGAGCCCCTTAAATATTTATTTTATTTGTTGTTTTAGCGGCAACAAAAAATCAACTGTCATTCAATTTCAACTGTCTAACTATCACGGTTCATGAGATACAGCCTCGTGACTGACGGTCAGACAGACGGACGGACGGAAAGCGGGGTCTTAGTAATAGAGTCCGGTTTTACCCTTTGGGCACGGAACCCTAAAAATGAGATAGCAACAAAAAATTACAAACTTTGAAAACTCTATTTATAACTCAAAATTTGAGAAGTACCAATAAGATCGATGGGCCTAGATTTATGGTAACAACTAGCATCGCCCCGCGATTTAACCCGTGTAGTTCCCGTTCCCGTGGGAATATGGGGATATAATATAGCCTATGTTCACCGGAGATAGTGTAGCAACAACAGTGAAAGAATTTTTCAAATCGGTCAAGTAATTTCGGAGCCTATTCAATGCAAACAAAAAAAAATAACAATCAAATTCAAATCTTTCCTCTTTATAATATTAGTGTAGATACTGTATGCCATTGGAGAACACGTACTATATAAAGTAATAAACAAAAAACGCTCTAAAAAATTCTATTCTGATACAAATAAAACCACAGGTGTATCATCATTCCATCGTGCATACAACATAAACTTCATACTCCTATTTCAACGATGCGTGTGTCTCTATAAAAAGTGACAGTTTGCAATTTAAATAATATATAGCGTTCCGTTTATGTTTCAAATCCAAGCTTACGGTTTTGTAGTGCTGAGAATACGCACAGAGCGACGATAAAATTTATTGTCACCCGTATGGCATCTGGTGCCTTCCCCCTGACTGTGGTGCAATGGAGGAGAGAAAAGAGGAGAGTGCAATGAATGACAACGATACGAGATTTGAACTTACACCATTCAACAAACAGAAAGGTAGAGCCGCGATGTCTGCTTATTCGATAAGTATTAGCTTTGCTTTTTTTATCTTTGCCCCACACTATGAATTTATCCTGTGTCGTGGACGCGTTTACAAACATACAAACTCATACACACATAGCCATACTCGGAACAACTATCTGTAGGCAAAAGAAATATTTGTTCCGTGTGAGAATCTGTTCCTTAATTTCAGTTATTGTTTTGAGTATTCACTAACTAACATAAACAACAAAGAACTAAACAATTATCATATAGTAATCAGTCTGTCAACTGAACACTAATGTCTTGGCTGGACAGAAAAAAAACGAGGCCCCCCCTTCTTTAAGGTCTCAGTGACCATCATTCATATAGGTACAGTATCATTTCTTTTTCAGGACAAAGTCACAGCATTGGCTCGTCATCTATTACCGAACCAAACCATTGCTGGTAGTTACACTTGTTCATCGCTACCGCCTATGCCTTGTACCCCACGAGGGGAAGACGAACGCAAACTGTTTCCTGAACGTACTCAACATTCAGAAAAATAAAACCCTCACAATCTCGCTGTGTACACGTAAATTCAGTTAAAAAGTTACTCTCAACGATACATTGGAGCCGGAGTCTTGTTGTGGTTCTAAATAGGCTCTTTACGAGTTAGGTTTAAAACTTCTACGTAAACTGCAAGGTTTTACTTTTAAAACGATTGTTACTGTATTGGTTGTTGCTTTATTGTTTAAAGCGGTATAGTTTTATATAAAGTTTATGTACTCATAATGAATTACGGCCCATTTGCGCCGTAAATCACTCATTGCATTTGCAAGTCATCGTTCTTCAACTGTCATTTGTTTGAAGATGACAGAGACATATTTTTACTAGACCTTTTTTTATGTTACCAGTATTTTTTTAATAGTGTTGTGTAATACTGAATAGCAGAATTCTTAATTCATTTTCTTTTGAGAATTTGAATCTAAAATCGGACTGGCTGGAAGGGAGTGTCATACTCTTACTGACTAAAACCCATCCGTGTTCCTCCAAGGGCCCTTTGCGTTCCAAGGCCGCGGTGACTCTTTCGAACAAATTTCTCAACCCCGGCAAGCACTGGAATCGTGCTGGCTAAGGTTATGTTTTAAGCGTTGCAGTTTTTTTGGGAAATTTGTAGCGTCACTTCTTCCCAGCTAAAACATTATGAAGTGGTGACGGGTGGGCGTTTTGGGGGACTTTCTTTATGTAAAATTTTACGTTCAAATAGTGCTGTCTCTCAGCCTAGTTTGAATAAATTGCTTTTGATTTGAGTGCAAGTGTTCCTGTGTATTTTGTTAATGAACATGTCAGGTTCTTGGGTTTTTCAACAAGAAACATTTTTACTTCTTTTTTAAATATATACTAATATTATAAAGCTGAAGAGTTTGTTTGTTTGTTTGTTTGTTTGAACGCGCTAATCTCAGGAACTACTGGTTCGAATTGAAAAATTATATTAAGGAAGGCTTTAGGCTATGTATCATCACGCTTATGCCAATAGGAGCGGAGCAGCGATAAAGAATTTTTTAAAATCGGGGATTCCACGGGGACGAAGTCGCGGACAGCAGCTAGTTATCAATATAGGTACTACATATTCAACTTATTATTAACTAATGAACTACATAGAGAGACGCTCGAATTCCAATTGCAGCTTAGAAATAAATTCTTTTCCCAAAAGCAGGATGCCTCGACTATACATTATATGGTAGGTATACCACTCAGGGTCAGTGCCTGCTAGGGTTGCGGAATTTATTCGAAAGAGTCACCGAGGCCCTGGAACGGAAAAGGCACAAGAAGGATCACGGGTGGGTTTTAGTCAGTAAGAGTCTTACACTCCCTTCCGCTCCGCCCAGAGCGGGAGAAGTCATTTGATGATTTCCAATCCAAACAAAAAAAGATATACCACTCAAAAGCGTCTTCTACCAATATAATGTTGACCGGAAAATCAATAATTATCATTCACTGAAAACTTATCAAATGGTCATATCAAATAAGCCGTAAAGTCGTTAAAATCGTTTAAAGCCTAGCGTCTGTGCGTCTTATAAAGTTTAAAAAAACAAAGCTTCCATTGAAGACGTTAGAATTTACATTTTTATGTTTGAATACCGTAAGCCCTGCTGTAAGGAGATAAGGAAAAATATAATTTATTTCAATACGCTTTGCATATTAATTGAATTTCTTTCTTTCAGACGTAAAAAGGGGCAAATATTCAAACGTTGAAATAGAAAATATGGATAAATAAATGTTGAATAATTAAAAAAAAAATGTTTTTAATGACAGTTGTTTTTGCTATCGTTTGCAAAATGTTGTTATTTTAATTACATTAAGGGGGTGTTTCTATAGTTTAAATTAATAGCTGATATTCCAATCATTCATTAAAATTCATCAGTAAAAAGAATGTAATATATTAAATTTGCCTGAATTGTCGTAATGATAAAATAAATGATAAATGATATCTATTTTGTAATGTTGTTATAAACTAGATGAGGCCGGTGTTTCCTAGCTGAATACCCTGAGAAGAAACACCGAAACAAACTCAGGTCAAGGTCTCTTTTGAAGTCCATACAATTGTACTGGTCAAATCATATGAGAACCATGTAGGTCGGTGTCTGAAGTGGACTTTTGAGGACAGTACCACATAGATTTTAATGGATCTATCCAAACATTTTTCAGCCATCGCGTAGCTCAAAGTTTTTTAAGGAACTTAACGATTTGACGAATAATACTAAAGTATGGACTTTTGGGTAGGCCACATAAAGAACTCAAACCGTCAGACCAACACAAAATGAACTTCTAGCATAGCGATCTACATGGTCCTCACATTCACGTTACATTTTTTTTTTTTTTTATAAATTACAACATTTATAAAACACCTCATTAAATCCATAATCCTACGACATTAATTCGAACAATCCAAACAACAATTAAAAGAAATTGTCGAAACGAATTGAACTCCACTATTTCCCTGCATTTGTGCCAACGCTCAAAATTCATTTGCCCCAAAAATGCAACTGTGGCCCCCTCAGTTAAAATTAAAGCTAATTAACTTTTTAACTCTGGCCACCCCGTGGCCGCCGGCGTATAATTAAAACGAAACAAAAGTCAACTTTATACCACCCTAAGGAGTTGCCTACTGGTGCCTACGAGGTATGTAGTCAGAGTTTTTTTTTACGGGAAAACTTTTCGAGAACTGGGCCTCGTAATTAATTTGAGAAATTAACGTTTAGGTAATTTTATAATGGAAGAAACAATGGTAGGGTATGTTTTAGTGTCGTCTAATTTTTATCTGTGCATGGATGGGCTCTGAAATCTATTCACTCTTTTTAAACAGCCAGATACTTTCACTGCGCCATACAAATAATATATTGCATCTTTATGCCAGCTATCTATGATGCCAGCCTATTGCCAGACCTTTTTGCTGCAAGGTTGGAAGAAGGACTGAGAAGAAACACAAGGCAGATAGGCTATTTTAGATTTAATAGAGTTTTCAAATTAAAAGCGAAAAATTTAAATACTAGCTGTGCCCGCGAATTCGCTCACGTGGTTGTCGGAAAAAAGTAATGTTATATAGCCTGCCTCGATAAGTGGGCTATCCAACGGTAAAATATTTTTTAATTCGGAGCAGTAGTTCCTGAGATTATCGCGTTAAATCAAACGAACAAACTCTTCAGCTTTACCAGCCAACTACGACTATCGTCTAGCCTGTAAAAATCAAATAGTAGTCTCCAAATGTCATCGTCAAACCTTATTCAATTTCAAACAGATCCCGCAAATTCTATCAATGGTTGCTAATTGTACAGAACTGCACCAATTCAAGACACAAGACTATGATAATGACTAATTGCGATGACCACAAACCAAATGCGGCAACTAGCCTCCCCACTAGCCCCTTTATGTATTATTAACCCTACAGTCACATGATCGTAGGTCATAAAATTTAAAACTCACTAAAAGGGTTGTCGTACCACAGACCTCAGAAAAGACTCGCTGGCTACTGCTAAAGGTCAGAAGCTCCATACAAAACAAGCGAGTATCAGTGAGTGCTTTCAACTTCAAACTCAAAGCATCTATTTCTATTAAAATATTTATAGGCACTTTTTAACTGTCAAAGTAACGACCGTCTATGGTTATGACAGCTGTCACTTGGGCTCTGCGCATTATGTGAGCAAAAATATCATTAGCTGAGTTGACAGAACCCTGCTAGAACAGCGACGTAGGGTAGAGTAATCTATGGATTCCAGTTTTCGTACTTAACTCCCATTCAGTCTATTCGAAGACATGTGACATTCACCAACCCGCACGGGGCCCGCGTGGTGGATTACCGCCTATTACCTCTCCTAGAGAGGAGGCCTGTCCCAGCAGTGGGAACGTTAAAAGACTGATTATGCTTATGCAGTCCATTGTGCATGGGTTGTATATATATTGTATTCGATTTGATCTCCCTGTATAAGAACGTCGATAGTACTTCTCTACTTGGTAGGCCGTAGACGCTCTGCCATGGTTGCGTAATTTGTTAGAAAGAGTCACCGCGACCCTGTAACGCAAAAGGCATTAGGAGGAACACGGATGGGTTTTAGTCAGTCAGAGTCTGACATTCCCTTCCGCTCCGCCCAGGGCGGAAGATGTCATTTGAAGATGTCAATGCATTTTTGAGCAATGATGTCTCTAGTCGCTCCCTTGTGACACTTACTCTTTCTTTTTTCTGGTTGTATTTTAGATTCCGTGCTCTATGTTAAGTACTGACAGAGATAGGGAGGATCCTGTCACTACATAATACTACTTTATTATGCACAACGTTTTTATTATTTTAGCCCCATACGGATCGGATTGGAGTGCTTTAATGACTATAAAAACCCGGTGATATTTAAATATTCCAGTTTCGATGGTAAATAATAACTATGATAGATTATATGAATTTCAGATGATAGTTTTAGTAATTGTAGAACAAAAACAGTAAGTACAAATGCCTTTGTCACCTACATAGGCACGTGTACTTTTACTTTTCTTTTCTTTAATAATAACAATAATAATAAAACTGTATTTCAGACTAATTTTGTTAATATTGTGTTAGTAACAATGATGCTTAGGTATTAGATTAGTACTTTTAGTATCTTAATAACAATAAACTTTATTCCCAAGCTGGATAAGGCACGTTGATCTTGGGGAATGTCTACTTGACCACCACCGCCGCAAGATCAGAGAATCCCACCTATCAGTCAACGCTCTCAGAATGGCAATAAAATTCCAATCTGAATATATCAAACAGTAATCCTGAATTTTTAACCGACTTCTAAAAAAGGAGGAGGTTCTCAATTCGGATGTTTGTATGTTTTTTTTTATGTTTGTTCGCGCATAACTCCGTCGCTCGTCAACCGATTTGAAAAATTCTTTTTTTGTTGGAAAGGGTATACTTCCCAAATGGTCCCATGAAAATTTTATCGAAATCGACCAAGCGGTTTTCGAAAAATCAACAAAAATCTAAAAAAATATCTACATTACCTACACTGACGACCTCTTAGTTTACTCTGCAAAGGAGCAGTACGTTTTTTTACACCAATGTGATTGGTTCGTTTAGGTGGCGGGAGGGGAGGGGGTGTAGGTACCACTAAAAAGTGAAAAATATAAAAACTTTTTACAAAAAAATTCAACCGACTTTTACACAAAAAATCGAAAAAGTGCAAAATAACTTTAATTTCGGAAGTCGGTGTTCAAAAAACGAAAAAGCAACCGCAAACACAGAGTTCCGAAATTAAAGTTATTTTGCACTTTTTCGATTTTTTGTGTAAAAGTCGGTTGTATTTTTTTGTAAAAAGTGTTTTTAACCGACTTCTAAAAAAGGAGGAGGTTCTCAATTCGGATGTTTGTATGTTTTTTTTTTATTTTTTATTGTTTGTTCGCGCATAACTCCGTCGCTTGCTAACCGATTTGAAAAATTCTTTTTTTGTTGGAAAGGGTATACTTCCCAAATGGTCCCATGAATATTTTATCGAAATCGAACAAGCGGTTTTTGAAAAATCAACAAAAATCTAAAAAAATATCTACATTGTCTACATTGACGACCTTTTAGTTTACTCTGCATTGGAGCAGTGCGTTTTTTACACTAATGTAATTGGTTCGTTTAGGTGGGGGGAGGGGAGGGGGGTTTAGGTACCACTAAAAAGTGAAAAATAAAAAACTTTTTACAAAAAAATACAACCGACTTTTCCACAAAAAATCAAAAAAGTACAAAATAACTTTAATTTCGGAAGTCGGTGTTCAAAAAATGAAAAAGGAACCACAAACACCGAGTTCCGAAATTAAAGTTATTTTGTACTTTTTTGATTTTTTGTGGAAAAGTCGGTTGTATTTTTTACTAATAAGGAAAAGTAATTCTCCCTTCCATTGAAGAGCTCCTAAACGCTCTTCAGCAAGAGACCTTGCTGTGATATATAACAAAACAGAATCAAGACTTAACTATCTTACAATCTTCTCTAACAATTTCACAAACAAAACACAAAATCAGAACAGGAAAACAGAAACAAAACACTATAATCCATAAGTAAAGTGAAGTAGCATCTGCTGCCGAACTGAATTCCATAACGACGTCGATATCCGAGGGTCACCTTTAGATTCCCTTTAAAATTGGCCAAGGAACGTGACGAGCAAGCGAATCCCTGTGTCCATTATTTTAATAGTTTCTCTTCCTTTGTCTTACCCTCTTCGCCATAAAATTAAGGAGCGGAAAAGTTAAGAAGTACCTATAGGGTGTGTTGTCGTCATTCTTGATTCGATTTACGTGCTTCGTAGATTCTTCTGAATCTCAGGAGTTTGTGGTTTTCTGGGCGTGACGAAATAGGTTTATAGAAGTGGAAGCTGACTGTATTCTTTAAAGCGTTTACTTCTCACGATATTACAAACTAGCGAGTATTTATGCTTGGAATTGAGTTATCCGATTTTAATAAACGTGAATGAAAAATACGCATAATCAAGATAGAACTAGGTCTAAAACTTTTTCGAGTTAACAGATCTCTGCGATAAAACTTTTTTTACAAAAAAAATGTACTGACTTTTAACTAATAAAAACACAAAAAATTATGCTGTTTTTCTTCGTTTTTTGAGTCCGGCTTCCGAAATTTAAGTAATTTTATACTTTTTTGTAAAAATACCGTTAAGGAGTTACTTTGTGTGCCATCATAAATGAAGTTCAGACAAGCTCTTAATTAAATATTATATAGTTGATTGACATCAACCTAGCAATATCTCACTTTACTATATTTTATTTTAGAAGATAGTTTATCGTTGAAGTCAACGTCCAATGCCAAATATAATATATTTATAAAATGGTGTAAACAATAAACAGACATGCGATTTCAGCAATCGCGGAAGATTTGCTATAATTTTTAGGAGAGTTCTGTTGCCTATCCCCGAAGTTCTTCATCAGATCTTCACTAAATTAAGATAGGACCAGTCACAGAGCACGAAAACATCAATTTATAACGTCAATAGGGGTGTTTCCTGAGTAAAAATATATGATTATGTTTAGTCCGTCAGTAAGATTATAGAAAAATATTGGACACGTATTTTTTCCTTTATCAAATCTATAAAAACTGACGAAGATACAAAGCATCAAAGATCAGGATAGGGGGCTTGTGACGTCACGGCTCGGTAAAAATTGTAGCGAGTAGTGACGTCACACGAGTTTTTAACACACTGTATCGTCTTCATTTTTTGTTTACGTGAAAAAAGAAAAAATACATGTCCAATACTTTTGGAAATCTATCAGACGGACTAATTAGATTTTTTTAGTTAACTACCCTATTAGACAAACTGTCACTGACGCTTCCATGCTCATTTTAGAGTTGATGTTGGAATACGACTTTTTTAGTTTATGTTTTTGAATATGGGTGTAAAGCTCTAATAAATTATTATTTCAGTTAATTTAAAAGTATTTAAGTCTATCAACAGACAAAATGTTTGTAAAAACCCAAATTTAGTAAGTAGTAAAAAGGTTTAATCAGATTTCGTAGGAGAAAATCTATACTAATATTATAAAGCTGAAGAGTTTGTTTGTTGGTTTGATTGTTTGTTTGTTTGTTTGAACGCGCTAATCTCAGGAACTACTGGTTCGAATTGAAAAATTCTTTTTGGGTTGAATAGACCATTTATCGAGGAAGGCTTTAGGCTATATATCATCACGCTTAAGCCAATAGGAGCGGAGCAGCGATAAAGAATGTTTTAAAATCGGGGATTCCACGGGGACGAAGTCGCGGACAGCAGCTAATGTCTTCATAAAATTCAATCGTGAAAAATATACAAGCACGTTGTATTCATTTAAAAATAATATAACACCCGAAAACCGTCTGTTTTATGTATTTACTTACATAGCTATTGCAAGGCCTTTCACAATCTGGCTTGAAAATAATTTATTGTATTTATTTAATACCTACAAGTTAACAAACCAATAAACTTTTTTTCTAATAAAAGCAACATCTCATATACTTTTAAAAGAGACTTTTATAGGATGTGATATTTCTTTAGTTAACCAAAAATGTATCGCTTGAAAATAACAAAAGCCACTCTTGAACTTGTCAATAATTCCCAGCTTCATTGTTTCTTGATAACTACAATTTGGGGATTTCTAAGTCAAGAGTGAATAGATTACTTCTGGGCAAGCCTGCTCCATCATTGCTTTCAACCATGTGAGACTGTGATCAAACGTGGAATTATCAATTAAGAAATACTTACCTATAATATCTGTGCCTAGCTAAATATTCTGGCAACCCGTACCTCAACCACAACACTAAAATTATACCTTCAAAACTAAGCAAAATGGCCGCCGTACCTTAGACATCACATTTACCGCCAATTTCTTTTTTTTTTTTGGCAGCTCCAACATTTATACGACCCATCACAGCATTGCCTGGTACAGTCGCTACTAGCCATCAGCAATAATCGAACGCGCGCAGTTTAGATAAGAGCGCGACTGTAGCACTTGAGCACTTCATTGTACATACTGCATTAGCTTTGAGCGTATTAGCATACAAGATAAGCTCTCCCAGATTGTACTTAAGGGTTAAACTATTGGCTTTGGTACGCTGTGTCAGTGGTGTACTTAGTGCGATATACATTTTTAATGAAATAGTGTTGAGTGCCAGTGAGACAGAAGCTTAAAAGCCTTGTTCATGAAAAAAATATAACAACATGATTAATTTCAAATACTGATTAGCCGATTCTTTTTCTAGAAGATTTGAATTTGGAATCTGTTTATCAGATTTTTTTTTATGAAGAATTTAGTTAGTCATTATATTTTTTTTTTTTGAGAACTACAAGAGAATTGTTAGAGGAGAATTACAGATCATAATCATAATCATAATCATTTATTTGCATAAAATGTGGTAGGTACAGATGTTACAAAGTGAATTTAGTGCATTAACACATTCCGCCATACAGTGATGACATGCAAATTTTAATGTTAAGTAAGAGTGTTTTAGTAACATTCAAAAATATTTACACACAATTGCAGTGCTTGTAGAAACTAATTCGTCAGTTTCATAGACTTATAAAAATAACAATTATATATAATGTTGTCTTACTTAGCAATTTATGTTTAGCAGAATGTTTCCAGTCGTTTTTTGAATCTGAAAAGAACCAGAAAAACCTATGTATTCTTTTAAGTTATTGTGGAGTAAATTGAACCAATCATTACAACATTTCACGGCCCAGGTGCCTTATCCCGAAAAGCATTTATTTTCCTTATTACGAAAACCAATTTATCAGCGCATTACCGTTTCAAATGACTCGTTTAATATTTTTCTCCAAAATAATCCTTTCAGGGAGGAAAAAAAGATAAATCCACGTCGCGAGGAAACGGGGAAAAATCGATATACGCAAATCAGTGATAACAGGGTTCTCTAAACTTTTACCGTTTATTTCCCGAGCCCCGTCTCCCCTAGCGTCTTATCGCCTCCTATCTACAAATCCAATTTCCTAAAATAGGGATTGGATCCGACAAATCATCTGGGCAACTCTATTATCCCCTATTCAGGAGGATATCGCGATGACTTGCTTAGTCGATGCCGTTAGTGGACACTAACGCGGAAAAAATATCGAGTTACAATCCCATTTGCTATCGTGGCATAATCTAGGTGACAGGTTTTTTTCTAATTTTTCTCATGATTGGTTTGTAACAAACAGAGCATTTTAAAAGTTATGTAGGTATAGCATAATCAGCCTTTGAATGTTCCCAATGCTGGGACACAGGCCTTCTTTTCTAGGAGAGGGAATGGGCCGTAATCCACCACGCCGGCCCAGTGTAGGTTGGTTCTGTATATTTGTTGGTGTTGCTTGTATTTTTCAAAGGATAAGTAAGCCGAAAAAAAAATGTTTCGTTCAAAATAAAAGTGAAACGAAACGAAATCACGAAGTGAGCGACATATTTCTTTTTTTTTGGGTTCCTTGTATGTACGGAAATCTTTGTATGTATCTTTGCATATTCTTGAAATAGCCGGAGTAATTAGGTCAAATATTTTTTTCTATTGGCATTTAACTGCATTCGAACACAGATAGCAACTTCTTCAGAAAGATGATAATGTTTATTTAGAACACAACATCTTTTTACTTACACATAGATTGTGTGTGTGAGGTTTCATGTTTGTGAACGCACCCACGATACAGGAGAAATTCCTAGTGTGGGGCAACGTTTTTTAAAAAAAATTAAAAAAAATAAGAAATAAAAAATAAGAAAATAAGATACAACAACACATCTGTAACAAAAATCAGACCACAACATTATCACGACACAACAAGAAATATTAATTTATTAAGCCATTCTCATTTACAGGATGTTTTATAAGTTTTCGGTCATATTTAAGATTAGTGTTCATTCTGTATTTGATACACATAAATATACTCTTTAAAAAAAACGACCTCAAAGACGACTAAAAAGTTAAATAAAATCACGTTTTCTGCTCGAGATCTGTCTTGAAAAAAGTCAATTTCTTTTAATTTTAATAATAATTGTTTCTTTACTCTCTAGCAGATACAGAACAACACCCATAATTATAACCACGTACTACTGCAACACACTGTAGACTGTCGTAAAAGTCTGCGAAAACAGACAAACCACATAACTTTTTAATTTTTATGAATACTTCCTCATACGCGACCCATCAGCCTCATGGTACTGACAATTTATATTCATAAGAGTACCCTACAATCCTCTGTAATTATAAACATCATTACATTTAGAACACCATCGAGTGACGAGTGGAAGCAGCAGAGGTCATAAAGTGCCTCTGAGTAAGTCCCACCGGTGGGAATCTAGGAGTATGGGCCAATGTA
This sequence comes from Hecatera dysodea, assembly GCA_905332915.2. Lineage (NCBI taxonomy): Eukaryota > Metazoa > Arthropoda > Insecta > Lepidoptera > Noctuidae > Hecatera > Hecatera dysodea. Next base: position 19,200,210 of record HG995294.1, read on the forward strand.
TGAGGTGTAGCGGTGTATCGAAATCTTTTGGGCAATATTTATATTCATTAAAGCACCCTAAAATCCTTAGTAATTATAAACATCATTACAGTTCAATATCTAGTGACGAGTGAAAGCGGAAGGAGGAAATAAGGTGACTCGTTGAGTGTCCCACCGTTGGGTATTTAGGGAAATGTAGCAGGGTATCGAACTGCAGCCCTATTATGACGTCTTAAATCCATCGTGTTTTCTGTGTCAGAGAGAGACGGAGTTACACAAGACAAATAGCACTATCTCTTTCCCTCACACGAAACATGATGGCATTGGCACTTCGTAATACGGCCACTGTTCTGGGTAGTATTTATATTCATAAAAGTACCCTGCAATTCTTAGTATCCATAATTAAGGTTAGAACAACATCGAGTGACGAGTGGAAGCGGCAGAGGTCATAAAGTGCCTCGAAGAGCGTCCCACCCGGTGGGAATCTGGGGGAATGGGACAAAGTATGGAAGGTACTGGACTATTGTGGATAAATTTTTTCTTCAAATTAGTGTTAAAATTGACGGAAGTACAGTTTTCTTAGAAACCGTGAATCTGACGCAAGTACGAGTGTTTAATTATAATTTAGTAACTAGTTGTTAGTTTTATCAAATGCTCTGTTGGTCTCGAGACAAATGAGCGTGGGGTCCTTTTTTATGGATGGAAAATCAACAAATGACTACTTCTGCTCTGGGCAACCAACAAAGTCCTCAACCCTGGAACCGTGGTTTTTCCGTTAAAAGTTTCTCTGTAACAGCCCGGATTTTGACCCCGGATTTTGATTTGGTGTGACAGGCAACAATAATGCGCATGCTGTCGAATGCGCTTTCATTATTACCTAATCAGCCTATGAATACCTAATGTTTACACTGCAAGCCATAAACGACCTCGAGCTCACTGCAAAGGCAAAAAAACTAAAATCACTTCAACTTGCACCACACAACAATATTTGCATGTCGTACCTACAATGCTACCCAACCCTTCCGAACCGGCTGAACCTTAGCCAAATGGCACCGTACCTGGATTTGGAACACGACCGGTTCACCCAGACCTCTACCCCTACGCCCCTGCAAACTAAACTGTATGAAACTAGTGAAGTTGTGTGTTTAGTTAGGGGTTAAGTTAAATTGGTTAGTGGAACGTAAATCATAATCTCTGGATTCGGGGTCGAAATGCTGATGTTAGGGTCATGGAAGAAAGTGTAAGCGATTTTTGGTGTCACTTAGTTACAGTTTTAATGGTTTAGTATCCTTTTGGGATGCGTGGTATTTATTTACATACTAGCGACCCGCCCCGGCTTCGCACGGGTGCAATGTAGATACTAATGTTTTCTCTACTATAATATGCATGTATTATACATAAAAACCTTCCTCTTGAATCACCCAATCTATTAAAAAAAAGCCGCATCAATATCAGTAATTGCGTAGTTTTAAAGATCTAAGCATACATAGGGACAGACAGAGGGAAGCGACTTTGTTTTATACTATGTAGTGATATACAATCCGCTGACCCGTGTTGTTTTAAAGCTTCTCGTGACAAGTCGAAAGTAAAGAAAGAAAAAAATATATTTAGGATTCGCACAAAACAAGTAAAAAATAATTAAAAGCTTCACATTAATTTTAAACTGAGCGAGGCCAAAAAAGGTCCCATATCTCAGCATGACATATAAAAGTTATACTGATAACCTTTGGTATACGATAGATTTATATCAGCATTTTATAGGTGGTTATTGTACTCTCTGTCACACCATTTTTCTGAGTGTCCTTTTCAAACCACGAAATACCAGAGCGATGTGTACCTAAAGGATGGTTACCCATCCACACAATGGTGACCATCTCCAAACAAATAGCAGCAAATCCAGCCCAATAGCTTAATAAAAACTGCAGTCATATACGAAAATATCAGTAATACTACAACAAATTAAACGGTACTATATTACAAACTCATAGTGATGTACTGCAGAAAATTATTTCGAACTGAAAAATGTTACGATTCCAATGTATAAAAATAAAAATAACGGAACATATCGCTTCTATTTGTAACTGCTGAACCAAATGATAAATATAGAACAGGAGCATCACTATTGATCCGGAGGATTCCCGGAGTAATAATAGAGAACATTATGCCCCATCCTTATTCTGAAATGGTGGACTACGAATAGAATTTATTGAGTTTTGGTAGAATTAAATTTTAGTTGAAATATTAAATGTGATGTAAGATACCTATCAGCGAAAAGAGCTTACGTTAGAAAGCTATCGGACAGGTGTATGATTTAGGGTTGCCATATACAACAATATGTTGCCTTAATAATATAAACTTATCAGAGGAGCTCGTGGCAATAGAATAACAGCCGCACCGGTCGATCTTCAAGGTTAAGCAACGCTTGCCAAGGTTGGCCTGTGGATGGGTGACCATCTTAACATACTGAGTTTCCTCCGTGCCTCAGAAAGCACGTTAATTCGTTGGTCCCGACTGTCATTTGTAGATCTTTGACAGTCGTTACGGACTGTCAGAAGCCAGTAAATCTGACTCCAGTCATGCCAAGAAGTACCGTGTAACCCAGTTAATGGGTTGTGGAGGTCTGGTAGGCAGCCGCTCTACGTTAAATACTGGTATTCAGCTAAATCTGGTATGACTGGAAGCCGACACCAATATAGTTGGGAAAAAGCTAGGCAGGCAGGCAATAATAAGTTCATAAATAGATTATACCTGATATGCAGATTCTTTATATCGTAAGTACTTAGCGTTAAGTCACTCAGTAACGCAAGAGATATATACATACATATGCACAATCATACAAATATTGATTGATTAAATTGCGAAGTCTAAAACCTTATTTTGAGCAGGCTACAGAAAATCTTTAAGGTTAAACAACGCATGCCGACGTATTTCTACTATCTACTACTAGCACCGCCCCGCGGTTTGACCCACGTAGTTCCCGTTCCCGTGAGAATATGGGGATACAATATAGCCTATGTTCACCGGAGATAGTGTAGCTTCCCAACAGTGAAAGAATATTTCAAATCGGTCAAGTGGTTTCGGAGCCTATTCAATGCAAACAAACAAACAAAAAAACAATCAAAGCATTCCTCTTTATAATATTAGTGTAGAAGATGCGTTATCATACCATTATATACTGAGACTCCTCCGAGCCTCGGAAAGCACATTGAACCGTTGGTCTCAGCTGCCATTTGTAGGTATTTGACAGTCGTTACGGACTGTCAGTGTTTAGAAAATCTCACACGCACACCAGCCTTGCCTATGGGGTACGGTGTTCCTCTTTTTGCGAAGCAGTAATGCTGGTGAAGGAGGAAGGAAGGAAAAGGCGAAGAAAGGCAGCCCTCACGCCCCAGCCGCTGCAACAAAAGAAGACGGCCAGCATTGAGTGAAAGAAATAAAGAAAAAATGTATATTTAGGACTCGCACAAAACAAATAAAAAAAAAAACATAATTAAAAGCTTAATATAAAATGTAAACTGTGCGAGGCCAAAAAAGGTCCCTATCTCAGCATCTGCTGCGATATTTAATCCACTGTGATGCCACGGATACACTCACGGAATACATACTTATGTAGCTAGCCGTCCGATAGCAATCACGCCAGCCAACCAACCCCCCTTCAAAGATGTTAGCTAGCTAAGACGGGGCCCGTTAGGGTAAATGCCTACCAGGGCTGTGGAATTTGTTCGAAAGAGTCACCGCGGCCCTGGAACGCAAAGAACATTAGGACTGGCACTCCCATCCACTCCGCCCAGAGCGGAAGAAGTTATTTGATAATTTCCCATCCATAAAAAAGGAGTGTGATTTTACCCAGTTACTGGATCATGGAGGTCAGATAGACAGTCGCTCTATGTAAAATACTAGTACTTAGCCGCGTCCGGTTAAACGATCTAAATATAGTTGGGATAAGACTACACGCGAATATCAAAATCTAGTTTCACAGTAAATCGTGAAACTATAATTTTTGAGCGATTATAACCTATCAAATTTTGATTCGTAAAAATGTGTTCCAAATCGAAAGTTTACAATCTCCCAAGGTATTTTATAATCTTACGAAGTTTGCCTTTTCAAAACAATATCCTGAACACAGTTTTAGTTAGAAATAAAAAAGCGAGTGGAGGTAGCAAATGGCGTTATACTTATTTTCAAAGTAAACCAAACTTCTAAAAGCCACCTCAGGATTTATAAAATTGATGAATTTTAAATTAAAACATTATTTATTTCAAGAATCCATGACTCATATTAAGAACGTGTACGCCGCATCGCATTTCATACAAATTTTCAAGTCACTATTTTGCGAAATGACTGAACCGATGTTAATGAAACTTCACACATAAATAAGCAGGATACATAGGTCTAAAAGTTAGTTAAAACATTTTCGAAATGTCTTATTTAAAACAAGATAACTGAAAATGTATATTTGTATGAAAATTTAAAATGGGTCTAATTTAACTGTAACACTATGTATCGAATTTTTTCAACTATATCCTACTTATGTGTGTAAAGTTTCATTAAAATCGGTTTGGTCATTTCAGAAAATAAAGACTTGAAAATTTGTATGAAATGCCGTACGGCGTATATGTACACTCATCTATAGTATTATAAAGAGGAAAGCTTTGTTTGTTTGTTTGTAATGAATAGGCTCAAAAACTACTGTACCGATTTTAAAAAATCTTTCACCATTCGAAAGCTACATGCACCCTGAGTAACATAGTCTATATTTTATTCCCACAGGAACGGGAACAACGCGGGTGAAACCGCGGGGCGCTGCTAGTATCCAATAAAATACAATAGTCGCAATAAAATCAGTCGGTAAAACGTGAAACTATTATTTTCATCTTTACACTGCCATCATGATAGCCGGAATACTCCTGCCAGGAACGCCGCCGCGACAGTTATCCGAATGTCAATTAACAACACTTAGCGTAGCTTCAGTGTTAATGCACCTTTATATAGGTAACACGGATTTCACGGTATTTGCACGTAACATAGCACGCATTATAATACTGTAATTTGACTGGTAATTAGTGAAATTTAATAGCAGTATTGCACTACTAAATATGCTATGGAGCAACTTTGTAAGTATCACTACATAGTATAAAACAAAGTCGCTATCCGCCGTCTGTCCCTATGTATGTTTAGATCTTTAAAACTACGCAACGGATTTTGCTGCGTTTTTTTTTAATAGATAGACTAATTCTTAAGGATGGTTTATATGTATAATACATGCACATTATAGTAGAGGAAACATTAGTATCTACATTGCACCCGTGCGAAGCCGGGGCGGGTCGCTAGTTGACAATAATGCAGAGTGTGTGCTGATAACGAGACGGTTCTTTCGGAAAATTGGTGCAGGTGGGTACATAAGCGTCTATTCTGCTTGACATGCAGTGTTAGAAAAGTTAAGTGGCGTGGTAGCTTGAAGTGAACTGTGATAACATTCGTGTTGCATGGTTTGACATTTCGCTTCAAGCTCAAAAAGCAAAGCATTCTGATTCTATGTTGATTCTATTCTGATTATATTCTGATTCTATTCTGATTATATTCTGATTATATTCTGATTATATTCTGATTATATTCTGATTATATTCTGATTATATTCTGATTATATTCTGATTATATTCTGATTATATTCTGATTATATTCTGATTATATTCTGATTCTACACTGATTGTATTCTGATTCTATTCTGAACCTATTCTGATTCTATTCTTATATTAGCCATATCCAAAAAGTCAATAGCATTGTCAAGATAAATGATTAAGATCACTGGTTCCCCAACCAAACAGTTATTTATTTCAGCAAAAAAAAAAACAGACTACTCAACTAAAAACACCAGACCATTCACTCGCAACATGAAAAAGCACGCAACTTGTGACATCCAACCCTTTGTCCGCCGCGGGCCGTACGAATAGTGCGAGTATCGATTGAGTGCGAGTGAATAATGCACGCACCGTAGGTACGTCCCTCCGCTCGGAACCGTTCGCCGCTGTCCGTCGCGATCCGTCTGCCGGTCAATTAGTCGCTTCGCACTGCACTCACTGTTGCCGTATTGTTTTTGATGCAAGCTTTATTTGGCGGAGAAGTGAGTTGTTAACTGGCTTGTTTTTTTTTTCATTTGGTGGTTTAAATAATGATTAGTTTTATTTGGGTTTGGTGGTTTTCGTCATCTGGGAGGAGCTCGTGGCTAAAAAATAACAGCCGCACAGGTCGATCTTTAAGGTTAAGCAACGCTTGCCAAGGTTGGTCTGTGGATGAGTGACCATCTTAACATACCGAGTTTCCTCCGTGCCTCGGAAAGCACGTTAAGCCGTTGGTCCCGGCTGTCATTTGTAGATCTTTGGCATTCGTTACGGATTGTCAGAAACCAGAAAATCTGACACCAGTCTTGCCATGAAGTACCGTGTTCCCCAGTGGAACACGAGAACACGGTATGGGTGTGGAGTGTGTTGTGGAGGTGCCGATCCACGTTAAATACTGGTATTCAGCTGAATCCGGTATGACTGGAAGCCGACCCCAATATAGATGGGAAAAGGCTAGGCTGATGGTGGTTTTTAGTCTGAGTGTGTCTAATACGATGTGACTACATGTTAGGATAACATCACGGCAGCAGCCACCGGACTTGTTGAATGGGTTTTCTGGAGTTCATTGACTCGACGCTTCACTGGTGGTCGTTACTGTTGATTCTGGCTCTAAGGCGTTGGTTAGGAATAGTGTGGCTTGCCCCAAGGTGGCTATTAAGAAGGTTGTTGGAAGCAGCACGTTGGTACCGAACGGAACGCACTGCAAAATACAGCTTGACTTAGTAACACATTGTACCTATGTGGTCGCGATCCTCTGCTGTGAGAGAATGAGTAAGAAGTAGATGAATCATCAGGAGTACTTATCATCATAGTATTTTCGCCCCTCTGAGGATGTCTTTAGGTTGACGAACCCGCCTAAACGAAGGGTCAAAGATTTCATCTTTTTCATTGGTACTGCAAATTCCCTGCATTATCCTATGGATACATAGGATATTGTAAAAGTCATGGTCTATATTTAACCAACAGGTTTGCGATCACATATTGCATACGGCGCCAGCTGTCATAGTGTGTCAAGAGCAATTGATTACTGCGTGATATCGGTCTACCGATTAAAATGATAGAAGCCAGTGTGGCACTAAAATTGACTTGCGTTTTCATTAGTGGTATAACTAACTAGTTTCTGACTGCGGCTGAGTTCGCGTTAAATTGGCCAATAATCTACTATTTTACCAAGATTCATCAATTTCGGTTCGGCTATTTATGCGTGAAAGCGTAATAAACAAGCATACATTCGTTAGGACTGAACAGCACCTTCAGGGTCCAACAAATGTTGCGGAATTTGTTCGAAAGAGTCACCGCGGCCCTGGAACGCAAAGGGCACAAGAAGGATCACGAGTGGGTTTTAGTCAGTAAGAGTCTGATACTCTCTTCCGCTCCACCCTGAGCGGGAGAAGTCGAGAAGAAGGAAGAAAAAAATAAAAGGGTCCAACAAATCATCATCTACAGCCAGATTTCACCCACTGCTGAGTATAGGCCACTTTCTGCTTCCACAATCCACGCTTCCATATTCAAAAATGACAAAGATCAGTAAAACAAATTGATAAAATTCAAAAGCAACACTTCAAAAAGGCTAATAAAATAAAACAACAAACTGCAAGCAAGATTATAAACTTCATAAGCTCATCACAGTTCAGTGAGCCTCACAGTACTCCCTAGGGCATGAATCTCGGAATCTCGGAATATCGCAATATCGGAATCTCGGAACGCAAGTTCCGATATTACAATTCCGATATTGAATGATCCAATATCGAAAGATGCAATATCGAAACTTTCGTGTTTGAGTTTTAAACTAAACCTACATAATTATATTTTAGCTCCTTATATAGCGCTGAGCGCGATAGCACGCTTAACCATATTCTTGTTGCCAGATTGCTAAGCATGCGATACAAGAGCTATAATTGTATTATTTGTCTCGGTCACTCTTACACTCACCTTAACGACTGACTACAAATTAATGACTGCCGGGATCACAACTTAGTATGTTTTCCGAGGCACGAAGGAGTCCCGGTATGTTATGATAGTCACCTATCTATAGGCTGACCTCGGCAAGCGTTGCTTAACCTTTAAGATCGACCCGTGTGACATTATTATTGAGCTACAAGCTGCTTATTCAGTTTTCTCATTCCTCATACGGTGCTAAATATCGTTATAAAATAACGATATTTGAATGATACTCGAAGTTTGGCCCCTATAAAACTGTTTAACCCTATACGACCTACCTAGTTGAAAAATAGATTTAAATGAATCAGTGTTAATAATTATGTTGTGCTCATTCAAAATCAAATAAAATTGTTTAATTTTGGGCTTAAGTACGAAATTGAGGAATCAACTTGATTCATAAGTATTTATTAGTTTGAACGTTAAGAGTGCAAAAAAAAATCGCACGAAATAGTCTGTTTTGTTGATCAATGTTGATTCGAGGTAACGTTTTTTTTATTTGAAACGGAGGATGTGGTACAGTCAGTGCCCTGCACCCTTTTTTATTTTCTTAATTCTGAGAGGGATCAGGTTTGAAAGAAATCTACTGTACGTACCAACATTTTTTCCGACATCCAAGCGAACGTCTTTACTAATATTATAAAGCTGAAGAGTTTGTTTAGTTGCGCACAAATCTTAGGCACTACTGGGTCGAATTTTAAAATTATTTTAGTGTTGGATAGCCCTTTTATTGAGGAAGGCTAGGATAGGCTATATAACATCACGCTACGATACATAGGAGCGGAGCATCAATGAAAAATGTTACAAAAAAGGTTTTTTTGTCTCTCTTATGTGACGCAGACGGAGTTGCGCTGGTCAGCTAGTTAGTAATATGTATAGGAAAAGACTGAGAAATATGTAATTTAATAAATACAGTACAAAAATACATTTACATTGGTACCTACACCAAATTCTACTCCATTCAGCCTTATCCGGAATTAGCAATTAAAATATGCAAAAATACGAAATTCCTATATTAATATCGGAATTCCGATATTGAGATCTAATATCGGAAAAAAGTATCGGAATTGAAAATCTTCCGATATTACATGCCCTAGTACTCCCACTCAAGCACGCAGCTACAGGGTGTTCTCGTAATGCATCGCACACGTCATTGCGCACGACGTGACAACATTGTGCACGACTTGTCGCGTGCATTGAATGCGAACTGGCAACCTGACACGGTATTAACGTGAAGTCACAGTCCACTCGCCAGTTGATTACACTTTTGTTAGTCCTGACGGAATCGACGTGATTTGACGTACATGTCTACAATTTGCCAATGACAAATGGCACGGAGATGGAATACGGAGATTGCATAAGCAAATGAGGCTAATTTAGGCTAAGCGCACAGTACTAAATTAAATTATTCCAACCTTTAAAAATTCTAAATGAAATAAATGTAGAAATCCCAAAAACAATTACTAGCACAGCGATCTAATATGCGTGCGATCTAATATTTTTTATTCTAGGCCTAGAACGCAGAGGGCGTTTGAAAGAACACGTGTATATTTTATTCAATAAGAGTCTGACTCCGCCTCGAGCGGGAGAAGTCATTTGATGATTTTCCACCTCAAAAAATAAATAATATTTTGTTGCTGTTTACAAACATGCGTCTAATTACTATAAACTACATTTAAAATTCGTTTTTGCTCTTAGATATCAACAATAACTCGACCTTACCTTACTACTACTTACTTATTTAATAATTAATTATAATTAGCAATTATAGCTCACAAACTACTTAAAAGCAAACCCATGTTCAGAGCAGAACATCTTCTCAGCCCGACATTAATATTTCATCCTAACTGACTCATCACCAATTTACGTCAACCATTTCTAATGATATCTCTGTTCAACCTCAACTGGAAGATTTGCTTGTGAATATATAAGCGGGTTACAACGATACAGGAATATTGGATAAACGAGCCTCCTGTGGACCCCCAGCCGCATTGATAAGGCAGAGTAATTAATTTTTCATCTCGGTGGCGTGTGGTATTGTCCCCAAGCCTCTAGTTAGTAATTCTGTGTGTACAAAATTGTGCGTGGCAGTTGGTGAACGAAACTCGGGCCGACCGTCTCGCGTCAATAATAAATGTTTTAGGAACTCATATTTTGAGGTTTTTGTTTGTACCATAAACACAAGGATGTAGGTAGAGATACTTTCATCAACCTAGCTTTTTCCCAACTATATTACAGTCGGCTTCCAGTCAAACTGGATTCAGCTGAATACCAGTATTGTACCACTGATCTGACCTGCACAACCAAACACCAGGGTAACACGGTACTTCTGGGTATGAATGGTGTCACATTGTCTGGTATCTGACAATCTGTAACAACTGCCAATGTTCTATAAATGACAGATGGAACCAATGGCATAAAGTGCTTTTCGAGGCAAAGAGGATTCTCGGTGTAGTATGGCTGTCAGCCTGCCGGCTTTGCTGGACCTTCAAGATCTTAGACTCGTGCGGCTGTTATAAAATAATTTATCATTTAGTTCGGGTAACAAAGGCCCATAACCTACCATAGAGGCTACCTACCATACATATTTATACAAACCACAAAAATATACTATTGTACACCAAATGTCGGCGCCGTGTTGCGCTGCGTGGTATCACGTAACCTTCCGCGGAATCGCCGATACACGACACCCTTCGGCCAAAACTTTTCCTTGAGGAAGGTCTCAACGTTATGATAAGTCGGAACTTCGTCGTGCGAGTTTCGACTTGAAATTCGTGTTATGGCACGGCACCAGCTTCTCTACCCTTAAGGTCCAGCTGGTCTTCACTCGAACATACTCCACGATCTCCTCAACCTTCGCGGTGTGATTTAACCGATACACATATAGCTGCGTCGTAAGTATTGCCGGACGCAGCACATTGGGTCCTACCAGCGCGGTCCCGCAGTAGTTCCCACTAGGAATCTTCTTCCTCTCCACCTTCACGAAGCCATCCTGGTCACTCGTGCCCGTAGCTGGGCCTAGCTGTTTCGAACCCCTGTTGGCAGGTTCACAGCAGCTCTTCTCATCCCCCTTCTTCGTCTTATTATTTAACCCACGACCTCCTCCACTATCCAATTAACTCTAAAATAATTTAGCAACAGAGCTTATTAAAACAACAAATCTCAGAGATAAACGTTGTAGTGCTTCAAATGAAAACCAATCAGGAAACAGAAGCCTCAACACGAACAACGAGCTCAAATAACAAAGTAACGAGCCAAATTATTGTTAAAACTAATTGATTAACGCTCGGGAATTCGAACTACAGACTTTTGCGTAAAACAAACAAAAAAAAAACATCGCAAAAGAATTCGCTGAATCCTGGCTGGTCGATAATAAAGCAAGAGTACATGGAAAACGCGGAGTGTTGCGAGCGAAAGGTTGGACTGTGGGGAAGTGCTTCAAAAATCCTCTATCAAAAAGTTGAACGTGTCAATGGAGGTACAAATTAGATTTGTTAGTGGACGCCCAACTGTTTCATGTCACGTTACCGCCGAAATATCGAGAGGGTTAGCTAAACGCGGTTTAGGCATTCCCAGGTATGTGCATGTAGAGGGTTAACACTTTGCTATGTCGTATAGTATCAGTACTGATTGAGGACTGAGGAATTCAACGTGTATTGTAAACCTGCTTATAAATTTCGTTCATTTTGAATAAGGAACAAGAACAGCTGAAAATAAAATAACGATGTTCGGTTGAGGATCAGACGAAAAAGGTCGGCTAGCCTGATATTTAGTAACTATGTCACTTTGGTTTCCTCGCGGCTAAATTATAACAGACCTGCGGTATGATATTCGAAGTTAAGCAACGGTTGCCAAGGTCAGTCCGTAGATGGGGACGATGGGTGAACCATCAGATACATGCACTGGATGCCTGTAACAAATAGTCCACTCCTCCAGGGGCAGGAAAGCAGACCGATACTCTTCTTTTTTTTTCTGGATCGGAAATCATCAAATCCCTTGTCCCGCTCTGGGCAGAGCGGAAGGGAGTGTCAGACTCTTACTGACTAAAACCCACTCGTGATCGTTCTTGTGCCCTTTGCGTTCCAGGGCCGCGGTGACTCTTTCGAAAAAAATCCGCAAAACAAGACTAACCTTTTTTTTTTCCTGGATGGGAAATCATCAAATGACCCCTCCCGCCCTGGGTGGAGCGGTAGGGAGTGTCAGACTTTTACTGACTAAAACCCACCTATGCGTTCCAGGGCCGCGGTAACTCTTTCGAACAAATTCCGCAACCCTAGCAGGCACTGACCGTATGGGGTCCCGTCGTTGGTGCTGACGGATCCTTCGGCGCGCGTGGAACACAACGCGTCGTCGACACAACCTGGTATCGGACGGCGAGCCACCCACGCTCACCGTCCCCAGGCATCAGCCACTGCGCAATAGCACAGCGGCCGACTTGTCTCTGGAGGGGGCCGAAATGGGACCATTACTGGCACTCCATCTCAGCACCCTCCCGAGTGTTGGGAGTCGCAAAACAAGACTAACCTTGAATTGTACTCGAACAGTGTACAAAATAACGAATGCTTTGCAGTACCGACTCATGGATTCAGTATTAAAAAACTCGTCGTTTGGCTCCTCGCCTAATTACCAGGCTTATCGTTAATTACCTCACACCCACCCAATCAATGCGATGCACAGAATACTATGTAATAATGTTCGCTTTTGTTAAGCATAACATGTTCAAAGTATTGCCTAATATACTAATGTGCTAGCTGCCGTCCGTGGCCTCGCCCGCGTAACTGTCGAAAATTATCCCAAGGGAACATATCCCGGGATAAAAAGTATCCTATGTGTTATTTCAGATTATAATCTACCTCTGTGCCAAATTTCATCAAGACCCGTTCAGCCGTTCTGCGGTGATTGAGTAACCGACAACCTAACTTGTATACATATATTACTAGCTTCTGTCCGCGACTTCGTCCCCGTGGAATCCCCGATTTTAAAACATTCTTTATCGCTGCTCCGCTCCTATTGGCTTAAGCGTGATGATATATAGCCTAAAGCTTTCCTCGATAAATGGTCTATTCAACCCAAAAAAAAAAATCAATTCGAACCAGTAGTTCCTGAGATTAGCGCGTTCAAACAAACAAACAAACAAACTCTTCAGTTTATAATATTAGTATAGATTAATAGCAGCGCCCCGCAGTTTTACCCACGTAGTTCCCGTTCCCGTAGGAATGTGGGGATAAAATACAGCCTATGTTACTCAGGGTGAATGTAGCTTTCTAATGGTGAAAGAAATTTTGAAATCGGTCCAGTAGTTTTTGCGTTTATTCGATACATACAAAAATACAAATCTTTCCTCTTTATAATATTAGTATAGATAGATATCTAAGTGAATAAACATTTTTATTAGTATATGCAATTTAATTTTAGCAGCCAGTGTGTAGTGAATTCAAAAGCAGGCAAATGATTTACACAATGGTAATAAAGAATTAAGTACACTTATTGTGGCAAACAGACGTATATTGTATTATATAGTGTTGTTAATTATACCTATATTGTTTCACTTTGTACTGCCTTGCTGGGTTTACTAATATTGATACAAACAGAGCTAATTAAATTCTATCTTCTATCTTTTTTTGATTCTATGATATATACAGGGTTATTTGTAAAACACCAACAACCTCTTAAGAGGTCATTGTACTCATCATTATGAACAACTTTCACTATGGAACCAAACCTGAAATCGCGAAAAAAAATCAGCTGTTCCCTACATTTTGATGACTTATACGAACATAAATGTAAAGAACAGCTGATTTTTTTTCTTGCGATTTCAGTTTTTTATATATCGTAGAATCAAAAGAAGATAGAAGGCTGAGTCATTTATAAAACAAACCCATTAGGTAAATTGAAAGAGAATTTACGTAATAAAATTTGCTTTTTAATCATAACATGCCATGCCTGATGTGTGTACACACGTCTTTTGATCTCAATTCATTAGGAACCTCTCCACCGTGTTTGCCGTTTTCATCAGCAAAACTTTCCATTAAAAAATGTTTTAAATCAACCTGAACGAAGCTAGTCTTTATAACTTAGCTTGATTAAATCTAGTCCTTCCGTAGCTTGGATCGTAAAAATTGTAATAAGTTTTTAATAAATAATATTTAAGCAAGCAACGTCGGAATATTTAATAAGATGCTCAGTCAAACTTTATAGTCTTTTGCTTGATGGTAGTAGAAAAAGTTGTAAAAGGTTCCGGTTTCCTATAAAGTATATACTTCATTCTGTGTGTTTAGTAAGCTAGATTGCATTATTTAGCAATAATATTAGCGAACTAGCTACAGCCCGCGGCGTCGCCTACAGGTTATTAGAAATTGAAGGTTTTTATGTGGCTCATTTATCTATACTTTTATAAAGAGGAAATATTTGATGGTTTGTTTGAATTGAATAAGCTCCGAAACTGATAAACCGATTTGTTAGGAAGCTACACTAGTAGCTTCCTAACACCTCGGTTTAGCAGTTTCCCGAGCTATTCCCGAGTGACATTTTACCCCATATTCCCACGGGAACTGGACCTACGCGGCTGATACCGCAGTTCGCGGTTGCAAGTTTGTAGGTAATGTAGTTTTTGAGTGAAATCAAACACCTATCCATTCGTCCATCCACAAATACTTTCACATGAATAACACTAGTAACTTTACTATTTGATAGCTTATAATAAAGATATTCAGAAAAATCTTCTCGTTTCATGATATCATGATAGACTTTTGCATGGTCAACATGATGTTAATTGCAACTCCATAAACCTGTCCATTGCAACTCCATAAATATTTGAATTGCAACTGCATAAACATGTTAATTGCAACTCCATAAACTTACTCTACGTTAAAATGAGTAACATTTTAGCTAGTTATGCATTAAACCCTGCTTAGCAGTTTTATAGAGAAAACTTTTCCGGCTTTCGGTGTTATCGGTAATTAAAATATATCGGAAAGCTAAAGGTTTTTCATGTTCTTTGAAAGAGTACTTCAGTGAAACTTTGAATAAATGTTCTACCTGGAAAATTAAGGACTTTTCCTAGAAGTTTTACTTTTATTAGTCGTAAGTAATTAGTTTTGCGTCAGACTTAGTTTTTTTTTTTTCGGCTACATCTGATAATAATTGGTTTAGAACGTGATATTGGCTTGATGTTGAGGAATGTGAGATATGCTGCAGAAGTTTTATTGTATTATATGGCTTATGGTATGTATATATATGGGATTGAGGCCCCACATTTGTTTTTACTGTATTATTATTAGTATTATTTGTAGTTAAAGCAGCTTTAAAAAAGTACACTCTGTTATAGTTGAAACATACACAAACATTACATGCCACATAATTTAATGTGCATGTAATGTGCTTAAGATCCGAAAGAGTTTTCTTCGTCGCACGGGGCCATCCAAGACCGTCCACCTAATGCAAGAACCAAGCTGTGGGAAAAACTCCATCCACCACAACCCGACTACTTGCAACCCCAGGCACATCTATCATCAGGCGACCTATTATGACGTCTTAAATCCATCATGATTTCTGTGTCAGAGAGAGACGGAGTTACACAAGACGAATAGCACTATCTCTTTCCCTCACACGAATCATGATAGCATTGGCACTTCGTAATACGGCCACTGGTCGTGATCTGTAGTGGCCTATATGGAAGGTACTGAATCGGTTGCGCACCCAGGTAGGCTGCTGCAAACACAACCTGGCGAAATGGGGTTTAATAGACCCGTCGGATACTCTTACGTATATTAAGTATTGCTACAATTAACGAAGCCACCTACTGCGCCCAAACAATTTAAGGAGTTAAGCATCGACTCGAAAAAAGATTCCACAACGCGTTGTGGCCGTTTTCTTAAGCGCGTTTCTCACTGCGGGGTGCCAACTGAAAACCAGCACTGGGTGTCTGACGCCCGACGAATGCTGAGGTGGTAACCCTTTCGGTTCGGACACGCTCGGCGCATTCTGTACTTTTCTTCTCCTGTAATTTGTGTTTGTAACCGTTGTGCTGTGTCTGTTCTGAATAAAAGTTTTTCTATTCTATTCTATTCTAAGTGTCAAGTCGCGAAATTCGCAATGTACAATTTGTTAACAAGCTACAACGCGCTGCGCGCTGTTTTTTCGCTCAATGAGTGTTTCCGCTCTTAGGGCGTAATATAATATTTAGTACAACATAACTTTTACACTCGGTCCAGCATATAAATTACAGAACAGAAAGAAGAATGAAACATAACAGAGCGTGACACAATGAACGACCGATCACTAAAAGCGATCATTTAAAGACAACCTTTAGAAAGATTTAAAGGAGAGATAATACAGTGAAATTCGGTTATTATGACGCCGCCGCTTATATTGACCAACCGCTTAGTATGAAGTAAAACGGAGCTAATTTTGGTTTTCATATTAAATTCTTTTAAAAAAGTACGGATAATATAATGACTTCGTTTATTGAAATGTCGCTTATTATGAACTATTTTTCAGAAATTATGTTTGGTTATAGTGAGGGACATGACTTCTAATTTGTTTCCGACTCATTTTGTTTTAATTGATCTATGTCTATCAACATTTTCTTTTTGTGTTTCTCATTATTGCACGATATAAATAACAAAGATGGCATTTTGTTTAATTCCTAAGATGACGCTTTATATGACGTCCGCTTAGTATGACATATTTTTCACTTCCCTTCGATGTCATTATAAGCGGATTCAACTGTACTGCAAGATTGAGGGAACAAAAAATCTCATATGAATATATTCCGTAGTACGGAAGAACACACAGAATAAGTTTGTGATAACCATTTCTTGTTTACTGAAACAATTTTTCCACAGCTTCTTCAAAATATAACCTCAAGATAGCACCTCGATATGTGTGCTTCAACAAAGCGGGTCCACAAGCGAGCCACTCAGCCTGACTGACGTTTTAATGGATCCCATGTATTTATTCAGAGCCGCCGAGTCGGACCGCGCCGGCCGAATGACGGAAGTCAGGCGGACCGCGCTCTGTATCTAATACAGAGTGACGTTATTCCTTTTTAAGATCGACCTTTAAGAAAGAAAAGAAAGGTTTTTTGGGGTTGCTGAAAATATTTTTGAATGTTTGAGTTTGAGAATGTTTGAGTAGTATTGTGTTTTGGTGGAACAGTATCAATTTGTCGCAGAGGTTAGTATAAAACTTCAAATTTCAATTCAGTGCAGAGATTGGATGTATGATACAATTTCTGTTACTTTCTACAAAACCAATGCCCATTTGAGAAACATCACACGGTTTTAAGTTTGAATCTCTATTAATGTGTTTCGACTTCATTTTCACTGTTTTTTAATCGACTTCCGAAAAAAGAGGAGGTTCTCAAGTAGACTGTTTTTTGTGTGTGTTACCTCGTAACTTTGTACTGGTCCCGATTTTGAAGATTCATTTTATATTCGAAAGCTGGTTAGTCATGTGGTCCCATTTAAATTTGAGTGAGATCTGACGACTAGTATTTGAGTTATCCCTAATAATGTGTGGCTTCGTTCTCATTCTGTCATTGTCGATGTTAAATGAAAAAAAAATAACTGTATACGATAGTTTGGAAGAGTTTAATATTTCGAGGTGGTCCCTTCCTAGTTTGCTGAAGATCTGATGAAGAACCGAGATAGGAAATGGAACTCTTAATTTAATGATAGCAAAATCTTCCGGGATTGCTGAAATCGCGTGTATGTTTATTGTTTACACCAGTCAAGCACACGTACGCTGTGATGGTTACGTTTTACGTTTAGATGTGGGGTCACCACTAAAAAGAGAAAAATAAAAAATCTTAAAAAAAGATCTTTAATTTCGGAAGTCGATGTTCTAAAACCATAGAAACAACCAAAAACACCGAGTTCTGAAATTAAAGTCAGTTGCATTTTTATGTAATAGTTTTTATTAACTAGCTTCGTCCGTATGTGTCATAGCATACTTACGCACTTAGCACATTCCTGACTCGGATGTCAGGAAGCTATGTATAGTTTTATTATAGTTCTCTTCCTCCCAATTTATTAGTCATAAAAGCGTCTCCTTTCCTCTCTTGTTCCAACACACAGCAATAGACTCTGACGCACATAAACTGTTCGAAGGAGGGTCCAGAAACGGAATCCATTGAGCGGCTGTTAGTATTGTCTCGTAAACATGGCCTTTATCATATCTCTGTATAGGCTGCTTACTGCTGCATGGTTAGCTAGGGTAAGTACTTATGATACGGATATAAATAGATGATGTTGGTGAAACGTCAATGCCTTTTTATTATTATATTTTAAAATTAAATAAAAACAATATCTAATTTGATGATTCCTCACGCTGATGCACATGGCAGCGCCCTCACTTACTATAATGTCCTTCTGTATTTAATTCGCTGCCGGACGACTAGATGGCGCTTGCGACCATCATAACTGGAGTTTCGTTGCGCTCGCCGCCGCGCACGCCGAGTATCTTGTGTCTCCCGCTAAAATCTTCTTTTTTTGGTGAACTCCGGTAATTACTGGTCAATTGATGGACCTGAAGTTGTGTCATATGCTGAACTAATAGTGCAGTGCTGAATTTGAATGTTTGGAGCAACTATCCGCTGGATGTCATCATTTTTGGTACGCCGGCCGGCTACCCTTACCTACAAGTCGGAACACGTGCACGCTGCAAATCCACTTCACCTGGCCAGGAGTCTCAGTGGGTGCTCTGGATGACTAGGTGAGTGAGGCTTTAATCGCTGTCAAAAATCTTACATGTGAGGATTCATCAATTAGGGAAGTAATTACTTTTTCTTGATCTAATTTCCCTAATCTCCCTAACGTGGAGCAGGCTATTTACACGCCTATCCAGATGTTTTGTCCATTTATGAAGTGTTGCTTTCTAATAAAATAGCTACAGAGGAACGCACATAAATGCGTATATATTTTTTATAAGTATATTATTATATTTTGATTTGTTACTTTAGTTTAAGGCTTCATATTCTCTTGTTCTTACACACTATTGTCTACATTTATTTTTTGTTTATCCTTTCGCAGGTCTGCTGGAAGAAATTTCGTTTGAAATAAGCAGTTCCTTTGTACAAAAATTGTAATGTTGTCTCTTACTTATTGTATGTGTGTACATAAATAATAAAATAAATTGCTTGAAATTAACAGAAACTACGAATAGTCTTTATTTATATTTTAAACTTGCTGATCTGCGCAACTTCGCCTGCTCCTCTCCCATTGGTCATAGCGTTCTAACGATTTCATTATACGTACCTATAGATAAAATATGTATAAAAAAATAATTTTCAAGTTTGTTTAAGTCGGGTAAAATAAAGCTGTCATTAAAATATTTAACTAATTATCCGTTAATTTTTTTAACATTAATATAAATAAAAATAAAAAATTAATGGACCTCCATTTTTTTTTAAACTGTGTTTATTTGACATGAGTAAGTGACATTCAGCCAAACAAAATTGACAAATAATCCAAATGAACATTTCATAGAATTGGTGCATAGTAATCGTTAATTTAATATAAGTCCAAGTACCAATACCGTTAGTCTAATTATAATAAAATATTAATGTCAATGTTAATTAAAATCAAATTATTTTCAAAATAAAAAACGTATCGTAAGCCGTATGAATCACATTTTCTTTGCCTTAGATACAGTTTTCGATAGTTTGTCTACTTGTTTCGTAGTTTTACGCTTGCAACGTACGGATTTCTTTTTTATGAATTTAGATTTTACGTATGTACTCACTTTTGAACGCGGACTTATTTGGACCCGCACAAACAATACCCTTCAGAAAACTGGACTTTACCTACTTTTTTGATAATGATTAAAACTGTTATGGGTTTCCTACGTTTTGTAAAACAATTTGGCGTATATTTCATTGTTGTTCATTTCAGGCATTTTTATAAGGCGGATGGGCATTTCCCTTTATGTAATGGTACAAACCTAAGCATTACCTTTGCATGTCATTCTTTTATTGTTTGTCCTTTGTACATATGTTGTTTAAATTAATTAAGCGTTTTCGAACCTGACCATGCTGAATCCAATTTTTGTACTTTCAATAGGTCAAGTTTGCTTTAATTTGTTGCAGTTTTCTACTTAATTTGTGCTTACTCTTTCTGCAGACATCAATAACAAAGCAAATGGTTTTGATGATGAGTTCCTAGCTTAATGACGGGATTACACTATTGTGTCGTGACGTGTCGTGGCGCCTTCTGAGTTTTGACGCTGTTTATTTGGTACAGAATTCGTTATGATGTGACATAGGCTTAAAAAGATTCATTTGATGTGTATATCCCGTACCACGACACACCCCGACACAGAAATTTGTAGGTTCCTTAAGATTTCAAGATAATAGGCATGTACTACAGTTTTCCCAAACCTTTCTGCAGTACACGTGTTATCGTTTGCCCAAGACTTGATGATAATGTACTTTCACACGAGTATTACAAGTAAAAAAACTAACTACAAGATTAGTGCGGTATTTTATATTGTTGTTTTAGCTTCACATTGACTGTATTCAAAAGAAACTCTTTTAAAACATTTCAATTTTGTAGGAGCGCGTGCAGACTGCAAGTTTTCCCTCAGAGGGTTCGATCTTTACTACGAGAGGGCTTTAGAGGGCCCGTTATCAAAATCAAATGCCCTCTCCGGCGCGACACAGCTTGTTCAAGAGAGATTTTTAAAAGGATTTGCGTTAAATGGGTAAAAAAGGGTGGACCTATGTTGTAGCTGTGAAGATATAAAAAAATCTATGCTTCCGGTGTAGATGTTTCCTTATTGTGTTTTTTGGATTGGTTGTGTTGAAAGTTTTCTTTTTCAAAATATCTATGGGGGTCTTGATGGGGGGGGGGGTGACGGGTGGGCGTTTTGGGGGACTGTCTTTATGTAAAATTTGACGTTCAAAAAGTGCTGTCGCTCAGCCTAGTTTGAATAAATGACTTTTGATTTTGATTTTGATTTCATTTGACCACATTGTTTTTTTTTGTATGTTGGTTTTCTTATTGTATTTACAATTTTTCGTAATTTCACCAATGAGCTTACTTCACGAGTGCCTAGATTTTTCATCCAATATAATATGTTGTTCGACTAAAATTTTTGAGATTTTCTAGTTCCATTTTTATTATCAACGGAGCCGATGCTGATGCTCAGGTACATCTGGCTTGATTGGAAGCCGACTCCAACATACTTTGAAAAAAGTTTGGTGGATTATTTCTTTTACTACTAACATGGCTCTCTAAATCGCAGCTTTTAAGTTGGGACTACTTCGCAAGTACTTATACCCCATTCACAATAAGATTAGACATTGAAATAAATATTTTTTACAGTCCGTTCAACCGATTCTGACTTCTATTGCGTTGGTGGCATGACAAATGGCAGCTGCAGTAAACAGTTGGTATTATAATCACGTTTTTGCTTTGAATGCCATCCTTATACCTATGGATTAAAAATAAAAATCGGTTGAACGGACTGTAAAAAGTTTTGTTTAAATGTCTTATTGTGAATGGGGTATAGAATAAAAGGAATCCTTGGCTAAGCTTCTTTGATAAAGTGTCGATATGATGTTTCCAAGTCAGATGTCTATCTAAAGGCCCAGAAATTTTGTGCTGTCACTTTCAAAGATTATGTTACCATATTTTATATTTAAGTAGCGACCCGCCCCGGCTTCGCATGGGTAATATTATGCATGTATTATACATATAAACCTTCCTCTTAAATCACTCTATCTATAAAAAAAATCGCATCAGAATTTGTTGCGTAATTTGAAAGATCTAAGCATACATACATAGGGACAGACAGACTGCGGCAAGCAACTTTAGTTTTAAACTTTGTAGTGATGTCGGTTTATTTGTTCTTTGATTAAATGTCGTTAATTTAGTTTTGTAAACATTTATTTTTTGTAGTTGCAGTTTCTCTCTAAATCGCAGCTTTTCAGTTCCTACTTTAGAGAGCAAATATTAAATTCAGTAATGCCTAAAAAAACAATACAAGACTTTAAATAATTCGCAGGTACTTAGACTAAAAGGATTCCAGTGGCTATAAAGCGGGACTTTTAAAAGCTTTCCCCAAATCTCTTATTGAATTGTCAGTGTCTTAAGTAGCATTCAGTAGTTGCACCTAAGTTTCTGTTGGTGGGAGTTTTTCAATCCCTTTTCCCCTTGTTTTATTATGTAAATAGAACCGCATCGAGTATGTGGTGCGATTCAATCTTGAGGACCTATTACGGAACCTATTGATGCAGATTACAAAGGTAGTTTATATAATTGGACGGTTTGAAAATGGCGAACTCAAGTTCAATTCTTTGACGATTACAAATCGCACCTCCGCTCAAATAGTGTCATAAGTCAAAAAAAAACAAACTATCGAGTAATAAGCGTTTATATTCATATATGTATTTATATTATACGATACGAATGATATAATGCCACTAGTGCATCTAGGCATAAATAGTTAAATTATTTACAAGACAACTTATTTGAGATAAGATTTTTGAAGTTTTCTGATACCAATAATACAATACAAGAGATTTTCTAATTTTTTGACTTATGGCACTGTTTGAGCGGTGGTGCGAAATATTGTATGAATCTATTGTAACAAAACAATCGTGGAAAATGTTACCAAAAACAATATTTAAAAATCTGAAAAAATAATCGCAAAATTTCTGCAAATTTTATCTTATCCCGCTATCTATACAAACCTACCGTTTTATAATTCACTCACACCATATATTTAATCCTCCTGATCTAACAAAAACTATCATCTAAAACAACACTAATCATCGAACTTCAAACCCTACCAAAAAGATCGAAACAGAATCGACACCCACAACCAGAATAGGCCCGCCGCCGGCACCATAGACAAGTGCTTCGTAGGAGATTTCCTCAACCACATAATGCACTTAGATCAGGATAAACGTGGTAATGTGAACAGAGCTGTGAGGAGCGTCGTATCTCGCGACTGTCGCAATGTCGCCAGGACACTAATAAATACGACTAAGTGTGGAATGGAGAATAGTGGTGTGGTTTGGCTCGCTCTGACTAAATATTTCCGTAATTTTGGTTAGCAAACATGTGAGAATTTTCGACAAAGTGACATAGCTTTATTTTAACTATTATTGCAAAATAATGTGAAAGCCTTCATTTTAATAAGTGAAAGTAAAGCCATATTTTTATGATTTATCAGCAACGATTAACATTGGTACAATAGGCCGTACATCAGTGGTCAACTAAATCTGTGTTAGCTAGCTTCCTATTCTATTAAAAATGCAAAATAAATAAGCCAAATTAAAGTAACATTGGGTAGTATCTACGAGTAATAGCAACATTTTGTTCCGTAAAAAATTGTATATAGCAAATGTTTTCTCATGTCCTCAAAATAAAAGGATAAAACAACCTAAAAACAGTAACAAATCGATCGGAAACAAAGAACTCTATCGCCTCCAATAACGACTCGAAGCATTTTAGCAATAACTCCGATCCGAATATTTTATTCAAGACCAAAACAGAGGAACACGAATAGGACGCATTTTTAGGATTCACTCGTCTCGTACCGAATAGGGAACAGTGAAACAAGCTCTAAATCTTGAACGCGTGCGCTCAACCGAGTTAGGTCGTTTACGTAATAAATGGATTTCTATAAATGACTGCGACATGCTGGGGCGTAGGGTTGTCGCTTTTATCTGACGTGTGTGTGTAGTTGTGTAGCGTTGGTTGCGACCGTCGCAGATAGTGACTACTGTCTGTGAATGATCGATAAACGTGCCATTAATTTATTTCGAACTGAGGATCCAAATATAGTTTGATATGGAATGCATTGCCAGTCCCCGTAAGACGCGCTCAGTCGTTGCCTGCATTTAAAAGACTTGTAAAGGAATATTAGCTGTCGCTGTGATTATCGATAGTCCTCAGTATTTTTACTGCCTGTATAGTTGGTATGTATGTATTATGTATATATTATATGACATATATATGTAAGTAGGTATCTATGTATGTTATCTTGTTATTAATTTTGTTATATTTATTGTTGAATTGTTTTTTGTTACACCAATGACAGCCCCATTTCATGTCCAGACAAATACTGTCCATGCCAGGTTGTCTGGAAGAGATCGCGGAATGCGATAAGACCGCCCATTGTATGTGTTTTAGTTTTAAGTCTACTTTTTTATTACTTTTGGAGTACAATAAAGTATATAATAAATAAATAGTTTTCAAATATATCTACCTCTTTCCTTTTAGCCCATCCAATATTCGTCAGAGATCACCCTCTGCGAGAAGACCTTTAATACAAAACTCTTTATTTTTCATAAATGAGTTTTCAACCTTTTTTTATGTTTGTGTGTTTTTATTTTATTTTCCGACTACGTTTTTCAGCCTTATGATTTGACCAGTACGGATTGTATGGACTTTAAAAGAGACTTTGACCTCTGAGTTTGTTTCGGTGTTTCTTCTCAGGGTAGTCAGCTAGGAAACACCGGCTTCATCTAGCTTAAAATGACAAGAAATATTGGACGTGTAAAAGTGTTATGTTTAACCTACTTACTTACAAAATAAATATCATTTATCACTTATTTGCGAAGTATATATACTTATAGTAACATTATAAGTTTGTAATGTAAGTACATATATATAAATACAGTTCCTATTCCTCTAACATACAACATATTGCTAAGAAACCTCAGTCCATTAATCACCCGCACCCAATAACTTCGAACTGCGGGACATCAATTACTAGCGCCCAACATCCCGACCAACGTCACAAACTTTGACAGTTCTGATATTAGAACATTGGCCATACGTACCTAACTGCATACTTGGGAGCTGTAGTAATAGGCCTTTTTTTTCTGCATCATCTAATGACTTCTCCCACTCCGGGTGGAGCAGAATCCCTTCCGCTCCACCCAGATCGGGAGAAGTCATTCTCATGAGACATTCCCGTGTCAGACTCTTACTAACTAAAACCCACCCGTGATCCTTCTTGTGCCCTTTGCGTTCCAGGGCTGCGGTGACTCTTTCGAACAAATTCCGCAACCCTAACAGGCACTGATGATACTATGAGGCCCCATCTTCGTTGCTGACAGCTCTTTGAGGCGCGCGTGGAACACGACGCGCCGTCAACCCGGGCCTGGTTGCTATCGGACGGTGAGCCACCCATAGCTCGCCATCCACAGGCCCGCGCTGTTGCGGCGGCTGGAGCGTAAGATTTCCCTCTCCCGCACGCGTTCCGTCTCCTCCTTCGCTAGCATTACTGCTTCGCAGAAGGAGGTGACCGCTTGCCTCCTCGCTCCGGACCATGGATTGAACCAGGGCCGGACGCGAGAGGTATATTATGTAAATTATGTAATAGTCCTTAGGTAAGGACTGTTACTGAGAAAGCCAGATTCGAATCCAGACAGATCATCATCGTGATTATTGGCGGCCTTGTAGGTATATACCTCCTCTATCTGTTGCCATTTCTTCAACTAAACAGACACATATTGTGTTGCTAGGGAGCCGGTTGCGCCACTTCTTTCCAGCTGTCTTTTACCACCGAGCCAAAGAATTTACAATGCTATGTACGTCGTTCATGTCATGTGCATCACTTATGGATTGTGATTTTTAAATGTTGCATGTATGTGATGTGGCAGTACTAAATAAATAAATAACATAAGTTTGCTTTTCCTTTCTTTTGGGCAACCCTAGCATGTATCGTATCTTGGTAGTAGTTCGCGCCAATGTCACGTGTGTTACAATCGCCCCCCGACGGGATCGGATTTCGGCTGCCATTACGTGCCCAAAGTGCCTATACGCGAGATAGTTGAAATCGTTTAGGTTTTATACATGTCCGCTTAACTTAAACCGTCATACAATGCGTTTTGGGAAACGTGACGTGCACAGCAAATTGTATTGTTATTATTTTTGTTTGTAATATAAATGCATATTATGTTGCAGCGGTTGTGGGGTAGGGATACGCTTATTGGGTTGTTATTTCTTGAATTATGTAGCTTTCTTCTTATTCTTCAATAAGCACTGGCATGAAGTTTTACATAGCCATAATAAATAAGTCCTTGATAGCTATTAGGTATCCTAGCTGGTCTACACTCTAGGATGTTTTATACTATTAGAACGTCCACTGTTCTGCGCATTTTCCCTGTTGACAGCATTGTTAAAGAATTTTTCGATGCTAAGACCTTAATAGCTACTAGGTATTCTAGCTGATTTACACTCTGGGATGTTTTATGCTATTAAAAGGTGCACTGTTCTGCGCACTCTCCCTGTTGTCCTTATGCGGTTTTCCCCGCCCCTTCATATCCCTTTTGTACATTTGTACATATTTTTTACTAGCGTGTGTTTGCCCCGCGTTCCGCTACTTGGCTTGACAAATTGGACCAAGTCATTTGCTTAGCTGTTCAATTCAGTTCCGTAATGTTACTTAGGCCGCTTATTAAACGGTACCTTTCTCCCCGCACCCCGTGTAATGTAGGTACCTGTGTATTATCAGATTGCCCGAGAACCACATGGCAAAGTACCTTGTCATTATTCAAAATACCCGGGAATTTTGAAAAATGCCTCAATTTATTACTCTCGGTCTATAACATAATATCTATGTATACTAATATTATATTTGATTGTTTGTTTGTATTGAATAGGCTCCGAAACTACTGAACCGATTTAAAAAAACTTTCACTGTTGGGAATCTACACTATCCCCGGGTGACATAAGCTATATTTTCGGTTTTTTTTTTCGGTTTAAGAAGAACAACTTTATTTCTCATAAAGAATTGCATTGCATTTTATCCCCATATTCCCACGGGAACTGGAACTATGCGGGTGAAACCGCGGGGCGCTGCTAGTATCCTATATTATAAGTATTAGATTGTACTGTTTGGTTCAGAAAACCGTTCAAGGCTTTTCAGTTTCAGATTTGCACTACGTATGTATTTAAAAGGTTGAAGGAACAGATTTAGAAAAAGAATGCAGGTTTGCAACATGCTTACAACAACCTCATATTTCAACGTAGAGTAGGGTAAAACCGGGATAGACGCCCCAGTAGTATAAGTGCCCCGATCGTAATTACTCCAGTTTAGCGGATGAATCACATGCTATTTTATTTGTGTATCGGGAGACTTTCCAACTACCACTAAGTGGACTGTATCTCATGTCTCTGTGCGTTTGCATGGGAAGGCAAAGTGCGATCAAAGTTTTTTCGGGATAGATGCTCTGTTTTTCAGCGGGTCGTCCATCCTAAATGTAATTTATATGGCCTAGGCAACTATCCCATATATGGGATAGATTTCCCAAAACTTAGAGGTCTGCGAAAATCGCTAATACTCTGCATATATCAAAGATAATGTTTTTTTACTTTTCATAAATTTGAAGATAAAAACCCAAAGTACTAACCAGTGTTACAATTAACATATTTTGATTTTTGCACTGGTGGTAAAAAATGATTTCAAAAAGTGTGGCATCTATCCCGGTTTTACCCTATCTAGTAGTACTTTTGCGCAAACACCAGGAAGTGGTGACGGGTGGGCGTTTTGGGGAACTGTCTTTATGTAAAATATGACGTTCAAAAAGTGCTGTCTCTCAGCCTAGTTTTAATAAATGACTTTTGATTTGGATTTTTAATAAATAGGTCCTTGATAGATACATGCTACGTCGGTTTCGTCTGTGTGATTCACCAGCTGTGAGCCCTCAAGCGCCGTGTCTCGTTTAGGTAATACTCCTTCCCTTTGCTGTATGGCATTCTTTTATTTTTAGGTCTGCGAGCTAAAATAGCCCAGCCACGGTTCACGGTTCAGGGAGCAGGATTTATAAGGTATATCTTTAGAGGACTCTGGGTTTCTTTTGTTTTTTTAAGACTGAATTTTAAACATAATAGATTTTTATACGTGGTTTGGATACTTCTGAATACGTCAGCCATCTCAAGTGAAAATGCCGACTAGCGTACGAGACTTCAAGTGAGTAAAGTGTCCATTAATTGGTGCCTGTACTGTGTAAATGTGTGTGTTATGGCTTTGTGTTGTTTTATCTTTTCTGATTTTATCAAATACTAGCAGCGGCCCGCGGTTTCACCCGCATAGTTCCCGTTCCCGTGGGAATATGGGGATAAAATATAGCCTATGTCACCCGGAGATGGTGAAGCTTCCAAACAGTGAAAGAATTTTTCAAATCGGTTCGGTAGTTTCGGAGCATATTCAATACAAACAAACAAACAAATCTTTCCTCTTTATAATAGTAGTATAGAAATGTGTTATTTTATTTTCCTACATAGTACATATGTATATTGTATAGGTAATTGCATGGTAAATATCTACATAATGCATGCGACGGGATTGCATAGAATTCAGCCAAGCCCGTTCCATCATCGGACCACAAGACGCACGGCAATGCGCCACCGTTACATGGTGGACATCCCACCCACACACACAAAACGTTTTGGGAACACATTCATTGTGCGTACAGCTAAGGAGTGGAATTCCCTGCCAGAGTCTGTGTTTCCTGATAACTACAACCTGGGAGTCTTTAAGTCAAGAGTGAATAGGTTACTTCTAGATGATCGTGCTTCTTCTTCGACCACATCATCGCTCACCATCAGGTGAGATAGTGGCCAAACGCGTGCCTATTAATAGTAAAAAAATAACTAAGTACACCAGAGGGCGCATAAGTGAGATGAACTTCTTAAAATGAAAACAGCTTCAAGCCTAGCCCTCTTCATTGCTGATTCTATGCGCAAAAATCACCATAAAACGACCACAAACCAAGTAAATTAAAACCTTAACAATAAACATAAATACTCCAAGAATACATAAAGAAAAGTCGGCTTATTATTTCTGCGCATTAGGAGCGAAGAATATTGCTTCAGGCAATTTACGAGCGACATTCCCGGGCGCCTTATCTCCGATATTAAAGATTTCATTAAATCATGGCGGGCAATAAAACAGTTTGATACCGCATTCATGTGGCCGCCGCTTCGGGTGACCAACTTAATGACGTGTACGTTTTGACCCTTGGCAAGTGGGCCAAGTGAAGAGATGATGCTGGGAACTGGCTGATTGGTAAAACTTGCGAGCCTTAACAACCGTTTCCGTTTTTATTTAATTTTTATTGGAGTGAATTGTAGACCACGATACATAGGTCTAAAAGGTTAGTTGAAAACATTTTCGATAAATAGTGTTACAGTTAAATTAGACCCATTTTAAATTTTCCAGTTATCCAGTTGTCTTTTTTTAAATAAGACATTTCGAAAATGTTCTTAACTAAATTTTAGACCTATATATCCTGCTTATATGTGTGAAGTTTCATTAAAATCGGTTCAGTCATTTCGTAAAATAGTGACTTGATAATTTGTATGAAATGCCATACACGCTCTTAATTGAAAGAAAGACTGGAACTATAGAAAACAAATTATTTTATTATATTCCCAGCTAGTACTAATATGAGTTAGCCGTCTTCAGCGTCCTATCTATCTCTGTACCAAAATTCATCAAAATCAGGCTTGAAAGCGTAACAAACAAACAAACTCACTTCTGCCATTAAAATATGTACATATTTGTCAGGATTACTCTGCAAACCAGGTGAACCAACGAAATGGACGATTTCTTTTCTGACGGCATCAGTCAAATAATAATTTACTATGGTTTTCAAATAAGAAAATGAAAACTATATGAAACGAAATTGACGAATCAGTCTTGATCTTAATAAACAGCAGCTTAGCGAAAACTTTCGAACGAAACATTACAGAGTATCATCTAAGCATTTAAAAAATATTAAATATAAATTATGAATACATAAATAATAACATAATTCAATGATAACAAACATTCTTGCAAAGGATTTCATAATAACTACCTTCACTTTTCTTGTGCTATACATGAAATAAAAATAGCAAATATGCTATACCTATATACGCGAACCTTACAATAAATATATTATATACATACATAATTTTATTATACATCCAAATAAACATATCTAATAATTATAAGTAGAAAATAATGAATTCTTTGAATTGCTACTATGAGTGGAAGAGGGCTACTCTTCCCCTCTCCTTATTTCGTTGTGCCCGACAGGGTCCATATTGATACTTTACCTTATCATACCACCTATGTAATATACAGGGTTATTTGAAAAACACCAACAACCTCTTACGACATCATTGTAAACATAATTACTTACAACATTTACTATGACTCTTTTCTGTAACTTAATATGGTGTACATGACATAATAAAGAGTATTCTATTCTATTCTATTCTATGAGACCAAACCTGAAATCGCGAAAAAAAATCAGCTGTTCCTTACATTTATGTTCGTATAACAAAGCAAAATGTAGGGAACAGCTGTTTTTTTGCGATTTGAGGTTTGGTCCTACAGTAAAAATGTTCATAATGATGAGTACAATGACCCCTTAAGAGGTTGTTGGTGTTTTTCAAATAACCCTGTATATGGAATGCATTAAACTATTGAATATCGCTCAAAGCTTATGAAACCTACCAATCAATAAAATAGTTACAACTTGAGAATCAAGTAGGATTTGCGATTTGTGCGTGACTCCCTACGACCTTGAACATAAGGCTCAAAATACATTATAATTTAGTTTTCGGGGGATCATATTTAATTTATTGCAGAAATAGTTGGCTAGTACTAAAATCATGATCGCATTTCAAGTGGCTGTTACTTAGATGGTGGGAGATACGTAGTTTTGGTTGGATTATAAATTCTAGTATGTGTCGGGGGATGGGATATTTGAGGCCTGGAAATGGGTATCAAGAATTACGCTTACGCAGTACCTTTTTTTTTTTTTTGATGGGAAATGACTTCTCCCGCTCTGGGCGGAGCGGAAGGGAGTGTCAGACTCTTACTGACTAAAACCCACCCGTGATCCTTCTTGTGCTCTTTGCGTTCCAGGGCCGCGGTGACTCTTTCGAACAAATTCCGCAACCCTAGCAGGCACTGACCCTATGGGGCCCCGTCTTCGTTGCTGACGGCTCTTTGAGACGCGCGTGGAACACTACGCGCCGTCGACTCGGGCCTGGTTGCTATCGGACGGCGAGCCACCCATAGCTCGCCATCCGCAGGCCCGCGCCTACGGTGGCCGGGAAGATATCAGTACCTACGTTCTTGTATTTATAAACCAACCTGCTGTCAAAAACACCTCTCACCCGCACCGTACGTGTGCTAAATTAAGTGCATGAGAGGATTGACATAAGCATAATCATAATCAGCCTTTTAATGTTCCCACTGCTGGGACACAGGCCTCCTCTCTAGGAGAGGGAATGGGCCGTAATCCACCACGCGGGCCCAGTGCGGGTTGGTGAATGTCACATGTCTTCGAATTTTTGGTTCTAGAACGGTTTGTTTTGGTTCAATCTAACTGAATTCGCAAGAGTTTTGTTGAATTTTGTTTGTTATGATTAGATATGATTATATTTGTTTAGTCCGTCTTTAGATTAAGATTTTTAAGAATTATAAGGTTGTTTTCTATTTTTGAAGTTAAGATTTTTAAGTATTAGCCGTAAGTTGATTTTTCATTTACTTATTTTTTGTTGTTTTTTGAAACCACTATTATTTTGGGGTCATCTTGAAAAGATAGTGTGCGTAGGTACGTTGAATTAAATAAAATGACTAAATTACTGCGCATCATTTCAGTAGACCAAAAAGTATAATAACTCAAACTAAACATATTTTTTTGCATATATTTATTTTATTAGTAGTGTAAAATTAAAAATATTGATATTTTATTTACTTGTTGTACACCACACTACCACAATGTTGTCTCTTTAACCCAAAGGTTGACTGGTAGAGAATCCCATGTACTTAAGGGCTTATTACACTATTCAATTTGTAGGAAGCCAATTTAGGAAACAGGATAGTGTAATTGCAGTTAGAGACCGATTTAGTTCGAATTTCTAAATTGTATCCGATTTAGGTTTCCTAAAAATTGCATAGTGTAATAAGCCCCTTACATGTACATTTTACATAAAGTTTAAATAAAGTATGCATAAAAAAATAACGAAATGCTTAATTCAAATACTAATTAGCGATTATTATTATTTATTATTCGGATAATTTAGAATTTAAACTACAGGTTTATATGTTTTTATGAATTAGCCTGTAATATGTTTACTAAACTGACTTGTTAAGAATTCCATATCAGAAAGTGTTTTGCTTATCATTTTGTTACCTATTTTTCCTTATAGTTTATTTACTCACAGAACCTTTTAATGTACTTCGGAGTAAATTATGGAAAATCTTGGTATCCGAAAGTGGCGGGAATGTTATGTTATGACGAGGAAAGACATGTTTATTTTGAAAAAAGATAAAATTTGGGTCACCATGCTTACCCTCTCTTAAAACGGATAAGTAATGAAATTTCACCTCTGCACGGGGTGGCCGCAAAATTATATTTATTTATTACCCTTAAATATTATGATGTCGCAGGAAATTGTTATTAAGTGTTATTTTGGTGATGTTATGGAGATATCGTTTTTAGGTACATATATATAGGTATGTGGGAAAGAGAGTGAAGTCCTTGAGGACCATATTCTACAGGAGATGCCCTTAGCGAAGCGGTCCTTTAACATTTGTTTAGCCCCGACTGGGAGGGCCTTAAATTCATTTGAGGCCACCACAGGATTGTCTGGTTGAGTAGTTACCAGCCTTAGCGTGCTGAACTGCGAGTGGTCCTATTAAAAAAAAGAGTAAAGTCCCGCAAACTTCCATAGAAAAGGAAGGTTCCTTCGACCAGAAGGGTCGTTGTGTCTGATGGGCACCGGCCCGATATATCTATACTAATATTATAAAGCTGAAGAGTTTGTCTGTTTGTTTGTTTGAACGCGCTAATCTCAGGAACTAGTGGTCCGATTTGAAAAAATCTTTCAGTGTTAGATAGCCCATTTATCGAGGAAGGCTATAGGCTATATACGCTAAGACCAATAGGAGCGGAGCAGTCATGAAAAATGTGACACAAACGAAGTTTTGCGGGCAGCTAGTAGTTGATATTCAGACAGTTGTACGAGTTCAAATCGCACGGAAAACTCTGATATCGCGATGCAGGATTTGGTTCAGTAGTTCGTCGCTGGACGGATAGATGGCACTGTGTTGCTTTTTGTTGAAGTACTTGACAAATATTTTTTCGTTAGTTTTTCTTGTGGCAGCATTAACGACGCTACAGGCAGTTTCCGATCAAAAAAACAATATTTACTATTTACCCTTTCACTGTCAGGATATTTATTGCATGGAATAAAATACACATCCTTTATTTTGGAAGGTTTTTTTCTCGTTAAGAATATTAAACAAAATAGTGCGATAGCGTACCCTTTTGCCCATATATCATACCATACCATATATTATCATATATATTTTATATATAAGAGCGGATTCGCCAACGTGAAAGTCGAAGATTATCCAAAAGGAACTTATAGATTATCGAAGGACATGGTCTAGCTGTGTGCAAACATACAAATCTGTTCAGCCCTTAAGATGTCAAGAAGCAATAGACAGATAGACCGAGTTACTTTCGTATTAATAATATTATATTAAGTATGGGTGTCACCAGAAAATAGCAGATAAAATTGTAATAAATCTTTATTAGTTTATAATATCTTGATATATTATGAAACAATCATATAGAATAAACCTATTTAAATCAATTAGTTTCCAATAAATCCGTGTTATTAAGAAAAAAAATAGCTAACAATGTCACACCATATTTGATATTAAAATTGAATGAACAAACCAAAAAGTCAATGTTTACCTTCAAAATAGCCGGTAAAAACATTACTGCACAGTTTCACTAATTGCAGTAACAATACGCCAGACCCACAAACGCGTGATAATGTACTGAATACCCGGTGTAATGCCCAGAATGCCCGATATAATGACCCACCTTTATTCTCACCAAATTAAATCGCAAACTCCATAGTCTGCCCAAGTTGTAAAATGCAAATGGAATACCTTTTTAGCACACTACACGTGCAGGAAACGTTCCCCTTGCGGACTACGAAGGGGTAAAGTGTTAATGTTTTATTATTTTGTGATATTTTATATTCAACACTAGCCTCTGTCCGCGACTTCGTCCCCGTGGAACCCCCGATTTTAAAACATTCTTTATCGCTGCTCCGCTCCTATTGGCTTAAGCGTGATGATATATAGCCTAAAGCCTTCCTCGATAAATGGTATATTCAACCCAAAATGAATTTTTCAATTCGAACCAGTAGTTCCTGAGATTAGCGCGTTCAAACAAACAAACAAACGAACTCTTCAGCTTTATAATATTAGTATATTAGTATAGATGTCGTGTGCCCGATGGGTTTTCTCATTGGCAAAAATCACGGACTCCCATTACAAATACGTGATGTAACCATCGACTGAGCCTCAAGTCTGCTATTACAATAGTGTCAGAATTTTCTATAATTGATTTCATAATGGTCGATTTTTACAATTGGTTAATCTACTAATATAAAAGCGTCACTATGACTTTCCAATGGACTCTCCACTGACACTCCATTGAAAGAAATGGCACGAGATTACCATTCTAGGTAATCTCGTACATAATGACAAATTAATGACAGACGTTTGCGGTAATCTGCTAAAATTTTGACAGTTCCTTTGATCACTGACACACTTAGAATTACAGTGAGCAGTCATTGTTTCTAATAGCTCGGTTATCAAAAAGTATTACGAGACCATTGATCGACCAATGATCGACCATTATAAATTTGGCAGATTACGAACTTTTAGCAAAATGACAATGGAATCAAAATAGTAGACTTGGAGCCCAGACCCAGCGGCTTTATGTAGTTTTAGACTGATTAAGTTTAAGAATTTAATTAGTACATGTAACGCAATCTGTTTTGCTCCAGTTTTGTGTGTGAATCTTAACTTTTAAGGACCTATTTTATTCTGTCTACATTACTCGTGCAAGTACGAACTAATCTAACATCGGAAGACACAAAACTATCCGGTAATTTCTTCACGAAATATCACCCGACATGAAAAATAACCATCACAGAAACGAAACATTTCTCCCACATATGTACATATGTCGTGAACATCGAAACAAATAAGTAAAAGAGTCACGCTTCTCCAGTTCGTTAATTAATACGGTCATAATCCTCGTCTCCCCGCGGGACCGTTAGACGAAGAAGGTTGAACAGCTACCGTGTAATAATTATCAATGTACCCTGGGGCTGGCCCCTTACTGCCTACCCTTCGTAGGGTTAGAGGGCCAGAGATGGGTTGTGGCCGTTTTGGGAGCTGGTACAGAACTGTCGTTGTCGATTTGAAATGAGCTTTGACTGTGCTTGCGAAATTAGCATTGAGAAAAACTGTCCAATTTTGACAACCACTACATAGTATAAAACAAAGTCGCTTTCTCTGTCCCTATATCCCTATGTATGCTTAAATCTTTAAAACTACGCAACGGATTTTGATGCGGTTTTAATAGATAGAGTGGTTCAAGAGGAAGGTTTATAAGTATAATACATGCATATTATAGTAGAGACTACATTCGTATCTACATTGCACTCGTGCGAAGCCGGGGCGGGTCGCTAGTATTACATAAATGCGGGTCGAATCGATTAGATAACTTTTATTGAAGTCGGTTTAAAATAAATACACGACCTTTAGGAATTACCATCAATAACTTCAGAGCGATATTTTATTAACATTTATTATAAACCATACTGGCGATTGACATGACTAAATGGAAGTAAATAACGTCGCCCCTGAATAAAACAGAACAAAGGCAAGAAAATGACGATGAGGAACTGTTGACGACATTTAAAAATTAGGACCCTGAAAATTAGCTGAAAACTAACTAATATCATCTTCATTAGCCGATTATAAAGAGCAACCTCATAATCGTAATCAGCCTTTTAATGTTCCCGCTGCTGGGACACAGACCTCCTCTCTAGGAGAGGGAATGGGCCGTAATCCACCACGCGGGCCCAGTGCGGGTTGGTGAATGTCACATGTCTTCGAATTTTTGGTTCTAGGACATGCCGATTTCCTCACGATGTTTTCCTTCACCGTTTTAAGAGCAGTGGTGATGAAATTAATTACACAAAGTAATGCGCCTGGCCGGGTTTGAACCCGCGACCTACAATTCGTAAGTCGGGGCCGTCACCACTCGGCCACCACTGCTCCTTGCCTCATAATCGCTTCACACAATTAAAAAAAAAACACAACTAAACAGACACCAAAAAAAAAGGAACAAAACTTCAGCGCTCTCCTTGAGAAAAGAAGCTGTGAATAAATAATGTAAAGTAAAACTAACTCATACGTACAGCCACAATTTATACTTTACTTGTTCAAGTCGCCACAATCTTCCTGAACCCTTTCCTTCCCTTACGTTTTTACGAAGTGAATATTTCACGAGGCAAGATTTCTTTTTTGTAGGGAAACTGTATTTCAAACTCGTGTGTAATCTACAGGATGTAGGTACATTTAACCCTTGTTTGGCTGTCTGTACCTAAAAAAATGTAAAGGGTACAGGATCTTTGACGGAAAATATTATTTGTTATTTTTTTACTGTATGAGTCAGAAGATCTTCGTTTCATAATGTCCTATTCTACATAAGTGTCTCTATACAGGGTTATTTGTAAACCTGAAATCGCGAAAAAAAAATCAGCTGTTCCCTACATTTTGATTAGTTATACGAACAGAGGTATTCCATGAAGCACACCCAAATGAAGCACACCCAGACGAAGCACACCTAAAGTATTCCACTTAGCACACCCGTAGGTGGGCTTCAAATAAAAATTTAAAATAATTAATTTCCTATTCCACGAAGCACACCTACGAATATCACTCGCATAGTGCGGGGACTAAGAAATAAAAATGTCGATAGAAGAAAATATTTATTAAGTATTTAAAAGATTAACTTAAATTTCTAACATCATTCAGTTTCATTATAATAATGTGACACAATATTTGAAATTTTTGTAATCTTACTATTTAAAATCACAGATTGTTTCATAATTTATCTTTCCAAAAAATTTTTTAGTTTTTAACTATTTTTCTATTATTTTCCTTGTTTGTGCTCTTAATAAAATCACTGATTGTTTCATAATTATGCAATAAAAACTTGGACAAATATAAAAAACATTGTAAATATAGTTTTCCATAGGGATCTATGTTGAAGTTTTATTATAGCTACGTGTTTAGTGAATAATAAAAATACTCTACTTTAACAAAAAATCACAGATTGTTTCATAAAATTGCAATAATTATGCCGAAATTAGAGTAAAAATGGGTTACTCAAATAATCAAAAACATGCTGAAATAAAAAATAATATAATCGAAAACACAATAAAAGATTATAAAAATGGCTTAATTTCAGTTGGACATTGTCTAGAGAAATTAAGATTCTGATTAATAATAATTTATTTAATTGATAAGTTTAGATACTAAATTGCACATTTCTTCAGGATTATTTAAGAATCTTAAAGATCGTGATTTGTGATTTTAAACAGTCTGTGATTTTACATAAAACTAGAGTATTTTTATTATTAGTTAAGTAGTAGCTGCTCTATAAGAAAACTTCAACATAGATCTCTATGGAAAACTATATTTACAATGTTTTTGATATTTGTCCAAGTTTTTATTGCAATTATGAAACAATCTGTGATTTTAAATAGTAAGATTACAAAAATGTCAAATATTGTGTCACATCACATTATTATAATGAAACTGAATGATGTTAGAAATTTAAGTTAGTCTTTTAAATAATAAATATTTTCTTCTATCGACATTTTTATTTCTTAGTCCCCGCACTATGCGAGTGATATTCGTAGGTGTGCTTCGTGGAATAGGAAATTAATTATTTTAAATTTTTATTTGAAGCCCACCTACGGGTGTGCTAAGTGGAATACTTTAGGTGTGCTTCGTCTGGGTGTGCTTCATTTGGGTGTGCTTCATGGAATACCTCTACGAACATAAATGTAAGGAACAGCTGATTTTTTTCCCGATTTCAGGTTTGGCCCTATAGTAAAAGTTGTTCATAATGATGAGTAAGTATAATGACCTCTTAAGAGGTTGTTGGTGTTTTACAAATAACCCTGTATAATTACTCATATATGTATGTATTTATTTCTCTATAGGGATGTTTCCCGCCAAAAAAACAATGATATTATTTAGTCCGGCAGTTAGTTTATCGAAAAATATTGGACACGTTTTTTTGCTTTTTCAAATGTATAAAAGTTGACAAAGATATACCTAAAACATCAAAGATCAGGAGTGAGGGCTTGTGACGTCACGCCGTGTTTTTCAACGAACTGTATCGTCTTCGTTTTTGTTTATGAAAAAAGAAAAAATACATGTCCAATATTTTTTGGAAATCTATCTGACGGACTAATTCGATATTTTTAGTCAACTACCCTATTCCGCTATTTATTTATAAGTTGTTAAATTTTGAAAAAAATATCACGCACCTTCTCACACTCACTCATGCATACCTTCATCTCACACAGAGAGGTCTTACACACAGACAAAGTTAACTATGTCACATAACTTTTTTTTTGTTCATTCTTAACTTTCACTATTTTTTTTATCCTGTGTTGTATTTAGCACGTACATTCTAACATGGAATCATTAAAATACTTAGTTTTAAATACTTATTGGTAACTCAGAGGGATTGACGTTCAGGGCTGAAATACAGGTTTTGCCTAGGCAGATTAAGCACTCAATTGTGAAAAAAATTACAAAATTTATTTGAATAAAGATTTTATTATTCTAGCAGTGATCGTTGCTAAATAAAAACTGCATGGTTCAATTTCCAATATTAAACATTACTTTTCGAGGTCAGTTGGTTGGATGAGCACGCTTAAATAGATTTCCCTGTCTTAGCAATCACGCTAAGCTGATGGTCCTGGCTGTAACTTTTAGAAATTTAACTGTCATCACGAGTAGGTTCGGTAAACAGGAGCTTGAAATTCTGACTGCCGGTCTTACCAAGAGTTATCGTATTATCAGATAACTGGGTGGTTATGTTAAATACTGGCTATTTAAGCATAGCATAGCAAAGGCATAATCAGCCTTTTAATGTTCCCACTGCTGGGACACAGGCCTCCTCTCTAGGAGAGGGAATAGGCCGTAATCCACCACGCGGGGCCAGTGCGGGGTGGGGAATGTCACGTGTCTTCGAATTTTTCGTTCTAGGATATGCCGGTGTCCCCAAGATGTCTTCCTTCACCGTTTTGAGAGCAGTGGTGATGAATTTATTCACACAAATTAATGCGCCTGGCCGAGTTTGAACCCGCGACCTTCAATTCGTAAGTCGGGGACGTTACCACTCAGCCACCGCTGCTCTTTTTTTTAAAACATTGCCCCACACTAGGATTTACTCCTGTATCGTGGGTGCGTTCACAAATATGTAAACTCACATACACAAGAA
The DNA here is from genome assembly GCA_905332915.2 of Hecatera dysodea. NCBI lineage: Eukaryota > Metazoa > Arthropoda > Insecta > Lepidoptera > Noctuidae > Hecatera > Hecatera dysodea. Next base: position 19,239,615 of record HG995294.1, read on the forward strand.
ACCCAGACCCGAAACAACTATCTGTAAACCATTCAAACATTTGTCCCATGCGGCGATCGAACCCGCGACACGTAGCGCAGCAGCCGAACGCTCAACCACTGCGCCAACAGCCAACTAAGTGTCACTTGAAAGAAGAACTCATCCTGTAGTTTTCTGTACCTAAGTTGTACGTATCGCTAAGGCTTACCGGGTTAGTGGTCCCCGAGGTGTGCCGCAATATAGGTTAGTACAGATTGTGCCACTTACACACACATACCAGCGTTAAAAAGACCATACAAGAATGTTCAAGGTATTTTGCCTATTATCTTAACTTTTAACACTAGTTTCTACCTAAAAAATCTGTAGAATATCTAACTAAATGATAAAATTATATTTATTTTTAGGTTAAACATAACACTTTTACACTTCAAATATTTCTGGTCATTTTAAACTAGATGAAGCCGGTGTTTCCTAGCCGACTACCCTGAGAAGAAACACCGAATCAAACTCAGAGGTGAAAGTCTGTTTTAAATTCCATAAAATCCGTTCTGATCAAACAAGAACCATGTAGGTTAATGTCTGAGGTGGCCTGTTGAGGAAAGTGCCACACAGATGGAGTGGACCTGTCCAGACAGTGCAAGCATTTGTCAGTTAACGTGTAGCTCAAACTTAGAACTTTAAGGAGCTCAACGGTTTGACGAACAATACCAAAGTTGGACACTCACTGAAATAAAACCCTAGTATGGTGATCTACATAGTCCTCATATTCACAATATATGTTATATGAGAACCATGCAGATCCGTGTCTGAAATGGTCTTTTGTTTAAAGATTAAGTACAACTGGATCTAACTAAATAATTTTTAATTGATGCTGGTTTGCCACGCCTTCTTGTTCAATCGTACCGCATGCCTAAGAAATTCAATACGAACAAACTTCCACCCCCCAACTTCGCGAGAATATTTAACTTCCTATGAATTGCCATCACATTGTTAAACTCCAATAACTTGTATTATGAATAATAATATAACGAAACTTGAAATTTTTCAATACAAATTCCAATTAAACGTACAATACAAGAGCCGGGGAATCTGATTAAACTCATACAATAGGCAAGTTAAATACACAGCGATCTGTATCGCGAAACCTCGGGCTCGCCACTCAATGCGGAGGTATTTCCAATTACTCTCGAATCCTTCCATTTTCCAGTCGCAAGGAATTTTAATAACGCTGTCCCTTTCTATTTTCCCTTTTATAATGAGGTTGGAGAGGGATGGGGTATGGATTTGAGCGATCTCATGAGGCTGGGTTAATTTCCATTCGCCCGAGGCGACGTCTCGTACTCACCGTTCATACGTAAATTGAAAGGATAAGCTCAACTATTTGCTTACTATTTGGCTGGAGTTGACTGTGTACGCGTAATAGGGATGTTGCCTGAGTAAAAAATATATGATTATGTTTAGTCCGTCAGTTAGATTATAGAAAAATATTGGACACTTATTTTTTCCTTTATCAAATCTATAAAAACTGACGAAGATAAAAAGCTTCAAAGATCAGGAGTGGGGGCGTGTGACGTCACTGTCCGGTAAAAATTGTAGCGAGTAGTGACGTCACACGAGTTTTCAACGCACTGTATCGTCTTAATTTTTTGTTTATGTGAAAAAAAGAAAAAATACGTGTCCAATATTTTTTGGAAATCTATCAGACGAACTAATCAGATTTTTTTAGTTAACTACCCTATTGTGGTTACCGCATACCGGCCGGTGCGGCTGCTACGGCTCCTTAAATAAATATCTTGGAAAATCGCTGGGGTATCCTGTTTTGGCCTAGGCTTGTCAGGCGCAGTGATAATCATGTTACCTACTGTATTAAAAAATCGGTACAGATGACTATTGAATGAACTTACTAATCTTAGCTCTGATTTCATACTCTGTAATTTCCTTGAAACTAAGTCAATAAAATGGTTTAAGTTTATTTTTCCCTACATGTGGAGCTAGACTTGCACCTTAATACAAAACACCTAATTACCGATTGCTTACATAGGTCAAATGAACAAATTCAATCGATCATCTGATATCGATACGTTCACAAGCTTACTATACAAAGAGCTACATCGTTTAATATCACCATCGTATATCCTAAACACACATTACGCGCGTTCCATCATTTGTCTATGATATCGAAAAATGATACTGGAGCACTGGGCCATTGAGTTGAGTCGATATTATTTATTTTTTGTTGTATGTGTGTATTTTTTACTTTTTATTTGTTTCATGTAACACGAGTTGATATTTATTATTTTATTGGTATTTATTTGTTTCTTTTTAATAAATATGTATTCCGTGAGTGTATCCGTGGCATCACAGGCCCTATCAGAAAACCAGCGCTGTAGTATTTATCAATTGATTAAATATTGATTAATAGACCTTTTTTGGCCTCGCACAGTTTAAACTTAATATTAAGCTTTGAATTATGTTTTTTTTTTTAAATTTGTTTTGTGCGAGTCCTAAATAAACATTTTTCTTTCTTTCATTATCAATTAACCAACACTGATCTCAAAATAATCTCTCTAAGCTAGCTGTGAATTAGTGACGTGCAAGTTACCGACAATGTAAAATACTCGTAAGATAAGGCTAGCTCGTAAGTGGACAGCACTAATGCTGACCCGCGTCAAGCCTTCGTCAGGTCTCGGCAACGCTCGGCTTATGCTCGGGTTAGATCAGCTGTTAATTATTAGAGAGGTAATTAGACATAAGCTTGAATGGGAGTTTGAAACTTTTTTTTATAAATTTGGTGGTGTTCATGATCATGCTAACCAAATGTGTATACAATTTCACAACTTTTGACAAAACGTAGCGGCAACAAACATACACAAACACCGTCACATACGAACTAAATAAAAATACTTACAATTGACTTCAGGCATATAAGTGATATAAACATACATAAATATTTTGAAAAATACGACATCAACCATTGGGCTGTTGCCCACCAGACAAAACATCCGTCTGGACCCCATTTCATATATATACATATTATGTATGTATGTACATATTTTGTGCAGTAATTTTATATTTTACTAGCAGCGCCCCGCGGTTTCACCCGCATAGTTCCCGTTCCCGTGGGAATACGGGGATAAAATATAGCCTATGTTACTCAAGGTGAATGTAGCTTTCTAATAGTGAAAGAATTTTTGAAATCGGTCCTGTCGTTTCGGAGCCTATTCAATGCAAACAAACAAACAATCAAATCTTTCCTCTTTATAATATTAGTATAGACTAGCGGGGCATAGTTTCCGTTCCCGTGGGTATTTTGGATAAAATATAGCCTATGATACTCACAAATAATTTGGCTTTCTATGGGTAAAAGAATTTTTTCAAAATCGGTTCAGTTTACAAGTATTATTAATATAGTAAACCTTTTTTGTAATTTCAAATGACCACATTGATACATAGGATATTTTCCTTCTAGAACATTAATTAAAGAGGAAATAAATAATAGAAAAGAAAGATAATGTATTTAATTGCTACAAAACGACATACATTCAGTGTTTTTCCAGTAAAACATAAACGATAGTATTAGTACTTAAATTTATGTTAGTAAAGACAAATTACAATTTAATAACAATTCAAATTAATCATGTAAGTATAGCATCAAAAAAGAGTAAAACGAACGTCGTATCGAGACCAACAGTAATTAGTTAATTATATCGAAAGAGTTATTAATTAATTAGGACCTGCGCAAATATTGTGCCGGTCGCCATCTTCTTATAGCGAGTATTTATGGGAAAAGATCAAAGGAAACATTCTCTGGTGTCTCGTGTATGTTGGGATACTGTTTTCAAGAGTAAATATTGGTTTTCCTTTCGATGTTAATTATTTAACCAAAAATGTTACTTACCTACAATCCACAAATAACACTGCGTTACAAGTTTTTGGTACCCGCTTAACTGATAGGTGACTTAAAAAACTGACGGTTCATAAAACAAATACCGCAAAAAATTGTGGTACCATTTTTTTCTGGATGGGAAATCATTAAATGACTTCTCCCACTCAGGGCGGAGCGGAAGGGAGTATCAGATGCTTGCCGACTAAAACCCATCCGTGATCCTCCTAATGCCCCATGCGTTACTGGACCGCGATGACTCTTTGGAATACATACGTAACCATAATTACAATGCCTAATAGCAAAAAAATTGAAACATAAACAAATGACTATCAAAAACACCACCCTATTCCCTCTTCCAAAATACAAACCGTAAGCAACAACAGTATAACTTAACCTCATAGAAATAATATAAGTCAAGAGTCATGAAATCCTCGGCAGTTACAAGTAACATACGACAAGTCCCTCCCTGCTATAATAGGAGTGCCGAGTACCTCTCGACGTCGCACGCACTTCATAGTACTTCTTCAACGTTAACTGTCGAGCACCTCTAGATTGACAGAAGTCATGTTATAGTAAATTACTACTAAGATGGTGTGGTTTTGACGAATAAAGTTACGTGTTTTGGGCGACACTGACGGGACGGGAAATTCATAGGAGATTAGGTACCTACTTATATAACACTTTTGGATAGTAGCAAGAAAATTATGAGTTGAAAAGGTTCTCTTTTTTTGTTTGTTTATAGTTTAGTTTATTTATTTTCCAAATATAATTAAACACCTCTATTGTATAATCTATTCTGAACTGGCCCACTGCTGTGCTAAGATCTCCTTCCATTCCTCCAGTTCCCGGTTCTGTGGCTCTTCTTGCCAATGCATTAGGACGTCCGAGTCTTCTCGCAATTACACCAATACTGCATAATCAGCCTTTTAATGTTCCCACTGCTGGGACACAGGCCTCCTCTCTAAGAGAGGGAATGGGTGTATCCACCACGCGGGCCCAGTGCGGGTTGGTGAATGTCACATGTCTTCGACTTTTTGGTTCGCGGACATGCCGGTTTCCTCACGGTGTTTTCCTTCACCATTTTGAGGGCAGTGGTGATGAAATTAATTACCTACACAAAGTAATGCGCCTGGCTGGGTTTAAACCCGCAACCTACAATTCGTAAGTCGGGGCCGTTACCACTCGGCCACCACTGCGCTCACCCAACCAATAGTGATAAAACCAATTTTGTGGAATAATTTTCGTGTTCCCTCAAATTTCGCACTAAGCTCGACGCTACATTAGTAGGGACCAAGATTCTCGAATCATCTTGATGATTAAACGCAATGATAAAAATCATTTACCCTTTTTATCATTTACCTTCTGCTACCCATGTTTCGAACGCAAATCGCTATACTATAACTAACAACCGCAAAAAATCAAATAGAAAACTCACAAAATATAACATTTTATACTCCTTACCTCTAATTACCCCAACCCCAGACAAACAAGGAAATAACACAAAAAAAAACCGAACAGAGAACAATTTAAAACAAAACAAACCGTTCAAGCAGTCAGTAGCAGACAGAGGTCATCGACATTATCATTACGCTGAAGGCGTGCAGTCCCTCAGCAGATATAAAGGCTGACCGCCAATAAAACTTAATGTAACTGCAACAGACGAACCTTTTCAATTAAACCGTCTTACGATTTTAATCCGCGCCTGAATTGGACGTCTTCGGGATGGAAATGAGGGCCGTGAGTATACTTTAAGATCTGGTTCCCTGGTACACATTAGTGCTTCTTCTGCCTGGTAATCCTGGGTTTAACGGGGTCCACACTTACTTTGCCTGTACTTGGTGATTGCAGTTTATTGGGCTACTAATATACTATATCGTTACTTGTCAGTAACAAGGATATGTTTATGTAGGCTTTAGAACGAGCTTCATTCGATTTCATGCACAGTGCGTATTTTAAAATTAATCCTTTTATACGATACATGTTTTTACCCGCGGCTTCCTCCCCACGTTCAACTTTTCCCGGGAAAAAGTAGTCAGTGACTTTGATAGCATAGCTGTCTTTTTGTAATAGGGTAGTAGACTAAAAAAAATTAATTAGTCCGTCAGATAGATTTCCAAAAAATATTGGACACGTATTTTTTCTTTTTTCACGTTAACAAAAATGGAAGACGATACAGTGAGAGACGTCACTACGTGCTACAGTTTTTATCAAACGTGATGTCACAAGCCCCCACTCCTGATCTTTATCTCCGCCTTTTATAGATTTATATCTATACTAAAATATAAATGTGAATGTAAGTTTGTTTGTTACACTTTCACGCGAAAACTCCTCAACCGATCATCATGAAACTTTGTACACATATTCTTGGAGGTATTAGAAGTAACATAGGATACTTTTTATCCCGGGATTATGTTCCCTTGGGATAATTTCCGACATTCACGCGGGCGAAGCTGCGGGCAGCAGCTAGTTGTTCTATAAACTGACGGACTAAATGGAATCATATATTTTTTACTCAGAAAACATCCCAATTGTATCAGTACTTCCAGAGATTTCCTTTAACAAAAGTATAAACTAGCAATAAAGTTATCTTTTCATTATATGCAATATCCAACTTCTTGTTCTATTGGCTTATCTATGTTTATAGGTTCTATTTGGTAACTCAAACACTTAATAGGAACAAAGTATCTATAATAATTTTCTGTATGGCCAGATTATCACTCATAATCAGCCTTTTAATGTTCCCACTGCTGGGACACAGGAGAGAGAATGGGCCGTAATCCACCACGCGGGCCCAGTGCGGGTTGGTGAATGTCACATGTCTTCGAATTTTTGGTTCTAGGACATGCCGGTTTCCTCACGATGTTTTGAGAGCAGATTATCACTCGGCAACTAAGTACTAGTCTCTACCAACGTGAGAACTAAGACAGCTGACACTATTAAATATGTACACGATAAACCCCATCCAAGATGAGCCCGCGTTGTCAATTTAATTCACAACCACTTCGGCACACTATATTATATTGGGTTCGCAATGTTTGTCCGGGAAACGCCCGACGCCCTGATGAACTTTAGTCCTAAACAAATATAAACAAAAAACCTGCCAAGTGTCGGCCATGTGAGAAGATGGGTTCCGTTGAAATTTCATTAGAATTCTATGATATATTTAGAAAACTTAGCAATGCATTGTGATTTGTGGAAAACCATGCAACGAAATAACTGCTGCTGTATAACTGGCACGTTCTTACAATGCAAAAACTGGATAATAACTCCAATAACTATCTTTATTTTAAGAAATCGGTCGTTAAGCGAGATGTATATTTTTTTAAAGATTGGCTAGAATAATTTATGAATGATCAGTCTAGCAACAGGTTGGCAATCAAGTAAATAAAAAAGTTGAAGAAACTAGTACTTGCTGATGGAAACAGAAAAGCAATCAAAACATTATAAAGTATCAGATTCAATAAATTGTTCCAGTTACGGTGGTCGAAGGGTTCCATTCACAACATTAAATAACCCTAAAAACCACCCAGCGATTCGAATCTGAGAACAAAAGTTTACCTGACCCAGTATAAGCCTTCGCACGTGTATTTGCCAACATAAAGTATTTCTCGTCTGTTTTCCTTTCAAACACGAGCTAAATCAAATTCTTCGCTTGTAAACGAACCAATGTAATTAACATTCGAAATCATGAAACGATTTTAATTATTGGCATAATTGAAATAGCGTTGCGAGCGCTAACAAAAATTAAAATTCTGACCAAAATTATTTGAAAATAGCTGTTTCCTTTGGCTTTGCTCCCTTGCCACTTTCTTAATATATAAGGCATTGTTCACGTCACGTTTGTCAATTTGCCATACATTTTTGTCGTTTTGCAAAAATCGCCTTCGCCATGCTACCGCTGTACAGTGAATTGAATTTCGATCGTCGCTACATTTTAATATCTAAAAGCGAAAGGTCACTCACACATCATGAAATATCGAAAACCGTTTGATGTGTAAAGATGAAATTTGGCAGCAAGGTAGTTTATAGTTAGTAGACGTCCGCTAAGAAAAAAGAAAAGGGGTGAAATATAGAGGTGGAGGTTTTTTTTTTGTAAAATCTTATTCCTTGCGCCAATATACTTGAAACATACCACGATTATGGAGTATCGGTATTATTAAAATTGTAAATCTGACAGATTGTTCTAGGTACCCTTAGAAACGAATGACAGATCTTTGAAGTTCGTAAGGGTCAGAACGAAATGCACGCGGACGAAGTCGCGGTCGGTAATTAATAACTACCGCACGGGATGATAGTCGAGGTTAAGCAAAGCGAGACGTGGCCGGTTCGTAGATCCATCACTCTCATCACACACGCATACCGAGACTCCTCTATGAATCGGAAAGCACGTAAAACCGTTGATTCCGACTGTAATAAGAACATCTTTGAGTTTCATGTTACCCCATAGTACCGAAGTAGGTACTCAGGATGTTTGTTGCTCCATGTAAAATATTGGGACTGTGAAAAGCTAGGCTATTAATTTACTTCTAGAAACGACCTTTTACAGACACATAAACAAACAAGCAATTTTATTTTTTTATAGTGATAGTTAAGAGCGACATCTATTTTTGTGCAAAATATTTTAGTAATGAAACTTAATGATAGATGGAGCTACGGTCTTTAAGCCTAACGTCGATAATTAGTCCTTGTCGCTTCTCCGAAAAAAAAACCTATGGTAAGTACCATATAGGACAGCATTCACCAACCAACCAATCAGCGTTGACCAGCGTTGTGGCTATGCTGCAGACTGTTCAACTTTTGCTGAGCCCGCTCCTTATGCCACACTGAAAACTGTTATTTTTATAAGAAATCTGTTTTATTTTTCGTTCATAATATTATGACTATAGTATTTTCAATAAATGTTTCTTTCTTCCTTCCAGTACTAGAAAACCAAAATCTATAAAAATACATAAGTATTAAGTAGGCGTTTCGCTCCCTATTCAAAGAGGTACCTACTCAAAGTATCGCAGACTTCTTGCGGCTCTTTTTACGCTTTTCAGTTATTTTCTTTGAAAACCATTTAGATATTCCAAGATAGTAATCAAAGACTTCAACTAATTTTCTTTGCGAAATGAAAAGATCTTTTTATATTGCTGTAGTGAGAGCAATTTCTTTCATCCTGAACTTTTTAGTTTTAGTCATCTGATACAACCAAAAAATGTATTCCAAGAGAAGCGCCCAGTTCCTAAAATTAGATTTTGATTGCTGATGAGATCCTGACCATGAATTCGACTGAGGCCTTATTTATATAATTTTATAACATGTTACTTAAAAATCTCTCTATTATTTTAATGGCCTATTATCCGTATTCTCAAAAATTCAGGCTCAGTAGTTTTTGAGATGAATGAAGAAGAATGAAGGAAGAATGTATAATTTTCATCTATTTCTTTAATAACTTCAGAATGGTTTATTTTAAAATGAAAAATTATGCCCTGTGATTTGATATGTCCCACACTACAGTTGGAGAATATTCTTTTAATTTTTTTATCATTTTCCCCCTTAAAAGTAACCCTATTTTTTTTAATAATTTCGTTACACTTCCGTGTTTGGGTCACTCAAGGTTATAGGTCAAGGAGACAGACAACCTAGTGATTCTATAAGTTTTTTCGTTTTTCTATTCATTTGGAACCCTGAAAAACGTTTAAATTGATCTCAATAAAATGTCAAAAACTTGTAAAAATGTAGAGAAATCAGAAGTGCTTTTGTCAGATACCGACTGTGATACTGAAAACAGTAATTTCTCCTAAGTTCTATGCAAATGTAATGAGATAATTTCTCAATTTCAAATTCTGAACTCGGAAACCAGAATTACACATTAAAACCAATTAGCCATGCCGTTGCCAAGCTTTTAGCTTAGCCACCTGACAAACACCATTTGCATAAAGTACCTATCTTGCAAAACATCGTCTCACATAAAGAAAAGCCTCATCAAGCAAATGTGACGCAGTATCTCAAACTAAATCTCATCATCTCACTAACCCTCTAAGAACCAGCCATAACATTTCATCGTGCCAAAAATCTCGTCTGACATACCGTGCCGTGCCGAAACCGTGCGAGCACCGGAGAGGCGACTATAAACCGTTTTACGAGCCCGTAGGCACGCCGACACTGCACAGATTACTGGGCCCATCAAACGTCCCCCTAAATTATTATCGCAACACATTCTCGACCACATTTGCTGAGTTTATGTGTGATTTAAGAAACTATTCTGACATGTTGATGTTGTAAATCTGTTGGGGCCAGTGTTTTAGTGTGTTCATCATCGTAATTTGCTGTGTTGTTGATAAGAATTAGGTATGATTAGGTACATAAGTTCGCTCTGTTGGGGCAAGGTTGACAGTTCAGCGTTTTGAGACTGCTTTGTGCTGTCAAACTATCTTCGATATAGTTGTGATTCAGGAATATGCATGTCTTTTTGCAGCCTCTGTGTTGTTTTACTTTTGACCAGAAATCTACTCGTTCATCTCTCCAACCAGAACAGACGCAATGAGGCCGTTCACTGTGTTACTCTGTTTTATGTTTTCTTATTTTATCTTTTCTGTAACGAATATCATGTTCATAATGAAGAACTATTACATTCTACTTTAGTCTATTCTCCCAAGGAATAGGTTTTGTTATATGAATCCAGCTGATCCCACCATCTCCGTCTGGGCCTGCCACCGAGAGGGACAAAGTGGGTCGTGAGTATGGCTCAGTGATCGATCGTTTGGATGGATGGACTCTTGAAAAAATTATTAATTTAACTTAAAACAGGTAACTAGATATCTAACCATGCGAATATCATCAAGAGCGGAAATTAGTGAATTATGAGAAACAAAATTGGCACAGGTTTATTCCTTTGTATATATATGTATATTTACCTAGGCAAACTTCCTTCGGCAAGACAATAACATCGCGGCAACTTGGGAAACACAAAGAAATCATGAAAACAAAATCCACATCCAATAGAAAAAGAAAATTATTCACTCCTGCCTACAACCCAGCCTTACATACGGATGCCAAACATGGATTTTGATTCGGTGACAAAGAGAAAACTCAACTCATGTCAAAGAGCGACAGAAAGAAACACACTAAACATAAGACTCTTAGACAAAATCAAACATACTACAATAAAAACACGAGACTAGGGTCATTGACGGCATATCCTTCGCTCAAAATGAATATTGGCTGAACATGTTGCCAGATATGGTAGATTGGCGCAGGCAGTCACAGCGTCGAAAGCGCCAAACCCAAGTGGCTACAGGTGTCTAGGCATATCAAAGGTATCTTGGAATGACGAGATAGAAACGATCACAGAAGCAAATTGAGACAAATGGAAGGCTCTAATCTTGTAATTCTTTTTAATCAAATATTTCTATTTTCATATTGTTTGTATAATTTATCGTTATCTACGTTAAACTAAATAATTATCTAATTTATTTACCATGGAATACATTTTTGTACATAACTTTTTTCAAAAGTAAATTGTGTTTTGTGAATTAGTTTGTTAATTGAGAATTTATAATTTTCGAATATAGAATTCAAGAAAACGGTAATAATAATCATGTCAGAAACAGTAACCAAAACTGAACAATCAACGGTTTTTAATTATTTAATTTGTATGTAATCCAAAAATATTTTTTTATAAGATCTGCATGAAATAACGAGGCTTTTTTATTTCATTTATTTCTTTATATTCCTCACAGATCCGGTCAAACTTATGTATACAATTCAGATACGTTACATGACATACTCTAGTGACGTCACACATCTATATAACAAGATAATCTACCGCCAAGTTCCCGCTATCACAAGTTACTCTGACCTTGTATATTATTGTAATGGTATCGCCACAATTTCGCGGGTTCGATAGCCGACCTCATCCTTATCGCCGATTTGTTCGCTCGTGAACCCAAATACTCGATATTTCTCGGCTTCTTGACTCAGATTGGGTAAAACCGTGGTGTAAAAGTCAAGTACTCGCTTTCTGAAACTTATCCTGTTAATATTATGGTTGTAAAGAGAAATGTTTTGCTATTTGGTTTGGACACAGGTGCGAAGAAATTAACAAGTTATTATGGAAAGTTTAAATCGTTGTTTGAACATGTTGGGAGACCTGCATTTCTGACGTTACAGGTGTTAAATAGATTTGAAAATCGCGAGAGCGGATTACTTCAGAAGACAGTAACGCTTTGTTTGTTTTTATAAATAGACTAGCAGCGCCCCGCAGTTTCACCCGCGTCGTTCCCGTTCCCGTGGGAATACGGGGATAAAATATAGCCTATGTTACTCAGGGTAAATGTAGCTTTCTAATGGTGAAAGAATTTTTGAAATCGGTTCAGTAGTTTTTGAGTTTATTCGTTACATACAAAAATACAAATCTTTCCTCTTTAAAATATTAGTATGGATAAAGATAAAGTTCAATTGCTTATCAAGCCTGGTTTCTACAAAATAATTTTATCTCGTGATGTAGCAAATTGTAGGAAAAGGATGATGCAACGAGTCTTAATAATAGTTGCGTTTTACATGTTTGGTTAATCTACCTCTACTGTCCCTATGCTAGGTAAAGCTCTCTCCATAGCCTTCTACTCTTCCCGGTGAGTAGCTTTTTTCAACCAACCCGTCGTAAAAGCCCAATCGCCAACCGTCGCGCCAGCGTTTCCTGTGGCCGTATTACGAAGTGCGAATGCTATCATGATTCGTGTGAGGGAAAGAGATAGTGCTATTCGTCTTGTGTAACTCCGTCTCTCTCTGACACAGAAATCATGATGGGTTTAAGACGTCATAATAGGGCTACTGGATCTTTTTTGACAATGACGACCGTTCTTTGACTTCCATTGCGTAACTACTTTGACCAATCTATCCCGATGCATTCAAAATACAGATAGGTATGATGCTTTATCGTTACCTATCAGTAATGATGGTACCATCTTCTATATAAGTACTATTTTTTTGGATGGGAAATCATCAAATGACTTCTCCCGCTCTGGGCGGCGCTGAAGGAAGTGTCAGCTCTAGACTCTTACTGACTAAAATCCACCCGTGATCCTTCTTATGCCCTTTGAGTTCCAGGGCCGTGGTGGCTCTTTCGAACAAATTCCGCAACATATAAGTACTACTTACAACTAAAATTAACTAAATAACTATTTAAGTTCCATATTTAGAATGATAGAATAAGTTCCACATTTGGAATGATATTCATAGAGCAAATTCTAATTACATACACTTTCTACAACATTGAACTAACATTGAACGAAAACGATAGTTAATTTCATTAAATTAAAATATTTGATGTACAGGTAGGTGAGTAAATTCCTGCTATGCTTTGTAGCATTAATTTATCAAATAGGTATAAGTAGGCAGTTCTAGCGAATTCAATATTTGAATATGTCAACAGTGTACTGTAAACAGTCAAATTGATGTCAAAATACAAACTCGAATGTTTTAAATACATTTTCCTAATGACAAAAAGTACTTAAAACACTTATCTTTTAATAGGAACGAGCACAGGAACGTAAAAATGCCATAGTGGCGAGATTATTCCAAATTTTTTAGAGCTAGCGTTGTACACAGAGGCTGGGCGTTGTGGAATAATGACGAATAAAATAAATGCATGATTTTAATCTCCACCGCTGGCACACTGTCGTAAACTGTTTACGAGCGACCACTTAGGCTCAGGCGTAAGAGAGAGGAGCAAGCGACGGCAGCAGGTAAATGGGAAATGCCTAGTTCAAAAAGCTACAAAAACTAAAAAGCGTTATCGCATAATCAGGCTCTTGCTTTAAGTGTGAAACTCTGTGAGAGCACATGGCTACATAAAATCTTTAGTATTCCATGTTATACCAAGCTCAGACTACAAAACCAACCATGCGCGCTGTCCTCATATTTAGGACAAGCCAGTCATACCAGTTCACTATAGCTCAAGTATACACACCAGCCAAACCAATCACAAGAATTTAAAATGGTGACTGTCCGTAAAACGCCGAAGCAATGAAGTTGAACAAGTTAAAGACCACCCAACTAGCAAAATAGTTATATAATATTAGAATTATACAACTAACAGACATGTAAGGGCTTTATAACAGTTTCGCAGCAACTAAATAGTTGTAAAGTAGTATTCAGTTCGACGCATTAGTTATATAAAATTTAAGTCATATTAATGTGTCTGGTAAACGTCATCTCAATATTTTAATATGACGGTCATATAACGTTAAGTCGAGTAAACGTTTCAGTCAGAAAACAGTGATGAATCGCCCTGATTTGTAAATTTAGAACCTTTTATTCAACACTAATATAACAAACTGTGATATAATGATTTTATAGATAACTATTATAAAATCATCATACTAGGTCGTATACTTACGTCGGTCGTAGACCTTTAAGTATCTTTTAGTTTAAAACGTTACTCTTATATAACTTACAGAAGTCAATTGGTTATTTAAACGTAAATTAACATCTTTTATATAACTTAGTCGCCATTTGTCATTAAGTATTATATATATTATAGATTTCAAAAATAATTAAACGAAGTGGTGGTTTTAGATGAAAAGTAAATATAAATGATCAATTATTATTATTAAATACTGCAACGATGCCTACATTTAATCTGGAAGAAACGCCCATCCAAGTAAAAAGTGGTAGAAATTAAAGTGGTTCCTTACATTTTTGGACATTTAATGCGGTATATGCTAGATCAAGTCAGGCTAGGTGCTGTACAAAAAATGTCCGCTCATTGTTTCCGCTCATATTCTTTTACCAGAAGGCACACTAGATACAGAAAGTAATTTATTGCATAAAAAGCTCCTTAATCAGATTCATTCGTATACAAACAGCATTACCCAAAATTTTGTTTTGTTGTTGACGAGTTATTTAATTTCTCTGAAGAAGACAACTCCATGGATATGACTGAAGAAAGTTCTGAAGAACTTGATAAGGACGATCAACTCCGGCAAGCTTTTAAAAAAATGATAGTGAATTAATTGATTGAAGATTACCTCATATTATCCCCAAAGATACGAAGACATGTGACATTCACCAACCCGCACTGGGTCCGCGTGGTGGATTACGGCCCATTCCCTCTCCTAGAGAGAAGGCCTGTGTCCCAGCAGTGGGAACTTTGAAAGGCTGATTATGCTTATGTAATCCCCAAAGATTAAAATGTTTATTACTGTCAATGATATAAAATGTAAATTAGTTAGCGTTACGTATAACAATACTATATAACGTGGGTTCGTCAACAGTGGGTCGCGACATCGGAAATAACACTCACAAAACTTTCGTTAACACTTTTAATTACTTACTAACACACACTGAATACAAAATAATCAAGGATGCCTGAGATATGGCTCGATTAAGAATTTAGGAACGCGGGAAGTTTAGCGTGGAGTAACGAATGTCTACTCAGTTCGCCGGACCGATTCAAAGTGACCGCGCTCAACTGTCGCCGCACACAGCCCTACCCCAGCTACAGGTTACTCAACCTACTTGTCAACGTCTGTACCTATCAATGTCAAATAGCCGATTATACTTCCGAATCAACTATGACTCGATTATTCACTTGGTGTTGTCATTACTCCACGCTAACCATCCCCAAGTTATTACTTGACGTTCCCAAACGTAAGCTGTCAAATCAAACTATATAGTTTCTTCAGTGAGAGATAGATGGCGCTGATCCAAATCGATTGATATGCGTTGACGCTTCGACACGGCCGTCCTGATAATCACACGTCCTCGTGTGGAGTACCTGGAGGGAAAGAAAATTCTCGAACAGTACTCATTCTAGTCGTTCGGCCATTCCTGGCCCAAGTAGAAAAGGTATTCTGATCAAAATAATTACAGGATCTAATGCAAACCCCAACAAACAATTTCTCTCAAAGCTGACATGTCAAACAACACCCATACCAATTCAAATAATAGGAAACTCATTAAACTATTACAATGCTCATACTCTGACCTCCATCCGGTCTTCATCATCACACTTATAACCTCCATCCGGCTATAAGCATCAAACCAATCGACCTCCATCCGGTCTTTAACACGTAACCTCTATCCGGTCACTAACACAATCAGGCAACCTCTATCCAGTCACCACCACATGTAACCTCCATCCGGTTACAAACACAACAGGCAACCTCTATCCGGTCACCTCCACATGTAACCTCCATCCGGTTACAAACACAACACCATCAAGATAATCATTTCGAGCCTTTATCAAGATAATTCTTAAAGTAGGTTTGTTCAACATGTTACTTTGTTTTTACTATAACGTTACAGATTATAAGAAAACTCTTACTATGCCATGTACTCTAAATGTTAAGTTGACTACTTAGTATTCAACTAGTCTTGTCAGCGTCATCATTTTCGTCGTGGCTAGTCTCGTCATCGTCACCTACGTGCATGTCAACGTCGGTTATTTTTCGCAGTCGGTCATGTGCGTACTTGTATGTCCGGGCGGAAGAAAGGGACTTCAAAACATAACGGTCACCATCAAGAACCTCGATCACCCTAAACGGTCCCCTGTATTTCGAGTCAAGTTTCGTCTGGTTTCGCTCCTCATTTTGCAGCAAAACAAAGTCACCTACAGAGAATGATTGAACCTTAGCCTTAGTAGAGTCAAACCGTTTCTTGTCATAGGCAGAAGCTTTCTCCATGTTCTCTACAGCCATCTCCCTCACCTCAACGATGTCAACCTGAGGCTCTTCATCATTTGCCGTCATAATATCAATGGGTCTAGCAGTCTTACCAATCAGCAGCTCAAGAGGACTAGCTTTCGTACTCTACTTACAGTGCAGTTGAGAGCAAGCTGAACGTCGGGCAACGCATCTTGCCACGAACGATTGCTTGTCTCTACAGCAGTGAGCATGTTTTTGAGCGTGCTCATTACTCGCTCAACCTGTCCGTTGGCACGAGAACTACCTGTAGCGATCAAATGCAGCTTGATATTAACTGAGGCACAGTACTCCCTGAACTCCTTACTGGCAAAGCAGCGTCCTTGGTCGGCGATCAAGCGCGATGGAGCACCGAAGATAGCGACACTAGCCTTCAGCGCTTTGATGCTGCTTGCTGTATCAATGTGCAGGGTGTGATGCAGCATAACGAACTTGGTGAAGGCGTCTATCAAAACGAAAACGTACTCCTTTTTGTCGTTTTTGCCACTCAGCTTCCCGGTAGCATCGACGTGCAGTGTGTGCCATGGTATAGCTACCTTTGGGATTGGGTGCATCTCCGCCTGGATCTTACCTGAGTGTGACTTTGAGATCTTAGAGGTTACGCAGTTCTCTACAAATTTCCTCACAAACTTCGACATGTTCTCGAACCAATAGAGGTCGTAGAGTTTTTCCAGCGTTTTCTCCCATCCCAAATGCAGTAATCCCTCGTGGACGTTATTAACCACGGACCAGCGAAATGAACGAGGAACAATAGGTAACCAAAGATTCTTACCATTTCGTTGCACTTTTCGATGCAGGATACCAGATCGTCGCTCGTAAGTTTTGGCAACATCAGCAGGGAGCTCATTGTTATCGAGGTCAGTCAAGAGCTTTAAAATTTCAGGGTCCCGTTGCTGTTCCATCATCAGCCAATTTTGTGAAAGCTCAGCGAGGTTTACCTCCTTTTGTACTACCTTCTCACTAACCTTATTTTTAGTTTCAGGTTGCGGTAACGGGTTCCTGGAGAAGAAGTCAGCGTGGCACATGTGCTTACCTTCACGATGGACAATGTCAAAATCGAACCCTTGCAGAAAGGCCCACCATCGGTGAACACGCGGCGTCAGGTCCAACTTCTTGCGCGTGGACTGCAGAGAATTACAATCGGTGACTACTCTGAACTTGCGACCATGGAGATAACGCCTGAAATGCTTTACAGCATTGACCACTGCGAGTGTCTCAAGTTCATATGAGTGGTACCTCGATTCAGCGTCAGACGTTCGCTTACTGTAATAGGCAACTGGATGTAGCTTACCTGCTTTTCTTTGCAGTAAGACCGCACCGTAACCAATGGCACTGGCATCCGTGTGGACTTCAGTTTCAGCATCAGGGTCGTACACCGTGAGCACAGGCTCATTTGTGAGAGCGGCTACAATCTTCTGCCTAACTTCCTCATGTTCCGGCTTCCAGGTCACCTTACCATTCCCAGAAGTCAGAGCATATAACGGCGCCATCACCTGTGAGAACCGTGCCACAAACTGGCGAAAGTAAGATGCCAAACCAATAAATTGCCGTACCTACCTGTGTCACCGTCTCAGGCGGTGGTAGAGCCGTCAATGCTTCGATCTTACGCGGGTTAGTACGAATCTTCATCGGTTACGTGTCGGCTGGCGCGGTAGGTATACCTGTAGTGAAAGACTTCTCGAAGGATTGCAAGATACTAACTCTGCTCTACGATCCGCCGGTACGTCAGTATCGATAGAGCTCCAGTCAATTTCAGTTCGCTCTACCTCACAAGAAGCAATAAAAGGATACCTAAAGATCTTAATTCGGTCAGTAGTCATTTGAACAGTCAAACCATGTTCCAGAATCTCACGTCCAATCATAATACCATAACGTAGAAAATGATCAGGCAATACATGAAAACGAACCTCAATACTAATGTCATCGATCTCTACCAAAGCCAAAATCTGTAACGTAGAGCTAATGGAAGTCTGCCCTATCCCAGTCATAGTCACAGTCTCATCAATACGCTTTCCTTTAAGTTTACAGGCTACAGATTCTTTAATTAAGGAACACTCGGCACCAGAGTCGTAATGAAATGAAAATTGCTCACCGGAGTGATGTAGAGTCCCAGTCGGCGCGTTCAGGAGGCACAGGTCAACCCTCTTTTCATTGACAGGCTTGGAAGACCCGGAGTCGGCGCTGCTCTTCTCATTGCGCCGTGGGCAGCTCGATGCGTAGTGACCTTGCGCGTGGCAGTGGAAGCAGGTGATCCCGGATGCATGAGACTTCGCAGTCGATGAACCCCTCCCGTTACCATTGCTGTGGTTGTGGTGCTTCTGCGATGCTTGAGTATCCTATTTCACGTCCTTGCGGTAGCAGCGCACAGATTTGTGACCCGGCTTGCCGCAAATATAACACTTCAGAGGCTTCACAGTACTATGCGCTTTGTACCGCTTTTCAGGGGCATCGCGGTCATCGCTAGGTAGCTTTCTCTTCATAAAAGAAACCGCTTTCAGCTCTTGCTGTAACTGGCCACGTGTCTTGCAATAAAAAATCGCTTAAAATCGGTCCACGTCATCCTAGGATACGACACGGTAGATAGCCAGGTAGAAGCGCCTCCCTTCAAGGCGCGGCTTAGAGCGACCATAAGCGGGGCGCCATGTTGGTCTTGGTCCGTCAAGCACATCTCAGCAGTCGTCACCCAAGCACGTGCATCCACAACTTGTTTTTCAGGATCGAAATCCGGTAAACGAAAGCCATGTGACGACGAAGTAGGTGTTTTCATGGCTTAAATCATCTTCAGAAAATTGCGGTTTTGTTGTTCCAACAAACGCATCCATTTTTCGTCGCTAGCGTCTTCATTTTGAACACGTGGGCCGTCGTGGTCCAATCCCACTTCTGATAACGTGGGTTCGTCAACAGTGGGTCGCGACATCGGAAATAACACTCACAAAACTTTCGTTAACACTTTTAATTACTTACTAACACACACTGAATACAAAATAATCAAGGATGCCTGAGATATGGCTCGATTAAGAATTTAGGAACGCGGGAAGTTTAGCGTGGAGTAACGAATGTCTACTCAGTTCGCCGGACCGATTCAAAGTGACCGCGCTCAACTGTCGCCGCACACAGCCCTACCCCAGCTACAGGTTACTCAACCTACTTGTCAACGTCTGTACCTATCAATGTCAAATAGCCGATTATACTTCCGAATCAACTATGACTCGATTATTCACTTGGTGTTGTCATTACTCCACGCTAACCATCCCCAAGTTATTACTTGACGTTCCCAAACGTAAGCTGTCAAATCAAACTATATAGTTTCTTCAGTGAGAGATAGATGGCGCTGATCCAAATCGATTGATATGCGTTGACGCTTCGACATATATTTTTATACCACTACTACATAACAATTGTAAATAAAAATCGCTAATTGTTAAATGATTTTTATTTGGCATCATTCAGCCTTTTAATATTTTATGTTTTCAAAAAGTTGTAAATACTGAAACTTATTCTGAAAAAAGAGTATAAAATCACGATGATATCCTCACAGATAGCAAAAGGTATAAGATTGAAATGGCACGTATAGACTTAGAAGTAGTAACACGGCGAACTGTCAGAGGCGCGATGTACTTTTCAAGGAACACTCTTCGCGGTATACTTTTGTGTGCATGAGATATATTCCTTCAGATAGTATTCGTAGATTATAATTATATTATACTTATAACACAAACATTTGCCAGGTGATTGAAACACTCCTGTTCGGCAATATTTTCAATTGAAGTACGTCCGCGTCGTTTTAAATCTTCTTTCGTTCTTCTTCTGTGTCGCTCATTCTTGCTTTATCTCAGCACATTCCACTTCTTTTGATGACACATTGAATTGAATGACCAAGATGCCTCGGGATTCGAAAAAGCATTCTTTAAAAATCCTCCACTTTTCCTCTTGGCCAATACAAGATACCATTTTGTTCCCATTTTTCAAGCACCGCTGATTAAATTAACTTTCCTCTTTCTAAAGTTTGTACAATTTAGAAGGTCATATCTAAAACAAATTATTTTATGCTTAAATATTGCTATTTAAACACATACAAAAAAAAAAATCAAATTACACTAACAATAAATACTAAACATTCCAAAAAAAAAAAAAAAAAAAAAAAAAAAAAAAAAAAAAAAAAAAAAAAATTGATTGAGTCAGGCGTTACTTTGCGGAAATCCATTTTAAATTTGAAAATGAAAACAATATATCTAGTTTTAATTTCCGCGAATATTAGTGGGTTGCAGGTATGCACCTCCCTCCCGCCCGCTATATTATGCACATGCAAGATTACTGGGCAAATGCAAGGATTTTAAGCACATGCAGGAAGGCAATGCAAAACACAACACACAAACCCACACACAAACACACACACATAATATAGCGGGCGGGAGGGAGGTGCATACCTGCAACCCACTAATATTCGCGGAAATTAAAACTAGATATATTGTTTTCATTTTCAAACTAAACATTCCCATAACTATGCACAAAGATTTTTTCATTTTCCACAGAACTCTAATTGCAACCATCATGGTGGCCGCCATAAATCGTATGAAAACCTGTATAAAACCAATAGTTATATAAACGTCTAAATGCAGTCGCCCAATGTCCATTGGCAATATGGCGGAAACTATTGATGACAATCAATGAATTTTATTTTTATAAACAATACTGAAACACCAATTTTATGAAGGCCCATTAAAATATTAACAAAGATGACCATACATTTCATCGAAAATTTAAATTCCCAAGTATAAGTCACCGCTCTTCATGTCATCGCAATATTAATAAATAATAATGATTATTAAAAAATCACTTAAGTACGTTTTTATAAGTTTTATCACAACACAGTAAATTGTCAGATAAATTGTCTGGCTTGCACCACTAACCGACCTCCAGCATAACAAAATGTATACGTCTATAGGATGATATAGTTAAGTAAGAGTATTATAAGAAACTATTACAAACCTTACTAGTTAAACTTACAACGTCTACGTGATTTTTACTAAACGCAATTGTCGTTGACACGACTGCAAAACGACCCTTACACGATTTAAATGTTATATAATCTGCGCCCAAACCCGCGTTATATTTACGTATAAAAAACTATTATAAAGCCATTTTAATATGGCTGAAAGTTAGATAGAAAACGTTATTGTACCATTTATATGACATTATTTTGCTAGTTGGGCAAAAGCAGAGGGGAGAGGAGGTTGAGACGAGACAAAGCGAAATCTATCAGCGATAAATGACTATTGAAAAATCAAAAATGTATACGATTGACTGGCGTTATAGTAAATGTCAGGAATTTGTTCGAAAGAGTCACCGCGGCCTTGGAACGCAAACGGCAGAAGAAGGAACACGGGTGGGTTTTAGTCAGTAAGTGTCTGACACTCCCTTCCGCTCCGCCCTGAGCGGGAGAAGTCATTTGATGATTTCCCATCCAAAACAAAAAGGTGGTCAATACGAAACATTTTAACAATCGCTATCGCTTATACAATATCTCTGTGTATTGGGCTCTCGCTTGTCTCCCATCACTTAACCCCCACACCGCGATACCGCAACAACGCTCGCGTCAAACGGCCTGGCTCGTCCAACCCTTTGCTAATGCGATTCCTGTTTTATGACTTACGTAACGTTTCGGGCTCGTCGCTCAATGTGGCCCGTTGATTAGAGCATCTTGTGAAACTGGCACAAAAGTTCAACATTTGAATTATTTTCATGGCACTGGATTTATGTTTGCTTCGGCCGAAAACAACTGGGAAGGCGAACTTTCGGCGAATCGACATCTCTGCTTACGTAAATTTTATTTGCCGTCTTTTCAGTGCGGAGCTACACATTACTACGCCCTACTTGCACAAATCGGAGTTAAAGGATAATTATGGTTCGCGGAAGTGCGCTTCAGTATATAAAACCTCGTCCTTTTGTAACCTACTGCTGGGTTAAGACCGGAGAGGTCTCAACTCCATCCAAGAATTATTTTCCAGCTAGTTGCCAAAACGATCACGTCGAAACGGACCCATTTCGTGTGGCATAGCTTTGCTGAGCTGAGAAATGGACCCTAATAACATTAGGCATACGACAAAGCATCTTCACGTTGAGTGAAGAAGACGAACAAAAACGTCAGTTGTTTGACGTATGTATCTTCATTCACGCAAAGCCAGCCGTTTACGTTAGAACGATAGTTCTGAGAAAATGTTTGATGACAGAATGATTCGTTCGCGGAACGACTAACAGCTTCATTAAGTTCTCCGATTAATAAAATAGACATGGAACTTAAACATTGATTGAACATGCTTAAGACTGTGAACGCCAGAACTTCCTATTCTTGAAAATGAATGAACCATTAATAATTAATGAAACTTGGAACTCATTCGCAATATACCTGGCTCTAAGAATTTGTCTGCCTAAAAGGTAACTCCTGGTATTCAGTTGCCAGTATCAGTAGGTACCCTTTAAAAATAGAGGGAATCCCAATCTGATACAATTACCAAAAAACCATTTTGAAAGACTGGTCTTCAGCATTTCGGAAGCTCTAATCTATACTAATATTATAAAGAGGAAAGATTTTTATTTTTGTATGTAACGAATAAACTCAAAAACTACTGGACCGATTTCAAAAATTCTTTCACAATTAGAAAACTACATTCACCCTGAGTAACATAGGCTATATTTCATCCCCATATTCCCACAGGAACGGGAACTGCGTGGGTAAAACCGCGGGGCGCTGCTAGTTATTATATAAAAGAAATAGCCCATCATGACCAAAAAAGTAGGTTAGCAACTTCAAAACTGATACATGTACATACCTCCATACATAAATATATGTAAATGGAGGCGCGACTCATATACTTACTCGCATACATATGTATGAAGTACCTACATAATGTAAAACCGCCGTTCATTTGATGACCGCATGCCAAAAACTGGGAATTCAATTATCATATCAGCGAATAAATATTGTTATGTTGATATTGTTATTTATCCTTTGTTAAAAAATATTGCACTTCGTTATCATGCATTGTTTGTGTGTGAAAAGGAATTTGTGTAGTTCCATATTCAAAATTAACGTTTAATGAAACTCATTGTGGTTAAAGTGACCAATTCATATAATAATACGGGTATCTGCGTAAGTTATATGCTTCTTATGATTTATTAAATTTTATTTTTACAACTAAATAAGGCACTTTCAAAAACAAAATCTTAATATTTACAAAATACAACTAAACAAGATATAATATTGAAAATATATATGTACAAGCGGAGTAAAAAGGAGAAAAGACTCATAGGACATCGAAAAATTCGTCCACATCGCTTCCGGGAAAAGTGCCCAGAACACTGGCCGCATTGCCACGTTGAAAGGCAATGCTGATTCGTTGACCAAAGAAAAGTGTTTAAACCAGATGAAAATTCATGCTGAACCTGAAAAACTAAACTCTTACAAATTAAACGTATGACATGTCGCCGGTGTCATCCAACATTTCACAACATCTAGAAGAAGCGTTTTAAGAAATTTTCAAAAGGAGCCAGATATTCCATGCTGATAGATTGCGTAGGAATCAGCATTGAATAGACACTTGAAAAGTGTTTTGATACCTCCCCCACATTGAACTCCTTCAGTAACCATCTGGACCATTTTAATACCTCCAAACTATTTGTAACACACTCTTCAGCTAATTAGCTGCCTTAACAAATAATAATAAAATATTTCAGCTCATGAAAAAACCCGCAGCTGCGAGAATCTCAGAATCCGTTCAGCGCACTATGCCTCGAAGAAACGCCACGTACGATTTCAGTAACGCAGCGACATTCACGTGCTATATGTATGTAACGCAATAATTTACCAGTAACTCAGGGCTTTCCCGAGAGTTTATATTAATTAAGTGACGCCGAGACGCAGTCACGTGCGGTACAAAGTAGATTATTTGCGGACACCCCTGGAACTCTTCATTATCGTCGACTTTTCCTTATTGTTTCATACGTTTTGAGGGAGTAAGGAATGTACGGGCACGGGGTACTTATGACCTTAGCAGAACCAAAGAGAAAACGTGTCGAAATCATACGTGACACGATTGAAATGTACATCAGCTGTGGCAAGTATGTTTTCGGCGTTAAGTAAGATGTCAATGATATGCTAGTCAGTGTAAGTCTTTATCTATATGCTTTTTTCATGATGCCTAGAAATCCTCTAAGACCTTATACTGCCTTTTGGGGAGAACGAAGTGTTTTGTCGGAATCTTACCGACTAAAACCCCATAAGTTCTACCTATGAATCGGGTTCCGGAAAACCAGACTGGCTTCAGCCCGCCGTGGGCCCCATCACCAAGTGTAGCTTTTATGGCTAATCATCGATTAATCAAGTAATCATCGATGTGCCTCATATCATTTAAAATCTAGCGCTTTTGTTGATAAAATAATTGATTATGATAAATTGCGACCTAAGCGATATCTAAATTATAGTATGACATTGCGGCGCCGCTATCTCAGCTTCCTTTGACTCTTCTTAAAAACAGCTTAGTCAGCCCTTTGAATTAGTGGAGTTGCTTGTTACTTCATCTAATTAATGACTTCTCCCGCTCTGTCAGACTCTTACTGACTAAAACCCACCCGTGTCCCTCCAAATGCCCTTGGCGTTCCAAGGCCGCTGTAACTCTTTCGAACAAATTCCGCAACCGTGACAGCCCTGTACTAGGCATTCGGTCACTCAGAGCTATTTATTACTCCGTCTGCATTTCCCAGCGTCTAGACTTTCTTAAAATGTTACCTTAGTCCCGACACTTATGCAGTTAAACCCATCAACGAGGCAACGACTCATAAAACGAAAAATAAGACCCACCGTGTAAGCATTTTAACATAGGCACAGCAAGAATCTACGAATGCACACGCTAAATGTTAGACCAAACTACTTTCAACTAAATACAGTTGGTACATAGATTTTGTAAAACATCCCAGGCAAAACAAAAAACAATCTTAAATGCTTTCCACCAACGCACAGAAAGAAAATTGCCATTAACGAAAAAAGGCAACAATAACTTCATCATTTTCTTATAGACACCATAAATAAGGGTGCGACCACAAAGGTGGGTGGCACAAAGCGTATCGTTAGCAATACCACGTCCACGGGCACGAGACGGAAACGGGCCGGAAGCGGGAAATCATTCGGCGACCGGATCCACTGAGACGCCGAGCCGAAACTACCCGCAACTCTCCGCCATTCAATTAATCTCGGCAAAAAGCGATAAATAAATTTTCGAGCGGTCTTTGTTTTTAAGAAAAATGCAGTCTTTGAGGATTGAGATAATTTTCGGGGGCCGCCGGGGGCGGTGAGTCATTACCTTTAGTCTGAGGATGATACAAATATACTTTGAAGATAATAGTGCTTCTAAGGACCGGCGCCGCTTTTTAACCAACAAACGAAATCGCACAAAATTTTAAAAGAAATTAAAGGTAAATGATGTGGAACGGAAACCGAAGAAATAATGGATGCACTTTGTGAAAGATGACATAGACAGAACAGTGTAACAACTACTGAGATGACGGTGAGTATATAGATACCAAATAATTTAGGATTATAACAGGAGGATGATGTAAACCGTTTAATGTCTGCCTATCAATTTCAGCGAAAGAAAGAGATAAGAGAAGTATAAAAATCATAGAAATTATATCTATGATAAAAACTAAATCAAAATCGGTTCATCCATCCGTTCGGGAGCTTCAACACACAGACACACTCACACACACTCGTCAAACATGTAACATTTTTTGCGTCGGGGGTTAAAAACAGTCAGATATACCTGCTTTAAAAATCTTTAAATGCACCAGTGCATGTCCAGACAATGTCCGTACACAAAGCTATAAACACGCTTACGCGTCTTCTGGAGGGCTTTTAAAAGATCGTCCTATTGCAGGACTGTGTCCGGTGTCCGGCGTTGCCCGGACGAGTTCGTCCGCTCGAGCTGCCGTCAGATTTAGATCTCGTCCGCTGGACGCTGAGCCCAGTCACGGCAGCATTTATTTCTTCTCAAACACCACTACTATTTGTGTAATAATATTTTCGCACATCCGTTCTCATCATGTATAGAAATATTTTATAATGTATTCCACAGCACAAATTGCACCAAGTTATTTCAGTTCTAATTTGAAAGACGCGAAGCGAGCAGTATTATTCCAGCAACTCACTCTTCGAAAGACAGTTGTTAAGTTTAGGGTGCATTAATTTTAGTTTTTTACTCTCAAATCGTTTTGATGTTCGTCATGATCGTTTCTTGTATATTTTACAATTTACACGAATTACTCCTGCAATTGACTAATTATTTTACACCTTGGAAACCAATCCAATAAGGTTTATAGGTACCTACCTCGGAATCTAATTACTTTGAATGTACTGATACGAATCTTGCACGGCGTGGCGTCAGCCCCCCCCCCCCCCTTGGAGTCGGGACAAGAGACGTTGATGATGTTGATGTTGATGCTGAGATTTTACAAAAACCGTTTTATTTATTTATTAGGTGTACCAACACTTGTTTACACTAATTTACAAACAAAATAAAACATGCTTTCAAATTCAATACAGTGCAACAATTATTTGAAGGTAAGACACCACTTGAACAAGA
The DNA here is from genome assembly GCA_905332915.2 of Hecatera dysodea. NCBI lineage: Eukaryota > Metazoa > Arthropoda > Insecta > Lepidoptera > Noctuidae > Hecatera > Hecatera dysodea. The sequence continues at coordinate 19,266,800 of HG995294.1, forward strand.
AAAAAACAATAAAAATTATGTTAGTTATTGTTGTTTTGATAGTTGTTGTGTGTGTTCTTGTTGTTATAGTTGTGGGGTGTTTTACAAGTAAACTTAGTAAAATAGGTACATAAATCTATGTTAGTAACATGTGCTAAATATAACAGCATAGTTTCCTCAAAAAGTTACGTACATAATTATGACCAGCTCAGCAAAAAAAAGATCTTATCGGAGAATCGAAGTAATTCTAGAAGGCCTCACTTTTTTGCAACTAGAAGCACCGCCGGAGCTACAGAGAGTAGCGGTCCCCGGCTAGGAAGTGAACATTTTTCATCATTTACCCGCAATAAGCGGTTTAGTTTTTACCTCGTCTCGTCGGCGAACAATTTATTTCTGTTAATAGTTTATTACTCACTCGACTTATAGTGCCACCTAATAGATTTTTAGATGAAATTAAACTTTGCGATGGTCTGAGAAATGGTTATCTATTATGGACATAAGTCTCACTAGTTTTTCAGGAAGTTATAAAGCTTTCAGTTCGGTTAGCTGGGTAGGTACTACAATTATTATTTTTACGTTACGTTGTGACACTGTGATCTTCCTGTTTCTTAAAATAATACGGCGATTATCATTAACACTCAAATCTGTGTGGCACTTTCCTCAGCCATTAACCTACATGGTTCTCATATGATTTGACCAGTACGGATTGTATGGACTTTAAAAGAGACTTTGACCTCTGAGTTTGTTTCGGTGTTTCTTCTCAGGGTAGTCAACTAGGAAACACCGGCTTCATCTAGCTTAAAATGACAAGAAATATTGGACGTGTAAAAGTGTTATGTTTAACCTACTTACAAAATAAATATCATTTAACACTTCTGCAGTTCAAGATCATGCAGTTCTACAGTTTTGATCTTAATTTTTAGTGAGTGACATAGGAAATTTTACCAAATTATGTGACTGTCAAAATCATAAAAAGCACACACACAACAACAACATTAGTTGATAAATACATCCAACAGATGACGCTTGCACGAGAATGTTTAAAACAGTCTCGATGATAGAGCTTACAGAGTTCCCTGCACATACAAAACGAAAATAACTCTCGAAATGCAATCTCAAAATAATACGACACATAAATGTTATTTACGACAATGTTACACATCGGGTGAGAAAGAATAGGTAACACACATCGCATCGTCCCGTCCAACATGCTCGTAGTGTATTCAATTCCCGCAGAGTACGTAAAGTCTTTCTATCTTTTAGCAAGCAACTTAATTATAACCCAGTTTATCTGAGCATCAGAGGCAACTTGCCAGGAGTTTCGTGCATTCTGCTGCGGGGTCAGCGACCTGGGAATTGTGAATTAAATTCTCGCCAGATATTTTGGTTTGCGAATTATCTAAAGTTGGGTCAATGCTCACAGATAATCATGATTCGCGAGTACTGCTCGCTTTGTGTAAAGAGTTACGGTGTAGTTCAATTTGTTATTGAATAGGACGTAGAGTTACTACCTATTGAATGTTATGGCAATTGTTTGATTGAAGGTCTTAATAGCTGATTGAGGAATTTTTTCGAAAGAGTCACCGCGTCCCTGGAACGTAAAGAGCACTAGAAGGATCACGGGTGGGTCTTAGTCAGTAAGAGTCACTCCCTTCCGCTCCGCCCAGAGCGGGAGAAGTCATGATTTCTCTGATGTTGATGATTTCTCATCCAGAAACAAAACTGTTCAGTAGTAGTTAGCACCTGGCCAAATTACCTGTGCAGTTTAACGAAATCCAGCGATTTCTAGCTTATAAAAATTTGTGGACAATGTCCAAGCAGGCTCCGGTTTCAAATATTATCTATCTATAATTCTGCTGTTATTACTGTCTGATTTGACTGACTCAGTTAAACGTCAAATAGTTAACTATACTAAGAATGAACGTACCTATACCTAAATAAAATAATCGCGGTTAAAATTGTATCTTGGAATTCCCACTCTCGCCACTGTGCAATACGAAGAAACACATAATTATGTTTTGATGTCACTTCAAACAAAATGGGTGGCACTATTAATAGTTTGCCCATTTTCAATATTTTGGTCGTTGGCAATACAATGTAGATTTGTTTTGCCGAACGAGGCTATGGCAGAGTCAAATGTTGTCTCGGTCATTTATATAGGTACCGATATGGCTTGATGATACGCATCTAAACACTAATGAGCATATATTATTATGTAGATTGCAATTTCGATCGCGTAGTGCTGATTTTTGGATGATATTCTCGCATGTTATAAGCACAAACCATTTTGGGAATACCTTCATTCTGCGTACTGCTAAGGAGTGGAATTCCCTGCCAGTCTGTGTTTGTTGTTAAAAGTGCTACTTCTAGGCAAATTTGCATCTGTGGCCCTGGAACGTAAAGAGCACTAGAAGGGTCACGGGTGGGTTTTAGTCAGTAAGAGTCTGACACTCCCTTCCGCTCCGCCCAGAGCGGGAGAAGTCATTTGATGATTTCCCATCCAGAAAAAAAAAGGCAAACGTGCTCCATCATCTAACGGCCACATCATCGCTTTCCATTCGATGATATTGTGATCAAACGCAAGCCTATCAATAACATCTAATTTAAAAGAAAAAACTGAAGTAAGTACTCTACCGATCTATATAAAAGGCTACTTATAAAGCATTGACATATACATAGTGATCCCCAAAAAAACATACATTGCCAAACGCTATCTTCCTGTTCTAATAAATTCTCAGAACATAATTTGTTAATATTAGCAGTAGCTAAGTGAATGGAGTAGTAATCGCATGGTTTACGAGATAACGCTCATTAACAGGGACAAACAAACAAACGTTTCTAACTTTGTGGAAGATAACGACATTCCCGACTCTGCGCTGACTTAATTAATGCCTAATTCAATGGGTGTTTGTTTGTTATTTTAAAACTAGCTGCAGCCAGCGGCTCCGCCCGCGATTAAGTCAAATATTGTCCCTAAAGAACATAATCCCATCCTAGCCTACATACTTATGTGCTGTTCCAGACTTTAATCTATCTCTGTGCCAAATTTTATCCAGATCCGTTCAACCGTTCTGGAATCGTTATGTAACAAACTTCCACCCATCCAAACTTTCGCATTCCATTTTCATCATACTGCATTTGTACTACCCGCGCCCCGCGGTTTCACCCGCGTATTTCCCGTGGGAATACGAAGATAAAAAATATATGTATATCCAATGTTACTCGCCGATAATATTTAATGATTTTAAAAATTCTATAACCAAAAGAAAGTTATGCAGCTTACCATTGGTGAAATAATGTTCAAAATCGGAAGCTTAGGCGTGAAAACATAACAAAGAAACAATACAAAACAAACAAAAAACAAACAACAAGAAGAAACATTCGCATTTATATACCTATTAGTTAGGATCATAGAGAAGGATATACTTGAGATAGCACTTTATTTAATATTTCCTGGAAGCGAATTAGAAATACAGTACCTAGAACGCCGATTATCCGAACGCCGATTAACCGAATCGCCAATTATCCGAATCGATCCTAAGCGTACCTACTATAAAAAATTAAAAGCAAGTAATTTTATAAACTTTAACAAAGTTATTGTAGAAATGTGTTTGTTAAAATTAATAAAGTTTACTTACTCCATTTGTGACAGTTCCTTTTTCCTTATTATCAGTCAATGTCCGATTATCCAAATCGGCCACGGTCCCAATTAATTCGGATAATCGGCGCTCTACTGTAGTGAATGGACTGAAGCTTTGGACAGCAGCAGTGTTATACACTCGAGCTGGTAATAAAACACGAATGTGATGACATATTTACTCAGCCAGGTTTTGTTTTAGCTCTGTTTTGAGAAAATCAAAACGAGGGAATCAGGAGCTATTTGACGGACAATAATATCTATTGTATGTATACTACTGACAATTGTTTACTGCATAGTTGCCGTATCCTGGGAAGCCATAGAAAGTTACGGGATTTTACGTAAATTACCACATTAAGACCTAATGAATAAGGTTTAGTTTGAAAGAACATATCAGAAAATCCAATAATAATAGAGACCAACACTAATTAAAAAGAAAAAAACAAAATGGGTCATTACTATATGACGAAAACAAGCGCATCTTCAACAACAAAAATATTCCCATCGACCCAAAAATCCATTGAGCCGCACCCTGCTCCTTACGAAACAAAGCTAGGTTTATTTCCGTATAGTCGTATATATGCGACAAAATGTCCGCCCCATTAACGGGGCATTCCAGCGATTCCAGTGTTGTGTGAAGCGTGGAGAGATGTGGACGTGCGCAGGAGTTCTCGCGCTGCTGGCGTGCGCGTGCGCGGTCACTCGCGACCAGTTCTACCCCCACGGCCCGGGGTACGACCTGAACCTACCCCGTGGGAGTGAAGTAGCCTCCCCTGAAATATCGCTGAAAGTACCCATCAAGCTCTACGGGGAGACTTACGATACCATTTTTGTGAGTAGTTTTTTTTTTTTATCAGACGTTTTGGTATAGCTTTATCTGATTGAGTTTTATGTAGCTGGGCCCAACAAGATTTGATTTTGCCGACAACTACTGATTTTAGAAGACCTGTGTTTAATTAAAGTTGTTATAGTGAGTCGTATTTGTTTTTGTGAAGTTTCGCGACATTTATATCTTGTTTGTTTTAATGTTACACTACTTTGTTCCTTTTCACGTAGATATATCTACTATGGATGCGTTCCCGACCTAATTCCATAAAACCGGGGAACGCTCGACCAGTCTCTTCATTCAAAGGTATTAACTGCCGTTGACTTCCTTCCGCTTCGTCTAGTAGGTACTCGTAACGTGATGATCGATTACGCAGCAAAGTACAGTAACTTAAATCCCTATCAGATAATTTATTTGACTATCATCATGTATGTTACCTATTAGATCATATTCACCGTGTGTGATACGCGAAAGTCATTAATAAGAAATAATTCATATAAATCTAGTACGAAATAATAGTATTAGTTCTCTACTTTCGTAGCGCGACTGTTAGTCTATCATGGGTTCGATTCCCGGCATGGCAGTTTTATTGGGTTTTTTCTATTAGGATATTCGTGATAGCATTCTGATATCTTAGTTTGCGTCCGTACATAGCTACATACACCTACTAAACACGCCTGCCTAATTATTTATTTAGTATCCAACAAATAACTATGTTTATAACTAAATTATCAATATTTCAGGACATATGGAAAAAATATTTTAAACCTACAATTATGTATAATTAGCGACTTTCCTGAGCTAGGTTTATAAATCCTGTGTTTCAGGTCATCACTTACAAGACTAATCATTAAGAGTGCATGAATACAAAAATTATAGAATTACAACTTACTACTTAAACCTTTAACCTTCAATTAATCATACTAGAACTTCCAATAGTTTCTCTGTGTCTGTATTTCAATATAAGGACATACAAGAATGCAAAGACATTTATATCAAACCGTGCCGCTCCACCACGTTGTCTGGATCCTAATTAAAAGATATGGTCACAATTGGCATGGCTCACGCGTTCTCAATGTAACTTGACGGCTCGTTACTTGTCACTCTCATCTTGTAAAGGACGAATGCATTAAAAAAATATGGTACATTTCGTGCTGTAGGACTGACAGTTTAAGCGCTTATTACACTATCCAATTTTTAGGAAGCCAATTTAGGAAACAGGATAGTGTAATTGAAGTTAGAGGCCGATTTAGTTCGAATTCCTAAATTGTATCCGATTTAGGTTCCCTAAAAATTTGATAGTGTAATAAGCGCTTTAGAGAACTGACAACGGTTTGGGAAGAGATCTTTTAGTTAGGATCTCTATTTTTCACCGACTTCCAAAAAAGGAGGACGTTCTCAAGTCGATTGTATTTTTTTTGTGTGTGTTACCTCATAACTTTATACTGGGTGTACCGATTTTGATATTTTTTTATACATTCGAAAGCTGGTGCTTGTCGTGTGGTCCCATTAATTGAGATCTGACGACGAGTATTTGAGTTATCTATACTAATATTATAAAGCTGAAGAGTTTGTTTGTTTGAACGCGCTAATCTCAGGAAATACTGATCCGATTTGAAAAAATCTTTCAGTGTTAGATAGCCCATTTATCGAGGAAGGCTATAGGCTATATATCATCACGCTAAGACCAATAGGAGCGGAGCAGTCATGAAAAATGTGACACAAACGAAGTTGTGCGGACAGCTAGTCTCTAAGGGCGCTTTCAATTTATGCGTTTCTTAACGGCCTGCTGCGGTGCCGAAGCGGTGCGTTAGTCGTACAGCGCACGGACGATCGTATTTTTCCATACAAAACGCGCGGTGCGGCAACAGTGCGGCACCGGTACCGCGTACGCTCGACAACAGGACGGCAACCGCGCAAACATCACGTGTTCATTTCAGTGTTGAATAGTGCGATGAATAGACGTCAGAGCTAATTCCAAAAAAATTTCATTTAATAATTTATTATTATTATAAAGTTCAAATCAATCTCCAGGATCTCAGACACAGACATTGACAAACAGTCAGGTTCAGTCCGCATCGGATTTCATCGCATAACTTAGAGCAATCTCATCCGCCTCTAATTTAAGTGGAGATTCTGATGCTTCCATATATAGCGATCTTTTTACAGATGATATTTCTACATAATAATTTAAAATAATATAATATTATGCAGAAATATCATCTGTAATGTAATAATAATAAGAAAATATCCATAACTTTTTTTTTGTAGTAATTAATACAAATCCAAATACAGAATAGAGTCCATGGCTTGACTGATGTCACATCACTAGGATACAAACGCACGGCAGTCAAATACGCTTTCAATTTAGGCGTTTGGTGCCGGACCGCTACCGTACTGCAGCGGCCCGGCATCGGCAGCGGGATATAACCAGCGGCACGGTAAACGTACGGCAGCGGTCCGACACGAAACGTCTAAATTGAAAGCGCCCTAATAATGAATGCGTGGCTTCAACTCATTGATGATGTTTTCATTCCCTCTTGTCAATGTAAAATGAAACAATAAAATTGCATACGATGGTTTGGAAGAGCATCTTAGTATTTCAAGGTAGTCCTTTTCTAGTTTGGTGAAGACCTGATAAAGACTAGGGATAAAAAACGGAACTCTTCAATAAATGATAGCAAATCTGTCGGGATAGCTGAAATCGCATGTTTGTTTATTGTTTATACCAATTCATACCACGAACGCTGTGATGGTTACTACAGACTTCAAAAAGCAGGAAGCTTTATGTTCCACTGTATATTTTTTATTTAACTACTGAGTAATGAGTATAATTATACATATGTACGTAGATAATACTCAAAAATATTTCGTCTATGAAAAATACATCTCTTATTTGCATACCTACTTATGACTGTATCTACTACTTTTTGTTGCAATTTTTGTCTCTGAGAAGAGGAGAACAGCTGTTTTGTTCTCGCTGAGGTTTATAAAAATGAGGTTAAAGAAATGAATGAAGATGATGATTCATACATTTCTTGGCCTTAAAGTTTTATCTGACGTAAACCTCATTTTATTCTGACTGCCCTTTTTATGTATTTTTCCCAATTACTCAAAGACGCCTGGTCCAATTTCGAAAATTCTTGTCAGGATCTAATGCTGGAATCCTGGAGAAATCGAGGTAACTCTTCAAATTTCAAAGGCACACTTGAAGCGATTTGGGTACTTTTGGAAGAGTACTTTCCCAGAGTGGGGTACATTTCAATTTGGTGAATATCTGATGAAGAACTTGAGAGACAGGCAACCGAACACTTCAATAAATTATAGCAAATCGTTCGGGATTGCTGAAATCGCATATTTGTTTATTGTTTAGGTACACCAAAGTGATTGGTACGTAAGTAGGGGGGACGCGGTGGACCACTAAAACGTGAAACTGTAATTTAGGAACTCGTTGTTTTTGGTTGCTTTCTCGTTTTTTGAACACCGACTTCTGAGATTAAAGTTAATTTGTCCTTTTTTGTTTTTTGTGTAGAAGTCGGTTGTATTTTTAGTAAAAAGTTTTTTTTTACTCTTCAATTTATCGTCTTCTTTGAAGAATGACTGATGGCGGTAGCATGTGCACCACACACCACTTAAGACATTAAAACTAATTCGAAGTGGCACAACGACCTCAACCAATGAGACAATGACAATTAATAATGCCTACAAAGTAATATTGAGTCACAATTACTTTGATTGTTACTTACCTATTGAATTAATAGCAACAGTTCAAGATGTCACATTTGATTATGCACATATTTGATTTTATTTGCGTAATTTTGTAGGGGCCACGGAAATTGGACGAGAAATTCTGAATACGTCCGAAAATACTCTTGCCTCGTAGGATTAATAATACCAGAAATACACCAAAATACAATTACAGCGCCAAACCACATAATACAGGTAATGTTTTATAACCTAGTAGCCCTATCACCAAAAAATTAATAGAAAAATTATGCTTTTTTTATTATAATTAATACCTTTGCCAGGGTTATGAAATTTGTTCGAAATAGTCACTACGGCCCTGGAACGTACTAGGAGGAACACGGTTGGGGTTTAGTCAGTCTGACACTTCATTCCACTCCACCCAGAGCGGAAGAAGTCTTTTGATGATTTCACATACAGAAAAAAAGGGATTAGGAGGGACCTGTGTAACTGGAATCAGGTACCTACCTAGATATTTTTCTCTGACTTCAAAGGTTCCAATTATGACACTCAAAAAGCCAGGCCCGTACTCTACTGAACAAATCGTAAATGAGTCTAATCAGAGCCCTAAATAGGTACCTATCGATGCCTAAAAAATACCAACAAAAAAATGCAATAAAAAATCTACAATCGATAGTGCAGTGCGCTTGCGCATTTGTGCAGGGAGGGCGAGCGACCGGAAGCGCACGTGGGCGGGTATCGATAGCGACGGTCACTGAACGCAGCTTTTGTTTTATTAATCCTGTATTTATCTAATCTGAGGGAAGTTTTTGAAGAAATACAGCAACCAATTTAAAAGAAAAGAACATAGAATGAACATACCTACCTAATCCTGCGTTAAATCTCTGATTAATTGTAGTGGACACCAAGAAAGTTGAATCGCTTACCCGGACCTCGTCGTGCTTCACTGACTTGGCATTTTTCAGGTGACCGCCGCTGAAGATTCTGGCAAGTTTTTTTTTTCGTCCTAGAAAGATATTAGAGCCACTCATGGTCATGTGTAATACCTTTTCAGAATCCCTATCAAATGCGCCAAAACTTGTAATACAGGGTCACTTTTCGGAAGAGTATTTGTTTTTCACAGTGGGATCCGAAGTAAATAAAAAGTTATGATTTGAGATTTTTTGTTTTTCGTAAAACTTAGTATTATCTTCAACACACCCAATAAACAACCATAAATAGCATGTGCATGGGGTCTCAACTCGAACAAATTATAATTAGTTAGTAAAAATAAATCATAGATGGCAGCATAGGTAACAATAATGAAATTAACAATCACTAAAAAGCGTTATACGATCGATTTTGGCTGAAGTAAGCTAAGTAAAAATCAAAACTTCCTTGTTTAATGTTGATTTAGCTATTTACACTCATAAATCACGTACTTTCAACAAAAACTATAAATTAAGCCTTTTACTTCAATTCGAACTTTAGAAGTAGTTGAAAGTAGAAGACTGTCATGCTGTTTATTTAGAACTCTTTACAGTAGATGGCGCTTTACTCAAATTTTCTTGTCACTACCTAAAGTGTCTCGAGCTACAATCGTTACCTACTAAATAAACGTTCAGTTGTTTCATTCTAAGGTAAATCAAATAACATTTTTTTTCTTAAATCTTGTATGTTACATATAAAAATAATAATTGAAAAAAAAAATGTTAATATGTTTTTGGTACATAATTATCAGATCCCGAAACAATAAAACTTTTAATACAATAGAAACTTTAAAAGTAGGTAGCTCTTCTATCTTTCAATGTCAATTCTATTTCCGTCATGTCCGTCGGAACACTGAGTGAAATGAAACACGATATTGTGCCTTATTGCTAATACAAATAGAGAATTAAGCCGCGTGAATCCGCCTTTGCCCCGTTGTATCAATTGGATCTGAGCGGCTTGTTATTGTCTTTGTTGACTGTTATTACTTGCTCAGTTTCAAAGTTATTTTCTCTAAGTCCAATATTTTTTGTTTTCTTTACGTATTTTTAGAAAAGACACCTCTCTATGACTATTATACTTAGAACCTGGAAACTGGACAAAGAGTCTCGCACACATATATTATATATTATGTCGTACATATACATATACCTATATATGTGCAAGAGCCTGTCCAGTTTTCTAAGCTAGTAAAGACTTCGGATTTTATTTAACTCGTTTTAGAATAATTGATTGTGTAGTAGGTACCTATGTTTTGATTCAAGTAATGCAGGCGTGTACGCGACTGCGTAGGTATCTTTTGCTTAATACTGATCTGTGTGTGTAGTAGGTAGTTGCCGTGTGGTAGGGCAAATAGGAGACACAGGTTTCCGATAGTTTGTTTATTGGAACGAAGTTCCTTATCGCGCGTTGTGAAAGGGGGCTAGACGGAAAAAAATCATACGAAAAGTTGTAACGACACTTTTTAACCGACTTCTAAAAAAGGAGGAGGTTCTCAATTCGGATGTTTGTATTTTTGTGTCACGATTTGGATGGGTGTGTTAAGCAACTGTTGGCAAGGTTGCGAAAAGGATGGGTGGAGTTAAGCAGCTATTAGTGAGGTCACGATTTGGATGGGTGTGTGAAGCCACTGTTGGCAAGGTTGCGAAAAGTATGGGTGGAGTTAAGCAGCTGTTAGTGAGGTCACGATTTGGATGGGTATGTTAAGCAGTTATGTTTGATATATTTATATGTGTGTGTGTGTGTGTGTGTGTGTCTGTATGTACATGTACAATTTTTTATTTCATACTAAAGCATCGACTACTTAGGTACAAACTTTAACATCAAGGAAAAAGACAAATGCACAAAGATGTAGAGAATATCGTGAGAGAAAGAAATTACAAAATACAATTGTACAAAACATAACTGCAGAGAGATCAGATGAATTTAGTGAGACTGATCAATTAGGTAGGTACCTACTTACCTAAAACTTTAAATCATCATTCAGATACGTAAGTAGGTACCTACGATTTTTCAAGACAAGACAAGACAAGAACTTCGTTCCTTCCGGATGTCCCTTGACACCTCTCAATTTTTTTATGTCCATGAAACAAAATTTGGCGTAGGTAAGTATATAACTATCTACCTACTGGTCACTTTGTAACATTATACCTATAAGTTTTATTATGTACCTAGGAACCTAGGTACTTGCTTGGAGTATTAAATTATTTTTATAAAAATATTATACAAGTAGCTACTTGTATTGTTTCCTCCTCTCCTATTACCTACCTATACTCCATTCACAATAAGATTAGACATTGGAACAAAATTGTTTACAGTCCGTTCAACCGATTTTTACTTCTATTCCGTAGGCATAAGGATGGCATTAAAGCAAAAACGTGATAATAATACCAACTGTTTACTGCAGCTGCTATGTGTCATGCCACCAACGCAATAGAAGTCAAAATCGGTTGAACGGACTGTAAAAAAGATGTATTTCAAAGTCTAATCTTATCGTGAATGGGGTATAGTTAGGTACCTATTTCATTTAATTTCCATGCCGCAGCACTGGCCGCAGTAACATTACCGCTAAATTACAAGAAATTTTATAATTTTGATTGATTTGAGTAGATTGAGGAGCTCGTGGCTAAAATATAATAGCCGCACGGGTCGATCTTCAAGGTTAAACGCTTGCCGAGGTCTGTCTGTGGATGGGTGACGTGAAGATCTCATCAGGTCGGAGGTAAAATACTGGTATTCAACTGAATCCGGTGCAAATATATATAGTTCGGAAAAGGTTAGACAGATGAACATTGATTTGAATAGAGTAGATAATAAAATTTAAAAACATGAATAAGTAGGTACCTACTTATTGTAAAATTCGCCATAGCGACCAATTCGACTTTAGTAAGTTAACGAAGCGCGTATAGGAATAAACCATTGAGATAAGAGAAACATGGAGATGCTGCGTTATTCTAACATTTGCTTAGGTAGGTATACAAATATGAGTGAAATATGATTCAGAACTTGAAATATCGTTATGTCTTATTCTTTCTAGTGAGATAATCTTATTTGATAAAAGAGACAACTATAGTTTAAGTTGTTGCTAATTATGGCAACATTTTATCGTGACGTAGTGACATTTGTTAATTTTTTGTATTATTGAGATTTGCGAGAAAATTAGGTACGAGGTTTTTACTTTTAAAACTACATGTAAATATTGGAAAACAGAAGCTCAACATGCCTGTGTGTTGTATTGTGAAATGTGGTGCATGAAATAATCAAAATCAATCGCAATTGTCTTTGCACAGGTTAATGAAGAATGTTAACTAATTTTGATTATTAGCACTCCATATTCCCTGTAAAAAATAAAAAATACTAGTGAAAGAATTATTTCGATATGTCAATTAGCTCCCGATTTAGAAGTAGGTAAAACAAGTTGTAACTCCACGACGCGCGACGCGCGGGCTGCCGGTAACGGTGTGACGTCATCGCACAACACGCTCAGTCTGGCTCACTCGGTCCGCTCGCGGTCGCGCGCCTGTACCGTCGCGTCGATATTATACCTAAATATTTTTTTAAATGTCGAATCCACATACTAGGAAATCATGTGTTGTGTCTAACTGTAAAAATACAACTACCAATTCGCCGGAAAAGTTTTTTTTTCTCCTCGCTTTGACAATGTCCCTAGTCATATTAAAAATGCTATATTTTGTTCACAGCCATCTCTGCTGGCGGCACAATCTTCGCAGGTTACATTTAAAACTTCTTGGTCCTTTTCATTGCATTCTAAACTGCAATGATAAGGTGTGGTACGTAGGTACGCCGTGTTCTGGTGGAGTGATTCTACATTTAACCATACATACATCACCTACTCTTTTTACTTGAATATAAAATAGAATCATCGCCATAGCTGTAAATAAAAATAAATGGCCTTACGTATTTTTTTATTAAAAAAAATACAAATAAAAAAGGTTTAGTACCTACCTACATCTGTATCGTTCAATCCACTACATCTACATCCTAAGTACCATCCTACTTCCTACTAATATTATAAATGCGAAAGTTCGTGATCTTTCACGCAAAAACTACTGAACGGATCTGGACAAAGTCTGGAATACTTTTAATCCTGGGAAAATGTACAGTTCCCAAGGGAAACGGGGGCAAAGCTGCTGGCGGAAGCCAGTTTGCAATAAATCAATGTACCTATGTATTAATTTAAATTTACTAAGAAGAGCGGTACCTACCTATATATACATACGTACCTACCTATAGCTACAAAACTATAATACATATTTGTTTAACGTAAAAATTTAATGGTAGGTAGGTACTTCTACTATTTGAGTTGCATTCTTCCATTATATTAGTTGGGTATTTTGTTTTGATAAAACAATTTAGAATAGATAAACTATTAAGTACCTATAAATAGTAGCAAGGAAAGTTTACTTAGGTACTTTTGCATTTTTATTCCTCGCATTTCGGCGCCAACGGAATCACTATTTGTTGATAAATAATGCGCAACCATTAATCCATCTAGGTATTTTAGGTAGATTATCCGATTGCCCTTTTTCAAACTCAAACTCAAAAAGTTTATTTCAATTAGGCCATTAACGGCACTTTTGAACGTCATCAATAAAAAATATCATAAATTAAGTGACTCTAGCGTCCATTCGCAAATGTAGATTCTTATGGAGAAGAACGGACAAGAAACTCCATAGTTACTCTTTTCAAACCAATGTTTTACAATATTTGGTAATACAATAAATACTTCATATATGTGAGGAATATTTTGAATCCTTCATCCATTTTATTAATCGAATAATATTTACTATTATTAGACTATTAACGTAATACGCGCATAAAAACACAACAAAATACTGCGCAACAAGCGCAAGCTATTACACCTACTATCACATGAGTAAACAAACGGAACAGAGACCAAGCTTCCTAAGAACGTGCAAAATTGTTACCTAATTTGGTAGGGTTGTCACAATAGGGTAGTTGCCTAAAAAATCTAATTAGGTCGTAAGATTGACTTCCCAAAAATATTGGACACGTATTTTTTATTTTGTCACGTAAACAAAAAACGAAGACGATATATTGCGTTGAAAACTCGTGTGACGTCACTCCGTGCGACGATTTTTACCACGCCATGATGTCACAAGCTCCCACTCATGATCTTTGAAGCTTTTTATCTTCGTCAATTTTTAGAGATTTCATAAAGCAAAAAATACGTGTCTAATTTTTTTCGATAATCTAACTGACGGACTAAATAGGATCATATTTTTATTCCTCAGGAAACATCCCTATTGGTTGTGACAAATTAAACAAAACATTTTGTTAAATAGTTTTATTATTCAGTATGATAGAATACTTTACAAATTACTTACCTACTCGAATAATTTTCTTTTATTTTTGAATAATTTATTGTTTCTTTTAATGGTGTGGTAAATAATATAACATGCTACTAACCGTTAAAGAGTTCCCTCGTAAGGAGACAATTCTGGCTGCAACAGCAGTTCATGATAAAAATCGTTCTAAACTATCAAAATTAACACACATCATTCCTACCTACCTACTACATACCAACCCACTCACATACAAATATTAAATAAAAGCTTGTAATAACAATAAAAAGGTAAAACACACCGTTTAGTACTACTCTCTTCTTATTAAAAATGATCATACTCATCATAATCATCATCAAGATACTTGAAAAAATAATAGTCAGATTTGTAACCTATTGTGAAAGTTAGAGAAAGTTTAAGTATGATATATTTTTATTTTTTCTACTTAGTAATATTATACAAACAGTACGATAAACAACCATTATTAATAATTCAATTCCACGTTTTTACATTAAAATATTCAAACTTGCAACTAACAAAACAAACAACGTGCGTCGCGCTGACCCTTAGAATATCCACTGGCTGTGCCAGCGTAAACTGGTTTTTTCCAGTCTCGCTGTGTACGCGACAAGCGGCCAGTGGACACGCACACATGCCCCGCGTACTTGTAGAAGTGCAACCGATTCGCGCGATTGTTCGAAGCTTTATCTCTGTTCCGTTTATCTACTCATGTGCCTACTATAACCGCTGGCCACTTGATACGAAGCGGGCCGCGGCCCGCGAGGCGCGTTGTAACATGTCGACATAGGCGTCACGTGACTGTTAGCGGGACTCGATATTTTTCTAAACTTTGAATGCCTATAAAATCAAAACTACTAGGTATTTTTGACTACAACAGTGTATTTGTATACATACAGGCTTTACTGAGAAAAAATTTCAAGCGATTTGGCATACCTAGTAACATTCTTCATTGCCGGTTTTCATGCATTAATACTCACAATAATACACATTCGATGATACTATTGTAACGCGATCATGAATTTATGGCTAAAGTATTGATATTTGGGTTAATTTCCATGTAACAGGCCTTTTTATTATTTGTTAATTCATTCGTTTATTTACAAACATATATCATAATGGAATACTGTTGTACCGGTGCCGACTTGCCGTACCTAATAGTCTCTGAAACTATAGTTCCGCTGCTGAACATTAACATAAATACTCCTGCGTCTTATTCAGACTTATACCTTATAACAAACACTTAAGTTTTATTTATTTATATAGATAACAGAAGGTAAGATAACCTAGGTACTCATCTTTTTCTGTTACAATTACAATGGACTTTAAGTAAGTACCTACATAATATTAGATTAGGTATGATCCAAACGTGATAACTAGTAAAACTCGTATTTAACATCGATACTCGTTATAGTAACACCTATGTCCCTTTATTGATACATCCCTAGCAATGGCAGCCATTTTATATTTATAGGTGCACCCTTTTTTGTAGGTATTTCCAGTCCATACTTTTCTATGTCAATGGAATAAACCAAATAAACGCATTAACAACTGCACGAAGATAGGTACCTATATTTATATACCTACCCATTCTTGCTTTGGAAACACACCGTCTTCTACTTAAGCTGAAAATTGCTAGCTTAAACACAAAAATTAAACTATTAAGTACGACAACCAACTCGAAGATAAGTTTTGTTGTATTGTTGTATTTGTCCTAGATAGAACGAACGGTGCGATGTCATACTCGATTGGAGAGAGATGTAGAGAAACAATAATTGAAAAACGACGCCATCTAGTAGTATTGATTTCACCGCATCGATGACACCTAGTATCTAGGCTGTCTCCTAGATGGCGTTGTAAAACTACAGTCTCTGGAAATCAGTGAGCCGCTGATGCTACCATCTGTCGTAAAAATTAAGAAAATAATATAGTTAGTTCAATAGTAAGACTTAGGGAGGTGTCATTTCTTTGTATGGGATTGGGTATCTGTACTGTAGTATTATATTATCTGTGGCATGTGTAATGCAAGGACTCATTAGTACCAATCTAGTTTAAATTATAAAAAAGATACAGGATGTAAATTTTTTCGAATTTTAATGAGAATTAGTAATAAAAGTTATTTTTTCATAAAAACACATAATAAATTATAACTCTGCAAGGGTTGACCTTAAACACCTCCCGTAGAACAATTTTTTGCAATTGTTGACCCAATCTAACCCCTAGTTGTGTTTGATTTACGTCTTTTTTGTCACCCGGTATAATTAGATTGCATATACATATGCATGGATCATTTGGAGGAGCCAAATGATCCATAAATAAAAATTAAACATAACTTGACACTTCGCTATAATTTTTAAGAAACAACACTGTTTATCGACGCGAATTAAGCAAGAGTCGAGACCTTTTCCGAGAATTTACCTAAATATATACGTGATACCACACTATCGTCCACCGGGTCACAGCCGTGTTAATATTATATATGCCTAATCGTGATAGATAAACGCCTACTATGTATGACAATGATGAAAACATTTACAGTAGAAAATGTTCCATAAAAGAGTTGAACAACGTTACTTTTATATTCGCAGGTAAATAACTATGGAGTGCTGACCTTCAGAGCCGACATCCCATCGTTCCTGAACATTGAGTTTCCGCTGCCGTACCCATCGATCGCGGTGTTCTACACTAACATCGACACGACGAACACTGGCACAGTTTACTACAGAGAAACCAACGAACCACATGTACTGTCCAAAGCAGAGGAGAGCGTGCAGAACAACTTCCACGACTACTATGACTTCAAACCGACCAGCGTGTTCATCGCCACGTGGGAGGATGTCAGCTTCACATCGAACGGAAGAACAGACGTACGCAGAAACCGCTTCCAGGCAGCCATCATCAATAACGGCACGGAGAGCTTCGTCGAGTTCCTGTACCCCGAGAGGGATATCCAATGGGTCCAGAAAGACACGCAAATCTTGAGCTTGCCCGACGCAAAGGCTCAAGCTGGCTTCGTGTCCGAAGATGGACGCGTTTACACGCTCCGCGGATCTGGCAGTCATCAAATCAGGAATATCGTTGCGTAAGTTTTAAGTTAAAAAAATAAAAACACCGCGTAATACTTATATATACTTTTTGATTCTGAATAAAAAAACGAATTCTTTTTTTATTTCATTCCAGATGGTCAAATGTTCAAGAGCCTGGACGTTACGTGTTCCGTATCGGAAATATACCTCTTGAAGGTAACGTCGCCGTTCCCGACCAGTACAACCAAAACGAAGTGGAAATCGAAGAAGAGACCAAAACATGCGCGCAAACCGGACCAAGCGTATGCCACGTACAAGCCAGGTGCGTCGACTACCAGGCCGGGATCTGTTGCCAGTGTGATGAGGGCTTCTACGGAAATGGAAAATCGTGTATCAAAGATGATGTTCCACTCAGAGTTCACGGTAAAATAAATGGCGTCATAAACAACGTCAATCTGAATGATGTAGACATACAGGCGTATGTGGTCGTAGCGGACGGTCGCGCGTACACGGCGCTGTCGCTCGTGCCGGGCGGGCTCGGAAGCAGCTTGCAGCTGCTACATGTGCTCGGAGGTGTCGTCGGTTGGATGTTTGCCAAACCATCAGGATCCGCCAAAAACGGATACCAACTCACTGGCTCGATGTTTAACCACACCGCAGATATATGGTTCCCAGCGACTGGCGATAGGGTTACAGTCAATCAAGAGTATCTTGGGCATGATGTTTTTGACCAAATCACCTTAGAGACAGATGTCAGGGGCTCATTGCCAGTAATACTTGCCGGAACAAAACTGGAGATTAGTGACTATGATGAACAGTACACGTACGTAGAACCAGGCCTCCTTCGCTCCGAATCTAGCAGAACCTTCACAAACAAGATTACAGGTGAAAAGTACGAGCAAAGAGTCTCACAAACATTTTCATTCAACACTTGTCGTTTTGCTCCCCCATCAGCCGATGATAGCAAGCCATCGACATTGAGAATAAGTAAAAATTACTTAGGATATGAAGTCAGGGAGAACATAGTGAGGTATGGAATGAGCAACAAGATTTATCCCCTAGGTGAAGAGGACCCTTGTATTCTTGGCCGAAATTCTTGTGGACCCCACAGCACATGCGTGGTCCAAGGAAATTCTTTTGCTTGTGTTTGTGAGACTGGTTTCACAAAAATTTACCAAGATAATGCCCTCGCTTGTGTAGATATAGACGAGTGTGCATCGGGGACACATAACTGTGACGGCGACGCGGACTGTCACAACCACGAAGGCGGCTTCCAATGTCGCTGTCGTAAAGGATTTATCGGAAACGGCATAAATTGCAAACCTCTATCTACATGTCAAGACAAGAAATGTGATGCCAATGCTCGTTGTATAGATAATCCTGATGGAGAAGCCATATGCGCATGCAATCCTGGCTACAACGGCGACGGTCAGTTCTGTTTCCCGAACTACGAGACTGCTTGTGCTAGCTGCTCTCCGTACGCTGCTTGTATTTTTAATGGCAATAATTACGAATGTAAATGTAACACAGGTTACTCCGGTGACGGCCTTTACTGCAACGAAAATGTTCGTAGTGATGAAACTACTCAAGCATCGGCTGTTGAAACGGAAAATTACGAGGCTGACTATAACGAGACCATCGTCTTACCTAAGTGTGACTCGTACAGCTGCTCGTGCCCGCAGGGATACTTCGATTATAGGGACGAATTTAACAACCAACTGTGTCGACTCGGGTACGAGGCTCCTCCAGCTGAACCATCCGACAACAACTACCAGCAACCTACTGACACTTACTATCAACCGCCTACAGACCCATATTACCAAACCAGTACTGAACCCCGCTATCAAACGTCAACGGAAGCTTATCCTACCGACTCCGATTATCGTTCGCCGAGCCCTTGGGACCCTAGCTACCAAAGACCGTCAGAAGGTGAATACAGACCATCTGAAAATAGTTACCCACCGCCTTCAGAAAACAGCTACGCAAATCCCTCAGAGAAATACCCGCCTTCTACAGATAACAGTCCTTACCAACAACCGGACCACAACTATCAACAAACTTTGGACAACAACTACCCATCACCGACACCGAATCAATATCAACCACCTACGGACAACAGCTTTACAGTGCCTTCACAAGACAACAATCAACCGCCTTCGGAAAATAACTACGAACAAACCAATTACGAGCAGTCGCCAGATCCTTACCAGCCACCTGAATACCCGCCTACGGACAACAACGACCCTCTAAGTAAGATGACTTAATATTGAACTCTACATAATCACTGTTTGCTTTTCAAATAGTTAAAATAACACGATATTATCTTTTCAGTTAAGTGTGAGGAGGACAGTGACTGTCCACCGAACGCAGTCTGCACGTATTTATCAGCTGATGCTTCAGGCGATTGGGAAGGAAAGCACTGCGTCTGCCCAGAGGGCTATGAAGGCGATGCGTACGAATGCATTGAGAAAACCGGACCCAACTGTGCATGCGGCCCCAACGGGCACTGCATCAACACCGGCGCGGACGAGTTTATCTGCGTGTGCGACCTCGGCTACCACGGCGACGGCTACTCCTGCCGACCAAACTTCAGTTGCAAGAACAACTCCGACTGTGAATACAACGCTGAATGTCGTCCAGATGCAAAAAGCAACGAATACATCTGCCAGTGCGTCAAAGGATACACCAAAGACCAGAACGACGCATGCATCCCCGACGCACAGCTCTGCAGCGGAGCCTGGTGTGCCGAGCACTCTTCCTGTCTCTTTGATCCGGAACTATCCGTAAACTACTGCCACTGTGACGACGGGTACACAGGCGATGCTATTTCGCAGTGTGTGCCTGAAGGACGCACCTGCGATGTTGCCAACGACTGCAACGAGAACGCTGTGTGCACGATTGTCGACTACTCGTACCAATGTGTGTGTAGAGACGGGTATAATGGCGACGGATACTCCTGTATCCCTGAAGCGACGTGCAGGAACGACCCCAATTTGTGCGACTTGCACGCGTCTTGCCTGAAGAGGCACGATGTGTACATCTGTGAATGTAATGCAGGCTACAACGGAAATGGAAGCTACTGCAACTTGAATCCCAGAAAAGCTGGAAACTTCTTGGTGGCGAGCGACGGTGCTTCCGTGTACAAAGTGCCCTTCCAAGTGACATCGAGAGATTTCGCGACGCCGTTTAACAGTGGAATATCGCAGATCGCCGTTGGTGTGGACGTGGACTGTGAAGTTGGCAAAATATACTGGGGTGACGTCGTAAGCTATGCCATCAAAACTGCTGCGTATGACGGTAGCGATGCTGGCCTGTTCTTATCAGAAGGTGAGTTACAAAGACGGATATTTGAGATGGAAGGACTTACTTACTCCTACTTCTAATAGAATTCCCACTGACTAGGAAAATTTATCTAAAACTGAAACAATATTATCTTTTATTTATTCCAGGCGTCAAGTCACCCGAAGGCATAGCAGTGGACTGGTCATCGAGAAACATATTCTGGACAGACTCCAGGAAGTTGACTATTGAAGTAGCAAACTTGGACACCAAAGCGCGCAAAGTATTGTTTGCAATAGACAGAATATCCAACCCCAGAGGCATCGCCGTGCATCCGAGAAGGGGGTAAGTTATTACTTACATGTAAATCGAAGCAAACTCGTCTTAAATAACAAGAAAGAAAGTAGATCGTCTAGTGAACTAGACTAGAAATGGTTGAAAGTGCAAAAACGTACACAAAAACCATTTTAAGAATGGTATAGTTTCATTCTCTTTGGCCAAATTTTTACGAAAAAAAAAAACCATTATTTTTGTGTTAATTCCTGCATCATTGTTATCTGTTGTACCTATACAAAAACAAGCCATTTCTCTATCCGATAGCAATTAATCTGGTTGGTAATTTACTTATACCAATTTAAAAAGAATTAAATGTATAAGTATGTAATTTCAAACTTGCGTCTTTTACAGAAAAATATTCTGGTCTGACTGGAAACGATCAAACCCAAAAATTGAATGGGCGAACATGGACGGTTCGCAACGAGGAATCTTCCTCGACAAAAGCGACGTTGTTCTACCAAACTCATTGGCGATCGACTGGGAGAGAGACCGCCTGTGCTACGCTGACGCTGGCTTGCAGAGCATCAAGTGCGTCACCATCGACACCCAAGAGAAGGAAACCATTGCCACCAACTGCTCCTACCCCTTCGGTCTTGCGATCCACGGCAATAAGTTCTACTGGACCGATTGGAAAACGTAAGCAAACCAGGCTCCTAAAAGATTCAATAGCTCGGAATTCGCTAAACATTTTTGCCAGCAATAATAATAATAAGAATAGTCCACTTTGGTTTTGCTTAGCTCTGAATCCTCTAAGCACATTGCTGGAGGATTCAGGTCTAGGCTATCGGTTGAGAAGAGGTGGTCAGACCATATCTCACCTTCTTTACATGGATGATCTGAAACTCTTTGCCCCCAACAATTTGCGACTAATGGAGCTACTGAAGGTGACTGAAACCTTCAGTAGTGCCATCAGGATGGAATTTGGTGTGGACAAATGTGCAGCCATGCATGTAAAGAAAGGGGAGATTATGGAATCTGAGGGAATTCAACTCTCGGATTCCATACAGGTTAGATCCCTCAGCTCGACCGAAACCTACAAGTATTTGGGTATGTCGGAAGCGTTAGGCATTAACGGTGCTGACATGAAACAATCGCTGAAAGAGCGCTTCTTTGGCCGCCTGAAAAAGGTTTTAAATAGCCTTTTGTCAGGCGGAAATAAAGTGCGCGCTTTCAACGGTTGGGTCATGCCGGTATTAATGTACTCTTTCGGCATACTCAAATGGACTCAAACCGAACTCGACGCCCTGGATAGGAGAGTCCGTACACTGTTGACCGCAAACCGGATGCATCACCCACGATCGTCGGTGATGAGACTGTACATCCCGCGGAAATGTGGAGGTCGAGGCTTTTTAAATGCTAAGACTCTCCACAACCGCGAGATGTGCAGTCTCAGAGAATATTTTCTCAAAGCCGATGTGGGTATGCACCGAGATGTGGTCGCAGTGGACAAAGGATTCACCCCGTTATCCATGGCTAAAGAGAACTGGCGCAAACCTGTGATACCTACTACAGATGACCGTAGGGAGGTATGGAGAGGCAAGGAGCTTCACGGACGCTTTTATCGGGCTCTTTATGGGTCCGATGTTGATTTCTCAGCGTCCGTGGCCTGGCTACGTTTCGGTGATCTTTTCGGAGAAACTGAAGGTTTTGTTTGTGCAATTATGGACGAAGTTATCTTAACGAACAACTACCGGAGGCATATTATGAAGGACGGGACGGTTGACGTGTGTCGGGCATGCCACCGTCCGGGTGAGTCCATCAGACATATTATCTCTGGTTGTTCTCGTCTGGCTAACGGCGAGTACTTGCACAGGCACAACCAAGTAGCCAGGATTATCCATCAGCAACTTGCTTTGAAATACAAACTTGTGGATTCTGAGGTACCGTATTACAAGTATGTGCCCGACCCAGTTCTCGAAAATGACCATGCCACGTTGTACTGGGATCGGTCTATCATTACTGATAGGACTATTATTGCCAACAAGCCGGATATAGTGGTGATAGACCGATTAGCGCGCCGCACAATGATAATCGATGTTACCATCCCACATGACGAGAACCTCGTGAAAGCTGAGAAAGAGAAACAAATCAAGTATCTCGACTTAGCACACGAGGTTGTCGACATGTGGAATGTGGACTCGGCTGTCATTGTGCCGATTGTCGTTACGGCCAATGGTCTGATGGCCAAAAGCTTTGACGAACATCTGTCAAAGCTGGCGTTACACGGTTGGTTAAAGGGCCTGATACAGAAGGCAGTACTCCTCGATACGGCTCGTATTGTGAGGAGGTTCCTTTCTCTGGAGCCCTAACCACCGGTAGCTTGGACCCTGCTCCCGACACCGGCGGACTACTGCGTTTTGTATTTTTAAATGTTTTTTTATTGTTTGTGTTTTTTTAAGAAATATTTAAAAATATAAAAATGTATGTATAGTTAAATAAATAAAGAGGGAATAAGAATAATAAAGCCTTTTTATTTCCTATAAAAATTAACAAAACAATCTTATTTACTGTATTCTTGGTTAAGTGTTAGTACGTACTTATTTCTAGTGTTAGTTAGAGATTAAAAAACATTTTTTTTTTTTATAGAAACCCCTTTGTTACGGTAGGTATAGGCCTCCTCCAATTCCTCCTCTAATTTCTTCCATTTCTCTCTATACCGTGCTGTTCTGTATCAGTTTCTTCCCGCCACTGATATTATATCGTCCACCCATCGTTTTAGTGGTCTGCCAGCAATAAGGCTACATAAAATTAAATAATATGTGTTGTGCTCCGGACTAAATGTTTTTTGGTGTTTATCCATCCACCGCTTGGCCTTCAACTTTGCCTTATTCTGTCATCGTAATTCTAAACAACACTGTTCTCTTTCAGATTAAAAATCGAGTCCATCGATGTCGAGACGCAAATCCGCGGTCAGGTACCGATCGCTACAGCATCCAGAAGGTTGTACGGTGTTGCAGTAGCCCCGGACACATGCCCACCAGCCCAAAGCGTGTGTGCATTTAGGAACGGCGGCTGTGGAACCGATCAACTGTGTCTTCCCGATGGAAACAACGGCAGAACGTGTGCGGACGCAGACCGAACCCTAAGCAGACGTTAAGGGTCAAGTGTATTAGATTAGCGACATCTACGACGTGCAATTTCGATCGATAAACATGAGTTATGGATACTGGCTCCAGCAGCATCGTTAAAAAAGAACTATCTATAAATTGTCTTGATGCACCAAGGGCAGCTTGAATTCAGAATCTACTGTCTTACATGAGAGTTAAAATTCTATTGAAACCGAAATGTATTTCGAAACTTTTATTTAAAACTCGTAATACATAAAGCAACTCATAATGTTGATTATGGTAATGGAATGCTGAATTGCATGGATTCTAAATTCGAGCGTATTTTTTTAAAAGCGATCGTGTAACACAGTACGTATATTGATGTCATTGAGGTACTCGTAGGTTTAAAGTTTTGAATGTGGCCAAAAGGTTTGGATTTGAAGTAATTTAACCAACTCGTACGGAGTTCGTCTATGGTCCGAGTTTATGCAATATTTTGTTTTAAAATATTAAATTACACATGTGAAACTTAAGACCGCAAAAAATGGCTCGATAAATTTATAAGTGTTTTTAAACGAAAATGATTGCATTTTATCGGCCAGCATACTTTCAAAACCCAGTTTTCACTACGAAATTATGAAACAATTTACTATTTTTTTCAAATTACTATTTTGACTCCTAGTCGAACACACTTTGAACAAAAGTATTTATTACAAAATGTCTAACAAAATAAATAAAACATGTTTGATAATTTCGAAGTGTTGAACTGTTTATACGGCACTAGTTTAATGTTACCAAGTATACCTACTAACCACTTTTAACCAGATTTTCTAACCAATAAATATAAGACCCGCCTAATTATTATAACACTTGAATTATTATTGAATAGATAAAGACAATTTTGTAGCTTGCAACACCAGGACATACTTTAAATAGGTACCACAAAATATCAATAAAAATAACTATAGATAATAATGTATACCCAAAGATTTTGTTGTTCCTGCTATAACCAAATGATAGAATAAAATAAAATACCTACTCTTAATA
The DNA here is from genome assembly GCA_905332915.2 of Hecatera dysodea. NCBI lineage: Eukaryota > Metazoa > Arthropoda > Insecta > Lepidoptera > Noctuidae > Hecatera > Hecatera dysodea. Next base: position 19,291,993 of record HG995294.1, read on the forward strand.
AGATCTTTAATGTACTTCAATCAATGTAATTTATTAATGCCAAATCAATAAAGTTATTTATTTATACAGACATTTTTTACTGTTTCACACCCACAATATAAGCATTAACATAATATTAAAAATAATTATTGGAATCTAAAATTCTTCTTAACAGAGAATAATAATTATATAAAATATACTAAATTCGTGACAATCTAAGAAAACGGGTTTGACATTACTTTACTATTAAATATGAAAGAGACATGAAATAAATCTCTTTCGCACTTAGTGGTAAAGCGAACTTCTTTCCGAGAGGGATAGAAGATCTCTTTACTGCACTGTCAAATCCGACTTTTTAGATTGTTGCGAATATAAAAAGTTTACCTAATTAAATTATAATTTATCCTAGATCATATAAATCCTTTGATATTCATGGCTAGTTATAGTTTTATGAATTCAAGAAGAAAAATAAGCAACCAAATTAAATTCAGGTAAGTTCTGACTTTCCAAGCAATTTTGAAAAGAATCAAACATTCCAGTAAGCTTACTAAGCAAGTTTATCCAAAAGGCCTGTACTCAACAAAAAGTCTGCATTGTTAATGGATGCCTCAACAGATTTTACAAATATTTGTGACAGTTAATCTCACATGAAAGCCCTAGCAACCAGAGACTTGTCAGGATATAACACACAACACTCTCAAGCTAGATTCCAACAATAGGGTGTTTTCCTGAAGAACTCTAATTAGTTTGTCCACATCAGTAAGAAAGCCAAAAATTAAGACCATGTGTGACCAGTGTGTTGAAAACTCCTGTGATAGCACGCTTTTTACAAACAAATGACGTCACGTGGTTCGTCAGTTTTTACGAACTTTGATGTGCCTTTCCTTTGTAATTGGCTAAATAGAATTATTATTTAGTAGTAAAATACCCTATTAAAACCATACATAATTATAACTAGACATGACAACCACAGAAAAGGTAGGAGATTACTGCTTTACCCCCACAGCTCCTCAGTGCGACCAAACTTAAACACTAGCGAGCCGGCGAAGATGAATGCGTTCTGCATGAACAGACTCACACCGGGCCAAGCAGACTTATTTGAACCTGAAAAGAAGAAAGTTTTCTTTTATGACTATATAATAACTATTTAGGCACCTGAGTTTATAGTTAAAACAGATTATACAGATATATAATAAGCAATTTAGATGTCATTATGATAAAGTTAATTTTTCAATATCATTTGCATAGTATGAAGTCACCGATGTAGAAGCATGACAATTTTTGCCTGATTTATTCATGTTTTTTTCTGACATAAATAAATAGATATAAACATATAAGGATTAGCACAGACACATCTCAAACAAAGCAAAGACCATACAGTAAGAAAAAAGGAAAAGGCATTGGTTTTAGCTCTTAATACCACAAATTAAAATATACATACCTGCGTTTACATAGTTGGCAAAGAGGATCCAGCAGGCAGCAATGAGAGACGCGAACCCAACTACGAATCCTAGGAAGAGCCAAAGACGGGCACCACGGGGGCCCATGCAACCTCCTGTGTATGTCTCACCTCGTACCTGCATTTGTAAAAGAAAACTTTACTTCACCAATTATGTAGTATACTTTCTTTTCGGTTTGAAGGAAATCCCTCATTTCATGGCATCACCATGTTTAAAAACTTGCTTGCTCAACAGCATGAATAACGCAATGATATATTAAAAAGGGAGGCTTTCAATGATTGTGTGTGTTACACATTATTATTCTGCAGGACTCAATATATTAAGTCAAAACAGTTCTGAAAGTGATTGAAACTGGTCTCTAAAAATATTGTAATTAATTTGCAATGGAGATACTTACAATCATACCATTATAAATGAATTATTCTAAAAGATTTGATAAGATGGCTACATTCAACAATGTTCTTTGATTGGACTCTGATAACAGTCACTAGATGTCAAACAACCATAAAATAGAAAGATAGAGATACAGTGGGAATCAAACTCATGTAAATCCAGGAACTTTCATTATACAGTATTACAAGATCTCGCTGAACAATATCAACACCATACCAATGTTTTTACTTATCATTAAAAATATTATTATATCTTGGCTGTCTGGTATGATTCTTTGTTGTACTATATTTGACCTACATAAAGTTACATACTAAGTGTTAAAAAAACAAAGTAAAAGCTGTCAAACAGTTATCTGTAATAAGTGTCAGTGACCTGTGCATTTGACACCGAGTTGACCATGATGAGAGACAGAGTGGCCATCACACCGCAGACGTGGGAAGCGTTGGGCAGGTTACCAGGGTACACTGACGCCGCGTCGATGATGAACCACCATCCTGTGAAGAACTGATGGAAAAACCTTGATTAGAAAAATGAATCAGAGGGTCAACCTGGTTTGAGGAAATTATGTTTGAATGTATGCATTGAGGCAATAAATTTAACATTACAATACTTTCATGTTGAAAATAGGATGTCGAAAAATATCATACAACAATTTATAATTCACAATAGATACGAATCTAGGAATTGAGTACGTGCTAAATAGTAACCAAATTGCGTCTCATATATCAATCAGTGATATCTTTTAATCGTTATAGTAGTATCCCAATCAACCAAAGCAATCATCAAGGTATGTAATTAATAGAAATACTGCATGATTCATCAAATACAAACCAAAAGTCCTGATGCTATAGACGCTAGAATATTGCGCTTCTCTCCACTTTCGAACCACACACAGCTGGGCATTGTCATATTCTCGAAACAGCTCATGTTTGAAATTGATTTAATGAGGAATTAACGACAAATATTGAGAATTTTTCTCGTGAAAAACAATCCTGAGATGGTAAATAAAAAGTGACAGCCAAAGAATCGCCCGTATGACGTTTAGTTAGTTAACGCCACAGTTAACGCGTTCCATTGTTGTGCAATTATTATTTTAGGCATTGATTTAAAGCTATAACTGGCAACACAAGCCATTCTTTTACGTAATTATTTTCATAAGAATGTAGTTTTTGTGTAACTTATCTAGATAAGATAAAATAAGCCTCAATTTAGTAATAGACAAGCGCTGTTGTAACTGTTAGATATAAATTAAAAATCATTCATCTGTTCCATTTTAAATTGAGACATTACTGAAGAACTCTTGCAAAAACCTTTATTGAGTGTGCAAGTCACTGTTGTGAATGCTGTGTGCACTCGCTGCCATGTTTTTTGTACATTTGACTCCTGCGTCATAGACCTTCCATAATTATCAATCGGCTAACCAAGCCAATACCTAGTCCAATTTCTTTGTTTCTATGTTTAATCTGCAATTGCTCTGCAAAAACTGGGGATTGTTCGTGGGTATACTTTCAAAGTGCAAACAAGAATAAACTTTGTTTGGTGCCCTATTCCAATAGAAATATCTAACGAGTCCTCTGCAAGTTTGTTTTAGCCTCTCGTACGCCTACCGAAGGTCCTCCCAAGATTTTCAAAACTTTACTGATGTTAGCTATGGTGACTCATCACAAACCTTCCCATAAAGGAACTCAATCAGTACTAGGTAGGTAAACATCACTCACCAAATAATAATTATATGCATGAGCAGTGAATTCATAGTTGATTATATCTTACAAGAGTGTGGTTTACTTGAACAATAATTTGTTTCAACATGGTGAAATCTAAAGATTTTTTTACTGGCAAGACCGCATAAATGGGTACTTCCTACAATGTGAGCTTCAATATATTACACAGGAATCTACCTGCAGCTTTGCAGTTTCTACAGGGCCAATTTTAGGGTGAAATAGTCAGTGATTATAGCGGCTTAGGACAATGAGGGCAATTTGCTGAATCAACAAATACCTACGCTGTATACATAACAACACATCTGTATTCCTCAAAAGGTTGGGCAGAGGTGTAGAGAGTACAGATGTGTAACATTAGTTTCCCAGCAGGTTTATAATCTCCATGCCGAATGAACGATCATATTGCTATTAACCGGGCATATACCAAAACTCCAGGCCACTACCGAAAATTTTGGGAATCGAACCCAGGAAAATACAAATTGTTCCTACGTCCACCAAATTGACACACCGTTTTAACACACAAGGCAAAATGTTCTAACACTTTAGTTAAGTAGATATATGTTAAGCAATTTTTATCATGTAATAAATAATAATTGTTCGTAACTTTAGCAATTATGCAATTGATGAACTGTTACACTTATTGATAAGCTGATTGCTATATAATAAAAAGTCAATTTATTCGTTATACATTATTATTTTAAATTTTAGTGCAACCTATGAGTGAAAATGTTGCTGAGGGCAATATTCTGTTGGTGTATTCAGGCTGTGCTTTTTAAGGTAAGAGATTTATATGATTTGACCAGTGCAATTGTATGGACTTCAAAAGAGACCTTGACCTCTAAGTTTGTTTCGGTGTTTCTTCTCAGGGTAGTCAGCTAGGAAACACCGGCCTCATCTAGTTTATAACGACCAAAAAAGATTGACTTGTAAAAGTGTTTTTTACAACCTACTTACAAAATAAAAATCATTTATCATAGTTATACCTAGCCGACATTCTTTTGAATCTTTAAAGTTTGGTTAGTAAAGTGCCTAGGTCATGTGATGATGGTTCCAATTTCTGTTTTCAGTCGGTCTTCACTCAATGTATCCCGCAATTTCCTAGAGAACCGTTACGTCCCGCCAAAACAGCATTTTTCAAAGGGTACAACTTAGACGGAGTACCCACAAACACACCGTTCTACGGTCGGGTCATCGGAGGAAATCTGATAATTGATACAACAGACCCTCACGCACACATAGGACCGGCGGGAGTGACAATATTCTCCGAAAATCTGATCATAGAGGGCGCTGTTCTGGTGTCAGGAAACCTTCCATTCGTGGGAACCGTTGGCTTGGAAGGCGTCGTTCCAGCTTCAGGAAATAGTGTAGTGAACTATGCTTGCGGTAGCGGTGATATCGGTATTGTCGACATCCCGGCAGTTACCGAAGTACTGGTACCAGCCGGTGGTGTAAGCGCGGCAAATTGCGCTGGATACAACACGATAGGTCTTACAGTCTAAGTTATTTATGGTAAATATACGGTTTTGAAATATCTTTTTTCTTTTTGGTGCTTGTAATTTCCTTTACGATTCCTAAATAAATATATTTTCTTTCTTTTCTTTCTCTATTTTAAATAAACTGTATATGCATGATTGTTGTATTATTTTGACAAAAAGCAGGATATATCTGCCTCACGCCGTTCCATATTATTAATCTTGTGTGTATCACTTCCCTTTTAAAATTTATATTTCGTAACTATTCGGCCTAAATCAAGTGAACAAAAGCATGGTCGAATATCCAATTTCATGAGTAAGTATTGTTTACTGATTGACTGAGTACATAAATACCTACCACAAGACTGCCTTATGTTATTCACGCATTTTCGGATCAGGATCCCGTCAGATCAGTGTTGTATTCGTAGAGCATGATCCGGAACAATGGAACAGTGTACCTACCTAAACAAATTCGTACAAAAAGTATGCAAGCATTTTTTCCCACCCTTATCAGAATACTGATCTACCGTGAGTCCGTGACCGAAAAGTGTGCGTAGCTCTTCAATGTGTACTTTTAACAACCTGAGGCATCCTAAACATTGTCGTCGAATTTGTTAGAAAAAGTCACCGCGGCCCTGGAACGTAAAGGACACTAAGAGGATCACGGGTGGGTTTTAGTCAGTAAGTCTGACACTCCCTTCCGCATTTGATGATTTAAAATCCAGAAAATAAAGGCATCATAAACATGATCCTATCCTGAAATACCTTCATATTATCCTTTCAGGACTAGAACACTGGAAGCAATTAAACGCCATATACTATCTCAAAAAAAAAGACAAAGTTACATTATAAGTTTTTATTACAAAAAAGACTGTAAAGTTACAATAATACTTCATACAAATTTAATCATAATTGACATAATTAGCACGTCTGCGTACAAAACATTACGAGACGAGTTACAATATAAAACCTACTGTACTGTAAAAGAATCGATCACAGTGATTGTCTAACGACAGAGATAAGCCCCGTTTCACTACACGATTCCATGTTTGGCAATGTGGTTACAAATATTTACCAACAACTTGATGTATGTTGGGCAAATCTTGGGTAATATGTGGACGGGGCATCGTTCCCCATAGCAAGGGAACTGCCATCAATGGTTAGAATGGGTACGCGAGTTTAACTATATTTCATCAAGTAAAAAAGGTAATCTTATTCTTGGGAAATACAAATATTTGCGTTACCTTTACTGTCATACTCTGTCTGAGTGAGTGTTGCCAACATTCATTGGTAAGTGAAAACGGATAGGTACTAACGACACGTGACCAGCGCTATTATTATGACGTGTACTAAATAGTGTGGGGACAGCCTGGCACAGCCATTTAGTCATCGGTAGCAGTAGCCTTCGTTCTGGTAACACCACTCAGGCTCTATGGACTCGGCTTGAATCCCCATGCGAACCAAACGCTCCCTGTGAGAAAATAAATCAGAATTAATAAAATTAGACCTAGACTATAATCTTAAAGAGCTACGTGAAAATTCTGAGTAAAGCTGTGATGGTAATTTTGCTTCCTGTAGAAATGCGTTAGGCTCAAAAACTCAAGGTTGGCTCCAAAACAATTTATTCAATAGTGTCCCAAGAGTATCTTGTGCTAACATTGGAGCCAAATGTTGGGCGAGTAGCGTTGGAGCCAAATGTTGGACGAGTAGCGTTGGAGCCAACGTGTGGAGCCGTGGTAAATTGAAGCAGTAACAGCATGTTGTACTGATATGTAACGCGAATGAGGAAACTTTAGAGTATGAAAATGGGTGGCTATAAGAGTTGGTTAAGGAGAAGGAAATGATGATAATGATAACAGTGTGGCTCAAAGGTGTTGCATACTGAGATGGAGACCAATAGCGAAGTACTGAGGGATAAGTCATGTCACGCCGACCCCTAGAGATGGTGAAATACAGACCTGATGTGCAGCATCCTGTGCTCGGCGTCCGGCCACTGCGAGTCGGGCTCGGCCCACAGGCGCTCGGCCAGCGCGGCGGCGCGCGGCCACAGCCTGTTGTCCAGCGTCGACGAGTCCGACTGCTCCGACCACAGAGCTGCTTCCCCTCCTAGACACATAACACAAGAAAAAAATAAAGCCGGGGCCACACGTTCGCCAAACCTTCATAAATCCATAAATACGGAGTTTGACTGGTTTGTTTTAGGTTTGCAAGCGCTTGTAGCCGATTCCGACTGTCAGTTTTTTGAACAAATCAAATGGAAATACAAGTGCAAGTGTTTTTGTAAATTCAGTTTGTAGTTTGCGGCAAACGGCAAGCGTGTGGCTAATGCCTAATGCGATAGCGCTCTGAACCCGCTCCGGGTAAAAACTACAAACTGAATTAACCTTCCCTATTATTACAGGTGTATACCTGATACCTGTAATGATACTTGTAAGGCAGATTTTCTACACTAATAATATCTTATACAGGGTTATTTGTGAAACACCAACAACCTCTTAAGAGGTCATTATATTAATCATTATGAACAACTTTTACTATGGGACCAAACATGAAATAACGAAAAAAAATCAGCTGTTCCTTACATTTATGTTCGTATAACTAATCAAAATGTAGGGAACAGCTGTTTTTTTTTTCTATATATTATTTTTTATTTTTAACTTTTTTAATAATAACAATATCAATCAACATAAAATCGTATGGAATCCTGTATGACCTGGAACCAAAAACTATACGATGTCTGACATTCCTCCACTCTTGACTGTATTTAGTATCCTATATTATCAATTTATCATCCTCTACCTCTCAAAGTGGCAACTTGATTCGAGTCTCAGCGGAGGTAAAATAAACAGCCAATTATCATTAATGCTGCGGAATGAAAGCAATCCGGCTCGAAGCACCTAGTGCATAGTGAACACTAAGGAGCCACCAAAAACTTGAAATGATCTTTTTCCTGTTCTTACTTACCTAAAACCAAGTGTTTATACTCCTGAGCAATGTAAGCGGGGCTGTTGTCGTACACTTTCTGCCAACCGATGTATGGAGAACACCAGTTGTTACCTGTAAAGTTACGTTTGATTAAAATGCTACTGGCTTTAATTTTAACCGTCGCGTCTTAAAGTTCATATTTGTTTAAAGGGAAGTAACGTAAATTGGTAACGAGAATTGGACTAACTTCAAGATATTTAAAGTTGACGAAGGGCAGCACGGTCGCCATTGCCAAATAAATATCGACATTACGATGGTTTTAAATAAAGTTGTGAACATACCTTCACCGACCCAAGCACCGAACCCGCAGTCGAGGTACAACGCGTCGTAGTTCGACATGATCAGTCGGTAGCCCTTCTCTAGGAGACCCTTGACCTGCGGGCTGGAGCCAGTTGTCCAAACCTGATCAGGAAAGAAACGAGAGTTCAAAAATCTTTGCCTGTGTAATTTAGTGTTGAAAAGGATTGCCTTTAAACAACAATATCTTTTCAAGACTACTTTTTTATTGGAAAATGGCATGTCATGAACTGCATGGACAAGCTATCTTAATGAATAGATTACATTTCCTACACAAAACGGTACTTACTTCTTCTTCTTCGCACAGATATCAGGAATTACCTAATAAGATACTCAGTGGCGGCCTTAGGGTGTGGCGAGCAGGGCAACCGCCCGGGGCCTCGCTCTGTCAGCGTCCTCGCGCAACCCGAGTTCAAAATACGTATCTTACATTTTATAAAACCTTTTAGATGTTTGTAATAATAAATTAGATTTTATGTGAGTGAGAAGAGAAAGAAGTGACACAAGATGAGCTTTCTACTTTCGTCAGTTTTTTATTTGAAAATTTCTTATTTCTGTTTGATTTTATTTTAAATTTTAATTTATTGATTTAAAAAAGAACAAGGGCCTCACAAAGGTATTTCGCTCGGGGCCCCGCAAATATCTACTGCCCGTGGCCTCGTGACGGTAAAGGCGGCCGCTGAAGGTATTATCATGACATGGGACACGGTATGTCCAAATGTGAAAGAATGTTATTAACATACCTGGATGATGTAATCATCTTTGTCGAGGAAGTTATCGACGTGTGTGAACTCTGTTAAAGTGCTGGTCCATAGAATAATGGGCAGTCTCTTTCCAAAAGCCTGAAAAAAAAGCGTATTTTATAAGTAATACTTTTAACATGTACAGGATAAATAGGGCAACACAAAAGCGTCAATTTCAAGCACTTTTTACATACCTAGATGTTTTACATAACAGTTTCGAATTTGCAATACAAGATGGCGCTGTCTACGTAGTACAGGTAAAGTAATACTAACTGTATATAGTATTAGTGCAACGTTTTATTCAAACTTTCTGTGATACAACCGTCTATCAAAAGGGCCAATTCTACTGAATTTTAAGCAACATTTGCATTCGCATGTCAGTAACCCACGCAATATGTCAAAAAAGCCTTAATTTCCATAAATTTTTGAAAGTTCCGACTGACTTGCATACATATGTGAACGAAGAATAAATTGGTACTCTGATCGTAATGGGTCGCTACATGGAAAATATGCTATCGTAACCAGCAACCTTTGATGAAAAGGCTAGGCGGGTGTGAAGACATAATAGGCTCTCAAATTTATGTTACGTTGTCGTTGATTAACTAAGTTCAGTTGAGTACCAATACAACTAATTTTTAAGCAACGTTCGCAATCTGTCAAAAATGTATAGGTAAAAATTAAGGTTTTTTGGTTAAAGTTAAGGTTGTAAAATTGGCTTTCTGGATGCACCATACAAACGTTCTTAATTCAACAATGCCCAGTATAAACTGTCATGTATCTACCTTGTAAGCCCTATCCTGTGCTTTCGTCTGGAAGTAGTTCCAGAGCTTCAAGAAGCTGGCCTGGTCGAGGTTCCACCTGTTCTGGATCATGAAGTGCTGAATCTCTTCGGAGGAGTTCCAGCAGCGCTCGCTGACCTCGTCGCCGCCCATGTGGAACATGTCGGGGTTGAATACGTCTGGGAAATAGGTACCGATTGGTTAGGAGCCCGAATTTCGTTACATTTTTATATGTTAGTCTGTAAGGATATAACATATTATTTTATCGTTTTTTTTAGGAGGTATGTTTCGATACTGTAGGATGTGGGGTCGTTTTGAATCTTCATCTTTCTGTAGTAGTTAGTAAATGGCTCAAGGATGCTCAAAATACAGAACCAAATTACCAAATTCGCGAGATTGAGTCGACACCCAGAATAAAACTTGATCGTAGCCGTTGCCAGCAACAACGGAAGGAGCATTTGGAGATGAATAACTTTTTTCAAAATCCAACTACATTTGATTTGTTCTTTAAAGACCAATAATCCAACATTTTTCTGAAGTTAAAGGAAAAATTGCAGTAGTTAGGAGTAGTATGGTAATATTTGCCGACGCATCTATCTTGTATAGAAGAAATTATATATAATGTATTAGAAGGAGTCGTGTAGTAGCTTACCAGCCATATCTCTGTAGATGTCCTCCAAGTAGTCGTACAGTTCCTCCCTGGTCGGATTCAGTTGTCCGCAGGGAGGCTCCACGCAGTACGTCGCCCATGGTTCAGCCTGCATAACAATGTTACCAATATTAAACACCTGAGCAGCCAGAGCTCTGAAGAGTTCTAAAAATGTAAACTGATACACTTTGTGGGAAAGACGACCATTTATCCCACAAAGTGTAAGGTTTACAATTACTTGATGAGAGATAATATGGCATTAATGGACAGAAAATAGGACTGTTTAGCTGGGTATGTATCTTATTAAGTGGCGGCCACGGATGGTAGATATTTGCGAGGCCCCGGGCGGAAGACCTTTGTATTTTAGAATTTTAGGGAATACCTACCCTTAATATTAAAATTATAAATAAAATCAAACAGAGATATATAAATTTTCTAATGAAAAAAATCCAAAGCAGAAAGCCCATCTTATGTCACTTCTCTCTTCTCACTCACTTCAAATCTAATTTACTATAGAATGACGATTTATTACAAACATCTTAAACGTATTATAAAACTTTGCTAACTTAACTCTATCTACTTTGCTATCTTAACTCGGTTTGCGCGGGGCCCCTGACCGAGCGAGGCCCCGGGCTGTTGCCCTGCCCACCTACTAAGGCCGCCACTGCTTATTATTTTTGGCTCATTGAGAACGTAGTACAGTCAAACCAAGTGGCATTATTTTGAAGTAGGTACTTAATTTTCTTTCCTTATATCGGTTATTTCAGAGAAGCGGATTCAGGATTGTTGTTTGGCTTGCCCCCGCTGATTGTAGATTTTTGGCAAATTAAACTTTTAAAAGCACAAAAGATTATATTTTGCTGAACGCATAACAAGCCTCCTTGGATTCATAAATTACTTAATGACTTCTTTAGTACTTAGTCTTTTCCCCCTTCATCCGCCAATGTCTGTTTAGCACCTAATTTTCACATAATTTTGTATATCATCGTGCTAGTGCAAAAATATAAAAGTTTTGGCACAGATAATTAATAAATAAGCTATATCGTATTATATTGTTGTTTGTAGATATCCATCTTCAACTGGAATTGAAGATTGCGATCATCAAGATGCAGTTAAGTATTCGCATACTAAAACAAGTCACGTAACTCGTTTGGCTTCAACAACGGCACTTTTATAACAGTAGCTACTTGTTTATGCTAATAAAAACCGGACAAGCCAGAACCTGACACGCGAACCGAGGGTTCTGATCTAATCTTCATTTTTTTCGAGCATATATTCCTACGGAAATTTATAAATTATGAAAGCAATCTCATTACTCTGACAAACATATAAATATAAAATATATTATATAATTTATATTTATACGTATATTTTTATAATTGAAGGACAAACTTACTTTGCTATTGAAAAAATGTTCTCCTTACATCAACGTCCGCTACGATCAATTCTTCAATACAAGATTGTACTAGCAAATAATGTTTTTTTATATGATAAAAATTATAAATTCGCAACTTTCAAACTTTTCCTTTACTTGTACCTACTGTAAGAAATATCTTCTTGCCAAATCTTTTACCCTAGGTCAACGACAAGTACCCTATAGTTTTAAAAAATCCTTAAGCACCATGACAGATTGATTAAACATGTAGATGTACACGTTCAGTGTTCATCCTCCACCCGTGTTCCTTCAGTTGCTCTTTGCTTTCCAGAGCCGTTGTAACTCTTTTGAGCAATCCCACAGCACTGACCTATTCATCCCTTAAAGTCATTCATAGGGTAGTGAAAGCTGTTCCGGAATTTGTTCGAAAGAGTCACCGCAGCCCTGGAACGCAAAGGGCACAAGAAGGATCACGGGTGTGTTTTAGTCAGTAAGAGTTTGACACTCCCTTCCACTCCACCCAGAGCGGAAGAAGTCATTTGATGATTTCCCATCCAAAAAAAAGGGTAGTGAAAGCTATTAAGGAATTTCATCAGTTTTTTTTTTTAAACGTTGCCCCACACTAGGAATTTCTCCTGTATTGTGGGTGCGTTTACAAACATACAATCTTACATACACAAACAACAGTATTGGAGACGAGGACAAAATAAGTAAATAACAAGAAGTTTACCTTAAAGCAGACGGTGAGGCCGGTGTCCTGCCAGCCCTCGCCAACGTGCGCGGGCGCATCGAACTCGGGCAGCACGCGCACGCCGCGCACCAGCCCGTACTCCACCACATCTTTGATTGCTTGTTTTGTGTACACCTGCAAATCATCATCACCATACCGAGTTACAGAGGCCAATCTCAGCGGAGACTTCGAAAAGGACTAGCCATCAGCGCGGGAGATATTATAGTTCACAAGTATGTGCACAAATATAAATGTTCTTCTATTTATTAAAACTTAAAAAAAAATTGTACAAAGGCGGACTTAATGCCATAGGCATTTCCTACCAGTCGACCTTAGGGTAGTGCAGAGACAACATGGTAGGTGCTATTCTATCTATAACATTTAAATTGCTGGATGTTGGATTCAGAATTCTCGGCTGTTTTCAGTAACCCTATGATCGTGGCTCCAAATATGCTGGAAGCTGACAGCCTTACGTTTTCCAAATCATGTTAACAGGGGAACATGATCCCATGTCTAAAACTGTGTATGTATCCGGCTCGAAGGACAATTTTTTTTAGAGAGTCGTCAGCCAGAGTAAGGCACCCTACATTATTTCGATTAGGTCGAAAGACTACAAAACTGATTGGTTTATTCTTTGCTCCTGCTGTCCTGCGTACGAGGCAAGTAGCAAAAGTCCCACTAATCGAAATTAAAAATAAGTTCTCGTACCTACATTTATTTATTTTCCTTAATGACTCACGGAGACCAGACGAAGTACATAAATTAGACTGGATGTCACAGAATTAAATATTGTTTATGCCATATTCGACCATTGAAGGTTTGCATACCTAAATGATGATTATATTATTCTTAACTACCTATTAAATTACCTATTTATTTAGTTCACTAATATTAAGTACAATAGGAACTAAACACAAATATAAAATATCAAAATCACATGGATAGAGACTTATGGATGAAATAGCCATAAAGAATAAGATGAGTTACCTTAGCTGGTGAGTAAGCTCCAATCTTTGCCAACTGAGGTCTCCTACTGACTTCAAATGGGAAACTCTGACTATCAGTGATGTGCCAGTGGAAAGTGTTCAACTTCACAGCCGCCATCGCATCTGATAAGGATAATAACAATTATTATTAAAGCCCGAAATGTCCCACAACTGGGCAAAGGGAAGACATCGAAGTCGTCCCTTCTTCTCCTTTCTGGTCTACTGCGGCCCCGTCTCTCGATTTTACTAAAGGGCATTATTATAACCGGGCGAAACTGACGATAGTTGTGAATTATCGTCAGTTTCGCCCGTGCCGGTGCGTCGTGCCCGTGCCCGTATTGTGAATTGAGCTAAAAAAAATACTGGGTGGGCGAAAATAATACTAAGTAAGTGAGCCAAGTAGCGGAACATAAGGCACAGGGAGCTTAGGGCACCCCGACTTGAATAGGTTAGCTCCGAATGGTACATCGGGACCTCGAGTGAGCGAGCGAAGCGAACAGCTCCCGTCATGCCATTCATGTTAAGTTCCTTTAAGCCCTTCAGACAGAAACAGGAGACCCACGCAGCGGGGCTTCGTCGTCAACTTTAGAATGTTGAAATTGATTGTGCTTTAAATTTAGAATTCCGAAAATTATAAGAATTATTATACTGATCTTTCTGAATAACTCGTACTTAAAATTCGTATTTATAAGTTACTGTTTACAATATTTGTGTTCGCCCTCAGCCATAATCAGATTTTTTGGCACCCTTAATATGAATTTATATTTGATCGTTTAAATAAGTATAAGTATAAAAGGCTCACAACGAAACCTCTTAAACCATTGGTTTAGCCTTGAGAGTTGAGAACTTGAAACCCTTGTAATATTTTGCACAATGAAGTCTACACACAAGGGTTCCAATAAAGAAAGAGGTAAAGACATCTCATATCGTTTGGGACGAGTTATAAATCTCATTTGAATCTTAACTTACGACTCTGTATGCCAGAGATAAATAAGCATCCAATGTGAATCACGTATTTAAATTGATAATTTGCATAATCAGGATCTCCTTGTGAGGATTCTTATACGTTCATCTGGTTTTGTAAATTCCGGTTCGAATTCTGAGCTGATTTTTGTATTTTAAAGGTTAATCCACACATAACAGACCCGTACCCGCCGCGGGACGTGGAGGTACGGTTGTCCGATATTTTTCTGACCACGATTCCTCCTGTGGCACGGCCCTGATATGTTTGGCTTAACCTTTACGCACACTCAACGCCCAAATTACCTTACTTATAATATTATTCTCAAGCAACATCTCCGAGACAATGTAATGCTGGAGACGAAACAAATGCTTTTTTTATTGAATACTTATGTATTTATTATTCAAGTGCTTTGTATCACAGGCTTTACAGGATAGTGCAAGATATATTTACCGATGGTAGCCTTGATGGAGTCGACGCTGTAGAAGTTCCGCGACGTGTCAAGGAGAATGCCTCGGTACGGGTAGACCGGCTTGTCGCTGATGGTGACATCTCGCACGATCTAGAAGGAAAATACTTGTTTATAGTTTCGCATAATATGAGGAGGAAAACCAAAAAACACTATTCTGAGGTTTTATGAGCTTCATAGACGATATTATACGAGGTAGGTTCCTAAACAAAAGGTTCCGTTTTATTTTTTTTACGCAGAGCCATCTTAAATGAATGATTAACAAAATATAATATTAGGTAACAAAAAAAAAAAAAAAAAAAAAAAAAAAATATCAGAACATTTACAGTTTTCATCAGCATAACATAAAAAATGTCTACTACACAAAAATACCAATGACATAACTTTTAAACTGACATAACAATTTGTCCCGCTATTTGCATAGTAAACATTGCGTTATGTAAAACACTGTTAATAACGCATAATTGCCTCGGCGTAAGTATACATATGTACATTTATAAACTGATAATTATTGTGTTCATTTATATAACATGCGTGCCTGTGAGTCCAGTTCATTTAATAACCATTGGAACAATTGAAAGTGCGATATGTTGAATTGATTGAGTGCCAAACTTTCACCCACGTCTGAATCCATTCTATCCATACTAATATAATACTACGAAAGTAACTTTGTTTGTCTCGTTTTCACACCTAAATCGCTGAACCAATTTTGGTAGGCAAGTATAGAGAGAGAGATAAATTGGGCACGCCACTATTATGGCGATAAGTCCCCTCTTTGAAGAGTGGTTGGAGCGACGCCGCGACCGCTGACGCAGGGTTTTCGGGAGGTACCCGTTTCGGACTCAGCGATAGAACACGTCCGGGTGTCAACACTGTGTGAATCGCCCGGCCGGGAGTCACAGGGCGATTCCCGGCCATCGTACGCGCGATTCTGCGGATGGCGAGCTATGGGTGGCTCACGGTCCGATAGCAACCAAGCCCGGGTCGACGGCGCATCGTGTTCCACGCGTGCCTCAAAGAGCTGTCAGCAAAGAAGCCCCCCATAGGGTCAGTGCCGGCTAGGGTTACGGAATTTGTTCGAAGGAGTTAACGCGGCCCTGGAACGCAAAAGGCACTGGAAGGATTACGGGTGGGTTTTAGTCAGTAAGAGTCACTCCCTTCCGCTCCACCCAGGGCGGGAAAAATCATTCGGTAATTTCACAACCAGAAAAAAAGGTACACACATAGATTAAGTCTTGGAGAAAAATATAGGATTTATTTTAGGTACCGGTAGTGCCTTCCCTTGGGAAATTGTCCGTCATATATGTAGGTAGGTACGCAAGCGAAGCCATTGGCAGAAACTAGTAATTAACAATAAATACAAATGTATAATGAGTCAGTACCTATTGTTTATTTATTTATCAAGTTGCCGACCTCAATACTTAGCGCATTGCTAAGGCTTCTGCATTCTCACTAAGACTGGATTAGGTAAGTACTGCATGAGAACAATTAATGTGTTTGCCTAAGCTGAAACTGAAGCCATAAAAAAATTAAAACAATTTTACGACTGGCTGTTTTGATTGGTTGGGGAAAATATCAAGAGATTCTGATTTCTAGGACTACGTCAAAATCGTAGTTAGACATGGAATCAATGCAGAGTTTACCGAATGTTATTTTCTTTGTTTAATTTATTAATAGTGTTAGCGATACCAATCACGTCTGTACAGCCACCTAATCTAACTTTACATATTTACCTATACTGTCACCATAATTTAAAAACACTCCTAAACCACAAAACTTTATAAAAAAAAAAAACAGTATCGACAGCTAATCTCAAACGAATCAGAGTGACTGACCTCTAAGCCATTAAAGATGTAAATGCAAATATTGCCTTGATTCTTGATCCTGAATTGTTTATGCTAATGTTCAGAAGTGACAAATAATATTGAGTCGCCGCCCGGCCAGAACCGGTTAGTTTAAATATAAACTTGTCCGCCCATCGAGGCCAAATTGTTGTCTGCTGATGCCCTTAGCAGGAGGGACCTGCTATAAGTACCTGATGAAGGAGGTATGCAATTACCAGGACAGAGACCTGTGTCCCACACACAGGTTGAAAAACAATATTTGGGTAAAGGATTTTTCTGTATTTAGGTAGATATTTGCAGTAATCCGTATTTGGTATCGGTATTTATATTATCACTTTATCAGACACCACAATAGGGTATATTTGATTGAAAAATTCTAATTAGTCCATCTGATAGATTGCAAAAAATCTTGGACATATATTTTTTCTTTTTTCACGTAAACAAAAACTGAAGACTTTTTTCACGACGTGGCGTCATCAGCTCCCACTCTTGAACTTTGATGGGCTTTATCTTTATTTATTTTTTACGATTTAAAATAACAAAAAATAATTGTCCAATATTTTTTGAAAATCCAACAGCGGGACAAAATAGAATTATATTTTTATTACTAGTAAACCCAATTCTCGTATTTACTTGTGAAAGCGTACAAATTCACGTCGCAATGTCATCTTAGCGACGATCATAATGTCAAAACTTGACAACCTATAAAGAAATTAGAGGAGTTTTGACGGATTCAGAATGAAAAATACGAGAATTCACTTTTGATGTCAACTGGGAATAGGGTTGCCATCATACAAAATTGCCGACGCCGGACAAAATCTTAAAAACTCCGGACATTTGGGTGAAATTGAGTTTTTTCCGCGGATGGACCCGAAAAAAAAGGCGTTTCAAATAAAAAAGAAGGTTTATTAACCAGCCAGCTATTTCACTGCGCCGGATTTACGAGTAGCCCGTATCCCGCTTACGATTACGAAATAATTTATTTAACTAAGTTTTGTTTTAATTTGTTGCTTATCTTTCAAATTTCCAATCAATGGAAAATCCCTTGACACAAAAAATGTCAGAGTTTTGCCAGGACACCTTTGAAAACCCCGCTCGGACGTTCCCCGGACTTCAAACCAGGAAAAATCCGGGGAAACCCGGACGGATGGCAACCCTAATTGGGAATCATGCGTGAAAAGCCAGTCCCAAAGACGATAATTATATACATACATATATGTATTATACCTAACTAGTTCTTTTCTATAAAAGCCGGTGCTATCAATCATTATTTTCTTTCATTATATTCCTTGTTTATACACAAAAAAAGTGCTAATAACCGTCACGAAAACAATTAACTACACACCGTATCGCACGTTGTAAACACGTCTTTAAATTGAAGTCATATTACGATTTCAAATCATCGCCACCAACTCAAATATCGACTATTTCAATATGAACATAAAGTTTATTTCTTAGTGACCATTTGTATTAGAAAGCCCCTTAAAGAAGTATATAATATGGTTTGGCCATGAGCGACAGGAGTGGGGTGCAAGAAGGCAGACCTTTGAAAATAGTTCTGCTGGCACTCATGATGGGTTCCAATGGAATTTGAACTTTGTCATGTTTCTTCTAAAATTTGATATTTATCTTGAACTAGCTGGCCCCGCAAACGTCGTTTTGCCGCATAAAAAAAAATACATTATTAGAGGTGGACCACACTTAACATTTAGGGGGATGAAAAATAAATGTTGTCCCTAACTTAGCCGATATGCACGCTAAGATTCACGAAAATCGGTCGAGCCGTTTCGGAGGAGTTCAACCACAAACAGCGTCATACGAGAATTTTATTTATAAGAAGATTACGAATTGAATCATAACCTACTCATTCAGCCAGTAGTGAGGTACCTATTATTATATTTATTACTAACTGCTGCCCGCGACTTCGTCCCCGTGGAATCCCCGATTTTAAAACATTCTTTATCGCTGCTCCGCTCCTATTGGCTTAAGCGTCATGTTATATAGCCTAAAGCCTTCCTCGATAAATGGTCTATTCAACCCCAAAAAGATTTTTTTAATTCGAACTAGTAGTTCCTGAGATTAGCGCGTTCAAACAAACAAACATACTCTTCAGCTTTATAATATTAGTATAGATATATAGGTACAAAAATAAAACAAAGGCGAAAATGCAATTAGCCATTCTCAACCATTCAACCTGTTATGATGAGTAAGCAACGCACGCGCTGCATTTTTTATTCAGTTCTTGTTTATGTGCTTGATGAAGTATGACATCTATATTGTTGTACTTCCTTGTTACGAGACTACAATTACATTGAAGTATTACAGCGTGGAATTAAATTAGCTAGCAAAACTTCACATATGTGATGACTGATGATGAGTATTGATATAAAATGGCTAAAACATAAAGATTTCCTTGAACAATAATTCTTCGTTCTTTCGTAAGTAATG
This sequence comes from Hecatera dysodea, assembly GCA_905332915.2. Classification (NCBI taxonomy): domain Eukaryota; kingdom Metazoa; phylum Arthropoda; class Insecta; order Lepidoptera; family Noctuidae; genus Hecatera; species Hecatera dysodea. The sequence goes on from HG995294.1 coordinate 19,311,284, forward strand.
AACTAATGACAAAATACATATTTTTGGCTATTATTTTGTATTTTTGCACCAACCAATACCCAACAAACATTAATAAAATTGTGGCCGAAAATTCAATACTTACTTCGATAAGGTCAGCCCAGATTGTTTTCTGAGTCATGCAATGCATAATGTTGCGTCGATAATAGTCGATATAGGACCCATATTATATTGTCTGTGACGCTGATATTATTATTTAACACGTGCCTTGAAATTGTAAAATTTCATCTGTTCGAATACCTACCTACATTGATAAAAAGTACTTCGACCTAATTCGGGGTCAAGGTCTACTCGTGTAACGATTCTCATCCAAATCTGTTCAGCCCTTGAGGCGTGATTAACTAACAAACATGTCTACAAACTTACAATGTTAGCAGGATAATAAGGCCACTTAATGGACCCTAAAATAAACAGCCCCATTTAGAAAACTTTTAACCATATTCTAAGTTTAATTACAGATTTTATCAGTTTCTAATTCAATTCTCCATATTTGAATAAAGAATATGCTAATCAGTATTTAAACTTTAAAAAAAAGTTGTTCAAAGTAAGCATACGTCTCTTTTTGAAAAAATAATCAATTGGATATAGGCAGTGAACGCAAATAAAACATGGAAGCATTCCTAACTCAAAAAAATGACCCAAAGCACATTGCGCCGCGGTAGGCGGGGCTTACCGATTGCGCCGCTCACGTGTTTAGTTACTCGGCCTATTCGTTACATAGTAATTTAAACCCAAATACTTGGGAAATAAGGTCAATTTTTAACTGTACATCGTATTAGCAATAATGTTTTTGGTGTGGTTCGGCGGATCAGCGACGAGGTTTCGCTGTGTGAGTTTGTTTGGAATTTTGGGTCACGATTCGCGCTTAGATCCCTTGAAGTAATGCTTCCATGTTTTATTTGCGTTCACTGGATATAGGCCATTAAATTTAATAAATTGCTATTATCGACTCTGTCATACCAGCATATGGTTCCTGATGTCGTCGTACACGATGAGTTGAGAGAGCGTCTCGAGGCCGTGTCTCAGCCCGAAGAACGAGCCAGCCGTGATGGTGGCGTTGATCGTGTCTCCCGACACCGCTTGCACGCGGATCGCGTAGCTCTCGTCCATCTCCAGCGAGAATTCTGCAAGACATTTCAAAGTCAAAGTCAAAGTCAAAACGTTTATTGCGAACTACGTGTACAGTGTTGATGTTATGTTATGTTGTTGCGGAATTTGTTCGAAAGAGTTACCGCGGCCCTGGAACGCAAGGGCACAAGAGGAACACGGGTGGGTTTTCGTCAGTAAGAGTCTGACACTCCCTACAGCTCCACCCAGGGCGGGAGGGATCATTTGAAGATTTCCCATCCAAAAAAATAAAAATATGTTAGTACTTATGACTTAGCAGCCTTTTTCAAGCCAAGAGAGAGAGGTTTTTTTTTGCCAAGTCAAATAGGTAAACCTGAATTTTATGAGAACTCCGTAAAGAACTCTACGGAGCTTGGAATATTTATGTATGTATGTGTAAAGTATGCAATATTTCACGCAAAACCTGAAAAGCGGACAGTATATTCATCGTTATTAAATAATTTTACCTACAATGGGATCAATACTGTACCCAAACAGAAACAAAAATGGCTGCCCCATAGTTATTTTGTTGCTGACAAAATGTACTGAACACTTTTAAATAATAAAAATAGTTCATAATAATGAGGACAATGACCATTTTTAACCGACTCCCTAAAGAGGAGGAGGTTCTAAATTCAACAGTTTTTTTTTTGTATGTTTGTTCAGTGATATTCTCAGCAATTGTCAACCGATTGGGTTGATTCTTTTTTTGTTTGGAGGAGTATGTTACCAGTCCGGTCCCATTTTAATTTGGTGAAGAACTTCGGGATTAGCAAGAGAAATCTCCAAAAAATGATAACAATAGAATAGAATAGAATAGAATACTCTTTATTAACAACAACAATGCAACAACAACAAAAACAATGCTTCCGGGATTGCTGAAATTGCATGTCTGTTTATTGTTTAAACCAGTTTATAACATAACATAAGATTGCGCAGGGGTTACGCAGATGTGTGGGTATGTACCTACATGTACAATTGTACAAGTCAATCATGGTTTTGGGCATAACTTTACTGTTTATGAACCGGTCTTGATGATTCTTTTTGTGTTGAGTTAGATATATTGAATTTGCATTTAACGTTGAATTTCAAAGATAAACTAGTGTCAAAATTAATAAAATCTAATAAAGTGAGATATTGTTAGGTTTATATCGATCCACAAAAAAAAGTTTGTACAAACCCACTAAAAAGGTATAAAATAGCTTGACATTTGGAAAGTCGGTGTCAAAATACGAAGAAACAACCAAATCACAGACATCCAAAATAAAAGTTACTTACATTTTTGTGTATTTTATTTAGAAGACAGTTGTATTTTACTGTACAAATTTCATTTTTTTTTTAATATTCAACCATAGATTTTATATTTCTATGGATTCAACAGTTATCATTATCATGATATATTTCTTCTTTCAAATAAATTAGGTATCTAATAGGTACGGTACCAATAACATAACGGACCCGAGTTTATGCGATGCTAACAATCAGGAAAAAAAAACAAAATGAAATATCATCAATCAGCATAAAAGAACTATACAATGTAAGTATATGTATTTCAATATTTATGAATATATTTTCTTCCGTAGACATGCACACCAAATACACGTAGCGTAGAGTGTGATCGTGGGGAGGTTTCACAAGCACACTTTACACTTACACCTAATGTTGCCAGGTCCGATTTGTTGTAAATCGGTACATGAGGTCAAGAAAATCGGGATTTAGGGTTGCAGATCGGGACAGTAAACAAAAATAACACAAGGTGTTTTAAGTCTATTTAATCTTACATAACAAGTAATCAGTCTTGCTATACTAGTAGAAATTATAAAATAAAATCGTACTTTAAATGTAATTGACGCACTTCACATTTTTTTTTTTTTTCATTTTTTGATTAATCGGGACATTTAGCGTCCCGATCAGGTACAAATCGGGACGCGTCCCCAGACCCCTGAAAATCGGGACGTCCCGCGCAAATCGGGACACCTGGCAACACTACGTTACACCCCACAGGCATGCACCACACTCACATACATCACTCCGACATGCACAACATTCTTAGTTTAATTTTTAACTACTTTTAATTTTTTATTTTTACCATTTAATTTTTAAGGATTTAAAATTGTATACTACTTTGTTTTTTTTTCTGGAACTATGTGTCTCCTTCTTGGAAGTGGGCGTTAATAGCGACACAGTTTTGTAACTAATGTAGCTATTTACGTACGCAATCAATTTGTAAAATGTGTTTTTGTTCCAATAAAGATTATTATTATTATTTCTCCACAATAAACAATCTATCAATGTGCAAGATATACTACCTCACCGCCACCAGTCAATGTGATACCGGCAAGCATTGGCATAAGTACTTGTCTCGTTTCCAATTGTCATGCTAATCACAATCCCACACTTGATTTTTTTTAAATTGTTTTCATACACCATCAGTCGCGGAGATTGTTCGTATTACCGGTTTTCGTATATGTATACGTATAGGTATGTAATACACAAACATGTCGCCTTCAAGGATATTGACCCCTGAATGAGCGGTACCTATTATAAGTGAGCTATCATAGGAACCATTTACTACATAATACGTTCCTTTATAGACGTTATGTGTCACCGGTTAACTGTAAAATTCGTAAGATTATAAAATATCTTGACAGATTGCACACTCTCGGTAAATTTTCAACTGAACATTAAGAATACTTTTCGAGAAATTGTGAAAGGATACTGACGACATGTAGACGACCTATCAATCGAGAGTTCTACAGTTTATCGGATTCTCTGACCTAAGACTTAGCCAAGTAGAGCGGCCTAGCCAAGTAGAGGGACATAGGGCACAGGGAACTTAGGGCTCCATGAAACTGATACGTTAGATTCTAACGGTTAGATGGGAACTAAAGTGATCGAGCGAAGCGTTCAGTTGACAATTTATCGAGAGTTTGCAATCTGTCAAGATATTTTATAATCTGACGGAGTTTGCCATTTTCCGGTGACATAAATCGGGTCAGTCGGGGGTCAAAACTATAGTTGATCTCGGTACAAATATGACACATTAGGTTTGGTAGAGTTTGATTGCTCTTAGATATGACTTATCGGCCTTGCCTGTATAATTGTAGATGCACACTTTGATGAAACTCACATTGAAAATTGAACGACGTTGGTATTTATTACTTGAGACAAAAACGGTGAAGAAATGATTTTCCTCCAATATGCAGTTCTACAATCCATAAGCAAAACCTATTTTAAAAACTCATTTAATGTTAACGCACGGTTCCCATAATGAAAACCATTTGATTTCTATTCCACTCGGATTTTAGAATGCTTTAACTATTCATTTTCATATGTGCCTAACTAATTAAAGCATTAGAGTAACAAGGATCACCAGTACTTGTGTTCATACCAACTTTGGAACAAGTCCAACACATTGAAGATTCGACCTACTGTTTACTTCAACGAGCTAAGGACAAGCTGTAACCCGCGGCTTCGATCCCACTTTCTACATTACAGAAAACGCACAATTTTTTAAGATTAAAAAAAAAAATTACAAAAATAAAACCCGATTAATACCCGAAGAATAAAACCAAAAAGTATAAAATAACTTTAATTTCGTAACTCGGTGTTTTTGGTTGCTTTTTTATTGTTGGTCACAACGACTTCCGAAATTAAAGTTAAACACATCAAAAGTATCTAGGGATCAACATATATTTTTGCAATAACTTTCCTCCTGATTGATATTAATTAAAATTTTCTTTAAGGATTCATCAAATAAAGTGTTTTCGTTTGTCACAGTAACGATAAACCAAGTCACCTTTGCATTAATAAAGAAATTTGCCATTTTCCTAATAAAGGGATTTTTGACATTTGAACCACTAACATTAAAGTTCGAAAAAAAGACTGAAATAACAGTTTTCTTTAAAATTTTATTGGGTAAATTAAACAATTAATAATCCGTGTTTCTACCGCGAACACTAACAACACAAGAACATCGGTTTGGCATACTCAAAATGAGTTCATCCAAATCACGCTGTGGAATGGCCGCCCATGTTCGTTGCAACAACAAAAAAAGGTCTTCTTGCGACTGGATACCCTCCATATTCGGCAGAGCTCTTCTCTGTAGCATATCCCATGCATGCTCAATCGGGTTCAAGTCTGGCGACTGAGCAGGCCAGGGCAGGACATTGATGTTAGCTGCGGCGAGAGTCTGTCTTACAACTCTTGCGGTGTGCGGTCGTGCATTATCATGCATTAACTGAAATAAGGGACCGATTTGCACTTGTAGAGGAACGATGACGTCTGATACAATCGTCTCAGCATAAATTTGAGCGTTGAGGTTGCCTCTGATCCAAATCAACTCAGTTCTTCCGCCGATCCAAATACCCGCCCATACTATGATGGTTCCACCACTATAAGGATGGACTTCCTGGCAGGATTTTAATCGCTGTTGGCGTCCAGGGGTTCTCCAGTGTCGTATACGTCTTGTATCCGGTCTCATACCAAAACGAGACTCATCAGAAAAGCACACGAAACGCCATTGTTCTTCTGCCCAATTTCTGTGTTCAAGAGCCCATTGATATCGAATCCTACGATTGTGCATTGCTATAGGTGGTACCCGTAGCGGTCTTCGGGAATGAAGGTTCACTTCATGCAAGCGGTTTCTGACTGTTTGGTCGCTAATTAAGTTCCCTGAAGAGTGATGAAGCCTCACGGCTAACATCATGGCGGTTATTGTTGGAGCTCTTCGAGTTAAGATTTGAATGTATCGGTCTTGTCTCCGTGTGGTGCAGCGATACCGTCCTCCATGGCGCTCAGCCAAGGTAAGCGAAGAGCTCTGCCGAATATGGAGGGTATCCAGTCGCAAGAAGACCTTTTTTTGTTGTTGCAACGAACATGGGCGGCCATTCCACAGCGTGATTTGGATGAACTCATTTTGAGTATGCCAAACCGATGTTCTTGTGTTGTTAGTGTTCGCGGTAGAAACACGGATTATTAATTGTTTAAGTTACCCAATAAAATTTTAAAGAAAACTGTTATTTCAGTCTTTTTTTCGAACTTTAATGTTAGTGGTTCAAATGTCAAAAATCCCTTTATTAGGAAAATGGCAAATTTCTTTATTAATGCAAAGGTGACTTGGTTTATCGTTACTGTGACAAACGAAAACACTTTATTTGATGAATCCTTAAAGAAAATTTTAATTAATATCAATCAGGAGAAAAGTTATTGCAAAAATATATGTTGATCCCTAGATACTTTTGATGTGTTTATTTTATACTTTTTGGTTTTTTTGTTTAGAAGTCGGTTTTATTTTTTGTAAAAACTTTTTTTTTTTTTTTTCACTTTTTAGTGGTTCACTCCCAGCTACACATACCCATCACAGCGTACGTGGTATAAATTGGTGTAAACAATAAACAAACATGCGATTTCAGCTATCCCGACAGATTTGCTATCATTTATTGAAATTAACAAAAAAAACCGCTTGTTCGATTTCGATAAAATTTTCATGGGACCATTTGGGAAGTATACCCTTTCCAACAAAAAAAGAATTTTTCAAATCGGTTGGCAAGCGACGGAGTTATGAATTGAGATCCTCCTCCTTTGAAAATGAAAATAATATATCTAGTTAAAGTAACGCCTGACTCAATCAATTTTAACCTCCTCCTTTTTTAGAAGTCGGTTAAAAAGTAGCCTATGTCACTCTCCGGTTCGCTGCATTATGTCTACCATCTTCATTTAGGAAGAAATTGTTATTGGAAAGAAAGACAAACAAAACCAGCTCTCTTCCGCAATAATACCTACTTATTAGCCGCGCAGAATCCGTAAAATTATCTAAAATACAAGTTTAATAGCTGTTTACGTCGACACAGGATCTATTAAATCGTCGTGTGACAAATTAAACGTTTCGCAAAATCGCTAGTCGTGTTGCAGAGGCGCGGTTTCCTTTAGAAAGTCAACAAAACTCGAAACGCGTTCAACTCAAGAGAAGGTTGCTAAGGATAAACATATTCCGCCTTATTCCAAAACAAGGTTTTTCTTTAAACCAGCTTTAAACCATTGAGCTCGGTTTTGTATTTCGAATCTTGATCATGTCAGAATAAGATTCAAATTACAAACCCTGGCTCAATGGTTTAAAGCTGGTTTAAAGAAAAACCTTGTTTTGGAATAAGGCGGTTTAACTTTGTTTTCTAAAGTATACATCCAAGGGTCTTACCATGAAGTTGCTAAGAATATTTAAGCAACAGGATTATTTTTAGGATATCATATCTTGGAATAATTCAAAACAAAGTCTGTCTAGTTCTGATGTATAAATATGACTACTGTTCCACATTCACAAGCTGCAAGTTCTTTCTTATGATCATATTGAGACAACCGTGTAAGGTAAATCTATACTAATATTATAAAGCTGAAGAGTTTGTTTGTTTGTTTGTTTGAACGCGCTAATCTCAGGAACTACTGGTTCGAATTGAAAAATTCTTTTTGGGTTGAATAGACCATTTATCGAGGAAGGCTTTAGGCTATATATCATCACGCTTAAGCCAATAGGAGCGGAGCAGCGATAAAGAATGTTTTAAAATCGGGGATTCCACGGGGACGAAGTCGCGGGCAGCAGCTAGTCTATACTAATATTATAAAGCTGAAGAGTTTGTTTGTTTGTTTGAACGCGCTAATCTCAGGAACTACTGGTTCGAATTGAAAAATTCTTTTTGGGTTGAATAGAACATTTATCGAGGAAGGCTATAGGCTATATATCATCACGCTTAAGCCAATAGAGCGGAGCAGCGATAAAGAATGTTTTAAAATCGGGGATTCCACGGGGACGAAGTCGCGGGCAGCCGCTAGTCTATACTAATATTATAAAGCTGAAGAGTTTGTTTGTTTGTTTGAACGCGCTAATCTCAGGAACTACTGGTTCGAATTGAAAAATTCTTTTTGGGTTGAATAGACCATTTATCGAGGAAGGCTTTAGGCTATATATTATCACGCTTAAGCCAATAGGAGCGGAGCAGCGATAAAGAATGTTTTAAAATCGGGGATTCCACGGGGACGAAGTCGCGGACAGAAGCTAGTTAATTCATAATCTAGATACGCTTACCTCTGATATCAGGGTTGTCATTGACAAGAAGAACAGTTACTGCTTTTCCAGTAGCCTTGGGTGAAACCCCGCGAGGTATCGCCTTTGTCACCATGCTCTTGAATCTCTGTAAACAATAACATTATTTAGCTTTAATTACGCCATAAAACATAACGCCAATGGGGCTGAGGTACTCGTAGATGAGGTACTGGTAGATGTAGATACCTGCAAGAGAGCTTGCCATTCAGAACGTCTAAATTTGCGTGATCGGAATATCAATATCAAACTCAAATCCTTACCATACCAGACCAGCTCCCGCGCTTGCTGATGAGTAAATTGAAGTGGCTAAGTTACTTTACCCAATCGACTTTAGCTTACTCATAAGTATAATTCATGTTCATCATTGTATCTACAGGCCTCCTCTCTAGGAGAGGTAAAGGCCCTAATCCACCACGCGGGCCCAGTGCGGGTTAGTGAATGTCACATATCTTCAAATTTTTGGTTATAGGACATGCCGGTTTCCTCACGATGTTTTCCTTCACCGTTTTGAGAGCAGTGGTGATGAAATAAATTACACAAAGTAATGCGCCTGGAGAGAGGAGGCCTGTGCCCCAGCAGTGGGAACATTAAAAGGCTGATTATGCTTATTGTATCTACAGAAGAAAGCAGAGAAACGAGAGGAGTCAGTAGCGATTCCAAATTACAGTCGGATCTGAATTCATTTTTTTTAAGCAACTGCTAGGAAAACGGTTAAGGAAAACATCATGACGAATCTGACAAACTAAAACAAAAATCGAAGACGTGACATCAACCTTCACTATGCCCGCATGGTGGATTACACCCATTACACCCGATGTTGGCTGATGAGGGATGAGGCCTTTGGTCCACCAGTGAGAATAAGATAGGCTTAATATTTTATAAATAATATTATATTATAATACTAATATTATAAAGCTGAAGAGTTTGTTTGTTTGAACGCGCTAATCTCAGGAACTACTGGTTCGAATTGAAAAATTCTTTTTGGGTTGAATAGACCATTTATCGAGGAAGGCTTTAGGCTATATATCATCACGCTTAAGCCTATAGGAGCGGAGCAGCGATAAAGAATGTTTTAAAATCGGGGATTCCACGGGGACGAAGTCGCGGGCAGCAGCTAGTATTTTATACGACCGACGATACAGCCTCGTGTAGGTATAACTTCTAGTCTAGCATTAATATAAGTCCAGTTACGAGCATTATAGAATATAAACGCCCTTACAATTCAAATTTATGTACACCGACACTTAACAGCCGCATAAACGTCAAAAATGGTACTAACTATTAGATCAGTCGTTTCACAAAATGACAGCGTTAACGTACGTAAAAAATAACGATTACGGTAACACATTGTTTGAACACTTACTTTAATTGCGTCAAAAAGACTAACGGGCATTCTTTGATGAAAAAATAGCGTAGAACGTAAAAAGATAATTCAATTCAATTCAAATACACGATACTGTGTACCTATCAAAGGAATGAGCTTTACTGTAAACACGCCATATCGAAGACGAAAAATTTTTTTTTTCTGTGTGTGATGTCATCAAATGTGTACGGGGCGGACGTGATCGACTGGACTGTAGGGTGGCCAGGGTAGGTTATCCTATTCTTCGAAAGTGGACTGTATGGTGACAACCCACCTAGGTATAAATGATCCAGACGCGTTGACGCTCCGTCTATAAGCTACGGGCCATGAGGATGCAACCCTTAGCTGAATACTTGCTATACTTGCTGTTATTGACACAGTATATAGGGGTAGGTATAGAGGGCTTACCAATAAAGTCACAATAAAACACTATTTAACTTGTTCACTATTCACTTAGCGATTTGAAGGGTGGAATTCGCGACTATATGATTCTACATTTAGGTATAAGTTCAAACTATCTTGCAAATGACTACAAATTCTATAAATTTTCAATGTTACTATTGTACGGCGCAACTATACCGTATCGACACCCAAAAAATCACCGTGTGTGATGAAGTTTATTAACTAAAATTTTCACTATGCTAATTCTAGATTTTAGGCTATATCTAGGCTTAGGTCTATGTGAGTAGGGGTTGTCGTACCTTTATGGATAGCCCTCGGCAGGCTCCATACAGCGGAGACGAATTCACCCCTTCATCCCCCTCCATGTAGGGGTGGGATACCGAAAACTATACAAAACTATAGTAGGCGTGAAGCTATTACCTACTTGGGGTGAATTTACCGTAAAACTATGCTAGGAGGGCTATACAGCTATATGTATCTCTGTAGATACGACAACCCTCTACAAAACTACATATGTTTCAACCCTGTCACTCAAGGGGTTGCAACTCTATAAACGTATATGTTTCAGGGGGATAAAAATAAACAGTTTTATTTAAACCTAAATTACGGCTTTATGCCTGCATACACTATAGACATCTATATATCCCCTGAAAGGATTTTTCAAGGCGGTTCTATTTCAGACATTTAGAAGTCTAGAATCTAGACTTGTTTTTTCGGAAAAGGAAGAGGGTAGATGCAAAGTGTTTTATTTTGTGCATACCTTCACCAGGGCTATTTATCAAAAACTGTTGACCAATCACGTACCAGCACCCTCCTGCTCTGTGATTGGTCAGTGTCGCTTTTAGCTATGCGACTACCTTTGACCTGAATATTTCGGGTCTCAATTACCAAGCCCTTTCTATTTACCTATGTATGTCTGTCTGTGTGTGTATATACCTCGATTACCTTATATACCACCGATTACCTTTTATATACCTTGATTACCTTTATATACCTTCGATTACCAGGGTTACCATGTGTTTACTGTTATGTGTAAGGGACAGGATACCCTACCTAACTATATTCTATTTACTTGGAAGAAATAAAGGCTCCAAGGGCTTATATACTGCCTCTTGAGAGCAAACAACTGTAACGAATGTGTTTTATTTCAATAACAAACTATGTATCAACTATAGCTACCTATAACTATCTATACTATGCAGCTTTATCTGTTACAGCATTCTATGTGCTAACTAACTACCTATAACTACCTATACTATGTAGTCGCGGTTTTATTTATTTGCAACATTCTATGTACTACTATAGCTACCTATAACTACCTATACTATGTAGCTAAGACGCATCGTCGCGAACATCTCTCCCGCCGTGCAGTGCAGCGATGACTCGGTGCGATGACGTCGCGGCGCTGCAGAAACCCGGTGAGCGACGCCTGTAGCCACGTCGCCCGCTGCGCGGCGCCGGTGCTCGATGCCGGTGCTCGATGCAGCTGTGCAGTCGCCGGTCTGCCGCTTCCCTGCTGTGGGTCGCCTGCAGTCGCAAGGCTGTTGCGTAGGCTCTCGCAAATGTGCGAGCTGTGGGCCGGATGGCCCGTTGTCTGTGCGAGCTGCGAGTGTGCGCAGCATCGCCTGCTGCGGTGGCAAGCTGTGTAGGCAGCATTGCCTGCTGTATCGCCTGCTCAAAGCAAGGCGGTGGCGGGCCGAATATGCCCGCAATGGGGGCTGGCTGCGCCCGTGGGCAGCATCGCCCGCTATGTTGGCGAGCTGCGTGAGCAGCATCGCCCGCTACTGCTCGCTTGATGCGAGCCGAATGCGGACCGAATATGTCCGCGGGGGTGAGCTGCGCCAGTGGGCAGCATCACTCGCTATGTTGGCGAGCTGTGGGAGCATCGCCGGCTACTGCTCGCTTGATGCGAGCCGAATGCGGACCGAATATGTCCGCGGTGGGGTGAGCTGCGCCTTGCGGGCAGCGTCACCCATCTATGGTTGGCGAGCTGTGAGAGCAGCATCGCCTGCTGTGTCGCCTGCACAAAGCAAGGCGGCGGCGGGCCGGATACGCCCGCAGTGGGGCGAGCTGCGCCTTGCGGGCAGCGTCGCCCAGCTATCGGTTGGCGAGCTGTGGGAGCATCGCCTGCTACTGCTCGCTTGATGCGAGCCGAATGCGGACCGAATATGTCCGCGGTGGGGCGAGCTGCGCCTTGCGGGCAGCGTCGCCCATCTATGGTTGGCGAGCTGTGAGAGCATCGCCGGCTACTGCTCGCTTGATGCGAGCCGAATGCGGACCGAATATGTCCGCGGGGGGCGAGCTGTGAAGCATCACCCGTCTATTGGTTGGCGAGCTGTGGGAGCAGCGTCGCCTGCTACTGCTCGCTTGATGCGAGCCGAATGCGGACCGAATATGTCCGCGGTGGGGTGAGCTGCGCCTTGCGGGCAGCGTCACCCATCTATGGTTGGCGAGCTGTGAGAGCAGCATCGCCTGCTGTGTCGCCTGCACAAAGCAAGGCGGCGGCGGGCCGGATACGCCCGCAGTGGGGCGAGCTGCGCCTTGCGGGCAGCGTCGCCCAGCTATCGGTTGGCGAGCTGTGAGAGCAGCATCGCCTGCTATTGCCCGCTGAATGCGAGCCGGTTGCGGACCGAATATGTCCGCGGGGGGCGAGCTGTGAAGCGTCACCCATCTATTTGGCGAGCTGTGTGAGCAGCATCGCCGGCTATTGCCCGCTAGGTGCGAGCCGAATGCGGACCGAATATGTCCGCGGGGGGGCGAGCTGTGAAGCGTCACCCATCTATTTGGCGAGCTGTGTGAGCAGCATCGCCGGCTATTGCCCGCTTGATGCGAGCCGAATGCGGACCGAATATGTCCGCGGGGGGGCGAGCTGTGAAGCATCACCCATCTATCTGGTTGGCGAGCTGTGATAGCAGCATCGCCGGCTATTGCTCGCTTGACGCGAGCCGAATGCGGACCGAACATGTCCGCGGGAGGTGAGCTGCGCCGGTGGGCAGCATCACACTCTCACTGTCCGCTGAAAGTAAGGTGGTAGCGGGCCGGATACGCCCGCACGGGGGGGCGAGCTGCGCGTGTTGGCAGCGTCACCCATCTATCTGTTGGTTGGCGAGCTGTGGGAGCAGCATCGCCTGCTGTTGTCTTACTTTGGTAGTGGGACAAGTTTCTTCACTGGACGCTTTAAGGTGCCGCCGGATGTGCGCACCTCAGCTGTCCGGACCTCTCCATCAGCGCCCGGGAAAACTGCGATTATGCGGCCTCGCGGCCACGTGTTGCGAGGCAGCTGGCCGTCTGCGATGAGTACGGGATCACCCACCTGCAGATTAGGGCCACGGCTATGAGGCTCCCGCCGGTGTTGGAGCTCGGGTAGGTACTCACGTACCCAGCGGCGCCAGAACTGGTCGGCGAGTGCTTGTGAGCGCCGCCAGTGGCGCTTGCTGTCGATGTCGTGCTCTGTGAACACGCCAGGCGTCGGCAGCCGGGCTGAACCACCCAGGAGGAAGTGGTTCGGCGTGATGGACTCGTCATCGTCACTGTGAACTGAAACATGGGTTAGTGGTCGACTGTTGACCGTATATTCGGCCTCACACAACAGTGTGTGTAACACCTCTTCATGTGGGTGTTTTTCGTGAAGTATAGTCTGTAATGCTGTCTTCACACATCGGACTAGGCGCTCCCACGCGCCACCCATAAAAGGCGCTGACGGAGTGATGAAGCGCCATACTATGCCTCGGCGACTTGCCTCTTCTTTGAAGGCGTCTCGGAGCTCTTTGTCGGCACCGTGCATGTTGGTGCCGTTGTCTGAATGTATTTCTGTTGGACATCCTCTGCGTGCAGCGAAGCGGCGCAGTGCTAGTATCGCGGAGTCTGCGCTGAGGCTTGCGGCGATTTCCAGGTGTACCGCTCTGGTGGTCAGGCACGTAAATAGAGCCACGTACCTCTTCTGATGCTGGCGACCGACTGTAACGGATATCGGACCGAAATAGTCGAGTCCAGTGAATGTGAACGGCCTCTGATGATGAGCTAGACGCGTTCTGGGGTGGTCGCCTGTAGCTGGTACTGGTGCGCACGCCTTCCTAATGCGACACGGTAAACAACGTGTCACTACCATCTTCGTTGTGGGTCTCATTCTGACGACCCAGTAATGCTGTCGGACTTCATTGATGGTCATCTCAGTTCCACTGTGTTGTAAGCTGCGGTGTGTCCAGTCTATGTAGAGCTGAGTTATACGATGGTCGCCATGTAATATGGGTGGGCGCTTGACGTCTTCTGTTATTTTGTCGATTCTATCTATACGACTTCTGAGGCGTATGACGTCATCCTTCAATTCTATTTGCAACGGTCGTAGGGCGCTGTCCTTGTCTATTTCTTCGTTTTCACGTAAACTTGTTAACTCGCGGGAAAACGTCTGTTGCTGTACAGCTTGCACGAGTAACCTCTCCGCTTGTTGGAGGTATTCGGCTTCTATTATTTGACTATATTTTGACGTAACTGGGGACGTCACTGATGCTGTAGGAGGGGGCACTGCCGTCTTTGTACGTTTCCTCCAATCCGGATCCGCTTCTATATTTTTCCTCGTTCTTTTATAGAACGTATTTTCTTTGGGCGGCCGACATTTGGCGACGAAGCGTAGTACTGTCGCCGTCGCTCTCAACAGTCGTTCCCATTTTGAAAATCTTGCTGGATCGGGTATGACTTCTGCGAGTCTTCTATCTATATTTTCTATAGCGACTAAGGTTCGCTCCTCACCCGTCTGTTCCTCTAGTGGAGGCTTTTCTATTGGCCATGTTGTCGACTCTTCATACAGGAAGCTGGGGCCACAAAACCACTCGTGTCTCGAATCAAAGTTGTGTGGTACATCACGAGTGGCGGCGTCTGCTATGTTTTTCTTAGTGGGCACCCATCGCCAGTCTTCGACTCTACTATGCTCTTCTATGGCAGCTATGCGGTGCGCGACGAACGGTTTGTAAACTCGAGCTCCTCTTCTGATCCAGGTCAGCACGGTTTTGCTGTCTGACCAGTACGTCACGGAGGCCGGCTTGACTCCGTGTTCTCGGATGACAGCTGCAGCGACGCGGGTCCCCATCACCGCGGCCTGCAGCTCGAGTCGGGGTATCGATTGGAGCTTGAGTGGCGCCACCTTTGCCTTGGCCATGACGAGGCTCACGTGAGTCTTGCCATCTTCTGTAGAGATACGCCAGTACACCGCTGCGGCGTACGAAGTTTCGCTCGCGTCCGTGAAAACGTGGACTTGCGTTTCTATGGCGTCGCTATATCCTGGGTAACATCTTGGTACTGTGACTTGTGCAAGATTCTGTAGATGTTGAACCCAACTTCTCCATGCTGTGGCCAAGTCTGTGTCGAACGGCTGGTCCCAGTCGACTCCTCTTCTCCATGCTTCTTGGAGTATCTGTTTGGCGCGAATCGTTACGGGTGAGGCTAGGCCGAGTGGGTCGTATAGTGACATCACTATTTTCAGCGCCTCTCTCTTTGTGGGCACTTCCTTCTGTAATACGCCACTCGGTAATCGGGCTAGGCTCAGATTGAAACCCAGCGTATCTGCTCTTGGTCTCCATATTAGGCCAAGAATTTTTTCTGTATGGTCGCCGATGTCGACGACTTCTGTCTCTATAAGCGACGGTTCTATATTCTGTATGACGTCGATGTCATTAGATACCCATTTCTTAATTTCGAAACGAGCCTGTTGGTGTATCTTCTTCACCGCTGTTGCTATATGTGTCGCTTCTTCAACTGTTCTATAGCTATCCAGATAATCGTCCATATAATGGTTCTTCACTATTGCTTCTACTGCTTCTGGATGCTGTTCTATGTGCCGGTTCGCGTTCCAATTCTTCGCGAATATGGCCGTGCACGGTGAGCTTGCCGCGCCGAATATGATTGACGTCATTCGATACTCGTCGGGGGCTCCTTCTCTTCTATTGCCTCTCCACAAATATCGGAGGGCGTCTCTATCTTCAGGTCGTATTTTGACCTGCATGAACATTTCGGTAATGTCACCTGAAATGGCTATCGGATGTCTACGAAACCTCATCATGACGCCGGGCAGCGACTGTAACAGGTCCGGTCCTGTGAGTAGGAAGTCGTTCAGCGACATTCCATTCGATTTAGCTGCGGCGTCGTGTACTATTCGGAACTTCTCCGGCTTCATGGGATTGAAGACGTCGAAATGAGGCAGATACCAGGTTCTTCCTGGCGTGGTCTGTTTGGGCGCTTTTTCTGCGTACCCTTTTGAAAGGAGCGAGTCCATCTGTTCTATATATTTATTTCGAAGACTCGGATCTTTGTCGAGCTTCTTTTCTATAGAGATCAGCCGCTTGTGTGCTGTCCCATAACTATCGGGCATTTCAAAATTGTTATTTTTCCATAACATAGCTGTTTCTATATGCCCATCTGTCAACTGTTTGGTATGTCTTTTCAAGATGTCTTCAGCCTGCTTCTCTGGATCAGAATCTGGACGCCGAGGATTAACTATTAGGGACTCGAGTGCGAAAAATTCACGAAGTTGCTCGTTCAGTCTGTCGTCTCTATTTTCTCTATCTTCTCTGCATGCGCTGACGTAATGCACCTGCTGACCGAGTATTCTAGTGTGCGCGCCATGTAGCGTCCATCCAAGCGTTGTAAGTGACGCTATTGGCTGGTGCCTGGGGCCTCTTCTGACTTCACTGGCAAGGAGAAGGTGCCAGTTGTCTTGGCCAATCAAAATCTTGGGCGCGCCAACATCATAGACTAGCTGCTCTTTCAAGTCGATGAGATGTTTGCAATGTGTGACATCTTCTTCACGGACTGTCTGTGACGCGAGATTAAGCTTCGGTATGGTGCGCGCTCTGAACGGCACCCTATTTCTATGCTGACTCGCGAGTGTCACTGTGACTCTTTTCGAACAAGGAGTGTCGATCATGGTGTCACCGATCGCACCAATCTTCAGTGGGTCGATCTTGCCCTCGGCTCCGACTTGGTCGGCGATGTCTTCATCGATCAACGATACGGTCGATCCATCGTCGAGTAGGGCGAACGTAGATGCCTCTCCCGCCGGTCCAATGACCCGGACCGGGATGATCTTTAAATAGGCGTGATTCGACGATGATCTTGAGCTGGCGACTGTCTCCTTGGGCTCCTTTTTGACTTCGGTCTGTCTGGGCTTTTCGGCTGCCACCGCAGCAGGCTTCTTGTCGTAATGAAGTAGCCGACTGTGCGTGGCTGTACACCCCTTGACGTCACACTTCTTCGCGTTGCATTTATGCCGCTCTCTTCTTGGCTTCAGGCAACGGAAGCACAGGTTTAGATTCTTCGCAATTTCCCATCTCTTGTTACTATTACTATTCTTGAACTTCGAGCAATCGCGTTCTATATGGCCATCCTTCTCACACAGTCGGCACTTGCTTGCTGACTTCTCTGTTGTTGTGTGAGTCCTCTGCTGCGGTGTGCGTCGGTTGGATGAGCCCTCTGTCTTGATGTTTTCAGCAGGAGCGAAAGCGCTGCAGTATCGAGCTTGTTCGGTAATGAATTCGCTAAACAGCGACAAGTCTGGCAAGGACTGGTATTTTTCTGTATATATACGGTACCACTGTACACGTATCGAGTTCGGTAGCTTCTCTGTCAAGGTTCGCATGAGCTCGGCGTTGATCAGGTAATGATCCTTCTTCAATGCTCGCAGCGTTACTATAGCGCACCTCACGTGGCTTGCGAATGAGCAAATATCCTTTGGATTTTCACTGCATCGTGTCAGTCCTCGCAATCTATCTGTTTCGGCCTGTGCTATCGAATCTGGTCGGCCGAATTGCAGCTCGAGTTCCTTCATGATGTCATCTGGTCTTGCATGGCCGATGAGTTCTGAACTAACTGTTTCTAAAGCGCGTCCATGCAGGCTTCTTCTAAGTCTTGCTGTATTCTCGACATCGTTGAAATATTTTCGAGTTGTTTCATAAATGGCTCGAAATGACAACCATTCTGTATGCGCACCACTGAAGTTCGGTAAAGTCATAATGACCTTCGACGCCGAGGAGGAATTCTGTGACTGCTGTTCTGTTTTCTTGTCAACTAAAGATGCTATAGCAGCCGTAAGGTCCGTAACGAATGGACGTAAATTATCCTCGCTCCTATCGTCTTCTATTTTCTTCATAGGTGGTGGCTCTATCTGTTTAGCACTATCTGGATCTATGTGCGTTCGACGAGAGTCCACTATTGGTTCGAAGTCCACAGGGGGGGGCGGTTGCTGTCGACTATCACGGATGTCCCCCTCGGCGGCGTTGGTCTCTCTCTGATCAGGAACAGGTTCAGGCGCCTCTTCCAGCCAGGAACGCACGTACTCTTCATTTGAGTTTCTATCGTCCAAATATTCTTCGTCCGACTCTTGTTCGGCTCTCTGAAGTGCTAACTGGGCAAGCTCCAACTTAATCTTCAATAAGTCTTCGCGAGCCTTCTGTAGTTTTCTATATGACCGCGGTGACCTGTCAATGGTCGACGGCGGACGTCTATGTTCTATACGGGCGTCACCCCGGGTAGTCATTGGCAAGACTCGGCTATCTCTTCTATTTGACGGCTTCATTGTACTATCTGAAGTCGTCTCAAAGCGGGTTCCCTTCCTTGAGGTCGATGGCATCTGTTTCTGTACTGTTGTCGGCAATGGTGCAGGTACTCGTTCTATTGCTGAAGCTTCTATCTGTTCTATTCGTTCAGCGGCAGCAGGCGGAGACACGTCTTCACTGCGCTGCTGCATCGATCGCGCCGTCCCAGACGATGAAGGCGAACGCGGCGGCACCTGATGATGGATAGCAGGAACCCTCTCGGCTGGTTCCTGTATCGGAACTGTCCACGCCTCGGATGATTTGCCATGCGACCTCGTGATCGGCATTGTTGAAGTCTTCAATGAATCTTCAAAACTATTCGGTAGTCCACTGGTAAGCCTCAGGTGAAACTTCAATCCAAGTTTCCAAAAAAAAAAATTTTCAAAAAATTTTCAAAATTCTTCAAAGTCCCCAATCTTCAAAAAATATTCTAAGTTCGGATTGACTGAAACTTTTCTAAGTCCCAGACTGTTCAAAATCTTCTATGTGTGAAGTCGATCGAAATTCTCTAAGTCCAAAATTCTTCAAAAATATTCTATGTCCCGCTTGATCAAAACTTTTCTAAGTGTCAGGTTGTTGAAAATTTTCCAAGTACAAAATTCTTCAAAAATTTTCCAAGTCCCGGATTGTTGAAAATTTTCTAAGTTCAAAATTCTTCAAAAAATTTTCCAAGTTCAAAATCTTCAAAAATATTCTAAGTGTCGGAACCCCTCAAAATTTTCAAAGTGTGAAGTCGTTCGAAATTTTCTAAGTTCAGCTTGATTAAATTTCTTCTATGTTGTTGCTTCACTATTTTTCAACATCAATCTGCCTAGGGGTAGTTTTCTTGAAGGGATGATTTCTTCAAGGTCCGACTTCTATTTAGCTTCTAGGGACACCCTTCGTGTCTTGAAATGTTGAAGGGTAGTTTTTTCTTCAAGGGGGTGCGACTTCACAATAGGGGTTGCGCCTTCAGGGTAGCTGCGTGGTTCTATAAATCCAACTTCCAAATAGCTGGATCAGGCTATCTTCAAATTATCCGGCTCGAAGGACCAGAAAATGTACGGGGCGGACGTGATCGACTGGACTGTAGGGTGGCCAGGGTAGGTTATCCTATTCTTCGAAAGTGGACTGTATGGTGACAACCCACCTAGGTATAAATGATCCAGACGCGTTGACGCTCCGTCTATAAGCTACGGGCCATGAGGATGCAACCCTTAGCTGAATACTTGCTATACTTGCTGTTATTGACACAGTATATAGGGGTAGGTATAGAGGGCTTACCAATAAAGTCACAATAAAACACTATTTAACTTGTTCACTATTCACTTAGCGATTTGAAGGGTGGAATTCGCGACTATATGATTCTACATTTAGGTATAAGTTCAAACTATCTTGCAAATGACTACAAATTCTATAAATTTTCAATGTTACTATTGTACGGCGCAACTATACCGTATCGACACCCAAAAAATCACCGTGTGTGATGAAGTTTATTAACTAAAATTTTCACTATGCTAATTCTAGATTTTAGGCTATATCTAGGCTTAGGTCTATGTGAGTAGGGGTTGTCGTACCTTTATGGATAGCCCTCGGCAGGCTCCATACAGCGGAGACGAATTCACCCCTTCATCCCCCTCCATGTAGGGGTGGGATACCGAAAACTATACAAAACTATAGTAGGCGTGAAGCTATTACCTACTTGGGGTGAATTTACCGTAAAACTATGCTAGGAGGGCTATACAGCTATATGTATCTCTGTAGATACGACAACCCTCTACAAAACTACATATGTTTCAACCCTGTCACTCAAGGGGTTGCAACTCTATAAACGTATATGTTTCAGGGGGATAAAAATAAACAGTTTTATTTAAACCTAAATTACGGCTTTATGCCTGCATACACTATAGACATCTATATATCCCCTGAAAGGATTTTTCAAGGCGGTTCTATTTCAGACATTTAGAAGTCTAGAATCTAGACTTGTTTTTTCGGAAAAGGAAGAGGGTAGATGCAAAGTGTTTTATTTTGTGCATACCTTCACCAGGGCTATTTATCAAAAACTGTTGACCAATCACGTACCAGCACCCTCCTGCTCTGTGATTGGTCAGTGTCGCTTTTAGCTATGCGACTACCTTTGACCTGAATATTTCGGGTCTCAATTACCAAGCCCTTTCTATTTACCTATGTATGTCTGTCTGTGTGTGTATATACCTCGATTACCTTATATACCACCGATTACCTTTTATATACCTTGATTACCTTTATATACCTTCGATTACCAGGGTTACCATGTGTTTACTGTTATGTGTAAGGGACAGGATACCCTACCTAATTATATTCTATTTACTTGGAAGAAATAAAGGCTCCAAGGGCTTATATACTGCCTCTTGAGAGCAAACAACTGTAACGAATGTGTTTTATTTCAATAACAAACTATGTATCAACTATAGCTACCTATAACTATCTATACTATGCAGCTTTATCTGTTACAGCATTCTATGTGCTAACTAACTACCTATAACTACCTATACTATGTAGTCGCGGTTTTATTTATTTGCAACATTCTATGTACTACTATAGCTACCTATAACTACCTATACTATGTAGCTAAGACGCATCGTCGCGAACAAAATGACTTCTCCCGCTCTGGGCGGAGCGGAAGGGAGTGTCAGACTCTTACTGACTAAAACCCACCCGTGATCCTCCTAATGCCCTTTGGTTCCAGGGTCGCGGTGATTATAGCCTAGTCTGATGTCATACTTTCCCGAATTGACTCCTATTGATTTTCTGCAGGACAATTCAGGGATCCATAATTCTCGATTCATTCAGGCCTGGTTCAATCGCCACCGAAATTTTGCGGATTTGTTGCCGTGGCCGCCTAAAAGCCCTGACCTCAATCTGAGTATTTATCATTAGGGGGCTGATGATCAAGTGTGGGACAGCAACCAAGCCTTGATCAGACACGTCCACGAGATATGGAATAGTTTTAGAGGCAATAGTATATGGTGTGGTGCCATATTTTTTCGTCAAAGGTTGAAAGATTTTATAAACGCTGAAGGTGGCAACACAATATTTAATTCAATTTAATTATTAATACCTCGTATTTAAAATTAACAATGGTTATGATTAACGACTGTGATATATACTTGATTAAATTGTGATTAAAATATTTGAATAACGTTTGGTTAAACAATAAACGAACAACAATAAAACAAAACAAACTTAATAATGTAATTATGCGTAGTAAACGCATAATTACATTATTACAGTATTACGTTGTTTGTACAGCATAAAATAATACAGCAAATAACAAAAGTATCCGACATTACTTGGACTATTAGCAGTGGACTGATACAGGCTGATGATGATTAAATTAATCACCTGAGATGATTATTTGATACGGTCTATGATTTATTACTTTTTGTACCTATTAGTAGTATAGTACAAGTTAGTGTTATTTAGGTGCATCGTCCTCACGTATAATCAATTGATTAATATATACAAAATATTGTAAAACTTATATTTGAAAAGAGTAACTATGGAGTTTCTTGTCCGTTCTTCTCCATAAGAATCTACTATTTGCGATTGGACAAATAGAGTCACTATAATATTTTTATTTTCAAAATGTTTTGACGTTCAAATGTGCCTTTTAATGGTCTAATTGAAATAAATGAATTGACTTTGACTTTGAATAAACTTATCAAATGCAGGAAAAAGTGGTTATACACTTTGAATGTCATTTTAATGCTTCCATGACAGTTTTTAGGGTTCCGTAACCAAGGGGTAAAAAGGCTATCATAAGACTCCGCTGCCCGTCCGTCTGTGTGTCTGTGCATCCGTCACCAGGCTGTATCTCATGAACCGTGATAGTTAGACAGTAAATTTCAACAGATGATGCTTTTTTGTTAACAAAAAATACTAGAAACCAGAATAAAATTAATATTTTGATTTCGCTCGATATTGATAACGGCAATAAGTAAATTTATAGAATTTATTCATATATTTATTTTAAAAATAAATAGTTAAATTGAAATAAAACCAAACCAAAAGGCTCCCATACATAGAAATATATTATACAGTGTGAAATTTTAATGGTTGTTTTCCCGAAGCGAAATGAGTTTGTATCGGTAATACAATCGATTTATATATATAAAAAATATTAGACTCCATAAATGGCAGATTAACAATTGTGATAAACAAAACTCGAAAGCGATTTGAACCAACAGTAGTGCATCGCGCGATATGTAGGTACGCGGCGGCACGTGCGTCTTTATGTAGGTATCTACCTACGTTATGTCTAGTGCACTACTATTGATTCTCGCTCTTTCGAGTTTATGAACAATTTTTTAATGATTTGAAAAAAAAAAAAACATTTTTTTTTTAGTTTAACTTTGTGTTTCGATAGTACTACTGATGGGTAATCGTCCTGCCGCGGGAAAACAACCATTAAGATTTCACACTGTATATATGCTCCCATACAACAAACATGGAATTTTTGTCGTTTTTATAGATAACTAGCTGCTACCCGCAGCTTCGCCCGTGTGAATGTCGGAAATTATCCAAAAAAAAATAGTATCCTATGTTACTTCTAATACCTCCAAGAATATGTGTACAAAGTTTCATGATGATCGGTTGAGTAGTTTTCGCGTAAAAGCGTAACAAACATCCACGCTTTCACAATTATAATATTATTAATTAAGCATGGTACGGAACCAATCGTGGGCCAGTTTCGACTCGCACTTGGCTGGTTTTTTTATAACACGTTAAAAATCGTCAACGATACTTAACAATTACATTGGAAGTGAAACCAATGCACCAATGTACATATATATCCAGTTTTGAAACAATTTGATGGTAAGGTAATATACATACATAGAAAAAAAATGACGATCACATATTTTTTAAGGCGGTATCCAGACCAAATAACCTTGAGCATTCGTTCCCTCTTCGCCGCACCCGCAAGATTCGTAGCGATTACGCTCAAATTTTATAGTAAAATCTATATAAAATCAAATTTTCGAGTTAAATAAAAAATAAAACTAGCAAAATGTTTATTATTAAATTACCTATCCATTACTTTAAGTAGCAAACCAAAATAATGGTTACTTTACGAGGAGATGCATGTTAAAAATAATTATTTCTCATTTCTGTCGTTTCGTTGCGACTCTATAATTAAACATTGCGACTTAAAAAAATAAATAAAAAACTACCATTTTGGAGTCAAGATTATGTAGAAATTTAATGTATTTTTTATTTGTTGATATTTCTAATGGATAATGAGAAGATGGCTCCTAAAAACTACACAAAAAACGGCTACCGCTGCGTTTTGCACGGGGACGCGCCTTAATGGTAAACGTGAACTGAAGATATTTTAGATGATGCATGTTATGTTATTGATCTGCTATTATTTACTGTAGACGGATGTTGTTATCAATTTGTCACTGGTGCTTTCCGCAATCCATGACGGTTACTAAATCCATTTTCAACATTTTCCCTCTATGTGCATATTATATATTATATAATGTAATCCATAATTATGACTGTAATTCAAGTATCTGTGTATCCTGTAACTTCATATTTATATTTGCAAACAGATCATTATTGTTTTAAAATCTTAAGAATGCTCATGATCTCGTTTTCAGCATCAACAACAATAGTATGTAGCTTTAAATAATTATCTCCAAAAATGCTACATTGTTTAATATCTGATACTCCGGTATTTTCGTATGAGACATGTTAATTGTAAAATCCGTCGTACGTCAGTAAATGGAAACAAAACAAGTATATATCAGAGAGGTAATTCTCGAATTTTTAAGGAGGAGCGATGGCATTCACGTCGCTGGCGCAAACTGTCCCAAAAACCACTAATTAGCCAAGTTTTTGACATTATATTTAAAAAAAAAACGTTTCCCCGCCCTAGGATTTACTCCTGTATCGTGGGTGCGTTTACAAACATGTAAACTCACATACACAAGACACCCAGACCCGGAACAACTATCTGTAGGCCATACAAACATTTGTTTAGTGCGGGGATCGAACCCGCGACGCGTAGCGCAGCAGCTGAACGCGCCACTGCGCCAACCGTGTCTATTGTCTGTGAGATGATACTATGAGAATACAGCCTCGTATTTTATTGATTTATTTAACCCCGTACCTTATAAGGTACTCGCAGCTGCTCATAGTCGAAACCTGACGTGCGGTCTACTGTACGCATAAGTTTGCAGATATTTATGAGTAGTTTGCTAGTCAAACAACAACTTGAACGTAGCTATCACAAATGAAATCAATCATTACCTCCGTGCTCTTCTTGTTCGTTCGATATTTGTATAAACTAAAAGCTAAAGCCAACATCAAACCTTCTGCAAGTGATTTAAACTTACGTTTCCAGCATCCTTCATAAGATCAGCAGACCTTCCCTCCTGCGCCAGTTTGACATCGATGTTGTTAATGTTGATCTTAGACAGGAAGTTGCCGAGATCTGTCTTGCCAGTTGGCTTCGGCCACAGCAAGCCTGCGGGAGACAATTGGAATTATAGAATGGCAATATAAGGACTTTTTAATCAGTTGGAGAAAGAGCTGCCAATTTTCAAAACATTCGTGCGATTCTGGACCAATAGGGTAGTTAAATAAAAATATCTGATTACCTAGTCCGTCAGATAGATTTCCAAAAAATATTGGAGACGTATTTTTTCTTTTTTCACATAAACAAAAAATGAAGACGATACAGTGCGTTGAAAACTCGTGTGACGTCACTACTCGCTACAATTTTTACCGGGCAGTGACGTAACACGCTCCCACTCCTGATCTTTGATGCTTTTTATCTTCGTCAGTTCTTATAGATTTGATAAAGGAAAAAATACGTGTTCAATATTTTTCTGACGGACTAAACATAATCATATATTTTTTACTCAGGCAACATCCCTATATAAGGACTTTTTAATCAGTTGGAGAAAGAGCTGCCAATTTTCAAAACATTCGTGCGATTCAGGAGCAATTTCACCGTGACAAAGCTGATAGTTCTTAGCATAAATTCAAATGATAGGTCACTTCACATACATTTTCAGTGAGATTTTTAACAAAATCGACCGGCAGTATTTATTTGCATAAACATCTTTTCGCCATTCGCCAATGGCGAAACGATACCCGTGGTGTTGTTGATATTTTTCTTATTAAAGAGATCCCGATAAATAATGTTGCCTTTAGTATTAAAACCTGATACGATATTGAACAGATACAAATAATATGACCCGAAAAGCATATTTAATTGGTTTTGGACCCCAAAACACAAGACATTGGCCATAAAGTATGCTTGTTTAAGTGTGTTTATTGTTCCGTTTTGAACATTTGCATAATCAGACAACTTCGAATTCTGGTTTCAAGAGGTCAAGAGCCACCGTTATTTATTTGAGACTGCTATCGCGAACCAAATTTAGAATTTACAAATGTTATGAACTTTTTCGTTGCCCTAACTTAAAATTTGTTCATTTTGTAGCATCATTGATCCACGCAGTTCGGGTTATTAACGATCTCCACATCAAAATCGATGTATTTACATGCCCTTTGAGTGAATTCGCAAAAATGCTGTTATTTATTTTATGTTATAGTGTAGATTAGAGCAGGCTATATGTTGCTGTTTATATTTTAAAGATCTTTTTTTAAGTTTTTCATAGTTAAATCATGAATGAGTTAATTTAAAGACCGCGCTATCGCATTAGGTAGGTATACACCTGTAATGATAGTTGTAAGGGAGATAACAATCGATAAATACATTTTAAACTCTTAGCAATCAATATATACCGTTTTTTTTTCTAGATGGGTAATCATCAAATGACTTCTCCCGCTCTGGCCGGTGCGGAAGGTCAGACTCTTACTGACTAAAACCCACCCGTGGTCCTTCTAGTGCCCTTAGCGTCCCAGGGCCGCGGTGACTCTTTCTAAATAATTCCGCAACCCTAGCAGGCACTGACTCTATGGGGCCCGTCTTCTTTGATGACAACTCTTTAAAGATACGACGCGCCGTCGACCCTGGCCTGGCTGCTATCGAACGGCGAGCCACCCATAGCTCGCCGTCCGCTGGCCCGCGCCTAAGCTGCGGCGCCGGGATTCGCCCTGCGTTTCCCGACGCCCGGGGCATCTTCTTCTGTTGCGGCGGCTGGAGCGTGAAGTTTCCCTCTCCCGCACGCGGTCCTTCCTCCTTCGCTAGCATTACTGCTTCGCAGAAGGGGGTGACTGCTTCCCATGCCTCCTCGCTCCGGCCCATAGATTGAACCAGGGCCGGACACGAGAGGTCGCCGCCGCCGATAGCAATCAATATACCAACTTTCCCAACTATGCTGGGGTCAGCTTCCAGTCGAATGGGTTACAACTCGAGTACCAGTATTTTACGTGGAGCGACTGCCTGATCTCCACAACCCAGTAAATGGATAACACGTTACCCCGTAGCAAGACTGGTGTTACATTTATTTTTAATCTTTTAGCATTGATATAATAAAATTCGTGTGCAAAATTCCAGTACAATTATTTCCGTTATTATCAACTGCATATAAAACGAATACATCAATACATCAGCTGCTTATCTCCTGCCACAATCAAATGAGTAAAGCGGGTCATCATTGCGTCCACTATAGATGATAACAGTTAGATATTGCACTACACAATATGTCCTAGGTCCGCCTGCATGTTACAAATCGGTACCTCAGTACCGATAGGACTAGTTACTTACATGTTCTAGTCGTTTGGTACCTAGAAAGCGTGAACCTTTATCATAGCTGAACGATAGTAGACATGAACACTATGGAAACACTTCAGTGCATCTATTTGCATTCTATTGGTTGGACAATGATTTATAGACATAAACAACGAGCTCATGATGATAATGGACGTAGTGATAAGGAGGAATGCAGAATACGTCACGATGTTGTAAGGGCATACAATACCTACATCTAAATATATTATATAACTCAAAAGTGACTGACTGACAAAATTCAAAAGTCATTTATTCAAACTAGGCTGATACACAGCACTTTTTGAACGTCAAATTTTACATAAAGACAGTCCCCCACAACGCCCACCCGTCACCACTTCCTAGTGTTTTAGCTGGGAAGAAGAAGTGGCGCAACAAACTCCCCAGCAACACATCTGTCTATTGCGTTTTAAGAACTTGAATGTATACAATAAACAGGCATAGTGATCTATCAACGCACAGCCCAAACCACTGAGCGGATCGGGCTGAAATTTGGCATGCAGGTAGATGTTATAACGTAGGCATCCGCTAAGAAAGGATTTTGATTAATTCTACCCCCAAGGTGATAAAATAGGGGATGAAAGTTTGCATGAAACTTTGTCAATTTTAAACCGATCGGGCTGAGAGTTTCAAAATCGGGGGTAAAGTAACTATTCCACGCGGACGAAGTCGCGGGCAGAAGCTATTTCAAGCTATTAATAAAATAAATGAGAAGCTAAACGGTTGGAAAAAGGCCAACTAGCTACTGATGACAACTTACTTAACAACACAACTTCAGTAGAAATAAATTAGGAAGAGAGACGAAGAACGATATTGTCATCGATGATAAGAGGACATCGCCAAATCTATACATGTATAATAAAATCATAGATTTGCCGTGTCTGTACATAGAATATTTTTGCATAAAAATAACTGAGAAACGTTAGAAAAAAGCAAATATACATATAAAAAATGAAGAAGATAAAAGCTTCAAAGGTCAGGAGTGGGGTTTGTGACGTCATGCCGCCGCGCCGCGGTTAAAATTGTAGCAAGTAGTGACGTCACACAAGTATTCAACGCACCGTGCGTTGTTTTTATCGTCTTTGTTTTTTTGTTTAGGTACGTGTAAAAAGAAAAAATACGTATCCAATATTTTTTGGAAATCTATCTGACGGACTAACGACATTTATTTTTTAGTCAACTACCCTATTGCAGGTAGGTTTAACAGCAATTTGTTTGCTTGCCCCCATACTTACCGTGACAATGCTACATTGAGCCAGGTACCTCACTGACTCATACTTGAGCAACAAAACCCGTTCCGATATTGTCACGACCCGAATATATGTACCTACTCGTATCATAATAATCGTTGCGTGTTCTGCAATCGATTTGCTTTACGGTCGCTACGATTGCACACGACAAAGTAGTGTGTGAGGCTCGGCTAGAATTCAAAACATAAAGTGAATTCAATTCGTGTGTACCCTAGTTATATATATGTATATTAATATTTTTAATCTAATCATGACTGGTAGGAGCCTGTGTAATCTGCTAGGATTGCGGAATTTGTTCGATAGAGTTACCGCGGCCCTGGAACCACTGTAGCCAACCCTACAGTTTTAACTGTAAATCAACAGTTTTTTGGAAATCCTCTCAGTTTTCAGTTCAGACCTCGAAATCTACAGTTTTTTATTTAGGGTGCTAGCGTCATCTATTTTGTTTGCTATGTAGGCCGTACACTAAGTCAGCAGCAAACGAAAAACTGTTTCGAATTCAATGTGACCAATGGCCATTAAAAAAAATTCAATGAATATATGTATGACTTTTAAGAATATTTCGTCTTGAAAAGGAAACTCAAGAAGACTTACAAATTGAAAATGAGATAGTTATAACTAGTGATAGTATTTAACTAGTGATGATCAGCTGATAATCACTATTTCATTATCATGGATAAGCACTGCTGGAATTAACCATTTATGAAACCATTTAAATCAAATTTGATTAAAACTTTGATAATTACGTGATTTTTCGTGTTTTTATTTCCCTCCTTATAATACCTATATTCTGTTTATTACCATCATTAAATCTATACTTATAATAAATCTGTAGAGAGGTCAATTCTGTACAAGGAATATATTTTCGAAATAACTATCAGGGGGTGATTAGTGATCGATACTGGTGCCAAAAACGCAATCAGTAAAATTTTTGTCTGTCTGTCTGTCTGTCTGTCTGTCTGTCTGTATGTTCTTTATAGAAACAAAAACTACTTGACCGATTTTAACGAAACTTGGTGCAATTATTCTTCATACTCCTGGGCAGGTTATAGTATACTTTTCATCACGCTACAATCAATAGGAGCAGAGCAGTGAAGGAAAATGTTGGGAAAACGGGAGCAGTTACTCCATTTTTTAAGCTTCCGTCGCGTGTGTAGCCTTAATGGTTAAAGTTACATAGAAATCATGTATTACGGAAATGTTTTATATAAAATTATCTAAAAAATGTCCCAAACAGCATATGTCTATATTTTATGGTTGACTCACAATAACACGTGTAACTCCCGATAGCTTAGCAGTTCGGCGCTTTCTGATTATTTGTATGAAACTTTGTCAATTTTAATCCGATCGGGCTGAGAGTTTCAAAATCGGGGGTAAAGTAACTATTCCACGCGGACGAAGTCGCTGGCAGAAGCTAGTTACAAAAAATAAAGATGTAGATTTACTGTTTTTTAATTTGTTATTTACAGTTTTCTACAGCTTTTTTTCTGGCAAATCTGCAGTTTTGCTCCATGCTGGGGTTGGCAACACTGCCTGGAACGCAAACGGCAACAGGAGGTCTGACACTCTCTTCCGTACCGCCCAGAGCGGGAGAAGTCATTGGATGATTTCGTATCCAGAAAAATAAAGACAGGTTTTAGAAAAAAACACGTTTTCCCAAAACTTCTTAAATTATTATTTTATTCTGTTTTCAGTAGGTGTTTGTTGTTATAGCGGCAACAGAAAAATATATTATCATCTGTGAAAATTTCAACTGTCTAACTATCACGGATCATAGATATAATAAACAAGCTGGTGTTAGACGAACCGACGGATAGCGGGGTCTTAGTAATAGGGTCCTTAGTAAAACAACACAACACAATATAACACAATACACAACACACAAACACAATATGGATCCTGCTATCTGAATTAAAGAAGTTATTATTATTCCATTATTATTATCATTATTATTATTATTATTAAAAGGGTACCGATCTCTTTGCCCTTTGGGTACAGATCCCTAAAAACTACGTTTAATGGCTATTTTGATCTATCTTCTACAAAACTCACCATATTCAGTGCAGAACATCTTGCAGGCCTCTAGACTGAGCACGGGGTCCTTATTCTGTGGGTCGTTGCGGGTCTTCACACATTTTCTGTCTTCGCAGGACCATCTCCATGGCGATACTTCATCGGCGGCGGTTGCGCTAAAACAAAGTTTTGATACTTTAATAATTTTATAAATGACTAGCAGTGCCCCGCGGTTTCACCCGCGTAGATCCCGTTCCCGTGGGCATACGGGGATAAAATATAGCCTATGTTCATTGGAGATAGTGTAGCTTCCCAACAGTGAATGAATTTTTCAAATCGGTCAAATAGTTTCGGAGCCTATTCAATGCAAACAAACAAAAAAACAATCAAATCTTTCCTCTTTATAATATTAGTGTGGATATGTAGATAGTGTAGATCTCATCCGACGCGGGTGAAGATTAATCTAGAAACCAATCGGCATCGCTGCCCTAAGTTACCAAATTTACCGTAATATTACCGAATGTTCCACTACTTAGCTAGGCAAGCCATTAAACTGCCCTTTCCATTACTTTACTGGCATTTTTAACACTATAGTAGCGCTCGGCGGTTACACCTGCGTAGTTCCCGTTCCCGTGGGAATACGTGGATAATATATAGCCTAGACACACACAAATAATGTAGCTTTCTATTGGTAAAAGATTTTTCAAAATTGGTTCAGTAAATCGCGGGTTCAAACCCAGTCAGGCGCATTACTTAGTGTAAATAATTTCATCACCACTGCTCTCAAAAGGGTGAAGGAATACATCGTGAGGAAACCGGCATGTCCTAGAACCAAAAATTCGAAGACATGTGACATTCACCAACCCGCACTGGGCCCGCGTGGTGGATTACGGCCCGTTCCCTCTCCTAGAGAGGAGGCCTGTGTCCCAGCAGTGGGAACATTAAAAGGCTGATTATGCGTTTATGCTTATGGTTCAGTAGATCCAGAGATTACCCCCTAATTTTGAACCCTGAAATTTATTACTTCGACATTCTTTAAAAAAAAAAAACTTCTTTCTGGTCTTCTAGTACTTGTAAATCTTTAGCGCATGCAATTTTAGCCCCGGAAACCTCACAAACTTTACCTTTTCATAATATTATGTAGGTTTAAATTATTCTGCTTGAATAAGTGTTGAACCTGAATTTGTAGGATGATATCCGCTAAATTTTCCTTTTATGGTTTTCTTTTATCGTGGTTTAATGATGTAGTTCCAGCCCATTAATTTTGTTCAACAGATCACAATAACATCCCTAATATTTAAATAACAGTAGGTAATTTATGCGGCCAGTGGGCACTTTTCCTGTTGACAGCGATGTGGACGAATTTTTCGATGCCCTATGAGTCTTTCCCCCTTTTTACTCCGCTTGTACATAGATATATGTATATACAGGGCCGCTGCTAGCTGTTTGATCGCCCGCGTGCAATACCGATTATACCGCCCTTTTTTTTGGATGGGAAATCATGAGTGGAAGGGAGTGTCAGACTCTTACTGACTAAAACCCACCCGTGATCCTTCTTTTGTTTTGTGCCCTTTGCATTCCAGGGCCGTGGTAACCCTTTCGAACAAATTCCGCAACCCTAGCAGGCACTGACCCTATGGGGCCCCGTCTGCGCTGCTGACGGCTCTTTGAGGCGCACGTGGAGCACTACGCGCAATCGACTCGGGCCTGGTTGCTATCGGACGGCGAGCCACCCATAGCTCGCCATCCGCAGGCCCGCGCCTACGGTGGCTGGGAATCGCCCTGCGTTTCCCGACGCCCGGGGCGTCTTCTTCTGTTTCGGCGGCTGGAGCGTAAGGTTTCCCTCTCTTGCACGCGTTCCGCTTCCTCCTTCGCTAGCATTACTGCTTCGCAGAAGGAACCACCCTACGACTACATATGCTGAGTTTTGCTATAAAAAGGCTATTTCATGATTTTTTCATTATGGTGGGGAAACCTTAACGCAAAAAAAAACATTTATTTTGATTAGGTAACTTAGTTATTTTGGTTTACTAAAGTTTGAAACTGCTGAAGCATTGTTGATAGGTTTTTGATATTTTTTTATTTGGAAAAGAATCTTTCGCCTGTTGCAACTGAAACCGGCAGGAAAATATTCTTAGAGCTATCGCTGTGTTCGGAAATGTTGAAATTAAGTCATTGGTAAAAAATATTTATACTGTAATAAGGATTGTGAAAAGGACATGCTTGATTACAACTGTAATTTGTTTCGTGTGACTTACATCTGGTGTGCAATCCAATATATTGGAAAAATATTTTGATTCTCTGACTTTGTTCAGTATATATAAGCCTGGTTGTTATCGGAAGGCAACCCATCATCCACAGGTGCCCTACGCCAACGGTGACCAGGAATCGTTCTGCGACTCCCGACGCTCGAGGCGTCTTCTTCTGTTGCGGCGTAAGGTTTCCCTCTCCCTCACGCGGTCCGCCTCCTTCTTCGCTAGCGTTACTGCTTCGGAGAAAGAGGTGACCGCTTCCCATGCCTCCTCGCTTTGGACCATGTATTGAAACTGAGGCGGAGGCGAGAGGTCGCTGATCGGCTTGACGAGGACACAGCGTTGCTCCGTCCAAGTAGGGCAGACCTCCACCGTATGTTATCATGTCCTCCAGGCGATCACGCGGCCAAGTCCGGGTGTCAACACTCACACACACGGGATTCCAAAACAGGTACCTCCCGAAACACCCGTGTCCGGTGAGTACCGGTGCTTGGAACGTCGTGGCTCTTCTCCAACTACTCCTCAAAGAGGGGACTTATCGCCACAATGGTGGCATGCTCAACTAGTAGGTAACTACCTAACCTACCAACTGAGAAATAAGCTCAGAGTTTTCATAGAACACGACTATGGATACTTGTATTGAATTTGAGTCCAAACGGCGGCGGGCGGTTCCTGCGGTACCTGCTGACGGATAAGATAGCGTCTTCGGTTTTTTTTTCAATGCGATGATATTTCTTATGCTGTAGGTGGGGTGGCTATTATATTATGACTATGACTTTGAATATTACGTAATGAGTCGCTCGATTTGCCGCCCCCTTGGACGTGCCGCCCGCGTGCTGTGCACGCCTTGCACGCCCGCTTACGGCGGGCCTGTGTATATATATTCTCCTTTTTTATTTAATTATTGTATATATTTATTTATTACCTATGTATTTTTGTATATATAATTAGCACACCTAAGACTACCTACAGTACTGTATTTCCTTTTCTCTTTAAAATCCATCCAAAGGTTGTCTTGGAAAGTTTTGTGTCACCCTATGTAATGTTTTCGTCATCTATATTTTCTGTAACTTACATGGTGTACATAATAAAGAGTATTCTATTCTAGGTATATTATAGCTTATTTAGTTGTATTTTGTAAATAATAAGATTAAAATATAAACGAATAAATAACAGTTGTAATAAATATAACTCTTTGTAAAATAAAAGGAAGATTTCGAACAAATTACTCAGTTGCAGATACAATATGAATTGTCTGTTTTCTCTCATCTATTTTTAACCCAAAACAATAATAATGAGTTGATGACGGATGTTTTTCATCTTTAATTAAAGAGAACATCTGCCTTACGTATACTCATTATCGACGAATCGATTAACATCGATTACCCATTTGTGTTCAATTTACGATCTGAACGGTCATGCTAGAGCCATTTTTAATACTTAGCCCTTTATTGATCGAAGACTTAGCCTATTTTACAAGATACCTAAGACTTTTAACGACACACTCTGATCTAGTTTTTTTTTTTTTTGAGGGGCCTCTTGTGTTGTTTTTTTTTTTAACCAGACTATCCTGTGGTGACCGCAAATGAATTTAAGGCCCCCAGCCAGGATTAAAAACTGGTAAATGACCGCTCGCTGAGGGCACCCCCTGTGGGATACAGAACTCGTCTAAGTGGCGTCATTTCGAGAGGGCAGCAAGGGACAGGCTGGGTCAAATTATTATTAACTAGCGACCCGCCCCGGCTTCGCACGGGTGCAATGCTGATACTATATCACTAATATACTATATATTATACATGTATGCATATAAACCTTCCTCTTGGATCATTATATCTATTAAAAAAACCGCATCAAAATCCGTTGCATGGTTTTAAAGATCTAAGCATACATAGGGACAGACAGCGGGATGATATCGATACATATATAAAGTTTACGATTCGCTAGATTATTTGATTGACCTTGTATACGGACGGCCGAAGTTAGACCTGAATTAACCAACTAACAAAATAATAAAAAAATCTGCTAGTCCGTCAGATAGATTTCCAAAAAATATTGGACACGTATTTTTTTCTTTTTTCACATAAACAAAAAATGAAAACGATTCAGTGCGTAAAAAACTCGTGTGACGTCACTACTCGCTACAATTTTTACCGAGCCGTGACGTCACACGCTCCCACTCCTGATCTTTGATGCTTTTTATTTTTGTCAGTTTTTATAGATTTGATAAAGGAAAAAATACGTGTCCAATATTTTTCTGTAATCTAACTGACGGACTAAACATAATCATATAGTATTTTTTACTCAGGCAGGCAGGCAGGGATAAATTAAATTTACCGTAATCGTACTAACTAATATCAAACATAAATTGTATCGCACTTCTATCTCATTAGCCCATAATGTCCCACGCTGGACAAAGCTCTGTTTAGAATTTCCTTACTTATCTAAAATAAAACAGGAAACTATAATAAATGTTAGTTTTGCGCTTTTATAATAAACAATATTACTGTTTAGGTCTCTCAGTTTGTTACGATGACTTACCGGCTTACGTACCTAAGTGATGTATTTTTGATAGCAAATAAATTATTTTTACCCACGACGGAACGGAGACAGTGTATGCGTTTGGGGTGAGAGGATGTTTGTTTGTGCAAGCCAATTTCCCATTTATCTCCAGTACTACTAGTCCGATTTTGATGTAGTTTTCAGTGATGGGTTCGGGTTTGATTGGTGCATGTTCTTAGATAGGTGTTAGGGTGACAACTCAAGAGGGGGCGCTGCAGTAATATGATTTATATTAGCTACCATGTACCCACACAACAAAGCCCCTGGTAATGTTTTAATGGTAATAAAATAAATACTTATAGAATTATTATTCTTATTAAATAAACTATATTTATATGTATGTAGTACAATGTTCATAATAAAGTTCTCTCTAAAAAGTTTGAAATAAAAGGCAAAATTGAAAATTTTGAAAAATCCCACGACGGTAAAAACTTAATTGAAAAAGAATTAAATAATAAATAAAAACCCCCGAATCACAGAATTAATTTAACCCGAGAAAAAAATTCAATTTTGCGTTTGTTAGTATTAACATTTTCTGTTTGAAATAGTTTCAATTTTCTGCAACTTTATTATACCAATTTTGGTACCCAAGTAAAATGGTTGATGAAAAGTGTGCCTCATAAAATAGAAATAATGACTAAATAAAAAGCGCGCTATTGAAATTTCAATGCTCCGATCAGAAATAGAGTAAGTTTGTTCCCGGTACCAAAAAAACTAGGACCTCCCAGGACATTAGTGTAATAGATTATAGGAAAAAATACGTGTCAAATATTTTTCTATAGTCTAACTGACGGACTAAACATAATCATATATTTTTTACTCAGGCAACATCCCTATTACAGTGCCAGGAATTCTAAACCATTTCGCGGGAATTCCGATACTACGAAATTTATTTTTTTTAAACTGCGAATGAGGCGCGCGAAGTCAACGACACAACGCGGAAGAGATCGAGCACGACACGGCGACAACTCGGCAGTAATCGGAACTATTCGGCAGCTATCGGTTCGCTGATAGGTAGGTAAATGAATAGGCAGGTTATTCTGTCAACGTCTCACCGGGTAAACTTGGGTGGAATGAGCATGAAGTGGACTGCCATTCCATCTTGTAAATTGTATAATTATCAATATGTATTAAAGTTTTAACCGACTTCCAAAAAAGGAGGAAGGTCTCAATTCGAGTGTTTTTTGTGTGTGTGTTAGGTACCTAATAACTTTGTACCAATTTTGATGATTCTTTTTAAAAACCTAACTTTAATTTCGGAAGTCGGTGTTTTTGGTTGTTTCTTCGTATTTTTGGTAAAAAGTTTTTTTTTATTTTTCACTTGTTATTGGTACACCCCCCTCCCCCACCTAAATGTAACAATGACATTTGTGTAAACGATAAACAAACATGCGATTTCAGTAATCCCGAAGGATTTGCTATCATTTATTGAAGAGTTCCGTTTCCTACCTCTGTTCTTCATCAGATCATCCCCAAACTAGAAAGGGACCACGTTGAAATACAAAGATGCTCTTCCAAACCATCGTATACAATTTTATTTATTCATTTTACATCGACAAGATCGAATGAGAACATCATCAATGTATCCTAAGCCACGCATTATTAGGGATAACTCAAATACTAGTCGTCAGATTTCAATTAAATTTAAATGGGACCACAGGACAAGCACCAGCTTTCGAATACAAAAAGAATCATCAAAATCAGGACACCCAATACAAAGTTATGAGGTAACAAACACAAAAAAAATATACAGTCGAATTGAGAACCTCGTTCTTTCTTGGAAGTCGGTTAAAAGGCAAACTACATGAAAGTCTTAAAGTCTACCGGTGCGAAACCCGCACGGGCCACTAGTTCCCTATAAGTTAAGAATTTGTTGCCAAACGAGTACAAACTGGTGTTATATAATCGTGATATCTTTAGTCTTTACCCGACCGTACTAGTTACTACCCAATAGATACCTACAAGTAACGCACTACTAGTCGAGAAAATGCATTCACTGAGACGATCTATTGCAAATTGAAACAGGTAGGTAACTAAGCTATAAAGTTACAAATTAAGTAATCACATATGCTAGCAAGGACTTTTGTTAAATGATTATATCAATCTATACTATATAAAGCTGAAGAGTTTGTTTGTTTGTTTGCTTGAACGCGCTAATCTCAGGAAGTACTGGTCCGAATTGATAAATTCTTTCAGTGTTAGATAACCCATTTATCGAGGAAGGCTATACAGGGTTTTTACACATGACTTTTACTACGGGAGCAAAACTGAAATCGCGAAAAAAAAATCAGCTGTTCCTTAAATTTATGTTCGTGTATCTAATCAAAATGTAGGGAACAGCTGATTTTTTTTTTTCGCGATTTCAGGGTTGGTCCCACAGTAAAAGTTGTTCATAAGTAATTATGAGTACAATGACCCCTTAAGAGGTTGTTGATGTTTTACAAATAACCTATACAAAAATAAAAAATAGATCAATTCCCTCATATGACCCTCTAACAATAAATGATATCCCGCTACAGCAAAAAACATGCGAAAAATACCTCGGTCTAAGAATGGACAGCTCACTAGCGTGGAACGCTCATATTGATCATATAAAAAGTAAACTCTCGGCTCTCTCCGGGTCACTGCGTAACATTGTTCATTGTATTCCACCAAAATTACGGTATACTATTTACAACTCCCTAGTAAAACCACATCTACTTAATTTAATCGAAATTTGGGGCAGTGCTGCTAAAACAAAATTATCAGAACTTCAAACTACCCAAAACAAAATCATAAAAATAATATTCAACTACCCATACCTAACATCTACCAGCAAAATTTATCAAGACACAAAAATTATGAACATAAAACAACTTTATATTTACAACACATGCATTTTCATCAGAAATATTCTAAATAAAAGTGTTCACTCAAACATAACACTCACTCAATATAAACAAGTTAGTCAACGCAGTACACGGCGAGCAAGCTTGCTAATTTTACCAAAAACAAGAACCAACTATGGAAAAAAAATACTAACTTTTGAAGGAGCACAGCTTTATAACAAATTACCGTCCTGTATAAGAAATGTACACTCCTACAATGCATTCAAAACTCAACTTAGCCAGCACATAATTGCGGATCGATCACTTCTGGAGAAATGAATGCATTGGATGGGTAACTATTCAATTGTAATACTGATGACGAAGATATTGTAATCTATATTCTTAGTATTGTTCTCAAGTAAGTGACCTATGTCTTTATTGGGAATAAAGTTTTCTTTAAACCGAACCCTGTATATCATCACGGATCATCAATAATCAATAGGAGCGGAGCACCAATGAAGAATGTTTCAAAATTGGGGGGTTAGTAACTATTTCAAGCGGACGAAGTCGCGGGCAGAAGTTAGTGATATATAAGACGAAGTACGTAGGTATTTATTATTTAGAAAATTCCTGGATGAATTGGTCCATAAATTGAATTAACCTATGTACAATGTGCATTCTTCCCAGATACGATACTACAATTAAACCCAGAACAATGCCGTTGCTTAATCAGCTCCAAAACTCCACTGATTGGGACTATGCTGGCCACGATTGTCGCATGCCCACTGAGCTGAGGGGCAAAACACGTGGAGCCCTGATACAGCCCGGAACGCCCATTATAGGTCACAGTCGGCCTCTACCAAGATCTGCACTTACGTTATCAACGAAATACATATATAGTCATCACTCAAGATAAGATCTGTCTTTATCTACTTAGTGCCTACTCCATTAAAGGTACATACAAATATTAAAAATAAAACTTACCATATTATTGATAGCGCTATGTAGATAGTGCACAAGCAATATCTTTGAAGCCACATCTTAATCTGAAAAGAAGAAAAGATATATAAGTTTAAGGCTTCCAGCGGAGCGGGGCGAGGTAGTTATGCGAAGCGGAGTGGCGTACTGTATGACCATTAGGGATGAGCGTTGAATTAACGAACTAGTTGAATCAACCGTTAATCTCCGTCAACGTATTAAAGGTTAGCTGTTTATGAATCAACTAGTTGAATTCGTCAACGACTATTATGAATTTATCTGGTGCGTCTGCCGTCTCGTTCAATAATCGTTAACGCAAACGCAGCTAACTGAGCAAATTAAAAAACTAAAGTTGAAAATAACGTTATAGATTGCAAGCGACGGCCATTCATAAATGATAAATGATATTTATTTTGTAAGTAGGTTAAACATAACACTTTTACACGTTCAATATTTCTTGTCATTTTAAGCTAGATGAAGCCGGTGTTTCCTAGCCGACTACCCTGAGAAGAAACACCGAAACAAACTCAGAGGTCAAAGTCTCTTTTAAAGTCCATACAATCCGCACTGGTCAAATCATATGAGAACCATGTAGGTTAATGTCTGAAGTAGCCTTTTGAGGAAAGTGCCACACAGATTTGAGTGGACCTGTCCAGACAGTGCAAGCATTTGTCAGATACCGTGAAGCTCAAATTTAGAACTTTAACGAGCTCAACGATTTGACGAACAATACCAAAGTAAGGACATTTGGGTAGGCCGCAAGAATTACTCAAACTGCCAGACAAACTGAAATAAGACCCTAATATGGCGATCTACATAGTCCTCACATTCACAATATGTTATATGAGAACCATGCAGATCAGTGTCTGAAATAGTCTTTTGAGGAAAGAACCCCACAGATTTAAGTGGGCCCGTCCTTACAATTTGAGCTCTAAGTAGCGTGTTGCAGAGTTGATTTAATTTAAGTTAAAAAACGAAATATTTATTTTATGGATAGTTTTAAGGACCTTTCAACGATTTAATGGTTTACATTGCAAGTTGACATCAGTAGTGAGTTAACTCCTTAACGAATTTAACTAGTTGATTAACCAGTTGACAAACGTAAATCAACGTTAAAGTTGCGATAACGTAAAAACCGTCAACGACCCATCACTACTGACCATTGATGCAGAGCGAAGTGGAGCGGAACGGAGTTGCGGACTGTCCGGAGCTAGGCCGAGTTCAGTTCAATGAGTATTTTGAGTGGGCGGCGGCGGGAGAGCAGTTCAGCTATACGCGAAATTCGCCATCCGTAGTTCGCAAATCTCCGTCCAATGAGGCGGAGTGGAGATTTTATTCGATTCTATTGGTCCATATTGGCACAGCTCCGCTCCGCTCCACTTCAGTGGACCGTCAGCCTAAGTTGCGTTTACTCTTTTCGTTATCCTAAATACATAATTATAAATGTTCTACACCCTCTTTATCTATATATATAAAAATCAATGCCACTTTTCGTTGTAATTCCATAACTCAAGAACGGGCTCACCTATCCAAACCAAATGCTTAGGATTTGGTCGGCATATTTAGTAGATGGTTTATGTGAAGTTTGCACAAAATCGGTCGAGCGGTTCCTCATTTGTCACATTTTTTGTAATAAATGAATTCAATAGAAACTTTTTTCACAGAAACTTTTTTGAAGTTTTGTTGACAGGACAAGCACGTTGTTATGTCATTCATGCCGTCAATTCATTTTGGACGTGGTTTGATTAAATCATATTATCAGCGATAAATTTCTACTATATAAAAATAAGTCGGGTTTTCCTTCCTGACGCTATAACTCCAGAACGCACGAACCGATTTCCACGGTTTTGCATTCGTTGGAAAGGTCTCGGGCTCCGTGAGGTTTATAACAAAGAAAATTCAGGAAAAATTTCAACAGAAAAGCGGGAAAATATTTTTTCATTTTTTTATATAAGTATGGCAAAACAACGTTTGCTGGGTCAGCTAGTTGTTCTATATTTTTTATTCTACCACTGTGTTAGATGCAAAGAAGGATTTATGGTCATTTCCAATATATTACACTCAGGTAAATTATTTTTCAGCTAAATATAATCTTAGGGTAGGTCAGAACTGCCACAATAGCGGCGGTAAGGCCCGTGATGGAGGAGTGGCTGGAGAGGCGTCATGGCGCCCTCAGCTTCCGGCTGACGCAGGTACTTTCCGGACATGGGTGTTTCGGGAAGTACCTGTGTCGCATAGGCCGGGAGCAAACGCCCGGTTGTCACCACTGCGTCGACTGCCCCGAGGACACGGCCCTGCACACTTTGCAGGCAT
This sequence comes from Hecatera dysodea, assembly GCA_905332915.2. NCBI lineage: Eukaryota > Metazoa > Arthropoda > Insecta > Lepidoptera > Noctuidae > Hecatera > Hecatera dysodea. The sequence goes on from HG995294.1 coordinate 19,352,749, forward strand.
GTCCTGCGTGGGCGACGCAGCGCCGCGAGCTAGTCGCTGCTGTCGGTGGTGACCTCTCGCTTCCGGCCGTGATTCTGTCCATGGTCGGATGTGAGACTGCGTGGGAAGCCGTCGCCTCCTTCTGTGAAGAGGTGATGGCAACCAAAGAGGGTGCGGAGAGAGAGAGAGAGGCAGCTGCCACTCTCCCTTCCCGCGCCAGACGCACCGGGCGCCGGAGGCCGCGCGATGACCTCCAGCCACCGTAGTGTGTGGCCTGCGGGCGCTGGGTTAGGGGACCCGCCGCCCGATCAGTAACAGGCCCGAGTAGGCGACGCGACGTGTTCCACGCGCGCCACTCAGAAGGACGTGGGGCTAGGCCCCATAAAGGAGAGGTCTGCCAGGGACTGGCGGACCGAGACCTGCCGGGGTTACGGTGCATGCTTTTGCGAATCCCGCGACCCCGGCCTACGGTCAAGTGACGGAACACCGTGGTGGTTTTAGCCGGTAAGAGTCCGGCACACCCCCCCGTCCTCCCCAGACGGGGGATAGTCCATGAGGATTTCCCCACGATAAAAAAAAGGGTAGGTCAGAACTGTCTTTCCTGTTTTCTTTAAAAATCCATCCACAGGATGACTTGAAAAGATACTTTTTACCCGAATACGACAAAGCCAAAAGGAATAGTAATGATTTCAATACTCAATACATTTATTGCTTCCACATGTGAACTTAGGTGGTAGGTTTTACAAAAATATGATCATTGTGGACCTTGTCGGGCACAGCAAAGTAGGAGAGAGGAAGAGTGTACTATTTGTAAATTAATAAATAAAAAACAAAACAAACAAAAAAAAAAAAAAACGACGATTTTGGCTGTCTATGTATATGTGTGTACATAATACTTAGGGTTGAATGAAACTAAATGAGCTTACTGTGGTGAGGTTTATCAACTTTATAATGTACCTTTAGATATTTTCACTTTCTAACTCATGATCAAGTTCCATACTAGGAAGTGTCGCTAGTTTTAAATGGTGTAGTTTTTAGCCATGGCTGGGGGCCTTAAATTCATTGAGGCCACCACGGGATTGTCCGTTTGAGCAGTAACCAGCCTTAGCGTGCTGAACTGCGAGTGGTCATGTCCAAAAAAAAAAGTTTGAAGTGGTGGAAAAATAATTGAAATGATTTTTGAATTAAGAATTTGAACTTTGAGTATTTACCAATCTCTACTTTTTAAAACTTTGAACTTGCTTACACATGTCACAATGATGAATGACAAGCCAACCGAAAAGAATCGAGTATTTCCCATGCTGATAAGATTAACAGAAAACTCATATTAACCACATTTTCTTGTGAACAGTACCTAATTAAAACACCTATTTATGTAATCGATTAACAATCGTTAGTAGATTAATTAAGCTATATGTATTTGAAGCGTCTGCTTAGGAACCATTGTGTGGTGACACAGCTGTTGGAGGCCAAGTGGTAACGGCCACGACTTACGAATTGTAGGTCGCGGGTTCAGACCCAGCCAGGCGTATTACTTTGTGTAATTAATTTCATCACCACTGCTCTCAAAACGGTGAAAGAAAACATCGTGAGGGAACCGGCATGTCCTAGAACCAAAAATTCGAAGATATGTGACATTCGATCACCAAACCGCACTGCGCCCGCGTGGTGGATTACGGCCCATTCTCTCTCCTAGAGAGGAGGCCTGTGTACCAGCAGTGGGAACATTAAAAGGCTGATTATGATTATGATATGACAGCTGTTGTTTGGAACCTAGTCAAAAAAAAAAGTCCTACATATTAGTGCAGTGTCCAATCAATATGTATCGATATCCAAATTAATTATTTATTTAAGATAGACACACCAACAACTCGTTTACAGAACAATATTTTACAACAACATTTACAAGTGGATCCTGTGTCAACAAGACACTTACAGGCGTGCACATCAGTTTCTAAGTAGGTCTAATTAATTAATTGTTATAATACAATTTAAAACAAACAACATTGAATAAATAAATAAATAATAATATACTAGCAGCGCCCCACGGTTTTCCCTGCGTTGTTCCCGTTCCCGTGGGAATAAGGGGGAGAAAATATATGCCTTGTTTGTATGCTTACTCGGTACAAATAAACAAAAAATCTTTCTTTATAAAATTTGTTCGAAAAGTCACCGCGGCCCTGGAACGCAAAGGGCACAAGAAGGATCACGGGTGGGTTTTAGTCAGTAAGAGTCTGACACTCCATTCCGCTCCACCCAGAGCGGGAGAAGTCATTTGATGACTTCCCATAAAAAAATGGTATTGATAAATATATTTTTACAAATACATTGAATATTTTTGCATAAAACTAACTGAGAAACGTTAAGAAAAACACACAGAACACAAGAATGCATTTTTTAAGTGTTTATCTGTTGGCCTGTATGTTTGTTGAATCATCACTTCATCAGGCAAAAAAGAATTATTGGATCCGAAATCTAGGTTCTCAAAAATTTACTATAAATATTCTCCCGAGTTATATTTACTTACGTTTACTTCCATCAAAATCGCCCTATAAATTCAAATTATATCGAATTTTCCGCGTCGTAAAAAACATATATACATTCGAGTTATTTGTGGAACTGTTACCTAATACGTAGCAAGAGAAAAATGATCACTGTTTTTTTTTCCTTTTTTTATCTTTATTTAGCGTTAAGTATATCATTATCTCGTACTCGTAGGTAGTTCAAGTTCGTATTTTCGCAAAAAAAATTAAATAGCAAAACAAATGAGTAGAAATGGTGATTCTTTCCGATAAATCGATTCGGATCGATATCTCATCATTCCAACGACTGCCTAAAAATGACAGCCTAGTCCAACGACTCAACGTGTTTTCCGAGACACGGAGAAGTCTTGTTATGTTTAGATGGTCACCCATCTACAGGCCAACCTTGACGTTACTTAGCTTTTAAGATCGACCCGTGCGGCTGTCATTATTATTATTAAGCCACGAGATCCTTATTCAGTCTCCTCGTTCTTATTCAATCAGTCTACTCATTCCTTATTCAATCAGTCTCCTCATTACTCATTCGTTACTAAATATCAATTAAAAAACGATTTTCGATGACGAATAAGCCAATTTTACTCGAAATTGGGCTCATCTAGCAACCCTATGAAATTGTTTTTACTTTTATAGAAAATCAGTATTGAATTAATCAGTGTTCTATGATAATTATGTAATTCTCACTGAAAACCAATTAAAATAAATCACAGTTTCCGGTAGGTATTACTAGGCTACTTTACTTAAACTACCGGGCAAAACGTGGTGAATATAAAATTCAGGAATGAATAAAAACGAGATTTTTTCGGGATTTTCATTTAAATACCATATTTCTCACAAAACGTCCATTTATTTATTTTTTTATTTTAAATGCAGTTCTTCATTACAGCAAACAATATTTATATAACGTGAGAATTCCAATCAGTTTCGTTTTTATTCACCCCTGCATATTCTATCCACCCTGTTTTATAGTACCAGCGGCCGCGGCCGTTGACCTCGTATCTAGACGAATGCCCCGTTGGTCTCGTGATCGCAAGCGCGACGAAATGGGTTTGATTCCCTAGTCGGGCAAAAAAAAATACAGGGTTTTTCCATTAGGAATTTCTCAGTAGCAGTTTGGAACTAGTGATAGATATGATAGCCCCATGCCACAGAATCAAAAAGCACGTAAAGCCGCCGATCCTGCGCATGAGCATGGGGATTGCATTCCCATCGGACTACAAGCGTAAAGGAGCCAAGAGTGGCCCTGCGTGTACGCATACACTTGCGCACTATTATAATATACCTAATGGGTAATTTGTTCTCTCATGCTCTTTCCTTGATTGTGTTTTCCCTCATGTGAGTGGTTTCCAACCACAAGATTTATTACTTCATGACAGTTACAAACCTTTAAACTTAGTTAAGTACTTACTTTTCAATTACGTACCTACTAGGAATTGAGAAAAGGGTTAAAGCATTTGTGACCGTAAATTTTTGTACCTATCGAAAATCTGTGTACTTGAAACGGCGAACGCTAAAGCCCCTACGGCAAGCACAAAGTTAACACCATTTTATTCGACAGCAAATAAATTATAATCGATACCACAAGACTACATGCCATTTTATTAGTATTTGTATTAGTAATATTGTTTAGTTAAAAGTTTAAATTGTTTAAGATAAGTTTTTCATAGTCGCATCTCTGCATATTTTACATTGATTATTGTCTGTTTCGAGGGTTCGGCGCTGTATGCTGAGATACAGGACTCGTCCTAGTTCAGCTACAGATGCTACCACGTTGTTTTTATATTCTTATGTAATAGCCTATAATTATATGTAATTTGTTGTAGTGTATTGGTGAAATAAATAAATAAATAAATAAATAAAAAAAATAAAAAAAAATAAATGGCAATAATCGAAATGTTACGTTGCTGCAATCACTAGTTCCATCTGTCAAAAACTGGTGGATAGAATATAGCCTGCTGTCACACACTTCCCATGCACAAATCGTACACAGACAGCTCGGTACGTTAAAAATATGTAGTAATCAAGATAAGAAGTGCGACCTTACGTTGTCGTGAGCAAAAGTAAAAGTACCAGGAATCTAGGGCGACTAATACTTAGAGTAAAGTCGCAAAAAAATATGCCAGCACCAATACATTCCTCGCCCCAGATGCGAAAGGCACTCCGTGAAACATTTACCGGCTTCATTGAAATGGATATTATTGAATGAGACTAATTAAAAGCAATTAAAAGTTCAATTCTCAGTCTCTTAAACAGAGTGGTTAAACCACCGTGAAATATTATGTCTAAAGAATATTGATAACGTATTTATTTACTACTTGATACCACCCGCGGCTTCGTTCCCGTGTTTTTCGGAAATCATCCCATGGGAACATAATCCCGGGATACAAAGTATTGTTACGAGCTTCGGGTTCGTTACAATAAAATCAGCCGATTCAATAACCAAAAAATTACACTTTATTTACACAACACTAATTACACTATAACTCACTAATAACAAAACACAATCGCACTATTAATCGCTTGAGTTCGCAGTCGAAGATCGCTCTCGAAGTTATCACTTGTATCGCAAATCCAATACTGACTCGGTCGGCACATGTGCCGGCTTTATATAGGGCGCCGAGTAGAACTCCAGAAAGTTCGCGTACATATCGGTCGCGACCGACCAAGGTCCGAGTATTCTAGCATAGAAAAATCTCGAAGGTCCCCGACTTCAATAGTTCTGCTACTCGATACTAGATGGCGCTAGTGGTACCGAATGCCGCTATCATCCTAACTTAATTCTGGCGCGCAACACTGCCCCCTCCTAAGACATGCTCGTCCCGGGCATTATCAGCGCCATAATAACGCGCCAGTCGATCAACATGAACGATCTTAGGAGCGCTTCTTGTACCTTTCTGTATACGGTAGGTCACGTCATTGATCTTTGTCACAATCCGGTACGGTCCGTCCCATTTAGCTTGAAGCTTAGGAGATTTCCCTTTGCTGCGAACGGGATTGTGCAACCACACTAGTGAACCTTCCTCGAACCCTTTATTGTTCATTTTGCGGTCATAGCGGGTTTTCATCTTTTCAGACATTTGCTGGCCCGATTGTCTGACGTGCTCATGAATGTCGTTCATTTTGTTCCGCAAGTCATTCGCATAATCGGTTATACTGCGTGGGGCATCAGGTGGTATTCCGGTGATCAGGTCTGCAGGTAGCCGCAATTCTCTTCCAAAGTTTGCGAAAGCTGGTGTCACCGACGTGCTTTCATGAACAGCACTTCGGTATGACAGCAAAAACGGTTGTATGTGCGTGTCCCAATCTCGTTGCCGGTTTTCCACAACTTTGGCCAGATATCTCTCCAATGTCTGATTAAATCGTTCTACCATCCCATCCGATTGTGGGTGGTAAGAAGTTGTCCTCGTTTTATGAGTACCCATAACTCGGCAAGTTTCCTGGAATATTTGGGACTCAAAATTCCTTCCTTGATCGCTGTGAATCTCCAAGGGTACTCCAAACCGACAGAAGACTTCATGAACTAGTTTATCCGCAACTGTTGAAGCTTCTTGGTTTGGAATGGCGAAGACTTCCGGCCACTTAGTGAAATAATCCATAACCACCATGAAATACTTGTTACCACTTTCACTTTCCGGAAACGGTCCCGCAACGTCTAGCGCTATCCTTTCCCATGGTGCACCAACATTGTACAATTTCAATGCACCTCTGCTACGAGTCTGAGGTCCTTTTACAGCCGCACAACTTGTACACTTGCGACACCAGTCCTCGACATCGTCACGACAGTGGATCCAGTAAAACCGTTCCCGTATCTTCAGTAGAGTTCTTTTAACTCCCATATGGCCTCCCGAACAACCATTATGGTACAGCTGTAGAACATCCGGTACTTTAGCTTTAGGGACAACCATTTGCAAATGACAGTTGTCTCCCCGAGCATTTTCCCATTTACGGCACAGGACTCCATCCTGAATCACTAAGCTGTCCCATTGGGCCCAATAGCTTTTTGTGATTGAACTCATCGCTGAGACAACACTCCACGTAGGCTTCGGAGCACTGGCCTTCATCCACTCCAGGATCGGCTTGATGTCCAAATCATCCTGCTGTGCACGTTCCAAGTTTTCCTTCCACTCGTTACTAAGATCTGTCTTGATCATCCTCACAGGTACGACTTCTTTACCCTCTTGCCGAGTACAATGCTTGCAGTCTTCAGGGCAAGGTCTTCTTGATAATGCATCTGCGTTGCCATGAGATTTCCCGCTGCGATGTTCAATCACAAAGTCATATTCCTGAAGTAGTTCGATCCATCTCGCAACTTGTCCTTCTGGATTTTTGAATTGCAATAGCCATTTCAGCGCAGCATGGTCAGTTCGTAAATGGAATTTCCTTCCCAGCAGATATTTGCTAAAATGCTGCAATGACTTGACCACAGCAAGTAATTCCCGTCGCGTGACACAATAATTCCTTTCTGGCTTCGACAGAGATTTACTGAAGTACGCTATCACAACCTCTTGATCGCCATTCCGTTGAGATAACACACCGCCAAGTCCTATGTCGCTTGCATCTGTGTCAACTATAAATTCTTTGTCGGTATCAGGATACCCCAAAATAGGTGTTTTGCACAGACGTTCCTTGAGCTCCTGGAATGCAATGTCGCAACTCTCGTCCCAACAGAAATGTCGCTTCTCTTCGGTTAGCTTGTGCAGGGGTTTGGCTATGTCTGCAAAGTTCTTGACGAATCGCCTATAATAGGAGCACAAACCCAAAAATGCTCTGACCTGCGTCTTGTCTTTTGGAATTGGCCAGTCCTTGACTGCAGCGATTTTCTCTGGATCCGTGCGGATACCTTCTTCCGACACTACATATCCCAAAAAGCTAACTTGCCGTTTGAAGAATGAACACTTCTTCGGACTTAACTTGAGGTTTGCACTCTGGATCTTCATGAGCACGCGTTCCAGGTTTTGCAGATGTTCATCAAACGTACGGCCTACGATGATGATGTCATCCAAGTAGACCAGACAAGCATCGCCAATTAACCCGGTTAGTACTAGTTCCATCAACCTTTCAAACGTTGCCGGAGCGTTGCACAAACCAAACGGCATGACTTTAAATTGCCACAGACCCTTTCCTGTCGAGAACGCAGTTTTCTCCTTGTCCTTAGGATCAATTTGGACCTGCCAGTAGCCACTTTTAAGGTCCAACGTGCTAAACCACTTTACTCCAGTAAGCATGTCCAGCGTGTCATCAATTCTTGGCAACGGATAGCTGTCCTTCTTTGTAACGTCATTCAGACGACGATAGTCAACACAAAACCGCATGGTGCCGTCCTTCTTTCTTACCAGTACAACAGGCGAACACCATGGACTTGATGAAGGTTCTATGACACCATCCTTCACCATTCCCTCAATCATGGTTTCCACTTCCTTTTCACGTGCTACTGGCAATCTCCTTGGCCGCTGACGGATAGGCAACTCATCTCCTGTGTTTATGTTGTGTTGAACTAAATCAGTCTTCCCGATGTCAGCATCGTTTGAAGAGAAAACATTGGCGTACTTCAGTAACATTCTCTTCGCCTTGATCATTTCATTTTGAGACAGAACGCCGCGACAGTCGTCTAAAAGTGCGGTCACTTTCGTTTGTGCATCCTTGCTAAGGTTTCCAGTCAATACATATTGGCTTCGACGTAACCAATCCACTTCCTCACATGTACCAATCAGGGTGCCCTTATCTATCGTTTGTTCCTTATCACAGAGGTTCAGCACAGGTACTCTTGCAATTTCGGTGGCTCTGACCAAAGTTCGTGCCACTTTCCACGGAAGGTCATTATCTATCCTCTCCACGAGTACACACCGATGAGTCTGCCCAGGATTTCGAGGAAGCCTAACCGGTACAATCGTTTCCGATCTCGGAGGAAGAACATTCTTCTTTATCTACAGTTCGCTTAGGGCAACTTGACCGTAGGTGGCCCCTTTCCCCACAGCCATAGCATCTAGGGCTGTATCCTTTAGACCGGTCACGAACAGTAGCCGCTGCAACCTCCCTGACGCGATGGGAACGATGATCCTGCCGCACAGCTTCCACTTCCAGAGCATGAGCCAAGGCGTCCTTGAGCGTCCCGTGATGACCGAGCCTCACAGCAGCTCTGACCTCAAGGTCGCGGATGCCGTCAATGAATGCCTGCACCAGGTTCCCTTGAATGAGCGCAGGTACAGACTGGTATGCTTTTCGGACCAGCTTCTCCACCTCAAGGGCCCACTGCTGCAGGTTTTCACCGCTGCGTTGCACGCGATCCTTTAGCTGCGCACGAAACACGTGTTCCAGATGAGCGTCGCCATACCTAGATTCCAACGCCTCAAGGAGCTGCTCGTAAGTCACTTCCTTGCCGAGGGCTTCCAGAACAGTTAAGGCCTGGTCCCGCAGACCTAGTGTGAGGGCAGTCATGGCCTGATTTTTATTCCACCCGTTCGCCTGCATAACGGCCTCAAATTGTATTTTGTAGGCCGACCAGGAAGATGTTCCATCAAACGGCGGCACTTTGAATCCCCGTGGCGAAGGAGTAGTTGCTACGGAGGTTGCAATTCCATCTCCTACTTTAAGGTTGTCCAGCGTTTTCCTCACGTCAACAATCACGTTGTCAACCCGATGATTAATTTGGTCGATTCGTGTTTCAGCTTCCGTCAGGCGGTTCTCGTGCTGAACCACCTTTTCCTTTACAACCTTAATTTCTTTGCCGAAAGTGGCATGCAGATCTTTCATAATGAACATCTGTTCTTCTTGGCGGCGCGCCTGCTCCTCCTTGTCACGTTGGAGCTGTTCTTCCAACCGACGGGTCTGTTCCTCCTGGCGGCGGGCCTGTTCCTCCTGGCGGCGGGCCTGTTCCTCCTTGTCACGCTGCAGCTGTTCTTCCAGCCGGCGGGCCTGTTCCTCCTGGCGGCGGGCCTGTTCCTCCTTGTCACGCTGCAGCTGTTCTTCCAGCCGGCGGGCCTGTTCCTCCTGACGACGGGCCTGTTCCTCCTGACGACGGGCCTGTTCCTCCTGGCGGCGGGCCTGCTCCTGAAGCATCAGCATCAGAGCAGCAAAGTCTGGTGCTGATGATGATGCTGGAGCGGCGGTGGACGGGCCGGCCTCTAAGGTCGCCAGCTGTCTCTCTGTAGCCTGCGGCGTTGCACTTCCAAAACGCCTTTGGTCCGTCTCTTGCTGGCGTTGACTACGGGTACGGATACCCTCCGTGTCGTCCTTCGGTAGAATCGGCATCTTTTAAATCCACTCTTCTGACACCAATTGTTACGAGCTTCGGGTTCGTTACAATAAAATCAGCCGATTCAATAACCAAAAAATTACACTTTATTTACACAACACTAATTACACTATAACTCACTAATAACAAAACACAATCGCACTATTAATCGCTTGAGTTCGCAGTCGAAGATCGCTCTCGAAGTTATCACTTGTATCGCAAATCCAATACTGACTCGGTCGGCACATGTGCCGGCTTTATATAGGGCGCCGAGTAGAACTCCAGAAAGTTCGCGTACATATCGGTCGCGACCGACCAAGGTCCGAGTATTCTAGCATAGAAAAATCTCGAAGGTCCCCGACTTCAATAGTTCTGCTACTCGATACTAGATGGCGCTAGTGGTACCGAATGCCGCTATCATCCTAACTTAATTCTGGCGCGCAACAGTATCTTGTATCCCCGTCCCGGACGTGGTTTAAAGAGCGAGCCAAGTTTCCGCATGAAGCCGTTAAGAAGTGAAGAGATAACAAACGCACCTACGCATTTATGATGCCTATAAATTATGGTTACTGTGCCAAGATTTATATAAATTAACACGAGAGGTGACGAGACCCGCCAAGTTTTCTATACTAATATTATGAAGAGGAAAGATTTCATTGTTTGTTTGTATTGAATAGGCTCCGAAACTACTGAACCGATTTGAAAAATTCTTTCACTGTTGGGAAGCTACACTATCCCCGAGTGACATAGGCTATACTTTATCCCCATATTCCCACGGGAAAGGGAAATACGCGAGTGAAACCGCGGGGCGCTGCTGGTGTATGATAAAACCTTCATCGAACCCACGACCCACGAGATACGTAATACCACTGCACCAAAAGTTAACCGGCATCATTCTACTCAACAACATCAGTAGGAAGTCGATAACGTCTTATTATTTTTTTATAGTTACATACCTACTTGAATCTACAGTTTTATCCTCATACCAATACCATATTAATACCTAGTAATCAATTAATTAAGAGGGTTTTATCGTAAAGTTTTCAGTTTTGGTCAGAAAACCGTGTTTCTTGATTCATTGAAAAATAATTTTAAACAGTACCTAACAATTAATATACGGAAAATCGATAAAAAAGTACCTAGTAAATAATAGGTACCTACTTAAAGTTGAACAGAAACTTAACAAATCCGGTATTTTGATATCGTCACAATTTTTGAGCTCTAGCAACACGTCGCGGTTTCGCACTAACTTTTCTCGACACTTTAATATAAAGCATTATAAAATAAAGCACAAATTCCTATGTACCTACATAAGCACAAACTTTCCTGAAGAAATGTCTAAATAATCTATATAAGTAGTGCAAACTGTATCAGAATTGGTCGAGTGGATGAGAGTGACAAGAGAAAATACACAAATAGACAGACCAAAATAGCGACCTAATAATGTAGAATTCTGTTAAATTTATTTTTTATTAGTGATTCTAGACTGGGCAGATTAACAATTTAAGTTTGATTATACATAAGGTGGTAGCATAATTTCAATTAAAATGATTAATACATAGTTACGGAAACGATTTTGCAATTTTTCATTAAGTAATTAAAGTAATAAAAGTACGTAAACACGAGGAACAGTAACGAATACGCACCTATAGAGCGGCTAGGTACGTCCACACAGCTCCGCGTTGGCTAGGACAGTGGCGATTGGCGAACGGCGAACAGTAGCAAACATGTTGGAGGACACTGGACACGCGATTTCCCGCCAATGCAAGGTGTGACCGAAACTTGTTTACTTACCGATGCAGACAGATGCAGCGAGTTTTTGAATATTCTTATTGCTGAGATTTTCTCTAGAGGCTAGATTGGATCCGATGTTTGGGGACCGACTCGAAATTCAACGGACACTATGTAGACAACTACATAATAAATTAATAAATTATTGGTTAAAATGAATGGTATGGTGGTAATGAATGAATGGAAGGTAGGTACGTGTAGCGTGGTATGCTAGAACTCTAAGTGACGATATGCCAGTCATTTAAAACATCGCAATAAATTACGCTGTCCTGATTATTTGAGATGTTATTATTAAGATAGTAGACCCATGTCGCAATTTAAGGCTACAGATTCGAGATGCCGTTTGCTAGCCGGGCCCTAACTTACGCGGCCTAGTGCCTGGCTGTTAACGAAGACTTACATATGATCTACTCAAAAAGCAGATAGGTAATTAGTTCATTATCAGTGTGATATTTATCGAGCTCGCGTTGGTCGCCCTTGCATTCTACACTCTCTAAGTTCTTGAGCTGTCGTACATCAGTCAAAAAATCCTCTTCTATTTAAGTGTCAATGACCAAAAGATAATTAAACCTTTTCTTGGTGGAATACCAAGATTTTCGGGTTCGCTCTACATTCACTCGGTTCTCCTTTTGCTAATATGATTGCTCGAAGGTTTGCTCGCTTTCTACACGAGCAGCCTGTGGGTCTCATGCACGCGCAGACAGTACAGCGCCATGCGTGTACAATAATGCATTCAGGGTGCTGATGGGGCTGCCCCGATTCTGTAGCGCATTAGGGATGTTCGCCGAGTCGCGAGTCGACTGTTTCTATTCTACTATGCGAAAACGGTGCACATCCCTGGTGCGCAGGGTTCAGGCTAGCTCCAATGGCATCTTGAGGGCATTCGCGCAGAGGTTCAATTGTGTGTAATTTTTGGTCAATACCTGAACCATTGCTGTATGGTTCACTTACTAAACAATCGGAATTTGTAAATACATACATACATTACGTGTCTGATTATTTTGTGTATGTGGTCTTTGTAACTGTATGTGTTTTTCTTGTTATTTTATTGTGTGTGTTATGATCCTGTGATAGACGAAATAAACGTTTTATTATACTATTATAAAAATCACTTCTAATTAGCTATGAATAGCTAAAAGAAGAAAAAACAGTCGAATTAAGAACCTCCTCCTTTTTTGGAAGTCGGTTGAAAAGGAAACCCTTTCGAACCAGGGTGCCAATTTCGTGAGTTCGCTTCGTTCTCTTTTGAATCCTACCTACACTATTTAAATATCAATGGTATCTAAATGGAAAATCAAACCTATCTGAGGTGGAACACAAACATTTTCGACCTCACTTCGCTCGTTCTACATTCTCTCGGTTCTAGACCTTAACTGTATGGATCTAGAACTTACTTCTATTTATCGTTTTTATTTATCACTACTATCTAGCTTTTGTATGCACTTAGAAACAGTATCTCTAAATTGTAAAATGTAGAGCCGCGGTTAGAACTATATTCAAATCCATGATGTTTTCTATCTGTCTGTTTGTTTGTCTGTAGAAAATTAAAACTTTAAAACAGCACGGATAGACTTTTTCCGTAAAATCTTCAAAAAATTCAATATAAATTGGACAACTCAATTTGCTCTTTACGATTTCTTCTATATTGTCGTTATTTATTATTGTTATATTATGTAAAAAAAATAAAAGTTTTCTTGCCACCAGCCTGCAATAACTCGATCCATAAATAATATGATGCTCTGCTGCCACATCTGTATCGACAACAGAGTTTTGCTTATACGAGAGAGTTATATGGGTCTTGGTTCCTAAAAGGCTGTGATTCCGTATAGCAAATATTATATAATCCGACTAAAAACTTTAGATCTGACACAGATGGTTATGTCAACAAAAAGAGGTACAACTAGGCAATATGGTCAAAAGACTATAGCCTTCTCTTCAGGGTAAAAAAAAAATGGTTATGTCATCTGTTAATGTCAAATGAAATTGACTTTGACAATATACATTGAATAAAATTGAAGCAAAAGTGAAAGATAACTTTCTTTATTGTTATTGGATAAACATGACGTTAGAGGCCACTTACGTTTTAAATTAAATTCGAAGGCTGCTGCTGGAACAATGGATCCTGCTCTACTCCGGGAGCGTGAAGCGTTTAAGAAAAAGGCACTTGCTACACCGAGGTACGTTACATGCTTGTGGTAATCACCGTTAGCTCGCGAGCACTGCTCGCGTCGCGCCGTCACGACTGGCGCGTACTTTCTCTCGCTCCCACACAGAGCCACCAACAATCCCAATTATCAATTTAGATCATAATAACTTTAGAAAACCTATTGAGGATGATTGATCTTACTTTATTTGGCATTATATTGTTCAGTATGTTAAGTAATATATATTATGTCACTTACGTTTTAACTTGCACGCCTAGTTGCAGTTTCAATATTGTTATTGTACTTTTCCTTTTCTGCTTACTACAGTAACTAAGTCTAAAAAAAATTTAACACCACTAATTATTCTTTTTCAGTATCGAAAAGAAAAAGAGAGATGACTCCCAGTTCAAAGATGACAGCAAGAAGAAATCTAAATCTTCATCAAGCTCGGTCAGCTCCGGACCGAAGCTTGATGCCAACAAGTAATTTGAATATTGTTTTATAATGAACATTTTATAGATCTTGGTATACCAGGTTGCCATTAAATTACATGCTTTAATTACTTTCCCTAACTTTAATGATACAAAATAATTCCAATATAATATTTTCAGCTACAAAACTATGTCGGGGAGCTCATCATATCGGTTTGGTGTGCTCGCCCGTATTGTCAGGCACATGAGAGCACGCCATCAAGAAGGAGATGACCATCCATTGACTCTTGATGAAGTGTTAGATGAAACTAACCAGTTGGATGTTGGCAATAAAGTCAAACAGGTTAGGGATTCTTTCTTAATGTATATCCCTATAGAGCTAGTAGTTTAATGGTTTTATTTTATTTTTTTGACCAGTCATATCCTGTGTTATTACTTAGTTTTGTTCAAAATCAAAATCAAGCCATTTATTCAAACTAGGTTGAGAGCCAGGCACTTTTTGAGAGCCATATTTTACATGAACACAGTCCCCCAAAACGTCCGACCGTCTCTGTCCTAGTGTTTAAGCGGGAGAGATTCACTACACTATAAACTGTGGTGCTCTATTATTGAAGTTTATTCTTGTTGCTATTTGCTATCTCAGCCAATGAGAAGTGCTTCATAAAGCTAATTTATCCAACCAGATAAATGGATATTGGACAGGAGAAGTTCTGTACAACAGATGTCATGATTTGAATATTACACTAAAAAAGGGCTCTACAATATGTTCATAAAAATAATAATTTACCTGCCAGTTAAGCTAATAATAGTAGAGGTAATTTTAATTTAATCTTTTTAAACTTTATTTCTTTTGTTTTCAGTGGCTACAAACAGAGGCGCTCCAAAACAATCCTAAAATAGAATGCACTCCTGATGGGAAATATATTTTTAAGCCTGTCTATAAAATTAAGGATAAAAAATCACTACTAAGGTACATACAACATTTAGTTTTTTGTTTCTTTTATTCGCATCAAAGAGTCATGGCACTATGCTAACAAATAGGGAATAATAAATACATAATAGCATAAGCATAATCAGCCTTTTAATTTTCCCACTGCTGGGACACAGGCCTCCTCTGTAGGGGAGGGATAATAAATAATATAATGATAGAAATTACAATGATCTGATTAGTTAATACTGATGAATAGTGACAGTAGTATTTTCGGCTGCATATCCGCTTTTTTATCATACCTATAATACTAACCCACGTAAATACCTGACGGCTGCACGGCTGATGGGAGGATAGTTTAGCGCGCTCCGATGCGCGCCGGCGTGCGGCCAGTAACCATAAATTCAGTTTCAAAGTAAACATCTTTGGTTAGCAATAACTTTATTTTTTTTTGTACTAAGACATATTATAATGAAATAAAACTCGATTAAGTTTAATTTTGTGCACTGAATGAAAAATAATCCTATGTATGGCACCAGAAAATTGTGAATGCTGTAATATCATTTTAAAATATTGTGTGAAATTTTAAACCAGTTTTTGTTAATTAGACATGGATACTGAAATACGCATATTGGAAATAATTGGATTTCGATAGGATTTATTCTGTACAAAACGATTCTTCATAATATATCGAGAAATTATATATTTATACTAACATTATAAAAAGGTAAGATTTGATTGTTGGTTTACATTGAATAGGCTCCGATACTACTGAAACATTTGAAAAATTCTTTCACTGTTGGGAAGCTACACTATCCCCAAGTGACATAGGCTATACTTTATCCCCATATTCCCACGGGAAAGGGAACTACGTGAGTGAAACCGCGGGGCGCTGCTAGTAATCTAATAAAGATTTATTACAATGAAACGGAGTCTGCAATTTTCCAGTGACATACATTTTACATAGCTTTCTCCTGCGGCTTCACTTCCATAGCTTATGTCACAGAGATTCTGCATTTTTTGGGGTTGAAAGTAGCTATGGCAAACAGCAACTATCAGTGACAGGAAATCCTAATGGGCTCATTACTTCCAGAGATTTAGCACCTATGTCAATCAATTTGACCTCTTTACATAATCATTTTTCTTTTCAGATTACTAAAACAACAAGATCTCAAAGGTCTTGGAGGCGTATTATTAGAAGATGTGCAAGAGTCCCTGCCTCACTGCGAGAGGGCGCTGAAAAGCTTAGCTCAAGAAATTCTGTACATAGCTCGGCCTACAGATAAGAAGAAAATATTGTTTTATAATGACAAAACTGCAACACTAGATGTAAGTTCAATATTTGTAATGAATCTCTTTACCTTGCCTAGGAAACCCAGGGAGAAATGGGAGAGCCAGGAGAGGGAGGAGTGGAACAGTAACCATATTATAATTTTTTTTAGATAAAAAAATCTATGAACATGCTTTAACATAGCCCTCCTAGATGAGATAAGGTAACTTTTAGGCATTCAGAGCTGGTTGCGGAATTTCTTAGAAAGAGTCACTGCAGTCCTGGAACGCAACAGGTAGAAGGATCACGGATGGGTTTAAGTCAGTAAGAGTCTGACACTCCCTTCTGCTCTACCCAGAGCTGAAGAATTCATTTGACGATTTCCCATCCAGAAAAAAAAGAAGGCATTCAGAACTCTTAAGGCCAACAAATCAAATTTATGGTAATAAACCACGACATTTCTACTCTGAAAGCGACCTATTTGAAAAAAGCTTATAGTAAAATACTTTCTATACATATATATTTTTATTTTCAGGTTGATGAAGAATTCGTAAAACTATGGCGCGCAACTGCAGTTGATGCAATGGATGACGCGAAAATAGAGGAGTATCTAGAGAAGCAAGGCATCAAGTCGATGCAAGACCATGGCCCCAGAAAACCGGTCGTGCCGAAGCGAAAGAAAACAGCACAAAAAAGGAGACAGTTCAAGAAACCCAGAGACAACGAACATTTGGCGGATGTGCTCGAAACTTACGAAGACAATACTTTGACGCAAAAAGGAGTTTCTATAAAATAAAATTGTAAAAACTTATGTTTGTGTTTATCTTTATGTCACCGGAAAATAGCAAACTCCGTAAGTTTATATTTCGACACATTGTGAACTCTCTATATACCTATTGTCAACTGAACATTGGTACAGCCTATGGGTACACCGTTTTACGCACTATTTGGGAGCTAAGTTCGCTCGTTTTGCTCGCTCAGTCTTGCACCCATCATACTGCACCACACCTTACCTGGGTTTAGTTGTAGACAATCGTTTCAACTGGGGCGTTCACGTTGATTTCGAAGTTGAGAGCTAAACTGGCAAAATCTTACATTTTGAAACCTAAAGTACCGTTCAAAATGCTGCTTCACATGTACATTGCTTTAGCGGAGTCAACATTTATATCGTATACTGAGTTGAAATAAAAGAAACTTCAAGTTAAACTTTTAAGATTGATAATACCGAGAAAAATAAAATGTCAACTCAAAGAAAACGTAATAGACCTATTTAAATATTGTAAAATTTTGCCAGTACAAATTAAAAGCGTACAAAACCCCATTTCTCAATAACCACCAGAAGTATCGCCAAACGAAAATTAATTGTTCCTCGGGTTAAAAACTATTACGGTAGCTGAACGTTAGAGTACTTAATTCCCTTTTAATAAATGAAATCCCACCAAATATAAGGAACGAAATAAATTATAAACATGAATACAAAAAATATTACGACCACATAAATATTTTACAATTGCGAACACGCAGCAATAAAAGTAAAGCAGTCTGTATACTTAGATTAGAATCAGTTTTTCTAATGAGCGGCCCGTTAGCGCGCATTTGAGCAAAAACGTAACACACAAATTATTCGTGTACCTACAATTTCACAAATTATTAGTTGTTTGCAACCTAACAAGTTTGTCTAATATGTATTCAATCACTTATAAGTTTATTAGTTACTAGCAGCGCCCCGCGGTTTCAACCGCGTAGTTCCCGTTCCCGTGGGAATACGGGGATAAAATATAGCCTATGTTACTCAGGGTAAATTATGTAGCTTTCTAATGGTGAAAGAAATTTTGAAATCGGTCTAGTAGTTTTTGTGTTTATTCGTTACATACAAAAATACAAATCTTTCCTTTTTATTATATTAGTATAGATTAAGCAGTATTGTTTTTAGCGATTATAATACAATAATACAAACCAATCCTGGTACAATACCAAAATAAAAACTGTAAAAAAAAACTCGGAATAATATGAATGTCCCTGTGCGATAAGTTATGGGCCCATATTCGTGGGATCTATTATACGTAGGGGATAATAAATCACTAAACTATGTAGTGTTTTTATGATTTTGTGAGACATCGAAATAAATTTAAAAATCGTTGGTTACGTTCCGAATGTACTTCGGCAAGATTATATTTTTAGCATGAAGTAGCATTTTTTCCTCACGGCAACATCATCAGAGGATTGTCAACGGATATTTAATGTAATGTCAACTTGACAACTCAAACAAAAATAATAGATCTTTGGAAAATAATATGTTATTTTATTAAATAATTATAACTTATGGTCGACTCATACGCGATTTAAAGTAAAATATGGAGCAAATAGAAAATCTATCGCTATCATGGGACACTCATCAGAAGAGCATTTGTCATGGATTATGCCAACTGCAGCAAGTGAGCATCTTTGGCTGAGTTTTCTTACTAAACAACTATACGCGTTAGCTTGACAAATAAATTATAAAAGAAAGTACTTGCCAAGCCTTAGATTAGATTATGGTTGCCAAACATGCTATGCAAACAAACACATAAAATCCGCTTGATTATTTTATCAAGCGGATTTTTTTTCATCCAGACGGGATTACTAAACTTTTATAATATTTTTGTGAAAAGTCACTTTTGAAAGTTTAGATGATTATTAATATTTTCCATTGATAGCATTTATTCAGAAAAATATATAGTTCTAAATAGGAGTCCACTGGAGCAGTTGCAGGATAAAATTAGTTAACAATGAGTTTGTTTAACTTTCTGTACAGTACAACCAAAGTAGATATTATGTTAAGTGACTTATCTAATAAAGGGGTACTAATACTACTAATTTTCTTAACATTATATTGTAAAACTGTCTACAACTCTGCTACCAACTAGACAAAATTATAGATTACAACTAATTAAAATGATAAAATTTAGGTAATTATTATTAACTTATCTTTTACCTTTTAAGGATTTAAATACCATGTTAACTTAATTTGCTATTCTACAAGAAATCTATAGCTAAGTATGTGTTATTTTTTTTATGTTTCAGCGTGGAGAGTTTGTGGACATGACGTTAGCAGCAGACGGACATCATGTCAAAGTTCATCAGATGGTTCTGTCTCTAGTTAGCCCGTACATCAAGGACCTGATATCAACAGCAAAGTGTCCACATCCAGTAATATTTCTCAATGTTGGTAGCATTTTTTTTTTACCGAAGGAGCCTTGATAAGATAGTGAATTAGAATCTGTAGAATGTAATATCCAATTTTTAAAACCTATAACTTGCAAAACAAAATGTCCAAAAATATATATATATTTTTTAAATTAGTTATTATATTTACTATCTACTCTTTTGCAATATTTTGGAAAAATGAACTAAATTATAACATAAGTGACCTGAAGTACTTCTGCACTTGATGCAATGTCACTGATATAGTACTTATAGTTGTGTGGGGTAAGTGTGTATATGGTTTGTAGGGCACAGGGGTATGTATGTATGTATGTATGTATGTATGTAAAAGCGGGCTGGTTTCCGCAACTCCACGACTAAGCGCGTACCTATTTTGCGTGCAGGTGGGACAAATGTGTCATTCGATCCACCCCAGCTCCCCTAGGAAGGCCAGCAAGGCCTTGGTGTTGCTAACTATCTCGCAGAGGGTACCTGGGTTTCCGAAGTACTTAGCCCTGTAATCCGCGACTACCGGGCAGCTCAGAAGCAGATGTGCTGCTGTCTCATCCTCCTCCATGCAGGCTCTGCAGAGCGGGCTGTCAGTGACTCCTAAGACATAGAGGTGTTTGTTAAAAGATCCGTGGCCAGTTGTAACGGCTGTGACTGTACGTAACTGTTGTTTGTTCAGTCTTAGGGCTTGTTTCGTGAAGCGGCCGTTGATAGAGGGAAGTGCCTCTTTGGCCTGCCTGCACTCACCATGGTTCGCCCATAGGTCGTGATGTTTGTCTCTAGTACGCTTCCTTACCAGATTGCGTAGATACCCGAATGGTAGTGGTACGATGGGATCGGGTCCCATCGCTACCATACTCGAGCCCCTTCTAGCGAGTTCGTCCGCAGCGTCGTTACCTCGGGATTCGCTGTGTCCCTTGATCGGTTGATCCATTGTATGGTCACCTTGTTGTAACTACCAACCTGGTTCAAACGCTGGTGACACTCGAGGATCAGTCCAGAATTAACCGTGTGGCTGTCCAGAGCTTGCAGGACGGCCATGCTGTCCGAAAGTATGCGTATTGAGTGGTCCTTAACTTCCCTGTTCAGAATGGCTGAAGCGGCCAGGGAAATGCCCATGCATTCAGCTTGAAAAACTGTGTTATGGACCCCCAATGGTGTGGCTATGTGAATGTTGAGATCCTCCGAGAAGACTCCCGCACCCGTGCCAGTACCTGTTTTAGATCCATCGGTGAAGATCCGCAGCTCAGCGGGGCATAGCCCCTCGCAGCGGTGGTCCTCATACAATTGGATTTTGTATTTTTTGTCAAAAATAAATTGCTTGGGTACCCGATCATTGATTGCTTTTGTTAAGGGTAGTTCTTTGTTGATCTCCTCGAGTAGAGTGGTGTGTAGTGTTCCTCTCTTACCCCAGAGATTCAATGTTTTAAGGCGGACTGCTGCCATTGTCGCTTCCTGTTGTATGAATAGGTGTAGCGGGGGAAGTCCCAGTATGGCTTCCAGTGCCGCAGTTGGAGTAGTCCTCATGCAGCCCGTAGTCGCCATGCAGGCCAGCCTTTGCATGTGTTGCAGTTTATTTACGGCTGTAACTAGCTTTGTGCGGGTCCACCACACAACGGCCCCATAGGTGATCATGGGCCGAATTACTGCGCTGTATAACCATAGTATAATTTTGGGGGATAGGCCCCACTTCTTACCTATCAGGGCACAGGGGTTAATCAACACCAAATCTTTAATGCTGCTCCTGAAAAATGCATTTTTGCAAAAGTAACAGCGATTGCTCCAGAGGTTCATATTCAGTGGCGTGCAGTGGTTCGAGTTAGAATAGGCCAGAGAAAATGACCAAATAAATTTTAAAAAATAACCACATTATTCAGGGTTGATTTTTAATAAAATGAGTTTTTTTAATAGCCTATTAAAAAAAAAAACACCACATTTCAACCCTGAATAGTGTGGTGTTTTTTTTTGGACATTTTCTCTGGCCTACCCTAACTCGAACCACTGCATGCCACTGTTCATATTGTATGAAATAGTAGAAGTTACAATAAAAAATAACTATCATTCAGTCCTATTGATAGATACACTTACAACAACAATTAATCAATTATATTTCAGAACATATCTTATTCGACACTAAGTTCAATTCTGGAGTACATATACACGGGGGAAGTCCTCGTGCCGAAAGACCAGTTGCAAGAGATAATAGCTGCAGGAAGAGCACTGCATATCAGGGGACTCAAGGAAATGGTAAGTTGTTTGATTAGACATTTTCAGATAAAGCCTATTATTATTGCTTATATACACCCCTAATTTTAATTAGTACAAAAAAAAATAGGGCTCTATCCGTTACTGATCATATTTGTGTAGACAAAAGTAAAAAATAAAATCCTAAAATTATCCACGGAGATTTTTCATAACTGGTAAATTCATCATAGAATCGACATTTATAACAATTGCTACTAGAAAATGCTATTTGCAGTGTTTTTCCATTTTAACCGTCATTTATTCATTCATAAATCAATAGCCTGTACAATATTTTCATAAGTTGAGTGACATTTTGGGATATAAAAAAACGCTAATAACTTTGCTGTTTATGAACATGATTTTTTGAGAATTTTCTTTTAATAATAACAAGACCTTTTCTAATAAGCCCTTAAAGTATTTGTACTAATTAAAAACTAGGGGTGTATATATTGTGTGCTTACTGCAAGAACTCATTAAGTGATAATACAGATCTTTGAGAAATCATCTTATTACCAACTTATTTATTATTATCATTTATTTATCATATAACAAAGATCCTTATGATTCCATTAGATGCCTTATAAAATCATAATTGTGGTAGTTTTTTAAAACGCGCACTCTAAAGTTATTAAATTATTTCTCAATGTTTTGTGTAGTCACTTAATGAGTTCTTGCAGTAAGCCGACGATATATAGATTTATAAATGGAGACACAAGTTATTTAAAAATGGTTACAAGATAAAAAATTACACTATTTTTTTATTAATAACAGTCTGAAGGCTTTTTGGGAGATATTTATTTATAAAAATTAAGAATGTTAAAACAGTGCTACTCACACATAATCAGTGTTCATTTTAAAAACAAAGAACTCCTATATATTTTTATTACTCAGCATAGAAGTGATGTAACAAATGTTGGATTTTTCACAATCGCGAACGCGAATAGTCATCTCAAACGCGTATGCGAATATTCGTTACATCACTACTGCATCGTCATACTGCTAGACCTCCCTAAAACCTCCAGGTTTGTTTTTGAGGCACCACGCGCCTTTGTGTTAATGTCACGTCTTCCTACACCGGCGGATCCAGGATTGTTATTTGTAGCAACACAAAAATAGCACAAAAAAAATTAACGCATAACTCGCCTCCTTGGACTACTTTCCGTAAAATACAAAGATATCTCGGTCTTTTGGGGAAGCTTGAGGCCTTGAGCCGCTTAGCCCCCCTGGATCCGCAAAAGTTTGCACGCAGCTGGCGTGACTTTAAACTACTATAACATTTGTAATATGCATTTCAACATCTTAGTTCTCCTTTCAAGGATGATGAAAAAACTGAAGAATTTGGTCTTAACAAAACAGCCACTCAAAGTCCACCAATAACAAAAAGTATTTCTGAAAGGTTAAGATTGCTCAAAGAAAAGAAGAAGCCCACACAACCAATCAAAGAAGGAAGGGAAACGGTACCGACACCTATGTGCAGGTATGTACACATATACAGTGTGAAATTTTAATGGTTGTTTTCCCGAAGCGAAATGAGTTTGTATCGGTAATACAATCGATTTATATATATAAAAAATATTAGACTCCATAAATGCAGATTAACAATTGTGATAAACAAAACTCGAAAGCGACTTGAACCAACAGTAGTGCATCGCGCGATATGTAGGTACGCGGCGGTACGTGCGTCTCATGTAGGTATCTACCTACTTTATGTCTAGTGCACTTCTATTGATTCTCGCTCTTTCGAGTTTATGAACACTTTTTAATGATTTGAAAAAAAAAACATTTATTTTTTTAGTTTAAGTTTGTGTTTCGATAGTACTACTGATGGGTAATCGTCCTGCCGCGGGAAAACAACCATTAAGATTTCACACTGTATATTAAACTATGTACTTTCAGTAGGAGCCTGTTCACCTGCCAGGGTTACGGAAGTATTCGAAAGTGTTACATCGGGCCTGGAAAGCAAAGGGCATTTGAAGCAACCGTGTTCTTTCAAATGGCCTTAAATGGTTTTAGTCAGTAATATTCTGACACTTCCTCCCGCTCCACCCACAGGGGGAGATAAAAAATAAAAGACTTGGATTAAATATCTATACTATGATAAAAACGTCAGGACATGTGCACTAGTCCCAAAAGTTTTAATTTAATCTTTCTTTTCTACAGGATATATCTTGATGAAGACACAGGCGATTCAACCAGGGACGTAACAGATAATTGCATGGACATACAGGATGATTCCATTCATTCCATTGACGCTGGTGAAACTACGCTCGCCAGCCCTGGAGCCGCCACACCGAATAGCCCAAATAGTGGACAATCTCATATAGGCCGCGACCTTACCGCTGAGGATACGAAGAAGGTTTTATGTGAGTATCTGTAGACCACGTAAACATGTAGATATATAGAAATCGGACGGTTTTCCGATCAAGATTTCCGTGAGAATCGTGAGACCAACGTAGACGTTCGATTTTCCATTCTTTTCACCCGAACACACGGCTTATTTTCAAAAAAAAAACATCAGGTTTTCACGAAAATAAACAAAAGCGCGTAGATGAACATTTTGTATGTAAATTCCTCATCATCAAACTGTATGCAGCCTTAACCTTAACCACATGCTTAGTTTAAATACAGATTCTTTAGTCAAATATTCTATGGAGAATTCGTATTTTGAATCTGCTTATCAGTATTTAAACTAAGCATAAATGTTAGATTTTTTTTTATGAATAGGCATGATTGTTTTAAAACGACACTAGAAACCGGATTTTGGAAAAAATATCAATACGGCACAAATTAAACGCCAGCTAAGTAAAATGGTAGTAGTTCAATAAAGGGTATTCCTATCACTTGATAGGGATACCCTCAGATCAGAGGGCGCAAATCGACGAGGCGGCTTTTAATATAGCGATACAATGTAGAACTTGATTTCCTACACAAAATAAAGATAAGGAAAATTTCTGGGAAGGATAAGGTTCTGGAGGTCCATTTAAAAAGGAAACCCTTATAGGATTAATAACGAATAAATACAATTTAAGAAGCGTGCCACTTTTGGGGAACAATTAGAAAATAAAAAAATGTTTTCAAATATATTTTCTGACATATATTTATCATAATTTTAAAATAAAAAGTATTTGAATTCACCATCACCATTGTATGATTTTCAGTTCTTACGATTTGACTATTCCCCTTTATATCTCCGAAACCTCTAAGCCTAAAATTTTGCAAAACTCGAAATACAGATTAGAAAATAACTAATTGCTTTACATATAGAAAATTATATAAGAAATCATTGATTTTTAAGTTACTTGTTAAAAAATATATATTATTCGTTCGGAATCATATCGGTCCTTGTTCGGTTTTGAAATAACGTATACCTTACAAACGTGAGTCCTTCTTTGAGCGTGGAGTTGTTTAGCGGCAAACTGTATTTATTTCAATTCAATCTTAGATACGAAATTGTGTTTACTCACTCTAACCTAGTTATTTATTGTCAAGTGAATGAATGAGACAGGAATATTTTATTGTTGTGTTCTTCAAAAACGCGAAGTGGAATGTTGGTAAGTACAGTTTATAGGTAAGTATATTCATACTCGTGATTGATAAATAAAAAACAATAAATAATAATTGCTTTTAAAATCAGTCACTTTTTGCCTCCTCTGCTTTAAGATGGACTCATAACGAGGCGTCCTTAAATATCCTTTAGTATCACGCGTTCAAAGTCCCGCGCGAGATTCGCCGAAGTCTGCTTGAAGCTTTGGACCTCTGCGGTATTGGAAGCGCTCAAAATAATTTGTTTGTGATATAAAAAACATTATTGTATTGTTTTAGTGAATTCAAAGGTGCAGTACACAGTATCCAACCAAGGCGGCCTGCAGATTATGTACAATAGATATTTGTACCAAATGCGGTATATCGGTAAAGGATTAAATGAAAAACGGAAAATAAGCTGGCGTTGCATATACTACAACAAAACCAGATGCACGGCGCACATATTCACGAATGACGACGACGAAGTTGTGGATCGGTAAGTTTTCTATATAGAAAGAGAAGTTTTTATATATCGTACATAACAAGTAAGACAGTGGTCTCAGCCGAATGCTCAGTAAGCACATCACTGGCTAGTTAAAGAAAGAGATGCACTCGAACAACACAGTGCCTAGCCGACGCTTGCCCGCACAATTCACATCAATACAATCATATTTGTAATGCCCGCGCCTTCGTCCGCGTGGAATAGATCCGATACTACTACTACTAGTCTACTACTACTAATTTGCTCTCCTTTGGTGCAAGGCGTTCCAATGCGAGCATAAACTGATTAATTCGCATTGATTTCGCACAATTTAACAACGTTTAAACTTTGTTGCAGGACATTCAAACATAATCATACGTTCCACGATAAGAACATCATAAGGAAACATCGTATGGGTACAGTTCACTCGAGATTTCAAGACGCTAAACTAAAAGCTGAACGTGTAAAGAAAAATATCGCCAACCGGATGAGAGTTGGCGATCGACCTGAGGAAAAATAAAAATATCGCCAACCGGATAAGAGTTGGCGATCGACCTTAGGAAAAAGAAAAATATCGCCAATCGGATGAGAGTTGGCGATCGACCTCAGGAAAAATAAAAATATCGCCAACCGGATGAGAGTTGGCGATCGACCTCAGGAAAAACAAAAATATCGCCAACCAGATGAGAGTTGGCGATCGACCTCAGGAAAAACAAAAATATCGCCAACCGGATGAGAGTTGGCGATCGACCTCAGGAAAAATAAAAATATCGCCAACCGGATGAGAGTTGGCGATCGACCTCAGGAAAAATAAAAATATCGCCAACCGGATGAGAGTTGGCGATCGACCTCAGGAAAAACAAAAATATCGCCAACCGGATGAGAGTTGGCGATCGACCTCAGGAAAAACAAAAATATCGCCAACCGGGTGAGAGTTGGCGATCGACCTCAGGAAAAATAATAATATCGCCAACCGGATGAGAGTTGGCGACAACTAGAGTCACTAATATTTTTATTTTCAAATGTTTTGACGTTCAAAAGTGCCGTTTAATGGTCTAGTTAAAATAAATGAATTGACTTTGATCGACCTCAGGGTAAATAAAAATATCGCCAACCGGATGAGAGTTGGCGATCGACCTCAGGAAAAATAAAAATATCTAATATATATTATTCTCGCAAATCAGCGAAATGATCGGCAAACTTTCCTCTTACTTTCACTCTAAAACATTTATGTGAATAGGTTGCCAACGTCCGTTGGTTAAATTGTTAGTGGATATATAGTTTTTCAATATTGTGTTATTACTTTAATAGCATTGTGTTCTGCGCTTAGAAATCAAGAAATGACTAATAACCCCTACCCGTTTTAGGGTAATGTATTCATTAAGTTAAGCATTATGCGTAACTGTGTTTTTACTGTGTTCAATATTAATTTATAAATGGGTCGTTCTTCTTTTTTATCGACAATGAATTGCTGTTTCTCAGTTTTTCGAGTTTTTCAAGTGACAATATTTTGATTTCAGTGCTAGATTTTCTTTTCAGGTGCATTTAATTTTCATTTGGATTATTTTAATCTTTGTTTTCATGCCCATAATGTTGTTTATTTTATGGGTATTGTCGAGAAAACAAAGTGACAGAGTGGTCCTTTTTGAGTAGGACATCATTATGAATTACTACTCTGTCACGGTATTTAATGAAAAATTAACACACGCAAATAAAATATTGGCTAGAGAAAGGTAAAGACTACTTAGTATTAAAATGTATAAAGCGATGAGGATGTAAATTCAAACAATAAAAACATAATAATTCATACTCTAATACAACACAAAGTGAGATGAGAGACCGACCATTGTCGGTAAAAAGAAGAACGACCCAAATAACAATACTGTATCACAGTTAATGCAGAACTTGATTGTTTTTAATTACTTAACAAGTTTTTGAGATAAACCAGCTAGATGCTTTTGGCTCTGTCTTGCACATGTGCCCCAGCAATGGCGGTTTTGCGCGAATGTGACGCGTATCTTCCAAACTTGCATAACTTCCATTGTTTTTTTTTTTTGTATGCCTCGTACTTGGCGCAATAAAATCTTTTTCTTTCTTATATTTTGCAATTATTTGCAAGCATTGTGTCGTTTCGCATCTCTTTGTTTTCATTGCAGTACCAAACAGAACTTTACTTTACAAACTCTATTTTAAAGCTGGAGCACTGGCGGGGACAGAGTTTGACAAGTTCTTAATCCAGTAATTGGAGTTTAGTGAATAAGTTGAAGAAATAAATAGATAACAGAAAGAAGAAAACAAGTTGTTTTATTTAAGACTAGCTGTCCGCACAACTTCGTTTGTGTCACATTTTTCATGACTGCTCCGCTCCTATTGATTTTAGCTTGATGTTAAATAGCCTTCCTCGATAAATGGGCTATCTAACACTGAAAGATTTTTTCAAATCGGACCAGTAGTTCCTGAGATTAGCGCGTGCAAACAAACAAACAAACAAACTCTTCAGCTTTATAATATTAGTATAGATTAGCTTACCTGCTCATCTTCGTCTAAAGACATAAAATAGAGAAAAAAAATTGACATTTTTCATTGATGCTCCGCTCCAATTGGTCGTAGCTTGATGTTATATAGCCTGTAGTCTTCCTCGTTCAATTTTATTGGCTATCCAACAGAAAAAGTTTTTTTCAATTAGAACCAGCAGTACGTGAGATTAACTCTTCAGCTTAATAATATTATGTATACATACATATACGTATATTGTGCTAATATTCAACTAAACTTGAAACCACAATGCACCGTATCCTTACTCCTCCCGTTAAAGCCGCTCTTACTGATACCAGAACTGATACCAGAATGAGACAGAGAAACTTTTAATACGTAGAAAAGGAAAGGTGAATATTTCATTATCTTATAATGACCGGCACGAGTCGTGAGCACAGATGGGCAGTAGCGGGGGCAAGCTCGCGCATGTACACTTTCGGCCAAATTTATTTAGTACCGCTTTTGCTCAAGACGTGCCAATCGCGTGCAGCCTCGGCGCCCCCTGCCTTCTTCATTCCGCCAAAGCGACCGGAAAATTAACTACTGCGCAGGTGTCAGTTTGTGCTCACGACTCATGCCGGTTACTATATCATTTTAACAAGCCAAATCTATGCTCGATAGATGGCGTTGTCTGTTAATGCACATTTGCTTGGCTGACTAATTCACAACTTATAAGCGTAAACGTATAGGATTTCCAGGTCTTAAAACTTGAAAGCCGACGACGAGACCAGCTGATTGGGCCATAATAAATTGAGAAAAAGAACGGACAACCCAGCAACCCTATTCGTGGTTTAATGTCTTTAAAATAATACTTAGTATGTACGTATACGGAGTTCGTGGCTAAAGAATAACAGCCGTACGGGTCGACCTTCAAGGTTAAGCAACACTTGCCGAGGTTGGTCTGTGGATGGGTGACCATCTTAACATACCGAGACTCCTCCGTATCACGGAAAGCACGCTAAGCCGTTGGTTCCGGCTGTCATTAGTAGATATTCAGTAATTACAGAATGACTTCAAAATGGCGGCACCTACCCCTCCACCGTGCGCAATTTGTTGCAGTCCTCGCTTAGCGGTCTGAATTCTTTGATCAATTAGCTATTAAGCGGTGTAATTAAATTTTCAGTGGAGATGATAGGTATGTAGCTGCAGCATCAAACCGTATCCACCAATTTTGTTATCATTAGTTTTTTGAACTGCCTCCCATGGAAGCAATTTTAAAGACGTATACGCCCAAAAACCATCGATTTTATTGCTTTAATTAAAGACAAAATCCATTGTTATAGTGAACCAAAAGGTGCAGTACACCATGTCAAACCAAGGAGGTCTGCAAGTAATCCACAACCGGTACCTGTACAATCTGAGGTATTGCGGTAAGAAAAAGCAAAGAAGACTTTGGCGCTGCGTCGACTACACGAGTGTCCTGAAGTGTGCTGCCAGCATATGTACGAATGAACACAACCAAGTTATAGAAAGGTGGGCTTTTTTATAGATGGGAAATCATCAAATGACTTCCTCTGCTCTGGACGGAGCGGAAGGAAGTGTCAGTCTCACTGGTTAAAATCCATCCTTATTCCTCCTCATGCCCTTTGCATTCAAGGGCCGCGATGACTCTTTCGAACTAATTCCGCAACATAATCCTTAGGACATCTTCATATCAAAACTTATAATAAAATTTATTGATTTTTACGTTTGGAACACGTAATCTCTGGGAGTACGTACTGATCCTAATAGTTGCTGTTTTGTTTTAATTGAATGGTTACTACTAGAAACCTACGCCGTTACCAAATGCCATAGGTTGATTAATACTAAACGTGCAGAAAAAAAGTTGAGGGCAGAAGCTACTTCTGTACCTATAAACATAGTGGCTCTCGACTACTGAATTACCTTTTCTGTAATTAGCAGATGATCATAATTATATGTATAACATAATTTGACTTTTTGGTTTGTTTTAGGTCATACTCACACAATCACGGGTTCCATGATGGTAAAATCTTGAAAAAATTACATAACCGCAATATTTACTCGATATTCTATGAAGCTAAAAATAACGCTGACTCGAAAAAGGAAGAAAGGCGCATACGTACTGTAGACGACTCATCTGATTAATAAATAAGTAAAAAAACTTAGTTAGTTACCCAATTAACCTCATAAAACGTCAGTGACTCCGGCCCATCAATTACTATAAATAGTGTAGCATGGCATTACTAACTGCATACTCGAGCGTGCCTTATGCGCGGCGATGGAACCGAGAATATACCCCCGCCAGTAAAAACTAGTGGAACCGTGACCGCGAAAAGCGAACGACTTTTCCAGGACAACTCTGTTTAATTTAAAATTATATTACTGTTCAACTTTTTATTTTTTTACTTATACGCTTATTATATTTTTTTTACCTCCTGATAACGTGCCGAACGCATTCAATAGCCCATAAATTCAACCCTGAGAAACTTTCTTACAACAGTACAATAATTAACACAGGTACAAAAAATAAACTTTTTACAAAAAATAAAACCGACTTCTAAACAAAAAACCAAAAAGTATAAAATAACTTTAATTTCGGAACTCGGTGTTTTTGGTTGCTTTTTTGTTGTTGAACACACCGACTTCCGAAATTAAAGTTATTTTATACTTTTTGGTTTTTTGTTTAGAAGTCGGTTTTATTTTTTGTAAAAAGTTTTTTTTATTTTTCACTTTTTAGTGGTACCTACACCCCCTCCCCTCCCCCACCTAAACGAACCAATCACATTGGTGTAAAAAAAAAACGTACTGCTCCTTTGCAGAGTAAACTAAGAGGTCGTCAATGTAGACGTAGATATTTTTTTTAGATTTTTGTTGATTTTTCGAAAACCGCTTAGTTGATTTCGATAAAATTTTCATGGGACCATTTGGAAAGTATACCCTTTCCAACAAAAAAAGAATTTTTCAAATCGGTTGACAAGCGACGGAGTTATGCGCGAACAAACAATAAAAAAAAATAAAAAAAAAAACATACAAACATCCGAATTGAGAACCTCCTCCTTTTTTCGAAGATGGTTAAAAAATAAAACAAAACATTGAAAAAAAATCTTATATTTTCAATTGTTGGTCAAATATAATTTATCATACCTCCTCGAGTTAAGTATATAATGTTACTTTCCTATGCGAGGTAAATCTTATACTATCGTATTACTATGTTGGTCTGTTTGTCATAAGAGAAAAATACAGTGCAAATATTAAGATAAATGCGTAGTGCATTTACCCTAATATTTGCACTGTATTTTTCTATGCTTAGAATAAATTATTTGTACAAGAAAATCTTACAATTACACTTCATTATATTAAAACTTATAGTACATTTGGTATGTATATTTTAAAATTGTCTATATGAATAGTCGGCATTTAAAGGCAACAAGATGTAATCTACCGGTGGTTAGGATTCAGGGGCAGACGCCTTATCAAAACTTATGTCGTGTCGAGGAGGACTGTTGAATGAATCTGGCGCTTGATCAAGTCAAATAGCGAGTCTTACAAGGAGTTGCTCACAATATTGGCCAATAGGCCATTGGCCGTCTAAACTATACGCCATTAGCCGTTAGACCATCCGTCATGTCAAAGACCTCGTGCTGTAAGACGAGATAATAAGGCCTTTGACTAAAATAATCTAATTAGTCTGTCAGATACCCAAAAATATTGCGCACGTATTTTGCTTTATCAAATCTATAAAAGGAGCAGTGGTGGCCTAGTGGTAACGGCCCCAAAATAACCAACTGTAAGTTGCGGGTTCAAACCCAGCCAGGCGCATTATTTTGCGTAATTAATTTCATCACCACTGCTCTCAAAACGGTGAAGGAAAACATCGTGAGGAAACCGGTATGTCCTAGAACCAAAAATTCGAAGACGTGTGACATTGTGGATTACGGCCCATTTCCTCTCATACAGAGGAGGCCTATAAAAAAATTACGAAGATAAAAACCATCAAATATCAGGAGTGGGGGCTTTGATGTTTCACGAGTATTCATCGCACTGTACTACTGTCTTTGTTTTTTATATACGTAAAAAAAAAAGAAAAAAATATGTGTCGAATATATTTGGAAATCTATATGACGGACTAATTAGATTTTTTTAGTCAAACACCTTATTATGAGGTATTTTCCTGAATAAATACAACACAACGAGTTCCTTTTGATATCCCATAACTTTAAATTGAAATAAAGTTAAGTGTAAAATGTTTTAGAAACATGGGTTCCGAAACGCATAGTTACGCAGCTAACACCAAACTTAACTAAGAAAATTCAAAAATTGCCACCAATAAAACAACCGGTATTAATAGTATGCTCTGTGATAAGCATTTCAGTACCTAAATGCCATTGAACACTAAGGCCAATCATCTAATTAAGGTAAAAAATACGACGTTTTCGATTTTCAGGTAAGGTCGCTTTACATGTGCAGTCACAAAATCAGTCAGTAAAATCTATAGTAATATCATTAGGAGGAAATATTTTTTGTCTGTTTGTTTGCTTGTACCGAATAAGCTCCGTAACTGCTGGACCGATTTTAACCATTTTTTCACCACACATTAGTTTTCTATACAGGAAATTCCCTATTGACGGCATAACTTTTAAAGACAAAAAGTAATTAATTCGTACTGCTTAGGTCAAAATATGTAGGTATAGCCTCTTTCACATAACTAAAATGCGCTATTTTATGCCTGAGGGCTTCTCAGCTTTCACGAGGTTTTTGTCATGGAGGACGGTAGCAATCATTGTGGTCGCTACTCGACCTATAACCACTACATCAGGCTTGTTACCAAAACAATAGCCCTGGGGCCCAAGTCTGCTATTGCATTGTCATTTTGCTAAAAGTTCGTAATCTGCTAAAGTCATAATGGTCAATAATTGGTCTGTCAATGGTCTTTATCTCTCTCTGATACTTTTTGATAACCGAGCTATTAAAAGCAATGAATGCACAATAACGTTCTCAGGCCCCTCTTCCCCACTGGGCACACTGGGCACGTGCCCAGAGCCCCGCGATGGATTGGGGCCCCCTAGTCTAGTCCCTACTCCATCACCAAACGATAACCGATAGCTACTCTACTCTCTCTACGTATCAGACACAGTTTTTTTAAATGATTCAGAAAGTGTACAACTTTTTTTCGGGCTCTACCTACCGTTGGAATATATTGACAGAACACTTAGGTTTTAAAAAAGTTGTTGAAATCCTTTCACAAACAAAATGGTCAGCCCGAGCTGATGTAGTGAGCGCACAGATATTATATTTCTATGAGTGAGCGTCTTGCATGAAGGTCATAAATTATAGAAGCTTTGATATCCACCGCAACAGATACAGAACAAGCACAAGAAAATAGAGAAGAAGCCTTTATTAGCCTGTCCAACTCTATATTAGAAACACTAGACAAAACAAGCAATTATCTTCAGAAAGAAACAATAACACTGGACGTTGCTACTAATTTGTTTCCTGCACTCGATGATTATATTATTAGTCTCGGGAATAAATTTGATTACCTACTTCGAATCGTCTGCCAAAGAGAAAAACCCGGAATCTGAGTATAAAAATAATAAAATAATTATGTTTATTTAACAAGTAACAAAGACTCAATATGTTAGTAAAATTTAAGAACTATGTTAGTTAATTAATTAATTTTACATTTTATTTAAATCATCCCATGTGAGATGGCATTGCAGTGGTTCACATGCGTGCATCCAGCCTGCTAGAGCTATCATTTTTAGGATATTGTTGGAACTGGCCCGCACCCTGTGTTGCGTACAGACCTATCTCAAAGAACCAGACGTAGAAGCTCACGCCTGACTTTTTTTATGGCTCTGCGCCATCAGTCCAACTGAATGGAAAAGAAAGATTTAAAGTCGAAACATTTATCCCCATAATTGATACCCTGGGCGTTCATCTAAAACAGCGATTAAGTTTTAAGACGTAAACGAGAAAGAGTTAGAAATGGAATATATGCATTTAAAAGAATACTTGAAAATTGAGCATAGTGAAAATTAATGATATTATAGGGAAGGTGCACGGCGTAGACTATGCCATCTAGTGTCGCAAATCTGAAACTTTTACGTTGTAAATATTTGACCTGTGCTGCCACCTATACTTCCTGCACCTTCCGTTTAGGGGAACGTGCACGAAGTAGACTGTGCCATCTAGCGTTGCAAATTTGAAACTTATAAGCAAAATATACTTGACATTGACGCAACTGTGCTGCCACCTATAGTTTCTGCACGTTCCCTATAATGGAGCGCTCTTTCTCCAAATTAAAACGAAAAAAAAATTAATTAAGAAGTGCAATGCTTCAAGAGAGATTGAACAGTTTGTCTCTAAGGTCAATAAAATGTGAATTGCTCGAAAACAGATTTTGACGATGTACATAATTAACGATTTTGCTGAACTCAAATCTAGAAGGGTACCTCTTCAATCAGCATAGATACTTGCTTATATAAGGACTCATCGTGGATGCTGGTTATTTAGTGTGGATTACATTATAATATCTAGGTACTCATTATATCTAATGTAACTGTAACTGTAACAAAAATAAAGCTAAAACTTTGCACATCTACATTCTTTGTCTCATCATCATCTGCCTAGCCTTTTTCCAACTACATCGTGGTCGGGTTCAGCGGAATACCAGTATTTAACGTGGAGCGGATTCTTTGTCTACTCTAACAAAATACATAGTGCTTTATAACTATGGTCATAGGGGCCCCATTATCCTAATGCGCCCAGGGCCTCTAATAGGTGAAAGACGGCCCTGAACGTTCTACTGGCAGGACACTGATCAAAGGAACTGTCAAAATTTTAGCAGATTACCGCATAAGTCTGTCATTCATGGCCATTTCTTTCAATGGAGTGTCAGTGGTTGACCACTGGAAATTCATAGTGACGCTTTTATATTAGTAGATTACTAAACTCGTAAAAATCAAACCATTATGAAATCAATGATAGACCATTCTGACACTATTGTAATAGCAGACTTGAGGCCCTGTCAGCATGTTCGAGACACTGACCTACGCACATACTTTTATTATTGGTTCCTCGAAATACACAGTTCAGTTAAAGTTGCTTGTGGCTAATCCTGGCCCCTTCGTTATTTTGTGCAATCAAAGTAATCAATACGGCTACTTCGGAGACAGTGCATTTTTCTTCAATGCAATCAATTAAAAAATAAAGATATATTTTTGAAGAATGGCCATCACTTACATCGTTCTTAATTATCGAACAAAGTAACTATGATTCCTTTCTTTTAATATTATTCTTACAACATTTAACAAAAAAATACGACGTTATGTCCATATATTATAAATGATTTTGCTAAACGTACATATTTGCCAGTCTCCGAAGTAACCGTATATCATGTAAATATTTATATCTATTTAAATTAATATCTAACTATTTATACAAATTAAATGCACTTGACAGCTAAATTCATGTTCCTTCCATCTACGTTTAAATAGAACTACAATTTACAACTTTAGAGGGTATTTGGCGCAACCATTAAACTCAAAATTGTCTAGTTGTTTACAAAAATATTTATTGAACCTATCATGATTATACAACAGCTGTAATGTCGATTCTATAAATATAATATTTAATTTTTACAATAGAGTTGACTATCTACTAAAATACACCCTGTATTTATCACAAACGTTACTTAAATACACCTGTCTTGTTGTAACTTACTATTTACGTTGCCTGTTGTCCTTTGACTGTACGTAAATGTACATACATATTTTCTTTGTCAATGTAATATTACTATGTAATGTTAGGAACGTCTTTCTTAAAAAAATATATCTGTTTTATTTTTCTTTTACTGTAAACATAAGCTGTTTGACTGCTGGCACTTTGCAGAGTCGTGCAATCACTTTCACTTTTAGTACTGTCTACAAAGGCTCTGCACAGACCGAGATAAACTCTCGTACAATTTTCGCTGTGTTCTTAAAACACTGCAAAGTTCTAAATCGGGCATCCTCGCGAGACGTCATCTGCACTTTTATATCATCACCTACCTTTATAGCTTTGTCATTCATATTTTTGCCACAACTTAGGTACTTGCAGTCATTCCGAATTCACCTGACTTACCAACATTATATGCGGAGCGACAGCCTGCTTATCTGGTCTCCACGACCAAGTAAGTTGGTGACAGTGGCGTGCAGTGGTTCGAGTTAGGGTAGGCCAGAGAAAATGTCCAAAAAAAAACCGCACCGCATTATTCAGGGTTGAAATGTGGTGTTATTTTTTTTTGTTTTTTTTTTTTAATAGGCTATTTAAAAAAAAAAAACAAAAAAGAAACTCATTTAATTAAAAATCAACCCTGAATAATGTGGTTATTTTTTAAAATTTATTTGGACATTTTCTCTGACCTACCCTAACTCGAACCACTGCACGCCACTGGTTGGTGACTCGGTGCTCCTTGGCAAGACTGGTATTAGATTTTCTAGCATCGTTTGCACTTTTACGTATTGCACTAGACACAAAGTTTATTGTTCGATGTATCCTGATCCTGAAGCCATCACAGCCTGGTGACGAAGATGTCGGCGGCGGGCGCGCGCAGGCGGAGGCGCGCGCGGCGCTCGGCCAGCGCGCGCAC
Organism: Hecatera dysodea; assembly: GCA_905332915.2. Taxonomy (NCBI): domain Eukaryota; kingdom Metazoa; phylum Arthropoda; class Insecta; order Lepidoptera; family Noctuidae; genus Hecatera; species Hecatera dysodea. The sequence continues at coordinate 19,389,630 of HG995294.1, forward strand.
GGCGAGGTCGGGCAGCAGGCACGCCACCACCACCAGCGCGTTCAGCAACCAGAACGCCGGCGACCACACCAGCCGCGTGTACGTGCCCAGCACGTCGCCGTCGATGGGGCTGCATTGAAAATATATATTGTCATGGCACAAATAGCACACTAAAGTTCATTGACGTGGTTGACAAGTGTTTACAGCACACCATACCAGTATAAAAGAAGAGCCTTGGCTTTGTGGTCCACCGACGCCCTTCTGGACAAAGGCCCCAAATACTACTACTACTTTTAGGTATTCTTTTCCCTCACAACCTTGAGCTAGCCCTTGCGGTAGGCGTGTAAGTAGTCTCGCCTTGGCGACGCCGTCCATCCTTAGACACCCACCTAACTGAGCCTATTGCCCAGAGGTCATTGTCGCATGCACAGTGACCGCTGCTGACGTGACACGACCATTTTAGGCTAACGTAATAACGTATCGACACTTCATGCATCATAATCAGCTCAGTAGTTTAAACGCTGCGGTGGAACTTAAACAATAACGAATGCCAGGCCAAGAAACGTAGCGGAGTTATAAAATACTTACATGTAAAGTACAGAGTAGATGATATTGAAGACGACGTAGAGCAGTATGGAGGCTACGATGGAGGCCACGAAGATGAGGGTGTGGTAGCGCGCCTGCAGCCACAGCTTGAGGTTCACCACCACCGTCAGCAGGTGGAACGTCGCGGCACCGAAACACCTGCGGACATCACAGAAACAGATCAGTAACTGATATTTATTTGAATTTAAAATTCCAAGATAAAAACGCAAATTTCAATATACTAAATCTTAATTTTTGCTCCCCTTTTAGTCTTTGTTTATTACAACAAGTATTTATTTATTTAAATTTAAGTACAGCCACATCATAATTATACATTGCACAAATTAAAACAAACTTAATAACAGAAAAAGAACTAATGCACATGACAATTAAGGCGTACATAGCGCTCATTACAACAGAAGTGCTGCCTTGAAATAACAAGTTTTTTTTTTAAATATATTACTAATTTAAAACATAAACTCATTATAAAACATTGCATTTTATCTTTATTCCTAATAGTAATTTTACAAGAAATTATTAATACATGTAGAAATCATTAAAATTTAAATAGTAACAATGTCAATTAATTAAAATTAAAACTGGGTTAATAAAATGTCAGTAGTTAAATTGATGATTTGATTGATTGAGTATTATGATGAATCTGTTCATCATAATACTTGTTATCATCATAGTTGTATATCATCAACTCCACTTTGTTCGTGCTGATACTAGCTACGTTGATCTACGGACTGACATCCTGGTGCATTTTGAAGACGTTTCGAAACTATTTAATCTGCAACTGTACGTGTACGTGGCCATAGTTATTGGTTTCCCATACGCCTGTATTTTATCTCCAGTCCAGACGGTCTAATTTAGAGATGAGACGTATATACTGGTAGAGGTATATATACCAAGTATGTGCTTCCCAGTACATAGACCGGGTACGGACCGAAATACTGGGTAAATACCTTGAAGGTATGACGTCAGACGCATAGTACGATACGAATCGCTACCACAAGGTTTTATCGGTAGTTCGGTACGCCGAAGCAACCCGAAGCTACCCGACAGCTTACGAAGGGACCCGAAACGTCATTCGTGCTTTATGAACATTTGGTTGATTTAATTTAGTTAGACAAAATGGGTACTTATTTTTACGTGCATAAGGAACATAATAGCATAATTACATTTTTTGTCACGACGAGAAAGAGTTCCTTAGTTTGTTTATGTTAGGGAATATTATTACGTGTTTGAATGTTTACGTTGTCTAGTGGTACTTAGGTCGACAATGTTTATTTTTTTTGCGTCAGTTGTAAGTTTTGTGACAGTTCTAAGCCTGATAAAGTAGGAAGGAAAGATTTCATATCTCATAATGCATAATTACGTATAGGTACTTGAAACAATAAGTATGATAAGTATCGTATGCCTCCAATATAATGTAGGTACGAACCTACATTATATTGGAGGCATACCATACTTATCGCATACGTTTACTTATCGAAATCCTACCACACCCAAATACTTAGAAGTATTTTGATACTTGGTATTTGTACCAGGTATTTAGTGATACCCATACCTTAAAGGCCGGGTATGGAGAATGGCAGGTATATCTCATCTCTAGTCTAATTCGATAATACGCAGTGCACTCACCACAGATCGATAGGGCGGCCATCGAGGCTGATGACGGAGTACTTGACGGCGAAGTACGTGAACCAGTACAGCACCAGCGAGTGGTAGGTCGCTGACGTGCACCACGTCACGAAGTACGGCCACGACATCAACTTGTTCTTCCTTATGTTTTTGTACAACGCTGGGTTACTGGTAACAAAACAAATAACATGAATGTGTGCCTGCTTACACCTGAGTAAAACAGAGGTGTACTTAAAGTGCATTCTTTATTCAGCTTTCCGAAGCACGTGCTGCTACTGAGCAGAACAAGAAAAATGACAATCGGCACCTTACCATACTTTCCGAGGCACGGATGATGATTACCTAAACCTTCCTTTTCTCGAAGCAGTTTGTCGTATTTTTTAACTATATAATAGTTCCACAAGTATTAAGAATATTGAACAGCCAGCCAGAATTTTTACTGATTGTGAGATGTACGCTTTGTACGCATGCGAACAGCAGGTTGTAGAACGTGAGGTACATGGAGTCTATACATACTTGGCGAGAGTGTGAGCAGGCCAGTTCTGCTCGGTGACAGAGAGCAAGAGGACCGGTGCTGACGTGAACAGCAGGTTGTAGAACGTGAGGTACATGGAGTCTATACATACTTGGCGAGAGTGTGAGCAGGCCAGTTCTGCTCGGTGACAGAGAGCAAGAGGACCGGTGCTGACGTGAACAGCAGGTTGTAGAACGTGAGGTACATGGAGTCTATACATACTTGGCGAGAGTGTGAGCAGGCCAGTTCTGCTCGGTGACAGAGAGCAAGAGGACCGGTGCTGACGTGAACAGCAGGTTGTAGAACGTGAGGTACATGGAGTCTATACATACTTGGCGAGAGTGTGAGCAGGCCAGTTCTGCTCGGTGACAGAGAGCAAGAGGACCGGTGCTGACGTGAACAGCAGGTTGTAGAACGTGAGGTACATGGAGTCTATACATACTTGGCGAGAGTGTGAGCAGGCCAGTTCTGCTCGGTGACAGAGAGCAAGAGGACCGGTGCTGACGTGAACAGCAGGTTGTAGAACGTGAGGTACATGGAGTCGAAGATGGACTGCGTCGAGAAGACCGTGTGAATTTGGAACATGAACTGCGGAAGTAATAAGCAGGAGTTAAGACTTTTGAGTTTTTTTGAACTTATGTCAAACCTTTCAGTAAAATAAGTGCAAAATAAAACTTGTATGTAATCAATTAATAATAAAAAATAAAATAATAATAAAACAAGAAAATAATAATAAATAAATAATAATAATAATTAATTATTTTTATTATTATTTATATTAGTAATCAATAGTTTATGTAAATTTTGTTAAAGAGATGTCGATTTTTCCTCACATACATACATAATATTTTCATAAATAAATTGACAAGGGACTGTCATAATATTAATCATTTAAAAAAGTTAAGAGAATCGCGGTGGCGAAGATTATAAATAGCTCTGACAGGACGCTTTTGCAAAATAAATGTGGATTCCATATCAGCAGCCCGACCCCACAGCAGAATACCATACGACATAATGCTATGAAAATAAGTAAAATAGACCAAACGCGCGGTTTCTACGTCTGTTAATTCGCTTTCTTCATTACTACATTATATATGTTCATGCGTCTTACTGACTTCTGTTTGAGTGGCTCGCCCCCTTTTTTTAGGATGTCGCATGGAATTATCGGCGAGTCTATTGGCTTCAACTGGACATATGTAAATCTAGACTCAGGTCTGTCCGACCAGGGATTGACGACCCCTGCACACCCCTCTGGCTCAGCAGTAACGCTTTCTCATAATACGACAAATTAGCTTACCATAACATTGCCGAGGACTAGATTCTTGTAGAAGAAGTATTGTATTAGCGTGGCTAGTCTCTGGTTGTACCAGTGTCCCATCACTAGCAGGATTTTCTTGATCATCGAGAACTTTGTGAAGGCAAAGTCAGCAGACCTATTGAAAAAAAGGCACTTGACATCAGGAAGAGTCCAAATATCGTGGTTTGGCGGCCTAAAGTCATGATGATTCCAGTGCGAGAAAGAGACGGAGCCATACAGGACTAATAGCACCATCCGATTTTCGCAACGGAATCTCGAAGGCATTTTTTTTTTTGGATAATTGTACGGCCCGATGTAACTGAACTGCCAGTCTTTTAAAAACAGGGGTGTCTGTACTACATATTATTTTATTTATAATAAGTACATTTATTAGTCCGTTATAAATGTAGGGCGATCAAGGGCCCGACTCTGGTCCTAGTAATATGAGTACAAGTCAGATATTTACAGTGTGGTCATCATCAGCAAATAAAATAAAAGCAAATCAAAACAAAAAAAATATCTCTTGGGTAAATATGCTTCCCTACCAAAGCAACAAAGCACCAATTACATGAGTCAATATATTGAAGAGGAATCCTTAAATCAAAGAGATGACTGCAGGAGACAAAGGTCGTTGACTCTTGAATGTTATCATAATGGTGATATTACCTGGCAGCCTGGTGGCCCTCGCGGCCGAGGATGCCGAAGCCGACGTGCGCCTCCTGTATCATGGAGATGTCGTTGGCTCCGTCGCCGATGGCCGCCGTGATAGGCCGCCCCGGACTGTTCTTTATTAATTTTACTATCTACAAAATTAAAATATTCTTTGAACAATTAAATTCAAACATTAGGCAACAAGGCCTACGGAGATGCGCTGTCGTTACATCGTGGAAATCCCATCCATAGACACAAAACACTATGGTAATACTTACATTGTGGCTAAGCAAGCAAGTGGGTGGATTCCACTCCTTAGCTAATGAGTGTAATCCACGCGATATACTATGGTAAGGCACGTTGTTTGACTAAAGACTTCTGACTACCCGAAATACCGACAAAGATCTAAACGAGGACCATCGGCTGGATGTGTTTCCGAGACACAGAGGGCAAAAATGCTGTAAAAAATCTGGTGCCAAAACTGGTCACCCATCCACTAATCGAATGCTGATAATGTTATATAACTTAGCCATTTCTGCTTTAAATTAATATTTCGTTTTAGCAAAATAAATCTATACTAATATTATAAAGCTGAAGAGTTTGTTTGTTTGTTTGTTTGTTTGAACGCGCTAATCTCAGGAACTACTGGTTCGAATTGAAAAATTCTTTTTGGGTTGAATAGACCATTTATCGAGGAAGGCTTTAGGCTATATATCATCACGCTTAAGCCAATAGGAGCGGAGCAGCGATAAAGAATGTTTTAAAATCGGGGATTCCACGGGGACGAAGTCGCGGGCAGCAGCTAGTATAATATACAACTTAGTGACTAAAACCGATCTAAAATCTGCAGAATGGTGTGTTTAAGATACAAGTTAGTCATAGAACATACCTTAGCTTTCTGTATAGGCGACAGCCTGCAGCACAGCACCGCGTGGCAGCCCAGCGCCACGCGCACGAAGGCGGGCGCGGCGGCCGTGTCCAGCACGAGCGCCGCGCTGGCGCCGTCCACCACCAGCGTCAGCTCGCGGCAGCTGGGCTCCGCTATGATGCGCCGGCATTCCGACAGGTGCGCCTGTAGCGCCGCCTCGTCCTCCACGCCTATGAGGAACATTCGTCTGTCGTTCTCTGATATGTGTGCGCAGGATTGGGCCACGTTTATTGCTGTTTCTACCTGCGATTGGACATTTTTGTGTGTTATATATAATGGAACGTTTTAAAAAAATATAAAAGGGAACGTGCCGAGACTATTATAGGTGGTAGAACAGAAGTATCAATGTCAAATACTGATAGAGTAAAAGCTTCGGATTTGCGGCACTAGATGGCAGAGTAATACCGGTTGTCGCGTTCCCAGGCTGGCAGGCATGCTTTTTATAACAATATTTTAGGGATGAGTGTTGAATTGACGAACTATTTCTCTCCGTCAACGTATTAAACGTTTAGTGTTTATGAATCAACTAGTTGAATTCGTCAACGACGTTTATGAATTTAACTCGTGCATCTCGTTCAATAATCGTTAACGCAAACATAACTGAGTAAATTAAAACTTAAGTTGAAAATAACCTTATAGATTGCGAGCGACGGCCATTTTATACAATTTGAACTCTAAGTAACGCGTTGCAGGGTTGATTTTCGAAATATTTATTTGAAGTATAGTTTTAAGGATCGTTCAACGAATAATTAACGGTTTACATTGCAAGTTGAAATTAGTAGTAAGTTAACTCGTTGACGAATTTAACTATGTAGTTAATGGACCAGTTCACAAACGTAAATCAAAGTTAACGTTTCGTTAACGGAAAAACCGTCAACCACCCATCTGCATCACTACAATGTTTGGTACCTTTTTCAACTACTAGAAGTATAATCTGATCTTACTATAAGGCGTCATGGCACCATACAAAAAATAAACATGTAAGTATCTTGAAACCAGTTTTATTACAGTGTAAACTATTTTACTATCATAAACAGTATTATCATCGGATTGTCGTTGCTATTAATTAATGGGTGTTATAATCGCATTCGGCTATCGAACTCACGTGTATAGTACAGTCACGTGTACGCGGGTACATACCGGAATATTAAAGGAATAAATTACTACTGGATTAAGGCTATCTGTCATTAATTATCATCATCCATCGTACATTTGATAATAGTGACACACTGGTTTATTAGATATTTAAACATGCTTATTTTACATTGCGTTATTTTACAGATTAGTAAAACATCTCTATTTTAACCCAGTCTGCCCTAAAACAATGTTTTCTAAACTAATATTATGAAGAGGAAAGATTTATTTGTTTGTTTGTTATGATATGGGCCATAAACTACTCATCCTGTTTTAAAAATTCTTTTGCCATTAAAAAGCTACGTTATTAACTTTTAACATAGGCTTTATTTTATTTTAGAAAAAAAAATAGAGTTCCCTAGAGCTGAGAATTTACACTGATGGGTCAAAAACAAGCACCGGAACTGGAGCTGGAGTTTACTCCATCGACCTCAATATTAAGATATCCAGGCCACTAGGAAAGCTCAACACCGTCTATCAGGCGGAATGTGTAGCTATCATCCTGGCGGTCCATGCCATAGAAGCCAGGAGAGTTATGGATACTCACATTCGTATACTCTCCGACAGCGCCTCAGTACTACAATCACTAGATAAGAACTATACTACCTCGAAACTCATACAAGAATGCCACAACGCCCTAGAACGTGTCACGGTGAGTAACCGCAACACCGTGACGCTGCAGTGGATAAAGGGACACAGCGGATCACTAGGAAACGATGCGGCCGATGAGCTGGCTAGAAGGGGATCTGGAGCGGTGGCTGTTGGCCCGAACCCATAGTTCCACTCCCTTTCACTCAGCTACGCACATGGCTACGAGAACACACACACACAAGCAGAACGATGGTGGTCTTCGGTATCTGGCTGCAGGCAGTCCAAGGAGTTTATGCCAACCCTGGACTGGAAACTGACCAGGCGCCTTCTGCGCATGGATAGAAGCAGCCTGCGAATGGTGGCGGGGACCATCACCGGACACTGCTCACTGAACAAACACCTACACACGATAGGTATCACAGACAGTCCTCTGTGCAGAGCATGCATGGAGGAGGAGGAAACGGTGTCGCATGTGCTCCTTGAGTGCACAGGTGTGGCCGAGATACGAAGGCATACAATGGGGACACCGAGTTCACTTGCAGAGATGCTGAACAGACTGAGTGGACTGATCTGCTTCTGGAGGGAGGTCGGCTGGTTGGAGTGACGGCCGCCATGGCTCACGCACAATGGTCCAATATTAGGACTAAGTGCGGAAACCACAACCCTAATAGATGATGATGAATAGAGTTCCCTACGCAAATTGCAATCCCAATGTTGCAAAATTTTGCCTAATAAATTCATTATTTGGCGTGCGCTTAAATTATAGATGATACATATGTAATTATAATATACTAGATGATGGAAGTGCTCATTATTACGCATAAAAAAATCGCGAGGTTGTACGGTTAAAACACAATGACCACTTTGTTCAAAGGATTCAATAAAAAACAACCTATTATCCACGCCGGTGGCGCCAACTAGCGTCAGTTGTCGTTCTAGCACCCTGTACTGTTGTGTTCGTTACCTTATCTCCCGTGAGGAGCCAGGTCTTGATGCCGGCTCTGCGCAGCGAGGCGAGCGTGTCGGCCACGTCGTCCTGCAGACAGTCCTCCACGCCGGTGGCGCCAACTAGCGTCAGTTGTCGTTCTAGCACCCTGTACTGTTGTGTTCGTTACCTTATCTCCCGTGAGGAGCCAGGTCTTGATGCCGGCTCTGCGCAGCGAGGCGAGCGTGTCGGCCACGTCGTCCTGCAGACAGTCCTCCACGCCGGTGGCGCCAACTAGCGTCAGTTGTCGTTCTAGCACCCTGTACTGTTGTGTTCGTTACCTTATCTCCCGTGAGGAGCCAGGTCTTGATGCCGGCTCTGCGCAGCGAGGCGAGCGTGTCGGCCACGTCGTCCTGCAGACAGTCCTCCACGCCGGTGGCGCCAACTAGCGTCAGTTGTCGTTCTAGCACCCTGTACTGTTGTGTTCGTTACCTTATCTCCCGTGAGGAGCCAGGTCTTGATGCCGGCTCTGCGCAGCGAGGCGAGCGTGTCGGCCACGTCGTCCTGCAGACAGTCCTCCACGCCGGTGGCGCCAACTAGCGTCAGTTGTCGTTCTAGCACCCTGTACTGTTGTGTTCGTTACCTTATCTCCCGTGAGGAGCCAGGTCTTGATGCCGGCTCTGCGCAGCGAGGCGAGCGTGTCGGCCACGTCGTCCTGCAGACAGTCCTCCACGCCGGTGGCGCCAACTAGCGTCAGTTGTCGTTCTAGCACCCTGTACTGTTGTGTCACTAGTTGTAACGCGTCTGCGCTTTTTCCGTCTAGGCTCTTGATTGCTATAAAATTAAAAATTATCTATTTTGAGAAAATATCGCTATAAAATGTTACATAATTTTGAAGAATTGATGTTTGATACTATCACTTTTCTATATGTCATCTATTTGAGGGCCTTCAAGACTTTATTGAACACAAAAAAAATTGAGGGGCACCACCCCAAATAGCTAAGTCGTCACAGAGCAACGGCCCTCGATTCAGACGTAGTAATGACAAAGTATGACATAGCAATGACATAGTCAAAGTAGCGGGGCTGAACCATATTAAGAAGCATTAAGACACGGTGTATTGAAAAGAACAAAACGTTATCAGCCCGTATAATTATAATAACTTTTTTCCGCCCTATCTACCAAAAGTCATCAATATTGGTTCGATGATTTACGCGTGAAAGCGAATGAAAAAATCAAAGAAACCTACATTTGCATTTATAGCATTATTTCGCCAGTGAAGGATGTCTTTAGGTATTCATTAAACTGTTTATTTCACAGCCTACCGCCAAAAGAGCTTAATCCACGTATGTAAATTTATAAAACACGTAGCATTATTTGTTGACTCACCATCAGCGACTCTCTCATATTCCTCCTCAGGTATTTCCCGATAGGCGATGGCGAGAGTCCTCAGACCCTTGTTGGCGAACGTGTTGATGTCCCTATCGGTGTCTTCTATCAGACTACTGTTGGTGCACAAAGGGAATACGGAACTCTCTGCTCCTTTGCAGAACAACCAGATCTGGGAATGAATTACAGAGATAAGACCTATGTCATCAGTGTGATTGAAAGTCTCCAAGACTACCTTTTTGAAGTACTATATTGGACAATGTCGGATCTACTCTAAGGAACTGAAAAATACGTACCTTACTCTAAGGAACTGAAAAATACGTACCTTCCCATCCTTATCCCTCAGAATAACGGACATTCTCTTCCTCTCCGAAGTGAACTCAATGACTTGCAGTCGTTCATACATCTCAGTATGTTCCCCCACTTTCACGACCAGATCGTTTCCTTCCTCTCCCAGAAACGTCACTCCAAACCTCTCAGCCACTTCAACCAGTGCCTTCTCATCAGGACTGCTAGCTTGGTAATCAATTTTATTACCATTCTCATTAATAATAGTATTCCAAGTAACATTATCAATGACACCGTTAGTACCGTTAGATGCTGTACTGGTTTTAACTTTCTTTCTTTTAAAGAAGTTCAAAGGCTGAATGTTACTGTTCACTGAGAGCCGGGCACTTAGCCTCTTTAGGTCTTCGCTTGAAACTTGTACCGAGTGACAAAGAGCGAGGATTTTGAAGAAGAATTTGATGTCTGTCTGAAATAGAATGGGAGTGTTATTTACGTAACATAAATGCTTGGTTTTTTTTCTATCTTTCTTTACATTCTTCCCACATATACAAAGATAATGTAACCAGGATTTTTGTAATACATAAAATCATTTTAAAGTGTCCGTGGAGTTTCCGTCACGTTCTTCTCCATAGAGATCTACGATTTCGAACGTACAAATAGCTTCACAAGTAAATGGTTTATTTGAAATAAATACTATGAATTAAAAACTTTAAACAAAAATGTGCTGCTGTTTAATTGACGGGCCTGTTGGTCTAGTAGTTAGCGGCCCTAACTGCTAAGCCGGAGTTCGTGGGTTCGATTCCCACCCAGGACAAACTCTGTGTGATGAGCATGATTGTTTGTTCTGTGTCTGGGTGTGATTTATCTATAATATGTATGTATTTATAAATTATATAAGTATGTGTATCAGTTGTCTGGTTACCATAACACAAGCTCTGCTTAGCTTGGAATCAGATAGCCGTGTGTGAGTTGTACCAAGATATTATATTATTATATATTACTAGCTGACCCAGCAAACGTTGTTTTGCCATACTTATATAAAAAAATGAAAAAATATTTTCCCGCTTTTCTGTTGAAATTTTTCCTGAATTTTCTTTGTTATAAACCTCACGGAGCCCGAGACCTTTCCAACGAATGCAAAACCGTGGAAATCGGTTCGTGCGTTCTGGAGTTATAGCGTCAGGAAGGAAAACCCGACTTATTTTTATATAGTAGAAATTTATCGCTGATAATATGATTTAATCAAACCACGTCCAAAATGAATTGACGGCATGAATGACATAACAACGTGCTTGTCCTGTCAACAAAACTTCAAAAAAGTTTCTGTGAAAAAAGTTTCTATTGAATTCATTTATTACAAAAAATGTGACAAATGAGGAACCGCTCGACCGATTTTGTGCAAACTTCACATAAACCATCTACTAAATATGCCGACCAAATCCTAAGCATTTGGTTTGGATAGGTGAGCCCGTTCTTGAGTTATGGAATTACAACGAAAAGTGGCATTGATTTTTATATATATAGATAATTAGAGTTGCGAGTAACTTCAAAACAAAACGAAATGATAGGATGATTTAAGGATGTTCAAGCAGTGGAATTTAGTTTAGTTCAATCACAGATTTGATGCCACCACAGACTGCCTGAAAAGTGATTTGTTTGGAACTGTGTAGTAATTCATTTATTGCGGTCGTGTTTTTTTATGAATCCTTTTTTTAACTTGTTTGACCATGCCTCTTCTGCTTTTTATTTGATATTCTTTGATTCACTTTTTTTTACTTTTTATTGCATGAATCAGTTTTAATAAATCAATTCATACTTAATATCACTGTATACCGCCCTAAGTTGCATAGTCATGTCTAATCGTACAGCCGGTGGACTATCGCTATTAGACACAATTTAAATGAATATTTTTATCATCCACTGCTAAACAAGGTTATACTCGTCGTAGATTAATTGATTTATCGATTACCAGCTTTTTATTGATGTCTGAGTACCTTCGTATAATTGATAGCGCAAGCATTCTGTATATTTATTTTTTATTATAACCTGCTTCTTCAGTGGCTTCGCTACCATGAATTTCGGAAATTGTTCCAAGGGAATGTATTTTTCTTTGTCTTTTAAAAACATTGTCTCACACTAGGAATTTCTCCTGTATCGTCGCAGTATCGTGGGTACGTTTGCAAACATATTAACTTACACACACAAACAGCCAGACCCGAAACAAATATCTGTAGGCCATATAAATATTTGATCCGTGCGGGAAGGGAACCCCGACACGCAGCGCAGCAGCCAATCGCTCAACCACTGCACCAACTGCGCCGTCATAATAGTAATCCTCCCGGGATAAAGTAGCCACACACAGTAGTCTACCAGCACATGTACTATTTTTTTTTTTGCATTCTTTGTACCGTGTGTGTTTTCTGCACTAAATAAATTTTATTCTTTCTTTCTTTCTTCTTTCTAGCCTACGTGCTATTCCAGACTCTATCTTTGTACCAAACATCATCCATCCAAATTCACCCATCCATCCAAACGTTCGCATTTATAATATACATGCACTAGTAGTTGTATACTCCTCTAATAAGAAATTAACCTGGATCGCAACAAAATAGTGGGCAAACCCGAGATTACTAACGATTAATTAAAAACATATTAGCATGACACAAAGCTAAAATTAGATATGGCTTACGTAAACGATAAAGTTTATAGTGATAACATCACGCACGCATTCTTCCCCGAATGATAGGCGGAAGCGTATACCCACAATTCGACAATTATGTTTAAAGCTCATGTAATAGGAGATGAGCATATTGCCTTCAACCTGAGACATCAAACAATTCCAAACTCTGGGCTGTTACTGAGAAATTCCAGATGGACAAAACCAGTAACACTGTGCCTGACCCGGGAATCGAACCCATGACATCATAGTGGTAGTAATTCGATATCTAGATACTAATATTATATAGAGGAAAGATTTGATTGTTTTCGTATTTAATAGGCTCCGAAACTACTGAACCGATTTGATTTTTTTTTAATTTTTTTCTTCATTGTTGGGAAGCTACACAATCCGCGGGTGACAGGCTATATTTTATCCCTATATTCCCACGGGAACAGGAACTATGTGGTTGAAGCCGCAGGGCGCTACTATAAGATACTCTAAACAGTATTTCGCAAAACGAATCAATCGATCGAAAATAGCTTATTAGCAAAGATATAATTTACCTAGTTTGATAACTCTCAAAGATAATCTTTTTCCGGTGATTCCGTACAGTACAACAATGTCATGAACACCGCACATGAAGATAAAAAATCAGTGGGAAAAGTAGAATTTAGCTATCTTATCTATTACATCAGCTTATCATAACGCACTAGCCATGAAACTCCCACATTCTCAGTCAGTATTTCAATTTAAGGTGACGATTTGAAATCTATGGTCCGGAGCGAGGTTTCATGCGAATCGGTCACCTCCTTTTGCGAAGCAGTAATGCTAGCAAAGGAGGAAGCAGAATGCGTGCATGAGGGAAACTTCGCGGCCCAGCCGCCGCAACAGAAGAAGACGCCCCGGGCGTCGGGAAACGCAGGGCGATTCCCGGCCACCGTAGGCGCGGGCCTGCGGACGGCGAGCTATGGGTACGTCACCGCGGCCCTGGAACGCAAAACATGGAGCCTTCCGCTCCGCCCAGAGCGGGAGAAGTCATTTGATGATTTACCATACAGAAATAAAAAAAAGGTGACCATTTCAAAGTTCGTTATTTAATCATCAGAAATCAAGATTAAGTACGGGGTTTTTTTTTCTTCAAATAATTAAGCACCTAAAAATTTTAGGGAGCTTAAGCGAACGAAAATTATTGTGACAAATTTTCAACAGCAACGGGTATCTTCCTGTTTTTGATGAATTAATTTTCTGTGTGTCAATCGCATCACATGACTTGCGTTTAATTTGCGAATAATTTGAATTGACCTCTTAAGAGGTTGTTGGTGTTTTACAAATAATCCTGTATACAATCAATATAGATTTCTTTTAACGCTGCAAGAAATTACAAAAGGACCAAAATTGGCCAGAATAACTTAAAGCCAGCTTTTGAAATAAGCAGTATCTGTGCTCTTCTCTCTGTACATAATTCCTTTACGAGTGTAGGTACCTATTGTGAGTACATAAATAAATAAATAAATAGAAAAACTGACCTGAAACACATCAACGGGCTCATCGAACTTGTCCACATCATAAAGCTTGGCCTCCCTCTCCTCATATACATGTCCATTGATGGTGCACGCTTTGAACACCATGAGGTTCTTAGTAAGAGTACCGGTTTTGTCTGAGAACAGCACCTCCACTTGACCGAGCTCCTCGTTCAAGTCTGACGTGTTGGCGGCGGCGGGCCGACCGGTTTCTTCACATTTCAGATCCTCGTCCCAGGCTATGAATAATGAGCCTGTTGAAAAGGATTTAGGTTTTAATATGTCCTTTATTAAGTAGTAAATGAAAGAGAAAAGTATTCAGGAAGTTAAGTGAGGAAAGTTGAGGTGGCTACAACTAGTTTATAAACAACTAACAGAGCCCCGCGGTTTCACCAGCGTAGTTTCCGTTCCCGTGGTAATACGGAGATAAAATATAGCCTCTCTGATATTTAGCATTCCATTGATGCAAAATGGTTAAAATCGGTCCAGTAGTTTCGGAGCTTTATATTCTTTACAGACAAAAATTCATCCTTTTTATAATATTAGTATAGATGCGTGCGCTGTAAGATGAAGCTTTGAGAATCCCTAATTTATATAAAAATGGCACAGGAAATCTCTATGTCTCCACCACCCATGGTTGATCAATTGGGCATTAGTATCCATGATATGTTACATAAAGTTAAAATTAATTAATTAAGCTCAAATATAACTTTTTTATTGACTAAAAAACTATGTATATAAACACTTACCAATAAACTTATACAGCTCAATAGTGACGTACAGCGACATCGGTATAATGTAATAATAGAGTAACAAAAACGAGAACAGATCTTGAAGTACAGAGCCCACTGCTATCGGGTATGACGTCCCAGGACCAAGATATATGTCCCTCTCAGTGTTATGAAATTCAAGCAACAGCTTTGCCATCAAAGAGAGAAATATTTCAAAGATTAAAAGACCTATGAAGTATAGAAGGGACTGGTTAATGGCCAGTTCACTTGACGAGAATTTGTTCCCTGAGTATTTTGAGTTGAGAGCCAGTTTCGTTTCTTCACCTGTAAATCAAGTAAATTGGTCGTATTTATAAAACTTAGTCGTGATTGATCTTTTTCATAGATGGATAAAAGTCCTTTATTATGAACAACACCATCCTTGTACCCCTCGAAGAGTAACGCAGCGGTTTTAGTGATGACGTTTAAGTCCCATGAACTTATAATGGAATGGTCCCCCTATTCTATTTCCATCAACAATGGACCAATCCTGTCTCATAAATCCCTTGTTCTGTGTTGCTACAAGGAACTCCAAGTTGATACGCCCAAAACAACTTTGCCTTTTTTTTTGGATGGGAAATCATCAAATGACTTCTCCCGCTCTGGGCGGAGCGGAAGGGAGTGTCAGACTCTTACTGACTAAAACCCACCCGTGATCCTTCTTGTGCCCTTTGCGTTCCAGGGCCGCGGTGACTCTTTCGAACAAATTCCGCAATCCTAGCAGGCTCTGACCCTATGGGGCCCCGTCTTCGTTGCTGACGGCTCCGAAGCAGCTAGCGAAGGAGGAGGAGGAACGCGTGCGAGAGAGGGAAACCTCACGCTCCATCCGCCGCAACAGAAGAAGACGCCCCGGGCATTTTGGTAAACGCAGGGCGATTCCCGG
The DNA here is from genome assembly GCA_905332915.2 of Hecatera dysodea. Lineage (NCBI taxonomy): Eukaryota > Metazoa > Arthropoda > Insecta > Lepidoptera > Noctuidae > Hecatera > Hecatera dysodea. The sequence continues at coordinate 19,405,390 of HG995294.1, forward strand.
CCACCTACTGCGCGGGCCTGCGGATGGCGAGCTATGGGTGGCTCGCCGTCCGGTAGCAACCAGGCCCGAGTCCACGGCGCATCGTGTTCCACGCGCGCCAGAAAGAGCCTCAAAAACAACTTTGCCAAACTCGGGAATCGAACCCATTCATGTTCAGCTATAGCGAGTACGACTAGCACAAAACTTACCCGTATAAATAGCGCATCCTATAGCCCACTCAGTGTTCTTGACCCGCGACCCCCTGAGCATCAGGTGGTCAGTCGTAAGCACCAGACTGTCCTGGTAGGGGATCTCCAGCCTGCCGTAGAACGTGTACAGATCTGCCACGGGGTTGGGCACCTCTATCCGCATGCCTTGCGGCAGAATATCTAAGGAGAGATCGGGTAAAGGTAGTAGTACATTTTTATTTTGACAAAGCATTTAGTTCGTTACTAAGCAAGAGATTGTTCCGTTGTCATGTTCCTAAAAGAGTTATCTGTGAATATAAGTGCGGACCGATGAAGAGGGAAATGGAAGTCAAATGAAAGTGGGGTGGGTTGTGTGTGGAATCCAGAGTCACGGTGACTCTTTCGAACAAATTAAAAACGGTCTTAAAAAATGGTTTCAAGTGGTTTACCCTTGACCTTGCGTAGATATCATAATATGGTGCAAATGGCGACGTCAGAAACCACGCAACGTTTCACCGCGGAACCCGTTTCACCATATGATAAACATTGACAAATGACAAGTTATAAATACTTAACGATAGTGTGATCAAGACTTAACCTGGTCTACGTAATAGTGAGTCTACACGTTACAGACTTTTATCTGTACAAACCATGAAAGCTGAATAAAAACTTCTATTAGACCGACATTTGTCTGCATTGCTTTGTTGCACAGACAAAATTCTATAGGAGTCTGTATCGTGTGGATATATGTATATTATGTCGTGTATACATTCCTAATTTTTTCACTTGTTTTGAATAATCTAGATAATGTTTTAATAGACTAATGTCTCTTAGGAATCTTTGGTCGGAACATGTGTTTAGCGATTACTTTTTGAGACAGATATTTGTTATTTACCTTGTGCTAACATAAATGGACGAATACGGATGACAATGTAAAGTGAATTTACGATGAACGCACAAATAAAAGCTCGTATGAGTTCCAAATACCTTTATTGCCACAATCACAGAGTGACGAAATGTACAAACAGTGTAGGTACAACTAACATATCTTTTTATATTTATAGTAAGCATAAAACATTTTAAAGCTTAATAGGTTTATTATGGCTACTGCGTTTAGAAGTTTCCAAGTATCTTATCATACATAAAAGACCGGTTAGTTGAATTAGAAAAAAAATCGTCAATCATAGTATTAATTTTAGTATTTTATTACATTAATATTAAATTCTACAACCTAAAAGTGTCAAATTAATTTGTTTAATCTAATTATTTTCATATTAAGCTACATGTCGCACGCTTAATAATAAACCAGAATATGTCAAAAATTAAAGATTTTCACTTTTTTTAATAAAACGAACTATGTAACTCCGATCGAAGAATCTATAGATACAATTCCGCCATGCGAAATACATCAAAATGGCCTAATGTTAGATCACCCCTCTCTTTTCTACAAAAGCGCGCGACAATGCATTTCATACGATACTCAAACTTTGACTGCGATTTCCCAAAAAAGTGAATTTTTGTCTTATTCCGGTTTATTATTAAGCGTGCGATGTGTACATTAAATGTTAACACAACACATCACAAACGATTAACAAAGATGAACAGTTACAAACACTTATGAACACACACACACACACTTTAAAAACTCCTTAAATACCTGGTGTGAATCCCACTAACGGAGGAGGTACCCTCAAGGTTTTCAAGTTGGTCTCTCCGTCGAGATTGGCGGTAGTGACGTAGCATTTCCCGTTCTCCCCTGCGGAGCAGAGCAGTACCAGGTCAGCCGGGACCTCCTTCCCGCGCCGCACTCGGACCAGAGTGCCGGGCGCGATGGTCGAGTTGCGGACCTCATTGATGACACCTTTGTGGACTATCTCCACTGGGGAATGATGAGTGGGTGTTAATACTAGTGATACAAACGTAACTAAGTGATTAAAATACGTGTTCCTTCAAATGCCCTTTGCGTTCCAGGATGTGATGTAGAATAGAATAGAATACTCTTTATTATGTACACCATACAAGTTACAGAAAATATAGACAAAGAAAATATTACATAGGGTGACACAATGGGCGCCCTTATCGCTGAACGCGATCTCTTCAAGACAACCTTTGGATGGATTTGAAAGAGAAAAAGGAAATACCTGCAGGTAGTCTTAGGTATACTAATTATATATACAACTGGGTGACCCGGCAAACGTCGTTAAGCCACATAAAAAAAAAATTAGGGTGGACCACCCTTAACATTTAGGGGGATGAAAAATAGAAGTTGTCCGATTCGCCACCCTAGCCAATATGCACGCTAAGATTCACGAAAATCGGTCGAGCCGTTTCGGAGGAGTTCAACCACAAACGTGTCACGAGAATTTTATATATAAGAAGATAAATACATAACAGATAAATATATACAATAATAATTATGAAAGAAAACTAAGCCTTATACTTCTACTCCAGTCGCCGAATACAGAGTATTGATATGCTAATAATTGTTAATAGTTCGTTTATAGAGAAATCGCGACATTAAATCCAATCAATTACCTAGCAATAATGAGTAATTTAAGTACGTAAGACTAACAATTTACATTTTTTTTTTCAAGTTGAATACTCTGAAGAGTAATGGCAATTGAGGAAGTTTCCCGGACACGATAACTACTTTAAACATTGTTAGTGCTTGTCAGATACCACTACTCGTATTGATTAATGCCTATGGGGAAAACCATAGAAATACCTATGTATGTGTACTTAGATTTGTTACTTTGAAAACAAGGAATACTGTTTGTTGGACTAGGTGTCTACTAAAATAAATATACGATGATTTGTTTAATTTTCAGAGACCAGAATCTCTTATATCGGTTTCTGTCAAAACTATTTAATTTACATTAACATTCAGTTGTTTCTAATCTAACATTGAAGCGTAGTGATTCAGAACTGACTAAACCCTGCCTACAAACAATGCCCTACCTAGTTTGCGGAAATCCCTAACATACATATGAAGTACCAACTGATTGAATAGTCGAACATGAACGATAAAAAAGATAAATGTTCATCGCTACATTCAAGGTTCATAGATAGGGATTGTATACATGCTTATATTTTGAATAATAAATAGCAATTTGATCTTTCTAGCCAAATTCTAATAGGACCATTATGTTACACTATCTTGAAAGAATAATTAATTGATTTGATCATCATTAACAAATAAATAAATCTAGACACCTGGGGTCTTCTGAGTATTTCCCTAATAGAATAGAATTGAATTTATGACTCAAAAATTGTTAGTAAAATGTACGACCTTTAGTAAGCACTGACAACAACACAAATCAACAGCACAAATAACCGTGAGTCACCATTGAGTAACACAAAATAATGACAACCCAAGTAACACTGCTTCACCTGACGCCGAATCTAGATTCCCAACAACAGCTGTCGTACTTGCGACTGCTAAGACCAAAGGTAGTGATATTTTCTCTATCAAGCTTTTCTCCGTAGCTTCACATCCTTGACCTTTCCCAATAAAACCGTTTAAGTAAAATTTTTTCGTTATTCACTATCCAAATATAGATAACAGCCGTCATCCATAGTGTAGCTAACATAACACGGATTTTTGGCTTACTGTTCATCTGTACCAAAATAAACCGCAAACAATTTCGACAATTCTAAGTCTAATGCAGCGACATTCAACCAATGTATTCGTATTCATTATGTCATAATTTCCGCGGCTGGACACTGTTTCCCATAATACAAGCTCAAGCTTAGCTTGGGAATCAGTAGCAGTACCTCTTGTGCAATACATCAATACGATGCATATGTTAGATTACTCTAACGGCCAAACCCAATAACCGATCTATCACATACTGGAGATAGAAAAACAAATGAAACAACAGAAAACCTACATAATTTTTCTGTTGTTTCATTTGTTTTTCTATCTCCAGTATGTGATAGATCGGTTATTGGTTTCGGCCGTAAGATGAATGTATTAACTGGCGACAATAAAGAATGTATTATTATAATGGTATTTCGCTCTGTTATCATTATTATCTCACCTATCTGATTGTTGACCTTGTTGTCAGCCTTGTGCCGCAGCCAGTCTTCATAGCCCTGCTTGACGGCGGTCACCAACACCACGAAGCTCAGTGGCAGTATACTGGTAGCCGGAGATACTGGACTGTCTGCGTGGAAAGAAATTTAATCTATACTAGTCTTGTTTGAAGTCAAGAGTTTGTTTGCTTGAACGCGCTAGTCTCAGGAACTACTGGACCGATTTAAAAAAATATTTCAAGATAAATTATATTTATTTTGTATGTAGGTTAAACATAACATTTTTACACGTCCAATATTTTTGGTCATTTTAAGCTAGATGACGCCGGTATTTCCTAGCCGTCTACCCTGAGAAGAAACACACGTCCAATATTTTTGGTCATCTAGATGAGGCCGGTATTTCCTAGCCTTGAGAAGAAACACCGAAAAAAACTCACGAGGTCAAAGTCTCTTTTAAAGTCCATACAATCCGTACTGGTCAAATCATATGAGAACTATGTAGGTTAATGTCTGAAGTGGCCTTTTGAGGAAAGTGCCACACAGATTTGAGTGGACCTGTCCAGACCGTGCAAGCATTTGGGTCAAACTGCCAAACTAACTGAAATGAGACCCTAATATGGCGATCTACATGGTCCTCACATTCACAATAATATGTTATATGAGAACCATGCAGATCTGCGTCTGAAATGGTATTTTGAAGAAAGAACCACACAGATTTAAGTGGGCCTGTCCATTCAGTACAAGCCTTTGTCAGCAGTCGAGCAGCTCAACTTACAAACAATAAGGAGCTCAACGACCGACGCACAATGCCGAAGAAAGGACATTTGGGTAAGCCGCAAAAGTACTCAAACTGCCAGACATAGTTAACGATACTTTAAAGAAGGAAATAAAAAAGTAAATAATAACCCATATAGTCCCCATAGTCACAAAAATAAAAAATAAATTTAGTAAAAAACATAATACTTTAAAATCTACACTTTTTTTCTTAATATTGTTGCGCGCCAGAATTAAGTTAGGATGATAGCGGCATTCGGTACCACTAGCGCCATCTAGTATCGAGTAGCAGAACTATTGAAGTCGGGGACCATCGAGATTTTTCTATGCTAGAATTCTCGGACCCTGGTCGGTCACGACCGATATGTACGCGAACTTTCTGGAGTTCTACTCGGCACCCTATATAAGGCCGGCACATGTGCCGACCGAGTCAGTATTGGAATTGCGATACAAGTGATAACTTCGAGAGCGATCTTCGACTGCGAACTCAAGTGATTAATAGTGCGATTGTGTTTTGTGATTAGTGAGTTTATTGTGTAATTAGTGTGGTGTAAATTAAAGTGTCATTTTTGGTTTAATTTAATCGGCTGATTTTATTGTAACGAACCCGAAGCTCGTAACAATTGGTGTCAGAAGAGTGGATTTAAAAGATGCCGATTCTACCAAAGGACGACACGGAGGGTATCCGTACCCGTAGTCAACGCCAGCAAGAGACGGACCAGAGGCGTTTTGGAAGTGCAACGCCGCAGGCTACGGAGAGACAGCTGGCGACCTTAGAGGCCGGCCCGTCCATCGCCGCTCCAGCATCATCATCAGCACCAGACTTTGCTGCTCTGATGCTGATGCTGCAGGAGCAGGCCCGCCGCCAGGAGGAACAGGCCCGCCGACAAGAGGAACAGGCCCGTCGTTTAGAAGAGCAGCTGCAGCGTGATAAGGAGGAGCAGGCGCGCCGCCAGGAAGAGCAGATGTTCCTCATGAAGGATCTGCATGCCACTTTCGGCAAAGAAATTAAGATTGTTAAAGATAAGGTGGTTCAGCACGAGAACCGCCTGACGGAAGCTGAATCACGAATCGACCAAATTAATCACCGAATGGACAACGTGATAGTTGACGTGAGGAAAACGCTGGACAACCTTAAAATAGGAGATGGAATCGCAACCTCTATAGCTACTACACCTTCTCTACGTGGATTCAAAGTGCCGCCGTTCGATGGAACATCTTCCTGGTCGGCATACAAAAAGCAATTTGACGCTGTTATGAAGGCGAACGGGTGGAGTAAGGACCAGGCCATGACTGCTCTCACCCTAGGCCTCCGCGACCAGGCCCTCACTATCCTAGAAGCCCTCGGTAACGAGGTCACTTACGAGCAGCTGGTTGAGGCACTGGAAGCTAGGTATGGCGACGCTCATCTGGAACACGTGTTTAGGGCGCAGCTAAAGGATCGCGTGCAACGCAGCGGTGAAAACCTGCAGCAGTGGGCCCTTGAGGTGGAGAAGCTTGTTAGAAAAGCATACCAGTCTGTACCTGCGCTCATTCAAGGGAACCTGGTGCAGGCATTCATTGACGGCATCCGCGACCTTGAAGTTAGAGCTGCCGTGAGGCTCGGGCATCATGAGAAGCTTAAAGACGCCTTGGCACATGCACTGGAGGTGGAAGCTGTGCGGCAAGATCATCGTTCCCATCGCGTCAGGGAGGTTGCAGCGGCTACTGTTCGCGACCGGTCTAAAGGATACAGCCCTAGATGCTATGGCTGTGGGGAAAGGGGCCACCTACGGTCCAGTTGCCCTAATCGAACTGCAGATAGGGAAGGTAGTCAATCTCCAGAGGGTAGGGCGGTTAACAACACCGCCCAGCAACAGCAGGGAAACGAGTAAAAGCCAGGACTGCGGGGCGGGTGCTGGCTGATGTTCAAAGAGCCCCAAGGATTTCGATCTCACAAACCCATGACGGGAACAGCCTAATCATCAAGGGCGAGATCAACGGAACGCCATGTAAGCTGACAATAGACACTGGAGCCTCTCGCACGGTTGTCAGTTCCCAACTAGTAAGTCGGTTCCTTGGGGACTCCGCATACAACCGAGACCGCACAAATTTGGTGACGGCCACCGGTCAGCGCATACCCGTCCGCGGAGAGAAAGAGATGGAGTTGAAGCTAGGAAACAGGATCTATCTTCACAATGTCATCGTGGCTGATATAATGGATGATTGCATCCTGGGCCTAGACTTTATGAGGAAGAATTGTTGTGAGATCGACGTTAAGCAAGGAGTTTTGAAATGTGGTCAAGAGGAACTTTTCATGGAAGGGGCGTTACCAGGAAATGTGTACAGCCTCAAGAAGATTGTTCTTCCTCCGAGATCGGAAACGATTGTACCGGTTAGGCTTCCTCGAAATCCTGGGCAGACTCATCGGTGTGTACTCGTGGAGAGGATAGATAATGACCTTCCGTGGAAAGTGGCACGAACTTTGGTCAGAGCCACCGACATCGCAAGAGTACCTGTGCTGAACCTCTGTGATAAGGAACAAACGATAGATAAGGGCACCCTGATTGGTACATGTGAGGAAGTGGATTGGTTACGTCGAAGCCAATATGTATCGACTGGGAACCTTAGCAAGGATGCACAAACGAAAGTGACCACACTTTTAGACGACTGTCGCGGCGTTCTGTCTCAAAATGAAATGATCAAGGCGAAGAGAATGTTACTGAAGTACGCCAATGTTTTCTCTTCAAACGATGCTGACATCGGGAAGACTGATTTAGTTCAACACAAAATAAACACAGGAGATGAGTTGCCTATCCGTCAGCGGCCAAGGAGATTGCCAGTAGCACGTGAAAAGGAAGTGGAAACCATGATTGAGGGAATGGTGAAGGATGGTGTCATAGAACCTTCATCAAGTCCATGGTGTTCACCTGTTGTACTGGTAAGAAAGAAGGACGGCACCATGCGGTTTTGTGTTGACTACCGTCGTTTGAATGACGTTACAAAGAAGGATAGCTATCCGTTGCCAAGAATTGATGACACGCTGGACATGCTTACTGGAGTAAAGTGGTTTAGCACGTTGGACCTAAAAAGTGGCTACTGGCAAGTTCAAATTGATCCCAAGGACAAGGAGAAAACTGCATTCTCGACGGGAAAGGGTCTGTGGCAATTTAAAGTCATGCCGTTTGGATTGTGCAACGCTCCGGCAACGTTTGAAAGGTTGATGGAACTAGTACTAACCGGGTTAATTGGCGATGCTTGTCTGGTCTACTTGGATGACATCATCATCGTAGGCCGTACGTTTGATGAACATCTACAAAACCTGGAACGCGTGCTCATGAAGATCCAGAGTGCAAACCTCAAGTTAAGTCCGAAGAAGTGTTCATTCTTCAAACGGCAAGTTAGCTTTTTGGGATATGTAGTGTCGGAAGAAGGTATCCGCACGGATCCAGAGAAAATCGCCGCAGTCAAGGACTGGCCAATTCCAAAAGACAAGACGCAGGTCAGAGCATTTTTGGGTTTGTGCTCCTATTATCGGCGATTCGTCAAGAACTTTGCAGACATAGCCAAACCCCTGCACAAGCTAACCGAAGAGAAGCGACATTTCTGCTGGGACGAGAGTTGCGACATTGCATTCCAGGAGCTCAAGGAACGTCTGTGCAAAACACCTATTTTGGGGTATCCTGATACCGACAAGGAATTTATAGTTGACACAGATGCAAGCGACATAGGACTTGGCGGTGTGTTATCTCAACGGAATGGCGATCAAGAGGTTGTGATAGCGTACTTCAGCAAGTCTCTGTCGAAGCCAGAAAGGAATTATTGTGTCACGCGACGGGAATTACTTGCTGTGGTCAAGTCATTGCAGCATTTTAGCAAATATCTGCTGGGAAGGAAATTCCACTTACGAACTGACCATGCTGCGCTGAAATGGCTATTGCAATTCAAAAATCCAGAAGGACAAGTTGCGAGATGGATCGAACTACTTCAGGAATATGACTTTGTGATTGAACATCGCAGCGGGAAATCTCATGGCAACGCAGATGCATTATCAAGAAGACCTTGCCCTGAAGACTGCAAGCATTGTACTCGGCAAGAGGGTAAAGAAGTCGTACCTGTGAGGATGATCAAGACAGATCTTAGTAACGAGTGGAAGGAAAACTTGGAACGTGCACAGCAGGATGATTTAGACATCAAGCCGATCTTGGAGTGGATGAAGGCCAGTGTTCCGAAGCCTACGTGGGGTGATGTCTCAGCGATGAGTTCAATCACAAAAAGCTATTGGGCCCAATGGGACAGCTTAGTGATTCAGGATGGAGTCCTGTGCCGTAAATGGGAAAATGCTCGAGGAGACAGCTGTCATTTGCAAATGGTTGTCCCTAAAGCTAAAGTACCGGATGTTCTGCAGCTGTACCATAATGGTTGTTCAGGAGGCCATATGGGAGTTAAACGGACTCTACTGAAGATACGGGAACGGTTTTACTGGGTCCACTGTCGTGACGATGTTGAGGACTGGTGTCGCAAGTGTACAAGTTGTGCGGCTGTAAAAGGACCTCAGACTCGTAGCAGAGGTGCATTGAAATTGTACAATGTTGGTGCACCATGGGAAAGGATAGCGCTAGACGTTGCGGGACCGTTTCCGGAAAGTGAAAGTGGTAACAAGTATTTCATGGTTGTTATGGATTACTTCACTAAGTGGCCGGAAGTCTTCGCCATTCCAAACCAAGAAGCTTCAACAGTTGCGGATAAACTAGTTCATGAAGTCTTTTGTCGTTTTGGAGTACCCTTGGAGATTCACAGCGATCAAGGAAGGAATTTTGAGTCCCAAATATTCCAGGAAACTTGCCGAGTTATGGGTACTCATAAAACGAGGACAACTTCTTACCACCCACAGTCGGATGGAATGGTAGAACGATTTAATCAGACATTGGAGAGATATCTGGCCAAAGTTGTGGAAAACCGGCAACGGGATTGGGACAAGCACATACAACCGTTTTTGCTGTCATACCGAAGTGCTGTTCATGAAAGCACGTCAGTGACACCAGCTTTCGCAAACTTTGGAAGAGAATTGCGGTTGCCTGCAGACCTGATTACCGGAATACCACCTGATGCTCCACGCAGTATAACCGATTATGCGAATGACTTGCGGAACAAAATGAACGACATTCATGAGCACGTCAGACAATCGGGCCAGCAAATGTCTGAAAAGATGAAAACCCGCTATGACCGCAAAATGAACAATAAAGGGTTCGAGGAAGGTTCACTAGTGTGGTTGCATAATCCAGTTCGCAGCAAAGGGAAATCTCCTAAGCTTCAAGCTAAATGGGACGGACCGTACCGGATTGTGACGAAGATAAATGACGTGACCTACCGTATACAGAAAGGTACAAGAAGCGCTCGTAAGATCGTTCATGTTGATCGACTGGCGCGTTATTATGGCGCTGATAATGCTCGGGACGAGCATGTCTTAGGAGGGGGCAGTGTTGCGCGCCAGAATTAAGTTAGGATGATAGCGGCATTCGGTACCACTAGCGCCATCTAGTATCGAGTAGCAGAACTATTGAAGTCGGGGACCATCGAGATTTTTCTATGCTAGAATTCTCGGACCCTGGTCGGTCACGACCGATATGTACGCGAACTTTCTGGAGTTCTACTCGGCACCCTATATAAGGCCGGCACATGTGCCGACCGAGTCAGTATTGGAATTGCGATACAAGTGATAACTTCGAGAGCGATCTTCGACTGCGAACTCAAGTGATTAATAGTGCGATTGTGTTTTGTGATTAGTGAGTTTATTGTGTAATTAGTGTGGTGTAAATTAAAGTGTCATTTTTGGTTTAATTTAATCGGCTGATTTTATTGTAACGAACCCGAAGCTCGTAACAATATGATTCGGATATATTGGAAACTATTGAATTTCGATGGAATTTATTGTACACAAAACGATCTTTTCAAGACAACCTTTGGATGGATTTTAAAGAGAAAAGGAAAATACAATACTGTAGGTAGCCTTAGGTGTTATCATTTTAGACTACATAAACTAGAAACAAGTACAGACACTGGGTAAGTGGAACACCTCTTTAAGTGAGACAAATTTGCAGGTCCCTTAAGGTCCCAGTTATCCAAGTTTTACTGTAATTACATAAGTTGGGTACCGTTGGTACGTCCTCGAACGAGCTATTACATTTAACCAACCCTTGGTAAGTTCATTATAGTAGTCTAATATGAAAATGTCTTCAGCCAGTAATGTCCACTTTAGACAACAATTAGAACATGATTCACTGAAATTACCGACTGTTAGCGTAGTCGTTCATTAGAGATTTAAATAAGTGCTCGTTTTATTGTTTATTATAGTTACTATTACTTTTAAAGAAATTATACAAACAGGTGAGCACTAAGCAATGGGTGTTAAATTTGGAAATTTATGCTAAAATAGTTGAAAGCGTTGCTTTTGCCACACTCAAACTATTCTCGCTACTAATAGGACTAATCACTATTAGTGGTGACAATAGATTTAAAATATGAAGAATATTAGTTTATTAGTTTAGTTCAAGTGCAAAACAATCATATGGCACCAAAACTACAGGGTTATTTGTAAAACACCAGCAACCTCTTAAGGGTTCATTGTAGTCATCATTATGAACAACTTTTACTATGGGACCAAACCTGAAATCGCAAAAAAAAGCAGCTGTTACCTACATTTTGATAAGTTATACTAACATAAATTAAAAGTAGTGTAGTGTTCTTTCTTTAAATCTATAATAATATAAATTATTAATTTACCGTAGATCGCTAAATAAGAAAACTCAACTCTATATTTCTGAATTAAGCATTTGAAGTTAAGTAGGTACATACTTCTCATACTTCATTTTAGCCAAAAGTAGGATTTGACACGTTCTTAAATACCGACCTAAATACAGGGATGGTAATTATCCACATCCTAATTCAGGACATGGAATTTATCCGGGCGCAAGGTTTTATCAAAATCTTGTCAACGGTTTGGACGTGAAATCGTTACATTTTTTGTTGTACGGAATTCTGTAATCTATACGCAAAGCTTCAGTTTAAATAATATATGAATCAGTCACTAAACAGGATGCTTTACAGATAACGCCTATCAAAATTTAACAAACCTTCTGATATATATGTCCTTATTGAATAATATAAATGACTTGATATTTTGCGAGTCAATTTTTACTGTTTTTTGTCATAATCTTTAGTGTTGATATTTCGAAGGGCCTGTTCAGAAGCAACACGAGGAATCGTTGAGAAAACCCAAACAAAATATCTTCAGTTGTTTTCAAACTATGAAAATGTCCAAGAAAGTATGTATCTTTTAAATGTATTCTACTTATTACTGCTTACGCAAAATCTCCATCCATTCTTATATTATAAATGTGACAGTTACTGTATCTGACTGTGTGTCTATCTGTTTATAGGTAACAAACAGACAGACAAACGGGTAGACTAGTTTCGGGATTATGACATAGGATACTTTTAACCCGGGAGTGGGAGCATACTCCCTTGATACTTATAACCCGGGAGTGGGAGCATACTCCCTTGATATTATAACCCGGGAGTGGGAGCATACTCCCTTGATACTTATAACCCGGGAGTGGGAGCATACTCCCTTGATACTTATAACCCGGGAGTGGGAGCATACTCCCTTGATACTTATAACCCGGGAGTGGGAGCATACTCCCTTGATACTTATAACCCGGGAGTGGGAGCATACTCCCTTGATACTTATAACCCGGGAGTGGGAGCATACTTCCTTGATATTATAACCCGGGAGTGGGAGCATACTCCTTTGATACTTATAACCCGGGAGTGGGAGCATACTCCCTTGATATTATAACCCGGGAGTGGGAGCATACTCCCTTGATATTATAACCCGGGAGTGGGAGCATACTCCCTTGATATTATAACCCGGGAGTGGGAGCATACTCCCTTGATACTTATAACCCGGGAGTGGGAGCATACTCCCTTGATACTTATAACCCGGGAGTGGGAGCATACTTCCTTGATATTATAACCCGGGAGTGGGAGCATACTCCTTTGATACTTATAACCCGGGAGTGGGAGCATACTCCCTTGATATTATAACCCGGGAGTGGGAGCATACTCCCTTGATATTATAACCCGGGAGTGGGAGCATACTCCCTTGATATTATAACCCGGGAGTGGGAGCATACTCCCTTGATATTATAACCCGGGAGTGGGAGCATACTCCCTTGATATTATAACCCGGGAGTGGGAGCATACTCCCTTGATACTTATAACCCGGGAGTGGGAGCATACTCCCTTGATATTATAACCCGGGAGTGGGAGCATACTCCCTTGATACTTATAACCCGGGAGTGGGAGCATACTCCCTTGATATTATAACCCGGGAGTGGGAGCATACTCCCTTGATACTTATAACCCGGGAGTGGGAGCATACTCCCTTGATACTTATAACCCGGGAGTGGGAGCATACTCCCTTGATATTATAACCCGGGAGTGGGAGCATACTCCCTTGATATTATAACCCGGGAGTGGGAGCATACTCCCTTGATATTATAACCCGGGAGTGGGAGCATACTCCCTTGATATTATAACCCGGGAGTGGGAGCATACTCCCTTGATATTATAACCCGGGAGTGGGAGCATACTCCCTTGATACTTATAACCCGGGAGTGGGAGCATACTCCCTTGATATTATAACCCGGGAGTGGGAGCATACTCCCTTGATACTTATAACCCGGGAGTGGGAGCATACTCCCTTGATACTTATAACCCGGGAGTGGGAGCATACTCCCTTGATATTATAACCCGGGAGTGGGAGCATACTCCCTTGATACTTATAACCCGGGAGTGGGAGCATACTCCCTTGATATTATAACCCGGGAGTGGGAGCATACTCCCTTGATACTTATAACCCGGGAGTGGGAGCATACTCTTACTCCCGTGTTACACACATTTACTCCCGTGTGCTATTTTAGACACGAAAGCCACAAGCAGAAACTAGTCTCCATGTACACTAATATTATAAAGAGGAAAGATTTATATTTTTGTAATGAATAAACACAAAAAGCTACTGTGCTGATTTCAAAAATTCTTTCGCCATTAGTAAGCTTCATTCACTCTGAGTAACATAGGCTTAGATAGGCTATAATTTTTCCCTATTTTCCCACGGAAATGGGAACTACGCGGGTGAAACCGCGGGGCGCTTTTAGTAGTACTTTATAAAGCTAATATCTAATTGAACGAAAGAACATACCTCCTATTAATTTAACACATAATGGCGGTATTATTTAATGCTAGTATACCAGGAATTCCAATCGATCCAATACATAGAAAAGCTTAAACTATTAAGCGTTCGGTTGCAAAGCTCGTGAAACGAGCCTGAATTTATGAAATGACTATAATTATATAATTAACTAGCTGCTGCCGGCGACTTCGTCCCCGTGGAATCCCCGATTTTAAAACATTCTTTGTCGCTGCTCCGCTCCTATTGGCTTAAGCGTGATGATATACAGCCTAAAGCCTTCCTCGATAAATGGTCTATTTCAGTTCTGTGCCTTCGGCTTGACCTTTCGGAGATTACCTACCTTACCCAGAGTACACACATGCTTGCTACTTACGTCCATTCATGTTAGTGTGAGCTGCTGGCGGGCCTAGAGACGACCGCGCGGGGAGCGGCGCGGGGAGTGACGCGACGGCAGGCGCGCGAGTGTAACTTGAACGCGCTCTCTTCAGTACGCTATCATTACGCTAGCGTGCGCACGTATTGCTTCTTATAATAATAAGTGTAACGTTGTTGTAACGTTTTGTGTGAAAGCAGTTATAACGGTAAGTTATTAACTATTTTGTTTTGTGAGTTGTTTAGTTTAGGTGCGGGCCAACGGTGAGCTGGCTGAGCAAAGCTTAAGCTGAGGTTTAAGGGCTCAATTTATCCGAACCAGAGCCCACAAACTGTTTGTCGGACATACCATCCACAAACTACGACCAATATGTGCGATACGTCGGCAGGCCAGCCACTATCTATAGCACAGGTCGCGCAGTCGCGCTGCGAGTTGCATGTTTCGTTTCTACAAACATAGCGGCACGAAATCCGAGCAACGCGACGCAACTTTGGGACGGTACGTCTCAAAACTTGGGCGGCGCGGCTCAACATTTGAGCGGCGCGACTCAAAACTTGGGCGGCGCGGCTCGACATTCGAGCGGCGCCACTCAAAACTTGGGCGGCGCGGCTCAACATTTGAGCGGCGCGACTCAAAACTTGGGCGGCGCGGCTCAACATTTGAGTGGCGCGACTCAAAACTTGGGCGGCGCGGCTCGGCATTTGAGCGGCGCGACTCAAAATTTGGGCGGCGCGGCCCAACATTTGAGTGGCGACACCCAAAACCTTGGGCTCCGCGGCTCAACATTCGGGCGGCGCGGCCCATTGTCTGGGCAGCGCCGTCAAACATTTGGGTAGCGCGGTTGATTTTGAACGGCCCTGCTCTGTGAACCGCCCATCAATTTGTGGGCAGGCAAAGCTAGCTAGTGAAAACTGTAGCATCATACTGTGAGCAATTTGGTGAACTTTTTCACTTTGCTTCAGATGACCCAGCTTGGAGGAGTGGTGACGCTTGGTGAGCTTTTGGATGAGCATGCCGAAAGGGAAGAAGATGACGTGATTTTAGAACGGGTGAAGGTTTTGGCACAAGAGCATCTCCCCGATGGATGGACACACTGGGAGGTTACCACGGCAACTAAAGAAGAAGTCTTTGGAGAGAAAATTGATCCAAATGTACTCAGCAAGCTCGTATTTGCTTTACCTACCGTGGGGTTAGCTCGTGCCTTCATACCAGAGGCTGATCACCTTTCAGAAAAGAAATATAGAGAGATGCGGCATAAACTCCTAGATTGGGCTTTCACACGAGCTCTTATCATAGGACCACCTGCTATCTCAAACCGCATCCGGGGATCTGCAGCGCGCACGGAATACGTCAAACAATCTGTTTCCGTACTTCAGCCCCTGCTTCACACGAGATCCGAGACGGATAAAATACTGGCAGGCCGCCTGTCTGAATCGGAAGAGACTAATCGGAAGAGGAGATCGACGTCTCGGTTCAAAGAGCTCCCGACATGTAGACGAAGGTTGGAATCTCCACCTGCTTCCATAGTGACGTCAATTCAAGAAGAGAGATTTAGTGCATTAGAACAAAAAATGGAAATGCTCTTGGATATGATCGCTCGAAACAAAAACAAAAATTCAGACTCTGAATCTGACAAGGAGAACGACTTTTCCGAGTGCGAAGAAGAAGTAGATTCGGACACATCGGACTCTCCATCATGGAAGGCCCCTTCCTGGGGTTCATATCCAAATGAGCAAGTCGATAAAGAGCTTGAGTTTCGACCTACAACTAAAGAAGCAGACCCTCTTGTTCCGGAGCCGTCGGCTCAAGCCAAAAGGGAAGGCATTGAATGTCAAAGACTGGGCACTGATAGTTGGAATCGCATCAGATATAAAGACGTAGAAAAGCACTTACACGCCGCTTCGCCATTTAGCCCGCTAAAGGTAAACACAGAGCTAGGAACTCTAGCCTCGCGACTCTCTCCTTGGGTGACAAAGCAGGAAGGAATTTTAGGCACGATAACTCACGGACTGTTGCTCCAGCGCAAAGCGTTAGCGGACGAGCTCAACGTTATTATTAAAAAGTGCCCAGACATCAGCACGGACTTAAGGCGGTTGGTGGAGGCAGAGGATTCCAAATTCAAGTCAGTGTCAGATCAGCTGCTACAGTACGTTTGCGCTAATAGGGCCGAAACCATTGAGGTTCGTAGAAAAACTTTCAGGCCTAAAAATGGCCTCCTCACTAGCGCCCTCAACAACATACCTCCTTCACCAACACACCTGTTTGATGAAAAATTATTCAGCACGTTTATTAAGGACAACGGTGGTACATCGGGGATTTTTGCCCCATCAAGTATGAATAAAAGAGAGGCTATCCATTCATTTCGTAAGAACTCATTTCGCAAAGCAACATCGCACGCTTCCAGAAGCAATCAATCGACTGGTCGCAGTCACCCTTCAGCAACAGCGACTTCAGCGACTCCCACTACGGCCATGCGCATTGCAAACTACCGTCGAATCGGAAACTCTAAGGCGTCAAAGAAGCATCCCGACAGGCACGGAAGGGACAAGAAAGTACAGAGAGGTCGTAAATGCTGACAATTTTCACGGGGGACAGTTGGAGAACTTCCAAACTCGGTGGCAGGAGTTAGGAGCTCCAAACAAGATTTTAAAAATTATTTCAGGTTACACAATACCCTTCGCAGCAAAACCACCTTCAGTGCCCCTGCGCGAGAATCTAAAAAGGTTTTCAACAAAACTGTCCCCTGCTATGTCCAAGGAGATAAAGTTATTGGTCAAGTCTGGCGTGGTAGAGAATTGCGAGGTTGCAAATGGATTCCTATCAAGAATATTTCTAATACCCAAGAGAAACGGAAAACTTCGGCAAATCTTCGATTTACGACGCCTAAACCAATTTCTCAAACCCCCGAAATTTCGGCTGATAAATCAAAGTCGGGTTCCCGATTTTATGCAGGAAGGGGATTATTTCGGAAAGTTAGATATCAGCCAAGCTTATTTTCATATCCCTGTGAAAAAGAGTCATCGAAGATTTCTTGCGTTCGCTTACGCGAATCAGGTTTATCAAATGACATCCTTACCTTTCGGCCTGTCCACTGCACCGGTAGCCTTTTCCAGTGTCAGCAAGTGGGTAGCAAGTTTCCTGAGAGAAAAAGGTCTACGCGTTCTAGTTTACTTGGACGACTTTCTATTTGCGCATCAGAACCCAAACACGCTGGACAGTCACATGCGTTATGCAGCAGAAATTCTACAAAGCATGGGCTGGTGCGTAAATTTAGAAAAATCAGTATTAAAGGCCACACAGGAAATAGAATTTCTGGGAATTATTTGGAATGTATCGACAAACCAAAAGACACTTCCAAAAGACAAAATAGACCGGATTTTAAAAGATGTCAACCAGGTTCTAAGAACAAAACAGTGGTCATGGAAATCGGGCACGGCATTGATCGGAAGGCTAGGGTTCGCATCACTTGTGACCCCCCTAGGAAGACTTCACACCAGACATATGCAAAGAGCGGCCAGAAAACTGTCACAAGACCGGCCCGGGGAGAAAGTCGAAGTGACTCCACAGGCCCTTCAGGAATGCTGTTGGTGGGCTCAAAATATCATAAATCCCGGAAAGATCTTTGTACCGGAACCGACGATGTTTGTGAGCACAGACGCCTCCAACGACGGCTGGGGTATTCAGATGAGCGACCACTATCTTTCAGGCCAATGGGCAGAGGATCAGCTAAAATGGCATATCAACAGAAAGGAGCTTTACACAGTCCTAATAGCTTTGCGGGAGTTCCAAGAGGTGGTTGTAGACCAATCGATAATGGTTCAGTCGGACAACAGGACAGTAGTGTCATATCTGCGAAACCAAGGGGGAACCAGGTCTATTGCACTGCTAGAAATGACAAGAGAAATCTTGATCTTGGCTCAGAGTCTAGGTGCAACCATGCACTCGTTTTACCTGCCCGGCCGTTACAATTCAATCGCCGATTGCTTATCCAGAGGAAAAGTCCTGCCCGACTGGCACATCAAAAGCGAGATCACGCAGAAGATATTCCGAAAATGGGGAATTCCTCAGATAGACCTCTTCGCCTCAGGACAATCGAAGGTAGTACCGGTTTATGTCTCGATAGACGCAAAAGACACACAAGCTCTCTTCGTAAATGCGTTCAGCCGAACTTGGAGCTTCAAGTTGGCATGGATTTTCCCCCCGCCACCGCTTATCCCTCGGGTGCTCCAACATCTAAACAAGTCCTCCGGAACGTTTCTGATCGTGGTACCTCGATGGGAGACAGTGTTTTGGAGAAGCGACCTCAAACACAGAGCCCTAGGTGCCCCGTACTTGATACCGAACTTGATGGAGAACCTAATCGACTTATCCAAGAACCTCCCTCCTCCGAAGGTAGAAAATCTCTTTTTGGAGGTCTGGAAGATACGGGGTGGTCGGATTTAGTAGCTGGTTTAGATCAAAGTGACGTTAACCTTATACAGTCAGCATGGCGCGATTCAACTTGGCGTACCTATGAATCCGCGTGGAAGCAATGGGTCTCGTGGTGTAGACAAAATGGGAGAAAACCTAGTACTCCTCGACCCCTTGATGTGGTGGCTTACCTAGGTTCCCTTTCTCGAGTACGAAAATTAGCGCCATCCACAATAATGGTTCACAAGTCTGTAATTCTTACTTTTGCGGACCCTACACAAGAAAAACAACTAGGAAATCATCCTTTAGTGGCTGCAATGCTCAAAGCCATAAAACTTCAAAGATGTATGTCAGCAGTGCCAAAGACTCAGATCTGGAATATTCAAGATATGTTTCAGTGGCTAAAATCGAATATACCTGATAAGGAAAGTATTTTTCAGTTATCTCGTCATGTGGCACTTCTTCTATTGCTAGCTTCAGGCCGACGTATACATGACCTCACACTCCTTATGATAGATGATAAGCATTGTGAGAAATCAGATTCTTCGATAACGTTTTGGCCTAAATTTGGTTCAAAAACAGATAATGACAGAAGCCGTCAATCTGGATGGCATTTAACATGCTCAGGTGACATGGCTTTGAGTTTAGTAAAGTGGGTGAATTGCCTAATAGAAGTTAGCAACAGTAGAAGAAAAGCATGTGAGGGCTTGAATAATTTGTTTATCACAACGCGAGGGAAGGTTAAAGCAGCTTCCAGAACCGTCATTGCGGGCTGGCTGAAGACACCCTTTAAGGATATAGGCGTAAACTGCGGCCCCGGCTCAGTTCGATCAGCTGTAGCATCTAATGACTTCCAGAACAATGTTCCGCTGGATGATATCTTGAAACGAGGGAACTGGAGAGGTTCGACAAACTTTTTCAAACACTACTGTAAATCTGTACAGCAGCCTCGAGGTAGAAATGTAAATGTTCTTAATGATTCTTTTAATGCAGTCTAAGACTGAACAAATGATCTCATTAAAGATCTCAATTGTTATTACTATTTTTTGTTTTGTTTTGTTTTGTTTATTTAATATATGAAAGGGTGAGATCCCTGTTATGTTTAAAATGATTAGGCTTAAGAGCCATTTTATGTTAGTTAAATTATCATGAAGCATTAAAAGATGCTTACTAGCTATAATTCTAAATTGCAGTTTATCGTTAAGAGATACGTGTGCTGTGATCGAATAAGACTGAACTGATTTGTATCTATTTGTACAACAGTGATTGATTATAATTACAATAAAACAACTTGAGTTTGAAAACAAACTCCGAGGTTTTATTTCATCTTTATCACAGTACGCTTGATAGCGCCGGCAGATGGTAGACACGTCTCCGAAAGGTCAAGCCGAAGGCACAGAACTGAAATATGACCGTTTTCCACCCCGAAGGGAAGAAAACGATTATTTCAGGTCTTGCCGAGGCTTGACCTGAGAAAGTTCTTGCCGGCTTTCGGAGATAGGTACTGAAGAGAGCGCGTTCAAGTTACACTCGCGCGCCTGCCGTCGCGTCACTCCCCGCGCCGCTCCCCGCGCGGTCGTCTCTAGGCCCGCCAGCAGCTCACACTAACATGAATGGACGTAAGTAGCAAGCATGTGTGTACTCTGGGTAAGGTAGGTAATCTCCGAAAGGTCAAGCCTCGGCAAGACCTGAAATAATCGTTTTCTTCCCTTCGGGGTGGAAAACGGTCATATTCAAACCAAAAAGAATTTTTCAATTCGAACCAGTACTTCCTGAGATTAGCGCGTTCAAACAAACAAACTCTTCAGCTTTATAATATTAGTATAGATTTCGCTGAAATGTCGAGCTCTCTATTAGCTATTCGAGCGCTCGAATTTTCTGTTCCAATTTCACCTAATTAGTAGTAATGTTATTAAAGCTATATACGTTATGTTCCGCAGCAGAGTGAATATGAGAACAACCTGTAGGTAAATAACACGCAACAGTGAGCATACATTGTTGTGTTGTCATGTATCCGAGAAACATTTGTGTAAGTGAATTTATATGTTTGTAAACGCACCCACAAGAGTCTTCCTAGAGAATTCCTATTGTCGGGCAAAGCTTTAACTTAAAAAAAAAAATGCAATATATACTCGTGTATCTCTTTCGAAATGCCAATACAGCAATAAAACGTTAAGTAAACGAAAGACGGAAGGTGCGAGTTTTCCCACGTTTATTCCATGAACTAAAATAAATTATTCAGTGTACAATGGTAACTGTAACCTCTTATTTACCTTTCTAAAATGATGTCCTTCATTTGTACAAACAAAGACGGCTCGATTATAAAAACCATATCATTTTATATACTTATACATATTTTTGCTACTTAAAATGCTCTGTTTTCTAAGTCTTTTTAATCAACTATTTTATCGACAAGAATTGTCGTTTTACAATTTTCTGGCAACCCAAGACTTGTTTCAAATTGGTAACAACCCATGGGCTATTAACCCTTTCCCTGCCAAATTTTGCCACAGAAATCGTGCCCCCAGGGCCAGACGTGTTTAGGTATAATTTCGAGTAGTGTTGGGAAATCTGAATAGGTAATTGTTATCGATATTATATAAGTACTAGCTCTTGCTTGCGACCGCGACATCGTGTTTTAAATCTAAGGGTCCGTGCCAGTGGGCCGTAGGTATATAGATTGATGCAAAATAAAACATGTTATTTTCAAGCCCTCTTTAATAATAGGTCATTATAATTAACACACAAATCGATTTCTCACTCATAATCTAATCAGCCATAATTAATTAATTAAATAATCTGCAGATGAACACGGTCGGATTTCTTTTTGAAATTCTTCTGTTGAATCTCCACGGGCGTGGTATATTAGATTAATAATTTTCATATATAATAATACCGATCACATATCGGGAACAGTCTCCATTTCGAGTGCTATTAAAGTAGCGAAATATTCATCATGAGGGTTTTTCGATCTTGGAACTGTCAATGTTGATATGTCCTTGTAAAATATTCAAATGTTTCACAACACTAGGCATCCGAAGTGACGTGTTATCACGGGGACGGCGCTACTGCTACTGATGTTTACCAACAAATATGGCGTCCGTATCGCTTGCGCCGCACGGAAAATCA
Organism: Hecatera dysodea; assembly: GCA_905332915.2. Taxonomy (NCBI): domain Eukaryota; kingdom Metazoa; phylum Arthropoda; class Insecta; order Lepidoptera; family Noctuidae; genus Hecatera; species Hecatera dysodea. Next base: position 19,427,510 of record HG995294.1, read on the forward strand.
CGGTGATGGCGGCCAGTGTCCGTCAGACGGTGACTGCATTAGTGACGCCCCAAAATAATATCGACATCAAGAATATACCTTTTTTAATTTCTTAATTTTCTACAGATTCTCTTTAATTGTTGTCCATTACTCAAATGACAAGTTTAAAAAAAACACTTTGAAGTTTTAATTTATAGTCTAGACATGGATTAACAAGATAATTAATAATTTAAAACCATTGTTTTTTTATTATTTAGATTTTACTAGCGCATCACTAGCCCACGTAAAATTACGGGTTCGGCGCTGTGTGTCAGGGTTGTAAAAGCACCTCATTTGATTACTGCATTTAGATTGCATTGTTATGTATCAAAATGATGAGCCTGAGTTTTAAAAGTTTTATTGTTGTAAAGTACACATCCTGAAGTATTATAAATAATATCAAATTTCTTCAATTTTTTTTAATGTAGTCAAGAATTGGGCATCGAAAAAATGGAACGTAATATTACGGGACTAGCGCCACGGGCATCAGCGTCAAAACACGGAATATTACGGTGACGGCAGGGAAAGGGTTAAATTAACTCTTTTAATTCGGCTATTTATAAAATCTAAATGGAAGGTCAATTAGTTAAGTAATCAAAAAATCGAGAATGTGAAAGGGGTTACTTAAGGCTTTTCAATTTGTTAAGAGTTCAGTGCATTCATATTTAATTAACAGAGCTTTATTACTTAATTGTACTTATTTAAACTATAGAACTTCTGAAATTACAAGGCTTTTACTTAATTTTATTTAGTTTTTACATAAAATATTGTCGTGTCAATGTTTAAAACCTAAAAGAGGCGGACAGTACCGGGAACGTTTTTCGAATCACTATAGCTCTACTAAATCTAAAATGTTATCTACCCTTCATAAATTGTAGCCGCACGTGTTTTTTTTTTTTATTTTGTCGGTTGTCCGAAAAGTTTTTTTTTATTAAACTGTTTTTTAATTAAAATTGATTCATCTCATGTAGGTACCTACCTATCCAAGCATTGTGAAAAGTAGATAGATAGAATATGCTTTATGGTATGCCTTTTTTTCTGGATGGGAAATCATCAAATGACTTCTCCCGCTCTGGGCGGAGCGGAAGGGAGTGTCAGACTCTTACTGACTCAAATCCACCCGTGACCCTTCTTGTGCCCTTTAGGTTCCAGGACGCGGTGACTCTTTCGAACTAATTCCGCAACTTTATTGTATGCCTTGCGTTGTTATTTACAAAAAAGTACATACCTACATATTTATTAAAATTGTTTGAACTTAACTTGAAAATAAAAGGTTTCGTACTCCTGTTTCTGTGAGCCTCTTTTTTCTAATGTTTTAATAAATGAAGTATAGGCATATTTATAAGATCTAAACTCACCAATAACTACAGCGATAACAGTAACGATCAAGAAGTAGAAGTTGACGACTCTGCGGAATTGCTCCATGAGGTTCTTGGGCAAGAACCAGAGGAGCGTGTACTTGGAGGTCTTGATCTTGTTGTGTTTCTTCTTGTCGCCTTCCAGAGGCGCCCCCACGTCCACCTGCCGCGTCTCCGTCGCCGCTGATACTTTGTTGCCCTGCGGAATAAATATTTTATTTGTACACTAGCTATCCACACAACTTCGTTTGTGTCACATTTTTCATGACCGCTCCGCTCCTATTGGTCTTAGCGTGATGATATATAGCCTATAGCCTTCCTCGATAAATGGGCTATCTAACACTGAAAGATTTTTTCAAATCGGACCAGTAGTTCCTGAGATTAGCGCGTTCAAACAAACAAACTCTTCAGCTTTATAATATTAGTATAGATTTATTTATTCCGTTTGTTATATACGGGGGAGGCCTTTGCCTAGGGCATAGGCTAATTGATAATGGGATCATAGATTAAAGAAGTAATGGGAGGGGGCTGGCTCCCTCTACCCGGGAGGCGGGCCGTCGGGCCGAGAGGTCGGTGGAGGAGGGGCGTCGCCCTGGAGGGAGCGGTCGTGGGGCTCCCTCTACTCTTCCGCCCCCTCTCGACTCTGACGACGAAGAGTCCCCGAGGGAGGAACCGCCCGCTGCCGAGGAGCAGAGGGCCCGGTTTGAAGAGGTAGTGGAGGCCGCGATCCGCGCTGTGGCCTTCAAGAGGAAGCAGTCCTCTAAGAGGGAAGCCATCAGCGCGGCCAAGGCCTCCATTTTGGCGGCAGCGGCGGCCAACGTCGTCGGCGGGACAAAAGAGGCCAAAGAGGTGTCTGAGTTGCGGGCAGAGGTCGCCCGCCTCGCGGTTCTTACGGAGCGACTCGTTCGGGAGAATGAGTCGCTCCGGAGGGACCTTGCGGGGATGGCCAGAGCGGCCTCTGTGGAGCCGCGAGGGGGACTGAGTCCGGCAGCGCCGGAGGGGGGCCAAGTGCTGAGCCAGGTGCGGGACCTGGTGCGGCAGGAGTTGGCTCCCTTCCGGAGGCAGTTCTCCGTACTGGAGAACATGGTCCGGCGTCCCCCAACAGTGGCGACTCAGAGGGCCCCGGGCCAGCAGCAGAAGGCGGCTTCGTACGCGGCCACCGTGGCTGCCGGCCCGGGAACGTCCGGCCAAGCGAAGGCCAAGGCGGGAGCCGCGCCAGCGCCTGTGACGCCGGCGCCTGCGACGCCGGCGACGACCAAGTCGGCCCCGGCGAAGAGGGGTAGGAGGAAGGCTGGGGGGGGAGCGGCTAAGGCTGCTGCGCCAGTGGCGCCGCGGCCGCCCCCACCCCCACCCTCGGACCCTCCTGCGGCCGAGGCCGAGTGGCAGGTTGCTGGACAAAAGAAGGCGGCCAAAAACAAGGCCAAAAAGCAGCGGCGGAAGGCCAACGCCATCGCGGCGAGGCTTCGCGCCCCGAAGTCCGCGGCTGTGGTTTTAACACTGCAGCCGGAAGCGGAACAGAGGGGTGTGACGTACCTCGCCCTGATGAAGCGGGCGAAGGAGGCGGTTAACCTCCGGGAGCTGGGCATCACTGGGGGCCTCGGGATCAGGAGAACCCTGACCGGTGCCCGGAAGCTCGAGCTCGCCGGAGCGGAGAGTGGCCCGTTCGCGGACGCCCTGGCCGAAAGGCTGAAGGAGGTCCTCCCCGCGGACGAGGTTCGAGTGTCCAGGCCGACTAAGTGCATTGACATGCGCATAGTGGGCCTGGACGACTCCGTGACGGAGGAGGAGGTTGTGGCCGCCGTCGCCAGGACTGGGGGGTGCTCTGCCGAGCTCGTCAAGGCGGGCACCCTCCGGCCTGACAACACGGGCATGCAAACCCTTGTGGTGAGCTGCCCCGTGACGGCGGCCAGAACAGTGTCGGAGGGTCGAAGGCTCTTGGTGGGGTGGGTTTCTGCGCGGGTAAAACTGCTGGAACCCAGACCTCTGAGGTGCTACCGCTGCCATGTGGGCAACCACACGGGAGCTATGTGCCCCTCGGAGGTGGACCGCAGTGGACTTTGTTTCCGCTGTGGTCAGCCCGGTCATCGGGCCGGCTCGTGCGAGGCCACGCCGCACTGCAGTGCATGTGCGGCTGTTGGCAAGCCGGCCGAGCACTGGGCTGGGGGAAGGGCCTGCGCGCCATCCACCCCGACCAGGGGCAAGAGGTCCGCCGCCGCCGCCGCCTCTGCCGCCGCCGCGGCTTCCGTCGCCGCTTCTGCCGCTTCTGCTGTGGGTGCTGCGACTCCCGGTACTCGGGAGGGGGCTGAAATGGAGTGCCAGTAGTGGTCCCATTTCGGCCTCCTCCAGAGACAAGTCGGCCGCTGTGCTATTGCGCAGTGGCTGATGCCTGTGGACGGTGAGCGTGGGTGGCTCGCCGTCCGATACCAGGCTGAGTCGACGACGCGTTGTGCTTCACGCGCGCCTCAAGGAGCCGTCAGCACCAGAGACGGGGCCCCATAGGGTCGGTGCCTGCTAGGGTTGCGGAATTTGTTCGAGAGAGTTGCCGCGGCCCTGGAACGCAAAGGGCACATGGAGGAGCACGGGTGGGTTTTAGTCAGTAAAAGTCTGACACTCCCTACCGCTCCACCCAGGGCGGGAGGGGTCATTTGATGATTTCCCATCCAAAAAAAAAAAAAAAAAAAAAAGATTAAAGAAGTAATAATCTCCTTTGATAGCAATGCTGTAATAATGTAAATAGGACAAAGGAAACAATTTTGCGCGCCTCAGTTAAGGACATAGAGGTATTCGTTAACGGCTGATTTTAGTGTCACGAACACCAAGCGCGTAACAATAGGGAACGTGCACGGCGTAGACTATGCCATCTTGTGTTGCAAATCTGAAACTTTTACTTTTTAAATATTTGACCTGTGCTGCCACCTATACTTCCTGCACCCTCCGTTTAAGGGAACGTACACGAAGTAGACTGTGCCATCTGGCAAATTTGAAACTTATAATACTTAACATTGACGCGTCTGTGCTGCCACCTATAGTTTCTGCACGTTACATAGACAATACAGTTGCAAAGTAGCTGTTTCTTGGTATCTTGGAAACACAGGCTCCAGCAACTATTTTTGGGGTACATATTTTAAGCCTAGAGTGATATTGTGTTCAAACATGAGCCTATGAATAATAATTAAAAAAAGGTCGTACTGATACGAAAGAAGTACCATCGCGTAAAGGGTTTGCTCTGAAACCGCGTTTTCTTGTGAAGTGAGAAGCAGTGGTTATTTACGAAGTCGATGACAGCTGCTTTTATTACACAATAAAATTTGACCGAAACGAAAGTTTCGAAGTTCAAATCGTATATGTAATGGTAATGGCATTGACATAATCATTAAGTTCTTCAAATTAAACGGCTTAATAGCTACTTAAATAACCTTTTAATTACACGTTTTCAAACAAAGTTTTTAAAGGTTAGGGCTACCATTATTTAGAACAAGATTTTTAATTTAGAAGGTTTTTTGAACGATGTGGAGATGAATATTGTGATGATGGCATAGATATTTATGGAAGAACAAACCATGCAGTCAATCTGCCTACCACTTAGAGAAACTAAGTAGTTGAAGTCGGCTTACAATCTAATGCCAGATGCAGTTCAGTGCGAGGATTTTACAAGGAGCGGCTGCCTAACCAACCTCCACAACTCAGTAACAAAGTACTCTTTTGGTACTGGTGTCAGATTGTCTGGCTTTCCACAGCCCGCAACGAATATCAAATGACAGCCGGGACCAACATGCTTTGCGAGCCACCGAGGGGTCTCGGCATGTACCAAACGGATGGTGACTCATCTACATATCGACCTCGGCAAGCAACGCTTATCCTTGAAGATCGAGCTGTGCGGCAGATATTAGCTACGAGTTCCTCAGGAGAAGAAGAAACCATGGAGAGCCCGAATCAATTTTGGATGACGGTTTATTTTCGAATTTGAATTTTCGCTTACAAAAACAGATCAGCGGAGTGGAACGGAGAGCAGTGGTGGCCGAGTGGTAACAGCCCCGACTTACAAATTGTAGATCGCGGGTACAAATCCAGCCAGACGCATTACTTTATGTAGTTAATTTCATCACCACTGCTCTCAAAACGGTGAAGGAAAACATCGTGAGGAAACCGGCAAGTCCTAAAACCAAAAAATTGAAGACATGTGACATTCACCAACCCGCACTGAGCCCGCGTGGTGGATTACGGCCCATTCCCTCTCCTAGAGAGGAGGCCTGTGCCCCAGCATTGAGAACATTAAAAGGCTGATTATGGAGTGGAGCGGGGAATTCAGGCAATTTAAAGAGCAAAACGAAGCCTACCGAAGGCATGTTCCTTAGCAGATTCTAGCGTGTTTTCCTGGACCTCGAACCCAACACCTGCTAGCATGCGAGTCCTTGTGCACACAACCAATATTAGTCCAGCAAAAACATCGAGATTGGAATAAATTCAGTTTTTTTTTCCTAATAGGTTAATAGTGAGCGTCATCAACAGTCAGCTCCCCCAACCGCGTGTTTAACTAAGAATAAATATTATTGTTCCTTTTATTACTCTTATCATCCTATTTTCTAGCGTTGACAAACCTTGATTAAGTTGTCAAAGAAAAGAATACCGACGGAATTTGTTTAAATATGCATAATGCCATCAGCACCGTGGGACATTACGCGAAATAAAGTGTGAATCCAAGGTTTTCACATTTTTCTACGGTACATTAATCGATAAATATTGTCTCTGACTTTGATATTTCGTGTTCTGTGGACAATTCTAAAACTTCTGTACATCTGACGTCACCTTATTTAATAATTGTCTGAAATTGTTTTCAATACTTTGATTCCAATGCCACTGCCACGAGGAAGATCGGAAAATGGTACAAAATGCTATTATATTATCTTATTTATTTATTAGAACTTTATGATAATAAAACACTTAACGCTATCTTTAACCTCTTTTCGGTGCTTCTTTCGACAATTTTATGCATGGTCACCCCTTCCTTTAATTCGTCTTTAATTGAAATTGTCGAAAGATTTTAGGTACCTTCGTTTATAAGGTATAGCTACTATGACGTAATCGTTTTCGATTCCAGCCGTGCTATTCTGAAAAGTTTATTTGCGTAATCACTTCTGAATCCGCGGTGAAATCATGTGAAACTATGAAAAGTTTATTTGCGAAATCACTTCTGAATCCGCGGTGAAATCATGTGAAACTATGAAAAGTTTATTTGCGAAATCACTTCTGAATCCGCAGTGAAATCATGAGAAACTATTTAGTTTCACATGATTTCACCGCGGAAACAGAAGTGATCTCGCAAATAAACTTTTCAGAATAGCACGGCAGGCAATAAAAGTCTGCTGTCGAGCATTTCCCTGGCGGTTTGCCAAAGGATGAGCTGTATCATTCAATTTAATGTGCTTAGCCATATTAAAGTAAATGTAGTGTAAAATTAAAACATGTTAAATGTAATCACCATACATTTAAACATTCAATCAAATCGTACGAGTTTAATTAAGCTGTTATCTATGTTATCTTTTTACGGCCGAAACCAATAACCTATCTATCACATACTGGAGATAGAAAAACAAATGAAACAACAGAAAAATGATGTAGGTTTTCTGTTGTTTCATTTGTTTTTCTATCTCCAGTATGTGATAGATCGGTTATTGGGTTTGGCCGTTAATCGTATCATGCGATATCCATACCTTTGCCATACCTACCTAATGTTTTACTGGTACTGCTGGTTTAGGCAATTGAAGCGGCTAGACGGAAAATATTTGTACCAAGATGACATCTTTATGCGAACATCTGAGGCTTACGAAAAAGTAGGGGGAGAAATCATAAAAATCCATTTCGTAAGTAACACACGATAATTTGTTGTACTTCTGTTACTAGTCTCATACAGAAGTACATAACAAATAACCAGAGTGTAAAACTAGCTAGGCTTGCGGCAAAAGTTTAAATCCGTTACCAAAGTAGGTAGATGAAGATAGTCCAATAGAATTAGATAGCGATTCTAAACGGTCAAATTCAAAATTAGATATCCGAAAGATACGCAGGAACAGACATAAAAGAGAGAAAGAGACAAGAGATCAGATCGAAAAGAGATTCACAAGTTTCTGAATGAGTTTAAACTACGCTTTTTCCTTAATTTATATAGGAAACAGTTTAAGGCATAACAACTACGCATAAAATCTTATCTAGTTAGTTAGCTTATTAAAAAAAAATGTATAAAGAACAGTGTATTATGCTATAGGACTATCAACAAACCATTGACACACTTAGATTCTCAGAATCAATTTCAAATTTAAACGTTTCAATAGAAAATTGAGCTACCAAGAAAAAAAAAATTACCTTCATTTGTCCATTGGGTTCCGGAAACTTGTAGGTGAAGAACGAAAGAAAGTTTTTAATGGAATGTATTAGGTGGGCGCACCGTACCGGCGGCCCCCTGCTGACGTGCCATCAGACAACCGGCCAATGTCAGGACCGGCCGCCACCAGCACACTGCTGCCGGTAATCGTGAGAAGGCTAGCATCTGACTGCAAATTAGCGCTTCCCTTGGCATTGGAAGATGACCACGGTCGATAATTTCAATATGTTATTGGTAAAAGTTTATATGAAGCAATAGGGTAGTTGCCTAAAAAAATCTAATTAGTCCGTAAGATAGACTTCCCAAAAATATTGGACACGTATTTTTTATTTTTTCACGTAAACAAAAAATGAAGATGATATAGTGCGTTGAAAATCCGTGTGACGTCACTTCGTGCGACGATTTTTACCACGCCGTGATGTCACAAGCCCCCACTCATGGTCTTTGAAGCTTTTTATCTTCGTCAATTTTTATAGATTTGATAAAGCAAAAAATACGTGTCCAATATTTTTCGATAATCTAGCAGACGGACTAAATAGGATCATATTTTTATTCCTCAGGAAACATCCCTATTATGCGAATGGAACTTTTTAAAACTTCCATTCGCATAATGAGATAGCAGCGCCCCGCGGTATCACCCTCGTTGCTCCAGTTCCCGTGGCAATACAGGGATAAAATATAGCCTATTACACTCCGCAATAACGTATGTAGCTTTCTATTGGTGAAATAATTTTGAAAATCGGTTCAGTAGATCCAGAGATTACCCCTTACAACGTCACAAACTCACAACCTCACAAACGTTACTTCTTTATGGTATTAAGTAGGTATAGATTAAGCTTTAAGCCCGTTATTTCTACAAAATATGCTAGCCACACTTTGTTGGTTAATCTCTGATCACCAATGCCATTAAATACCTTCGATGCATGTTATTATTTGTGAATTTCAGGTAAATATGTACCTATCTACTTTGTTTACACAGATCAATAGATAGGCGTATAACTTTATTGCTATTCACTGAGCTTGAAGTTTATGCTTAAAGCTAAAATTGGAAGTATGTGACTCATGGGAAAATGGAAGTGCAGAAAGGCTTTTTAGCTGCGCGGCACTCCAAGGCGAAGATCAAAGCACGAGCTCGACTAATACCGAAAAGACAAGCCCGCAATAACATAAGTCAGAATTGTTTGAAAGGTGTTTGTTCAGCAGTGGGAAAATCTTAATATATAAAGCTGAATTGTTTGTTTGTTGGAACGCGTTAATCTCAGGAACTCCTGGTCCGAGTTGAATCATAATTTCAGTGTTAGACAGCCCATTTCTCGAGGAAGGCTATACGCTATATATCATCACGCTAAGGCCAATAGGAGCGGATTACCAATGAATAATTTTTCAAAATCGCGCGTTAGTAACTATTCCACGCGGACGAAGTCGCGGGCAGAAGCCGTTTAACATGGTGCCGATTTCAAGAATTTTTCAAAGGGATACGTAAGGCGCTGAAAACAGTCTCAAATCGATATTGTGCAGTCAAACTGAACTAAGTATGTGTATAGAACTGGAATCACATACACAACATGATTCAATGTTATCATACTTCAAGTTCGCTAGTGGTATTACATAAATTGCGCTACACTTTATATTAGCTCTTGTAGTTATGGTTTCGCAAAGACAAGGGGGGCGATTCTAGGAATCAACCCTTGAAAAATAGGTCAGGTCGCCTCGGTGGGGCAGGTTGGGGACTATTGAGGAGCTTGCCCCACCCTGGCTCTGACCTGTAAGGTACCTAACCAAAGCGCAAACGGCTGAAGTTAGGGACATATTTTTGGATGGAAGATTTCATGGTGTACGTACCTACTTAGGTGAACAATGAGAAAGCGTTTTGGATATTTCGAATTATAGATACATTTACAGGGTGCTATAGGGTGTAACCTTATTATTATCAAAAAATTAACCAGGGTAAGACACCGCGGGTATAGTTAGCTAGTTACATATTATTTTAGACTGCTGCCCCATCCTGAGGCCATGGCTGGCTTCGCCCATGATCAGGTCTATGAAGGCGGAAACTAGATATAAAAACAAACAATTCCAATGTATGTAACGGCATGCATTAAGTTTAAATGGACCTTTTCCTACAGAGTGAGACTGAATTCGGTATTGGCTCGTAAGCACTGGTGGAGTCTCACATGTATCAACATCGATTAGCCTTTTCTCTACTGAAAATAAGTATCTTGAACTGACGCTCTATGCAGGGTGGTTGGTTTAGTTGAGGAAGAAAAGCCGAGAATCAAGCTAAATGGCGTATAATTAACATTCTGCAATGCGCTGCTGCTAGTTTAATGGGATCGGTGACTTCCCGCTTCCGCCCCTGGTTCAATCTATAGTCCGGGGCGAGGGAGCATGGGACGCGGTCACCTCCTTCTGCGAAGCAGTAATGCTATCAAAAGAGGATGCTGACTGCGTCAGGGAGAAGCCAACCTCACGCCCCAGCCGCTGAAACAGACGCCCCGGGTGTCGGGAGTCGCAGAGCGATTCGGGATTCGGGCCTGCGGACAGCGAGCGTTGGGTGGCACGCCATCCGATAACAACCAAGCCCGGGTCGACGATAGGATAAAACACAACCACAAAGAGATGTCAGCATAGAATACGGGCCCCGTTAAGTCCAGCGCCTGCCAGGGTTGCGGAATTTGTTCGAAAGGGCATTTGGAGAAACACGAATAGGAGTAAGAGTCTGATACTCTCTTCCGTTCCATCCAGAGGTGAAGAAGTCATTGATGATTTCCATCCAGAAAAAAAGGTTTAATGGATTATCAGATATTTGCATTTCATAAAAAGTTATCTATAAAATTACGAACTTCATTGTAACAAATAGTAAGTAATTAGTCGTTGTTTACTCAGAAATAAAATAGGAGTTTTATTAATGGGACTCGCAACTGAGTGACCGTGGTGCTACACATGTAAAAACATGTAGCATCAACGTCACTTATATCTATGATTTTATACGATTTTTTGAATGACAACACGTACCTCTATACAACGTGTTGTTTTGCATCCTCGTCAAATTCAAGGACGTAATAATGCTAATGATTCTCGACCCAAATCAACAATAAAATGGGTAGGTATTTTTTTTATTATTTTATCTTATTTACGGAAATCCGTAAGTGTGAACCAGCCGCGGCCCGTCTGTACCTAGCCCTATAACCGCGCTTTCACACACAAACAAACGCAAGCAATACACACACAACGCATACGCAGCGATCATTCAATAAATTCGTAGGTAATCAAAATACGCGGAGCGTGCGCGGGGTGCGGGGGCACCCCGCGCACGCGCCGCGCCGCTGTGGAGCCGCGCCCCCGCCCCGCGGCCCCGGTACCATCAGTTTGTTTGATGTCGCCGCGTGAGACGTAGGTACAAAGTGAAAAATCACGAACAATTATTCCAATGTCGAGTTGGTGGAGATATGGTCCGCCTGTATGCCATCAGTGGAGACGTGGAGCCATCCGGATGATCATGGAAATGTTCCCCGATCGGGAACCCCCGTCACAGAGCGTCATGCTGGCTGCTATGCAGAGACTGCGGGATCATCGGCAGTTTGTCGTTCCCCGGCATGCTCAAGCTCGCGACAGCGTTGGCCTGCCTGTCGTCTTACAGGAAGACATTCTGGAATACTTCCAGCGAGAATCACGGGCAATACTGTAAATAAGTCGATTTCAGATTTTTAAGTGAATCAATAATACCTAAGAGTCGAAAGTATCACCACAACTTACGCTTAACTAGCACATCTTTCCAGTTCCATCAAACGTAGAAAACATTTTTTGACTTAGTAGGTACCTAGATCGGTATACCAACTAAGGTAGGTACATCATTGCCGGTCCTAAGCCCGTTAAGTACGAAGAAAATTTTCAAATCAACCAATTTAATCCACAAATAAAAACAAAATCATTACGAAAACTAAGCTGACGAAAGCAAAACTTACATTTTATTAATCATCTGATAACAGGTCATTGAACTTTTCTTTGGCGCACTAGTAGGTATTACAGTCATTCATTAGTAAGATTTCCATATTGCAATGATGCTTAAAAATGAGTGAGTTATCAAGCGAAATTTATGACAATAATGTAGGTGATTTTCAAAATAAAATTAGGTAAAATTATTGCTTCTGGTCGCCGCGCGCCGTAGGTCATCGCACGGTCGCCCGGTCGGTAGCACGCGCTAGCATTTCGTAGGTAAGACGTCGACACTCACGCACACAGCTGCATTGTCGCTGTGTGCGTAGTTGGATGATTCTGTTGTTAGAGTTTAATTTTAAAGCTATTAATTCTGAAATACTGTTAAATTTCAATAACAAAAAAAAGCAGCGCTTATTAGTTATTGACCGGTACCGTACTTTCAATTGATTATTTATGTCTTTTATGACCACCTCCTGAAATTTGACGAGGATGCAAAACAACACGTTGTATAGGTGAATAACACCTACTACCTCAGTACTTGACAGAGCAAAGAGGCGATTGAACTACAAATCGGTTCAATTACAGTTACTTCATAACTCTGTACTGGGTGTACCGATTTTGATGATTATTTTTATATTCGAAAGCTGGTGCTTGCCGTGTCGTCCCATTTAGTTTATTGAGATCTGACTAGTATTTGAGTTATCCCATTCCCTCATGTCGATGAAAAATGAAAAAAAATAATTGTATACGATGGTTTGGAAGACCATCTTAGTATTTTAACGTGGTCCCTTTCTAGTTTGGTGAAGATCTGATGAAGAACAGAGATGATAGGAAACGGAACTCTTCAATAAATTATAGCAAATCTTTCGGGATTGCTGAAATCGCATGTTTGTTTATTGTTTACACCAATGTGATTGGTACGTTTAGGTGGGGGGTGGTGTACCACTAAAAAGTGAAAAATAAAAAAACTTTTTACAAAAAAATACAACCGCGTTCTGTAAAAAAGAAACACCATATACGTGAAGGTGTTTGGGAGCTGTTGGTGTTTTTATTTCAGTCATACGTACTTAAACGTGTGACAGATTTCTGATGAATTGTGGCTCATAGCTAAATAATGACTTTGACACACATACTTTGCTGACGGGACACAGAAAGTAGATCCCCTAGGATGTTGTTGAAACTATGATCCTAATAACAGCTAGGTAAATAGAATATAGTTTTGAACACTAGCCTTAGTAATAAAAATAACCACCTTGCCTATAAAATGTGATGATTTACGTATTTACTTGACGGTTTATCAATAGCGACGTAACAATAAACATGAAAACATAATTACTGCAATAATCGTCGTCTCCTCTAATCTGATAAGATACACATTTTTCGTATTTTCCTCTTCTTTTATTTAACTGTGACATACGTAGTTTCCAAATACACTTTTAATCAAAATTATTATAATTTACGCTTTGTTAAGTACGCAAGCCCTTCCACGTTTAAGGAAAACCCTATATTATGGAAGATATGAATCCGGTAACCTATTTGGTGTATTTAATTCATTGAAACCTCACGCGATTGGTTCATTGACATCCGCGTACATCACAACGAACAAACTCGCAAATAATTATTGTTTACTTACATAGCAAAAGGAAAAGGCGTATGACAGCCACGACAGAACGTATAAATACACTCGATGCGTAAATTTGTAAATAGCTACCACACACTCTGTCATTTTTATCACACTTGCTTCACATTTTAGACACAAACATTCGCGTATGACCGTGTACGTGAAACACAAATACAACAATGAGTGTTATACGGCTAAGCAGATAGCGAAAACTATCTTATCGTATTCAATACGATATCAATAAAAGTTTGACGACATGACACCGATGACGTCGGCCTAGGGCCGGCCGGCCTTCCAACTTTCATTAAGTTTTCGGTCAGCTGTTATCGAAATGTTTAGAATTAAATGTCATGGCGCCAATAACAGGTGGAATGAACACGAGGGGGCATTGAAAACTGGTTTGGTTTTAGGTTGATATTAATTAGAAAAGGCATTAATATCTGACAGCTGTGATTAGTATAATTACTCACATTCCCCTTGACATACCTACCTTTACATGTATATATTTTTTAAATATGATTTAGAGTAGGTACAACAATGCTGGGCCTGCGAATGGCGACCGATGAGTGGCCCCGCCGTCCGATTACAACCAGGCCCGGGTCGACGGCGCGTCGTGTTCCACGCGCGCCTCAAAGAGATGTCAGCAAAGAAGAATAGGGTCAGTGCCTGCTAGAGTTGTGGAATTTGTTCGAAAGAATCACCTCGACCCTGGAACGCAAAGGGCATTAGGAGGAACACGAGTAGGTTTTAGTCAGTAAGAGTCTGACACTCCCTTCCACTCCAACCAGAGCGGAAGAAGTTGTTTGGTGATTTCCCATCCATAAAAAGGTACAACAATACTGCATGCACTTGTCACTAAGTAAGACAAAAAATACGACCTTTTGAAATAGGAATGTTCAAATGGTCGTCTTATAAGGTTGCACAGATTGAGGTCCAGCCAAAATATGATTCGAGAGTCACACACAGAAAAGGAACAAATACAGCCGAGGATTGGAATAATGTCCGAAGTCAAGGCCCAATAATCATCAAGCTGCAAAAACTTTACGAGCTTATTCACCGAATTACGAATCTATATAAATATTATCAATTATCGAATGACCTTAAAAAGGCTTTTGATACAGTTAGCCATCCTATACTATTACAAAAGTTAAAGTAAGTTAAGTAAGACATAGGCGTATCACGTGTAGCGTATAAAATGTTCGAATCATATCTGAATAACAGGTGTCAGGTAGTTAAAATCGGAGAATACCAAAGTAAACCGCATAATATCACGTTTGGTGTTCCACAAGGATCGCTGTTAAGTCCACTATTCTTCTTAATTTACATTAACTCTATCCATAAGGTTCCAATACAAGGGCAGATGTCGCTATATGCGGACGATAGCTGTCTTTTTAATTTTGGTGGTTCTATAGCCAACATGATAAATCAAAACCAACAAGACCTTCACTCATTGTCCATCTGGTTTCAGCAAGATCTTTTAACAATCAATGCGCCCAAAATAAGTTATACATATTTAAAGCCAAAAATAAGAAAATACGAAACCCCCAACGAAAAAAAAAATGATGATTATGATTATGAAACGATTGAAAACCGAACTCAAGCAACATGAGAAAAACCTTTGGGTTAAGACTAGACTCAAGACTGCCATCTTAATTGGAAGGTCCAAATTGACTACATCAGATCCAAAATTACATTTTTATTGGGCTCGTTACGTGGCATCGTACACTGTCTGCCATACAGTGTACGCCAGACAATATACAACGCTTTAGTATATCAATTACATAAACGCAGCAGTCGTAAACAAGATCACACAACAGTTGTACTACTGGCAAATTTATCTACATTGTGACAACGGGTCCTTTTTTTGTATGGACCACTCGCAGTTCAGTACACTAAGGCTGGTTACTGCTTAACCGGGCAATCCTGTGGTGGCCTCAAAAGCCAGGTATAAAAACTACAAAAAGCTACATGACCGCTTCGCTAAGGGCATCCCCTGTAGGACACGGGCCTCGGTTTAACGGGCTCATTGAGGGATTTTGGGGATTTAACGCTAATGGCTCAGCGGCGCGGGCTGGCTCGTTCGGCAACATGGCCGGATGGACAACGGGTCCGCACCGTCCGCACTTTTTATAGTCAAGCAGGGTATTTTTGCTTAGTGGCACAACATCGCTTATTGAGAGTACCTAGAAACCGTAATAATTAGTCATTTAACGTAAGCTATTAACATGTATAAATATATGTTAGATTTCGTGTGAGTCCGAGAGTCGAAGGACAATGATTATTTTTACTTTTTTGTTCTCATGTAAGTGAAACGTAAATTTCTTTATAAATGTCTTTAACGAGCTTTACTTCCACTTTTTAATACAATGTCTAACAAAATAAACAAAATACTTGAGAAATGGGCATTGTAATCATCATTATGAACATCTCTTACTACAGAACCAGCAATGTAATCGCGAAAAAAAAACAAAGCCAAAACTTTCATGTCAATTAAGCCATTAAACCGCACTTATAAACGTCATCATTTGCGTTAAAAAAACAAAATGACTCAGTGTCCATTCGCAAAGTTAGATTCTTATGGGAAGAGACGAAACTCCACAGTTACTCTTTTCAAATAAATCTGTTACACTATTTGGTATACAAAAAAATTTTTCATAGGTATATGTGAGGACAATGCACCAAGTATACTAATTATAGAACCAAGTATTAGCAGAGGTAAATTTATACATTTTCTAATAAAGCACATGGTACTCAGTTAACTGTTCAGTTATGCGTATAGAAATGTAAGAGCCAATCCATATTTTTTTCGCGATTTTCTTACTCCCATAGTAAAAGCTGTTCACAATGATGAGTACATTGACCAATTTTCTGAAATTGCGTGTGTGTGTGTTACATCTTGTTTATGGATTGTCAAAAAAAACTTTTTACAAAAAAATACAACCGACTTTTACACAAAAAATCAAAAAAGTGCAAAATAACTTTAATTTCGGAACTCGGTGTTTGTGGATGCTTTTTCGTTTTTTGAACACCGACTTCCGAAATTAAAGTTATTTTGCACTTTTTTGATTTTTTGTGTAAAAGTCGGTTGTATTTTTTTGTAAAAAGTTTTTTATTTTTCACTTTTTAGTGGTACCTAAATCCCCTCCTAAACCTAACCCCTCCTAACCTCCCCCCACCTAAACGAACCAATCACATTGGTGTAAAAAAACGTACTGCTCCTTTGCAGAGTAAACTAAGAGGTCGTCAATGTAGGTAATGTAGATATTTTTTTTAGATTTTTCGAAAACCGCTTAGTCGATTTCGATAAAATTTTCATGGGACCATTTGGGAAGTATACCCTTTCCAACAAAAAAATAATTTTTCAAATCGGTTGACAAGCGACGGAGTTCTGCGCGAACAAACATAAAAAAAAAAAAAAAAAATACAAACATCCGAATTGAGAACCTCCTCCTTTTTTAGAAGTCGGTTAAAAATATACACACCTTTCCATTTTCGATATTCAGATGTTATGTGAATATTTGTCTGACGTGTTCAGGTGACAGTTTCACCACCTCAGTCACCACCGCTGCTGGCTCCAGTGTTGCTTGTCCTAAGAATATTTATTAGTTAGAAAGTTTAAATTGTTTATTTACGCAATTAGTATGAGCAGATGCCACAATAATGATGGTAGATCTTCACTCAAAAAAGTGAGTGAAGATCTACCACCTATCCTACCCTGAAGAACTAACTATCTAGAGATGATAAATGTTAAACAGAATAGATGTTCGACTACAGTGTGTTCATATTCATATTACTTATGACAGCAACCTTATCATTAAGAGAATAAAGATCACTGTGATACAAATTCAAAAGTAAAATAACTGTGAATTATCTGTGACTTCATTTACTTTGTAATTATGTTGTAGTCCCAAGTGAAATAAAGTCAGCACATAGAAATTATGGACATTCAAATTTCAGAATAACAATGCCTTGATGGATCAACAGACTGATTGTTTAGTTAGATAAAGCAGTCGTGGGAATCCTTATTTACAGCTCAAAAGATGGTATAAAATAAAGTAAATTATGGTTATTAACAAACAAATAATAAAATCAACCTTATACCTACAGCATAAGGTTTATTTTTGTAAAGTGAACTTATCTATTACTCTTTTGTGTAAATCAAGTTGTCACATGGTAATAAATAAAATAAATTATTCAAGAAGGCAATTCAGTTGTGTACTGCCCTATCCATATATGTATGTGTATTGTGTAATCAATGGGATACCATAGTGCCAGTGAAAAAAAAAATAGCAAACTAATATTAAAATAGAATACACTTTCTTATGCACACTATATACATAAGTTACAGAGAAGACAGATGAAGAAACCATTTCATAAGGAAACCATATGTGACCTTATTGCTAAAGGGACTTTTTAAAGAACACCTTAATATAATAATAATATAACTTTTATTTCGGGTTACAAAGACCCATAACATATATACCTTACAGACTAACATACATATTTATATAAAACAAACACTATTTTATTTTACACGAAGCGTCGGCGTCGTGTTACGCTGCGTGGTGTCGCGTAGTCTTCCGCGGAATCGCCGATACACGACACCCTTCGGCCAAAACTCCGCCTTGAGGAAGGTCTCAATATGATGAGTCGGAACTCGCACCACGAACGACTTGAAATTCCTGTTATGGCGCGGCTCCAACTTCTCTACCCTTAAGGTCCAGCTGGTCTTCGCTCGAACATACTCCACGATTTCCTCAACCTTCGTGGTGTGATGTAAACGAGACACATAGAGCTGCGTCGTAGGTATTGCCGGACGCAGCATATTGGGATCTACCAGCGCGGTCCCGCACTGGTTCCGACTAGGAGGCATCTTTCTCTTCTTCCTCTCTACCTTCACGAAGCCATCCTGGTCACTCGTGCCCGTAGCTGGGCCTAGCTGTTTCGATCCCCTGTTGGCAGGTTCACAGCAGCTCTTCTCATCCCCCTTCTTCGTCTTCGACACATGCTTATTCGTGGCGACGATAGCAGCGTAGGCACGTTTAGGGGTCGACGTACCTACACGAGTCGCTACCTCGACCGGCGTCGAGTCAGCGACGGCGGCGGCGCATGTTGCAACGCGTGCAGTTTCAGCAGCGGGTGACGCAGTGGCGCTCGCCGAATCAAAACTGCCGATGCCTGCATTTCTCGCACCGTGACGTGAGCTCACGTTGGAGGCATCAGGCGCCCTATTTACCGAAACAACGTTGCGCAACAACTCAACTTCGGCACGTAGTTCACCAATGGTGTTATTCGACACCTCCAACTTGGACTGTACCTCGGCCAGACTTGCCTTAAGATTTGTGATGTCCTTTAGCAGCCTGGTGACGTCGACGTGGTCAAATGTGACTGGGGGCAACTTATGTAGCTCCTTCGCCACAAATGCGGGAACGTCGTCCGGGTCGGTGCTCTTGAACAGTGTGATGATGTCCTGCACACACTTCTGGCACAGTAGAAATATGGAACAGTACAGAAACTACGAACAAACGGTCGAAACGGCACACTCACACAGACGCGCACATCTACGAGGCCCCTAAGGGACTTTCGCGGTGCGCTCAGTGGCGGGTGCCGTGTTCATAGATAATACCTACGCTATTATAATGGCTATAGGTGGACCACTCAGGTTTTTCGTTTTGCAAAAACTGTGTACCCAAGCACAGATTAAAATTAGTCTTCGGTATAAGGATTTAATACTAGTATTAAAGTATTAAATCCTTATACCGAAGACTAATTTTAATTTATATTGTAGGTATTATAATTTATATAACATATGGAATAAATTAATCCTTATGAGTATGAAAAAATAAATGACCATAATTTTACGACAACATTATATTCTAGTCGTTTTAATGTTTGTTCGGGCATAACTCCGTCGCTTGCCAACCGATTTGAAAAATTCTTTTTTTGTTGGAAAGGGTATAACTTCCCAAATGGTCCCATGAAAATTTTATCGAAATCGAACAAGCGGGTTTTTGTTAATTTCAATAAATGATAGCAAATCTGTCGAGATAGCTGAAATCGCATGATTGTTTATTGTTTACACCAATTTATACCACGTACGCTGTGATGGGTATGTTTAGCTGGGAGTGAACCACTAAAAAGTAAAAATAAAAAAACTTTTTATAAAAAATACAACCGACTTCTAAACAAAAAAACCAAAAAGTACAAAATAACTTTAATTTCGGAACTCGGTGTTTTTTATTGCTTTTTTGTTTTAAAAAATACAACCGACTTCTAAACAAAAAAAAACAAAAAGTACAAAATAACTTTAATTTCGGAAGTCGGTGTGTTCAAAACAAAAAAGCAATCAAAAACACCGAGTTCCGAAATTAAAGTTATTTTGTACTTTTTGGTTTTTTTTGTTTAGAAGTCGGTTGTATTTTTTGTAAAAAGTTTTTTTATTCAACATACAGAAATCCTTCATCAAAATTCTAGGGCAGATATTAGGTATAATTGAAATGGAATAAAATGGCATAGAAATGATAAACAATATTCAGTTTGTATTTTTTTTTTACAATGGCATTATTTACATTTTGACCAAAGAAGAAAGTCGCATGGAATAACATGCACTAACGCATTTTCGCGTGACTATTTCTCCCAGTCAACTCCTACCGCAAGTGGTGTTAAAGAACTTCGTTCCAATAAAACACTTATTGCAAACATTAAAAGAGACAACCCTAACTCTCTACTGGAGCGTAGGTAATTATTTCAACAAATGGGCTTAGTTTCCATACTGTTCCATATTTTTACTGTGCTTCTGGCCTCCATCCCTCCGGCGGGACTGCATCTGCTCGACTTTGCCGAGCGATTGGAACAGTAGCAGCTTGGCACTGCTGATCTCTTCCTCCTTGAAGCTGGACTTGCAGATCTGCAAGATGCTGACTTCGTCCATGTAATCGATGGCATGGTTGATAAATGCCAAGACCTCGTTGGCTATGAGCGGTTGTGAACTCATAGCGACGCAAACTGGGCAACGGCTAAAGCCGCGCGACACGCGAATATAATATTCGTATCGAGCAGCGCAAACACGTCCGCACTCGACCGTGCATTGCACTGCAATTGCCTTTTACCTTAGTCTTTCAATGGTGAATGTCTACAAAGTCATATACAAAGCCATTATTTCCAATATTAAATGTCCCATCATCATCATCATCTGTTAGGCTCTTCCCACCTATCATATATATTCATATAAGAACACTATCACTGCAAGCTAGCTACAAAAAAAACTGTAATGAGAGTTGTACAGGAAAATAAATCAAGAAAATTGTCAAATATTTTACCTTTATTTCAAACATGTTCCGTTTCACAGAAACTTATTTTCCCATTAAAATAAAGTTTCTGTCTAGCTCTCACAGACAAAGAGGCTTGCTTTTGTGTTAGTTTTCTGTTTGAGACCATAGACATCATAACCCATACTCCAAAGGCAATTTGAGCCTTATCAAAGGTGTGATAAGCCCTAGAAAGGTAACAATAATATTTTTGGATTTATTTCTCAAGTTTCCCAGCAAGGTTCCTGTGTGACATGGGTGCACAATGAAGTATGGTCGCTGGAATATTGGGTGTTCTTGCTGAGTTATCACAGAGTAGAACTCCTTTTCATTGATTCTGGAATTAAAGAGAATACAGATTTAAATAATAGAAACTAATAGAGACATTATTTGAAGATCGAGGATGCAGTGTTAGGATATTATTACGATTATAACTAATAGTAGTAGGACCTGTACCACAATAGACGCTTTGCTACTTTACTTACACCATTCAAATCATTTGCATGAATACTGACTATATATTGTACTATTTTTTGCCTGCAACTTTTTGTACAAATATCCTGTTTTTCCCATTCTAGTAGGAATTTCAAGAAATCCTCTTTTAGTGCTCCCTTACCCATGGAAACTAAATGCCTAATTACAGACTTCTACTATCAGTAGTTTCAATCAGTAACGGAAGAGTTTTATATTTATATTGATTCATTATGTGATAATGATACAATTATCTATACTTATAATAAATCTGTAGAGAGGTCAATTCTGTACAAGGAATATATTTTCAAAATAACTATCAGGGGGTGATTAGTGATCGATACTGGTGCCAAAAATGCAATCAGTAAAATTTTTGTCTGTCTGTCTGTCTTTCTGTCTGTCTGTCTGTATGTTCTTTATAGAAACAAAAACTACTCGACCGATTTTAACGAAACTTGGTGCAATTATTCTTCATACTCCTGGGCAGGTTATAGTATACTTTTCATCACGCTACAATCAATAGGAGCAGAGCAGTGAAGGAAAATGTTGGGAAAACGGGAGAAGTTACTCCATTTTTTAAGCTTCCGTCGCGTGTGTAGCCTTAATGGTTAAAGTTACATAGAAATCATGTATTACGGAAATGTTCTACATAAAATTATCTAAAAAATATCCCGAAACAGCATGTCTATCTTTTGTCAATTTTAAACCGATCGGGCTGAGAGTTTCAAAATCGGGGGTAAAGTAACTATTCCACGCGGACGAAGTCGCTGGCAGAAGCTAGTAGATAAATAAAATTATATCAATGCAAATATTTTTTTTAGATCTACAAATGTGAACTTTTTTAAAAACAAAATACAGTAAATACAATATTTCCCGGACACTTACTGTATAAAGGACATTCTTCTGATATCTTCTAAAGTTATCAAAACTCCTGAACAGTTCCAAACATTGAAACTGAATGATGGTACTCCATAACTTAAATTGTAGAATATCACATATTCTACTTTATATAGAGATGTTGCATCATTATCCTGACATTGAATGAAAGCGTCTTTTCTTATGTGTGTCTTAAATATATCTTTTTTATCCAATTTTAACTTCCAATCATCACAAATTTTGTCAGACTTCTGAACAAATTTTTCGGCTGCTTCAAGAAACTCTTCGAACGTAATTGTTACAGCAGTCATTATAACGATTATAAATCAAGCCAAATAGATTTATAATTTTTATGATACATACTGATATATACTAAGACATTTTAACGTTTTTATCGATCGGCATTCGCTATTTTTATTTACATAATATTCAGCGATATTCAGCTGTCAGATTAGAAATCTATTATTTGTATAATCTGTGCAAGGAAGTTTATACGCAGAATAAAATAAGGTGAGTGGACTTTGATAAATCATCAAAGAGTATGTAATAGCTAACGCTAAAAAAATAGCTAACGCTAAAAATTATTAACATTTTTGATGTGTAATATCTTTTCTCTCGCTTTCCAGCACAGTGGGAATTTATATTCGGCTGTCAGATTAGAAATCTATTATTTGTATAATCTGTGCAAGGAATTTCATACGCAGAATAAAATAAGGTGCGTATACTTTGATAAATCATTAACATTTTTGATGTGTAATATCTTTCCTCTCGCTTTCCAGCACAGTGGGAATGAGTTCGTGAAATGGGACAAAAGGAACCAACCACTTTGGTCTGAAATAAAAAAAATACTGTTTCAAAAGAATTGCATTATGTACTCGAAGTATTAAATCAAATACATTTTTAGGGTACGTGCAGAAACTATAGGTGGCAGCACAAACACGTCAATGTCAAGTATATTTTACTTAGAAGTTTAAAATTTGGAACGCTAGATAGCACAGTCTACTTCGTGCAAGTTCCCCTAAACGGAGGGTGCAGGAAGTACAGGTGGCAAAACAGGGCAAATATTTATAACTTAAGTTTCAGATTGAATCCGATTTAGTGCGGTTGGAAGATAAATAATTCCTAAATTATTCACGATCTAAGTGAGTAATCGCTTCGATAAGCAACCCAATGTAATTCTACCACACTATTATGAATCGTCTATTTAGAATTCAATTTAGTGTAGTGTGATCGCTAGCTTCCAACTTCTTAGTTAGAAAGTTTCTAAATAGATTTCTAAAAATTGGATAGTATAATAAGAGCTACATGGATGTTTTATGGAGTGGAAATGCAGAAAATTGCTAGCATATAAAGTCTCGCACACTTCTCATACAAAATATAATCGAATAAACAGTTTTCACTAAAAGCAGCTGTCTGTCATCCCGCCTCAATTGACTGTATGACAGTTACCCAACAGTTACCACCACCAAGATGTCAATGTCATGTTACTACAATAGTCAATTTCATGTTGACGTTTAGTCAGTCCAGCGTACAGTGATTTCGTTGTTTTATTTTTACCAGTTCACGAAAAGTAACCAAATCTTATCAGTAAAGTGATAAAAACTATTAAACAAACCATCTGGTGCTACTATCGACTGAACCACGGTTTGCCCTTTTCAGTCGCAGTCATACAATCGAACGTCTCGCGACCTGTCTAGCCAGATCAACAAATTACGGATAATAATAAATCTGTAAGTACAGGCCCTGTAAAAGACACAGTGACGAAGTTACAACGTGTGCGATGCGTTGGCTTACCTTACTGCCTAACAATTAATTTAGCGAGAACAACGTGTAGTAATATTTCTTTTTTCTTGTAGAATTTCCTACTATTCTATAATAATATTTTCTTCTTGCGATGCTGTTATAATAGCCGTGTATTGTATAAAATTGTATTATATCTTCTTCCCTTATAAATTAATTGCTTCCTCTTCC
Source organism: Hecatera dysodea (assembly GCA_905332915.2). Taxonomy (NCBI): domain Eukaryota; kingdom Metazoa; phylum Arthropoda; class Insecta; order Lepidoptera; family Noctuidae; genus Hecatera; species Hecatera dysodea. Next base: position 19,451,450 of record HG995294.1, read on the forward strand.
AGTATAAATTAATTGCATTTTCTGGTTTTTATTTTACACATAAGATAAAAAGCTTATTTATTTATTTGTGTAAATATCAAGATCAATCAAAGATTAATCCTACATGTATAGTGTTGTGACTCAAATTAATGAACAACTCTCATTACAGAATCAGAAGATTTAATCTAGTAACTAACATGCAAATAGTATTTTTTTAATAACAACAATTATTTACTATCAAATTCCAGATTTTAACTCAGCATCTAACAATGGATACTCTAAAAAACAATTGGTTTACTGAAACATGCGAGATGTGGCCGGGCGGTACTTTCTCCATTGAAGTCAAGGAAGTCTTGCATTCTGAAAAATCTGAATATCAGGATATAAATGTTTTTGACACCACCAGCTTCGGGAAAGTGCTGGTACTAGACGGTATTATACAGTGCACTGAGAAGGATGAGTTTTCATATCAGGTAAATATCTAGTACAATCTGTGCAATACACATGAATAATAACAAAAAAAAAAAAAATATAAGAGGGAGATCAAAAATGTACTTGGTCCTCCCAACTCCCAAGTGATAGGGGTTTCATGTTTACAATTTGTCCCTCAACCTCAAAGCTTGAGCTATGAGCCTCATGGTCAAATGTAATAAGAAACAATAAACTTTCTGTAATCTGCAGTTGTTGGTATTGCCAAATTGCTGTTTTCTGTCTAACTGAAGACCATCTTCTGCACCACACTACACCTTTTTTTTCTGGATGGGAAATCATCAAATGACTTCTCCCGCTCTGGGTGGAGCGGAAGGGAGTGTCAGACTTTTATTGACTAAAACCCACCCATGATCCTTCTTGTGCCCTTTGCGTTCCAGGGCCGCGGTGAATCTTTCGGACAAATTCCGCAACCCTAGCAGGCACTGACCCTATGGGGCTCCGTCTTCGATGCTGACGGCTCTTTGAGGCGCGCGTGGAACACTACGCGCCGTCGACTGGGGCCTGGTTGCTATCGGACGGCGAGCCACCCATAACTCGCCATCCGCAAGCCCGCGCCTACGGTGGCCGGGAATCGCCCTGCGTTTCCCGACGCCCGGACCACACTACACCTACTATTATTTAAATCAATGTTCCAGGAAATGATCTCCTTTCTACCTCTGTGCTGTCACAAAAACCCTGAGAAAGTGCTGATCGTGGGCGGCGGAGACGGCGGCGTCGCGCGCGAGGTCGCTAAGCATCCTCTAGTCAAGGAAATTGTACAGGTAACATAACCAGCCTTGTTAACAAAACTTAATAACCATATGCTTAGTTTAACTAATGATTAGCATTGAATTTAAGTAGTAGAAACCCAAATGTTTATCGGTAGAGAATGCCTAGGGGCAAAGGCATCCTCATTGTTTATCTTATGGCCGTTGGATAGGCTAAAAATACTGAAAATTCAATTCCCAAAATAGGGATGTTTCCTGATTTAAAAAAATATGATTCTAATTAGTCCGTCATCCGTCGTTAGTTCAATAGAAAAATATTGGACACGTATTTTTTCCTTTATCAAATCTATAAAAACTGACGAAGATAAAAAGCATCTAAGATCAGGAGTGGGAGCGTGTGACGTCACTGCCCGGTAAAAATTGTAGCGGGTAGTGACGTCACACGAGTTTTCAACGCACTGTATCGCCTTCATTTTTTGTTTAAAGTTAAGTTTTTTTTAGTTAACTACCCTCATCATCTGCCTAGCCTTTACTACCCTACCCTAACTACCCTATTAGTTACCAATTTAAGTCTAGCATGTTCTTGGATAGCTCTTCTAATGTTGTATATTTAATAGCTATTAGATGCCAATAAAAAGTTAACTTTAGTGCCCTGTAAGTTAGATCATTCACTCCAAACAAACTGACAATTACCATAAGTCCTTACGGGCTGTCTCTGAGTGGGACAATGCCAATTTGGTCAAGTTCAATACTGCTAAAACCCAAGCATGTCGTTTTCAACCGACTTCCAAAAAGGAGGAGGTTCTTAATTCGACTGTATTTTTTTGTTATCCATTCACACTTTTTCGTCTAAAAGTAGCCAATTCCACCCAGTTCCATGTTTCCGAAGTGAAGCCGTGACGATAACCGACCAATTTGAGCTTCTTGGTGTTATATTAACATTTACGGCAAAGTCTCTTATGGCAAAGTGGCTGCTTAAAAGTTGGGTATCCTAGCAAAGTTGAGACGGTACTTCACACCAGAATAGCTGCTCAAACTTTATTGAGCGCAAGCTCGATCGTGCATGGATTAATGATCTCATATTTAGGATGGATCTGCCATGTATGTACCAGCTTCATGCCCTTGAGTTAATTGGGAAACGAGCCAAGAGGATTATAGCCAATAATAGGCTCGTCGACTCGAAGCTCAGAAGGCTTTGACACCGAGTTGCTAGCCTGTCGGTTTTCTATCGGTTGCATTTTGGGGAGTGTGCGACGGAATTGCATAGTTTAATTCCGCCAAGCCCGTTCCTTCATCGGACCACAAGACGTACGGCAATGCGCCACCGTAACAAGGTCGACAACCCACCCACACGCTCAAAACGTTTCGGGAACACATTCATTGTGCGTACAGCTAAGGAGTGGAATTACCTGCCATTCTGTGTTTCCTGATAACTACAACTTGAGAGTCTTTAAGTCATGAATACATAGGTTACCTACTACTAGGTGAGCGTGCTTCATCTTCGACCACATCATCGCTTACCATCAGGTGAGATAGTGGTCAAACGCGTGCCTATCTAGAGTAGAAAATATAAATGAAAATAAAAACGTTTTAGTAACAAATATTCTCATTGAAAAGTTCTTTTTATTACCCGGAAGAGTTAGGTAGTGTTTCTATAGTACTTACTTCCACATATCGCCAGTTATGTGTCCCACGTGTGAGGGAGGGAGAAATATCCAGATTCTAGTTTGATACTGAATTAACTGCTGCTTTAGTAACTATGTGCAATATCAGATCATAATTCAGTGGAAACCATCCACTGGGAAATAGGTCATTAAGAAATCTCATATTGCAGAGGATTTCCCGAAATTCGTCGAATTCATCGAAAAGTCTTATTTAAAAAAAGATAACTGGAACTTTACGTTTGTGTATTTAAAATGGGTCTAATTTAACTGTAACACTATTTATCCAAAATGTTTTCAACTAACTTTTTAGACCTGCTTATGTGTGTAAAGTTTCATTAAAATCTTTTTAGTAATTTTGGAAAATGATGACTTGAAAGTTTGTATAAAATGCCGTACGGCGTATACGCTCTTAGAAATAATTACAAACACAAGACAATATACACATACATATACAAGACTAAGTTCATGTTATTATTTAAAACAATATTGTCAATTTACATATTATGTACAATGTGCTGTTTGAGCCGCCTCTCTAACAAGCATTTGTGCTATTTTTGTCGCGATTTATTTAAGGCTATTATCATATAGAGAAAAGCATAAAACGAAATCGTCAAACCACACAACGTTGGGATTCTTAGAGAAAATCAAAGCTCAATTTGATTTGAATGGCTAAGGTTTTTCTTAGTCCAGAAGCAAATCAATTCAACCTGATAATACCATCGGGATTTCGGACAAGCAAGTAAAATCTTTAAACCAAATGTTTAGTTCTAATCGCTTATATCTGTATCTTAATGATCGCGTCAATAGAGATGTTTAGTAATTATCAAACAAACGGAACATTAGTTGAGCTGCCGAGACAATACGACATTGATAACGTACACACTATAACCTCCGTTATCAGTGGCTACGTAATTACTTAACGTATTCGTGATAAGAACCTTATCTGACCCACCAAGAAGGGACCTCTATACAGCAGGGAATAAAACAAGACCAGTATTTTTAGGGAAAAATAAAGAGTGAAGATTTAAAATATTAAGTGAATGTAAATATTCTAAGCATTAAATAATGTATCGTAACAATTACTTTTAAAAAGTAATAGAATAACTTGTTTTCGAACGTGAGAGAGGAAAATCGATGTCTGTCTGACAGAGTGGTATCGACTTTGTCTTTTAATACTATTTAGAGATAGAAATGTAGCTCACAATCGAAATTTATTTATAAACTAGTTTCTGCTCGCGACTTCGTCCGCGTGGAATAGTTACTAACCCTCCGATTTTGAAACATTCTTCATTGTTGCTCCGCTCCTATTGGTCTTAGCGTGTTGATATATAGCCTATTATAGCCTTCCTCCATAAAAGGGCTACAAATAGTACAAACTCTTCAGATTTATTTATTAGTATTGATTTCTAGCAGCACCCCGCGGTTTCACCCGCGTAGTTCTCGTTACCGTAGGAATACGGAGATAAAATAGAGCCTATGTTACTCGCTCATAATGTTGCTTTCCATTGGTGAAAAATTGTTAAAATCGGTCCAGTAATTTCGGAACTTATTCGGTACAAACAAAAAAACATAATATTAGTTTAGATAGGTATCTTCTATCGGTTGTGAACAGAGCCACATTTCAAGTTGTAGCACGAGAAGCTCACGTGTCATTTGAACCACTGTTAACTCAACGATCCCACGCGTCTCGATCTTGATATCGTGTTCAACAGTTGCTAACCCTAATACCTATATCTGCATTCTAGGTAGAAATCGACGCGAAAGTCATCGAAGTATCGAAAAAATACCTTCCGTTCATGGCGGTGGGCTTCGAGAGTCCGAAGCTGACGCTCCACGTGGGGGACGGCTTCGAGTTCATGAAGAATCACAGCCAGGAGTTCGACGTCATCATCACCGACAGCAGCGACCCCGTGGGGCCCGCCATCAGCCTCTTCCAAGAAAACTACTTCGCGCTGATGAAGAGCGCGCTCAAACCGAACGGTATCGTGTGTTCCCAAGCTGGCACCGTGTGGAACGATCTAGAACTGGTCTCGAATACGCTGAAGATTTGCAGGAATCAGTTCCCTAGTGCAGCGTACGCCTACGCTTCGGTCCCGACGTACCCTTCCGGACAGATCGGCTTTGTCATCGGCTCCTTGGACAAAGATATCGTCTTTGATCAACCCCAACTCATTTTTTCAGCTGAAGACGAGAAAACCATGAACTTAAGATACTACAGTAGCGACGTTCATAAAGCCGCGTTTGTACTCCCCACCTTCGTAAAACATCGCTTAGCTTGAAATGTTTTCGTGTAACTTGTACTTAAATGTGCATTTATTTTTTTTAGTTTTTAAGCGTCTTTATCATAAGGTAAGGCGGCATTTCGAATCTATTAGTCCGTTTATTGAATTTTATTTTTTTTAAATCTTGAGGTATTAGTGATACCGGTTTATTGATATAAACCTATTTGTCGTATTTATGTTAAATCTAATTTTACATTCTACACGACTGTGTGTTGAATCCAACTCGATTTGTACTCGATGTATGATATTAAAATGAACCTCCACTCTAATAAATTCACTTAAAAAATCAACGTCTTGTATCGCTATCATATAAACAAGCAAAATCACGGATTGATTTCATAATTTAACGTAGGTGCCATAAATTAATTAGTGCCTGCCACTGTTTCCAAATTTTCGAACTCACATTTTGACGTTGTTGAAAGAATTTTAAAGCATAATTCGATACCCCGGAACGCATTGGCCTTTAATAAAATTATAATATTGTTCTACTATTGTTAAAACATTGAAAATTATATTAGTGTATAAGTGTTATTATCTACAAAAACCTAGAATATTTTACATATAATACTCGTCTCGAACTTGATACGTCAATTGCCATTCCATTAGCATTCCTTATCAATAATAAAATAATCAAGAATGTTATTTTAACGATTTTCTAGTCGTAATACTTGTACTCGATGAGTTATATCTGTAGCTTACCTAGTGTACTATTCCTTTATGATATTTAGTAAAATACACTAACGTTTGGCTCTTGACAGAACCTTCTGTCGACCATGGGACTTTAATAAAAACATAAATATGTTTGAGCAATTTGTACCTACACAAACATCTTTTGGGAATCATGAATGGAAACTATGGGTACGAATCCAGTTGAAAGGGAAAAGTGCATGATATTTATCAATTTATATAAAATAGAATATGTTTTAACCACATTCCATCTGAGTGTCAAATCACTCTAATTTTACAAACAATATAAAAAAACTTGCTCATATTATAATGTGATAATGATAAATAAAGAAATCGTCATAAATATTTTTGTACAATGTTTTTGTATATTTTTTTATAAATGTTAAATCAGGGACAATAAAATGTATTTTTATATAAAATGTTTTTATTTATTTTTAAAAATAAATCACTTCAATATTTTTTTATAAGTTACAATAGAACTAGAATTTGCTAACTACCTACCCGATCAACTACTTCAATTCTGTTTAACTTTGGCTATCTTGGTTCTCGATCCACAACAGCAACAGAATGTTAGAACGACAATGAACAAAAGCACAGCTGCAACAGCAAGATACTCAACAGCCTGAAAGAACAACAGCTCCGGCTTGGACACGTGCCGTGCATGCGAGGACATGTCCAGATGCCCGTAGCGCGCCGTGTGTTCTATGTAGTGTATGGCGGTGTCCATGGGCGATAGGGGGCGCTCCCGCCATCGTCTGCTGAAGGCTTTAGCGCTGGCTCGCATTCTGTAACACCATAAGTTTGTCCTTATAATTGCAACGCTTGTTCTATTAAAAAGCCATGGCAAATCAAACTGCCAGAATTCGAAATTTTTTATAAGTTCTGTGGCCGTACTACGAAGTGCCAATGAGCAGATCAGATGATGATGATTCAGTGTGAGCGAAAGGAAGAGTGCTATTCGTCTTGTGTAACTCCGTCTCTCTCTGACACAGGAATCATGATGGATTTAAGCTGTACCTACAATTTTTGCTTCTTTTAATTGCGTCTTAGGAAAGGTACCTTTTTTTATCAGCAATTGTTCAGACTTTCCGATGAACTCTATAGTCTCTTTGATCAAATGCATGAATTAAGATGTAGAAATCCGTTATAAGACCTGCAACAATGAAATATCTCTACCTACTCCTGGAAGCAGGCCTGTTCAAAATGCCCATCTAGACTAGACTAAGTCAATAATTACTATTATTATAAATCCTTACTCAAACCCTTATTTCTAAATGAAGTTATGCCCAATTAGACAAATATCAACCGTAAATGTCATGAAAATTAAGTTGGGTTCGCAATGACTTGTTAAATTTTTGAAGTAGGTACCTTTATGTATAAATATTTTTTTGCTGTGACATAATTTATTGACACGTACGGAAACTAAACTGCGAACGCTATTCCCATACTCACTCAGGCGTCAACACCTTCACGAGTGCCTCATACAGCGTGTCTTCATCAACATCATAAATGGCTAATGCCTCAGCGATGCCGGCGCGCTTGGCGTACGCGGCGTTACCAGGCTGGTCGCCCAGCACTGGGATGACGAGCGAGGGCACGCCTGCTGCGACTGCCTCCGTCAGGCTCAGGAGACCTCCGTGGGTTATGAATGCCACGCAATTTGGATGCTCTGGAAATTGTGTAAAAAAAGGGTCGAAATGAAGGAAAAAAGAGGCTATTCTGCCGGATTGCGACCGAGATGTAAATTCGAATGTTGCTTAGATATTAGTTGGATTTGGTTTCTGATTTATGAAGGAAGTTGCCGTTTTTGGTACATTTCGTAAGGTTGTTTTCTATCACGTACATACGGAATAACATATTAAAATCATAGAAAAAAAATGAGTTGTTGCAACTAGTTCTATTAATAAAGAATGAAAGACGTCCTTAATTCTGACTCAAAGTAAAAATTCTGGTCTTTTCAAAGGAATAATAACTACATTTATACACTCCGTACGGCAGATGACTAGCGACGGTCTTTACATTTTTAAAACAAATAAATAAAAATGCACTCATTATTTCGTACAATAGTGATTCCGATTCATGGTCACCTCACAATGTTGTATGCATTGTAAAATTACCGTGACGTGAATGGGTTTATGTGCGGGAGTCAGATTTTGTGATTAAGTTAGGCATGTTGTACATTGGCAGTAGGTAGGTAACCTACTGCACTTGTATTCCTGCCTGGCCCATCAACGCATTTGTTTGTCGCCGTACGAATATTTCACAGTTAGATAATCTAACCATACTTATAAAATTATCTGCAGAAAATCAAAATTACGACTTACAAGTTTTATGGTAGGTATATTAATAGATACTTACGCAGTAAATCATACTGAGGCAACCATTTTAGCACGAGAACGTTTTCTGGCAGGCCCTGTATGTCTTCCGTTTCCCATTTCCAAATGATTCGTTGTGGTAAGCGCGCGAAAACTTTCAAAATGGCGTCTAAACGTTTTGGCGGCAACGATGAGCCTCGGATTAGAGACCCAAAGCTGAAGAGAACGACTCCGTGCTTTGATTCTGATACCCAACGCTGGAGGCCCTGTGAAAGTTAAATGAGATTCGATAAAATCCGCAAAAACTTTTATAAGCTGACAAAGTGATAAATATGACAAATTTAACAGATATTTACTGACATTTTATAATTTTGACAATTTATAATTATAGTGACAATTTAATTCAAATTTGTAATTTATTGTTTAAATTTAATTTTTAGTTTGTGTTAAAATTTAATAATGTTTTTAGCCTTATTTAAATACCTAATGACTTCTAACCTACCTATATATTTGTATGCCACAAAGGTCGAACATGACGGATCTTTTTTGTTTATTAACACCTGCATACCTTATATGTATACCTACTCATGTTTCTACAAATAAATGTCTTATCTTATGTTATCTTACCTACGCCATCAAATCATCAAACCACGAAGCGAAGATAACTTATCCATGTCTAAGATTTGAGATTTCTAACCGATTTCATTTACTTGGAATCTTCTTCATACCTATCAAACAAATTAGTTTAAATATTTCTCGAAACAAAAGTGCATAGGTAGTTACATATAGGTACCTAATATAAAAAAGTTGTAGCTTTGTCTAGGGCGCATGTCAATTCTAGACCAATAAGGCATGAAATACAAATACCTAACAGGTTGCACACCGTCCACTTGTACTACAAATTATCTTTCAGTACTTTACTAAGCAGCTAAATCACCTATCTACTAAGTGGTGATTTATTTTGAAACGCAAATAGGTACAATGTAGGTACTTACCTAGATGATTTAGTATTGTTGTTGTTTAAGAAATTATGTTGCAAATATACCTACTTAAAGGCAACAAAATCACAAAGAAGGTCGATAGTTATAATAAATATGGTCATACCAACATACAATGTTACTTTACCTCAGGTAGCGACTGCACAGTTTTGTTGTGGAGATGGATACCTCCCACTTCGACGACCGATGGCGGTAACAACCTCCGTCCATTCAGAGTGTAATGAGTGTTGACGAGCATAACACTAGCGTTCTTCGCCAGTTCTTCAAGGGGCGGCAGTTTCCGACCCAGCCGCTTCTCCACAATGCTCTGCTCATTCCTAGTCACAAATCTATGCCAATACTTATAAAAGTTTACATTGAAAGCATTTTCGAGTTTCTCTAGGAACGTCATCTCGTCACCAAAAGGCAGCAGCATAGAGGGGAAGGTAGCAGGGTTGTCGTCAGCGCCCACCCTCGCCGGCGTCCATGGCACCAAGGCACACGACATCAGTCCAACTGAAGGTGCCCCATAGTTGTGCACGATGCCCATCATACAGTCAGTATGGAAGTGCTCAGTTAAAACCACATCATAAGAGCCCTCAGCTTTGGCGAACTCTTCAAACACATCCGAATATAGCAGCTTTTCGCAAAGTTTCAGATTAAAGTCCATAAGATTGGAGACTAAATTGAATTGAGTGGAAAATTTTCTAGCGAAAAGTGAGGGGTCATCAAAATCTCGTAGGTCCACTACTTCTACGTTTAACGGTGCTAATCCTACCAGGCTGACGTCTCGACGGTTCGCATGGGGCGTCGCTGAAGGGAAGAAGGATACCACAGTAACATGATGGCCACGTCTCGCTAACTCGTCTAAAACCGGCTCGAATACCATGTGATGGCTTTTTCCGGGATAAGGAAGTAGAGCTAGTACTTTGAACCCTTGACAAGCGCCCGCGGACATCATAAACACGATAACAATTAGTAGCATCTTGTTTATTTTCACGCACGTCTGTACACAAAGATAGCCGATGGCCAACTGCAGTACTACGAATACGTTTGTACATCCAATTTGTGTATCTCTACTACACATCTATTATTGGACAGCTAAGAGTGGAACGACAGAAGATAATACACTACCTACAACTACACAATTACAGTGCAGGATGTCTGTGCGTCATTCCACTATTGTTTTGAACCATGAAAGTAGGGAAAGGCTACGCTGAGTTTGCCTTACACGAAAAGAAAGATATTGGGATTATGAAATTTTAAAATACGTTGATAGATGTCAAGCTATCGCTCTTCCAAATACAATCCGTCACGTCGTACCTAGGTACATTTACCTAGCTATCGTATATTATACACGTTCATTGACTGAAGCACTTAACACGTAATGTGTTGTCATCTAATTGTAAGTAATTATCTTCCTTAATTATGTACTCAGGTAAGTGCTATACCTAATTATTTGGGTTAATTTACAAGATACTTGGTAGTATACTAGTATATCTGCAATAAAAGTAGCCTCTATAGTAGAAGTACCTTCATAGCTATAAATGGCAAATTGAATACCTACAATACTTACTTACGTATGTAAGTTGTAACCATGGCAGTGTGCCTTAAAATTCTCTTCGGAATACAGGCTTATTATTAGATTATTACATAAAGCAAGCAAGCAATCGGTATTTGTTCGAAACAGTCACTGCGGCCCTGGAACGCAAAGGACACTAGGAGTAACACCAAAGACAATGTGGTTACATTCTCTATGAGTAACACGGATGTGTTTCAGGTTTCAGGCAGTAAGAGTCTGACACTTCCTTCTGCTCCGCCCAGAGCGGTAGAAGTCACTTGATGATTTCCCATCCAGAAAAAAGGGAAAGTTAAGACCTAAAACAATTAAAATAATTGGTAGATATAGGGTTGCCATCCGTCCGGGTTTCCCCGGATTTGTCCTAGTTTGGAGGGCGTCCGGGGAGCGTCCGGGCGGGGTTTTCAAAGGTGTCCTGGTATTGCCCGGACATTTTTTCTGTCTAGGAATCCTCCATTGATTGAAAATTTGGAAGATAAGGAACAAATTAAAACAATACTTAGTTAGGTATGTATCTAATAATCCATTCGTAATCGTAAACGACTTAATTGTAAATCAGCAGAATTGCTGGCGCTATAGTTTATATTGAAAACACGCTGGATTATTAAAAAAATAAAAGTTTATCCTTTTTTTTATATATTTATAAGGCATTTTTATTTCGGGTCTGTTCGGGGAAAAAAAATCAATTTCACTAAATTGTCCGGGGTTTTAAAGATTTTGTCCGGCGTCGGCAATTTCGATGATGGCAACCCTAGGTAGATACAATATGTAGATTGTACATGTTGTTTTTATCTTGGAGCAGAGAAACTGCAATGAATAATTCTCACGGTTATCAAACGACGTTTTACAACACAGTACCTATTCGACATAATAAATAACATTTGTCTAAAGTAAATAACACTTAAAAACATATAATTTTAATAATATGGCCCGCACTCAATTCTGGCGACTAGCTTAACGTGATGAATGTCACGTAGGTACAAAATGCGTATGATTATGAAATATATTGAGAGTTTTTGTACTCTCGATTAAACTGTCAACTGAACATCGATACCAATATTTTAAAGAGGAAAGATTTGTATTTTTGTAAGTAACGAATAAACTCAAAAACTACTGGACCGATTTCAAAAATTCTTTCACCATTAGAAAGCTACATTCACCCTGAGTAACATAGGCTATATTTCCCCATATTCCCACGGAAATGGGAATTACGCGGGTAAAACCGCGGTGCGCTGCTAGTTTGTAATATATAGGTAGGTACTTCTTTACACATCAGAATTTCATTGTCTATATTATCTCTTGAAGTCATTTCGAGAAATTGTGAACCGACATAAACTGACGACATGTTTGCCTAGCCCAGTAGCGGAACAAAGGGCAAAAGGAGCTTACTTAGGGCACCCCAACACGTAGTGGGCAGGTTCTTGGCAGAGAAAGCGAGCGAAGCGAGCGAACTTAGCTCTCGTCATGCCATGCATGTTAGGTTTTTATAAACACTTCCGACAGAAATGCGAATATTCGGGTGTGTTGAAAGTTGAAAACGTAAAATTTATGATGTTGGCTGTTGTTTGAGGACACGAAGTAAAAACCGAACAAATTAAAACTAACTGGTACAAAAATCAATGGAAGACACATAATCAGCGTAACAAACTTACATAAGCGTATTTAAAACAACATGTATTGTTCACGGTGTCGAAATTAATTTGTTGCACGTTTTAGAATTCTTTATCAGCTGCTTACAAACTTTTATACCTGATTTATTTTATGACAGTCACAGATGTGACAACCGTGATGTTACGATGAACACCTGATTTATTTTATGACAGTCACAGATGTGACAACCGTGATGTTACGATGAACACCTGATTTATTTTATGACAGTCACAGATGTGACAACCGTGATGTTACGATGAACACAAAAAAATATTTCTATACCCAAAGTCAGGTATTATGTCAACATCACTAGATTATCGGCCGTAACAGCCTAGCCGTTCCATGAATCAGATCTTGGACAAAGATCGTCCTAAATGACTGCTGTTTATTTTTAAGATATTGAATACGGAATGATAAATCATAACAAAAATCATTTATTATTTAATTAATTTAATTCAGTCGCTCATATTGCTGTCAGTCTTCTTCAGCTTCCGTTGCTCTTCGGCCTCGTGGATTGCTGAAAACACGGCGCCAGCTTTGACCTTCTTCAATATCCGTTTGTCGTGGTATGGATGAAGGTGAGCTTTTATCCTAAAATTAAGAAAGAAGCTCAATCACTCAGCCAGCAAGCTCAGCAAGAGGAAGGTTTTATGTAAAACTGACGTTACAATAAAAGCGTGTTAAAAATAATCTGACTCACAGTCTAATTACAAAAAATAACTTTTATCCTTTCAATTGTGCTCTTGTTCGAATGCTTGCGGTAGTGCGGTAAACATAGCTCACCTCTGCACCACGACGTTATCTTTAGTGAACACATACGCGGGACACCTGGCGTTGCTCAGATAGTCCACACAGCGCCACTGGCGCGTGTTGTTCTTGTTCGTATGTTTGAGGTAGTACACGTAGCGGTTCAGGATCATTTGCAGCGAGCCTTGGTTAGATACTGTGTATTGCATGACACTAACACCTGCAAATAATTAAATAAAACAGCTGTCAGCATCATAGTACCAAATTTAATATGTTAAAAAGCTACGAAAATTTGTATGATCGACTAATCAATCTATACTAATATTATTAAGTAGAAAGTACGGATTTTAATTTTGGATTTAACTATTTTTTTACCAATGGAAATATTAAATATTATAAAATATTCTCACGGTACGGGAACTACGCATGTGAAACCGCGGGGCGCTGCTAGTCATCAATATATATAAAACTCCTCCGTTACTGAATAACTGACTGAGTGGCATGTAGGTTCTTTGAGGAGTGTAGGGGAGCTCTAAGATAGGATTTCCTGAAGTTCCTACGGGAACTAAAAAAACGGGTTAAGCGAGTACGAGTCGTGGACAAAATCTAATGATTAGCCATGTATTATGAGTATCACTTGTGTGAACGAGCTCATTTCATTTAAAAAAGTTCGCGCCGAATTTATTTATTTTTTTGAGCTCCTGACAGAGCGCGGTCCGTCCACGATTGCCATCAGCAGGACAATTCTCGGATTTAAAAATCTTTCAAATATAAGTCGCTATATAGTCTTAGCGAAATTCAACTGCCAAGAACTTGTCAATAAAGGTGGATTTGTCAATTTACGAATGCGGAAATAATATACGAGAATATCGCGGCATATGCTGTTAGTTATTGAAGATTTCCATTGTCCATCTCTGAAGATTTTATACCAAAACCTTCTCTGAAAGTATGCTTTATAACGAAAACGACATCCAAATTGTATCAGTAGTTTATGATAAAATCGCGGACATACAAACATACTACATACGGGTCGAATACAGAATCTCCTTTTTTGAAGTTGGTTATAAACAGGGTTCTTACCAGTATTATCCCCAATGTGTTTCCCGTCCATGTGCTCAGGGACTGCCCTGATTTCAATAGGTATCGACATCGAGTCTTCGTCGTCTTGTTCTACCTCGTAGTGGTCTGTCACTATAGGTCTCGAGCTCAATATCCTGGTTTTATCATCGTCATCTTCTCTAGAATAAAAATAAAAACATTTTTTTTAACAAAACCCCTTTCTAAGTTTTTACCCCAAAAAATGTACGCTGGCCAACAAAAGACAGCAAGGTCAAAACATATAGAAAAATCAAGCGTGTCAGTGATATTAATGCCTTGACTCATTCGTTTTCCCATTGAGTTTTTTATTTCGAGCCGTGTACGCTCGGTTTATGCGCAAGCTAGTGCCTATAGGGAACGCGCACGGCGTAGACTATGCCATCTAGTGTTGCAAATCTGAAACTTTTACGTTGTAAATATTTGACCTGTGCTGCCACCTATAACTTCCTGCACCCTCTGTTTAGGGGAACGTGCACGAAGTAGACTGTATCATCTAGTGTTGCAAATTTAAAACTTATACGCAAAATATACTTGACATTGACGCATCTGTGCTGCCACCTATAGTTTCTGCATGTTCCCTATTATCGAGTGTGTATTATAGGAGAAGTTAAGTGTACCATTTCTTTTTGTAAGTTATTTATTTTTTTGTAAAATTCCTTGGTGATCCTTCATCATTATCTGCCTAGCCTTTTCCCAATTATATTGGGGTCGGCTTCCAGTCAAACCGGATTCAGGTGAATACCAGTATTTTATTGGTGATCCCTGAATTAAATAAATAAATACAAATCAACCAGTCTTGTGAACACACATTGCGGGATGTGATGGGGCATGGCGCAATTATTATTAGAGCGACGTGTCTTGCCACTGCTAGCGCTACGATTCCTTTCTCTATTGTTTTTATTTAATGTGTAATACTAATGTTATGAATTGTAAAATACGTTAACAAGCTCACAGTAGGTGTGGGTTAGCAAAATAAACAAGCAAACCAAAACTTACTCAACAATACTGGATATGTTGTATCTGTTTTCACCCTCGTGGTCATTGCTTATCTCAAAGTAGCTGATCTCCTCATCAAGACTTTCTATATTGCAGTCGATTTCATTTTCATTCTGAGCTAGTTGTTGGTTGGTACTTGTTGAATCTGTTAACTTCTGTAAAGTAATAAATATTATGGCATTATCTATACTAATATTATAAAGAGGAAAGATTTGTATTTTTATATGTAACGAATAAACTCTAAAACTATTGGACCAATTTCAACAATTCTTTCACCATTAGAAAGCTACATTCACCCTGAGTAACGTAGACTATATATTTTCCTCGTATTCCGACGGGAACGGGAACTACGCGGGTGAAACTGCGGGGCGCTGCTAGTCAACTATAAATAGACTATGCAGCTACTTCTTACTGGCTAAATGTTTTTCATCAGGTAGCACAACTAGCTGTAAGGCTGCATTTACACCTGCAAGCAATTGGAATCTATATCTAACATATAAATAAGATTGGAGTGTCTGTTTGTAATATTGAAATAACCGCTTTTTACTACATGCATATTTGAATATATATTAAATATATTTTGTCTATCTGTTTGTTCCGGCTAATCTCTGAAATGGCTGGACCGATTTTGATGGGACTTTTATTGGCAGGTAGCTGATGTAATAAGAAGTAATTTAGGCTACTTTTATTTTAGAAAATAAAGTAAATTTGCAATGTCCAAGTACTGTCCAGTACCGCGCGCAGCTCACGCGCATGCCACCACTGTGCCGTCACGTCGGGCGCCTGCCACCAACGAATCTATATCACAAAGAATCGGGGGATTAGTAACTATTCCACGCGGACGAGGTCATGGGCAGGAGCTAGTTGTAACTAATTTTTCAGAGCAATAAAGGAAATCTTCTATTCTACATGTGGTTCTTACATTGTTTGTGGTTCTTTACTCTATGCCAGTCTTTCCCAAAGTGGGCGATAACGCCCCCTTGTGGGCGCTGCAGGTCTCAAGGGGGGCGGTAAGAGACCCAGAAAGAAAATGGGGGCGTTGTGTAGAGGCCTGGGGGGTGATTTGTAATTTTTATATTATAGTGGTTTTTAAATAGGTGAAAAAATGGGGGCGCTAAAAAAATATTTATTCTCAAAGTGGGCAGTAGACAAAATAAGTTTGGGAACCACTGCTCTATGCCTATCCCTAAGATACCATTAAATTTTAACCCCCCATGCAAAAACTATAAGGTGTAATAAATTTTATGTGTCTGTGTTTGTGTGTGTGTCTACTGTGGCATCATAGCACCGGAACGGATGAATCAATATTGATTTTGTTTTATTTTTTTACAATAAAAATAAGCTACATGCAGTGTTAGTTTAGCATTCTACCAGTGATAGAATCAGAACTGTCAAAGATTACATTTAGAAAAAATATTAGATCTTTATAATACCATGTCTTCAAGGCCTTTTACATGAAGTTCTTTGCCAGCTTCCAAAAGTTCATTCAAATTCTCTATGGAGACTAATACTTCACCAGTGTATATGTACTCTAGGAGGGCACATAGCGTAGTGTATGATATTTTCTGAAATAAAAATAAATAAATATTAAACATATAATGAATGATATGTATGTATTCAGTATTAACTTTGTCCAGCAACTTTGCATTTATCAAAAATAATACTCAAAATTAGCATTATATCTTACACATATTAACAGACAATTTTACATTTTCATATCATTAGTTTATTTAAATTTAAAAGTGGTTAATTTGAAAACCTCACAATATTAATCAGTTTATTATAAAAACTTTTTTACCATTATAGAGTTAAAAATAAAATAAAAAACTTTTTTTATGAAAAAATACAATCAACTTCTAAACATTTTATTTTATTTTTCACTTTTTAGTGGCTTTTTATGTTTAGCTGTGGGACAGCTTAACATATCCATTACAGCGTACATGTCATTAAATGGTATAAACAATAAATTTGCTTTCAGCTATCCTGGAAGATTTGCTATCATTTATTGAAGACTTCCATTTCCTATCTCCAAAGTTCTTCATCAGATCTTCACCAAACAAGAAAAGGACCACCTCAAAATACTATGATGCTCTTCCAAACCCCTGTATAGCTTCTTTTTTAATTTTACTTTGACAAGTGAGAATGAGAACATCATCAATATCAAAGCGACGCATTATAAGGTATATATATCTCAAATACTAGTCATCAGATCTCACTCAAAAGCAGTAAATGCAATAAAAAGTTATGAGGCAAAACACACACACATAAATAATAAAAAAACAGTCAAGAAACTTCTCCTTTATTTAGTCGGTTAAAAATATTCAGGTAAAATATCAATGGCAGTAGCAAGTTGACCTGTCTCTGCCTGTGTTACCTTACAGATAAGTATTGATCAAAAGGATTGCCTAACCTGCTTGGAAATCAAATTGCAGATTTTTTAAAAGGCATTTGCTGGAACACGGGTGGGTTTTAGTAAATTAGTCTACCACTCCCTCTGTCTTTGATGAATTCCCAACCATAAAAAAGCTAGGACTTCAAAATACTGTCGTCGGCGTCTAGCCATCAGACGACGCCGTCTTTCAGCTGAAATGATTAATGATTTATTAATAATAAACTTACATTGAGGAATATAACGGGATGCTGGCACTGGGCAGATGATATCAACTCCTTGATGTATGGACTAGCCAGTGCGATGATCACTTGGTGAACCTTCACTAGGTGACCGTCTGCGGCGAGAGTCATGTCCACAAACTCGGAATTCTGGAATAAAGAAGATGAATCGTTGAAAAATATAAACACAATCGTCTTCTGTTTCATGTTTATAACTACTTTACCTGTTGCAAACTGCTTAATCCATGGCATATATTCTTTTGATGTGCATTCCATAATAAAGAAAATTGCGACTGAGCCATTATAAATGTGTCTACTGCTTGAAATTCATTTATTTATTTACAATTTATTGTAGTAACGACACTCGCTTATTGCCTTATTTTTCCAAAGATTTTGACAGTTGACACTTAGAAAAAGAAAGAGATAAGATGAATTCAATCATGGAACAAAAAGGGAAAGAAAGCTATTTTTTAAATGCTTCAAGAAGCAACACTAATTGTGACATTGACCTATAAAAGTATGGACAGGAAATACCTACGCGAAAAAAGGGTGCATACCTACAACGCATAAAATGGCTGCCATTGCTAGGGTTGAGTCAATCAAGGTGTTACTACAACGAGTATCGATACTAGTTACGAGTTCCACTAATTTATCACGTTTGGATCATAGGTACCTAATATTATGTACTTAATTAAAATCCGTTGTAATAATAACAGAAAAAGATGAGAAGGTTATCTTACTTTCTGCTATCTATACAAATAAATGAAATTGAAGTGTTTGTCCCGGCTAATCTCTGAAATAGCTGTACAAATATTGACGGGATTTTTACAGGCAGATATGTTACAAGGAGTAACTGATGCTAATTTTATTTTAGAGAAATAATTAGGGTACCGCGCAAAAAAAAGGCATTAAAATTATTTTTGCTTTTGGTAGCCAGGATGGCTATAGGCTATTTAACATCACCCTACGACCCTTAGCCTCTAACCATTTTTTCTGTAAGCCTTCATTTTTAGGAAACCTATAAAAATTAAAGTATTTTTAAATCATTTTGGTTAGAGATGCTAATATGTAACTAAAACAAACATAAAACATTATAAGCTAGGTGCACGGTTCCAATTAGCTGTTTCCTATGGAGAAGTGCCGGCCAGAAACTCCATGATTACTCTTTTAGAGATAATTAGCTTTTTCAATGTTTTCTTCAGATTTACGTAAAATATTTTGATTTTGGTGTGAAGTGTGAATCACAGGCTGGACCTAGCTAGGTCACTCGGACCGAATAAGACGCAGGATTATTTATGTTAACATCACAGAATATACCGATATCGTTCCAGCGGAGGAACTAGTTTCGTATTACCGCAAGTCGGCAACGGTATAACACTATTTCATTATGTAAACAAACGAATGAATAAACAAATATAATAAAAAGGCCCGTTATGTGGAAATGAACCCAAATATCAATACTTTAGCCATAAATTCATGATTGCGTTACAATAGTATCACCGAATGTGTATTATTGTGTGTATTAATGCATGAAAACCGGCTACTAACCTGTGCAAAGACAATTGAGGTTGATTTTGATTGTTTCTTGCACCACACTTCACAACACAACACACAGGCATGTTGGATTTATGTTTTCCAACATTTACATGCAGTTTTAAAAGTAAAATTCCTCGTAGTTTTCTCGCAAATCTCAATAATATTAGAAGTAAACAACCATTTGACAGCGTAACTACCATGAATTTGTCGCATAATATGGCTGCAACGGCACTTACCTACAACTGTCTCTACATCACGACAAAATGTTGCCATAATTAGCAACAACTTAAATATAGTTGTCTCTTTTATCAAATAGGATTATCTCACTAGAAAGAATGAGACATAACGATATTTCAAGTTCTGAATCATATTTCACTCATATTTATCTAAGCAAATGTATGTATAGAATAACGCAGCGTCTCCATATTTTTCCCATCTCAATGAATTGTGAAGTAAAATCTAGAACGCTATCTCTATGGTATCAACTTATCACAGACCACATATGCTCAACTTATCAAGATCTCATCAGATCACCGATCCACTGTCATAGCTTTCAAATCGACTAAAATTCTGCTAATTTCAAAAATAAATTCACTGATTGAATGATTGTAATTTATATAGGGAACGTGCACGGCATAGACTATGCCATCTAGTGTTGCAAATCTGAAACTTTTAAATTGTAAATATTTGACCTGTGTTGCCACATATACTTCCTGCACCGCGGACCAAGAATCTAACTGCACCCTCTGTTTAGGGCAACGTGCACGAAGTAGACTGTGCCATCTAGCGTTGCAAATTTGAAACTTATAAGTAAAACATACTTGACATTGACGCGACTGTGCTGCCACCTGTAGTTTCTGCACGTTCCCATCTATTACTAATTACTATACTCTACGACGTTCCCTATATTACCAGTATTTTAGACATGGGTCGGATTAGATAGAAACGATACCTAATCCTAGTATTTAAAAATACCTAATCCATTTACCTAATCCGAATATTTATTCCGCTGGCCTGTTTCGATATTATGTATCGTATTTGAATTGGGTAAGAAATATACGATATGGAATATGGACGTTCCGTTTCTGATATATTGTGGAACGGTGGACTTTTCGTTTTTTTATAGGCAAACGGTACTTTTAATAAAAAGTCAAAGTGATTAAAATTACACTTCATATTTAAAGATTGCAGCTGCACAATATGTTAATGATGGTGCAGCGCAGAATCTTAATAATATTGAATTTTATATTTTTCAGGTTTTTCTTTTTTTATTGTTTTTATCACTAAATAGTCCAATGGTAATCTACATACATGTTTGCCGCTGGTGACAGTGCTTATTAAACTTGAAACTTAGCCCCATATTTTTATGAGGTATCTTCTGTTTAAACTGTGTACGAATATTTTGTGCCATACCTAATCCTCGACGCTTTGGATTAGGTAGGTACGGACTAGTATCGAAAATTACCTAATCCAATATTTAGGCCTCACCTCTACAGTATTTACCAGCTGGTTTTGACAGCAGACAGTTGGTCAATTTGGTATATATATTATGCTATGTTTTATAGGTTATGTTACAGCTGGAATGAAAATAACTTATTTTTGTGATAATATATAACTAAAAATCTGTTATTTTGGACTACATGTAATAGATCTTCAACATGGCATTGATGAAATCTAAAGATATACCCGAGGATGCTGTTGCAATTGATGAACTGGAAGCTACAGAATACGTCTGGAATATTGTTTCCGACTGGGATTCACTTGCTGATACGTAAGTAAAGTTGTTACAGAAAAACTGTCGAGAATGCTTTGAACTTCAAAACACAGCATAAATATGTTCGACACAAGTCCACAACATTTGATTTTAGCTTATGGCTGTTAGATAAGATACGAATTTACCGTCGTCACGGGTTACTGAATAATAACTCCCTTATTATTCAGTAAGTGTGTGAGTTGTCCCAAGATATTTATTATTATTATTGTGCTTAAAGTACTACTTCTTGTACTGTCTTAAACTTCTGAATACTCTACAATAAGAAAATTTGTTCATAATAAACAATTATAAAAATTTTGTTACAGCTGGGCTTTGAAGTATGCTCCAGTAGTCCTCGGAGGTATCAATGCATTTTGCGGTATTATGATAAACAGGCATTTCAGGAACAAGGTAAAACTGGGACCATATGGATACTTCGCATCTGTCATTCCTATCTCAGTTATGCCTGGAATTCTAACATGCCTTTTTCATAGACATGTAAGTATAAAAATAATACTAGCATTATCACCAGTAGCCGGAATAGGCAGATTGATTTGGGGTCAGTAACCTGAAATATAGATATTAATATGGACATGCCTCTGAGATCCCGGGATCTTAGTTTTTTCCGGAATTTCAAAATTGTTAGGAGCATGTAAAATGTGTAGGAGGAAGACATATCAGCATAATATTCACGCCATATAAATAAAAGTAGTATTCCGCTTGGGGGCGCGAGTTGCGAGCAACTCGCGGTGTCTTTTTAGTATTTTTTTACTGACAACAAAGGTGTTGAAAAGGGTTGAATTTTTATTGGCCATATACTCATCTAAATACCATTTATACAACCTCGAAAACTATTTTTCTCTACTATGTCAGATTTCTGAGATACGCAAAGGGGTTGAAAGTAGGGGCTTGAAAAGGGGTAATTTTTTTTTTTTTCGTTTTATACTCATCCAGATACCCTCTATACAACTCCGAAAACCATTTTTCTCTTCGACGTCAGGTTTCTGAGATAAGCAATGGGGTTGAAAAGGGGTACTCACCCCGACACCTTCTATACAACCCCATTAAAAGTTTTCCCCTCCTAGCACGGGAAGTGGGAGAACAATTATGTCAATCAGTCAGTCAGTCAGTGAGTGGTTTTTTAATTATCACGCCATATAAATAAAATGTTTTATAGGCTTTCTAAAAAATAATTTTATTTCATATGAGTATGTAGTGATTTAAAAATCCATACATTCAAAAATATTTAATTCAAAAAAAGGTTTATCCATATTCTGATTTCTACGACAGTTTGTGATACAAGTACATAAAATCAATCAACCTATTCTGGCCACTGGTTATCACACAACTTCCATTGGCTGAAGAATTTTTGAATTTGGGTAAATAATCTGGGGTGTATTTAAATTTCAGTTAATTTCAACAGACTTACTTCTGATGAAGAATCAGGCATGCCCATTATGTTACGAAGTCAGGTCTGCAGCCATTCAGACAACTCTTGGGATAGCATACCCAATGGTGCTGGCTCCAACATCAGCTTTGATGGTAAGTCAGCAGTGTTAAAATAACATGATCATCATCTTCATTATATCATCATTTTACTCAAGAAAGGGCAGAGGTGGATCCTTAAGGCAAACTATGTGCCTTATAATTGTAAGGCACATAGTTGGTACAAAGTACAATTCTTTATTATTGTAATTACAGTAATAAAGAATTGTACTTTGTATAGATCTTCTGAAGTAGCTTCTGCTTGATTACTCCTACCTACATGGCCAGTTCCTCAAAAACAATTATTATTATCTGCCAACTGTTTAAAACTTACATTATGACTGCCTTGCTGATCTAGTGGTCGCAATTTTGAACCAAGATTGCTGAGCTTCAGCAAGGTCAGAGTGGTGGTGTTAGCCAGCTGGGCCCTAGCCTGGTTTGCGGTAGGTAGGTTAGTCCAAGGGTCGTAAGGCCCGGGTCGACCTTCGCGACACTTACGCGATCTAAGTACATGTAGTTAACTAAGTTAACTCACATAGGCCAAAAAAATTGTAGTGTTATAGGAGCATTAAACTTTGCGAGTTTTGCTGTCCAAAGAGGACGATTGCTTTTTCGAGCTCTATTGAATTTCCTTCCATGCTTCAATTGGACGATACGTCCAAGGTGCACCCTCTACCTAGGTGGACAACCTATCACTATCTGGAACGTGGTTTGGTCCCAGAGTGAGAAGAATCGATCACTGTAATGTAAAATGAATGTTGGCAATATTGAAGGATTTCCAGAGACATGCCTTGTATCTGGGCCAATCTAAAGTCACGAAACAATGCGACAATCGCGCGGTAGTAGTGTATCTCCGAAACCCTCAGGAAACCTCACGAAAGCGGCACCAAATCCTTACGATTGATGCACATAACATAGGACCTGTTTTGTTTGATAGGTCAGTAGAACTTGGCAAGGTTTTGGCGTAGTGGGAATAAGATCGCGATGAACACTTAGCGCAATAAATGTGGTCACCTTAATGGCTTGTCATAATTGTGTGGTTATTGCCATAATTTATTTTTGAACATGTCTGTTTGGAAGAGTTTTAAAGGAAAGAGGTGAATTCATGGAGTATATGGGCGATTGTGCACTACAAGGAATTTTACTGTCCGAACATCCGAAAATGTGGGACGGTAAAATTACGTATAGTGCACAAACATACATTATATGGCGTGCCATATCGGACCGTAAAAAATCGGACTGCCGAACAGTAAAATTCCTTGTAGTGCACAATCGCCCTATCTATACTAATATAATAAAACTGAAGAGCTGGTTCGTTTGTTTCAACGCGCAATTAAGTAATTTAAAAAATCATACAAAACATTAACAAGAACTCAACAAAGGGTTCAATTTTATTGCACGCAAGTGTACTCAGAAGCGAACGGGATGTGGAAACATTGCGAGATAAGTGTCGACTGATCACCTAATTCCCAAGTGGAGCTGTGGCCTTTCATTAGAGGCGACGGGGTTACAGATCCCATGGGACATTCAGGAGTAGGTAACTCCCATTCTGCGAGCTGCTCCTCAATTTTCCCAACTTAATAAATACCTAGGTACACTCGGACCAGATCCTAAAACTCGCGGTTAAGAAAGTCTGACATCGTGTCGTGACCGGTAAGTTACGGACGAGAGTACGGTTAGGAGTGCGACATGCGTGGGACAGCGATTAGACGCGACTTCACGATAGCGCGTGCGATGAGCTAACTTGGCGGCCCCCTGCCGCTCCCGCTGTAATACCACCGCGCTATGTGCTCCGGACGGCGGCGGCGCGCCTATTTTTTTTTATTATGAGTTTACGAGGAATAGAAACTGTCTATATTTTGCTGATTTCAAGCCGGATAAAAAATAATTATGCTTTTAACAAATAATGGAAAAAAGAAATGTGTTCCATATTACTGGTTTTTCTTTGCGCTTACAGCTATAAAAATATTCCTACTTGTCTAGGGCGCTGGCAACGGAAAGCTGGTAGAGATGAAAATACACCAACATTACACCGATTATTATTTATAGGCCAGTATTGATCATCCATCAGTCAGCCCCAAAGGGCATTGATGGACTCCTAAGGCGGCCTTTCCACCAGCAAGCCGCTTGCATGGAAGTTTAACTACATGCAACGCATGATTGAGAGATTTTTTACTTGTTGTTGCTTGGTTACAAAAACCAAGCAACTACAAGTAAAAAATCTGTTTTTTTTTTCAAAACCATAGTTTTGTGTAATGTAGTAGTAAAAGCATTTTATTTTTATTTCTGCATATGATCTATGAATAAATTAATAAGTAGGTACTGCATCATCCTTTTAGAGCAATGTGAAGGTACTGGAAAAAAACTTATCTCTTGTTTCAGTTTGCACACAGATACGCTACCTTCAGGGTGCCTGATCTAAGAGAAGGCCCGAAGGTTATCTTCAACTTCTTGAGGAAACTGACGAGGCCCTTCAACAACACACTAACAGTGATGCTCATAGTACAGGTCGTGGCCTCGTCCATCTTCACGTACTACGAAATGACAAACAATCTTACTATAAGAGGAAAGCTATTGGAGATCGAAGCCAATCTTGAAAACCAAAAACAACAGTGAATGCTTTTATATAAATGTAGATGAACTTTGTAAATAGGTAATTTTAAAATTAAAATTTTATTGTTATATTGTGTTTCTTTTTTTTCTCAACTAAGAAAAACCTCAACCTATTTTCCAGGTACTGTGTTTTTTGATGCAGCCATTTTAATTATACAAATGTTACACAATAAACAAAATCTGCAAAAAAAAGTCGAATGCAACCACAGGTTACCCAATCAGATGTAATTGAATTTAAAAGCCATAATCTCATGGTTTGTTAACATTGAAATAAAAAACAGTAACATCTTCGAATTAACCTATATTATTAATTAATCATATTTAAGAAATACAAAAACGGACAATAAACTATGCACACAACTGTTACCAGATAAAGTACAATTTCTAGGTATGAACACATGCAAGACTGTTCTCTGCGACTTAACCATTCAGAACACAACTAAATCACTATGCAAAACCTTTATTCAAAACATCCCTAACCTTGTAAACTTGGCTATAGATATGCGTCAACGTCATCAAAACTTTTTTGGACTACCTATTGGACTACCTACTTACCACTTCTGTGATTGAGTGAGTGAGCCAGTTATAGTTGTTCGTATCATACACTCACTCATTCACAGTTCATCTGCAGTCCGTTTCAGTTTCTGTAAACATCTCACCGTTTATATATCAGCGGAAACTTGTAAAATGCGTAAAATTATAAAATATCTTGAGAGATTATAAACTTACCACTTTATAAATTGCCAAATAAACATTTGGAATAGGTACTTTTTTCGCATCAGAATTTTAGTCTATAATCACTCGAAGTAATTCCGAGAAATTGACATATTGACGAACAATCAGTCTACGGTAGTGAACGCAAATAAAACATGGAAGTATTCCTAACTCAGAAAAATGACCCAAAGCACATTGCGCTGCGGTAGGCGGGGCTTACCTATTGCGCCGCTCACGTGTTTTTAGTTACACGGCCTATTCGTTACATGGTAATTTAAACCCAAATACTTGGGAAATAAGGTCGATTTTTAACTGTGCATCGTATTAGCAATAATGTTGTTGGTGTGGTTCGGCGAATCAGCGACGAGGTTTCGATGTGTGAGTTTGTTTGGATTTTTGGGTCACGATTCGCGCTTAGATTCCTTGAAGTAATGCTTCCATGTTTTATTTGCGTTCACTGGTGTACAGTTCTACAATTTATTGGATTTTCTGGCCTAGCCAAGTAGCGGAACATAGGGCACAGGGAACTTAAGGCTCCCCGACACGGATAGGTTAGGTTCGAATGGTATGATGGGAGCGGGAGCTAGATCCCATCATGCCATTCATGTTATTTTTTTTAAACTCTGAAGACAGAAGGCCGCCGTCGTTTCGATGTTGAAATTGTAATATTTAACGTTACGTTTCTTCCTATTCTACAATTTCTCGGAATTGCTTCGAAAAATAATAGAATATAAGATTTTGATGCCTACGTCTTCCAAATGTTCAGTTGATAATTTATCGAAAGTTCATAATCTCTCAAGATATTTTATAATCTTACGAAGTTTGTCATTTTTCGTTGACATGAACATGAAGTTAACTTTCAAATCATACAAACAACAAATGACAGTTCACTTCATCTCGCTCCTACTAGGTTTAAACGGTGAGGTGTTGACAAAATAGATCGGCTGTTCCGAATGGCGCAAGTCCCATATAAAACCGTTCCATAATGCTAGACCGTTCGCATAAATAGGTACTTATTGAGACATCTAGAATAATCTTGCTGATAACCTGACTTTTGGCTAGCTTATAATATTCAATGCAACTTGACATGTAGACAAGTGCTAAATTGACACTTCCAGCTATTAGCTACGTTTAAGATCAAATCTTCAACTCTGTTTGTTCTCAATTCGAGCAGTATACATAACTTCACGCGTATTTATTAAATGGTTCATAGGGCTGTGGCAGACCTAGTGCACAGTGCAATGGCAAACAAATATCAACATTATATTGTTGAAAATAAATCAACGTTCAGGAGTCCAACAGTAAAACAAAACAAAATTAGTATACAATTGATATTTTCGGCTTTATTTGAAGAACAATAATGCCGAAATTTGTTTGGTAGATAAGACCACACTGCGTTGCGCTTCAAGTCGGCACCTGTACCTAGATCATCGCCACTTCATCAGTCATAACTTGAGTAAATGCAAGGAACACAAAAAATAATACTACACAATAAAATAAAACAAAGCAAACGGAAGTATATTTCACCCAAAAACAACAGGTATTGTATTCCCGATAGCATGCAAACGTTAGTGAATTAAATTGTGGGGCTGAAGGGAGCCAGAAGTCTTATAAAACACAATTTAGTTAGTTTATAAAACTATAGGTAATAATTCTACCTAGATATCTGCTTAAAAGTATATTGATATTATGTCTCTATATTTAAAGTCACTCATATTGCAAGTACGTGAATTAATTAGTTTCCCTGAGCACATACAATAGGGATGTTTCCTGAGGAATTCAAATATGATTCTATTTAGTCCGTCAGTTAGATTATCGAAAAATATTGGACACGTATATTTGCTTTATCAAATCTATAAAAATTGACGAATATAAAAAGCTTCAAAGATCATGAGTGGGGGCTTTTGACGTCATGACGTGGTAAAAATCGTAGCACAAAGTGACGTCACACTAGTTTTAAACGCACCGTATAGTCTTCGTTTTTTGTTTACGAGAAAAAAAAAATACGTGTCCAATATTTTTTGGAAATCTATTTGACGGACTAATTAGATTTTTTTAGTCAACTACCCTATTGGCGTTGGAAGGTTTGTAAAAACATTAAGTTTTAAGTCAAGACCCTGGGGCCGTATTATGACCTCTTAAAACCAGCATGTTTTCTGTGTGAGAAAAGGATAGTGCTATTCGTCCTGTATAGCTCCGTCTCTTTTTCACACCGAAAACATGATGGTTTTAAGAGGTCATAATACGGCCCCTGGTCTTTCGTATAGCTAAACAATAAATGGGGCAAAGAATCAACATTTGAAACGTTGAAAGGGAACGATGTTATAAAGCAAAGTTTTTACAACTTGCACCAGTTTCTACCGACCCACGCAATATTATGTAAAGCATGTGCTCAGTTCGTCATTATTCAGTTAGTGCCGTTCCTAGCCAACAATCGTACTATAATTCTTTCACGACTTAGTGAACTACGGTATCTATATTAATTTCTAGCTGTTCACTATAAAGGATAACAATGTATACAATGGTTCAATGAGAGGATGTGCCGATTGATTTAACAACCATCAAACGTTACAAATAACTTGGCAATAATGTACAGTCGGCAGTAAAATGTTAGCAAAACTAAAAGGAAGGTTAGTATGATGCCTGTTTTCGTTGCCGAGTGTACGTAATTGAGCGTTAGATGAATTCTTTTTGAGTGGGCGCCGTAATAGTAGGACGGTGACGCAGCGCACTTCAATGCATACATACATACATGTACAATCTAAAAATCATGCTGCTATTACTGTGTAAAACACCTTACAGATGTACTTTTTGGTAGATAAATACCCTTCATAATATATTTTTTTATACGCAAATATACAGTATGTTAACTAACAGAGGGCGTTCCCGTTAACCCGCAATAGTATAGCATCCATATATGATAAAAATATTACCATTCGAAAACAAAATGTTTTTATTATTTTAATATTCACTAAAAATGTTAAATTGATACGTTAAAGAAACACTCTGTACACGCGTACTTGCCGGTTTGGACATTGCTGCTACGAGGAGGTACTATTCCGCGCTACTATTTTGATTTTAAACAGGATGTTTCGAATTTATTGTCAATTATTATTTTTTTAGTTCGGATTATTTTATGCTTATTTTTCTATACTGATATTTTTATTTTAATCTATTAATGATATGGATTACCGAATTTACGGGAACGCCCTCTGTTATTTAACATACTGTATATGTTTTATAGTTTGATAAATCCTCTATTATCAAACACATCCTCTCATAAAATCCATGAGATACAATTATGAGTAAGCAGACAAGCGATAGTACTCACTCTATCTCTCTCAAAGAATACACTGCTGCCACCACATCATGTTTCTCCAAAACGATTTTATTATAAACTTGAAGTACAACTAACAACTAGTTTATATTTACATAATTCATGATACAGTTCCAACAAACGAACGATCTTTCGTTAGCTTGGTAATGTATTTTAGACGTATATAATAAACCTTATAGTTAACTAAAACAATAAGGTTTCAAATCACAAGATGGCTACGCAGACTGCGCAGTCTAGGCACAAAAACTTACCAAGATAACGAAATGCCCGATACCCCATGCCATCAACAAATTTACCGTCGATTCAACAACGTTGTAACAATTTCTCATGTTTAAAATTAATATAAGTAGTACACTCTACAACAAATGATCTCTTATAGTAATGAGTCCGTTTCTTTTGTCGAGGGTCAAAAATAACATAATGTGGACTATTATAATTTTAACTGATTTCAAACAATAAATCAAACCAGAAGTCATTAATTACGTCTGAGCAATGTTATTCAGAAGTCACAATTTTCAAAGTTAAGAATATTCTACAGAAAACTTGGTATAATCCGATTTCAAAGTACAATGCTGTTGTCTTCATCCCAACTTTAGGAATACTTTAAAAAAAAAACAGCACTGCAATCACAGCAACCATCGTGAATTGCAGAATTCACGATGGTTGCTGTGATAGTTTAGAGTTCTATTCATTTAAAAATCCAGCTGTCGAACTCAAAACATTTAACGGCGTAGATAATTACGCTAATAACTTTTTTTGTTCACTTTAATTCTTTGTGTTTTTTTTTTAATTTTATCATGTTTTGATATTTTTTTTTCGAGAACATTATACTATTTCGATCTACCTACATAATCTTACTTACATGATACATAAAGGGGAGTGCTCACCCAAGCGTAGCGCAATTTCACATGTAAGTACTTTTGTTTATTCATAAAATTAAAATCTTATTGTTTTTTTTTGTAAAGACATTGAGATCTCGATTACATCTCTTACAATATGTGTTACATTTTCAAATACTTTACTTTTTTTTTAGTTTTGTTCTGTCTACTATTATGAGACCATAAGAATCCAAAAAGACAAAGAAAAATATTTTTGATAATTAAATAATTTTGATCTTTTGTTTTAAGTTCTAACTAGGTATGGTAGCAAGTGCTAGACAGACTTCAAAACGCCTTCTTTGAATACATAATGATTAATTTGTAGTTTGAATGGAGCATAAGGTAAGGCAGGGTTAATGAACGCAAGTCATGCGGCAAACTAGCCTTGTACAGACAATACTATTACAAGGTAAATTGCAACAAAGGTCATGAAATTGTAACCATATCATGAAATGCTAAGATTCAATTGGTAATACAAGATTCATAAAGTATGGAAGCATGGGCAATCCTTAACAAGCCAACCATGAGTCAAATTACACAATTCACTAACCAGTGTTTTTTTTTTTTTAACTTTAAACCCACGGTAACATTCATACAAGAATGAAACAGCAAATTACAAACTTTCCTTAGTCAAAAATTTGATCAAAGTGTATTGCCGATACGGAATAAAATGCTTAATTTTTAAGTTAGCAAAAAAACTATTTTTTTGTTGTTGCAAATAATAAGTATACAACTCTGTAACATTATGAAAGGGTAGTATACTCCGCGATACCGATATTAATATTAATCATAAGCATTACTGTAATTAAGATGGCACTTTAGATGTTATCCTCAGAGGAATGTCGTTGGCAGTGATGTATCTTATCGTTAAATGATTTGAATCAAGCAGGATCGTTCGCTGGGCTGGCTCGTCAATTCACTTTGAGCATAATTCTGACGCGTGACTGTGCTCCCGACGACGACCGTCAAGTTCGGACGAGTGTCTGTTCCACATTGCCTTCTCGTAAACTGATTCTGGACACTAGACGTACACTTACAACCTACATTATAGCTAACACAATATTTATAAACACTCTGCCCGCTCCAACACCGGTGTGATTGGTTATTGTAATATGTGTATAACGTATTGTGATACACAAGTCTTGGATTGTTATAGGGGGCGTCGTGAGCGGGCGCAGGTACCATCTGCTAGCAGCGTTGGTTGATGTAGTCGTTGTAGGTGGCGGAGATCTCCTCGGACTGGTAGCGCGTCAGCTTGATGCTGCGCCGCAGCTCGCCCGTGATGGCGGCCTTGTACCCGCCTTTTCTCAGAAGAGAGTCTATTGTTTGGATTTGGTCCCAACCTGGAAACACCCCATGATTTCGTATGAGTATTTGGACAAAACTGGTGACAGGAAATATGTACTTGTACCCTATTTTTATATGGTGTTGTCTGATATAATGAACCTCTATAAAGATTTCATTAACAATGATTCTTAAAGTTCCTCGTAAGATGAAAAAAAAAATAGTGTACTGGTACATACACCTAACTGAATACATACCAATCGCGACCAGTTATTTCAGTTATCATTGTTGGACACGGGACACGTGATGCCGTTAGAAACTATTCAAACACTGGCTGCTTCGAGCAGCAGTGCAGCTTACTAACTTTCAGGCTGCTTTTAACAGAAAATAAACACTTCAACAAAACTATGGGACAATCTACTAATACAGGATAACCTGCCCATTTTAATTAATGCCTTGATAAAGAGGCAAGCAGGCACGTCGTATGTTACTGGTTCTTGGGCGACTGTTATACCTTTGCACACATAATATTAAATTGAAACATTTGTAACTAACAAAATACGACCGCGTTTTTAAATTAAACGAAAAATTCGCGCCTGTTGTTTTTCCTGTAATGTGAAGGTAAAATGGCGCGCTAGAAACCTTGCCAAACCTTGAAAACAGACAGGATTAAGAGAAGTTTTAAGATCCTCACACGAAGATGACGAAGTTACTTGATTGCAAACACACCTTGCTCAGTAGCAACTTGAGGTAAATAAGTAGCAGTGCGCTTGTTGCCTCGTTCACTGATGAACTCGATGCGGATGCCGTGCTTGCCCAGCTTCCAGTCCAGGTAGTGCTCGGCCTCCTCGAAGTGCTGGAGGATGGAGACGGACACCGACAGCCGCGGCACTTCCTCGCGAGTGATGGGCGCGAACCGGGAGTCTTTTAGAGCGCTGGTTATCGCGTACTCGCGAAGACCTAAGTGAGTGAGTTCGAGATGTTAGGCGCTGCTAGTAATAAATAAACAGCTGGCACAGGGTTGCCAGCTGTTTATTTATTACTAGCAGCGCCCCGCGTAGTTCCCGTTCCCGTGGGAATATGGGCATAAAATATAGCCTATGTTACTCAGTGTGAATATAGCTTTGTAATGGTGAAAGAATTTTTGAAATCGTTCAGTAGTTTTTGAGTTTATTCGTTACATACAAAAATATAAAAATACGAATCTTTCGTCTTTATAATATTATTTTTAAGTATAGAAAATTGCCTGAAACACAAAGGTACAAAGGCAGACTTAATGCCTTAATGCATTCTCTACCAGTAAACCAAAGGTGGTGAAGAGGTGCATAAAAAAGAAATTAATGTACTTGAAGTGATTTGGTATGGCGAAAGTTGGCTGTAACAGCCAACTTTCGGTCGACTCAATGTTTATTGTAGACGGCAATAAACATGCCCGAAAATAGTCATGCACAATGAACAGCTGCTGGTTGCGAGTTGACCTCTCAAAGACAGTGATAGATAAATTTTCCCATTGATGAATGGCCGAATCTATCTGATCTTTCATATATTTAATCTTTTAGATATTATAAAGAGGTAACGTTTGTGAATTTGTGACGTTGTAAGGGGTAATCTCTGGATCTACTGAACCGATTTTCAAAATTATTTCACGAATAGAAAGCTACGTTATTGTGGAGTGTCATAGGCTATTTTATCCCCGTATTGCCACGGGAACGGGAACAACGCGGGTGAAACTGCGGGGCGCTGCTAGTATAATATAAATATACAATGATTATGATTGGGCTTAAGAATCATTATAAATTTAAAGATGTATGTACGAGTGGTGTGAGCCCTACCAGCAGCAGACTGGAATATAATAAGTTTTACTAACATGGAATTGATAATTAAGGGTAATGCAGATTTTGTTGCATAATTAACAGGCCAGCCTTTCATTTTTAAGGGCACTTGTAACAGACAACTAAAGTGTTTCTCACTGTAAATATTTTGAACTCAGCCACTACTCTGTTCTCAGGCTTTGCAGCAGTACCCCATGCAACCCTCGCATGCACTGACCCGCATGCGAGGGTTGTGGAATTTCTTTGGAAGAGTCACCGCAGCACTGGAATGCAAAGGGCACTAGGAGGAACATGGATGGGTTTTAGTCAGTAAGAGTTTGACACTCCCTTCCGCTCCGCTCAGAGCGGGAGAAGTATAGACTTTGCAGCAGTAGAATTATCAGCTTAATAATTTTATGATGAAAAACGAGACAAAAATTGACTTTGTGGGGTGTTCAAGTACAATTTGAAGAAATGAAGATTATTCACAGTTCCTATATTTTGCAAACAAAATCAACATTCCCTTTGTTTAAAGTCATTGTTTACATTTCTTGGTCACATACAAAGAAATGTTATTTTAATCAATTTTAACTTCTCACAGTCGAGAATATCCAATTATCAAATATTTGCTATATTTGATCTTACTTAGAGATATAAATATCATGTAAAAAAATAACATCCAATGATCAAATATTTCATCATTGTGTTTTTTTTATATTTTTGATCATTGTGATCATTTAGTTTTATGGAAGATACCAGTTTGAAGTTAGTCTTTACTCATTAATAACTTAATAAAGATTTGAGTTCAGCACAATAGGTATTGAAATGGAAATGTTATCTCTTTCAAATATTATAACAGAGTATTGAGACATGATCATGAGGTATTGCTAAGTAATGTATTATTGTTATTGCAGTGGCTCACTAATAAGTGAACAAGGTCAGACAGTCACAGCTATTCTTTGCACACGCTTGCATTATATAATGTTTAATCACTGAAATACAAACATCTGCAGTTATCCATTGTTAGAACTCTTACCTGAGTGTAAATGCATTGCATTAAATGTCCCGATGCATCCCCGGAGGCGGTGCTCCTTACCGATCTTCCATGTCACAAATAAAGGACTGTGAAAAATAAATTAAATCATATTAAAACAACTCAATAAAAATCTTCAACATTAAGTAAAGTCTAACTTTATTGCACATTAGATATTCTGTAATAGTAGTTAACACAGCAACAGAATAGTAAAACTGTATAAAATGTGTGCACCATTATAAACTTTATGCACTTTGACATAAAGGATGTATTAGCATGCACATTTTCAGAAGGTGATGGGAGTGGAGGTGTATTGACCGCGAATAAAAAAAAAAACTAAACTGACTTTATGTTTACATTCAAACAATATGTAAATCAAGTGAAAGTGAAAATGATCAAGCATTTGTGGCTTATGGAAAAGTTTCATACGAAAAACATAAAAGGTTTAATTCACTAGACTGACCTCAATTGAAACAAAAGATGTGGAGGTAGCTCAACAAAGCACGTCCAACCAACAGACATAAGTATAATGATAGGATGTACTTGTACTTACGAGAGTGAACCACTTACTAGGCATCGTTAGTAAAGTTTGGCGTCTGAGGAGGGTCCATACTGTGCAGCTGACAATACAAAACATCGAAACAAAAGTAACACATATCAGGAATAGCCACTGACTCTTGGTAACCATTCAAAGGTCGATCTATATTGTTACTGTACAAGTTGTTCAGTTTCTGTTTTTTTGTACCACAACATACTGAAGACATATTGGCTGTTTTTATAAGTTAATTATCTTAAGACTACGAAACAAAGCAGGCACACAAATCTCAAAAGTAAACGAAACCAAACACTCGTTTCACTCAATGGGGTATTGTAACCACAGGCTATAAAATACCAATGAGCCAGTGGAATCATTTGACGGAAGTAGTGATGTTGATATGACTTTTACAACTTCTATACAGACAAACAAGTAAAATGTTTATTGTCCGTTTATATATGCAATATATAAAAATAAAAAAAAATTTAAATCATATTTTTTGTCGGTCCTTCTGTTTGCTGCGCTTAATCTCGGATACGGCTGGACCGATTTTGACGGAACTTTTATTGGCATAATAGGAAAAAAATGTTTTGTAAGTTTTTTGTGTCTTCTAGTCATTTGTGCTATTTCACAAGTTTAACGCGGGCAAAGTCGCAGGTAACAGTTATTTTAGTACTAAATTTAAAAAAATGTAATGAAATAATGTCTTCAAAATCACGTACGCAAACATAATATAGGTATATGAGATGTAAATTGAACTCAAACATGCAAATAGATATAAGAACACTAAAGGTCACAGCTCATTAGAGCCACCCGGCAACCACTCCGCACCGCCTCGCCTCCTGCGGCTAGTATTCTTTATAACGACTTGTATGGGTATGCGCTCACTATATCAACTCCGTAGCGTCACCGGATCGCCTCGGTCGTAAGCCCTCCACGCGCGGACGACGGGTGGACCACTCGGTGACAACTCGCTGCTCGCACGCTTGCCTTGCGTTGACTGCGCATTGCCAACTCGCGGGTCCCGAGTGGCCCGCGCGCTGCCCGCGAATGATTCACGCGAGGACTATACTGGGTGATGAGCCGCTTCCTAGACTTTCTACCCTCCCTTCATACCCAGCCTTTCTTTCGAACGACGTATCGTACGTGTATACCTAGTGCCAATTGTTAACAGATTACTCGAAATTCGTGGACGCGAATGACGAAGCGACGTCCACGTTGACCACGCGGCGTTCTCTCGTTGATCGCGCCGGGTCCACTGGTTGACCGCGCGACGTTTATTGGTATTAACGCGGCTTCCACCCGTAGACCACCTGTCGACAACGAGTGGACACCGTGCGACGAGGCGGTGCGGGGTGGGTGCCGGGTGGCTTTAATGAGCTGTGACCTTAATGCTCCGAGGAGAGTCACAGAAAACAACTGATTCGCGCATACTTCGGCGTTGTTCTCAGCGTACTAATTTACTTAACTAAGGCCTGTGAGACGATAGACTGCCTCTCTGTGTATGGCCAACTTAAGTATTCACTAACACTTTAGTGGTGGGAGAAAACTACAAGCTCAACTTTAGTGTCGTGAGACATACTTCGCTTTAGTAAAGCCTAACTAAACATATGTGCAAATCTGATGTCCCAATAACTTTGACGCCCTTCATTTAATATCGATGCAGTCGGCGAGGCAGTATTCTGTTTTTTCTATCATTCTAATTTGAATACAACTGTTAACATAAATACATACCCACGAAACATCGCAAAATATCAGAACTAATTGATTTTTTGGGCAAGCCAAAATGTAAAATGTATCAATAAAACGCCTTAACACACTATGTGTTATACCCTCCTGGCTTTCTAAATAAGCTTTCTATCATATAAAAGTAATAATAAAAAGATTCTGATCTTATTTCGCCAAAATGTAACATGGATCCATTTAGCAAAATTTTCTCCTCATACTTCCAAAAAGCAATAAAAATGACTAAGTACGACTATTTTAGAGCGAGCGAATCGAGATTGAAAACATTACACCCAGCCTTGATGAATTCAATTTTCTTTTGACCGAAAATAAGTTAAGAGGTGTTTGGTTTTATGCAGATGGGAGCTTGTATAAAGGTTACAGTCTGCCACCGCCAGCCATAGCTGTCTCGGCCTAAGGGCTTATTATGCGCATCGGCGCGGCGGCCTCTCGCGTCCGGCCCTGGTTCAACAAATCATGGTCTGGAGCGAGAGGGCATGGAAAGAAGTCACCTCCTTTTGCGAAGCAGTAATGCTAGCGAAGGAAAGTCGCAAGCCGCCGCAACAGATGGAGACGCCCCGGGCGTCGCGAAACACAGGGCGATGCCCGGCCATCGTAGGCGCGGGCCTGCGGACGGCAAGCTATGGATGGCTTACTGTCCGACAGCAACCAGGTCCGGTTCGACAGCGCGTCATGTTCCACGCGCAACGCTCAAAGAGCTGTCAGCAAAGAAGATGGGGCCCCATAGGGTCAGTGCCAGCTAGGATTCCGAAAGTTTGAAAGAATCACCGCGGCCCTGGAACGAAAAAGGCATTAGAAGGATCACGGGTGGGTTTTAATCAGTAAGAGTCTGACACTCCCGTCCACTCCACCCAAAGCGGGAGAAGTCATTTGCTGATTTCCAATCTAGAAAAAAAGGGTACGCTTAGTTGTGAAGGTTTTTTCTTTCTCCTAATCCGAAAAAGAAACAACTGTCTCGAAGATAGTCTTACAGATAATCAAATAGGCTAACAAATTAACACAATTACTCTGGCATCAGTTTAATTTTCACATAGTTTTTAGTATTGGCCACTGATAAAGCTTACTTTCATATTAAATGTCATGTTGTACTTGTAAGACAGTTTGTCAGGTGAGAATTTACGGGCCAATGAATGAGTTCGGCACGTAATCAGGAAGGTGAAAATATGTAATAAGTGTATGCACAATTTAATAATAATAATATAATAATAAATTCTTACAATAAAACAGGCACAAGAAAATAACAGAGTGCCTCACGGAATCATCGTAATTAGATGGTGTGTAGACTCGCCTTTACTCAACCCGACGATCTAACCGTAGGTTAGCACTACAGTGAATGCCAAGCCTAAATTTACGTTTTTTTCTTTTACAACGTTATTGTCTCTGACATAAATATTATTACATCTGTCACTACTTTGTGTTTACTTAAAAAATAAAATTTAGTAGTTTATGGAGCGATGGCTGTCATCGAGTTTTATTTTACTATAGAAAATAAGAAAAGAAGCTTTCAGTGCACATAAATGAAGATATTTTCGTGAATCATGTACATGTTTTACAACTTCCCTTTAGGTCTAAGTGAAATAACCATATATCTGTATTTAGAACCATTAGTGATGTTTAGTGAAAAAGCTTGCTAAGTTCCGACGATGGCGTCCGATGGTGAAATTTCGTGTGCGAATGATCCTAATTTCGCTGTTATTTACTCGTTTCTAAAAACATTCGGCAAATTGTACGGCTTTGATGTTCCTACGATATCTAAATTACAAGAATTTATAGAGAATACACAGGAAGGTGAGATATCTTTGTAGATTCGTCATTTGAAATCATAAACAAACATCTTATAAGTTTTTTGTTGTTAGTGTTGGATCCATTGAAGGAGTTACACTTGAGACTTCTACGCCGTGCTCATAAAACGGTGGCGAGCAACAGATGGGAGCGGTTTATGATAAAGTTTTGCCATCAACAAGGTCATCATCAGGAAGCCTGGGAGATTGAGAGGTTCTCCTACAAAAAAGCTAGCACTACGGTTAAATTGAAAGTATTGAAGGTAATTACGCCTACTCTTTTTTTCTAAGGATGATGTGCATCTAATCTCATTGATTGCAAACACTTTCACAAATGATTCATACTATATGTATGTATGTGCTGATGTCAGTGTGTGGTACTAGTGATGGTCATGAGCTCAATGTGTTGACTTTTATCAACACACATAAAATAACTTTTAGCATGTTTTTATGCCACATGTGCTTAGTAAAATATTCTAACCACTTAATTTTTTGTCTTTGTATTTCACAATTTATTTATCAAATTGATGGCAGGCAGCCAACATGATTCTGTGTCAATTGTTTTGGTCTACAAACATTACTTTTGAGTGCTTTTTGCATATCCAATAAAAATAATTGTTTTGTTCCTGACAGCTGTTACTTGAGTACCAATTTACTTGCCATCCAAAATTCAAGAATGCTGTCAATGCAATATCGTGTAAGGAGTTAAGATTGGATCCAGTGGGCAGAGACAAAAATGGTTGCGTGTACTGGCTGCAAGTAGACCATGAGGCCAACCTCTGTTTGTATAAAGAAGACCAGGATGAGGAGACATGGCAGCTTGTAGCTAGGTAACTTAATTATATTTTAATTTATATGGAGATGAGGTCAAAATGTATAGAGTGCTGAATGCCTAATGCCCTGTTTTACACACAATATAATGAGTTGTTATGTGAGAGATACATTAAAATTATTTGCATTTGGGGTAATTTAAACAACTGAATTTATTAATGAAATATGTTGCATACTTCATTACTTAATTACCATTACCCTGAAATTACCAAAAATAAAATCTAATATCAAGGAAGGTTATTGTTTGTTCAGGCTTGTATATTGTATACTTTCATTTATGAATTAAGTGTACCAAAAATGGTAAATATTCCTATTTTGTGTTAATAATTGTCCTTTTTCTGTTCAGAACTCGAGAAGAGCTAGTGAAGGTGATATCACAATTGAAGAATGGTGAGGAGGTGTGCCCACTGTTTGCAAATAACACCAATGTTAATGAAGACTCAAGCAGTGCAGAGGTTCCAGCACAGTTGGAGGTAAATGAAAAGGTGATTGTTATTGAACACAATACTTGGCATGCTGTAGTCTTTTTTGCATGTTAAAAGTTCAGTCAAAACTGATGAAACAATTTTCATAGTGTTTGCCATGCAACAGAATTTTATTCTGAGCAAGTAAGAGTTTTATGTGCTTTTTAAACAAAATTTCAAGTCCTTATTCTTGGAAATGAATGAAAGTAAGTCTTTTGCAAAATACTAAGGTCTAAAAAGTTAGTTAAAAAGGGATTGAAAGTACATATTATGTCCAAATTATTGTGCTATTCTGTTAAAAACTGGAAGCTTACTTCCTGCTTATTGCAACTAAGTTTTCATGGTTAATATTTACAGAATCGACCACCTTTGTGAAAATCCTATTAACAATAAAACATTGACATGTGTAATTCAGTTACTTGTTACTGAATTACACATGTCAATGTTTTATTGTAAATAGGATTTTCTGCATGTTTTCATTTGAACAGAAATAGTTGCCATCAAGTAAAATCTCAATAAAACTTGTAATTTCTTTTTATATAATGTATTGTTTTTAACTTGATATAAGTACTATTTTTTAAACTGGATACTGGTTTTAATGTAATCCGTAACTTTTGCTTCAAGACTGACTTACAAATTCTGTCTTTTTACAGTCTAATAAATCAGAAGGTGAAGAAGAAAACGAAGAAGAGTTCCTAAGTCCAGAATCTGAATCAGAACATGAAACTGAAGAGCAAAATGATGTTGAAGAGCCAGTACCTGACCAAGCAGACCCTAAAGCAGAAGATTCAACTACTGAAAAAGCAGAAGTGAAAGAAGTGGAAGAAGAAGAAGAAAATGAGACGGAAGATGTTACTGAAAGCCCTGAACCTGCCACAGAAATAGACACCCCAGTAGATAAACCAGAAACAGTTGACATAGAAGAGAAAGTGGAAATAAATGAACAGGCAGAAGGTCCCATAAAAGAGAAGTCGCCAGAACGAACAGTAGGAGAAAAAGATATGGTTCCAGCAGATGAAAATGTAATAACAGAAGATAAAGATACAATAGAAGAAAAACTAATGGCAGATGAAAAAGTATTTTCAGAAGAAAAAATATTGTCAGAAGGAAAAGTGATCTCAGAAGAAAAAGTCATATCAGAAGCAAAAGAAACAGCTGAAGAAATAGAAACCCCAGAAGAAAAAGTCACATCAGAAGAAAAAGTAACACCAGAAGAAAAAGTAACTGAAGAAAGCAAAGAAGCTTCAACTGAAAAACAAAATGAAGAAGAAGTAGGCGAAGCAATAGAAGAACCGGTAATGCTCGTAACTGGTGAAGGTAACGGAGTGGATTGCGATAGTTCCTATATCATTGGTGAAGAAATTTCAGAACCCGTGATGTTCTTTTATGGTGAAGGCTGGGGCCACGACAATGACACAGGTAACCCAGAAACTATAGAACAAGCACACAGTCCTGAAGAAAATTCTACAGAAGAAAACGGTAATGAAGAGTGTTTAAACGGTGAACATAGTGAACTTTCTAATTCAAGCAACAAAAATAATTTAGTTAAAAATATTAAGTTAAAAAGTAGTTTACCTTCTGTAGCTAAAAGATCATTAAAAAATCAACCAAATGATAGTACAGAAGTTTTAAATACTGACTCAAAGAAACATTGCGTGCGCGATTTAGAACAATCGGATTGCTCGAATTCTACAAAACATACTGAAAATGATTTAAAAAGAGAAGCTAGTAATGATAAGAGTACTACCGATAGTGAAAGTCCTAAAAAGAATAACGCTAAAAAGGGGAGGGGTAAAGTTAAAAAGAAAAGTAATATAACCAGGAATTTAAAACTAAACAAAAGTACAGAAGTAGTTAACTCAGAGACTGATAATTGTCACGATAGTAAAACAAGTATTATAGAAAAGAGAAAGAGCAGTGTATCTTCTGTAGACCAAGATGATACGGCTAATACAGAGAATGAGAAAGAGAAGAGTCCTGATAAAGAACTTAAAGTAGAAGACCCTTTACCTCCTAAGAAGCTTCGGTTAGAAACCACTCCCGAAAGTGACGTAAACACACATTCCAATGAAACAGGAGATAGTGTAGAAAACAGTGAAACTAAGAAAGACACTTTGAATAACGTTGAAAGCAACCCTATAGCGCAACGGAAGAAAATCAAAGCACACAAGGGTAAATTTAAAAGAAAAAAGATAGTTAAAAAGATTGACGACAGTGTAGATAAGAATAGCGACAAAGAAACTGGTACTGACAATGGTAAGAAGGAGTGTAAATCTTTGAAAAGGTCTCTATTAGATGCTACAATGAGCGATAAGAACAAATCTGAATCTCAAAGCGAAACTGAAGATGACGAACCCATCACAAGCGGTAAACGCCTCAAAATTAAGCCTAAGAAAATTATCACATCTACTAGGTAATTATGAATATTTTTCAACAGAAATGTACTCGTAAATAAACGAAAATATTTCATAGTATAGGGAACGTGCATGGCGTAGACTATGCCATCTAGTGTTACAAATCTGAAACTTTTATGTTGTAAATATTTGACCTGTGCTGCCACTTATATTTCCTACACCCTCTGTTTTGGGGTATGTGCACGAAGTAGACTGTGCCATGTAGCGTTACAAATTTGAAACTTTTGGAAAATATACATGACATTGAAGCGTTTGTGCTGCCACCTATACTTTCTGCACGTTCCCTATGGTATTCCCTACAAGATTGATCTAAGGATCATTCACTGTCGATATTTTGTAAGTAAACACTTGTTTGAATCACCATTCTGACGGCTGCGTCAAGTTCAAGACTGTCAATACGCTCAGGAGCTGCCCGTGCGTATTGACAGACTTGGAACTGCCGCAATGATCCCATTTTGTAGTGCGCAAGATAAAAAATACAACTTTATTCGTTTTTATTGCAGAAAAAAAGTAGAAGCAAAACTTCTAGAGAAACAATCAAGTGACGAATCTGAGGAGGAGACTCTCTATAGTATAGGTAATATTATATTTCTTAAGTGTTATTTTATGTCATGATGATTTCAGCCATAGCAACTGCATTCTTTGGCTGTTGCGAGCTCAGATTTGGTGCTCTGTTATGTGCTCTCATGTGACTTAATTTTTCTTTTACAACTTTAAGATTCTAATGACTTAACCGATTATAATGGAAGTTTCATTATAATCGATTCAGTCATTAGAATCTTCTTCACATATAAGCAGAATACATAGGTCTAAAAAGTTAGTTGAAAACATTTTCGATAAATAGTGTTACAGTTAAATTAGACCCATTTTAAATTTTCCATACAAACAAATTTCCAGTTATCTTTTTAAATAATAAATTTCGAAAATAACAACATACCAGTCTAAATAAACATATAAACATCGTCGAAGTGTTAAGAGAGACAGAAGACAACTCTGACAAAAAATACTTTAAAACATATCAAATGATATATTTTGATCCATATAGTTCAATATACGTAGTCATACCTATATTGAAATAAATGCATCAAAATGTTTCTGCTGTAAGTGAAGTACTCCTCACTTACAGCAGACACATTTTGATGCATTTACTTCAATACCATGCCATACATGGTGCAGCATTAGGTCAAGATTACCATATTCTTGCTATACTATTTAAGTAATAGAATCCCAAATAACACATCAATTAGACCCATGGAAGTTGCACATCCTTTCATGAACTAGAAAAAAGCTGATGATGTTCAAATGGCTGAACCGATTTTGATAAAACATGTCTAAGAACCACCGCTAGTCGGAGAAATCGGTTTGCCCGTTTAAGATGCCACAGGTAGACAGACCGACACACATAGCGGTCAAACTTATAAATTCTCTTTTTGAATCGGGAGTCAAAAAGATTTCATGTTCATTTTTAGACCCTGACGTATGCATTGTATAGGCCCAGGTGAATGGAAAGCAAGCTGACTGTATTTAAACTGGTTTATTAGTGGTTCATAATATTATAACAAGTTGAGGACTAATCAAAAGGTATGTCCGAGCACGGTCGTGTCGAACGATGTAATGCCGAGCTGCTGCTACGGTCCCTGTCCCCACGCCGTCTCGCGCCGCTCGTTTACAACGCCGCCGTAGTGTGTTCGTTGGATTTGGATATGTGTGTGTGACATACATATAAAATCGGTTCACG
The DNA here is from genome assembly GCA_905332915.2 of Hecatera dysodea. Classification (NCBI taxonomy): domain Eukaryota; kingdom Metazoa; phylum Arthropoda; class Insecta; order Lepidoptera; family Noctuidae; genus Hecatera; species Hecatera dysodea. The sequence continues at coordinate 19,495,186 of HG995294.1, forward strand.
CGTTTCGAAAATCAAAAACTTACGAGTTATTGTCTCTTTCAGCTGGCAAGAAAACGGCAAAGAAGCTAGTGAAAAAGAAAATTAAAGTTAGAGATAAGGGTAAAACCAGTACTGATAAGGGGAAGACTAGCAATGATAAGGGCAAGTCGAGCAAAGACAAAGGAGGCAAGGGCGGCTCCGACGACTCGGACGTCGCGCCCGTGCGCCAGTCGCGGCGGATCGCGCAGATGAAGATCAAGGAGGAGGCTGACCGACGGCATCTGGAAGAAGTCGCGCTCAGGGAACTCAAGAAAATACATAAGAAAAAGGTGAGGATACAACAATTGTTTAAGAAGCACCTACCAGCTCTCCATCTTCTCGGCCATTTTCCATTTTTTTGGTGGTTTGGTTGGCCACTATCTTTCTCAAACGCCTATTCTTAAAGTAGATTTTAAAATTTGGATATATTGGATCCTATGAGACAAAAATTGACTGCAAAAATGTGCTAGTCGGACTCGCGTGTGAAGAGTTCCGACCGAATTTCATTTTTATGATATGTTACTTTAAAATCATAGATTTCTTATAGGTTTTCCTTGTAATTTATAGGTGTATACCTATTATCTGCCATTTTTTTTTGCCCTTTAGTTTCGGATATAAGGGGGGTTCTAATGGTAATTTTTCATCTAATCTCTAATAACTTAAAAAAAATATTTGAAGCTCTCACAAATAACATCTTTCATTATTAAGATATATCATGCGACACAGTTTGAAAAACTTTATTATTTTATAAATTGTCTTATCCAAAAGGGCCATCCTCAGAAATTATTTATGTAACTCCTAACTTCTTTTGGTCACAGATGTCAATATGTGAACAAAATTTAAACAGAATCGGTACAGTGGATTCGGTAAAAAATACAGACAGATAGACAACTGAGTGATCCTAAAGGGTTCCGTTTTGTACGAACGTTCGGAACCCTAAAAAACGTTGTCTGGACTTGTTTAACAGACAGATAAATCTTCAAGTCAAAGAAATATTGGCTTGTTATCCCCCATTAGCTGATTTGAAGCCAACATCTACGACGACAAAGTCGTAGATGTTGGCTTCAAATAAAAAGACTTATACAAAGTTACTCTTACCATTGGCCTACCTCCTTAAAGACGATATTTCTAAAAAAAAACACTGATGACTTATTTATATACACACAATATACTTAAAAAAGAAAATTATTTACTGAGAAAAGACCACAAAAATACTGCTTATTTCAATAGAAATTTCTTCCAGCAGACCTGCAATAGCTTCTTCGCGGTTTTCTAAACTTAGTATACTAGTTATTTTATAAGTCAAATACATCTTATTACACAAGATGATTTTGTTCAACATTCTTTCCTGCTCACCAGAACAAAGAAGAAGAAGAAGACGAAAAGGAATGGCGCGCCAGCGGCGCCAGTAGCTCGGAGGGCGAGTGCCGCCGGAGGAAGACGGAGTGGCGCTCCGACCACTCCACCGGGCCCGAGCCCGACTCCGACTCCGACGAGCCTCTGTTCGAGCTGCACGAACATGACGAGCCTGAACGTGAGTGTGCACCTTGACAACTTACTAATTCACACTACTAATTTTATTGTGCACGTGATTTGTCCGCCCTATCAATATTCTGTGAGATTTAGGTACAATCCGGCCTCATAAGGATTATCACAAAGGGGACATAGGGCATTGCTCCATAGGGCAATCAAGGGTGTAGACAAAATCAAACTGGTTAATTTATGTGTGAATTAAATTTATGAATACATTTTTTTTGTCTTGTACTTTTTTTTTCATTTTATTATTTCAATATTTGTAAATATGTGAGTACCATGGGCATGAGATATTTAGAAGTTTACCTCTGCTGGTAATACTTTGTTCTATAACTAGTATACTTGGTGCATCATCCTCACATATATGAAGTATTTTTTGTGTTACCAAATATTGTAAAACATTGATGTGAAAAGAGTAACTATGGAGTTTCTTGTCCGTTCTTCTCCATAAGAATCTACCTTTGCGAATGGACGCCAGAGTCACTTAATTTATGATAATTTTTATTGATGACGTTCAAAAGTGCCGTTAATGGCCTAATTGAAATAAACGTTTTGACTTTGACACTCAGAAGTTTTTTGATTGATTGTGGTCAGCAATCGCAACGACGACACGGTTGGCGCAGTAGAATAGAATAGAATAGAATACTCTTTATTATGTACACCATACAAGTTACAGAAAATATAAGAAAACATTACATAGGGTGACACAATGTGCGGCCTTATCGCTAAAAGCGATCTTTGAGTAGTTGAGCGTTCGGCTGTTGCGCTACGTGTCGCGGGTTCGATCCCCGCACGGAACAAATGTTTGTATGGCCTACATATAACTGTTCCGGGTCTGGGTGTCTTGTGTATGTGAGTATTCATGTTTGTGAACGCATTCACGAAACAGGAAGTACATCCTAGTGTGGGGCAACTCTTTTAAAAGAAAGAAAGAATGTCTTGCACAATATTGGTCATTTTTAATGTCGTCAAAAAATATTGCAAACGGACACACTTAAAACCATAACTTAATTTTTTGTTTCAACAGTTGTCTTCAACAAATCAGATCATGAATTCTCACCGGAATCTGACTTGGAGAGTGGTGAACCAGTTGAGCCACTCAAAAGAGCACGCACTTTACAAGAAGGTAAGTTAATGATTAATTTTTGATATTTTTATATTTTAGCCCTTTTATAACATGAAAGGTTAAAAAACTGGCCTTACAGTGAACAAGAAATATACATACAGTTTCCATCAATTCTATTCGCCGGGATTGCAGTGGTGGCTGAGTGGTAATGGCCCCGGCTTACGAATTGTAGGTCGCGGGTTCAAACCCAGCCAGGCGCATTACTATGTGTAGTTAATTTCATCACCACGGCTCTCAAAACAGTCAAGGAAAACATCGTGAGGAAACCGGCATGTCCTAGAACCAAAAATTCAAAGACATGTGACATTCACCAACCCGCACTGGGCCCGCGTGCTGGATTACGGTCCATTCCCTCTCCTAGAGAGGAGGCCTGTGTCCCAGCAGTGGGAACGTTAAAAGGCTGATTATGCTATTCGCCGAATTACAGTCCCTTCCATGTTGCCGCGCGTTCCATACACGCGTGTGGCATGTCTTACAAAATGGCTCCGTTGTTCGGATTGCCGAAGCATCGTGTGGCACCCCTGTTACTCGTGATTTTCAGTTTAAATGATGTGTGTTTTCAGGTAAAGAAGACTCAGACGGATTCTGCAAGCGCTGCGGCAGCGGGGAGCAGCCGGAGTGGATCCTGCTGTGCGACAAGTGCGACGAGGGCTACCACGCGAGCTGCCTCAAGCCGGTGCTGTTCGTGGTGCCCGAGGGCGACTGGTTCTGTCCGCCTTGCAACCATGTCAGTAGCTAACAATGTCTTTTGTTTTGCATTGAAACCATTTCAGATAGAGCCATCTTCTTCTTGGTCAAGACGCTCGCGCTGCGTCGGGCTTATCGCCTTATGCCAAATAAATGTATTTTCTTTCTTTCTTATCTCGTCCCCTTTCGGTTATTCGCCAACTGGTCGATAACACAAACCATCATCATCATCAGTAAAAAATCATGATAAGTTGAAAAAAAAAAACACTTCAATTGTTCGATGCAACCAACTGCATGAAATGTTATATTTTTCAACTTTAGCCGTTATTTGCAAACGGTTTTTTTTGTATTTTTTTTTTCATTTATTTTTTCCAGACCTCTTACTCTTCTCTTTATTGACTTTAAACAAATAATAATAAATCCATTTATTTGCAGGACATGTTGATAGCATCACTAGAGGCAGAACTAATGAAGTATGACGAGTTGTTGGTGACCGTGGAAGCCGAAAGAGAACGGAAGAAGCAGGAACAACCCGAGGTCAAGAGCGAGAAGGAATCTGAAGAGGAGAAGGAGGCTGAACGAGATAAAGATGACGATAAGTCTAGTGGTAAGAGTTTGAATTTTTGAAGAATGCCCTAAAAAAAAGAAAGAGTTTATTTTTTTCAACACGACGCTCATCATAAAAAAACGAAAATATTGTATTTTGTTTTTGTTTCTCCAGCGATTTGAAGTTCCAACCATGCTCATGATCATCCAGAAATAGGTTTAATTGCTACTTGTTTCAAGTAAAAAGACTGTTGTGCAACTGAAAGTCTTTTCAAAAGTTATTCCGCTGCAATCTCAAAATTGTATGTTTTACAGAGGGAATGTGCACAGCATAGAATATGCCATCTAGTGTTGCAAATCCGAAACTTTTACGTTGTAAATATTTGATTTGTGCTGCCGGGGTGGACGGAAGTGAACGGAGGGTGCTGAAGTATACCTATACTTCCTGCACCCTCCGTTTAGGGGAATGTGCACGAAGTAGGCTGTGCCATCTAGCATTGCAAATTTGAAACTTATAAGTAAAATATACTTGACATTGACGCGTCTGTGCTGCCGTTATGTAGTTTTTGCACGTTCCCTATACAAAATCTGTTGTATAATAATTTATATAAATTTGTTTGATGTTATAATTTTAGAAGCAAGTGGCAGCAGTGATTGGTCTTCGACGTCGGAAGAGGGCGCGGTGTACCGCCTGCGCGCGCGCAAGCAGCTGCCCGTCAGCTACCGCAGCCAGGAGTACGACCGGCTCATCAGCTCGGCTATCAAGGTAACTTATTCGTTCTTTTATACAAGGCGTTATTTATGAAAAAAAATTATAACTGGTCACCCGCGTAGTTCCCGTTCTCGTGGGAATATGGGGATAAAATATAGCCTATGTTACTCAGGGTGAATGTGGCTTTCTAATGGTGAAAGAATTTTGATTATGAAAATTTTGAAATCAGTTCAGTAGTTTTTGAGTTTATTCGTTACATACAAAAATACAAATCTTCCCTCTTTATAATATTAGTCGAAAAATATAAAACTAATAGTAATCGAAATTAGCATAATTAATAGAGATACAATATTTTTTTGAAGTGTATATCTATTCCTTTTGCCAAAACGCCTTTTTCTATGGCAGTTGTATGTGCAGCTTCTCTAACTGGCACTACTTTGACTTTGCTGCCCTACAAGCAAATCATTTAAAAATTACATGCATTTATACTTCCACCCAAACTTGTAAATCAAAATTTGTTTGTAATTTTATAACATGCTCAACATTATGTGCACTTCCACATAATCATTTATTGCCATCTGAAGACTATACGATGTAGGCAACTGATTGCATGTCATTTTGATTTTGCTAATTATTATGCATAGTCAGCCTTTTAACGTGCCCACCGCTGGGACACAGGCCTCCTCTCTAGGAGAGGGAATGGGCCGTAATCCACCACGCCGGCCCAGTGCGGGTTGGGGAATGTCACATGTCTTCGAATTTTTGGTTCTAGGATATATCGGTTTCCTCACGATGTTTTCCTTCACCGTTTTGAGAGCAGTGGTCATGAGATTAATAACACAAAGTAATGCGCCTGGCTGGGTCTGAACTAGCGACCTACAATGCGTAAGTCGGGGCCGTTACCACTCGGCTACCACTGTTCATTATGGGCCATATAATATATGATTTTATCTTATGTTGCCCTTCATAGAATAGAGTGTTGTTTCCTGGGTGTAGTGTGAGTAATGCTGAGTGTGTGCAGGAGGAGTACGTGGAGGCGAGCACGAGCGCCGGCAACCAGGGCCGCGGGAAGGACATCTCCACCATCATCGAGGCCGCCGAGGAGGAGAAGATGAAGGCCGAGCGGGAGGCTGCGCACCAGGTACTCACTCTCGAGCCTTCTAAACAAGCTTAGCAGTTTCCCAATTCCATTCGTTATCACTGTACGCTGTAAAACCCAAAATACTGTGACAAGTCACTTATTACTTTTTGAAAGTAGTAAAGGGTCAATTCTAGCACTTCTCAAATTACAATTTCACATATGAGCATCATTGCATTGGTTACAACGATTTTGACATTTATCAAGAATATTTGATTAGAAAATTATTGATTTACTGAATAAAATGGCAAGTTTAATATTGGAACAAAGGGTTAAAATAATATTACTCCATGAAGATAGCCTGATATTAGTGCTATATCACGAGAGCTAATATATCTTGATTCACCGTGAGATTCTGGATTCGGCGTCATGGAGAAGAAGGGCAAATAACAGATCATAGAAGAAATTCAGGACGACGGCCGATACCGACCGCCACGCAAATAGCTGATATGGCTCGTCAGTACGAAGAGCACGGCTTCACACAAACTATACCGAACGCCACATAAATGTGCAATAAAGTTCATTGACCCACCTACATTTATTGTCAACCTTAGTTCTTAAAACAGAAATAATGAATTATTGCTATATTCAATCGACATCCATCGTGATCCTTTATGTTTACTAGTAATGGAAAGCGATTCATTTTTTTTTGTCCATGTACCTACGAAGAGATATCAAGGAAAGGGCAATGACCTTTATTGCACATTTATCTGGCGTTCGGTATAGTAATTTTTCTGTTTTTTATAATGTGGGTCCTGGGACGATACGTCGAGCTTTGCACCGCGCTGGTCTACTCTACAGGCACCAAGCTATTAGGGCGCTTTCAATTTAGACGTTTCGTGTCGGACCGCTGCCGCACGTTTACCGTGCCGCTGGTTATATCCCGCTGCCGGGCCGCTGCAGTACGGTAGCGGTCCGGCACCAAACGCCTAAATTGAAAGCGTATTTGACTGCCGTGCGTTTATATCCTAGTGATGTGACATCAGTCAAGCCATGGACTCTATTCTGTATTTGGATTTGTATTAATTACTACAAAAAAAAAGTTATGGATATTTTCTTATTAGTATTACATTACAGATGATATTTCTGCATAATATTATATTATTTTAAATTATTATGTAGAAATATCATCTGTAAAAAGATCGCTATATATGGAAGCATCAGAATCTCCACTTAAGTTAGAGGCGGATGAGATTGCTCTAAGTTCATCCGATGCGGACTGAACCTGACTGTTTGTCTATGTCTGTGTCTGAGATCCTGGAGATTGATTTGAACTTTATAATAATAATAAATTATTAAATGAAAATTTTATGGAATTAGCTCTGACGTCTATTCATCGCACTATTCAACACTGAAATGAACACGTGATGTTTGCGCGGTTGCCGTCCTGTTGTCGAGCGTACGCGGTACCGGTGCCGCACTGTTGCCGCACCGCGCGTTTTGTATGGAAAAATACGATCGTCCGTGCGCTGTACGACTAACGCACCGCTTCGGCACCGCAGCAGGCCGTTAAGAAACGCATAAATTGAAAGCGCCCTTAAGGTGCTGCATGCTGTTAACATTTCGTAAAATGCCGTTTTCGTTTTAGTGTCTTGTTAAGTACCTGAAGCAGCAGCCCTACTACCATGACGTCTTAAATCCATCATGATTCCTGTGTCAGAGAGAGACGGAGTTACACAAGACGAATAGCACTATCCCTTTCCCTCACACTGAATCATGATAGCATTGGCACTTCGTAGTACGGCCACAGGAATTTAAAGTTGTGGTAGGTGTATATACTTTTTGACTACATGATCTAGTATCCACCTGAAGGAATACAAGATACGAAAAAAAATTCTCGATATAAAAAAATACTAAGTTTGAAATATCTTTTTACTTTTATTGGCTACAAGACACAACTTTAGACTTATTCTATGAAAAATAATTTAAAAAATAGAAAAAAAATCTTATTGAGGTTGACTGAACTGATTTTGATTTAATAATACTTTGTTATCAAATTCGTGAATTCATTTTGGAGCTTAAGTTTTTTTTATTTCAAGCTACGTTCTTATTTTCGTCATTTCTTTTATTTGCATCCCTCTCGTTTGTTCAGTTCTTCAGATGGTCCGTGGAGTTCTTCAAGGCAGGACCTGTGTCACTTTTTTGCAAATTGGAGCTGTCAGGTTTTCGGAATTTAAGTGATTGTTTTAACAATAAATGCTAGTGGTTCAGCTGTTTAAATTTAAATTGAGTGACTGTGTGAATGTGTATTCTTTATGACCTTTAATAATATATGTACTTACAATGTAAAACAAACTATTTTTCTATCCATGCCTACTTTTTAATTTATGTATAAAAATGGTGCGAAATAAAAGAGCAAAACTGTATAAAGTGCAGTCATTTGGAGTTAATAAAAGTCTATGCTCTATACCTAGTCAAATCACGTATCAACCTCGTGACATATTGCGACTTGTTTGCAGGCAATTATGAATCTTAAGGTGACAAACATTTAAAAAATGTGGAGTTTTTCCTATGTCGTAGGTGCGTTTACAAACATACAATCTCACATACACATACGACGAACGAATCGAACCCACGACACTCAGCGCGGCAGCCAATCGCTCAACCACTGCGCCAAACGTGTCATCTATGATTGACGGGTTTCTTCGTTAAGCACCGCTTGCCGAGGTCGGTCCTTGGATGGATGACCATCAATTACACACCGATTTTCCTCCGTGATTCCGTCATTTGTAGATCTTTGAAGGTCATTACGGATAGTCAAGAGCCAGAAACCTGACTTCCCCGTGAAATGCTCCTATGACATATGTAAATTATGTAAAAAAAAATACATGTGGCACTCGGGGACTGCCGCGGTAAAGCTATTGCATAGCATTTTTTATCAACTTATGCAATTATATATTTAGTACTCTGCGTCATTGTGATATGGTCTCGATTCGTTCACCTGGGTTACTGTACTAATGTAAATCACATACGTTTCACTTAACTTTGTCCCACCGATTGTTTCCGAACGCAGACGTTCGGGTCGGCTCGGTGACGGCGACATAATAGCTCAGTAACGAAGCGACCATTTTAAAAAGGCGGGGCCTAATCGAATGACGTAGCGGTGTTAGGTTATTTTCGTTACGGAATTTCTGGATTCGGTTGCCACGCTCAAGGCCCGCGATAGAAGCTATGCAATAGCTTAATAACCATGATTGTCCTAAAATAAACGCTGACTTCCAGGGTAAACCGATTGAGAGGAAGAAGAAGAAGCAGCGCCGGAAGCCGAGGAAGCTGAACTCACTGGAGGTGCCCTCGGAGGACGATGACGAGACTGACGAGGACTTCAAGGATACCGGGTAAATATCTACCTCTGTATAACGTTACAAAAAGAGGAGTTCGTGGCTAAATTATAACAGCCGCACGGGTCGATCTTCTAGGTTAAGCAACGCTTGCCGAGGTTGGTCTGTGGATGGGTGACCATCTTAACATAACGAGACTTCTCCGTGCCTCGGAAAGCACGTTAAGCCGTTGGCCCCGGCTGTCATTTGGAGATCTTGGGCAGTCGTTACGGATTGTCAGAAGCCAGAAAATCTGACACCAGTCTTGCCAAGAAGTACCGTGTTCCCCAGTTAATGGGTTGTGGAGGTGTGGTAGGCAGCCGCTTCACGTAAAATACTGGTATTCAGCTGAATCCGGCTCGACTGGGAGCCGACCCCAATATAGTTGGGAAAAGACTAGGCAGATGATGTATAACGTTACACTAGTCCGTTCATCTACAGCAGGGATGCACAAACTGCAATATGCCGGTGGGCCGCCAGCAAACATATTCCCTCGTACGTTTGAAGGAAAAATATTGCTGAGGTTTACAAATGAAGGGTATAGTTATTATATATTATAGTTAGTCGTTATTTTCCAAAATGACTGAACCGATTTTAATGAAACTTCACACATATAAGCAGGATACATAGGTCTAAAAAGTGATTTGTAAACATTTTCGATAAATGTTACAGTTAAATTAGACCCATTTTAAATTTTCCATACAAACATACATTTCCAGTTATCTTTTTTTAAATAAAACATTTCGAAAAAAAAAATTAAGTAGCTTTTTAGACCTATGTATCCTGCTTATATGTGCGAAGTTTTATTAAAATCGGTTCAGTCATTTCGCAAAATAGTGACTTGAAAGTTTGTATGAAATGCCATACGGCGTACAAGTTCTTAATGCCAAGACAAAGTTAATTTATTTTCTAGTAATATTCCTTGACATGAAACAATAACTTTTCCAGTGCTCAAAGTATGTCGTCATCGGAGGACATATCGTCGTCGAACGAACGAGGCAGCTCCAGCGACTCCAGGTCTTCGGACTCGCTACCTATTCGACGGACTTGTAGATCTGATAAAAAAGGTAACGTATTTTTAATTATTATTGAAGGTTTCGCGTTGGACTACAATCGTGCATGTAACGGAATGCGATGATGGAGCTACACGCTCCCCACCACACCTCCCCCCCTCCCCCCCCGCTCTCCTCGCTCTTTTGGGTACGTTCAAGTATTATGTAAGCAGATTTTTACCATTTTTGACCCCTTGCATACGTAAGCATATATACAGTGTGAAATTTTAATGATTGTTTTCCCGAAGCGAAATGAGTTTGTATCGGTAATACAATCGATTTATATATATAAAAAATATTAGACTCCATAAATGGCAGATTAACAATTGTGATAAACTCGAAAGCGACTTGAACCAACAGTACCTAGTGCATCGCGCGATATGTAGGTACGCGGAACGTGGGGGTGGGCGCGCGGTTGGCCCGTACCTACGGCCGCGAGGTCGTTACACTTTACGTATTAATCAGCTGATCACTACTTCTGACTTAATAAAACACAGAACCCAATAAGTTATTCATTCATACTTTTACGGGCTTAGGACCGTCATAAATAAAAAAGTATTTATGACGGTTCATAAATACTTTTTTGCCTAAACTTACAAATCACTGAGAAACTAATAAAAATCAAGACAGTTATCTTTTAAAAAAAGTCTGATTTAGATAATTGAGTACCTATTTAAAGCGTACTTAAAAGATGGAATCAACCTATTTACAATGATTTTGATTACCTAACCTACTTTTAAATGTTTATTTACAAGGTACGAGTAAGTACCTACATTTCTCGGTGGCGGAGTAATTGTTCGAAATGCAAACCACTACGTTGAATGCACAAACGAGCACGTTTTAACTTATTGTTTTTCAGTTTGATTAGTGTCTCTGTCACGTCTCACGATATTGAAAGCGTCCACTATCGCACTTATCAACGCGTCGCTTGTTTGGTGTTCCTCACACCGAACTTTAAATTAAAAAAATGTAATGACGATTCATTTTTGAAAAGATGTCGATAACGTATTACACTTATGACGTTCGCGGAAGGACTAAGCGCAGAGCGCAATATTTTGGCGGCATCCGCGGCATCTCTTTCATGTTGCCGCTTGCCGCGTGCGCGCAGGCTAGTTAATGCCATATCACCATCCACGAGAGCTTATTTTGCTCTGAACATTTATTATTCACTGTTCCTTTGTGATTTGCCGAAAGCGCGCGGCGGCGCGTGCGTCTCATGTAGGTATCTACCTACGTTATGTCTAGTGCACTACTATTGATTCTCGCTCTTTCGAGTTTATGAGCACTTTTCGAATGATTTGAAAAAAAAAAACATTTTTTTTTACTACTGATGGGTAATCGTCCTGCCGCGGGAAAACAACCATTAAGATTGCATACTGTATAAGTATTTTTGAATCCGTTCTGGTTTTCTTATTGGTTTATGAGACAGCAACTAACAAATCTGTAAATAAGGAATTTATAGTCTATAGAAAAATTTACTTATTGTGGCGATATTAGGGTGATGATAGTCCAGTGGGTAAGATCGCGCCGGGTTGTCATATGATGATCCCATATGTCAAATGAAATATTGCTGACGTAATCACCTCTCGGATCCCCCCATGTCATCAACAATAATCAAGTCAAAGACCCCCCGCCCCCCTTTAGTGCCCCTTTGACGCTTGCCTAGGAGAAACCTATCCACTCTTGTCTTGAAGACCGCCAAGTTGTACCTATAACGGAACAAAGACTCAGGGATTCCCATTCCTTTTTTGTACGCACAGTGATATAATCCTAAAAAGTAAAAAAAAAACTACAATTATTTTCACCATGACGTCACACCTAAAGTCTCTAAGCAAGCAAGCCTTTGGCCAGTAGGGCACAAATCTAGAGTCAGCGGGCGTACCATGAGGTGTAACGTGAGTCTTCCGAGCGAGAAAGAGGGATAGAGTTATACACCCTATATAACTCCATCCCTTTTTTTCACTCGGAAGACTCACGTTTTAAGACGTCATGGTAAGCCCGCTGGGCTGTCACCAATGCGTTACCTCATAGTGAAACCACACAATATTGCCTCTCCTGGAGATTAAATTGAGTAGGAATTGAGCTCAACAGTCCCATTCGTAAACCTCTCAATGTGAAAACTTAGGTGAGGTCGAGAATTCACTTCATATTCATTTCACCATAGTTTTCACGATGCGAAGTTTAAAGAATCTCACCACCGTTCGGCGTTCGATTGCTACATCAGTGCGGCAAATGTTCGGTAGTTTCTGCCACTAAAATGAGGCTAGTCTTTATGCACGTAATACAAATCATAATACTTTACTTTCTTCATAAAGGGGAACGCACGAAAATGACGGAATCGTCGCCAGAAGTAAAGAAGAAGAAGAAAGGCCACTTAGAGGATAGCTCGGAGGAGTCTGCGGGCGCCAAGGAGTGGTCCTCTAAATCTAAGTAAGTTTACATTTGTAGGATTATTAAGTGCTAATAATAATTCAATTTAAGTAGCTTAATTTCTATAAGTAATATGGAGCATTGTTATAAATATGATCAAAAGGTGAGCTAAGTTTACCTAAAATTCAAATAACAGGTGAAAAATGTGGAGACTTATGATATATTTTTCGGGAAATTGTTTGTACACTAAAGTACATTTAATGCAGAAAAATAATTGAATTCGTTTCCTGTTTTTGAAAACCAATTTGTATGTTATATCTTTTCACATCATTTATTAATTTTGTGGAATTATTAATAGACAAAAAATAAACAGGAATAAAGTTAGATATCAAATATCATAACTTAGAAACTTACCACACAGTCAGAATATTATTTCCGTTGATGATGAATGTGTAATAAACTCTTAATCTAAATAAATGGCTTCAGTATCGGGACTGGTGTTTTCAGTTTTGGCTTTTTTCTTTGAAGTTTAGGTAAATTAGTTCATCTCTTTTCGAACACTAACCCTAATTAACTAAGTTTATACTAGTAAAACAGTGCGATCAATACCATGTGCATGTCTGGTATTCCTCTGAAGTAACCCTATAAATGAGGTTGGCTTGGGCCTTTTCTTATGTAGGCTATCATACAGGTGTTGACTATTTAAATTAAATGTTTTTACATTTATTTACAATGAGTAAGCCTTGCAACAAGAGAGATAGGTAATACAGAGCGTGAAGCGCAAGCAAGCAAGAGCGGAGTAAATGTAAACATTTTTTTATGTGACCACTCACAGTTCAGCACACTAAGACTGGTTACTGCTTAACCGGGCAATCCTGTGGTGGCCTCAAATTAATTTAAGGCCCCCAGCCAGGGAAAAAGTAAACAATGCTATTACGCGGTATTTATACTAAAGAGATATTCACACTGCTGAAGTTTAGTGTCAAATGTGAACCTTAATGGTTCACGGTTCACGGTTTTGGCAGCTACACGTTCACCATGAACAAAAAGTTAAGTTTTATCTAGGTTGTAGCTCGAACTTGGCACCTACCAACATGGATGGCGGTCAGTTCGCACCTTATTTTTTTTTTTGGATGGGAAATCATCAAATGACTTCTCCCGCTCTGGGCGGAGCGGAAGGGAGTGTCAGACTTTTACTGACTAAAACCCACCCGTGTTCCTGCTTGTGCCCTTTGCGTTCCAGGGCCGCGGTGACTCTTTCGAACAAATTCCGCAACCCTAGCAGGCACTGACCCTATGGGGTCCCGTCTTCTTTGCTGACGGCTCTTTGAGGCGCGCGTGGAACACTCGGCGCCGTCGACTCGGGCCTAGTTGCTATCGGACGGCGAGCCACCCACAGCTCGCCATCCGCAGGCCCGCGCAGTAGGTGGCCGGGAATCGCCCTGCGTTTCCCGACGCCCGGGGCGTCTCCTTCTGTTGCGGCGGCTGGGGCGAGAGGTTTCCCTCTCTCGCACGCGTTCCGCCTCCTCCTGGGTAAAGACTGCCCTGAAAGCGACATTTGAACGCATAAGTTTCCCTCGCAGGTCATCAAAATCCAAGTCGAGTTCGCGCGCCCCCAAGGGTGCACGGCGCGACAAGAGCAAGCGGCGGCGCGCGCGCAGCCGCCTGGCGCAGTACGACGGCGCCGGCAACGTGGTGCGCGCGCGCGTGCTGTACGGCGGGCTCAGCGGCGACGACGCGCCCAACGACTGGTCGCCCAAGCACCGCACGCGACAGAAGAAGATCAACTACACCGAGATGCCCAACACCGAGTCCGAGGACGTGAGTCTCATCTACTTTGACCACTTCCACCACAGAAGCATGCCCATGGGCAATCCTGCCTGTATGGATTTACTGTGCAAGCTGCCGAACCACCACTAACATTTTCACCACTAGGTGTCCCTCGCGTGAAAGTCAGGTGTTATCCCGATAGTACATACTCCGGAAGATAAAAATACCGGCCGAGTGCTAGTCCCACACAAAGGGTTCCGTACCATAAACCGAAAAACAAACACGTTACTTGTGTAGGCCCTTAATTTTTAATTTGATTTATTATTTATTGTTATAGTGGCAATAGAAATACAGGCTCTGTAGAAAATTTTCACGTACTATTTTGCAACTAAACTTAATCTCCCTTCTCGATAAAACAAGGACATAATGGAAGTTTAAGGTTTAACCTTTTCACCGCCACGCCATATCGGTATTCCTATGCCCTGTACGCCAAGCCCGAAAATCTTAATTAAATACCTACAAAAAAATAGGGATTTCAACATTATATCGATACCCATTATTATTATTTTTTTTATCAATACTTGCCAGATAAATGGTCGATCATTAATATGTTAAAAAGAACATTCCAATATTAAATATTTTACAACGTTCCACTCAGGTAGTTCCGAAGTTGTTAATAACATAAAAACAATGATTAAGACACACAACAGTTAAAATGAAAATAACTCTAGGTACAGCACTATTCTCAGTACTGATGTACCTCACTGTCGGGAATAGCCGACATTGGCGCCGTCGACGAGTCTTTTATAAGACATCGTTGCATGTACATTAGTGTTGTACCATAGTGTCATACAGTTTATCGATGTTAGTATCTAATTAAATTCAAAGGCCACAGTAGTTTGTTTTTATTATTCTTGAAATTTACACTTATTGCAACAATTTGGGTTGTTAATGGATTGAATGCAAATAAAACTATTTATTTACCAATCATTTAGTTTAATTATTGAGTTATATTATTAATAATTACTTTGAGATCATATTACTTACATGTCACTTATGAATAATATTATCACGTGATATTATTACATAGCAACAATTTTTATAACAGGAACTTTCTAATATTCTCACTAATCAGATTAATTATATGTATAAAATAAATCAAAATTTTCGTATGAAATTGCGTAGTATATACGTAACGATTTTTAAGTATAACGATATTTATATTCTTAAAATAGATACATTATTTAGTTTCTCGTATCTAACCTAATTAAACATTAAAGGATCAACAATCAACAATTATAAATGCTCACTGATCAGTGTTCAAAAACTACAAAACTCACTAAAAATACTTATAAAATATCAACAATAGTACATAATTAGGTATAGTGTAATAGTGTTGCAATAATAGAAATATCTCTTAAAATGAAATACTGAAAATAAAATTTACTAAACCATTTTTTAAATTAGTCCTAAATCTCGTAAAAATCTATAAAAATTCAAAACATACAAATGTCAGTTATATTAATTATCATAGGTACTCAATAGTCAGTCTTGTAACGATAAAATGACACAGAAAAATAATAATATTCTTATAATAATCAACAATTGTATATAGATAATTTTAAATATCACAGATCAACATTAAAATCACATATTTTGTTAAAAATCAACATGTTATACAACAATAAAATATCTATTTACTGTGATATTTTTCGAAACATGGTGCAGCACAAAGATAAACGTTACATATTTTACACCAGTAGCGAGTCTCCTTTCGTTTTTTTTTTATTGCACAGAACTTACATCTTTGATGTTTTGCTATGCGAGTAGGCATGTGGTCTTTTGCATTGCCGGGTAATATGCTAAGGGGATTGTTAAAACCTCGTCCAGTTCTTATGGGTCTTTCTAAAACGTTACCAGTGTTGTAACAATCTATCATTTGCCGAATTAGGCTCAGTTGGAAGTCGGCAAATGCTAAATTCGGTATACCTTTTATCATTTTAAAACAAAAAAATGCATTTAAAAGGTGCATATCAAATATATGAAAGAATAGTTTTTTGTACCATTTTACTGTTTTTCGTATGCACTGAAGTGACGATAACAACATGTCTGCAGTATCAACACTACCCATATTTTTAGAGTAGTCTAAAACAGCTTTAGGTTTCATGACTGGTAAACCCGTTCCTCTATTTATTCTAGCTGATGGTTCCATGGAATTATCATGAATGGTTGATAACATGTATATATATTTTTTGTCCCTCCATTTACATGCCATAAGGGATCCAGAATACTGCGTTTCCATTTCATGTAGATTTAGTTTTCTGCTTAAATTAGCCATAAACTTTCTATTTTTTTTTACAGTACCGCAAGCATAAATGTTGTTATCATATAAATATTTAAATAATAGTGGACTTGTGTACCAATTATCTACATACAAATGACGGTTTGAGCCAAAAAAGTCTTTCAGTAAAGACGATACAACGGCTCCCCCAACGCCTAAATTTGCTGGATCGTCAATATCTGTAGCTGCACCACAGTAAACTATAAAGTCTATTATTAAACCGGAATGTACATCGCATAAAACAAATAATTTTACCCCAAATCTATTTCTTTTTTTTGGTAAGTATTGTTTAATTGTTAAACGGCCCTTGAAAGGAACAATACTTTCATCTATACACACATCTCTATACGGCGTAATGATACTTTTAAATTTTCCTCTCGCGTGAGCGACACATGCTTCTATTTTAGAAAGAATTGAATTTTCTTCATTTGGCCGGGAAAAATGTAGCATGCCTAAAATCATGCAAAATCTATTTCGTGACATTAATTTAGAAAAAATGGGGGCATTTAATAAAATATCTGTCGACCAATGTTCTTCAATAGTCAAATGACGATTTCGGGTCATCAGCATCATAATTGTTAAAAAAAATTGCATTTCTGGGACTGTAACATCATACCATCTATGCAGGCGTGAATGCATTCGTAAGTCTACTTTCAACAGAAAATTGTTGTGAAATTTATTTTTCATTTCGACAATGAATGACATAAAATCATTGTCCATAAAATGTTGAAACACGTCGAGTTCAGTAAAATTTTCAGAGGGAGTATGTATGTATGTAAAAGCGGGCTGGTTTCCGCAACTCCACGACTAAGCGCGTATTTTGCGTGCAGGTGGGACAAATGTGTCATTCGATCCACCCCAGCTCCCCTAGGAAGGCCAGCAAGGCCTTGGTGTTGCTAACTATCTCACAGAGGGTACCTGGGTTTCCGAAGTACTTAGCCCTGTAATCCGCGACTACCGGGCAGCTCAGAAGCAGATGTGCTGCTGTCTCATCCTCCTCCATGCAGGCTCTGCAGAGCGGGCTGTCAGTGACTCCTAAGACATAGAGGTGTTTGTTAAAAGACCCGTGGCCAGTTGTAACGGCTGTGACAGTTGAGACTGTTCAGAGGGAGTAAAATGCAATCCAGATGAAAAGTCATCAAAAGCGGCAACTTCTGGTGGCCGTCCTTCTGTAGTCCACTTAAACTGTTCTGTCTCACGATTTCTGTAATGACGATCAGGTCCAGAAGTTGAGGGCGTTTCATCAGACAGTTCTTGGTGACCAGCAATCGTCGGCTGTAACGCATAAACCACTAATTAAATATTTGTGATCAAATAACACAACCATATAAATTTAGGAAGTTTGTTTGTTTAATCGTTTAAAATCAAACATTTATAATAAATAATAATTCACCTAAATATCTAAAAAAGTATTTCAAAAAATCCTGATAGTAATTTTTCTATAGTCTACTGTATTTAATTGTATATTTTTGTATACTGTATTTTATATGAATTGATGGTAAATTAAAAATCTAATCTGGTAATACTGAAACCAGCTAATGACAATTCGCCGAATATTATTTATAAAATTTCGTCTGCGTGAAGTTATATTTGTGTGTCGCAGTTAAATAATTTGGCAAAATAAATATATTGTACTTTTTTTTTTTTTTAATCTTTATTATTTAAAGAGGGTTTAATCTAGACAGATTATGCCACCCTCATTGTTACAAATCAACTTAGCAAACTAAACATAAAGTGGAATAGATAACTTATTATCTTAAATTACCCCTGCGTTTAATCCCAATAATAACGAGTCTGTACATCATCCTGGCTGCTCCCGAAGTAGGAGCAGCAAGGACGCTGTTACACACCCCAGTCTCGTGCATGTTACTAAACGCCATGAACAAATCTTGTCTCTCAGGCTCGTTC
Source organism: Hecatera dysodea (assembly GCA_905332915.2). Taxonomy (NCBI): domain Eukaryota; kingdom Metazoa; phylum Arthropoda; class Insecta; order Lepidoptera; family Noctuidae; genus Hecatera; species Hecatera dysodea. Next base: position 19,513,707 of record HG995294.1, read on the forward strand.
CGGACACACTCCATCATGATATGATAAACATCTTCAATTAGGTTGCATTCTACACAGTTTGGAGATTCGACTTTACGCATTAAAAAGGCAAATTTATTTAAGGGTATATGTCCGGAGCGAAGCCGAAGAGCTGTTACGATCGTTTGCCTTCCCATGTTAGCACTGTCTATCCAAGTGTTTTTAGAAACGCTTGGCTGTATAGTGGCATACCATATCCCTTTACTACGACTTCTTTCATTGAAATATTCTTGCCACCCGTCGTAACAATGGTTTTTAAAACCAAAGTATCGTTCTGTGTAGTACGGCAAACAGGAATATTGTTCACCATCTGTTACTGCCTCTTTAGCTAACTGATCCACTATCTCATTACCTACAATGCCAATATGAGAGGGCACCCATTGTATAACAACATTTTTATTCTTACTTTTAAGTTTACAGATCAAGTCCAATATAATATAGGCAATTGGAATCCCACGATTGGGCGCCGTGCATCGAATTAATAATTGTAACGCACTAAGACAATCGCTTATAATTAAAAAATTCGAACATGCAATTGAGTCAATATATGACAAAGCCTCTAAAATTGCTATTAATTCCGCATGCATTATTGAGATCACAGAATCAACCTTAAATTTCATAGATATATTTGCAGAAGAATCAAAAAATGCAAGGCCTACTTCATTATTACAAATGGATGCATCAGTGTAAATTGTATATTGACCGGTGTATTTTATTTGTAAATATCTCTCACATAGAATTTTTAACTGACTAGTATCGTAATCTTTCTTCCCTTTATCAACACCAGTAATGGTTGAAATGATATTGCTGTCTAGATCCACGTTGCTAACCCAAGTGGGTAAACTAAACATACCTAAATTCTCGCAACAGTAAATACGTTCGTGCTTAAGTAAGTCATGGATCGCAACCAAAACAGGTTTTTGTTTACTCCTCCAGTAGCGGTGCGAACACATTAGCGCGGACAGATGATCGAGTAAATCGACTGTTACATTGTTTTTAGCAGATTTGCATTTAAGCCAAAACTTACCACCTAGAAATTGCCGACGGATGTGCAGAGGCGCAATACATAATTCATTTTCCATAATATGTATGGGTGTACTCTTTATAAAACCACCTATTGTACGTAAACATATATTTTGTATTCTCTCTAATTTTAGTAAAAGTGTACGACTGGCACTGCCGTACAAAAAACTCCCGTAATCGATTCGGCTTCTTATTGTGGCTAGATATACGCGTCTGAAGTGTGAAGGGTGCACTCCCCAACCAGATCCAGTTAACATTTTAAAAATATTAACGTACTTAAGGAGTTTTTCTCTTAATGAATTGACATGCTTCCTCCAAATTAATCTAAAATCAAACCATAGTCCCAAATATTTAATATTGTCCACAACTTCTAATGGCCAACCATTAACATACAGCCTGACATTTTCTCTTTTGTATCCTCTTTTAAACACACATACCTTACTTTTAGAGGGGGATATGTCAAGACCTAAACCTGCAATAATACTATTAAATGTATCCAGAGCTGTTTGTAACTTTAAGGAGCCCAAGTGGCAGTTGTGGCATGTAGTATATAGAACAAAATCATCAGCATATTGAGCTACATGAACGTCATTTATGGTTCTACAAATGGGTACAGTAGCAACGTTAAAAAGTAAGGGTGACAAGGGGTCACCTTGAGCAAGTCCGCGTCCTGTATTCCTGCTAATTGTCAAATTATCATCTATATAAATACTCAATTGCCTATCCTGGAGAAAGTTCAACAGGTATGAGCATATTTGCGATCCAATGTGTAATTTAAGATTCATATACTGTAGTAAAGGAATGATTTCAATATTATTATAAGCATTCTCAATGTCGATGAAGCAACCTATGGTATAAAGTCCTTCAGAAAACCCCGTCTGTATTCTAGAAGTTAAGTTCGACAGACTATCCAAACTAGACCGACATTTCCTAAAACCAACCGTACAATCAGAAAATACTTTATTTTGCTCTAAATACCATTCAATTCTGTTCATAATCATATAGTGGAATGTCTTACAAATACAAGAAATCAAGGAAATAGGTCGATATTTCGTGGGTTCCGTAGTATTTTGGTTGTGTTTAGGAATGGGTACGATGTTAATTTGTCGCCATTGTTTAGGAACAAACCCATGAATAAAGCATTGGTTGAATAAAAATAGCAGAATGTCCTTAGCATTGTCTGGCAAATGTTTTATCATTTTGTAAGATATATTGTCTTTACCAGGTGAGCTGTTTCTATCTTTTATTGATTTTATCATTTCTTGTTTAGAGAAGGGTGCGTCTAGTTTTGGGTTGCATGGCGTAAATGTTTGGTCACCTAAACCGACAAAATCCGGGGTCAAAGATGTGAGGAGATTCTCAACACTAGTTTTATCGATATAAGTCTTAGGTGAAGCGTATCCCTTTATCCATCGTAATTTACGCCACATTTCTGAAGCAGTTACCTGGTGATCCAATGTCGAGCAAAACTCATGGAAAGACGATCGTCGCGTCGATTTAATGAGTATAAGCGATTCCTTAATTTTATTTTTCAAATCCTCATAATTCGAGTCAATAGGGTTCCGTCGGAATACAGCAAGTGCGCGGCGGCGAATAGCGACGGCTTTAGATAAAGAAGTGTTCCAATACGGTTTCGGACGAAAAGTAGAGGTAGGCCCGGAATATAATTTGTAGTATGGAATGTGTTTATCTGCCGCTGTATTAATTAGTTTTTCAAATAAGTCATATGACTTTTGTAAATCATCTGATTGTATATAACCATCAAACAAAGTCTGGGCCAACTCTTTGTATGAATCCCAATCGGCCGCTTTGTAATTTCTTTGCTTCTTTTGGCATCTTTGGGGTTCAGTGCCTAAATTAGACTTAATTTTTATTATTAAATGGTCGCTGCCTAGTGATTCGTTCAGTACCGACCAGTTAAATTTAACAGCGATATCCGACGATGCCAGCGATAAATCCGGTGATGAGTTTTGAACTACGCCATTTACGAATTTTATTCTTGTCGGACTTGCATTATTTAACACCACAAAGTTATTGTCAGACAAAGAATCGAAAAGCTGAGTTCCACGACGGTCCGTTTTATATGACCAATTACTGTGGTGTCCATTAAAGTCACCCAACACCAACGTCTTACTGTTGCATTGAGATAACAGACAGTCCCAGTCAGCCGTAGACGTCGACACTGAAGATGGACAGTAAATAACAATAATAGCTTTGATGTTGTCGCAATTAAACAATTCAATTTTAAGTGTCTGTATGCCTGAGTTTTGATTGTTAATTAAGCAGATTCTAGACTTTAAAGAGTTATGAACCAGCAATGCTACGCCTCCGTAGCCATCAGATCGATCATTCCGGTAAATAATATAATCTTTTAATCTAAGTTCTGACTCGGGATCTAACCAAGTTTCATTGAGGGCAGCAACGTGGATTTTTTCTAGTACGAGTAGATTTTCAAAATTGAGCAACTTTGGTTTAAGACTTTGACAGTTCCATTGGATTATATTTAAATAGTTATTTTTAACTTGACGATTCATTATCACATGTTGTTGAAAAGTCAAATAATTTATTAAGTAATGGCCACTGTGATATATTACCTGCAAACCATTTTATCACCCACTCTGTACATACTTTTAGGATATTTTGGAATTTCACAAATAGTGTAGCACTTTTAGTAAAAAATACTTTTTCAATTTTTCTGAATAGCTCTCTGATCGTAACATTACCATCCGAAGTTCGTTTTTTTGTCGGCTTTCTGGACTTAGTATTATTTTCTGATTCACTACATTCAGATTCTATATCGGAGTAGGGTACTTCCCAATTTTTAAAGTTAAATTTGTTTGGTGTAGATCTAGGTTTTGGTTCTTCTTTTTTTTTAGAAGTAATCTTCGGTTTATGCTGTAATTCCTGACGTGGAACTTCTTTCGCGGAGTAGACAGCCGCCGAGAATCGGTTCTCTTCATTAGGCTTATCAGCCGACGTGGATGGCTGGGTAAATATATAGGATACCGGAGGTGGTGACGTGTTATTTGGAGAATCTGGATAGGGATACATTGTCAGGGCCTTACGATACGTGCAGTTGAATTCCGCCATAATGAGGCGTATTTTCTTTTCTTTCTTATAGGTAGGGCATTCTTTGGAAAGCGCCATGTGTTCTCCGGAGCAATTCGGACATTTCAACTTGTTTGTGTCGCAGTTTGCATGATCTCCGCTACATTTTGGGCAAACTATCTTGCTTGCACATCTTTTGGCGATATGGCCCAATTTCCAGCACCGCGAACATTGAGAAACTGGGAATACATATTTTTCAACATTGATTTTGAGATTGCCTACAAAAACATATGCTGGTAAAAATTGACCCTTAAAACATAAACGTACAGTTTCGCATGGAATCCACCCATTCCCACTATCGTCACGTCGGTTAAAACGTTTCAGAGAGATAAGTTCTGCTGGACTTGGACACGTGATGTCCTCTAGTATCTGCTTCTCATTTAGGTCTAAATCCACATTTTTAATTACACCGTAAGAGTATCCAACTTCCATGGACTTAAATATTCTCCATCCCATAGATGTGAATTTCTCACAAGAAATAAATCTCTCAGCACTTAAATCGTTATTAAATTCTACTCTTATTCGGTATGCGTTAATGTATTTAATTTTTACAGTATCGTAAATGCCTTGCTCCCTAAATAACTTCGCTAAGCTGAACTGTTTGGGCAGCTTTTCTGTGCTTGATACATATACTTCAATTTTATTACTGTCATCTTTTGCCTTTTTTCCGCTACGACCCACTACAGTCCATTCCATTTCGTCTTCTTCTCTGCCACGTTTACTAGGTATCGAAACTTCTACATCATTGAATTGTACTTCAGTCGAGTTTTGTTCATGTGAACTGTTGTATTGGGCTGCCTCTGTTACCATGCTGACTTCTAATTTACCGTCACTTGTATTGCTATATGAATCGCAGTCTTCCCTTTCAAAATTAGACATTATCGTAAAAACAAATCATTCGACGCATAACAACACAGAACGCATGGAGCGCCACGCGGTGCGCGTGCGCTCGATTCTTGTGCTGTGAGCGGAACGCAACTATAATGTACGGATAGATAGTTCGTCAAGGACACGGCGCAAACACGATCACTCCGTGCGAGTGTCGCCTCGAAACTGAAATATATTGTACTTATATTAGTTTGATTTCACACTGACAATAAATATAACAAGTAGGTAAGTATAATCAAGTACTATTATCATTTATTTACTTATTATAATCATTTATTATCTGAATCATTTGTTTAATTTCAGGATTAAAACAATGTCACAAAAACGACCAGGATCTCCGTCGATACTATCTGGGTTTATAAAGCTTCGTTGCAAAGAAGATACAATAAAAAAAGAAGTAGCCACACAAACAGTCAATGAGCCTTACGTGGCTCGTAACAAAAACAATATATTATTTGAACCAGGCGCATTGTCCAGAGTGGACTTCTATAATCAACGCCCTTCAGATGAGAGGAACGAAAATTTCTCCAGATTAATCGCATTTGAAATGGAAAGAGTACCAGAAGATAGGCGTACTAATTTGTACGCGCAAATAATTAATTTAATCAGAATATACCGGGGTGATTCCGATTTATCCGAAAGTGTTGATTTCATACCAGAATGTCCTTCTGACGAAGATGAAAATCCTTTACCATTAAATATACGGTACAAGAAAATTGATTAAATTTTGATTAAGGTTAATTAAGGTTTGATTCAATCAATCAATCAATCAAAAGGTTTGATTATTTGTTTTTAATTATTATTTCATGATTAAGTTCCCAAATAATTTTGTATTGTTACTATTTGATTCTTACAAGACTGATTAGCATAATGCAAATAAACAATTTTCAATTTTTTTTAAGTTAGGTTCGACAAGTAGGAACATGTTTGCCGGCAAACTCGCGTCGAAGCTCATGCGTGATACAATAGGGATTTATTACTTGTTATTGTAGGTAATATTGTAAGTCAACATAAAATATTATTATTAGGTATGCTCATTTTGTAAAAGTTTGTTAAATTAAATAAATTGTAGACATCTATGGTGTTTCATTTCATTTGTTAGTAACTACAAATGCATATTTATGTAAACTATTCATAATTGTTTCTGATTTATGAAACACGGTAGATTCACACCGAAGTGGCAGCGCAGCGGCCGGCACTTTTACTGTTAAACGATTTTAAGCTTTATCTCGACTAGGAAATGCGCAGTATCGCTTGAAAATTCAAAAAGGCATGCGGCTCCGCGAGACCTTGAGAGTTCACAGGCGATACTGCGCATTTTGCAGTTGAGGTAAAGCTTAAAATCGTTTGCTAGTAACAGTGCCGGCCGTTTGGTTTGAATTGTGCCATAAGCTAATTTTAATTTGTGGGTAAAAATTGATTGTGGGTAAAAATTGTTGGTGATTGTTGTGTTGTTTTGTTTTAGTTTGTAGTTTTCTCTTTTTTTGTTAACCACGGTGTACAATTAAGTATATAATAAATAAATAAATAAATAATTGTTTTCGTAATTTCTCAAGCTCAGTTGAATATGATTATATAGGTACCCTTACAAAATGTAAGCGAGTAGGCGAAATAAGAGAGCACTCTTTAGAATATAATAACCAATTAAAAGCAAAACATAACTTTAAATTAAAATTAACTTACCTCTAAATCATCTTCATCTAATGATTCAGAAAACTCATCGTCTTCAGTACCTTCCAAGATACGTAATAATTGTTCAGTGGTAAATACTTCTTGTTGTTCCATATTTCCCGCACTAAAATTCACTTTATACGCTTACGACGTCACGAGTCAGTCGACTTCTGCCGACAATGGCGCAGAGGGGACTGCTTATCGAGAGCTTGCTAGGGATGCGCATGATTGGCGATAAGGGAATATCGAAAATGTATTTACGCAACTATGTTTCAGTTTTTAATATAGTAAAACTACTTTTTTCTCAGTGCTTACAATCGTTTATATTTTGTTAGAACAATAAAAACTGTAATGACAAATATTACAATACCTTAAGTTACCTAAATTAATTTAAGAATATAATATACGTCAACATGATACTACATCACTAGCAGTCGGCTCTGCACGACATTGGCGTCATGGGACTTACTTTTTTAACCATAAATTATTTTACTTTTTATCATCAAATATTTAAATGAGGAATATGCATTTTTGTTTACTGTATGCAACTAAATAATGTTTAGACATTCAGCTTTCAAGGTGTATCAATAAAATACATAAAAGTAATGATTTAATAGGTTTATTTTGTATTTTTCTGCGACCTGTTTTTTGTCGAGTATAGCCGTCGTTGGCGCACAGGGCACGCTTGCTCATGTCGGCTATAGCCGACATTGGCGTTCAAAAGGTTAACAAACTGTGCGCTTAGTCTATCGAAGACCAAGTACGACACTACACGACACGACGCTATAACACACAGTTTTCTGCAGGAGATGCACAAATCCAGCGGCAAGCACATGCCGGACAGTTCGGACGAGTACAAGATCGACACGGACGCCACCACGGACTCGGACGAGGAACGCAAGAAGCGCAAGAAGCCAGAAGACGAGGAAGCGGAACAGGTCAACGAGGAGAAGAGGAAGGCTCTCAGCGACCTCATCAAGAAGACCGCCGTGGTGCCGCTCGAGAAGCTGTCGGAAGAAGTCACCAAGGCTAAGACTGAGGAGTTGCAGGCGCATCTCAGTGAGTATTTATTACCCCCCGACCAAGAAGAGGGGTGTTATAAGTTTTTTGTGTGTCAGTCTATGGCTTCGTAGCTCTGAAACGGAAGAACCAATTTCGATTTCGTTATTTTTTTGTTTGAAACGTAATTTAATTGAGAGTGTTCTTTAGTTATAATTCAAGAAAATCGGCTGAGCCGTTTAAAAATCATAAGTTTTTTTTTTAGTTGATGGAGGGATGTAAAGGACTTCTATAGGATTGATCAATTCGAAATTTGACATTCTGTTACTTCAATGATATTGCAAGAAAAAAGTAACCTATATCGGATGCTGCAGCGTGACTTGAGGTTTGCAAAATACCAGCTCCTCACTTACTTGTAGCAGATGTTTTGTATTTGGGCTCATTAAATACATTGGACAGCAAATAAACCGGGCCACCAGTTACCGGTACGGTTTCATCTGGCTTAAAATGACCAGAAATATTTCATTCACTATCACCTTTAGAATGCTGTTGGAGCTTAATGTGCAACATCCCGTCGACTCAGCTAGGTTGTCAAATGTCAAAATGTTGTGGAGGCGAGTGGTTAACAGAGTGTTTTTTGTTCCAGACGCGCAGGCGGCGGCCGCCATGAGCGCGCGGCCGGCGCGCGGGCGCGGCAGTCGCGGCGGCCGCGGCGCCAGGTACGCACGGATTGACTTACTACCATCGGACAGTTTATACAAATAACTTTATTTAACTGACAGAGTGGAGATAATAATGTCTTAATCCTAAAGATACAAGGTGCTTATAGCTAAATTATGCTAAGATGACAATTGCTGCGTGACCACAATGTCTTACATTATAATTACTTACTCACTAAATATGGAAGAGCTGCATTGCTGACAAAGCTAATTGTACTAGGGCTACCACACTTAACTCACGCCTCATCATCATCACACACCACCACGTACTACAGCGCACAGGCACTTGCCGAGCTCTGCCAACTATTAATACTCAATGCAGTATACGAAATCGGTGCAACTCTATCGATTCTGGTGCTAATATCTGTGTAATTAGTGCGTTCTAGCCGGTTGAAAATGTTGTTTGTGTTGTGGACTGTGTGTGAAGATATGTGCACTGAGCTGAGAGCTGCTCAACTGGATATGGTCGTAAATTTGTCGCATTTAGCTTAGAAAGGGACTGTCACATAAAAAGAAGTAGTCAAGAGCGCCGAGTGCGAGTGAGCTAGCACTTTCGCTGCAAATTCGCTGCAAATCAGACGCACGCGCCGGTTTCTAAAATTTCATACTTCGCGCGCGCCTTGTGCTCTCGCCCTAACTTTACGATACTCTAAAATCCAGCATTTTTCTAACACTCAATATCCGGTGTTAACTAGCTAATAATAACTATTGTACTTATGTACGAAACAGTGATGGTTACAGAGGCCCGCGCGGCGGAGGACGCGGAGGTCGCAGCTCGGGAGGGAACGGTGACGCGCCCGCTAGTGACGACGCGCTCGCCAAGCTTATTGGAGTTAAGATCAAAGGTAGGTTTTATTTATAGTTTTGAACTATGAAAACAAAGATTCGAGAAGCACAAAGCGTTTAAAAACAGCGGCTGAAAACCTCAATACTCACACATCTATTGGTTACTCCAAGCAAGCGTCACTCTCCACACTCTCACTCACACACACACACACACTCCCGTTTGACTCGTTGCTACATATTTTCGTTCAGATGTTATAGATATTTTTGTCGAGATCGTTTTGATGGTATTTGGTTGATTTACAACAACTTATCTAGCCACCTATTCTCGTAAATATTCAAATCAATAGCTGAAATTACTATAAACATATCCCTAATACAAGTTCATCCTAAGTACAATGCTGCTGGGAGCAACGAGTTGCTACGTAAAAGTATTTTAGTTCAACAAGTTTCAATTTATGTTATACAGATCTCAGAACGGACGGCTCACCTACGAAACAGAATCAAGTAAGTTTTCAAATAGCGAACAGAATCCCGGATCACACACAACAGTCGGTATTTGCACTAACTGCAAAAATAACAACCAGTTTTAGGACCCGTATCCACATTACTAATGGTTTCCGCTTTACAGGCGGAAAGGGAAAAGAAACGTCAAGAACGCGAAGCGAAAAGAGCCGAGCGCGAAGCTAAGAAGGTCGAAAGACTACAAAAGAAAGAAGAAAAAGAGAAAATGAAAGAACAGAAAGCTAAAGAGCGAGAAGAAAAACGCCTTGCGCGTCTCGCCATGCAAGAAACTAAGAGAATAAAGAAGGAGAAGATGGAGTTCCCTATCGGGCCCCCCATCTCGTACGGCGGGCCGGGCGGGCCTGGTGGCATGGGCGGGCCTGGCGGGCCGGGCGGCCTGGGCGGGCCTGGCGGGCCGGGCGGGCCTCCGGCGCGCCTGCCGCACGGGTTCGGTCCTCCGCCGCGCATGCCTAGCGACTTCCACGAGCAGCCACGGTTCCCTACTACTCCGAGGTTGCAGGTAATATTCTGTTTTGATGTGCAACATGTAGTGCGGCGGGTCAGCCCCACCGATCCGAGCGCCGGGTCCTGAGTGCAAAGATTGGACAAGACCTGGCTCTGCCAGCAGTACTGAGGGCTATGCTGGCAGACAAAAACAACTGGAAACGAATGGCCTGTTTCTGTGAGACTGTTATGGTCCAGAAAGAGGCCGAGCGGGATCGTGAAAGGGCAGATCCCGCTAGGCGACGGGGAGGTAACCGTATCGACGCCTAAAACGCCGATACCCTGCCTGCGTCAAGGTAGGTGGGATTCCGGGTCGCGGGCGCTCACAGTGGGATCCTGGGAAACACGGTGATACAGTGATCACGTGTTACTTTATACAGCGAGGCTCAGGGAGACCTCTTTACAGTCTCCCTAGAGATGTGCCATAACAGGCATTGCGCTGAGGGGGGTTCCGGAGTGGTCTTTTAAGAGGTACTGGGGCCCCTTATATTATTTGCTGATGGTGATCACCGGGGTGGTTTTAATGAGATAAAAATCCCAAACTTCCTAGTCTTTTACCCCAAGTCCAGGAGCTTTTGAAGGTTTCCCCCGAAAACAAAAAAAAAGGTAAGGCCTACCGAGCGCTTTATGAGCGTATGAAGCATGTGGCGCAAGTGACTGCGACTCTCCCCGTTCGGCTCGTTATCTGTACAAAATAATGCATCACTGTTTGAATTAGGCAGTCGCTATATTGACCTAGCCACACCTAGCAACCTCAACATAATTTTGATTATTCCACACTTCATATGCAACTATTTGAAACTCATTAGACAAGTGTATGTATACCTTTCATGTGACTGAATATCAGATCAGAGCTTACGAAGAAATAAAAAAAAAACAAAAATTCTAATCGATCGCGTTACTTGTCAGGTTCGTGCGGAGTTGCGAGGTGTGTTGTCGGCTGAAGAGCGCGCGCAACATGGACGACCCGACCACGTGTCTGCGCTCAGGGAAGGTACGAAAAGTTATATTATGATATAGTACGTTTTTGTGTGCCTAAAAAACAAACAGAAACTGTCGCTGTGTGTTTGCAAAAATGAACACAGAAACATATTATTTCATGTTTACCAATTTATTTAAAGTTCGGATTTATTTAAAGAAAGAAAGTGAAGTGTACCTACAATGTTCATAATCAGCCTTTTTAACGTTCTCTGCTGGGACACAGGCCTCCTCTCTAGGATAGGGAATGTGCCGTAATACACCACGCGGGCCCAGTGCGGGTTGGTGAATGTCACATGTCTTTGAATTTTTGGTTCTAGGTCATGTCGGTTTCCTCACGATGTTTTTCTTCACCGTTTTGAAAGCAATGGTGATGAAATTAATTACACAAAGTAATGCGCCTGGCTGGGTTTGAACCCACGACCCAATTCGCAAGTCGGGGCCGTTATCACTCGGCCACCACACTTACTATGTTCAATAATAGGGAACGTGCACGGCGTCTCTATCAGATAGTGTTGCAAATCTGAAAGTTTTACTTTGTAAATATTTGACGTGTGCTGCCACCTATACTTCCTGCACCCTCCGTTTAGGAGAACGTGCACGAAATAGGCTGTGTCATCTAGCGTTGCAAATTTGAAACTTATAAGTAAAATATACTTGACATTGACGCGTCTGTGCTGCCACCTATAGTTTCTGCACGTTCCCTATAGAAATTGTTAGTCAATATATCGTTCCTTGTTGTTATTTGCATATCATTTCCGACATGAATAGGATTGGTTTTCCTCACGACCCGTGTCATAATGTCCAGGTACGCTTTCAGTAGCCGGCTCGCCGCAGCCGTTCAAGCCCATCACTGAGGAGCCCAGCATCATCACGCGCATGCCGCACATGATCAACCAGCAATACAGGTGAGGACACTGTCTCTTTAACGGCCGAACCCAATAACCGATCTATCACATACTGGAGATAGAAAAACAAATGAAACAACAGAAAACCTATATAATTTTTCTGTTGTTTCATTTGTTTTTCTATCTCCAGTATGTAATAGATCGGTTATTGGTTTCGGCCGTAAGCTAGTAAGTCACCATACTATTACGTATTTCATAGCCACATCATTCACACATAACACAAAATTCAAAACCGTTTCAAGTGTATAAATAGACGCTATACATCCAGAGCAATCATGTTTTATCAAAGCGTTACATCGCGAAATGTTGTCTATGTTCTGAAAATAGACTTATTTACCTTTTCTGTTAGAGCACTTATACTACCGTGTTCAAACGTCATCAAAAGGGAACATGATTCAAAAGATTAGTAGTTAGTGTAGCGATACTACCCTCCTCTTGTAACACTAGAAATTGAATTTCGATCTTTTTGGGAAAATGATCTAGGTTTAAGTTTTGTTCTCAATACCTATTAAACCTAAAGAGAAGATTTTAGTAGTCCTAGAAAATTTTGTCAACTTTACAAGTCTTCAGATTGACTTTTTACATAGAATCCACTGTTTAGCAGTTGCAAGCCAAAATCTGATAAATGTTAAATTTTGTTTTCAGGGGCCCGATGATGTACCCGGGCGGCGGACAGTACGGGCCGCGGCAGAACATGTCCATGTACCCGCTGCACCCCGCGCTGGGCCCCGCGCGCCAGTTCCCGCAGTACTACCAGCACATGCGCGGCCTGCCGCCCTCGCATCCGCAGCACCCGCAGCACCAACAGCACCAACAACACCAACAACACCCCTCGCACCCTGGCCAGTACCCCCCGCGGGTGCCCTACTCTACTGCCACGTCTCCGGCACCGCCTGGCGCCCGCCCACACGGCCCGCCGCACGGCATGCCGCCCGGCCCGCACGGCCCGCCCGGACATGGGCCACCCGCCCACGGACCGCCAGGTCACGGCCAGCCCTCCGGTCACGGCTCTATGCCCCCAGGTCACGGACCACCCACCAGCACACACGGGCCGTCAGGACTCGGCCCGTCTCCCCCAGGGCACGCGGGCCCGCGCGGGCCGCCGCACCCCGGCCACGCGCCGCTGGGCCTGCACCGCGCGCCCACGCCCATCATGGCCATGCCGCCCACCTCCAGCCCGCACGGCATGCCCAACTCCGGTCTGCCCGGGCACGTCGGGCCGCTCGCCATGCACCGCGGCCTGCCCCCCGGGCTAGCGGGCGCCCCCGGCCTGACGGGCGCGCTGCAGGGCCGCGAGCCCTCCGCGTCTCCATCGGCGCCCCCGCGCTCCACGCCGCCCGCGGAGCCGGAGCCACCCGTGCGTATCAAGGCGGAGGTGAAGACCGAGCCCGAGTACCACTCGCCCGCCGGCTCGCCCGCGCGCGAGCCTACCCCGCCACGCGACGAGTTGCCCCGACATCCCAAGATCAAACACACGGAGAACAAGGACCGGCGGCCGCGGTATCCCCTGGGGCCCTACGCGCCGCAATACGGACCTTATGGACCCTATGCCCCGAATCCGGGGCCCGCCGAACGCGGAGCCCTCCCGGGCCCCAGACCCCCGCAGCTGCACCACACATACGCAGGCGACACGCGGCCACGGAGCCCTGCGTCATCGGAGCGACCGCACTCGTTGGAGCCGCCCGGGCACGGCCCGCACGCGGTCCCGCACGGGTCGCCGTACTTGCCACCACACCTACGGCCGCTTGTGCGCGCACCGTACGGGCCAGAGCTAGGAGCGCGCAGCAGCCCAGGCGGCCCGCCGCCTTTCGCGCCGCCGCACTATCCGGACGTATCACGCACATCGCCAGCCGGCTCCCTAGCGTCCGGGTCACCGGTCTCTATGGCGGGCGGGCCCCCAGGTCCCTTGACGGGCGGGCCTCCGGGCCCAATGGCGGGCGGGCTTCCGGGTCCCATGACAGGTGGGCCTCCGGGTCCCATGACGGGCGGACCCCCGGGCCCCATGACAGGCGGTCCCCCGGGCCCCATGACAGGTGGTCCCCCGGGCCCCATGACGGGAGGAGCCCCGGGCCCGATGACGGGGGGACCCCCGGGTCCCATGACGGGCGGGCTCCAGGGCCCCCTGACGGGCAGACCGCCGGGCGCGCCGTTGCCGCTGAGCGTGGGTGCGCGGGCGGAGCGCCTGACGTCGCCGACGCAGCTGGAGCCGCTGGGGATGGTGAAGCAGGAGGTGGTGGGGCTGGTGAAGGCGGAGTCGCCGGCGCCGGGCCCGGGCGGCGGCGGGCCGTCGGGCTCGGTGTTCGGCGGGCTGGTGAGCTACTTCTCGAGCCAGCACGAGGACGACGACATCGACGCGTGATGTCCCGGTACTGTCACTCGCTGTACATACGCGCGATAGATAATTATATTTATGCGCCGCTCGCGGCTCGCCCTGTACGATATTATGTGTTAGCGTAGGAGATTTAGTTTAGCGATAGGGAGTAAATATTATATATTATTATGAGTCTTTTTGGTCTCGAATAGGCGAATGTATTATTATTTTGGTTATGTTTAAGTGAGATTTATTTATATACGACCGATAGGTACTTACAGTATACTCTGAATACGAATTTTATTAATGATCGATGACATTTTTTTTCAAAAAATAAATGTTTTCTCCTAAAAATTACATGTATTATTTCAAAATCTCCTTTTAATCATTATCATCCCCTAACAAGCCCGGATATGCAACGTTGAGCTTCAACACCGAAGCTAAAGGTTGCACAACAAACAAAACACCAGATTACTATGAAATACTTTATTTACGAGGTCTCCCGGCGACTTTTTTATTTCCAGCTGCTTGTTTATTCTTTCCTCCAAATGACAGCGGTTGTTCTGAAATTAACGAAAAGTAAATAGCTTTCCTTCCACAATAGGGTATTTTACTGTAAAAATCTAATTAGTAAAAAAAATGAACACGATACAGTGCGTTGAAAACTCACGTGACGTCACGTCGCTGGTAAAAATTGTAGCAACGTAGTGACGTCACGTGAGTTTTCAACGCACTGTATCGTCTTCATTTTTTGTTTACGTGTACTATCAGACGGACTAATTAGGTTTTTACAGTAAAATACCCTATTCCAAGTTCCAGACTCGATTGACAAGGAACCTCTGACCAAAATGGATTTTGTATCTAGTGTAATGTAATGTAAATAATAAATATAATTTTGCGAAAACAGCTTAGGACTCACTGGAATACACTCTAAAAAAAGTAAAAAAAAAAAATTAACAAAACACAGTGGTCAAGTTACTATACAAAAAAAAAACTATATTTTTAACGCTGCTGGCAACAAATCAAGCTAGAGATAGATAAAGATATCCGGACACCATATTAATTGACTTTAACTGTTGACTTTACGAGTTATTCAGAATGGTGTTGCACTGACCTGGCGGCGCTATCTTGAGCGAGATGTCGTAGGTCTTGCTCTTGGGCCGCTTGGCGGCAGGCTCGAGCTTCTCGGGCGTCTCCGTGGGCGTCACCGTCTCCTGCGTGGCGGCCCAGCCGTCCTGCGGGACCAGAACTACTTGTCACGTGCCTCACAAACATTGCTGAACCCCAATCGACAAACTAATACTTGTATTGTAGACCTAGCTTCTGCCCGCGACTTTGTCCGCGTGGAATAGTTAATAAGCCCCCGATACTTTGTGATATTGATTCGTTGGTGGCAGGCGCCCGACGTGACGGCACAGTGGTGGCATGCGCGTGAGCTGCGCGCGGTACTGGACAGTACGCGGACATTGTAACATTACTTTTTTTTTTTAATAAAAGTAGCGTAAGTTACTCCTTATTACATCAGCTACCTGCCAATAAAAGTCCCGTTAAAATCGGTCCAGCCATTTCAGAGATTAACCGGAACAAACAGATAGACAAAATTGTAAAAAGTGTTATTTTGGTGTATGTACCGTATATATGCATGTAGTAAAAAGCGGTTATTCAATATTACAAACAGACGCTCTAAGTTTATTTATATGTGTATCTTATAGATGTATAGAAAACGGTACCAGCTGGTTTTGTGGTGTGTGTGGTTGCCAGTAAATAAATATGGTCTGTCTGGCTAATTAATTTTTTCAGTTATTCTGAGAACGTCGATTCTGTTGAATTACTAATTTGTTCTGTTGATATATTATATGATGATGAGATACGAGATCATTTGAATCCATCCACCACCAACTCGAGTAGTTAGTATCGACTACAGAATTGTGTATTTAAAGTTGACTTTAAGTGTATTAAAAAAACTCTAAAAAAGTATGGGTTGCAATGGAATTTGAACATACTGTTTTGTTATTTCAAAATGTACCTAACTATCTCGTATTCTGGATTAAAACATAACGAGTCTGAAATATTGATAGTGATAACGATTAATTCTAAAGGAAAGGATAGTTCCATACTGAACAACACACCTCTGGGTCCTCAATTTCCGGCGCTATAGGCAGGAAGGACAGCAAGTGTTCATCTTCTCCCTCTTCATCAGAACTGCAGAAAGCTGCCACGGGCTCGCAAGTCGTCACGTCCACCTGTATCCAATGGAACGCCTGCCTCTAAATAATTTAGTTTTTCTATCCGAAAACTTAATTCAACCAAAATAGGTTATAGTACAAAAAAAAATTCTTCAAGTGTTTATGGGGTTTTAAACTTTCAAAATATCGCACTCTCAGAATTAAAGGGGCTTAACTCAAAATTCCTGTTACTTATAATTTAGCTATATAATGAACGTAAAAAACATACTCTAAAAGCCAGTGATGAAAAAGATTCCGCAATATTACTGGGAAAGGGGCAGTTTAGACATAGGTAGGTCTCGGGAGATATTTGTTTTTTTACCCAACACTTTTTAAATATTTTAATTCTTGCTCATTTGTCAAAAAAATCAATTTCCGAGTTAGGTCCCTTTATTTCTAAAGGTGCGATATAACATTTTCCTTCATATTGACATGAACTTGCATATGCTATAGAGAAACTTGTATAAGGCGGGTGGTAGTGCATGTACGGTAAGAGACTTCTCCGTGCCTTGGAAAGCACGTAAAGCCGTTGGTCCCGGCTGTTATTTGGAGATCTTTGGCAGTCGTTACGGACTGCCAGAAGCCAGAAAATCTGACACCAGTCTTGCCAAGAAGTACCGTGTTCCCCAGTTAATGGGTTGTGGAGGTGTGGTAGGCAGCCGCTTCACGTAAAATACTGGTATTCAGCTGAATCCGGCTTGACTGCGAGCCGACCCAAATGTAGTTGGGAAAAGGCTAGGCAGATGATGATGAGTGCTTGTACGGTAAGGATGATTGAACGTGTGGCATTGATCCGCCGCTTTAAAGCTGACATGTATAAACGTTACTTGGTCCGGATTTCGTCACACAACTGTAAAATCCAAGATAAAGACTGGAACATGTTTCTGATCTAAGTAACATTAGAAGTTTTAATCTTGGCCTATAAAAGGCATTTTTTTAAATGTTTTATTAATAAAGTTCACCGATGTATACGATACGAATGACGACACGGTTGGCGCAGTGTTAGAGCGTATACGCCGAACGGCATTTCATACAAATTTTCAAGTCGTTATTTTCCGAAATCACTGAACCGATGTTAATGAAACTTTACACACATTAGCAGACCTATGTATCTTGCTTATATGTTTGAAGTTTCATTAAAATCGGTTCAGTCATTACGCAAAATAGTGACTTGAAAATTTGTATGATATTGGCAGCTACGCTGGGTGTCGCGGGTTCGATTCTCGCATGGAACAAATATTTGTATGACCTATGTTCCGGGTCTGGCTATCTGTGTACATAATTATGTGAGCCTGCTTCCTACAAGCAGGCAGTCTTGTACAGATTGTGCTTCGGTGAGTGTGCACATGAATTCCACGACCTCATCCCACTGGCCCCCTTCTACCATCGGAAATCTAGACCTACTATAACTTACCATGTTATTTCATCAATTTACACCAAGCGTTTCTAAATATATATTTTTTAAACTATCAAATCATCATCTGCCTAGCCTTTTCCCAACTATATTGGGGTCGGCTTCCAGTCATACCAGATTTAGCTGAATACCACTATTTAACGTGCAGCGGCTTCACAACCCTTTTTTAAACTATCAAATAATTTTAAAAAAAAGTGAGTTTGTATGAAAACACACCCATGAATCGATAGGAGAAATTCCTAGTGGGGCAATGTCCTCCTAAAGGAAAAGAAATACCTACAAATATAGGTTTTTGTAGGTCTACGGATATCAACTGCCTCACCTCCACCTCCTCATCATCATGGCTCTCTCCTGTCTGGTCCACTGACCGATCTTCATCTTCAACGTCGAACTCGCTCTCCCGTTCTTCATACTCCACGTTTTCATCCAATTCTTTGAAGTCTGGAGCAAATGCTGACCAATTCTCTACTTGATTCTGTGCCCAGATGGATACTACGCCTGCAAAGGAAATAAATCTATACTAATATTATAAAGCTGAAGAGTTTGTTTGTTTGTTTGAACGCGCTAATCTCAGGAACTACTGGTCCGATTTGAAAAAATCTTTCAGTGTTAGATAGCCCATTTATCGAGGAAGGCTATAAGCTATATATCATCACGCTAGGACCAATAGGAGCGGAGCAGCGATAAAGAATGTTTTAAAATCGGGGATTCCACGGGGACGAAGTCGCGGGCAGCAGCTAGTAGTGGATAAGTATATTTTAATCTGTGACCGTGTATTGTTGATTTCAATGTAAACCTTATGTAATTCTCATAAAGTTCAAATCATTAATGAGTCTCATTTCCAAATAGTATAAAACAAGTTGACGTCTTTTCTTCTCTGTTTCTTCGCAAAAACCACACAAAAGATTTTGATAAGGTTTTGACTAATAGAAAGTAGTATTTTAATCACAACCTTGTGTGATGTAGCAGAGTTAGTTTATATCGAGAAGGACGGCATAAAGCGGAAAGGAATAAGGCCGCAATTGAATGTTTTCTAGTATCTAATTACTTGTGATGTATTATCTGATATTATGTAAACAAATAATATATTTTTTGTGAATCGTTCAGTAAAAACATGACTTTGCATGACGTAGCAGAGTTAGTTTATATCGAGAAGGATTGCAGAAAGCGGAAAAGAATAGGGCCGCAATTGAATGTTTTCTAGTATCTAACTACTTGTGATGTATTTTCTGATATTATGTAAACAAATAAAATATTTTTTTGTTAAATGATATTTATTTTGTAAGTAGCTTGTAAATAACACTTTAACACGTCAATATTTTTGGTCATTATAAACTAGATGAGGCCGGTGTTCAGTAAATACACGACTTCTGAAGACATTTTAAAAAGCGACGGTAGGGCGAAAGTATTACCTGCACTAATACTAGCAATGATCGGCCTGATGGGGTGCCACACGACGTCCAGCAGCAGTTCCCCCTTGGTCCCGTGCAGGATCTTGACGAGGTTGCCGATGGACTTCTCCCAGATGTACAGCGCGTGCTGCCGAGCCGAGCCCGCGCAGATATACTCGCCGTCACCCGAGAAACAGCATTTCTTCCAAGTTGTTCTAACAAAGATGTATGTATTAGCGAATTTATGAAAGAATTCAATGGTCATCTGGTATTTTGAGTTGCTGTAGGATGTAAAGCAGTGCAGACTTATGAAATCAAATCAAATCAACTTTATTCGTAAATGTAGGTTTAATACAATAGGATGTCATTTTAAACTGGTCAATTCGCTACATTTTACTCGAGAGCATACAAATAAAAAAGTGTTCAAAAACATATTATTGCTATGATGGATTTTCGACTCTTGTGCTAAGTGTTGAAATTCCAGTATTGCCTCTTTTCCAGTAGGAGCCTTACTCATAATAAGAAAACAGCAAGGGTTCACTTTAATGTAAATGAATCACTGATGGTTTTTTGACCGTGATACCCCAATGTAAGACATATGACTATAAGAATAAGAATATAGAGATCGGCCCTGGAACGCAAAGGACACAAGAAGGATCACAGGTGGGTTTTAGTCAGTAAGAGTTTGACACTCCCTTCCACTCCGCCAAGAGCGGGAGAAGTCATTTGATGATTTTACATCCAAAAAAAAAGGATATGGACCACAGTTAAATATAATAAGTACCAGTTGGACCCACCAACTAGTACTTAACTGTGGTCCCCCATTCCTCTTGGGATATCACAGGAAAAATTATTTGCTTAGTACAAAACAGGGGCCGTATTATGACCTCTTAAAACCATCATGTTTTCGGTGTGAAAAAGAGACGGAGCTATACAGGACGAATAGCACTATCCTTTTCTCACACAGAAAACATGATGGTTTTAAGATGTCATAATACGGCCCCTGGATCCAACTGCTAATGTTGCGGAAACTTAAAACTTAGAAACTAGAAAAGCTCTTTTTGTTTCATGGATGGATACTAACTTGTTAACAAGATCCTGTAGTTTCTGTATGGGTTCGGGTTCACCATTAATTCCACATTTGAGCACTTTGTTTGATTCATATACACGAATGACGCGATCCGATGTGTTTACGAGAAAACAACTGAAATAATATGATTTAACTGAACATTGTTGATCAAAAAAGACTGGTCCCAGATAGCAAATAGTAGTAGAACGAGGGTAGGTTTTTGCCCTGTTGTGGGATAATCTCAGAAAGTTAATATTATAAGAGATCAGTGGCGGAGTTCCTGTATTTTAAGGAGCATTTGTATTGCAATTGAAAACTGTCAAAAACACCACTAGAGCTTGTATAAGCTAATTGCGGCGCTCCGCTCAGAGCGGGAGAAGTCATTTGATGATTTCCCATCCAGAAAAAAATTGCTTGTTTAAAAGCTAAAATGGCAATTATTTAGCAATTTTTTTTTCCTCCTACCTCACTACATAATTTTAAATTTGCTTGTGTGTAAAATGCGATCTAGGGGGCGCGTTATTTCAGCTGTACTATCCTTGCATTTTAAAAAGTTATTGAAACTATTGTTGAGATGACATTTTGACTTGAATTAGAACACTTTTTATGTATGAAATTTGGCCTTCTCAGTAAATATATTTTGTTTAGAAATTGAGACTATGTTAGTTTCGTTTTCCTGTTCAAGTGGTTATTTCAACTAGTCTTATAAATTTATTAGAGGATTAAACATAGAAATATATTTCAACTTACTCTCCTCTTCTTGCAAATTCTATACTTTTGATACTTGTTGTGCTTGATGTGCCCACTACTATTTTGAAGCTAGCCTTCACTGCTAAGGACTGAGTATCCAAAATTAATATCTTCCCTTTGGCATTACCCGTGTATACATGATCTCCTCTCCTGTCAAATGATGCTATTACATTTACATCACCCTGAAAAGTTTTAAAAATATGACTTCATTATCTGTTGTGCTCCCCAAATAAATACAGATAAAGGCAACAGAACATGTTATGATTTGTATGAGATATAACTGCAATCACAGACTCCAATGCAAGGATAAAATAGACACACACAGAAGGTGATATATTGTGCATGTGTCAGTTTTTGCTTGGACGTTTTGTAAGTATTTACTTGTTATCTTTTAGTATCCTAGATTTAGCTGCAATATAAAAATATTTTACTTAACTTACATCATCATCTATAGGTAATATTTTGTGTTCCCCATCGGTGTCAACCAGCAGTGCTGCGTGTCTCATCGGACACACAAGGAATCTCTTGTCATTTCTAGGATCAAACTGCACTCTCAGTATGGGTGTTGGAAATCTATACCGCTGTTCACATTCTCCAGAAAGGACATCCCATATGCACACATTGTGGTCTGTTGATGCTGAAAGGAGCTAAGAAAGAAATAGGATGTGGTTAGTTTGGAGTAGGTTTTTGACTGGGGTCCAAATACACCATACAGTTTTTTTTAAATAGCTAGTTAATACAAGCATATAAAATGCACCATCTCTGTGTTACAGACAGATAATTCTCCATTTGTTTCATAAGTAATGACATCAAAATTATTGCTGCACTTTGATTTTCAGTATCCCAATAAATAATGAGATAGGAACCTTTTTGCTTTGTACAGTTCTTTTTATGATTTTTAATCACTTAATTCTATTTTTTTTGTCTTATAATTAGTTAAGAGCAAGAAATAACAGGTTTCACTTACATAAGTTGTATACAGCAGTTATTTAAAAACATGAGTAGAGTGGGAAAGTGGGACACACCTCTGACATACCTTTTTGCAATTCCTCGACCAGCTAAGACTGCAGACAGGATATACATGTGCTGATATTGATTTTGCGATTCCTCGTGTAAGGAAGTCCCATATAAATATCCTTCCATCATTGCAACCCACTGCCAAAAGTGTTCCTCTTCTGTTGAAGGCACATGTTGCTGCCAATGATATAGAGTCCAAGGTGCCATCAAACTCCTGGGGAAAATAGTTGCATTTATCTTGTAATAGGTTGTTTATGTTCCGAGATATAGAGCACAGAGACAACTCACGACTAAATTAAGGTGAATTGAATAAAGTAGTTCCTTATTTATACCAATAAAAGGCAGCTAATTAATGTTAAATTTAAAAAGATCCCTAACGAATTTCTTAAATACAGGCGTTGAACGGCAGGTAAATGGCATGAATGATGCTTACCTCAGGATAATTTTGACCAAATGATTCTGAAAGGGATACGCAATATTGTTTAATAAAATATCGTAAACAAAAACAAATACAAACAGTTCTAGAAAACTAAAAGGTCTCTTACCAAGTAATTCCAAATTCATGATAGAAGCTAGGTGTAATTTGTGTAAATATAATTTCAACGTATATAGAACAGTATATCTAAAACTTACCGTAAAATGGGGTGAATAGGGACAAAATCGAACTTGTCACTGAAATTAATCGATGTTGTAGGACGAATGCAATATTGATAACTCTTTCCAAGGGTTTCCGGCAGTTAATACTTTTCGTAAATGTTAAAATTATCCCCAGAATAAGTTAAAATTTAGATATTTTAACAAAAATATAGGCTGTCCCTATTCATGCTTGAAGTGGGGTGACCTGGAACGAGACATGGGTAACTTGGGAAAAAGTAGTAGGGTTGTCTCTTTAGAACTAACTAATACTTTAGAAATAACTCTTTAGGAAGAACTAATTACCTATCTTCTGCTAAAAGATTAATTTTCTTCATTAAATTTAAAAATTTTGGAAATAAAAATAATACAATAAATCCAAAATCTTGCAGAAAGCTACTTAGCGTTATAATATTATAAAATCTCTGTAAAAATGTGCATACATGTTTATCTTTTTCGTCAATTTTCTAAAAAAAATGATGAACCAATTTTGATAAAATTTATTATGAGGCCTGCTCTGATGTTATATCCTATCATACAAAAAAAAAATCATCAAAATCAATTCACGATAATGACGGAGTAATAGCGCCACATACAAACCAAACAAAAAACATACAGTCGAATTTAGAACCTCCAGGTTTTTTTTAAGTTGAAAATAAAAGCGTAAAGAAATTTAAAGAATATAGAAACCTATAAATGTAAAATATTAAAATGCATAAAACAACGAAGACCCATATATTGTTAGTTCAACACACTACGTATTTTTATTATTTGTTTGTAGGCTTGTTTTTTAAATCATACAAGTTCGTACCTATGTATCTCTTATTACTTCTCATTAGTTCGCCTTGTACGCATGCTTGTATATAAGTTTAAAATAAATAAAATGAAAATGCCTTATTTTACTAAAAAGTGAAATCCTGCAAAACAATGCGATAAAATGTTCAATTCATGTTGTAGCAGCCCTGACCCTATTCAAACTTTACCGTTCCTAATCAACTTTCATATGTCCCTATTTACCAAGTATAGGCGACTCTATTTGTACTTTAGCCGTCCCTTGTCACCCCGTTACCGTATTTATTCACCTCGAAAAAATAAACAATCCCAGAGGTTTTAAAGAAAACGATTTCAAACAAAAACTATGTAAAATCTAGACTTATTTCTTTTTGTGTAGCTTCTTAAAGATATTATATCGTTGGCTAACTCCACACGTTGTCAAAAAAACACTAGAACTTCCAAAAAACGGCCAACTTAAGGGACAATACCGCAACCTCACATCTACAGTCTTATTTGAAAGAAGATTTTTGACACCTTTTACTAACTTCACAACGCTTCGGTGTTGCCAGCTAGAAGATAATATATTCTACTTTTAGAAGAAAAAGAAGGTAGCAATTGGAAGTTCTTGTTTTTTTATTTTGTGGCTTCGAAACTAGATTCCTCGATTTGACCCTATTTACCCCTGAGTCCTTATTCACCCCGTTTTACGGTAACTAAATAAACCAAAATATAAGAAGCAAACTCTTTTTTCAGTGAAGCCGACGCTTGTCGCTTGTGATGTTTGACAATATTTGACAATTTTGACATTGATTTGACAAAACAATTTGACAGTTTGTTTTGGATCTTGCTCGTTGCTACTTGCTCTTGTTCGTTGGCTGTTGTAGCTTAGGTGATAAAGATTTGTGGAGCATTTTCAATATTGGCTAATTTACCTGAAAAAATAAAATAAAAGGAAAAACAGTTAATTACATTTAAGATTGCTCGAATGAATTGAATTACAATGAACATAGCTTTTTCTAAACAATCCAGTAAACGCTAATTGCCTTTGACCGAGCCTTTGACAGTAGCACTAGCATAAGTAGGAGTGACAGTGACACATTTCTGGACTGACAATGACACCCGATTAACTCCGGGAAAGAAAATAATTTCAGTTATTTTATGTTATCGCTACGTCTGTGATTAAAATTGATGAGATTTATCACAAAACCAAAATTAAACGTGTACATAAAGGTATTATGTATGCTTCCAAATCTATATAAACATACAGTAGCCCGAAAAACACATTGTAAACTGGTGTTGTTTACTGGACCAGGTGTCCAAATTCGCGCGTACACGATGAATATGGATATGGATAGTAGTAACAGTTGGCGGGGTGTTCCTTTGAATGAGCTGTACGGGTCGCAATCGCCGTGGGGGGCTCCTGAGTTCCCGCTAGTTTCTCCTTCCTACAACCATGCAGTACTGTATCATGTGCCGAGCAGCGGGTGTGTGGCGAATGATAGGCCTCCGAAGCCGCAGATCGGACAGGACAAATGGGACTCAGAGCACGTGAGGATGCCCTGCTCTGATCAGAGTCTTTATCCTGTTGAAGATGTGAGTAGATTAGCAGTGTAAATGATAATGATAAATGATATTTATTTTGTAAGTTGGTTGTAAAAAACACTTTTACACGTCAATCTTTTTTGGCCGTTATAAACTAGATGAGGCTGGTGTTTCCTAGCTGACTGTAGTTTTTGTTATAATAACAAAAATGTGTTGTCGTATCTTGTCAGTTTTTTGTAGGTACTAAAGGTCTTCTATAACATTATATATATTTAAGGGATTTGACTAGCTCTTTCCCATGGCTTCCCTCAGGGGGACCATCCTTCAGAACAACACTCTGCAGGCATAGTGTTGTATAATTGATTAAAAAAATGGTTTTATTTATAATTTTAAAATATACTTACCAAAAAATAAAAGTAGTACTTTTTGTATATATGAACAGTTTTGATAACTGTTTGCCATCATTAAATTATTAAATTTATTTCAGAGTAAGGGTGAGACCCATCTCAAGAAACGTTGGGACATGATAGAAAGTGCTCTTTCAAAACCGATTCGGAACAGTCAAGACCTAGCCAATGCTATCCTGAGTTATAATACAAAGTTCAAGAACATTTGGAAATTTCGTGGCTTGCACAAGCTTTTTAACGAGGTAAGGATATAATATTACAGAAGAGACTCATTTAATCAGAATTAGTTCGAAAGTCACTACGACCCTAGAACGCAAATGGCACTAGGAGGAACATGGGTGGATTTTAGTCAGTAAGTCTGACATTCCCTTCTGCTCTGCCCAGAGCACGAGATGTCTTTTGATGATTACCCATCCAGAAAAAAAAGCATTTGGATATTGGAAAATCCGTTCAAAAAATATTTTGATGTATGAAGAAAAGCAATTTTTGTAAATATATATTATTAACGTATAATGTTAGGACTTTATTCAACAAATTGATATCGATTTATTTTCAAAACTACCTGTTATAGTCTATCCCCCTTAACAAGGCATTTATGTCGGAAGTACTAAATCTGCAGTAGTTGTGGTTGAAGTGTAATATTATAGAAAGTAATTAATCATTCAAAAACTAAGGTTGACTACATAAACCCTTTTTTCAGTATTTAGAAGAAGAGGAATCAGAATATTTCTTTGATGTGACTCTGCCAGAGATTGCTAAACTTGCACTGGCTCTGCCTAAGTTGGTGCAGGCACCAATACCGTTGTTGAGGTAAGCTCATTTTTATAACTTATTTTAAGTTAAAGTATGTATGGTATGGTATTTTAGGTTACAATAATGCTAGAACTGGGTGTCACTCAACATGATGTCAAATGAATAGAGTATTGAAATGAATTTGAAACAGGAACTGTAAGGTGATATAATTGAAATGAGTTAGAAAGAGAAAATATAAAGAGAACTCATAAGTTTGAAATAGGAAATATAAAGAGAACTCGTAGGTTTGAAATGGTAAATTTTAGTTTGTTTTTCCCATGATTGTTATTAATATTTAGTTTTAAGGGAACCGTTCACACTGGACACACTAATGTATCATCAGTTGAGTGTGAACGGTCAAGTGTTTTTCTATACATTTGTCTGTTCTGGCGTTACGCGACCGATAATACGCGACGCATGTTCCATCAGATATGAACCTTCCCTTAAAGTTTGAATTTACCTCTATGAATATCAGTCCTCAAATGTGTATTTATATTATTATCTTCTGCAGGCAACATAAGAACCGCTCAGTGTCTCTATCACAGCAACAGATAGCCAGTCTTCTCGCCAATGCCTTCTTCTGTACGTTTCCTAGGAGGAACTCCACCAAGAGAACTTCGGAATATGCCTCATATCCCTTCATTAATTTTAACACGTAAGTTTTCTATATGTTGCAATAAGTCAAATATTTATAACGTATTACAATATCTAAGAAGCCATGTTCATATGTAATTTTGTTAACAGATACCGGTTCTATGAAGCAACAGATTCAGACGCAAACTTGGAAAAAATGAAATGTATCTGTCATTACTTCAGGAGAGTTGTAACTAAAGGTGACATTCTTTTATATTGAATTAGTGCTTTATCCATATTGAAAACTCTTGTTTCCATTCATCATTTGCTTGCAAGAGTACGAGCGTCTGATTGTGTGTGTGTGATGTGTGGAATGTGTCCGTACATGCGCTGTATCGTTGCAGTACAGTGCCGGTCGGCAGCGTGACGTTCTGCCGGCGCTCGGTGCCGCCGCGAGACTGTCCCTCGTGGCCGCGCAGCGAGCGTCTGATTGTGTGTGTGTGATGTGTGGAATGTGTCCGTACATGCGCTGTATCGTTGCAGTACAGTGCCGGTCGGCAGCGTGACGTTCTGCCGGCGCTCGGTGCCGCCGCGAGACTGTCCCTCGTGGCCGCGCAGCGAGCGTCTGATTGTGTGTGTGTGATGTGTGGAATGTGTCCGTACATGCGCTGTATCGTTGCAGTACAGTGCCGGTCGGCAGCGTGACGTTCTGCCGGCGCTCGGTGCCGCCGCGAGACTGTCCCTCGTGGCCGCGCAGCGAGCGTCTGATTGTGTGTGTGTGATGTGTGGAATGTGTCCGTACATGCGCTGTATCGTTGCAGTACAGTGCCGGTCGGCAGCGTGACGTTCTGCCGGCGCTCGGTGCCGCCGCGAGACTGTCCCTCGTGGCCGCGCAGCGAGCGTCTGATTGTGTGTGTGTGATGTGTGGAATGTGTCCGTACATGCGCTGTATCGTTGCAGTACAGTGCCGGTCGGCAGCGTGACGTTCTGCCGGCGCTCGGTGCCGCCGCGAGACTGTCCCTCGTGGCCGCGCAGCGAGCGTCTGATTGTGTGTGTGTGATGTGTGGAATGTGTCCGTACATGCGCTGTATCGTTGCAGTACAGTGCCGGTCGGCAGCGTGACGTTCTGCCGGCGCTCGGTGCCGCCGCGAGACTGTCCCTCGTGGCCGCGCAGCGAGCGTCTGATTGTGTGTGTGTGATGTGTGGAATGTGTCCGTACATGCGCTGTATCGTTGCAGTACAGTGCCGGTCGGCAGCGTGACGTTCTGCCGGCGCTCGGTGCCGCCGCGAGACTGTCCCTCGTGGCCGCGCAGCGAGCGTCTGATTGTGTGTGTGTGATGTGTGGAATGTGTCCGTACATGCGCTGTATCGTTGCAGTACAGTGCCGGTCGGCAGCGTGACGTTCTGCCGGCGCTCGGTGCCGCCGCGAGACTGTCCCTCGTGGCCGCGCAGCGAGCGTCTGATCGGTTCACTGCCTCTTCACGTCGAGTCGCACAGCACTATTGAAGACGCTGATTCGTTGATACAAGTTGACTTTGCTAACAAGTAAGTGATCCTTCAAGTTATTATGAGCATTTTTATGGACGTTTTTAAAAACCATATATGTTAGGAAATGTGTTATGTAAAACCGCTAAATACTTTTAAAATTTAGCACCTACTGGCTGCTAGTGTGTTATAAAGGTGAGACCATTGTCGGTGGTAGTACATCGTCCTTTGGTGCAACCATATTGTGAAAGGCACAAATGGGAGATGGTCTCCCCATTATCCTTCTTCTTCGAAAGTAAAAAGCAAAATCACGATAAATGTCGGGTCGTTTTAGAATGTCTCCTTACTACTACTACTACTACTTATACTATCATATTTTAATGACATTATCTATACATAAAATAAAAACGGAGACTCGCCGCGCCTGTACATTGAGTATTTTTGCATAAAAATAACTGAGAAACGTTAGAAAAAATACATAGAACACAAAAATGCTGTTTTTTTATTTTTGTCTGGAGCATCACGCAAGAACCCCTGATTGTATTCGAAATTTAAATACTTCGAAATATTAAGTGTTAATCGGAGTTTTATCTAGCCTTTATTTCATGAAAATCGTCCCACAATATCAAAAGATATTGACTTCTAAGTTTAGTAAGAAACTTCATAGAGGGCTAATCGTCGCACTGACTGAGTCCTGCACGCATCACGTAAAAGTACAAAACCAATGTTAGTTTGTTTTATACATAAGAAATTACGTCTATCTAACATCACGCTCAATACTCAATACATTTATTGCTTCCACATGTGAACTTAGGTGTTTTACAAAAATATGATCATTGTGGACCTTGTCGGGCACAGCAAATTAGGAGTGGAGTATCAGTGAAATATATAGCAAAAACTTTTTTTTTCTCTCTCTTATGTGACGCAAACGAAGTTACGCAGGTCTAGCTAGTCATCAGCAGCCTGTTGCAGTCCACTGCTGGACATAGGCCTCTCCAATTGCACGCCACTTAGATCTATTTTCGGCTTCTCGCATCCAGTTTCTGCCAGCCGTCCTGCGCAAATCGTCACTCCACCGTGCCTGAGGACGTCCTACACTACGTTTGCCGAGACGCGGTCTCCACTCTAGAACTCGTTTACCCCAACGGTTGTCGGTTCTACGACTAATATGGCCAGCCCACTGCCACTTCAGCTTATTAATCCGGTGGGCTATATCAATTACCTTGCTTCTCTGACGGATCACCTCATTTCTGATGCGATCCCTCAGAGACACACCGAGCATAGCCCTTTCCATAGCCCGCTGAGCGACTTTGAGCTTATGGACCATACGAGCCGTCAGTGTCCACGTTTCGGCTCCGTATGCCATGACGGGTAGGACGCACTGATTGAAGACTTTCGTCTTTAGGCACTGTGGGATCGACGATGTAAAGACTTGACGTAGCTTCCCAAATGCTGCCCAACCCAACTGAATTCTTCTGTTCACCTCGCCCTCAAAATTGTTTCTACCTAACTGCAATGACTGCCCGAGGTACACATATTTTTGAACAACTTCGAGAACGGCACCGTGAATCGCAATCGGTTCCGGTAGAACATGTTCGTTGAACATGACCTTGGTTTTATCCAAGTTCATCCGTAGGCCGATGCGTACAGAAGAGTCAGCCAGGTCATTCAGCATCTGTTGTAGTTCCTGCAGCGTTTCTGCCATAATGACGATGTCGTCTGCAAATCGCAAGTGAGAGATGTACTCGCCATTGATGTTAATGCCACGTTCTTTCCAGTTCAGCGTCTTGAACATATCCTCCATTGCATTAGTGAACAATTTCGGGGAAATAACATCCCCTTGTCTCACTCCTCGATGCAACGGTATGGGACTTGTTTGCTGATTCTGTACTTGAACGGACATGGTGGCGGCCTCGTAGAGACATCTCATCACTTGGATGTATCGCCAGTCTACTTGGCAGCGCTGCAGGGACTCCAGAACAGACCAGATTTCAACCGAGTCAAAGGCCTTTTCATAGTCCACAAATGCTAGACACAGGGGCTGATTATACTCTTCGGTCTTCTGTATAATCTGCCGCACTGTGTGGATGTGGTCTATGGTGCCGTATCCGCTCCGAAATCCAGCCTGCTCCGGTGGTTGGAATTCGTCGAGTCTTCGCGCAAGACGGTTCGTGATCACTCTTGAGAACAGCTTATAGACGTGGCTTAGAAGGGATATGGGTCGATAGTTCTTCAACAGGGTCTTGTCTCCTTTTTTGAAGAACAAGACGACCACACTTCTACTCCACGCCTCTGGAGTTCTCCCTTCAAAAAGGACAGCGTTGAACAGCTTCTGGAGCTCCCTCAGTACGGGGTTACCCCCAGCTTTCAGCAGCTCTGTGGTAACGCCGTCTTCTCCAGGGGCTTTTCCATTTTTCAGCTGCCCAAGAGCGATCTCGATTTCGCCAGTACTGACTTCTGGCAGGTCTTCGGTGAAATGGCGTGTCAATGTGGCTCTAGAACCCTCATTTTCGGGATCAGGACGAGATGCATGCGATGCGTATAACCGGCTATAGAAGTCCTCCACTTCCGAAAGGACTGCTGGCTTCGAAGAGACGACTTCTCCACTTGCTGTGGTCAACTTCGTCAGGTGGCTTCTTCCAAGAGATTGTACGAACACCTTTGACCCCCGGTTCTGCTCGATTGCTCTTTCAACCGAAAGAGCATTGAAGCGCCGGAGGTCGCGTCGTACGTGCTTGTTGATCTCTCGGTTTAGAAACCGCTTTGCCGACGAAGTGACGGGTGGGTTTTCACGTCGTTCCTTCATTAGCCCTAAAGTCCCTTCTGAAAGCTTAGACTTCTTGCCCTTACGCTGCATATCACAGAATCTTGTACCTTCTTCCCTGAGGATCCGAGTCACATTTTCGAGGTTCTGGTTTACGTCTGTTGTGGTTTCCACGGCAGCGAATCGGTTTTCCAGGTTTGCCTGGAACGTTTCAGATCCAGCCATGGTCTGGAGCAGAGTTGGTCGGAGTCTGGACTTCATCAGAAGGACACGTTCGGCCTTGAAGTTAATATTCAGAGAGCCTCGGACAAGTCGGTGATCGCTACCGGTATTGAACCTGTTGATCACGGAGACGTCTCTGAATATATGCCTCTTGTCCGTCATGATGAAGTCGATCTCATTTTTGGTCATAGTGTCGGGGCTTTGCCACGTCCACTTCCTTTGGGGTTGTTTCTTGAAGAAGGAGTTCATCAAGAACAACCCCTCCCGCTCGAGGAAGTTGACGAGCATTTGCCCCCTATGATTTCTGCTTCCAAATCCATGGTGTCCTACTACCGATTCGCAGCAATTCTGTACTCCCACTTTGGCGTTAAAGTCCCCCATGACAACGGTGTACTGTGTCTTTGTAGTGAAGTGGAGGGCTCTCGATATGTCATCGAACATATCCTCCACTTCGTCGTCCGAGTGTGTCGAGGTCGGTGCGTACACTTGCACTACCTTGAGGCTATACCTCTCGGTGAGCTTCACAATAAGGTACGCTACCCTGTTCGACACACTTGACATTTCCACAACGTTGTCAGATAGGGACTTGTTTACCAGAAACCCAACGCCGCCTTGGGATTGTTGGTCTCCCTCTCGGAAGTACATTAGGTGACCCGATTCCAGGGTTATGGTGTCCTCCCCCTTTCTTCGGACTTCACTCAACCCTAGTATGTGCCACCTAATTTTCCCAAGTTCCACCTCGAGTTGCGCCAGATGCGAGTCAAGCCGTAGCGTGCGTCCGTTGTACGTCGCCAGGGTCAATCTGTTATTGTGGTGGCCTCCCGTAGCCCGGAGATTCTTGGCACCCCCCGCCCCGCCGTTACCATGGTCGCCACCATGACCAGGAATAGCGGGACCACCGGGAACTGGGGGCCGTGGCTTTTTGTTGTACTGCATTTTTGGAGGAGTTGCCCATAATCGCCACGCTGGGCAGGCGGGTTGGCGATCGCAGGGCGTAGCTTCTCGCACCGGTGACGCTGCTGCCCATCACCGGCCTGTTACTTTTAGCTACGCCTATTTGATGGATATACCGCCATCGGTCGGTCGCCAGAGCCTCGTTCGTCATTCAGCAGGATGCACCACGTGCAGGTGAGGTTGGCTTGGGGCGAAGGATGGTAGTTCGCCCCTTACATCCCGTCTAGCTAGTAATTTAATAAAATACAATTAAGTTACTGACGAGAGAAACTAATTTACACTTGATAAAAATCCTTTTTAAAAGGCCTTTTTCTCCTGTCCAGGTTTTTAGGCGGCGGTGTACTGGGCCACGGATGTGTTCAAGAGGAGATTCGGTTCGTTATATGTCCCGAACTCATGATATCCATGCTGTTCACTGAAGTGCTCAGGCCTAATGAAGCGCTCATGATGATTGGTAAGCTATTTTTACAACGAGACACACAAGCAATACTTAACAGCAATTTCAAGGTCGAGTTGATGTTTATATACTAAATTTATATCATCAAATGTAGGTGATAAAGTTAAAAAATAGCGAGAAAAAAATAAAATCTGAATTAAAAGTGGTGAAAGTACTCATAGATATAAAAACCATATAATCTAAGAACCAAGAACTCCCAGATCTTACACAGTAACAAAATGTTTAGACGAGTGTTAGTATGTACTTCAGACCGACGCATAGCTGCTAGTTGTGAGCCGATGATGGCCAATGTTTTTTTGTCGTTTTATGAAAGAAGTTTCGAACCACAGACTTCTAATTTCAAACCCAACATACTATCTTCCTAGGTTGTGAACGCTACAGCAAGTACACGGGCTACGGGCACTCGTTCCAGTTCGCGGGCGACTACATCGACAGCACGCCGCGGGACTCCTCCGGTCGAAGGCGCTGTGCGGTGCTCGCCATCGACGCGGTGCCCTACGCAGCCGTCACGCACGAGTTCAAGCGGGAGTCCATCACCAGGGAGCTCAACAAGGTATGATGTGACAGTTCCGTGCTCGCCATCGACGCGGTGCCCTACGCAGCCGTCACGCACGAGTTCAAGCGGGAGTCCATCACCAGGGAGCTCAACAAGGTATGATGTGACAGTTCCGTGCTCGCCATCGACGCGGTGCCCTACGCAGCCGTCACGCACGAGTTCAAGCGGGAGTCCATCACCAGGGAGCTCAACAAGGTATGATGTGACAGTTCCGTGCTCGCCATCGACGCGGTGCCCTACGCAGCCGTCACGCACGAGTTCAAGCGGGAGTCCATCACCAGGGAGCTCAACAAGGTATGATGTGACAGTTCCGTGCTCGCCATCGACGCGGTGCCCTACGCAGCCGTCACGCACGAGTTCAAGCGGGAGTCCATCACCAGGGAGCTCAACAAGGTATGATGTGACAGTTCCGTGCTCGCCATCGACGCGGTGCCCTACGCAGCCGTCACGCACGAGTTCAAGCGGGAGTCCATCACCAGGGAGCTCAACAAGGTATGATGTGACAGTTCCGTGCTCGCCATCGACGCGGTGCCCTACGCAGCCGTCACGCACGAGTTCAAGCGGGAGTCCATCACCAGGGAGCTCAACAAGGTATGATGTGACAGTTCCGTGCTCGCCATCGACGCGGTGCCCTACGCAGCCGTCACGCACGAGTTCAAGCGGGAGTCCATCACCAGGGAGCTCAACAAGGTATGATGTGACAGTTCCGTGCTCGCCATCGACGCGGTGCCCTACGCAGCCGTCACGCACGAGTTCAAGCGGGAGTCCATCACCAGGGAGCTCAACAAGGTATGATGTGACAGTTCCGTGCTCGCCATCGACGCGGTGCCCTACGCAGCCGTCACGCACGAGTTCAAGCGGGAGTCCATCACCAGGGAGCTCAACAAGGTATGATGTGACAGTTCCGTGCTCGCCATCGACGCGGTGCCCTACGCAGCCGTCACGCACGAGTTCAAGCGGGAGTCCATCACCAGGGAGCTCAACAAGGTATGATGTGACAGTTCCGTGCTCGCCATCGACGCGGTGCCCTACGCAGCCGTCACGCACGAGTTCAAGCGGGAGTCCATCACCAGGGAGCTCAACAAGGTATGATGTGACAGTTCCGTGCTCGCCATCGACGCGGTGCCCTACGCAGCCGTCACGCACGAGTTCAAGCGGGAGTCCATCACCAGGGAGCTCAACAAGGTATGATGTGACAGTTCCGTGCTCGCCATCGACGCGGTGCCCTACGCAGCCGTCACGCACGAGTTCAAGCGGGAGTCCATCACCAGGGAGCTCAACAAGGTATGATGTGACAGTTCCGTGCTCGCCATCGACGCGGTGCCCTACGCAGCCGTCACGCACGAGTTCAAGCGGGAGTCCATCACCAGGGAGCTCAACAAGGTATGATGTGACAGTTCCGTGCTCGCCATCGACGCGGTGCCCTACGCAGCCGTCACGCACGAGTTCAAGCGGGAGTCCATCACCAGGGAGCTCAACAAGGTATGATGTGACAGTTCCGTGCTCGCCATCGACGCGGTGCCCTACGCAGCCGTCACGCACGAGTTCAAGCGGGAGTCCATCACCAGGGAGCTCAACAAGGTATGATGTGACAGTTCCGTGCTCGCCATCGACGCGGTGCCCTACGCAGCCGTCACGCACGAGTTCAAGCGGGAGTCCATCACCAGGGAGCTCAACAAGGTATGATGTGACAGTTCCGTGCTCGCCATCGACGCGGTGCCCTACGCAGCCGTCACGCACGAGTTCAAGCGGGAGTCCATCACCAGGGAGCTCAACAAGGTATGATGTGACAGTTCCGTGCTCGCCATCGACGCGGTGCCCTACGCAGCCGTCACGCACGAGTTCAAGCGGGAGTCCATCACCAGGGAGCTCAACAAGGTATGATGTGACAGTTCCGTGCTCGCCATCGACGCGGTGCCCTACGCAGCCGTCACGCACGAGTTCAAGCGGGAGTCCATCACCAGGGAGCTCAACAAGGTATGATGTGACAGTTCCGTGCTCGCCATCGACGCGGTGCCCTACGCAGCCGTCACGCACGAGTTCAAGCGGGAGTCCATCACCAGGGAGCTCAACAAGGTATGATGTGACAGTTCCGTGCTCGCCATCGACGCGGTGCCCTACGCAGCCGTCACGCACGAGTTCAAGCGGGAGTCCATCACCAGGGAGCTCAACAAGGTATGATGTGACAGTTCCGTGCTCGCCATCGACGCGGTGCCCTACGCAGCCGTCACGCACGAGTTCAAGCGGGAGTCCATCACCAGGGAGCTCAACAAGGTATGATGTGACAGTTCCGTGCTCGCCATCGACGCGGTGCCCTACGCAGCCGTCACGCACGAGTTCAAGCGGGAGTCCATCACCAGGGAGCTCAACAAGGTATGATGTGACAGTTCCGTGCTCGCCATCGACGCGGTGCCCTACGCAGCCGTCACGCACGAGTTCAAGCGGGAGTCCATCACCAGGGAGCTCAACAAGGTATGATGTGACAGTTCCGTGCTCGCCATCGACGCGGTGCCCTACGCAGCCGTCACGCACGAGTTCAAGCGGGAGTCCATCACCAGGGAGCTCAACAAGGTATGATGTGACAGTTCCGTGCTCGCCATCGACGCGGTGCCCTACGCAGCCGTCACGCACGAGTTCAAGCGGGAGTCCATCACCAGGGAGCTCAACAAGGTATGATGTGACAGTTCCGTGCTCGCCATCGACGCGGTGCCCTACGCAGCCGTCACGCACGAGTTCAAGCGGGAGTCCATCACCAGGGAGCTCAACAAGGTATGATGTGACAGTTCCGTGCTCGCCATCGACGCGGTGCCCTACGCAGCCGTCACGCACGAGTTCAAGCGGGAGTCCATCACCAGGGAGCTCAACAAGGTATGATGTGACAGTTCCGTGCTCGCCATCGACGCGGTGCCCTACGCAGCCGTCACGCACGAGTTCAAGCGGGAGTCCATCACCAGGGAGCTCAACAAGGTATGATGTGACAGTTCCGTGCTCGCCATCGACGCGGTGCCCTACGCAGCCGTCACGCACGAGTTCAAGCGGGAGTCCATCACCAGGGAGCTCAACAAGGTATGATGTGACAGTTCCGTGCTCGCCATCGACGCGGTGCCCTACGCAGCCGTCACGCACGAGTTCAAGCGGGAGTCCATCACCAGGGAGCTCAACAAGGTATGATGTGACAGTTCCGTGCTCGCCATCGACGCGGTGCCCTACGCAGCCGTCACGCACGAGTTCAAGCGGGAGTCCATCACCAGGGAGCTCAACAAGGTATGATGTGACAGTTCCGTGCTCGCCATCGACGCGGTGCCCTACGCAGCCGTCACGCACGAGTTCAAGCGGGAGTCCATCACCAGGGAGCTCAACAAGGTATGATGTGACAGTTCCGTGCTCGCCATCGACGCGGTGCCCTACGCAGCCGTCACGCACGAGTTCAAGCGGGAGTCCATCATTATCGGATACAATTTGGGTATTTTACTTGTTGTAAAAATCATAATTCTATAAAATCCGTCTGGTGGAATTTCAAAATATTGAAGATGTCTTTTTTTTCATTTGAAATCGTAAAAAAAATATAAAGATAAAGCGCAT
This sequence comes from Hecatera dysodea, assembly GCA_905332915.2. Lineage (NCBI taxonomy): Eukaryota > Metazoa > Arthropoda > Insecta > Lepidoptera > Noctuidae > Hecatera > Hecatera dysodea. The sequence goes on from HG995294.1 coordinate 19,550,728, forward strand.
CAAAGTTCAAGAGTGGGAGCTAGTGACGTCACGTCGCTGGTAAAATTGCAGCACGTAGTGACGTCATGCGAGTTTTCAACGCACTGTATCGTCTTCATTTTTTGTTTACGTGACAAAAGAACAAATACGTGTCCAATATTTTTTGGAAATCTATCAGACGGACTAACTAGATTTTTTCAATAAAATTCAAAATTCAAAAGTCATTTATTTATTCAAACTAGGCTGAGAGACAGCACTTTTTGAACGTCAAATTTTACAAAAAGACAGTCCCCCAAAACGCCCACCCGTCACCACTTCCTAGTGTTTTAGCGGGGAAGAAGAAGTGGCGCAACAAACTCCCCAGTTTAGGGAATTGCGTGTTACTTATGAAAAGACGAATAACGATCTGTGTCATTTATTAAGAAGCGCCACTTATATACATTTCCAGTAAAGATATATCCAGAATAAAGGGTACATTAAAATAAACTTATAACTAACTTATTGGTAATGTCGGTAGGCTGTGCCGCGCTCCCTTCGATATCCGAGCGCAATGATACAGACGGCCGATCCACATTCTTTTCACCTTGGCTAGTTTAGTATGCGCGGGCGCACGGTGGCGGACGGCCGCCTGCGCTCCTCTAATTGTATGTAACGCGTAAGTATGAGCTGCTACATCATTCCCCCGCTAGTGAAACGTACACAGGGCTTCGATGTCCTTCCTGATCTTGTGACGTATGCGTACGTATCTGTGACTGGTGCTGCTGACTCGGTGTTCATCCGGAAGGCGGGCTTTAGTCTATCAACAGTGACGTTGACGCGTCTTTTGCGTAATTGAATGGTGTAGTATTTGTCATTTCGACTGATAACTTCGTACGGGCCATCGTAGGTCGGCGTTAGCGGCTTGCTCGATGCGTCATTGCGTATATAAACATGCGAACATTTATGTAGGTCATCGTGAATAAATGTCGCTCGGGTTTTGTTAGATTTTCGTTGCGCCTGGGCCTTCTTTAACGCTCCATTCAACTTATTCATGAAGTTTGAAATCGTATCGCGATGTCTAGTTGATTCATCGTAGAATTCTCCGGGTAATCGCAGCGTTTGGCCATATAGTAGTTCAGCGGTACTTGTACCAACATCTTCTTTTATCGAGGCGCGCAGTCCAAGCAGCACTGTAGGTAGCTCATGTGACCATGTTGTGGATTTGAGTCTTGCGGTGAGTGACGTCTTGAGTGAGCGGTGCCATCGTTCTATCACGCCGTTACACTGCGGGTGGTAGGCAGTGGTGCGGGTGCGGTGGATTCCCATGCGTTGCATTAATTTATTAAATAGGTCAGACTCAAATTGCCTCCCTTGGTCGGTGGTTATGGTTACTGGGCAACCGAATCTCGCGATCCAACCATTATAGAATGCATTAGCAACCTTTTCTGCGGTTATGTCTTCCAACGGGCAGGCCTCGGGCCATTTGGTAGCCCTATCTATCATTGTCAATAGATATCGATAGCCTTCAGAAATAGGTAACGGGCCGACTATGTCCATATGTACATGCTCCAATCTATTTGCTTGTTGGAAACTCGCAATAGGTGTCTTCGTGTGTTGTTGCACCTTAGCGCGCTGGCACGCGTCGCAAGTTCGAGTCCATTCATTTACGTCACTATTCATGGAGGGCCAATAGTAGCGGGCAGTGACTAGCTTCCTTGTCGCCCTTATGCCGGGGTGACTAAGGTCATGAATCGCTCGGAATGCTGGTTCTCGAAACTCTTGTGGTAGATATGGACGAGCAGTGCCTGATGACATCTCACATGTAACTTTGGCAGTTGAGTTGGGAATTTCAATTTTTTTGAACTGGTATTTACCTTTGTTAGCTAGCATGTTCAATTCTTCGTCTTGGTTTTGTTTTCTTGCCAACTCGGTGTAATCCAGTGGCGTCGGGCATGTTATTGCTTCAACTCGCGATAGTGCGTCTGCGACTTGGTTTTCCTGACCGGTTACGTGTTGAATATTTGACGTGAACTGTCCGATATATTCAAGGTATCTTGTTCGGCGGGCCGTTTCAGACTTGCTGTTTGAAGTTAATGCGTTACACAGCGGTTTGTGGTCTGTGTAAACAATTAAATCTCGCCCTTCAAACACGCGGCGGAAGTGACGTATTGCCATGTAAATTGATAGCAACTCACGGTCGTACGTGCTGTATTTTTGTTGTGCGTCACTGAACTTCTTGGAGAAAAATCCTAGTGGACTCCACTTGCCGTTGCTCTTTTGTTGTATAACGGCACCAGCACATGTGTTTGAAGCGTCTGTCATCAATGCGAATGGTTCGCTCGGTGATGGATAGGTCAATAATGCGCAGTTCTTGATATCTTGTTTACATCGATTGAATGCTTCTTTTGCCGCTTCGGTCCACTGAATCTTTGTTTTGTCGTTTTTCTTGGCGTTGTGAAAGTATTTGCACAATTCTTTTTGATGTTCAGCCGCATGAGGTATACTCGAACGATAAAAGTTCAGCATTCCGATGAAACGACGTAGATCTTGGATCGTATTTGGCAATGGATAGGACTGAATTGCTTGCACCTTTTCTTCGGTCGGTGAAATACCTTCTTGGCTTATTGTGTATCCCAGGAAATCGAGTTTTGGCTGTCCGAAGATACACTTAGCAACGTTTATTTGTAAACCGTTGTCGTTGAGCCGCTTAAATACTTCTTCAAGCTCTCTTCTGTGTATGTCATTATTCTCAGAAGCTACAAGAATATCGTCGACGAATGGGAAAACGGGTAGGCCTCGAAGCACGCTATCAATGTGACGTTGAAATGTCTGGCCTGCATTCTTCAAACCGAAACACATCCTTTCGAACTCGTACAAACCAAAAGGAGTAATCACGGCTGTCTTCTTCACATCTTCTTCTCTATTTTTTATTTGATAGTAGGCCTTTTGCAAATCAATTTTTGAAAAAATCTTCTTGCCTTGGAGGTTATGTGTGAAGTCATGAAGTCGAGGTATCGGGTATCTATCGGGTGTTGTTACTGCGTTTAGCCTACGGTAATCGCCACAGGATCTGTAGGTGCCATCTTTTTTCAAAACCATGTGTAATGGACTAGCCCATGGGCTATTCGACGGTCGACATATTCCTTGGCTCATCATGTTTTGGAATTCTTGTTTTGCAGCATTGTATTTATGCGGCGGTAGTGGTCTCGCTTTTGTAAATATCGGCGGGCCGGTGGTTTCGATATAGTGTTCGACTTCGCTATTTCCCAGCTTGTTTAAGTTTGGTCTCGTGATGTCTGGGTATTTGGCCAACAGGTCGTGGTAGGGAAGCTTGTCATCAATGGTTCGGATGCTTCCTTCTGCAGCAGGTGACAGGAAACCTCGTGCCGATAAACTGGTTCTTTTATCTACCAATCGTCGTCCGTGGAGGTCAACCATGAGTGCGTGGTGGTGCAAAAAATCAGCGCCTAATATCGGCCGACTGACTGTTGCAACCATAAATCGCCAACTGTAGGCACGTCGCATTCCGATGTTGAGGACAATGGTTCGCTCGCCGAATGTGGGTATTTGCGAACCATTTGCTGCGTACAAGAAGTTGGTTGGAGTCCGTTGTTTATCACGTGCAGTAGCGGGTAGAACGGAAACATTTGCGCCCGTGTCGATAAGGAATTTTTTTCCAGTAGATTTGTCATGTATAAATAGGCGGTATGTGGATAAATCTTTGACTTCGGCCACCGCCACGGCTTGAGTCTCCTTTAGTTTTCCGGCTTCTCGTTTAAAATTCCTTGAAAATTGCACGGACTTCTACAGCGATATGCTGCCTTGCCGAATTTCTTATGAAAATAGCAGATGGTATTTCTTCTGTCTCGCGATTTCGAGCGGGAACGTCTTCTGTAATTATGAGATTGGCGTTGAAATTTGCGAGATTGATTCGTTTTTAGCGCTGCAACTTCCTTGGTGAGGGCTTCAATCATGCTGAAGAGTTTCTGACCTGCAGGTTCAGATGTGGATGCGATTTCGGCTGGCGCCGCTGTCGCTGGAGCTTTCGACGTGGAAGGTTGACACTGACAGGAGCACATGGCGTTTACCTCTCTCAAATGTTCTTGCATCCTGTCTGCCATGGCAGCCAATGAGTCCAGCTTGGATTCCTCACTCACTGCCAGCACCGCGCGTGTAGAAGCAGGTAGGTGTCCTTGCCACAACATTTTCAGGGTGTCGTCTGGCATCTTTTTCCCAGCAAGGTTCCTCATTCGTCGTAGCAACTGCGATGGACGTTGATCGCCGAGCTCCATTTCATTCAGCAGTTTTTGCAGCTGAATACCCTCGCTATCTTCATAAACCTCCAACAATCTTCTTTTTACAGCGTCGTATCGGCCGGAGTTGGGCGGTGACAAAATGATATCACTGATTTGGTCGATATCCTTGATCTCCAGCTGTGCCACAACCAATGCAAACTTGCTTTCATCGCCGAGCTTCTGGTTGAAGATAATTACCTCAAATTGGGCGAACCAAAGTTTAGGTCTGTCGCACCAGAATTTAGGTATGCGTGACTGGACGCTAATCGATTCGACGTCTTCAGGTTTTACGGGCGTAGCCATTTCGAACGCGGGGTCACCACTTTAGGGAATTGTGTGTTACTTATGAAAAGACGAATAACGATCTGTGTCATTTATTAAGAAGCGCCACTTATATACATTTCCAGTAAAGATATATCCAGAATAAAGGGTACATTAAAATAAACTTATAACTAACTTATTGGTAATGTCGGTAGGCTGTGCCGCGCTCCCTTCGATATCCGAGCGCAATGATACAGACGGCCGATCCACATTCTTTTCACCTTGGCTAGTTTAGTATGCGCGGGCGCACGGTGGCGGACGGCCGCCTGCGCTCCTCTAATTGTATGTAACGCGTAAGTATGAGCTGCTACACCAGCAACACATCTGTCTATTGCGTATGCAAAGTTTACATGCCAAAGGTAGGAAAAAATAATAATTATCCAACATGGAAATCATAAATCAATTCACTATAAAACTAATTGTAAAGAGTAGATCGAGTCAATTAAGTAAAAACAGATTGACCTACAGTCATAAAAAATTACACAAAAAAAAAACAATTATATGAACTCATATAAGTAAAATACCCTATTAGTCATCGATCAAAAATTCTCGCTTTCGACAAGTGACCATGCATAAGCTAGCAACATTTGTAACCAACATTTGTTGCCATGCCGGGCAGGCGTGGGTGGGCGTATCATTCGACACCGACGTGCAGCGCGAGGGGCTGCAGTTCCCGGGCGTGGCGACGGGTAACTGGGGCTGCGGCGCCTTCGGGGGCACGCCGCAGCTCAAGAGCCTGCTGCAGCTCATGGCGTGCGCGCAGGCGCGCCGCCCCATGGCCTACTTCACCTTCGGAGACTCGCAGCTCCGAGATGACATCGCGAACATTTATAACTTGCTGGCCCGATACAATGTTACCGTCGGTGAGTTTTTTCTGTGATTTTCGACAATTCAGCATTTTTTTTGTCTAAGGGGCTAATCAGGGGTAATCATTAATCACGTGAGGCTCCAAAATGGGGGGGAGGATTCCATAAAAAATCACGAAATATCGCATGGGGGAGGGGGGGGTGTAGTAATATATCACGTGTATTTACTATTTTAGAACTTTGAAAATGAAAACAAAATATCTAGTTTTAATTTCCGCGAATATTAGTGGGTTGCAGGTATGCACCTCCCTCCCGCCCGCTATATTATGCACATGCAAGATTACTAGGCAAATGCAAGGATATTAAGCACATGCAGGAAGGCAATGCAAAACCCAACACCATTACCGACACGTGTTTCGCCTCTCCACGAGGCATCCTCAGGGGACGTGTTGACTCGCTGACCGTTGAGTTGCGACTGAGCATTTAGTACAAGGCACCCCCCTTTTATACACTGCCACCGTTGGTTATTTGTGTACAACTACCCACAAACATTCGCAGTAAAGGGGAAGAAACCAAATTCGTCTGGTCATTCAACAGTGCAAAATTATTATTATTACTATGTTTAAAAATCTCTAATTGTTCCAAAACACACAGCCGGAAACCCTTATCACAAATATGTAGTATATTAAAACTATTGTTGTCGCGCAAAGAATGGCCGGTATCAATTAAATGTTTCGCGAAATTCGATTTGTCCGAATGGCCATTTCTATACGCGGCAACAATAGTTTTAATATACTACATATTTGTGATAAGGGTTTCCGGCTGTGTGTTTTGGAACAATTAGAGATTTTTAAACATAGTAATAATAATAATTTTGCACTGTTGAATGACCAGACGAATTTGGTTTCTTCCCCTTTACTGCGAATGTTTGTGGGTAGTTGTACACAAATAACCAACGGTGGCAGTGTATAAAAGGGGGGTGCCTTGTACTAAATGCTCAGTCGCAACTCAACGGTCAGCGAGTCAACACGTCCCCTGAGGATGCCTCGTGGAGAGGCGAAACACGTGTCGGTAATGGTGTTGGGTTTTGCATTGCCTTCCTGCATGTGCTTAATATCCTTGCATTTGCCTAGTAATCTTGCATGTGCATAATATAGCGGGCGGGAGGGAGGTGCATACCTGCAACCCACTAATATTCGCGGAAATTAAAACTAGATATTTTGTTTTCATTTTCAAAGTTAAAATGGATTTCCGCAAAGTAACGCCTGACTCAATCAATTTTATTTTAGAACTGCTAGGTTATAACGTCTAACACTTTCGGAACACGGGTTTGTTCAATGCGTATGCCCTACCATGACGTCTTAAATCCATTACCATTCCTGTGTCAGAGAGAGACGGAGTTACACAAGACGAATAGTACTATCCCTTTCCCTCACACTGAATCATGATAGCATTGGCACTTCGTAGTACGGCCACAGGGCACTAAAAGTGTTAATTGTTACAAGCACACGTATTAACTACATTTAGAAATAACATATAAATCCTTGAGGACCAAAGTTTGGCCATAGTACTTTCACACTGCGTTTTATGATTCGATTTTGACAAACTATTTATAACCTTTCCAGGACAATTATACAACTACATAGTGAAGTTCTCTCAGGAGAAGGATGTGGTCTTCCAGCGGCTACATCCTTATCTGGAGCTGGCTTTAAAGGGAGGGAGGAAACCTTCGCCCAATCCCGGCGTTGACTTCATGGAAACTGTAAGTTACACAGATTTTAATTGATATGTGACAAGTCCACATAACTATAATCTTATCCTACCCGCATGCATGAAGGTTGCATGGCTTGGCAGTACTTAACTCCAAATTATAAATAAGCATTGCATAACCAGCCTTTTAATGTTCCCACTGCTGGGACACAGGCCTCCTCTCTAGGAGAGGGAATGGGCCGTAATCAACCACGCGGGCCCAGTGCGGGTTGGTGAATGTCACATGTCTTCGAATTTTGAGAAGTGGTGGCCGAGTGGTATTTTATAAATAATTCTATGCAATTCTGGAAAAAAGAAAAAATACCGTAGCCTAGCATCATTAAAAGAATTTTCGTATACGGAGTTTTATTGTGCTCGTGATTAATTGGTAGTGAGAAATGGCAGATAGTTCGTATGAAAAAACACTGGAATGGGCCATTTGTAATTGCAAATTGCTTGCAAAGGATTTGAAGAATTGTTCTTTCGCTCATTAATTAAATTCTTTATTTAATTGTTCCATGATAAATTTCATTTACTCACAATTCGATCGATATTTGTCCGCCATGGCAAAACAGAATCAGCAGAAAACAGAATCTAACTAACACTGTAAATTCCAGAGTATAACAGAAAACATACCGGCGTCAGTATCGGCAGTCGAAAGCGAGCTCTCAAGCAAATCCCCTGACTTGTTCTCTCAAGACGATATGGACCAGAGCTTGCTCGAAGTCACGATACAGTCAGAGCAGGCGGCCCCACAGACCCACAAACGTACCAGCCACCCGACCCAACTATTAGGAACACATACAAACAAAATCGAAGAAAAGAAAGATGTACAAACAAATGCCCGAATGTCTTTATTCGATGCCATGACGAAAATGGAAAGCGGTGAGCTAAATCCAACAGCGTCAAATACATTACTCAGTAACCAAAGAAGAAACTCTCTACTAAATGATAGCAGCTCTTCAATGGAACACGAAAATGAAACAACGTCCAAACACAATAAGAGTATCAGCAGGAAAATCACGGATTATTTCAGCAAAAAACCTATTTGATTACCGTCCAGTGCCTCTGTGTGTGTTTGATTTTTAATGAAATTGATGTGTTTTTTTTTATGTTTTGGGGATTATTTTAAACTGTATATGTGAAAACCTACAGAACCTTTCAGGTGTGGGTTCTAATACCATTTTTAGATGTCAAATGTACATTTTTTATATAGGGTGTCCACTATTTCGAAAATCGGAAATACTCGTAGATCGGGGAAGCTTATACCTTGATTAGGGAGCGTTCAAGTATTACGTAACGCAATAATTGAAGATTTTGGACTCCTCCCCTTGTAACGCACCGTAACGTTTTTCTGTACCCCCCTCCCCCTCTCTAAACGTTACGTAACACTCAAGTGACCATTTTTACCATAAAGTCGCAAAAAGTTATATTATAGTTATTATCTTTGGTATAGTTTTAATTGATGAGAGACCAAATTAAAAATGACGACCAGACTAATACAATCGAGGGATTCCCGTAAAACGTAAATGAAAAGGGTTGCCAATTTGGGAGTTATGATTCCCTAATTTTTTATTAAAAAAAGAAACAATGTTACGTAACGTGTTGTAAGAAAGACCCCCTCCCGCCCCTGTAACGCATCCTAACGTTTTACGAGACACCCCCTCCCCCCAATTGCGTTACATAATACTTGAACGCCCCCCTTGGGAAAGTATATCAAATCAAAAGGAACACCCGAAAAATCGGAGAAAATAGCTTTTTGGTTATGTTTTTTCCGGTTTATGTTTAGGAATAAAATATGTAGTCGTTGGCGTGTTTGTGTTGAACATCTCTTCAGGCATAGGGTTCTGGTATTTATTAAGTTTAGTAAGCGTCGTTTCTCAAAAACACTGAAAACCTACGCAACCATTCAAAATGAATTGATAACTATTGAAAAAGACGTCCACTCTTTTAGATATGTAATATATACTTTATGCGAATGGACAACTAGGGAACGTGCAGAAACTATAGGTGGCAGCACAGACGCGTCAATGTCAAGTATATTTCACTTATAAATTTCAAATTTGCAACGCTAGGTGGCACAGTCTACTTCGTGCACGTTCCCCTAAACGGAGGGTGCAGGAAGTATAGGTGGTAGCACAGGTCAAATATTTACAACGTATAAGTTTCAGATTTGCAACACTAGATGGCACAGTCTACGCCGTGCACGTTCCCTATATTTGTATTTTAAAACTGTTTTGACGTTCTAAAGTGACTTGTAATGGTCAAGTTAAAAAATGTTTTTTTTTGAGAACTTTTTTTGTTTACAAACATTGCCCTACACTAGGAATTTCTCCTGTGTCGTGGGTGCTTTTACAAACATATAAACTAACATACACAAACATCCTTTTGACTTTGACTTCTTGGGGAAGCTTAGGACGAGCCAGAGAAGCTCTTGGGGATTTATCAAAGTTAGAGCATAAGAACCAGCTTGTTTTTACGTTTTATTATTTTTACTAGCGACCCGCCCCGGCTTCGCACGGGTGCAATGCTGAAAAGACTGGTTTATTTACGACATCACATTAGAAACCTCTAAAATTATCAGTGTTTCTCTACTATAATAAGCATGTATTAGACATAAAAACATTTCTCTTTAATCACTCTAGCTATTAAAAAAACCGTAGTTTTAAAGATCTAAGCATACATAGGGACAGACAGACAGCGGGAAGCGACTTTGTTTTATACTATAAAGTGATTTACTAGACAACTACAATTAAAACCGAGCATTACATTGCCTAAGAATGCTACCTCACTGCAGAAGAAATAGGGAATGTGCATGCAATTTTTATAGTGTATTTAGCTGTAAAACGTGGCTTCAGTAACCGTACTACAAAGTGCCAATGCTATAATGATTCAGTGTGAGGGAAATGGATAGTGCTATTCGTCTTGTGTAACTCCGTCTCTCTCTGACACAGGAATCATGATGGATTTAAGGCGCCATGGTAGGGTTGCAGGACAGATATCTATACTAATATTATAAAGCTTAAGAGTTTGTTTGTTTGTTTGAACGCGCTAATCTCAGGAACTACTGGTTCGAATTGAAAAATTCTTTTTGGGTTGAATAGACCATTTATCGAGGAAGGTTATATATCATCACGCTTAAGCCAATAGGAGCGAAGCAGCGATAAAGAATGTTTTAAAATCGGGGATTCCACGGGGACGAAGTCGCGGGCAGCAGCTAGTTAGCATATATACCAACGTTTCCTTTGAGTGTGTATGTAATGTTTGGGTGACAATGTGTCTGGCTTTTTTGTAGAAATTATCAGGAAGTAATCAGGGATGTTTTTAGCATTTGAAGTGTGGACGCCCTTTGAATAATCATAAGTAAGTTGAATTCTGTAATCAATTGTTTATAGTTGCATATTTCACAGCACTGCTGTTTTTACTGTAATGTGTACATATCGCCTTGTATTTTAAACTTGTATCTGCATTGTGAGGTAAATGTGGGTTTACCAATATTATCTGCTGTTTTCCATAATGTTGCACATAGTATACCGACTCCACACCGTGACACTTGCTACTGTAACCACTATTCAATGTATTTTGATATTAATGAAATGTTTAGTTTCTAAAACCCTGTATTTGATACCATCTTTGTACACTTGGGACCACAATATTGTTATAAATAAAACACATACCGTAATATAATTAAAATTATTTATTATCCTTCATCATATTTCTAGCATACTAAACGTAATAAGTGTATAATAATAAATAATTGAATAGTAATTTAGTTTTAAAATATTTCAGCAATATACATATTAATAACTCGATAATAGGTTTAAAAGTTCATTAACTAAATTAGACATGCAAAGTAGGCGAATTATTATTGTATTAGTTTCATAATAACGTGTATCTATGAACATATTCCACAAATTTCTAATAATCTGCCAGTATACTCTACACTAATTAATAAAAGTTCATAAATATAAAAATTAAAAATGAACGATTAACTAGCGACGTTTCAAAAGTGATCATAACACTCTTTATTTATTTTTTATTTTTTACAAATCTTTGGCGAACTATAACAATATATGAGAATAAACATTTCAATGGCTAGCTATAAATGCACTGGTCTCAGTGTTGGGAACGAAAGGTACATCACTATGCTAACGGGCAGCAGCCGGCCCAGTCATACGCCCCAATCTTACAATTGAATATCTATAAAAGTTAAATAGTTGGCGACTTTAACAAGTCTCTTAAAACTTTCTTCAAAGATTGAACGTATCTGAGTATCGTGTTGGACTGGGCTGACTGGGTAATCCAATGATCGTTTAAACGACAACCATCAAACAATAATTGTCTAACGTATTTAGTTAACTAAATTGTTATAATACAACAAGTTGGGGCTGAGTGTTAGCGAGGGAACGAACGACTGCGGCGACGCAGCCTCTGTGCAACGTCACACTTGGCGAACATCCGGAGCTGTCGGGAATTAGCCTATCTATCGATAGTTAGCCTGGGACTATCGATGTCGATAGATGCGGTGACTGCTCACAGATATTACAAACGAGCATCTCTTTATTAGATACTGTATATGATGTATTGTAGTTGCCCTGTATGAGAGAGGGGGACACACAATATCGATATCGCTCTCTTTTTCTGTCTGAAACTTTAATATTTTAACTCGGTAACTTTGACTTCCAACTCATCTATCGACGTCCATAATAACTGTCTTAATACTAAAAATAATTAATTCGAGTTAGTTAATAAAATGATATATTAATTTATGGCATCGTATTGTACAGTTACCGGGAACGCGAGCCGCGAGGACAGTAACATAAAGCCGTGTCGTACAGTTCCGTACGTACTGGTGGACGATCATTACAAGCGTATATCACAGGCACCCGGTGGTGCCCTCCGTAAGCTACGTATACGTAAACAGTGCGGACTCAGCCAGCTCAGGATCACTCAGGGAAATACAAACACCAATTCTGAAGGCATTCTCATATATTTAGGGTTGAATTGCTGAAACAGGACTACCTTAATCTATACATAAGTTTAAGATGGTCTTTTATTTACAAAGTAGGTATAATATTTTAATTTAAATGGCATATAATTTATATTCTTCATTTATACTATTTTACAGTTTATTTATGAATGTACATTGGTGGATGGCATCGACTTTTGATCGATGGTTAATTAGTAATAAATGTCGACCTTGTACGGAATCTTATCGATACAAAGTGTCAGGTCCCCAACAATCCTGAACGCGAGCCGTTCCTGTTTACTCTTAAACTATTCCAATATAAGTTATCCAGAACAATGTGTGGGACATAGTTTACGAGTATTTATTTGGTTCACCATTTTTAAACATTTAGGGTTTTGTCAGGCGACTGAAACTCGTGGAAAACATTCGAGATTACTTCTATACAATCAGAATTTGGCTAAAAGCTATCTTAAATTCAAATTGTACGTAATAGTGTGTACTTTATCTAAGTAAATGGTTGCTCAGTCCAGTCGCCCGTGTGTCCCGTACACTTCATCAAGTATGGCGTGTAACCATTCTAAAAAACGGTTAATGATTATGATTTCCCCTTAGCATTAACACAGCGACACCCTGTCACCCGCCCGGGCGGTCCCGGGGCAAAAGGCTAGTAAGCTCCTAAAGATATGACGTCATATGTATGTACAATCGATACTGTGAACTAAGATGCACACGCGATCCACCGCGAGCCGACGGGCTGCTGACTCTGTAATGTCTACAAGCATATATGGAGCGTTTTATTAAATAGTGTCAGATGGCAGTTCAGCGGGCGTACCATGAGGTGTTAAAACGTGAGTCTTCCGAGCGAGAAAGAGGGATAGAGTTATACACCCTATATAGCTCCATCCCTTTTTCTCGCTCGGAAGACTCACGTTTTAAGACGTCATGGTACGCCCGCAGTTCAACTCTTTCTACACTGCGACTAACCCCAGTACTTAGTATTCATTATGTGGAACTTGTCAGCTTGTTGTCGCAGGTCCCAGGGCTCGATATGGACCTTAATAATCCAGAACTAAACCTGTGACGTCTGTCCAGAATCGATAACTTCTAATATATCCAGTAGGGTAGTTGAAACGAAATTAAGGAACTGAATCAAATCGGTTTCAATATATATAGAGTTGAGATCTTTCATTACGGACGGCGCGATATTGTGGCGCGCTGACGGTACCGCGCGCGCGAGGTACGGTCGGCGCACCAGCTACAATCTTTAGCAGAACTATGAGAGTAATACATATTTTCTCTACCTAAATCATACTCCTTTAACTGGCCCTAAGGTAACTTTAATCCACTAACTTAACCAAACGGTTATACCATTCATAACTCGTCTCTACCATTCTATACCGATAAAAAATATCTCAATTAACTAATCTAAATGGATGCTGACGTAACAGTATTCTGGATAACTTATTAAAATTAAATTAGTAGTAGGTATATTTTCATCTCATATAACATAGTAGGTTTATTGAAAATATGTCGATCTAATGAAGTTAAGTAAGTTAAGAAGTTAGACATAGGTACTCGATAAGATAATAATTAATTGCTCTATGATTACAAACTGCCCTATGACCCCTGAGGAACGCAAACGTAACGGAGAGACGTTCTAAGTACTCGCCAGAGTCATACAGTAACGTAAGTACGTGTGCTTGAAGCTAAACTATGCTAAGCGATAGAAAATATAAATAACAGAAAGGAGATATGACTAGATCGTTTGTTTCATTACTAGAACCTACTATTCATAAAGCACTATGCGCCTCTCTCCAATATTTTATTATATAAATAGATATAATATGATTAATAATTCCCAATCCTAAGTTTTGTTTTTTTTTTTTGATTAAAATATTGGCATTCATCTTATGTACTAAGTAGCGTCGGCCGGCTGCGGCGGGCGCGTGTATACGGCGCGTGACGTCACGCCCGCCGTCCGCGACGCTGACTAACTATACCGCTTACTACGACCCGCCTTCGATTCGCATACCGCATACCGACGATCAGACGCTCCGAGTGCATCGAGGATGTCTGCGACGTCGACTGCGCGGGCGCTGCGACGTGTGAGTATGCGGACGATATAAATATTTTACAAAATGTCAGAGTTAAATAGTTTTTTAGAAATTCGATTTCGTAATACTAACAATGTTGTTGTTGATGTGTCGCGGGGGCCGCGGTGCGACGACCTGCTCTGCATTGCTACACACAGACGCACACAGCACACAGACGTGGCGCGGCACCGCGGCGCGCGGACTGCCGCGTGACGAGTGAGTGAGGATACTTCAGTAACGCAAGAGGCAGAACGTGAAGGATGCCGGCGACGGAAAGGAACCAAGCGAAGCGCGTTACTTGAGTCGCGAATGGAGCGTGAGATGAGGATGAGTTGTCCGCGCCGTTGCACGACAGAGTATCGAGGGGCGACAGACCAGAGCAGCCGAGCGCGACGGCCGGGCGGCCGCGCGGCTGGCGACAGGCGACAGCTGCCTACGTGACAAATTATTTAGATACATTTAAATAATTGCAAAGCATACCCTGTATCCTAGAATCACTTTTATGGGCGATTGTTTTATACATTCTGAGAGGACTCATTAATCTATTACAAATGTTCGCGTCTCCGCTGTATATTTTTAGGGAATTTAATTTTAATCAGTATAAAGATATAAGTACACAATATTATTAATCGTCCCGGGCGGTGCCCGGGCGCATTACGCCTACATTACCCACGAGGTGATATTATCGATAGTCGATATACTAAGTATACGTGTTCCGGTTTGGCATCGATTTGTGTAACCTGTAACCTAAGTCGGTCGCGGGCGGCGCCGCGGCGGCAGGGCTCCGCGATGCGACCGAGCCGCTGCGGCGCCGGCCAGCGCGCGCACTCTACCCAGACAAGACGCACGTCGTGCGGTCGGCTCGCAGTCGGTTTACGAAACGAGACCACGTCGACGAATTAACTACAACGGTAACATAGGAAACATTCATAAATAAATAATTAACGCATCAAATAAAACGACGCTAAAACAAACTTCATAAAGCGTAACAACGTATTGCACAATGGTGAGATAAGACTTTAGAAAAAAGAACTAGACACACTTAATACGATTTTTTTTTAAGAATATCGTTTAATCACACTGCTTACTTGTAAATCATAATCGCCTAAAACTAGAATACTATATCAATATAATATAATTATTTGTGTAAATATAAAATTCTATGTCTTGTGGTGAGTGTAATATTTGACTAGAGGCGGGCGGCGTGGCGGAGGGGCCGGCCGCGCGCGGGCCACAGCGCGGCCCGGGCGGCCCGGGCGGCCCGGGCCCTCGGCTCCGCGGCCCCGGGCCACGCGCACGCTCGCCGCACTGCGGGCGCACACGGCTGTGCGACTCGCCCGCGCGCACACAATATATCTAAGGTATCCGTATTATTTAATATTTATATTGGTACTTTTCTTGATTATGAATCTATTATCTCATTAGAAATTACGCTAGATTTGTATTCTGTTATCGCGCACCACTCACTGTTGACTCCCGGACGCATTTAGTCACAGTTATTGTATTTAACACCTTAACTCGAATATTTTATACATGTTTTATAATCTATCACACATACAGATAACCAAAAAGGGGAAGCGCGCTCCTTGTGAATTGACATCGCGACATCGCGAGTTAGTCGCTCGCGCGTCACGCAGCTCTCTGGCGGGATTGGCTAATTTACTATCTACAGATCTTATTCATTTAATAACATCTTGCTTCAATTGCGCTACTAACATACAAAGTATTTTCAAAGGGTAACAAATTATTAAATTTCAAATAGAAGCATTTTCCAAAGTTTCCCTTTAGTATGTACAAAAATAAATAGTGATTTTTCTATAAAGTAAACTTCAGAAAGTGCCTCTACCATGACCATATTGCCTGTAACTGTGATACTAATATAATTCTCGACACAGACTTGCTTCACTGTTTCAATATGAGAGGATAGGAAGGTAAAGTCCTCTTTATATTGAAAGCTATAAACTAGCCTGGCATAGCCCAGGAATGTAAAGAAAGTTAGAAAGGATGAAGTGAACAACACGAACAGCCGCGCAGAGAGAGGCGCGCGGCGCGCGGCCGGCTCGGGAGCGGAACACACATGCAATACAGAGACGAACGGCCTGTACAGTCCATTATGTTGATATTATATTTTTTTATATCACAGCCCATTTTGGAATTTACAACACATAATAACACGATCTTTCGAAACGAAGGCCTAAGTATTCGGTCTTGAAGTGCACTTTCATTTGTACACACCGTTTAATACAAACATTTAATTTTGTAACAACATCGTTCACTAACATGTAGGTTTGTGAGGAGCTGGCCGTACCATGGACAGACAGACGCGTCTGTAACAACGTGCCACTGATAGGTTACATGGTCTTACTTACGAGTTCTATTTTTACAAGTCGCCGTTTGAGTAGACAGTGTACATAGTTGTCTTCTGGGGAACATTTTAACTGCGTGTAGAATGTGCTTTTTGTTTACTACAATAGATTAGTGTTTGCCCTCGGATAACGTTGTAGCAGAATGTCGTGTGGTACGAACCAGCGACATAGCTTACACACATTTATACACACGCTCGTTAAAATTTAACAAAATATAGGACATTATAAATACTCCAATAGTAGTGATCTATGCGAGCACTTATATTAAGTGTGATCAGTTCGGCGGTGGGAGACAACAGTGCCCGCGCGCGCCGCTCGTGCGAGCGCTTGCGCGTGCGACGCCTGCGCGGCGCGGGCGGTGCGCACACGTACGCAAGTACGTACGCGCGCACGTACGCAACACGCACACACGCAAGTACGCGCGCACGCACGCACGCGCGCACGCACGCACGCACGCACGTACGCACGTAGCGCCCGCGTCGCACATACCTATTGCGCAGGCACGCGCTAGCATCGCTCGCGGCGCTGCAATATACATACAATAATTAAAATACACTTCATCTTTTCTTACATTTTCAACTTACTTAATAAATTCAGTTTGGCTTAGTTCAAGCAAATAACTAGTATAATAAATTTATGTTAAAAGGTCAGTTAAACGTTAAGTACTTAGAAGTAGAAGTATGATTACGAATGACAAAATTTTTATAACGTGTCATTTTTATAATAATAATAATAATTTAATCAAAGTTAATAAATTGTATATATAATAATATAATAGAGTAATTTAATGATTAATCGATAATGATAAGAATGAAGCATTCCTACGCGCTGATTTAATAAATTACTTTTAACTAATTTAGTATACTCGCCGAGTGGGCTTGCATAATTCTTTAGGTAAGTATGTAGGTAATGATATTTGCTATACAATAAATGTGTAGTAAATTCCATAGAATTGTTGATAATACGCGAACTGGCGCGCCTCGGGCGTGCCGTGCGATGCGGCCGCCACCTGAAACAGGACAGATTCCACTGTCAACACGTTATTACAGAACACATTATAACGAAAGCAACAGTTCCTTCCAAGTCTGAAGCAACAAGGTTGTCTGAGGCAACGTACCATGGGCACGCGGAGAGCGCGCAGGGACGGCGTCTTGGGTTAGTAAGGTCGGTTGGCATCCTTGGGCCGCTTCAGCTGGACCTTCAGCCGCTTCATGCCGATCTGGAAGCCGTTCATCGCCTGGATCGCCGCCTGCGCCGACGTCGGGTTGTCGAACGATACAAAGCCTGCAAAATAAGTGAAACATGAACATCCTGTTATATGTAATTTTGTTCTGCATCCTGCAGTTGCATAGCTCCATAAAACATTGATCTTCCCACTCGTAATAAATTTAACCGTACATACAGAAGCTACTGCCATAGTAACCCGAATTGGCATTAGCAACTGGTTTTTACATAGTAGATACCACGCAACTGACTAAATTGATACCACTCAATATAATTATGTACATCATAACCATTACTGAAAAACATAAATTATTCATTGATTACTAACCGAAACATTTGCTCTGGTTGGTGGCACGGTCGATGAATACTTTGCTGCTGATGACGTTGCCAAAGGGCAGAAACATCTGCATCAACTCGGCATCTCCGAATTCCTGGGGCAGGTGGTAGATGAAGAGGTTGCAGCCCTCGGGGCCAGAGATGGAGCAGCCTGGGAACATAAGAAAATCTTTAAAGAACTCACAAATCTGCCTCTTAACACCAGCATGAAAAGGTTGTGTTAAAGGGAGGAAAAGGATGAGGTAAAATTGACTGAGAAGTTATTTAACTTGTTGAAAAGATGTTAGTATGAAAGATATGATTGGTGATATAGATTTAGCAGTCAAAGTAAATGGCACTCTTGTTCTGAATGATAAAGTAGAAAAGATACTTTTGTTACGACTGAAGTCAAAAGATTAAACTGTTAGAATCAATACATTACGTGTTATAGAGTTGACACATATAAACACAGAACAGCAACAAAACATACACAAAGATGCACATGACAGGTAGTAGACAGTGACAGACGAGTGCTACATACAACAGAAGCCAGTGAAGAGTTAGCAGTGGGCGCTGATGGTAAGCCGTCTGTGTGTCACTGTATACTTGAAAGAACACCGACTATCACAAATACATAGTGTGAAAAACAAACATTGAAATAGCTATCCAGCCAAAATATGGTAACAGACGATCTTTAACAGTTACGAAATCAGATAATGATTTTCTTTTTGGTAATGGAATTTCGAGATCATAAATAAAAAAATCTTTTTGGCAGAATAACACATAGAACTACAAACAGATATTAATCAATTAAACTCGAGCGTTTTTGCACTACCTGTGCTAGTTTAGCTGAGTTTATTTGACTTTGAATGAACGCTGAAAACATGAAAGAGCAGTTTAATGGCTGTGGGTGAAATCGTCTGCTGAAGTACTGGGTTAGTTCGATGGCATCTTCCTCGGAGCTCCACTTACCTTCTCTTTGCGCCGGCGCAATGCTCGACATCGGCGGTGGGATGGGCTGCGGAAACTGCCCATAAACCGCTGGGTAAGCTGTAGAACATTAATTTGCACATTTTCACAATGAACACCTATAGTTGCGTACATATACATGCATGTAACAACATTGTATACCAATTATCAAGCTAAAATAATATCAATTTATGATAAATTAGGTAAGTTTTACGTTGCCAACTAATTTTGCCACATTTTTTGAAATCTATTTAAATCATGATTTAATTTTGGTGGTGGTTTTAACAAAATAATATATTTAGACGAATAACATTGAACACAAACTACTTGAGTACTATATCGACCATAATATTGAGTAGCGTGATTTGAACAGCACACGATACCCTTTAGGAGGTATACACAACAAAAAATATAGGTAATATTATGAACTAGCAATCGATCGATCTGCCTCAGTTCGTCAATAATCCATGAATGTTAAGGAGTACTTATTTGTAGCAGATCCATCAATGGTGACATAATAATTATAAACAGTTAACAAGACATCCGTTCCTCTTGCACATTAAACATTGTAACAATATTAACCATTCATTTGAGATACACAGACTTACAATAATTACCCAATACTCATTCTTTACACAAGTTGTGAATTTTGCTTTTTTATTGCTAAAATAACTTTTAAAAATCTGTTAAATATTCTCACCATCATTTTAATTTCAAATAAATTATTTTAGCAACAAAGATAACATTAAATCGTACTTGACCAATGGTTACAATCTTGAAGTTATTACTAACTCAAAGTACCTTTCAAAATTGATTTAATACTAACCAAGGAAACTTCTTAATAATCTTACTAGAATTATTTCTTGAAAGACTTCAAATTCTAATTTGAACTGATTTTGAAGTTTGCAGTACATAAAACTTACAATCCCGTTCTATAGAAATGACAGAGAAAATCTGTAGAACCAATAAATTTATTCAGATTGTCTATTGGCCAAGCCTGAAGCGTGTAACTAAAGCGGTGTGGGTGCATTATTAGGAACGCGCCACTCACCGACTCCAGGGAAGGGCTGCATGCCCGGGTAGGCCGCGTGCTGCAAAGCTGCAGCGTCACCGTTTGGCAACCCTTGAGCTGTTACTGGTACCGCTGGAAAATTCAATAAGACGGTAAACGGTGTACCTCTACAGGATCTGCCAAATAACGATAGTTTGATAGATCATTCCAAAGCATTTGATTTCATTATTCAATTGGATTAACTATTTAATATGTTATGTAAGTTCGATTTATATAAGTCGTAATAGGCTAATTAATATTGCGATACTATGTTATAACAGATACTAATAAAAACAATGTAGAATCATAACAACGCACGTAAGAAAGCAGGGTTCTACGGGGTATAATTCTGGGACAAGTACTATTTTGAACTATAATGCTTAGTCTTTCAAGTAGAGTTTTGAACACTTACGTCCAGTAAAGGTCTGGTGTATGCCGTTGGTGTAGACGGCGTCCTGCGGCGGGGGCTGTCCGTTGGCGGTCTGCGCGGCCATGTTGAAGCCCGGCATGGTGGGGGACGGCAGTGACGGAAGCGCGCCATTCAGAGGCTGGCCACCGCCAGTGCCTATCGCCAGACCAGAGAAGTTGTCTGGAAAATGATGGTTGAAACGTCAGTCAAGCTATGAACGAAAATGTTTTTAGACGGATTTGCTCTTGACTCTAGTCTAGGTTAGAGGTGATAGAGAAAGCCGACGATGGAATGAACTTACCTAGAATAAGCCAAGTTTTAGCGGTGACTTATCTATGAAATCAATAGTCATCATCGATGCTATGAATGATATATATATATATTTTTAACGCATTTAACTTAGCTATGTAAGTCAGTCCATAAAATTTCATAAAAATAAATACAGAAACATTATTAGAATCGTATGTAAAAGTATAGTTACCCGAGGAGGGTGGTACGACGGAGTTAGTCATGCCGTTGAGCGCGTGCGAGGCGAGCGTCATCGGACTCATGTAGCTCTGCGCTGTTGCAGCCACCATCAGCGCTGCTTGTTGCTGGAAAATTCAAAATAATATGGTTTAATTTACTATCATCATTTAAATAATAATAAAAAAGAAACAGAAACGATCGTAGCTGCAACACGTCGTAGGTCTTTGTAGCGGATGCTACGATACGCTGGAAGTGTTTTGCATAGCGCTTCGTAGTGGGTATTATGACTTACAACATGTTGCTTTCATAGCAGATTTTACGATATTCCACAATTCAATCAT
Source organism: Hecatera dysodea (assembly GCA_905332915.2). Lineage (NCBI taxonomy): Eukaryota > Metazoa > Arthropoda > Insecta > Lepidoptera > Noctuidae > Hecatera > Hecatera dysodea. The sequence continues at coordinate 19,572,062 of HG995294.1, forward strand.
TCGATATTTAACAAATTCAATCTTTCATAATAATCACGAATAAATGATCTTCAAATTGTATACGTCACACTAATTATGTAGACACTTTTTATGTATATGTTTTGTGTAATTTTATTGGACAGTTTTAACTATAAATAAATAAATGTACGTTTCGTTGTTCACTGTTTCGACATGTCATAGCGAAGTGTAGCTTGTAAACGACAATTTCGTTCGTAGCGAGCACACATAGCGGAAATCATAGCGTTTCGTAGCAGATTTTTTTTGAGTAGGTTACTTTGTAATAGGTATGGATGCAAATTTAAAATTCCATGGATAACATAATACTTGACAAATTATATCTATTAATTCACTTTAGTGGGATTAATGAGGCCATTACATTATCAACCAACTACAACTTTATTACTACTTCTATCAATACATAGCACGTAGGTCTAGATCAATTTCACAGAGCTACATTTGTACGTCTTCTCAGAAGCTCCACAAGGCTATTGAGATTAAACGGGATCAAGTTAATGTGAGCTTTGTAGTATGTTCGTAGCGCGTAGCACGTAACTCGTAGCACATTGTCTACGCCGCGCGATTATTGTAATATTCCATACATAATCTTGAACTACATAATTGTATAATAGCATTGTGTGCTATGATTTTTACACTCATACATTTTTACACTCATAACAATCTTTTGTTTTACAACAACATTGCAGAAGAAAAATTAAGCTTCTATTCCCATTCGACCGAATCGTCATCATCTTCCTAGTCTTTTCCCAACTATATTGGGGTCGGCTTCCAGTCAAACCGGATTCAGCGCATTATTAGTATTTTACATGAAGCGGCTACCAGACCTTCACGACCAATTAACTGGATAACACGGTACATTTTGGCAAGATGAGTCAGATTTCCTGTTTTCTGACAATCCTTAACGACTGCCAAAGATCTACAAAATATAGCCGAGACCAACGGCTTAACGTGCTTTCCGAGGAACGGAGGAGTCTCGGTATATTGAGATCAGCCATTCACAGATCAACCTCGGCAAGCGTTGCTTAATCTTGAAGAACGACCCTTGCAGCTGTTATTTTTTAACCACGATCTCCGATAGAATATTCAAGAATATTTTAGCACTACGCATTTGAATGGTTAGAAGGCTGATTTAAGGAACCATAAGGGGTATTAGCAGAGTTCATAACAATCACGGTTATTTTGAAAATGACGGAAAAGAAGCGCTTACGCATTCCAGTGAGGTTTCAAATGAGTCAGAGATAAATAAATAACATACATATCCCCAAAACCTGTTTTCGAAACCAGATTTTCGTCGATCAACTTTTCGAGAAGAATGCGAAAGTTTTGTCTTCCATTTACAACATATTAAAGCTATCTCTGAAAGGGTCTAGACACATAACGTCGGGTATTCATGAAGTTAGTCGTAAAAAGTTTGCAACCGCCGAGGTTGCAATATTGCATGCTGTACGCTTATCAATTTTCATCAGGCCAAATGTGCAGGTATTAAAACTTTTGCTTATGAACCAGGGCTTCGGTGAAATTGTTTTTGAATATCTTTAGAATAATGCATAGATACGGGTCGTTTTATTCGGTAATTTTAAATATAAAAATATCGAAAATTAATCAAAACCCATCAAATTTTTTACTGAACCATTATTTTTTTGTTTGAAATTTACGGTTGCGAAATTTGTTCGAAAGAGTTACCGCGGCCCTGGAACGCAAAGGGCGCTAGAAGGATCACGTCTGACACTCCCTTCCGGTCCACCCAGAGAGAGAGAAGTCATTCGATGATTTCCCATCCAGAAAAAAAAGGGTAGATACACACAAGGGGGTGGGGATATGTACGCAGATGTCCAGGTTTATTTAGTCACACGATTATAATAACAAGAGGCGGTCTAGTGTACAAAACCTTTTCCTCTATGACCTCTTCTTTTAAATAAACGTGCAATGGATTATTTAGAATAACCTCATGTAAAAAGAGATCGATCGTTAAGAGATCTATTTTTATATCAGGTTTGATGTATTTGGAGTAGCGGCCTGGTTACGAGATGGCCACACGACAAATTTGCCATCGAGGATAAAACTTGGATGAAGCTAGCACAGGAACGTGGGGATTAGCACAAGTAAAAAGAGGAGGAGCAGTGGTCGAAGTCGGGCTGTGGATGATGATGAGATTGCCTGCATTCATAAAAGTCCATCATCATCGGTTGTCTTACTCGTATTTCACCCACAGCTGCGAAGGTGTAAGCCACTTCCTCGGTTTCAGGAGAGACCTCTGCGAGATTGACAGACACTACACCCCATGGACTTTGGATTATTTCTGTTCCCGTCTGGCTGTAAGCATTGGAAAGCATCCAACTAGGTAGACCAATGGCCCGGTAAAAGCCGCAGGAATCCGCTGGACGTAAGACGCACAGTATAGAACAATGTCGCGACTTTTGCGAGCATCCTATGTCTAGCAGCGGCACAGTCTTACGTCTGAAAATAAGTATAAGCTAATAATAAGTATAAGCTCACCTGTTCCGTGATGACTTGCGCGTAGGTGCTGTAGGCCCCGAACTGGTTGAACACGAAGGGATTGAGTAGACTCATGTTGCCGGCCATCTGCTGCATGCGCCGCAGTTGCCGCTCCTTCTCCGTGTCCGCAAACTTCACCACGAGGCTGGATGATGCGCCCTGCAACAAGGTAGGGGAAGGTGAGTCTTGGCTCTTGATTTATTACTGGTGGTCAAAATCAACTCTGTAGAAATCGAATATTATTTTGGTAAATAAGGAAAGTTTTATAGCTACTTTTGCTATGATCTTTATCCTACTTTTACTGACTTAAGTACATAAAATATGACTGAAAATGGCTCAAGTTGCGCACTTTGCGACTTTGATTTTACCCCTAATAGAGAGGAAAATTAATCCCACCGCCGCCGGGCGAGATACGACGTTGACCTCTTTAAAAATGCAGCAACAAAGCCCTCGTGAATATTAAAACTGCAATAGCAGACGCGTAAAGTGCTCCCCGGACTATAACAACGGCAATCCCACAAACTAGGGTACAACAAAACGGTCGGCACAATACGCCAGCGAAACGTTCAGCGTTCGCATTCATTATGTATTTGCAGTCGGAGTACAGGCAAAAATGGGCGCGGGTAGGCCCGGCACGGCGCGCAACAGGTCTCCTCCCCATAGTTGCAACAAGTTATTTGGGCTCACATCCAAAAATGCATCGGCCGAGACGTTCCGGGAAGTTGCTCGGGCTGGAGGCTCTCTTGCGGAAAACTGGCTTCCTTCCTGGCGACCACTATCTCCGGCCGCCCGCGCCCACCGCGCTAAGTGCGGGCTAATTGTCGGCGCGTGTTTGCTGAAAGTATTTCACAGCTGAGCGCGCGCGTGGCCGCGCATAACACTCACTATTGAATTATTCCGTGACGGTTCGTTTTGTTTCAGCCATTCCATTGTTTGATATTTTCGATTTCCGCTTTATGTAAACGTTGCGGCGCCCGCTTAAAAGCTTTCAATCTATTTTGTTTTTTATTTCCAAATAAAAAGTAAATGTTTGCAGGCATCAATGTATTAAAATGATTGTTGCTGTAGAAAAGTGAGATAAGATACTTTAGCAATTAGTGAACTAAACAGCGCGCGATGTTTACGAGTAAGCAAGTTTGTAATTTAATGGAGTTGGTTAAGTCATTAAATTATTATTAACGTAAAAGATTAATGGTAGTATTAAGGCTCTCCCAAATTTGCTTTAGGTAACGGTTGATTAATGTTTACGTTATGAATAAATATTTTAAAAAGTTTTTTCATGAAGTGCTTTTAAAATCTAAATTACCGGATTAATGGCTACAATCTGGCTATAACTGTAATCTGATTTAATCTTATTATTTGCGTGTATATGTACCTAAATAGCAGGATGTGTGCATAAATCTGTGCTAGGGTTGCGCGGCAAATGGCACGGCGTCGCGTGTCGCGTGGGCGGCGAAGGTGACGCTTACAAATGTGGTGTGGGAGCAGTGTACCAACGTAACACCGTCCTACACCTGATTATAATCGACTAGCAGCACCCCGCGGTTACACCCGGGTAGTTCCCGTTCCCGTGGAAACACAGGGATAAAATATAGCCTATGTCACCCGAGTATAGTGTAGCTCCCCAACAGTGAAAGAATTTTTCAAATCGGTTCAGTAGTTTCGGAGCCTATTCAATACAAACAAACAATTATATCTGTCCTCTTTATAATATTAGTATACATATAAAAGTTGATTACTATAATCTTTTATAGACGGAAGAAAAGTCACTTATTATGATTTGCTACAATTTATCTACTTTAAGCAGCCCGCAAAGCCTAAACTTGAAAATGGATCTAACCGCCAGTGGATCACGTAATCACCAACCTCAAAAAACGGATTAGTGGCCGCAGCAGATTGTATAAGGTGGCAGCATTTGGTCTAAAGAGTCACCGCTGCCCTGGAACGCAAAGGGCATTAGGTGGAACACGGGTGGGTTTTAGTCAGTAACAGTCTGACACTCCTTTCCGCTCCGCCTTAGATCTGGTGGCAATTAGCTATAGAAATACCGTAGACCGATTCCAATAAAAAATGCGTAAGCCGATTTTATTAAAAGGTGCGTGTGCGCACCGTAGCGCCTCATTGGCTGACTCTAAAAATTATGGTTAAAGATATTTATTTCTCGAAAGAATTACAAATTCACTTATAGAGAAAACGTAAATAAGTTTATGACAATGTTATCTGCCAGTAAGCGTAGGTAAAAAACAAAAACAAATATGTATCTGAAATTGATCAGTTAATTACGAGATATCTCTTCATTTTCTTTTGAAGCCTTACTCCATCCACTCTTCATAATATGTTCTATTTCCTCTCACGTGTGTCATCTTTTTCAAGAAGTCCGAACGTTGAAATTAGTTTAACTGATTAATTAACCAAGTATGTAAATATTGTTACGTTTACGAGAAATTCTATTAATTTATTTCTGTTTCACCAATCATTATTAAGGCTGATTTCTTATAATGACAACATGCTTAAATATAAATTTGTAGTGTTACAATTACTTAGAGGTAATCACTACATGCACAAAATAGGAAATCCGAGTATTAAGCTAACTTACATACAAATAAGCGCTAATCAAAATATATTATTTGATTGTTATATAAAATTAAGGTTCTAATTAAAATACATTCACATATACATTCATATATTGAGATTATCTTTGAATTTAACAAATTAGCTGATTGAAATAAAATTGTGATTTCAGACTAAAATTAATTAATAATGATAAAATATAAGTTTGATGAGATTGATAATGTTAGTAGATTCACAAACTTAATACATTTGAATAAATTGATAACTTTGATAAAGCTTGGTAAAAATTATGAACTGAAAGTGTTTTGATGGGAAATAAATTTCTTTGACTAGAACTTGCGAAAAAGCCTTTCAATAAAAAAAAAAACTAGCTGTCCATGAAGCAGTCCAGTTACATAAAACTTGTATGAACATCTTTAAGTTGTCTGTCCAGCCCACATTGCAATTATTTACTCGTAACATGCGTTTAAAATGATTCTCTAAAATTGATCCGTTTTAAAACCCCTCGAAGGCCAATCTAAATTAGTCTAAGTATTAAATTCAGTATTATATTTAATGTTTAATTTAAGCAACACCACATCCTGTCTGAATCCCCCGAAGAATTAAGAGAGATAATATTTTATTTATTTAAAGTTTATGCAACACAAAAGATAAACGACGATACATAGACGGACATAACTTCAGTAATGTTTGAGTCCCAAGTCATAGAGAGACTTTTGTTCCTACAAATGCCCTTTGCGTTCCAAGCCGCAGTGGCTTTCGAACAAATTCCGCAACTCACGCCCAGAATCCGAACTGCTATCGAAAAAATCCAAATTTAAATACCCAATAACACTTGCAAATCGCAAAAACTAAGTCAGACCCGACAAGCTCAGACATGCTCAGGAGTAGCTCTTAAACCATTAGATCAATCAGGACAAAGCAGACATATCTAAGATCTAAGTATCTGGTACCTAAAGTGTTCATCAAAATAGATTTGTTAAGAGCAAAAGTAAAAATTAGTAAAGAATCACTGAAGATGAAATTAAAAAAACATTGTACAGGATTGCAAGCAAAACTAAATACATATAAATAAATATATAAGTTTAAGTATAAGTTTTAGTTTAAATATAAGATATAAGCAGTAGGTATGTACAGTCGGTGATAGCAATTAACTGACCCCCCTAAAAATTACTCGATTTTACACCCTATGCTCATAACATTAAACGTTATTCAATATGTATGAGTTAATCAGACTAACACTACTCGATGAACAGAAACAATAAATAATTTTGATACGCAAACTTGAGCTTTAAGAGGTTGATATTAGGTCATTTATTTATAACTTTCACCTTTTTTAATAAGTGGGTAGTTAGACGTCAATATGCGTATTCAACAAAAACTGCTATAGATATGACATTAGGAATATGGTAAATTGAACAAGATATTCTATGCACAAATAGCAGTGAATACGCGCGAACATTTTTACCTTGCCTTACTAAATTGCGAAAATCCACGCATTTTTCCTTTTTATTAATTCTTATCAGTTTTGATAGTTTAATCATCATGTCTCAGTTGAGTGATTATTTAAAATACAAAATAATCTATTTGCATGAGGAGAATGTTAGTATTAAAGCGATTGCTAGGAAACTTAATATAGCGGTAAGTGTATTATTTTTTATGCTTCATTTATAATAATTATAGTTATTCCTTAATTCGTTAGTTTGCTTAAAAGCCGGTGAATGTAGAATAATAGACAATTAACTGTGTTTCATTATGAGTCTAATTTGAGATCATTTATAGGTCTAATTTGATTTATATAATCTAATTTGATAAACGTATTTTTTCAAACTTAATCGATAAATTATGTTAACCTATTCGTTACTAAAATTATGCTTATTGTGTTGTTTCAGAGAAATACAGTCAGATTGTGGCTAAGACGTTTTGAAGAGACAATATTCAAAAAGATCGTCCTGGACCAAAACCTACTATGTATACTCCTGTGTCAGAACGTCATCAAGCAATTGTTAGAAGGCATACTGAACACCCATTTTTGCCTACTCATTCAACTGCAAGTGGAAGTGATTGTTGTTGGAATATGGTACGCGGTATGCGGGACCGCTTGCAACAAGTAATAGAAAAAATGGTGCTCCACTTCGCTATTAAAAGCATGAATGACTTGAGTAACCAGTGTTCTGAATGAATGACTTGTGTCAGTGTGTGTGTTAAATTAACTATTGTCATCATTTCTAACGAAGTATTTCGAATACCTAGTTTTTTTGTCAAAACCTTATTTTATGACTAAAATAACTATTCACAAAACAAATTGATATATAGTAGGTAGAACTTCAACGTATAATGCCGTTTTATTTAGTTAAATTATATTTAATGTGGTGATGTTATTGTTATGAAATAGAAATACATATCTATATTTCTAAATATTATAACATGCTGATTCACTACATTAAACTCAGTGCAGTTAACAACGTTATTAGTAAGCAGGTAAATATTATCATCTTCGTGTCGTCATCAATATCATTTATGTTATTCTTATAATATTTTTTTTTATAAAATAAAATCGTTTTTAAAATCATTTTGGTTTTTTATTTCTGTTTGTTTTTCTTTTTTGTTGTTGCTAAAGTTATAATTTATTATTTATAACTTAAAACAAATATACAAAACAGAAAAAAACGCGTCAATTATGTTGGTTACGAACTTACACCCACGATTTGTCAGCTCACTACAGTCACCACTAGACCACCCGAAACACATTGAACGCGATCGAAATTACGTATTATATTACAAGTTAAAATAATATTCAAGATCATACCTACCTTAACACTGCGTATTAAAGATCAAATTCGAATAACTATTTTATTGATCGTAGACGTTGAACCAGTGGTTCTAGTTCGACAAGCTTACTGCTAATAAGCAAAAGGTTCAAATTCGTTCAATTTTTAGGGGGGTCAGTTAATTGCTATCACCGACTGTACATAAGCTGGATCACTATTATGTAAAAGGGCGCCTCTCGCCATCAAACGTAAAAGTTTGGCGAGTTTTAGTTTAAGTAACACCTCTGTATCATAACTACAGTATATAAATAAATAAATAAATAAAAGATCTATTGATTTTATTCAGCAAGCAACTTGAATGTCTGTGCCAACTCAAAGCCAGTTGCCAGAAATCTTTAACGCGATGCAAACGGTTTAATAGGGTATTGATTAAAAAATCTAATTAGTCCATCAGATAGATTTCCAAAAAATATTGGTCACGTATTTTTTCTTTTTTCACGTAAACTAAAAACGAAGACGATACAGTGCTTTGAAAACGTGTGACGTCACTTCGTGCTGCGATTTTTACCACGCTGTGACGTCACAAGCCTCCATTCATGATTTCTGAAGCTTTTTATCTTCGTCAATTTTTATAGATTTGATAAAGTTTTTCATTCCTCAGGAAACATCCCCATTCCAAGCGATCCAGGTCAAGTTACCGTTCCTTTAGACGTGGCTGCGTAGAAGACTTACTGAAGAAGTAAGCTTAATACTGGTAATTGATTTCTATTAATAGATTTAAACGTCGAGTTGATTACAGATTTCTGCTTGTTAGGATGTAGGTCAAATGGTTTGCTCGGTGTTTTGTGATTGATTGAGAAATCTTTCAACTGTTTGCTTTGATCTTGTTATTTAATTGAGCTATTGAAATGCTACAGAGTCAACTGTAACAAAGTGTTTTGTATTGTCAAACCATGTTGGTATAGGTACTTATTGACTCAATCTATTAAAAAGGAAAGATTTTTTTGTTTGTTTGTACCGAATGAGCTCCGAAACTACTGGACCGATTTTGATTTTGGAATGGGCACTACGCGGGTGAAACTGCGGGCGCTGCTAGTAGGTAATAAAAAGCACGGGTGCTGGGTAGGTGTGTGTTTGAAGTCTTTAAGAAAATTCTAGCTAACGTCACACTGGATTTTTGCCCTGAGTGTAGCTGGCTACTTCTGCGGAACTGACTACTGTACATCCTAAGTAACTCTATATGTCGACCTTGTAAAAAAAAAGGAAAATTATTCAGCCAATAATGCGTCAACTAACCTAGAACTAACTGAAAGTAGACAAGACCAAACAAAACCAGGAAGCCTTAACAGAAACAACGTTATATTATATTTGTTAACAGGCGCGGATACAGTCCTCAAAAAAGGTTGTGGTCACAGCCACCCGAGAATTGCCCAGGTGTGCATTCCAAAATACCTATCTATACAAAGGAGATAAAAAATATATGACGCACTGACTACAATTTTGTACAGTTTATAAGTTTCCTGTGCGCAAAGTCGTGGGCCGAGCAGTAAGTAGTAAATGAATAAACCTGTAAAACGTTAGCTTTTACACTCACGAAAATTACAAAAGTAAATGTCTGTTTATTTACACATCACAGTGTCACATTTAGACTCCAAACGTGCATGTCCATCGTGCCCACATCGGTGTATCCGCGCTTGTTTGTTAACAACTCCACACAAATTCTGCACATTAAATTAGCAACACAACAAGTACAGTCACCGCCAGAAATCCATACCAACATCTCTTCACCGTTTACAATCTTGCCTAGCTAAACTTTACTGCGTATTTTATTAGCCAATCGTGCCGACTCGCTTCGTGCAACTTCGTGCATCTCCGCCAACCTTCGGAAGGGGAGACATGGGGCACATTCGTTACATCTTCTGTGCAATTAACGGGACATTATTAAACTCTTAATTGCTCTTGTGTAAGTTCACTCTCGCTTGTATAATTTATATGTTTATGGTATACAGTATATTTTATAGTTGTTAGAAAATTTTATAGTTATGTTGTTTTGTGTGAAATTAGTGGAGTGTTAATTTAAGTTTTGTGTAGCTTATTAACACGTTTGTGAATTTAAGCTAATGTCACATTAACGATATGCAAATGTCGTCATGAAAAAAATGACGAGTTTTTCGATTAAATTTGTGATTAAATACAACATGTGAGTTATAGTCGGCCCTACACTAGCTCAATTCTTATACCGATTCGATGCGCTCACGCACCTTCGTATCTCGTAGCAAAGTATGCTACGGCGTAGCCATTTCGTAGCACACGCAGCTACGACCGCATTGTCAAAGGCCATTGACTCCGTAGTTCGACATCACAAATTAAACGCTCTTCTACGTTGTTCCACGGAGCTGATTAAGCAGGGACTCCAAGTTTGTTTACTTGAATATCAAACAAAATTGATTGGTTCAGTTACAAAGATACACCTTGCTTGAGTACTTTACTCATTCAGTACATTTTAACGACCCATAATGAATCTAAGAAATCTCTTCGCCCATAAAACGAACTCTTTAACTGAAATAGCTATAAAATCAATAGGTAGGGCAATAAAATGTAGCGGCCAGTAGGTAGTGTATAAATATTGAGACAATAAACATGTCACGCTGGCAGCGTGTAAACAACACACCTACTACGATTTAAGACTTAAGTCGAGCTGTAAATATTTGGGAACTAACTCACTGTGTCAACTATAGGTTTTGTATGTAATGCCAAATAAGTTTTTAAGTTATAAACCCCATTGATACGTAGTGGTCTTGAATGTTCTGGAATGATCGTCTCAATTATGTAGGGATTAAAAGTATGTAATTTCAGCTTAATTATTTTTTGTTCTATTATGTATATTTCCTTTTGTTTGTGTATCTTTTCATGTATGTGTGTTTTTAGTTCTCGATTCAATTTAATTTAATCTTATTTAGCATAATTTAATCCTATTTAATTTAAATTAATGTAACGAAGGTTTTTTTTTTAGTATTAAATGGTATTAACACAGTTCATAATGAAATTGTTATCCATTTTTCTATAAATTGAAATGAATTATTTAATTATTATTGTATAGTGAGATCTCATTCAATGCTGTGCTTACCTATAATTTAGATGCATGCAATGCTATTATAATTTCAAATTATATGTGTTATGTCTTTGTGTGTATTGGTTGGTTTGCCTAAATTAATAAATAAAAGTTGTTGCAGCATTTTTTTGTCACTTGAACGCTGCTAAAAGCAGGTCGATAAAGCATGGGCGTATATAAGGGGGTGCTTAGTGGGTCCGGACTCCCCCTACGAGGAAACTAAAAATCCCTTATAAATATTGAACGAATAACACAGTTAATCCGTGCCAAAAATTATACAATTACTAGTACTTCGAATTAAATTATTATCATTCAAATACTCTTTTCTTTCTGCGCGAAGCTAAAACTAGTAATCATTGTTCATTAAGCAACACTTGCCAATGTTGATCTGTGGATAGGTGACCATCTTAACATACCGATTTCCCTTCGTGCCTCGGAAAGCACGTTAAGGTATCGGTCCAGGCTGTCATTCGTAGATGTTGTAGATGCTGTAATTTGCAGAAGCCTGAAAATCTGACTCCGTTCTTGCCAAGAAGTACCGTGCTACCCAGTTAACGGGTTGTGGAGGTCTGGTAGGCAGCCGGTCCACATAAATTACTGGTATTCAGCTGAATCCAGTTTGACTGGAAGGTGAAACCCAGTACAGTTGGGAAAAAGTTAGGAATGGGATGGGAAGCTATAGTTACGCGTGTGGCAAAAGATTTGTTACACTGCAATTATTCAAGAATCATTGATGCGACAAAGTATTGTATATTCTGTGCATCGCGGACTGTCAATCAGAATGCCATATTCTCAATGATTTCTTTCGTCGATTTCCTCCTGACTCCTAATTTGTCCGACCAATAATAAACTACAATGTCACGAAACTTTGCGAAAGTTGCTGCAATTGGTAAGAGCAGTGGTGGCCGAGTGGTGACGGCCCCGATTTACGAATTGTAGGTCACAGGTTCAAATCCAGCCCGTTGCATTACTTTGTGTAATTAATTTCATCACCACTGCTCTCAAAACGTTGAAGGAAAATATCGTGAGGAAACCGGCATGTCCTAGAACCAAAAATTCGAAGACATGTGACATTCACCAACCCGCACTAGGTCCGCGTGGTGGATTACGGCCCATTCCCTCTCCTAGAGAGGAGGCCTGTATCCCAGCAGTGGGAACATTAAAAGGCTGATTATGCTGCAATTGCAAGTTGAAAAGACCAACGTCAATGCGATCGTTATATCTGACATAATATCAACCATAGATATTTATTATTACCGTAGTAGAGCAGCATACTCTACGTTCAAATTATTTACTTGTCATTTCTATCTTATGAAATAAGCTCGGTACACCGACTCCACCGCAGAGAGCACCTAAACAAACACACAAATGTACATACGTGTATGTCTGTTTTCTACGGGCATACATACGTGTATGTCCGTAGTCATGAGTCGTGGACAGATCGAGATTAACAGTAAATAACCGCCGCCAGAGACGGAGGACTTCCTGCCTTCCGACACTTAGTACGAGCGGCATGGAGGGGCCCAGGCAGCCAGGGAGGGACTCCGGCGGAAACGTGTAATAATACGCGCTGTTTAGTGACGTAAGATAGTAATGATTGTAGTAATCGTTATTGTCTGTGCTAGGTTTGCTTTTTAAGTTATGGCTTTGCTTGTATAATTTTGGATTCGGAAGGAAGTAGGGAAGGATTTGAATTCGGGCGAGATCACGTTGAAAATCCTAGTACATTGTGCTGTATTACTCGAAGCTATCTATACTTATAATAAATCTGTAGAGAGGTCAATTCTGTACAAGGAATATATTTTCAAAATAACTATCAGGGGGTGATTAGTGATCGATACTGGTGCCAAAAATGCAATCAGTAAAATTTTTGTCTGTCTGTCTGTCTGTCTTTCTGTCTGTCTGTCTGTCTGTCTGTATGTTCTTTATAGAAACAAAAACTACTCGACCGATTTTAACGAAACTTGGTGCAATTATTCTTCATACTCCTGGGCAGGTTATAGTATACTTTTCATCACGCTATAATCAATAGGAGCAGAGCAGTGAAGGAAAATGTTGGGAAAACGGAAGAAGTTAGGTACTCCATTTTTTAGGCTTCCGTCGCGTGTGTAGCCTTAATGGTTAAAGTTACATAGAAATCATGTATTACGGAAATCTTCTACATAAAATTATCTAAAAAATATCCCGAAACAGCATGTCTATCTTTTGTCAATTTTAAACCGATCGGGCTGAGAGTTTCAAGATCGGGGGTAAAGTAACTATTCCACGCGGACGAAGTCGCTGGCAGAAGCTAGTATACTAATAAAGATAGTTAAATAGCAGCAATCAGTTGAGAAAACATCTAATAATGCTATACATTATTAAACATTGGCTTCCATTCGAAAATATGTATAATTTCCAGCCTTTTTTATGGATATTTTTATTATATGGATGGAAAATAATCAAATGATTTCTCCCGCTCTGGATGGAGCGGAAGGGAGTGTCAGACTCTTACTGACTGAAATAATCCATGTTCTTCCAAATCCCCTTTGCGTTCCAGGGCCGCAGTGAATCTTTCGAACAAATTCCGCGACTCTGTATTTCCACCTCATTCTATTTTATCATCCTCTTTCTTCTCTATCTATTGCCCATCAACTGCTTGGTCTCATTCTGACAAGCAAGAATAGCATCGAAACACTAATAAAAAAACATTGTACAGATGTATTACGTCATAAGGTCATAACATAAACTCTTATTGCGAACAAGTTCACTTCCCACTTCCTGAGCGGCTCCAGCGTATAATATCAAGTAATTAGCGTAAATGAAGTGTTTACGAGCCAGTGCGGGCCTGCGGCGGAAGCGGGCGGGCCGGAGGACGGAAGCTAGCGGCGGCACGGTGCGCGCCGCTTTCCTGCTGCGGCACTGTGCTGTGTGTGCTTGGCTTAATGTTTAGCGTGGCGATTAGCTGGGACGGATTATGGGGAAGCTGGAAGAGGCCCAACTAACTGGTCTGGAAAACAAGCTCAGGTACTCAGATAAATGGCGACGACGCAGGGCTGAGGCGTGAATGAAAGAAAAAAAGCGGTTTTATTATCTTGTTTATCAATTCTGTAGCTTAAGGGGTGTTTCTAAGACATGTCTGGGTTTCAATTAGAATTGGCGATAAGAGCTTGACGAAATATTAGAAAGCTGATATTTACATAAAAACTTTTTACAAAAAAAATACAACCGACTTTTCCACAAAAAATCAAAAAAGTACAAAATAACGTTAATTTCGGAACTCGGTGTTTGTGGTTCCTTTTTCATTTTTTGAACACCGACTTCCGAAATTAAAGTTATTTTGTACTTTTTTGATTTTTTGTGGAAAAGTCGGTAGTATTTTTTTTGTAAAAGTGGTACCTTAACCCCCTCCCCTCCCCCCACCTAAACGAACCTATTACATTAGTGTAAAAAAAACGCACTGCTCCAATGCAGAGTAAACTAAAAGGTCGTCAATGTAGACAATGTAGATATTTTTTTAGATTTTTCAAAAACCGCTTGTTCGATTTCGATAAAATTTTCATGGGACCATTTGGGAAGTATACCCTTTCCAACAAAAAAAGAATTTTTCAAATCGGTTGGCAAGCGACGGAGTTATGCGCGAACAAACAATAAAAAAAAAAAAAAAAAAACAACATACAAACATCCGAATTGAGAACCTCCTCCTTTTTTAGAAGTCGGTTAAAAACAACTCGAAACTTTGTTCTATAATAACACAAAATAATAGGTACGAGTACATACCTCTCTAAATACAACCCAAAATTCTGCACTGTTCCAGCACAGATTACCGACACAGTGTGTTATTACGGCACAGTGTTACCCCGTGTGTGTCGACCAGCGGTCTCGTATGATACAGCAGATAGATGGCCTCTCAGATAGCGCGGTGCACACATCTGCGCATTATGTCTCCGCTCGCCGCCATTCTGATATACGGACTATCAAGTTAACTGAATAAGTAGACACATTTGTTTTCAACTTGAAGCTAGGACATATTCTGAGATGTCTGTTTTGTTCAAGTGCTTTTTTGTTGACTGATCTGAGCTCAAGATGTTTGCGTATGAAACACGCATTTTTGAATTCTAAAAATCAAGTAAAAAGAAAAGGTAAAAGTCGTTCAACAACTTCAAGATACCTTTCCGTCGAACCCAATTTTTAATCTCTCTCCGCAAATTTAATTAATTAAAAGTTATTCAAACTCAAAACGAGTTACACAATCGCGAACAAAACCCCAATTCCAAGGAAATAGGGTAAAGTCAATTTAAAACTAAGGATCGCTCACTATAATGGCTTAATATCGGAACATTTATAACTGGTTTCGAAGCAGATGTACTCTGCGTACGACCTATAGTTATTACTTGTATTAATCATCGCAAAACCACCGAATTTGGTCTGCCTTAATTGAAACACAAATAGCTAGGTGTGATTGGAGCGATGGCGAGATTAAACTAGTTCAAACCGGTTTAAAGCCCGACAAAGGGTGCGAATGCTAAAAGGTCGGGCGGACCTAAAGGCGTTTTTACATGAACTTGAGATGAACCAGTTTCGAACCGAATTGTTGCAGAACTGTGATTAATGAATTATTAATATACTTTGAGTTGTCTTAGCTATAAACGTTTTGTTCAATCCAAGTCGGGTTATGTATTGATAGTAGATACGACGTGAATATTATTAATTCCAATTTCGGAGTCGACGACCTGTAATGCGCGTCACACACATGATGGAGATACGGAAATAATCTAAACTTGCGTGGATATAATTCAGACGGTATGAAGGGCGTTAAATATGAAATGTTATGCGAGTTATGGGAAGGCACGACAGTGTAAATAGCCTTACTTTAATACAAAGCTATCCGCTAACATAACTAGTCTGCGGTCCCAACTAAAATGATCTCAACCACTCAATATTAACGAGTAATCCTTCCCACAAACGGGCGCCACTAAAAACCTTTCTTGCTATAAAACGAGCTCAGTATAAACGTGGCTTTACCCTTGTTTTATTGGAGCCTGCCCATAGATGGTTGGGTGTAATTCCTTCATACAGCCGCGACCGGTGTCGAAGGCACCGCGCCTCGCTTTGTTCTCTAAGAGGGTGGAATGGGCTAAAAGCCCTGCTCTATACGCCTCCAACTTAATTGGAATCTTTTAAAGTTTACTCGGGCAATAAAGGAGTCTGAATTACTTAAGTACGACGGTCGTACGTCGCTCGTACGACCGTGGATTTACCTTCAATGAACTTGTAACAGATGTTAGGATGTCTCGTGTTTTATGCGGGAGTTACGATAGCTGTGTGCTGTTTAATAACGCTGTTTGTTATCGTGATAGTTAGCGAATTATTGTTAATTATTTAATATTGTGGTGGAGCCTAGTTTACCAACACTTTCGTCGTTATTTGAGCAGAGTTATTAGGCAATGTGCCTGGAGTTACGACTTGTTTACGCAGTAAACGCGTAACGTTATGCGCACTTATGTGAAGTTCGTTCAAAAATTATTTATGTACATAAAAACTTCAAAGATGTTATCATATTAGCGTAACGACGTTTTTACCATATTATTTTACCTAAAAAGCTTTTCCATAAAAACCTTTTCAGACATTAATGTTATTATTCCATTATTTTCCCTACATGAGAATACCTTAAAAATTAATTCTCCTCTACGTAATTTCATATTGATGACGTCATAAGCTTGCTGATAACAAACTCCGTCCACAATAAATACGTAGAGGTTATTTCGATTGGCCGCTTATTTTCGAGTTTGGGCCATGCAATAACTGCCTCTTGTATTATTCATCAGCCAATTATTGTAAAAGCAGTTTTCTGTTTCTTCCGTTCAGTTCTTGGCTCCGAAAGGCAGGTGGAGTGGGCTTGTTTGGCTCAACAATTGGCCCCGGCCCTCTCAATGCCGTATTTTCATTATTGAATATTAGATCAAATGTCGTCGACGAGAAAATCTTGTTGTTAAGACCGAACCGTTCAACGGGAATGAATACCTTGTATTTATTATTTACGTTCCGAATTGAGTCCGTTTGGGTATTATTTTGCTTTTTATTAATAGAGTGGGAGTGGGATCTTTATTGCTCTTGCAGATGTTTTGTTTTATTTTGGAAAAAGTTCAAGCAATTTGTTTTTGGCAACGGCAGAGATAATACGCTACGTTATACCTACAAAAATATATACGGTCCAATAGAGAAACCTCCTTTTTTGAAGTCGTTTAAAAAAGTATCCAAATATTCTCGTAAAACATTCGGCAAAAACAATGCGCAATGGCATGTTAATTGTAACTCACGTGTAAAAGTAAAAAAAAAATATTATAACGCTATGTAGACACATTACACACCCACTCTTCAACCGCACATAAAACACAGAATCCTAAGTATAAAACAAATCGGACCAATGTTAACACGATTACCCAAACGGAACACACAAGTAAAATAAATCGTAATGCAGAAAGTTTGAAATTTTGTACTCATCGAGATTTGGGCCCGGGACTGATTACTTTGGCGAGTCCCGGAGTCCCGGGGGCGCGGCTGTGAGGGTTCGTTAATACGAGCACATCCTTATTATGTGCGTATGTCCGTAATTTGTGTGTGCGACGGTTCTGAACGACTATGTTATTTGAAAATCGTTGAATTCGTTGAGTCTTATACGATTTCTAATGACGATTATACTAAAGAAATTACAAAATGTATATTCGATAAACTAGTTCGTTAAATACTGGTATTCAGCTGAATTCGGTATGACTGGGAGCTGAACCCAATATAGTTGGGGAAAAGGCTAGGTAGATGATGATATTCGATAAACTAGCTTTTGCCCGCGACTTTATACGAGCCTATCCCGGTTTTTCCTGTTCCCGTATGAATTTCAGTCAATCCTCTCTTATTTTATTTTTTTATTTGAGATGGGTTTTCTCTCGACTCAAGTCTAGGTCATAAGTGACAGAGATAAAGTCGACGATGGAGTGAGCTTACCCAGAATAAGCCTATTCACTACAGCTTTGAAGAGATTCGGGTTGAATGCGTTCGGAAACACAGACGCAGGCAGAGAGATCCACTCCTTTAGTTATTAATGCTCCCCTACACTCCACAAGGAACCTACTTGTGAAATTTCAGCTTTACTTGAAAGCTGAAATTTTAGAAGTTTCCGCTGTGCGTTGTCTGTCAGTCACTCAGTAACGGAAGAGTTTTATTTATTGATAATATTAGGATAATTATTTCAGCAATAGTCAAAATCAAAGACCATTTATTTAGATAAGACCCTCTATGATCGTCAACAATTATAAGAGATTCCCAACAAGCCCATCCTTCCGACCTACTTAGTGTTTTAGCTGGGAAGCTGCTCTATTATTAGGTACTGGAACATATTTCTAGGAAATATAAAAATAAAGGATTCGTAAACTCAGGTAACTTACTTAAACAAAAGTTAAGCCCACTCACCTGTCGCTAAAACTAAGTAACAAACAAAATTGATTACTCCCTGTCATTAGGACTAAATCTAAAATTAAACCCATTAATCAAAGACTGTCACTCATTACAATATTTTAATAATAAGCGAACGAGGACAAAGAGGAAAAATACTAGAAATATAAGGCTAGCTACAGACTACCGGCTCGTTTAATTTGTGTAGCCTGTCGATATTGCAGTACCGCGTACCCCGCGCTCCCCGGGATTAGAGCAGGCCTTATTTTATCTCTTTTTTTTCCACGAGACCATGTAATAAGCCGAATTAATCCGCGACAGGACGCAGTGTTGGGACACGACAATAGGTTGGCGGTAATACCCGGTAATCCCCGCTCTATTACGGTAAAGTTGCAGTAATTTATAGTGTTCATTAGAGCGTGAATATTTTTCGCTAATTTGAGTTTAGTGGAGTTTAAATTAAAGTTAAAAGGATTGTTTCTTTGTGATAAGTTCTTGTGGAACTGCTTAACTGTAAAGAAAATTAAGATGTAGAGTACGAAATAGATTTAAATGGACTATAATGTACTTAAATATGTACTTCCAAAACGTAATGAAAAGTCGATACATTTCTCCATCGAAACTTTAGTTAGTGAATTTGCAGGTCACTATTTGTAAGCCAAGGGCACAGAATTGTTCGAAAGAGTTACCGCGGCTCTGGAACTCAAAGGGCCTTTAAAGGAACACGGGTGGGTTTTAGTGAGTAAGAGACTGACACTCCCTCTCACTTCGCCCAGAGCGGGAGAAATCATTAGATGATCACATTGAGAATAAAAAATTGTGTCTATTTGTTGTAACATAATCAAAACAGCTTGCCCAACAAACTATCATCATCTACCAAGCCTTTTCCCAACTACATTGGGGTTGGCTCCCAATCAAGCCGGATTCAGCTGAATACCAGTATTTTACGTGAAGCGGCTGCCTACCAGACCTCCACAACCCATTAACTGGGGAACACGTTACTTCTTGGCAAGACTGGTGTCAGATTTTCTGGCTTCTGATAATCCGTAACGACTGCCAAAGATCTCCAAATGACAGCCGGGACCAACGGCTTAACGTGCTTTCTGAGGCACGGAGAAGTCTCGTTATGTTAAGATGGTCACCCATCCACAGACCAACCTCGGCAAGCGTTGCTTAACCTAGAAGATCGACCCGTGCAGCTGTTATAATTTAGCCACGAGCTCGTCAAACATAACAAACTATACTGCCATACTAAGGCAGAAGCTCCCCACCATTATTCTCCTGACCTCCTAATCTAAAAGCAATAAATACCAAATCCAGGAATAGCAGGTGACCGCCGCCGCAAACTTCTTGCAGCTAATCCATACTAAAACAACTCGCGATGATAAATGATGGCAGCTTTACAATTTACAAGCAACGTAAATTTAGGTTTCAACTTTTATTTATTAATTAAGAAAAAACGCCTCTTAAACCCTGACGGAGGCGAGAGCAATATTTTACCAGCATCAACTTATTTTTATGATATCGGTTTGGTCGGATTAGAATTGGTTAAGATTTTGAAATTTATTTATGATCGTGGAGATGTATATTTTTGATATTTTTGTACTGAAAACTAAATATAGATACACTATTGTCTATTTTAATAGATATATTTTCACAAGTAAACACAGCAATAGGTGTAATTCCAAAAAGTTTTATATTGCACAATCCGATACGTTTATTTTATAACTAGCAGCGCATCTGTTGATTGAAAGAATATTCTTGATTGTAAAAAACAATCTAAGTCTTTATATAAAGTACTAGCAGCATCCCGCGGTATCACCCGCGTAGTTCCCGTTCCCGTGGGAATACGGGGATAAAATATAACCTATGTTACTCAAGGTGAATGTAGCTTTCTAATGGTGAAAGAATTTTTGAAATCCATCCAGTAGTTTTTGAGTTTATTCATTACATACAAAAATACAAATCTTTCCTCTTTCTAGTATTAGTATAGACTTCAATATAAAATTAAGAGACCAAAACTCTGATTACTGCCTTATTCTAACAAAAACACATAACAAACCTATCCTATCAAAGGCTTGGTAAAAACAACGTCTCGTTATTTATCTCGGCTATACATCAAATGATTGAAGCAAACAACACAATCAGTCCCGGCTCCCTTCACATAAATCATTCGAATATCAAATATCGTATCGAGTCACACCCGCCTATGTTTATGCGGTCACTACGGGGTACGTCACTAGTTATCGATGGAATGACCAGAGGGTATATTTCTAAGACCATAGACAGGAGCTGCAGGCAAAGTGATTTTCCATCTGCGATTGCCGAAACTACTTTATAATGTGCTCTTTAGTCCTTTTTCCCCTTTTTATCATAAACTAGCAGCGCCCCGCGGTTTCACCCGCGTTGTTCCCGTTCCCGTGGCAATACGGGTATAAAATATAATGGTGAAAGAATTTTTGAAATCGGTCCAGTAGTTTCTGAGTTTATTCGTTACATACAAAAATACAAATCTTTCCTCTTTATAATATTAGTATAGAAGTATAGATATATCCTAATCTTACCAAGATAACTTTCACACGAATTTCTCCTATTTTCCAAGCAGAAGAACAACAAAACAAAAATCTAGCATTCATCAATTCAAGCACACGTATCATCCTTACACGGTCACCACACGTCATGTGTGTCACACGCTACTCTGACGTACACACAAATTACATTACCAATAATATCGATGATGCGTACTGGCGCAGAAAAGACCGGTAATATTAGAGTGGGCGAAACGTCACGAACCGTGAAAGTCACGGCGGAATAGTGTTGTGATCGGCTTTATCGATGTTTATTGGAAATATTGTGGCAGCGATTAAACTTATGATATTTTAAAAATAGATTATGAGTTTTCTTTCATGGTTGTTGAAATAGGTAAGTAGCCAAGCCTATCTCCAGTATATTCCCTTCAACTTGTTGCCATAACAATCCATCTTCCTCTTACATCCTGCAATCTCCTATAGGGATGAAAATAATTCGGGAGCGCAGATGTGCCGGACATGTTGTTAAATATAAGACGAATAGCCATCTACTTGTGCGAGAACATGACACTTTATCATTTATAAATAAACGCGACATAATATTCTGCCCACATTTATCCAAGTCCCTGTAGTAATGCGCTACGCTTTGTACCTTAAACAACTTATAATCCACTCAAAATTCTAAACTAAACAAGATGTTTTAATGTTATCGACACCTCAAATACTTCAACACTAGACAGCAGAACCGATAACTAAACACCAAATACGTTTAGAAAGGAAGATAAAAGGAGTGACATGAGTAACACATTACTTCCAGTAAGCCAGCAATCAGGACAGAGATATAATCTCGGAGCCGTATGATGAATGTTCCCGGGACTGGTCGCAGTGTCCCGATTCCACGGTATTGAAATATCGATGACCCATCACCCGACTCTCCCCTCCCTAGGGTATTGACAATGATGTCCTTCGGCTTGTTCTGCTTGCACACAGACCCTTATTTGGTAGGCCCTCCCGTTTGGTAGGTATGTTAGTGGGTCAGATAAGGAGAATATTAAGCTGTCAAATTCAAGGATTCAGTAATAAATTATGAAGTTTTTGAAATAATCAAGGTTTTTTTTTACAGCAGTGGTGGCCGAGTGGTAACGGCCCCGACTTACGAATTGTAGGTCGCGGGTTCAAACCTAGCCAGGCGCATTATTTTGTGTGATCAACTTCATCACCCATCCACAAAATGGTGAAAGAAAATCGTGAGGAAACCGGCATGTCCTAGTACCAAAAACTCGAAAACATGTGACATTCACCAACCCGCACTGGGCCCGCGTGGTGGATTACGGCCCATTCTCTCTCCTAGAGAGGAGGCCTGTGTCCCAGAAGTGGGAACATTAAAAGGCTGATTATGCTATTATGCTTATAGCTAATATAACTAAAGCCCATATTCCTAAACGTGAACTCAACTCGAACTTCAACTCCATCGGAGCGTCAAACTGTCAATGAAGCTTGTCATAAATTGAAGTTACGTGCTCGTGGGATGAGCAAGCAAATGCGTAAACGCGCTTGCTCAGCTAAATGTCCGCTCTCGAGCACGAAAACTTCAATATATACTGTCAATGTGCTAAGTTGGAGTTTACGTTTTGAAATATGGGCCCAGGTAATGTGATGTTGAGTATAAGTTAAAACCTTTATCTTTTGTATCCTGTTGTCTGAAAACACGTTATCTATACTAATATAATAAAGAGGAATGATTTGTATTTTTGGATATAACAAATAAACTCAAAACTACGGGACCGATTTCAAAAATTTATTCACCATTGGAAAGCTATATTCACCTTGAGTAACATAGGTTATATTTTATCCCCGTATTCCCACGGGAACGGGAACTACGCGGGTGAAACCGCGAGGCGCTGCTAGTCTATACTAATATTATAAAGAGGAAAGATTTGTATTTTTTATGTACCTAACAAATGAACTCAAAAACTACTGGACCGATTTCAAAAAATCTTTCACCATTAGAAAGCTACATTCACCTTGAGTAACATAGGCTATATTTTATCCCCGTATTCCCATGAGAACGGAAACTACGCGGGCGAAACCGCGGGGAGCTGCTAGTTATTCAAATAAATAGGTA
This sequence comes from Hecatera dysodea, assembly GCA_905332915.2. Lineage (NCBI taxonomy): Eukaryota > Metazoa > Arthropoda > Insecta > Lepidoptera > Noctuidae > Hecatera > Hecatera dysodea. Next base: position 19,595,111 of record HG995294.1, read on the forward strand.
TCACCACTGTCACGACCTACGAAGCTGGAAAGATTGCCTAGTTCATTTTTTAAGGGAAAATATGTCAAGTGACCTTGGTTAAGTATGAGATAAACAGACAGCCCTTACTTAACCCTGTTTATGCCACAAATTATACTATGTGTCAAAAATCTCACTATGTGTCCCTAAATTTAGAAGTCATATCAACAGCTTAAGTAATCCTTTTGTTCAGTCCATCCAAAGGTTGCTCTAAGAAATTGTTCTGTGCGATAAGATCACCCATTGTACACTTGTCTTTGTAAATGTTAGTTTTGTGCACTAAACACTATGGTGTGTACCACTATATAGGGCTCAAGACATCATACCTAAAAAAAAACTTTAAAAAAAATACAACCGACTTCTACCCCCACATCAAAATGGTGTAAACAATAAACAAACATGCGATTTCAGCAATCCCGAAAGATTTGCTATTATTTATTGAAGAGTTCCGTTTCCTATCATCTCTGTTCTTCATCAGATCTTCACCAATCTAGAAAGGGACCACGTTGAAATACTAAGATGCTCTTCCAAACCATCGTAAACAAATTTATTTTTTCAATTTACATCGAAAAGAGGAAATGAGAACATCATGAAAGTAGACTAAGCCACGCATTATTAGGGATAACTCAAATACTAGTAGTCAGATCTCAATCAAATTTAAATGGGACACGACAAGCACCAGCTTTCGAATGTAGAAAAATATACAATCGGATTGAGAACCTCCGCATTTTTCGGAAGTCGGTTAAAAATTGAAACCTATCACCACAGTCAGTCTCCTTGGCTACATTTTAGTAGCCGTATCTTTCGTCTGTGCCCGCAAATTGGATTCATTCGTCCAATCAATACGGAGCGCCCACACTTTTCTAAGAACATTTTACCTGAGCGACGGAACCCGCCCGAGAAAATCGAATTCCCTCTTCATTAGCCTCCACAACTTGCTAGACGAGATTTTAAAAAACTTTTTCATAAGGCGTTTAGGCCCAAGTCAAGTTTTCCATCAACAAAATTAAGTTACGCTCTTAATATCAAAACTTTGTCTTAATGGATTTGGAATTTTATATTTATTAGGCCTGCGTTCGCAGAGTGCACATTAAGTTATCAATTTGTGCTGAACGAAAGACTTTCGGGTTTGTTTCATTGTAAATCGGGATGTAATGACTTTGGTTCGCAGTTAGTTCGTGCTACAGACTCAGTCTGGTGTTGTTTGCGGTTTGTACGCTTCTTTTGTATGTTGCGTTAAATGAAGTATTCGTTACTATGTTCTTTCCTCTGCACGATTGTACGAGTATCCACTTCATACTACGTCAAATTCGACATTACCTAGCTCAGACAAAAGTAAACGATGCTCAACTAAAATTTCTTTTTAAATGCTACAAGCTCCCAGACATCTTGACAATATTTTGTAAAAAGAATGTAGTCATATAAGTGTAAAGTAATCAAATTATTGCTCATTTCAATCAGTAAACATTTACGTCTCATTATTCACAAATTGAAACATTGCTCGCCGGCCGCGACGACTGTCGTTCACTGATCACACTTATCACGTTGATCACCGCGGACTTTATTGAACACATCAGTCCGCCGCCATCCACCGACACATTCGTTTTAACACCAAATTGAACGCACGCCACTTCCAATTGGAAACAATGTCTCAGTTTAAATACCACTCATTTAACACTGAAATTATCTGGAGGGCGACAAACGACCCGTCGGCCATTAATTCAGCGGAGCAGCTCGCTGCACTTTACTAGAAAAAACTCAAAAGAATCAAACAGCATTAACCGCTTAAGTTTCGCCCGAGGGCGTCGCATCGCAAAACTCACTTTTAGCTCATTAATTTTCATCTTTTCGCGTACAACCTAACATAATTCACCCTTGAACGCTCCCATACTACGTGATAAGGGTGCTTGTACACTGGGCAACAGAGGAGCGCTCCGGTTTTATTAAATCTCGCGTCAAGTCGCTCGAGTGTCGACTACTGATAGCGACGCGCTGTTTATTTATAAAACAACGCTTTTTTCCGCTCAAAGTGTTCCAGTTTTTTTTTCATCCGTGTCGGTAGAGCCCGTAATACGTATTGTTTCCTCCTTTTCAAATGTAGGGACGCGTTAAAAACGTCTCTGTTGTAACAAAGGGTAGGCACGTAACGTGGCCGCGCGAGCCGCCGCAGGAAGCGCGTCGCATTAAGAGCGGACGCAGAAAATGACTGTACATCATAAATCCTGGATTCTTTCATTCACAAGTGATTTATAGAAGCCCTTTAATTGTACGTATTAACGTTCCGTTTTTGTTTTAAACATTTAAACCGTCTGTGACGGAGCGGAGTTATGTGGCGTTAGAAGGGTACACATACGTGAGCACCTAAATATAGGTAGGAATGGTACACAATCTCCGGATGAAATACTCGCTTCCAATAGCTCATGTATCATGCGAGTACATATGGAAAAATATGCCGACAAGCAGACGCCCGAATACATTCCAGTTGTTTTTACGGTAATAATAATGTATCAATCAATCAATTGGGCGAGTTGCTGATATCCCCCCTCCACCCGTATGTACCTGCTCCCTCGCACTCTTATTACGGTCAGTGAGTTCGGTACAAGTTTTTTAATCATACTTTTGGTGCGGTCTCGCGAACTTGTGAGCGACGTGGAGCCGTGATTTCACAACGCTACGAGCAGTCGAGATGATGTTTCCATTTACGTTACACGAACTTGCTAATAAATAAAATTAATCTCGCTGTTTTTATAGTTTGTCAAAGTATTTTACAGCGAGTCTTGTTTTTGTGTTCGTTGTTTTACTAACATTGTGTTTATAAGTGAAACATTTTCCTTGTTTGACTGTGAGATGAATCACTGTGCTTTCTGCGTTACCATGTTGACTGAACAAAATATACGTGTTGTACTAATAGTCAGTAACAAAGAAAAAACCCCGCAACAAAAAACAAGTGCTACAACCAAACGTGACAATACAAAGCTGGCTAATTTCGTTATTTAAATTCTCCAAAAGTTCAAAAAAGCAGTGCTTATAAAGGTAATATCATCGCAAAGTTAGGTAGATTATCGGGCACTACAGTTACCTCTCGATGATTGGGTCCAAATATCTCGGCTGAGATTTCGTGGCAAAGTGCTCTTTATTCGGAGCGGCGCAAGCTTTCTCTTGTTATTCTATGCAAATGACAGGGCCCCGCCGAATGTAGACTAAACGGGCATTTCGGAGATTCGAGTTTTTATGCAAACAGACCTAAGTTATTCAAGTGCGCGCCTTTGCATGAAACTTGCATACAAAACTGGTTGAATGCGCTAACGTTCATGCGCTTACCGTCAGGGGCTTGTTTCTGTATTTTCTCTAGGAATTCTCTACACTGCTGAGGCTGTATTTCTAACTAAGTGTCGCGGTTTACCTTGATTTATTTATCAATTTAGTTAAACGGGTTTACAGATTTTCATCTGTGCTGGCATTTTGTAAAAACTGGTATCTTTTGAACGCAGATCAACGCCATCTAACGGCGGCGGTCGGGTTGCTGTTTTAGACGATATTCAAAAAGAATCTTCGCAATCCGCGCCGCTTGTTATACCTAAATGAAAAGTAAATATTTTTAAATCTCTCGAAAGTTTTTAAAAAGCAAAAGAACTGAATAATGTTCTGCATACATTTGAAAATGAATTTAGAATGAATGTCGGAGTTTTCGTTGTATCATAATGATGTTTCATCTCATCTGAGCATACAGATTTTGATTAGAAAAGAAAGTTATATCAATAAAAATCTCGAGAGAGATTGAAAAGATACTTAACTTAAGTAAGTTATGTAAGTATCAGCGGAGTGTAGATCATAGGGATGTTTCCTGGGGTAGAAAAATATGATTCTATTTAGTCCGTCAGTTAGATTATCGAAAAATATTGGACACGTATTTTTTGCTTTTTCAAATCTATAAAAGTTGACGAAGATATAAAGCATCAAAGATTAGGAGTGGGGGCTTGTGACGTCACGCCATGATAAAAATTGTAACACGTAGTGACATCACACGAGTTTTCAACGCACTGTATCGTCTTCGTTTTTTGTTTATGTAAAAAAAGAAAAACTACGTGTCCAATATTTTTGGGAAATTTATCTGGCGGACTAATTTGATTTTTTTAGTCAACTACCCTATTATAAACAAGGAGATAGAGATCGGATCACGTAAGATACGGTCGGCGGAACAACTAAGGAATTAGACACACACGTAAAGCAGGACACACACGCACGCTAGTGAGTTACCGTATATTTTTGTAGTCGTCTTAAAGTGTTAGTTGGCGCGTTGCCAGCGCGATACGCCGTATCTTACCTAGTACCTTGATTAAATCAGATAGGTCCCGGAGTGGAAACAAACAAACGGTAAGGATATAAAACTGCTTGATGATTCGCAAATACACTGTGTTTTATTGGGCCGAGAAATAAATCCGAGTTGACGGATAACGACGTCTACTTCATTAGGGGCGTAGTGTATTTGGTGACACATATTTTTTGGGTTGGTGGAAATATGCTAAGGTTAAAATATCTCTAATCAGCCTTTTCATATACATCTTATAGACAGTTATGTGATACTTTCTGCTTGCGGCTCAGCCTGCGAGAATCTCGAAAATTTACTCAAGGAAAATATTCCTAAGATTTAAAGTGTCCCTTCTGTTTTATTCCAGAACACAGTATGTCTGAGTGCCAATTTCTTCCGAATTCGTTCAGCCTAAAAGAAGTAACAAACATACATATAGAGTATTGATGAAAACCAAAAATAAATATTATTGCTGTTTACAACACTAATGTGAAAAAGAGGTGACCGAGTCCTAAAACCACACCTTTACTAAAAACGATAATACAATTAAAGAATTCCTTACGGAGCACTCCCGTCTCGCCGACCGTCTGAACACAGAAGAAAGAAAGGAATGTAGGCACAGATGCTCCACGTTTAATGGATATAATCGCTTAATGGCCTCTCCTAACGCCCACGTACAGAGGAACACGTCCTATTCTTAGCCACAAGAACGACAGCTCCAATTTTGGAAGCCAAGTAGTAACCCTGGCCATGAGGTTATTTTTGAATTGATTTCGTCCTGGAGTAGTAACTACTGTAAAAAAAATTTTAAAAGTAAATATGTGTCATAAAGGTATTACTACTACTTTTCATGAGCCAGCAAGCATCAAAACAAAAGACTGACAGCTTCTTCGAGGAATCGCGTATGAATAAGACGTGCTAAATATGGGGTGTCACAGCTCGAAAGGAGTTTTCAAATGCCTCCAGACCTTTGCTGCCCCGTCTTAAGCAGATACTGGAAGGCAAAGGCGTATTTGAAGGCTTCATGGTCGATTATAAAAGATGCAAAGTTACCATGAATTTTACACCATCGTGGTGGCTAAAGTAATTAAAGTTTATTCTCACCTGACGAACACAAATGAGTACTTATAATACATTAGTTTTCGAACGAAATAATTCGCATTTTAAAGAACGCGCGTCCATGCCATAGATTGGCGCACTAACGACTGAATAATTGCACAATGATCCCTATTACAAATGCAAAAATGAGGATTCCTGATGCATACATAATGCTGTCTTGTGGTGTGGTCCGAGTTATGGGAGTTCCGCCCCTTCGCTAGAGTTGCGGAATGTGTTCGAAAGAGTCACCGCGGCCCTCGCAACAACAAACGCAAAGGACATTTAGGAACTCGGATGGGTTTTAGTCAGTAAGAGTCTGACACTACCTTCCGCTCTGCCCAGAACAGAAAAGTAATTACCTACTGTGATAAACAAATATAGTATGTACGTATGTATATTGGGTGACTAGTATTAAAGTTATCGTCATCGATATTGTTGCAGGCTTTATAATATTAAAGCGTATTAGTTTTTCACTTTAAAGCGTTTCACTTTAAGTGTATTAGTTAGCTATTGTGATTATGACATACATATATGTATGATTATGATATTTGTGATTATGATTCAATGCCAATATCATTAGAAACTCGTCGGATAGATTTTCAAAAAATATTGGAGACGTATTTTTTTCTTTTTTAACATAAACAAACATTTTTACCTAGCCGTGACGTCACAAGCCCCCACTCCTGAACTTTGATGCTTTTTTATCTTCATCAGTTTTTATAGATTTGGTAAAGAAAAAATACGTGTCAATTTTTTTTTGTTAATCTAACTGACGGACTAAACATAATCATATACTTTTTACTCAGAAAACATCCCTATTATGACAATGCCCATTTTGACCATTCATTGAAATATCTAAGTTACTACATATCTCAATTGAATGACAATGAAATCAAATGACGCAATCGGCACTTATTCATAAGAAACAAGATGGTGTTTCCAGAACTTGAATACTGAGGTTAAACAATCAAATGATTTCCATTAAAAATTCTAGATTAAACAAACAGACTCGTTTAATTTCCGCGCAGTATTTACAAGTAACTTGCACCGCGGCCGGCGCTGGCGGCGCTCGGCAAACATCCCGGCGTAATGACTGGACAAACAGACATCTGCATACGGCTCCGCCTGAGAAATGCCCTTCAACCCTCCGAGCTTCGCAGCCACCGGCCATGCACTTCCACTGAATTTATTACAAGACCCACTATGCCAGAATACCATTAGTATTTTTTTACGATTTTTCACCGAAAAGGTTTTTTGTATTTTTCGGATTTTTAGGCAAACGTTTTACGAAAGTGCTGTTAGCAAGTTTCGGGGACCTTTATGGAAGTGGCGTTGAGTAGTTCGGCGATTTTATTGAAAGAGCTCTTGTCCTACATTTTTGTGTTCGACGTGCTTTTGTGTCAGTGGATTTTTGTGGTGATTGTGACAAAGGTTGCTTCAATGATAAGATATTTCAGTTCTTTGTTGTGTTATTCAAAGCTGTTTGCTATTGATTTTATTTCATTTTTTTGTTGAAAACCCTTATCACAATGTTATCTAATCTTTGAATCAGCCGTCACTCATCGGGTAGTCAGTCATGGAACATCATGGTAGTTGATTGTGTTCAGTAAAACCCTATGCTAAGAATATCGAAAACTATCAGTCCATTCTTGTAACTTTAACCAAAATATGTCTAGTTTCTGAGAACATGTTCCACTTTGCACGTGCTACATTTTTCGCCCCAGTATTACCATACTGAAACAAAGCTGTCTATTTCCTTTATTTTGTTCACTTGATGATATTCCGGCTTGTGGAAGCGTGCCGTCGTGCCGTGCCGGGGAGTCGGAACTCTAATCAAGGCTTCGTCACTCCGGACAGGCGAGCCGGTCCGGTGACTGCAGCCGGATAGGCAGCTAACTTGAAATGACTGACGAAATTTGTTTCTTTGACCGAGTGTGTGATTTAGATTGGCGGCTGTGTGCTCGTATGATGATTGGTTCTCGCTATATGAGAAGTGTAACGTGACCAATGGGGAACGTTATATAACCGATGTTTTATGTGCGAGTTACTGCACAGAAATAGTCCTAACTCAAATACGTATTTCAATGGAATAAAGGGCATATAACTCACACCTTCTGAAACAACAGCATTTCTGTCTGCTTCTAACATGAAATCTGATTTGCCACCACAGAGTAACTAAATTGCTGGCTCAGCTGAAACTCAGGAGACCCTGCGAGGACACATGAATCACAAGGAGTTCATATAATCACTTCACTCTCCCAATATATAAACGATGCCAATCTCCACTTCAACAAAAACTCTCATCTCAAAATCTACACATTCAAATAAGCTCATAGCGCGAACTTCTCGCTCAATAAACTATGCATTTATGTATTCGCTTAATTAGCAGCACGGCGTGTTCTGGGGTAGGCAGAGAGGTCGCTCGTAATGGTATGCGTGAGCCCCGGATAATTAGCCTTTGTTACTCTATGGTAATAAAGTTATTCTGTATTTCCATATCGATCTGCGGGTACTAAGAAAAACAGTGAATCAGCTGTGGTTCTCGTGAGCGTGGGTAAGTTTACTGATCTTTAAATGTAGGGATGTTTCCCTTTGCGTCAGTTAGATTATCGAAAAATATTGGACACGTATTTATTGCTTATCAAATCTATAAAAGATGACGATGATAAAAAAACATCAAAGATCAGGAGTGGGGGCTTGTGACGTCATGTCGTGTTATAAATTGCAGGACGTAGTGGCGTCACACGAGTTTCAACGCACTGTATCGTCTTTGTTTTTGTTTACGAGAAAAAGATAAAATACGTGTCCTATGATTTTTAGAAATCTATCTGACGGACATTTTTTTAGTCAACTACCCTATTATAATGAGACTTGAAGCTTTTAGCACTGAGAGAATATAGTTATATAGTGAATAAGTACGTATTTTCAATTTGTGAAGTAAAGTGTCTTCTCTTATATCCCTCATGTAAATATTCTGAGTGAAAATTCCACCAATAAGGTATTACACCTCACAGAAAACGCTGACGAAAGCAGAGATAAAATAAAAACCAAATTGCCATCAAATTCGAACGCTTGCGAGTCGAGAGCGTCAATTTCATGTTATTATCGCGACTCGTACTCGTAACAAGTTGAAACACAAAAACCGGATCTGAGCGAACAGCTTACACGACACTCAATCTGTTCGCGACAGCCGCTCAGCCATCGGGGACCCATTACGATGATTCCATAGTCTCGATAAAGCGTTCTCGAATATTCGAGAAAGTCGATCGAAAATATTCTATCATTACCTTAAGCTGCGTAGTAAATCGTCGATTTCATCGCTAACTTTGATAATATTGGAGCGTTCTCGTTTACAATATGGAGGGCGCAGCACGTTCGTCTGGTGATACGTACATACATATGTAAATGTTTTCAATAAGGGTCCCGGCGAGGGCTCCGCGCGTATACAGATGATAATTCAGAGCATCATGGACTCGCTACCCACGCTTCACCATATTTTCACACTGAATTCTAGGTCACCTATAAATGTGGTTTGGACATTTTGTGTAATGTGTTTTAGATGATATTTGAGTTTCAAAATATGTCAGAGGTTATATTTTTTGTTTTGAATATATCTAATTAATATGTTTGCAAGCAATCGCAGTACTAAATCAGTGAAAACACAACGGGCGATAAATAGGCTATCTGTAATATCAAAAAACGGACAGATTACAAACCTTTACAACACTAAAGCATCCAGTAAACAGTTATTAAAAAAAATTGGTAAAAATAACAATGCCGACCAAAAAAAGTGGGCCACTATAATAAAACGTAGCAACGAATCCGTAGAGCAGATAAATACGGCGGCAGCGCACGGGAGGTGCCTATGACAATAAAGTGTAAGCGTTATACCGAGCGCAATAATCTGCACCGGTCCTATCTGACTGTACTGTTACACGTACAGGCAGGTTTTGGGATGACCTGATCGGGTTTGCGTGGAAATTTTTCAAAGGACCAATACTACCGTACCAGAATAATATAAGTTCACGTCTGTGTTCCTCGACGAGTTATGTAGGTATGTATCTATAGTTGGCATTCACACTCTTCCCAGTTATGTTTAACTAGCACCGCTCCGCAGTTTCATCTGTGCAATTCCTGTTCCCGCTCGAATACGGGGATAAAATATAGCATATGTTACTCGCTGATAATGTCTCATTAGTGAAAAAAAATTGTCCAGTAGTTTCAGAGCTTATTCAGTACAAACAAAACAAAATTATAAGTAAGTATATGTAGATTGCCTATTGTCTTTAACCGGGCGTAATTTCAAGCTCCTATTTTCCATTGCCCAAAAATAATTGTTCTAATTTACAGACGAATGTCATGTCTGTCGTGTTAAAGTTACAATTTCTAATTAAATCTGCCTCCACTGATGTTGGCATTTCAATCTCAAAACAAAACACGTTTTTAATTTAAGTTTCTTTGTTTGTAGACGGTCCCCTTAATATGGCCCGCAGTGTAGCGCACAGGTGCGGCGACGTTTGTCACGCGGTACAAACGTCACTGATCATTTTTCTAACTAACGCGTACGTGTGCTTGCTGCGAAACAATCGTTATTTTTGCAACCATGTGTACGTACATGAATGCCTTCACCGAAAGATTTTAAAAATAAAATAATTTGGTTTGAATTTGAAAAGTGACGTTCCAAAACGGCCATTTTGGTTTTCAGTGATTGTAAAAAGCTCCTAATTGGCATTACCATAAGACTAAAATGTGTGAGCAAATTGTGCGACATATGTACGTACTAGCTGCTGCCCGCGACTTCGTCCCCGTGGAATCCCCGATTTTAAAACATTCTTTATCGCTGCTCCGCTCCTATTAGCTTAAGCGTGATGATATATATATCGGACCAGTAGTTCCTGAGATTAGCGCGTTCAAACAAACAAACAAACTCTTCAGCTTTATAATATTAGTATAGATTGATTTTAAATCATAATTAGAAGCTCTTAAAAGGTTTGAGAATTTCTATTTTTAACTCATTCTAAGTTTAGGTTGAATGTATTTTAATGTAATCTACTAAAAATATCTTACAGCAGAAATTACGCGAAATATTATATCTATTAATATTCTGATATTGTTTTAGAATGAAAATAATCCACGCTCTCTATTTTGATCACACATAATAACTTACAACTCGTGTTATTCTGCAGTATTAAGCGTAAGCATCCAATACTCTTTGAAAAGTAGATTATTTTAATGCCTAAGCTTAATAACGCTGTCAACGAGTAACATGCTCAACTCCATTGAATAGCAAAGCCTCTTATGATTTCATAATAATTTTCAAATTTAATTACATGGGACAGTTTAATCACTTATTAATATTTAATTTCACATAATTTATAAGAGTAAATGGCTTCTCCAAAAAATCGAATTCATGAATAAAACCGTCGATATTAAAATTCAAATTAATATAACTGAATAAATCCTACGTGAAAGAGCTCAGAATTATAACTCCTGAAGCCAAATAATATTACTCAACCGCGAGACAGATACCTAAAGTGTAATTACTGTACTACGAAAGTGAAGTTCGTAGCACTTTCGTAGCAGTTCGCGTAGACAGCGTAGCGGGCGTAGCATTTGTCACTAATACATTTAGTGATGAGTTATTACTTAATTTTTAAGCTTGGCTTTCGGTAATTTAGTAAAGCGAACGTAAATATTAGAATACAAGGTCTTTTTATGAGATACTTTTTCTTCAAAGAGTTTTATTAAGAGTGGCGTTTGAAGTAGTCACAGTAATTCGTCAGACAGAAACGCAGACATTTTAAAGACAAAGAGACGTTTCATTTTGGCAATAATTAATATATGAATTAAACAGCATTTGGGACCATTGTGTTTCAGAATCCTTTAGAATCTAGACACCGATTTAGTATCAAAATCTGTGAGTAAAACGGCCAACAATATGACAGACGCTAGTAATTCCCAGCAATGTTCTTTATTAATATCCCGCTTTTAAAGGGAAAGGGTATAATCTCCGCCATTGTAATCACAAAGCCATATAAATATTAGGTGCTTTAGTGGAAAGCCACAATTAACAATATAAAAGGACCTCGTTAACATTGTAACATATTTAGATACTTTAAGGACGAGAAATAAAATTGACTTTTGGCTCTCTGATTCACGTTTTAATCACGATTCGAAACGCAATCTGTGTCGGCCATTTTTGTGGTTTCACCAAAAATATAGTATTTCTATGAAAAAGCGTGGCTTTAATTATATTTTGTGAGCGTTCGGTTAGAATATCATGTTTGTACGTAAACGAGGTGCGCGGGTATCTGTGTGTAATTAGGATTGTTTTTATGTTATTTCTGTGAAAAGAATCAAGTGTCGGTATTGTCTGGCTTTGTGCCCTTTTGACCCTACCGTTATATACGCTACATTGTTTTTTTTTGTCTGGTCACAGTTGCCTAGAGATTTGTACTTAATTTTAGTATTCATATTGCGTAATGTGAACGTTGTTTAATTATGTTTTTTTTTTCAACAGTTTATTTATCATGTTAAAATGTGGAAGAAAATTAATTAATAATTATTTATTTTCTTTCACATTTTAACATGATAAATAAACTGTTAGAAGAAATAAACTAGTAGAAGATTTTTTCAAAAGATTGTAAACTGTTATTTATTTAGCTTTATTGTTGTCCGTGCCTCGGAAAGCCCGTTAAGCCGGTGGTCCCGGCTGTCATTTGGTGATCTTTGGCAGTCGTTACGGATTGTCAGAAGCCAGAAAATCTGACACCAGTCTTGCCAAGAAGTACCGTGTTCCCCAGTTATTGGGTTGTGGAGGTCTGGTAGGCAGCCGCTCCACGTCAAATACTGGCATTCAGCTGAATCCGGTATGCCTGGGAGCCGACTCCAATATAGTTGGGAAAAGGCTAGGCAGATGATGATGATTGTTGTCCAGAACAAGAATTAGTTAGTGTGCTCACAACTTGGATCCGAGTCCTCCATATCCGAGGGCTGAGCACCGAAAGTTTTAGTTCTACGTTTAAAACCTAAGTTAAAAAGGTTAAAAGAATCATTATTATCTAAGCGTTAATTTTTTTATTTCTTTCTTTATTAACTAGTGAAAAAATACAGAAAATATCAAGTAACACCCATGTCTCGATGTTTAAACTATAAAATGCGGGTTGTAAATCAGCGTTGACCAGCGTTGTGGCTATGCTGCTCACTGCTCAACATTTGCTGAGCCCGCTCTTTTTGCCACACTAAAAACTGTTATTTTTATAAAAATCTGTTGTTTCTTTTTCATAACGTTATAACTATAGTGTTGGCAAAAAATGTTTCTTTCTTTCAAATTACTAAGTGTGCTTCCTATACCACTGTATACACACATAAACCCAGCCAGGTACTACATTACTTTGTATAATTAATTTCATCACCACTGCTCTCAAAACGGTGAAGAAAAACATCGCGAGGAAACAATGTCCTAGAATAACAAATTCGAAGACATGTGACATTCACCAACCCGCACTGGGCCCGCGTGGTGGATTACAGCCCATTCCCTCTCCTAGAGAGGAGGCTTGTGCAACAGTGGGAACGTTAAAAGGCTGATTATGCTATATTATATTACTTTTTTAATTCATCTTATAACAAGATGATCTAGAAAAAGTGACATTCCATCAGTAATAAAGATGGTTAAAAATAACAGAGTACAAGGCTTATTAGAATACTAGCCGCGCCCCGCGTTTTTACCCGTATAAGTTTCGATCCCGTAGGAATATCGGGGTAAAAGATATCCTATATGTTAATCCTGGTTATAAACCATCTGTGTGCCACAACCAAATCCGTTATCCATCCATACTTACAAACTTTCGCGCATACTTTAAAAAGGCTGATTATACTAAGTGTGCTTACTATATAAAGCATTATGTAAGTCTAATAATATTAGACTTTCAGCAACTCTCCACTTAAAGCTCGCGTCCCAACATTTAGTCATTAAACTCAGGATATGTCCATAAAACAATAATTTCGTAGATGTTGACACTCTCACTCAGGTCGACAGAGGTGCCACAATTGTGACATAGATTAAGTCTGACAAACACACTGTGCCAACAGACTCGTCACTTAATTGAATGACGCGTTACTGCGGAATTATTTCGTCACACAACGCGGTGAGGCTGTATACATCTACAATATAGGTAGTGGTGATAATGTTAGGTTATGTTAGGGAGCTGTAAATGTAGGTTTCGTATGTGGTGTTTGGAGGTATATTGTGTCATGAAAGTAGTTGAATTTGTCTCTCAATAAAACCTCCACTAGGATCAAAAACGTGATGTCTGTGAGGTTCTTATGCTATGAAAGTAATTCTGTATTAGTTAATATATCTTAATTGTTTTGATCAGTAAAACTACGTTGTTATCATGCGCAATAATGTTTGTCAATTCATGGGTTAGCGTGTTTGCCAAGCAACGGTAGAATGAATGAATTTAGAAGTAATAATCTAATTCTTAATTTGAATTAGTGTTTAAATCGAGCCAGGATTTTTGTCTGGCAGCCTGTATGCTGTAAGGTACGTTCAGTAGGAAATATTCACAACAATATTGTTTTTTTTTTAAATAAAACGTTACCCCACACTTGGAACTTTTTCTTTTGTCGTGGGTGCGTTCACTAACATACAAACAGCCAGACCCGGAGCAACTATCTGTAGGTCATACAAGAATTTGTTTCGCACGGGAATCAAACCCATGACACATAGCGCAGCAGCCAATCGCTCAACCAATGCGCCAACCGTGTTTTCGCAGTGATTGAGTGATTATTTTTGACACAGTTTATATTGCGTTTGAGCGAGCCTATAAATAATACAAAATAAATTATAAAGGTTTAAAAGTAAGTAAATTTTCAATTAACTTATTAATATCCACCAACATTTAGTTGCCAACAACTCAAGTGGAGAGCCTTTATGTTTAACTTTTCTCAAACTGCACAACATTTTAGCTAGGTTTTGCATTGTTCACAAAATAACACAGAAAGTTAATTAATATTCGCTTTTCCAAGCAACAGTTTTATGTTGCAACACATGGTTGTAACGAGCATCCAAAATGCACACATATTAATCGAATCTAAACAAGCCCCGCTCAAACATTAAGTACGTAAAAACCTAATTGAGAATCTGTTGACTCGCACATTAATATTGGACGCGCTCACTTTTAATATAGTAACGTCGATGCCTAAACAAATATCGCGTCATCGTCGCGTCTTCATTTTAAAATACACGGGACGCTTTTAATAAGGGTCGTTCCACAGTGTTTGTACTGGCGCGGGAAAATCTCTTAATTTTGCGCCCGCTTCGCCCATAAGCTGAGTAAATAGTTCGGGGCGCCCTCTCGCGCCGGTTATCGCAGCCGCCAAGTTCGAGCGACCGACTAAGTGTCGCTTTTGATATTTCTCCCCGAGAAAAATATAGTGTGGCCACTTATCTACCGAGCTCGGCTAAATGTTTTACGCTATTTCAGTTTTAGAAGATTAATTTTGTTACGTTGAAAGACAAATTGTCGGAAAGTTTTAAGATCGCTCGAATTTGTATGTCTTAAAATCCAAGTAGGGAAGATTTTAATGGAACATTTTTTTATAAAAAAATTGAAGAAGGTGACTACACTCACTAGGTTTACTTTAGATAATAAGTACTTATGTTATACAGTTTAATTAAGCTACAACATCGTATACTTTTGGTGACTTAATAATCAGAAAAATGATTTTTAATTCTCTGAAGATCATGAGATAAAATGAAAATACTGTTCGTAGATTTGGGAACATAATGAATGAATATGGCGTTGATTCCCGTACCGTACCTACTTGACGATATGGAATTGCTTGTGTTAAACTTGTCTAGTGGAAGAATGGATTGTATGTCTGTCCGTATAAAGATGAGAAAATACTAAACGTAATAATTTATTTTCAAGACTCATTAATTCCCATGAACTGTTTCATACAGAAGATAGACAGTTGAAACAATTCAACTATCCCACACAGTGTAGTTTCGATTTACAGATAATTTTTATCTGAGGTGGTGATTCATCGGTTTCCTTGACTTGACAACATCCCACAGTTTGCAAAGTTTATGTAACAGTATATATTTGTCAAATAATATGTCCACACCTCTATATTTTATATGCTACCTTAAGTCTTTAGAGACCATGTAATGTCCCCAAATACCAGCGGGCGTGCGTGAGGTGACTTGTGTCGTAAAACTATTATGAATAGAGTAGAATGTCGTAATTCAGGAGTCATTATACAACCGGCCCTCTAGTTCTTACTAACTTAGTACCTGGTGGCAGTAATTTGAATTGTCTATGGATGTTAGAGTGTTTTGTCTAGTGTAGTTGTGAATAGGTATTGTTGTTTTTTGTTTTGTAAAAGTTAAAACAATGTGTGTATATGTCACCTTAAATTTGCTAACGCCGTAAGGTTGTTAAATGCTGCGTAAAAGTGTAAACTATTTTTTTAAATAAGATACGGGTTATATTGGAAACTATTGAATGTGGAAGGAATATTAAAAAAACGTAGCCCTACACTAGGATTTACTCCTGTTTCATGGGTGCGTTCACAATCAGGTAAACTTACATACACAAGACACCCAGACCCGGAACAACTATCTGTAGGTCATACAAACATTTCTTCCGTGAGGGGATCGAACACGCGTTACGTAGCGTAGACGCCGAACGCTCAACCACTGCGTTATCCATGTCGTCAATAAATATACGACATTTAGTCTATAAAAACGATTTTTTCATAATTTGTCGAGCAATTTCAATCTAATAAAGATTTATTACAATCTTACGAAGTTGATCATTTTTGGTGATATGTATTTGTATATATCAACAAAAAATATATAAGCTTTAAAATATATAAGTAACATACATGTTAACTAACTATTTATAAGTAATCTACAGGAGGCATATAGGCGTGCTGTTATGTTATACAGTCTATGACTTGCACAAGAAGTATTTATACAAATTATTTTTCATACTATTTTCTTTGTTTGGGCAAATAAACGATTATATACAATTTGAGTAACAGAGCAAGACAAATGTGAAACCAATAACGTTTGTTGTTCGCTACAACCAACAACCAAACCAAATTATGCTTCTAGTGTTTTGTCAATAGAGGAAAAATTGAGTATGTATGTAACATACTTAAGACGCAATAATATATACTACGTTATACGCAAAGTCTCCGCCAGGTAAATCTCAAATCCAATATCAGAGCGTCTACAATAAGAATCTCTTCAAAAACTCAAAGCGAAAGAATACGACGATATATTATTATTATGCCCATGCTCGTATAATAAGCTTCCGTTTCCGTGGTCCGGCGCCATATTGTGTGCCTGAAGCACTAGGAATTCTCTCTTAATAAGGTTCGCGAGCTCCGGTGGGCCAATTATGAAAAACAACAGTGTAAGCTTGACCTCCAAACTTGGGAGAATTGTTTATTTTGAAGATCCCTGCTTGTTTAAGTGAATTTATGCTCGTGGAGGTTTGTGAGTTCGGTTGCAGGTTTTAATTTTATGTGGAAAATGTTAATGAGGGAAAGAATTATTGGGTTGATCTTTGAAAGTTTGGTATTCGAGCGGTGAGGTAAGCAGATGTGAGTTCAGTAATCTAACGCGAAAGTTTGTAAGTATGGATGTTTGTTACTCTTTCACGCAAAAACTACTAAATGGACCTAGATGAATTTTGGCATAGATATAGATCATAGTCTGGAATAACACATAGGATACTTTCTATCCCGGAATTATGTTCCATTGGGATAATTTCCGACAGTCACGCGGGCGAAGCCGCAGGTAGCAGCTAGTATTGTATAAAATCTTCATGAAGACCCTTTACCTCTGCTCATAAATATGAAATACTTTTATTTTTTCCTTCCTTAACATCAAAATTATCTACTCCCATCTATATGCGAAACAAATAAGGTCAAAGTAGGATACTGCTGTATCACAAATGAGGTTGCGACCAAAAAGATAAAAGGTACATATAATGCACACGACCTTACACGAGATTATCTGGACGACTGGACCCACGGACAGATTTCAATGTTTTTTTTTTATATTACTGCGATGAATAGGTCTCCTAAAGGGGTATTTTATAAATCCGGATTAGTTGGGACGGGCGGAGCCAAATGAAGAACAACTTAATTAACTTTATATTTAAGTGTGTTAATGTTGCCAAAAGCCAAGCATAGGGTAGTTGCCTAAAAAATCTAATTAGTCCATAAGAAAGACTTCCCAAAAATATTGGACACGTATTTTTTATTTTTTCACGTAAATAAAAAACGAAGACGATATAGTGCGTTGAAAACTCGTGTGACGTCACTCCGTGCGACAATTTTTACCACGCGCTGATGTCACAAGCCCCCCTCATGATCTTTGAAGCTTTTTATCTTGGTCAATTTTTGAGATTTTATAAAGCAAAAAATACGGGTCCAATATTTTTCGATAATCTAACTGACGGACTAAATAGAATCATATTTTTATTCCTCAGGAAACAACCCTATTATATAATGTATGCAAAGGCAAGTAAACGAATTCGCTTCTAAACTCATTTTCATTTACACATGTAGAACTTTAGTATAGTTTCTTGTAATTTACTTATCCTCTGCCCCGTCATTTTCAATTAGCTTGGCAAGTTAAACCGTTGTAAACTAAAACAAAGTTATCGAACAAATTACTTTCGTAACACAATTTAAAAGTAAAGCAGTCAACACTTCGCCACGGTCAAATAATACAGACAAAATTGGAAAACTAAATAGAATAACTAAAAATAAAGGCATCGAATTTGTACAACGAAATACGTTTTCAAACGAAACGCCATACAAGTCAATCAATATTTGTACAGAATACAAGACTAGAGGTAGAGAGGGCCAGACAAAAACGTCATTAGGAGGAGTTGAGAGCAAATCCGGGGGGCGGGAGTGAGCGAGCTTTTGTGTCGTCGCTCGGCAAAAGGAATTATCGGGCTCGCCGAGTGCCCGCCGAATTTCTATTCTGACTCCAACAAAACCTCACTCGAACCGACTGTGTTCGGCTTGTCAACGGTCCAATGCTAGTTTGCACTTGATTACAGAACACCATTTTTACTATATTCAGGATTATGTAGTCAGTCCTTTATGTCGCCTCTTCATTTAGAAGTCGAATGATTTTCCGTGCAATAGATTCAAATTGGTTGTTGAAACTGTGCCACATATCAATTTAGTATGAAACTAACCGATCCAATTATAACACAATTGCATAATACGTCGAGAAGAGGACAGCGTGACACTGAATGGAATGATTAATGAGTATCAGATTGGTATTAATCAAAGTGCTCTGTTTCAATGTAACAAAATACATTCGCGACCAAATTGTGACTGATTACGAATTGATTGAAAATTGATATGTTATTATACACTGACGATTTATTTTGTGATGAACGACCAATTTAATTTGTTGTTATCAGTGGTCAGTGAATAAAGTTGAAACTCAGATTTAATATCATAATGGCTGGTACATTATGCCGGTGGAATAGGCAAAGGACGGCTTCTTTCATTTAGTGGGACGGTGGGACGCTTCTACCCCAAGTTACCTTTCCTAACAATTAATATAAGTGGATTCCTGTCGGGGGTAAGCGAGGGTAAGTTGTATGGTTCCTAATTACAATTTGCTGAAACATGTGTAGTAGGATTATGGGTCGTATGGTAGGAGTTTTTATTGGTTACATACTGATATGAAATGTATAGAATATTGTTGTACTGCAGCATAAGTCAGGTCTTTATAGCTTGCCTAGAGTTTATCTAGTAAGAATTTACCTAGAAATACCATTTTTTTTTTACTTGCAGCGCCCCTCGGTTTCACCCGCATAAGTTTTGATTCCGTGGGAATATTGAGATAAAAACACCTTATATGTTAATCCTGGTTATAGACCATCTGTGTGCCAAATTTCATCCAAATCCGTTCAGTAGTTTTTGCGTGAAAGAGTAACAAACATCTATACTTACAAACTTTGGCGTTTATAGTATTAGTAGAATTATTTATAGGCAAGCTATTGAAAACATCTCAACTGATGGTAGCGATGATGTGGTCGACGATGAAGCGCGCTTTAATTCGCTTACTTTTTCAAATGGTGCAAAAACAAACGAGAACAAAAGCAATATAACTGCGAGAGCATCAATTAAGGACATTAACTCAAAGATTATTCAAAAGATTAGCAAAATCGAATCGATTATGCGAATTAATGAGTATCGATGTTTTATTATCACCGAAGGCGGCGGCCGACAGAGCCACTAATTAAAAAGTTAAACTGCTGGATCAGACACTCGATTTTACTGCTTTTTTTTTGCCAAAACCTAACTTATCTACCTATTTACAACTCTGTTTGGTTCGTTTTTTAAATCAGAATTTGTTCTAGTACTAGTTGTGAATGGCAAAAGAAAAGATGTATGGATGTCAGATAGATGATATGGCTGAAAGGAAAATACTTCTCAACAGTCATTTAATTTCTAGCTATATCATCTAACCATAGGCGGGTCTAATAGTTTGTAATATTTAATGTCATGAGCGTCTATATGACCAAATAGAGCTTTATTAGTCAACAGAAAATTGCATAGTCCGTAAGATTGTAATTCAAACTCAAATTCAGAATCATTTAATCTCTCTTCACATTGGCTGACTTAAGATTAATATCGATTGGTCTTTCTAACAAACCAAAGAAGAGACTGGTGCCTGAAATAGATTTGGAGAAAAACCTTTTTTTTGTTTTTTTTTGGATGGGGAAATCATCAAATGTCTTCTCCCGCTCGAAATCATCAAATGTCTTCTTTCTGGGCGGAGCGGGAGGGAGTGTTAGACTCTTACTGACTAAAACAAACCCGTGATCCTTCTTGTGCCCTTTGCGTTCCAGGGCCGCGGTGACTCTTTCGAACAAATCCCGCAACTTGGAGAAAAACCTGTGGAACAGGTCACCAGGACCCCCACGGCATTAAAATAGTTTGGCTTTGAGGTCTAGTAAGAGAAAAGATTAAACAAAGATAAAGGGAATATATGGGTACAAACAAAATAAAAAAAGAGAAGCAAAATAGCAGGAATGTAGATTGCGACGTGCGAATTTAGTTATTTGTGGTGTGTCGGTGAAAGTGTCTATGAATGAAAAAGTAATCTTTAGTTGATTATAATTTCTCTATATATTATGAAAAATAGTTTTCTATATAATAAATCCGATCCAAATTAAATGAAAAATAGCTTATAATTTCACGCGCAATTTCACATCTTACGTCGTTTGCAATTTTTCGGTGACATGTGTAAAAAGAAGATAATATTCCACTGACCACACATAATTTTCAATAAAGGAAGGATGATAACTTGTTTTAATTGGTTCATTTAATGAAAAGATCGAAGGAAAGTTAACTACGTAGATAGGAAAAGGGTTACTTAATTTGAATTTAATTGAGTGAGAAGCTGTGGACGTGGAACGGAATAAGATAATTGGCGAATAACAACGTTTTACAAATTGGTTTGAATTTATTGTTTTCTTTTTTTCAATAAATTCTATTGCAGCGACTGCTTTATGTTTGGATACTAGTTATTGTTATTTCTAAGTTACGGGAGTGCAGGAATCGTAAAGATTATTATTATTATAACTAAATCATATTTTTTCATTTTCCATCAGTTTCAAAGTTTTAGGAATAATTTGGTATTCTTTTATAATGTAATTTCTCGGATGGTTAGATAGAGCTGTAACTATAGCACTTCGTCATTTAGTCAATTATTATTCTGAGGTTCACGCCTAAACCGCTAAATCGATATTGATCAATTTTAGTATAGAGATAGATGGGATCCTGAATATGGTCAGTTATGTCTATAACTGACCATATTCAGGATCTTATTAATAAACGTGCGAAGCCCCGAGAAAACGCTAGTATTAAAAATTACAAGCATTACTATCATTCGTTTGTAATTTTCCATATTCTGACAGACATCGGCACACGAACATATTTTCATTACAACCCAGGTTTACATAACCTCATATCATTATTATGCTCAACTTGACCTCCGCAGACTCACAGTACCTATATCCTTTACGAGACTGAATCAATTTCATCTCGAAGACATCTTTTTACGATCATGTGGAGGTATGAAAAGGTCAGGTTTCTTTTCTTAAAGACTAAATATAGACGCTTCACATACTCGAGCCCTGTCCTCGTTAGGTTTTATTGTGATGCTGTTAAAATAGAAATAAAAGGTTATTCAATTTTAGTAGTTTGGTATTTTAGGTTGTAGCTACTGGGCTTTTGGTATAGGCTGTAGGAAATTGTGAGAGAACTAGACAAAAAAGTAGGAGCTGAATTCTAAGGTCAGTAAAATATATATCAGTCGTCATGATAGTGCTTAAATGAAGAAGAGTTATTTCCTTTTATACAATGAAATACGTAGTTCGTATTTCGCCTTGTTCATTTACTATCATAAATAAAACAATGTTACTTTCTGTTGAGTAAACCAATCTTTAAGAAAGAAAGAAAATAAATTTATTTGGCACATACAGATACGTATAATGTAGATACAAATAAAAGGAAATTTAAAACAATAACATTGTGTATCCCGCGGCTGCGCCAAATAGGTCCAGTACAGCAAAACGCCAGACAATTAGGAGCTGCCTGACGCTGGTTTTCAACTGAACCTTACGTTGAAGTGTACGGATGTAAATCAGTTTTGTAAGGTGTTAAATATACAGGTAAATAGATACATACGTACATGTAAATGTGTAGTGAGCGATAAATAATAATGTGATATAATAGATAATAGTGTGATAAATAGATTCGAGTAAATTAAGGAAAGAAAACAATTGAAACAACAAACGTCATCAAATTAATTATATATAAACAAGCTATGCCCAGCATGGCCCAGTGTCTACACGATCCTGGCTCGTCAATCTCAAATCAGCACAATCTTTATAGTACTGTATCAGGTTGCGTGGAGCCACGACTCACTCTGTTTGCGTTAGTTCACTAACTATTCTATCAGCGTACGTACATAGGCGAATAACTCAATGCTTTGTCGACGTGCGATGAGTCTAAAACACGGGAGGTAGCGGAAGCGGGGAAGGCCATTGCCGTCTTTACAAACTAAGACTAGGAAAAGTTTATTTAAAGCACGAGTCGTCTGTAATACACGGTCTGATCAAATGATATGTTGGTAATAATATCGACCACTTTTTTCAAAGTGTAGTGAATAAAACTTGATGTTCACGGTGCGATCTAATTGCGAACTGGATTTTGATTGACGCCTGGCCAATGCGTCTGACAACGTAGTATCTGTGTCAAATAAATGTTTTCTACTTTAATTTACTGTCTGTGGAATATCATAAGTAACCAGAATTGCGTCGACGCTTGTATTGTCACTGTATATAAAACTAGCATCGCCCCGCAGTTTCACACGCGTAGTTCCCGTTCCCGTGGAAATATAGGGGTATAATATAGCCGTTACGGCTATATTATACCCCTATATTTCCACCACAGTGAAAGGATTTTTCAAATCGGTCAAGTAGTTTCGGAGCCTGAATGGGCTCCGAAACTACTTGACCGATGCAATCAAACAAACAAAAAACCAATCAAATATTCCGTCTTTATAATATTAGTGTAGATAAAATAATAACTGTGTCACTGTATGTGTATATATTGTATGCTAAAAGCAAGAAACTTGTAACGAGCAAATCGAGCTTGACACACTTCGTTACGTTACGTTAAGGGAATCACTATAATTTTGTACAACATTTTTTTTTAAACGTTTACCCACTCTAGGATGTACCTACTCCTGTATCGTGGGTGCGTTCACAAACGTGAGTACTCACATACACAAGACACCCAGACCCGGAACAATTATCTGTAGGCCATACAAACATTTGTTCCGTGTGGACTGTGGGGATCGAACCCGCGACACGTAGCGCAACAGCCGAACGCTCAACTACTGCCCCAACCGTGTCGTCAAACATTCAACAGGCCTATCATTTTATCGAAGGTCGCCGGAGATTTGAACTCGAAACACTGACGCCAAATTCCTGATTTGATCGCAGCAAGCTTCCTTAACCTTGTAAATGAACAAATATGTAGTTCCTATCAATTTGCCCGGAGCCGAGGCGGAAAATATAGGAAGTTAAATAAAAATGTGACGCAGAGTACTGACGGAGCTTCAGAGTAGTTTATTGAACGCGAATAAGTTATTTCCGTTGAAAAATGTTTGTAAATAGTTTGACGCTGGAGATAAAGACGGAAGCTGGGGAACTGGCTGGGGACCAAAACAGTTGAACGGTGGAATAAGTAGGTTTTGATTTACTCGCCGTTGAGTTAGTATTGAGTTTCAAGTTTAAGCCAAATAGGCTTATAGAAAATGGTAAAAACTTTGTTGAAAGGTTTAAGCCGGTTCTAAATGGAACAGCTAGTTAAATATCCTTAACACCGAGATTACGCAAGGTTAGTTTTGAAGCGAGGATAGCACGTTAAGGGAGATATTAAATGAAGCTAGTTCTATTTTCAAAAGGCCATTATGGTTGGCTTGCTAGTTTACTTGCACACATTTCTTAAAAAAGCTACCTAAAACGTACAACACCAAAAAAAAAAAATACTAGCCCCAGCTTATTGTACCTACGTGAAATGCGTAAAATCAGCATCCTGAACATTTTGTGACTGACTGACTGACATAGTGATCTATCAACGCACAGCCCAAACCACTGAACGGTTCGGGCTGAAATTTGGCATGCAGGTAGATGTTATGACGTAGGCATCCGCTAAGAAAGGATTTTTGAAAATTCGTCCCCTAAGGAGATGAAAAAGGGGTTACAATTTTGTATGGAACTCCACGCGAACGAAGTCGCGGGCATAAGCTAGTCATATTATAAAAAATAATACACGAACTGGTCCTAATAGACCCAGTCCTTAATGAACCGCCATCTCCACGCAGACTCTCATGCCTTGGGGTCTAGTATGGCAGTCGCGTGCTTACCGGCATAGTTTGACTTCCGTGCAGGCTCGTGATGGCCGCCTGCGCCTCTTGGTGGGAGCTGAACTTTACGAACGCGCACCCTGCAACAATAATACATTGACGGTTATATGGGGTTATAGTTTTCAGCTTGTTAATGTAGGGAGCGATGTATGGTGAGTAAATACATGTTATCAATCAATATAAAATAATGTTACAGATAATCAAAGTTGCATACTATGGATGCAGGTTCAAGATAGAACGACAGAACTCATTAAATCACAATCTGTTGTCTTTTGTACTAAGTACGTTGTATTTCTTTTTCATATAAAACTTGACGCCCACAGTCGGCAATTGAACATGCTTTTGGTGTGAACGCAGCCTATGATTGCTATAATTTCATAATCGTAATCACATACAGACAAAACACAATATTTACAAATGTTTTTCAAAACTAAAATAACCAAAAATGTGTTTTTTTTCATCATACAACCTATATTAAAAGAAACAGTACTGCAGTGCTAAAACTTCACATTGATCCAATCACGTCTTAAAGCCGAAGCTAACCAAAATTACGCAAAAGGAAATTATTAAAAAATGTGTTGCGGAAAAAAGGAAATCTTAAACAGGGGTGGTCGCAGCGGGATTATCGCTCAATTTTTCAATAACAGCCTGTCGGAGGCTGCGGCGGCGCTCGTATCAATCTTCTTCCCGCAGGTATAAGGTCCCTTGTACCCGCAGGTCCCTAAACCTGTGGGCTACAGGTAGGGTTGCCATCACCTAATTTTCCGATGCCGGACAAAAACTTTAAAAACCCTGGACGTTTTTGTTGAAAGGACTTTTTTCCTCGGAAGCAAAATACAAGTAAACCTTTAAATAAAAACATCATTTATTTTCTAAATCATTTAGCTTCTTTGTGATATAAAAAAATAAATATCAACTAAAATTAATTTAAACACTCTCTTTCTCAGGTATAATCTGGTAGCAAAAATAACTACACTGTTCTTTTTGGCATCAAGTTAAAACAATTTATAATTACCTACAATTTTTGGTTCTACCAATAATCAAATAAAAAATATAATAATCTAATGTAGAATATAACTCAGACGCGGATTCAGGATTTTGTTATGGGAGTGGCGCAATTATTTGTTTGTGCGGGGGAGAATTTTATTGTCACAAAGTGTTAGACGCTTCTTTTTATTCAACTATGATTTCACAAAAATAACCGTGACAATCGACGCTGACAGCGAGCGAAGCGAGCTCAATAATTTTAGAAGCTCGTATGGTTAGTTAGTACCAAGCCTAGGTTTTTAGACCATTTGCACCGAAACAGGACTAAGTTAATCGGCTCATGCGGAAAGGCTATAATAATCAAGTGAATTCGAAATCGCCAAATTCAGCACCCTGCTCGAATCAGATTAGAAATCTATCAAGTTCTGTAAAAGTTTATTTGTCAACTTATGCTTAAAAAATAACAATGACATCTCAATGTTGACATCCAGCGTTAGATTTTTGTAGCAGTTACGACTATTTCTAGAATTTAAAAGTAGCCCGACGACTAATAGTGCATGTCAACTAGTATTTCATTATCAAGTTGAAACTCTTAGTGTGAGGGACAAAGTCGTACTTAACTTATATGAGGCTTACAAATTACTTTCTATAAACATTTCAATCAATTTAGATTCCCCTCACTCCCTGAACGCCCTCCAAACTAGGACAAATCCAGGGAAACCCGGACGGGTGGCAGCCCTAGCTACAGGGGACTGACCCGGAATCGTGGAGGTGTGTAATCAAATAACCATTGTGTGAGGAGATGAATGTTTTCGGCGTATCGAGTTTTAGGATTTTAAACGATATGTAGCAATCAAATGCGTCGTTCTTGAAGAAGTGGTCAAAGGAACTAATTGGTCTAGGAACTAATTACTTTTGTCTTTTTGTCCACAACCTTCTACACCAAAATTATTTATGTTTAGTGTGATCGATGTATCGTAGACCGTACCTTTCTACATATAATCTGATCAATCATTGTTACGAAAGGGTAAAAACAATACATTAGCATTATTTATATTTAGATTCATCTGCATCGATATTAATACATCGACATACATCGATGACGGCGGCGTGTCGTGGGTGCGCGTCTGCGCGTATCAGCGTCACTGCGCTTAATGACGACTGATGGAACCCTTTATGAGGTTAGCACCGCCCGCGACCCGACCCGCCAACAGCGCAACGCAACTAAATCAGTTACGCGGTCACGGGTTGATCTCAAGCTGATATATTGAGACCGGCACGTGCCTCTATCTACACACTCAATCATTATAATGCTCCATAAACTTGACCGACTCCAAATTTAATGTTTCTAATAAACCATCAGACACAAAAGAATACACAATTTGTTTACACAAATACTGGCACGAGTGGAAGGTAAGACTCAACGCGTTCAATTCCACATTGATTATGCAGATAGCTCCGTTATTATCATCTGAGATGTTTTAAGAAGCGAGATCACAAAAGCGCCGTCGAAATTGGTCCACTGGTTTCGAGATAATCGAATATAAACAATCAACAAACTCGCCCCTTCGTTACATCAAAACGAATATTATACATTCCTCTCTTCAGTGGAAACGTAAAAACTGTACACGCGAGTGTTATACACGCTAAGTACGCTCGTAACTTCTTATTGAATCAGCTTTGAATCCCGCAAAAAAACCGCACCACTGAAAGGTAAAAACTCTACCGGGAAAATTGTGGTGACTATTTTATCTTTCGCGGAGCTCTCGACGAAAGTACGATTATGCTCGACTGGCTTTTATTCGTATTATCCTTTGTTCAACTGGATAAAAGACCATAGCTGAAACGTTTTCCGAAAGGCGCCTCAAATAAATTAGGACGCACTTTTAAGCCCCGCGCCATGTTTACATCCCCGCCCCTGCAGGATAGAGACACGCGGCATAAGCGCCGATATACGCGAGAGAAAAAACAATTTGTACGTCGCGACCGACGCGGGCGCGCATAAAAGAATAATAACGTGGATTGCACGACGAACACAATTTAAATGGCGACAATTGGTGGAGCAAATTGAGGAGTGACGCAGTCGGACGCGGCCAGAGGACGGAGGGACGAGGCGAGGCGGCGCCGCGGGCGGCCGCAGCCAGCGCTTACAATGAAAGCGCTCGTTCTACCTCCGGAAAAGCCATTATGAGAACGTCAGTTGGCGAGTGAGAAAGAAGTCAAAACTTCGCCGGCAAACATGGAACTATTTACTGCTTCCACATTCGGCGACGTGTGCTTGGAAGTTGGATGCAATTTGTTAACCCTTTATCGCGAGTGCAGCCTCGACGCCAGATAGTGCACGCAGGGGGTGCGTGGCAGGCGGCGCCGCGGCACCGAGCAGGCGAGCGCAGGTAACTTGGCGGCTCGCCAAAGATCTGTTTTCCTGTTGTTGGCGGACAAACTCACAGATCAGTTTTTATCGCGCGAAAGGCCTTTATAGCCGACCGATAGGGGGCGCCTGCGAGCAAAATGTTTTCGCGTCGCCGTCGAACACAAATATTATTGGATGGTTTTATGTATCGGAAGCATTACACGCTAAAAACTTTGGCACTCGACGTCGGATACGGCGACACTTAAAAACTGACGGTAATGTGTAATGTGCCAGCACAGTGCCACTTGATTTCGCGATACGTCTTTATTTCTTTTCGAACTGACAATTCGAAGAGCAGCGATGCTAGCGACTCAATGGGAGAGGGAGCGTTCGCTGGCTGAATATTTACTCGTCAACTTAACAGGATAATTTGTCAAAGGTTCTTTGACGACAGCGTTTTTTGTGTGCTTCGTGAAGACCTTTTATGTTTGACAGACGTCATGTAAAGTAAATAGGTGCGTCGCGTACGCGCCGACATGTGGGCTTCAAAAGAACATCTCTGTGCGTCTCTCGTGCGTTTGTTTGTCAACTTATTTTTTATTATGATATGTAAATAAAGATAGGGAAAATATGTAATATATTTACAAAATTGAATCTTGAACAAGGCTTTTCAAAATATTTCACTATACATACATATGTTTTAGTAACTGCCAGCTATCAAGTTCGTAATATTTATCTAAGTAAAACTTGGCCCACGTGTGCGTTTGCGGGAAACTTCAGAAACTCGGTGTAAACACAGCAATAAATTACCGTAGCCAGCTCATCGGTTCTAGCGCCTTAGCGGGCCATAGTGGGCTATAGTGGGGCATAGTGGGCCATTTCCTAAATCTGAATGCACGTCATGCTGAGACAAAAGCATTATTTGTGTAAATGGTGTCTTTGAAAGTAACGTTCGAGATAAGTTGATGTTATCTTGACGTTTGTTTGTGTGTGACTGTGAAGTGGCGCAGAAGTTAACTTTTTATATTTTTTTTTAGGAAATTTGTGAAATGATTTGAGAATGCAGAAAGGTGATTAAGTTTTACTAGCGGATCAAGTGACCTAGATAAAGCCCCTACTAGATAAAAACCAACTTAGCTTATGCAATAACGATTGTCAAAAAGTACTTTTAAAATGTATAGGATTGACACACACACTACAGAAATATCTTGTGGTCAATTTAATATGGATTTCATCATCATCATCAACAGCCTGTTGCAGTCCACTGCTGGACATAGGCCTCTCCAATTGCACGCCACTTAGATCTATTTTCGGCTTCTCGCATCCAGTTTCTGCCAGCCGTCCTGCGTAAATCGTCACTCCACCGTGCCTGAGGACGTCCTATACTACGTTTGCCGAGACGTGGTCTCCACTCTAAAACTCATTTACCCCAACGGTTGTCGGTTCTACGACTAATATGGCCAGCCCACTGCTACTTCAGCTTACTAATCCAGTGGGCTATATCGATGACCTTGCTTCTCTGACGGATCACCTCATATCTGATGCGATCCCTCAGAGACACACCGGGCATAGCCCGTTCCATAGCCCGCTGAGCGACTTTGAGCTTGTGGACCATACGAGCCGTCGTATATGGATTTCAATGAACCACAATCATCACCACTTTGTCTAGAGCTAGTGAGCAAAACTTTTAAACTAAGAAATGCTGAGCCACCAAATAGGTATCTAAAAATAGATGTGATTGTGTCTGTGGTGTACACAAACAAGTACTGGCTAAGTATTGTAAAGAGTAATAAGAGCTAATGGGACCTTCTTGTTTTGTATTTTTCTTTTGTCAAAGGAGATTCGAGTCAAAAAGGTCCGTATCAAGAAAGCGTAAAATACATTACGGACTCATTTCTAAATGTATTTATTGATGGAGCTTGAAACCCTGAGACCTTTAATAAAATAACCTAGACTTCAAAACTAACAACAAAATACGTATACTATACCTGCACAACACAAGTTCATTTTAAATGATATAAGAATAAAAATAAAGATTATTCGTTCATTATTTCATTAATACCCTTATGACTGAAACATAATAATATTATCAGCAACTTATATATTAGTATCTTGTGGGCGTTGGGCCCCAAACTAGGTAGAACCTGTATCTTGAGGTCCTGAGTTGTGATTCCATTAAAAATATGCGGAAAACTTTTGACTGCGATATCTATTCATAATAAATTCCAACCAATTGGAATAGCACATAAAATACGCGAAGATAGCAAAGTTTCTAGACCTACTATCTCCCTAGGCTATAATAGATATCGCCCGAAGTTCATAATCAATGTGCCTCTGTCGCAGGTATGTGTTGTTACCATTTTGTGTATTGAAAATAATGTATGAACTTACTGGGGACTATGAATAAGGGAATATAAGTTCATTTCGTAGTTACATTTGTAGTTGTCGCCGGAAAATTTCAAATTCCGTAAAATTGTAGGTAATCATTTTTTTTTTAGTCTTCCGTCGAGGCCCGTATCCCACAGGGGATGCCCTTAGCAAAGCGGTCATTTAGCTTTTAAAGTAGTTTTTAGCCCTGGCTGGGGGCCTTAAATTCATTTGAGGCCACCACAGGATTGTCCGGTTAAGCAGTAACCAGCCTTAGCGTGCTGAACTGCTAGGTTAGCTGAAAATTAGGGTTCCATATCCAAAAGGTAAAACGGCTTTCCGTTTGTCGGTCTATCTGTCCGTCCGTCACCAGACTGTATTTCATGAACCGTGATAGTTAGACAGTTGATCACAGATGATGTATTTCTGTTGCTGCTGTAACAACAAATACTAAAACAGAATAAAATAAATATTGAAGTGGGGCTCTTATACAACAGTACGGAACCCTTCGTGCCCAACTCACACTTGGCCGGTTTTTCATACTATAATTTCTCGATATATCGTGAAAAAATCATTTTCAATACAGTAAATTCCATCCAAATTCAATGGTATCTCATTTTTATTCGTTTCTTTTTGAGAAAAACGAGTTTACAAATACACGCGATATTTCTACGCTATATTTACGCAATCTTGCGACGTTTGCAATTATACGGTGACATAGCTAGCAGGTTTATAAATCTAATAAGCAGGTCGGAATTTCTAATTGAATTATTTCAGCTTTCTTGTTTATGTAGGCAGGTGAAGTACCTATGTAAAAATACTATATTAGTCTACCTACTTTTTTTTTAAACTACAATTACAGATTCTGCAACTGTGTGAACTAAGGAATTTATCCTTAATTATTAATACTTAGTAATTGATCATAATAATAAACATAATTCTAATAGGGATGTTTCCTGGGATACAAATTATGAATCTATTTAGTCCGTCAGTTAGATTATCGAAAAATATTGGACACGTATTTTTTGATTTATCAAATCTATAAAAATTGACGAAGATAAAAAGCTTCAAAGAGAGAGTGGGGGCTTGTGACGTCACGGCGTGTTAAAAATCGTAGCACGAAGTGGCGTCACACGAGTTTTCAACGCACTGTAACGTCTTCGTTTTTTGTTTACGTGAGCGTGGGCAGTGCTAGTATTTTCATATTTGTGACCGTTTTTTTGTTTGGCTTAGCTTTTTTATTATTTATTCGTGCCTTTGTACATATATCTAGTTTCTATTGTGTTGCATCAAAGAAAAGCTTTATTTATATATCAGTAAATGGTTCAGTCTATTCAAGAATAGTCGCAAATGACAGTTGGGAAGGTGTTAGGTCGCCAGAGAACGTCTCGCTAAGTGACTTATTGTTAGCCTGGCCCAGAGTGACCCATTTCCATATGTCCGACCCATTAATGATTACACGTTCACGTCACATCAACGCGAAGAATAGAACGAGCCGTCGGTGACAACCTTAACTTGATGACGTCACTGAAAAAGGGCGCGAAAACTACGAACGTTATACAGCAACTTTTTATCAGCGCTCGTTTTGGCAATGGAAGCAATACTTACAGCCTATTAACGTTCGTATAAACTGGATTATATTTTTCTTTATGACTGCTTCACAACAGTTTTGTCGGTCTGTGGTATAGTTTTGAAGGTACTTCTGTGTTTTTATTGACGTAAAGATTAGTTACGGGCGCTTTTCTTAACTTAAATTATATGTTGGCTAAAAGTGTACTTAAGAATAGAATATTTCGTTTTTCTATGCCCTTAGGTATAAGAAAATAATAACATGAAAGCAACTTAAATAGTTTTTTTAAGTGAAATCTTCTTTAGCCGCGTTGGACATTTCTTAGTCGGAGAAAATCTCAGGGGTTCGCGTCACTGACATGCTAATGACTCATGCGTATAAGTGAAATTCAGTGGATTTAGTGAAAATTTCAATGTGTATATACTGTGCATGGTTGAAATTGCGTTTTTGTTTGATATTATTATTTTAATTGTAATCAAATTTTAATACTAAAAAATCTAAGCGTCCACTTCTATCGTCAGTGCCTATAACAGCCAATTTTTGTAATAGTTTGGCCCTTTCAAGGAACAGGAATGAAAAGTTTCGATGCAAGAAAACAATACTTCGTTAAGCCCAAAAATACATTCAAAATATGATAGCAAAATATCTCCATCGTCATATAATATTAATCATACATACATAACCACATCCAAAATCCATATGTGGTTGAGAATTCAATATTACACGGCGCGCTTCTTCGAATCTTTAATTTTAAAGTTGTCCGTATGAAGTTCTGCGCCTGAACCAACGTTGGGAAACAGTGGGTGATAGTGGGGCATAGTGGGGTAAGTGGGGAATGGTGGGCCAGCTAGGTAAACAACATTCGATCTATTATAACCACATTAACGCGAGTGCTGGCTGTAATTTTGTGCTTCAAGTTGAACGTAGGTACATGCCTACATATGTGTAAACTTTAGAGGTCGTGATTCTGTGAAGATTGTGGTAATTTAACGTTGAAATATTGTGATGGGGTAAGTTTTGAGTTAGTGTTATGTTACTGAAACTCTTTGTCTGGAAATTTTCAGCTTGATTTGTAAAAATATACCTAATTGTTATTTCAATTCTAACGATTTCTATCAATCACTTATTTACCTCAGACATTTTTCTAACAATAGTTATAAAAAAAAAAAACCTTTATAACATTTTGTTCTCACGTGTTCTTTGGAAGCGAGAATTCCGCCACGTCTAAAATATTACGCAGATATTGGAAGAAGGCGGTGCTGCCTAAAAAGGGGTTCGTGTATTTTTACGTGTATCCCAGGGGTCTGATGTTTCGACGAGAATACCTCTCTGTATGCACATATTCGCCCTACTGCCAGGTTTTTTTCCAATTCGAGGCTAAGCGTGGAGTCAGCGAAGGTTGCCGTCGCTTCAAGGCCTCAAGTCTGATATTACAATAGTCTCAGAATGGTCTATCATTGATCTTATAATGGTTCATTTTTACAAGTTTGGTAATCTACTGATAAAAAAGCGTCACTATGACTTTCCAGTGGTCCATCACTGACACTCCATTGAAAGAAATAGCATAGAATGGTAATCTCGTACATAATGACAAATGAATGTCAGACGTATGCGATAGTCTGCTAAAATTTTGACAATTCCCTTGATCAGTGACCTACCATTAGAACGTCATTGTGCAGTCATTGCTTTGAATAGCTCGGTTATCAAAAAGTATTACGAGACCATTGACCGACCAATGATCGACCATTATGAATTTAGCAGATTACGAACTTTTAGCAAAATGACAATGAGATCGTGTTGGAATGACAAATTTATAAAAATAGCAGACTTAGGCCCCAGAACATCGGTTCAATGAAGTCGGTACAATTTTTCATTCGATTTAGTGGCTCGCGTTGTGCGCCGCTGACCCCGCCGCCCGGCTGGCGCGAGTGCCCTCAACTGATAACAACTCCACTGAAACACACCCCAACTTCTGTGACGTTCTTATCGCCGCAATTTGTTCCCGCCTTTGAAATATCGTTGAAATTTTTGGCATTTCGAATGAAAACATCACACTTACTGTAATAGGGAAAAATTTGCCGTCGATTAGGCTCTGAAAAATGTTTTATGCAATCAAATCGAATATTGATTTCGCTGTAGGCTGTCTGAGGACCGATGTTATTGGATTTCGCGAAGTAATTTTTATTCGAAGAAATTGTAGATTTATGTAAATAAGTGAAAAACCTTATACCTCATATACGATTATTTGCAATGTGTTTTAATTTAAGCGTAGTTTACTATGGTATTTTTATTATGCGTTTATTAATCTAGATTCGAGTGAAACTAAAAAGTATGACTTTTTTATTCAGAAAGGGTATCATTGTGACAGAGAAAGTAAATAAGGCAAAACAAGAGAATGATGCAGCTAGTACTTGAGCTTTCTTTTAAGGATGGTAAGCCATCAAATGACTTGTCAGGGAGTCTCAGAGTCTTACTGACTAAAACCCGTTCCAGGGCAGTCGTGATCTTTCACACAAATTCCGCAATATAATAGCATAAGCATAATCAGCCTTATAACGTTCCCACTGCTGGGACACAGGCCTCCTCTCTTATAAAGGAAATGGGCCGTAAACCACCACGCGGGCGCAGTGCGGGTTGGTGAATATCACATGTCTTCGAATTTTTGGTTCTAGGACATGCCGGTTCCTTACGATGTTTTCCTTCACCGTTTTGAGAGCAGTGGTGATGAAATTAATTACACAAAGTAATGCGCCTGGCTGGATTTGAATCCGCGACCTATAATTCATAAGTCGGGGCCGTTACCACTCGGCCACCACTGCTCTTTTTAAATTCCGCAACGATCCATTGAAACTCATTAGGACAAACAAACAGTCTGTAGGTAATCTGTGTGTAGTCTAGTGCACGCTTGTACATACTGCAAGGATGGTAAGTCAAACTCATCATAAACCAAGTTCCTTAAAATAAAATCATAATTCCTTCAAAGCCGATCACCTCTGCTCTCACCAGTCACATCCGCGACCCCACACAATATTACAGAAATAGAACCACCGTATCATGTGAAACGGAGCGTGAATTTATAAACGATTGAATGAGTTTTATTGGCTGTCTTATGAACTACAAGCCGTTTATGATTTGCCCATTTTTGCCCTCAGCGGGCGAAGAAATAATAATATTCTGTAGTACCTACGCTGCAATAAACATCAGGCGATTTCCCGGCGGTATTAAATTAAGGCATTAGTCATAATTATGATCGATATTTTGTGCTTTACTTTTTTCCTTCCTTAAGGTGTCTTGGAAAACATTTTAGGGAACCGATTGGCACGGAAATCTTCAGGCTTTTTTTACGTAACATTTTGAAGTAGAATTATGATTATTTTAAGTTATGTTGTGTTCAAATCGTTCGATACGATAGCACATATTAAAGATCCCACTGTTTTATTCCCCGAACACATGCCTTGCTAAACTACACTTATTATTAAAAGGCACCGCGCAGTTTCGTTTAATATTTAACATGGCCGCGCCGGCGTATCACTTAAAATAATAAGGATTTCTCGTTGGAGATTACGCAGCAACCCTCTAGAGGATAATTAATGTTATACCGTGAATATTAGCTTTTCAATTAGCCGTCTTTTAGTACCTCAAAATGGGTCTCGTGTTTCAGGGAGCGCGGAGAGGGTTATTTCTTTCGCCCGTTACACCTGCAAGACGTAAGGCGATAGTTAATTAAAATCTGCTCTCTCGGGATTTGTGCGCCCGCCTGCAGCCTACAGGTTTAACCCGCTTCGTGCTCGTTTGTTGTCTCGGACGAAGTTACTGTGCCCCAGGCGTTTTTATGTTGGAAATGTAAACTCAAGGAAAAAATGCTGAAGTCTAGTTTGAACGTCCTCATTATTTTTATCGGATGTACAGAGGCAAAATTACTTCAAAGGGCAGACGATTTAAAAACAGTTAACAAGATCCTGGTAAAATGTCGCCAGTAAAAAGTTTTACCCTAGAATGGTAATAGTTCTACTTCTACTAAACTTTATCACATGTTCCAATAAAATCTAGCTGGCAGCGAACAAAACAGCTTTCGGATCCGTTTTTAACGCGAATAGAAATCGGCTTCTTTCAGTACAAAAGACTGTCGCGATGGCAAAGTTTATTAGGGAGTTTAGCGTGGCGTCTTTTGTTTTACAATCAAGTTACATTAGAACAACGGGCCCATTGCAAACTCTTCAACAATGGATCGTCTAAGTCGTTTTAAACATCCTCCGGGTGAGTTTGCGTGTTATAACGGTGAAACGGTATTACCCGGTATTAGGGTATTTACGCACGATTGGCCGCCCATAAACCGATGAAGACGGCATAACGTAGCCTTTACACGCGTGTGGGTAATACCGTAACTTATCGAAAATTGTACGGTTAAGGTCTTGAGCTGGTCTCTAGAGGAAGCCTTTGTTTCGCGCATTTCGCGTAATGTGGCCGCAGGATCACGGAATCTTTGGAAGGTTTTTTAATCTTGTTTTTTTTTTGTTTTCTTTTTGGTACTCGTGTAAACAGGTAACAAAAATATATACAGTGTATTTAGCTTTACTTTCTTTAGAAATAACATAATCCCCGTTCCCGTGGGAATACGTGGATAAAATATAGCCTATGTCACCCAGGGATAGCGTAGCTTCCCCACAGTGAAAGAATTTTTCAAATCGGTTCAGTAGTTTCGGAGCCTATTCTATACAAACAAACAATCAAATCTTTCCTCTTTATAATATTGGTATAGACTAGTTCATTTATAGAGAACATATTAAAGAATAAATTTATTTTTATTAAAAAAAAAAAACAGTAATATGTGATATGGCCACAAAATCCGCGAGCCTATTACGCTCCTATTTATACCAATTAAATTACTTTCAAATATAAATCCCGTCATGTCAGCGCGTTCCAAATTGTTTAATTACGATGCAAATTACATTCCTGAAGTTGTATTAAAATTTAAGTTAATTGATATTAAAATCTGATATTAAACATTTTGTTAGTGTTGAGATAAATTTCTAATTATTATTACACAGTTTATAGTCTGTGTCTAAAGTTATGTTGCAAAATTGTGTTACACTTCGCAACTAAAAGTTGTTAATTGTATTAACTTTGATGTATTGAGTTAGCATCCAATTACATTAGTTTTGAATGATTTGAAATTGAGGCGTTACTAGACAGCAGACGTTTCGATCGAAGATATTTTCTCGAAAACTGCAAAGCCAAGTTTTGGTTTAGCTGTATAATGTTTCTGATACTCTGACTCATTTGGTAAACGTTTATTGATTTATTTATTTATATTAATAGAATGTGTGGCAGATTAAACACAATATCTGAGAATTGTTCATTGTGCTCATCGTTATAAACAAATTTTGCTATGTTACCAAATACAAAAAACGAAAAATAAAAGTATGGTCAGTCCATTTTGTCGAGTTACGCTATAGAGATTATATTGTCTTTGAGTTACGCGCACATAAATGTATGAAGTATTCGAATATTTTACGCGAAGTCAGCGTTGTTCCCATACTAAAAGTTATTTATATGATAAGTACAATGATCAGTTTGTAGGTATTGCGTTTATTCTGTTACAAGTTCTTTATTATTTCTTTTTTCGTTCTTATACGTAAAGATAAAAATGGCAAACATAAAGAAAAAAGTTGTATACTTATATGAATGCTTCAGCACTCAAATTCAGCTATTAGATTTCTACAATTATTGCCTGCATAACCACTATAACGAAAACAAAATAAGACCGTCGTGCGAAAACCCCTTTACTTATTAAATTCGAACGTCCCATTCACACGCACCTTCACAAAACGCACCCACTTCAACCAATTTTAATTTCATTAAACCGCGATACAATCGCGCTTCTTCGCGTTTTTACCGCGCGAATCGCGATGTAGATAGAAGTGTCAGTGCAACGCAGCGATAGCGTGCACGCGATCGCCCGCTGTGTGGCCCGACTATCGCGCTAATGTCTTGATCGGTCGGCCGTAATCCAACTTTATTTGTATGTAAATCTTGAAGAAAAAAGTTTTAGTTAGTTGCAGACTTAGTACAATTTCTGAAGTTTATTTTATTTGTTTTGTATTGAGGTATTTTTGAGATATTTCAGTCATTTCGTAAGTTTGGGATAGATTTCAACCATCGTTACTTGGCTAATAGCAAAATTAAAGGGAACTATTTATTGATTTAACACTTTACGTACTCAATTGTACTGAAGTCTGGGATCTCGGCAATGTCCCCGTTGAATCGAGCCTTTATTTCTAACTTTACACAAACATTTTAATAAAGCGTTTTAGGTATGACAAATCAGAGAAGATATTCATAGATAACTGAATCAATCAAAACTGGAATGTAAGTGGTAATGTTTAAAATATTACACGTACATTCATATTTTATTAAGTAGTTCAATTGATGAGAAAGCTTTTAGAAGATTCTCATATTATGGTGTTCATATCTTAATATGAGTTGTATGAGTGTACCTAAATAATTAACTAACCGTTTCGACTTGATGAGTTAAGTAATAAATACTATAATTAATTTAGGGTGAGTACTTAAAGAAGAGACTTAGGCAAGGTATTATAATATTAGGTAATTAAATTCTGGTTTTTGTGAAGTCTAATTGTGGGTGCTTTAAATATTTAACAAGACTTTGAACGTAATTGTACAATTATCGTTATTGTATAGTATCTATTTTCAGTAGCAAAACAAATATATTAATTATGCATGTTGTTTAATAATGTGTAGGACTGCAGAAAATCTTCGTTCCATTCCGCGCATCAAGAGCCGGACATTTAAATCCAAGAAAATGAAGCATCAAAAATGCGCACCTAAGAAATCGCAAAAGACATAAAAGTACTTAATACGAAATAAACAAACAAGAAACGCCCCGAAAATCGATCCAATAACCTTAATCGCGTCGAGCCGCAATATTAAACGAGGCATAAAAAGATAAAGGCCGCGCCACACGTATACTTTAAGTGTCTTCGCGTCGAGCGGCCCGTGCTGCCTTTAGTAGCAGTTTATAACTACTTTGCAAGCACACTGGCGTACACCAGCCCTTATGGAGGCAGTGAAAAGATATAGCGCCGACTTACGCGCGCCTTCTGAATACGAATTTCGTGTGAATGGTGCGTACCGATGGACAGAGTTATAGCGAATCGTTTGCTTTTTAATATTGAGTGTTTTTATGATAATACGAGTGGGGTTTTATCGATATCGGATGTGGCTTTGTGTGCAAACGTTGAACACCTCTACGTGTGCCCCTGACTAGTCCGTTGAATGGCTTTCTTTTTATATCTTCGGATAATTCGATGGTCGCGTAAGTGTTTTTGGTTTCACGATATTTTGTAAGTTAACTGGTGCGTGGGTGTCCAACTGAATAAAATATTTAAGTTTTTTTTTCTTTTTATATAAGAAAAGTCTTCTAACCTTTAAAACATATTAACGGTGTTATGATATTGCTGTGACCAGCACCTGACCAGCAATTTAATTTATCTATCTCCTCCTAGATTAGCATTAAACATAGACAAAAAAAAAACAAAACAGCTACAGGAAAATCGATATAAACCGTGGCTCAATCCGGCGACAGGGCCGGTATCTATTCCGGACAATTAACCGGCCGGCTTGCCCGCACCTTATCTGCTGTGGCAGCCTTTCTTAGAGCGAACTTAGCCACGAAATAGGTCAGTGAGTGCAGACCCTTATTAACGCCTATTGTACGTAGTAGCTGTTATTGATTATTGATTGAGGAAAAACTTTGAGAATTGGGCATTGTCGAGTAGAAGTGTGTTGTGTTTATGTTGATGTTCGTGGCTTGTTTTAATTAGTTTTTGGGGGTTGGGAAATGATGCTGGTGAGTTGCACGCCTTCTGAGTCAGTCGATTGAACGATGATAAGTACATAAACAGTTGATATAATAAAAACAGTAAATATACTGCGATGAAATGGAACGAAAACATGAACTCGTATAGTGACATTCTTATTCAAAAGCCTAATCTACAAAAGTAGCCGCAGCGCAAAATGTAAAAAAAAAATAACATACCGAAAATCGGCGAGTAAAAAAGATCCGAAGCCCCAATGAAAACGCTCAACTGCTAATTTTCGGGCACTAGTTGCAAGACCCAACTGAGGGAACTAGGTTACTTTCCGTTACAAACTGGACCGTATTTAGCTAATACAACTACCGGAGTTGCCACAACAAACTTCGCCAACCTGGCTAAATATATAGTCAGACAGTTGTAAGTTGCAAAAACGTTGCAGACAAACTATGAAGTCAAATACTTTTTTTAAAGTTGAAAGCGAGAATGTGGCCGTTAACTTACAGTGAGAAAGTACAGGCTGAAAAAAAAAAACAATATTTATATTTAAAAAAAAAAAAAACGTGATGGGCCAGCTCTTGACCTCGATCTCGCCGACCGAAAGCCAAGGACAGTGTTATTGCCAGTCGGTTATGTCAGAAATCACCTGAAATATAAAAAAATGTAACCTTTTTGTATAAAAAATAACCTTTCATATTTTTTTACTGGAAAGGTATTATAAGTTGATAGAATAGAATATTAGTTGTATTGATTTACAGAAACATCGCTGAGTATTTGAGCACTTGCCCGCATTTCTTGATTTATTCATATTGATCCTATAGAAAGGTTTTTGTTCTACTACTGCTAACGAAGCTTACCAAC
Source organism: Hecatera dysodea (assembly GCA_905332915.2). Classification (NCBI taxonomy): domain Eukaryota; kingdom Metazoa; phylum Arthropoda; class Insecta; order Lepidoptera; family Noctuidae; genus Hecatera; species Hecatera dysodea. Next base: position 19,635,506 of record HG995294.1, read on the forward strand.
ATGAAAAATTCTAAAACGAGCGTTCCGTTTCACGTTGCTTTTATGTAAAAAAATTAAAAAATAATTCTACAAATCCCGAAAAATCACCTAAAAGTAACCTTTTCATTAGTGTAACCTAAAAGTAACCAATGCAGTTCAAAAATCACCCAAAAGGTTACAAAAGTAACCTTCTGGCAAGACTGGCCAAGGATGAGGAGTATGAAAGAACGTGCTAGCTTAGAAGATGCCTATTCGTTGTTTCAGTGGAAAAGCTCACAAACTAGCAGGGTTGCGGAATTTGTTTGAAAGAGTCACGGTGGCCCTGGAATGCAAAAGACATTTGGAGGAACTCGGAAAGTTTTTACTCACACAACATTATGCTCCACCCACAGTGGAAAAGGTAATTTGATGATTTCATATCTTTCAACAAAATGGGCACACCGACGCTAGCAGAGAATTTTACTGGGTGTATCGATTTTGATGACTCTTTTTATATTCGAAAGCTGGTACTTGGCATGTGGTCCCATTTTGAGAGAGATGTGACGACTAGTATTTGTGTTATCCCTATATAATAATGCGTGGTTTGATTAATTTGGTGATGTTCTCATTCTCACTTGCCGGAGTGAAATAAATAAAATAAAAAGTTTATACGATGGTTATAATACATGAGCTTTGATGGCTACCACTAAAAAACTTTTTTACATAACATACAACCGACTTTTAAACAAAAAAAAAAACAACTATAATTTCGAAAGTCAGCATTCAAAAAACAAAGAATCAACCAAAAACACCGACACCCGAAATTAAAGTTATTTTTAACCGACTTCTAAAAAAGGAGGAGGTTCTCAATTCAGATGTTTGTATGTTTTTTTATTTTTTTTTTATATTTTTTTATTTGTTCGCGCATAACTCCGTCGCTTGCCAACCGATTTGAAAAATTCTTTTTTTGTTGGAAAGGGTATACTTCCCAAATGTTCCCATGACAATTTTATCGAAATAGAACAAGCGGTTTTTGAAAAATCAACAAAAATCTAAAAAAATATCTACATTGTCTACATTGACGACCTTTTAGTTTACTCTGCATTGGAGCAGTGCGTTTTTATTACACTAATGTAATTGGTTCGTTTAGGTGGGGGAGGGGAGGGGGTTTAGGTACCACTAAAAAGTGAAAAATAAAAAACTTTTTACAAAAAAATACAACCGACTTTTCCACAAAAAATCAAAAAAGTACAAAATAACTTTAATTTCGGAAGTCGGTGTTCCAAAAATGAAAAAGGAACCACAAACACCGAGTTCCGAAATTAAAGTTATTTTGTACTTTTTTGATTTTTTGTGGAAAAGTCGGTTGTATTTTTTTGTAAAAAGTTTTATATCTACTATTTGTGTTACATAAAAAAAAACATACATAATCAGCCTTTTAATGTAGGTGCTCTAGGAAAGGGAATGGGCCGTAATTCACCACGCGGGCCCAGTGCGGGTTGGTGAATGTCATATTATTATGTCTTCGAATTTTCTGGTTCTAGGACATGACCGTTTCTGTTTGTGTTTCTGTGGATATAATGTCACTTTGTCGAACTAGAACCTTGGATGTGTAACTGCGCACACTGGTCAAATTTTCTTTGCTGGCAGAGTAATTAATCTATACTAATATTATAAAGCTGAAGAGTTTGTTTGTTTGTTTGTTTGTTTGTTTGAACGCGCTAATCTCAGGAACTACTGGTCCGATTTGAAAAAATCTTTCAGTTTTAGATAGCCCATTTATCGAGGAAGGTTATAGGCTATATTTTATCCCCCTATTCCCACGGGAACGGGAACTACGCGGGTGAAACCGCGAGGCGCTGCTAGTAATACATAATGCTGGGAAATAGATTGAAAGTTTAATCGAGAAGCTTCATTTAGATAGTGTAACGAGGACGGGATGATAGCGCGTACAGCTACTCGTAGCTCTTAATAGCGCGCGATAAATAGTGCGCCGGCGAGTAAGTATGGAAAGAATAGCGGATTACGAGTGTGTAAGTTATTTTTAGTGCTTGTATTTATTTTAGATTTACACAATATTGTTTGCAAAGACACCATTTTGCAGGTTAGGTATCGCTAAATGCTTAATAGCAAAATTTGAACTAATAGAAAACTTTGTTTACATCTTTTGAGCCTCATCATCTTATGAGTAGTTTGTATGTCCAAAACACACAACAGGGAACTGAACATTACAATCTCAAGAAGCTCTAAAAGTGCCCATTTTCGAACGAACTCAGTTTATCAACTTGGACCACAAACAAGGGTAGTGCTGAACGCACGCAATGCCACTATTTTTTAGTCTCTCACTGTTTACAACCAGCTCCCTTAAATGTTGCTAACAAAATTAAAACAACCCCTAAAGGGCTCTCACCCAAATTAGTATCGACACGAACTTTAGATATATATTTTAAAGGTGAGACACTCGATTTAAATAACGCTATTTTTTGGAAGATTTATAGTAAAACTAGCCGCCACCCGCGGCTCCGCTCGTGTGAATTTCGAATATTATCCCAAGGGAGCTTACTCCCAAGATAAAGAGTAAGATAAGTACCATATATGTTATTCCAGACTATAATCTACCTCTGTGCCAAATTTCATCAAGACCCACCCATTCAGTAATTTTGGTGTGAGAGAGTAACAAACATCCATACATACAAACTTTCGCGTTTTATAATATTAGCAAGGATTAATAATGGGCCATTTATTTGTGGTTACTTCGTGTCAGATTTGAATATTGATTGAGTTATTTATAAGATAAATGTGAATACTGTAATACCAAACTTGGTTTAAGTGTGACTTAATGAAAACTATTTTAATATTAATACGACTTTGGAAAGATTTGCTGCTAAATGACGTTATTTGAACAAAATACCAATGTGTTCCGTAATTTACGTGAGATTTTTTATTAATCTCTATGAATAAGTCCAATATGAATACATGTAGTATTCTCGACTGGTTTTAGTATTTATATTTAATAATTGCAATGAAAACAAGAGTGTATTTACATATTATACAATCAAAATAATACTGGACACTATGACGAGATTTAAATTGAAATGCTTCATCAAGTCTTTAATTTATGGAACATTTTCAAAACGGTAAAGGAAAACATCGTGAGGAAACCGGCATTTCCTAGAACCAAAAATTTGAAGACATGTGACATTCATCAACCCACACTGGGCCCGCGTGGTGGATTATGGCCCATTCCCTCTCCTAGAGACGAGGCCTGTGTCCCAGCAGTGGGAACGTTAAGAGGCTGATTATGATTATGCTAAACTTTTAAAACTGTAGCTAAACATAAAGAGGCGTTTTTGAGAAATTGATAGTTTTTAATTAATAGTTATTTATTTGATTAAAATTCCTATTTAAACCTATATAGTTTCATAGTAGCCCCGTATATCTAGTCTAGGCCATCCTAATATCTAAACATTTATTCTACAATGCATCTTTCCCCACCACAAATAAAGGAGAACGTCCATCTTGAATTCGGCATAATCCCGCGCCCACAACTGTTATTAATTGCCTCAATAATATGCTAATACAGCCAGTCGTTCCGAGTAATGTGCGCGTTACTGTCCGACATTTTTCTTAATTTTTATACGTACCGTTTACACGGTGTTTTTGTTATGTTATGGGGCTCTAGGGACGTGTTCGTGAATGTTGGTGACGAAAATTAATGCCTGTTAAGCGGGGTATTGGCGAAAAGTTTTTGATTTTGAAGAAAATTGATAAGTGCTTGTTTTGCTAAGTTTGTTGTATTTTATTAAGTGAAGGGTTTTGTGTGATGATAGTCGATTTTCAAGGTTAAGCAACGGTTCCTGAGGTTGATCCGTGGATTGGTGACCCATAACCCTTAATATATCCTCCGTGCCTAGTAAAACACTTTAAGCGGTTGGTCCTGATTGTCATTTGTAGATGTTTGACAGTCATTATAGGTCAAAAAATTATACAACCATGGCCATGACATCATGTTATCCAGTTACTGGGTTCTGGAGTTCAAGCAGTCGCCCTATGAAAAATAGAAGCCCAATCCCGATAAAGTTTGGAAACAACTACGTAAAAAAGCACTAATGTATTTTTTTGGATGTGCATATTTGTGGAGTAAGGAGGTGCCTATAATGGTTGCGGAATTTGTTCGAAAGAGTCACCGCGGCCCAGGAACGCAAAAGGCACTAGAAGAATCACGGGTGGGTTTTAGTCAGTAAGAGTCTGACACTCACTTCCGCTTCGCCCAGAGCGGGAGAAGTAATTTGATGATGGGAAATCAGGAGATTATAGATTTTCATAAATAATTATCGAAACCTGTTTTTTAATAAATATTTAATACTTAGCGATATTTGTATCTCGACCAGTATCGGTCTTTTTCCGTATTTCAAAGCCGGTATATTTATCCTACGCGTACTTGATTCATGTTGTCGTTCCTAGAACAAACAGCCTTTTCCTTCCTCCTTCAATATAAATGTATGCTAAATTACAAATGCGACTCGTTATGTTAAGTGTGTATATTGTATGTATGTGCACTAATGTTCGAAGTCATTAAATATTTACATTTCTATTCATTTCTCAGAACGTTTAAAGTAATGAACAAACAAAAAGTGAGCTGCTTTCCATAACAAATTATTAGAGGTGCGAAAAATATTGCATTCTGTTAGATAGAAGCTGGTTTTCGACTTATAGAATACTAGTAGCACCCCACGGTTTCACCCGCGTTGTTCTCGTTTCCGTGGCAATACGGGGATAAAATATAGCCTATGACACTCCACCACAATAACGTAGCTTTCTATTGGAGAAATAATTTTGAGAATCGGTTCAGTAGATCCAGAGATTACCCCATACTAGCTCACAAACTCACAAACATTACCTCTTTATAATATTTGTATAAACTAGCAGCGCTCCGCGGCTTCACCCGCGTAGTTCCTGTTCCGGTGGGAATATGGGAATCAAATATAGCCTATGTCACTCGCTGACAATTGCTTTCCATTGGTGAAAAAATGGTTAAAATCGGTCTAGTAATTTCTAGGAGCCTATTCCATACAAACAAACAATCAAATCTTTCCTTTTAGATATAATAATGTACGAATAGATTTTTTGTAGTAGAATTTTCGGAAGAGTCGAGGTAATCAAACGTTTTGATTGAAAATCCTAATTAATATGATAAAGTTTAATGCGATGGTGAGATATTTGTTTGTTCGCTACGTTTTAATGTCTAAATCGATTTTGATGATTCTTTACACAGAGTTAGATCGCTCCCTAGAGACAGTTACTTATTTAATGGCTACTTTAACGTGCGCCAAGCGGTGTGCAAAATATAATTCTTAATACAGCTATATACACTTTTGAAAACAATTATATGAAACACACACTCTCTACTAGATTCATATACCTTTTAATACTATATTCTGATAAAATTTCCTTGAACAAAATGGTATATGGATATAGTAGCCAGGCTTAGTACACGGTGAGAAGTTTCAGATCATTAAAGAGGAAGAAACGTGAGTGCTGCTTGATAAAAGCGGCTACGTTCTTATATACCTACTGGGTGCACTGATCAATACTACATACAGGGACCATTAATCTAAAAAGTGGTTATTCTGTGTTTCCCAACGCATTCAACCTTAATCTCTTAAAAGTTCGAGTGAACAGGCTTCTTCTGAGTAAGCTCATTGCATCGTCGACTTTGTCTCTGTCACCTTTTTTTTTTTGGATGGGAAATCATCAAATGACTTCTCCCGCTCTGGGCGGAGCGGAAGAGAGTGTCTTACTGACTAAAACCCATCCGTGATCCTTCTAGTGCCCTTTGCGTTCCAGGGCCGCGGTGACTCTTTCGAACAATTTCCGCAACTCATTGCGTCACCTTGTAAAACGTTTTCTTATTCTGTCATTTCACATAACAAAGGGTATTTTGTTCTAATTCTACATCGATAAGGTAGTGAGCAAAATCAGCACTTAAAAAACAGAACAATATGCTCACTCCCACCACCATCGACCACTTTATCAGCAGCAGCACTAAGATTAATCTATACATATGTAGTAGCTATATAAAACTGTGTACACACAGTGCGCAGCAGCGATCGCGATGAGTGGTGGCCGGCGACCGTAAAAATAATGGGCGGCTTGCGATCGAGTGTACACCGGCCCTGTTTAAATCTGTCTCTGAGAAGGTTTGCCATTCTTTGTTGTACATTGCCATTTTAGTTAAGAATTTACTGAGAATGGTGCAAATAGAGCTGGCAATGGATTTGAGCAACAGTTTTTAAGTCCAACCACAACGGCTAGGTTGAAGTTCTGTTGATAAATTGATTACTGTGGTGTGACTTAAAAGAAGCCTGTATTTGGAAGAAGTAGTACGCGATCAATCTTAAACATGAACCAACACCATGAATCTCATCATCTGTCTGGTCTTTTCCCAACTATATTGGGGTCGGCTTCCAGTCAATCCGGATTCAGCTGAATACCAGTATTTTATGTGGAGCGGTAAGTGATTGACTAATGACATCTTACATAGTTAAGTTACAGTAAGCAACAATGCAAGACTTCTAGGTATGAAACAACAAAGCTCAACAAGTAATATTGGTTTTTCTCCAGCATAAAGCCGATCAAGATTATTATTTTCTTGTATTTATCTTTGGCTCATACGTACAGACTGGTTCGTAAAGGTCTCCATGTCTATAACTTGACGTAATGTCATTACGCTGATGGAATAATTTATTACTTCCCATTATGACGCTGGATAAAGATCGCCTCCCATACAGGTATGATGAGAATAAAAGAAAATATTCTCAAACTTATCTTTAGTTTGTTGTTAAAGTTTGATGAAAGTCAGCAATTTTGTTGCCTAACAGCATAGGAAAAATAGAGGTGAATTCTTAGGAGAGATCTGATATTTTCTTTGGATACAAAAAAATTGAAAGGAAACAAAAGATTAGGTATAAGAAAATCTATAACTCCGCAGAGTAGAAATGGGTTCACGTCAAAAGTGTAACACTTCAATACGTTTTTGTGGTGACCAACCGGCCTATATTATATATATACATATATATAAAGTGTCTGTCTGTCAGTGAATGAATGAATTTATTATATTTATCTAAATTATACATTCATTCATTCACTGATAGACCGCTCATAGCCTTATCTGTTAGGTCTAGAAGCAGGAAATTCTGCAGTTGAAAGTAAGTTTCTTTGATACCTGTTCAGGTCTAGATGGCTGAACGAATTTAGGTGGAACTTGGCACCCGGCTAGATCATTTCCTGGATGAAGGTCTTCTTATTCCGAGAGTATGTTCCCTTGGCATAATTTTCGATTGCGACGCAGGCAAAGCCGCGTTCGTCAGCTGGTATTGAACGTTTCCTTATGCAATAAGAAAGATTTTTTGAAAAATCCTACTGTTGGTGAGGAAGAAATGGAAGTTCTTAATTATTGCCAGTCATTAGACGTACAGCTTTTACCGAACCTTTTTTGATGAAGAACAAAACGTACTTATTTAAAACACTAACGGTCTCTATGCGCTCTCTGTTCAGAAGTCTATTAACATCGAACTGTGGGAACGAACGGTACGTTTAAAAAGATTAGACTGCATTTTAAATTACACGGAAGTATTTCTTCCACGTTTTTTCTCATGTTCAGCACGAACTTAGTAATGGATATTGTGCATGGGGCTATTATCGCCGACGTAGATTAGTTCTCTGATTAGAAATTGAAATTATATAAGCTAATTTAGTTGTTACATGTTTTTTAGTTTTAGCTTAGTCTATTTCATTTAAAAATTGCTTTGGCTTTGTAAGTATCTAAAAGATAAATGAATAAAGAATTAACTTAATATTCAACTAATAGGGTATTTTATTGAAAAAGATCTAATTAGTGCGTCTGATAGATTCCCAAAAAATATTGGGTACGTATCTTTTCTTTTTTTACGTACACAGTGCGTTGAAAACTCGCGTGACGTCACTAGGTGCTACAATTTTTACCAGCGACCTAACGTCACCAGCTCCCACTCTTGAATTTGGATGCGCTACATCTTTAAATTTTTTTACGATTTAAAATTACAAAACTTGTGTCCAATATTTTTTGAAAATCCAACTGACAGACAAAATTGAATTATGATTTTTAACTACTTAAAAACCCGATTCTAAATATGATTAATTCTAAAGTTAATCGAAACCGTAATGACCTATTTTGTTTGATTGAGAGGTAACTTTACATAAGTTTCATTAACAGAAACCGTAAAACGAGACCGTTGACGTACCTACATATTAAAATCATATAATATTAAAGAGTTGTTGATATAAAGAACATATAAGACGCAATATGTTAACATAATGTATGACTTATGTTATATATATAAACATCGAAAGGAAAAACATTCTGGAGTGACGCAATAAGGGCATAAAAACCCCTCTGTTTAAATAAGCCAACATCAAAGGTGCCTCAAAATATTGGCTTCTATTGAACTCAATGAAACAATTTTACGTACTCACTGTTTTCTCTGTTTTATATTACTTCGAAAGTAGGTCCTCCAAAATAGGTTTTAGTAATAGAAACAACAGAAAGTACCTCTTGGCTAACATAAATAACAAATAGGCTATATCTGTTTTACCTAACTAAATACTTGTTTATGTTTCTGCAAGTACTTGTGTATAAAGCTTGTTTATATTCCTGACCTATTAATCAATTTCAATTATGAAGAAAAACAAACTCCGGCATCGCAGCACAACTTGCCTAATAATGAGATTCGAAAAGTTCCAAACTAAAGTACGAATAATAAACAACGGCTAATAATATTCCAAACATGATTATTCTATTAAATCGAGTGCTGTGAGCGAATCGATCGGTAATCGAGTCAGTTGAGTAAACACAATCGATACGACTGATCGAGTCATCGCATTCGGATCACAAAGTGGATTCAGTTTTTAAACGTCGCCATTTTCGGGGCCGGGGCCGGGGCAGGTGATCGCCGCCAAGTGATAGGTGCTCCATCTAATCTGCCGAGCGGCAGCTCAATCTTGTCTTCAATCGAATCTCCTTGATTGCGTCAAGCGTCGATATATAGGGAAATTTCATTCGTGCGCCTAATAACATTGACACGACGCCGATATCTGCGCGAAGGAAAAAGCCTTTCTTTTAAAACAATGAAAGCAAACATGAGACTTCACTTTATTACTCCGTTTGCAGCAGACTTTAATTAATTAGTGTAAGTGCCGGTGAGTCTCGGGAGATTGGTCATTAATTAAATGGGTCTTTGGCTATCGATCTACTGGCAAACAATACACTTTATTACTTTTATTACCCATTTCATTCGCTGTCTACGGGCCGGCCGTGCTGAGCTGTGGTTGCTTTTTACTATTAATGAGTGGGCGACGTGGCCAGCGTGGCCCGCCGACGGCCAAGGACTAATGGACAAAGTGTAGTTTTCTTTACTCTCTCGTACAGTGCGGTGCAAAGTTAGAGATTCGATAGCAATTTAGTTGGAAGGTTGTTTCAACGACAGCGCGGTAACACAATCAAGGTTGTGTAGACTATGGATTTTAGTGTATTATAACAATGTAGGCATGTTATGTTTTGCTGTACGTAGTAATTACTTACAAAACAACGTGTACGTATAATAATAATGGAGGTAGATATAGATTTCGATATGGTTCATGAATACTTGAGTTTCGTAGTAGTTATAGGTATTCTATTTTATTTCAAACTAGCTTCTGCCAGCGACTTCGTCCGCGTGGAATAGTTACTTTACCCCCGATTTTGAAACTCTCAGCCCGATCGGTTTAAAATTGACAGACGATAGACATGCTGTTTCGGGATATTTTTTAGATAATTTTATGTAGAACATTTCCGTAATACATGATTTCTATGTAAGTTTAACCATTAAGGCTACACACGCGACGGAAGCTTAAAATATGGAGTAACTTCTTCCGTTTTCCCAACATTTTCCTTCACTGCTCTGCTCCTATTGATTGTAGCGTGATGAAAAGTATACTATAACCTGCCCAGGAGTATGAAGAATAATTGCACCAAGTTTCGTTAAAATCAGTCGAGTAGTTTTTGTTTCTATAAAGAACATACAGACAGACAGACAGACAGACAGACAGACAGACAGACAGACAGACAGACAAAAATTTTACTGATTGCATTTTTGGCACCAGTATCGATCACTAATCACCCCCTGATAGTTATTTTGAAAATATATTCCTTGTACAGAATTGACCTCTCTACAGATTTATTATAAGTATAGATGTGACTATACCACATAACATATTCCTACTTCTATATTGAGGAAAACTAATCAAATCCAAATCTACATAACTTGACCAAAATAAATTAAACTGTTGAAAATTATTCATAATCGCCGATAATGTTACCTTAACGATTGGGTTATCGTGGAAACCAATAAATGCGGAGGATATCCGTTGAATTAATTTTATAACATTTAAATTTGATGGCATTCACTTTTAAATATTCATTCGGCCATTAAGAGTGTCCATTAGGGCAAATCGTGGCCACCGGGCGATATTAAAAATGGCCAGCTAATAATATTGTGGCGGTTGAGTGGGCCACTTCTCGTTAGGTGGGATATTGTTCGTGTATTGGTTATAACAATTTCTCTCTCCAATGGTATAACTTTTGATCTGGTTCTTTGAACTACAAAACGGGTTGCTATGAAGAAATTTCCTTACTTACTTTGATTGTTCAACACGACGTTTTTTATAAATATTCATCCTTATGAAGTGTGCCTACCATAAATTAAATATAAGTACCATAAATAAATAAAAAATTGGAAAATCCCATTCTATTTAATGTCTAATATAAACGCGCAAGTAAGTCTGTTTGTTACTTGTTTTGAACGGATTTGTATGAAACTTGGAACACAGAAATAAGACATAGGATAAATGTAATTCCGGGAGTATGTTCCCTTGAGATAATTTTGGACTTCCACGTGGGTGAATCCGCGTGGAAGTCGCGCGAATTTCGACTTTCAGTTTTAAGACCATTTCTTTGACAACTAAAAACCAAATATTTCAAAGTCAGTATCTAAAAGGGACATTTCTATGCACAAGACTTTGAATTTTACCCGCTGCCAAGAAAACTTCCGTCAGTTATATTCTCATATGCACTTATTAAAACTAGCTCTCCAACTTCTCAACGACCACTTTCTTCTCAAACTTCTGTTTCAAATAATTCTACAGCCACTTTAATTCCATCTTATTACAGATTTAGAATGCCAATTAAGTACAGTATTTCTCCATTAGCTGCTTGGCGACGGAAACATTGTTGGGGGCTTGGCAGGATGCCTGCAACCTTCGTCTGAGTTGTGGTGAAAATATATATTGGGTCAATAGGGATGTTGCCTGAGTAAAAAATATATGATTACGTTTAGTCCGTCAGTTAGATGATAGAAAAATATTGGACACGTTTGTTTTCCTTTATCAAATCTATAAAAACTGACGAAGATAAAAAGCATCAAAGATCAGGAGTGGGAGCGTGTGACGTCACGGCCCGGTTAAAATTGTAGCGAGTAGTGACGTCACACGAGTTTTTTACGCACTGTATCGTCTTCATTTTTTGTTTATGTGAAAAAAGAAAAAATACATGTCCAGTGTTTTTTGGAAATTTATCAGACGGAATAATCAGATTTTTTCGTTAACTACCCTATTGAAAGGATAATGAGTTACTTTTTATGAGAAGAAATCATCAACTGAATTCTGCCGCTTTGGGAGCGCAGGGAGTGCTAGACTCTTACTGACTAAAATCCATCCTATTCCTTCAAATATCCTTTGCGTTCCAGGGCCGCGGTAACTCTCACAAACAATTTCGCAACGGAATTAGGTACACTTGGAGTGGTCTTTAAATGGAGAGATCCTAACTAATATATAAAACATAGGAAAGTCAGTTTGTTTGATATGCTTTCCCGGATAAATCGCTGAACTGACTTTTGATCAATTTTGGGTACAGAGATACATACATGGAACTTTGGAGACACGACACACAGACACACACACTTTGGCGCTCATATTTTTTTGAAAATCTATATTTTTCAGGAGCAGTGGTGGCCGAGTGGTTACGGCCCCGACTTACGAATTGTAAGTCGCGGGTTCTAACCTAGCCAGGCGCATTACATTTTGTAATTAATTTCACCACCACTGCTCTCAAAACAGTGAAGGAAAACATCGTGAGGAAACCGGCATGTCCTAGAACCAAAAATTCGAAGACATGTGACATTCACCAACCCGCACTGGGCCCGCGTGGTGGATTATGGCCCATTCCCTCTCCTAGAGAGGAGGCCTGTGTCCCAGCAGTGGGAACGTTAAACGGCTGATTATGATTATTAGCCTATATTTTTTATTATTAATTAATGCAATGCAATTATTGCGAGCGAAACCCCAGGAAAAAAGTAGTTTTTATATTTTGCTAGGACACAAGTTCAGAAAATGATCTTCGTCGTTGCCAAGTGACCTTATTTAAATGAAGTGTGAAGTTTCCTCTATTATATTCTAAGAAATAAAATGGAAAGTTTTTGTTTAGTGTTGTTTTGATATTTTTTTCCTATTTGTATTCTTTTTCTCCTATTTCGTGGAAAGCACAAATGATACAAAGTTGCTGTTTAGAAGCGGAAAGTGTGAAATATTTCACTAAGCGTCGAGTAAGCAAGTATTTTTCGTGAGATGTTTGTTTGTGCGTGCGTTAAATTACGTTACTGAACCGACTGCAAAGATATTGTTACCGAAAAAGATTTAAATTGTGTTACCCTGCAAGAGAGTGTGCTTCCCTAAATGACTGAGGTTTAGGGAAACTCATTCAATTTTCAAACACAGGTAATAAACATTTTAATGTCGTGAAATGTTTCAAAAAGTTCATCAAATTCTTTGATCAAGTAGGTACCTGTTTTACAATAAATAACTCACCCAACTTTTAGCTGCCTTATCCGAAACAGAAACCCTTAAATCATAACCGAGAACTCCATACAATATTCTCAAACATTTCTCGGTGACAAAGTATACGTTTTGTGAGTAATTTCCCGAGGAGAGCGGAGTCGACCATTGTGATGACTGCCCAATGAAAAGGGTTACTCAGTCAGTTCCGGGCACAGAATACATAAAGTCAGAAGGTTAACAACGCACAGCGGTCGGAAACGTACGCATCCCTAGACACGCTTCACGTGCAAGGAGTGCAAGCGCGCTCACGACTGGTATCTGTTCGTAATCGCCGTATGTACGCGCCTGTGCCTGTGTAAGTTTTCACTCGTTGAATGATATTGAACTTCTGTTCCTATCTATACTGTCATTTCCGGGTTGAGCCCAATTGCAAAGGAACTCTGACTTCAACGCTTTATAACCTGACGAATGTCTCTTTTAAAGCGATGGTACATTGCGAGGAATATTTCCTCGATTAACTTTATACTGTGAAAATTAAAATCTCGGTTTATTACCGATGATGACTTTGTGGTTTGTGCTGTTTATTTTGTCACAGTTCTTAGTTAAATTGGTTGTATTTCACTGTTGGTTATGGAAAAATTCGAGAATAAAACAAAGCAAAGACGAGAAAGAAAGAACTGATAAAGTGATTGAGTTCCCGATTGAGATTTTATCCATCTGACAGCAGGCCTAAAAGATTTGTACGATGACTTTGCACTTTCTCACGAAGGGCGAGACTTTTGCAAGAAGATTATATTCCGTTGGCGTAAAAGGTCACATCGACTAACTAATTCTGGCAAATCTTCTAAGGTTAAGCGCTTAAAGCACTTGCAGCGTCGGATAAAGCGAAGATAAGTCACGTTTAAGTTGTCAACGAGAAAAATTGGCCTAATCTCGACGACGGCGCATAGTTTATTCACGAAATTATTACAGCGCTTGATTGTATGAATTTTGAAGTGCGAATTATGCAGTTAGACGTCCGGGGAAATGTTTGATTATTGGAATTTATTTTGTAGCATGACCGTAGGCTTTGTAGAAGTTTTGTCTCAGAGAATGCTCTATGTTCTCTGTAAAGTTTTCTGAGTGTCCATGAATTATATAATCCATAAAAAGTGACCTAATTAAAAACACCTTTATAATTTCTCAAAACGCCTGCAGGCGTCCGTAGTACCTCTTTGCTTTTGCTTTTCTTTTGATGGTCCACGGCTCAATTATAAGAAGTCGTGTTTGCCCGTGTTTGGGCCTCAAGCGCATGTTTCCTGAAATCGTAAAGACCTTTTCAAAAGCCCTGTATTGAGTGCGGTTGAAACGTTTCGTTCAAACACCAGTTAAAGAGATTACGGATGAGGAGTTTCTCTCTCTTTTGTTTGTGTTTCATGAATTTTTTCCTCCTTAATTTCTTTTGGTTTTGAGTGTTTCAGAGCGGTGGGTAATGGGCGTATCGATTTTTTGTAAAAGTAGGTAGGTGAGTAGGGCAAGAAATTAAATGTTTTTCTTTTTGTGCGTGGTTTACGTAAAGCTTTTTGATGACAGAATGGTTTTATTTAAGAATGTTCACCGTTTTTTGAGGGTCACCCAAAATAAGTTTTTAAAGTAATGTCGTCGTTGTAGTATATTTATGTAATAATAATGGCATTCACACAATCTCATACTGTACAGTAAAGGGCAAATATGAGCTTCATAGGTAGATACATGTTTCAGTAGATACCACCTTACTGCCACCAAACAAGTCAAAGCCCATACACGTCAACACCCTCCAACAAAACACAAACTAATCCTACACCTTAGAAAATATTCCTCTTACACATAAAACCAATCAAAAGCCTACTTATATCGGCGTCCACATACGCATATAATAAAGGAGTCTCATACGGATAGTTGGAGGTCGCAGCGGAGGTCTAATCTTGGCGGATAATCCGTTATCAATGAGTCGTGAGCCGGTGTTATGTGTGCCTCTGCTCACGCCCCCATCGATCTGAACACGAATGTAATTAATATGACGGGGCTTTATACATATATATGATGTTTAGCGAAAATTGTGTTTCTTTTGGGACTTCATAGTAATAAATAGATAAAGTTAAGATGATTTTACAGTTTTTTTAGGTGTTGTGGTGTCAAGTTTCAAGTGCTGGTGTTCGAATAAGAAAAGATAGGATCTTAAAAAGGGTCGAAAATATAGACTGTTTTATTTTGACAATGTTTAAATGAATGGACGGCCATATTTCTGTCTGTGTATGTTTTTGTTCGTCTGGCAATATATGAGCCAGATTACATTTACAACTTGACAAATAAACGACGTTTTTTACCCCTAAATTAATCTACGGAAGTCCGAAAAACATGGCAACCTGCCGCAATATCAAGGCGATTAATTGCCGCTTTTAAAAATACTCATTTGGCAAAAAAAATCGCATAAATTGCTCATAACACCCCGCCGCGTTGAAAATGTTCGGGACGAGATTTTAATTACAGAAATATTATTAAGTCAGTCGTCGAATAAAAGCAATTTAGGGGTAAAAATACGAGCGACCACGGGCGGGACAAAGGCCGAGATTTCCATATATAAAAAGCATAAATAATTTCGATTGTGGCCACCGAACACATAAATATAGTTGTGGCGCCTCACGTGCGCGATGTCGGGGGCTCGCGCAAATAATGCGAATGTCACGTGGTGGGGAGGTGAGGGCGGGGGGTTCAGGACTTGAGGCACGAGGCCGCGGGGAGGGGGGATCCTCGGACGAAAAATAAATAGGTACACAATCTCCGGCGCACAAATACACACATTTCGGGGGTGTAATGTGTTTGCGGTGCTACAGAAGATTTTATTTTGTCATGTGACAGTATGCGTGTTACGCGCAGCGATACTCGAGTCCTGTGACGTTTGTTGTGACAAGAAATCGGAGGGATATTGTGGGAGTGTTACGATAATATTGGCAGAATCGGGATAACGTAATCTGGACGAATAACGGCTCTGTTACGAAAATATTGAGGAATCCGGGTCCTATTACAGTATTAGGATTGAAACATTTTTTTTTGCATTAGTAGGTATAATATAATTAGTAGATTTGTGGCAAAGGATTGAATACTCTTTATGATGCAGTACACCATATAGTTACAGTAAAAATATTGAATAAATATTTAGATATTTGAATTAAAGAGCATTTCCTTTCGGTTTTGTCATAATATTCGTATGTGTATGTAGTGTGTGTGTGTAGTGTACGGGATATTTATGTATTATAAAATATGTAGTATTTTATTTATTTATTAAAACTTTATGCACTAGTAAAAAAAACTGTACAAAGGCGGACTTAATCCCATAAGCATTTTCGACCAGTCGACCTTAGGGTAGTGCAGAGACAACATGATGATGATGATGTGCAGTGAATCCAATCCGACCGTCTATTTGTAACCTCTCTTTATCACTCAAAGATTTACTGGTAGAAAACTCAACTTTGAATGAAGCTCGCCTTTGTACATTCACTTTTCTTCACTGTAAAATATGAGTTGCTATGGTGTACAATCCTACTAATATTATAAACGCGAAAGTTTATAAGTATGGGTGGATGTCTGTTGCTCTTTTACGCAAAAACTAGTGAACGGATTTGGATGAAATTTGGCACACAGATGGTTCATAGCCAGGATTAACATCTAGGATATTTTTAACTTATGCGGGTGAAACCGCGGGGCGTTGCTAGTAAATAATAAAAAATAGAGATATTTTAACATTTAGTTTTGTGATGTTTGCTCAGCCCTACTGCTGACTGCAACTTAGTTATTTACCAGCCATCCTACGCAATCACTTCCGACCGACACAAACGCTAGTCAAATTTGGTCACAGTTTACGTCACAGATAGGCATTAGGGTATGCAAAACCGGAAAGTCATCAAAACCGGTTTTGAACATCGTTTTTTTGGGACCAAAACCGAAAACCGGAGCTAGGTCCGGTTTTAGCAAAAAAAAATCGAATGTAGTATAATTTAAAAAGAAACACCATTTTTTTTAAATACACACTAAGTCTACAAATAAAACAAATTGTATGATACATTTCTTTTTAATCCAAACCATAATAATTGTACAGATAACAATGAACTTATAACAGTAAGTATAAAGATTAATTAACTGAGATCAAATCAACAACAAGTAAGTTTTTGGTATCTTTGGTACCTATTAAGTCTGCTATCAAAAATAATATATTTTAAACATAGAAAACACAATCAGCATCTTCAAATATTAAACACCAAAATTACCAAAAAAATCAACATTTTTGTAACTTTGAAGACGAACTACAAAATAACATTATTATAATATGATTCATATTGCACTAAAAAAGAGATCAATAATCAACTATGTATACTAATTTAAATAAAGCATAAATCACTTGTTTTCAAGAGATCGCTGTTCTTGATAATGTGATCTCAAGAATATAGATAAGTGCATCCAACATTCGATCAGACAGCGAACTTCTTATTTTGTTACAGAAATACCCAGCACTCGAAAACACCCTTTCACTCTCAACACTTGTTGGTAGAACACATAATAAATAATTATATGCTTCGGTGAGATACACACCCCGATGCCCACCGCTTTCATACATGGCTTGCTCTACTTTTACGAATCCAGCCAGGTCGAAATCTGACCGATTTTTGGAGGTTCTCTTTCTCTTGCATTTGTGTAGGTAATTCCTTCTCTAGCTGCTCTTGAAGACTTAGCTCTTCAGCGTCAGATGATAACGATTAATTATTTTTTGAAAATGTTCGAAAAAAATGTTGATAAAAATCAAAATGTTAATTGTTACTCAATAATGGGAAAACCGGAGCAGAGCTCCGGTTTTGGCTCTCAAAACCGGTTTTCAAAAATCGTTAAATTTTGGCCGATTTCCGGTTTTGCGCAAAACCGGAAAACCGGTTTTGCATGCCCTAATAGGCATACATCTCGTAAGGAGTTCCTCCATTTACGCGGTAGGACCTCGTAGCCTCGTAACCACTCAGGCCGCACCGGTAGCCGCGTCATTTACATAGGAGCCTCTCAAGTCCGTCCGTTTGTCCTGCCCGGCACTAGGCAGACAGAACCGGGAGTAATTGACTTTACTGTTAAAGTGTACTCTTAACTTAATCGTGTTAAGTGCGTCTTGTCGGTAAGGTGAGAAGTGTGTTTGAAATTTAAAAGAATGTAGTGATAATGACTTTTTTTGTATTCTGTTAGACCAGAGCAACATAGAATCATACTAAGAGCAAAGACATTATTTTTATTTGCCTTTATAATATATACACACAGTATAAACTGCAGAGAAAAGGCAACATAAAAGTGGAGGGTGCTGCTTATTATTTCAACCGTAACCTGTTTGTATGGATGGTATAACGAAATAATGTTTCAAGGCTCTCGACAAATCCAGCGGGAGGACACGTCCGGGTTTCAACACTGTACCGGGTGTGTCCACGCGCGCCTCAAAGAGCTGTCAGCAAAGAAGACGGGGCCCCATAGGGTAGTAGCTGCTAGGGTTGCGGAATTTGTTCGGAAGCGTCACCGCGGCCCTGAAACGTAAAGGGCACTAGAAGGATCACGGGTGGGTTTTAGTCAGTAAGAGTCTGACACTCCCTTCCGCTCCGCCCAGAGGGAGAAGTCATTTGATGATTTCCCAACTATTAACAAAAATGTATATAATGTCCATTCGCTCGTTAGGTCTAAACTAACCCTTACTTGACTATGTTTGTAGGTAGGGGGATTCAACATTGGTATTAATTAATTCCTCTGTAGCGCCTACAACCTTTATCACGCTTAAATTAAAATAGAAGAGATAAATTCTACTATTTAGAAAATATTCATTAAGTTCAACTGAAATAGCTACGGAGAAAGGTCAATGCTTAATCTATTTTGTTGTGGTCACCTCTAAATTATAATAAATTGTTTCCTAAAATTACTGTTGATAGTTTTTGACGGCTAATTAGGTAATGCCTGTGAATCCTAACCAGACCAAACAAAACTTATAATCATGTAGCTTATTATTTACAAAAATATGTAAGTACACACATCCATCCGACTAATGATAGATTGCTTCCACAGTTAAGGTCAGGCCACACGAAACAAAGCCTACACCAGACTGCCCTTTTTATAATTACGCGGTAAAAATAAAAACGCCTTTATAGAGCAATATCTCATTGCTAAGGTGGGCATATGCGAGCAGGCAAGCGACTTTACGACGGACATAAAGCGTCGCGGAAAGGCGTGTGTATAACCCTATAATGTCCGTACGTATAAGGCGGCTGTCACTTAACACCGTAACTCCTGTTTAGGGCCCCGCCTCCGCCTACATTGTCGGTAAATTCATGGTTGTCAGTTTAGTTCTATGGACGTCTCATTCCACAGTCTCCCTGGGGCATCAGTATATCAAGCTATTGTGGTACTGCCCTACTTAGTTGATCTATGTAATTTGGGTTAAATGAACCCCGTAATGCGGTGGAGTAAAAATGTTTGTGCCTTGAATATGATATGGGGATGTTAGTGTGTTGCGTTTGCTGTTTGCATGATGAGAAACTGTGTTGCTTAGTGTAAACTGGCTTAACTTTTACTTTGTTTCTGGAGTTGACATGAATATAAAAAAAAACATGTCGGAAATATATAAGAAACGTTACCAAGACATCATATCAGATATCTTGCATAAATCTCGTACAATTTTCGATGACAAAGACATCAGGAAAAAATGTTGTAAGTTTTGGCTCATCTCCAAAATCCTGCCATAAAAATTTTGAATGTTTACAATAGATTCTACTTTCGATTTCTTCAGCCACGGAATCTTGGCTCGGGCCCCCTTGCTTCGTTCGTGTACAAACAAATTTGGTAGGCCAATGTCTTCTAAACTTTCACTGTTTGGCGAGCCGCCAACACCACAGCTCGACAGAATGCGGTGACTTTCGAATAAACCGAATAAAGATAATTTATTCCTATGATATTTGGTCGCGACGCAATCGCTTTCGAATTATTCCCCTTTTCAGGTTCCGCACGCAGCATTGAATTTTAGAGAGTTATTTAGAATGTGCGGTTTCATACTTTTTTGAAATAAGGTTATGCGATTTTATTTGGCGGGGAGTATATTTCTGCTGTATGCCTTTATAATAAACTAAACCGCGGGGCGCTACGGTTTCACCCGCGTTGTTCTCGTTCCCGTGGCAATACGGGGATAAAATATAGCCTATGTTACTCCGGGTGAATGTAGCTTTCTAATGGTGAAAGAATTTTTGAAATCGGTGCAGTAGTTTTTGAGTTTATTAATTAGGTACTAGCAGCGTCCCGCGGTTTTACCCGCGTAGTTCCCGTTTCCGTGGGAATATGGGGATAAAATATAGCCTATGTCACCCGGGGATAGTGTAGCTTCCAAACAGTGAAAGAATTTTTCAAATCGGTTCAGTAGTTCGGAGCCTATTCAATACAAACAAACAATCAAATCTTTCCTCTTTATAATATTAGTGTAGACAACTGTGGCACGTGTAAGCGCGAAGTATCGTGGCTGAATATTCATGTAAGTTCCTATTTTTGGGTCTCTAAAGAGTCTCTTAACCTTAAAGAACATACGCGACTCAATAATAGGATAAACTCAAGAGACTATATTAAACCTCTTTCGAATTTATCTTCATACTAGCTTCTGCCCGCGACTTCGTCCGCATGGAATAGTTACTTTACTCCCGATTTTGAAACTCTCAGCCCGATCGGTTTAAAATTGACAAAGTTTCATACAAACTTTTATCCCCTATTTTATCCCCTTGGGGTTAGAATTAATCAAAATCCTTTCTTAGCGGATGCCTACGTCATAACAACTACCTGCATGCCAAATTTTAGCCCGATCCGTTCAGTGGTTTGGGCTGTGCGTTGATAGATCACTATGTCAGTCAGTCAGTCACTTTTGAGTTATATATATTTAGAATCCCACGATCTAAAAATCGAAGCTGAACTTCAAACACATATCTACAACGTGTTTCCTTAAACTCATTGAGGTAACGGAGGCCGGAGTTGAAACTAATTCAAAGACAAACTAAGAACAATCTTGGCAGTGTGTACGCTTCATCAAGCCACCATGTGGCCTGGCTTTATAAATTTCACGTATACCCACTATGTATCTTTATCTGGCACTTGAAACTGTTTTATGGTGTCTGAAGTTACCTAGTTTAGCTTAGCGGAGTTAGGCCTACATACGGTTGTGGAGAGCGATTAGCTGAAACTGCTTCTCGAGTTTTCGGCGTAAAGGAAAAGCTAGAGAGATTCTATATATTTAGGTTTATCGAGGGTCAATAATCAGACGCACTATTCAATTTTGTGGGGACAATGTTGAAGCCTACTGCATTATTCACATATTAACTAATATTTGCTAATATGTGAGCCAGTAAATGAGTATATTATTTGCATATTATGTTATTAATTTAGTCATTATACTTAGACATTAAATTTAAAAAAATCTATGTATCTTTTATATTCGTGTATCTTTTATAGAACAACAGTTTTCTTGGGAACGTGCGATTAAACTTGTAAAATCTCTAGGTATACAAATTGAATTGTTAGTGTTATTTTGCTGAGGTATAGTTGTTTTTTGTTTTTTTTTTATTTCGTTCATTATTACCATTGGCACAGTCCATTCTAGGAACACCCCAACGGCTCGTACCAGAGACACTACAATCAGAATTTTATGATGTTACTGTTAAAATAAGGTTTCATAATAATTCATCATCATTGTTTACAGCTGGCTGGAAACAATTTTATGTCAGACAGTTTATAAAAAAAAGTAAGAGTTGTCAGTTTAGGAAATTTAGGAAAAAAAAAATGTCGAAACATTAATAGAGTTTTTGTGTAGTATTTTATATTTGATTTAGTTAATTTGTATAGTTAAATATGGGAATATACGAAAAGTATGATAGTAAATGTGTTCGTTAATTTCCACCCCTAACAGTTACCACATCATGAAGAATAACCAGCTACCCCAGGTGACTGAATATGAAATGCGTTGTTTTTTATTTTACCTTAATAAGTTATTCACGCTCAACATCTTGCTAGCAATCCTTCCAGCCCGTATGTCTCGCAGAACTTACATACATTATTAGCTACGTGACGCTGGCAGTACAAGCTTCACACCACGACGTGTTATCGCGGGCTCTTTACCTCTAACGTGATATTAAGGATTACAGTATAATCTGATATGCTCGCTTAACGCGCCGCCCGTGTTTACCTGAGTTCAGGAGCCGTTTTGATAACTTGTAATTAGGGAATGTGATGTATGGTGTTTGTTATGGTTAATGACTTAGCGAAGTAGGTATTTTAGCATCTTTTATGGGCTGTGTTTGGCTCAGATTTTGTAATTTTACATGAGAGTTCATCTTAAATTGTGTAACTTGAGAGAATTTTACGGAGCTTGCTGCTGCGTTTTGTAGCAGGTTCTGTTTTCAAAATTAATTTGAGACTTAAGTTTGAAAACATGGCGAAGATGGTGGGAAATGGGAGAGCTCCTACCGAAAAGGCTGGCCAGCACTAGCGACTAACAGAATACAGAATTATGTGGAAAAGAGAGAGGCAGCAGATAGAATGGAAACATATAGGATATTTTTATCTCGATATTCCCACGGATCGAAAATTAAGCGGGTGAAACCGTGGGGCACTTCTTGTATGATATAAAAGCTTGTCGCGAGATTTATGTACTCGTATTTCCTTAGTTTGAAAATTTTAATAGTTTAAATCAATCACATCAAGGTATTTAATTGTCTAGATAAATTAATAATTTATCTAGACAAGTAAATCTCGTCATACAAATTGAACTTGTATAGGTACAAAATTTCAACTCAATTGGTTGAAGATATCTGCTTCAAAATTGAGTTGCAAGATTTCACCCGAAGAAACATACATACATTGCAAGTTAAATACAATCTTTTAATAAGATTCAGTGGAGATGGTCTAAAATATTGAAGCTGTAAAACAGTCTAGATTTAAAAAAATAAAAATATTAAACAAAACATGTACTTAAATAACAACGTGCAAATAAACCGTCGTTTGAATGCGACTACGCTCGTAATTTTTTATTACAACACAAGTAATACCGTCTCACTTGTCTCATTACAAGAACGTCGTAAGCGCCGCCTTCGGTTCATTGTGTTCTTTGTGTTAAAAGCACTTAATATACAACAATATTCCATTCCATATGAATGGAGTTAAGTCGTTATTTTTTCATGAGTCGTAATTGAAGTTGTAACTGGTTATCTTTCTGGAGAGAATAATAAACGGGGACTGGTCGCATAAAGGAGTATAAAGTTATTAAATTTTACATAACAGTTGTCATCATCAACAACTGTACAAAAGACTTCAGTTCAGACCAAGAAGCCAAGGCGTTGTCTGTACCGGTCTTCATTGTATAGAGATTGATATGACTGGTGGTTTTTGGAAGCCATGCCATCTTTCGCCATGAAAAAGTTTCGTTTTATCTACAACAGAAAAGCTAGACGAAATATTAAATTTATCGTACCTATTCAGTTCAAAGGCCCACTTACTATTCCCGAGGACCTGGGATGTTCTCACACATTTCACCTAGAACAGAGCAGCATAAGACCGGCTTATTATAAACTAGACGATAAAACGCACGCGTACGTATGTTTATTATGTCACCTGGCGTATCTCTGCGTGGTACTTCGGTACGCGGTACGCGGGGTACGCCGCTCAGAGACAATACGCACAAAATAATGGGTTACGCGTTTGCGTATGACACTGCTCTCGTAAGCATTTGTTTGTTTTCGACGAAGCGTTTCAATGAATTAGTGCGCGACCGAGCTTCTGTGATAGTTTTCTTGTGATGTAAACAAATACGAAATACGGACTTATTACGTCGGTAGTTATTCAATTATCGTTGTGAGGAACGTTTGTTGTAGTGTGTTAAGACTTATTTAATAAATACTATTCATTATTACCACAGAATTTTTAATAATAAGGCAATTAAGATTTCTGTGATTATTACTTATTGTCTGTAATGTAATGTGAATTTACGTTCCCAAATTAAACTTGTGTTAGAACAAGTTCAGCATCTAATTTCCCGTCCATTTAAAATGCATATCATGTTTGGATTGAAACAGTACACAGACCTTGTCATACAAACTTTATATCTACAATACATTAAAACGCGGTACAAAGTAAACATCAAAGTCGAAACGACTATATTCAGAACAGGAAAAGCAGCGCAATGAATGACAGAATCACTCGCCAAAGGAGATAGACAAGTTCCACAGATACTAAATTTAAAAATATAAATGTTGTGTTTACTTACAAGTGAACGCGATTCTCGTCGTTTACGACATCGCCCTCATTCCGGGCACTGCGCGAAATTACCAAGCACCATTGTTCGGAGCCGTATAAAGACATAAAACGCAAAAATAACTCGACACCGATAGAGATATTGGTCCTGCGTAACGTAGCTATGTAAAATTCTGTTTACAAACCTTCCTGTAATCACTTTGGCTGGTAAATGTGGATGTAAAGGTTCTTACTGGTCATTAAAATTTTATAGACATGCTTCGTGTGGAAAGGAATTTAATAGATTGTAAATTATAATAATGTGTGCGGAACGGAGCTATGGGCGTTTGAATCTGACAACGTTTTTCTATAATCTTTTGTGAACGAAAAATAATGGACTTAAAAACAAGGTAACTTATTTAAAGTGTGTTTTGCAGAATATGCCTAGTATTTTCCCAATTATGTCGGGGCCAGTTTTCAGTCTGACTGGTACTCAGCCACCTTGTACCAGTACTTTACATGGGGAGAGTACAAGTCTGACCTGCACAACCCAGTAACTGAGTAACTCAATTGACTCGTGCGGTTATTTTTGTTTAGCCAAGTGTGGGAGCACTTGGCTAAAATAACCGCACGGGTGACGGGAACTGGTGGAAATTCTGTAAACAGTCAAATGTGTCGCTAAACACAAAGTTGAAATGTTGACCCAAGCCAACACCAAACAATGAAAAACACTAAAACAATTCCTTATTCAGTTGATGATTAGAACGGACAGTCCATCTATCCCAGCTCATTACGAACTAAAATGTCCGCCAGACGCGGACCGCGCTGTTTTCGATCAAATTATACAGCGCGCATGATGAATGTATGAGGAAATTACATGAGAGACGTCATCGCTCATTATAAGGGCGTTTGTTCACTGCACGACGACTCGCGACGATTTTACGAGCGTTTTGTACGCTAGGTGCCCCTGATGAGTATTACGTGGTGTCGTAATTTTTTATGCTTATGGGACACTGTTGCTTAATTCTGTAATTTTTTATACTTAGTAATAAGTCTGCGTTGTTGTGTGGATGTCGGATGAAATGGGCTAAATGTCTGTTGTATGGATGTTTTATTTGAGGACTGTTAAAACTTTTTAAGAGTTTCTTGAATGCAGAAAGTCATTTGATCTTTCTCTTTTTGTTATCCGAAGCTGAAGTCTTTAAATCAGACATTTAAAAACGTTCCATCCATTATCTTACTAGCGCTTAACAAACCTTCTGAGATAGAGTTGCCTCCGTTCCATTTACACAAAACTTAAAAGGAAAGACTGGACAGGGACACAAAGACTGTGTTAAAAACTGCACTATCCTGAATAAGGTTCAGAATCCGGCGGCATGGTGAGCAAGTGCTCTACGAGTGAAAGGGACGCACGAAATTCGTTTTCGACAGAATGTTAAGTGAGTTAAATCTCCAAATAAAAGGTGGGTTGCCTACTCAGCTAGCTTCAGTTGCTGACTCCGACTTGCTATGGTAATGAAGTTGTGACTCGGTCCCTTGTCGCGCCCCGCGGACCCCGCGCCACACCCCTGCGTCGCCCTCGTGGTACAAAACAGTCGTTATCTCGGGCGATGATCTAAATGTAAGGGTTCAGTGTTGGCCGTGATTGCGGACGCCTCAGGACATGCGATTGTTTCAGATAACAAGGCAGAGTTGTAAACTGGTTATTGGTGGCGCTGACTGATGTTTAGAAAAATGTTTGTGGAGACGTGTGAGGGTGTGCGAATGGGTTTGGGAATTTTCGGTTGTCGTATATTCTGCGGTTGTTTTTCAGGGTGTTGTTTTCGAATTTTTGTTCTGACTGCTTTTAATTTGAGACTTTTTAACAAATGGTAATGCTATTTCATAACTAAACATTCCAAAAAACTCGACTAAGATTTCACAACGAAAATAGATGTTTTATTTTCGCCCAATCTCACGCAGATTTAATTTACTGAAGTTAGTAAAAATAATTTAAGTGATAAAAATATCGTACGAAAACTTTTTAAGTTCATAAAAGTTTTAACAAACCTTTCAACGTTTGCCTGACCTTACCTTAACACTACCCTCGAGTTTGTTTTTGAAAACTTTATGCTATTCTCTAAAATAATTTTTGGAATATATTTTTATATACGTAGGTAGTAGTTATCATTAAGTTTTATGAAGGGTTTCGTAATGAAAAGTGTTCATATTTTGCGAAGTTAGGAACTTCATAAATACTGTGTAACTGTTCTATTGGAGCGGGCGAGTTGCTAGAGATTGTATCTTTATGGAAGATGCGATATTCAGATCTCGTTATAATTATTGGAATAGCCGGCGATAATTTTTTGTTGCTCACTTCCTTGAGGAAGTTGGGGAGAAAAGGAGTTTAATTTTCGAATTGAAGGAAGATAGTTATTCTTTTGTTCTATGCTGTTTTTTTTTGGATGTACCTTTGAGTTTTGATAACATGTTATATTGCCACGGAAGGTGGAATCTTTCCTGCTAGGATTACGGAATTTCTTTGAAATTGTCACCGCGGCCTTGGAATGCAAAGGCTTTAGGAGGAACACGAGTGGTTAATGATTTTCCATTCGGAAAAAAGGTGGAATATTTCAGCGAAAAAAAAAATTGGGAAGTACTTGCAGGCACAGTCCTGATCTCCTATGTACAAATTGGTATCGATAGAATAAAAAATAAACATCATGGGTGAACATTGAGTCACTATTTCGGTTCGGGCATGTTCGGCACATTGAATTCTGTACTTTTCTTCTCTTTTAATTTGTGTTTGTAACCGTTGTGCTGTGTCTGTCCTGAAAAAAAGTTTTTCTATTCTATTGTATTCTTTTCCTTTGAGGAAAATAGGAGTTATGATATGCTAAATAAAATTGCTGATATGGTATACAAAACACGTTTTTTGGTAACTTTTTCGTAAACTTTGAACCATATTATGCTTAACTAAAATCAGGTTAATGGTCTACCACCGTCCTATTTCAGGGCCTTTTCTATTTTAATACCTTTACGTTATCACAATTGATATTTAAATTCTAGAAGTGCTATCAAGCGGTGATAAAAATGTCACAGCGTGTGACCACCCCTGACTTGTTTGTGGGTGGTTCCGTCGCGATACTGCTGATAACGGTGATAAGGGACATTTGCATAAACGCCTTAAGTACCGAATCAATGGGCAGTGGAAACGTGACTAGTGTGAATAAATCAGGTTACTATGTCGTATTTTTTTTCGGGTTTTTTTGTTGTTTTTGTGGTAAAGGTGCGTTACAATGTCTTGTGAGTGACAAATCGGCGTGAATTTGAAGTCAAACATTTTCATTTTGCAGAAGTCTTTGTTTCCTGTTTTTAATAAGTTGCTGTTCCTGGCAATATGCTGCTGAAATGGATGAAAAACGTATCCACGAGAGAACAAAAGCAGCAAAAAATGGTTGCATTTCTTGTCACAAAAACTACGTCCACAATCCATCGAAAACCAGCCTCTCACCATGTCAAAGCGAACTCAAAAACTCATATCTATGTACGAGCGTAAAAGAAAGAAAAAGTCGGCAAAATCACGTTTTTATGATACAACCAGGGAGACATATTCGTGGAGCATACATTCCTGTAACCAAATTCTATCGAAGCGTGATTGCGAGTCGAGCCGCTGGCGAAACAAATGGATAAACAAAAAAAAAACCTGATGAAATATTATGTTTTGGAGTGTAGACAAATTACTGCTCCCCGCACTCTGGCGCTTCCCGTCAAATATAAAACGGATTCTTTATTTGCGTCCCAGTCTCCCGTTTATACGTTTTCGGTTAAACTTTGTTCCGCGGTTAAATAAACCTTTATTATTTTGTTGGAAGCTCATTTTTGTAACCGGTGGGGGAGGCTTGCCATAGCAACTAGCTATGTGTGTATATGTAGATATTGTTGTTGTTTGATCTCACAGCCTCGAAGCGTATCTTCGAGCGTGCTAATCTTTATTTAGGAAACAGTTGGCGTATTTGAAAATTAGAATATGCATTTTTACACGACTGCCCAAAAAAAGGAGTGTTATGTTTTCAGGTTTCATACATGTATGTTTGTGACTTTCTTTATTCCAAAATAATTTCTAAACGATTTAACCGATATCAATGTATGTGGTATCGTTAGAAGCGTTGAGTTATCTCGGGTAACATAGGTTAGTGCACTTTAAAAATATAAAAAGTCCCAAAGAGATTTCAGCAAAGAAAACGGGGCCCCATAGGGTCAGAGCGGAATTTGTTCGAAAGAGTCACCGCAGAGTTGGAACGCAAAGGGCACTAACACGGATGGGTTTAGTCAGTAAGAGTCTGACACTCCCTTCCGCTCCGCCCAGAGCGGGTGAAGTCATTTGATGATTTCCCATCCAAAACCAAACCGTGTTTTTTTAAACTTGTTGATGAATGTATTTTTTTTTATCTGATTTGATGATTTGAAATGGTTTAAAGAGTTCTTACTATACCTACCAATTAAATGTCTAAATTTAGCTTGAATATACGCACAGACGTATTAGATTTGTTTGGTTAGCTTTGCGTGAATTGGCAGCCTTAGGATATGAAACGTCTCGTTTTCATTTACCAAACCTAGACTAAGTTTGTTTTCAGTTTAGATTCTCAGTGTATGAATATGGTTTTGACATAAAACACGCCAAACTTTGATATGAGAACATCAGCTAATTGAGGAAAGGTTAAATTCATATTTACTTAATGAAGTAATGTATGTGTGTATGTAAGTAAAATAACGTGTGTGTGTGTTATGTTTTCTTAAATAATTTTTATGATTTGTTGACTTAAAAATTACAAACGAAAGTGATGAATCAACTGAAGAACTACGTCAAAATGATTACTGTATTGTTTTTGACCACTCCTTGTATGATGTACTAACAAAAGACGGCCAAAGATTAAAGCCAAGTTGGCTACACCACTATCAAGGCCATAAAGGCCGCGTGCGGCGTCTCTAGCCAACTTAACACCCAGGCCATAGAAATAAACGTCTTAATATGACACGTCGGAACCCATAATTAGGACCAAACACAGCAGGGTACCCGAATTAGAACTTTAATAACAGGCGCATACGACCTAAAATAGAAGTTAATGTAGCGATAAAAAGTTTCATATGGTAGATATAACGTTGGTGGAATGTAATCTGGGCGAAGCGTCGTAAGGCTGGGCGGTCACCAGCTTTAAGGATTATGGGAGCAATTTGGTTGCGCGGTTGTCCGGGAATGTGGGATGTGCAGTGCCTTGTTGGACGTCGCTCCTACACACTATTGTGGATCGGAGATTATTTTTAAGGGTCGTGTAAGTAAAGTTCTTGGTTCAAGCGAAAGGAAACTCGAAGTGTTTTGTAGATTTTCATGATGAAGTGGAAGTGCCTTAGATAGCTTTTTAAAGTGCATTTTACGGGCATTGTTGCTATACATTATTTTGAAAAGTGGGTATGCAGTTTTATTTATCATCCTACTAATTAAAATAAGCCATTAAACAACACAAAAATACTAAATTGGAAATGAAGTAATGACTACGAAAAAAAAAGATCCTTTGAGCCAAAAGTCACAACAAGGCATATTTTCATGTGTCGGCATCCATGCGCCATCCCATCTTCTTAGCACGGCAAGTTGTGCTGGGCGGCTGCGGCAGGCGCAGAAAATCAAATGGTGCAAATACAACAACCTTATTGGGAATTATGTATTTATGCCGTTTGGGGTTGAAACACTATTTTTTTGCTAAATCAGCAAGCAGTTCTCTCTCTTCGTGTGACCACAGGGCTAGGCATTGCCACGTTCAGTGGCAAAGCTGATTCTGGGCACTTTTGCCGTCGACGATAGCGGTGTGGAATTTTTCGATACCCTATGAGTTCTTCCCCCTTATTACTCCGCCTGTACATTTAAACATATTTATTATTTTATACTATCTAATATAAGTTTTTATATAAATATGTTTTTATATAACACAAGCTGGACAGCCCCCTTCTGAGGCACTGGGTTCAAGCGCAAGTGCGTGGGCCTGGGGCCCCTGAGGGCGGCATATACTTAAATTAATTTATTATTTCTTTTAACATACTTTTTGAGTCTCACTAACAATATTTTGGTTCAATTAAGTCTGAAATAAAATAAAAAAAATATTTTATTTTTTATTTATATAAGATATAAATAAAAATCACATATTCTTGAATTGAAATGACTATTTCAAGACACTTGAGTCCACCTAGTGCGTACTATAAGTTCAGCCGGGCCAAGCGAGTGCTGTTTATGCGTTACTTGAGTCAGACGGTCATCGTTCGCAGTAGCGGAGCCATTGTGACGTCACGGTGTATCCATTTGTGTCAGAGCACATCAGAAACATACGTGGTCGAGATTCTAATAAAGGCTCAAGACTATGTGATTACTTTGAAGTGTGCGATTTTGACTCTAGTACAGTTATTCGGGCTTATTCGATATTGGTGCTAGTATTTTTAACCGACTTCAAAAAATGAGGAGGTTCTCAATTCGTCTGTATGTATAATATATCTTTTTGATGTATGTTCACCGATATTTCCGTCAAATATGGACTGATTAAAAAAAAACACAGGTCAGGATCTGATGATGGGATCCAGGAGAAATCGAGAGCAACCACCAAAAATTGTACGTTCGTATGATGCTTTTGTTACGTAATAATCATGTCTTACTCAGGTATATATGCTTCAGAGTGTGTGTGTTCCGAAATTAAAGTTATTTTATACTTTTTTTGTTTAGAAGTCAGTTTTTTTTTAGAAGCACGAGGCTAAATAATACTTAACAGCTGTACGGGATGTAGTTCGAGCTTAAGCTACGTTTGTTAAGTTAGGTCTGTAGATGGGTGACCGTTTATTCGTGCCTCGGATAGTACGGTGACCCGTTGGTCCCGGCTGTAATTGGAATATCTTTGACAGACATCGGCGTCGACGGGTTAGAAGCCAGATAAACTGGCTCAAATCTTTTCATCTATCGTTTTACACAGTTACTGGGTTGTGGAGGTCAAATAGGCATTCGCTCTATATAAAATACTGGTACTCATCTGAATCCAGTTAGACTGGAAGTCGACCCCAAAAAGTTGGGTAATACTAGCCAAATTTATTGATTTTAGTATTGTAAGAATAAATACCATTTAATATTAAAGCAAGTGTAAAATAAGGTGCCAGTATCTTGTCAAATTTATTCGAAAAGGTAAATCGAATACGTAAAAGTTTGTTTAAAAGTCTAACAAATTCAATCATCCTTATTTATGCACAATTTCACTTACTGTCAAACTTCTTTCAAAGAAGAAAAAAATAATACTATAAAATAAGCGAGTTATTTGTGTTACAAATTCAGTTAGTCTGAATAGAAATTTATTTGTGTTGTAAAATTGTTTAAATTCTAAAGATGTAATAAAAACTTTTTGCTAAAACGATTTAGATACATTGAAAATTGCACATTCAGCAAAAAGGTAATACAAAATAGTTTTAA
This sequence comes from Hecatera dysodea, assembly GCA_905332915.2. Taxonomy (NCBI): domain Eukaryota; kingdom Metazoa; phylum Arthropoda; class Insecta; order Lepidoptera; family Noctuidae; genus Hecatera; species Hecatera dysodea. Next base: position 19,667,133 of record HG995294.1, read on the forward strand.
ATGTCTCCCATGTCTTTTTCTTTGCAAATAGAATTTTTCAGTTGTTTTGTCAGAACTTTATTTTGTCAGAAATGTTTCGTGTACCGAAGCATTTGCAGTTTTAAGCTTTGAGCTAAATAATGAGCTTAATTTTGTGAAAACTCAGTTTCATAAAAGCTGTCTTATCTCATTTTACTGCTGAAATTACTGACTGTATGCTTTTGTAGCGAGATTTAAGGTAGCTGCTTCGAAATAATATTCAGCTTCATAACTATTTGGGATTTCATAAAAAATAAGCGCCCAGAGATTCAGGAATATATTAGAATGTAGCTTGAACTTTTCTAGTAATAAGATTACAAACTAGTTTTTTACGTGGCTTCGCTAGCGTTAAAATAACCTGTAATCGTCTTCAGGGTCTCATCTATGTCTGTACCATAATTCATTAAAATCACTTCAGCGATTTAAATGTAAGCGGTGAAACATACAACCAGACACTTTTGTAGTAAAATAATTATGAGTAAGGGTTTATTTGGTAAGTGTGGAATATCGATTTTAATCGTATATATAAAATTCTCGTGTCACAATCTTAGTTACCATACTCCTCCGAAACGGCTAGACCGCTTTTTATGTATATTCATATTCAGTAGGTCTGAGAATCGGCCAACATCTATTTTTCATCCTCCAAAATGTTAAGGGTGTTGTTTTTATGTGGCAAAACGACGTTTGCCGGGTCAGCTAATATTTTATAAAATTTTATATCGGGCGCTCCGTTTCCATCAGGCACTAAGTGTTGGATAATCCATAATAATCAATTGATTAAATTCCACAATAATGAAACTGAAGTACTGATTAAAAGCTGTGAATAATCTGCAGCTAATTGGCATAATTTGTTTGCACAGTATTTATAAAATATTTATGTAATTTAACATCAATTTTACGTTTCATCGGACACCGATCGTCTCGTATTTGCAAATTATAACAGTTTGGTATTTTTGAGCGTGGACGCTAATTATTTGTTTACATTTTACATTATTCATATATTGTTTACATTATAAAATGTAAATAACACTGTCGTATTATGATCATGCGTTATTTGTATTCATTATGCTGAAGTTTTTAGTTAGTGCTGATGTATTCATGACGGCGAATAGCGCTCGGTAATTTATACATTGTATTAATTTAGGGAGAAGCCTCTGTCCAGCAGTGAATTGGAATGGGCTCAGTTGATTACTGTGTGGAATGCAATGGTGCTTTGAATAGACTTAAATATCGTTGGTTTTTCGTATGGTCGAAGTTTATCAAGAACTACGGTGTTATCAAGTGTGTTGTGGAGGTCATATAGGCAGTCATGATATACAGTATGTTAACTAACAGAGGGCGTTCCCGTTAACCCGCAATAGTATAGCATCCATATATGATAAAAAAATATTAGCATTGGAAAACAAAATGTTTCTATTTTTATTTTTAATATTCACTAAAAAATGTTCAATTGATACGTTAAAGAAACACGCTGTACACGCTTACTTGCCGGTTTGGGCATTGCTACTACGAGTACTATTCCGCGCTACTATTTTGATTTTAAACAGGATTTTTCAAATTTATTGTCAATTAATTATTCGGATTATCTTATGCTTATTTTTCTACGCTGATATTTTAATTTTAATCTATTAATGATATAGATTAACGAGTTTAAGGGAATGCTCTCTGTTATTTAACATACTGTATAAAATACTTATATGAAGACATGGTTGGCGCGGTGGTTGAGTGACTGGCTGTAGCGTTACGTGTCGCGGGTTCCATTCTCGCACGGTAAAATATTTGTACGGCCTACAGATAGTTAATCAATTTTTCCGAGTCTGGCTTTTTGTGTATGTAAGTTTGTCTGTTTGTAAACGAAAAATAAATAAGTTATAGTTGAAAAAAGGCTAATCAGATGATGGTATTTCATATCATTTATCTTCAATTCCTAATACACTAAGTACTGATTACAAAAAAAAAAAACTTCACAAGACAAAGTTCTTCTAAGAAAGCCAAACGAAACAGAACAACATCACATTGTGGGTTCTCGAGAGCACTAAACCGACTTGACCGTGACTTCGGCAACTTAGTTCAACGGTGCGACACATACTGGTCCATTGCAAGTCCGGTGTCTTTGGTACGGTCGGCAAAAGAGTTTGGTGTTTAGGCAAAAGTATGTTTTAGATCTTAGAAAATGGACCACCGTTTTTCAAGCTGATATTGATCATGTTATCACCATTAACAAGGTCAATTAGCTGTTGATATTTCTGATACTTTAAAAATAATTCTATTCGTTGTTTTATTTACTTTGCAATTGAGTTATGTTATATGTGTTCGCGATCCTCTGCAGTCACGGATCGGCGAAGAAGAAGCAAACTATCTGCCTATATATGTAATTGAAATAAATTTTAAAGACCTCTAAAGAATATAATAAAATAGAATACTCTTTATTATTTACACCATATAAGTTACAGAAAATATAGATGAAGAAAACATTACATAGGGTGACACAATGGGCGGCCTTATCGCTAAAAGCGATCTTTTCAAGACAACTTTTGGATAGATTTTAAAGAGAAAAGGAAATACAGTACTATAGGTAGTTTTAGGTGTACTAAAATCAAAACAACAAAAAGCAAAAGTTATGAAACAAAAAGCATAGAGCCCAAATAAAAACGATTAAAAAGAGAGAGGTAATTTTTACGATCTAACCAACTCAGAAAAAACATCTGTCTCATATATTTTGCAGTGTTATGAAAATACGAACAACAATTTTTTTTATTTGCGATTTTTTGATTGGTCGTAATGATCGACTAAAAGAACTCCATAATTTGTGATTTATCCTCAAAATTATGAAAATTTTATAGGTTTTAATATTTCAAATTAAACCTCGTACTCTTATCTTATTGTCCGCCAGTACAAGTCCGTGGCTCGCATGTACAAGTCCAGGCACGCCGATGCGCTTTGAGGACACAATCACCATTAAGTTAAAGGCTAATTAAACCCCTGAGAAACTTACTTGTCTCCCGCGGTAGCGCTAACTTCGTGCGGTGGGGTGCGAGCCATGAGCGGTAGCGGGTTCAAATCAAAAATGGTTTTTGGAATTGTGTAATTTAAGAGTGAAAGTCAAAAGTTTCTTCTTGGAAAGCGTGCTCCATTGTTGATGACATCATTCATTTTCCATCAGGTAAGATTGTGGACAAACGCGAGCCTATCAATAATATAAAAAAAAGAAATTATATTGACGTTCATTTTTTTTTCAACATTTGTGAATGCAGTTTTGTTGCATTAATAAAATATGTAAATTCAAAATTCGAAGTGATTTATGTAAAATCGTTTTCTAACATCACAAAGTGGCATGTCCAAAAAAGTTTCACTGCTTAGAAAAAGCGCTACGATTGCTACGAGTTCTTCGACTGCTACGAACCCTATGACTGCTACGAATTCTACAAGGACTACGAATTCTACCAGCAGTGCTACGGTTTTACGACTGTTACGAGTTCTACAACTGCTACACGTGCTACGCCGTAGCACCTAAGACAAAGTGAGTCAATGTCGTAGCGTACGTTTATATTGAATAGTGTTTATGATTCGATTAGACTGAGTACTTACAGTACAATTATGACGTAACTGATAAATCGTGACAAATGAATGAATTTTAAATTATTTCTATTATTACACTATCCAAAATGAATACTACCAAATATTGAAGTTTAAGCAACTAAAAATAAAAAAAAATGACCTACGATACGGCACAAAACTTTACAACCGCTCGCCACCTAAAGTTTGCACCGAACCAATACGGCTTCAATGTTCTTGCAGGCAAATTGTTTCCGTTCGCGTCAATTTACTGAATGTCTGACGTCAGAATCATTCGTGCTGCGACTTGTTGCTATTACATTTTTAATTACTGTAGAGGTAATTAGCCCGGACCGACCGGTCGACAGACGGGGAAATGGAAAGACTCACCATGACTTTCTAGAGGTTTTCTCGTATGACGCCGTGTGCTTGTACGATAGTTGTACGTACCTGTGGATAAAACAAAGTTTATGTTCAATTACAATAGAATAGAATCCTTGTTATGTACACCATGTACTCGTAAGTTACAGAAAATATAGATGAAGAAAACATTACATATGTTGACACAATGGGTGGCTTATCTATTCAAGACAACCTTTGGATGGATTTTAAAGAGAAAAGGAAATACAGTACTGTAGGTATTCTTAGGTGTACTAATTATATACATAATAGGTAAATATATACATATAATAATCATTATGAAACAAAAAGAATAGAATCCATATAAAGTCAAATATCGATTAAAGAGTGAGGTAGTGTCTTTTTTTTTAGAATAGAATAAAATTCATTTGCATAAAACATGGTGTATAAGATGGTAGATACAAGATTTGAATACAGAACATACATGTTTTGCTTAACATTATAAGCAAAAAATGATGTTGTACTCAAGCATTTGAGTCGATAACTTTTGACTAAAACCCCGAAACAACCAATTAGCCAATTAATTAAACTTTCAAGACACTAGGTACGAGAACTTCAACTGCCAAAGACATCCTTTCCTCAACTTAAGAATGAGTAACTTAACTACAAATTTGGAAATCACTATCTACAGTCAGAATTGCGTATGAAATAAATCATCTAGCTTAAAATGATAAAAAGTATTGGACGTGTAAAAGTGTTATGTTTAACTTACTTACAAAATAAATATCATTTATCATTTGAGTCATATAAAAGCAAAAGCAACAAGATCATTGTTTCCTGAAAAGGCGATAGGCGAATTTTTATTAGACGTTGCATGACGGTAGATATAAAAATAGTATGGGATATTGCTGTTTTTGCCGCCAACCTTTTTAAGTAAAGGATAATGCTAGTTTTTATTCAATTTTAAGACTCGGCTAAGTAAAGTTGATGAACCACTATATTACATATTTCATCGTAGGCTTTGTCTCTGTCACCTGTGACCTAGACTAGAGTCAAGAGCAAATCCATTTCACAATAAAAAAAAAGTACTAAATTCAAAGTTGAGAAAATGATGAAATGGGATGTTGCTTCTTTTATTTTTATATGATTCATTTATCAATCGTAAACACACAAAGATACATTTGACGGCTCGTGTTGCCAAACTCGCAGTTAGTAAATATCCTTTGATTTACTCCGCGAGCCAATCATCCCCATATGACGGCAACGAATGACTTTCATAAGTCGAGTAAGCACATAACGGCAGAGAGTTTTACATACAGAGCAAATCTTTCAGGATGAAAGGCAGTATGAAGCGAAGCCTCTTATTATGAGGGATGGTACATCTTGCTATCTTATTTCAATTTGTTCGCTCCATTGATTGCAGATGCCTCGAGCGGTCTTCGTTTGCAGTAACTGCGAGTGAAAGGAACGTAGCTACTGAGAAGTCGCTATACAAGAAAAGGATAGCACATATTTTTCTATGGGGAGACGAAAAATATCGAAAAAAGTTATCGCTATCAATGTCTCGGCGCCTGTTAAGGTCTCATTAAAACTGTCTTGTGAAAGAATTCTGTCCAATTTACTTGACAGTCGACGGTGGATTGGTTGGAAAGCAAATAATGATATTTTTTAAATAATTTGTCCATTGTTTTAAATGATATTTAACCGGGTTTGGTAATTTGGGTCCTGTAATGAAAGTACTTTTTTGGGGAACTTTGTCTAACAACGTTTTAAAGGGTATCAAAGTCTTTCAAAAACGGTAATATTATTTATGTTAGCTGACGGCTCAGCGACGCGAGGAAGATGCGTATTTACTGAATTATAAAAGTGGAAGGAACGTCAACGCACACAAAGACTATCGTATCACGAATAAATGGGACGAGTGTTCCAGGAGGTGAAATTTCAAAGAGTGTCGTCACCTTACACGATAACTATGCATGATAAACTGTACGGTGCTCGAGTTTTTCAGGCATAATTGGGGACGGGAATTGTATTTCAGTAATTTTCAGTTTATTAGTAGGTGCCTTATCATAAATTTGAGAATAGATTTATTTAAGTGCATGCATGATATTACATCGATTGAGTACAATCATGTTTAGCGTTCAAACGAATTGGGTTTTGTTTTAACAAACATTGCTGCTTCGAGGATATACCTGCAGACAAGGAAGACTTAATAGCTTGTATCTTTTAAAATATGGTTTTCATGTATCACCCGTTTTAGCCCAAACATAGATCTAATGACGTCTTTTGGGCCTGTCGGCGTAGATTGAATTTCCCCAAAATATGATGTTAACGTATTAAATATAGTTTGATGCTCCTCTACCAATATCCTGTCACAAGTTTTCTGTTAGAAAGCACATGTTTGCGCGACATATCAAACATTCCCAGAAACGTTTACGAATAAAAATATTTGTCCAACAAATCTCCAGCACACGTGGAAATATTGACAAAAAATTCATTTCCTTAGAGCGAGTGCGTGAAGGGAAGTTTTCTCCATCATCTGTCAATACCGCATATCCAGGATTTACTTTTAAAATATGTCATTATATATTTTATATTACGTCGTGTGGGCAAAAATGTACTTATTTCGCGCTCCGCTGGTCTGAAAATGTGACATCAGCGCGAGTGTGAAGGAGTGTGTCGCGGTAGGACAGAATTTACGAGGTGACTGTAACCTCCATATCACGGCCTCTTCGGTTTACGGTCACTGGTTTTTATTCGTCGAGAAATAAAACAACGCGGTGATTCAACGCGCGGCCATTGGCTGGCGTGGCGGCGCGAGCGACGGCACTGAGCTACGGTCAAAGAGCAAAAGGTACGCACAGATAAAAGTGTTTGTCCGTTTCAGAGCAATATAGCATTTGTATGTTGTGCATGTTTTGTGTTCCAGTGAAAGAAATGTAGGTCGCAGCGTGCAAGTTATTGGACTGAGGGGCTAGTAGCTACTTTGTACACGTGCAGAGAACTTCTAACGTTTTGTGCACTGATCCGCTTTACGATACGAGTCAGTAAGTGGCGGATTCGAAACAGGAATGTTGTCGACACGAGTTTATAGCATTTGAATTGAACGTGAAGGCTTTGTGACTTTGTCCACCATTTTTATTGTTTCGAATGTCTCAATTAATTTCATAGAAGTTTCATTCTAGCGTCAATTTCGTCTCTTGCAGGTCTATATAATAATTTGGGACACCATTCGCTCTGACGAAAATTATATCAAATGTTTAAAAGATTCCAATAAATCAGCAGAAGTGTCCTTTTCGCCTTTTTTTAAATCTTAAGACTATGACGTAATCATATCACTGATATCCGAATTCTACCCAACACAATAGCCTCGCGTGTGCTGACTATGACTATAGTGCGAGGAACGACGCGCCCGCGCGACACGACCGTCGCGTGCGTACACAATACATAGTTAGAATTCATTGCGCGCCCCGCGAGCTGTCGCGCAGTTTATCGCTGTCTACCCGGTTGTGTTTTTAAACGACACTTTGATGTTTGCAAATTGAACATGATACTTTATGTTTGGCGGTGTAATATACTGGGGTTAGTTGAGCAGTCTTTTTGAAATGGCTGCACTGCAATATACGTGGTTGAGCGCGTTTGATGGGAAACGTAGAGTTACTTTCGGTTTATGCGGGTTTTTGCTGTAGCGTTTGTAATGAATATTGTGTGACGTGTTAGTTTGAACGGTTTTCAATCACGATTATGGTTTATTGGTCCTTATCTCACACAAAACAGTGAAATCGTTATAAGTAAACATTTTTGACTACATGTATTTTAGAAGAAAACCGTTCGAGTTGGTGTTTGGGGTTCGTGAGAGTGAATAGTGTAATGCAGCACAAGTGTTACTAAATAAAAACTTGAATGAAGTGTATTCGCCTTAATACAGACAATAAGAAAACTGCCATTGGACACATTCTTACTAAAGACAATATAGCAGTTTAAGTTTTAATTAAATTACTTATTAGTCAACTTATGTACAAGGCTAGATGTAATACGATTAGGGTACATCATTTGATGAACACTAGGATAAGGGAAAATAAAAGTATTTTAGCAGTGCATGTAAATCCTAAATATCGTTAGGTTATTTGCCAATCTTGATGCTTTTAGAATCACGTTGTACATGCCCTCTTAAATTCCATTTGTACCCAAGAAATTTATCAAAAACCCCAACATTATTATTAAACAGTCACCCCTCACCCCTCACCCCTCGACCACAAAAACGTCTGAACACCAAGTTCAAGCTGTCATTATCTCGACCTCATTAGTTGTTGTTAATTCAAAATATGGCGCGAATAATGTTGTAAGTGGAGGTACGTCGTAACTGCGCGGGCTCGAGTGTCAAAGAGCGCTAATGACTCGTCACCGCAGTAACACAAGACGGCACGTTGGCCTGCTGGAACACTTTGTTAACGTTAATAAGGGCTTGTGACGTCACAGCATAAGCATAATCAGCCTTTTAACGTTCCCACTGCTGGGACACAGGCCTCCTCTCTAGGAGAGGGAATGGGCCGTAATCGACCACGCGGGCACGGTGCGGGTTGGTGAATGTCACATGTCTTCGAATTTTTGATTCTAGGACATGCCGGTTTCCCCACGATGTTTTCCTTCACCGTTTTGAGAGCAGTGGTGATGAAATTAATTACATCATGTTTTAGACAAAATGACATTTTATTTGCGAAATATTGCTATCGAAAAATCATAAAATAAGAGATTGATCACATGAGTACCATGGCCATACATGCTTATTTAGATCTACACTAATAATTTATAAAGAGGAAAGATTTGATTGTTTTTTTGTTTGTTTGTTTGTATTGAATAGGCTCCGAAACTACTTGACCGATTTGACTTGGGTTATATTATATACTTATATTCCCACGGGAACGGGAACTACGCGGGTGAAACCGCGGGGCGATGCTAGCAACGTATAAGTTTACCTCTGCTGGTAATAGTTGATTCTATAACTAGTAAACTTAGTGTATCATCCTCACATATATGTATGTAATATATTTATTTTGTTGTGTAATACATTTATTTTTGTTATTCTATATTAATTTATTACAATTTATTAACAACTATTACTATATACGCAATTAAATAAAAAACTAAAAATAAGTCCGAGTGCTCTCTAGGCAGTCGCTCCACGTTAAATACTGGTATTCAGCAGAATCCGGTATGACTGGAAGCCAACCTCCAATATAATATATGTAGTTGGGAAAAGGCTAGGCAGATGATAACCAATGGATTTGAAGAGTGAAGTCCTAAATTGTTCTGGAAAAAATAAAAAAGGTGTGCCTTTTCTGAATTGAAATTTGCCATGAGAACATCAAAAACGAACTATAGTTTTTAGATGATACAATAACGTAGAGGCAACTGCGGCTTCGGTGTCAAAGGGCGCTAATGACCCGTCACCGCAGTGTAACTCTAGAATATTGGCCTACTGCTAAAACACCGGGACATTTTGTTACCGTTTAAGAGTTCCTGATCTACTGGTTTATTGTATTTTTCATTAAATTAAGCATTAGGGGTATTACTTTGTGTAATCAATTTCACCACTGCTCTCAAAACGGTGAAGGAAAACATCGTGAGGAAACCGACACGTCCTAGAACCAAAAATTCGAAGACATGTGACATTCACCAACCAGCCCGCGTGGTGGATTACGGCCCATTCCCTCTCCTAGAGAGGAGGCCTGTTTCCCAGCAGTGGGAACGTTAAAAGGCTGATTATGCTTATGCTTATGCTAAGCATTAGGGACCAGAAAAGTCCTGATCCATAAATTAGTTTAATAATGGGATTTTTTAAAATAACATTTTATAAATTATGCTTTTTTGCCAACCTTACCGTGCGTTGGAGGCGTCTCACGTTTACTTTTTTTTTGTTGTAAAAGGGGGTAGGTATTTAGGACAGACTGAATCCATATGTCTTGATGTTTTGACGCAACAACTCAAGAATCCTAAATCTAGTAGTAAATTGCGTTAGTTTAGTCTCAAAATTATGTTGAAAAGGTTACCTTGGCCTAATCAGCTGTACTTGTACAGTGTAGCCGCAGAGAGTGCTTCAAGCTGTTGTTATCTATAGATCTATAACCACACCTGCGTATAACCACAGATATCCATTGGACCATCATTATACATGTTTTAATTAGTTGTCCGGTAACTTAAATAATATGTCGCATAATAGTCAAGCGACGCATCGGGTGTCAAAGGCCGCTAATGGTGCGCGCCCACCGCAGTGTAACGCAAGACGTTTGACGAGCAGCCAGCTTTATTGTTGTATTAATTACTGTACGTATCACATGGAGTGAGCTTGTGAAGTTGGTTGAGACCTTGGTTTTAAAAGTTGTTTTTATTTAATTTGCTGGCGTGTCACAAAAAAGCCACTGATGCCGCTTTTAAAACTGGTCACCAAAAGAAAGTGTCAACATCGATTTGAAAACCAGAAGAAGTTAACTGATATATAATTTGGCAAGAGTGGAATAACAAGTACTTCTTTTAATGAGTGTTAATTAATATGTTCCTACATGAGACTCACTGAAGCAGAAGTCCTAGCAAGGCAAATTGGTGTTTGTTCATTAAATTGTATCGCAAAATGAGCAGGTCAAAATACATATCAGGGAGAGGTGAATTGCTTTAGAACATTGCATAGTTACCAAAACCAGAATTGACAAGGCTACTGACTAAATCATGGAACACACAATTTATCAGCAACCAGTACACAACTTTCACTCCTCACACAACCTAAAACACAGTACACTGTTCCCGATCCCCATCCCTTTGACATCAAAAGTGTATTCCACTAAACGTATTGTCAATCACTATACGTCCGAGCCATCACCTGAGTTTCGGCGACTATATTTAATCCCCTCCCCTACCCCTTTTATCCGAGCTTGTTGGGTCTCAAGCCGAGCGTGAAAAGGTTCCGATGTACCCCGAACACATTATGAGGACCAGCGCGATGCGACGCAACCTTATAAATAGATTTCGATAACGCATTGAAGATTTTCATCTGACAAGATGTAGGGAGCGTGCACGAATGACTGGGCCGCGGACGTTTGAGAATGGATTTTTAGAGCTTTTTGTCGTGTTTTTTGGTTGATTTGATAGACTAGAAGCATTTGGGGAATGTAGGCATGTCGTTTTCGCTGTGTCTCGTTCGCCAGTTAGTGTTTTGTAGCGGAGAGTAATTTTAATCAATCTTGGCGGACGATAAAAGTATTTTTAAAAGTCAATGAGATTGTGATGCTACCTTTTTTTAACCGACTTCTAAAAAAGAAGGAGGTTTCAAGTCACCTGTATGTGTGTGTTACCTCATAACTTTGTACTTGGGTGTCCTGATTTTGATGATTATTATTATATTTGAAAGCTGTTGTTAATCGTGTAGTCCTATTTAAATTTGATTGAGATCTGACGACTAGTATTTGAGTTATCCCTAATAATGCGAGGCTTAAACTACATTGATGATGTTCTTATTCACTCTTGTCGATGTAAAATGAAAAAAAAAAAAAAACTTTTTACAAAAAAAAGAACCGACTTCCTAACAAAAAACCACATAAAGTATAAAATAACTTTAATATCGGAACTCAGTGTTTTTGATTGTTTCTTCGTTTTTTTAACACCGACTTCCGAAATTAAAGTTTTAGAAGTCGGTTGTTTGTTTTCTGGTTGTAATTTCTAAGGTGCCTAGTTACAGCCCATAAACAACCTAAAACCTGTACCTAATACATTACTCTAAACCCCTCCGTTCCTTTCAACCGCATCCCAAAACACTATTTCTAAAAACCTCTCCACTGCGAGCATAGAATTTGCAACAAACCTGTTTTCTTCTCACAATGTGTAATAAAACACAATACTCTATTCGTTCGTCACATAATCTGGAGTGCACGACGGCCCCCTGAGCCAATTTGCATCGCAGCGGGAGAGGCGACCTTTGGGGACCTGTGTTCAATATTTTACGTGGAGTATGCAGGTGTGAATGGGGGACGAAGTGGGGACTTGGATCAAATATGTAGGGTTACGTTGGTTTTGAAGCTGCCAACTAGATTGCGGGGCTGGAGTTGTCAGTTTTATGTGCTGCTGTTAATCATGAGGTTTCTTATTGCGAAGTATGGTTTAAACATGTATTTATACCGAGGTTTAAGCTTTATATAATCAACCCTCTAACCTAGTTGTACATACTAAAAAATGATTCGAAATCTTCTCTTTTTCATAAACAATTTTGTTCGTGGTCCAATAGTACTACGTAAAACTAGTGAGTGAGATCATAGTGAAGTGGTATATTGTTCGTCTACCAGTTCAATGGTCTAGAGTTCTAGACGTAAATAACGCGAACTTGTTTCACAGTAAATATACACTGGGGTCTTATCACCAAAACTTTTAGAGTACAACTAAGTTCTAAAGTAGTAAAAACCTTTTTCTAAAAGAACTATGTATGTATGCGTCTGTACGATATCAGTAAATTGTGGAAAAAAAAACTCTGAAAGTCGAATGGACATCACTAGGGCATCAATAAATCAACTAAGGTAAGGTACCAGAGCAATGGTAAAGGCGAAATTTCACGAACCAGAAATAAAATCTATTCCTTAAACGAAAGTAAGATTGATCGTGTTACTTTGATAAAGTTGGTATGAGTTCAGTACTAGTCGGGAGTAGTTCAGTGGAGTGGGTACATAGTTTTTAATTCTGTCGGGATCTTATGTCTAATGTGGACGTACCGGGCGAGAGTGCCGATGCAATATGAGTCTGGAATAAACTTCTTTATGAAATGTGAACAAAACATGACATTGAGCGTGCAGTTTTTATTTTTTTCATCGATTAGTATTTGTTTAGCCTCTTAGCTGCCACTGACTTGTTTTAATCTTTAAACTTTGAATTGTTTTTATAGTTTCCTTTTTGTTTCTTTGCATTGTCCTCACATATAGAAGCGACCAAGGATGTAACCAAGGTTATGTAATACAGAACATGATTTAAAAGAGTGTCCGTGGAGTTTCTTGCACGTTCTTCTCCATAGAGATCTACGCTTTGGAACGTGCAGATAGCTTCACCTCTTTCGACTTGACAATTCAAAAGTGCCTGTAAAGGGTTTAATTGAAATAAATGCTTTGAATCTTGAATCTTTGCTTCACTACATGAAGGGTCTACTGCAATAACTATAAATGTCCTTGTTACCTCGTTTTGATCTAATTGCGTTTCAATTGTATTAATGGGAACAAGAAGTCGTATTGTTCCTTTACTAAAGCTTTATTTAAGACCCAAGTAAAAATATATATTATTTAGAGTTATTTTTAAAAACCAGTGGCCGTATTACGAAGTGCCAATGCCATCATGATTCGTGTGAGGGAAAGAGATAGTGCTATTCGTCTTGTGTAACTCCGTCTCTCTCTGACACAGAAATCATGATGGATTTAAGATGTCATAATAGGGCTGCTGTACTTTATTGAGTACCTTTTATCTAATATAAGCGTGCACTGTCTAAAATATAGGGATTCTAAGTAATATCGCTAAGTTTGTTAACAAGAATACTAACTACATATATCCAGTGGCTGAATGACGTGCTTACTTAGAATTTTTACAAAAATGGCCTTTCATCATTATTATAGTGGATCCTTCACATGTTATCCGGCTCGGACGACCAATTTATTTAATCAGCGAAATTAATCGTCCAAACCGTTTCGAACGTGAGAAAGTGTATATTAAATTATAAAAAAGCATTTTTTAACCTCAAAAGGGAAACAAAAGAAAATTTTCTACAAGAACACATTTTTGAGCATAAAAAGGCCACATATGGCCATAAAATTAAATATGGCAGACATAAACAAAGTATGCAAATTTAAACAAAGCAATGAGTTTCAAAGACGTTTCTCGAATGTTATACGAACAAAAACATTACGATTCGGAGACCTCATTACATCACAGAGAATTCTATGTGCTTTGAGGACGTAAGAAAAACAAGCAGTGTTTAAATGCAGTCGTGATTATCTCCCTCTTAAGTTATTATTGTCAATTTAAAAAAGGCTGCTGGGTGTTTAAATATATTCCATTAGTTATTCATTTATACTAATGTTGCATAAGCTAAAATTATAATTTTAATTGTCTTAGGAAGCTAAAGGAGTTTTTTTTTGTTTTTTTTTTATCTTCTTTTTTGTAATATACTACGTGTAACAGAATCACTTTTTTTAATGACCTCCCCCCCTATGTCCCCCTAATCCCACGGGTATTGCGTTTAGTCTGTTACTCGTTGTAGAGATTTTTAAAACGCTACACAACACAATAGATTATTTAAACGTTTATTAATAATTTGAATTATGATAAGTTTCAGACAAAAATTTTAATGATAAATAAAATACCAAAAAAAAAAATTATTTAAGTAATTCCTTTAATACGTCCTCCAAAAAATCCAAATTTCACGGTACCCGTCTCGGGGACACGTTATAAGTTTTTCTCATCGTTCAGTATTCAGCGAGGCGAGCGGAATGTATCCCCCAATCATATCCGCATGGGGGATCGAACCCGCAGATTGATATTTGATCCCCCAAACTCGAGTTGGGATCCACGAGGCGCTCCGAGCGACTTGCGTCTTTCCTTCGTCGCACAATAAATACGAACACAAGTTTTCTGTTTTACTTCTGCTATTAATAGTAGTTTCAATTTACAGTCTGTAAATAACGAAGCGAAATAGTATTTTGAGACTCGTATTATGAAATCTTTTGACTTTATTTTCAATTCTTGTCTTGAGAGCTAAGTTTCATATTTTGAAATTAAAGTTAAGAACTATTGCTATTGATTCTGTAGGCCCCGCATTTAAAACTATAAAATCAAACAGAAGTTTACGTTTAGCCTGAATTATTTTGAAATTTATCTAGATTTCAAAAGAATTAAAAAGAAATCCCTGAAGTATTTTCCACTTAAGGCATCTGGGTACTTTAGGTCTACTTACTCTGGATTCTTTTGGAAAGGGACAAGATCATCGAACCATTTCTTTTACGTCAAATGAAAGTTTGGCATGCGGGCCCAAGGTAAGCAATTCCTAATCAAAACCTACTTTTGCAAAGTATACATATAAGGTATATACAAAGCAGGGAATTTCAGGAATCTCCTTTGAAAAAGGGCCTAACGTAAAGGACCTTTGACATTTTTCTGGATGAGTATAGGGCCTAGTTCTTGAATTGCGAAAGTGACTTAGTTGGGAACCACTTATTTAAACGGTTAACATAGCTTCAGAGAGATTCTTAATCCATAATAGGTGAAGTTAACATAACCTTCATATAGGAGAGAGCAGGTAAGTTGATGCTAAAATATGAAATAAAAATTTTGGCATTAAAATTTATCAGTCACCAGTATCAAACGTTACAAATCGTTACACACTGATCGAACCACAGAATCAACTGAAAAACAACAATAACGTATTTAATCACGCAATAACGCACACAAACAGACGTATCGATGTCCAGTGCGAATTGAACGACAAAATATACTCCTTAAATTATTGGGGTCGGGCAAACAGGGCGTGTTGGGCAAATATTGCCTGTCCAGCGAACACGTACGTTCGCTATTCATTAACTTATCCGGAGACTGTACAAAAACACGGCTTTAATTCGCGATCACGAATGAATGGATGTAAGTATGCTGGATGCGTCGGTGGATGATGGATGTTGTTGACGTTTTTGGTCCTTCGAGCCGGATCCATGTTGTTGCTTGCGATGTTTATATTGACAATTAGTTTGATAATAGAGAAAACGCTTGTGGTATTTATATTGACAAGTTTGATAAAAGAGAAAACAAAACACTTCAGAAACTATAACTTCGTGTGCAAGTTTAAAAGAAAAAAAAAGTAGATTTAGGCTTAGGCCTTTGATTCATTTAAGCCTGTATAGTAAGTACTGCATGACTTTCACTAATGATCACACACTGTTGCCATTGATAAACAGTTTTCTAGTCTTAATGACACTGCACTACGAACGAAAGCCAGGTTAATCATGACGTCACATCCAGTACAAGTACCTACACTGCAGCGTCAGTCCGGTCGGCTGGCCATACAAACACTTGCCCCCAATGAGTCGGAACCGCTCCAATGTTTACGCCTGTTGTTCCAAAAGAGTCCCATCAAACGCGTTAAGCGTAAATGTAAATATCGCTTAATTGGACTGTTTTAATGAATCTTTGGTAACTGGGATTTATTATTTTCAGTTTGAATTGTTTTGTGGGAGTTGGTTAAATGTTGTTTTTAGTAGGGACGGTTCGAGAGTGGCGGCGGGAAATGTAGCTTATGAGTTGTTGGGAAGATTTGTGTACATGTTGGTTTAACTTGGTGGGCGTACCTAAAGTAGAAATAAGATTTTTTAGGATTCATTGTTTGTCTCTGTTCTTGCACACACGAGTTTCGTCCTACCTCCTACGGCAGGAAGGCATTTCTGTCGAAATAAGCAGTATGTTTGTGCTAGAAGTGTTACCAGACTACAACAGAGTTAACAGACGACCACGGTTATCCTCTGAACATCACTAAGTTAATTATGGTTAAAATGTTAATTATTTTTTATAATTTCTTCACTTCTTTCAATGCACCTATCATGTTATCTCTTCACCACTCTTGGTTGACTGGTAGATAGCGCCTAAGGTATAAGGCTGCGTTAAACGATAAATATTGAATGGTTTGTATATAAAAAATACAGACAAGATTTTTTTTTGCATTATTTTCAGAAAGTGATTTTTGCGTTATCTTTTTTTGTTGTGTGTTTTTTTTAGAATAGAATAGGATGCATTTACTTGTCAGAATATTGTACAAAGTTGTTATGTTCATTATGTATTACAATCAAAATATTCTACCGTATCCGGCGTACAAATATGGTTTCTGAAATTATTGGTCATTATTACATTAAAATTAATTGTCATTCGATTTTAAATTAAGCGTCTCATGTGAATATAAAAATATTTTTCGTAACAGAGCCAAACAGAGCGAATCGTAGCGCAAAAACTATTTTACACAAATTGTAACGTACTATTGGTCCATTCTTCTTAAGAGTTTTCTAAGATTAAACAAACACTGAGATGGAGCAGTGGTGGCCGAGTGGAAACTGCCCCGACTTACGAATTGTAGCACCAACCCGCACTGGGCCCGCGCGGTGGATTACGGCTCATTCCCTCTCCTAGAGAGGAGGCCTGTATCCCAGCAGTGGGAACGTTAGAAGGCTGATTATGCTTATGCTAAACAAACAAAGAAAAAAGACAATCTAATACACAGTTCCCCTTATAAGTAGACAAAGTTTGTTGTCACAATATTCATAAGCTGTACACAACACGTTGTATCATTTACTATATTTACTCGGCACACAAAACATAACGTAATGAATATGAATTGGTGATCATCATAATTTATTTCGTTTTGTTCTGGGAGACCTGTTGCTTCGATACGAATGCAGTTATCCACTGGTTTTGTATGTATTGGATCTTGTTTAAGTTATTTTCATGTAGAGTTGAAAGATTTGGAAATCTGGGTTGTACTTGGTATACATAATACCAAGAGAGAGAGATAGAGTTTTGGCCGAAGGGTGTCGTGTATCGGCGATTCCGCGGAAGGTTACGTGACACCACGCAGCGTAACACGGCGCCGACACTTCGTGTTCAATAGTGTATTTTTGTAGTTTTTATAAATATGTATAATAGTCTGTAAGGTTTATATCTTATGGGTCTTTATTACCCGAAATAAATGATATATTATATTATTATTATTATAATGTATGTACATGTAGAATCAAAGCTAATGGCGGCTCGAATCATTCCGTGAGTCGCTGCGCAGTAACAATCTAATGCGACAACGGGCTTGATGGGTGGAGCACAGCGAAAAGCATACATCACATACGTCATTAAGTTTGAATCGAAACTCACAAAGGAAAAAAAAATCTCTCCTGCACAAGATATCAAAGGTTACTTGAATTAAAAGAAAAAAATGGTATTTTCTTCTGGCTTATAAGACAAAAATTACATAAAGACATACAACGGCCTTCATGGTAGCACTTCCATTATTCCAAGTGTCCCCCACCTCCCCGACCCTGATGAAGCTACCAAATAAAAATTAATATAAGAGCAAATATTTGAGGAGCGTTGCCCTAGGGAGCAGGGATAATATCGCCGGAGCTGACCAAGTTATAATTACTTTTTATTTTCCCTACGTTGCACAAAATTAACTTCCTACTGAGGTGAAGGTGGAATTGGTTTGTTGAGCGTGTTTTTACTCTTAATGAAGATGGCAAGATCATTACTTAACTAGCAGCGAGCCGCGGTTTCACCCGCAAAGTTCCCCTTCCCGTGGTTAAAATATAGCTTATGTTACTCGCAGACAAAAACTGGTTAAAATCGGTCCAGTAGTTTCGGAGCTTATTTGGTACAAACAAACAAATAAAAATCTTGTCTTGCTTGTAATATTAGTATAGATTGGGGAAGCGTGTGTGTCAAGCTGTCAAACAATTTGGTTCCGGCTCTAATGGAGCTCGTAAAATACCATCTATGGTTATATACTAGCTAAGGTAAAATAAGGGTATGGTAAAATACTAAGTACTATACGTAATGAGTACAGAGCCGACGGGCAGAACGAACGGCTTAACGTGCTTTCGAAGGCATGCAGGAGTCTCGATATGGTCGCCCATCCACGGACTGACCTTAACAAGCACCGCTTAACCTCAAAGATCGGACCGTTCGACTGTTATAATTTATCTACTAACTCCTCACAAAAAGGATTCCTAGTTGTGTGCGGATCTGAAGCAATATCCAGAAAAAACACACAAAATTTTGAGGGTAGTCCCAAGTAACACACAAAAATTTTGAGCTCTTAGATTATTAATTTAATAGAAATAAAAAAACCGTTTTTTAAATGCAAAAAAATATATAATACACTACATTAACCGTTGGTGCACTCAGTCAGTTCATCAACTCTCCTTCACAACACTTCTCTGCACTACCAGCACTGCACTTCACTATGGACCTATACTCTAAACTGTCAAGCACTGTGGAAGAACTTTCTTCTACGTTTGCTTCGAGGATGTCACAGTACGAGGAAGATTTGAAGAATGCCAGTGGAGAAGCTGTACACAAGTCGATTGCCAGTCTGTCTAAGGACTTCACCGAGTTCAAGGGATTAATGTGGAAAACAATGAGTGCACTGAAATCCCAGATGGAGTTGCTTGTTGTAGGGCTGGATAGACATGAAATGGCTTCCCGAGCTAAGGTGCTTCTACTTCATGGCTTAAAAGAGGACAAGGATGCTGATCCTAGTACTGGTCTCCTTAAAATTTTATCTGAGCGTCTGGAAATTAAAAATGTCCACCTGAAAGACATAACTGCCTGTCACCGTCTCGGAAGTAATACCAGCAAGCCTCGTCCCCTCCTGGTTCGCTTTGAAAGCCGTGTGGTACGGAATGAGGTGTGGCAAAATAAGACCAAATTAAAAGGGTCCGGTCTAACGCTTTCCGAATTCCTCACCAAGCCCAGGCATGACATTTTTATGAATGCCCGGAAGTGTTACGGGATACACAAGTGCTGGACGTCTGAGGGGAAGATAGTCATCCAGATCGCCGACGGTACGCGACGGAAAATCGAGTCTGCTTTGGATTATCGAGAGCTGGTAGCTAAGTTTCCTGCTGTCGAGTCCACATCCGTAACATCAAAGCAAGTACCCGAGAAGAGAGGACGCAAGACAGCTAAATGATGGCATTACTTCACGACTCATCCATTTCTGTATACTTAGGTAGATATTATTTCATTTTTAAATGTCGGTCACTTGATTTTTATGTTGTAATTTCTTTGTTGTTGTTTTGACATAATGTATTTGTCACTAATGTCACTCTCGTTTCGTTCGGATATTTTATCATTACTTTGGCCCAATGGCTTTTTATTTCTCCATATAATTTACGTTAACTGGCGAGTGCATCGAGGTTAAAGTATAGAATTTTATTTTATTGTTTTAGATTAGTGTAACTTTTAGGTTACTTTTAAATTATAATTATTTGTTTTATTTATATGTTATTATGTCTGAAGATTTGCTTGATGACAGTTTCTTCTCGTGTTCATCCTCTTGTGCATCAGATAAGAGCTTTGCCAGTGCTTTTAGTGCTGATACATCTCTGACTCTTCGAGACCTCCTTTCTTCTACTTTTTCAAACTGTCGCAATTTTTTGAACGTTGTCCACATAAATGCTCAAAGCATTCCTTCTCACTACTCTGATCTGTTGTCTTCTTTCGACTCAGAACTTGTTCACGCTGTCCTTGTATCCGAAACTTTTCTCAAGCCTGCACTTCCGTCTACGCAGTATGCCCTACCTGGGTACAAAATCGTACGTAATGACAGAACGGGCAAGGGTTGTGGAGGGGTTGCTATTTATCTCCGTGGTGATATCTCTTACAAGATTGTTGACCAGTCTCCGAGTATCTACTCAAAGTTTGCTGAACACCTATTTCTTGAGATAGACTTTCGGCATACAAAACTACTTTTGGGAGTCTATTATAATCCTTCCTGTCAAATTGACTACTTTTCCTCCTTTGAAACGAAATTAGAAAATCTTTCCCCACTATACGAGCACACGCTTATTCTTGGAGACTTCAATACTTGTTTGCTGAAGGGAGACTCGCGCAGCCATAAACTCCAATCACTTGTCTCTTCTGTCAATATGCACGTACTTCCACTCAATGCTACTCACAGGGCTCCTCACTGCAATCCTTCTCTCTTAGATCTCATTCTAGTTTCTGACCCTAATAAAGTAGCCACACATGGACAGCTTCCTGCCCCCTTTTCCTATCATGACCTCATTTACCTTTCTTATAAGATTCGACCTCCTAAACGCAAGGCCAAATTTCTCTTTCTTCGTTGTTTTAAAAACATTGATTTGGAGCGTTTAAGAGCTGATGCTGTTAGCATTGATTGGTCTTCTGTGTTCAACTGTGAGGATGTGGATACTATGGTCTCAGTCTTCAGCAAGACTATGTTGGAGTTATACGAGGCTCATGCTCCTCTAAGGAAGGTGAGAGTGAAGCACCTTCCTGCGCCATGGTTATCTCCAGCAATTAAAAACCAGATGGCCAAGCGTGACAAGGCTAAGCGCTTGTATAGGAAGCAGCCCACTGAGGAAAACTGGAACCTTTATAAAAAGTTACGAAATCGCTGCGGTCGTTTGTGTAGGAATGCGAAAAGGCGCCACATTCACAACTCCATTGAAAACTTCAACCCAACACAAGTATGGCAATTTCTAAAGTCTCTTGGTATTGGTAAAACAACTAGCAAGAGCTCTCCAGATATGATAGACCTTAATGCACTTAATGCACACTTTTCTAAGTCTCCAATTGTACTCGATAACCTTGTTAAATCGTCAACGCTCCATGATCTTTCAAGTCTTCCTTTGCCTGAAAATACTTCTTTCTCTTTCCACCCAGTTACTGAATTGGATATAAGGAAATGTATCCTATCCATCTCCTCTAAAGCGGTAGGTGACGATGGCCTTCAACTCCAAATGTTCCTACCCATTATAAGTGAAATTGTTCCTGTCATAACACATATCATAAACGTCTCTCTCTACACTAACTCCTTTCCTTCAGCGTGGAAGAAGGCTCACGTCCTACCGGTTCCTAAAGTTTCGAATCCCTCCTCACCATCCCAGTTCCGTCCAATATCCATTCTCCCTGTCCTCTCCAAAGTCCTCGAGAGTATTGTACAAAAGCAACTGACTTATTATCTTTCCTCTAATGGCCTGTTGAGTCCTTACCAATCTGGCTTCAGACCTGGCCATAGCACTGTGACAACGCTAGTCAAAATAACTGACGATATACGGCTGGCTATGGAAAACAAGTGTCTAACAGTATTGGTTCTACTGGACTTCAGCAGTGCTTTTAACTCGGTTGAGTTTGACATTCTTTTGGGAATCCTTTCCTCTCTTAATATATCTGCAACGGTAATTGAGTGGTTCAAATCCTATCTTCAGGGACGCTCGCAGTCTGTTCGATCTGATGAGGTTTCCTCTGAATGGTGTGATTTGACTGTGGGTGTTCCACAAGGTGGCGTCCTCTCACCTCTTCTCTTCTCAATCTTTATAAACGCTATCACAAAGGTCCTTACTTCGAACTATCATCTCTATGCGGACGACTTGCAGCTATATCGTCATTTTAAAGTGAATGAACTGACTGGGGCTGTGGCTGCCATCAATGATGACCTTGCAAGAATCAGCACATGGGCTAAATCCTTTGGACTCTTGCTGAATCCAACTAAATCTCAAGCGCTCATTATTGGTGGCAGATACATGCTCAGTCAATTAAATCGCCAGTCTCTGCCGCCGGTAGTGTATGAATCGGTGCCTATCATATACTCTGAAAGCGCTAAGAACCTCGGCGTCCATATGGACACTTACCTCTCTTGGGAGGTTCACGTAACTCATGTTAGTAAGAGGGTATTCTACACTTTCCAGTCCCTTAAACGTCTCCAAAAATTCTTACCATTTCACACTAAGGTCAGTCTTGCTCAATCTCTTCTTCTACCCCTTATAGACTATGCCGACGTCTGTTTTCTAGATGCGACGGAGGTGCTCCTAAATAAACTCGAACGACTGCAGAATTTGTGTATTCGCTTCATTTTTGGCCTCCGGAAATACGACCACGTGTCGGAGTTCCGGACCAGATTGGGGTGGCTGCCGATTCGGCGTCGGCGAGATACTCACATCCTATCCCTTCTCTATACTATCCTGCACAATCCTAATTCTCCTCAATACCTTTGTGAACGCTTTGAGTACCTTGTCCCAAGAGGTAAACCGTGCCGAACTGCCACGTCTCTTCTCCTTCGTACTCCGCGTCACACTTCCAGTCGCTATGGTGGTTCCTTCTCTGTGACTGCAGTGCGTCTCTGGAACTCTCTTCCACATTCCCTACGCGACAGCCCTTCTCTTGATGTGTTCAAGAGGAAAATTAAAGAGCATTTCCTTTCGCTATGACATAATATTCGTGGATATGTATATATATATATATTTTTTTTTTTAATATTATATGTATTTATATATGTATGTAGGTATGTCTATGTATGTATGATAAAATATGTTGTATTGTAGAATTTGTGCACTGGATCCTACCCTCTATGCTTATCTCTCTCTATCACTCAAAGGTTTGCTGGGAGAAAACTCAACTTTGAGTTAAGCTCGCCTTTGTACATGCACTTTATTATGTCTAATATAATATAAGTTGTTTTAGTGTACAATAAAGAATTAAAGAATTAAAGAAAAAAATGCTAAGAAGGGAATTATTTATAAAAGAAATCCACCATTTCCATAATATTAGATTATTACCCTCATAACATCTCCAAACACATACTTCCTGATTTATAGCAAAAATACGACGAAAACACGAATATACACTCTTATGGGTGAAAAATAAGACAACGCGAAGGGTGATCGGTTCCAACAGTCATTAAATGGTGTTTGTCTGTCCACCCTCAGTTGTATTAAACCTTACGTGTATTTCACTAGCCTCGTGTGTGTTGGGCCTAGTTTTAATTAAAACAAGTCCACTTATTGCTTTTTTTAATAAACATTAAATTACAATTTGGTCCTTTGACACAGAATTATTCAGTTATTTTCTAGTAAATAACGTATAACAAGTTTTAGTATAAAATACTGTAGGTTACCCTACTCAAAAAATACCTTAGGCTAACTCTGCCTATAGCATAAACTGAATTATTTACTCGTACGGTTTTCTTGTTTGGAAGCAAACAAATTAATGGAATATGTATATACTTGTTTTGTTCAGGCATGATGGAAACTAATACGTAGATAGAACATGAACGGAGGCATTTCTTTTTGCTCCTGATTGTACTTTCCAAACAAAAGGTTGACCAAACGGGAAAGAATATAGGCATTCTCAAATGTAGACGAATCGGGAATGGATGTATGAAGATCAAAATCTTGAAAAAACGCCACTTGTGTTCAATTGTTTTTAAAACTTTTGACATGTTGTCGAATCGGGAATGTGACATAACGGTAAGTAGCAATCTTTTCATGTACAGACGTGAAGAATGGCAAAGGACTTTCTCTTTCTGTGGATGGATTGGCTTATGATGATAAACATTGATAAAGATGTCTATGGGCTAAAATACCGATAGTGTTTAATGGAACCCAAGAAACGCTAGACGACATTGGGGCAGACCAAAGCTAGATTGTGGAACGAGTTCAGTTCTAATTAGAACTACTGAAAGGACTAGCCCAGATTCCTGCAGAACTACAATATAAACTTATTATTTCAGAGATCTAAAAAACTCTTGTGTAGTTTTAACTGTCCTTTTTATAACCACGTATTTCATGTCCAAAGGACAAAATGCCACCCAAAATATTGATGAACAGAATATCAAGCACAATGCACAAAACCAACATAACGCCGCATTGAGCAGTGTTGTGCTACCGATGTGTTTGAACAGTAGTGTTGTGACACAACAATATTAATAGTGGGTCAATTATTTCCCACAATGTTGCTGGATGTGACCAATCTGATAGATAGGTGAGCTTGAGGACTGAGTGACCTATTTCCACTTATTAACGGTGTCTAGTTTTACCAGATGCATGTGAATACCAGTATTTGACATGGTTAATTTGGTTTGTTGGTAATATTGTTTAGCCTAAACAATATTAATATTGTTTACACACGACAATATTATTTTGGAACATTATCTCTCAACTTTAAATAGTATAAAACATTTTGTATTTTAGGCCCAACCATTTCAACTAGACAAACAAAACGTTAAAATAAAACATAAACATATACATACAATAGAAATCGCGTAATATCGTGCAGGGCGCTCGCCCGCAAACTGCGCATGCATTGCCGACAATTATCGTAATTGCCGTTTTAATACTAACGGGACAGCCCTAGCCGTATCACATGTAACATTTGAAACCACTCGAATATATTTTATATTAATTAACTTTTTGCTGGCGTGCTGTGTCCAAGTCTAACCTGCTTTGTGAGCAGGGCTGTCACTCATTTTAATGACATATTTATAGGTCCACTGGTATTTTTATTTTTTATTGCTAAGTGCAACGTTTCATGTAAATAATGTTTGTGAAAATAATACGGTGTTGTGTCCATGTTTTTAAGTAATTGCTAGGGTATGTTACGTTCGGGTTATTAGGTAAATTGCCCGAAGGTAAATATAATTACGTGAAACGTTTATGTGACTTTCATTTGACAAAAGTTATGAGGAAAGTAGGAATATTCCTGCTGTAATATGTAGGCGTTATTTTGTTAGTTTATTGTTATTAAGATATAGTTAGTTTATTGGTATCATTTAGATGTAAGTACTACGCCCACACAAATGATAAACATGAAAAATCGAAAGTACTTTTTATAACTAAATGTATCTCTACTAGGATAGGAAACAGATATCCATTATCTATAATAATGTTATAAAGAGGAAAGATTTGATTGTATGTTTACATTGAATAGGCTCCGAAACTACTAAACCGATTTGAAAAATTATTTCACTGTTGGGAAGCTACACTATCCCCGGATGACCTAGGCTATATTTTATCCCCATAGTACCACCGGAACGGGAACTACGTGGGTGAAACCGCCGGGCGCTGCTAGTTTTGTACTTCGGTGTGAAGACAGAGACCTGACCACTCTCTCTGATTTAACTATCGATCACTAACAACTTAAAAATAAATATACATACATCAACCCTAAAGCCGTACACTAAAAACTAATTAAAGTATGATGTTCAACTGTGGCGTGTCGGACATGCCTGTGACGTCACCAGTTAATTAGCGAACACATAGGTTTTTATGTCAGTCATTAGGTGTTAAGTGAGTCGTAAATGTACCTTAGGAATCGTGCTAGGCTAACTGATTAGGACTTAGGAAATGGTCTACTGGACAGAATCAGTGTCTGTCTGCTGAAGTTCAATGCTTAGAAAGAAAGAGAGAAAGAAAAAATATTTATTACAGACTCACACAAAACGAAACAAAAAAAAGCTTATTATTAATTTCAAACTGTGTTTTATAATTAAGTTTATTTTTATTTGTATCTACATTGTGTGTGCGAAATGCATTTTTTTTTCTTGAAGGGAAAGATTATTTTATGACTAGCTGTCCGCACAACTTCGTTTGTGTCACATTTTTCATGACTGCTCCGCTCCTATTGGTCTTAGCGTGATGATATATAACCTTCCTCGATAAATGGGCTATCTAACACTGAAAGATTTTTTCAAATCGGACCAGTAGTTCCTGAGATTAGCGCGTTCAAACATACAAACAAACAAACTCTTCAGCTTTATAATATTAAGTATAGATTTTCGCACAGTGTCCTTCATAATCAGCTTAATAACTAAATACAAGGTACTTGTGTCAACCTATGCTATCTTGCTATCCTTCATCTATCTATGCCAGAATTCCACAACCCACTAACTGGGTAACACGGTACTTCTTGGCAAGACTGGTGTCAGATTTTCTAGCTTCGGACAATCTCTAACGACTGCCAAAGATCCGAAATGACAGCCGGAACCAACGGCTTAACATGCTGTAGTCCAATTATGAATAAATATTCTACAACATTCATGTATATTTACAACTAAATCCTTGTTCGTCCACCATACATCACGTGACAATAACTACCCGGCAATAATTACAGGACAACGGTTTATGTCAAGCCATTACTAGTTAAGTGACTCATAAATGTTTTGAGTGGACGTAAAAGTGTATGAAAGTTAAAGTTTTAATCATATGCCTGCTGGGTACCCAGTAATAGTAGTCGGTACTGTCGGAAATGTTACCGCTGTGAATACTGGGTAAATGGTGAGTGTAAGGTTATGGGTGCAGTGAAATAGTGACATCTGACAGTATTTTTGTTACATTACATTTTACGAACCCCTTGGTTCGTAAAATGTATTATTATACAAAGGTTTAAATAGGACTATTATTGTGTGCATTCAATTATATTGTAAGATTAAAAATATTTTATTTAAACTATGCTAAAATAATAAATGCAGTATGTACAAGCAAAAGGATAAACTACTCACAAAGCGGCCTAACGCAGATTGGATTCTTTGACTGGGCCATAAATGTCAGCCAAAGTTCACGTAAAGATTCGACCACTTGGCGATGCGTTTGTGGTTACTCACGAAGGTATATTGGTCATTAAAGTTACAGCGGGTGATAAAAAAAATTAAAATATAAGTGCTGGATGACACCCAAAACAAAAAAAAAATCGAACTCAAAATTAATTAACGAAAACACAATAAGAAAAAACCCGTACAAATCCACCGAAACGAGACACCTACGTTTATTTCATATTTCAATAGCTGAAATGCTGAAATAAAAGCTGTACAATACGGTGAATATCATATTTCGAGTACCCTTTATTCGTGAAACAAAAAATCGTGGCTCATTCGTCAATATTCAGTGGAGTTATTACATTACGAGGCTGTCTCGTGTCCCCGAGGTACCTCGCGCCTCGTTCCTCGCTACTCGTTTCTCTATGCATACGTTAAGTTGAGACGCGCACTGTGCGCAGGAAACGACCTGGATTTAATCTGTGGTTAGACTGTTATGTTGGTGGGTTGATGATGTTTCTAAGGGTGATTTGTTTTGATTTATGGATTCGCGGTATTGTTTTGGTTAGGATCGCGATTGACAGCCGTCTCTCTTGATGTGATGTGAAAAAATAAATTGAATACATATTTATTCCATTCTCATTATATTCTTTGAGCATAGAGTAGCTTATTTGATTTACAACTAACTTATTCATGCCTGACGCTCGTAGAAGTAAATTACAAGATTAGTAAAGGTTTTGTGTCAGTTTATAAAATAAATTAAGTTTGAAAATCGTAGCGATCCATATATAAAACCAGAAATTCTTCCCTTTTTTTATTTAATTTTCCCACGACGTCTATCAAACAGCACTTAAACTCCAGACCTCTTTTTATCCACGTGTGGCTCATAAAAAACTATCCGGCTCGAAGGACCGACCGTCGTCGCGGTGCTCCCATCGCGCTCCTTCCCTCCTCGTATATTCCAAGGTGCGCAAACCACACACTCACTCTTTCACGTTACACCTCGTAAACTGTAAAGGGATCCCCGAAATTTATCTTCCACATCGTTAGAGCGAATAATGTTGCCGACTATTTTATTTAGAGATGTGAGTCAAGCAATGTCTTCACCTCGGGACTAACGCTTTGAAGTAAGGAGACGTGGTTTAATAACGTAATCATGACTGATACTCCAAGGGCTTGGCTTGTTTACAGTTTGTCAATTCCAATTATGAATTGCAAATGGGTTTTTTTATTGACAGATATATCTATGATAGCAAACACATCAATATCTTCAACACGTATTCAGGATATTGACGTTTGCTATCTGAGGTGTAGATTGTGTTCATAAGATTCAAGAAAAGAGTAAATGAATGAGCATTTGGTAAATTAGGTAAACTTTTTCTGTAATTTATTTTAAACCACAGGCTGACCTCAGGCCTGAATCTAACTAGACTTATTCGTATATTTTTATTCATTAAAAAAAGTAAAATACACTGAATTTATAACGACACTACTTTATTTTCACCATTTTTTCAGCATTTGTATTTGAAATTTCAATTAAAATTTCAATACAAAACAGTAAAACACCCACATTCTCAATAAACAAGTACCACAAAGTATACATATGTATGTACACCGATGCCAATAAATATCAGCGGAAAGGTCGCACCAAAAACTTTTCACGGATACTTATCACCAGTTAATACGGGGCCGATAAACATGGCGGGCATTACTCCGGATTAAATGAACTGGCAACACTTCCATACCACTGTTTTACACGTCCAATATATTAGTGGAAGTTTTCAGGATTAAAATAGAACTTGAAATGCGTGGGAAGTTGGTTGCTGGATTTCGATATGCTCCTTTTTGTTGGTTTAAGGCTTGCGGAATTTGTTCGAAAGAGTCACCGCGGCCTTGGAACGCAAAGGGCACAATAAGGAACACGGGTGGGTTTAGTCAGTAAGAGTCTGACACTCCCTTCCGCTCCGCCCAGAGCGGGAGAAGTCATTTGATAATTTCCCATCCAAAAAAAAAAAGGCTTGTTTTAAAGGAGACCTGGCATTTTGTCTTAGTATAGACTGTATGAGATACTTATGAGTAAAAAGACATGCTCTATGTAATGCTAAGTGGCTAAATCTTGTATCTAACCTACGTAAAAAAATAAGTATCTGCGATGATAGTAAGTCTTGGGAAATGAACTTGATAAACGAACATTGACAAAAGTTGAGAAGGCTTGCTGTTGAGAACAAGGGTTTTGTTTTCAGTATAGGATTTGACTTATAGCGTTTTTTCAAAACAGGGCCTGTCATTGTGAGTGACAACTAATCAACAAACATTTAAACATTCGTTCATAGTTTTAATTCTACTATAACATTCACAGTTTCAGATCTACAAATCTCCGCACGACCATCGTACTCTGGTCCCTCGACACAAATATTAATCAGTCATACCTGAACAAGTTCAATTTGTGGGGATCGTAAAATCTCGCCGAAACCCCCGGGTGATGTGTCATACGAATTAGGTGTTTGACAAGCGGAGTACCAGGGTAGCAGAGTAGCAGAGGGGTGATATTATTTTTATGATTGGAAGAACATGTGGAGGGATCCGATTGATTTTAGATTCTTTGTATTATCTACCTACATATGTAATGGTTCCTAGGTAAAGGTATATTTTACTAAAAATATGTTTCCACAGATTTTGAAGGGCATTTATGACAATTTATCAGTTTTCGGCTTCACAAGTGACATGGTGGCCTAGTGTAGTCCTAGTAGGAAGGACTCTCTGTGAAAAGATATTAATTTACGCACGGCAAGTTTTTTGGAGTCTTTTTCGGGGTTTACGTGCTCATAATTTTAAAAAATGTGTTTGTCGCTTACGCTATAGGTAAGTCAGTACATTCCTGCATGGAGTAGGATGAGACAGCAGCACATCTGCTTCTAAGCTGTCCCGTAGTCGCCGATTACAGGGCTAAGTATTTCGGAAACCCAGATACCCTCTGTGAGATAGTTTGTAAAATACGCAGTCGTAGAGTTGCAGAAACCGGCCCGATGTACTAATACTAATAAGTCAGTACATTTAATTAAATTTTAAAGTGGATTTGTAGATGGTTATTCTGATAAATAATTAAGATGCAGGGAAAACGAAGACGAAACATATGTATTAGAATATCATTAACAAAACGCACACGCTCCAGAACCCCTTGAGCAACGACACAAATCTGAGAAAGAGCAAATGAGCATACTATTATAATTACGTGCGAACGGTAATGAGTTTGTTTGAGGCATATCGCGACGCTTTGTGGGCTCGCACCGGCGCGCGTCGGGGAAGCTTGCGACACAGAATAGACGGGTGCAGAAGGCCGGCTCTTTATAGCGAGCGAAAAGGCGCACGCACGCATACTTACGTGGCAGCCTTGAATTTTTTGCCCACATCCTCTTGAGACACCAATAATAGGTTTTAAACTTAGGGAAGAGACAATATGCTTTAATAATTAATGTTATTTTTTTTACAGAATTGTTTTTTTTTTCTTATTCACACTAAAATTATGAAGAGGAAAGATTCGTATTCTCTCTTTGTAGTCTCAAGTAATACTTGAGAATTTTTGCACTCTAGTAAAAAACTACAGTTTACGTGAAAAGGATAGATGAAAAACTCCAATGCCGTGTAACTTCTTATTTATTCATCGATTTTATTTTTTCCATAAATTTATTTTTATAATATAGTTAAAACTATATACAGTTATAACTATATTTATTTATATTTTATTTAACAATATTATTAAAATCGATTCTTCAACTTTTTTTTAGTAGTGAAATATCTTATTGCTTTGAGCACTAATAGGGGTTTATTTTTCTGTCATAGCCACAATCTGAATTGTTATAGACCGTTAATGTCTATGAGTAAAATATGGTGACACTAATGATGCGTCAAATAAAATAAAAAGAATTGACTGGCATCTCTAACACTGTTCACCGAGCCATACCTATCAGTGCTTC
The DNA here is from genome assembly GCA_905332915.2 of Hecatera dysodea. Lineage (NCBI taxonomy): Eukaryota > Metazoa > Arthropoda > Insecta > Lepidoptera > Noctuidae > Hecatera > Hecatera dysodea. Next base: position 19,698,135 of record HG995294.1, read on the forward strand.
ATATACATACGTTTTAAATAAATGTCAATTGCAAATACGCTTGCACTGGATTTAAGTGAAGCGTGTCGATGTGTGCGTGCATTTTCGTTCGTTGAACAGAGCCAGCCTTCTGTGTTTATTTATTCTGTGGAGAGAGCCGGCGAGATCTCATTTATAACTAAATTAGTTCTTGCAACGTACGCGATTATAAAGTGGCGCTGCTTTAACGAGTGTTTCGCTGAAGGCGTTCGGATTTAAATAGTGCTACTAGAAATGAAAACTTTATTTTTGTTGCGTAAATATTATTTTGTTGCAAGAGTTGCTTTGAAACTTTACTTTGCCTGTTACAGGTATTATTTTAAAAAGTGGGCGATACGTTTAAAGGGAGAAGTATAGTACGGTGGTATTTGTACATTTATTATTCAACTGGGGTGGTCTCAGTGAAGTTGGATTATACATACTTTAACACTGAAATGTCGTCGCTTTATGAAAAGACAAGTCACTGTAACAAAACTGGGCACCTAGATATTATTTTCTATTTCGATTTTAGGAAAACATTTTTCTTGATTGGCAACAGCAAAATAAAAACTTTATACACAAAAATAACAAGACTATCAAACTCCCAAAACGAAACTCGATCCTAAAGTGTTAAAAATTAAAACCTGGTCAAAAGTTCCCGATAAACTTTCCGATATAATATCGTATATAAATAAAGGATATTTTCCAAAGTTTTCTGTGAGCTCGATACCCAGGGCAGCAGGGGGGGAGTTGTGCCAGGGTAGGCAGTGAGGGGGGTATCAGAGTGTACATTGAGGAAACAAAACGGATCAGCTTGTATCTAGCTCTCACAGAGACGAGGGGAGCTCAGATGGACGAAGATGAAGACTACCTAGATACGGTGGCTGAATTTTATTCTACATTTTTTATGGAAGAATGAGCAGGGAAAATTCGTAGAACATGGTGCATGAAATTATGCATAGGTTACTTGAAAAGGTAAGATGAAGATTTTGCTGGATTACACAGTAACGTAAAGAAAAGAAAATAACATCGACGTCTGTATACGTATGAGTACGTTTCAAGATGTTTAGTCTTTTTTTTTTCTGGATGGGAAATCACTTATGACTAAATGACTTGTGTCAGACTCTTACTGAGTGAAACCTACCCGTGTTCTTCCTAGTGCCTTTTGCGCTCCAGAGCCGTGGGGACTCTTTCGAACAAATTCCGTAAAAAGATGTTTCATCGCATTACCTTCTGTTCTTGATTTTTTTTGCATAATCTTCTTCAGATTCCTATTAAGAAACCAATTCAATGAATCTTCAATCAATCGTTACCTAGAACATCCCATTTGAATGAATGCTTTCAACTACCACTCAGCTCACATAAAACACCCATGTTGACAGAAAACGTATGAAACAATCCTCAACATTATCAGAGCTCATCCAGCAGTGTATCTCCGTGTCCGCTGGCTTGAACCGGCACAGACGATATGAGCACCTTATTTTTCGCACATTACACTTTGAAATTGTTTGAAATATGTTATAGCCGTCATCGCGGAGAAACTTGTTTAAACACTAACACGACTGCTGTTTTCTTTACATATCATGTTTTAAACTATGCGTTCTGGTAGATATGTGAGTTTCTTTTTAGTAGACTGTTGTGGTTACTTTGTGGTGTATAGTGTTTTTTTTTTGGCAAAATTGTAAGTGGTTTGCAAAATTATGTCACACGACGATAATTTAAACTGTTTGCTTTAATTACTGGCACGAAAATAAAATTTTCCTTTTTAATTTTTGTTTAACGATATTTTTTCTCAGTAAGAAGATTTTTAGTAGACTTGCTTTTTCCAGTGACATCGCTTCCGAGGATTATTTTTCAGGAACCGTGCATGATTCAGTGAATGAGTTGGCTCATGGCACTCAATGATAGCCAAGCTGTCTATCGTTAAAATATTTTTCGCGTGTAGACAAATTTCTTTTACTTTTGTATAGTAATGTTACACACAATTACATATCTCTTAACCACAAAAACGCCTCTTTAACGAAATTACTTCCGACAATGTATTTAGCGGTGAAGTTGCTCATTGAAATTAATTATTTGCTCATTCAAATTCAAAGTGTAAACAACTACGCTTGCTCGAATACATCCACTTTTAATAAATACAATTCATCCACACGATTCTCATAACATAAGCTCATTCCATCGTAGACTTTGTCTCTGTCACCTGTGACCTAGACTAGAGTCAAGAGCAAATCCATTTCGCAATAAAAAAATAGACTCGAAAATTCTAAATTGACGTTTCCCAATTAAAATTAATAATACCGTTCCTAACCGCACCGTGCGCTGAGTCGGTCAAAAAGTCGTTCACTCACTCACTCCATTTAGCGTTGATGCAAATTTAGTTCACTCAAAATTGAATGCATTTCAAACGGTCACCGTTCCCGTTCAATACTGATTAGTTTCAGTACGTTTTATTGAAATTATATTGTGTAGTGTGCCATGGAATTAGGTAATGCGGTGTTATGTTCGAATGCATTTGAAGGCTAACGTTAGAACGTTAAGAGGACTGAATGGTTTCATTTGCTGTACTGGAACATGTTTAATTGATGTTTTGGAAACGCTTTAGATATTAATTTCAAATGCATTTAATGTGTTACAAAACGAAACTGTTTAGAATTTTAGTACCGAGAAAGCAAAATTACGAGTAAATTATAATTTAGTACTAGTATACCTTGTTAGTTTGAGGCAAAAGGTTATGTAAATGTACATACTTCAGTACATAATAACCTTACATAATGTTAAACTCCTCAGTTTATCTTTAATAATGCACCGCCAACGAGCACATTAGAAATTTATTTACTGCAAGACAACGGTCTACGTAATTTCGTAGCACGCTACGAAAGTGCTACGAAGCGCTACGAAAGTGCTACGATACATCCACGTCGTTGATCGCTCTGCACGAAGGTTTCGGTTTTGCTACAAAATAATTGAATGAATGAACCACTTGTGATACCAAATAAGGACAATACAATTTTATCGTTTTCCCAGATAAAAAAAATATAAGGAAAGGGGAACAATGACAAAGCGATGATCGAATAAACAAATACATAAAGGAGTTAGTTAACACGGGATTCCGATGAATTCTCAATAAAGTTGAAAAAAATCTATATACTGTGGATGTTCGGGTAACAAAGATCTGGGGGATCACAAGACAGGCTTGGTGGCACATGTTAACGGTTCATTTGTGGGCTGAGTCATAGGCGGTAGCGGTAATGATGTCTAATGAAGTAATGACCGCCCAATTGATTTGTTTAATTGCGTTAGTAAAGTGTAAATAATAATAAATAATAAATAAATAAATAATAAACATACTCACACATCTACAAGTCATAAGTCCGGGCTTTAATTAATTCGCTCATATTGCTTTCTTCAAATAGGGTTGATTAATTTTAGTTAACTTCAGGCGCCTGATTTCAGTTAAAAATATTGTTTGTACTCTCAAGTTAAATTTGAATTGCCAATTATTTTATTAATTGGCAGGTTGTGGCACAGGATCCAGTACAGTGGAAGGAGTGGAGGGAGGCCTTTGCCCAGCAGTGGGACATTTCAGGCTAGCTATATATGATGTATATACTCGTATATACTATAATATATACTAATATTATAAAGAGGAAATAATTTTTGTTTGTACCGAATAAGCTCCAAAACTGCTGTACCGATTTTAAACATTTTTTCACCAATTTAAAGCTACATTATAAGCGAGTATCATAGGCTATATTATATCACCGTATTCCTACGCAAACCATAATTATGCGGGTGAAACCGCAGGGTGCTACTAGTATATAATAATTTAGTGTCAATGTATAAATACTACGGCAATTATTTTATTTTCTACACATTCGTTTAGAAAGCTCACCGCTACTATCTCATGACTTAAATCCCCCAAAGTTTTAAGAGTGTCATTTTATTAAGTCCTCGCACAGAACGAGATCGGATCGAGAGCTGACATGTGTCGCCGCCGTGTTGGGACTCCTCTCACGACTCCCTCTAACGGCCCTCTTTTAAAGAACAATGCTTTGAGAGTACTCCCGTGTTCTTATCTGACGATGAGTGTTTTGAAGTCGAGTGGATAATTATTATGTTTTCAATTTTGTGTTTAGCGACATTTTTAGTAATGGTGTAATGATGATTGTTGATGTTTCGTTTTGAAACCTATTATTATTTTCTTGTTTTATTTTTTTACTTTTATTATTTTTAAGACAGATAGATAACTAGAAAATACTCTTTTGTAGGTAAAAAAATTAAGTTAACTGTTATTTTTAATTTTGCAAATGTTTATTTCAGTGAGTGTTGGCTACACTGATCAGCTTTTTGACGTTCAAAAGTGCCTTTTAATGGTCTAGTTGAAATAAATGAATTGATTTTTGACTTTGAGTTAGCTATACATAATTTGAGATAGAGTAGTACTATTATATCGTTTAATAAGTAGCATTACAATCAAATAAGGTATTAGTTAAAACCACGACAGGAAACGGAATAAAACAATAACATGCTACCTTAATAAAAACCCTAACGCAAAGAGACGACTTTAAAAAATGTATTTAAAAGAATCAATGTTCACGTGAGGCGCTTATCGCTACTCGCATGCATCCGGCAGATTGAGGGTTAAGATTCGCTCGTTTGTATTCAGAGCGCGCCGCCGAACGCGAGGTAACCCGCCCGTGCCGGCCCGCCGCCGGTAAAAGTTTCCAGCGCCGACGGCTCCTAAATACCGGGAGATTCTATTAGCGCATCGATGTTTTATGACCGAATGAGGGTTCTGATATTCGACGGCGACGTAAAATTATAATTTATGGTTGGAAACGGATTTTTTCTATTTTAATAAAAAAAAATTGTCCTTTTGTCGGCCGTGCGATATTTGGGTGTGGTTTTCGGGATGGGCTTTTTATGGTCTTTTGGTTTCAGTTGTTGGGGTTTAAGATTTAATTTTGATGCTATGATTATGCTAGTTTAAAAAATGCCAGGATATTTTGTATTTGAATCCCATGCATTACTTGAATTGTATGTTTACATTTGCAAACAAAATATATGCAACATCCAAAAGAAAACACATCAATAAAAGCGAAAACAACCAAAACAAACATCTAAACTCTCCGTTTAAAATTTAGAGAAAACGCTCACGAAATCCACGAAAATTATGTTAAAGAAATCATTACACTTTCATACACATAGCACATACAGCACACCACCCAAGTTTGTTCTCAACATGGCAAATAAAAAGAACTTTTTACATCAAAACTTTATTTCGCGTTCCCCGCGCTGATTCGTACGTGAGACCGACTATATTTTGCGCTGATTACTGTGTCTTGAAAGTATATATGAACTTTTTGCCTGGAAGTGTATTTTTTTCTGCTCCGTCTTGAGACTCCTTGACTGCATTTCTGTTTGGCTGCGTCATTTTAAAAAGCGGTTTACGATTTTTGTTGTTCCATTCTTGTTTTGACGTTTGGATGTTTTCGTTGAGCTTTGTTTGTGGTTTTATGATTTGTTTAAAATAGGACAGTATTCTACCAGATTGGGCGAGCTTCAAAGAGCTTGAAAATACCATGCTACACTGGGAAATATAGTAAGCCAAGACTCGAATAAAGCACTATATAAAGCGCGTTCTTATTAGCGGACCCTCATTATGGTTGCAATTAGTGGCAGTTGATTACATCAACACCCACAAAAGAAGCGCAATGTGCGTTGAGCACAAGTTTCAGTTGACAAAACAATAAAAAAATATAAATCTTTGTTGAATGCCAAAAAATAACCATTCCTGCCCATCTCAATAACAACAGAGTCAAACATTTTGAAGAAAAAAAAAGAACACTTTGGTAGTTCTTTACTTTTGTACCGTAGGAATACCTAACCGAAGTCTTTAAAGCAATATGTTAAAAAAATGTTTCCTTCGAAACCTTTAATCCGACTTGCACTTGGCCGACTTTATACAAAGTTTCCTCTATGTCATCTCTAACAGGAGCCTTTCAATGAGGCTCTTCGGTACACTTTGTGTGAAAAACATTAAACAAGATGAAGAGACACACGATAAACAACACACAATCTTAAACCCGATCCTCATCGAGTACGTACGCTAAACTAAGTTTTTTTCTCCATATGCAATATGTATATATGCTCTATATGCATCCCGTAATGAGGTGCAAGGAACCCGATAGCGGATTCTAATACGTTCGACTTGTTTAGACTCGGCGCGTTCACACGAGTCGAGTGTTTGTTTAAGAACGTCGTCGGGTTTCTTGTGCTAATGAATTTTTAAAGGATTGTTTTCAATGGTGTTTGTTTGGTTGTTGAAAGGTTGAACAGGATGACTTTTTTAATCATTTGTTTTTAGAAATAATGGAACCCTAATATAAATGTAGTAAAAGATGTGGAGGAATTTTTCGACGCCATCTTTTGACAATTTTTATTATTAGTTAGTTAAGTGTATATATAGTAATAGTTAGTTATATAATTGTAAACATTTGGACAGGTAAAACATTATATAATTTGTAAGTCTGCTTATACAGAACCTTGTTCAGAAATACATTTAAACGTGAGTATAAAAGCGACAAGACAACAATTTATATTTATTTTCCAACGTTCAGATATATAAAGAAAATTACGCAAAGAAATATTAAATCTTATTAAGAGAATAATAAGATATTTATTCCTAAGTAACAATCAGATATAAGTGATATAAATGGAAGCTAAAAACTTAAGGCCTAGCTGATGGATTCTAAATTAATTTCACTGCCACAGAAAGCGTTTTATCAAAAAAATTAATTAGTCGCTTTTGAAGGCCTGGAGTCATATTGTGGCGATATTAAAAGTTGACGGCGCTAGGTATTTTATATTTATATTGTTTTAGTCATAGTAATGAGTATACAGAGAATAAGTTTTTGTCATTTATGATCTGTTGCCAGTTTTTTGCCCTCAACTATATAGCATTACTACTATAAGGCATTACTCGACTGCCCTGAACATTACTCTCCGTAATGTTTTTCGACGTTCTTTTTTTAATTGACGAAAGATCAGTATATACTAAATAAATGGTAATAAGACCGTTGCTTAATTGAAGGTGTGTTTCAAGTTTTAAAATATTTATGAACTATTATAAATTTAAGATTAATTGGATTTCGTATTAGTAGTGATTGCATTTAGCTTAGAAAAAAAAAACCATCAAAAACAGTAGATCAAAATTTTATGTAATTACCTTGTTCGTAACTTTTCAGTTAAATTGATTGAAGGAACCAGAAAAGTGTCTTTCCTTTTTTTTCTGGATGGGAAATCATCATACATATAACTTCTCAAACTCTGGGCGGGAACTCTTACTGACTAGAACCCACCCTTGTTCCTCCTAGTGCCCTTTGCGTTCCAGACCCGCGGTGACTCTTTCGAACAAGTTCCGCAACAATGAAAAAAGTGCCTCAAACTCCTGTTTACAGAATAATAGTCCAAAAGCCTTAATTAGCTGAATAACCTTTCACCTTTCTACCCTAATCTGATCAGATACCCCATAGACAATAGGTCCAAACTACAGTTACCGCTGCACTAACAAAACGCGATTTCGGGTTTCGACCGGCATCAGTGGGCCATTGTGTAAAAGTCGTATTGCTAATGGATTAGTGGTGACTATCTGTACAATAGATGTAGTGCATATGGATGGAACGACACGCGGAAATTGGACAAAATTGATGCTCTCTGGTCGGTTTCAAGTTTTGCATTGTCCGATACGTCACGCTGGATTGATGTATTTTTTGCGTTGGTCTGTGTGTATCTGTGTTTGGTAAGTTTTGTGGTAGGTGTGAATTCTGTGATTATAATGTGATTTAAGTGTTTTGTGTATTGATCGTTGATAGTGATGCGGATGTGTTTTTCAGTGGCCGGTTAGTTTTTGTCCTACCCTTTTTTTCTGATTATATGCTTACTGTAGCATTTTAGGATATGTTAATTTACAACAGTATTAATAAATATTTAACTTAACTAGAAATAAAAATACCTAGTTAATGTAACCTAAAATATGGCGTCCAAAAATTTATTAGCATGCCTGTTGACTGGAAGTGTGCTCAAAAGGATGATATCATTGCCATGTTTTGTGGCAATGCTTATCCTCTGTCCGAAGTTCTGTAGAAAGCTAGCTCTTGGGTCCCACGATGTGTGAACTAACTTGAGAGATTTTTTAAGTTATGTCACCACAACTCGAGAGTTTCAACCCCAAACGGCTCGAAAATATAACTACAATCGATGTTATGATGTTTCCGCCGCCTGAGGTTCCCCACAGCCGCAGCGGCAGCGCCAGCACTGCACAAAGAGTTAGGAAGGTGGGATGGTACAAGAGTATTGTCCACACAAGTAGCATCCCACACTAATGGCCTCCCCCATCTGGCATGGAATTAAGACATGCCGTCCGGTCTCTTGCCATGCGATGCGATGCGATGCCTGTTATACAGCCGAAACGCCGAAGGTGACTAAAGCTCGTCGGATGATGTGGTCAATATTCGTGTATCGCGCTGACTCGCGTTACGGCTGCATAATAGGCAGTGGTGTCCGAGGCTGTTGAGAACTTTGCCACAGTAGCAGAAATGCAGAGAACAACAAGAAGCGCCAACACGGAGGCAAGCAGCGAGGCAGTATCGTCGAACATCCTTACTAATATTATAAACTAGCTGCTGCCCGCGACTTCGTCCCCGTGGAATCCCCGATTTTAAAACATTCTTGATCGCTGCTCCGCTCCTATTTGCTTAAGCGTGATGATATATGTATAACCTAAAGCCTTCCTCGATAAATGGTCTATTCAACCCAAAAATATTTTTTCAATTCGAACCAGTAGTTCCTGAGATTAGCGCGTTCAAACAAACAAACAAACAAACTCTTCAGCTTTATAATATTAGTAAAGATGTGAAAGCGTGGATGTTTGTTAAAACTACTCAACCGATCATCATGAAACTTTATACACATATTCTTAGAGGTATTAGAAGTAACATAGGATACTTTTTATCCCGGGATTATGTTCCCTTGGGATAATTTCCGACATTCACGCGGACGAAGCTGCGGGCAGCAGCTAGTTTGTAAATAAATTAAAGCGGTAAATAAATAATATTTTGTTCTAAATAATTCAGATATCCAATTAATTTATGCTGTCGTGTCTTGTAATAGCTATCGAAGAAAAAAACGATGAGTAATTTTGAAAGGACATAAATTAATTAATTACTGATGGATAATTAGTTGTTAATAACATTATTAGCTTCCACTTTAATTTATTTTTCATTTTTAGCCTATTGCCTCCCACTGGAGGGTAAAAGCCTTCCTTTTTTCCTCCCATTCTTTCCTGATTAGGGCTACTGTGGACCAATACTGTCAGTAGACTTCAAGCTTGATTCGCCATCTTCGCCAGGATCAGTAGTGATGCCGCCGAACATTTTCTGGGACTTTGTGGTAGCTTTAGCCCACGAATCTTTGGACATGCGGCAGGCTTGTCCGGCCTAGTCCCATTTAAACTTGGTTGCTTTTTGGGTGGTAGAGCAGTGGTGGCCGAATGATAACGGTCCCGACTTACGAACTGTAGGCCGCGGGTACAAATCTAGCCAGGAGCATTACTTTGAGTAATTATTTCATTACCACTGTTTTCAAAACGGTGAAGGAAAACAACATAAGGAAACCGGCATATCCTAGAACCAAAAAGTCGAAGAGACACACCAACCCACACTGGGCCCATGTGGTGGATTACGGCCCATTCCCTCTCCTAGAGAAGAGGCCTGTGTCCTAGCAGTGGGAACATTCAAAGGCTGACTATGCTATTATGCTATATGCTTTTTGGGTGACGTCAGAGATTTGTGTTTTGGAGCGCAGCACTATGTTTCTAATGAGGTCTGTTAATCTGACGCCCAGAATCTTGTGCTCCATTGCTCGCTGACAAACCTCATGCTTGAACCTCCGCTGAGCTGTTAAAGATCTGATTTGAGTGCCGTATGTAAGGATAGGGAGAATACATGTGTCCAATTTGCGGTTATGGCAAATTGGAAGGTGTCTGTGAGAGTCTTTATCGACTAATAGCTGTTCCAGGCGTTTTCGGAGCGGTGAGCAACATTTTTTTTCGTCTCGCCTAGAATGAGACTATTTGACCTTGGTAGATGTGTTCTGGAACATATGCAATCTCCACACCTCCTAAATACAGTTTCTGTTGGGCGCTGTCAATCATTACTTTGGTCTTTGACATGTTCATACGAAGTCCAATGTCGAGGCTAAGCGACCCTCGGTCACTCTGTTCAGTTGCCGAAGATTAGAATAAGACGATATTGTTGGCGAAACGCAGGTTGGCTAACTTTTTTTCGTCGACGATAACGCCTTTATCTGTCCAGGGAATGGAAAGCTTTTTAAAGACATCTTCGAAGGTGGCAACTTGGGGGATAACGGATCTCCTTGCTTGACACCTCCTTTAATAAAAAGGAGGAAAATTTTTCAGTTGCAGCTGGCATTATATTTGAATAGTTGTAACAGTTTCTTTTTTTTTCAATGGTCTTTCACTTTTCACATTCGAGCAGCAAAAGCTGTACTGGACAGAATATTTATTCAGATTTTTCCACTAAATTATTTACCATCATCTGCCTAGCCTTTTCCCAACTATATTGGGGTCTGCTTCCAGTCATACCGGATTCAGCTGATTACCAGTATTTAACGTGGAGTGGCTGCCTACCAGATCTCCACAACCCAATAACTGGGGAACACGGTACTTCTTGGCAAGATTGGTGTCAGATTTTCTGGCTTCTGACAATCCATAACGACTGCCAAAGATCTAGAAATGACAGCCGGGAGCAAAAGCTTAACGTGCTTTCCAAGGCACGAAGGAAACTCGGTATGTTAAGATGGTCACCCATCCACAGACCAACCTTGGCAAGCGTTGCTTAACCTTGAAGGTCGATCTGCGCGGCTGATATTCTTTAGCCACGAGCTCCTCTCACTAAATTATTAACCATAGGTATAATAATTCTGGGTAGCGCTTCCAGCATATTCGGTGACATCCCTGTAATCATTATACGCATATCGTACATCATTAGTGAAAGCACTCGTGTGTTGTCGTTCACGATCGATACGGCTTAATCGCTCCCATTTTATTCTCGCCTTTTAATGAGCACTTAAACAAAAAGCTTTAAAATAGGCAATGTTTTATGTTTGGCCTTTATTATTGACGATAGGCGGTTTAAATATGAGGTGGACCGCGGTTTCGTGTAAATTTATCTGTAATTTACAAACGGTAATGATTGCGTATGGTTCATGCGTTGTGGTCGGACTGAAAATGGATCACCACGTAATTTTTGTGGTGTTATAGGAGATGGGTCGTAAATTAGGTTGTGGTCTTGGTGCAGTTGGATTGTGTGGAGCTACTGTCATTTTGTTGTGTTTCACTGGACCGAAGATACTATTAACATAAGAAAAACGGGAGCATGAAATGGCTGAGGTGTATAGTTTGGAACGCTTTACCACGTTTGGCGTTTATTTTCAATAGTTTTTAACAACTGCTGCTATATAAGTCACTCGTAGCATATGCCATCAAATATAGTTCTTTCAGCAAAGGGCCAAAGATACTATTAACATTAGAAAAACGGGAGCATGAAATAGCTGAGGTGTATAGTTTGTAAAACTTTACCACGTTGGGTGTTTATTTTCAATAGTTTTTACAACTGCTGCTATGTAAGTCACTCGTAGCATTTACCATCAAACATAGTTCTTTCAGTAAAGATAGGGCTGTCCGAATGTCAAATTAATACACGATCAACATAAAAGAAACATGACATTTTTAAAGTCTCGCGCACACGTTCGCTCTCAAAGATCGACCACGTAGTGATTTCGCTTCGGTCTAGTCGGGCCAAATATAGGCGTCACAAAAACTCCTAGTCCTTGCTATAATGATGTAAGTCAATGCACAGTTTACTGCGGGCGTACCATGACGTCTTAAAACGTGAGTCTTCCGAGCGAGAAAAAAGGATGGAGCTACATAGGGTGTATAACTCTATCCTTCTTTCTCGCTCGGAAGACTCACGTTTTAACACCTCATGGTACGCCCGCTGGTACTGTTGGTCATATAATGTACCACTATTGCTATCGTTAAGGAATTATTTTAGGTTTAATTTTTATGCATGTCACAGTAAATACCTACTTTTCGTTCTTTTCGAGTAAATGTTTATTATTTCGAAGACATGTTCTGGTAACATATTGTAGCCCAAATAAAGCAGGAAGTAACATGTCAAGTTGAAATAACTTACAAACGAAGACGAACGGAATCCCTTCGGAGCGAAAGTTAAAATTACATTAATTGAATTTCAGTGTTCCTGCGATGCTGTTTCATTACTCAGAGATTTATGACAGCTGTCTTAACTTTACTAATTAACGCAATTCATATTTAGTTTTTCACAATACCAATTAAATGTACCTATTTGTTTTGTATTTCATCGAAGTATAGTTTTAATACGCACGCAGTGTTATCCATATTTTGCTGAGATGTTATAAATAGGTGCTTAGTAAAATGTGTTTTTTTTTTAATGATTACCTATGTTATTTGACAAAAACCAAGCTTTTGGTAAGCCGGTATTGAAGTTAACTGGCATATACCTTTTATATCCAATGCAAAAGTACCTATGAGTATTAGGCAAATATGATATCTGTTACTTATCTATACTGAAAAATATTCTATCCTTTATTATATTATTTTTTATTATGGCCATCATCATCATCATCAACAGCCTGTTGCAGTCCACTGCTCGACATAGGCTCAGTGGCGGCCTTAGGGGGTGGCGAGCAGGGCAACCGCCCGGGGCCTCGCTCTGTCAAGGGCCTCGCGCAACCCGTGTACAAAATATGTACCTTACATCGTATAAAACGTGTTAGATGTTTGTAATAAAATGAAGTTATTCCATAGTAAATTAGATTTGATATGAGTGAGAAAAGATAGAAGTGGAACAAGATGAGCTTTCTACTTTGCAATATTTTCATTTGAAAATTTCTATTTTTATTAAAAGATCTATTTCATTTTATTTAAAATTTTAATATTAAATTCACAAATATCTATTTATTTATCTAAAAAAACAAAGGTTTTTCGCCCGGGGCTTCGCAAATATTTATCGCCCGAGGCCTCGTGATGGTTAAGGCCGCCGCAGCATAGGCCTCTCCAATCACACGCCACATAGATCTATTATCGGCTTCTCGCATCCAGGGCCCCAAGTCTGCTATTTTTATAAATTCCAACACGATCCCATTGTCATTTTGCTAAAAGTTCGTAATCTGCTAAATTCATAATGATCGATCATTGGTCGGTCAATGGTCTCGTAATACTTTTTGATAACCGAGCTATTCAAAGCAATGACTGCACAATGACGTTCTAATGGTAGGGCACTGATAAAAAAAGTGTCAAAATTTTAGCAGTTTACGTCATAAATCTGTGATTCATTTGTCATTATGTACGAGATTACCATTCTGTGCCATTTCTTTCAATGGAGTGTCAGTGGTTGACCATTGGAAAGTCATAGTGACGCTTTTATATTGGTAGATTACCAAACTTGTAAAAATCAACCATTATGAAATCAATGATAGACCATTCTGAAACTATTGTAATAGCAGACTTGAGGCCCTGTTCCGTACTCAGTGTTAACATAATTCCTTCCAAACTAAAAGTTCGCTCTCCGCACCGTAAGTACACTACCAGAGATTGACAAATCTTTCACGAGACATTTTCAACGTTTTTATTAAAAAGAATAATATCCTTCCGACTCGAATGTTATTATAAAATACAACAGCGTTTAATTTGTTTTCCTCGGAGCTTGGAGGTCAAAACTTATCTTGGTACTTAGACACTATAAGGCTACGTCACATTGTAGAATATTTCTATTGGAATAACTCATCATCTGCCTAGACTTTTCCCATTCAACTGAATACCAGTATTTTACGTGGAGCGGCTGCCTACCAGACCTACGCTACCCAATAACTGGGTAACACGGTACTTCTTGGCAAGACTGGAGTCAGATTTGCTGACTTTCAGACCACCCATAACGACTGCCAAAGATCTACAAATAACTGCTGATCCCAACGGCTTAGCGTGCATTCCGAGGCACAGACGAAACTCGGTGTATTAAGATGGTCACCCATCCAAAAACAAACCTTGTCAAGCGTTGCTTAACCTTGAAGATCGACCCGTGTGACTGTTACTCTTTAGCCACGAGCTTTGAATAACTAACTCTAGGTAATATAACGGCGTAGGTATAAAAGACTCTTTACTTGGAAAACAGATCTTACTGTCTACTTTTTAAAGTCACTTATAGTTTGTTTAGTTTATACCCAGAGGGGCAGTTGAGAAACTGTTAGTTAAAAGCGTCGGCTTGGATATGTTGCCTCTGTTCTTTAGAGATTATGAGATTATCGAACATAAATGTAGGTTTAAGTTATTAAACACAGTTTATAGTCATATTAAAAAAAAAACGGCTTCTGCTCATGTAGGTGAACCATTATCTTCAATGATTCATCTTACTAATATTATAAACGCGAACATTTCTAAGTATGGATGTTTGTTACTCTTTCATGCAAAAACTACTGACTGGATCTTGAAGAAATTTGTCACAGATATAGATCAAGGATAAAAAGTATCCTATGTAATAACACATAGGATACTTTTTATCCCGGGATTATGTTCCCTTGGGATAATTTCCGACATGAACGCGGGCGAAGCCACGGGCACCAGCTAATAGACAATAATAATGAAACTAATGAATTTTCGACACAAAGTTAAGTTATCACTAGCTGAAAAAAAAATAGTGAGACAGGTAAAATGTTTCTTTTTTGCGAATTGTCTATGAGTTCTTGAAATGTGTTCGCATTTGTATATGAAACATAGGAACTACAAATGGATCTCTTTATATATATAAGTAGCTACATAGAACACTGCTACTAATATCAAATTCAGTCGACAGTAACTCACAATGTTATTTCTAAAACTGGGTTCCGCGAAGTCTGTGTACTTTATGTTCCCTAAAGTTTCAGTTCCTAATAAGAAAGTGCGCAACACAATACAGAAATACGTTACAAACGCAAAAGAGATAATGTGTAGGCAGCCAAAATTTGTCTTATATACACGTCACAATTAGTTGACGAACAAAAGTCCCTGAGAAGTTGCGCAGCGCCGCCGCTGTGCCAGCCTCTTAATTGGCAAAAGTTTCTTGTCGACGAAAAACTGGGGGAGAGCGCCTCTGAATGAACGGATGAACGAGTGAACGATCACAGGAGCGGGAGACGCCGAGAGGTGTAATTAGTCAAAAATTCCCGCGAGGTACCCGTGCAGCCAGTGCACGAATACTACTTAATGTGTTTCGCTGCCAACGAAATTACGTTCTTCGAGATTACTGACAGTGTCAGACCAAATAACTGACTCGAGCCAGCTGAAGTAGCTGCGTATTATATAAGCATAAGCGTAATCCACCACGCGGGCCCAGTGCGGGTTGGTGAATGTCACATGTCTGCGAATTTTTGGTTTTAGGACATGCCAGTTTCCTCATGATGATTTCCTTCACGGTTGTGAGAGCAGTGATGATGAAATTAATTGCATAAAGTAATGCGCCTGGCTGGGTTAGAACCCGTGACTTACAATTTATAAGACGGGGCCGTTACCACTCGGCCACCACTACTCTCAAATCGCGTATTATATATAATTCCAGAAAATAAACTCGATAAAATCATACCACAAAGTCCTATGTAGGCTCACACTCTACACATACTGGAAATTGACAAGGGAAAAAAGCAATTGAGAATGTGTAAAGAATGGAGGGCACTCGGGTACCTATATAAATTCACCTGCTCAAACAAAACGAGCTCGCTGAAAGTAGATCCAAGACTGTTTACTATTTATTGGCAAGTCTTTGAACAGGGTCGTAATAATCAAAGTTCAAAGTGACTATTACACTCAATCGTTAGAACCAGTAATGGAAAAAATATTCAGGTCAACACACCAGTAAATTATGAAGTATTAGACAGTCAAAGAAGAAGTTCGTACATAACATCGTAATATGTAGCACAAAAACAAATATTAGTACACTCCCTCATGGTTACGATCAAAAAGTTAATGAGTTTTTTTATAGCTACACAAGTATAAAAACTCGCGAACATTATGACGAGCAGTCGTCACGTAATAAAAGCAGAACGGTACAAAATATGCTCAGAAACGTCACAGCGGGACAGAAAGACGTACAGTTGCTCTCATTAGCCTCTAATTACGGGGTCCGAGTCGCCGCCGAGCGCCGCCGACCGCCGGCGGAAATTCAAATTTAAATTTCGTACGTTCTACTCTTGGAAATTGCGATTTTTCACCAATAAAAAAAAGGCAATACCGAATCGAAATTTTAAATGGTTATTGTTTCCTTTTTATGTTAATGACTCGTATTGAAATTTTGTAACGGATGTTCGGAAATCGGCATCGGTCGTTTAATTCCGGTAACGGTCGGACAAGATTGAGTTCCCAACATTTTTATTGTTGTTACTTGCTTTGTTCGCGTAACGGCCCTTAATTGTTTCTCTTTTTCGAGAACACTTCCCTATAAAAGTGAGGCTCCTGTCGAAGAGATAGTACAATATAAACTCGCAGGATCTTTTAATAAAAATATAATAATCTTCCTGTACGGAACACTTCATTAAGGCGCTCAAAGAGGCTCGGTGGTGATTATCAGTCCCGATAGCGTTTAGCATGGCAGCACCATATTGCATTTAAAATAAAAGTTACCGGCAAACTCGTCTTTGACCGCGAGCGGTGGGCGACCGAGGCCCTCCCCTACTTTTCATAATTATCATCCCCCCTGTCATCACACCGGTTGGAATCGCGTATCTTTAATTTGGGCCGTCACGCCAGCCCCGAAAATTCCTTGCATTCGTAAGAATTAAAGGCGGCGATAAAGGGAGCGCTGTTACTTCTTATTAGCGCCGACACTAATAACCGTTCTCGCTGTCCTCGCGTGACAGTTTTATACTACACAAATTAGAAAGCAAAAACGTCCGAGTGGTTTTCTGCGGAAATCCGTGACAAAAGGCAGCGAGAATGCGCGAGGACGACTCTGGATAAAGCGGGCTATTCGTGAGCCGTTTGAAAGGAGTTAGGCGTCGACCATAGACGCTTACCGGGGCATGAGCTGCAAGCTCGGGCTCGGGTGCTCGCGTGCTCGGCGCTCGTGCTCGGGACATTAAAACGTTCCGCGCGCTCGCCCGCGCTGCCAAGCGTGATGCGACGCACCGGACCATCATTTTAAAACTGAGTTTTGTTTATAAACGTGACGATGTCTCTTCTCTTTTATTTCGTACGAGTTTTGTTTTTATTTGAGCGCCTGTGCCGCACACACGCCGCGTCGTTTACGTAAATCAGATGTGCCGTTAAAAATAATGGCGCGAAATGTAATGCATGTAAAATTTCAGCGTTATGCTGGTATTGGGGTGTTCATTGCACGTTACGTATTAAACTGACATGTGTTTACGACACGCAATTATTGTTAACATTCAATTATTGTCAGTTCGATTGTTTGACAGTTGTTTCGCGACTGTTCGCTGAGGTTTATTTGTAGGTTTATTAAATGGATGTGAATGTGCCGAACATTTCAAATAATAATGTGAAGTTAATTTTACTGCAGTGTTGTTAATGAAAATGGATATTTTGTTATCATGAATATTGACAGTAAAGTAATGAGAGAGAGTTTATTCTCTGTTTGTAAAAGTTTCGCAGTGCGTTGCGAAATAATATATTTTTCATATTCGATTAATTCAATCAGTGCAAAAAAGGCACGTTTGGAAACGGAAATTTAACAAAACTTGATAAGATTGTACACAAAAATCTAAGTAATGTTTAGCCCGATTTCTAAGCCGGTAAAGGTAAGTAGAAAATAGAGCGATCTCCTTCGGCTGTCATTGAACTACATTCACAATAACTTATCCTGTGGGGATCAGGGGATAAGCAGACAAGAGGCTTTGTGTGCCGGTTGTTATTCGTACTTTGTAGGTAGGTATGTACATGTCGCGGCTGTGATCGGAAGAAAATCTTTAGAGCCTCTGACGAAAGGTCTGTCAAAGGTAGGCATTGAAAAAGCTTTACTAATATTATAAAGAAGAAAGCTTTGATTGTTTGTTTGTTTGCATTGAATAGGCTCCAAAACTAGTGAACCGATTTGTTTTTTTTTTCACTGTTGGGAAGCTACACTATCCCCGAGTGACATAGGCTATATTTTATCCCTATATTCCCACGGGAACGGGAACTACGCGGGTAAAGCCGTGGAGCGCTGCTAGTTGTTCTATAAAACGTTTTGAGAAAAAATGCAAAATAATACTAAGTATCTTATCCTATTAGTAATCTCTATCTGCCACTGAATTAACTACATTTTTATATTTGGATTTTGAACATGATAATTAATTATTTTTTCTGGAATTTCGTTTTTTTAACGTAAAAGAGAAAGAAAAAAAACCTCTGTATTATTGAAGACAGAGAGAGATGAGCAAAATGTAGTGAATTTTAAATCTAGTTAATCGTTTACAGTTAATTTCACAAAATATGTCTAACTTGTAAGGTGTATTGCACAGGCCTTTATAAAATGTTTATAATAAAAATCAAACATGTCATATTATGTACCTACCTTAACATGGAGGTCCACAAACGTCTAATCAAATTCCCATCTTCTACAAAAATAATACACTTACTGCCTCCAATAAAATATACTCCGAGCTTCATTTAGTAAAATGAGCATCCGTATAGTGAATTCCGGGCATGATTTCAGAAGCGGCCCCGGGGAGCGAATTAGTGGATCAACGTGACCTAACTGAAGATTTTTTGTCGCGATGAAATATTGTGCTGCGTTCTAGCGAGAGAATTTACACTAGTTAGTTCGATGCAATAGGGATGTTTCCTGATTAAAAAACTATGATTCTAATTAGTCCGTCAGTTAGATTATAGAAAAATATTGGACACGTATTTTTTCCTTTATCAAATCTATAAAAACTGGCGAAGGTAAAAAGCATCCAAGATCAGGAGTGAGAGCGTGTGACGTCACTGCCCGGTAAAAATTGTAGCGGGTAGTGACGTCACAAGACTTTTCAACGCACTGTATCGTCTTCATTTTTTGTTTATGTGAAAAAAGAAAAAATACGTCTCCAATATCTTTTGGAAATCTATCTGTCGGACTGTTTTAGTTAACTACCCTATTGTTTTGACCGAACGTACCTATACTCCATCATCATCTACCTAGCCTTTTCCCAATTATATTGGGGTCAGCTTCTAGTCATACCGGATTCAGATGAATACCAGTATTTAACGTAGAGCGGCTGCCTACCAAACCTCCACAACCTAATAACTGGGGAACACGGTACTTCTTAGCAAGTTTTTTTTGGCAGTCGCTACGGTTTGTCAGAAGCCAGAAAATCTGACACCAGTCTTGCTAAGAAGTACCGTGTGTTCCCCAGTTATTGAGTTGTGGAGGTCTGGTAGGCAGCCACTCCACGTTAAATACTGGTATTCAGCTGAATCCGGTATGACTGGAAGACGACCCCAATATAATTGAAAAAAAGGCTAGGCAGATGATGATATCGAGTGATTACAGACATGTATATATCACGCGTATAACCCTTTTGCACGTATGAAATATTCTTGTTCCAGCAAATCATTTTATCACAAGTTACTGTACTAAATGTAACGATCTAAACGAAGCACGAACCTAGGCGCCTCGTGTAACCCCGGCCTTATTTACTTACTCAAGAGGCTTGTTTTTACAATGGCCCAAGTTGAATGTTATCGACTTTTTGACTTTTAACGACTATTTTATACAACAATATGATAATTAAGGAAGCTTTGTTGCTTTTAAATGTTCTGTGACGAGATATTGTAGAGGTAATGTCAAGTTTCAAATTATAAAGTGTCTTTTTTCTGTTTTGTCTTGTACTTTTGGTGTGCTGGGATGATGTCTTAATGTACTGGGTGGGTTTGGGGTAAATGATTTATTTACTGATTGGTTATTAAGTGAGTTCTGAGTTTGTTTCGGTGTTTCTTCTCAGGGTAGTTAGCTAGGAAACACCGGCCTCATCTAGTTTATAACGACCAAAAATATTCACGTGTAAAAGTGTTATTTACAACCTACTTACAAAATAAATATCATTTAAGTCGTTTCCGGGGTATTGGAGACTTTTATTTTTTCCTGATTATTGAAAATGAAAATGTAAATGAGAGAGTGTAAGAGAGGGAGTGTATTTTTCTTAATTAATGATAATGAAGAAGAACAAATTGTTATCTTGTTTGTAGGAAGTATTTTTTTCAAATGCTGATCTTAGCACAAACATATTGCTGTATTGCATACTTATTAAGTGCAAAAAAACACACACACACACTCGGCAGTAAAATTCGGAAAAATCTAGCCAAAACAACAAGATGCCAAATAAGCGAAACACGTTTTTTTTTAAAATAATATTTGATTTTGAGGCTCTAGACGCTAGCATATACTATTGTAGCGTCTAGAGCCTAGTCCCTTTAGTAACACAATATTACATTATAACACAACCCTTAGTATAATACAGGATGATACACAAAATGCGTCATAATGTTACGTAATGATGCAGCGTCGATGACACATCGGGTCCGGGGAGACGCGTATTCGACTGCCAGTCTGTTACAGATCATTAGTTGTGTACTGTGTAGTAATATGCTAGGTTATATATGATTTTGTGCATATTTAGTACTAGCATCGTCCCGCGGTTTCACCCGTTCCTGTGAGAATATGGGGATATAATATAGCCTATGTTCACCGGAGATAGTGTAGCTTCCGAACAGTGAGAGCATTTTTCAAATCGGCCAAGTAGTGTCGGAGCCTATTCAATGCAAACAAACAAAAAAACAATCAAATCTTTCCTCTTTATAATATTAGTGTAGACGATTAGAAAAACTTTCTGATTGTGTATATTAATAAAAACAGTCTAGGGCCTATGACATTCCCTTTGGAAACAAAATGTCACATTAAAGACAACCCATAGTACTTAATAATCAACCAGTAAACACAGGGTGACACACAACATGAATCATAGCGTTACGGTAAAGATGTAGCAACTTCTGGTAGATAAAAATAATGTCTTAAAGATTTTTTAATTACTTTACTGACTGACTGACTTTCAATATATTATTACAAAAAAAGTTCTATACATTCCCATTGGAAAAATAATATATTTATTACTAAAACATCATTTTTTTAAGTATGTGAAATCATCAATGAAATTATCCGCTCTGGGTGGAGCGAAAGAGTGTCAGACTATTACTGACTAAAACCCATCCGTGTTCCTCCAAACGCCCTTTGCGTTCCAGAGTCGCGGTAACACTGTCAAAAAAAAAACGCAAATACAATAACACCACCCTTTATAGTCCAACGGTAATATTTCAATCATATTTCTGCGTAGCTTTACAAAGCCATCTCTCAACCACTAAACCCAAAGTACGTACCCAAGATATCACCCTCCAACTTGAAAGAGATACCCTCAAAGCTACCGTCCGTCAAAGGTCATTAGTTGCGGCCCGTTATTAATTACTGCTGCACACGTCATTGTGGGACAGCGGTATTTTATGGACCTGTGACGGCGCGGTACAGCCATATCGGATGGACCTATGACGCCGCGGTATAACGGTATCAAATGGTCCTGTGACGTAGTTGTATTTTAAGTTATGAGTTTGTTAACCTGAGGAGTGTAACGAGAGATCTGATTGAGTGAAGGTTTGTGCTACACGTATCGTAGAAATTGTCAAAGCTGTGACGTGATAGGGTTGTGTTTAGGATATGCGGTGGTACTGTGTATATCCGTGTTTCCTATTTATTAGTTTATCTTGTGATTTCTGCGTACTATATAAGGTAGACTAATTTTTCCTTGCTTACATCATGTTTCAGGTGTGTGCCTTTGTGGTCACGATCGATCGTGACATAGGTGTTGTGATGATATGGACGAGTATTTGAAGTAAATTTGGGCAGAAATTGCCCAATTGAATGTTTGGAAGGAGAAAACGGAGGCCTTTGCCCGAGATGGGGCGCAATAATATAGGCTAGACAAATAATTAAAAAATACTAAAAATAATTGCAAAAAAATTAATTTAATGTTTTTTATTTCATACCAGTTTTGTTTACTATGTTCTAAGCCAGCTTTAGACTATAATAGTATATGTGGTGAAATTTAATGAAAAACAAAATATTTTCGTTTAAATTTATGAGCCTATATTACCCGCGATAACTCTAATTCGCGATAATCGATTCTAACGATACCACATACATTGATATCGGTTAAGCCGTTTAGAAGTTTTGGTGGATTAAAGAAACCGACACACATATGTATATACTTAATACATGAACCCTGAAAATATAACATTCCTTTTTTGGGCAGTCATGTAATAAAAATAATACAAAATATGTATTGTGTTCGAAAGAACATCGTGCCAGCTAAAAAAGCTGTTAAAAATATCTCTACCGTTTATATAAAATCACTACAGTCAGTCACAATCCAGTTTTATGTAACTATATTTTCGTATTGTAAAATCCTTTTTATTAAAATAAACTGCATGGATGTGAATACTCCATTGACTGTCACCGCCATATTAATTAGTGCTGTGCTCGTCATTGTATCGGTCGACACATCACTAGTGACGGAGCGGTGTTTTATTAAACAGCGCTTCATGATTCAATTATATCGAAATCGAGATGATCGAAATCGACGTAATGTTTTTTGAAGTTCTCAGGCAGACATTTTAAGGGAACATTTAATCGATTTTCGAAATATATGTTATTTTACTATCTAGTTTTTATCTATGCATGCTAAAATATACAAAGCTAGATTTAATTTTCACTAGAATGGAAACGTCACCACACGATATTATGAAATAACAGAATTCTAAATCAACTACAAAAAATTGACTCATAATTAACAGAAACATTCATTTGTAATAACAGTTACATGAAAATAGTAAAATTAATTTTACTTTGCATAGTTTTTAATTTGTTAATTTTTATTTATTTATTTATTTAAAATGTATGTACAATAGTGGTACATGGGCGGACTTAATGCAACAAGGCATTCTCTACCACTCAACCTTTGGGTTAAAAAGACAACACTGTGTTAGGTGTACAACAAATAAATAACAACTTTAAAAGCAATAATAGCTTTTATGTATATCCTATGCAACTTTATTAATAGGTGCATAAAACACGTAAATCCTTACTTAATATTATAAATGTGAAAGCGTGGATGTTTGTTACGCTTTCACGCAAAAACTACTTAACGAATCATCATGAAACTTTGTACACATATTCTTGGAGGTATTAGAAGTAACATAGGATACTTTTATGTTCCCTTGGGATAATTTCGGACATTCACGCGGGCGAAGCTGCGGGCAGCAGCTAGTAAATAATAAAACACGTACATAAATACACATGCAAGTGCGTAGAAACACAGAACACCTATTGCACGTTTATCAAAAGGCCACACGCGCTCCCAACAATAGGCCGGCCATACAAAAAGGCCATAGTTAATCACTGGCCATGGGAAACAATAACATAACCCGAGGGGTTAATAACAGCCGACCCAATTAATATCATCCCTCGCACTGCATTCTGAGACCTGAATAGTAATTATTTTATAGATAAGTGTTTTATGTTAAGGTAATAAGGACCATGATGTGTGAATGTTTTGATTTGGATAAGAAACGGTATATTTTTTACATAATTGAAAAGATAAATAGCTAGTAGAGTTTTCCAAAATCCTAGAAGATTTCTTGCTTTATAATATCATCTTAAAAAACCTTAGTAATAATACAATATGTAATTTCGGGTTAGTGGATCTTAAAAAACCAATACCCAAATGTCTTCATCACTGGGCCAAAAACCAAAAAAAAACAATTGGCTTCAGCAAGAAAGCTTTTAAGTTAAAATACCTTGACGAGAGAACAGTTGTTGAAAAAGTAGCTAGTGAGATAGTTCAGGGTCCGCCAGACTGAAAACTACTAAAACAATAGTACAAAGAGACTAAGACTAATAATTCTTCTTCCACGGAAAAGCAATCTTCTACGTTTAATCTTTCTTCTTGATTAGCTGAAACGGTAGACCCACAAAGAGTACAATTTAAAGTTCAAAGTTAATACGTTAAAGATACGAACAACGTAATATAAAAACAGTGGAGCATCGTTGACTGTCAGCCTGTACTGAACGCAAAGGCAGGTTATTATTTCAAAACTAAGTTCTCCTTTAGAAAATGTTTATGTTTTAATAATGAAAATATTTTCTTAAAGACGCAGTGGTTTGGACGTGAAACTTAATGCTAATAGCTATAACTTAATATGGTCAAGAAATCGATGGGCACTTTAAATAGAAGTACACTTAGTAAACATTTTCTAAGATGGCGCTTTAAATAAAATGTCATTGACTTGCGTTTGGTTTATATTTTTTTAAAGTCCAGGGTGTAAAAAAATGCGTTTTGTGAGCTGATTGTAATAAGAATTTGAACGTATTGGTTTTTGAATATTTATTAAATAAAGTTTATTTTTGTGTTTGATATTTAAATTATCGATATTATTCTAACTGACGATCTGTTTATAAAGCCATCAACAGTGTTGAAATTATTCATAATTATGCAAAAATATTATCTCTTTAAGTATCTGTAACTCATCAGTCATCACAAACTTTAATTATGTATTTGAACGGAAAGATAATAAGGTCCATCGCTAGCAAGTCCCGCAGTGTTCCACTTCGTCACGGAGACGACTAACCATCGCGTTCCATTTTGCCCCAACCATCAATGTTTACGTGACCCTGCTTTATTAAAATTCTTGGCTCCAATCTCGTACTTCCGATTTTTCTTTATTCGACACAGCAATGGGGGACTTAATTAATTTCCACTACGGTTCACTGGGGTCGTTCATTCAATATGCTTAGTCAAACAACTGTATTGAATTTACTTTTTGAGGGTATATTTCTTAAACTCCGTTTATGATTCCCCGTTTCGGTCAGGGGTTTTTGATTTTATTTGGACGTCTTATTTGCCATCTGGTTCGGTTTGGGTTTTGGTTGTAATAACGATCGAATGAAGATTTTATTAGTAAGCTTTGGCATGTATTCGGAAATTGATGAAAAAGAAGACAAATAAAAGTATTCGGATATAATTGGATTGAATAGAGTTGTAATAAAATAGATTTTAATGAGAATCGGAATTCATTTGTTTTATATTTGACTAGATGTTCCAATATTTGGAACTGTAAAAATAGCTACAGGATATTTGAATATGAACAGATTTTAATAGCAATACGGACTATCATTTATTGGAATAAAGTTCTATCGGATGTAATATTGTAAATTCATAAGCTGTTTCAGTACCCAGTCGAATGAAAATAAATGACGAGATCAATTTTATTTTAATTGTCACAACGCTGACATGTGCATGCAAAAATATGATTATAAACTGAAATGCCATAATAATAGTAATAGTAGTATGTCGTATGCGGTCCAATCTTCCTACTGCAACGGTCACCGTGGCCATTATTACCCTAACACACGTTACTCTGTAAGACATCACTAAATGGCTTTTAATAATTAAGCGTGACACCGAGATGGAACTCGCAAATTGTTCGAGCATGACACGTCATGATTTCGTCTCGTCGTCGACTTAATGAGCAGAAATGCCGTATTGCGAGGCGTATGATGCTCTAGGGTTGGCAGTCAAAGTATGTACCTATTAAAGTAGTGAAGGGTTTTGCGATATTAATAGGAGGAATTTTGTTTTGTGTGAATGTCAGGTATTTAATAAAATATTTGTACATAACCAGTCTCCAATAAATTGGGAGACTATAATGTATAGAAATTACGTTGACCCTAGACTTCAGCATATATTTTTTTATGTGATCGTCTGAATGTTATACTCATCTCAGGGGCTAAATGGAGCTGAATGAAATTCATTCAGGGCTGTTAGTATGAAAACACTGCATACTCCTGATACCGGTAGAGGGTTAATAATTTTCTTCTGATTTGACCTTCAAATCATCATCTGCCTAGCCTCTCCTAATTATATTGGGTCAGTTTCCAGTTAAACCGGATGCAGGTGTATACCAGTATTATACGTGGAACGGATGCCTACCAGACCTCCACAACCCATTATTTGAGTAATACGGTACTTCTTAGCCAGACTGGAGTCAGATTTTCTGGCTCCTGACAATCCGTAGCGACTGCCATAGATGTACAATTGTTGGTTTAGCGGTAACGTGCATTCTGAGGCAAGAAAGAGTCTCGATATGATAAGGTGGTCACCCGTCCACAGTGTGTCCACAAGATTGGAGAAGAAGTGAATGCTGTATATTTCGTGTGAACTAATGATAAACTACTGGAAATGAGAAATACTGGACGGGACTGGAAATCTCGATGTGATAATCGGAAACGTATCAAGTGCAGTCACATCGACGTCGCGCGACCGCTTGAAGGTTTACTTTGGACATTGCCCCATGTAATTATTTAGGTAATTTTTCATCATTTTCACATTTAGAGAATTTTTTTTTGAAAAAAAAAATGTACTGCTTTTTTAGGTATCCTTTCAATTATTTTTTGTATATTGTAAGTCTGTGTTAACCCTACACAGGTGCGTAATAAGGCGGTAAACTGCGAGGTGATCAAGTGAACGAGGCGAGCCGAGACGGATCGCTGACGGCGACGCGACGTTTTTAATCGTTCGTTTGCGATGCCGAACGATTATCGCGAGTTAGTAGGTTTTGTTTACAACCTTGTTATGCATTATGATTTTGTATTTATGGGTCCATTTTTGTTGGAATGTAAACGGCATGTTGACAATTTGTGAATAGAAAATATTTTAAATAGCCATATTTATTCCTTTACAAATAATTTTCCAAGTAGCTAAAAAATAGATAATTTTTACCTACTTGAAAAAATATTTCAATTAGCCCCCAATGAATTAATGGAAGTGTTTTTGACGACGATATGATAAGTGATGAGCAAAGGTCAGCACGCAGTGGGAGCCAGAAGACGGGAATCCATGCCCTATACGGGAAATTGGCCGCAGAAAGTTAAGCAATGGGAAAATTGAAAGGTTATGGGGAGCAGTAAGACAGTAGAGGAGAAAAATACGTAAGCATTTTTGTCTGATCGAATTACACCTCTTAAAATCCTTTTAAACCTCTTTGTAATCAGTACTCTGGGTCTAAGTTATCGGCAAGTATTTCCATGAAGACTTAAAGAAACTATTCGACAATCGGAACAGATATTACTATACTGTATAATGACCCGGAAGTATTGGCCTAACATTTACCACGGTCTATATTGTAAGTGAACCCCTAAATACTTGAAGCCAGGGTAATGATAGTGACGGCGATACTAGTAATAGTTTGAAGTTTATTAGTTGCAACATTTTCAATCGCGCCGCCAGGCAATGAGTTAAGTTAGTCTGCAGAGTTACTCAATTGTAAACTAAGTTCAGAATTGTTACTGTATTCGATATCGTCAGATATTGAGTGTTAAAAATATGGCAATGTAATTTCACTTTAATATATTTTTTGGTGTTGGTAACTCTTCCTCTTATATAAACTGTCATGGTGTGAACAAGGAGTTCTTCTAATAAAACCACTTTCGCTTATATTTAAAACTGCGTTCTTTATTTTATTACAACAGGTTATCGGCCCAGGCACATGACCCTAAAGTAATAAAATATAAAGCAAGGAAGTTACCGTGAAAATAACATTCGCGTTACACGTGCGGCTAGAAAGTGAGGTTAAGTTTGCGCGGCAACGTGAAGATAGTAAAAAGTTACTTTTCGACGTGGATCGTAACACAGGATAGCGAAATGGAAGTCAATCTAAACACAAATAACAGCTTGATGAAGCTGGAAGGAGCTAACAACTGGAACATCTGGAAGTTCCAAACTACAGTTTTGCTACGAGGTCAAGGCTGGTTGGATATTGTCGAAGGAAGAACTGTAAAACCCGAAGATCCCACTGAACAAACTGTTTGGGAGAATAAAGACGCGAAGGCACAAACACTATTAGTCACAAGGATGACAGAAAATGTAATGTTACATATAATTTCGTGTTCTACTTCATCTGAAATGTGGAAAAAGCTGCAAAGTGTTTATGAGCAAAAAACGGAAACAAACATCCATATAATTCAACAGCGCTTCTTTCAGTATAAGTTTGAAACAGGCAGTGAAATGTCAGTATTCTTGTCAAAAATCCAGGAATTACAAAATCAGCTTAAACAAATGGGAGAAGAAGTTTCTGACAAGTTTGTTATAACTAAGGTACTGATGTCATTACCAGATGAGTATAAACATTTCATATCAGCTTGGGAGTCAGCCCCAGACCATAAACAGACAATGAACAATTTAGTTGCAAGATTACTGGTAGAAGAAGAAAGGCTGAAAGAGAAAAATGGACAATGTTCACCTTCAAGTTCATCTGCATTTCTGGTTAAGGATAAGAAAAATATAAAATGTTTTAAATGCAATAAAATGGGACATTACCTCAGCGAGTGTAAAAGTAATGTGAAAAGTGAAGGACAAAATAACAACAACAAGTGTTTTTATTGTGGCAAGAGTGGACATAACAAGTCACAGTGCTGGTTTAAGAAGAACAAAGAACATAAGAATAGTAACAATAAAAGTAATGCATTCGTGGTGTCAAACTCGTTAAAAGAATATTGTCAATCTCAGTGGTTAGTGGACTCCGGGGCCAGTGAACACATGTGCCGTGATCGTGCATTATTTACATCATTTACCAACATTGAACAAGAGTCTGTTATTGTAGGTAATGGAGCGGCGATAAGTGTTCTAGGCTACGGACAGATGGCGGTAGAGGTGTATGACGGTACTGAGTGGGTACAGACAACCATAGACAAAGTTCTATTCGTACCGGAATTGAAAACTAACCTATTCTCCGTAAACTGTGCATCGGACAAAGGATACGTCATATTGACAGATGACAGCTCGTGTCAGTTCTATAAAAACAATAAAGTTTGTGCAATTGCAAAACGAGTTGGAAGTTCGTATTTTTTGGAGTTACGCTATAAAAACAAAGTGGCTAATGTGGCTAAGAAAGTTAAAAGTACATTGCAAGAGTGGCACGAAAGATTAGCACACCAAAACTTTGATTATGTAAGAAAGGTACTGTTGAAAAATAACATTGACGTGAAACAAACTTCGGCTACAAAATGTGAAAAGTGTCTAGAAGGGAAGATACATAGATTGCCGTTTGGAAAGAGTGAAAAAGTCACCACAAAAACGTGTGAATTGATCCACGCGGATACCTGCGGCCCTATGGAGGTTACGTCAGTTGGCGGTTCAAGGTACTTTGTAATATTGAAAGATGACTTCTCCAACTATAGATCGGTGTATTTTGTCAAGAATAAGTCTGATATAAAGCACTCTATTGAAGATTTCGTTAACAAGGCAGAAAATGTGACTGGAAATAAGGTGAAAATGTTCAGAACTGATAATGGTCTTGAGTTTATAAATAAAGAGGTTAAAAGTATCTTTACTAAACGCGGAATAATACATCAAACAAGTGTTCCCTACACCCCAGAGCAGAATGGAAAAGCAGAGCGAGAGAATCGGACATTAGTTGAATCCGCTCGCACAATGCTGAATGCATGCAAGGATTTACCAAAATCATTGTGGGCTGAGGCTGTAAACACAGCAGCATTTGTCTTGAACAGGACCGGAAAAAGTAAAGACAGTGAAAAATCGCCATATGAGGTGTGGTTTGGGAAAGACTTTGACATTCATCAGTTAAAACCATTTGGGACACCAGTGTATGCACACATTCCTAAAGAAAAGCGAAAGAAGTGGGATAGCAAAGGAGAAAAAGGAGTAATGGTTGGTTATGGTGAAACTGTTAAAGGATACAGAATATACTTCTCACAAAGGAATGATGTAGAACTAAAACGAGATGTAGTTTTCTTAGAAAAAGAACAAAACGATAGTGAAATCAAAGTAAAATTGAACTATACGGAAGAAAACAATGACAAAAGTAATGAGTTACATAATGAATCGGAAACTACATTAGCGAATCTAAATGAAACTATGGTGACTGCGAGTATGTCTGAAGAGTCTGGATCTGAATATAATCCAAGTGAAGCAAGTAACAGCTCAGTCGAATCAATTGATGAGGTCTGCCAAAGAGAACCCAGCAAACGAATTAGGAAACCACCTGTTTACTATCATTGCCAAAACGTGCATACCGAACAACGTGAACCTGTTACTTATGGTGAGGCTATGATGAGAAGTGACAGCAGCAAATGGAAGGAGGCGATAGATAGAGAGATGCAAACATTAGAAGAAAATAATACTTGGGAAATATGTGATGTACCAGAAAATGAAAAGCTTGTGAGTAGTAAGTGGGTATTTAAAATAAAAAGGGGAGACTCAGACTTTCCTCAATATAAAGCTAGATTGGTAGCGAGAGGGTTCGAACAGGTTGATATTTTAGACCTAAATGACTGTTATGCTCCAGTTGCAAAATTGACAACCGTTAGGTTATTTGTAGCAATAGCAACTAAACTTAATTTACCCATAATTCAAATGGATGTAACAGGGGCGTTTCTGTATGGGAGTATTAATGAAAATGTTTATGTTAAATTGCCAGAAGGAGCTTACATAGGTAATAATAATATTGTAAAATTAAATAAAGCACTTTACGGTCTCAAAAATGCACCTAAGTGCTGGAATATTAAATTCAACTCTGTTATCCTTAAAGAAGGTTTTGTTAGATCCAATTGTGACTCTTGTCTTTATAGAAAGTGTACTGATAGTGATCAAATTTATTTACTATTGTATGTTGACGATGTCTTAATATTTGGAACAAGTGATAACTCAGTAAAGCAGGTAAAAAATGTATTATGTCAGGAATTTAAAATGAAAGACTTAGGATTTGTAAGGGATTACTTAGGCATAAATATAACACAAAATTTAGATACAAAAGTTACTGAACTGAGCCAAAGAAAATATTTAGAGAATGTCCTCAAAAGATTTAAAAATGGAAAATTGTAAACCAATGTCTACACCAATTGACCAAAACATTAACTTAAAGCTTTTTCAAAACCAAAACAATACAGTAGACAAAGATGTTGAAAAGTCATGTCGACAGATGATAGGATGTCTAATGTATGCTGTATCTGGCACTAGGCCTGACTTATGTTTTACTGTCTCTTTATTAAGTAGATACCAAAAATGTGCAAATAATATGTTATTAAGTGCATTAAAAAGAGTAATGCGTTATGTCAAACATACTTTAGACTATAAGTTAGTTTATAAATGTACTGATAATTTTTTGGAGGGATATTGTGATGCAGACTGGGGAGGGGATTTGAGTGATAGAAAATCAACTACAGGCTACTTATTCAAATTCTCTAACTGTTTAATTTCATGGAGCTCAAAGAAACAAGTGTCTGTTAGTTTATCTTCTACAGAGTCAGAATACATTGCTATTAGTATGGCAGCCAGTGAAGCCTGTTGGCTTATTAACTTGTTACAAGATTTCAAAGTAAATAATATATGTCCTATACACATTTATTGTGATAATCAATCCGCCATATCTGCTGCCTGTACTGATACTGTCAAACGATTAAAACATGTTGATATCCGTTACCATTTTATAAAAGAATTAATTAAAAATAAAACTATATGTTTAAAATATCTTAAAACAAATGATCAACCTGCTGATATGTTTACAAAATCTTTAAGTAGAGAATTGATAAATTATTTCTTAAAAAAATGTGGTATAGGTAACATTGATGTAATTTAGTACTAAGTATATTTGTTTTGTAAATCATTTTAATTACGTGCAATTACATTGAGTGGGGGTGTTAAAAATATGGCAATGTAATTTCACTTTAATATATTTTTTGGTGTTGGTAACTCTTCCTCTTATATAAACTGTCATGGTGTGAACAAGGAGTTCTTCTAATAAAACCACTTTCGCTTATATTTAAAACTGCGTTCTTTATTTTATTACAACATTGAGGATCGAAGTTCCTGTGTGTTCTTCATTAAAGGACAATGCGGTGACAAGTTTATACAAATGGCTGTTATTGGTTTGTCTTCTATGTATAGTTGTTCATTTAATAATGATAGCATTAAGGTTTTTATTAACCCCAAAATCTAGGAGATATGTAAGGGAAGGCCCTCTTTATTCTTGTCTTATGTCTTCCACAATCTTCACTTTTCCTAGCCCGATTATTTAAATCATCCTAATTAAAAATAATGCAGCTCAATTTGACTCAAACAACTTCCACACAAACGTACATTTAACAAAAATATGACGTTGCTTAATAAAGATGCTCATTAAATTTAAAGGCGGGCGTCCTCGGGTGAAACAATTACAATACATGGTTAGCATCACGACGCCGTGTGACGTCACACGAGCGTCTCAAAGAGCTACTCACGATGAAGTTATTGCAAACTTGCCGGTAAATTGTACGTTGTGAGTTTTATGAGCTTGAAATATGATAGTAATGGGAATTTGTAAGCGTGAAATGATATATTTGCTAGGCGTTAAATGTGATTTTGACTGTGGTAATTGCTAACTCTGAAATTGGCAGAAGGAATGCCGTAGGCAAATAAAAAGTTGTGAAATGATAAACCTAATCCTGGTTCTGAAAATAACGTCTTACAAATGCAAATAAAATTGACTTATTCATTTCACGCTACTAGAAAACGACAATACAATTATGTAAACATCATCAATAAAATATAATAATTCAATAACACCAATATATCGGTATTTTGCGTCCATCAATTCAAATAGGCGGTGACTTTGCTTATACCGTGACGTTTGATCGAGTCACGGTGACGCAGCGGACTCGGGCGCGCTCGGGCGTTTTCGGGCGTTTACGCCGAATACGCGCTGACGTGAATTAATCGGCAGACGTTTTTCGCGTGAAAGAGGCTTAAGGACCGACAGTCGCGTTGTTTTGTGTTTTAAAGAGGGTACGATTAATGTGAATCATTTCTTTTGACGCGCTCATTGTTGGCGTTTCTTTTTAAATGAAGTGTATAATTGTCTTCGAGTGTACTCAAGATATTCGGGAGGCAATTGGATGTTGATTGAGGATTTACATCAAGTGTATTCGCCTTAGAGAACAAAGACGTTGCATTTTATGATGAAATAAGGAAACCCATTCGTATTTTGTTGGCAGCTTTATGTAAGGGACAAAGTCAACTTTTTGGAACAATTGCATTCAACAAAGAAGTTTCAGAGTTGAAATTCAAAATAAGCTTAACTCTCGCTTATGATCTCTAACTCTTCTAGTTTTGTGAAAGCACTGTTTAAAACTTTGGCTTGCATGTTCCATTCTATTTCACGTTTAGTCTATTTATACTACTAGAAAAATTATTGATGAGTGTCGTTAATGCGATATTTAAATTAAAAAAAAAATGAAATTACTACTATACTAAATGTTTTCAATTACTAGGATAATGCTTTATATAAATTGCAAAATAACGTTATTTATAGCACCACACAGAAATAACAACGGCTTTAAAACAGACATTCCTCTAAAGTTAATCTTATCTTTCTAAGTAGTATGTACTAGATGGTTATATGAACCTTTGTAAGTCTTTCAAGCAAAAACAACTGTATTTTGATGAAAATGTATAGTAATTTTATTTGGAGTTTGTAGCTATAGAATAACCCCACAGGTCGATCCTTAAGGTTAAGCAACGCTTGCTAAGGTTGGTGTGAGGCTGTGTTTGCAGCTCAGCGTTTATTGGCGGCGATCAAGCAATGAAAACCTTTAGGAACGTGCTTTATGTATAATTGTGTTTGTGTCGAGTAATTTTAGAATATTGTTGTTGTGTTGTTGAATTGATTGTAAATTATATTTATTTGATTTAAAAGCAAAGGACTTATCGATTGTGTAATGACCGAGACATCCCATAAGATGCCCACTGTTGTTCCAATATCAGAGCTGATGTTACCTAGAGAGATGTAGCTTCACCGACACATGCATAATAACACTCTTATAACAAAAATAATTTCTCCATCTTGCTCCCTTCCCCAATCTCAGTCAGAGCTAGACCACAACGTATCATCATCTGCCTAGCCTTTGCCCTACTAACTATAATATGTATTGGGGTCGGCTCCGAGTCATACCGGATTTAGCTGAATACCAGTATTTAACGTGGAGCGGCTGCCTACCAGACTTCCCCAACCCGTTAACTGGGGTGTTCCCCAGTTAATGGGTACGGTACTCTTCTTAGCAAGACTGGTGTCAGATTTTCTGGCTTCTGAAAATCCGTAACAAGACAAGAATCCGTAACGACTGTAAATGACGGCAGTCGTTACGGATTCTCGATTACTTACGATTCTACGATTCTCCAAATGACAGCTGGGACCAACAGCTTAACGTGCTTTCCGAGGCACGGAGAGTCTCGCTATGTTAAGATGGTCACCCATCCACAGAACAACCTCGGCAAGCGTTGCTTAACCTCGAATATCGACTCGTGCGACTGTTATAATTTAGCCACGAGCTCCTAGACCACAACGTATTAAACCAAGAAAATATTCCTAATCCTCTAGTAGCCTCTCACCAATTTTATACCATTCAATTTCGTTTCCCTACAATATAAAGCTTAATTAAATACGTATTTCATATCTAAGGATCGGGCCAAAGCACAGAAATTCTTTTTTCCACATAGTTGGGCATTTCCCCTGCCTCGGGCCAAATGTTTCATGTAACAAGGGAAGCTAAGATACCCATGGCAAATATGGCCAGGGGAATGATATAGGCCTAGGGAAATTTAATCATTTCTTCCAAACTTTTATATGGAACTGGCTTTTGCCCGCTGCTCGGCTCGTGATTTTCAATGAATAATAGCGTTTAACTATCTCCAGAATCCCATCCATCTCTGTATCAAAATTCATAAAATCGGTTCAGCCTTGATCGGTTCGTTTACGTATAAACAAATTTACTTCATATTTTTGGAAGAAACTTTCAATATTTTCCAACGTACAAGATTTAGTGATTGCGAAAATGAGTAGGTAAGTGAAATATTGATTGAAAGTCAATATTATCACCGTTTTCTCAGAGCTAATGGACAGAAAGATTTACCTAAGAGGCGTAGCTTAAGAATGGACCTAAGATGAGATGCTTATGAAGATAGATAGGAGGCGATATTTCAGGGTCTGCGTCAGTGAAGCGCTAGATTACTTTGATCAGAGGCATAAAAATATGGTCGAGGAATATCTATGGTTTATAGAAAAAAATGTTCGAATAATTCACAACATATTTTAATGTGGCTATATTGGATACGACCTTTAAATCTGGATACTTAAACAAAAAGTAACAACGTTTTCATAATAAAGTTATATTAACAGAAACCATAACCCATTTCTCATAACGAAGGTCCGCCCGCAGAAAGACGTCAAAGTGCTCATTAGTTGCAGGACGCAATTCCGTCGCTGTCACGTGACGTCACCGCAACACGTGCCCGTCACGCCGCGTGACGTTTGCGCTGCTGCCACCGACCGCAGATCGACCGCACCGAAATAACATGCGGTGTGCCGTCCGCAGCGGCCCCGCACCTACTGAACCTTTTTGGCTTTTTCCCCCGTATTACAAAAGTGACAACACCCGTCAAGTGATTTAAAAAAAGAAAACACTTTTCATTTTCAAATGCGAACGTCATTTTCGTATTTAGTATTTTTTTTTTAATTCGTCTGATGGCTACGCGTAAAGATTTTACGCGTGAAGTTTGGATAGTAAATCTGTAGACTTTTTATAGATTTTCGGAATTGGCAGTAAATATTTATGATTAAACTGATAGTAAATATTTACGAGTGAAGAAAAAAGATTCGTTTGATCTGTTGCAGAATGGAATATTTATTGAAACAAAAAATCACTGTCGTGTATTTACTGGCTGGTAAGGAAATATCTTTGTAAGTAATCGGATATTGACACAAGAGTATTATATTTTGGCTGCTTACTCCGACGACGATTGAGGGAAATGCTTTATTATGAGATCCATGGATGATGGATGTTTGGTGCAGTGGTCAGCATATTTGCAATAGATGTGACGTCACATGTGGTTCTGATTATATCCTACGAGGAAGATGGAGATAATAGTATTTATCTCTTTGATTATGACTTCCATCCGAGATTTTAGTAACACAGAAATAGTTTCATTTTTTCCCTCCAACTTTAAGCAAAGCCCTTTCGATAGCTAATTACACTTTAACTTTCTTTCGCAGTAACAAATTTTCCGACATTACAGCCTAATAAAAACTAAGTCAGCGCCCGCATTTGCAGCACTTAAGCCGTCATTTTATAGTAGGGTTGTCGAAAATCACGACTCGCCCCCTTTTACTTGGGCCTTCTGAAATATGGACTCGTAAAGTATGGGAGATAAGGTGTCGGTAGTAAATACCGCGTTCCTTTGCGTCACGGGTCCGTTGCGTTACGGGCGCGACCCGTGTCCATGTCCAATGTGATTTCGATTCGGTTAGTCGCTTTTTGGCTTTCTGGATTTGCACGACGTGGTGTTTTTTGTAGGTTTGGATGATAGGAGTTTGAGATGGTTCCAACCCGCACTGGTGGTATCGCCCGCGTGGTGGTTTACGGCCCATTCCCTCTCCGAGAGAGGAGGCCTGTATCCCAGCAGTGGGAACATTAAAAGGCTGATTATCCTTATGCTATGCTAAACGAACCAGATCCTATATATTTAAACATTTATAAGAATTCTAGTTGACACGGCAAACGTTGTTTTGCCATATAAAATAAAAATAAAAATTAGGGGTGGACCACCCTTAACATTTAATGAAATGAAAAATAGATGTTGACCAATTCTCAGACCTACCCGATATGTACAAAAAAAAACATACAAATCGGTTCCGTCGTTTCGGAGGAATTTGGTAACAAACACGGCGACACGAGAATTTTATATATACATATAAGATATCATCTCATTGTTATCGTTTTCATAAGTATCAGTTTATTTAATTATTGAATGAAATTATATCGAGAGTTAATGTGGAGATGTTCTACCATTATGTACGTGATTATTACAAGCCCATTTTCACATACGCAAAAATATCCGTCTATTCAAGTGACATTTTCCATACTACATTTTCAGCGTGGAATATTTTGAAACGCTCATATTTCATTTTTGTTATGAACTAGACGAGGCTGCTGAGCCACTACAGTGTTTTGCACTAAGCGTGGGCCTCTTCGGTGCGATAAAAAATAGCCGAGCCTCCACCAACGCTACAGGCCTCGGATAAGGTAAGGAGCTTGCGCTTGAGCGGGCGCGAAGAAAGAATCTAACATTTTGGGAATATTTTCACTGTGCATACTGCTAAGGAGTGTAAGTCTCTGCCGGAGCTGTATTTCCTGATAGCTATTACCTGGGCGTATTCAAATTAACATTGAAAAAAAAAAAACACAACCAGCTTCTAAACAAAGTTGTTTTTTTTTTTGTAAAAAGTCAAACTTGGTTGTTTTTTTTTTTTTTGTAAAAGTTTTGTATTTTTCGTTTTTTCTGTGGTACACCTTTTACAAAAAAAAAAAAAAATAATAATAATAATAATAATAAAATTTTACAAAAAAATACAACCGACTTCTACACAAAAAGAACAAAATAACTTTAATTTCGGAACTCGGTGTTTTTGGTTGCTTTTTCGTTTTTTGAAGTTTTAGTGGCGCCACCCACCTAAACGTACCAATCACATTGGTCCAAACAATAAACAAACATGCGATTTCAGCAATCCCGAAAGATTAGATATCATTTTTTGAAAAGTTCATTTGTTTGTCTCCAAAACCAATCATTAGATCTATATGAAATTTAAATGGAACCATTTCGGAATAAACCCCTATCGAATAAAAAAATAATTTTGCAAAACCGTCTATATTTGCAGGAGTTATGCCCGAACATACATTAAAACAAAAAAATACAAACATCCGAATTGAGAACCTCCTCTTTTTTGGAAGTCAATTAAAAACATGAAGCCACCGTTTGCATTCAGACTGAAGTTACTATGGTGGGCGTCTTGCGTCACGTGATTGAGCGAAATCGCTTGCAAACGATCGTCTATTATTCGTATATTATAGCGATCTGAGGAAATCCATTCCAATAATCTATCTCCTTTTGGTCAGTCCATCTAAAGGTTGACTAAAAGATTGCCTTGTGCGATAAGACCGCCCATTGTACACTTGTTTTTATAAAAGTTTGTCCTGTTCGTATTGTGAGGTGTACAGTAAAGTATATAATAGATAAATAAATACATCTCGGTTGCCATCCTCATGTTTTGTATATATACCACGACTACCGTGGGTTAAAATTTAATAGATACGAGTTTTAAACACAAAAAACACTAAAACAACAAGACAAGTAGAACTACAACATAGTCCTACCTATTGTTTTACCTTCTCGGTTAAATCCATTAAAAAAATGTGTGAAAGAACGCTTCACTGTCACTATCACTACAAAGTATAAAATAAGTTATTTCCCGCCATCTGTCTTTAACACAATCACGTTTATTTTGATGAGGTTTATTTTTTAATGGATAAAATTATTAAAAGGGAAGGTTTGTATGTATAATACATGCATAATACAGTAGAGAAACACGGATAATTTTGCTGGCTGGGCAGCCAGCGTTTGCAATGTAAGCACAAAAAATGTGTTTGTTTACGACATAACATTAGAATCATTTACCCTACGAGATAGATCAAAATAATGTAAAAAGTGCGCAATGGTAAAATTATGTCTATCATTTAGGGATAAGGCTAATTTACGTTCATACATTTATTCATTAGTATTTTTCGTATCAGCATTGCACCTGTGCGAAGCCGGGGCGGGTCGCTAGTTTAAATATAAGCCTACCCTATTATTTTTGAAGCTCCTATTTTAATTTGTAATTACTTACAACTAGCTGCTGCCCGCGGCTTCGTCCGCGTGAATGTCGGAAATCATCCCAAGGGAATATAATCCCGGGACAAAAAGTATCCTTTGTGTTATTCCAGACTATGGGGTATATCTGTGCCAAATTTCATCAAGATCCATTCAATAGTTTTTGTGTGAAAGGGTAACAAACATCCATACTTACAAAGTTTCGCGTTTATAATTGTTAATAAAGTAAGATAAGATATACAGCATTCTACACATTCTGGCCTGTAGTTAGTACATGCTAGAATTAATGAACGCTACAATAACTTTTTATGCCCTTGACCAAAAAATCGCGACCGCCACCGCGATCGCACCCGCTCTAGTCACCGCGACCGCACCCGCTTTAGTCACCGCGCTTACAATTCAGGCACAGCCTTACTATGCTCCTACGCATATTTTATATCATATAACCATTAGGGATGAAGAACCTTTTTGGTAGTTTTCAAGGTTAATTCGGTGTGGCGTTGATTTATTCAATATTTGGGTCATATGAGACTTGGCAGCTCGATGTGAATATATTGAGAGTTCTGACGTGTATTATGTATGAGGTTCAATGAAATATCAATTTTATAAGGTAGATGCAAAATAGTAGAATATTTTATCAAAAGTGATTTGTGGTATGTTTATTAAAATACCTTAATTCAAAACTTTTAATGAATAATTTAAATATATTTATAATGATAAAAATGTAAAATATTTAGCACTTAACCTAAAAATAAACTAAAATCTTCCTAACTACAAAATGGCATAAAAAAACTCGTCCGCATTGTAGTATTAGATACATAGAAAGTATAATTTAATGAGAACCAAAAATAGTATGCAATAAGTTCTGTTAAACGTACATTCAGATAAGTCGATTCCCTACAGCAAGGATAATTTACGCAGTTACCATCAACAACTTTGAAATTCGACAAAAACTTTAAAAGTACGAGTTCATTTTTGTAATTTATTTATTACTAGTAGCACCCCGCGGTTTCACCCGCGTAGTTCCCGTGCCGGTGGGAATATGGGGAAAAATATAGCCTATAGCTATAGCTGTCCATCAGTGAAATATTTTTTGGAATCGGTCCAGTAGTTTTGGAGCCTATTCAATGCAAACAAACAAATCTTTCTTCTTTATAATATAAGTGTAGAAGAAATTTTCATTACATACATTAAACTACGGTACCCTATTTTTAAAATCTATAACTACGAAAAAACAACTATGTACAAATAATTATAATTAAATCTCAGCTATAACTAAATCTGTAGTAGTTTACTTCTTCTTCCAAGGAACCTCTAAACACTTCCAAACTCCTAATTCTAGTTTCTATCGTTACCTAGGTAAGCACTGAAACATCGAATTTGTTCGTAACAGGGCCGAATAGGATTATTCGTTAGCGGGAAATTTTATTAGCACAGGTTCGGCATTACCCAAAGGTTCGGCATTACCCGATTACGTTGTATTCCTTGTTAATAACGAATTCGTTCGATGGCGAAGAAGGATTACTTGCTTTGATAATAAAAATCTTACAAAGTAAGCCCCAAGCGGCTTAAATTGCAAATGTTTTTGTAAGTAGTTAAGTTTGTTTTTGTGTCGAAGAGATTGATCGGTATATAAAGGAGACTTTGGTTTGGGAAGGGATTCGGTTGGTAGGCCGGGTCGTGCTCTGAAGAGTTTATTGAGAGTGATTCTTGAATAGCTGTAATCTATTATATGTTGCTAACTCACTGGACTAAATAAACCCCTATATTGGTGTTATATGTGGTTTTTTTGCTATTTTTCTTAGTTTGTTAGTCCTATTAGTTGGTCTTACTTAACCTAACTTACTGAAAAAATGTAATTAGTCCATCAGATAGATTTCAAAAAATATTGGATAAGTGTTTTTTCTTTAAAAAATGAAGACTTGCGTCTTCAGTCTTTTTTTACCTGAAAAAAGGTTCGTTGAAAACTCGCGTGACGTCACTACGTGCTACAATTTTTCTAGAGAAGTGATGTCACCAGCCCTCGGTCTTAAACTTTGATGCACTTTATATTTTTTTTTTACAATTTGAAGGGACATAAAAAAACTGTTTTTTTTTTTTTGTAAATCCAACGGACGGACTGAATACAATTATGATTTTGACGTCTTGTAAATAAAATACCCGATTGGTTAACACCGATTTACATACAGTAGACTAACCAAACAATTCTAACAAAAAATACATAGGAAAGTTTGTATGCTGCAACTGAGAATATCTTCCTTTTATACATACGTATTGATCTCTGGGTGGCAGTCGTCGGGTTATTCGACTCATATACGATCGTAATGCGGTCGTTTGCAATGACGAGAATGTCTTGCTTTTTCTTACGGACCCCGTTTTTATTATGTTTTTACAGTATAGGCGCAAATTTTCCGCGTAATGCTCTAGCGACCTCTATAAGCCTGGCAATATTAAGGAAACCGTTCGAAAGGATCTACATTTGAATAGTTACATTTTGTTCTGTTATTGACTTGCCTGAGGATAAAATTGAACGGGGTACTAATGTTTTGGGTGTTTTGTTGCTTGTTATTGTTTTTTTTTCTGTTTGTATGTTACTTTTAGTGTTATGAACTTGGGAATTTACTTTATTTCTTTGGGAATCATACGATTGGCCTAACTTCAGGAATGAAAATAGCAAGAGAGAGAAAATTCATCAGTAGTGTTCAATGATAACCGAAAACTATTTCTTAATAGAGTTTTCTTACCAACGTGACATGGCTCAAAAGGAATTTAGTTATTATCTGGTTAACGCGAAACTTGCCGCCGCGGTAGTCACAATAATGGGCAAGTCAACAATTACATAACCTCGTAACTTCAATGTAACATTCAACAATAATCCTCTCTGACTGATGAGTTCCTCCTAGATCTTTAGACATGAGAACTGCATACACAGAAATTAGCAACGTTAAAATTCGCAATGAAAATATTAATACCTTTTTTTTCTGGATGGGAAATCATCAAATGAATTCTCCCGCTCTGGGCGTGAAACCTATTAAATATCCTTACTAAACCACTACAAATAATTAGCTTTGTCTACAGGATTTACTACTAATTAAATGATAAATTATATTTATTTTGTAAGTAGGTTGTAAATAACATTATTACACGTCAATCTTTTTGGTCGTTACAAACTAGATGAGGCCGGTGTTTCCTAGATTGACAGCATTTTTATTAATAGATTTAACCATCTGATTATTTTAAATACCTTCTGATTAGCAGATTCTTAAATGATGATTGATTTTATGTACTATGCCCTTTATTTCTTTTATTTTTGTGGATGGGAAATCATATGACTTCTTCCGCTCGGGGTAGAATGGAAGGGAGGGTCAGACTCTTACTGACTCGAATGAATTCCGCAACAGTCATCCTATGCTGATCAGAGTTTGGATACTTGCTAATACTAATATTCTAATTAGAATTTGCTAAACAGTTGATGTTTAAAGTAAAACCTCTAACCATGCATCGCTAGATTTTGTCACAAAACAAAGTTACTTTAATTTTAAGACATCAATAGGTTAAAATCACTAGGTTTGTATCTTTATATGGGTAGATAATACTAATGATCTCATCATTTAAAGTGAAAAAAAAAAATTAAAACCAAGTTACTATATTTTTTTTTCGGTAATATTTATTCTATTTTGAATAGGTTCTCGTAGATAATACTAAAGTTTTGATTGATTTCAAAGTCAAGAAGGCAAATATTCCACCGTTACAGTATCTGTGGTTCAATAATGAGGTACCTAAATGTTGTAATAATATATTGTAATAATAGTCATATTGTTCTACGAAACCAGCAACATTTCAAATAAATTATTCAAAAATGTTTAGAGAATCCAAAATAACAAGTGACTGCTCGCCATTTTTCATTTCATACTCGCGAAGCTCATATGTTACTCATTTTGTATTCCGCCATGATGTAATGTAATAGACCTCTATTCTTTAGCTTGCATGTTTTTAAAACTGCATGCCTTTCTGCATACTCGTCTAGCTTGGAACTTTAAGGCAAGATTATCTTTAGCAATTTTGAGTAGAGATGATACTGTACAGAATAGTGAAGAGGTCGTTCCTAAACGAACGTATTCCTTAATGACAGCAGCAGCCCTATTATGACGTCTTAAATCCATCATGATTTCTGTGTCAGAGAGAGACGGAGCTACACAAGACGAATAGCACCATATCTTTCCCTCACATGAATCATGATAGCATTGGCACTTCGTAATACGGCCACTGTACTTAGTAAACTGTTCCAGTTCATACTCTCATAAAGTTCTCCAAAATTCAAGCAACACAGACAAAAATCTCAGCACTTTCACACTACACAATTCAGCTCACTTTAACGTTCAAAATAAAAATCCCGGGATACCTCCGGTGTATCTAAGTGTGAAGTAAATTGGTGATATTTTACGAGTCAGTCATTACCGGGATAGTAAAGAGTCGGGTTGTTCCCGGTTTTACGATGGAATTCCCGTGACCCGGCGACCTTATTACGACACGACTAAACGATGGAGAGAAACGAGACCATCCGAGGTTATGACGAATCTCCGATTCGGTTCAAAGGTGGATGACCGAAGTGCTGAGGATTGAGATGGATAAGGAGTTAAAGCATAAGCATAATCAGACTTTTAAAGTTCTCACTGCTGGGACAGAGGCTTCCCCTCTCTGGGAGAGGGAATGGGCCGTAAATCACCACGCGGGCCCAGTGCGGGCTGGTGAATGTCACATGTCTTTGAATTTTTAGTTCTAGGACATACCGGTTTCCTCACGATGTTTTCCTTCACCGTTTTGAGAGCAGTGGTGATGAAAGAAATTACACAAAGTAATTCGCCTGGCTACATTCGTAAGTCGGGGCCCTTACCACTCGGCCACCACTGCTCCTGATAAGGTGTTTGGTGGTCTATAATTCTGGTTTTTTGATTGGTATAAAAACTTATTTTGTAAGGAAATGACGGTTAAATATTGTTGTGTTTTGTGTGTTTTGTCTTTTCGTCAACTTCATAACAACACGGGAAAAGAGAGGCGTATTCCGCAGTGGGCGAAGTCGAGCTGTGTGTTATGTTAATGACGAATAGCATACAATACCTACTTCGGATGTTTGCAATG
This sequence comes from Hecatera dysodea, assembly GCA_905332915.2. Classification (NCBI taxonomy): domain Eukaryota; kingdom Metazoa; phylum Arthropoda; class Insecta; order Lepidoptera; family Noctuidae; genus Hecatera; species Hecatera dysodea. The sequence continues at coordinate 19,742,193 of HG995294.1, forward strand.
AGAAGAAAAAGCTATTATGCAATGAACTGATACAGTGACAATGTTTACGACTTTGATATTTCGTGGGTGCTACGGAATGAATTTAAAAAAGAAATATTAATTTACGAGTACCGAATAAATAAAACTTATTGTTGCAAATAGTTTTGAATACACCCCCTTGCTTGCATAAAAGTATAATCAAAAGAACCCTTAAAAAATTATAGCACGAAAATCGCTTACCGCAACAAAATTTAACACAGCAGATCTTCAAAAGTAACATAAAATCGCACACTAAAAATTCTCTAGCGTCCCAATACACGATCGTAAGCGGTCGCCAGTCGCTAACATTATTCGACATCGACTATCGATAATAGCTTCACGTAATACGGCCCCCGACACCGCCTGACGTGAGCCGAGAAGATAACGCCACCAATTGCAAATTAAAATGACATTTATTGACCGTTAGTAGATTTTGTTGCTTCACCTAGAATGATTTGATTCCCCATTTAACTGGTGAACAAGAAAATTGTGCTTTTTGTTCGCGAAATTAGATTTTTAGTTGCGTTCTCGCAAACGCTTTATGTCACTTAAGGGACGGGAAATTTCATAAACGAGGTACAGAGAGCGTGGCCTTATTAGGCACAGATTGTTTCTTTGGTGCGCGGATGAGGAATGAGAGTTGAAAAGTTCAGGCAGTTAATATTAAGTTTTGTTTTCTTTGATACAGATGAGCCTGTTTCGTACTTGGAGTGGCCTTAATTTGGCATCTCGGTGCTTTGCTCTGAATCTTTCATTTGTTTGTCATGTTTTTTTTTATAGTCTGGGACACTTATTTTTGAACAGAGATGTAATCGCAAAATATTAAGCCTAATATAGATTCGTACTGTCTGATGAAAACTTACTATACAATATCCATGGAATATAAAAATAAGAGTTACAGTGACTCAGGAGATACTATAGAGGACGTTGGGAAGCTGTTTTTTTTTCGTTCTCAGAGTGAATTTTTTTCATAATGATGAGTGCAATGACAGAGGTATTACGTTTATTCTTATACACGTTGTCATATAATATTTCAAAACACTCCCATTGTTTATTATGCCATTCCCAATATTATACGCTCAAAACCATATAATTAGTAGTATTTAAGTCACAACTTTTTTCTTCAGTATTATTAAACACCATTGGCACCCGAGCGAGATTATCCGGCTGTACTCCACTTAATTACTGTATACAAAAACGAAGGCAAGTAATTAAGTCTCTTAATTAGCCAAGGATGTAGGCTCTTTATAGTCTTTGCAGACAAACTACATAAACATAATTATATATATGAAGTATGTACTACGACTTGTTACTTATACAGTGCTCACCGTATACCCAATACGGTGAGAAACAATACTGATATTGATGTACTTCAATGTAACGTTTTTATTTTGCAGATTAATATTCATTAACCCCCGTTTTATTTTGAACTAGATATTCAATATTTTTAAGCAGACACACTTCAGAAAATCTTACCATAATTGATTAGTTTAAAAATGTGATTAGAATTGTCTATAGAAAATCTGAATTTAGAACCCATAAGTAGGTTGACAGAGTCCCCAGACATTCTCTGCCGATCAACGTTTGGCTCTGTACTTCTCATATTCGAATTACGAATCTGTTATTTGTTACTAGTGAAATTGTTGCAAAAGTATTGTTTGGGTGAGCGTAATTTGCAACAACATAGTCTTGTTACTCCTATCAAGATCGGAGACTACACTCGAAATTGTAGAGAAGTACGTCCACCTGGGACAAACGGTCCAGTTAGGTGAAGCTAACTTCGAGAAAGAGGTCAACCGTTGAATCTGACTCGGCTGGGCGGCTTTCGGAAGGTTGCGTGAGATCTTCTCGTCTCACATGCCAGTGTCCCAAGACGAAAATCTATGACTAGCGCTAACTTGCCAGAGATGACTTATGGTCTCGAAACGTGGTTGCTCACAATGATCATTAGGATTAAAATCACCCAAAGAGCAATAAAGAGGGCAATGCTTGGAGTGTCCTTGCGTGATCCAATCAAGAATTATGATATCCACAAGAGAATTAAGCTTACCGACATAGCCTGAAGGATCGCCAAAGTGAAGTGGCAATGGACAGGTACATTGCTCGCAGAACAGATGTGTTGCTGGGGAGTTTGTTGCGCCACTTCTTCTTCCCAGCTAAAACACTAGGAAGTGGTGACGGGTGGGCGTTTTTGGGGACTGTCTTTATGTAAAATTTGACGTTTAAAAAGTGCTGTCTCTCAGCCTAGTTTGAAAAAATGACTTTTGATCGGCATGGCTCAAAATTTCTGGAGTGGCGACCGCATATCGGAGGAAGCAGCGTTGTAAAGCCTCCCACAATGTGGACCGATGACTTGGTGAGGGTGATGGGTAGCCGAAGGGTGATCTGACTTACGAATCAATATTGAATATTGAAATAATCATTAACTGTATAGAAAGATTTCTTTCTTTGCAAGTATCACCCATATGCAGTACCAAAATAAACTGGATACGTCCCAGTATGAATTTAAAATTGTTTATTTTTGTTAGCGTTATGTTAGATAACCTTTTTGCTTTGTGTTTGAAAAATAATGGTTCAAATATTTTGTGTTCATAAGGTATTTTTGTTGAAAAGTAGGGTCAAAAGTTATAACATGTACCAACAGGATTCAGGCACGTAGGTTTAACTAAAGAATCTAATACAATTGTAAAGGTTTTCATTTATTGAGATAAATAATCCCTAGGGCGGGTTGAGGGTTGCGAGCAGGTACAGGTATAGGTTCAGGTAGCGCCATGTACCTGTCCCAAATACGGCCTTCGTCGACAGTTTGGTATGTTTCTAATTTAATTTATCGGTACGTATTTTTTTAGAATATTTGTTGTATCTGACATCACTAACATTAATGAAAAAAAAATATTGCGAGGAAACCTGGTCTCGTCTAAATACATTTTAATGGTCGCAAAAACTCGAAAATTACTCGATTTGTATTCTATTTTTTGTTTTATTAAAAGAGAAGAGCATAAGCTCTTCTCTCTTTTTAAAATGTTGCGTCTAATAAATGCATGTTTAGGGTGTACATAAATAAATCAATGAAAATAAATGGCGTCTGTGTTTAGTAAAAACCATCAGTGACCGAGAGTGGTCTAACATTAGCAATTTTTAAAATAAAAAGTTTCTTCAGTGTCCAGTTTAAACCCTCTTCAATTGAAAAATGGAGCAGTGGTGGCTGAGTGGTAACGGCCCCGACTTACAAAGTGTAGGTCGTGGGTTCAAACCCGGCCAGGCGCATTACTTTGTGTAATTCATTCATTCATTCATCACCACTGTTCTCAAAACGGTGAAGGAAAATATCGTGAAGAAACCGGCATGTCCTAGAACCAAAAATTCGCACTGGACCCGCGTGGTGGATTACGGCCCATTCCCTTCCCTAGAGAGGAGGCCTGTGTCCCAGCAGTGGGAACGTTAAAAGGCTAATTATGCTATGCAATTGAAAAATTACAAGCACTCCATGTTAAAACTTGCCGACCGACCGTCGAATATTCCATTATTCCTAAACTCAGTAATCTCCTTAGATTGAGGTCGAAACACCACTTAATCTAAAACGGCAAAACATTAACGATAATGCTCGGACGATGCTCGTAAAAAATTACTTTATCGCATCCGAGACGTTTGTTATTAACTCGAATTAACAATTTGCAGCGCTATTGAGTACATCTGTACGGTGTAGTTAATAACTTTATCGTACAATAATAACGTTCTTCGGGAGTAAAAAGCATTAATGTGTATATAAAGACAGCGCTATTTAGGTGGCTAACAAACCGCTCTGTCGTACGCAAGTTTACTGTTGGAACTCAATTAAAATTCGGCAATTTTGTTGGTCGGGACGAAATTAAATCGCAGTAACAGCAAGCCGGTCTGTCGCCGTCCCAATATGACGAATAACGGGGCGTAGGCGGTAGCTTTATACTATGTTTTCAATGTTGACGATAAATAACTAGGTGTATATTGCTTTTGGGTTTGTTGGTTCGGGAGGATTAGATTTTCTTGTCGCTGATTTAAAGTGTTTACTTAATGACCCCGTGTTGATAATACTTTAACTTACATGGTATGGGTTCCGTACTAGAAGAATAACCAACGGGACCTTTATACTAAGCCGCTGTTCGTCCGTCTGTCTGTCAGCGGGGTGTATCTCATGAACTGATTGAATGGTTAGAAAGTTGAAATTTTCTCAGTGTGCGCATTTCCACTGCATAACACACACACACACACACACACACAAACAAAAAGTAAAACTAAAAGATACAATAAAAAAATAATTGTAGGTATATACAAATATCCAAAAATAAAACCGATCATTCTTGTTCGATTGATGTCCGAGTTTACACGAAGCCTTCTTACCTTACAACAAAGTACACAAAAACATACTATTTAATTATTGAATCCGCAACAAATAATAAATGAGACACAGAAAAAAAAGGTAGCAGTAATTCATCAAAAGATAGCCCCCTAACAAGTACAAGTAAAGTTTTCTACCCCTACTTAGCAGTTCCAGGGGGCTATTTATATGGGTGTTTCAGTAAACCGTTGGAAGGAGGGTAGGTCGCACGTAAATAATTCATCGACTACCCACATTTGTTATGATGATAGTGAGTGTGTATCGCTTGCCTAAGAAAGGTACACTCAATAGTGAGGAGAGGTATTTTTAGCTGTTGGGCAATATTTTTATTTAATTATATTTAAAAAAAATCAAAGTGTCTTTAAGTCGAGAGTGAATAGGTTACTTCTAGGTAGGAGTGCTCTATCGTCGACCACATTCTCTAAGATACATTTTCATCCGATGACATTATGTTCAAACGCGAATTTATCATTATTAGCCAAGCCTTTTTTCTAACAATATGGGAATCGCCTCCCAGTGAGCTGAATACCAGTATTTTCAGTGGAGTGGCTGCCTATCTGAACTCCGCAATCCAAAAAACGCGAACTTATTAATAATGAAAAATAAAGTTCCAGTTAGAATGGAAATTGCTTTCCATTCTAACTGGAACTTTATTTTTCATTATTAATAAGTTCGCGATTTAAAAGAAACGATTGTTTTTTTTTTACTGATTTGGGCAATTTAGTTCATCGTCATGAAGAATCGATGGTCAATTATATAAGTTCTTCACAATCTAAATCTACAATCTTGTGATAATGCATGTTTACTCTTCGTTCCCTACACTACTTGTGTATTCAAACTGTAATCCTTTTTATCCCCTTGTCAATACGACAGCAAATTAATCGTCTACATAATTTCGAATTTTTACATTTTTGGCTTTCTATCTTCTCGAAACTATAATGCACCTAATTCCCCCGTCAATAAGTCTGGAAATAGGTTGTGTACATGTGTGACTGACCTTTGCTCGCACCGTCGGGTCCGCGTAGTATGGAACACTCTTCTATTGTGCCGAACGGTGTGAAGAGTTGGCGGACATCCTCCTCAGACTGCTGTTTGCTGAGCATGCCCACGAACAGCTTCCGATCTGTGACGAGAAACACACGGTTACAACCTTGAAACAAGACAGCTAAATGGCGTTCCGTTGCTATCTTGTTTGTAGAAAAAATACTTATAAATCTGTTTGAGTTTGAGCGAAACTTTTGAAAACGGTTGTTATTTTTTCATTTTGAAGTTCATATCAAACAATCATCATTTTCCAAATACACACTACGCAGCACGCTTTACAATAACACTGTTCACAGACATGATTGAATGATTCAAACATTTTGCTACGCTGGGTCTACGAGGTGCTACGCCGTAGCCGCGCCGCTACAACGGGCCTACGCTTCCCGCAAACTCAAACAATGACTTTAGACTAGTTTGTCGCAACTAGCAACAGAACGCAGTCAAACAAAGAGGCACACCACAGTAAGCCTAGCGGTGGTGCGTGGAGCGGCGGGCTTAAACTGGACTTCGGTGCCAATGGACCAGGTTCATAGTAGCGACCGGGCGAGTGCAGACGGCCTCATCGACAGGGCGCTGAAGCGCGGTACGTTCATTAAGGCGCGCGTACACAACGCCACACTTAGTGGCACCGCAGTCGCGCAACAGTTGCCCGCAAGCACCACGGTTCCTATTAATTTTGTGTTGAAAAACAGCTTATTATTATTAATTTCGGTTGTAATTTTCTTTTGTTGAATAAAATAAGTTGTTTTTCGGTTTGATTACAATGCATTTAAAATCAATGAGTATGGGACGTAAATGCGCATACTTTTATTGTAGCCCACTATTATAAAAAATACTTTAATGTACTTTTCAAACTCACAAATTGAGTAATAAAATATTTATTATCTAAGAAGCTATTGAATTTGAACAGGTCATGAATGTATGTGCATTTACGAGCTGATTGTAGCGCCGTGTGCGCGCGCACTAAGTTGCTACTGTTGTCAATGTTAAGTCAAGGAAGAGACAGCCTACAGAGAGTTTACAATTTTGAGGTGCATCGAGAAATTGATTAAAAAATAATATACTTCAGAACAGGATAGAATTGTATTGCAGACTTTTCATGAAAGATTTTTGCCTCAGATTCATTTTTGCATAATTTGTAATAGAAGGTTTAAACGGGAACGGATAAAATGAATACTAACGTAAGACACAAAATTATGATGCAACTGATTCTTAGTACACAGGTAAAACGAGGCATGTGTGATTAAAAATTATCGGCAACATTTTGTGGCATTATCTGTAATCGCCCTAAGATGGCAGTCACACATCACGGTGGCGTCATCATGATATTTTTGACTTTACGAATGTGAAGTAATTGTTTTGATAATTTGTTGCAGAAAATTAATTTCTGGATGCACATAGTAAAGGTTTTCCACATTTCCTTCTAGGTCAGCGCCCTATCGCAGCGTGGCGAGTGAGCCGCCACTACACGCGCCCGCTCCCATCACCTGCTCAACTCGCGTGACGTCATCACACATCACCTACCTAGCACATGTGATGGACAACAACAGCTCTATGATAACACATAACACACAGTTTTAGTTAATGAAATACAACGAACAAAATTCAAATTCAGGTCAACACAAAAATTAGCACATTACACTAAAACGTTGCAATGGTGATCGACGAGGGTCCCGTAGATTATTAGGGGTCACACATCGATTAGGGGCTACGGAACCCTCTAGACTTTGTTACTTTAAGACTTCTGTGTGAGCAAACAAGTTCGCGTCACCCAATACTTGTTTTTTTAAACGAGCGGCGTCAATTTTGGGCGTCCAAAGGCTCTTTACAGAAATCGGCGTTCAATATAGTAGAACTTTTTAATAAAAATTAATGACATAATAACATAAATCCACACTAATTACGCATCGAAATGAATACGAAAACAGAAAAAATAAAATAGTTTTTACAGCACGACGATAACTAATGGTGCAGAGTGAGGGGTTGCGTTCCACGTCTAATCTTTTAGTTACCAATCGAGTTTGCCTTGACTGCGATCGAATGAACCGAGCGCAAAGAGTTTTTACTCCAAACAGTTTTTAATAAAAAAAAAACAACATTCCATTTTTGAAAAGTGACAGTTGAGAAACATGGAGCTACGAATGAAATGGAATGGAGAAGGCAAGGCGTACTCGGTAAGGTTAGACGTGGACATTCGCTCACTGCGCGCGCTATTTGACAGACAGTGACAACAGTACAGCCTAGGGCACGCACAACAAACGCTACCTGTATCCGCCTATGCGCGCCGTCTCCCTTCGCCCCCTGGAACACAAGAACATGCTACACACGCTTACTCCACCGCTCCACATTTATAACTCATTGTATTTTTGAGGAGTATGAGTAGAACTCAAGTAAATTGTGTTGACATCAACATTTCTTTCCGCATAAAAATGAATAGGATATTATTATTTATTATGTTATCGGTGTATTCTTGAATTTGAAGACGAACATTGCTTTACAGATTTCTGTTAATAGAAAGTTTTATATTACTTAGTAATTATATTACTTACAGTATCTTTTACAGTTTTCAAATAAACTATGATAAACATGAGGTACAAACAGTGAAATACTAAAGTGAAGACGTGTATTCAACTTTTGGAAAAAACAAAAGGCTAATCTTCAATTTAATTTTACCAACACCCAAAGTGTTTATGTTCGCTAATTTACGATTTAGTTAAGTAAGCTATTGTATAAGGTATGATGGGACTGGCGTACACTCTTGTGTAAAAGTCCCTAACTAAAAATAAAGATATATAATATTTTACCCGCGTAGTTCCCGTACCCGTAGGAATATGGGTATAAAATATAGCCTGTTACTCAGGGTGAATGTAGCTTTCTAATGGTGAAAGAATTTTTGAAATCGGTCCAGTAGTTTTTGAGTTTATTCGTTACATACAAAAATACAAATCTTTCCTCTTTATAATATTAGTATAGGTATGTATAACTTTCTTTTTTTTCTTTTAAAGATACATAACATACATATTTATTTTTATCTTTTCTTTAAATATATGTCTAATATGTATGTATATTAAGTCATGTATATTAAGAACTTATGCACTTGTCTTAATAAAAAACATGAATCCGTGTCTAAATGAAGTATTAGTATTAATGTACCAAAACCACCTTAAACATGATGAAACAAAACTAAATTGTAAAAGTGCAAAGAGCTTGAATTCGCACAGAAATCTAGCAGTTCTATCACAAATGTTCTCTTTCCCGAGTTAAAACAGTTTTGTGAGACAAAATTAAACGCCACCATTCTTTAGTAGGTGCTACTATTTGCAATTAATAGAACAAGATAGTTAATTGTTTCTTTAAATGAAACTGTTTCGATATATTAACATTTTAGAGTAAATAAACACTAGTAGATCGATGTAGCACAGTAAATAGATAGTGCAAACCTTTTTAAAAACAGACTTTTACTTTAACGCGCTAAAACAAGAATAAAATAGTGTCTGTATTGTTGATCGTTGAGACCCTAGATAGAGAATCAGTTCATAGGAAAAAACATGCATAACTCTGTAGGATGAGAGAAAGGTGTGCGCGCCATGGTTACGGAATTTGTTCGAAGGAGTCACCGTAGCTCTGGGATGCAAAGGGCACTAGAAGGATCACGGGTGGGTTTTAGTCAGTAAGAGTCTGACACTCCTTTTCGCTCCGCCTACAGCGGGAGAAGTTATTTGATGATTTTCCCATCCAAAAAAAAAGGATAAGAAGAAAGTTCTGATTCAGCTTGCAAGATTGATGTAAACAAACATTGCAAGTTGAATATTATTATTGTACAAATAACAATATTTCAGTTATAACTGAAATGTTGTTTGTGATAAAAAAAAGTACCGATGTTTATTCCTATATTTCCGCTGGACGATCTTGCTATAATTTTGCTTTTTTCTTTATTCATTACACTAAGGTCATTTTTGAGCTCAGATATTTTGCACACATGGGGCTAATTTGGTGACAGCCAGCCTTAAAATCACTGCTCTTGATCTTTTGTAGTAAAATTATGTAATAAAACATATAACCCTGTTGTTGGCCAGTTGCCCATAGATGAGTATAGCAAATGCACTTTATTAACTTGCACGCCCCCACGCAACATCAACCCCACCTCCATACAACAACAACAAAACAACAATTAGCCATCTTTAGCGCAACAAACAGGTACAAAACTAAAGGGAAGGACTCACGAAGTTAGGCAACAATGCACAGTTACACGTACAGTCGTGGCCGGCTGTCCCTAAACATTGTTCGGGATATTAGTGCCCGTGGGGCGGGGTCATTAAATTCAGATTTATAAGCGCCCAGCCGGATATCTCTCCCGCGCGACGGTGCTAATGACCACGTAAATTGAGATAATTTCACACCGGACTTGATAATAAGGCTGCGGACATACGCACTAGGTCTGCTATGTGGCGGAAGATTAGGAAGGTTTATGGGGTGCATAGATTTTTTTAAGGGGCGGAAAATTTTGGTAATTACTTTTCTATCAGCAAGTTTTCTACAAAGGACGGTGATTTGAGATAGTTTCACATCGGAATTGATATAAGGTAGCGGTTATATACACTAGGTCAGCTATGTGGCGATAGATTAGGAAGTTTTATGGGTTGAGTTGCATGCCTTTTTTTGCGGCGGGAAATTTCGGCATTATTTTTAGTCGTTTTACCGGAGACTTGATTTGTTACTAAATAAGTGTAATGTAGATACTAATGTTTCCTCTACTATAATATGCATGTATTATACATATAAACCTTCCTCTTCAATCACTTTATCTATTAAAAAAAAACGCATCAAAATCCGTTGCGTAGTTTTTAAGATTTAAGCATACATAGGGATGTAGGGAGAGAAAGCGACATTGTTTTATACTATGTAGTGATTTACTGTGTCAGTTATGAATTATGATGAATATAGGGTTCCGCCCCAAGATAACCAAGTGAACCCTATTTACTAAGCCCGGCTAATCATCCGTCTATCTGTCAGCGGTCTGTATCTCATGGACCATATTAGATAGACCGACCTTATTTTCACAGAATGCGTATTTCTATTACCCCTTTAAGAGCGCAAACGCCGAACGGCATTTCATACAAATTTTCAAGTCGTTATTTTCCGAAATGACCGAATTTTCGAAAAATAGTATTACAGTTAAATTAGACCCATTTTAAATTTTTCATACAAACATAAATTTTCAGTTATCTTTTTTAAACAAGACATTTTGAAAATGTTTTAACTTACTTTGTGGAGCTATGTATCTTGCTTATATGTGTGAAGTTTCATTAAAATCGGTTCAGTCATTTCGCAAAATAGTGACATGAATATATGTATGAAATGCCATTCGGCGACACACTCTTAACGAAAAATCAATAAAGCAAAAATGATAGAGTTTCGAAATCTTTCATGACCGACCCGCAAATGGCCGGTCATCTATGTAACATTGATCCATACATCTAAATTGATTTAAGAGCACCTTAACCTTTACAAAATTCCTCACAAATTAATAACCCTTCAAATAACCCCTCATACATACCACCTTTATACCCAAAGACTTAAATAGACTAGAATGACCCTCAGAATAAATCTCTCAACATAATCCCCGAATTAATTTGGAAACATATTCATATGTCTCCAAGGATTAAGTTAGCCGAGATTCTTAAACACAGGTCAAAAGTATTAGATATTCGGTCCGTACCTGATCCTCGAATAAATTATTACAGAAGGGTTTAGATTTAATTTGTTTTTCAAAAGGATTTTATATTTTGAAAACTCATTGGAAAAAAAGATAGAAGAAACTTTTAAAAGATTTCTACTTCTTTACAACATTTGCATAGTCATAGATATTTGTTACCGATTGGGTTTAGTTAGTGAAATATAACAAATTCAAATAAACCAGTTGGCAAAATATTACTTATTTCGAACCTTTTTTTTTTTTTTTTTTTTTTTTTTCTGGATGGGCAATCATCAAATGACCCCTCCCGCCCTGGGTGGAGCGGTAGGGAGTGTCAGACTTTTACTGACTAAAACCCACCCGTGATCCTTCTTGTGCCCTATGCGTTCCAGGGCCGCGGTAACTCTTTCGAACAAATTCCGCAACCCTAGCAGGCACCGACCCTATGGGGCCCCGTCCTCGGTGCTGACGGCTCCTTGAGGCGCGCGTGGAACACAACGCGTCGTCGACTCAACCTGGTATCGGACGGCGAGCCACCCACGCTCACCGTCCCCAGGCATCAGCCACTGCGCGATAGCACAGCGGCCGACTTGTCTCTGGAGGGGGCCGAAATGGGACCATTACTGGCACTCCATCTCAGCACCCTCCCGAGTGTTGGGAGCCGCAGCACCCGCAGCAGAAGCGGCAGTGGCGGCGACAGAAGCCGCGGCGGCGGCAGAGGCGGCGGTGGCGGCGGACCTCTTGCCCCTGGTCGGGGCGGATGGCGCGCAGGCCCTTCCCCCAGCCCAGTGCTCGGCCGGCTTGCCAGCAGCCGCATATGCACTGCAGTGCGGCGTGGCCTCGCACGAGCCGGCCTTATGACCGGGCTGACCACAGCGGAAACAGAGTCCGCTGCGGTCGACCTCCGAGGGGCACATAGCTCCCGTGTGGTTACCCACATGGCAGCGGTAGCACCTCAGAGGTCTGGGTTCCAGCAGTTTTACCCGCGCAGACACCCATCCCACCAAGAGCCTTCGGCCCTCCGACACAGTTCTGGCCGCCGTCACGGGGCAGCTCACCACAAGGGTTTAAATGCCCGTGTTGTCAGGCCGGAGGGTGCCCGCCTTGACGAGCTCGGCAGAGCACCCCCCAGTCCTGGCGACGGCGGCCACAACTTCCTCCTCCGTCACGGAGTCATCCAGGCCCACTATGCGCATGTCGATGCGCTTAGTCGGCCTGGACACCCGGACCTCGTCCGCGGGTAAGACCGCCCTCAGCCTTTCGGCCAGGGCGTCCGCGAACGGGCCACTCTCCGCTCCGGCGAGCTCGAGCTTGCGGGCACCGGTTAAGGTCCTCCTGACCCCGATGCCCCCGCTGATGCCCAGCTCTTGGAGGCTCACCGCCTCCTTCGCCCGCTTCAGTACGGCGAGATACGTCACGCCCCTCTGTTCCGCTTCCGGCTGCAGTGTGAGCATTACAGCCGCGGATTTCGGGGCGCGAAGCCTCGCCGCAATGGCGTTGGCCTTCCGCCGCTGCCTCCTCGCCTTTTTTTTTGCCCGCTTTCGCAGCCCGCCGTTTCTGGCCAGCAACCTGCCACTCGGCCTCGGCCGCAGGAGGGTCCGAGGGTGGGGGTGGGGGCGGCTGCGGCACCACTGGCGCCGCAGCCTTAGCCGCTCCTCCAGCCTTCCTCCTACCCCTCTTCGCCGGGGCCGACTTGGCCGTCGCCGGCGTCGTAGTCGCCGGCGTTACAGGCGCTGTCGCTGGCGCCGGCGCGGCTCCGCCCTTGGCCTTCGCCTTCGCCTGGCCAGACGTTCCCGGGCCGGCAGCCACGGCGGCCGCGTACGAAGCCGCCTTCTGCCGGCCCTGGGGCCTCTGTGTCGCCGCTAGTGGGGGACGCCGAATCATGTCCTCCAAAACGGAGAACTGCTTCTGGTAGGGAGCCAGCTCCTGCCGCACCAGGCTCCGCACCTGGCTCAGCACTAGGCTCCCCTCCAGCGTCGCCGGACTCGGCCCCCCCTGCGGCTCCTCCGAGGCCGCTCTGGCCATGCCAGCCAGGTCCCTCCGGAGCGACTCATTCTCTGCAATGAGTCGCTCCGTTACGGCCGCGAGGCGGGCGACCTCCGCCCGCAACTCTGTCGCCTCTCCGGATCCGCCGACGTTGGCCGCCGCCGCCGCCGCCATAATGGAGGCTTTGGCCGCCGTAATGGCCTCCCGCTTGGAGTACTGCTTTTGCTTGAAGGCCACAGCGCGGATCGCGGCCTCCACGACCTCCGCAAACTGGGCCTTCTTCTCTTCGACAGTGGGACGCACCTCTCCCGGGGCCTCCGAGTCGTCGGAGTCGAGAGCAGGCGGAACAGTAGAGGGAGCCCTACGACCGCTCCCTCCAGGGCGACGCCCCTCCTCCACCAACCTCCCGGCCCGACTCTCCACCTCCCGGGTAGAGGGAGCCAGCCCCCTCCCCGCCTCACAGCCCCTGCCCCGCCTGGCGGTGGGGATCTTGCGGGCGGAGGCAAACTCGCCCTCGGAGGACGACCCGCTGTCATCCTCCCGTCTGGGCCGCTTGCGGAAGAGCTTGACGCCCTCCACAGCAGCCCCCCCTCCTCTGTCTCCAGAGCCCGCCGAGCTGACCGTTACTAGGTCAAGTGCAGAGCCAGAATCTGACCCTGCACCTCCCCGGCGCTCAGGCGAACTCCCCGCATCACAACCGAACGCCATCAGCTCCTTGAAGGACGCGGATCCGGATGACGTCGATTCTGAGCCTCCTCGGCTCTTGTTGCCACTGGCAATCGGAAGGCGTTTGGTGCCCACCCCAGAGTACGGAGGGCAGCCCGCCGAAGCGGGGTGGGATTCCCCGACCGCTGAGCAGTCGGGACCCACCTGGGGACTCATTTTGCAAAGGCCTTTGTTTTCCATCTTGTTCCTTTTAAAGGGTGCGGTCCCTTACTCCTCCGCCCTTTCTCCATCACAGGGCCTCTCCTCCCACCCGCTCGCTGCCTTCACAGCCACGTCTGATGAGCAGACGCGTACCAAAAGGCAGCGAGCGGGATTCCCCGCGTGTGTGTCTCTCTTGGTCTGATCCCTCACTTGCGACCTTCCGGCATGAGTGGCTCTACCGGGAAAGCTCGCAAGATCATTGAGACGCTCAAGCCCCACCACGACGACAACGTGGAGACACATTCGGTGGGGACTTATTTCGAACCTTTAAATTCGAAATTCGAATTTAAAGTTATTATAATTAAAATTGATCACAAAGCAAAAATAGTAGCGTTATACATTATACAATTTTGTATACAGTAGGCATGTATTACCCGTCGCTTGAAAATTGCCTTAAACCATATCGCACCCTTAATAATATTTAGAGCTCAAGTCAATATTTTTGTAAAGTTTGAATGTGCATGCTAAAGGCACAAAACGAAATTATCTACCGGCTACCAGTGACAGAGAGAGAAAAAGAACATTAACGACTCAGTAAATATACTTATGTCTCTCTCACACTACCCCCGCTCGTCTCCCGTTCTTAATGCTATAAGGTTATTTATATTTATTGATGGCTACTTGTAGTCTAGGTATCGAAGAATAAATCTGAAGAAAATCACAATAGAATTATGAGTTCATGAACATTTTGCTATTGAAATGATACAATAGTATAAAAGAAGAGCAACTGCAATGGTCTTACTGTAGTTAATTTTGATTTTTAACAACTATTACGAATTAATATTACGTGAAACGGAACGTAAAAAATCAGCGGCTAGTGACGTCACTGGTGTTATGACAAAGAAAAGACGAACTTATATTTTAAAACATGACAGTTCATGATCTCTGGCAGACAGGAGTGACTTCATCATCCGTTTTCGCGAGAAAAGAAAAACAGTCAGTTTATAATCGCAATTTTGGCAAGCGTATTAATTTTTTAATTTTTGTATGTATGTTCCATTTTAGACGGAATTCTTTTAAATGGAAGCAAAATGAAAATATTGCATGTTCCCTGTTATAACTAAAATACTAAGCTTTTTTTTAGAAAATAAAAGTGGAATGTAACAATTCAGAATCTATAAACACTACACACTAGTATTGCCTACTAAGGGCGCGCTAAAATGTGAAGCAAAATTCATAATACCCCATTACGTAAGTACCTACTTGCCAAAAAAAATATATTTCAATCTAAAATCCGTCGTAAGACCAAAATATTTCGTAATAGGGTTAATTAAAAAAATCTGATTAGTCCATCAGATAGATTTCAGAAAAACATTGGAAACGTATTTTTCTTTTTTCACATAAACAAAAAATGAAGACGATACAGTGCGTTGAAAACTCGTGTGACGTCACTACTCGCTACAATTTTTACCGGGCAATGACGTCACATGCTCCCACTCCTGATCTTTGATGCTTTTTATCTTCGTCAGTTTTTATAGATTTGATAAAGGATAAAATACGTGTCAAATATTTTTCTATAATCTAACTGACGGACTAAACATAATCATATATTTTTTACTCAGGCAACATCCTTATTGATGCACATCGGTTTCAAATACCAAAACAATCTCACTTCAGTTAGTGAAATATTTCATTCAAATCCACTGACATAAGTATGTATCTACAGTTACGAGCATAAATGAGAGAACCTTAGCAGTTGCGATTTTATTTTTTGAAACGATTTCAAAGTCAATTCATTTACTTCAACTAGAGCATTAAACTCACTTTTCTACATTAACATTTACAGTTATACCAAAAAAAAAACTAAATAATATACTGACCCTAGTTGCCTATAGACATTGTTGGTAACGATTTAATTGATGATAAGGATTGTTACGTTGTTGCGGAATTTGTTCGAAAGAGTCACCGCGGTCCTAAACGTAAAGGGCACTACACTAGGAGGAACACGAGTGGGTTTTAGTCAGTAAGAGTCTGGTACTCCCTTCTGCCCCGCTCAGAGCGGGAGAAGTCATTTGATGATTTCCAATCCAGAAAAAAAAGATTGTTGCTTTCAGAAAATACTTATATGTCGTGGATAACGATATTGTTTTATTAAAAGTTGCTCAATTGATTAATGTAGTAGTGGGGCAAATGCCGTGACGTTATTTTGCAATGGCGGCACGTGGACAGAGTCGTTTTGGAAAGTGGGGATTGTCGAACGGGCACTTCGCTTCGAGACGCGCACCAAGTCACTTCTCCAAAACGAAACTGTCGGTTTGCCTAGTTAAAATTATTATCACCCTATATTGCCCATTTAAGTTTATTTGATTAAAAAGTGAGTTTATATTTACACATCGTGTTATTATTCAACGACACCTGCGAAATGAACCCTTTACCACCGAACCAAGATGGTGACGACTCGATCGCTCCGCCGTCGCTGACCACGTCATCAGAAATGGGATCTGAATCTCACTGGCGCACAATGTTCGAGATCCAGCAGCGGAATATGATGCAGTTGATAGAGGCTATCAGAACACCAGCCTCATCATCCAAGATTGCTCTGCCAGAAATCAACCCAGAGCACCCAGATTCTGATCCACGTGCGTGGTGCGCAACGGTTGACATATGCCTGGATGAGCATCCACTGGAGGGAGCATCGCTCATCATAGCTCTCAGTAAGGCACTGAAGGGCGGCGCCTCGTCATGGCTATCGCAAATCTCACACGTGGGTATGACGTGGCAACATTTTCGTGAGCTGTTTCTCGCACGCTACGATTTGTCGGAAACACTCGCTGCGGCGCTTATCGGTGTAAATAATGGCAACCCAAAGGATGGTGAATGTCTGGCAGCCTATGCAAGTCGTTTAATGACGACGCTGTTGACAAGGTGGAAGAATTTGAGCCAAGAAGAAATTGCTACGTCATACGTGCTGGCTCATATCGCTCAGTTCGATTCGAGGTTGTATCGCCTGGCATTTACCAGTGAAATTACGACCCGTAACAAATTACTGCAAGAAGTGAAGGCAAGTGCAAGTTTGAAGCGAAAGTTTGACTGAAACGCCGGATCTACCAGACATCCAGATGGACTCGATGTGAAACGTTTCAAAACACTGAACGTCCCTACGTACAAATGCCATAACTGCGGTAAACCTGGTCATAAAGCAGCTGATTGCCGTTCGAAGCCAACAAAACCGGTGTCTACCGCCAATAAGGGACAATTGACTTCGACGGCCACGCCTGGAACCAGCAAGCAAGTGATATGTTTCCGTTGTGGTGAAGGTGGGCATATCGCATCAAATTGTCATCGTGGCAATACAGGCACGGGCGGCGCGTTATCTGCAAGCCATGCGGCCTCTAGCAGCGGCAGTGGCGCCGTAATCGAACGGCGCGTCGACAACTGTCAAGTGGCAGGTGTTTGCGGGCAATTGCAACAATCTGGTGAGTCGTACTATTTTTATTTTGATTCTGGTGCCGAATGCTCTCTTGTCAAACAATCTGTCAGTCGTAATTTCATTGGTGAACGTACATTCGCGATGGTGCGCATACAGGGAATAGGTTATGCTAGCGTAATGTGTACTGAACAATTACTTTGCGACGTGCTAATAGACGGTAATCATCTGCAAATTTTATTTCATTTATTACCCGATAGTTGTTTAAAATACGATGTAATGATTGGCCGAGAAATTCTAAAACAGGGTTTTACAATTATAATGTCTGATTCGTCTCTGAATATTTCAAAACTAAAGTCCATTGTGGCCTGTAGTTACGAGCCCGTACCTGTGTATAACCTTAATGATATTGACACAGATATTGAAAACAAAGAAGCCCTATTAATTTTGCTTAAGGAATTCTCTCGTGCTTTTATTGATAGTTTACCTCGCACACGTGTTACATCTGGTGAACTAAAAATAAGGCTTCAGGACCCGAACCGCACTGTTTATCGTAGGCCATACAGACTTAGTGCAGATGAAAGGCAGGTAGTGCGTTCTAAGGTTAAGGAACTAATAGCAGCTAACATCGTTCGTCCTAGTCAGTCCCCGTTTGCAAGTCCTATCTTACTCGTAAAGAAGCGTGACGGTTCTGATCGTATGGTGGTGGACTATCGCGAGTTGAATTCCAACACTGTACCTGATAGGTTTCCTTTGCCGCTTATAGCAGATCAAGTGGCCAGGTTGTCCGGCGCGAACTTTTATACGTGTTTGGACTGCGCTAGCGGGTTTAATCAGATACCTATTCGAGACCCTGATAGTATCGAACGTACAGCCTTCATTACACCCGATGGGCAGTTCGAATATCTTGCAATGCCTTTCGGACTACGAAACGCGCCAAGTGTATTCCAAAGAGCAGTGTCTAATGCTTTGGGAGACTTAATCTTCTCGTATGTGGTACTATACTTAGATGACATTTTGATACCATCAGTATCCGAGGGTCAGGGTCTCCTTAGGTTGCGTGAGGTGTTAGAAGCCCTAACTAAAGCCGGGTTTTCCTTGAATATTTCAAAGTGTTCTTTCTTGAAGCGTCATGTTGAGTTTTTAGGTTATGACATCACTGCAGGGGAACTGAGACCGAACCCTAGAAAGATAGAAGCTCTGACTAAATTACCTCCTCCCGAAAGCATCCATCATCTTCGACAATTTATTGGCCTTGCCTCATATTTTCGTAAGTTTATCAAAAACTTCTCTCAAATTATGACTCCTCTATTTTTGCTCATTACCGCAAAGCAATTCATTTGGAAACCAGAACACGAGCAGATAAGACAGCATATAATTTCGGTATTGACGACTAAACCGGTGTTGACCATTTTTAATCCTGACCTTCCAACTGAGCTACACACCGACGCTAGTGCTAATGGCTATGGTGCTATTTTATTCCAAAAAATGGACAGTGAGCTTTTTGTAGTAGAGTACTTTAGTAAGCGAACCACGAAAGCAGAGTCTAAATACCACTCTTATGAGTTGGAGACTCTAGCTGTGGTAAACGCTGTAAAACACTTTAGACATTACTTGCAGGGTAGGCATTTTGAGGTTATTACAGACTGTAATTCGTTAAAAGCTTCACGAAACAAAGTCGATATTACACCACGTGTCCATCGATGGTGGGCCTTTTTACAAGCTTTTGATTTCCAAATCAATTACCGTGAGGGACGTCGTATGGCTCATGTTGATTTCTTGTCACGCAACGCTTTACAATCTTCAAATGCCCCTTGTTTCTTAAAGGTTGAACAAAAACGTGTTAATCTCGCTACCTTGTCAGAAAACTGGCTTTTGGCAGAACAGCTGCGTGATCAAGAAATTCAGACCATTGTAACTAAACTCAAAGATGGTCAGTTACCACCTGATATTGCTAAGACTTACGAGATGCGCTCAGGTGTCCTACATCGCAAAGTTCAGAGAAACAATCGTACCCGATGTCTCCCAATGGTTCCCCGGGCTTTCCGTTGGTCAGTAATTAACCACGTACACGACTCGCTTATGCACCTCGGGTGGGAAAAGACACTCGAAAGGGTATACGAGCATTATTGGTTCGAGCATATGGCCAAGTACGTTCGTAAATTTGTCGATGGATGTTTAACTTGTAAACTGTCTAAGTCACATTCAGGTCGTGTGCAAGCTGAGCTTCATCCAATCCCTAAGATTAGTATTCCATGGCATACTGTGCATGTCGACATAACTGGCAAACTTAGTGGCAAAAATGATTCTAAAGAATACGTCATAGTTTTAATCGATGCTTTCACTAAATTTGTCCTTATGTACCATACTCTTCGAATAGATTCGGCTAATGCAATTAAAGCCCTTAAATCCAGTGTGTCACTATTTGGAGCTCCAGCTCGAGTTATTGCAGACCAGGGCCGATGCTTTGCCAGCAAATTTAAAGATTTTTGTGAGAGTCATTGTGTTTCTTTGCATTTGATCGCTACAGGTTCAAGTCGCGCCAATGGCCAAGTTGAAAGGACGATGAGCACTTTAAAAAGTATGCTTACGGCTGTAGAAACGTCTGATAGGTCTTGGCAAGAAGCGTTAGGAGACGTGCAACTAGCTTTAAATTCGTCTGTCCATCGTGTAACAGGGGCGAGTCCACTTGAACTGCTGATAGGACGTGTAGCTAGACCATTAAATCTTCTAACTTTGGATGATACTGAACCAGAAATAGAAATTGACAAGACAAGAGATCAAGCGGCAACGAACATAGAAAAGAGTGCTATTTACGAAAAATCTAGATTTGATAAAAATAAAGCTAAAGTAATGAAATTTAATGTTGGTGATTTAGTTTTAATTCAGAATGAAGAAAGAAATCAGACGAAATTAGACCCGAAATACAAGGGACCATTTAAAATTGTAGAATTGCTTGATGGTGATCGTTACCTGTTGAAACCTCTGACTGGTAATAGAACTTATAAGTACGCCCACGATCGTATACGAAAGATTCCTCCAAGTAACGCATCTGATGAGTTAGACTTGCTGAATGTAGAAGACGGTGAGGAGGGTGCCTCCACCAAAAAATAGAACACATACCATGGCTATTCGGTCGCACTGCACGCATTAGTTTGTAGTCGTAACTGCAACTCAGTGTGGAGTTGTTCAGAGCGCGATGGGCAGCTAGTGGTGTGGCGGGGACCGGGGTCTCGAAGGAGACTGTAGCGTCATGTATAGACCTGAGAGTCGCGGACTCTAGATGAAGTGTTGGTCGTAACACGTGAGTTGTTGACCATATGGGTGGCAATGAATTGTCACTAGCTGCTGTAGCAGCTGGGCCATGAGTGGTGTGTTTTCTTTTTAAATTTGATAATTATGAGGTTTGTGATTACGGGGCTTGGAGGAACCTTCTGTGTTTAAGTTTTTAAAACGATTTAGAAATTTGTTTGGTTGTTGAGGCATGAGTATTGAATAGTCAATGTAATTAAACGTTACGGTCAGGTTGGCCGAGTTCTCAAAAATGCTACAAAGTTAGTTATTTTGTTACAGATACACACGAGGACGTGTAACTCGTCAGGCTGGCCGTGTCGTGGATAACGATATTGTTTTATTAAAAGTTGCTCAATTGATTAATGTAGTAGTGGGGCAAATGCCGTGACGTTATTTTGCAATGGCGGCACGTGGACAGAGTCGTTTTGGAAAGTGGGGATTGTCGAACGGGCACTTCGCTTCGAGACGCGCACCAAGTCACTTCTCCAAAACGAAACTGTCGGTTTGCCTAGTTAAAATTATTATCACCCTATATTGCCCATTTAAGTTTATTTGATTAAAAAGTGAGTTTATATTTACACATCGTGTTATTATTCAACGACACCTGCGAAATGAACCCTTTACCACCGAACCAAGATGGTGACGACTCGATCGCTCCGCCGTCGCTGACCACGTCATATATTATAAAAAGGTTATCAATACTAAGTATGTTCAAAATAAGCGCGAAAAAAGTAAATGGAAATACAATGTTTTCAACACCATACATTAATAAATCTAGTAACAATTCACATTTTATTTTTCAAAAAAGAAAAAAAAAGAAATCGTTAGCCGTTCCCGTGCCGTACCGGACCCGTTTCCGTGCCGTTCCGGCAGCCGCAATGCTCCTCATTAAGCACTAATGCTGCTCTAAAGCTGAAGCCCTTAACGCGCGATAAATAAACTAATTATACGGTCAACGGCTACCAATTTGTACTGGGAATTGATTGGTTATTATATACATATGCTTATAGGTGCTGTATTTGTGGTTGGTTATGTAAGGCGGTTACGCTGTTCTGACTTCGTGGTGTATAATGTAAACATAGTAGGTATGTTTGGTCTAAGTTTGCAGACGGTATAAACATAATTATCTATGTCGTATGTACGAACACCTATAGCTTATTATGTAATTGTGGTTTTAAGCTACCTAAATATGTATAGTCCTCTTCCCGTTTATATGCTTTCAGATGCTGTTACATCATAATTATAATTTATCGGTTTTTCATTCGAAATCTACCTTTCAGTGTTACTTATGGTGGTTTTTTTTTCATAACATAAACTAAACAAAGTATAAAAAATCTAACAAGCATATTTTATGATTCGCCTTGGAAAAAAAGCAAAACAAAAACCCAAGAAAAATAAAGAATAAAATATGTGGACTTGAATTAAATGATAAATGATATTTATAAAAATTCAAACAAAACAAGCAAGCAAGCTACTTAAATTGTTTTATTGATAGTCTGCCAGATTATGTACAATGTACGCAAACCCATACGCTTATATTACAATAATAAAGAACATACTTAACATAGTCCCCGAATTTGTCATTTGAAAACTTAAATTAAGGTCAAGATCCAAAAAGCTCGGTTTATTGATAAATTCTTGAAGTACAACACTCAGTCATAAGTTATAGAACCTAAACATTCAGGGAATTTCTCAAGTTTGAGAATCTTACGTCTTAGCGACTATTGGTAAAGTCGCTATAATGAAATGTTCAGACTTGATTTTGTCGATTAGATATTACATAAACTTCTATCAGATATATCATTACATTGTGCTTCTGGTAAATAATATGATAGATTAAGTTCTTGGTACTTAAAAGTATCTCACAATGAGTAATATTTTTTGTGTATTTTTATTTTCATAGCTAAATATCAAGTCAGGTAATACGAATAATTCTGCCCTCAATTAACTATAAAACTATTTTTAGTATTAAAATTACTATGTTCTAAAGTATTGTAGTTGACTTTAGTTACAAGAACACAGCGCCCAGACGAAGGCGTAGAAGTGGCAATGTATAGAGAAAACATTGAATTGTACTATCAACACGAGGGCTTACAAGGAAAAAATAAACAAAATAATATTCCATATAAACCAAAAAATCCTGGCCCATACAAATTCCCATTGTAACACACATCATACTATTTCTTCTCTCCATAAATTCACCCAAACTGCAGAAATCTAATTTTGGAAATACACTCCGGTAGCCTTGCTCTCACCTTTTCAGTATAATGCCCCCTCGTCAATCAATCAAAACAACATATTGTTTGCTTGCAAGGGATAGCGACGATCGATAAATAAAATTCAGATGATATTATTCTAGCTTTAACTAATAATATTTTCGGTCTTTAAATTCAGCTTTTCATCACAGTCCAAATGACTACTTCTTGGTTATTTACTAGATATATTGTTTTCATTTTCAAATTCGGAACTACACTCAGAGCTGGTCCATAAAAACTCCCGTAGACTTGCACTCACCTTTTCAGCGTAATGCCTGGTCGCCAATCAATCAAAACAACATATTGTTTGCTTGCAAAGGATAACATTTCCGTTCTAACGTGAATTTATGAGGGGTAGGGATATTATTGATAGGTTTCATGCAACATTAGCGCCTTGATTGGTTGCTGCTTCGTTTTATTTTTCGAGGCATGGAAATTGATCGGGGTTGCATGGAATTAGGAGGTGTTTTCGGGTTGAAAGCTTGTGAAACAGTAGCGTGTAGATTTGAATCTATCTTTTTACTAAAATGTTGTCTAAGTGCAGGAAATCTTTTGTGTAAATACCGGACATGGATGCAGATGAAATAATGTGTATTCATACACAGTAACAGTTAAAAAGAATATGTAAAATAAACTTTTACTAGATTACATAGTATGAATAAACGTAGTCCTTATCTCGCGACGGTAGTCTGCTATGATACGGTTTTTGTCAGTTTCAGTATTCTTGTGTGTTATTAATGCATTGAATATCTTCACTGGTAATAAATTTTGGTTCTTTTTATGTTCTTTATCCATAATATTTCTGAAAGCTACTAAATTAAAAGTTTCAGGTGTCGGTCCAAACCACTCAGTTTTTACGGCCATCAAAAATTTTATGACACATAAAAATGTTTTATCAACCGAACCTATTGGAAATCTACAAATAAAAATCTTTCTTTTATAATCTGTCTGTCTGGATGGCCCACTTCATGTAATACAGCAATTAAGGAGGACCCTTCACTTTCAGTTTGAGATAAATTCGTTTGTAAATTGGCTGTAGCTTAGAGCCGTTGGAGCGAAAATTTCAATGTTCAGTTGATTCTATTAATTAGGCATGCTGTGCTCTCCATCAAGCCAAGTTGAATAGCCAATTACATAGATAATTGGAGGTCGCACAGGTGTCTTCGCGACAAAGCCGGTAGATGGCAGTGGTACAAGGAGGAAGATGGACGAGGAAGTCAACGTGCATATCTATACTAATATTATAAAGCTGAAGAGTTTGTTTGTTTGTTTGTTTGGACGCGCTAATCTCAGGAACTACTGGTTCGAATTGAAAAATTCTTTTTGGGTTGAATAGAACATTTATCGAGGAAGGCTTTAGGCTATATATCATCACGCTTAAGCCAATAGGAGCGGAGCAGCGATAAAGAATGTTTTAAAATCGGGGATTCCACGGGGACGAAGTCGCGGGCAGCAGCTAGTATTATGATAAATGATATTTATTTTGTAAGTAGGTTAAACATAACACTTTTACACGCCCAATATTTCTTATCATTTTAAGCTAGATGAAGCCGGTGTTTCCTAGCTGACTACCCTGAGAAGAAACACCGAAACAAACTCAGAGGTCAAAGTCTTTTTTAAAGTCCATACAATCCGTACTGGTCAAATCATATTATAATCATATACACATCATATTATAATCATATACATGTTTGGAGAGTGAAATAAATAAATAAATACATATGAGAACCATGTAGGTTAATGTCTGAGGTAGCCTTTTGAGGAAAGTGCCACACAGATTTGAGTGGACTTGTCCAGACAGTGCAAGCATTTGTCAGATACCGTGTAGCTCAAACTTAAAACTTTAAGGTGCTCAACGGTTTGACGAACAATACCAAAGTAAGGACATTTGGGTAGGACGCAAGAATTACTCATTAATTATTTAGTCAATTATTAGTCAAGACAGTGACCTAGTGACGTTCAGTTCTGGCAAATCTGTAGACTGTGTAGTCCGTGGATTACATGAGTATCCACCCACTGTATCCACAAGTTAATTGCCTACAACCTGGTTTTTTAAGTTAAGAGTTCGGAGATAACTTCAAGTTGAACGTGGTCCATCGTCGACCACATCATCGCTTACCATCAGGTGAGTTTGTGGTAAACGCAAGACATCCAATAATTCGCTCAATATAATGTTAAATGAATGTACACAAAGCTCTTTTGAGCTCATACATTTCTAAGTATTAAGAGTGAATGATCTAAAAATGGGATTCTTTTTTAAACCGGTTTTCTGTTCAATCATTTATATATCTTAAAAGCTATCGCTCAACGTTTCAAACGAAAAAAGGATATATTTCTAAAAAAAGGCCAACAATAAAGTCCAAAATAAAACTAACTCGCTGCAACCTTACACCATGGCACAAGAATTTCCGTGTGACGAATTCCCACAGTTTGATTCTATTTAGTTTATGTGAAAGTTATATAGCTTGTTTACTGCCAGGGGGCGCCACCGGAGCGCGGTTACTGCGTGCTCAAACACTGCACTTCCTACTATCTGGGTTAGCAGCCAATAGCTTGAAAATTATGAGTTCAGTTCATCTTAGAGCTTTAACATAAGTACATAATGATACTCGTAACACACGTATAGGTCAAACTTATGTTGTTATGCATTCAGGAGTTCTCAGTCTCAACGAAGACTTTAGCATTAGTTTCATTTGTGATGTTCACCTTTATAATATCATGGAAAAAAGTTTAATATTTATTTGCATAATTAAACTCAAGATGTCTACGAATACACTAATTAAAATAATTGGTGTATTAATAACATAGCTTTAGATCAAATGCTCAGCAAGTTTTTTTTTTATAAAAAAGGTCTTATCGCACAGGGCAGTCTCCTACAGAAAAATTGTTTGGTCACTGTATATTTATCTTCTAAAGAATTTAATCTGTAGGACTCAATATAAACATAAATAATCGGAGCGGGGTGGCCGCTAGTAGACAGGTGCGCGCCGCGTGTCATCAGCAGACATGTTCGACGCAGTGCCTTTATAGACGTAGACAATACAAACGGTGGCGAAAGACATAGGTACTGGAAGGTGGGCGTTTAAGTGTGGGTTTTTAATACGTAAAATGGTTTGCTGAGGCTGACAATGTACCTAATTGTTTTAAAATGAAGTTGTCATCCTATTTCTGTTCATACATTGCGAGTGCCATAAAAACATGTTTTCTTTCTTTACAATGCAACATTTTCGTTTCAGTCTCTATCAGTTTGACGCTTCTCAAAACGGTGAAGGAAAACTTCGTGAGGAAACTGGCATGTTCTAGAACCAAAAATTCGAAGACATGTGACATTCACCAAAACGTTCTGGGCCCGCGTGGTGGATTACGGATCATTGCCTCTCTTAGAGAGGAGGCCTGTGTTCCAGCAGTGGGAACGTTAAAAGGCTGATTATGCTATGACTATGCTCCATCAGTCACAATTTCTCTATCTAGTTCATTAGTAAATTAGAAATCTTAGATTGAGGTATTTTGATAAGTACCTACAACTGTGCTAAGACCAGCACATTAGTACTTATCAAAATAGCTCTGAGTCTCGGCTGGGTCTCTACCATAGTTTACCAACATTCTTTTATTTATATTTTTTGTACATGCCATGCCTCTCTAAATCTAAATAAATTACCTATTAAGCACTTTTTCATCACACATACGTATATGGAACATCATTCCATACTGTATCTGGAGAAGGTCGTTGTTAGCTGCGCTACAGTTTATACTTTTGCAGCTATTTATCGTTCAATTTTGTACTCAGTCTTGTGTTATTGTTCCAAAAATAAACTATTAATATTATCATTAAATGGTCATCCATGTACATATTTTATAGGTATAGCTCACTCATGAACTCATTTAATCGTCAACGACGATTAAATGTTCATCAATAAATAAATTGAATTTAATAGTATGTTTTGATTACTGCTTATACTCTCACGAGTAAATAATTTCCTTTTGTGTCAACTAAATGTACAAAAAAATGATTATAAAAATAAATTATGACCATAAAGCGACGAAACAAAAAATCTCGGATAGAATAGAATAAAATACAAAACCAGGCCTGAAGAGCTAATTCGCGGTCTTGTAACTAGCGAAACCCAAAGATTATTGTTGCAACTAAAACGGCCCAACGTCACCACAGGCCCAGAAAAACTTAACCATAAAGAATATTATCAGAAACCACATTACCTCGCCATCTAGTCTGACTAGGCATGGCCGGAGAATCACCAAAGTGGCTTGAGCCACTAATCTCATAAGCGGTGACGAAAATCGCTTTATAATAACTACAAAAAGGTGGCTCATTAGAGGTTTTAAGTTTGGGTTATGTTTCGTGTTTGTGGTTTGCGTTACGTAATAGTTTGTAACTTGTGAGAGATATTATCTTATAAATACATACATATGTATGTATTGACTGCTTATTTAAGTTAGTGTATTTTTGGTCATTAAAGCGTATACAAGTACATATTGCAGTATTGTCTCTCCTTGTTAATTTTAAATCCATCGTAAGGTTCTGTTTAAAATATTGTAACCAGCGATAAGAATGCCCATTGTGGCAATGGTAACTCTATTTCATTTATTTAATTTCAGTTATTCTCTGCACTACACGTAAAGAGAGTCAGAATCGACAAACATATACAGGGTTATTTGTAAAGCACCAACAACCTCCTAAGAGGTCATAGTACTCATCATTATGAACAACTTTTACTATGGGACTAAACCTGAAATCGCGAAAAAAAAATCATCTGTCCCCTACATTTTGATGACTTATATGAACATAAAGTAAGGACCAGCTGGTTTTTTGTGTCTCAGCAGTGGGAACATTAAAAGGCTGATTATGCTATCTTTCTATAACTTAAAATATTGCAATACTCATTAGGTCAAAAAATTCGGTTGTTAGTACCTTTCGATGAACCTAGACTATCTGATCTAGATTTGTCTAAGTAGGTATTCCCTCAACAAACTAACATCATTCCAACGTATATTAAAACCTCCACCACCATATTTCTCATCAATATTTACACTCATAATTCCACCACACCTGAGCAAAATTTAAAACCGAATTAAGAATTTCTAAACCATAACTTTTGACCGTAACTAGTACTATACTAACCCTACAGTTAAACGTACCATTTTGCGCGAAATTAATTGCATCTGCTCAATTTGGCTCAACCAGATCAAACCGGTGGAAACCGGCGGGAAGCGGACACCACCAATTATGACTATTAAACATAACCACTGTATGTCTGTGCCGGACGTTTGACGGGCGCCATGTTAATAAATTGCGTCAATGGTGTTTATGTCAGGATGGGTTGAGAAACAATTTAATGATTGGATTACGCTGTGAGGTTATTTTGATACAAGGAGGATAAGAGCTTTTGATTCGCTGGCCGATGGTTGAGATGCGCGGTTGGTTTTGTGTATCTGTAAAAGTGGCCCATATTTTACCAAGCTGTTTTACTAAGCCACTAATGGGCTTGGTTATCAATGTTTTAAAGTTTCTAAGATATTAACAGGTAAAAAAAGGGTACTTACATATGTACACTATTATTATAAAGAGGCAGGATTTGATTGTTTGTTTGCATTGAATAGGCTCCGAAACTAATTGACCGATTTGAAAAATTATATCACTGTTGGGAAGCTACATTTCCCTGGGTAACATAGGCTATATTTGATCCACATATTCCCTCGAAAACGGGAACTACGTGGGTAAAACCGCGGGGCACAGCTAGTCTAGTATAAAACATTATCAAAATTGTCTTTTACAAAGAAGCTTCCCACTTCACTCTAAATATAGTTGTCCTCACGTCTTTGAGGACTCCCATTTTTGGACGAAACGTTCTAAATCACTGGTCGCATTCACTTCACTGATTTGAGCAATACCCTTTGAAGAACTATTAGTACAAGTATGAGACAGTGAACTTGTCCCTACAATGGACAAACGTAACGTTTCATCCTCCGTTCGGATAATAAAAGGCGGAACCACTGACTCATTAGTTCAAGATGTTCCCAAACTATTGGGCCGCAACTTGAAAGTTAACAAGAATGTCGGCCAAAGCCGGGGGGCGTGGCTAGAGTAGGATGTACTTAGACAAAGTTCGGTTTTGTCATTAAACCGAAGGTTTCGGGAAATCCCTTAGCATGTTACTTGGAAGTTTCGAACTTAAAGACGGTGTGGAATTTTTAATGTTTGAAGTGTAATCTTGCATTATTACGGGAAGATTTCTATACATTTTTAAGCAACAATGTATTCTGATAAGTAGATGAGTACACCAATTTTTAGGGATTCTATTATTTCTGTAACACTTGGTATAATTGGGATTATACCAAGTGTTACAGAAATAATAGAATCAACCAACCATATTACCATTTATAAGGTGGGCCTTATAAATGGTTTGATGCCCTGGATTAATTATTAGAAAATGACGCCACAAAACCATCAATTTACTTATAACCACGAGCCACTTCTAGCCACTTCAGTTAAAACGCATGCGGTTCAAACCGGTTTAAACCGATATGCTCTGGCGATGGTGATTAACTGTCATCGTTCCATTTTGTCGGAGCAATTTTCATTAAGCCACCATTAGGCAGGAAGTTTTTGGAGTGTGGCTCTTATCCCATTGGTCCGCTGTCCTGGTTCATTAATTTACGAGACCCTTCCCGGTCCGAGGAAGTTATGAAATGGAGCTAAGTTAGAAAACAATAATTGAGCATTTTTTTGAGTGTGAGTGATGCACAGGCATCGCTGTTTCATAGAGGGAATTGAAAAGGGCAGTTGCAATTAGTCAGAGGTCTAACTTAATTCCTTAAATTGGATTTAAGCAATATAGGTCCCTGCTTAATATGCCAATTAACCAATTCTTGGTCTTCCCGAATACTCGTAAAAGATCAGGTCGGATAGCAGTAGCACCAAGGCATCGGTCCAGCTTGTTCTTCGCCCCAATGGCGCGATTTAGATCTCCACTTTAAAACAATCCTACCTCATGTTATCGACCTAAGATTTTTAAAAGTATACACAGCCACACGGGTCGATCTTTAAGGTTAAGCAACGCTTGCCGAGGTTGGTCTGTGGATGGGTGATCATCTGCACATAACGAGACTTCTCCGTGCCTCGGAAAGCACTTTAAGCCGTTGGTCTCGGCTGCCATTTGGAGATCTTTGGCAGTCGTTACAGATTGTTAGAAGCCAGAAAATCTGACACCAGTCTTGCCAAGAAGTACCATGTTCCCTAGTAAATGGGTTGTGGAGGTCTGGTAGGCAGCCGCTTCACGTAAAATACTGGTATTCAGCCGAATCCGGCTAGATTGGGAGCCGACCCCTATATAGTTGGGAAAAGGCTAGGCAGATGATGACGACTAATATAAACTCGGAAATATAGCCAGAGCATCTGTCAGAATCTAGAAGTGGAAACATCTACAACCTAATTTTAGGGATAATCACTTGCTCCGTCTCCCAAGTAACTGCCATCTCCTATAATTCAAGAAGAACAGTGGTTATCCCAACGAAACGCAGTCGGTAGCCATAGACAAACAAGGCGTCGCTGGTAAGCGCGGCCGTCCGTCAATGTAGCACTGTCTGTCTGTGAACGCTTAATTTATAGTTTGTTTTGATACAATCCAAATAGAAACGAATTAATTGAACCTGCTACTGATAGCTATGGATTTTAGCCAAAGAAGAAATGGTCTATCTTCGTATATTGGGCGTATGATGATTGCAAAAAACTGATGACGCGGTCCCTATAATTATAACAGTTACTAGCTGCTGCCCGCCGCTGCGCCCGCGTTGTTGTCGAAAATTATCCCAAGGGAACGTACTCTCGGGATAAAAAGTACCCTATCTGTTATTCCAGACTATAATCTACCTTTGTGCTAAATTTCATCAAGATCCATTCAGTAGCTTTTGCGTGAAAGAGTAACAAACATTCATCCATTGATCCATTCATACCTACAAACTTTCGCGTTTATAATATTAATTGGATGTGATGAGATTCGATGTACAAGGAGTAATAAACGAGTTTACTTTGACTTTGACAAACTCAGTAACTTGAGTTATGTTAAATTTTCGATAAAATTGGTATTTCTTTATTAAGGTATTTTTTTATCTATGGGAAATCATCAAATGACTTCTCCCGCGGTGGGCGGAGCGGAAGGGAGTATCATAATACTCGTAATCAGCCTTTTAATGTTCCCACTGCTGGGACACAGGCCTCCTCTCTAGGAGAGGGAATGGGCCATTATCCACCACGCGGGCTCAGTGCGGATTGGTGAATGTCACATGTCTTCGAATTTTTGGTTCTAGGACATGCCGGTTTCCTCACGATGTTTTCCTTCACCGTTTTTGAGAGCAGTGGTGATGAAATTAATTACACAAAGTAATGCGCCTGGCTGGGTTAGAACCCGCGACCTGCAATTCGTAAGTCGGGGCCGTTACCAATCGGCCATCACTGCACTCGCGGAAGGGAGCATCTCTTACTGCCAAATTTCATACAAATCTGTTCAACCATCATCATCTGCATACATAAATATATCTTCTATATATACATATACCTAAAAGCCTTGATTTTTATGTTGTATTGATTTATACAAAAAAGCGTTTGTATTTCTATAATTGTGCAAGCCTTATAAGCTAAAGTTTAAAACTTCTCAGACGCATTCATAACTGCTCAGTGAAGCCAGGTAAATTAAAATGATTGAAATGAAAATGAAACTTTCTTGTTGATTATGTATTAAAAAATAATTTCTAAGCGGATGAACCTGTTTGAAAAGTATTAAACCAATTAAAGCATTTCTTTTTGAAGATTAGTCCCGTTATTAGTCCGATTAGTACGCGTGATAAACTTTGACTTTGAATTACTTGAATTTATCAAATAAATATTAATTATTAATATTTATTTGATCAATTCAAGAGTTTTAAAAAATCATGTATGTATCTAAACTAATATTATAAATAGAAAAGATTTGTATTTTTGTATGTGTGTGTATGTTTGTAATGAATAAACTCAAAAATGAATGTGCGCATTTTTAAACACAAAATCAAAAACAAAAACATTCACCATTAGAAAGCTACGTTCACCTTGAGTAGTATAGGCTATAGTTTATCCCCGTATTTTCACGGGAACGGCGACAACTGCGGGGCGCTACTAGTAAAAAATAAAACTATAGTGAAGAAAATGTATTAAAGCTAAAGATTTATGTCTGGTATGTGTTCTTATTAATAGATTCAGGCATGTTCTTATTTCCTTTAATTTCATGGTAAGCATCAAAACCTTGTAATTATGTAGTTTGCTTTGTGATATTCATTTGATGAAGTTATATGAATATAGTGTTAATTACGACATCATACTCAGCTCTTTCATTAGACTGCAAATATCAAAATCGTGCTGTTATGTGGGAGACGTACTGACGTACATAGTTTTAATTTGTATAAATATACGTACATGTGTCAGAACTAATCAATAATAATTTTGTATCATATTGCATGGATTTTCTTGTCCGATCTTCTTCATACGAATCTACTTTTTGCGTATGGATAATTAAAGTCACTATAATATTTTATTTTCAAATTGTTTCGACGTTCAAAAGTGCCTTTTAAAATAGATGAATTATCTTTGACTTTTGATATTTGTTGTGATGTTTGTTACTTGTGACATATTTGTCTACAGTTGTTTTTGCTTTCATTTTTACATATTGCAGTATATTTTTAATGACCAGCCGGGGCAGATATATTACATAGTATATTACGTATATTACGTACGATATATTACGTAGCAAATGCGACATTATATTGAATGGAGAAAAACTGGAGATCATTAATGAGACGGTTTTCCTGGGAATTACTTTAGATGAGAAATTACAATGGGGACCTCATATAAAATCTCTTGCTGGTCGTCTAAGCTCAGCCGCTTATGCTGTTAGAAAGATAAGACAGTTAACAGACGTAGAAACCGCACGTTTGGTCTACTTTAGTTACTTTCACAGCATTATGTCATACGGTATTTTGTTGTGGGGTCGGGCTGCTGACATTGAATCCATATTTATTTTACAAAAGAGAGCTGTCAGGGCCCTTTATAATTTGCGTCCCCGCGATTCTCTTAGAGAAATTTTTAAAAAGATCAATATTATGACAGTCCCTTGCCAATTCATCTATGAAAATATTATGTATGTACGAAAAAATCGACATCTTTTTAGTAAAATTAGTGATAGACACAATTTTAATACTAGAAATAAAGACAAATTAGACCAACCATTTTATAGATTAGCTAAAGTACATACATCTTTTATGGGGTACTGTGTTAAATGTTACAACAAAATACCTTGTA
Source organism: Hecatera dysodea (assembly GCA_905332915.2). Lineage (NCBI taxonomy): Eukaryota > Metazoa > Arthropoda > Insecta > Lepidoptera > Noctuidae > Hecatera > Hecatera dysodea. The sequence goes on from HG995294.1 coordinate 19,775,496, forward strand.
ACATATTAGAATTAAATGAAAGAAAATTTAAAACTTTTATTAAAACCACCCTTTGTAAACAAGCATATTACAAATTAGAAGATTATATTCAGGATAAGAATGCTTGGAAACATGCTGGTCTTGCTCCATAGGGCAATCAAGGGTTAAATGAAAGGTGTAAAGGTGTAGACAAAATCAAACTGGTTGATAATTTATGAGTGAATTATATTTATGAATGCATTTTTTTTGTGTCTTGTACTTTTTCTTTTCTTTTTATTATTTCAATATTTGTAAATATGTGAGTACCATGGGCATGAGATATTTAGAAGTTTACCTCTGCTGGTAATACTTTGTTCTATAACTAGTATACTTGGTGCATCGTCCTCACATATATGAAGTATTTATTGTATTACCAAATATTGTAAAACATTGATTTGAAAAGAGTAACTATGGAGTTTCTTGTCCGTTCTTCTCCATAAGAATCTACCTTTGCGAATGGACGCTAGAGTCACTTAATTTATGATATTTTTTATTGATGACGTTCAAAAGTGCCGTTAATGGCCTAATTGAAATAAACGTTTTGAGTTTTGAGTTTGAGTTTGAACATATATATTTTTTTTGGAGTGTAGTTATTTCAAATCGTGGATGTTTGGCAAAATTTTGGCAGGACATTGAAAAATAGTCTTGCATAAGAGGTTCTAGACAACGTTAAATACACGGATGTCCTTTAGTCAGTAAGAGTCTGGCACTCCCGCTACGGCCAGAGCGGAAAGTCATTTGACATCGTGAAAAACAATAACAAACAATTAAAAACTTTATTTAATTTGATTTGAATTTCATTTTTTTTTGTGTTTTATTTATATTTTATTAATTATTTTGTATTCATTTTTGTGTGATATTGTATTTATGTTTGTATAATTGTAAGCTATTTTCTTGTATGGGTTATGGTACCTGAAATAAATAAATGAATGAATAAGTGTCTACGTATCCACATGTCACATCTGAATCTACTGATGCACCAATCAGTCGATTCTGGGTTGAGCATGATTGGAGTTTTCATAAATGGGTCTGTTTCTTTTAATTTATTTTTGACCCATTATTTTTACCTATGTTGTAATAATGTCATGTGCGTCTGTTTGGGAGGAATTAAATATTTTTCTTTTTCTTTTTCTTTTTCTTTTTCTTTTTCTTTTTCTTTTTCTTTTTCTTTTTCTTTTTCTTTTTCTTTTTCTTTTTCTTTTTCTTTTTCTTTTTCTTTTTCTTTTTCATTTTCTTTTTCTTTTCCTTCTTTACATGAACAAAACTTCAACTCAAAAACAAAACAATTAAAATGTAATAACAAATCTGACACGACAAACTTAACGGCTGTATGGCCGCAGGCAGTCGTCGATAATGACCAGCCCGAGTTCGAACCCCGACTAATACGACCCTTTATTGTTTAACGGTGCGACAGTATCGCTATCTTCTGTTCTTAGCTTTATAATTGCTTCATTTGTGACTGTGGCTAGTTCATTTGTACTAGGATTAGATTTAGTACAGGCATATTAGTGTGTGTGGGTGGATGTTTGTTTGAAGGATTCTGAACCCAACCCTTGATTGAAATAAGTATTAAAAATACAGGTTTCTAATGTATTGTTGGTTTGATCATCAGGTAGTTAGGAACTGTTGTCGAATTTTTTCGAAAGAGTCACCGCGGCCCTGGAACACAAAGGGCACTAGGAGAAACAAGTGTGGGTTTTAGTCAGTCTGACATTACCTTCCGTTCCCCCCAGAAAAGAAGAAGTCATTTGATGATTTACAATACAGAAAAAAGGTGGTTAGGGAATTTACTTTGAAATCTTTGGAATTTTTGTTGTGGTTTGTTATTAAAAAAAAATGACGTAACTATGCAAAATCTAATGCTTCAAAAGCATTAGGAGCCGAGAGTTGGTAAGTCCAAACACTACAAATACCCTCATAATCGTCTAGATATTATCGTAATCTTAGCTACAGATAATATAACAGAAAATCATTTAAAATGCAAACCTTCCACCTGCCCACACAACACATTTCTTCATCACCAATTCAAAAGTTTCAAATAACTTCAGTCCTTACAAACTTATTTATAGTTCATATTCCAGTCACTTACAATCCAACTTTGATAAAGGTCATACAAGACGATCTATTATTAAGCGTGGCGGCCATCGCTGATCGATTTTACTTTGAATTACTGATAAAAGTTCCGACTGATGTGAAGACGTGCTGGGTCATTCGTAATGGTTTAATTACACTGGGTTACACGGCTGACCTTAGGGGAATGTCTTTATTCAGTTTTTTTGGGGGGTAGCTAGTATGAAAAGAAAACTGTGCATAAGTTTCCTTGACAGAATATGTTACTACGAACTTCTATGGACTAAGGGCGAATATCATCAATGAAAGTTAACGTGACTAGCGATTTGAAACCGCAATGACAGAGTCATCATTGTCATGAAATGTTAATCATCTGCGTAGCTTTGTCTCAACTAAATTCGGGTCGGTGCCCAGTCAAATCGGGTTCAGCTGAATACTAGTATTTTACTGGGAGCGGCTGCCTACCAGACCTTCACAAAGTATGAACTAGGTAACACAGTAATTCTTGGCAGGAAGAAGAGGAGTCTCGGTAGGTTACGATGGTCACCCATCCACAGACCAACCTCGGCAAGCGTTGCTTAAGCTTGAAAATCAACCCATGCCCTGAAACTTTGAAAATAAATAATTATGGGAGATTTCTTAGTGAAATGTGACCCAGAATAATGGTTCCGATCAATTAAGATTTATTATTTATTTATGTACACACAAGATACTTAAAAAAAAAAAAAATTTACAAAATCAAGAGTACTAAGGTACTGCTTATTTCAATAGATTTTTTTACCAGTTACTTGGAGGATGATAAAAAACTTTTCGTTGCGTCTAATAAGTTCTTGTGTTGATACCTATATAAAAGAATACATGAGTAGAGACATAATATTTTGACCAGCGTATATATCTTAATAATCCCGTTAGGATAGATACACAAATAGAACACGAAAATAGACACGTGATAAATGCCAAACAATATTGTAGGCTTTCTCGCGTAACCTAAAATACCTTCTCAAATTGAATTATTTATCAAACGAGCAGATATTAAACGATTTTATAGTCTATAAAGTTGGGAAATATTATTTGAATGTTAATAGCTTCAATAAATCCAGTTTCTTATGGGTGTAAAGTCACAATGTTGTGGACAAGCGACCATTTCTCAACACATATTTCAAAATGTAAACCCCAATTCAATTCAAAGACCATCGGAGTTTGTCATAAATTGAAGTCGTCGTGCTCGAGAGCAAGTGCATAAACGCGCTTGCAAGCGTGAGCAAGCGTGTATACGCATTCTATTTAAAGAAAGAAAAGAAAGAAGAAAGAAAGAAAACTCGTTTATTCCGCCAGAAAAGACGCACAAAAAAAAAAAACTAAAAAAAAAACATCTATATATAGACAAACTTAAAAGAAAACAACTTATCGACTAAAACTAATAAAACTGTGTCAGGACCGGACATAACAACCACGAGCTGATCGCACCACAGACAAAAAAAAATAAAACAGTCAATTTAGTACTCTGTGGTCAATTTTTAGTCTATGGCGTGATATCCTGCACCGACAGACAGTGACAACATAATAATAACAACAAAATAAATTGCATAAACATAAACAATGCAATTGAGAGCAGACTGTTAACTTATTGCCTACTTGTAAAATATGAGTAAATATAGTTTGTGCATCGCATCCTAGCAAGAATCGGTCGTTGCTCAGCATATGCCGCGATTCTGGATAAGACCAACAATCAACAGCGCTGATTTTCAGCAACCACCGTTCGTGTAACATTTAAACTAATAATAATTTTAAATGATTCACCTATTAAATAACAATTTTGCACAAGTCTTAATAAAATTATATTCAACAACACATTACCAACATTCCAATACTAAAATTTAATAAATATTTCACAAATAATTACACGCTCAAACTAATAATACATCTCAGATTACCTATTTGGAATCTAATAAATAATCCCTTATATTTTTTGCAGAGAAGTTTTTATACCATCCTATTCTCCTATTTCTCCTATGATTTGCTATATAAGGTTAAAGTAAGGTTAATTTTACCAAAAAAATCAACAAAACAAGTGCAAGTAATATTCGGAAACTTTAACCAGTTCTGCAAGCATATGTACATTGTTTTCAAAATTGTTTTATATTACGTGTCTTACACTGAAAGTTCGTCGTAAAATAAAAGCGATGCGATCGAAACGACTGCTTTCCATTACGCGGCCCGTTCAATGCATACATTATGAATTTAATAGTCATTACGTCATGTAATAATGCTTTGTTCGAGCTTCGGTCTTAGATCGCCGCCATATGAGATGCATCAAGTTATGTAATAAAGATTTTAAAGGCTGATATTGGAAAGATGTAACTAAAGGCTAAAATTTAAAGTTATTGTTGAAATGAAAACAAAAATTTTATTGAACAAAAATTTGATCCTTCAAGTCGAAAAATGGCCTAAAATCCAGCCCTTCATCACCCTTCACCGCTACAGAGGAAAACGTTGTACAACATAATGAGGGAAACTATCAAAAAGTGTTTCACTCTTAAGCGCCGTGCCGTGAGTTGCACTAATAACTCAGGTATTGGAGAAGAGCCATACTCGAACTACGCTTACCGATGCGAAAACTAACAGTCGAATAATCGAATGATCCAATACAACACTCGAAATGAAACACGATTTTTCGTTCGATTAACAAACTCAAAATGCTGTGAAACTATGAGAAGTGGACTGTTATTAATAAAGTAATAAATGAAGCTATGAAAATGAACGCTAATTGGGTGAATATTGAAGTTCGAAAGAATAACGCATATCTATCGAAGCGGAAATATTAAATTTTGTTGATTAATTTATTAGTATACGAACAGGAATGTTGTAATAATTTTGTACTTTAAAAAGTATTCGTGTATTGAGTTATTCAACAATTGTTGCTTTAACAAGGGAAAATTTTCCAATTCGAGTTTTAAACAACAAATTCTCGAATTAATTTTGATTTTGGATTTTCGTAACAATTAGCAGATAAAGATAAGGACCAACATCAACATTTACTCCGTATCCAAAGACCAAAGAACATTAAAAGGCTCTCGTCTAAACAAATAGCTTTATCTTGGAATGTAAGTAACATTTCTCAAGGCACATCACTAGTGCCGACAGCCTGCACGTTCGTGAGACGTTGCCATCAGAGGGAGATTCCCACTTATAATTTATTAACAGGTCATAAGTGCTAAAATGTGTACATTCATAAGTCCAGAGGCACGTGCTGGCTCCTCGGATAAATAATTCAACGTATCTGGGTGCTCATGTCTACACCCATTCGATGTTATACCTTTCACTTTTCCTTTTTTTTTCTGCACGAGGAAAAATAATTGAGGAAACTGTTTGGTAGCCTCGCGACCGTGTATCGCTGAATTTTTTAGAAGTTGCATGGATGCTTCCTTTTCTGTTTTAGATAAATTAGAGAGAGTATGTGGGGTTAAAAGCAATACTGAATCATCTTTTTGCTGTCAAAAATTGAATGAAGAAAATGGAATTATCGTGTGTAAAATTTAATAACGCTAACGTAAATCCACTTAACGAGGATGGGGCTAACCCTTTAATTAAACTAACATGATTACCTATCGTTTATATATATAATGCAGCGGTGACACGCGCACACCAGCCACTCTAATAAAAGTTTCAGGCTTACGTCCCAAAAACGTTGAACTAAAAAGCATTAAGAACCCTACTAAATTGAATTGGTACGGAACCTTTCCATGCTAAGCTATTTATGAGTGGATAACAAGCGGTCGGGTTGGCAGGCTACCCGTCCCGGACAAAATTATAATTGGGATATAATATGCGGAATATGGGACCCAGAGGATTTTGGACACGAAGGCTATATATTTTTCCGGGTCAATCATTTTGTCCTACCAAAAGGTATACGTATAAATACGATACAATAACTAAATGTAAATATAATTCATCTTGTTAGAAGTGAAAAATGATTAAAGATGTATCATCGGTGTTTTGAAACAGACAGTTGAGTAGAGAAGTATTTAAGAAACGATACTTTTGATGTGTTTACCAACTGTAGGCATAACAGATAAGAACCACCAACTTCTTGAATGTTAAAAACACTATCAATCACTGATAGGCTGTATTTGAAATCTGGAAGCACGACAAAAGGGAAGCGTATCCTTGGCCGTCCCCCGAGGCAGACTCGAGATGCATTCGAAAACAACACATTCGAAAAGTTTCAGTAGCAAACTTTTATATTTCAAGTTCGGCAGTCTCTCAGTATCGACAGGGTTATTTTGTCGATGGCCACCTCCAAAGTTTGCCGCAAAAGCGTCAACATTTGGTGTCACTTTTCCTTCGGAAGTTACTTTAAAATATTTACGACTCGAACTTGGGCGGTACAAGAAAAATTCGCCGAGTCGTATGGCGAATTTATAGTTTGTCGATGGAGTGCGGAAGTTTCGCATTAGAGTATAATCTATCTTTGCTCTCTTATATTTGTCGTAGTGGATTTATTTGTGTTTAAAAGTGCGGCGATGTGAGATTTCGAGAAGTTCATTCGCTTGTTTTGTTTTATGGAGATCCGATACTGTGATGCCGAGAATGTTAGAAACTTGTAAAATCTTGGAAGTGTCGGTAAACTGAACTGCATTCATATATTTCAAAATGTCCTGACTTTCAATACCTGACTACATTTCCCTTTTACATTACATTTTAAAATTATGCAATATTGAAAATATTTTATGCTAACTACAATTATAGTACGACCCACTAGCAGCCAGACAACAATGGCTAATTAGAAAATAGCATGATCAGGATATCACCTAGGCCCAAGTTATAAGGGACTGGATTGTGGAATTACTCCACACTTTATATGAGATACCTAAATCCTGTTCAAATTACCTTTAATGCAACTGAAACTTCTGAAACACATTTATTTTCATAAAAGATATTATACACGGAGCTTAAAATTGCAATCAGATGACAAGACAAAATATATGAACCATAAAAAAAGACTGATTTATCTCGATGACATAATGATCGTCTCCCACAGGTGCAAGAGGTATATTAATGAAAATCACAAGGAAAACCAATCGCTATTAAAACCGTCGGAATCTCATTACTTCCGGCGGTGCGCAGTCGATTTATCTACGTCATGGCGACAGTCACTCCAGCTGACAGTCAACACGGCTCGTAGATAATAAAACACGCCACCAACATCACTATCTATCATGGTGTTATTTATGAAGCTCCTTTAAAATGTGGCTGAGGTGAGAATTTGGAATTTTTAGGTATGTTGGTGGGTAATGAACTTCCAATAAGCACTGAAATAGAAACATGGAATGGAAGGGAAGCTGACATTGCTAAGGCTAGTGATGCATGAATTGAGGTTTGAGGTTGTTACTACAATGAAAACAAAAGAAAAAATTAAAGTTTGTTTTAAAGCTTATATTGATATTGGTAAAAGAAAAGGATGACATAACATTATACCCCTGAAGATATTGCATGAAAAAAGAGAAGGCTTCATAGAAAACGTACACTTTATTAGAAATAAACGTCACTTAGAAAATGTACAGACAAGACGTATGGCCCTCAAAGGCAAAAAGACATTAGAGAAGATAGATCTGCGACACCTGAGTTTTTATCTAGACCTCAGCAAAAAAGGCGCAATACTCGTACATATCAATTTCATACATTACCACAAGACTTCATAAACTTAAAAAATCGGCCAAGTGCGTGTCGGACCACACATAGTGAAGGGTCCCGTAGTTCACTGTTAAAATCTCATATCTTTTTTATTCGTTGGAAGTGTCTGTGAAGCTCTATTTGCTCAATATTTTTAGAATTTTCCACTTCATAGTTTAAAAGTTACAGGGGACATTTTTGTCGAATTCGGAAGCACACATCTCAAAAACTGTTGCCTTAAATAAAAAACTTTTTTAGAAACCTCGATTTAATTTTGAAAGAGCTATCTAATAATATCCTATACGATTATGCTTGTTGGAATTTATTTTTTCATCCTGTTACATGTATGGAGTGCCATCCCTAAAATTATTTGTTTCCATAATATCACAGCACTATTGAATAGCGGTTCACAGGTTGCACATACTTACCAATTTTCATTTATGTAGCTTTAATAGTCTCGGAGTAAAACAGCTGTGACATACGGACGGACAGACAGACAGACAACGAATCCATAAGGGCTCCTTTTTTGCCATTTGGCTACGGAATCCTAAAAAGGTAATAAAAACGCAGGCAGAGCCGCATAACTCAAGTCTTTCCCACCTAGCTATCATTTACATTATAAGACTTTAAGGGGCTATAAATTTTTTACTCAAACGTGCCTTTGTAATGATGCTGAGATTCATAAAGTGGCATTTAACGACAGCGCACACGCGAACAGACAAATAGTTGCTATTATAATACAGTCTGTTATGAGCACACTTCATATTTTATTCAAGAGCACTTCGTCGATAAGTTTTAATAAAGTAGGGGGTGAAGTAACAACGTTTTCGAGGGGAATTATCGTAGTTAATGATTGCGATGTTTAAATATCTAATGATGACGTCTTTTACGTATAAGAACTTCTTTGGCTTTGTCCGATATGGTGGCTGATGTTTTCAAATAAGTTGCTTTTCGAAGTTAAGTTGTAATGAAGTTGCTACAAGAATGTTGGAAATAAAATGTTACGTTTTAATACAAAAGCCAGCACAAAAATGGGGAAGTACATTTCTGTGCTGGCTAAAATGTTCTTCCCCGTTTTTAAACAAACGTCCCTTTTTTCAGAATTTGGCAAAGACCTCCTATAAAAATAACACAGTCAACTTTTAATAATATTATTATATATATATAATCAACCCGAAACAAAACGGAAAGCAGAAAGTTCACTAAAAAAATTAAATTCAGATCATAACCCGTCTAACTCAACACATATTCCCGAAGCAGAATTAAATCAAATCATTCACAAAATGATTGATCACAACACACCATTTTGTGTGTGCCGGTGGCTCGCTTCAAAGTAGATTTTGATTGACGACGTGGTAATTTTTTGATAGGAACTTCAGAAAATAAAACTTAAACCAGTAAGTTTAAACCTATGATTTTGTGAGAACAAGACAATGGCTATCAATCAACCGTAGTTCAGTTAAAAATATTGTAAAACAAACTTAACAAATACCTAGTAAAGTACGATCAAATATTGAAAACTTTTTGATCTTATAAGTTTTTTTTTTCGTCATTTTTCCAACGCATGTGTGATGAAAAGTTGTAGAATAATACTTACTCTAGTTTTACCATAAATCTTAATCCCGAACAAATGAGGCTAATAAAAATAATCCGATATTCTGAATCCGCACAGAATTTTAAGCAAGAAAAATCCGCAACCGCTTCCCTCGGATATACAAAATCACTTGGCGCCAATCCGGTACAAACTATTATCATTAAGACTGTACAGAGTTGAATTTAAATAACTATTTAACGGGGCAATAATGGCGGGGCACGTACGTGCACCAGATGTTAATTGCTTGCAGCATTTAATAGGCACGCTCAGTTGAATACGGCTCTGGCGCCGGATAGCTTAGGTCACGACCACACTGACGTAATGCTGCGATTTTACGACAAAATGTCTAGTCGACATTGATTTTGTGACTTTGCATACGAGTATCGTTGAACCAGTTTCACAGTTTTACGTAGTTGGGGCAGTGTGTGGTATGTATTTTTGATATTTTAAGTATACTCTGCGTAGTTGCTTGTTCCTTAGATTTAATTTTTATTCTAAAATTTAACAGAATAAATAAAATACGGACTTACACTTTTTTAAAGATTCATATTTATGGTTAATAAATATGAATCTTTAAAAAAGTGTAAGTAATTGTTACACAACGCCGAAATAGTAATTGGAAAAAGAAAGGCGGATTATTTTTTTCCGAATAAAAAAAATACTAGCTGTCTAAGACCCAATTAGTCTGAAACATCTTCGTCTGAAATCTGTCTGAGATGTTTTACCATTATCTGAAATGAAGCTAAGAGATTCCTAGTATCCTTAATCCATGTTACTTACTCGTATCTAAGAGTAGCAGCGAGCCACTTAGCGTAAAAACCACTTAGTGTTCTGCCCAGCCGGTGAGCTAAAATGGCTTGAAAATAGCGTAATTGCAATCTCTGCAAATATTAAATCCAAGGAATTTTATAGGTAGAAGAGAAATCGTAATAAAAGACGCCCGATTAAAGTCCTCCAATCGGGGCTGACCTTAATTTTAAGGCCTCCTCAACCGCGCCAGTCTTCCGAATAGAAACCGCACTGATTCCATGCCCATCTACATCTGGCTCTTTCTGTCGCGCTACGTCTGTCTAGCTCTATCTAGCTCACACTCGGTGCATTCATTTGAAATATATTTCGGCTTGTTTGCAATGTGCGAGTGTCGGTTTTACAAAGATCTGAGTCTCAAATTAATCATGTTTCGCTTTGTGTGATGTTAAACTAATATACGTTTCGTTTTACACTCTAAAAACTTGAGAGAAAGTTTTTACAGTGTAAAACGAAACGTTGAATGGAAAAGATGATTTTCGCAGAGAGTTGTACGTTTGAACGTTGCAATTTCTACGACTTTGAAATCTGATAGTGAAGTCTGAAGATTTTGTTCGGAGTATTTTGCAAACATAAATCTTTATGTTGTTTCTTTAGTATTTGTAAATAAAATACGTGGAAACATAGCCGTTTTAGTGAAGTATCGATAAGCGGAAAATTATTATCTTTTCGCTGTATCAATATAGAATATACGTAGTTATCTGATGTATGGATGTTTAAAGAATTTAACAGAACGAGAGATGTTTCTACGAGAGTTTTAAATAAAGTCTAACCATTGTCACAAATTGTATCCTTCCACAAAACAAGTAATTCACACAGATATCTTGACCTTTTTAATTTCAAAACATATACGGCTAAAATTATTTTTAACAACATAAGCACATGTACTCATTAACATCAAAAACACCCTCCCAAATAAAACACATTTCACTCCACACCACAAATTCACCCAAAAATATTTAACAATTTCAGCAGTTCATGGGAACGCTTCGCGTGCGCCGTATTAACAACGTAATTCTAATGAGTGGTGACATCAATTAGTTATGTTTGTCGTCAGCAATTCCTGTACTGCTCGCGTTAAATACCACAGAATAGATTGAGACAGAAGGTCTGCCGAAGGTCTGTCGGAAAGAAAATACAAATTATTCAGTATGTTAAATAATAGAGGTTCCCTTAAATTTGTTAATCTATATCATTAAAAGATAAAAATAAAAATATCAGAATAGAAAAATAAGTATACAATAATCCGAATAAAAAAAATGACAAACATTCGAAACATCCTGTTTAAAATTAAAATAGTAGCACGGAATAGTACCTACTCGTAGTAGCAATGCCCAAACCGGCAAGTACGCGTGTACAGAGTGATTCTTTAACGTATCAATTTAATTTTTTTTAAGTGAATATTATATTATTAAAAAAAAAAGTTGTTTTTGAATGGTAATATTTTTTTATCAATGGATGCTATAGTATTGCGGGTTAACGGGAACGCTCTCTGTTAGTTAACATACTGTATGTACAGATATAATAAAATAAATATTTCCTAAAATATTAAACTAATAAATATGAAATCTTTCTGTATAAGAGAAACTCATAACAATTACGACGTCCATGAGCACGCGCGTTTTCGCTCGTAGTATGAACTTAGCCTTCTGTGAACCTACTTATTCTTTGTGAATACGATGTAAGGTAAATTAAATTTCATAGATACGAATCGGAATGTTACGTGGTGTTTAACTAATTGTTTTTACTTTTACTTTAGTGGATTATGTCATTTAGAGGTATTAAACGTGTTAGCGGTGGTAATTTATTAGTGTTGCTGTGTGGTCATTGAAAGTCGATGGTACGACTTGGAGTCAAAGTCAAAGTCAAAGTCAATTCATTTGTTTCAACTAAACTATCAAAATTGAAATTAAAAATAGTATAGTGACCCTATTTGTCCATTCGCAAAAAGGAGATTCTTATGGAAAAGAACGGACAAGAAACTCCACAGCTACTCTTTCCAAATATAAGTTTTACAATATTTTGTATACATTAATAAAATTAATTGATAATATGTGAAGACGATGCACTCAAATAACACTAAGTACTATACTAGTAATAGCCACAACAAAGTAATGACAGCACAGGTAAAATTTATAAATTTGAAAGAAGAAAGAAAATGTATTTATTTGCCACAGTTGAGGCACACAACAAAAAGGTATAAACAAAATGAAAAAAATAAATAAGAGGTGTGCGCCCCACGGCTGTGCCAAATAGGTCCAGTTCAGCATATATGCCAGACAACTAGTGCCTGACGCTGATTTTCAACTGGACCTGAGGATGTGACATGTCACGGACGTTAATCAGTTTTATGTGTAGTGTAGACTTGAGGGTAATATATAAAAATCATAGTAATGTAATGTAACAATAGCTAGTGGTGAGGCGTGTAAATAGCCTGCACCTTTGTGTAGGTTGTGAGAGAATTTGAATTACGAACCTATGTTAAAAAGTGTAATGGCGGACCTCAAAATAAATTAATTTCCCCTTTGATGAATCCGCGAGAAACCAATACCAAAAGACTTATTAGCAGCAAAACATGCCCACGTACCTTGGCAATCCAGAGATCCCACTCAGACCCAGGGTGATGGGAAGATACCACGTTCATGCGCGCTTGATGGTCTTGTAGGTATAGGCTGCCGGCCGGCGAGCAAAATCTTGTCGAATCCACCGGTGGAATGATTAAAACTCCAAAAATCAACACTGCACTATAAGTTCTCAATGAAGCACAGATGCAGGTCCAATTATTTTACGAGTATCATCAAGGTTTCACCAAAAAAGGAATTTTCAAAAGGCGGAGCGAACCGCACAAACAGTGTTGCGCACGGTCACACGAAGAAGTCTGCCCGCTAATGCCCTCTATCGGCCGCATGGCGAGAAAACTCAAGAAAGTTTAGATACATGGGCGCTGCGGCAACAAAGATTGGTGCGAGGATTCATCAATTGAGAAACTAAAATATTTAATTTGAGATACTAACATATTATGCGTATTATATGACAAATCCTAAAATATTATTATTTTATTTTTTTTATATTGAAAAAGGCATTGACGCTTCACCAGCTAGTAAGGGAATAGATACTATGACTAGAAATATGTGAATAGATACTATGCTATTCACATATTTACAAATTTTGCAACCATTGATTTATATAATTAAAAAAGATCAATGTGTGTTAAACTAAATATATATTACATTAGTAACTACACCTCTATACATTGTAAATATGACCGCCAAGTTTGGCTTCGTCCACTACACCCAATATTGTCCTACGGAGCAGGACCAGCATGTGTCCAAGCATTCTTATCTTGACTATGATTATATTCAAGATTGCTTGGAGACATGCTTAAAAGCACACTTTGTAAACAGGCATACTACAGTTTACAAAGTGTGCATTTTAACATAGGTTTTCTTTAATTTAATTCTAATAATATCGCAAAGTATTTTTATTGTAACATTTGAAATTGGAGCTGAATTGGAACATGGAGAAATTGTTGTTAACGGAGAGAAAAGTATTTGGGTGTAGGTAAGTACAGCAACCAGTAGGTCTATTCTGCCAGCACCTCATCGTGGTGGAGGCGTTACGTGGAGTGAGCATCAAGTCAACTGATCTCTCTCTTTTTTACTCCATTTTTATTTATTTATTTTATTCAGGTCAACCAAAAATTGTTTACAGCAGTACATAAGTAGATTTAAAATACAATTCTATTGCGGGTGCAACAATTAATTATAGGTGAACACCGCTAGCACAAAAACTATTAAAAATTAAATGACAACAAACTTATTAAAAAAAAAGTTAAGTGAGTGAAATGTAAAATTAAATTAAATTACTTAATTTATAATTGATGAGAATTTTTCATAAATTGTATGTGTTATAAATATAGAACATAGATTAAATCTTTTTTTTATTGATTTTGTTTGTAGGGACTGGCAGCTCACTACATGTTTCAATAACCTTACATAGTGAGAGGTTTACAGAATCGTACTACTAGTAAAACTGTTAATTAATTTGTTATTCGATGGTCAAACAAAAAAATATGTTTATAATATAGAATGCTCGCAATACCTCTTATGGGGTCTAAAATAAAATCAGCTGTTCAGTACATTTCGTCGAGTAACGAGCACGTAAATGTATGGCACTGACGATTTCACGATTTCGACCCGAGTATAGGGTAGTTGACTAAAAAAATCTAATTAGTCCGTTAGATAGATTTCCAAAAAATATTGGACACGTATTTTTTCTTTTTTCACGTAGACAAAAAATGAAGACGATACAGAGCGTTGAAAACTCGTGTGACGTCACTACTCGCTACAATTTTTACCGAGCCGTAACGTCACAAGCCCCCACTCCTGATCTTTGATGCTTTGTATCTTCGTCAGTTTTTATAGATTTGATAAAGGAAAAAATACGTGTCCAATATTTTTCTATAATCTAACTGACGGACTAAACATAATCATATATTTTTTACTCAGGAAACATCCCTATTATACGCTTTAATAGATTTTGTATTTATTCTGCTAGGTATACATTGTACCTATATGAAAAATAATAGTGGTGATAATCATATTAAAATATATTTATAGGGAAGAGCGCTGTTGTCTTAGATACAGATATTAATTTATTTTGTTCAGAAATATCCTTTAAATAATTAGTATTAGATAAGAAGCTATATGATTATTGTTATTTTCCCAACTATATTGGGGTAGGCTTCCAGTCAAACCGGATTCAGCTGAATACCAGTACCTATTTATATGATTATTGTATTCTTATAAGATGTAGGTATATAATTTAAATACTTAAATAAATAAATTAATTCTACAAACATTATCAAGAAACAGCTGAGTTTAATAAGCATTCTGAACCAAAAGTAAAATATGCTTGTTAATAACACAGAGTCGTAGTGACTTACTGTTATTTAAGTCACTGAAAATACGATATTCATGGAAATGAACACGAACTACATACTCGGGTCTATACATGTACATGGATCTGCCGTCGAAAGAAATAGTAAGAAATAAGGACGTATCTACACAAAACGAAGTAACCGATTTCCGACCTTAAATTATTTTCTTAACAAAGGAAATCGGTTACTACGTTTTGTGTAGATAGGTCTTTTTTTCTTATGACGGCAGAGATATCTTCGGTCCGGTAGAAAGTCTTTTTCAAAATTAGGTCTGATCCCAAAGACATAAAATTAGACGCATCTGGGTTCTGTTAACAAATGAGGATGATCTAGAGTAAGTACAGCTTAAAAAGACCAAGACTTCTTTATTCTATCACCCATTGGGTGTACCTTATACTAGAGAGTAATGTAAATTAGCAGTGAGGGTGTCTAATCTTTGTGGCCAAAGTTTCTAAAAGTAACAAGCGTTTATGTGGAGAGCAGTACAAAGGCAAAGAACTGCACTTTATTGTAGCTAAACTGATCGTTTGGTTAAATAAAAATGGGTAATCATCAAATGACTTCTCCCGCTTTGGGCGGAGCAAAAGGGATTGTCAGGGATTGGAAGGGATTATTATTATTATTATTATAACATGTAAGATTTGAATATTTTCTTGTAATATTACAAAATCGAGCTAACCTGAATTTAAGTGATCGTTAGAACATTCATATTGCAGCAGAATTCCGATATGTCACTAAGTTAAAACATAATTATGTAATTTTTTTTATTTCGCAGAAAAACGTATTGTATGCCAATAGGTAGACGGAGCCAAATTATCTATACTAATATAATAAAGAGGATAGATTTGATTGTTTGTTTGTATTGAATAGGCTCCGAAACTCTTGAACCGAAATGAAAAATTATTTCACTGTTGGGAAGCTACACTATCCTCGGGTGACAAAGATACAACCGCGGGGCGCTGCTTGTCTACAATCCTTACTAATATTATAAATGTGAAAGCGTGGATGTTTGTTACGCTTTCACGCAAAAACTACTTGACGAATCAACATGAAACTTTGTACACATATTCTGGGAGGTAGTAGAAGTAACATAGGATACTTTTTATCCCGGGATTATGTTCCCTTGGGATAGTTTCCGACATTCACGCGGGCGAAGCTGCAGGCAGCAGCTAGTAATACTATAAAGAGTAATATTTGTAATTTTGTATGTTTGTAACGAATAAACTCGATAACTACTGGACCGATTTCGAAAACTCTTTCACCGTTACAATGTATATTATCCCTGAGAAATATAGGCTATATTAACATAAATAAATATCCACTTGTACGAAGCCGGGACGGGACGCTGGTAACTCAATAAAATTGGAATAATTTAGATGAAGATTAAGACAAAAACAGTCAGCTGCTGTCTGCCAAGCCAACTAATCAACTCATCAACATCCCTACTCCCTTAATTCCTGTCATACAGTCATTAACAAGTAATTAGACCCAACACGAGCAGTTAACACATAATTATAAACACATAACAGTTTCGGATACGTCCACACACGTCACTATCTTCGGATACTATCCGAATCGATAGCGTTCGAGTCCGAATCACTCAACCCGTCGCTAACTCATTCCGTGTTTAAGTTTCGATAATTTCCTGAGGGATTATGGTGTATTTGACGATGGCCACCGACTGTGAATTATTAAGTGAACCCAAACTTCTTCGGGTCATTTAGACCTGAGGATTGAATTACTACAGATGTCATTTGGTATCTAAGTTTGTTGTTATTATTTTGGTGGATGTATGACGTATAAGATAGATAAGTATGTATAGATCGCACGAATCTTATAAAAGTTGTTATAGTAAAATTTCGTGAAAATAGTATCATATCTATTATATATTTGAAAAGATATCAAGTTTCAGAATGTTTGTGGCCGTCGGGGGTTATTAAAATATAGTATTTATAGTGGATGTATGTTTTTTGATGGTATTTGTGATCTAGATATCTGGTTCCATATTTGTTTTGCTACCTAAAACAAAACAGTTACAAAATAATCAAATTAAGTGCTTCCTCCAATCTATACAATTACAAACAGAAATAAACATGGTGACTAATGCTTATAAAATTCGTCCTGAAAAATCCGAAAATCCAAAACAGGAAAAAAAAATCCTAATTCGGCGTATTTCGTAAAGGAGCCGTCAATTTACGCCCTAATTGTCCCCGGAAAAGGTGAGAGCATTATATCCATACATTTTTAAAGCCGAGACCGGCCGTCATCAATGTAGCCGTCATTCATTTTGACGTGCCAAATAATAATTTCATGACGTAATGTGCCGCTTGAAATGTGAAGCGATTTGAATTTTGAATATGTACAGTCGGTGATAGCAATTAACTGACCCCCTAAAAATTAAACGAATTTGAACCTTTTGCTTGTTACGAACGATCGAACTAGAACAACGTTGGAACTGGTTCAACGTCTACGATCAATAAAATAGTTATTCGAATTTGATCTTTAATACGCAGTGTTAAGGTAGGTATGTTCTTGAATATTATTTTAACTTGTAATATAATACGCAATTTCGATCACGTTGAATATGTTTCGAGTGGTCTAGTGGTGACTGTAGTGACCTGACAAATCGTGGTTGCGAGTTCGTAACCAGCGTAATTGACGCGTTTGTTTCTGTTTTGTATATTTATTTTAAGTTATAAATAATAAATTATAACTTTAGCAACAACAAAAAAAAAACGACCAGAAATAAAAAAACCAAAATGGTGGTAAAAACGATTTTATTTTATAAAAAATATATTATAAGAATAACATAAATGATATTGACGACGACACGAAGATGATAATATTTACCTGCTTACTAATAACGTTGTTAACTGCACTGAGTTTAATGTAGTGAATCAGCATGTTATAATATTTAGAAATATAGGTATGTATTTCTATTTCATAACAATAACATCACTACATTAAATATCATTGAACTAAATAAAACGGCATTATACGTTGAAGTTCTACCTGGTCTACAATATATCAATTTGTTTTATGAATAATTATTTTAGTTATAAAATAAGGTTTTGACAAAAAACTAGGTATTCGAAATACTTCGTTACAAATTATAACAATAGTTAATTTAACACACACACTGACATACGTTAGTATTGTTTGTGACCAACACTGGTTACTCAAGTTATTCATGCTTTTAATAGCGAAGTGGAGCACCATTTTTTCTATTGCTTGTTGCAAGCGGTCCCGCATACCGCGCACCATATTCCAACAACGATCACTTCCACTTGCAGTTGAATGAGTAGGCAAAAATGGGTGTTCAGTATGCCTTCTAACAATTGCTTGATGACGTTCTGACACTGGAGTATGTAACATAGTAGGTAGGTTTTGATCCAGGACGATCTTTTTGAATATTCCCTGCCTCTTCAAAACGTCTTAGCGACAATCTGACTGTATTTCTCTGAAACAACACAATAAGCATAATTTTAGTAACGAATAGGTAAACATAATTTATCGATTAAGTTTGAAAAAATACGTTTAGCAAATTAGATTATATAAATCAAATTGACCTATAAATGATCTCAAATTAGACTCATAATGAAACACAGTTAACTGTCTATTATTCTACATTCACCGGCTTTTAAGCAGACTAACGAATTAAGGAAAAAGTATAATTATAAATGAAGCATAAAAAGAATACACTTACCGCTATATTAAGTTTCCTAGCAATCGCTTTAATACCAACATTCTCCTCATGCAAATAGATTATTTTGTATTTTAAATAATCACTCAACTGAGACATGACGATTAAACTATCAAAACTGATAACAATTAATAAAAAGGTAAAAAGCCAATTTAGTAAGACAAGGTAAAAATGTTCGCGCGTATTCACTGCTATTTGTGCATAGAATATCTTGTTCAATTTATTCTTCTACCCCAAGTCCTTATGTCATATTTATAGCAGTTTTTGTTGAATACGCATATTGACGTCTAACTACCCACTTATTAAAAAAGGTAAAAAGTTATAAATAAATGACCTAATACCAACCTCTTAAAGCTCAAGTTTGCGTATCAAAATTATTTATTGTTTCTGTTCATCGAGTAGTGTTAGTCTGATAAACTCATACCATATTGAATAACGTTTAATGTTATGAGCATAGGGTGTAAAATCGAGTAATTTTTAGGGGGGTCAGTTAATTGCTATCACCGACTGTACAGAAATTGATTTTGATGGATGACATGGATTCGATTTGTAAATGACGTCAGATGACGGAAGTCAATTTTTTTAGGGAATTATTTTAATGAAAAAAAAAAAACTGTTTTGACTTTTATGTGTACCTGTACAATTTTCACGGGAAAATAATGTAGGTGAATATGTTAGAATCGGTTGCTTATAGTCAGCCTTTTTATGTTCCCACTACTGGGATTCAGGCCTTCTCTGTAGGAAAGGGAATGGGCTCACTACGGCGGCCCAGTGCGGGTTGGTGAATGTCACATGTCTTCGAATTTTGGTTCTAGGACATGCCGGTTTCCTCACGATGTTTTCCTTCACCGTTTTGAGAGCAGTGGTGATAAAATTAATGACACAAAGTAATGCGCCTTGCTGGGTTTGAACCCGCGACCTACAATTCGTAAGTCGCGGCCGTTACCACTCGGCCACCACTGCTCGAAAAAATCTGTTGCTTATGGAAATTAAATTGAACGAAAAAAGTAAAGACAGAAAAACAAGGACGCCTATTTATTAGAACACTGAAGAACACAAAAATGAACCAATCTACGTTTTCCATCACTCTGTAGTTCCACCAAAAACCTGACCACGGCGAGGAAAACACACAATTATTTTAAACACTGTTTCCAAAGCAGATAATAACGGCCGGTCTTCATTAAAAGGCAAACAACACGCCATTTAAAACAGAAAGCGGATTACTGAACTCGATAATGGCGAAGTCGCGATCAAAAAGCTTTACTTCATAAATTATTAGTTCGTATTTCATAAAGTTAATCGCTTGAAACGGATACCGTCGCGGATCCGTAGCGGAGACGGATCGGTGTATCGCACGGTCTTTTAGCACTTGAAAATACTTGATACAATTATTTTTAAGCTAGTAAAAAGTCTTATATTTATCTCACGTTAATTTGAAGTTGACGTAGTATTAATCATGTCCTATTATTCTAGGTACTCATTATCTTTGACCTTTCAACTTTTGTATGTTTCTTCGATTATTTCTTCTAAACCACGCATTAGATTTTGATACGGTTTTCACTACTAGTAAGAATGATAAGTGAGGAAGTTAAGTATATAATTTGCATCAGTGCAAAGCTCGGTTTGGTCGCTAGTTTTGACTAATAAAGAAAATGCACTGAACATCGGAACCTATGTAATTGGTTTGCTTCTAACTTATTGTAATTACAGTGTATGGCAATAGAGTGGTATCATAATTATACAAATGTGAGAAACGTAACATTGTGTTTTAATTGATTTTAACATTGTGATTAATTTTAATGGCCGCGGTGACTCTTTCGAACAAATTCCGCCGCCCTAGTAGGCAGTCTAGTATGCCTTAATGATTTTATTGGGTTACATTAAATATACATTGTAAATAACAGTTTTCATTATACAACTTTGATTAATAAAATGCACATTTGAAAAAATATTACATTACATAGCCAAACTACTCGTACATTAGATATTTAAAATATATACTAATAAATAAAGCTGAAGAGTGTGTTTGTTTGCTTGAACGCGCTAATCTCAGGAACTACTGGTCTGATTTGAGACATTTTTACAGTTTTAGATGTTTCATTTGTCGAGGAAGGCTGTAGATTATATATCATCAAGCT
Organism: Hecatera dysodea; assembly: GCA_905332915.2. Classification (NCBI taxonomy): domain Eukaryota; kingdom Metazoa; phylum Arthropoda; class Insecta; order Lepidoptera; family Noctuidae; genus Hecatera; species Hecatera dysodea. Next base: position 19,796,438 of record HG995294.1, read on the forward strand.
AAGACCAATAGGAGCGGAGCAGTCATGAAAAATGTGACACAAACGAAGTTGCGGGAGTCAGCTAGTAATGATTTACAAATTAATGAGAATAATATTTACCTCCTCTATTTTCGCTATCCGCCGGTTTCACCTGTATTGCCCGGTTCATCTGAAACAAAAAAAAGAAGAAATTAATATCCAGCAAAAAAAATTTTGCAGCCGTAAATTTTCAACTAACTTTGATTATTCAATCCTCAATTGTTTATTGCGTACCATGAGTTACATATAGTTGGTAGGGAAGTAAATAGTAGTCACAGTTATGGACCCTGTCGGGCACAGCAAAGATTAAGTAGGAGAGAGGATGAAGACACTGTTTGTTTTACTTATTACTTAGTTAAAAAATATATAAAAATATTTTTATAATAACAACTGTTATTGTGTACATAAATTAATTTATGAATTTTAATTAGGTATTGTTTTATAATTATGACACAATGTCATAACTCTAAGGGGTTAAGAATCATGGCTCGCCGTCCGATAGCAACCAGACCCGGGTTGACGGTGTGTCGTGTTCCACGCGCGCCTCAAAGATATGTCAGCAACGAAGACGGGGCCCCATAGGGTCAGTGCCTGCTAGGGTTGTAGAATCTGCTCGAAAGAGTCATTGCGTCCCTGGAACGCAAAGCGCACTAGGAGGAACACGGGTGGGTTTTAGTCAGTAGGAGTTTGACATTCCCTACCGCTCCGCTCAGAGCGAGAGAAGACATTTGAAGATTTCCCATCCAGAAAGAGCAGGCCGAGTGGTAACGGTCCCGACTTACGAAATGTAGGTCGCGGGTTCAAACCCAGCCAGGCGCATTACTTTGTGGTTGTTAATTTCATCACCAACCCGCACTGAGCCCGCGTGGTGGATTAAGGTTCATTCCCTCTCCTAGAGAGGAGGCCTGTGTCCCAGCAGTAGGAACATTAAAAGGCTGATTATGCATTATTATGTTATGCCATCCAGAAAAAAGAAATAGGGATTAAGATTCATCACATTTACACACACAAAACGTTTTGGGAACACATTCATTGTGTGTACAACTAAGGAGTAGAATTCCCTGCCAGAGTCTGTGTTTCCTGATAACTACAACCTGCGAGTATTCAAGTCAAGAGTGAATAGGTTACTTCTAGGTAAGTGTGCGTCATCTTCAACCACTCAACACATCGCTTAACATCAGGTGAGATAGTGGTCAAAAGTGTGCCTATGTATACTAAAAATACATGTGTTCGTTACGATGCAAGCTTATTAGGAAAAGTGTTTGGTAACTTGGCAAAAGCCCGGATTATTATATAATTCGTCAGTATGTAAATGTATATCAGGAAATTAGAAAAAATATGTATCTTACGACATATGTATGAATGTGCAAAATCATTAGAAACAATAATTCAAAAATATTCACATAATCCGTCAGTCAATCATCAACTAAGCACACAGCATTAGAAACAGTCCACAAATCCACAATAGTCGTAGTTAGTGATAATTCCATCACCATTACCGCTTCTGCATTGTGTTTTATTCCAATAAATGTTAATTTTGCGTTAATGTATTCTAAAATAAACGGCCGTGTTGACGGCTCGCATAATTAACCAGATACTGAATGCAGGCTTACTGCTACAGCCTACTCTTAATTGCAACGGATTAAATGTAGACGAGAATTTGATGCGTTTTTTATCTTTTTTGCTTTTCTTCATAATCTAGCCCACTAATGAAGCTAATTATATTTTAATTGATACTGTAAAGGGAGACTGTTTTATTTGTTTTATATTGTACAATTTACAGACTGCGAGTGTACTTACAGTTAATGGATTCCATTTAAATCTGTTGTTTTACATCAAATTAATTAAATACTTAACGGAGATGGCATATTGTTTTAGCATAAATCGGTTTAAAGAAACTTTATTCCTAATAAAGACATAGTACGTACATAATTATGTCAATTACATACATCAAAACACATACATGTATAGATTACAAAAAGTTCGTTATCAGTATTACAAGGTAATATTTACCCATCCAATGCATTTATTTCTCTAAAGAAGAAGAAGATAGAGAATAAGTGATAGGTAAATTAGTAAAAACAGGCACAAATACGCACAAACGATGGATGTTCGTATGTTTAGTATACGAAAGATATGTCTACAAAAGGGATGGACTACTTTTTTTTTTTTTTTTTTTTTCTGGATGGGAAATCATCAAATGACTTCTCCCGCTCTGGGCGGAGCGGAAGGGAGTGTCAGACTCTTACTGACTAAAACCCACCCGTGATCCTTCTTGTGCCCTTTGCGTTCCAGGGCTGCGGTGACTCTTTCGAACAAATTCCGCAACCCTAGCAGGCACTGACCCTATGGGGCCCCGTCTTCCTTGCTGACGGCTCTTTGAGGCGCGCGTGGAACACGACGCGCCGTCGACTCGGGCCTGGTTGCTATCGGACGGCGAGCCACCCATAGCTCGCCATCCGCAGGCCCGCGCCTACGGTGGCCGGGAATCGCCCTGCGTTTCTCGACGCCCGGGGCGTCTTCTTCTGTTGCGGCGGCTGGAGCGAGGGGCTTCCCTCTCTCGCACGCGCTCCGCCTCCTCCTTCGCTAGCATTACTGCTTCGCAGAAGGAGGCGACCGCTTCCCATGCCTCCTCGCTCCGGACCATGGCCCGAACCAGGGCCGGACGCGAGAGGTCGCCGCCGCCGATCGCCTCGACGAGGACACGGCGGTACTCCGCCCAAGCAGGGCAGACCTCCACCGTATGCTCCACCGTGTCCTCCGGACGATCCACACAGTGATGACACCCGGACGTGTCCTCCCGCTGGATCCGACACAGGTACCTCCCGAAGCAGCCGTGTCCGGTGAGCACCTGCGTCAAGCGGAAGGTGAGAACGCCGTGACGTCTCTCCAGCCACGCCTCATAGAGGGGACTTATCGCCACAATAGTGGCGTGCCCAGCACTGGGTTGCGATAGTCGCTGTCTCCAAACCTCCGTGAGATCCCGCCGGAGCTCCGTCCGCTGCGCAGCAATTTGCCGCGGCAGCAGCGTTTCACCCCGGCTTAGCGCCTCCACGCGCAACGCGTAAACGTGCGCGAGGGCTCTCGCCTCCAGATCCCACGGCAGTAATCCGGCAAGGAGATTCGCCGCTTCGCCAGAGACCGTGCGGTATCCACGGACTAGCCGAATGGCCATGACCCTCTGGGCCGAGACCAGGTGGCGCGCTGGCAGTCGCCTTAGCGACAGCGCCCACACTGGGGCCCCGTAAAGGGCCATGGACCGCACGATCCCCGCGTACAGCCTCCGGCAGGAGGCGTTTGGTCCCCCCAGATTGGGCAAGAGCCGCTTGAAGGCAGCCCCAGCCCGCCCCAGTTTGGGTGCCAAACGTCGGAAATGCTCCGCGAAGTTCCACCGGCTATCGAGGACGAGGCCCAGGTACCTCATCGTTGACCCGACGCCGATGTGAACCCCTCCTACCGTTACCTGGGATCCCGGTGGTGGCCGGTTCCGAGGGCCATGAAAACACATGGCCTCGGACTTGTGTAGGGCCACCTCGAGACCCAGTTGCCGGATTCTGTCAACGACTATCGCAACCCCGCGTGTCATCAATTCAGCCGCCGCCTGGTGCGACCCCCCTTGCGCTAAAACCAGCGTGTCGTCAGCGTAGCAGACTACGCTGACGCCGCGAGGGAGGTCGGCGCGCAGCACCCAGTCGTAGCCGATGTTCCACAGGGGCGGCCCCAGAACCGAACCCTGTGGAACACCGCACGACATCTCTCGCCGGTTCCACTCTCCCCGGTGACCGGGGTAGATGACGGCTCTATCCGTCAGGTAGTCCTCGACCACGCGACGGAGGTAGGTTGGCACCCGGTGATACCGGAGTGCCTCCCTAATGCAACTCCAGGGCAGGGAATTAAAGGCGTTTGCGATGTCAAGGGACACCGCCACGACCACCCTACCCCGGGAAATCGCCTCCCCCGTCGTGAGGGCTCTCACGCGCATGATGGCGTCCACCGTCGAGCGCCCTGTGCGGAAACCAAACTGGTTCTCCGCCAGATCCGGCCCAGCTCTCACCAAGTGCTTGACGAGGCGGTTTGCAATTACTCTTTCAAAGAGCTTGCCCACCTCGTCAAGCAGCACGATGGGCCGGTATGCGGACGGAGAGTCCGCAGGGCGCCCTGGCTTCCCAATGAGGACCAGTTTCCCCGTCTTCCAGCGACGTGGGAACTGGCCCCTCTCCATGCATGCGCTTAGGAGCCCACGTAGTCGAGGCCCGAGAGCCTCCGAGGCCAGGACCCAGGCTTTCCCAGGTAAGCCATCGGGTCCTGGGGCGGTATTTCTGGCCTTGAGCCTATTAACCGCCGCTCTCAGGTCTACCTCGGTCACCTCCGGAGTATCGTCGTCGTCGGTGTGGTCCGCATCGGGCACCGCGGGTGGCGGAGCCATGGGCGGGGGAGCATGGTCCCCTCGCAACGGGAACAGAGCGCTCACCACGTCCTCCACTAGCTGGGGCCGGAGACTCTGCGTCAACGGGGGGGCCCAGGTGCGGAGTTTGTTCCGCACTATTTTGTAGGGCCTTCCCCACGGGTCCCCGTCCAGAGACTCCAGCAGCTCTCTGCGAGCCAGATCCCTGGCCCGCAAGATCCCCGCTTGGAGGGCGGTCTTCGCCGCTCTGTACTCCTCGTACAGCTCCGCCTCCCTGGCCTGCGCATTCGGAGGGCGAATGCGAAGCCGGCGATGCCTGGTGTACGGGCGACGCGCAGCAACGCACGCTTCTCTCAGCGTCGTCAGCTCGCGCGACCACCAGTACACCTGACGGCGGGCGCGTCCTGGCCGGACCCGGGGCATTGCCACGTCGCATATACCCGACATGGTCTCCCGGAACCACTCCACCTCATCGTTGATGTCCGCAGGCCTGTCCGGTGGTGATACCCAGGCCTGCACGATCGAGGCTTCCAGGAGAAGCTCCCGGTCCAGCTGCTTCAGCGCCCACCGCGGACCACTCGGGGTCTGTCGGACTGGCGCGCTTGAGGTCTGGGCGGAGACGTCGAACCGGATATACCGGTGGTCGGAATAGGTCTCCACCTCCTCCACAACACGCCAGTCGACGACACGCGGCGACAGAGCGGGGCTGGCGAACGAGATGTCCACCACGGAGTCACCCCGCATCCGCACACACGTGGGGACAGAACCCTGATTAAGGACGACCAGGCCTGTCTCCAGGGCCCAGTCCTCCACCATCCTACCCCGTACGTTAGTATAACGGGAACCCCAAGCCAAATTCTTGGCATTGAAGTCCCCGAGAACAAACACGGGGAGGGGACGATACCCGACGACGACGTTACGCAACTCTCCAAGGGAGTTGTGGAACTCAGCGAGAGTTCGATTCGGGGAGAAGTAGACTCCCACCACCACAATCTCCCCGAACCGTGCTGCTACGCACCCCTGTCCTCTCCTAACACACTCGAGGGACGGGGTACCGGCGGCGGCCGACGAAATTAGGGCCACTGAGCCGTCTAGGTCCTTCACCCAGTCCTCCCTGGGTGGGACGTAGTACGGCTCAGCGACCACGGCGACATTAATCAACCACTGCGCCATGCTCTGGAGCAACAGGTCCTGAGCAGCGGCGCAGTGGTTGATGTTCGCCTGGAGGAGGCGTAATGGAGCCGTTATTGGCATTCCATTACGGCCTCCTCCCGGGCCTCCTGTGGGGCCGCGGCACTCGCAGCGGCGGCGACAGAGGCGGCGACGGAGACGGCGGTGGACTTCTTGCCCCCGGCTTTGGCGGGTGGAGCGCAGGCTTTGCCCCCAGCCCAGTGTTCGGCCGGCTTGCCAGCTGCCGCACATGCAACGCAGTGCGGCGTGGCGCTACACGAGCCGGCCTTGTGACCTGGTTGACCACAGCGGAAGCACAGTTCGCTGCGGTCAACCTCTGAGGTGCAGAGAGCTCCCGTATGGTTGCCGACTTGGCAACGGAAGCACCTCAGAGGTCTGGGTTCCAGCAGTTTGATCTGCGCCGACACCCATCCCACCAGAAGCCTTCGGCCCTCCGATATCTTCTTGGCCGCCGTCACCGGGCAGCTTACCACTACGGTTCGCATGCCCGTGAAGTCAGGACGTATGGTGCCTTTTTTTTTTTTTTTGTTGCCGGGGTGGAAAATCCTCATGGATGTCCTTCGCCTGGGGCGGGCGAAGGGGTCTGTCAGACTCTTACTGACTAAAAACCACCCCAGTGTTCCTTCCCACACTTGCACCGGGGATCGTGGGAACTAGTGCGACTTCCACGATCTCCGGCTAGTGCCGGCCCGCCTCTGCGGGCCACCTCAGCCTGGCGGGGAGAGTGAGGTGTCCTCCCCCTGCCACGTCAAAAAGGGGGGCGCACGTGGAACACGACGCGCTGCCGCCTCGGGTCCTGCTGGATAGGGGGATGGCGAACAACCCCGAGTTCGCCGTCCCTCCGGACCGCTTATGGGGGCTGGAAGAGGGCGTTGTCCGCTCTCCGCCGACGCCCGGTTCGCCTGCTGCGGATCGGGAGAGAGGTCACTTCCTCCCTCTCCCTCTCCGCAGCCTCCTTCTGCGAAATGACATCTTCACAGAAGGAGATCACCGCTTCCCACGACTCGGCGCTCCCGACCATTGAACGAGCAACGGCCGGCAGCGACAAGTCGGGTCCTACCTCGGATACGAGGGCACGGCGCTGCTCCTCCCATGCGGTACACTCTTCCAGAGTGTGCTGCGCCGTGTCCTCCCGACAGTCGGTGCAGTGATGGCACCGAGCGTCCGGCTCCCTGTTTATGCGACACAGGTACTTCCCGAAGCAGCCATGCCCCGAGAGCACCTGCGTCGCACGAAACGACAGGGAGCCGTGCTTCCTCCCGAGCCATTCGTCGAGCACTGGTCGGATCGCATCGACGGTAGCGAGGCCGGCGGTAGGGCGCGCAAGCCTGTTCCGCCATTCCGCCACCATGACTTCGCGGAGCTGTGACCGACGCAGTTCGATCTCTCGCTGCATCGGTTCACCACCCCGAGGACGTATGGTGCCTGCCTTGACTTGCTCGGCAGAGAAGGGATGGACTACTGAGATTTGGACTAACAAAAGAAGAAGACATCTTGCAAATTTATATATATAAAATAAATACTATATTTATATAAAATAAATACTAACGAAAGAGAAGGATGATGAAACGTACTACATTTTCTGTACGGCCCTTTAAAAATATTTGCACGCTAAAATTAAAAAAAAAAAACTAAATTATAAAGTACGTTACACACAGATGCATCAATCTTTTTCACATAAACTTCTGTAGCGTACACTGCAGGACACGCGAGTTTGCCCATCGAATATTCGGCGCTTGTATTCACCGTTATTTGTAAGGCGCAAAGCTTTGCAATGCAGTGTAGCGGCAGGGTGGGACTGCCGTCATATATTAATACAGTGTCGCTTTATAGTGCGACTCCAGTGTAATTCGGGTTACTTAGTCTCGAGGCTAGTGGTTTTTGAGTCATTGTGGTGTTTTGGTTTGATGTCTCAAGTGATCATTAATGTTAAGGGCGCACCGAGTTTCTAGCGCTAATCGATTTTAGGTATTCTATGCGCTCCGTCTATGTGTGCGTGAGGCACACCGGCAAGAGAGTAGCGCCGACCGCGCGCCGCGCGTATAATAACTTATCGGCTATATAAGTAGGGTAAAAATCCCAGTATCGACCTTTTATTTTCAATTTCAAATTATTTATTCATCAAAGTAGATTCAGTAAAAACTACTTTCGTCAGTACGTAAGGTTCGACTTTTAATTCCATTCAGTAACTTGACGGTTAATTTGACAGATTTTAATAAAAAACAGCTATTTGAGTTGGTGTAAGAATAAACTATATTCAATTAACTTCACAAATGTACTTGTCGGAGAAGGTATGTCTGTCTCTCGTTAGCATCAGGCACATTTTAATTAGTACTGTGGGCGTAATAAGGGTAGTGTTGGTTATACCGCAATATTAAAACGGTTTGCAGTTCAAATCAGATTGCAATTCACGAACAAGTCAGTCACACTAGCGAATCACACACTGTAGGTACCTATACAATTCAACGATACGGAACGCGACAGTTTCTGTGCATATGTTGTTCGTACGATGTCCAATGTTTCGATGATCCCGAGAGCTTTTTTTTTAAAAAAAAAGCTCTCGGTATCATCACTCGCAGTTCAGCACACTAAGGCTGGTTACTACGTAACTGATAAATCCTGTGGTGGTCTCAAATGAATTTAAAGCCCCCAGCCAGGGCTAAAAACTACTTAAAACCTAAATGACCGCTCGCTAAGGACACGGGCCTCGGCTTAGCAGGGTCATTGAGGGAGGGAAGCAAGGGACAGGCTGGGTCAGGTTGATATTATTTTGGTGATTTAACGGTAATGGCTCAGCAGCGCAGGCCGGCTCATTAGGCAAAAGAGGGTTTTGACGGGGGCGTCGCGATGTACCTCGCCGGCGAGGCCGGTATACGGAACGCGGTCTATGTTTGTTTTTCCTAAGAGTACTGGTTTCCCTACTACTCTCTTGGTTCTGGGTGATGGGGTCATCGGGCTCAACAAGGGTATGCCGCGGTCGGCGGATCTTGCTGATCTGGGAGGGCGTGTATCTGGTAGCCGATACGATAAGGGGGTTCTGGTGCTTTTCAGCGGACTCTATGAAACGCTTTGAAAAACGTTTCATGAACTGTTTGATGGTCCCATGCGGAGGTCGACATGGAGTCGCTCATTCCTAACGTACCACGGGGCTCCTTAACCTTTCGAAGAAACCGATTTTGGATAACCTGCAACCTATGGATCTGGTGAGGCTTAGCGTATGCGAAAGCTATACACGCATAAGTCATTATCGGGCGTATGCACGTGGTGAAAATCCGTAGTTTACATTTCAGGGATAGCTTGCTGCGTGCATTCAGGATGTAATGAAGCCTACCGAGAGCGAAAACGGCACGAGTGCGTACCGCCTTTATGTGCTCTCCGAAAGTAAGCTTTCAGTAGGGGATCACACCTAGATATTTGGCTTGCTCCACCCAAGGGATCGGCTTGCCAAATAACGTGATTGGGCTGGAACGTGGTGGGAAGAGACGAGTCTGGGGCTTGTAAAACAAGATCACCTGACTCTTCTCTGGGTTGACTTCCAGTCTCCACTTCCGGAACCAAGCGCCTAGTGCGTTTGCGGATCTCTGGAGGTGGCCGGCTATTGCCTTTTCGCTATTGCCGGAGCAATAGATCGCCGTGTCGTAGGCAAACAGAGCTAGCTGTGTCTTAGTACTAGTGGGAATATCGGTACTAAATAGCGAGAACACTAGAGGGGAGAGGACACCGCCTTGGGGTACTCCGGCGTTTGAGATTTGAGTGGACCTGTCCAAACAGTGCAAGCATTTGTCAATTATCATGTAGTTCAAATTTAAAACTTTAAGGAGCTCAACGATTTGACGAACAATGCCAAAGTAAAGTTACTTTGGCATTGTTCGTCAAATCGTTGAGCTCCTTAATCCTCCTCCATTTGGGTAGGCCACGTAAAGAACTAAAGCCGCCAGACTAACATTAAATGAACCTCTGACATACACAATACGTTATATGAGGACCATGCGACTTTTAATAACTTGTCTTCAAAACACGTAACATTATTTTTCTTTGAACTGTCAAGTGTCAAGAATAGAATTAAAAGTCGAAGTATGTTTTTGCAGGCAGATTCTATTGAATTTCTGATAATGAAGTTACAAGGTAAGTACTTTGTTCGTTATGCAAGACTTTTTCGGGAATAAAGAAGCCAGCAAAATTGTTATGTACAATACCAACGGTTAGTATATAATTATTTTTAGTGAATCTCTGCTGGAAGACAACAATTTTGTTTCGGTGTAATTGGCATCCTAAATAAAACAGAACATTTGATGTAATTATAATTTCTATAATTATCAACAAATCTGATTTGGGATGAAAGTAACACTTATTTCATAAAAATAATTAGTTTCTGAACTTGCAATTCTAGAGTTTAATAAATTTTGTAATCGGTCTTCCATGAAATTTACCCTGAAAATTGAAAGATTGAAAAATTGAAAAGTTAAAAATAACGAATCCTGAAAAATATCAAGATCAAAAGCAATAGCTTTTCTGCTGGAAGAAATTTCTATTGAAATAAGCAGTATCTTTGTGCTCTTGGTTTCTGTACAAAATTTTCTATTTTTAACCGACTTCTAAAAAAGGAGGAGGTTCTCAATTCGGATGTTTGTATATTTTTTTAATGTTTGTTCGCGCATAACTCCGTCGCTTGCCAACCGATTTGGAAAATTCTTTTTTGTTGGAAATGGTATACTTCCCAAATGGTCCCATATTTTTTTTTATCGAAATCGAACAAGCGGTTTTTTTTGTTAATTTCAATAAATGATAGCAAATCTGTCGGGATAGCTGAAATCGCATATTTGTTTATTGTTTACACCAATTTATACCACGTACGCTGCGATGGGTATGTTTAGCTGGGAGTGAACCACTAAAAAGTGAAAAATAAATAAACTTTTTACAAAAAATAAAACCGACTTCTAAACAAAAAAACTCGGTGTTTTTGGTTGCTTTTTTGTTGAACACACCGATTTCCGAAATTAAAGTTATTTTATACTTTTTGGGTTTTTTTTTTTGCTTAGAAGTCGGTTTTATTTTTTGTAAAAAGTTTATTTTTAGTATATTGTGTGTACATAAAAAATAAATAAATAAAAATGCTGTATGACAGATTTGTGTCATGTTTTTATTTGAGTTCATTATTACAATTTAAGGTAAGTATATCGTTTAAAAATCGTATTTCATTACTACTACAGCAAAAAAATATCTTGTATTATTTAAGGTTATTTATTTAACCATTATGAAACCACCTTTACGCAAAAGATGTGTTACTTTTGGGTTACATTTGTGTAACGGTAACAGAAAATCTCTTGTGTTACTTTTGTGATATTATATTTGTCAATTTTGGTGGCCTTACCCTAATTCATTTCTTCATGCAAGCGTTTATTTAGCATTGGTTTTTCGCCAACCCCTTCTCTGTCTTGATTTCTTTACTTTGTTCCCCATTTCAAATACGCTACAATTCATTTTCATACAATTTTCTTCGTTACGTTATTAAATCCGCGCGTGAGCGCAAGCGACACAAGCTCCCCGTCCGATGGCCGACGGCGGACTAAAGCGGACAGGAGGGCGGCGCGGCGGCTCTGCTTATAATGGGAAAAATTCGCGCGAATTTAGGTATTTCCTTCTTATTGTTAAACAAATACATATTTTGAAAATTTAAAGTGTATACGTTCTATAAAACATGTAGTTTAGTCATTATTAAAAAACTGATGACCTTTCGCGAAGTATTCACGCCGTACTAAGCGTTTGTTGTGTTTTTTAGAGATAACTTTGTGAATTTATTCTATCGAGCTAACTTTATCAAATCGTGTTTCCATCGTGTATACTGCCTAGTATATATGGCCAATAATACCAATTTATTTCCTTAGATTTTAATTTAATTGTTTACTACTTCAAACAACCGTTATAAAAGCGCGTTTTTGTGTATAAAAAGCTCGGTGCCCCGTTAAAGGTTTCGTGTAAGCATTGAGGTGCTTTTGAGATGAAAAATAAATCTTTCTTTTCAAATGAAGCTGATACTTCAGTCATTTGCATAATGACATAATGCAAAAATCATCACACAGCAACAGACTTCAAAACTACCCCGCAGTTCCAAGAAAAACCATGTCTGTTCATACTGTAGATATAGAAAGAAATAGCATGAAAGAGTTATAAAGAGATGTTAAGGAGGTATAAGTATCAACAGACCTAAAATGAAACTACAATGAATAGAAAATATAACAACACACTCTCAGAATGAAAATGGGGCTTAACTTAAAATTCCTATTATTTATAATTCTGCTACGAACTCAACGAAAAAAACATACTCCAAAATCCAGTGACGAAAAAGATTCCGAAATACAATTGGGAAAGGTACATCTTATAAATACACAGGTCTCGGAAGATATTTGCTTTTATTAACCCAACAATTTTTTAACATATTAATTCTTGCTCATTTGCCAAAAACTGGAATTTTTGAGTTAGGTCCCTTTCATCCTATGGATGCGACATATACAAGGTCATGTTCAAGACTTTTCCTAGAACTACACAATACTATATGCCTCCTACGAGCCTTACTACACCTCCCACTACTTCTGACTAGGAATTTACGTTACTATCAAGATAAAAATAGCACTTCCGCTCAAAGCAATACGCTCTTTATTTCAATGAATATGGTGACCTTTGACTCATTATTCTCCTTAGATTAAGAGAAATATTTTTATGAAGATAAAATAATGTTTTTTTTCAATGCAATATTGTTTATTTCTATGACTCGATGACTTTTAACTCCTTGTATAATAATCTTTGTACATCTAATTAACTTAATTCTCCTCTTACTATTTGAACCTGCAGGAACGTTTCTCCTATTCCCGTCCTTCTGATGCGCTTTGCAGGTCGGATCTTAGAAATCTCCTTAAATCCCCTCCCCACTCTACCGATTTTTACTCCTACTCCTTTACTGTGCATGCCGTTCGGTTGTGGAATTCGCTACCGCCTGACATTAGGGACTGCCAAACCCTTGCAGTTTTTAAAAGAAGAGTGAAAGAACACTATCTTTCCTTCCCATCGTAGTTGCGAATAAGTATGTATTATTATTTATCTTTTATTATTTAGTATGTATTAGTATGATAATTATGGATTTTAAGTTATATTAAAACTGTATTGTTTTCATTTTTCCTACTTAATACTTTTACACACAATGTATATCTCTCTCTTTTTACTTGACTCTCCTTTCGCAGGTATGCTGGAAGACATTTCTATAGAAATAAGCATCACCTTTGTACCAATTTTTCTGTTTCCTTCTTCTTATCTTTTTATTAAATGTTTACATAAATTATTAAATAAATAAATAAAAATAAATATTTAGGTTAGGGCACTTTGCCCATGTCACTCAAGTGGAAGTTCATGTATTCTCCCCATTTTGACCTGTGGTGCACACTTGGTCTTTGACTAACATCTAAGAGTTCGAAACTCAAGGTTTACTAACGTGCTATGGAGCGCATTATACTATGTGTTAAATTAACGGATAGTATTCGAAACACGATGTGTCGCTCAAAAAAACAGATAATTGACGTGGTTCAGAAGGCTGCCCAGCTTAAATGAGACTGAGCTGGACATGTCTGACGTATGTCCATCGAGCGGTGGGCCAATAAAACACAAAATTTGTGTCCTGAAATCGCGAGACCGGGCCACGGCAGATCACGAAGGAGATGGCGGGACGACATGGATGTCTTCCTTAGGAATTAGCAGGATGTGGCACAAAATCGGGAACAATTGAAGGAGTGGGGGGAGGTCATCGCATTTGAAACACGATGTGTCTCTCAAAAACACAGATCATTGAAGTGGCTCAGAAGGCTGTCCAGCTTAAATGGGACTGGGCTGGACATGTCTGCGATATTTCTATCGAGCGGTGGGCCTACAAAACACAAAATTGGTGCCCTGAAATCGCGAGGTGGGTCCGCGGCGATCCATGAAGGAGATGACTGGACGACCTGGATGTCTTCCTTAGAAATTAGCAGGATGTGGCACAAAATCGGGAACAATGGAAGGAGTAGCTCGCGGCAAAATTATAACAGCCGCACGGGTCGATCTTCTAGGTTAAGCATCGCTTGCCGAGGTTGGTCTGTGGATGGGTGACCATCTTAACATAACGAGACTTCTCCGTGCCTCGGAAAGCACGTTAAGCCGTTGGTCCCGGCTGTCATTTGGAGATCTTTGGCAGTCGTTACGGATTGTCAGAAGCCAGAAAATCTGACACCAGTCTTGCCAAGAAGTACCGTGTTCCCCAGTTAATGGGTTGTGGTGGTCTGGTAGGCAGCCGCTTCACATAAAATACTGGTATTCAGCTGAATCCGGCTTGACTGGGAGCCGACCCCAATGTAGTTGGGAAAAGGCTAGGCAGATGATGATGGAAGGAGTAGAGACAGGTCTTTGCTCAACAATGAGTCATTTCAGGCTAGCTATATATATAGAATATTTATGCAATAAAAGAAAGCAATAATTCCTAACACGACGATGCCTATTAATTACAATATTCGGCCCAGTCATCCGCCAACACTCAGTTCCCGCCATTTATTTACATTTCCATTCGGCGAACTGTTTTTACGGGCACTTACATTTATAACACTTGGGGGATGGCGCTCTGAATCTATAAGAAGAGTGGAGCATCACTTGACATAATACGTATTACTTATCCTTTTGTGACTCCGTTTTGAGTTTAAAGAGATTATCTACTTACATTTTTCTAATGGATTCTGCTAATTTACGATTATATATATCACTTGATCAATGTAAATGTGGTAAGATTGTAAAATATCGCGTGAATTCAACTTTCCCAATAAGACATGTATGTATTTATAACAACTGAATTTGGGTGAATTTATTGTATTCAAACTGATCTGTTCACAATATATCGACAAATTATAATCTAATAAAGATTTATTGACATACATAGATCGCAGTAATCTATACTTATAATAAATCTGTAGAGAGGTAAATTCTGTACAAGGAATATATTTTCAAAATAACTATCAGGGGGTGATTAGTGATCGATACTGGTGCCAAAAATGCAATCAGTAAAATTTTTGTCTGTCTGTCTGTCTGTCTGTCTGTCTGTCTGTCTGTCTGTCTGTATGTTCTTTATAGAAACAAAAACTACTCGACCGATTTTAACGAAACTTGGTGCAATTATTCTTCATACTCCTGGGCAGGTTATAGTATACTTTTCATCACGCTACAATCAATAGGAGCAGAGCAGTGAAGGAAAATTTTGGGAAAACGGAAGAAGTCATCTACATAAAATTATCTAAAAAACATCCCGAAACAGCATGTCTATCTTTTGTCAATTTTAAACCGATCGGGCTGAGAGTTTCAAAATCGGGGGTAAAGTAACTATTCCACGCGGACGAAGTCGCTGGCAGAAGCTAGTGAATAATATAATAATATTCAATATAAATATTATAATATAAAGAGGAAAGATTTGTATTTTTGTGTGTGTGTATGTTTATAATGAATAAACTCAGAAACTGCTGTGCCGGTTTAAAAAATTCTTTACCATTAGAAAGCTACATTCACCCTGAGTTACATATATTTTATATATGTAACTCAGGTATTATGTATTGCTACGGGAACGGAAACAACGCGGGTGAAACCGCGGGGCGCTGCTAGTGAATAATAACATCACAAAGCATACATAGTGTTGTGTTATATTTTTCAAGACTTCTCTGCTCCTATTGGTCTTAGCGTGATGATATATAATCTAGCCTTGCTTGATAAATGGGCTATTAAACATTCAAAGATTTTTTTTTAAATCGGACTAATAGTTCCTGAGATTAGCGTGTTCAAGCAACAAACAAACTCTTCAAGTTCCCACAACAAAACCCACAAAAGCCGATATTCCAAAACATAAACTCGCAACTCAACTCAAACTCCAACTGCAAGATGAGCTCGAAAACGGCAATGAAAGCTTGTCTAACTGTGTTTTCGTGCTCGAGAGATGAGTCTTAACTGAGCAAGCGCATTTGCATACTATCTATCCTTCGAGCACAAAAACTTCAATTTATGACAAGCTGTAATGACAGTTGCCTTGTTTACAAAAAAAAACGAACTATATGATTAGTTTGAAAACTAGTAGTTTCTTAATTCAAATTGTCTATTGAATATTTGTATTAACCTATTAGTTTGAAGCTTGGTTTCTGGTACTCATTTTTTTTTTATCATCAGCAATTTTTTGTTGTTTGCCTTGTGCGAGTTCTAAGTGGACATTTTTCTTTCTTTTCGTTTTTCCTTTTATACTTTTTGATCTGTATTTAACAACCTGCCTCTAGTATATATTCAATCGTAGTTTCTAATCGTTAGTTCATGACGTGGCTATTTTGTAAGTCGCCATTCCATAATCTATTTGTCTGGAGGCAAGAGGCAATAGACGTCAGTACACGTGCGATCGAATTCTTAACAGTTATCTGTCTAGCTCCAGTCTAACAGTATTATTTGAAGATACTGAACGCCAATGCAAGTAATTGAGTTGTGTTTTAATCGACTTCCATAAAAGGAGGAGGTTTTAAAGTCGAGTGTATTTTTTTTTGTGTGTTGCTTCATAACATTTTACTGGGTGTACCGATTTTGATTATTCTTTTTATATTCGAAAACTGGTGCTTGTCTTGTGGTCCCATTTAAATTTGATTGAGATCTGACGACTAGTATTTGAATTATCCCTAATAATGCGTGGCTTCGACTACATTGACGATGTTCGCATTCCCTCTTGTCGATGTAAAACGAAAAAATAAAATTGTATACGATGGTTTGGAAGAGCATCTTAGTATTTCAAGGTAGTCCATTTCTTGTTTGGTGAAGATCTGATGGAGATAGGAAACGGAACTCTTCAGTAAATGGAAGCAAATATTTCGGGATTGCTGAAATTACATGTTTGTTTACGCCAATTTATATCACGTACGCCTGTGATGGGTGGGTACTTTTAGCTGGGTTGTGGTGTACCACTAAAAAGTGAAAAATAAGAAAAACATTTTACAAAAAATACAACCGACTTTTAAACAAAAGAACACAAAAAGTATAAAAAGAAACAACCAAAAACACTGAGTTCCGAAATTAGTTATTTTATACTTTTTGTGTTTCTGTTTTTGTTTAGAAGTCGTTTGTATGGTTTATCATTGACAGAGGGTAATTTTCATTGTAACGGTGACTAAGCGGAGGATCTTTCGAAAGACCTAAGAATATAGGCTTGAGCTTTTGGTAACCGAGTTATCCCTATTACGATATTATGTGGACTCGGACACACCTCCGAAAAGGGATGGGACAGGTTATTTTTGGTTATTTTTAGCAGACGACCAGACCGCATACATTTTTAATTCTCGCCCTCTCATATTTAACGATCCACTTTTATATGATTGACCCACTCACAGATACGGAACCAATAACCAGGAGACTATAAATAAGTTAAGAACTTTTGGCTATTCAAACATGCGTCGCAGGAAACGCATTATGCCACCGCAAGTGCGGTACTCAAAAAGATTTAAAATTTCAAAGTATATGTAGAAGTATTCTCATGGCCTGTAGGTATATTAAAGTAAGCGTTTATACAGTGAAATTAGCAAGTGGAACGATGTGAGAAAGAGACGAAATTATATGCGCTATGCAGTGGGCGTGGCTTAGTGCTCAACGCCTCTGTAACTTTAGGTATGGGCTGTCACGAGCCTTATTTTTCAATTTGGGTTAAGTTTTTTTTTGTGTTGTTTCGAGTTGGAAGTAGGTTAAAATGTGTCGGGAAAAGGTTTTAATTTGCGACGGTTTTGGCTGTTTTTTATTTCTGGTTTAACTGTGTATTGTAGTGTTGAATAAAAGTATACGACAAATGGTTAAGTCCAATTTTAAAATCAGAAAAATCAAGTAAAGAATCAAGCAGTAACCTAAAAGTTTAGACTTGACAGATCATGTATATTAAGATAAATGGTATTTATTTTAAAAAGACGTCAAAAATAACTCTTTTTTAGTTTAAACCATACTAATATTATAAAGCTGAAGAGTTTGTTTGTTTGTTTGAACGCGCTAATCTCAAGAACTACTGGTCCGATTTGAAAAAATCTTTCAGTGTTAGATAGCCCATTTATCGAGAAAGGCTATAGGCTATATATCATCACGCTAAGACCAATAGGAGCGGAGCAGTCATGAAAAATGTGACACAAACGAAGTTGTGCGGACAGCTATAGTTTTATACACTTAATTCGACCAGTGTTTCCTTGCTAACTATCCTGAGAAAAAACACCGGACCTACTGCAGATGACAAAACTATTGGAGTAATAACGAATTTATTATAGTTAAACATTAGGCGACTGGATTCAGAAAGTGGTACGTCTGGACACGGCTCGCATTTTTAGAAGGTTCCTAGAGAGTTACCCAGACCCTGTTCCCGATAACGGTAGGCTTTTATTTCTATTTTTTAATATTTCAATTTTTTATGATTTTACTAAAAAATATTTAAAAATATACTTAATAAACAATGAATAAACTACAATTAATAAAAAAAAAATATATAAAAAACGCTCTGCTTTAAACATGAAACACCATGTCAAAATAATTTTATAAATAAACTTTAATATATGAATTTGTATTTAATTTCCCATAGGCATTTTACCAAATAATTGTAAACGTCCTAAGATATTAAAATATCGCATTTTTCTCAACAAGAAACAATTCTGCTTAAATTGGAAACCATTGAATTTTTATGAGATATATTGTAATGAAAATTATCCGTTCAAAAAGTATCGAGAATTATAATCTAACAAAGAATGATTACAAACTTAGGGACACATCACTATAATTGACGAAAAAAAAAACACAAACTTTAACAGCCCGGCTCTAAACTTTACGACGCCATTGTCTGTTGTCCATCAGGCACCTATAATTTAGGGTGCTCTATGGTAATAACTCTATGGATAACATCTATATTATCCGCACACAATGGAAGAAGTAATAGACTTCGGAGTTTATCGTGACTTCAATGGTGGCCGTCATTAGGTCGAACGCTCAATGACGATTGTTATGACTTGTATTGATGTTTCACGTTTTTGTGTGATCCATTTATATTGACAGTGACTTTCTATTGTTTATTTAATGGTGTGTATGTACGTCTGTACTGGCTATTTCCAATTGATAGGTAACTAGCGTTTCGGCCGCGACTTTGTCCGCACAGGTTTATTACAAACGTTGTTCCCCTTGTAGAGCAGTGGTGGCTGAGTGGTAATGGCCCTGACTTACGAGTTGTAGGTCGCGGGTTCAAACCCAGCTAGGCGCATTACATTGTGTAATTCATTTCATCACCACTGCTCTCAAAACGGTGAAGAAAAACATCGTGAGGAAACCGGCATGTCCTAGAACCAAAAAGTTCGAAGACATGTGACTTTCACCAACCCGCACTGGGTCTGCTTGGTGGATTACGGTCCATTCCCTCTCCTAGAGAGGAGGCCTGAGTCCCAGTAGTGGGGACGTAAAAAGGCTGATTATGCTTTTTCCCCTTTACACTTCTTAAAGGTTGAATTAAAACCTTCTTAGTGCTCACCTACTTCATAAAAAGGAAACCTTGTGCGAAATTTCTTTTTCTTAGTCCCAGAAATGTGTGTAGATATGACAATCAGTCATGTTTACCTTTACTGGTAGTTTACTACTTGGTAACTGTTTTGAGAAGGAATATAAAAATATAATGGATAGGAGAGTATCTTACCCAAAACTCGATACTTAATTTAATCGGGAATAGGAGACACAGTAAATGATTACCTTTTTTTTTTCTCTGGATGGGAAATCATCAAATGACTTCTCCCGCTCTGGGCGGAGCGGAAGGGAGTATCAAACTCTTACTGACTAAAACCCACCCATGTTCTTCCAAGTGCCCTTTGCGTTCCAGGGCCGCGGTGACCCTTTCGAACAAATTCCGCAACAATAAATTATGACCAGTCATCGATTTACATACATATGTTTACAATAACCGCGTTAGATCAGTGATATAATGTAAAGTAAACACAACTAAGTGACCCTGGCTTTACACTGAACATTCAATTCTCATATCCTAAGCTTAGAAAATTTTAAAAGATTTCTGTAAGAGATATAATCTAAACATCAATTTAAATTGCTACCAGACAAAGATCAGACTAGAGGGTCTATTAAAGTCTAGGGTTGCGGAATTTGTTCGAAAGAGTCACCGCGGCCCTGGAACGCAAAGGGCACTAAGAGGAACACGGGTGTAGTCATTAAGAGTCTTGAGATTCCCTTCCGCTCCGACCAGAGCGAGAGAAGTCATTTGATGATTTCGAATCCAGAAAAAAAGGATCTTAAGTCTTCTGTCGCATTCCAAAAAAGATGCGATTGCGAACGTTGCTTAAAAAGTAGTAGAATTGGTCTTCATTTGGTGGAACAAGCATGGGACTTACGTCGAGACAATGCACTGTTATGACTACAATATTCCCTTAAGTAAATTCCTGTCAAAAGATAGCCAAACAATCCAATATATTTTCAAATTTGTATCATGAAGGTCCAATTATATCTAAAACTGAACTATTTGTCCACCATAGCGTGCTCTAGTTATGCACAGACAGGTCGACACGGCAAGCACAATTAGCCACTAGTAACTAGTACGTATGTACATGCCTATCTGGTCTCGAATAATTTGCTACCGGTACAATAGGGTAATTTGAAGCTTTTACGTCGTTTTGTTGCTACAAAACTTAGTTGTAAAAAGTGTTTTTTTTTATTTCTGTGTTTTTCTATTATTATTTTTTTGCATGTCGCAGTGTTTGCAGAGGTTATTCTTCATATTATCGTTGTATGTTGAAGAATATAATTATGTATATAATAATATCTAGCGAACAAAAACCTTTTTAAACAGACCTCTGAAATAATTCCCTCCAAGCAAACATTTACTGCACCGGCAATAAATCAGAAACTAAATAAACACATCGCCCGACGAAAAATGATTAAATTAAGCAAACATCAATGACATCCAATAATAATTTATCAACGAAAACCGACTCGCACAAAATATACAACTCGAATTCTCAAATGAAGTGGTTCGGCACAAAATCGGTCTCAGGAAAACATGTCACTGTCTGTTAATGTCGGCTTGAATAAATTCAGTGGTCACGTGGTCGGCTGTCAACTGTCACTGACATATTGTCATGATGACATCTGGTTGCCTAGCAACGGGGTGACAACAAACGCAAATATATAGAGATTATTTTTGTCCATCTAATGGATGCGGCCATTAGGTGACAGTAAAAGAAAAGTCGTGTTTTATTAATGATGTCTCGTTAATAAAAGTGCGTAATAATGTTTTTGGGGCAATTTAATCATTTTGGGTCAAATATCGATTTGTGATTATTTAAAAACTGAGTAATTGTCTTGATTTATTATGTCTGACTCCAAATTTGATTGGTTTTTCAACTATATATAAAAATGTATTTGTAATGCTACCTCATTACAAAAAATATTATTATGATAAATCACATAGTTCAGTTATTATTATGATAAATGATACCATTTAGTAAGATCTAAAAAAAAATATTTACACCAAATGTATGGTTGCTTGTGTATATACATATGTGAGTTTATATGTTTGCAAACGTATCCACGATACAGGAGAAATTCCTAGTGGGCAACGGACTAAAAAAAAAAAACAAAAAAATGAAGTCCAAACAAATTCAAAGACATTATTTATGTTTTTCAAATCCATAATTAAAATTCAAAGCCAGTATAAATAATTACAAGCGAACGAAACTCAAACACACAATTGAAACGCATAATATTAAATTATCTTTCTTCAACTGCGGGTAGGACCGAGAAAATTCCAAAAGGGTATTATTAGCTTTTGTGGTAGTACAGAGTAAAACCGATCGTAAATTAACATCCAGTTATCCAATCTCAGAACTTAAACAGAATTTGTTAAGTAGGTAATTTAATAAAATATCTGGTTCGGGTCGACAAAGGTACTTCATTTCAGAGGCCCTCCAAAGCACCTTCCACAAAGATTATTTTCATTATGTAATCTTTTTTGGTGTATAATTGCGAAATTAAAAATCTCTGTAACGTAATTTCTTGTGTATGTTTGCTGATTAAAATTGAGCTTTGCTGCTGATCAAATAAAGGTGTAGAGAATTATTATCTACTAGTTACTGTCAGCGGCCAAGAGGCTTTGCTCGCGTGAAAGTCGAATATCATTATAGAGGTATGTGAAACAGAGAGTAAAGTCCCACAAACCTCCATTGGAAAGGGTCCTATAGTCTGATAGTTAGTGTTCACGCTGTTGTACAATGTACATGTTCTAATCACACAGAAAACTCTAATACCGCGATGCAGGCTTTCGTTAAAAGTTCGCTGGTGTCTTTTTGTTGCCGTACAAATTTTGCACTGTTCGTTTTTATTGTTGCTGCTGCATCATCACAAGGGGCATGCTCCCGGGATAAAAAAGTACATCTACCTTAAAAATTCGTTAAACGTGAAGATTTAAAAGCTGTTTAACATACCGTTTTTTTGTCTGGGATGGTAATCATGGAATGATTTCTTCCTCTCTGGGCGCAGTGGAAGGGAGTGTCAGACTGACCTAGTGACTAAAACCCACCCGTGTTCCTTCTAATGCTCTTTGTTCCAGGGCCGTGGTGAATCTTTCGAACAAATTCCGCTACTAGACAAACATGTACCTACGCACATAAATTATAATATTTGTATGTAGGTATACTGAGCTTATATTCCCTGCCCTCTTACATTATATTTCTCCCTCTACAGTCTGTTCACAGTTTACCAGATCTACGATTATAGGTACATACATACGAGTATATACATTTATCTACACTAATACTATAAAGAGGAAAGATTTGATTGTTTTTTTGTTTGTTTGTTTGTATTGAATAGACTCCAAAACTACTTGACCGATTGAGAAATTCTTTCACTGTTGGGAAGCTACACTATCTCCGGTGAACATAGGCTATATTATATCCCCATATTCCCACGGGAACCGGAACTACGTGGGTGAAACCAAGGAGTGATACTAGTAACTTATATAAAAGCTGATAAACTTTGTCAAACAGTCACTTTACTCCATTAAGTGTGGATCTCGGCAAATAAAGTACCAAATCGTGCTCTGGAGTGTTGTAAAAGGCAAGTAAGAGATAACAGATGCAAGCGTATGGGTAGCAGCGTCCTTTTCGCTACATAGGTACCTAACTACCTTTTATATAGAAGGGAAATCATCATGATTTCTTCAACTCTGGGCGGAGCAGAGAAGAGTCAAACTCTTATTGAATAAAACTCATCCGTGTTCCTCTTAATGCCCTTTGCACTCCGGGACCGCAGTGACTCTTTCAAAAAAAATATGCAAACGTAAGTACCCACCAACCTACATTGGGATATCGAACAGCGATTATATTTTTTTTTGTTTGGTGTGGCTTTGTGGTAGATTTAATTTGTATGTATTGTTTATTGTTCTGGACTTCATCTTAAGATCACAAGTTACGACTCCTGAGAATACTCACAGTTAAACCCAATTTTGTCGAACAACATTTGTCATCATTTTGCATCAAATGCGCCACGTACAGTAACTAGATATCGACATGAGTATGATAACAATAATGTTATAATTTCGTTATGAAAGTCATCAAGAACTTTCCTGGACTTATTACCTACCCATCTTTAATAACCAAGGTTACTAAACGACACAATTCAATGACTGCTGGATGGGTTAACGGTTTGCGTTAACCCAAAACTTGGCAAAAAATGAAGCTTGCCCAACATAACGGAGTGAGGTAATGGGCCGTACAAAGGATATATCTATATCTTTTACAAGTTTTGGGAGGCTACTGCTCGGGCCCCTGATAAAACTTTTTATGTTCTGCTTATGTGATATCGTACAGTTTGGTATCCATAACGCGTTGTCGGTGGTAGCGCAGTATGAGAATATATTGAGTGTAGTTTGAGTAAAGTGGAGTTATGGGCTGTGAAGATGCCCCAGTGTTTTTGTTCCGGATCACTGTTCTTGTTGGTTATACTTTGAAGTTTATTATTAGTTTATTGGTGGCTAAAGACTAACAGCCGCACGGGTCAATTTTCAAGGTTAAGCAACGCTTTCCAAGGTTGGTCTGTGGATAAGTGACCATCTTAACATACCGAGTTTTCTCTGTGCCTCGCAAAGCACGCTAAGCCGTTGGTCCCGGCTGTTATTTGTAGATCTTTGGCAGTCTTTACGGATTGTCAGGGGCCAGTAAATCTGACTTCAGTCTTGCTAAGATGTAAGTAAGTGTTACCCAGTTAATGGGTTGTGGAGGTCTGGTAGGCAGCCGCTCCACGTAAATTACTGGAATTCAGCTGAATCCGGTTTTACTGGGAGAGGATCCCAATATGGTTGGGAAAAGGCTAGGTAGATGATGATTTATGTAATATAAATGTGTTTTGTTTAAATTAGGTTAAAGTTGTGTTTTTAAAGATTATTTTTGACACATCACTTTGTTGCGTTTAAAAATTTAGAACTATAAATTAAGAAGCAAAATCAAAACGATTTAAATTAGATTGACTAAAAAATAAAGATCTTAACAACTACTAGATGTACACTATTTTGCAAAACTCTGGCGATACGAAAACTCTGAGCTCAAACAAATCACTAAACTAATACATCTTAATTGTCATCGTGAAATCTGTTAACTAAAAAGATAGTGAATTTTTCACACAAAATTTCTGTAAAACCATCACTTTTCAAATCTTAACGAACTATGTAGTTACGTAGGTATGTACATAACGTCTCCCACACAAACATCTTGTTAAAAACAAAACACTGTCTCCATTCCCCGAACACAATCTATTCAAAATCCCGCACGCAAATGAATATAATTCACACATACATACAGAGATGAAAGTCACATTTGAACAGCATCCCCCTCAAAGCGCCACGTCCCACTACATTTGTTCCACAATACAAAATTAAGGGCACGGTCAACACATGAAGGCCCGCTGATAGAGCCTCCCGACTGCACGCATGGACTGAATATTAATACAGTGAATACACTCATGCAAAAACCGTGAACACACTCATGTAAGAACAGTGAATACACTCATGCAAGAACAGTGTAAAATTGCATTAATTTGTCTCTGTTTACATCTCAGAGTACATCGTACACATATCTCGTCTCATTTTTTTAAGCAGGGCAAATGTTGTATGGCACTGATTAAATTTGAAAAAACGTTTTTAAAATTGCTGTTGCCATTTTTTTAAAGAGGGGTATATTGTTACGTATGGATACTGAATTTTCATGTTTACTCTGCCGTATTTTTTAATTGTGCACTTGGATCAAATATTTTTAAATTTGCGCTAAAATATCAGGTTGTTGAAGATGCATGACCTTTTTGTTAAAAAGAAAGTAAAAAAACTATTGTCACACAAAGTATATCGAATCATAGACAATATTAACTTAAATGTTTTTTTTTCCAAATGACTGGTACTGGACATGAAGGATATTATTAAAATAATTAGGGGTATTTCGTGGGTCTAATCAAATATTTACTAAGATACCGAAAAGCAAGGATATATCCTGACACAGTAACACGTTAGTTTTTAATAAGCAGTTATTCATTAATGACTGCTTATTAGAAACTAACGGGTTGGACATTAAATATTTGAACAGCTAATTATTAACACAAGACATAGTAATTTTTCACGAAATAGATGTATTGTACTCCACTTTTTGTAAATAATGCAAAAAATTATTTAATATATCTATTTTTCACTCGAGTCCATTAATTTCCACTGAATATGCAAAACAAAACAATAAGAAAAAAAAAATCCAATTTTAATTTTAATTTCAACTCTTTTTATCGTGAACTTTGAATGACAAGAATGACACAATTTTTATTCATTCACTTTTTGAATAACATTATTAAACTTTTTTCTTTTTATATGCATCGTATTAAGCGCTCAATTTAAATCTTTTTGTGATAAAAGTAAAGTAGCCTATCAGCCCCTAATGACGGAGCGCCTGAAACCTTATCACTTCGATCTCTGAAGTAATAAAGATGAGAGCTCTGATAACACGAGAGGCAATTGTTTTAACTCGCAAGTTGCACAAGTTTATTGATTTAGTAGATTACTTCTGAATAATGCGCCATTTCAAATTTGGATTGCTTTTTATCATTTAGTGTAAAATTAATTTCGTTAACGTGAATTTTATTTAAATAATTCACGGCAAAAACATTAAATTTTTTCACAACTTTATACTAAAACGTTATTTGAAGCACTTTATATGATACGAATTTAATTTGAATAATTAAAAATAACGATTTTATAAACGAAACAATTTAATAAATAAAAGAATCTTTATTGAAAATAAAATTCAACATTTATATTTCTTATCAGTTAAATAAATGGGTGTTAGTAAATTGTTTATTCGGTTAGTTTTCAAAATAAACAGAAATTATCGTAAACATAACTTAAACAAAACAAACAACAAACATATGACTACAATTCAAACCGCACGTAATAAGTTAAAAACTGGACTTTTTAACAGCCTGAAATAACACCGCAAAAACTTTATCTGAAAAGAAAAAAAAAAGAAAAATGAAAACAAACAAAACGAAACAATATATTACACTTTCAAAAAAACATTGTTATAATGCAAATTAGATGTTTACTCACAATAACAGGTATATTCGGCGGATATTCAACTTTCGCTGAACGAAATATATCTACGAGATGAACCATATGGACAGATGAATTAGTTCCAGTTGAAAATTAAATTTGGTGTAGGTTACTGATGGGAGGCAGCGGACGGACGCGCGGTCGCGGCTTTCGTTCGTCACTTGTAACGCGGCGCGGCACGTCTGCCCCGTACGGAGTTCAGAAGGAGACTGAACACGGGCGGGCGAAGGCATACGCACGCGGGGAGGTACGCACTCACGCAGGCTTGACAGCCAATCGCGTGCGTGCGCCGCGCGCACCCCCGCGCTCTCGTCCCCGCCCCGCGCCCGCCCGTCACCTCACAATCGATGCCCTATATTGCATTAATTATTTAGGAAACACGCAATAAGATAACGCTAGGTGGCAGATAAGAGATCTTCGCGTTGCTTTAAATAAATCATCGTGTCTTCGTCCGTATCGGCCGTTCGACCGGCGCGTGTGTACCAAGCCTTCCGTGTGTACTGATAACGCATTATTTACGTTGTCAGTCCGCCGGACCTTTTGTTTTTATCTCGCTGTTATTTATAGAGTTCCTGAAGAAATATAATAAGAAGTAAAGTTGATTCATTCTTGAGGAATTTTATTTATATGATTCAACCCGTGTCCCACCTTCGAATAGCGCTGGTTTTGTTTGCGTAGCGTTCAACTTGGGAACGAAAACAAACGAAATATATATTTTTTGGAAGGTTGTCAACTTGTCGTTTGCCAATATTAATATATACGGGGATAACGGGGTTCTCACGCGCGGCTTTATTTTATGTTATGCTAAGGTTTTGTCCGAAATTAACGCGACAACTGTATGGAAAAATAGTAAATAAAAATAGTTAGGGACTTTTTTATTTGAGATAAACTTTTGTTTCGACGTATTTGAAATGTAATAGTAATATTCTCATCTATCAAATCTATACTAATATTATAAAGCTGAAGAGTTTGTTTGTTTGGTTGTTTGTTTGTTTGTTTGTTTGTTTGTATGTTTGAACGCGCTAATCTCAGGAACTACTGGTTCGAATTGAAAAATTCTTTTTGGGTTGAATAGACCATTTATCGAGGAAGGCTTTAGGCTATATATCATCACGCTTAAGCCAATAGGAGCGGAGCAGCGATAAAGAATGTTTTAGAATCGGGGATTCCACGGGGACGAAGTCGCGGGCAGCAGCTAGTTCTATATATTCGTGCTGAAAATTCACTTCTTAGATTTTAACGGGATTCATGATCAGAAATCAGATTTATAAATTACTAGCAGCGCTCCGCGGTTTTGCCTGCGTAGTTCCAGTTCCCGTGGGATAAATAAAGCCTATGTTAATTTAATTTTTCATAGGTGAAAGAATTTTTCAAATCGGTTCAGTAGTTTCGGAGCCTATTCAATGCAAACAAACAAACAATCAAATCTTTTCTCTTTATGATATTTGTGTAGACGAGAATTCCAGAAACGGTTTAAACATCACAATCAAAATAGCATTTTAACAGTTCTGGCCTCTTTTTGTAAAAATTACGATAAAGATAGTTTTTATTTTATTTATTTTTCCCAAAAGCAGTTTTTTTTTACAATATACTCAACATGAACAATACCTGCATTTCGTGTTGATTTGCGAAGAGAGAAACATACTCATAAAGAGTGTCAGTCTTGTGAGGAGGAACCAACAGGAAATAGGTTACTGTGTTCCTCTTTATAGCACGAGTAACAAGAATAGGTATGCATGGCAATTTAACATATTTTAACAATGAAACGAAAAACAGAGATGCTTTTCCATAAATGCTGAAAGGATAGATATTTTGGGGTAAATGATTAAGGGCTAATTTTATTTATTTCTTTATTTAAAACTTTATGTACAATAGTGGTACATGGGCGGACTTAATGCAACAAGGCATTCTCTACCAGTCAACCTTTGGGTTATAAAGACAACACTGTGTGTGTGTGTGGTATTTTCAATTGTTACTTAACGTTTATCTGTGAAATATAAATGGCAGTGTGACAGCTTTTATAGAGAAAGTATGTCAAACAGCACTATTCACTATTGAGTTACAAATTATCTGACAGTAAAAATTGGACTAAAGATTTATTCTTAAATTGACACTCACTGTAAAGAGCTGTTTTCAGGCTGTATTCAGGCTTTTTGAATACTCTCAATACAACTTTTTAGTTCTTATAAAAAGTTTAACAGGCGCTAATGCAAGTTTTAAATAAAATTCATATTGAGCATGAAGATTTAAGACACGAATAATTTTATGAAAAATATTTAAATAGGAACTTTTTAGTTAGGTACGGACCTAAGTGACTTACTTAGAAATACCTTTTACGAAACATATAAAAGTAGTCCCATCAAATGTCTCGTAAAATACATTTATTTTTCTGACCTTACCTACAATTTTAATGTGTTCAGCTTTTTTTTTTGCTGTTGTGTATTTTATTACGTGTTACCTAAAGTCCGAACTTCTTCACACATTATAAACTATTTTATATATCTATACTATCTAGGTATACTAATATTATAAAGAGGAAAGATTTGTATTTTTGTATGTAAAGAATAAACTCAAAAACTACTGGACCGATTTCAAAAATTCTTTCACCACTAGAAAGCTACATTCACCCTGAGTAACATAGGCTATATTTTATCCCCGTATACCCACGGGAACGGGAACTATGCGGGTGAAACTGCGGGGCGCTGCTAGTAGCTATAAAAATGAACCTTTTAAAAATTCCTTATGTTTATTTTCCTTAAAAATTACTTAGTTATGTCTGTTCTATCCAAGGTCATGTATGACTTCGATAAATGCCTTCTGCAATGAAATATAGCATTTAAGTTGACAGTATTTTAGTTTAAGTTTTGACTTAGAGAAAATTTTATCACAAACAGTTAAACCATAACTTGAAATACTCAGAATAATCCCCTACATGTGTTTCAAAGACAGGACATTTCTCCGTACATGTCTTGAGATCATCAATCATTCGAGATGCAGATCGCAGCTCATTGCGATGCAGGAAGCGTCTAACAGGTGGCCACAGCTGCTGGGCAGTCCGACCTGAATGCCTGATGGTGGCTATGGAGATGTTTGGAGATTCTATAATTCTATTTCTGTGGTATTAGCATAGAACTTGAATTTCACGACGTTTGAGCCTGATGGTGAGTTCAATTAAACTATAAATAGAAGGTGATATTATTCTTGCAAGCAAATTGTTAAATTATTATATTATTGTGATATTTTGTATTTTATTTATTTGTTGTACACCTACCACAGTGTTGTCTTTTTAACCCATAGGTTGACTGGTAGAGAATGCCTTGTTGCATTAAGTCCGCCCATGTACCACTATTGTACATAAAGTTTAAATAAATAAATAAATTATCGATGAAAATATAAACATAGGTATTTGATGTATTTGAATTTTCTTTTCAGACGGTTTTAATAAACTAGAAAAACTGTGTTTGGCAGGCACATTTAAGGCTGAATTTTGAATAGTTGACTTTTGATTGAGGAATAAATATGGCTGTTTCACATATTTTCCATTCAAAATCTGGCAAATCGCTATGTTTAATCTTAAGGTAAAAGATATCTGACTATTGAAAAATCCCCAAGCAATATAGCTGGGTTAAGGTGTAGTCATATGTTCAGTTGCAGAATTTGGTCGAAGGAGTCACCGCGGCCCTGGAACGCAAAAGGCACTAGGAGGAACACGGGTAGGTTTTAGTCAGTAAGAGTCTGACACTCCCTTCCGTTCCGCCCAGAGCGGGAGAAGTCATTTGATGATTTCCCATCCAGTAAAAAAGGTATAGCCATTTCATATTATGACTGAAAAATAATGAATGTTGTAAGCATAATCATGGATATTTAAAGTTTTAACTTAATTTGCAAAACGTGGCAACGCGGCCAGTGTTCTGGGAACTTTCCCCGTTGACAGCGATGTGGACGAATTATTCGATGCCCTATGTGTTCTTACCGTCCCCTTTTTATTCGTTTGTGCATTTATATATATTTTGTACTAGCTTGTATATACTATGTAATAAGTTTTGTTTTATGTATTTGTAAAACATGTTAAATAAAATATAATTCCTGAATTGTAAAACAAATTTTTGCTATACTGCTTATATAAGTTAATCTATGATATTTTTTGACTTATCGATACAAGGAAAATATCGTGGGAAAACTGGTGTTAATGGAGTCAGTTTAGTAGCACGCAGTGAGCTTGCGTGGGGGTGATGAATGTTCGTTTCTAAGAAGATCCTAGCATACTGAAAAGGTTATGTTTTCTGTATAAATACGGGTCGTTATTGTCATGAATTTTAATACTAGCAGCGCCCCGCGGTTTCACCTACATAAGTTTCGATACCTTGAGAATATCTGGGTAAAAATTATGCTATATGTTAATACTGGTTATAAACCATCTGTGTGCCAAATTTCATCCAAATCCGTTCAGTAGTTTTTGCGTGAAAGAGTAACAAACATCCATACATCCATCTAAACTTTCGCGTTTATAATATTTGTAGGACTTATAAAGAGTGAATGCTGATTTTAGATGGGATGGATTTGCTACTACATTTTTCTTTAAGATAAAGTTTAAAAAACGTTGTACATACGTACTTACAACTGTACGTAATAAAGTCAGCGGTCGTTAACATTTCTTTTATTTTAAGGTGCATTAAATTTTGAAACTCTTTTTGGGTCACCGCTGCACGAGCAATGTTTTCACACTAACCTCTCAAAACGGCTTATCACTACAAAAAAAAAATAACAGCCGCCTGCCCCTATGAATCTCAACCCCATTCTCACACGCGATAAGCAGCCAACACTACAGAATTATGTTTATAAATTTTAATAAAACACATCCCATCATAAAGAAAGAAAGCCTGCCGGAGTAATGGCCCACATAACTCAGCGACGAGGTTTATACAGAACGCGGCACACTGCCTCTTTAATATCGGTAAGGAAAAAACGTAACTCAGTGGATCTAAATTAAGGTACGTTTAATTGGAGGACCTTCAGATCCTTGAGGTCGTCGTTTATAATGTAGGTATTTTGTGAGGGATCCTAGTGAGGGATTGAGGAGTTGATTAGGGAATAAAAGAAACGTAATTCTGACCTGAGTCGGTGAGAGGGATACGTTTGAGTTATTGATAGGTAACTAATTGATTGAGCAGTTTGCTATTCGATTTTATTGTTTTTAGGCACGTGTTACATTATCATCATCAACAGCCTGTTGCAGTCCACTGCTGGACATGGGCCTCTCCAATTGCACACCACTTAGATCTATTTTTGGCTTCTCGAATCCAGTTTGTGCCATCGTGTTTAGTGTCGTAGAAAATCGGCTTTAGGTCTTCATAATAATTCATCGTATTTTTTTATGAAGGGTCGCTGAAATATTCATCTCAATATTGGTTTCTAGTTTCTAGATGTTAATAAAAATAAACAAAACTAACCAAATCAAGATAATTATCACTCGTCCGAACACAAATTGACCCCAAATGATTTTCAAGATACGAAAATTTCATAACATTCTCTTTAAAAAAAAAAAAACATTCGTTACATAAACTCGAACACCTTTATATTTACAAATAAACATTTCTTTGATCGCGTTTGCCTATCTGCTGGCCATTAAAAGTTTTTCTGTCAGTCAGGAGCAACTTTTAACAAGCTCCGATGATCGACGGTATAGATCTTTTTTCGCTTATCTCTCTGATGTCAAGTTTCGAATCCTTGATGTGGGCCAATCAGATGTCGACGTGCTTTTTTCTTTGTGAAATAAAATATAAGTTTTTTTGTTCATGCTTAGCTAGTTAGTTTCGTCAATATTTAGTGTGAAAAGTATATATGTAGCCTAGGTGATCTTGAATCTGTCCTAAACGCTGATGTGAAAGATTGCGTGAACATTATTTAATAGCTATTCTATGTGTACTAACTTGAAATTATTAAAAAAATATCATCAATGTTTTTAAATTCATTATCTTTGTCGCTGATTATCTAGTACTACAGTCTCAAAACGATAGTTTCAGGTAAGTTTAAAACCACAGAATAAACACTAACTTTGTCATTTATATATCAAACGATTGAAAAATGAGTTCGAGGGTGAGCGAGTTTCGAGTATTCGAGTTCCCTAGACAGGAACTAATTTGTTTCGAGGGTCACACTAAATGAAATCGGTTCAGCGGTCTTCATATGAAGATGGACCATTATAAAAGCGACAGTTACTTTGTCTGTCGATCGGTCAGTCTGTTTATTTGTCTATTCGTTACTTCTTCACGACTAAACGGCTTAAGGAATTTGAATTAATCCTGGGGGAAAGGTACTTTTTAACCCCCGAGTATACACACATATTCCAATTATGCTTTCCCTACAGCAGCTAGTACATGACAGCGCGTCCTGTTCCACACCAAAGAGATATCAGCAAAGAAGATGGAGCCCCATAGGGTCAGCGCCTGAAAGTGTTACGGATTTTGTTCCAAAGAGTCACCACGGACAGGTTTTAGTCAGTAAGAGTCTGACACTCCCTTCCGCTCCGCCCAGAGCGGGAGAAGTCATTTGATGATTTCCTTTCACCAACTTTCATTATAAATATACACGTATAAATCTAACATTTCCGTACTGTTCTTATCTTTGCATAATAATAGGTATAGAAAAACATTAGCTAAACAGTCTGTCAGTTATTAAAGTGTTAATAAACCTCTCGCGACTCGATAACGTTAATGTGTGTTATTATTACTTCTTATATAGTTAACTCGAAAACACTAATTGAAGCATTAATTACGTTATCGGGATGGAGAAATCACTGAGTTAATGGCATATTTCAACACTGTGTAAAACACTTGTAACAAGATGGATGTATATTAGCTTTTTTTATTTAAAGTGATAAATTCAGCGGGGTTTGAAAAGCTTTTATTTTTATCAAATCTACTTGCATTATTTTAATCTTGATTTTCACGGTCTTTAACTTATTTCAAAGCAAGCGTTCTTTTGAACTATTACAAACAGATTTCGAGGTACTTATGTATCGTTTTATTAGGGTCAGAGTTCCAAGAAGAAGAGGTTGTTACGGAGGGTACTTACCATAGAAATATATTATTATATCTATGGTACTTACCTTTCAAATAAAGGTCAAAGAACTGACCTTGAATAAAGACAGATACCTATCTATACTAATATTATAAAGAGGAAAGATTTGTGTTTTTGTATGTAACGAATAAACTCAAAAACTACTGGATCGATTTCAAAAAATCTTTCACAATTAGATAGCTACATGTTAATGTAGCTTTCTAATTGTGAAAGAATTTCAAGAATACGGGGATAAAATATATATGTTACTCAGGGTTACCATAATTATATTATATTTAGTGTAACATATATATTTTATCCCCGTATTCCCACGGGAACGGGAATTACATAGGTGAAACCGCGGGGCGCTGCTAGTCTAGTATAAAGGTAGGTATAGTCCGGTTGAGCAATAATCAGCCTTAGTGTGCTGAACTGCGAGTGGTCCAATATAAAAAGTATAAAGGTACATGTTGCTACAATCTCAGAAAAAGTAACTCTCAAAATATATGCGATCGGAGCTGTAATTTAAAACTCTATAGCAATGTTGATATCGAACCAAAGAAAACGTTAGGTATCAAAAAACACGGTTGCGGAATTTGTTCGAAAGAGTCACAGCGGCCCTGGAACGCAAAGGGCACAAGCAGGAACACGCGTAGGTTTTAGTCAGTAAGAGTCTGACACTCCCTTCCGCTCCGCCCAGAGCGGGAGAAGTCATTTGATGATTTCCCATCCAAAAAAAAAAAGTATCAAAAAACATACAAACTGCTGAATTATTTGGATGTCAGACCCGATAAGATCAATGTTTATTTGTTTTAGCGCTGCTAAATACCTAGCTTTTATAATCAAAGCATGTTTGATATTTATTACATTTTCCGACCCAAGTAAGTAATTTAAAAGGTATCTGCTGAAGTGGGTGTGTACTTGTCCTTCTTAGCAATATTATAAAAATGATATGACAACGATACCATAACTCAGTGATGACACGATTTTTCCGTTGGCAAGCGTCCTGGTAATTATATTTTATAGTTGGTCCTGGGCCATTCTGTAGCTCTTTATTGCTTAACGGTGGGCCGTTAAAATGTTTAATGTATCTACCTGTTTTCAGGAAGTTAACTTCTGAAGTGCTGTGAGTTTTGTTGTGTGTAGGTAAACGGTAAGAGTTAAATTGGAGAGTTTACTTTCAATGAAGATATTTATTGATTTATTTAATTCTTTACGCTCATAGATGTACAGAGGTGGACTTAATGCCTTAGGCATTTTCTACCAGTCAACCTTTGGGTGATGCAGAGATTAATAGAGGTAGGTGCAATATGAACCAAAAAAAAAAACACAAACGCGATTAATATTAAATGTATAATGGATTTTTAAGGGAAGAATGGGTGCAATAAAAGAAAGAGAAAGAAAGAAAGAAGAATGTATTAATAAAAAAGTTTAACAAATAAATTAAACACGCACGGTGCCCATAGAGACTGCCAATAGCTAGCTGTCGTATGTTATTCACTGATAATGTAGCTTTCCATTGATGAAACACTGGTTAAAATCGGTGCAGTAATTTCGAAGCATTGTCGGTACAAACATGCAAACAAAAGAATCTTTCCTCTTTATAATATTGGTATAGACTAGTATAGATTACAAGAATTCAAACCTTAATCATCAAGTGAAAAACGAGTAACTAACTCGTTTTTCACTTGATGATTTCACCTTTCCTAAATTTCAAGGGTGTTCGTTAATCGTAACTGAAGATCATCATCTGCCTGCCTTTTCCCAACTAGGGGTCGGCTTCTAGTCATACCAGATTCAGCTGAATACCAGTATTTAGCGGTTGCCTACCAGACCTCCACAACCCATTAACTGGGGAACACGGTACTTCTTGGCAAGACTGGTGTCAGATTTTCTGGCTTCTGACAATCCGTAACGACTGTCAAAGATCTACAAATGACAGCCGGGAACAACGGCTTAACGAGCTTTCCGAGGCACGGAGGAAGCTAGGTATGTTAAGATGGTCACCCATCCACAGACCAACTTTGGTAAGCGTTGCTTAACCTTGAACATCGACCTGTGCGGCTGTTATTCTTCACGAGCATCTTTCCAAGCGTAACTGGAGACATTACATCAAAATTCTATCGGGCAGTCGAACCATATGAACTTTCAATGAAATTTTATTACAAAAACTTTCCACTATCAGCCTTTCATTACTGAGAAGATGTTCTTATTCAACGCAAACGAGATGATGAATGGCGTAGTTCTCTCTAGCTGCTAAATAAGCTGAGTGCTAATGAGATTGAATCCGTTTTAATTTTATTCGCTCTGTGAAGGATTCTCAGTGAGCTTGAAACTTTCTCTGTCGATATTATTGGCTAGTTTATTGGTAAGTAGGCGTTTACAATTATTAATTACTGTTTATAATTTTGGGTAAATAATCCTCTTTGGAAGGTTTAAGGACCATCAAATTGTGTAGCACTATTTATACAGCCGCGTGGGTCGATCCTCAAGGTTAAGCAACGCTCGCCGAGGTTGGTCTGTGGATGGATGACCATCTTATCATAACATGGTTCCTCCGTGCCTCGGAAAGCACGTTGGACACTCGGACAGCCGGGATGTCATTTGTAGATCTTTGGCAATCGTTACGGATTGTCAGAAGCCAGAAATTCTGATCCAGTCTTGCCAAGAAGTATTCTCCTTATAGTAGTTCCCCAGTTAATGGGTTATGTAGGTCTGGTAGCCAGCCACTTCCCGTAAAATACTGGTTGTCAGCTGAATCCGGTTTGACTGGGTGCCGACCCAATATAGTTGGGAAAAGTCTAGGTAGATGATGATTATGTGTAGTCGGGTAAAAATACTGGTTGTCAGCTGAATCCGGTTTGACTCGGTGCCGATCCCAATATAGTTGGGAAAAGGCTAGGTAGATGATGATTATGTGTAGTCGGGTAAAAACCTAAAGCGTGTAAATCGGTTTAGAGTTCATAACTGCTAAAATACCCACTCAAAGAAGTCTACGTTGTTATACAGAAACTAACACAAAAGTAGGTATGGTCCTATGTATACCTACATGTATTTAGGTCTAAGTAGTACCTATGAATAGGTGGGTAATGTAAGTTGCACAAAAAGCCATCACAATTCAATTCATATTCTCACTTATTCACACAGTCAAATTCTACACAACAAGTATTCAGATATAACTGACTCATCGCTTACAACGTAACCAAAACTCAAGACAAGATACTGTCGCCATATTTTATTACTGAAAAAGCAATTTCACATTGAAGTCAGTTCTGCACACGCTGAATGAGCGTTATATTAAAATAAAGATAAATTAATATGTCCACGGATGTGAGTCCCGCGCGCGAGTGTGTCCTCGCCTTTATATGCCGCACAACTTTCATGATTTCATTAAAACTATTTAATTGACGAAATGGGCCGCGTTGTAGTATTTTAGTGACGTAACGGGTTGGAACTCGTAAATCCGTATTTGTGCTTACATATCCGTGTTCGTTTGTGAGTGGGGATTGCGTTGTGGTGTTCATTCATGGTTTTTATGGTGTAACTAAGTTTGCGTTATGTTCCTTTTCACGTCGTATTGATGAACCAACATAATTTTATCAGCTTTCAACCAGAGGAGTTATTGCGAGTTTTATACTTACTCCAACGTATTAATGTACATTTTTGCTTGTTTTGCGAAAACGTATGGTACGTATCTTGTAAATAGCACTCATATAATTTCAATACAAATTTTCGTTAACGTTACCAATGCCACTGAGTACATTGAGTATAGAAAACGAGCCAACCGTAGTTCAATATTGTGCGCTTGTGACACAAATTAAAATTAATTTATATAGCACAAGTGGCCCACCCTGGCTTCGTTAAAGTCATTTTTTTTCTTCAAAATTTTCTCTCATAAGAATGATCTTATGAAATCTCTTGTTTCTTATTCGCAGGAGAATGATCTCCTGCCAATAACAGACAACAAAAAAAAATAATTAGCAAAATCGGTCCAGCCGTTCATGCGTGATGCCGTTGACCAAGGGAAATAGGGATCCATTTTTATATACGTACATATGAGCTCATTTTCATATAGATGTCGTAACATTAGTAGAAATATATCATGGGAAAATATTATCAATAATTTGAACTAGAAAGACCCAAACATTGTAACCACACTACCTCGATACTTTGAAAATCTATGTATATAGATGTTATAACATTAGTAGAATTATATCATAGGAACATAATTTGAACTAGAACGACCCAAACATTGTAACCACACTACCTCGATACTTTGAAAATCTGTGAAAAGATGTTACCTATAATATAACATTAGTAGAATTGTATCATAGGAAAATAATCTGAACTAGAAAGACCCAAACATTGTAACCACACATTAGTAGAATTATATCATAGGAACATAATTTGAACTAGAACGACCCAAACATTGTAACCACACTACCTCGATACTTTGAAAATCTATGTACCTACATATATATATATATATATATGTTATAACATTAGTAGAATTATATCATAGGAAAATAATCTGAACTAGAAAGACCCAAACATTGTAACCACACATTAGTAGAATTATATCATAGGAACATAATTTGAACTAGAACGACCCAGACATTGTAACCACACTACCTCGATACTTTGAAAAACTGTTAGGGGTCACGTTAAGGGCCTTATGGCGCAATAGTTCCTATGAATTGAGTCTGCGTTTTGCGGTCCCAAACCTTGAGAGGTTAGGTATAAAATTTGCATACGTCATCATGATTAAGTAAAGCATAGTTATCGTACTTATAACACTTAAAAAGGTCCTCAGATAAGTGTTTTTATTTTATTTCAGTGCTATATAATTTAATTGTGACACTTTTTTCTCAGATTTCACTCAAGTCCCCAACTATCAGACCGTAAAAATTTAACTATGTACCTACCTACTTAGCAGAGTAGTTTTTTTATTGAAATAGTTACATTTTATGCTCGCCAGTAAGAGCTGGCAAAGATGTATTTTTTATATTTCTCATACTTATTTTGGTGGCTCAAAATGGGGCCGCGACGCTTTTATTTCACATTCATTTTATACCCGTTTCCATTGTTTGTAGCATCTCCCTTGTGTGTATTTTGGTGAACCTAAGAAGGTGAAAATCCTAAATTTTTATTTGAGGAGTTATGACAAAGCTATGTCTACATATATCTATACTAATATTATAAAGAGGAAAGATTTGTATTTTTGTATGTAACGAATAAACTCAAAAAATACTGGATCGATTTCAAAAATTCTTTCACCATTAGCAAGCTACATTCACCCTGAGTAATATAGGCTATATTTTATACCCATATTCTCACGGGAACGGGAACTACGTGGGTAAAACCGAGGGGCGCTGCTAGTTGTATATACAAATACAGAATTGCCAACAAAATTCCAGACCAGCACAGCAATGGGGATGTTTCCTGAGTAAAAAATATATGATTATGTTTAGTCCGTCAGTTAGACTATAGAAAAATATTGGACACGTATTTTTTCCTTTATCAAATCTATAAAAACTGTCGAAGATACAAAGAATCAAAGATCAGGAGTGGGGGCTTGTGACGTTACGGCTCGCTAAAAATTGTAGCGAGTAGTGACGTCACACGAGTTTTCAACGCTCTGTATCGGCTTCATTTTTTGTTTACGTGAAAAAAGAAAAAATACGTGTCCAATATTTTTTGGAAATCTATCTAACGGACTAATTAGATTTTTTTAGTCAACTACCCTATCCTAAGGTCCCACTATCTAAATCAGATTTCAACGTACCTAAGCACGAGAGTTTCAGTTTTAATTTCAAACAAAGGATTATGTCCAATTAGAAAGCCCAATAGAATTCCTGAAAACGACATAATCTGTCTCACTAAAACCAACTCTTGCAGTTCTCCACCCAAAATACATCGCATTTCTGGTTCCTTTTCATTCGCTATTTTAACACGTACCTAGAACATCTAAATCCTACTCACTACACATTCGCTAAGCCCTCTTTCACTCCTCATTCTCGCCACAATACCTCTGCTAATTGGATTAGGAGTGAGTTTTGCAGATCAAAACCCATAGCCCAAGATGGTTGGTAAAGAGCGCTTAAACCAATCATTCGACCGCGTTTGGCATTAGCCGTTGTAGTGTATGGAAGCTTTATGGAAGTTCCAATTGATTTCTGTAATAACTAGCGCAGATTTTGGCCCTGATGGCTTCAGACATCGTGAAGATGTTGACTGTATAATGTGTTTTTCTTGAACAAGCGACGTTGGGTAAGTTACTGGCGAGTAGAGGCGTAAAATATAAACATATCGATCGTAAGGGTATTGTACTGTAAAAATCTAATTAGTCCGTTTGATAGATTTACAAAAAATATTGGACACGTATTTTTTCTTTTTTCACGTAAACAAAAAATGAAGACGATACAGTGCGTTGAAAACTCACGTGACGTCACGTCGCTGGTAAAAATTGTAGCAACGTAGTGACGTCACGTGAGTTTTCAACGCACAGTATCGTCTTCATTTTTTGTTTACGTGAAAAAAGAAAAAATACGTGTCCAATATTTTGTGTTAATCTATCAAACGGACTAATTAGATTTTTACAGTAAAATACCCTAATACCTTAGTAATGTAGATCATACCACAGCATCGTTCGGTTCTAAAAAAGACGCAGTTCACCTTTGTTGCTTCTTTCTTTCTTTCTTTTCGTGATGCAGGAATTGATTTGAAGAAAAAAAAGTACAAGCTAAGATAAAAGTAAGCATTAGTTAAAATGCCAAAATAGGTTTTGGTTTTCATTCAAAGTTTTAGTGCTATCAATATTTTTGTCATCATCATCATTCAGTTTAAGTAATTCATAATTTTTTAACCGACTAAAAGGAGGTTCTCAATTCGGATGTTTTCTTTTTTTGTGTATGTTCGGGCATAACTCCGTAAAATATAGAAGATTTAGCATTTTTTTTTATTCGAAAGGTGTTTTCATATACATCTGATGATAGGTTTCGGAGACAGACAACGGAACTTTTAAAAATGTGATTGGTACGTTTAGGTGCGGGTACGACTAACAAGTGAAAAATAAAAAATAAAATTACAAAAAAAAATACTACCGACTACTACTAAGTGTTTTTGTTTGCTTTTTTGGTTTTTAAACACCGAAAATAAAGTTATTTTGTACTTATTGATTTTTTTTGTGTAGAAGTCTGGTTGTCATTATTCAGTTTAAGGTGGTGCTAGGGTAATAAACAATGACAAAACTTTCCATTTTAATAGTTCACCAATCAGCCTCGTTATCTGCTCAGCTAAGACATTTATAATCAGGCAGCCACATGTAAATATCGTCTAATCACCACGCTCGCTCCTACACAGTCACCAGCAGAGACGCTAATTAAGTTCGGCTGTGCGCTCATACAGCCGGATTAATTTCGGTTAGCCGAGCCCTTGAGCGGTTGCCATAGTAACGCGTCAATGAGATTTGTGTAATTTCACCTGTACGTAGGTACCTCGCTAATAGTGTTTAGAGGATGTAAGATGAACGGCAGATTGGTATTTGCTGGTGATAATCATAATACGATATATGAGTGTTCTTAGTAATATTATAAACGCGTAAGTATCTCGGTTTGTCTGACAGTCTGTTACCATGTCTGATCGGCTTAAGGATTTCAACTTGGAACATGGGTAGGATGACCTGGGCCCCAAATCTGCTATTTTTATAAATTTGTCATTCCAACACGATCCCATTGTCATTTTACTAAAAGTTCGTAATCTGCTAAATTCATAATGGTCGATCATTGGTCGGTCAATGGTCTCGTAATACTTTTTGATAACTGAGCTATTAAAAGCAATGACTGCACAATGACGTTCGTATAGGTAGGTCAGTGGTCAAAGGAAGTGTCAAAATTTTAGCAGGTTACTGCATACATCTGTCATTCATTTATCATTATTTACGAGATCACCATTGATTCTATGCCATTTCTTTCAATGGAATGGCAGTGGTTGACCATTGGATAGTCATAGTGACGCTTTTATATTAGTAGATTACAAAACTTGTAAAAATCAACCATTATGAAATTAATGATAGACCATTCTGACACTATTGTAATTGCAGACTTGAGGCCCAGGTAAGACATATTTTATATCCTATGTTCCCTTGGGATCCGTGCGGGAGAAGTCACTGGCAAAAGCTAGTTTGTAAATATGGTTACAAAGAAGGTGACAATTGCAGACGTATATAGACGTACGGAACCAGAAGGCATACTGTGCCGACCCCAAATAAATTGTCATTGGGGCAGTATGATAAAATGATATGCAAACGTAGGAAGATAAATTATATTAAGACCAAAATATTCTATGAAACACACAACTTACAACTATGTGTTAAAATATTCGTGTGATTAAAACTACCCACATATTTTAATAATCTCCTATTTAATTTAGCTCAGGAAAATAGAGCAAAAATACTTCCACGAAAAAAACAGAATAGTACACTACATTTTGGATCATTTTCCAAAATAGCGCAATGAAATTCAATCAGTTACCAAATTCACGGTAAATTCGTAGAATGTAATTGCATCAGACAGAGAAACTGAATAAAAACGAACATTTCGTTTGCCACAAAATTTCAAAAGGAAAAATGCTGTAGGTGCCAGAAGACCTTTAAAATGCAGTAAGTGAAGGGAAGCCAAAGAAAATTAGCTCAATAGTTCTCGGAAATGTACGGGTCTTATGCAATGCCGGACGTTTGGACTTCCAGAATGTTTTTCTTCGCTCAAATTGTAGAGGAAAGACGCCATTTTGTAAAATGGAAGTCATTGAGAGACTCGCGTGAAGCAGATGTTATTTACGAAGTGATATAGTGATTAAAAGCCAAGAACAAGTTGATCAATACTTGTGTATCGTACATACATAGCTTGTGGCACCATCTCACTAGAACCAGTGGTTTACTTAGCTCTACAGATATAAGATAAGAGTAAAGACATTTAAAAAAGTGGCAGAACATTATAATGCCAGACTAACTACCGACATAAAAAAAAAACTAAAAAAAATTACATGAATCCAAGGAGTATCATCAAAAAGTAAAAGTGTTAAAAGTGTGTATCGGACGGTGAGCCACCCATAACTCGCCATCCGCAGACCCACACACCTTAAATCTACTTCTATTATTGTCCAGAAAATCTAGCCTTCGCTGTACCTTGATTGACAACCAAACCCAACCATTATGAGCGATTTCGTAAAAGTCAATAACTCGAGCGCAACAAGGTGACCTTTCAAATTCATAAATCACAACAAATGCAAGTTTGCCTTCAACTATAAAGGGGCTACTACACGGGTGGAGACTGTCGTGCAACAGTCTGAACCACCGCGACTCTCTTTTGAATCGCGACACGCGCTCATGCTGATGACTTCTAAAAATATGTGCAAAGTTGTTACGTTACGCGACAACCCAAGGCTATGTGAAGGACCCCTAAAGCCCTTAAAGCCGAAATCCTTCAGAAAATCATTTGGCGTCTTGTCAAAACGTACTATGATTGATATTGACGGCAAAAGGCTACGTTTCAAATGTTGCTTCTGTTTTTAATGATTACATTTGAGCTCCTTTGAAACGTTAAGCTTCAAAGACATTGTTTAAGTTCAATGCATTTTGATGAAAAGTAGAGGATTACAAGGGTATAAATGAGGAATCTTGATTGGTTGGGTAGCTGCAATTTGATTGGTGATACGTTTTATGCGAACAAATGAAACCTTAAGTTGAGATTAATCTTTGAAGAGACGAAGTTCCAAACATTCAAATGAATTTAACTATCTAAATTAAAATATTGATGAAAGAAATATCTGTATTTAAGCTTTTAAAAAACATTGTACCAAAGACAGATCAATACGCAACGACTATTAATAATCACAACATTTTAACCGTCGCTTTCCCAAAAATATCGTCGACCCGCGAAAAGATCATAATACTCTTCATACAAGGTCGATTTATTTCACACGGAATCATTAACGTGAGCTCAGATAGTCCTTATTTCACGGAAATAAGGTCTATAATAATTGGCAATGATGGTGCTTGCCGTGTTAGAAGTCGGAAGTCCGCCGTGTCGCGCCGGACCGGACCTGTTCACTCCAAAATGAAACCAATTAAGGATGTGGTCCGTGTTTTGGGTGTCAGCGGTTTTAACATGACTAAGATTGAAACGTCAGACTAAGGTCTAATAAGTTTTAAGTGTAGCGCAGAAAAATTCAAGTTTAAGTATTAAAAGATTGGTTT
The DNA here is from genome assembly GCA_905332915.2 of Hecatera dysodea. Lineage (NCBI taxonomy): Eukaryota > Metazoa > Arthropoda > Insecta > Lepidoptera > Noctuidae > Hecatera > Hecatera dysodea. The sequence continues at coordinate 19,840,040 of HG995294.1, forward strand.
GCTTTATGATTTTAACTACTTCTAAATAATCAATATCAAATCTCATCAAAATAGATTGTATTAATTATCCTGTTGTGGAAACATACAATAGTTCTTTTTTAAATTCAGATAAAGTTTTTCTCTAGAATGAACGTTGTGGTTTTTATATCATTTTTTATACTTTAAAGGTTATCAAGCCGCCAGTTAAATTCCTCATGTAAAAACTATCAAACGATAAAAAAGGATCCTATAATATTGGCCGTATATAAGGTTTACTTCAACATGTATAAATTGTTTTAATTATTTATTTCAGTTGCCTTTCACTACTGTATTTTCACAAACCGCCACAAGCTTGCCTCTTAAAGAAACCTCTTTACCACTTACTTTAAATCGTCGACGTCTGCTGTCGACTTCAGTATTGACCTCTTAGAAATTACACTTCGGGAATTGGAAACATTTTTGGCAATAACTAAAATTAAATCGTTACACGTACTATTTCTATTTAGAAGTTTCAATGTTAGGAATTTTTGAGACTCGATACATTTGGTTCAAAGTAAGTTGAGGAAGTGTGATTGTCTTTGGCAAAGTGAGTAGCCACTTAACGAAGTGAGTATTAAGGAATTTTAAAGATGATCCAATAATAAGAATTCTTGCAAAGAAATGAAAGACTTTTAGTATCTATTCCACGTAGGATATTGGAAAGATTTGCTGTTTTAAAGTGGGGTCATTTGTGATTTCCTTGAAGAAAGATTTGGTATAAATAAGCCATTGTGTCTCGAGACTTAACTGCAACTTTACTTAGAACCATATAGATACGTATTCCTTCGCAAAAAGAACCTCTTTTGGTGTTTTATAAGTAACATACATCTACGTGATCTTTCCCCCCAAATCCTCAAAAGATTAACTTACGAGAACTTAAGTCAAAAGGTACGTCCAACCTTAAGTTGAATCAAACATTTAAGAGACAAGTCTTTGAACAATCATTCTTTTCTTACATTCAAAGCCAAGAACTTGAGCAAGAATGAATAGTAATTCATTTGTTTTAATCAAGTCCCCTCCAAAGAGTCCACGTAAAGTTTTTTTTTATTGTCAGTTAGAGGCACCATAAAACTTGAATTCAATTAACCTTTCTTCTAAAACACAGGACAAGCAGAATGCCTATAAAATGGGAAGATACGAGCAATTCGTTTAGACTCACTGCTCGAGAAAGGACGATAGTGTCTAGGCAATAAAGTCCATTGTTATTATGTGAATTTCGGAGATTTTTCGAGGTTTATGCCTAGCCTCAGGATGTATGGAACTATAAAAGGATTATTGCCGAGATGAGCCATACGTCATACGTCTAAATAATGAACGGTGTTAGTGGCAGTTTATTTTTGCTTAGCTCTTTTATATGCGGTATGGACTTGCGTTTAACTTGTCTATTTTGGCACTCGGATTGGCAGACCACACGTAATCCGCTCAGTAAAGCCAACTGTAGCCCTACTATGACGTCTTAAATCCATCATGCTTCCTGTGTCAGAGAGAGACGGAGTTATACAATACGAATAGCACTATCCCTTTTTCACACAGATATCACTTCGTGGTACGGCCCCTGAAAAACAGATAAAAACGTTTCAGTTCACCACAATTAGTACCACAATACATTAACGACATCCTCTTCAAATAAGTAAAGAAGACAAAAAGAGTGATACTCACAAAAGCCGAAACAACGGGTGGACAGTTCCCAACAAAGTCTATGAAATTCTTGATTTTCTTTTTGTGTCTACAGTACTGTTTTTTAAAACAACGTATGGGAATAGGATTTGCTCACGTACGAAGCATTATGTTTTTCACTTCGAATGGACTTAACAAGAGACTGAAGGATGCTGTCGTTTTTAACCGACTTCTAAAAAAGGAGGAGGTTCTCAATTCGGATGTTTGTATGTTTTTGTTTTTAATGTTTGTTCGCGCATAACTCCGTCGCTTGCCAACCGATTTGAAAAATTCTTTTTTTTGTTGGAAAGCGTATACTTCCCAAATGGTACCATGAAAATTTTATCGAAATCGAACAAGCGGTTTTTTGTTAATTTCAATAAATGATAGCAAATCTGTCGAGATAGCTGAAATCGCATGTTTGTTTATTGTTTACACTAATTTATACCACGTACGCTTTGATGGGTATGTTTAGCTGGGAGTGAACCACTAGAAAGGGAAAAATAAAAAAAACTTTTTACAAAAAACAAAACCGACTTCTAAATAAAAAAAAACCAAAAAGAACAAAATAACTTTAATTTCGGAAGTCGGTGTGTTCAAAAGTTGGTTTTATTTTTTTGTAAAAAGTTTTTTTTATGATGATAGATTTATTCCTACATTTTTAAAGGGTGAATCAGGAGTGGTCGGCATTTCCAGAGAATATGTTCAAATTTTATGATCGCAATTCGTCAAGAATACTCCACGGCCAGGTATTCAGATGCCACCACAAAGTATTGCATATTCGAAAAACCGATGATACGCAGAACTATGAATTCCTACAAAACCGTATATACGCTCAGAAATATTCGGCAGTATTGGTGCATTCGCTCGCCATTCGAATAGGGGTTTCCATTTAAATCTGAAAACATAGAGTCATCGATGTAAAAACGAATCCCAATAAACCGTAGCATGTGCTGTTGCCAAAGTTATTTCAGTTATTTTTCTGTTTGTATTATTTTGTAAATTAATACTGGCCGTTCGGGTTATTTTCTTTGGCTATATTTATATTTTGAATTTCGATCTGCAATTTTGTTTGCGTTCGGTTGCAAATATTGACAGACGGTGGTTAAATGTACTTAATAAACGTATCTGTTTGTGTTTAAGTTTTGGTAATTAAAGTAACTAACCATATTTATAACCATTTTTAACATAAAGACAGTAAAGGAGACTAATAAATATAAAATATTTTGGTATTTTTTGTATTTTTATTAAAAAAAATCACTAACAGTCATGTCAATAGGGATGTTTCCTGAGTAAAAGAAATATGATTCTAACTAGTCCATCAGTTAAATTATCGAAAAATATTGGATACGTATTTTTTGCTTTAGCAAATATATAATGAAAGCCGAAGATAAAAAGCATCAAAGATCAGGAGTAGGGGCTTGTGACGTCAAGCTGTGATTAAAAATGTAGCACGAACTGACGTCACATGAGTATTCAACGCACTGTATCGTCTTTGTTTTTTGTGAAAAAGAAAAAATACCTGTCCAATTTGAAAATCTATCTCTTGGACTAATTAGATTTTTTTAGTAACCTACCCTATTGTCCCAAATGAGAACCATTTTCAATTTTAAACTTGCCAACAACGCCAGATTCTAATACCTAAGTATCGGTGTACAACCAAAAAATATAGTTGGCAACTGTAAACACGAGTTTTTCTGACTGACATGCGAAATATTGGCTCTCTGTCGCTTTTCAAATATCAACAGACTTGGTATTTATTTATGAGTTTCGGTTCACGTTAAATATTACTTTTTCATTTGACAAACGCTGGGCTGGGCCGTGTTCGAAACTTTCTATATTACAGCAGATTTTAATTTTGATTTATAAATTTATGTTTTTTTTTTTATAAGTAAGGTTTGATCGCTCTATTATTGTTCGCCAGTACGTACCAGTGATCAAATGTACGAGTAGTTAATTCATGCTTTTTTTTTTTTTTTTTAACTTGTTATAAACTAGTGCTTGACTGCGATCCCACCTGATGGTAAGCAGCGATGCAATCTCTGATGGTAAGGCGCACTAGTTTATGAGCCTATTCACTCTTGCCTTGAAGACATTCAGATTATAATCGGACGGGAAGACCGCCGCAGGCAAATTGTTCCAATCCTTCGATGTTCGCGGTATAAACGACGAGGCAAAACGCTTAGTCCGGACCGTAGAAGTTTCAACAACGTATGGATGGATACTCGCCGTACGTCGGGTCGTCCGATGGTAAAAAAGGGATGGCGGGATCAAGTTATGCAGTTCCTGCGCACACTCTCCAAAATGCAACCTGTAAAACACCGAAAGGCTGGCTACTTTACGCCTGTGCTCAAGGCTTTGAAGATTGGATTTAACCAAATCTGGATCACCAATTAGCCTCTTCGCTCGCCTTTCCACCGAGTCCAAAGCCGCTAGGTGGCATTTCGCAGCACCAGCCCATATATGGCTGCAGTACTCCACACACGAACGAACCTGTGCCTTATATAGCATCAAAAGCTGTTCTGATGTGAAGTACCGGCGGACCTTTGCGAGAACGCCGAGTTTCCTAGCAGCCACCTTGGCTTTGGACTCAATGAACCGCCCAAAGTTTAGGTCTGAAGAGATTTCTACTCCCAAAAGCTGAAGGCGGTCGGTGCACTCCAGGGATACATTCTGAAAAGTAGGAGCCAAGGTGAACGGGCTCTTTTTGGCGGTGAACAGACACGCTTGTGTTTTGGCGGCGTTGAATCCCACCAGATTGGCTTCACCCCACTTGGAGACTGCCTGAAGTGAGACATTCGTACGCTCCACCATAGCCTCTCGTTCGGACTGGATTAGCTCCTTACTAGCCCGAGCACTAGGCAGGTATCTCTCTACAACTGTGCTATCATCTGCATACCCATAGATACCGGGCACCAGCAGATCATTGATATGCAGTAGGAAGAGAGTTGCAGAGAGAACAGACCCCTGAGGAACTCCGGCATTAGTCGTCATGGGCTCTGATGAGCAGCCGTCGACAACAACTCGGAGAGACCGTTCACTCAGGAAGTCTCCTATCCAGTTAATCAGACCAGGAGAAATGCCGTACGCTGGAAGCTTGCTCAAAAGGCTAGCGTGCCATACCCTGTCGAAGGCCTTCGAGACGTCTAAGGAAACGACCATCGCTTCCCCGTTCCTCTCGAGGGCCTCGCCCCACAAGTGGGTGGCATAAACTAGTAGGTCCCCAGTTGACCGATTACGGCGAAACCCATACTGTCGGTCACTGAGGAGATCGTGACCTTCTAGATATGCCATGAGGCGCGAATTCAATACACGCTCCATAATCTTGCAGAGTATGGAGGTTACCGAAATCGGCCGATAGTTGGCAGGATCGGCACGACTGCCCTTTTTGGGCACGGGTTGCACGATTGCAAGCTTCCAGGACTTGGGCACTATACCAGTCCTGAACGAGAGGCGATACAAGCGTGTCAACACAGGAGACAGTTCGGGCGCACATTCCTTGAGAACAATCGCTGGTATGCCATCCGGTCCACTAGCCTTATTCACGTCTAGGCGACACAGCGCTCTCAGAACTTCTCTGTTCCTTATGCGAACCTCGGTCATAGAGGTGTCACAATGAGGCAGAGTCGGTGGAGTAGCACTGCTAGTATCCAGACGAGAATTATGGGCGAAAAGAGACGCAAAAATGCTTGTTGATTCTATCTGAAAAGTTTACCATGTTGTCAATTGTAACTTTATCCATAAAACACCACCTTTGGTAGACTGATATATAAAGTATATCAAGCAATAAATTCGCCTATATGTATGTATATATATGTAAGTCTTGAATTAAAAGTAAACTATGCAAAAGCAAAAGTAATTTATTTTTACTTTTAAGACATACATACGTAAGTAAAATCTGATTGTTATTTTATATTTACCAATCTATACTCTATACTACTATTATAAAGAGAAAAGATTTGTATGTTTGTTTGTATTGAATAGGCTCCGAAACTTCTGAACCAATTTGAAAAATTATTTCACTGTTTGGAAGCTACACTATCCCCGGGTGACTTTTTTATCCCCATATTCCCACGGGAACGGGAACTATGCGGGTGAAACCGCGAGTCGCTGCTAGTTTGTGATAAAACCATTATTTTTAGCGATGACTTACAATGGTTAATATGTATTACGTTACATGAACCAATCTCAATTTAATTAAAATTAATTGAAATAATCAAATAAACATCACTATCCAAGCTGTCAGTATCAATTAGTGAATTATGTAAATTCGGCAGTCCATCGGTATAATCTGATTCACGAAGGCCGAATCTGTGCGTAACACATGTTGAACCATAAACCTGTTAACGTACTACTTGGTCGACCTGAAATATAGCCTTCAAGATGACTGATGGTTTTGTAGAATACAGATAACTGACTGGGGTGTTACTTGTGTTAAAAATAAGAGTAATTTTATTATAATACTAGCTTCTGCCAGCGACTTCGTCCGCGTGGAATAGTTACTTTACCCCTGATTTTGAAACTCTCAGCCCGATCGGTTTAAAATTGACAAAGTTTCATACAAACGTTCATCCCCTATTTTATCCCCTTGGGGGTAGAATAGGGTAGTTGACTAAAAAAATCTAATTAGTCCGTCAGATAGATTTCCAAAAAATATTGGACACGTATTTTTTCTTTTTTCACGTAAACAAAAAATGAAGCCGATACAGAGCGTTGAAAACTCGTGTGACGTCACTACTCGCTACAATTTTTAACGAGCCGTAACGTCACAAGCCCCCACTCCTGATCTTTGATGCTTTGTATCTTCGTCAGTTTTTATAGATTTGATAAAGGAAAAAATACGTGTCCAATACTTTTCTATAATCTAACTGACGGACTAAATATAATCATATATTTTTTACTCAGGAAACACCCCTATTAATCAAAATCCTTTCTTAGCGGATGCCTACGTCATAACATCTACCTGCATGCCAAATTTCAGCCCGATCCGTTCAGTGGTTAAAAAATGGAGTAACTTCTCCCGTTTTCCCAACATTTTCCTTCACTGCTCTGCTCCTATTGATTGTAGCGTGATGAAAAGTATACTATAACCTGCCCAGGAGTATGAAGAATAATTGCACCATGTTTCGTTAAAATCGGTCGAGTAGTTTTTGTTTCTATAAAGAACATACAGACAGACAGACAGACAGACAGACAGACAGACAGACAAAAATTCTACTGATTGCATTTTTGGCACCAGTATCGATCACTAATCATCCCCTGATAGTTATTTTGAAAATATATTCCTTGTACAGAATTGACCTCTCTACAGATTTATTATAAGTATAGAAGAAGATAATCTCCTGTCAGCAACAAAATCTGAGTCAAAAATTACTGTGGTTTTCGCAGGCATGCTTTGGAAAGAAAAATCTTTTTGTTTTGGTATCACTAAAATATTATCAAACAGCAGATTCCAGTTTTATTATTAGGCATAAATTATTAGGAATTATTTCTGAAATAAATAGATTATTATTTATTACAGAAATAAATGATGTAATTTGCCAACCATAGTAAATCCTACTAAAATACCACGGCGAACCTAATTAAAATCATTAAGACCATCTTTGAACTTATCGGTATATACCACACTATTACTTTGGGATTCGCGAACAAAATTGTTCCCTAAAATTGTTCGTGCTGTGCGAACATGAATATACAGGGTGTTCCAGAAGTATGAGGTCATATTAATTTTTTGATTGCCTAATATACATTAGAGAAAAATACCTAATACAAATAGCCGCTTAAAAATAAGATTCTATAAAACGAAAAAATCCTTTATTTTAATCAGTTTGTTACAGTTGGTCGAATGTCTGGCCACTAACTGTAACTTTACTGTGCTTGAGTTATTTTTTTACAGATTTAGTGTCATTACTGTTTGTATCAACATGCCGTTGATGACATCTAGATTTCGCTGATTTTTCGTTCGGATTAAAAACAAATTTTTTTTTTTGTTGATTTGCTATTGTTTTCTGATTGTACATCAGCTTACCAACATCACCCTTAAATATGACCACGCGCATCTGGAACATCCTGTATTATATAAAATAGACTATCGTACAAAGTTTTAAAGACACGCTTCCAAAGTCAATATATCATTTTTCAGATCAAGAATACCGTTGCTAATTAGACAATTATGCAAATGCCACGGTTGACCGGCATACAATTTGGTTCGGGCCCATTCACGGTAGGCGCCCAACGTGTTAGGATCATGAGCGTGCCATCAGCGTGCGGTCTAGGTTGTGGCCTTAGGACTAGCGAGTGGCCTAAGTATCTTTTTTATTTTATGTGTGTACCTGATGGACGCAAGGACGTCAAGTAATTTTTTTTCTTTCTTTTTCTTAATTGGTAAAATATAGGTACATAGTGTTATGAGCTGACAGCCAGCCAGAAAATTTATGTAATGTATGATTAAAACTATTAATCACAATAAAGACGTAATGGGTATAAGACGTAATGAATAATTAATATTTAGATTAATAAAAAAGAGGATTGTAAGTACACAACTGCAGAGTTCTTCGGGAAATAATTGAAGAGTAAGGATAGTCGAGAAGATACGTATTAGTTGATATTAGTTTTCCTTTATCCAATAAATTAAAAACTAACTAACGTTGCCTATATTTTAATAGCTGTTATAGTCCAGACTTAAGCTCCTATTTATTTATTGTTTCATTGTGAATTAACAATAAAACAGTATTAATTTTATAAATCCAGTTGGGCTTTATTTATTCTAGTCCACTTTCATCCCAGTCATCCTATTTCCACTACAATAATTCCTCTGTCAACAAGGCCAATACTTCTTCCTATCAGGCCAGTTCGCATGGCGTCGCCTATTCCAAGGCCTGAGCCTAAGACCGTGCAACATTGTTTCCGCAACGTGACTACCGAGAGCCGATGGGGATTAAGGTCTATACTGCTATTGTGCTTCAGTTTCAGTACGCAGTAGAGGCGACGTTGCGTGTAATTCTTCAGCGGTCTCCTATTGAAACGGTGTTGAGGATATGATTCGTCATTATCTGATCATTGGTTGGTTTTTAGAGACTTATTGCGGAGTTGTTGGAATATTGCATTTTTTTTGGATTATGCACATTTAGGATTCCGTAAAATCCTAAACTAAGCCTACTAAGAATCCACTACACGCTCTGTTATGCTATCTATCATCGGACTGTATCCCATGAAGCGTAATATTTTGTAGATAATTGACAGAGCAATTATTTCTATTGCCGATTTAACAATAAATAATGAAAACTGTTTATGATTTGGAACCCTTTGTGTACAAGTCTAACTGGCTGAATATGGCCAGTTAAAAAAAAAAATATGCAGCTTATTTTCTGTTTATATAAAGGCTGACACTCTACATGTCAGCAAGGTTTTTAATTTTCTGGGAAGTAAAATAACCAAGTTGTTTTCATTCAGAGTTTACGAATATGTTTGCTAAAATCATCAAAAGCTGATTAGTGTTAACGTGGAAACCTATTCAGCGTTTCGAAAGACGAAAAAAATACACAAACTCCAACCAGTTTCTAGAATCCATAAATACGTCTACACTATTCAAAACAAAATTGAATATAACAGAATGGAAATTCATGGAATCACAAGCACAGCATGAGCGCACTAGTGTGCAAGGGATTCTCATCTTCTATCTAAGCTATGTTCTGAACTGAAAGGCCGGTTACTCCAACTAATGGACCTGAGTGCATGCTCCGACCCATAGACAATTCAGATATAGACGCGAAAAACTACGCTCCATTGAATCAAGATACTACCTTAAGCCTTTGAGAGCCATCCTTGCTTTTGAGTACTTCGTAGATAGATTGGCAGATGGAATATTGTTACAGCATCGTGCTTTGCTCCGTGTAGGTCCGGTTTTTTTCTGGATGGGAAATCATCGAATGACTTCGTCCGCTCTGGGTGGAGCGGAAAGGAGTGTCAGACTCTTACTGACTAAAATCTATCCGTGTTCCTCCCAATGCCTTTTGCGTTTCGCGACAACTCTTTTGATCTGATTGCGGAACTCTGGTGCTCCGTTTAGGTACAGTGGCGATTTTCAATACGCTATCGAAAAGTAGTGATACGGCTTGTACTTATTGCACATTTCCACCCCCCTTTTTTCACTTGATGCAAAAAAAAACCAAAATTTAAAAAACCACCGACACAAAAACCTAAGTTCCCTTTAAAAAGCAAAAAAAAATACTTCATCTTAAAGTATGTATTAATAATAAAAATAAAAAAAATACGTTGCCATGTAGGATCGGATACCTATAACCTATCCTAATAGACTGTTTGTAATTAAATTGTTAGGTTTGAGCGGTTCCCCGATGCGATGTATTTTATTTTAGAATTATTAAAATTTCTATTTAATTTTTTATTTTATACTTTTTATAGGTACATACTTATAAGAACACTCTCGATTAAGTCATCATCACTATTCTCTTTTAGTGCGCTTTCATTCAAAGCAGTCAGTAATCAATGACGAGTTGAGAACATCCTTTCTTGAAGTCTATTAAAGGCACATACGTAAAGTTGTATCGTAAATCTACCAACCCATAAAGCCAATACAAAACAGGCGCGATAGCCAAACAACAAAATTAGCTCATGCAAATCCAGCAATTCCTCGAGACACTTGAGGGAAAAGCAATGCTTCTAAAGCGTTCTGGCAGTGTACTGTGTGTGGTGGGCGCGCCCAGCAATCAATTAGCGGCGCACCCAGGTTACACTATATGTTTGCTGTGTCGCCTCATTACTTACTGGACGACGCTGCTCCTTCCCTATTTATGCCAAGGTTTCTTATTGACACGGCGGTAAAAATAGCGGCGGTATGAGCGGTTTTGTGGATAAGTTTTGAGTTGAAGTAGTTACTGTGTATGACTGAATCGGCATCAAATAACTGGTTACTGTGTTACGTACGTTAGTAGATTCAGCTGAGATCTTGATTGCACTATTTGAAGAGCAACAGGAATTGGGACAAGTTAGTTTTCATATAATTTGAAGGTAGGTTTCAAATTATATGAAAACCAACTTGTCCCAATTCCTGTTGCTCTTCAAACAAATAACCATGAATCAAATAAGCACATGCTTTTTCATGTTTTTTTTTTTGTTATCTTAATATTAATTAAATAATTATTATGAACATATAAATGTTATTTATTATTATTGTGTGTGTTATTTATGTTTGTTTGTATGTGATTTTGTTGTTGTTTTGATATACATATATAAAATATATTTTTTTTTCTTTCTCTGCAGGTTAAGTGTTGATTTTTCAATAGCTGATTTCATTGACATATTTTCTTTACAAAAGTTGTGTACGTGTATATAGTTAGATTACACAGCTACACTACACAGCTTTTTTATAGAATTATTAAAAACTGTTAAAACGCCATTTTTATTTCTCTGGTAAATGTACCACTAAGTAGGCAACATACCATTTAAAATTATCCCTAAGATAAATTCAGTGAGCTGAATGTCTGTATAAACGAAACATTTTAATCAGAACTTACACTGACTACAACTCACACAGTCTAATAAAAACAAAACACATCTTAAAGCAAATTGCCTACAAGTAAAAAGTACATAGAGCAGTGCATTACACCCGGCAACGAGCAGCGGCGGTTGCAATGAATAAATTTCAAAGATTAAGGCATTAATTTCATTATTTCATACGCTCGCTGCCGACGCGAGTATGAATTTCCCCCCCCTATGGAAATTATGCTGCTGAAATAAGAGGCACTGTCTGAAGTGTTTACACTAATACTCAAGAGTATATTTTCAGATTTACCTGGGTTATATTAAATGGTTAGAGAAATTTTCACGGATTTGAGATTTTGCTTCTGTAAGTTGGTTTCTGGAGATTATTTAAAAATTGAATGTCATATTTTCAGTGGCTTTTAATTTTGTTAAGCTATATTGTACTGTAGTTTTAAGATACGTGTCACTCTTAGAAGAATTTTGAAATTCTCGGTTCAAAAAGGTCAAATCTATTAAAAAATCTTTTCAAAAATACAACTCAGAAAAGTTTTAGTTCCTTGACAAACCAAACTTACCGCAGTGAAGTTGTTTCACCCACTTTCCCGCCCTTGGCACTCAATCCCCTCCTTAATTACAAACCAAAATGCAAATAAGTTGCTTATACAATAAAAAAATAACTCTCCAGAATTTTAAATACACAATTCTTTACTTTTCATCAAAGCAACAAAAAAACTGTTTTGCTCTAACTTGAAAGGCATTTGTTATCTAAGTTCCGTGATTAAGAGTTTTCTCGAGGCCGTTGGCAAATGAAGCTGAAAAAAAAAATGTTAACTTACCCAACCTAAGTTGCTAACGTAATTGTTTGAATAATTAGTACCTCATTCGTACAATTAGAAAGTTTTTTTTTTCATCTCCTCCGGCACAACTTTTTAATGAATAAATTTCGTAAATCGGCCTCCTGTCATTTTTTTTTGTGTATGAAATTATATTTATGAAACAGCAATACTGAGCCTCTCCATAGTTTTTAGGATACACGTGGAAGAAATAAAGTTTTAGATAGAGAAAACACAAACCCAAAGGACGGTTACCTACTCTCGACAGAAATCAGACATATTCTACTTTCTGTTATCTAAAGTGTCAAAAACAAACGTTTCTTTTTATTTAGATAGCTCAACACATCAATATGTATTATGGTATTGAGTATTCCTTCAAAACAGTATAGAAAAGTTATTTCTTAAACTCGCAATCTATACTAATGTTATAAAGAGAAAAGATTTGTATTTTTGTATGTAACGAATAAACTCAAAAACTACTGGACCGATTCCAAAAATTCTTTTACCATTAGAAAGCTACATTCACCTTGAGTAGCATAGGCTATATTTTATCCCCGTATTCCCACGGGAACGGGAACTATGCGGGTGAAACCGTGGGGCGCTGTTAGTAACATATAAATCGTATTTGGGTTCATTCGAATCAACCTGATGGGCAATATTGATTACTATGGGATAAAATAATTCTAAGCGTCAAATATGTATTTTTTTTAAATTGTCACCTTATAAATTTAATGTTTATATTTACCTTTGCACTCCATTGTACATTAGCTTTGTCCACAATATAGGGTTATCTCAAAATATTTCACTATTTGCATCGGCACAATTGAATGGAATATCAAAATGGCCGTTCGAGGGTATTGCGCATAATGGCCGGTTATACCGGGGCTTAGACAGGAAATAAAGCTTTGCAGAAGTTCCGGCTGTACGAGTGACTGACTTATAAAAAATATGTTTGGATGGTGTTTGGACTAAGGTTCCGATAACGGTGTCACATGTGCACACCTTGATATAGCAATTTTATTGTAACACATAATTTGCGGTCTGGATCTAATAAAAATGTTTTTTCATGATTCCAGTAGCGGGGTAACTAATTCCTGATTCTGATCTCCTGACAGTTTGTAAATATGGTACCGCTCCTGATTCAAGCCTGGAAATTCTTCTTCGTGTTTCTGCTCTTCTGGTAGTTTGGGAGTCCGTATTGCCTTTTATTTCTGCCCGTCTCCAAGCTTTTGCGTCCTTTGTACTCTCAGATAAGGATATAAACCGTCCAAAATTTCATCATCTAAATCCGTTCAATCGTTTTTTCATTGAAACATAACATTTAATATATATATATATATATTAAATGTTTTCCAGACTTTACAATATTGTTGACTTCAACAGTGGCAGCCCTAGTGGTACAAAATATATTAAGACTTCATTATGCCACACTGAAATGAATTAGTGGGTCAGAAAACACTCCAAAAATGTGTCTCTTCTGCCCCATTAGTGCGGCGGCTAGTGCGGCAAAGTAGACTAATCAGTTTTTACGGCTTATGGGTACGGAACCCTTTTTCATTTTTAATTCAATTAATATTATAATTATTATGTCAAAATGTTTTATTTATTTATTTTATTTATTTATTTATTTAAACCAATAAACTATCATTAAAGGTTTGTCTTAAGCTATTGCGATAGAAAGGCCACAATAATAAATCAAAACATATTACCTATAAACTTAAAAGTACCTATTTATAACAGAAAAACTATTTTTTAACATATAAAACTGTACTTACTTACTAACTACGTTCTTCTATGTTCTTCTTATACTATGTTCTTCTTTTAATTTGAGAATATACGAGTACATACCATAATTTTAAAATTTCCACTTATTTCATCGATCTGTTTTTATACCACATATATTTTTTTTTTTTTACATTACCGGCCTAGCATAACATAAGCGCTATTTCGCCAAACATTCTGTATTCATCTGCTCAGTGGTCCAGATATACGAGCTGGGATCTGTTAGAGGGGCACTCGAACGATCCGGGCGTCATGCAAATCTTCTTAGAACTTACTGTTCTGCAAGTTCCTGAGCTGTGGTGCATGTGTGCTTAATATTTAGTAAATGTCATTATTAAGTATTGTTTAGTTTGGGTAGTATTTAGTGGGGTTGGGAAGCGCGCCGCTTTGGATGATGAGGGAGTAAAATCGGTTTAGTGTAGTGTGAATGGATAGCTGTGGTTGTAAATAGGCAGAGTAGAAGGAGAAGATGCTTTTTTGAATGAAGAATTCATTTGATGATGGGATATCATCAAATGAATTCTTCCTCTTACTGAATAAAAACCATCCGTGGTTCTTCTAACGGCCTTTGCGTTCCTGTCTTCATATTTTAAGCTAACTACTCTTAAAGCGCGCGTCAAACACAACGCGCCATCAACCTGGGCCTGCTTGTTATTCAACGCTTGCCGTCCGTAAGCCCGCACCTACGATAGCCCGGATTTGCCCTGTGACTCCCGAAGACCGGGGCATCTTCTACTGTTGCGGTGGCTGGGGCGTGAGGATTGCCTGTCCTTTAGGCGTTCCGCCTTCTTCTTTGCTAGCATAACTGAGGGAAGTGACTGCCTTCTATGGCTCTTCACTCCGGACCATGGATTGAACCAGGGCCGGAAGCGAAAGGTCACCGCCGCCGATCGCCTTGAAGAGGTATCGACGTTGCCCTGCACTAAGCCGGGCAGTCCTCTACTGTGTCCTCCAGGCAACACACACAGCAAGAAGTAGATCCTGATAGCTTCAACCAGGTGGTAGTTTAAGTAAATAGCGAATAGGTCCTCTACATCTTTGTTTTCCACCAGGTGAGATTAAGGACAAACGCAGGCCAATAGTAAAAAAAAAAACAAATATCGCTAGTGTCTATGGTTGACACCAGATAAATGTGCAATAAAGGTCATTGCCCTTTCCTTGATATCTCCTCGTAGGTACATGGACAAAAAAAAATGAATCGTTTTCCATTACTAGTAAATATAAAGGATCACGATGGATGTCGATTCAATGTAGCATTAATTCATTATTTCTGTTTTAAGAATTAAGGTTGCCAATAAATGTAGGTCGGTCAATTACCGTTATTGCACATTTATTTGGTGTCGACTATAGGAGCTCAAAGTAAAATAAATATTAATTGAGTTACTCCAATAAAGTAAAAAATACTTTAACATCTCAAAGTAAATTATAACTCATTAACAACACCCGAAAACACCAAATTAAAACAACAAAACAGAATTTAATTAAAATTCCAAAACAACTCACCGAATCTACAGTACTGAAAAACACGAAAAACTTACCTAAACACACAGACATCAGAATTCTTGGGCACTTTCGGTCGTGTCTAAGTCAATAAATTCATCTTATTTAATCAGGCGAAAGCACTTCCAATAAAATAGGCGGAAATTTTACAAGTATCCTAATAAAACTTGGTTCGGAGTTAGAAAGTTGGAACAAGCCGAAATATTCAACGAATTCAGTAGGTACCTAAGTACACAATAGACATGGCTGTTACCTACATCCCAATTTCAATTTTTGTCAGTTTAGAAAAACCAAAGAGGTTTTAATGTTCTTTGAAGCGTGAGAAAGTTTAATAAGTCTATATGTACATAGGTACTGACAATGTGCCACTTATCTTTTGTCTAGACTATTCGACAAACATCAATGCCTTCAGTTAAACCAGATTCGGTTGAAAATCAATGTTACTGACCGTTGTCTGACTTTCAAAACCCAATTACTGGAACGATCCCGAGATTAGACCTGCGGTAGACTTTCAAGTTTCTAAATCGCCACAACTATTTTCAAAGGAAACGGCAAGGAATCAACGTAACGTACCAGATATTGAATAAATACGTGTTTTTTTTAATGCAATTTCGTTTTCGCTACAATCGCTTTAAAAGCTGCAAATAGCTTTTAGCTTATGAGAGAAGGGATTAAAAATCCAATTCATCGAATCGCAGTCAGGTGACCTGGCCGCTTTTAATCTACTACTACTTGACAATTAACAAAGTATTTGTACTAATCCGGATAATACAATTATATTAACAAATTAATATCAGAGCTGTGCAAACAGACCGGTAGCCCTCGCTAATTTAGATGGCAAGCTACACAGGGGCAGTTGTGGCCCGGGGCCATAATATAATGTGGAAATTCATCTCCTGGCCCCCCTCATATTCACTTTGACGTACACTGAGTACGGAGAGTACCTCTTTAGGCAAACAGTCCTGCGTGTATAGTATTTGCAGTAATGCTCCTGTGATCCTTCACGGTTTAACGGATTTACAGTCAATATGGAAGCTTGAAATCACATTTAGCATAGAGGGTCAAAGGCTGATTAAACAGTACTGTGTTGTGACTGCAGGCAGTTTGTCGGTATAGGTGTAATATTGCTGTTAATGTCTTAATAGACTGGAGTACCTAATTAAAAACGATCCGGCGCGAGACGGACGGATGCAAGGGGCCAGAAGAAATTTATTTTTTGTAAAATGTTACTTTTTAACCATGGACTTCTTATAGGTTTTCCTGTAATCTATAGGAAAAGAACTGATATCTGTTTTTTTTTTAAATTTTAGGCTTTGTAGTTTCGGTTGATGGTCACTAACACGCTTTTTAAAACGCTTTTATTAGCTTGACCTGTACGTATGTAACGGAATCTTTTAACTTCATTTTAACTACTTCTAAGAGTCTGATTAACTTGAAAATTTTCACAAAGGTCAAGAGCCGATGACAATATAATAATCTCATAAATTTATATTAAAGTCCTGACTAGGATCATCATGATCAAAAATATAGTTTAAAAAAAACACGCTTTAATAGCAATCGAACAAAAAAGAAAATATTTTTAAGGATAAGAGAGTTTGTGTTACTGCAATATTAAATCCAACAATCAATTATCATAATTAATTTAGAATAAGACTAATATAAATATTAAGGTATTAACAAAGATTCAAATAAGTTGAAAAAGCGTGGGGTGCTTGATATCTAATGTAAGGATCATTTCATTAGTTATTGTTTGCAATATCAGAATTATCTATACTTATAATAAATCTGTAGAGAGGTCAATTCTGTACAGGGAATATATTTTCAAAATAACTATTAGGGGGTGATTAGTGATCGATACTGGTGCCAAAAATGCAATCAGTAAAATTTTTGTCTGTCTGTCTGTCTGTCTGTCTGTCTGTCTGTATGTTCTTTATAGAAACAAAAACTACTCGACGGATTTTAACGAAACTTGGTGCAATTATTCTTCATACTCCTGGGTAGGTTATAGTATATATAAATATTGGGAAAACGGGAGAAGTTACTCCATTTTTTAAGCTTCCGTCGCGTGTGTAGCCTTAATGGTTAGAGTTACATAGAAATCATGTATACCCCCAAGGGGATAAAATAGGGGATGAACGTTTGTATGAAACTTTGTCAATTTTAAACCGATCGGGCTGAGAGTTTCAAAATCGGGGGTAAAGTAACTATTCCACGCGGACGAAGTCGCTGGCAGAAGCTAGTTATAAATATAATTAAGCGCCTTATATTTTTTTTTACTTTTTGTTAATACTTATTTATATGAATCTTATTCTAAATGAATTATGATAATTGATTGTTGGATTTTATATTGCAGTAACACACTCTCTTATACTTACTTTTTCAGTTCGATTGCTAATTTTTTTTATCAAATTTCTTGAAAAACTTCAGAATCTTCAAATACAAAAAAATAATCGAAACCTCTCAATACAAACAGCCCTTTTTTAACAACTTTAAAAAAATACATCTCCGTGTTGGATTCACAGAAGATTATATGTGTACTAATATTCAACTGAATCAGTCCAGTATATTCGGGGGAAATCGGCTGTGACAGACGGACACCAGTAACTTGCATCGAAACAAAAGTAACTTATGTTGTTTTTTTAATAGGAGTTTTATAAGAATTGCCCATAATAAGTCTGTTTCATACGGCTCTCTGAATATGGGAAAGCGACGGTACAAGTATTATAATATCATCTCCTTTATATTCGCAAGTTGTAAAGCCGAATGGATAGTTGAAGAAAATGGGTTGTTATGGTTATACGTGCCTGTTACCCGGTTATCATGCAAATTCCCATATTTTAATCTAACACGCTGGTTTTACTATTAATGATATTTATTTTGAAAGTAGGTTAAGAGCGCATACGCCAAACGGCATATACAAATTTTCCGAAATGACAAAATTGATTTTAATGAAACTTTACACAAATAAGCAAAATACATAGGTCTAAAAAGTTAGTTGAAAACATTTTCGATAAATAGTGTTACAGTTAAATTAGACTCATTTTAAATTTTCCATACAAACATAAATTTCTTTTGAAAATATTTTAACTAATTTTTTAGACTTATATCCTGCTTATATGTGTGATGTGTCATTAAAATTGGTTCAGTCATTTCGCAAAATAATGACTTGAAAATTTGTATGAAATGCCATACGGCGTACACGCTCTTAAGCATAAAATTTTTATTTCTGGTAATTTTAAGCTCGATGAGGCCGGTGTTTCCTAGCAGTCTACCTTGAGGTGAAACACCGAAACAAAATCATAGGTCAAAGTCTCTTTTAAAGTTCACACAATCAGAATATAGAAGAGGTTTAGTCTGATAAGTAAAAATTCGTAATACTTTGTATTGTTACTGTTTGCTTTGAAAATCATCTGCCTAGCCTTTTCCCAGCTTTATTGGGGTCGGCTTCTAGTCACAAATGTATACCGACTAGTATAATATTTTACGTGGATAACACGACACTTCTTGGCGAAGTTGGTGTAAATCTGACGAGAGGTACCGTCTGGTTTCTGACAATCTCCGGCTTCAGATCCGGATTCGGAAACGACTACCAAATATCTACTGCCGGGACCAACGGCTTATCATGCTTCGCGAAGCATGGATGAGTCTCGGTCTGCTCAGATGGTCAAACCTTTCACAGGGTAACAACCTCGGGAAGCGTTGCTTAACCTTGAAGAGTGACCTGTGTGGCTTTTGTTACTAAGCAATATTTGCTTTGAAAATAATCCCGAATATATACCATCTCTGTTCTGCTATCAAATTCGGTGTTTGCGCGTCGTGTATTAGGCTAGGTGCACACGTATCGAGAAACACTCGTTGCTGTATCGCGCGCGACGTGTTTGCTAAGCCCTCGTGCACACTCGCGCCAGGCGTGCGCCCGACACGTCTCTCCATGCCCTGAAATATCGCACAATACACGTTCACGATGCGACATTTTCACACTTTTATGTATTCCGATTTGATTCATGTATAATTTAATGTCGTCTGAATATAAATAACTTGATTACAGGATGAAATTATTTTGACGTTGTTTGAGTATTCAGTTTCGGGTAGGTATTATTGATGGAATTTTAGATTTCTAGGTATCTAACAGTGATATCCAGTATTTGTTCTGTAAACACACTCGCACATGGGTTCATGTTGAATTCTTCATCTACGTTGTTTTTTTGCAATAAACTAAAAAATGGAAAACCCCAAGTGTAAAATATAACAATAAGAAACAAACGTAATAAAACAGTGTAGAATTAATAACTCACTCCTATAATCCGCCGTTTACTGTTGATATTTTCCACTCAGTTTTCCAACATTAATCATCGCATGTATCACAAAGCCCTTAAAAAAGGGATGACATAGACCTATCTGGTGTCAGCCTATTGTGGCCATTGTCACGCTGTCACCTCGAAGGTACGGAGACATAATTTATTTTACGGTAAATAAATTATCATAATCTCTTGTAGATATTAGATAAACTGGTGTAAGGGCTTCAGTTGGTGTGATGACAATTAGAAATGTATTGTACGTTTTAATTTTATAATTCACATCATTCTTTCTAGCGTGACAATTATGTCACGCTAGAAAGAATGATGTGAATTAAGTAAGTACCCACTCTTTTCGTATGAATGTTGAAGAAGAAAATTAAATGACACCAATAAACATTTTATGAAATACTTACGGTATTCTAAAGCCAATATTGTAATTTAAAACCCAAAAGAAAAAGTTTTTACAAAACATTCATCAGCAACGAAATTATAACAACTTTCCAAGTCAACCAATTGGAAAGTAACAAATGCAAAATAGATATAAAAATTCGTTGTAATATTCTCATGACTTGTAACCAAGTTTGTGGCGCAGTCGGCCGAAAATAATCCAGTCTAATTACTGAAAGACTGTACTCATAGCCAAGTTTGCTAATAAAGTGGATGGTTAAGTTTCGTACAGGCTCAACGTTTGAGTATAAAGCTCGGGATACACTGCAGTGTTACACGGCAAACTTGGTTCGAAGAGACTGTGACAAGAGATAGACGCTGTCGAATTTATTTTTCGTATACATTTATTTACTTAGGATGTTACAGATATTTATTTTGAAGTTTATTGCAGATTATTAAATTACATAATATTTATACAAGCTATGAGTAGTCCATTGACTACCTACGAGTATCTGTTCTGCGAGCAATGTACCCACTACCACTTTCCATTACATAAACGACGCGTTTGAATAAAAATATTTTATTCAGTAGAGATTTTGACATGTTGTATTAGCAACTAAACCATTTATTTAGGTGTAAATGACCATAAAAAGTAAACATAAGTAAAAGTAAAATAATTGAAATTTAGTTTTCTAAATAAATACGTTATGTATGCTAATTCTATAAACAGATTTTTAATACACAACCGATTTTTCAATAAATGTTCACTGAAATTTAATCAATTGAATTTATTCATAAAGTTTGTCTGAATAAGATTTGTTAGCCATTTTAGTAATTAAATAAATTAAGTCTCTATTCGTTTGGAAATTAAGTTTTTGTAGGTAGACTGTAATTTAGTCTAGACAGCAGCTGAAATAGTAGGTTAAGTGCATTGTCACGGACGCCTTGAATTGGATGGGCCAGAGTGAGGCAGTATTAGTAGCCAGTAGGTGTATTCCTAATTTCGCTAATTGGTTAGCAAGTTCAAGTAGATTAGGTAGCTTACTTCTAGCGATAAATTACACACACAAACACACACACACACATACACATATATATTTTAGGTACTGAATGAATATTTCGGTATGGGTACCAAATGGTCTGGTAAAATATGAAATAATTTATTAAAGTTCGTGTGCAGAATTTTCTATTAATTCACTGAAAAATTACTATTGTTTATGTTTGTAAATAAACAATTTTTTGGAGAGATAGATTTAGTTAAAAATAAATAATTAAGGATGGGAAATCATCAAATGGCTTCTTCCGCTCTGGACGGAGTGTCTGACTCTTACTGACTAAAACCTATTCGTGTTACCGTTAATGCCCTTTGCGTTCCAGGACCGTGGTGATTCGAACAAATTCTACAACCTTGGCAGGCACTGACCCCACTTCTATGCTGACATCTATGTGACGCCCGCGTGGAACACAATACGTTGTCAACTAGGGCCTGTGTACCCGTACTACGAAATGCCAATGCTATCATGATTCAGTGTGAGGAAAAGGGATAGTGCTATTCGTATTGTGTAACTCCATCTCTCTCTGACACAGGAATCATGATGGATTTAAGACGTCATGGTAGGGCTGCTGGTTGCTATCGCGAGCTACTCCCGCGCCCGCGCTTACAGTGGCCAGGAATCACCTGCTACTCCCGACGCTCGAGGCGTCTTCTTCTTTTATCAGTCCAACCCTAACAGTATTAGACCAAGAAGCTCCAGATTTATTACAAAGAGGCTTTATTTCATTTTAAAGGTGATTCTTAAAAAACAAATTTACTTAAATTTCAAAATTACATCGCTGACGCATAATATAATTCTAAAATCAATATAAACAAAGTTATATCACGGCTCCATTCTCTGCTTCCGTAATTTAGAACAATTCCCCTCCAGTGTACACACGCCCCACGAAAGTAAAGATCGAAGTAAAACTTTGGAAATTGATCCAAAGTGTACTGAGAGTTCGTTTCGTCTCTACCGAGTATCGTATCTACTCATAATAATATCGTATAGAAGTGTATGGAGCCTTGAGAACTGACAGGAGGTGGGGAATTGTGGATAATGTTAGATGACAGCGATCCGCATAACTTTACACTGTTGGCTTATTTTTATAGGAAAATAACTCTTTTTAACGTGACATTAAAGATAAATTTTAATAGGCAGAATAATCTAGACAGAATGACATTCTATCGGCGATAAAGACTGACAAAAAAGTCCAAAATGTATGGAATTGACACATACATACGTAAATGTCGACATAGACACCATTGCCATAAACAAAAGTAGAATGACATACATTCGCTGCCAAAATGTCACGTTGTCAATTTTAAATACTTTTGACAATAGTTACCGTTGATGGTAGGTCAAATTATGTAGTATCTAATGTCTAGCTCAATCTTAGATATACTTAAGAGCGTGTACGCCGTATGGCATTTCATACAAATTTTCAAGTCACTATTTTGCGAAATGCCTGAACCGATTTTAATGAAACTTCACACATATAAGCAGGATACATAGGTCTAAAAAGTTAGTTAAAAACATTTTCAAAATGTCCTATTTAAAAAAAATATAAGTGGAAATTTATGTTCGTATGCCAATACGCTCTTCAGAAATTATTTGTTGTCAGACATCAAAGTATGACCTAGATTATTTCCACCGTTTTCAAGTTTCTCGATTTTAGATTATGTCAGTGTCATGCTAGCATTACGTGATAGGTCAGTTAACACTCACATAAACGTAGGTTTCACCTTTAAAACCTTATCTAAAATTAATTCTGAAATCTTCAATACCATTTCAATACTTTTTCGTCAATTGCTATTCGAACAAAAACACGTTTACTAGCACTGTCCGTTTCGAAACATGTTCCCGTTACGATTTGTTCCTTTTTATTGGCAAATTGGAACAAAACTACATACGAACGACAAAAGTAAGGGAACGGCATTAAAAATTGCACCGTGAAAATTCGGAATAATTCGTGAAACTTTGGAATTCGTTAGAACAGTACAGGTAGTCGCAAAAGTGTTACATAGTGAATGGTTATAATTGAAAAACGTCATGCGCACTGTGCCGCCCTGCGGAGCGGGTCGGATTAGGGTCCGCTGTCAAAACACCATCCTACCAAGTAGGCTGGTGCAAGTTGTAATATCTGGCGAGTTTTTAAAAGTTTCTAAATTGAAATTGGTTCTGTTTTTTTTTTTAACGTTTGTTTGCCAGTAATTTGTTAGTGAGGTACATACCTTGTTAATATAGTTTGTATTTAATTTGGTAGTGGAAATAATTGGGTCTTTCATGTTCTATTACTAGTACTATAAGGTCATCATGGTAAAAATGTACCTACGCATGATATATGTATGTGTAAACACATACATATATCATGCGTATCTTAAGCTGTAGTATAAAGAAAGCATTTTTACCGTGTTGATTTACGCACACTGTAACTTACTTGCACTTGCTTGTACTTTTGTAACTTTGTATGTACTTACAAAAAGCGTCATTTAATCTTTACATTGATATAATTTGCTCACTTAAACCAATGTACCTGCCATATTATCTCTTTCATCACCCTTGGTGGACTATATCTTTGAGCATGAAGTTTTACATAAATCTACCTATATTACTAATATATAAAGCTGAAGACTGTTTGTTTCTTTGAACTCGCTAATCTCAGGAACTACTGGTCCGATTTGAAAAATTCTTTCAGTGTTAGATAGCCCATTTATTGAGGAAAAGCTAAAGGTTATATATCATCACATTAATACCATAAGGAGCGGAGCATTCATGAAAAATGTGACATAGACGAAGTTGCGCAGGTCAGCTAGTCTAAATCTAAATATATATAACTCAAAAGGGACTGACTGACTGACATAGTGATCTATCAACGCACAGCCCAAACCACTGAACGGATCGGGCTGAAATTTGGCACGCAGGTAGATATTATGACGTAGGCATACGCTAAGAAAGGATTTTTGAAAATTCGTCCCCTAAGGGGGTGAAAAAGGGGTTAACATTTTGTATGGAACTCCACGCGAACGAAGTCGTTATATCGAAGATAAACTAGTTAATATATAAAGGTCCAAGAAAATCGCTACCGCTTTCGTCAATATCTTTGACCAGCATCTAAATAGGAAATTATTAGGCCGGGCTTGCCTTTTGCAACCTTTGCTGGCACTAGATGATCACAAACTTATTTTTAATCATAAATGTCGTTTGCATAAAGCAGCTACTCTGTGTTGTAATTACTTTGTCAAGAGCAACCATTATATCTATTTTATCGTTAAAATTTTTAAAAACAATATTCCGTCATTAATTTTATTGAAGGGTAGCTAATGGCTAATGGGTCATAAAAGAGTTTTGCTGTTTGTATATTGAGTTTGATAAATTATTTAAATGGTTGGATCTTAGGACAGGAAATGAGTTTTAGAAATGACGAAGTAATATGTCAAACAAATGACAAGCTGAATAACGTCGAACATCAAAATGATGTCAATCGAAAAACGAGATTAATGTCGTCTTACCTATCCTAAGATAAAATTAGTGTTATACAATCTTTGTATTGATGACGTCATTAAACGTTGATTATTGAAATACGTACATTATAATTATGTCATACGTTAATTGTGTGAAATGGACAAGTCTAAGAAGTAGAATTCTCAGCTGGAGTCTGTATTTCCTGATCGATAAAACCTGGGACTATTTAAGTCAACTCAAGATTGATTAGGATATTTCCTAAGAAGGTGTTCTACATCGTCGGCGATTCATTGCTGTATATCTGGGCCCTAAGTTTGCTATTTTTATAACTTCATCATTCCAACACGATCCCATTGTCATTTTGCTAAAAGTTTCATAATGGTCGATTATTGGTCGGTCAATGGTCTAGTAATACTTTTTGATAACCGAGCTATTAAAAGCAATGACTGCATAATGGCGTTCTAAGGATAGGTCACTGATCAAAGGAACTGTCAAAATTTTAGCAGATTACCGCATACGTCTATCATTCATTTGTCATTATGTACGAGATTACCATTCTATGCCATTTCTTTCAATGGAGTATAAGTGGTTGACCATTGGAAAGTCATAACGACGCTTTTATATTAGTAGATTATCAAACTTGTCAAAATCAACAGTTATGAAGTCTATGACAGACCATTCTGACACAATTATAATAGCAGACTTGAGCCCCTGGTGCGATTGTTGTCAAACGCGAAGGCACGCTCGACGGCAGGCTTGCATCGCTTTTGTATACAAACAAAAAGCACATTGTCCACATTTATCAGTTATTATAATACATTCACCCTAAGTTTCACCAAGCAAGGTCACTAAAACTCCCTAACCCCTTTGAAACTCCGAACCTTGCTACCGCACATTAAATTTTAATACCTTGTGAAAAACAAGCGCTTTTATATGGTCGTAATAAAGCGATCGAGACGCGCAATAGTGAGGGAACAATTTCTTTATTATTTCCCGAAGCTCAAGAGGCTCTTTAACAAGCAATAATTGTTTCTCTCTTTATGAGGGGAGTTCTCTGTAATGATTTAGTATCGTTTTCCAGCGTTCGCGGCGCGATTCGTCTGATTGTAGAGTTTTTATATTGGTGTAATTGTTTTGTTTTATTCATGAATTACTTTTATTGAGTGCGGAAAATGTATTTCAGGAAATCAACAAGATACTGTATCCAATGGAGTGTCAGTGGTTGACCAATGGAAAGTCATAATGACGTTTTTATGTTAGTAGATTACCAAACTTGTCAAAATCGACCATTATGAGATCAATGATAGACCATTCTGACACTATTGTAATAGCAGACTTAGAGGCCTCGGCTTTTGCTTCGGCCAAAGAAACGGATTAACGGTGTCCCGGAGGCTTAGTGTGAGTTTTTTTAACGTAATCGATCTCGGTAACGTAAACGTTCGCTTATGTCAAAGTTATTTGAAAAAAAAAAGGTTTTCCGATATTGTCACCAAGTAGTACTTATTCAATTTCAATACAAATTTCCGTTTACGCTAACGCGATCGACTACGTTAAAAATCTTGCTTTTTATGCCCAACGATTTTTTTTTAATTTTTTTACTATCCTACCTACGTGTTTCCACACATAAGGAAACGTAAAATTCCTGAAATCAGTATCGAAGTTCTTATTCAACTATATATCATGCTTTTACAAACCCCGACGCTCTCTTTAAACTTCATATCCATAAAACAATGCATACCTGAAACAAAACAAAAACATTTTGTTAATAAAGTCACCGAAATTCCGCAACAGCGACATCAAAGGTGAATTAAAGCAACGTAAACAATGAACGCGGACGTGAATTAAAAATCGTACTGCTAAAAGAGCCATGAACTCTGTTCTTTAATTGAACAGCGGTGTGAACCGCGCCGTTGAACAACATGGATGGTGCACGCTGTGTAAACTAGTGGCGACGGACAGTGGGTGCGAGGTCGCACAGTGTGCACCCACCGCCGCAACGCACTGGCCATCGGACGCATCGGACGCATCACACGCGTCAGACGCGTCGGTGCGGAACACGCACTCGTTAATGAAAGTCATTTCGTGACGCGGAAAAGGTGGGGGCTAATGATTTGAAAATTGATGGGCTTTTCCTGCAAATTTTTCAATACGTACTGTATTTGAAAATAGTTTGTAGTTTGGAAATAATTTAAAAGTTTTTAGCCAAGGCAACTTTCGGTTTTTCAGATGCCTTTAATTTTTCGATGATTTATTGTAATAGTTAGTTGGTATGTATGTATTTACATATATATACATACATATTTTTTATTATGTATCTATGTTATTATTTTTTTATATTATTATTGAATTGGTTTTTGTTACACCAATGACAGCTCCATTTCATGTCCAGACATATACATTATACCTACTGTCCATGCCAGGTTACCTCGAAGAGATCGCGGAATCCGATAAAACCGCCCATTGTATGTGTTTTAGTTTTAATTTTACATTTGGTGTACAATAAAGTATATAATAAATAAATAATAAATTAATAGTTCAACAGACATAGTTCCCTGATTTATTGAAGAGCTTTTGATCATTATATCATTTTCCTTTACATTCTACAACCGCAATCTTATACATCAAAACCACTACACCAGCATAGTTCAACAAACTTTTTGAAAACAAAGTTATCTCTGACAATTAGCCAATCAAACGGCAGCATCCGGATCGTTCCAGCCCCGACAGATTTAATTGGGCAATCCCCTTTGTTGAACTTAACAGAGTCAATCAACATTACCGATAGTCGAGCGTTAGTTTATCCTGTTCAATATTTGAATAAAACTCTGTCTACAGATATGTACGTTTGAAACTAATGCTCAATTTCGCTTGCATAATAACTGGGGTATAGTCGAAGTAGCCCGATGTACTCCGATGTAGGTCAGTCTATAGACAGTATAGTGGTGTGGCAGGAAATAGTAATTAGAACTCATTATTTGTAGGACACTCGCTCGCTCGATTCATGTGAGCCAGTACAGAGGCCAGTAATAGGAAGCTAGTAGGTGTGAATGGACCTACTAGCTCACGTGATTGTGAAGTAACGATTTGCAATTTGCTAAGTCCAATTTGTTAAAGCTTAGTTGTTATCGATACCTCATAAGATGTCCAACCAAATTTCTCAACCATAAAAAATGTAATTCATTTTAGACAAGCGCCCCCCCAAACATACCAGTCAAACACATGAACATATTCGTCTCATATCAAACGAATATCACACAAACCTGTGGCACGTAATTAAGCTTCGAAGTCGGCATTCGGGGTCCACTTTCATCGTGTTCACTGGACCCAAATAGTTGTCCCCCCGACCACACGGCGCCACGATATTGCTGATCAAAAAAGGGTTGAAAAGGGCACCGAACGCACTTTACGCATCGTTTAATTGGCACAAGCATTTACCCTGTGAAAGTCGAAACAGCCAAATTGGATTTGTATGTCCATACCGGGCCTCTTTGACACTGACTGATTCACAATTTGACATTACAGCGACAAAGTAACTAGATTACGCTCCAATTTTATACTATCTTCTGTTCTTTAAAAGCATGTGTACTGTGTAGGCGTGTGAGCGAATTTCAGCGTGGTTTTTGCGCTGTGATCGATATTGTTGGTGAGTGGTCGTCGCTAGTGGTGCTGTTTTTAATGGATGCCTGATAGGGTTTATTAATTGATTGATGCATTGCATTGGTTTTGTGGAATCGTCAGGAATGTTACCTATCAGTCATTGTTATATAGCTGACTTGTTAATGGTGAAAAAGTATAATCAAGGTGTAGTTTTGGGGTTAATGGAATTTGTTCGAAAGAGTCACCGCGGCCCTGGAACGCAAAGGGCACTAGGTGGAACACAGTAAGAGTCTGACACTCCCTTTTGCTTCGCCCAGAGCGTCAGCAGCCTTTTGATGATGTCCCATCCAGAAAAAAAATGTGTAGTTTTGGTGCAGTATCTAAAAAGATGAAAACTGTAAATAAAAACTAAAAGAAACCAGAAAGAAACATTATTGATTCGTTACATAATAATCACCTTCTAACTACAGTTTATGTGGGCCAGCATTACGCAACACAATTCAAACTCTTCACTTCCCAGTATTACCTTAAATTAAAATTTACTGAACAAACTCGCCGCGCGGAGCGTGCACTAAAGAAATAATACCAAGTATTCGTCAAACAGATCGGGGAGCCGTTAATGAAATCATTTTGTTCTCAAGTAAAACAAAATGGGAAACAATTATTAAATGTTAATAGGTTCGCTACTGCGCGGTAGGCACTTCATTAAACCATGCCTTTTATTACATTGTGAGTGGTATTTTATTTACAATAAAATCAGTTTTTGGGTCGGCTAGATTGCCATGTAAATACGGTGTATTTGTGCATCTGTAATTTACGCGTTGGCTGGGTAAAAGAAAATCAAAGAGGGTTGTTTCATTAAAATTTTAAAGGTCAATTTTAGAAGAATAAATACGCTTAGTAACTTATTTAATGCTGGCTTTTGATTGTGAATAAATGCTTTGTTTGACGCTGTTCATATATGTCTGAGGTCTTTAGTTTTAGTTAAAAACAGACTTATTGACACGTTTTACGCAATGTGACAAGGGATTCTGTGAAAAAATCAGAGTTTCTGAATTTGCTATAATGCCAAATATTGACTGGTTTCCAGGCTAAAATATAGTTTGAGGAATATACTCAACATTAAATATATAATTTACAAACCGGGATATTTACTATCTGTAGCTGCGGGGGGAGATGGGTGGTTCGTGTTCTTCCACGCACACCTCAAAGATATGTCAACAAAGAAGACGGAGCCCCATAGGGTCAGTGCCTGCTAAAGCTGCGGGAATTGTTACGAAAGAGTCACCGCGGTCCTCGAACGCAAAGAACATTAGGAGGAACACAGATGGGTTTAGTCAGTAAGAGTTTGACACTGTGGAAGAAGTAATTTGATGATTTCTCATCCTTACAAAAAAGGTAAGGCCATTCAGCCTGTACCACTTTATAACTGGACAAAAGCCTCCTGAATAATCTGTTTCCCGTTTATCGTTTCACAATACGAGGCTGTTATTAAGCTACTGGAGGACAAAGGGCGGCAGGAGTTCCGAAAATTGATCGACACTAGCTCACTGCATAATAACAATAAACGATGTTTCCTTTACTGAATTTCAGTAGTGTAAATTTTGCCTGAAAGCCCGGATACAAAACTAAATTCTGAAATATTTTGTTGGGACTTGCAACTTGAATAACTTTGTGTGTGAATTTGTAGAAGACCTCCATCTAAATATATATAACTCAAAAGGGACTGACTGACTGACATAGTGATCTATCAACGCACAGCCCAAACCACTAAACGGATCGGGCTGAAATTTGGCATGCAGGTAGATATTATGACATAGGCATACGCTAAGAAAGGATTTTTGAAAATTCGTCCCCTAAGGGGGTGAAAAAGGGGTTAACATTTTGTATGGAACTCCACGCGAACGAAGTCGCGGGCATAAGCTAGTCACCTATAATATTGATGGACTATGTACGATATGAGTCTGGTTGAAAATATCTCTCTCGATTTTGGAACATAATGTAGTGGTCTACATACAGCAGCAACATCCGACCACGGCGACGCGCGGCCGCGCACTGAGGACCGTCAAACACTCAGTACGTCGCTTCAACTGCACGCCGTGTTAGTGAATGAAGATGACGCTCTGTTTTTTTTTTTTTTTTTTGAATGGACTACTCGCAGTTCAGCACATTGAGGCTGGTTACTGCTCAACCGGGCAATCCCGTGGTTGCCTTAGATTCTAAGGCCCCCAGCCGGGGCAAAGATGACGCTCGCGGCGCTGCGTGTTTATATATGGAAACGCGTTAGCACCTTGGATCGGAAGACGAATTGGAAATGAGTTGTGTAGTGAGCATATCACTACGTAAGAAACTAAAAGTGTTTAATACCTTAGGAAAATAAAGAAATACGGAGTATCACTATAACGACTTTCATTCCATTTCCTAAGTCAGTACGAAGATTCCCTAAAATTCCATTTGATTCGATGATGGTAAAAGTTTGTTCAAGTACATAGTCCAAATAGAATCCGTTTAGCAGTATGTATCTGTTTAGTGTATGATGGGACTGTCAAATGGTCAGTTCATCATTGTACGTATATATTTTAAACTACTCAGTTAGAAGTAGTTTAAAATACACAATGATGAAGTCGGTACTTGAGAGATACATATCTCGAATGAGCCCGTGATGTGAGTTGCTTGATATACTTCGATTACATGTTAAAAAATGTAACAGTAGGTTGCGAAAAAGGTGAGCCTGCGGTTGGCGAGCAAAAGGTGGCTCGCAACCAGGCCCGGGTCGACAGTGCGTCGTGTTCCACGCGCGCTGCAAAGAGATGTTAGCAAGGAAGACGGGGCCCTATAGGATCAGTGGCTGCTAGGTTTGATATATAGGTTGCCAATTTGTTCGAAAAAGTCACCGCGGAGCTGGAAAATTGTGGGCATTAGGAGGAACACGGATGGGTTTCAATCAGTAAGAGTTTGATATTCCCTTCCACTCCGCCCAGAGCGAAAAATAACGATTCTGAAAAAGATCATAACTGCAGCAGTAGACAGATACAAACGAATATTTTAAAGAAAAAACTTTTTTTTTTTGTAAACTTATAATGTTGGTTTTACTGTTGGCTAGTCCCCACCAATAGCCTTCCATACCTGTTGCCTTTTCGAACTAATATATCAAGAATTTGGGACGTTGGTGGAACCAGCGTTTACTCGCCCTTCCGGGTCGAAATCGACTTAAAATTAATACATGAATAAAAATATGTAAATGTAAAATGGATAATTTGTAGCCAGATTAAAATAATACTAATTTACCTACCCACAAATAGCAACAAGACCATTCCTAAAGGTCCATTAGCGAACAACGTCAGTAATCACCAATGATGTTTGCTCTTGGGAACGTAATCGTCAATTTAAAGTTAACAGAGACCAACTGTTGGAGAGTGCTGCCCTCTGGGGGCGGCAAATGACATGCCCGTATCATCTAATGGATCAATGGAGGCCCTTGGATGAGATTGGATGTTATGTTTGTTAATGTCTAGGATTAGAAAGTGTGGGATGGTTTGAAAGTGGTTTCATGTTTGGTTTTTGTGTAGAAAGATCTTTTTGGTGATCAAAATCTTAAGATTTGGTAAGATTAGAATAATAATAGAGGCGGTCTCTTAATCAGTAATCTTAGGTTTATACAAATATCTGACAAAGTTTTTTATATGTACGGACGGTGTCACAGGATAGGAACAATTTTCAAAGCGGGACAAACCCTAATGTATAAAAAAGAAAACCAGAGGTCCCCTTTATTTGTACGTGCCTGCTAGGGTGCGAAATTTGTCCGAAAGAGTCACCGCGGCCCTGGAACGCAAAGGGCACAAGAAGGATCACGGGTGGGTTTTAGTCAGTAAGAGTCTGACACTTCCTTCCGCTCCGCCCAACGCGGGAGAAGTCATTTGATGATTTCCCATCCAGAAAAAAGAGACCCTCTTTATTTTGATCGTGTAGGTGTACTTAATATTCGTCCAGTATCTGGCTTATACACTTATTTTGTCATCACCACGGTTGGTTGACTGGTAAGGAAATTAATCAACCGGTTTTGAAAAAAAAAAAAAACATAAAAAACTATAACTGAATTAATAATTATTTATATCCAAAAAAAATAAAACTGGGTTACCAGAATCAAACACCAACTACATACAAATCAACTGACACACAACAAAACCACCGTCCATCAATTTATTGTTTTCGTTAGTATAACGAGTTACACAAATAAAATTGGAAATAAAAAGGTGTCGCGCTGTCATCGGCGAACAACTTGCTAACAACGTGACGGCAAATAACAAAGCGTTGACGAGGGCAAGGGGCGGATAAGGGGGGCATGTGGGGGGGCGTGTAGACGCCAAATAATGTACCTGGCATGTTATACATGCTGTTTTTAACCGACTTCTAAAAAAGGAGGAGGTTCTCAATTCGGATGTTTGTATTTTTTATTTTTTTTTTTATGTTTGTTCGCGCATAACTCCGTCGATTGTCAACCGATTTGAAAAATTCTTTTTTTGTTGGAAAGGGTATACTTCCCAAATGGTCCCATGAACCAAGCGGTTTTCGAAAAATATAAAAAAAAAATCTACATTGTCTACATTGACGACCTCTTAGTTTACTCTGCAAAGGAGCAGTGCGTTTTTTTTACACCAATGTGATTGGTTCGTTTAGGTGGGGGGAGGGGAGGGGATGTAGGTACCACTAAAAAGTGAAAAATAAAAAACTTTTTACAAAAAAATACAACCGAATTTTACACAAAAAATCAAAAAAGTGCAAAATAACTTTAATTTCGGAAGTCGGTGTTCAAAAAACGAAAAAGCAACCACCAACACCGAGTTCCGAAATTAAAGTTATTTTGCACTTTTTTGATTTTTTGTGTAAAAGTCGGTTGTATTTTTTTGTAAAAAGTTTTTTTATTGAGAACAATTTTATTACTGGACTTGTTGAAGAGGAATGTGTAAAGGGGAAGTTGTGTCTTTTGCTGAGTGACAAAAGTAAAAAAAAAGTAGTTATTTATAATTTTATCACTGTATTCACTATAACCTTAAAAAATAAAGGGATGTTTTCCAGCAGTATTACTGTCGACTTCTTATATACATTTATACATGATATCATCATGTACATTCTATAATATATACTACATAGTATAAAACAAAGTTGCTTCCCGCTGTCTTTCTGTTCCTAATGTCCCTATGTATGCTTAGATCTTTAAAACTAAGCAACGGATTTTGATGCGGTTTTTTTTTTGTAATATGTAGAGTGATTCAAGAGCAAGGACTATAATATGCATAATATTATAGTATAGATTTAGTATCAGCATTGCACCCGTGTGAAGCCGGGGCAGATCACTAGTAGATCAATCAATCAATCAATTTTTGATAAATTTTTGAACTTCTTTTTTTGTATTATTTATTTTTTACCAATTGTTTTATATTTTTTATTTTTGTTTGTTTATTTGTACCTCTGTGTGTGTATGGGGGGAATAAACTATTTTTCTTTCTTTTGTTTCTTTCTTTTCTTTCTTTCTTTTCTTTCTAGATATAAAGATGAACTTGTTCTTCTTTTCTTGTTTCTATTCTATTCTAACTTAATGCAACAAGGCTTATAATGAGATTAAAATGTAAGCAATTGAGATACTTTACTGATATCTTTATTTAAACCTTATATAATCGTACAGTGGTGGTACATAGGAGGTACTGGCAACCATTGGGTTGGCTGGGATACACTTCTTTTGAGCTTTGAAAACTCTGTCAAAGTCTACTGAGTTACCCCATATTATGATATAGCATTGTTAATGAATTTACTTCTTCCTAACTTTCTCTGGACATCAAAAATAATTCATAGTA
Source organism: Hecatera dysodea (assembly GCA_905332915.2). Lineage (NCBI taxonomy): Eukaryota > Metazoa > Arthropoda > Insecta > Lepidoptera > Noctuidae > Hecatera > Hecatera dysodea. Next base: position 19,873,963 of record HG995294.1, read on the forward strand.
CAAGAGCATAGAATTAGTTGGCTAACATTATTAATATCGACCTTGCGTACAATAAAACCTTAGTGTGTTGATTTGGTAATCTTGCGAACTGCGAGCGTTTTGGGTGGCTTGCCGTTTGATAACAACTAGGCCTAAGATGACGGAGAATTGTGTTCCACGCGCGCCTCAAAGAGATATCAGCATAAAAGACGGGGGCCGCTAGGATTAGTGCCTGCCAGGGTTGCGGAATTTGTTCGAAAGAGCCACCGCAGCCCTGGATCGTTAAGGGCACTAGGAGGAACACGGGTGGTTTGTGTCTCAGTTACATCACACCACGAAGGTTGAGGAGATCGTGGAGTATGTTCGAGCGAAGACCAGCTGGACCTTGAGGGTAGAGACGTTGGAGCCGCGCCATAACACGGATTTCAAGTCGTTCGTGGTGCGAGTTCCAACTCATCACGTTGAGACCTTTCTCAAGGAAGAGTTTTGGCCGAAGGGTGTCGTGTATCGGCGATTCCGCGGAAGGTTACGTGACACCACGCAGCGCAACACGACGCCGACACTTCGTGTACAATAGTGTACTTTTTTAGTTTTTATAAATATGTATAATAGTCTGTAAGGTATATATGTTACCTATGGGTCTTTGTTATCCGAAATAAATGATAATATATTAAGTCAGTAAGAGTCTGATACTCCTTTCCATTTCGTTCCGCCCAGAGCGGATTAAGTCTTTGATGATTTCCCATCGATAAAAAAGTTATGTTCATTTATTTAATTGTAATCGTGAAAGTCGCTACGTATGATAAAGTAGAACGTTATTTCCGGCTGATTTGATGGAAAATGTCAACCATATTAAAAATGTATAGCGCTCTGTTATAATTCCGCCTCATACACTTTGAATAACGTTTGATAGACGCCCCATACGTAACATTTATAGTATCTAAGTTAGTGAAATGGGTTTCACATAACCTCCAAACTTGGGCCATGGACAAAACTAAGGGATATTCTGATATAGATACAGATATAATGACTGATAAGTAGATTAAAAAGTAAGCAATTGAGATGCGTTACTGATATCTTTGTTTAAACCTCATATACTCGTACAGTGGTGGTGGTATAAACTGTAGTACCAACCAATGATTGGGTTCAAAATATTACACGTTCGTACACAAAAAAATAATGAATATTTAATTTTGACAATCGTTTTCGCTAATAGTAAGTAACTTTGTCTAAAGCCTCTTAAAATAACCTCCAAACATCTCTATCACCTCTGTCTCGAACACTGTATCCAAATATTATCCCAAAATTACTAGAAAACTTCAACTTTTAATATGTCGAGTATCAAACAATCTTGGATTACGAGCAGTTGTTGAGGGGGGCTTAACGCATATCTTTGAAAGAAACCGGCGCGGCGGCGGCGCGTGATGTTTGCGCCCTCCCATATAGGCTGAGCTTAGTTGAAAGTTGGCTAAATCCTCCGTACGTGACGTAATTAAGATCGAGCCTTACAGGCACACCCGCTTTTATACCCTTACAGCGCTTCAAGCGACCCCGTAAAGAACTTCACAGTGGAAGCTAATTTATTAGGACCCGCTGAATGGCTGCCCGAAGCGCGTTTGTTGCTTGTAAGATATTGTTTTCAAATGAGCTGCGACGTAATCGAGATGCGCTGTATCTATTGAGGGATAAATTTTAGGCTCCTTTAGTTAAGTAGAGATGTAAACAGTGTCTGTTTTTGTTGCTTATCTTCTTATTCATATTTATTGTTTTCTTTAGATTTAGAATCAATAGCATTCCTCGTGGATTCAGTAAGGAAGGTGCTGTTAGAAAGTTAGTAGTATTTTCAAGTATGGACTCATACAAATGGTTGGAAAATGTTGAATGTAATTAGGTATATGCTAAAAACCAACCAACCTAATATTATATGATGAACCTACCAAACATTTTTTAAAACAAACGGCTAGATGCAAACAGAAATTCTCAGTACACAACTATTTCAAAATCTTTTCCGAAGCCCACCCCTTTTAAAACAGTTACAATTATATTAAAACCCACCGACAATTTAATCAAATCTAAGACACCTCACTGTTTATACTTTTTGCACCCCGCAAACAAGCAGGCTACAGGAAAATAGTGAAAAACAAATATCTAATCAGACGAAAGCTTTGCACCACAGAATATTACATACAGGGTGCTGCCACTGCGCTGTAAATTGTTTCAAGCACTACAAAGTGGAAATTATTTCTATTTAAACGAGTATTTGTGAAGCTAAAAGGCTGCTGTGTTCCTGTTTTCTTTGGATTTTATTTAAATTGCAAGCACTTTTCTGTTATGATTATGTGCAAGGATGAGTAAGAGGTGCTGCTCGGAAATAATATACTGGCTGGATTTAGTTGAGTGTAGTTTTACTAGAACTGTATAAAAATACTCGTAATTTATTATGTTAGTGATGTTTATACGCTGATAGGACACGTTGTATTCTTAAATTGTGTTTTTAAAATGTGCCATTTATTCTTTCAGTCCATGCGAATATTTCACTGTCGGCGAATAGACTGCCTTTGCATTGTACCCATAGTATCAACTTAGTATAGAAGGTTTGAGCGCCCGCCATTTGCATAGTACCCATAATATCAAGTTAGTTTAAAAGAGTTGTGCGACTATTTTTGGCGTACAATAAAGTACGCCAAACATAGTCTTTACATGCTTTTTGTATTTCAAACAAACAGGTTACACGAAAATAGTGCAAAACAAATATTTAATCAGATAAAAGCTATGCTGCCAGCATTTTGGGTACATTACCAGTGACCAGCGATGTGGAGGAATTTTTCGATGCCATATCTTAGACTAATTTTAGTGTAAGCTTGTTAAGAGTTTATTTAAGTGTATAAATAGTAATAGTTTAAACATAGCGATACCGGAAATTTCAATTAACGCAAGAGACATAAATCGGCATTTAAAATAAATATGCCCTATGCCAATAGACATAAGGAACATTTCGGCTTTTTGGTTAAATGTCCCTTACGTTAATTGATAATTCTGGGAACGATAAGCATATGTTTTCAAGAGGAGCTTATAGCTGAATAATAACAGCCAGACGGGTTGATCTCCAAGGTTAAGCAATGCTTGCCAAGGTCGGTCTGTGGAGGGGTTAACATAACGAGATTCATCCATTCATCATTCATCAATTGATTCATTGGCGGCCGTAGTAAACGGACGTATCGAACAATATAATTAAACAAATAATCACTTGCGCAATCGTGACCTAGTTTTTACAAATTAATAACGCAAGCCGTGTCATAGTTTTGGTTATGTAAGGTGGATTTATGAAGATGAGTAGTTATTAAAAAGTTAACAACCTGTCACACAATGGAGGATAGTCCCTTCAGCCCGAGGAGTAGGTGTGCTCGTTCCCCGCCGCCTACACCAGCACGCGCAGCCGCACCCGCTCCTGCCACACAAGTGCCGAGCCAAAGGAACGACGACTTCGAAGGAATATCGACAGCAGACATTCAGAACTGGATGACGATCATTGACAAGATCCTTCAGGAAGTGTGCGCTATTGCAACAGAAGGCAAACTGAACTCGGACCAGAAAATACGCATCAATGCCCTATGCCGCAAGGTTGGACATGGAACATCGCAGATGGCTGTACAGTACCAGTCAATCAAAGCTAAAGCCTTACAAGCGCACAATGCTGTGAAAGCACTTGAAAGTCAACTCGACCTTTCGCAGCAGCTAAAGGAGCTCAAGTTGAAAGTCGGAGAGTCATCAAAGCCTGCACTGGGAATTTCCTTTTCTGACATGGTGAAAAAAGGTGCCAATAATTATATCCAGCCGTCAAACGTTAGTTCTGTGGCCATTTATCCGCAAAATAAACTGATAACCAGTGATGAGACAAAGTCTCTGGTCCAAAAAATTATCTGCCCCGAACAGATGAAGCTTCACGTTAGAGGCCTGCGCAAGACCAAAAATGGCGGTGTTATTATAAGCACCGAGACGAAAGACGACATCGAGAAGCTGAGACAATCGGAGCAGCTAACAAAGTCAGGCCTAACTGTCGACGAGCCTTATAAAAGGAAGCCTAGGGTTGTGATCATAGGAGTGCCGACATCCATGTCAGAAAATGAGGTTTTTGCATGTTTGTACCATCAAAATCTTGCCGAGCAACTACAAGACTGCAGCCTTGAGACGTTTTTGACCTCAATTAGGTTAAGCCATAAGTCCGGTAAGAAAGACGCGGAGAACTGCAACTACGTAATAGAAGTACCGGCAGTCATACGCAAAGCCCTGATGTCAAAAGACCGAATATTTGTGAATTGGTCATCATGCCCTGTGAGTGATTTTACATTGGTCACACGATGTTATAAGTGCCAGCAGTATGGCCATGCTGCCAAGTCTTGTCGGCAGACGTCTTATACCTGCGGTCACTGCGGCCTTCAAGGACACTCGATCAAAGAATGTCAAAACAAGGGAGATGAGCCAAAATGCGCTACTTGCTTTCATTACAAAAAGCCAGACAAGCACAACACAGGCGCTGTTGACTGCCCGGCAAAAATAATCGCCGAAAAAAGGTACATTAACTCAATTGATTATGCAGGCGCCTAAGAGCGCCGTTTATAAGGTATTTATTTAGACCACTTATATTTTAGTACCCTTGTTATGATTAATAATATAATTAATGATTTAGATCACTTCTCTGTATCAGAATCAAGAATTAGTGAAGCTGAAAATTGCAAACAATACCTTTCCGGCTACAAAACTCCGTTGACCGTACTAACACAAAACATTCGCAGTATTTTTAAAAATTTTGATAACTTTTGCACCTTTCAACAACGGTTAAACATAGATTGTGACGTTATTGTTTTAACCGAGTGCTGGCTGGCCAAGCAATATAACATACCACTAATATCGGGATATCATATGTACAAAAGTAACAGGAATTACAATCAAAATGATGGGGTGATAGTTTATGTAAGGAATCATCTGAAGGTCTCCGTTGAGGAACCTAAAATGCAAGACTGCAACAGTTTGACAGTGAAGATTGGATCAAACTTTGCAATATTAGCATTATATCGACCTCCCTCGTTTAAAAATATTGGCAATTTCAATGAATCGCTGAATGATGTCTTGCACGATTTGTCATCCATCAAAAACACGATTGTAATTGGAGATATTAATCTCAATATTCTCCCAGGAAGTACTAATGCATCCGCTCAGGACTACCTCAACCTATGCGCATATCATGGCTTACTCCCCGCACACAGCTTTCCTACACACCCTAGTGGCTCCTGCTTGGATCACGTCATGCTAAAATCAAATTACCCTTCACTTGCGCTTGTTGTTGACTCGACAATAACCGATCACAATGCTGCCCTACTAACTATAGATTGTAATATACCTAAGCAAAACACTCGCACAATTTCGAGATTAAATATAAATAAACTTGAAGATGATTTGCGCGTCATCAACTTTGAGCCAGTCTATAATTCCGCTGACCCGCAGTTTTGTATGTTGTATGTAATACAAAAAGTACGAAATGCTATTCAGGAAAACACGGTCATATCGCATTTGAGCAACAAAAATTGCAACATAAAACCCTGGATCACAACAGGTCTTATCCGCTGTATGAAGCATAGAGATAAATTGCATGTGAAAGCTAAATCTCACCCAGATAATGCTGTTTTGCAACTTTCATACAAAAGATATCGTAATTTTTGTAATGACCTACTCAAAAAAGTTAAAAGCAACCACGATAAAACTGCATTAGAAAAAGCTGGAACAAGTAGTAAAAAGATCTGGGAATGTATTAAAAATATAACATATTCGTCAAAACAAAATGAGTCATCTTCAGGTTTATTACAAGCGCACTCATCACAGCTGACATCTGCTAACATAGCAAATAATTTCTTTGTTAATGTTGGAAAGTGTTTGGCAGCAAATAATAATCGGAGACAATCACAATATCAAACGAGCACTCCTTTTACAGGTAGCTCCACTTTAACATCCTTTGCACTGCTAGATACTGACGAGACTGAGATAGAAAGTATAATCATGAATTTGAAAGACGACTGTGCAGTTGGTTGGGATAACATATCAAATAAAATCATCAAACAGTTCAGGAATATTTTAGTGCCACCACTGACTTATATTTTTCGCATGTGTTTATCTTTGGGTGTTTTTCCGGAATGCCTCAAAAAAGCAGTTATTGTCCCTATATATAAATCAGGCAGTAAAGAGAAAGTAACAAATTACAGACCTATTTCTCTACTGCCTTCTATGTCTAAAATATTGGAAAAACTTATTAACAAAAGGTTGTTCAAATACCTGGAGGACAAATCAATTTTGTCGGAACGGCAATTTGGATTTAGACCTAAACTTTCAACTGCCGATGCCGTTCATCATCTGACTGACTTTTTAGCTCAAGAACTTGACAAGGGTAACCATACAGTCGGAATTTTTCTGGACCTCGCCAAGGCTTTTGACACAGTTTCCATTCCAATTTTGTTGCGCAAGCTTGAGACAGTGGGCATAAGAGGCATTCAGCTGAAACTTTTCAAAAGTTACTTAGAAGACCGCACCCAGTGCGTGAAGATTGGCAGTGTTCTCAGCGATGACCAAAAAAATACGTCATTTGGTGTTCCCCAAGGAAGTATTTTAGGGCCCAGTTTATTCCTGATTTACATAAATGACCTGTGTAATCTAAAGCTAAAGCATGGCACAGTAATATCTTACGCTGATGATACTGCTCTTCTCTTTTCGGCTGAATCGGAGAATGAAGTCTACAAGCTCGCGCAAGACGGCTTTAACACTGTAAATAAATGGCTACAGCATAACTCACTAACTCTAAATGCAGATAAGACAAATTATATAAAGTTTTCGATGCGCAAACAATCTTCTAATATTCCTTCAACGCTATATGCTCATTGTTGCACAGTACCGGCTGATTGCTCGTTTATGTGTCCGTATATTAACAAAACTAATCAAATAAAATACTTGGGCATTATGATTGATGAAACCCTAACGTTCAAACAACATATGGGAGCTATAAATAATAGAATTCGTAAGCTGATATTCGTATTCAAAAAGCTACGACATATTGCAGACCCAAATATAGTTAGGAAAGTTTACTTTGCTCTATGTCAATCAGTTTTGACTTACTGCATAACCTCATGGGGTGGAGCATGCAAAACTTTACTACTAACCGTCGAAAGAGCTCAAAGAGCGATTCTCAAGGTGTCTACTTGCCGCCCTTTCCTCTTTCCCACTAACTTACTCTATAAATCTTGTGAAGTACTAACAGTTCGACAATTATTCATAATGAGCACTGTACTAAAACAACACGCAGCCCTTCGCTACAGCACTGAATTTACTAGCAAGAGACGAAAAGACATTGTTTGCCCCACAAAAAGTACAAAACATGCTTTCACAGCCAAATTTTATGTTTTCCTTGGACCACTACTCTATAACAGACTTAATGCAAAAGCAAATATTTTTTCGCTAAATTATGCAAATTGCAAGAAAACTGTAAAGATAGCCCTTCAAAGTCTGTCCTATGAAGACACAGAGAAGTTGTTACTCGTATTAAAATAAAGATTGTTTAGTGTACTATTTATTTATTTTTAATTAGTTAGCTAAGATAATGTATCTACTTAGATTTTAGGAGGTAAGATTCTTTTACTACACCTTACTTAAATACCTAACTTTCATTATAATATATGTATAATTACAGTGATTATTTCGTAATGGTTTTACCTACTATCGCCTGAAACACAGGATATCCTAGTTCAGGCAAATAACACTAGTGTACTTGATGTTAGATTTAAGCAAAACTGTATTTACTGTTTTAAATGGAAAATTGAATAAAAAATTATTATTATTATTATTATATCCGTGCCTCGGAAAGCACGTTAAGCTGTTAGTCCTGGCTGTCATTTGTACATCTTTGACAGTCGCTGTGGATTGTCAGCAGTTAGAAAATATTGCCAAAAATACTGTGTTACCCAGCTAATGGGTTGGGGAGGTCTGGCAGCCGCCCCACGTATAATACTGGTATTTAGCTGAATCCGGTTTGACTGGAAGCCGACCCCAATATAGTTGGGAAAAAGATAGGCAGATATTTAGACTCCGAACTGTTGGTAGATTGAACGTGGAATAAACTTTATCCCTAAAACATATTAGCAGCCATTACAAAAGCATAAAGTCACCTTGTGCAACAAAATGTAAACAATGGTCAAAGTAAATCCTTTTGTCTCCTACATGGAAAACGGCTCAACAGCACATCACTGCAAATTTTGCACTCAGCTACTAGAAATGATTCATCTATTGAAGGAGAATATCCAATTATCCTCCGTCATTAATCTGAAAGCAAACCTGGATACTCGCATCAAGTTGCTAACTTTAGCTGGATTTGGTTATTGGCTCACAGATTTGGCTCAGTCCATGTAATGGGTGCCAGTGTCCAGTACGTAATGGACAGTCTAACAGGCTCCCGACAGCTGTCTTTCACTATTAATACGCTGAATAATAAAAAACGGAACGTGTTTTATTCTTTTATAGGGTTTTGAAATTGGAATAGGAGGCTTTCAACTGAATAGAATGAGCGGTGACAGTTACGATATTATTGAAGACTAGCTTTTGCCTCCGACTTTGTACGCGCATATCCTGTTTTTCTCGTTCCTATATAGCTTGTCCTGTCTCATGAATATGGCTATCATGTACAAAAAGAATTTTAAAAATCATTCTAGTAGTGCCAAAGATTATCACTTTCAAAGAAATAAACAAACTCTTCGGCTTTATTATATACACGTAATTTATTATTATTATAACTAACTATTACTTGTATACACTTAAATAAAAAGACACTTAACTAGCTTAAACATAAAAGTAGTCAAAAGATGGCGTCGTCTTCATTATATTGGTTTGGTTAACAGTTGATATAGTATTGAAATACATGAATTGAACACTGCCAAATTTTAGAATGGATGCGACAAAGATAGATAATTGCAGTACGAAAAACAGTAAGAAAGAGAAAGATAAACAGAAATTTAATTTCATGAATGACATTTCTAACGCACATTACAAAATGAGGTTCCCTAGTTCTATCCTTACCCACAATGATGAAAATCAGTGCACGCATCCTAAATTTCAAGAAAGAAAGATACAAGTCGTCTGCCAGGAAAACCGCCCCATAAAACAATCACTTATCCATGCCTGCAACGGGAATACATAATGCAGCCCACCTTATCTCCACACATTTCACAAACAAACAAAGGAGAGAACATTTAGAATGTAATTCGGATCCTAAGCGTATCGTTTTAAGGCACCTTCAAAAAAATCATTAGAGTACGTTTCTCATGGCACTCGTGGCGGTTTGAATAAAATATAGGGGTGGAATAAAGCGAGCCTTTTTATCTATTAAACGCATTTGCTGTTACAAATCTTCGCTCTCTTCGCCGGCAAGCGTGCATAAGTGCGTAGGAGCACGGTGGCGAGAGGAGCGGTAGCGACAGCGGATTGGAAAAGATTTGATGTTGTTGTTGTTGATTTGTTTTCATTAAATTGCCTACATTTATATACCAGTTCCAGAAATGTGTTGTTCTGTTTCTGCTATACAGCAAAGAAAAAATTTACACCAGAAAAACATACACCTTTTCAAAAAAAATTATATAAAAAAAAACTGGAACTACGAATCCATAATGTTAAAAATAAAAAAATAAAGTTATCAAGCAGTATAATGCAGTAGGGGGCATCAGATCTGTGATTGAGCTAAGTAAATGGCACCAACTGCATGAAACTGTTGCTTTGTCTGGAACGTTTTAGTATTATTATAGAGTCAATTTTTTTAAATTGTTTTAATGTATTAGAAGACTTTCTAAGAAAAACACACTTTTCCATTTTATATTTTATTGGAACTTCTGCCACTATTTCAGCTTTTTCTGCCTTGCAAGTTAACTTCAAATTGACTTAACAGCAACCCTCACGAATTCTTCTACAATATTTTCTCAACCGCTCTCCCCACCATGGTCTCTACCTTCAACAAACTCCGCTATACCCACCACTATAAACACAACTTAAAGGAAATGGCTGCCCGTCTCTACCGGCTTGCATTTACGACATTACCCCACAAGCTTTATTTTGCACTCCTACTCCCACTGTGTTGGTCTCACAATAGCTGTCACTGGTCATGATTGTTACCCAGACTTTGTTCGGGCTGACGCTGGGAAAGATTTTACGTCACTTTAAATGTCTGGTTGTATACGAAGATATTGGATGGGGTGTGAGGTGAAGTTTTGAGTTTCGTACAAATTAGTGGTACCTAATAATTGTTCATGAGCTTCGTACAGTTTTTTTTTTTCTCGTGATTCAGTGGAAGAATCTCTTTACTGATTCGTTTTTGGTTCTTGTAAAAAATAGTAAAATACAAATCCGGTTATTGAATCGCATATGGTGTGTAACCGGCTATTGGATATACAAAAAAAAAATGTAATGCACCTAATTATAATCAAATAATGCAATAAACAGAAATGTTTTTGGATATGCAAGAAAAAGAGGTCAAGTGAACATGATCTCAGATGATATGATCACAGTTGCGAATAAATCTTGACCAGAGATCGCACAAAACAGAGACGCTTGGAAGGAGAAAGACGTCGCTCATATCCAGCAATTGAACGTAAATTACTTTAGAAAATAAAGCCTGAAAATGTTCAAAGTTGGTGTAGTCAGGTGTCTAAGGAACGATGATGATTTTAGTCTAAAGAACTGTCTAGAAGGTATGAGTCAAAAGGAGAAAATTACAGAGCTTTGCATGTGAAAATATGTTGTTAGAACAACTTGTAACGGGTTACAAACAATGTTGTAATGGCAAGAAAACCGTGCCTGCTTTATTATCCCGAAGCGGTCGCCCCTTGAATCTTTGCATGCCACACAAAAAGCCACAACTCTTCAAGATCTCTGTTTCCCTGCTCCTATTACTGGCAACTTCGTAGGCGTTTCGTTTAAGTGTGTCGCTTTCCGGTACCAGCTCTGTGCCTTGTGAGGATGTTAAAGAGTTAGTGGTGCTGGATGCGGCCTACAAGAATAAATAATAAAAACACAGTGTCCAAATAAATAGCGAGCACTTACTGAGTAAATTAAAAAAGGAACCGAATTTCTGTATGTTAATGGAAAGCTTATCGTAGGGCCCAGGTTCTAAGCGTCAAAAAGAAATTTTGTTCACTTTTTAAATTGCAGAGAAAATCCAGGGATAAATCCGAGCACTTTTAGGAAAATATGAACGAGAATCTGTTGTTTTTAGAGCTCTTGTAAAAGTAGCCTTTTTAGCACATCCGACATTCGCAGAATTGTCCACATCGGTACTATTGCCATGAATAAAAATATAATAGAAAATTGGCCTTCTTAATGTTACAATGTTTTAGTACCTACAGAGCTTTCTTTTTTAATTTATAGTGTTTAATTTTATAAGCTATCAAAATAAATGTCTCACCAACACTCACAATATATTAAATTCAAAGATCAACATTAGGAAATAATATCCTAATTCACTTCCAGTCAATCTTAAGTCCGCGTTGCAGGTAAAATGACTCATTCTTTTGACAAACGCCGCGGGAACGTGAAGCGTAGAGGATACAATTTGCGCAGAAGCAAGGCGCCTTCAACTTAGTGCGCATTTCTGATGCGAATTACTGAATAAATATTCGCAGAAGATCTATTTGAAATAAATCAGAAAAAGTATCTGATGCTTTTTTTTGGTAAGTGCGTCACTTACGACGATCGATAAACTGATTAATTTATTTGTTGTCTTGTTATATTTAAACCTATGATCTAAATGGAACTCAAACATTTTATGAAATCTTTAAAATGTCCTAAACATTAATCGGCTGTTATATGCCCTTAGAATGCATCACAACGTAAATTGATTAATCAAAGACAGCGCCCCGCGGGATCACCTGCATAGACTCGTTTCCGTGGGAATATGGGAATAAAATATAGCCTATGCCACCTGGGGATAGTGTAGCTTCCTAACAGTGAAAGAATTTTTCAAATCGGTTCAGTGGTTTCGGAGCCTATTCAATACAAACAAACATCGAATCTTTCCTCTTTATAATATTAGTATAGATTTGATTTACGAATAATAACACAAAAACATTATTGCAGACTCATAAAAGAGATATGGAAAATACAAAAAAAAACTGTACTACAGACAAACGACATAAAGCACATATTAAACTTAATACACTATACTTAATATGTAAGTACCTATGTTTTTATTACAAGGTGTACAATAAAGTATATAATAAATAAATAATAAATAATAATAATCTTCTTTACCTTTACACTTACACAGCTAGAGGTGATCCTTCTGTTCCACGCTACATAGTGCGGTACCACGGATACGTGGTTCATTATGTACTGATTTCAGAGCGTTTAGTGTTTGCGCCACGGATCTCCGTGACGTTATTTTCTTTGAGCTTTGAGATGGAATTATAAATGTGTTTGTATGTTTGCTGCTAGTTCTGTCGACTCTTGTAGGGTGGTGATTTGGAGTGGTTTTAGTTTGAGAAAAATATGTGAATTATATCTTCTACTATTGCTGGAAAAATAGGTGCATGTGTTGAAATTATTCAAGGAAACTATGAGATTAAAGGCTTGTTTAACTGAATTATAAAAAAGGAGGAAGTTCCCAAGTCAACTGTATTTTATTTTTCAACATGGAATGATATGCCAGGCTGTTTGATTTTTAATTACGACAGCATCCTTTGAAACATAACGAAATTCTCGCAACGTTATTATGAATCAAATTAATTAATATCAGTCCATAAGCTTTAAAGGAACTGAACCGAAGAAATGCAAAATACAAAACGAAGAACTGGAACGAGGCCGAGAAAGACTAGCTGGCTGCAAATAAAAGCAAAAGCTTTGCCTTTGCCTTATCACATAAAAAAAAAGTTGATGGAAAAAAAATATCTAATCTGTCTTCTGTAAACAGGAATCAAAAGTGGCAATCGTAAATACACGAAGAGATGAATTAAACTCACTATAGTCTGCGGTCTGCATTTTAATTAATTAAGAGTAGGGCTTCGGGGGGGAGGTTGGGGGGGCTGTAGGGCTGCCTACCTTTAGGCGTCTTAAGATGTTTGTTGCTTTCTTTTTGAAGTGTCAGAGTATGTGTGGCCGTTGTTATTGATTTGGCTGTTCATGCAGAGTTGCTGATGGATTGTAAAATTGGAGTGATAGAGCTGAATAGTTTGTAATCATTTTTGTATATAAATTTCTCTCATCCATGCACATTTTTTATATTGGCTATAATATAGAAAAACTGTTTATTTGACACACACTAAATTTCCTCCTCCTTTTTTGGAAGTCGGTTAAAAATACAGTCGATTTGAAAGCCTCCTCCTTTTTTAAAAGTCGGTTAAAAATGTAAAAACAGGCAGATGATAACTGTAGCAGTAGACAGATACCAGTGAAAGTTGTAAGGTAAAAGAACCTTTTTTTTTTTTGGATGGGAAATCATCAAATGACCCCTCCCGCCCTGGGTGGAGCGGTAGTGAGTGTCAGACTCTTACTGACTAAAACCCATCCGTGTTCCTCTTGTGCCCTTTGCGTTCCAGGGCCGCGGTAACTCTTTCGAACAAATTCCGCAACCACCAAACAACCCTTAAACTACTTTCAGTAGATAGTTCCTTTCTCACTTAAGTAGTTGGTAACCCTACAATACAGTGGAGCAATAGTCAGTGTTTACGCACGAAGACTCCTCGCGACTTTCCGCCAGCAGTCGTTCTCTGTCGCCGAGCTTACCCATAGCCTTACTCCATTAAGAAAATTAATGTTTTGAGTTACCAGCTACCCACTGGCCCCTTTGCGGTAAAATTGTACCTATATAGGGCGAGTTTTTTGAGCCGTAGTTAACTTAACCAATGGTTAAAAAGATTTAGCTTGACCAAGGGTAAAATGAATTCACTATTAGTTAAAACTAGTAGGTGCGCTTGTGAATTTGAGCTTTTTTTAAACTTGGATTTAACTGCCAGTCCGGGTCGTTATGTATGTACTTTGGTTAATTTCTTTTTCTGTTTTTTTTTTTTTTTTTTTTTTTTACTTATTCCCCGAGTTTACTCGCAAATTTTTCATACATAATCGCCCCGGATTAGCAACTAACTCGAAGTTAATTGATAACTGTGGTTTGTGCAAGCGGAGCATGGTGAAACGACTTCCTATGTTGGATAAATATACTGTATGTAGGTTAGATATAACTCGCCGTCCGATAACAACCAGACCCAGGTCGACGGCGCGTCGTGTTCCACGCGCGCCTCAAAGAGATGTCAGCAAAGAAGACGGGGCCCCATAGGGTCAGTACCTGCTAGGGTTGCGGAATTTGCCCGAAAGAGTCATCGCGGCCCTGAAACGCAAAGGGCATTTGGAGGAACACGGGTGGGTTTTAGTCAGTAAGAGTCGGTCATTCCCTTCCGCTCCACCCAGAGCAGGAGAAGTCATAGTCTAGGGGTTAGTCACGTCGAGGGAAGCCAGTTGCGCCAAGCTGGTCTGAGTTGGCGACACCAGATAATACCCAGTCCGAAAGAAAGAAAGAAGAAAGAAAACTCTTTTATTCCGCCATAGACGACGCACAAAAAAAACAAACTTCAGAAAATAACGTTTCAATTAAAACGATAAACAATGTCAGGACCGGGCACGACTACCACGAGTCTCTGGTCACACCACAGACAAAACAGAACACATTTAAATTTCTGTCTATGGCGTGACCTCCGGCACCGACATTGACAGCAGTGACAACATAATAACAAACAAATGAAAGTAGACTGTTTGCTTACTGTCCACTTGAAAATATGTATAAATCTAGTTTGTGCGTCGTATCCAAGCAAGAATCGGTTGTTGCTCAGCATATGCCGCGACTCTGGACAAGTCCAACAATCAACGGTGCTGATTTTCAGCAATCACCGTTCGTGTAGCATTTTGACGTCTCCCCAATTGTTCAAACATGTACATATAATTATAAATAAACAAGTTGTAGTACATTAACAAGAAAAGGAGTGATAATGTGAGATAACACTGTTTAGGACAGCAAATGCGAACCAAAAATTAAAAAAAAATATCTAGCCAACACACAATTATAATCGAATTGTACGGAATCATAACTTACATTTTTAATGCAACAAATTACTTGCTTATTTTATTTCGCATTGATATTTTTTATAATGACAAATCATCACACACAGACAGAGGTCATATCACCGGAATGTTTCATTAGTTCCATTCATTTAAATAATTATTATTGTTTTGGTAAATATTTAAGCTTTTAAAAACCGCAGATCAAAAGTTAAGGTGTAATACCGTACCGTACTGTACTAGAATACCTACAATGCAGTCTTAAAAAGTACTGAATCCCGATTTTAAAACACATGAGATAAGCACAACATCCCATTGTTCTTCAGCCCTTAACCTTCAAAGGTCACATCAAAATGTACAGACACAATATTTTAACACACTGCCAACACTAGTGTCTGGCACGCGGCACCACGCGACAGCACCCAGCATTCGTTCCCGGATTCATTTCCTTTCAGTGATGGATGGCTGTGTATCTTCAATGAGATTTATAATGGTATGTCACATTCCTGCGCGTGACGTGAGTTCGAATACAGATTGATGCAGAATTCTAGCAGTTGAGGGTTATAATTTAAAGTTTTATAAAAGGATTAGTGTTGGACACGTTTGTTGAAGTTGAAATGACCTTGTCCCTTTTTGAGTCTTGTCCTTTTTTTTCTGTTTGCCTACTATTGCAATATTTGTAAATATGTGAGTACTATGAGCTTATTTAGAAGCTTACCCTTGCTGGTAATACTCTGTTCTATAACTAGTATATTTGGTGCATCGTCCTCACATATATGAAGTTTGTTTTGTATACCAAATTTTGTAAAACATTTATTTCAAAAGAGTAACTATGGAGGTTCTTGTCCGTTCTTCTCCATAAGAATCTACCTTTGCGAATGGACGCTAGAGTCACTTAATAGGGTATTTTACTGTAAAAATCTAATTAGTCCGTCTGATAGATTTACAAAAGATATTGGACACGTATTTTTTCTTTTTTCACGTAAACAAAAAATAAAATACGTAAAAAAAGAAAAAATACGTGTCCAATATTTTTTGTAAATCTATCAGACGGACTAATTAGATTTTTACAGTAAAATACCCCATTATGGTAAATTTTAATGATGCCGTTCAAAAGCGCCGTTTAGTGGCCTAATCGAAATAAACGTTTTGACTTTGAAATTAGACAAAGTAAAGAAAAGAAATACCTACTGTTTAATACCTATTTGAAGGACTTTTAAGCATGAATCAATGATGAAATAATATTTTCAACACACTTGCTCGTAAAGTGAGCCTTATTACATCGTTCTTAGGGCTATAAATCGAACTATAACACACACGTGCATATTTGAATAATTATTCCTACAAAGTTAGTAGCTAACAGCATTTTTTTTAACAAAGAAGAGGTTTTGTTCCGCTGAAGCCCCATTTAGATTTTTCGAATAAATAAATGTGTTCCTAATTAAGATGAATAAATATTTATTCTAATCAAATTATTTATAATTCACAATAATTTGTTATAAAATATTTGCATTTTATCACTAAACTTATAAAATCGAAGTAGACTGTATGCCTATATATAGTCAACCACATTACATTTGGCGCGAACAAAAAAAAAATCGCGCCATTTCCCATAATTTTCATATTTTGCTTGTATCGCATTTGTTGTTGTGTGGTAAATAATTGTTGTTTTTTCCTCGCAAGTGTGTTGAAAAAGTGCGTATGAAACTCGATGAGCAACTTGCTAACTAGACACTCGGCTGATTTACGCACTCGCCTGCGGCTCGGACTGCAACCCACAGCCTCGTGTATAATGAGCAACCTTAGCTCATTTGTATCATAATGTACTACTATGTAATGATGTCCTCTATACTCAAAATAATAAGAACAATGAAACTGTTATTTTAAGTCTCTAAGTCAAGGTAGTTTGCGAGTCAAAAGTGAATAAACTGGTTGCTTCTAGGCTTGCTTGCTCCATCGTGGACCATATCATCGTTTACCATAAGGTGAGACTATAAAAAAACGTGGTTTTGTCTATAATAATAATAAACATAATGTTTATTATTATTATTGCAACAATAATAAATATAATATTTATTATTATTATTGACGAAATAAAAACCACCACGACCACCAGAAAAAACAAAAACCATTATCCCAATAGACTGTAGGTACGGTTAGGTATTTTTTTTTTTTTGTTTTGCACCAGTCTTTTACTGCTAAACTGGAGGAACTCGTGGCTAAATTATAAAAGCCGCACGGATCAATCTACTAGGTTAAGTAACACTTGCCGAGGTTGGTCTGTGGATGGGTGACCATTTTAACATAACGAGACTTCTCCGTGCCTCGAAATGCACGTGAGCTGTTGGTCCCGGCTGTCATTTGGAGATCTGCTGTCATTTGATTGTCAGAAGCCAGAAAATCTGACACCAGTCTTGCTAAGAAGTACCGTGTTCCGCAGTTAATGGGTTGTAGAGGTCTGGTATGCAGCCGCTTCTCATAAAATACTGGTGTTCAGCTGAATCCGGCTTGTCCGGGAGTCGATCCAAATATCGTTGGGAAAAGGCTGGGCAGATGATGATCAGTCTTTTACTGCTACCTTCAATGTCTTGTTACGCACGTTGTGTTCTTTTTATATTGTGCATGTTATACTAGCTCTGCTCACGAATTTATTTTTATATTGTTAAAAAAAATCATAAAGCGAAACTTGTAGTACAATTCTTTTGAGATAATAAAGATTCTTCAATAACACATTTTTAATGCGAAACTGTCCGAACATGGATTCAGTATTTTATTCTATTCTATTGATGTTAAATTCCTGTTATAAAGCGAAAGTTTTGGGAGTTTCTAAAATGTTAAGTATGTAGTTATTTATGCACAAGTGTGGTGTTCATACGTGGCGTAGGTGTCACAGAAACACTTGGTGTTTTACACTATTAAATATTTGAACTGATTTGGTAGGGGTGGACCTTTAAATGTAGGATCTTTGTTAACTGATTAATGATTATAATGTGGTTATTGTCCCCCAAGTTTCTGAATTCAGTATTTTAAGTTGAGTATTGCTCACAACATGTTTTAGCCTGAAAACCGCCCAAAATTTGACATTAAAGTAAGGAAAGTATAACTCAATGTTAATTGATTCAAAATGAGGTTTTATTTTCAAGTATAAAAACAACAGTATAGTTTCCAGACTGCCAAAAATACCTACCAAATCTTTTAGGTAACACAAAAAAAACGACCAAATATTTTTTGCTCCGTATTTTACCGAACTATCTATTATTTTATTTTCTTTATCCATCCAAAATGAAATCCAATCACAAAGTTTATCCATAACTGAGGCGTCGCACAAACGGGACATAATTACAAAACTTTGGGAAAAAACTAGACTATTCCGTAAGAGACTGGTCGATCTATCATAATGTAATTGAAGCACACGAAGAAACAATTTATGGTCGAAACGGGACTTGAGGTGGGGGAAAATTTTCTTAAAAGGTTGCTCATAAGGTCTAGTTTAGATTGGGTTGAAGGTGTTGGACACACTGGCTGATAGTTTTATACTAACAATACATAAATATTGTGATACTATACGAGGAAAACTATACTTTTTAAATGAAGTCGACAGGCGACTATCCGAAAATTATACGTATTGCTTTTTTATTTTATTTCACAAATTAAATTTAATTTTCCAAAATATTTCACTAATTAAAAATTCACACAGCATACAGGAAGTAAACCGGTAGGAATTTAAGCCTTAAACATTCTCTAATAGTCTATCAAGGGCGCTGAAGAATAAGGCTGGTGCATAAAAAAGAATAATATGAAAATGTAGGTATGTATATGTTGTTTTGGTTCAAATCCCATATTGTTAAATTTGGATGTTTCTTGAATAAAAGAAAAAATATTCTATTTAGTCCATCAGTTAGATTATCGAAAAATATTGGAAAGGTATTTATTGCTTTGTCAAATCAATTTAAATTGACCAAGATAAAAAGCATCAAAGATAAGGAGCAGGAGCTTGTGACGTCATGTCGTGGTAAAAATTGCAGCACGTAGTGACGTCACACGAATTTTTGACGCACTGTAACATCTTCATTTTTTACGTGACCAATATTTTTCAATTACACTTTTTTGGTGAAATACGCTATGAAGCTTCGACTTTTTAATTTCAATTACTGGCAGGCAAATGGCCATTTGCAAGAAATTAAGTTCACTATTTGTTCTAGTAAAACTAACTCGGCTAGTAAACAAACTAGCATAGCATGCCGCTCACTCGCTACAGAGGAAGTGAAACTTCCTTGGTTTCAGTAACGAACTCAATTAAAAGAAAAACAACAGGTGCAGGAAGCACTTCCCTTCAGCATAATAGGGAAATTGGAATTTATAAGGCAAGAGGCCTCGATATTAATCAGATTAATATGTCGATACGTCACTGTGTTTTAATGGCTGTAACTTGCCAAGGTAAGAGCTGAAATAAAAATTCTGAAACGGATAAGTTTTCTTAAATTATTTCTTTTTCCGAATGTTGCCTTTGTATTACAAATAAAACGTCTTTTTTAATGTATCTTTAATAAAATCTTGTAATCATATAAAATATATCCTTTTTTGTTTTTATTTAGTACTAGCAGCAGTAGCAGCGCCCCACGGTTTCACCCGCGTTGTTTCCGTTCCCGTGGTAATACGGAGATAAAATATAGCCTATGACACTCCACAATAACGTGGCTTTATATTGGTGAAATAATTTTGAAAATTGGTTCAGTCGATCCAGAGATTACCCCTTACAATGTTACAAACTCACAAACGTTAACTCTTTATAATATTATTAGTATATTAGTATAGATTATTCAAAAAAACCTGCCCTATCTCACTGCAGGACAAATACCTTGTGCCATGTAAACAATACATTGCACCTAGGACAATGACGCATTTAAAAGCTAATTTCAAAACCCTTTACTTTTTGTCACACAAAAAAAAAACACTTCTAAATTCAACGTTTTAACCCATGAATATTTACAATACTGCACTCTAAACCTTTCCACTGTCCTAATGTAACCGAGGCCTAAGCTCGCACGCCACCATTACTAATGCATTAACCCTGGCTGGGCCAGTAAGCGGTCCCCCAGGCCCGGAGGCGCGTTCACATGATTTTATTCGTCCACTCGTCTCCTACAAAACTCGTTCGTACCACGAGAATATCTTTTGACAATCAATCTGTTACGTGAGACGTTATTTTATTGTAATTGGTTTCTGTATCGCGTGTGTTTGCTGCGTTTTTGGTGTGAATTAGATTTTTGCTGTGGAGGTAAATAGTATGGCGTTACGTGGTAATAAATAATGCAGAAAATCAAGGAAGACATCATCATCTGCCTAGCCTTTTCCTAAATATATTGGGGTTGGCTTACAGTCAAACCGGATTCAGCTGAATACCAGTATTTTACGTGGAACGGCTGCCTACCAGACCTCCTTGGTAAGACTGGAGTCAGATTTTCTGGCTTCTGGCAATCTGTAACGACTGTCAAAGATTTACAAATGACAGCCGGGACCAACGGCTTAGATTGCTTTCCAGGCACGGAGGAAACTCGGTATGTTAAGATGGTCACCCATCGAAAGACCAACCTTGGCAAGCGTTGCTTAACCTTGAAGATCAACCCGTGCGGCTGTCATTCTTGTCACTTTGAAGTAATTAGAATAGAATAGAATACTCTTTATTATGTACACCATATAAGTTACAGAAAATATAGATGAAGAAAACATTACATAGGGTGACACAATGGGCGGCTTTATCGCTAAAAGCAATCTTTTCAAGACAACCTTTGGATGGATTAATAATTACTCAGTTAATTGTAGAACGAAAGTAAGGGAGAAGAAGATATGATACGCTTCCTCTAAATAAATTGGAGTAGGAGAAGAGCAAGACGATTGATGAAGCAAGCTGCATTGGAGCATTTTTTCTTATGTCGCACTGTGTAACATAAGACATTCGAAAGGTTAATACCCAACAACAAAAATATCCCCAACAGCAAAAAAGACTTTCAGATTTCCACGCAATCCGATGAATCTACAAAGCCTGAAAAAACAAGCCTCAATATCAACACGAAATGCCATTTGCAAATTCCAACTAAAAATATTGTTACATCTCTCAATCTGAAATCCAATCCGGTTCTCTTTGATGCCAAAAAAAAAAAAATATCAAACCAGTCAATTACATAACCGATCTCAAAGAACATCTAAAAATTACAAAAACAGAGGAGCAAGAAAAATTATAACAAGTCTAAAACAAACTGTATCTCCTCGTGCTTGAAAAGATGATTTCCTGTATATCAAAGAAATCTGCGAGCTAGTTTCCGCCCTGGATTGGATATCGAGTGCATCTGAAATGAAACGCTCCGCGCCGTATATTTTAAAGGTAAACCCGTTTTATTATGTCACATGTTGTCGGCGAACGATACGAAATGTATTTTTAAAGATGTCGGCTGGATGTCTCGGTGTTTCGCTATTACGGGAGTTTTACTTTCTGCGGTAGGTTTGAAGAATATTTTAAATGACCTGATCGGTAACTTCTTTGAGATAATTGGGTTTCCTAGGTAGAAGTTTAAAAAAAAGTTTAAAAAGTGGAGTTTTTGAAAGGTTTTTATTTTTTACTAGCAGCGCCCCGCGGTTTCACCCGCGTAGTTGCCGTTTCCGTGGGAATACGGGGATAAAATATAGCCTATATTACTCAGGGCGAATGTAGCTTTCTAGTGGTGAAAGAATTTTTGAAATCGGTCCAGTAGTTTTTGAGTTTATTCGTTACATACATAAATATAAAAATACAAATCTTTCCTCTTTATAATAATTATTATTATAAAGAGGAAAGATTTGTATTTTTATTGTGTTCCATTTAAGTTTGTGAATCTATATACCAATTATTGGTATATAGATTCACAAACTTAAATGGAACACAATATATTTTTGTATTAACCAAAAAAATTATAATATGTACCTACCTACTCTATGGAAATCAAAATAAAAGTCATTTATTCCCTATACAGCTATAAATTAAAACCACTTTAATCAAGCAATAATTTATCGTAGCGCTACGAGTTCGTAGCATGCTACGCCGTAGTAGACAGCTACGAAGAAAAATCATAAGACGTTTGGAGGACTCTGTTGTAAATGTGAAAATAAAAAGAAAAATATCTTGAGTGGCGGACATCTGAATGTTTTCTTCCGGCGGAACAAATTGAAAAGCTGGTATTTCACTGGAAGGAAGGGAAAGATATACCGGGCACTGAATTACTCAGGAACTGGGCCGATCATTGCGGTCGACCCAGCCGGAGACCCGACAAGACGTAATTCTTGCTTGAAAATTGAGTTATTATGATGTATTCAGTTACTTTTAAAGTAGTTTGAGGTCAGAATAGTTTCACAAATAATTTGAAACTTTTTGTTTAAAACTTGAACGTTGAAAAATTCAAATTTATATTGCTGGTGAAACAATATGAATACATACACAAAAATATATGCAAAAAAGCAACACTCCCAATTTTAACGAAGCACACTACACAGACTAGAATCCGACACACATGAAAACAGAAACTATAAAAATTCGAACAAACAATGCAACTGAAAAATAAAAGCCCTCAGATATCAATAGAGACATATTTCAAACGGCAGGAAACGTAATATATAAGTGCTTCCCGGGCCAGCCTCCGCGGAATAAGAGGGAAAAAACTAGTGCCTTCCGGCCGCCTCTGATTGTGTTACCTACTCTGTACTCAGTGAGTCTGTGAACGTAAGGACGTTTGTGAAATTGTGACTGTTTGGAGTCAGATTTCTTTGGAGTTGTTTTTAAAAGAGATATAATTTAAAAGGGTGGTTTGGAATTTTCTTATTGTTCATGCAGCCAGGAGGAGGAGGGTTTTTTGACATTGCGACTGATATACGAATTCAAACATTGTAGAATTAGTCCTCTAATGTCAAATGGTAGCTTTTTCAGTTTTCACAATTCAGTTCTCTCTATCGAAAAAAAATTCGTTTTGGGAATTACAGCAGTGTAAATAAACCTGTTGGTAGGTTTATAGTAGAATTCATAGGGAACGTGCACAGCGTAGACTATGCCATCTAGTGTTGCAAATCTGAAACTTTTACGTTATAAATATTTGACCTGTGCTGCCACCTATACTTCCTGCGCCCTACGTTTAGGGGAATATGCACGAAGTAGACTGTGCCAACTAGCGTTGCAAATTTGAAACCTATAAGTAAAATATACTTGACATTGACGCGTCTGTGCTGCCATCTATAGTTTTTGCACGTTCTTTATAGGTAAACCAGACAGCATAATACTAAACATTAATTATTAGAACATACCATCCTCCCGACCACACACACTTCATCACCCAACATCACATGAAAATCAAAACATCAGCACAGTGACAAGAATCATTTTCACTGTCGACTGGCTTCAGAGGGCATTAGCCCTCAGTCCTCAGACAGCCGGTCATTTCCAACCCCTACCCTGCGGAGGATTGCATATCACTGTCGCTTGGTTTATTACACCAATTATGGCCCGCTCCTGTTAGAATGTTTCTGAAGGATTGGCATTAGTCTTTGGACTTTGAAATTTTAATAGTGTGAGGGTAGTTTGATGTTGGACTTGTCAGATATCGAGTTGCCTGATTGGATTTTGGAAATAGTACTTCTAGAGTAGAAATCTTTATTATGTACACCATATAAGTTACAGAAAATATAGATGAAGAAAACATTACATAGGGTGACACAATGGGCGGCCTTTTCAAAACAACCTTTGGATGATGTTAAAACAGAAAAGCAAATACGGTACTGTAGGTAGTCTTAGATGTATTAATTATATTTACAACAAATACATAAAAGACAATAATATACACAATTATAATTATGAAAAAAGCATGGAACCCAAATAAAAACGAATTTTTGACCATTGTTTTAAAAATGGACAAAGATTGAGCACGCCTTAGCGACACGGGCAAGGAATGTCATAACTACACCGCTTGAACTGTTAAAGATTTGTCGTAAGAGCTGGGCCCCAAGTCTGCTATTACAATAGTGTCAGAATGGTCTGTTATTAACTTCATAATTGTTGATTTTGACAAGTTTGGTAATCTACTAATATAAAATCGACATTATGACTTTCCAATGGTCAACCACTGACACTCCATTGAAAGAAATGGCAAAGAATGGTTATCTCGTACATAATGAGAAATGATTGACAGACGTTTGCGGTAATGTGCTAAAAAATTGACCGTTCTTTAGGTCAGTGACCTACCATTAGAACTTTATTGTGCAGTTATTGCTTTTAATAGCATATTCATTATATTTACTCGTATAGTCATTTTACCACGATTCTATTACGAGACCATTGACCGATCAATGATCGACCATTATGAATTTAACAGATTACGATCTTTTAGCAAAATGATAATGGGATCGTGTTGGAATGACGAATTTATAAAGAATAGCAGACTTAGGGCCCTGGCGGAATGTATCGACATCTCTAGTTTCAAGTTTTCCGATGAACTCAGATATCTGTGTATAAATACGCTAAGCAACTAAACGTGTGATCTGCCATTTTATTGTTATTTTCTCTTCCCTATGTATATGCCACCGGAAAATTGCAGAATCCGTTTGATTGTAATACATATTTATTTGATTATTTTACAATCTTTTATTTTACAATTTACGCGATATTTTACAATCTTCACATAAATAAGTATTTAGAGTTTTTAATACGCCGAAGCTTTGTTTCGCATATTGTGCGAATATCTACGAGTATGTAGGTATTGAATGTGATAGTTTTTCGAAATATTAGGTAGATTCAAATGCCTTCCTTATTATTTCTGAGTAAAGTTGATGTTTCTACTCGCTTTATGAATATGAACTATATTAATATTATCATACATAAATCCATTCTTAACAGTAAACTAATAGTTTAAGTACATACGTTGTAAGTAGTTGTGGTGAGGAACAATAACAACAACAGGAAATATGTTATTTTAAATGTAATTAATGTTTTGTAATAAAAGTTTTTCCAACGAAAACCAACAAGCTAGAAAATCAAGAAGCGCCACTTGCGAACTTGTATCATTGTTGCTCGCACAAGTTCGCGAAACATTTTGCTGCTAACTTAATTAGGAGTTAAAAACTTGTTTTAATTTTTTCTTGATAGTACTTGAAAGTTTGTATTGCAAAACGACTTTCGGTGCGTCTTTTTGTACGTTTACACTTTTTCGAACGGCAACTTGCTCGAAAGTTGCAAATATGCTTTGTGCATACTCTCGTTAGCTATCTCCAAAACTGCATTTTTGCCTAAAACAAACAGCGTTACTTTTTCCTGATCCACAAACAATGAATACAGTCATATTACTCGTGTATACTACACAGTTCGTCCCAAAAAAGTAGGTAGCAAATAAAACTTTTTTTGTCTGTCGCATTTATGTGACATCGCATATCAACTTCATTTTTATTTGACGCATATACCCGCTCGCGGCATTTGTGGGGTTAACCAATTCACCTTTTGCCGTACCTTTTTGTATAGACATATAGTCATATATGGGCGCACACTCCCCACTCTTACTTTATAGTTCGGGATGGTGTAATAAAGGGATAGAGCGTAGCGTATAGAAGAAAAGTGGACTAGTTTTGCTGACGGTACTTTAGTTTGGAGTTAATACAATTATATTGGTTGGTATGGTAAAAGATAAAGTAAATTAAAAATAACTGAAGGATGGAAATACATACATTAATGGTTTTTGAAATGTAAAGTATAAGTTTATGAACTGTCCAGCAAACCCGATTGATTATGGCTAGCGTATTCCAAAACTGTGATGGGATACATTTCATTGATGACTATGTAGGTCAATCTGTTTTTACTTTATTGACTCAATCTACTCTTTACAGTGTTTTATAGTGAATTGATTTATGATTCCCATGTTGGATAGTTATTTTTTTTCTACCTTTGTCATGTATTAATGACCTTGCATACTATTGTATAAATTCTAGTTCTTAAAACGCAATAGACAGATGTGTTGCTGGGGAGTTTTTGCGCTACTTCTTCTTCCCACTTAAAACACTAGGAAGTGGTGACGGGTCGGCGTTATGAGGGACTGTCTTTATGTAAAATTTGACGTACAAAAAGTGATGTCTCTCAGCCTACTTTGAATAAATGACTTTTGTTTTTTTTTTTATTGCATTATTATGAGGCGAAACTTAACCGTTGCATGCAAACAGTTCAAAACTGTGAATACAACATTACTTCATACATAATTCTCCAAACTCCATCTTCAAAACATTTTAATTTTATTTTGTCACACAACGGTGTGTAATTAATATAAATCCAAGTCTATATAAAACCGTCTAAATTAAGTCTAAACTAAACAAAATATGAGTGTATACACATGTATTGCACCTCTGCAGTGACTTGTTTGGTCAGAGTCCCCAGTGGCATATTTGTGCAATTAAATGAGGACATGACCTCTGGAGCGTGGACTGCAAATATACGAAAAATAAATAAGAGGACTCATTGGTGGATAAATAATTAAACTACTATTTTATGTTTTTGAATATAAATTTGAGTTGTATGGGGAGCATTTTCCTCTCCCC